>CAWTZC010002525.1:18347500-20965000 GCA_963919715.1 Microtus obscurus | reverse complement strand
TGAACAGGAGGAAAAGGCAAAAGAGAGCGACATTTGCTCTCACTGTTAGGAGTTTCACAAAAAAAAAAAAAAAAAAAAAAAAAAACAGCAAGTTAAAAGCTGTAGCATATTCACATATTCACAGAGGACCTGGTTCAGATCGATGCAGCCAGGTGCTCTGCTTCAGTCTCTCTGAGCCAATATGAGCTCTGCTTATTTGACTTAGTGGGCTGATTTGATTAGTGTGTTCTCCTAGTGTCCTCCATCCTTTCTGACTCCTTTCTTTCATCCCCTTCTGCAGGATTTTCCAAGCTGAAGGAACCCAATAGAAATGTCCAATTTAGACCCACTGTCTCTCTCTGCATAATCTCTGGCTGTGAGTCTCTGGATCCGCTCCCATCTGCTGCTGGAAGAAGCCTCTCTGATGGTAAGTGGACAAGGCACTTACTTGTGAGTATAGCACAATACCATTAGGAATCACTTCATTAAATTTTTTTAGATCAGTTGTGTTTGGTTCTAGCCTAGGTCTCTGGGATACCCAGTCTCTGCTCTTTGCAGCAATGTAAGGTGTGGACTCTCTCTCAAGGAATAGACCCCTTAAAGCATTCTTTGCGTGGTTACACCAAAGCAACCTCAAGTTGATGTTATTTTATTGTAGCTTCCTGATTCTTCCATTGTGTTCCCCTCATAAACACGCCACCATCTCCTAAGAACATGTTGAGTTTACAAATTTATTTTGGCAGCTTTGTCTCCTGCATGAAGAAAGGTCAAAACACACAAAAGATGCTTCAAAGCATTTTGTGTTTGCGGAGACACTGATGTGAAAATTTTAATTATAAAATAATTGTGGATCATTGAATCAATTTCGTAGCTTTAAAATAAGAAGAAATGTTTGCAAATGTAGCAATGAGATGTTTACAACAAAAAGAAGAACAAGAAGACAAAGCAGAACAGAAGTTGGCATCATTACCAAGGTGGCCAAAGTTTCACACATGGGAGACTGCTCCCAAGTGTAAGTGGGTTACCAGATGATGGAAAGGGTGAGAAAGAACACTCTGGAAGGGGAGCATCTCTTCATGAGGCTCTCAGGAGACACCAGTGCTGCTCTTCTCAAGAGGATTTCCCTTCAAAGAGCACTTATTGTAAGAAAGCTTGACCCATCAGCCCCTCTGGCTTCCTGTCTCACTACACATCTCTTGTGCATACACTCCCAGCTTTGTCATGCTCTCAGCCATGAGACATTGACCAAGCCCAGCACAATTCAGTGCCATGCTCTTGTACCTCAAGGCCTGTGAGTGCTTGTCTTAAACATTGCCCAGCCAGCCTGTTTGAGTGGAATAATACCCTGACTTGGTTCTTTGCAACTTATTTCTGAAGAAGACATTGAATTAAAAGAGCTGAAAGCAGTGTGGTTTTAATTTTCTTGTACCTTGTCTCATACTTATTGGCTTCCAATTTGGTTTTAAAGAGAACATTTCTCACATTCTAAGGTATTATAAGGGAGACCACAAGGAAAATATGAAAGAATAATGAGGAAAAGAAGATACCACCTGGGCTTATATTTGGACTTTGCATCTGCTATATGTGTGTTGTTATTACTTTAAGGAAAATGGGGAATTTTCAGAGAGAGGCCCAGATTTTCTGAATACTCACACTCTTGATGAAAGTCACACTACTTGACAATAGTGAACTCTCAAATTTTTACTATATACTTAAAATATATACTTATATGTGCAAAATATAAATATATATAATGCACTTATATACAAGTATATATAATATACTTAAAAATTTAGCATAAACTATACTATACATATACATATGTATGTAAAGCTTGCATATACCTTATTATACTAATATTTTACTGGTCACATATAGCATACTAAAACAGAATTTTTTAAATGGTGAATCAACATACTAAAAAGGGGAGTGCTGGCACATGGCAGTAATCTCAGTATTCAGGAGACTGACACAGAATTACAAGTTCAAAGCCAGACCCTGTCTCTAAAATGTATATACATCTTAGAAGCGCAGTGATTTGATTCAAAAGACTTCCCTCCTTGCTTTGCAAGTTTTCTTGGAAATGTTAGAACAGAAGACATATATATATATTCTGAAATTTAATTTGCCATTTTAAAGCAATCTAAGTTTGACCTACCACACCTGAATTGGGTGAATATATGCTGTAGTGTTTTGTTGTGATGGAGTGCTTTCTCTTGACTAAATGCCAATGGTAGGGCTAAAGAGCAGTTGCTTGGAGGCAGAATAAAGTAAGTCAAAAGCAATTTGACCTTTTTATAAAGTACTAGGCTATCACAATATTTATTATTAATATTTATCATAAGTATAGCAGACTGTTTCACATCAGTTCAGTCTCTCCTTTTTTGGCTTTTGCTGCTATTGTTTTTGTTGTGTTTTGCTTGTTTCTGTTTTCGCTTTTCAGTGGAGGGGTTCTCAGTACGTAGTCCGGGCTGACGTGAACTCCCTCGCCTTCCTGGGTGCTGGCATTACAAGGAGGCATCATCAAGGCTGGCGGGTTCTGTCCATCATCCTAACCAGATTACACATCTTTTAAAGAGAAAGTGTGCCTTCCACAACTTTTTCTCTTCCTCTGGGGGTTCAGAAATTTGGGTACCCAGTCCTGTTGCAGTCCTACAGCAGCCTTGAGTCTAGTCTGCTACCTGACAGTTTTGTCCTTGGTGTGACAACTTCATCGTCATCAGACAAAACAACTTGCTAGCAAAACTGAGAGAAAATGCCTTCCTTTGACTTCAGACAAGGACTGATTGTCATCACTAGAAGGGTGTTTTTCTAGTCTTGCTCTCTTCGATAACTCACAGGCAACCTGACTACCATAGACAGTAGCTTCAGTGGTTAAAATGTGTAAGAAGAAAGGACAGGAACAGGGTTGCTTCAGAAATAGAAGATCTACCACAAAATGCTTGTTCTCCAGAAGAAAAATAGCTCAATAAAGCTTTTTATCCAGGGAACATTTGAACTCCTGACAGAGTAAAATTATCCAGTTTCTGCTTAGACATGAACTGGAAGAGGAGAGTCGTTAATGATATAATCTATTTCAAAGATACCTGAGGGAAGACAGACCTGAGGGGAGGGAAGAGGAGAGAAGATGGAGAGGAAACAGGGAGGGGGGTGAGGGAGGTTAGGAGGTCAGAAGGAAGAAGCAGGAAGTGTGGGGGAGGGGCAAAAGACAGAAAAAGACAAGGCTTGGCGCTCTATTTCACTTTGCGTTTCTGAAATGACCTATTTCTTCAAGAAGAAAAACTCAACCCCGGTCTGTGCCAGAAGCAGCAAGCACACTGTTGAAGGGACCTCCATCCTACTGTAGCCAGGACTCAGCTCACCAGGACTGGTATTAAGTAATTTTTTAAAAAAAATTCTACTGGGCTTGACCCCTAGAAAACTAACTCAGGGAAAGACTGATAGAGAGGATCCGGCCTGGGGGCAGCACTCAGATGCAGGCTGCTCTGAGCAAGCAGGCATGCAGTCTCCGGTTAACACTCTGTGACTGGGACACAGCTGGCTTTGCATAAGGACATTAAATATACAGTACCACACTTTGGTCCTGGGCCCGGCCTCCGGCTGGTGGCACCTGGCCATTTGTCTCCGCCAGCCAAGGCCTGGCCCTGGTTTCCACGATATCGGGAATGCCCCACAGTTCGCCTTCACACCTGTTAGGGGGTTCTCCACTCTCGCCACCAACCCATCGGCAGCCCCCCGCAGCACTCTCCCGGGGCCCGCAGAAATGGCCAGAAGGGACTCGCGGCGCGCAGGGCCTTTCGGAGCCGACCCCTGCTAGCCCTGGCGCTGGAGGCTGGGCGGGGCGGGGGCCGTGGAAGGCGGGAGAGGTCGAGCCGGGTATGGGAAGGGCCGGGGGAAGGGCCGTCTCCTCTCGCGTAACGCTGCCGGAGCCTGCGGCAGAGGCGGCGGGGCTGAGCAGTGGAGGGGATGGAGTTGCCACCAGCCTCGGCTCTTTTCCCCGCAGCCCAGGCATCACCTCCCCTTGCCCGGCCGTGCCACTCCTTAGGCCGCGCAGGGTGATCGCGGGAGCGGATGGGCAGCAGCTCGCCCTGTACTGGAGAGGAGGGAGCGGCGGGGCTACGGCAAGGGGACTTTTAGTGTCCCGGGCGACCCGCGCGTCCCCCAAGCGCCCGGAGACCGTGATCCGGATCGAGCTACGCGCGAGTCCCCCGAGGCACCACCGGCGGCCGGGAGGAGGTGCGGGGCTCAGCCGCTCGGTCCTAGGAGCCCGAGTAGCCCATGGCGGGCAGCGACGTGGCCTGTGAGGGGCCAACGAGGAGAGGAGGCGCGACCCGGAGCTCCGGGGCTCAAGGAGGGCTGCGCAGCCCGGCAGCAGCTAGTTGCCCCGAACCGCTGTCCGCTACTGATGCTCCGGCGGAACGCGGAGCGCTGCCTGCCTGGATGCGCCTCTACTTCTACGGGATGCACGGCATCACCCTGGACGTGCTGGTGTCTTCGGCCAGGCGCTTCGCCCGCAGCCTGGATCTGCGGATGTTGGGCTTCTCGTCGCCCTACCGCTGCCTCCTGCACTCGCTCACCCACTTCGCCCTGGAGCAGCTCTACCTGCAGCGGCCGCGCTGCCCCAGCGCCTTCCTCTTCAATTTCCTGCTCTACCCCTGGGCGCACGTGGGGTTGCAGATCCTGGCGGGCCAGGCACTGCTGCTCAGTCTAGGCGGCGGGCCGGGGGGCGCGGCGGCGCCGGGGGCGCTCGACCTGGCGCTGCAATACGTACTGGCGCTCTACCACGGCCAAGTGTTCCTGAAGCGCTTCCTGCGTTTGCGGTACCCGCGGCAGCTCCAGCAGCAAACCAGGGACACACTACCAGCAGCCCTGGACGCCCGAGTCCTTTTGGAGGCTGGAAGCGGGCGACAAGGACCCCGGAGTCCCAAGGGCGCCGAAGGAGCCCCCAGCCAAGGTCTGCCAGACCTCCTCCGCTTCCTTTTCTTCGGAATGCATGGCTTTCTGGATGAGATCTTCTTCACCTTCTTCTTCAATGTTCTGGGGCAGGGGGACGGATCCAGCAGTGGGCACACATCGCTCTGGTCCTTCTTCATGTATGGCAGTTGTAGCTTTGTGGTTGAAAAACTCTACTTCCACCTTCACTACAGCCGTGGCTGGGGCACCTGGAAGAGGGTGCCCATCTATGTGATCTTTATCTATGCGTGGGAGTTGTCCTGGGGTCTGGGGCTTCGCATGTGTGGGGCCTGTTCCTGGGACTATTCTCACTATCCGCTCAATTTCATGGGCCTCATCACGTTGATGTATTTACCTGGTTGGCTGTTCCTTAGTGTGTACCAGGACCTACTGTCCAACGTGTTGTGGAGGGTGCAGTATGTTCCAACAAACTAAGACTGGAAAAATAAGAAAAAAAAAAGGAAGGAAGGAACCTGACAATTGGATGCAACTTATTTTTACACATTTAACACGAGGTGGTTTTGTTTTCAGTCTTTTAATTTTTATACACTTTACTAAGCTCTTCTAACTTGTTTTACTTGACGTTTCAGTTTTCCAGACTGCTCGGAATCTATATGTAAAGTTCAGTACTTTGAAGTGTTACTTAAAACTAACTCAAGTTGTTTAACTCATCAATAATTTAAACCTATTCGAGGGCAAACAACTAAACCACTCTATCTTAAACATCAGAAACCGGTAATAGTCACTGACCCTCGACGAGTGATAACCACTTATTTTTCTGTTCTTCCGTAAACGTTTTCAGATCAGAGACCAGTGATTTTTACAAGTTCCTGATTTAATGAGCTGTTTACTTTCTTTGTAATGCAATTTCATTTTGCTTTCTTGCCATGTTGACCAATGGCAGCTGAAAATCTATGTCTTGTATGTTCTTCAGAAACTTCAGCCACAGCGCTTAAAGTGCCTCTGTCTAGTCTACACGTGAGAGGAAGACCGCAAGGGTGAAAACATCCCATGAACACATTTTAACAAGAGCAGTCTTTTGTGTCAACTCCAACAGGTGACACTGTGTTGGTGACATTTGGTCACCGTCTTGGAAATGATTGCTTTCCAACGTTGGCTAGCCTTAAACACTATTTATGTTAACGTTACTCAGAACACGTTATCTAAACTTTTGTAACTGTGCAATAACCTAAATGTTTGCCCTAGATGTCCCAGGGTCAAGTGAAATTATACCACCTTCAATGGTGTTCTAACTCTAAGGCCCCTTTTTCTACATGGAGCTTCAAATATAGAAACAGTATCTTGGAATAAAATGAATCTTAATTCTCCCTCTAATTACATTAGGCCTAATTGTTTTCTCTAATTACTGATGCGTTTTCACCTTATTTCTCTCACAGTCCCCCCCCACACACACACACTCACACACTTTTTTTCCTTTCAGGCCCAGAATTAGGGGTCAGGCCCGACGTAGTAATGCACCTTATAAATGCATGAGATCTTTGGACAGCTTATGATTAATTAATGTCTAAAAGCTCCAAAGTTAAATGAGATGATGGAAGCCATTCTAAGAAATTATATCTAACTGATTAATAATGTACTCTGAGGGTGTTTGTTGTTTTATTGTACTCAGAGGAGAGAGTGGAATAGAGCGCAGCTCAGCCAAGGATGACTAATAATCTCTCAGCTTTCAGTTCGAAGAAAATTAGGAAAACTTAGAATGCGTATTAATGGGTTTGAATTGTCCAATTGCCTGTGCTGTAAAAAGGGATGGTTTCTGTTTCAAAAGAAAGAAAGATAGAAAGAAGGAAGGAAGGAAGAAGGAAGAAAGAAAGAAAGAAAGAAAGAAAGAAAGAAAGAAAGAAAGAAAGAAAGAAAGAAACGTTTGCTAGGAGAATAGTAAAGAATGTGTGTTTAGGTTTGATGTCAGATGCATCAGATTTGATGCTCTAATCCCTCCTGTGAGGTTGTGAGCTAAATTATAAATGTCACAGAGTCAACCCCACCTGTGAAATGGAAGAGAGCAAGCTAATTGCTCTCATCGCTCACAACTTAAAAGTAAGCTCCATACTTGCCAAAGTTTTTCTCTTTTGTTCTTTACGACGCTCTGTAACAGGTCAACGGTTTCTGAAAATTACTGGTTATTGGAGGGGAAAATAGGGAAGTAGAGACAGGAGAGTTAGGAAGATGCAGGACGAGATATTTGTAATGCAAATGTGACACATGCAGGGGAACCTGAGGGAAGGGTGGCCCCACTGCACACCCCACCTTCCTGTGAATGTCCACTCAGCTCCTTGGCTGCTGAAATGCTTACCAGTTTGTTCCCACTCTGTCCCATCTCACCTCCAGCATAAGCTGCTATCAGAGCCACTGAGAAGCCTGCCAACCTCCTCCAGCTCAGAAATCGCCCACTTAGGAACACCTGCCTTTTTACTTTCTTTTTAATTCTATGCTCATCAACGGGGTAGAGTAAGGTTTTCAGACATTGGACTTATTCAGGAAATAGTTACCCAGCCTCCAGTAATCAGTAGACGCTTCTCAGGACGTACACAGTAATGAACCAAATATCTCTGTCCTTATAAAGCTGGAAATGGACCGTATTTACTCTGTGAAATTGTACTTCTTTTTTCTGTTTGTGTTTTTGGTTTTTGCTGTTGTGTTTTTTTTTTTTTTTTTTTTAAGACCACTGTTTCTGTAATAGATGATGAGCAACAGGGGTTAGAACTCTCATCAGTCCTGTCCCTGGAACATAACAATCCATTCTTCCAAAAAAAAGTAACAAGACTAACAGCCCCCCACCCCCTATCTCCACAAAGTGCTAGCAGTGAACACAGGACATGATTAGGCTGGGTGGTAACTCAGTATATTGTCTTAGGGCTTCTCATTTTGTGTTTGCCCAACTGCTTTAAGAAGTTGCTATGATCTTTGACCCTTCAGGATAAGGGAACCAACAAATCATTTAACTTTGTTATTATTAGTAGTTTAGAAGAGGAAATAGTAAGTCGGTATGGTAGATAATATTTAAATAGCATTTGCTCTCTGACAAAACTTCTCTAATATATGTGTGTGTATATTCAATATCTGTCTAATATATGTAGACAGATATTGAATTCTTACATTCTATGCCTTAAGTGAATATACATACAGTATATATTTTAAATACATATTTATGTATGCATACGTATTCACTTAAACTTGCAAGAACCCTGCTTTTAGATGAAGGCAATAAAACTGAAGCCCAAATGGATTCAGTTAACTACTTGAGTTATACAGCTTTTGAGCATTTATATTTGAGTTAGTGGATGCTGGACTCCAATCTGTTCTGAACAGCAGCTTGATTGTGCCTCAGTGATTTGGGTCTTGTCTGGACTGTTCTTCCCTAGACTGAGATATACACAAATAGCTGTATAAAAGGTAGACATTGTTTGCAAAAGACTCACTTTGGGTTTTTTTTTATTATGTGGTACATAGCAAATGAATTAATATCAGCATACATAACTGACAATCGGCCTCCATAGATAATGCCTTTATATTAAAGAAGTGCTCTGAAAGGAAGTTCCTCCTATAAACTAAGATAATATGCAACATAAAATGCAAACATAATATGATAAGATTCAAGGTACGTCATTATCACAAGCTATGAATATACATATAATTAATCACTGCTAAACATTAAATATTATATTTAGAGCAGATATCATTGTAAGGACTAACCCCAAATGTGAGAAAATTTGTAGCCAGGTGTGTTAGCACACAACTGTAATCCCAATATTGAAGATGCTAAAGCCGTAGGATTGCAAATTTGAGGTCACCGTAGGGCACATAATGATATCTTGTCTTTACAAAAACAATGTTTTTTACAAAGACATATATCCTGATTTCTACTGAAGAAAAAATATTCTTAGTAGAAAGACATAAAAGTAGCAAGTGTACTTAGTATATACAATGCTGAGATTTCTTTTTTAGAAGTACTTGAAATTTTAAGTAAATCCTATTGATTTCTGTGAATCTAAAGAGGAGTATGTGCTGTTGAATTTTCATGCAAATAATGAATACAGAAGTACAGATATCAAAGGAAAACTCCAATAAAGTTGCTAACACATTGTGTTATTTCAAACATTTCCATGACTTGGTATACTTGATTATTTTGTGTTCTGGTAATTGACAATTCATACTGCAACCAAGCAACACACACAATTTAGAAAGATATGACTTCTTTTGCTATTTGAGAAACATACTTAATTGGATAATCCTATCTCCTAAGAAATATTTACAAAATATTTTTTATTGTTTTGAATTTGAAATAGTCTTTGTCGGTTTGGAAGCCCTGGTTCTATCGGATGCTGAAGCAGTTTGGGGGACAGCTTCAGCTCATCTTCCACTTTGAAGGTTCATAAAACATCTATATGTCTGAACATAGGCTGTACTCATGACACACTTAGTAGTAAGTCATTGTACCGAAGTATCTGACCTTGCAATAAACCCAGTGTTTACATATATTAAAAAACATTACAACTCTTTACCATTTCAATTAATTTCGAATACACTAACTCTAACAGTAATTACTAGAGCTAAGTCCTTTACCAAAGAAAAATTTAAAAAAAAAAAAAGGAAAACATCATCCATCACCCCTCGCCTCCCTCCATGAAACACATAAACACCTATTCTGTGGTCATGGGATGTGGCAGTAAAGGATGGTTCTGTTCTACAGCCAGGACTTTTTTTTTCTACTCCTAGAGTTAGTAGCAGAGGAAGGAACAAAAGTAGCAATTGTCTCTGTGTCTAATGAACCCATTCATTAGACTTGGCCTCGTTCTGATTTTCACACTGCGGCAGCAAGCCATCACACTGGCAGTTGATTCCAGTCACAAGCAACCCAGACTGCAAAGCACTCAGGCATGTGTGAAGAGAAAGCTTTGGTGAAAACACTTTCTCATAATGTCGGGAGAAATGTAAATATGGGTAATATTTTCCTTAATTTTAAAATGATCTTTTCAAGGTTACCAGAAAGGGAGGGAAGTAAGAAGAACTTATCCTTCATATACAGAAATGATTAATTTTCTTCATAGTTTTGAAGTTTGCTAAGACTGTAAAACTTCTCATGAAACAATTTTCCCAGCTGGAAATTAGCATTTGTTAACTATGATTAAGGATATTTAAACTTTGCAAGAAGCTTTGCCACTTAAAGCACTGGATCTTGGACCCACAGGAGGAGTTCGCCCCTCTAGGGATGATTCCATAATTCAGCTTAGATTTACTATCCCAGTTTTCATTGTATTGTGTCACAAAGACTAAGTAGAAGAAGACACTGTCACCAACAGAGTCACCAAGTCCATTCTCAACCAGTCAAGGAATTAACTGGACTTCCAAAACATTAGGAACCAATAGCCTGCCATTCATTCGATGGAGTCCATTCTTTTGTTTGGTTTTACAAAATTCTTTCTCCTTCGTTGAAAATTTCCATGCTTAATTTTCTTGCTACTCTTATGACTTTTATTATTTCAAATGATAGAGGGCTTTCAGAATTATTGTTATTTCAGAAATTAAAAACATCTTGGCTACAAGTAGGGTAGTAGGTTAAATTCAGGAACCCTGCATGAGTCACTGAAGTCTCTACAGGGTTAAAACTAGGGTAGGATTTGACTACTTACTCTCCTGGCTTACAGTAGAAAATTCCCTGTATAAGAAAAAGGAATTTAATAGACAGAGATATGACTCAGTAAGTAAGAGTTCTTGTCACACAAGAATAAGAACCTCAGTTTGGATTCCAGTATCCACATATAAAGCTGGGTATGGCCATGTGGACCTGTAAGCTTGCTGAGACATTTTGGGCCACAAACCCAACTACAAATTCAATAATAGATACTGTATCACTGGAATAAGGTAGACAGTGATTGACCAGGATTGACCAGGATACTTGGTATCCTTTTTAGCCCTCTCTCCTATACCTATGCTTCCACCTATGCATGCAACCCCCACCCCCAAAATGCACAGAGATCAGAAGGCCAGAGGTGTCAAAGAAAGAAGTGACTAGCCAAGAACTGTTGAAAGCCAACATGAACATTTAAAACAATTGAGAAACCAGAGGGATCAGGAACACCAAGAGAAGATGGCCCACAGAACTAATTGACCGAATTCATGAGGACTCACAGAGATCAGGGAGCCTGTAGGGTTCTGACCTAGGTCCCCTACATATATGCTGTGGCTGAGTAGCTTAGTGTTCTTGTAAGATTCCTAACAGTGGGAGTGGAGGCAGTCTCTGACTCTTTTGCCTACTTACGGGACCTTTTTCTCCTCCTGGATTGCCTCATCCAAGCCTTGATGTGATGGTCAGTGCCTGGTCTTATTGTAGCTTGTTATGCCATGCTTGTTTGATGTCCCTGGGAAGTCTGCTCTTTTCTGAGGACAGATGGGTATGTGGATCTAGGGGAAGGTAGAGGGTAGGAACACAGACTTGGGGGAAGAAAGAGAATAGAAACTGTGGTTAGAATGTAATATATGTGATAGAAATAACAATAATAAATTATATTTATTGTATTAAGAAAAATCTTGCTATATATTTGATCACCTTACAATACAGACATATTTTACCGCATGACTTTAAGTCCCATAGTGCAGATAAATAGTTCTATAGAATACAAAATCCTGAGCCGGGCAGTGGTGGTACACGCCTTTAATCCCAGCACTCAGGAGACAGAGGCAGGTGAATCTCTGTGAGTTTGAGGTCAGCCTGGTCTACAAGAGCTAGTTCCAGGATAGGCTCCAAAGCTATAAAGAAACCCTATCTCTAAAAAAACTATATATATATATATATGATATGATATATATATATGATATATATATTATATGTATATATAATATATAATCCTGAACTTTAAGTATTTTGAAAAAATATTATCAGTAAACAAAAATGGGTTGATTGTGGAAAATATTCACAGCCTATATTTTTGTACCTTCATTAACTTTCAACAAAAGTTGTATAAAATTTGCTCTTGTACATTAATGAAGGAGAATTATTTTGTGGTAACTTTTTATTAAAAACAATGTATGGACACAAAGAAAAATTAACTGAGTTTCTTAGAGTACAGTAGAACAAGCTTGTAGACGGAGATTGTGCATTGTTTTTTTTTTTTTTTTGGCCACCCAGACCTGAATAATCACACAGAAATTATATTAATTACAGTGCTACTTGACCAATAGCTTAGGCCTATCCTAGATAGCTCTTACATCTTAAATTAACCCATTTTTATTAATCTATGTATCGCCACGAGGGTATGGCCTATCACTAAGGTTCCAGTGTCTCCTCCTTCTGCAGCTGCATGGCATCTCCCTCACTCTGCCTATCCTCTCTCTATACTCTGTCCAGATTTCCTGCCTGGCATTGTTCTGCCCTGCTGTAGGCCAAAGTGGCTTCTTTATTAAGCAATTGTAATAAAACATATTCATAACACACAGAGGGGAATCCCACATCACAAGCTTTCATATTTCAAGTTCGTAAGATGTAGAGTTTTACAAAATCTGTCATTACACTTGCTCATCATGGTGGTTCCTAAAGCCAACAAATGAAATAAGAACACAGAATAGGAAGAGCAGTAACAGAAGACAATAGAGAAGGTGGTGTCCAAGAGCCCTGGAGACATGAAGCTGTTATTTTTATGGCCAAAAACATTTCATAAAGATTAGTGATAGTCTATACTTGCATTCTAAGAAAATGTTAAATTCACAAAATACTGGACAACAAATAAACATTTTATTGTGTTACTATTGAGCAGTAATTTTTTTAAAATTTTGTATAATCAAGTTATTGAGCCAAACTTTAATAGTTTTAATAGTAGAGCAGTTAAGTTTTTTCACAGTGTTCAGGTAAAGAAACCACAACTAATTATAAACCAAAGATCATAGAACTGTAAATCTTGAGGAGACAAGAGATCATCTAATTTGGCTACTGATACCGTAGTTTCACCCAGATCTTCAGGACACAGGACCACCTGCCGTCTTCTTAACCACAATCAATAATAGTTAGCATCTAAACTACTCAGATCTCTCTGGTCAAACCATCTGTCCCACCCCATGACTTTGCTAGAAAATTCCTAAATGGCCAGTCATGGTGGCATACTTCAAATCGCAACACTCTGCCATTGCAGGTAGGGAGATATTGGGCGTTTCAATACTGGACAGAAATAATTAATTCCTCCAGATGACAAAATGTAATATCAATTTCATTATTTATAGATATACACAAGAATCACTTTGTGCCTAGGAGAGGGGTCTAGGTTAATTTTGTGTATTCTTTCCTTTTCTGCTTGGGTGTTTCCTTAGGCATAAGGCTTAAGTACAGTTTATCTACATCATGAGGGTTTTTTGTTTGTTTGTTCGGTTGCTTGCTTGCTTGGTTGCTTGGTTTTTTGAGACAGGGTCTCTCTGTGTAACAGCCCTAGCTGTCCTAGCTCTTGTAGACCAGGCTGGCCCTGAACGCACAGAGATCTGCTTGCTTCTGCCTCTCGAGTACTGGAATTAAAGGCATGCCCCACCATGGGGTATTTTTAACTGATAATCTCATCAAGGACTCCCAACTGTCCTTTAAATTATTTCTTCCAAAGTGTGAATTTAAAAGAAAGAGGATATGAACCTGAACTGGTTGTAGTTGGCTAGTGTGTTTTGCTATATGTTTCTTCTACAAAAGCCCATTTAATCATTTTTTCCTTCTTGAAGTCTCTAGATTATTGTTGTTTTTTAAAATGACATACTGGATTTTGGGAAGTTTTAATTATTTTGAAAATGAAATGGAAATAAAATGCTTTAATTTGTTAAATGCTTGTTGCTGGGAACTGAATGTGGTACATATTTGTTTTTATTTGTGAATTTTATTAGTGTCTTGCTATTTGAACTCTGAGTACTATAAATATATTGTATTAGGCACCAGTATACAGAAAACCAAAACCAATGAAAAATAGAGAGGGGAGACATATGTGTGGAATTTTAGTGTGTGTGAATGGATGCATAGGCATCATTTGTGTATGTGTGTGTGTGTATGGAAACCGAAAGGGAGACAAAAAGAAATGGAGAGACACACACATGCAGGGAGGGAGAGAAGGAGGGAGGAACCAAGAGAGGGAGGGAGGATATTTATTATAAAAACTCAAATCCCATGAGCTGGAGAGCAATGAGCTGGTGATATAATTCCATCCCATAGCCAGAAGCCTCAGAGCAAGATGGGCATAGCTAGTAGCAGAGTAATAGTTCAAAGGCCTTCAGATTTGAAACTCAGGAATAACTGGTGTCTCAGTTTGAGTCTGAAGATGAGGAAATAATTGTGTCTAATTTCAAAAGTACTTGAAGGAATTCACTCTGGTTGTCAGTCTTTTAACCTTATCCAGGGCTTTAACTAATTGAACAGGGCCCATAACTCCACAGATTGCAATATATGCTCCTAATTTGGTCAATTTAAGAGATAAAATCATTTGCCAACAGCCTTGCTGAAAAAGAGCAATGTTTGACTACATATGCAGGGATCCTGTCATCAATCAAGTAGACACATAGAATTAACATCCCAAGTCTAGTGCTCGTCAACTCAGTATTCACAAATATCTTCTTAAATTATAAAAACACTGATGGAATACATCGCAAAGGCACTGGAAGATAGTGATTCTATATTCACAGATGAACAGAATTAGTGTTGTCTAAATGATCATGTTATCAAAAGCAGTCTACAGATTTAATAATATCCACATCAAAATGCCAATGGTAATTTTTACAAAATTAGAAAAAGGAAACCCTAAAATTTATATGGAAATTCTGAATAGTTAAAGCAATCTTGTGATGAGAATTTGTTGGTTTTGCTGTTTTCTTTGATCAGTGTGTTTATTTTCTCTAAGGTGTCTTCAGTGTCTGAGAGTCTTTCTTCCATCTCTTGTAATCTGTTGGTAGTACTTGTCTCTGTAGTTCCTGTTCGTTTACCCAGAATTTCCATCTTCATCCTTCCCTCGGTTTGTGTTTTCTTCATTACTTCCATTTCATTCTTCAAGTCTTGAACCGCTTCCCTTATCTGTTGCTTTTTCTTGTTTCTCTTGGTTTTCTTGGGTATCTTTGAGCGATTTATTCATTTCCTCTACCTTTTTGTTTGTAATCTCTAATTGTTTATGGCAGTTTTTCACCTCCTGTTTAAGGTCTTCTATTATTTTCATATAATTCACTTTTGGGTCCATTTCTTCTAATTCTTCTGAAGTAGGGTGTACAATTCTTCTTATTTCGGGATCCATGGATACTGGTGGTGACGTGTTGCCTTTCAGGTTGTTGGAGGAATTTTTGCATTGGCGCCTTCCCATCTCTTCCCATCCTGATGGAACTCCTCAGCACCTAACCGGGCCCCCGAGATGGTTCTCCTGGTGCCTAGATCCGCTCTCCTTGCTTGCTGGTTGGGTGTCTCGTAAACCAAGCGCCTACCCTGCTTGCTGCAGGCAGGCTATTGAGACAAAGGAGTTCCCGCCCGCGCGGGTACCCTCCGGATTCAAACCCAGCGCCCAGACAGGCTGAGCTGGGTGATGTTCTAGTTAAAGCAATCTTAATCAAAAAGAACAACAGTGGAGGCTTCACACAATTCAATTTCAAAATATACAGCAAAGCTATAATAGCAAAAAAAAACGCATTATTGGTAGAAAAACGCAAGTAGACAAATGGAATGGAATAAATTTCTCAGAAATAAACATCCAGTTGTAGTCAGCTGATTCTTGCCAATGCTGTCAAAACATAATTTGGAGAAAAGACAGCCTCTGTAACTAAGGAAACTAAATATAGAAGAATGAAACTGGATTCATATTTCTCATGCTGAGCAAAAATGTACTCAAAATGAGTCGCATACCTTAATGTAAGACATAATACATTAAAACTACTAAGGAAAATACCTCAATATAATGTCAGAAGCCGAATTTTTTTAATCAAACCCTAATATCTTAAAAGACTCCTCCCTCAGAATTTAATTACATAATTTAATGACTTTCATTTCTAATACCATAGCCCTTGGTTTTAGGATGAAGTTAGGGAAATAAAAAAAAATTAATATTGCAGCAAGGCATTGAAAACTAATATCACAGTATTGCTCAGCATTGAAAAGTTCAGCTTAAAGTATAGAATAATAGAATCAATGATTACTGTATTTCAGGATATTCAGAAAAGCAAGGCATAGGTGAAGAGAGTGTGCTAAATCGGTTTTCCATTGTTGTGACAAAATATTTGAGAAAACTTTTTACCAGAAGAACATATTTGTTTTCGTGTTTTCAGAGGCTTCAGTCCATGGAAAGCGGACTTTGTTGCTCCAAACCTGTGATAAGCAAAGAATATCAAGGCAGTGGGAGTGTGTGGAGGAGAAAGCCAATCACTTCACAGCTGTCAGAATACACAAAGAGCTTAAAGGGAGGACTGAAGGTTGAGACATACCTTTCAAAGCCATACTTCTGTAAGGTACTTTATCTCTTAATAGTCCATCAAACTATAACATTGTAGCCCTCATGTTCCAACCACCTCTCAAAATTCCATCCACTGGCAACCAAGACCTTGACCTGTTGAAATAGGGAGCAGCGCGGCTGTGTCCTCCCCGCACCTGGCAGCCCACATGGTTAGCTTATGCCCCAAAATAATTACATGGAAACTGTATTCTTTTAAACACTGCCTGGCCCATTAGTTCCAGCCTCTTATTGGCTAGCTCTCACACCTGGACTAGCCCATTTCTGATAATCTGTGTAGCACCCCAAGGTGTGCTTACCGGGGAGATTCTAGCCTGCGTCTGTCTGGCGTGGGAACATCATGGCGACTCCTTCTTACTCAGCTTCCTTCTCCCAGAATCCTGTTCTGTTTTTACTCCACCCACCTAAGGGTGGGCCTATCGAATGGGCCTTAGGCAGTTTTTTTATTGATAAGAAATCACTCCCACATCATTGACCCATGAGCATTTGGGGATACCTTATATTCAACCCATAACAGATGGGAGTGTATTTGAATTAAATATTTTGAGGAATACGATCTGAGTGAGTGACAGTAACATAAGTGACCTTTACTATAAAGGAAAAGATAAAAGACTAGCTGATGTGGATTTAAGAAAGAATTGTTATATTCCAAATTGGGAAAATTGTGCAAACATGTATTCTTGTTAGAAACACCTTTCATAAATCTAGAAGCTGAAAATAACAAAAAGGAAGAGAATATAAAGCTTCATGGTTAAAACATGGAACAACTGATAACTATGAGCTCTAATGGGAGCCCAACATTTGTCTCCAAAGAATGGCACTTGTCTTTTTACTCCATTCTCCTAGTTACCTGAAGAGAAAGACCCTGTCCACAGTTTTATACGCGTCAAGCTGGGACACGAGAGAAATTACTTTTACAAAGGTCACAATGGTAGAACAAGGATTTACAGTCTGGCAATCATGACTGCAAGCTGTATTCTCTAAATGTCACCTTTACAAGTGGAATAAAAAGGAAAGGTCAAAAGAACACAGGGAACACAGGGAGAAGGACCTGAGGCTGGCACTGTTTTGAATCTGCAAGCTACCCTGCTCATTTTCTAATAAAGCAACCAATAAAATGTTTGAATTCAGGCTTACTCTAAGAATTTAAATTTTTGTGTTTTTCTTTAATAATTTGTCAAGAAAATATTTATGGAATGTCTACTATGGAATCGATATGGGAGTGTTGTGGGCTGAAAAACTCAGCAAGTCTACTATTGAGTGTTGTACTGGTTACTTTGCATACATGTTACCAAAAGGTCAAACATTAAAACAGGAAAGGTGTATTTAGACTAATATTTTCAAAGAGTTCAGTCTATGGTGGCTTGAGCACATGCTCTTCCTGTCTCCTGTGGTCACCACAGCAGAACATCTGAAGGAGAATCTTAGAGGACAAGAAGCAAAGAGAGGAGCATGATGGATCCACTGATAAGCGAGACTCCTGGACGACGCCAGTGACTGCTTCTTCATCTGCCTCTTAAAAATTCCAAGACCCAGGCCTCAAGAAGGAGCCCATATCTGATACAGTCTAAAGGGCCAGGAACCAAAGGCTACATAGCTCAGTGACCTAGTATAGAACCAAACAGGCCAGGAAAAAAAAAAGTCAATGAAATGATTCCTAATGAAATTCTGCTATACTTGGAGATTAGAGCCTAACACAGTAGTCAACAGAGAAGCTTCATCCAACAGCTTATGGAAATAGATGCAGAGACCTACTGCCACACATTAGGCAGAACTCAGGGAACCCTGCAGAATGAAGGATTGTAGGAGCCTGAGGGTCAAAGACACCACAGGAAAATGGCCCACAGAATCAGCTAACCAGGGTTCCTAGGAGTTCACAGAGACTGAACCAACAGGGGGCCTGTACGGCTCTGATCTAGGTCCTCTGCATGTACGTAATTGTTGTGCAGCTTGACATTCTTGTAGGACTCCTAACAGTGGGAATGGGAATATCTCTGACTCCTCTTCATCCTACTAGGTTGCCTCATCCTGTCTTAATATGAGGGGATGTGCCTAGTATGGTTGCAACACGATATGCCATGTCTGGTTGATTTCCCTGGGAGGTCTACCCTTTTCTGAAGGGAAAAGGAAGGGTGGATTTCGAAGTCATGGATGAGGGACTAGGAAGAGAGGAGAGAGGGGAAACTGCAGTGGGAATGCAATATATGAGAGAAGAATTACAAAAGAAAAAAATAGATCCACGAACCTCTGACAGTAGCACTACCATATGTTATCCAAGCCTCCAGCCCATGGGATTGGGGAAGAAAACTCATATTTTAAGCATGACAGTTCTTTTAACAAAATACCATGGGCTGGCTACTTTCAACAACAGAGAAGGATTCTTTTCAAGGTACCGGAGGCTACAAACCACAGATAAAGGAGTGAGAAGGTTGGTGGAGGTGCTTTTCTTGACTTACAAATGGCAGTCTTCTCACTACTTCATTCCAAAGTTCAAAGAGATTCAGGTCTACCATATCTCATAACAGCACTAACCCCTCGATATCAGAGCATTTCCCTCATAATCTCATTTAACCTTAATGCTTCTGTAAAGATCTTGTCTCCGCATTCAGTCACACTGAGCTCACAATTTAGTGCATTTAGTCCATAATACTTATGCTCTTGACCCTACATGGTGATAATTCTTATTATAATTTCTGTTCTAGCCACAGATCACAGATGAAACATGGAGACATCATGTACCACACAGACAGGACAGAACAGGAACCTCAATCCATTCTAGCGTATTTCAAGGCATCTGTATCTGTCTCTCAGAAGGTTCAAGACCATGTCACTAGCTAGGAAAGGGCAGTGTCCCTAAAATTAAAGCAGCATTCCATCGTCCTGTCCTTTCACCATTGTATGATCTAGTTTTCATTAGTTTTCCAGATCTCTCCAGAGAGCGCTCTGTTTTCCTCATGCCTAACTTTAACCTTTTTGCACAGATTCTAAATCACTCCCTTGCTATTTTTATTGTTTTTTTCTAAGTGTATTTTGTTAGTCAGGAAATAACCTTTCAGGGAAATGTGATCAGAAGCATGCTATCTGCTAGCCTTTCTGTGAGCCGAGTCAGGCGTTGGAGACACTGTAGTCAGAGCTACGCTTCTGCCTTTCATAGACTAAATTTTAAAATAGGGGTTTAAAATATTTTACCAGTGATATTCAAGAGCACAAAATCAATTTTAAATGTATTATAAATTGGTTGCTACATTCCCATTAAGATTATGTGCTATTTACGCCCATTTCAGAAACATGACTATCTAATGGCATGCCTTGCTGGTCTATAAATAAATCCAAATGTGCTTAGCAGTGTGAGGCTTCTCCTTGGGGGTGCAAAATAGCCAGCATGGTATTAGGGTCAGTTATCCAGGAACTTCTAAGTTTTTATTTAGTTTGATGTGTCCCTCTGTCTGTCTGCCTGTCTGTCTAAGCAGGCATATTTCATGCCACAGAGTGCTTATGAGCAACACTCAGGCGTCAAGTTCTCTCCTGCCACCTTGTGGGGTGAGAGGATCAGACTCAAGCTGTCAGCCCTTACACAACAGCTTTCCTCCAGCTGTGCCATCTCCAGATTACGTTATATTACTTTGGAAGCTATGTATAAATCAGGTAATTTAGACACAAGATTAATAAGAAATTATGACCTCTTAAGAGGCCGTTATTTGGGATGTACGTGTTTCCTTCCCTCTGACAACCATTTGTGTGAGAGATAATACTGCCCCACATCAACACTAAATAATGATCTAGAACAAATTTTCCACCGAGTCAGTTAGGGAGATTTGATGAAGATAAAAAATCCAGATATTAAACCTTTGCCACCTAAATTATATCTTTGGGTAATATGGGTATCTTCACTGAAAGGAATTTTGATATGTCACTTGCTATTTCAAAATTATTTAAGGAAGTAAATAAGAAGGGTCTGTGCTGGAAATCAGCGATTCGAAATGACATTTCTAAAACAGCCAAGTTTGGTTTCCATGTGAAGCCTTTCTTGGATAGACTTGATTCTAAAAGTCCCACAAAAGCTCGTGTATCAAAGCCCTAGTTCCTGGTGCAACAGCATTAGAGATTGGGGTTGGGAGGCAATTTATTCATGCAGACTCTAAGTCATAGGTGGATGAATCCATTGACAGAGTGATAATAGGATGGTATAATCCAAAGATAGTAGAGACTTCGGAAGGTTGGAAGAAGTAGGTAAATGGAGGTGTTCCCTAGAGGGGGGTATTCTATCCTCAGATCCTATTCTATGTTGCCTAGCAACCAAGAGGTGACCAGTTATTCCCCCACATCTTCCCAGGATAATCTTGCGTTGATCATGTACCCAAATAGTGGAATCAGCCAAGTGTGAGCTGAACCAGTTGAGACCATGAACCAAAATGAATCCTTCCTCCCTTAAATTGCCTTTCTTCAATATTTGTCAAATGACAGATGTGTAACTAACATAGGCTCATAAATTCTGGGAAATTATGAAAGGTCAAATCCATTCCAGTCTTGTCCATTGAACATACTGCAATGAGGAATGCTCTAAGTCTGAACCACTCAATATCCACTAACCCCGCGTGGTAAATGGACATCTGCCCTGTGTCTAGTGAGCCTGGCTGGCTACATCCTAACATATATTAACTTACCTAACTTAAATTGAAACAGTCCAGTGTCCACTATACTAATTTACAGTTATGTGCCTCATGTGTTTACTTTCTAGGGCTCTGGCAACAAAAGGACTTGAACTGTGTGTTTAAAACAGCATATGTTTGTTATCTCATGGTTCAAGAGGTCAGAAGTATAGAGTCAAATCATAACCAGTTCCCCACTTTCTAAAGCCAGGAGGGGACAGTCTTTCTCTGCTTTTGCTGTCTTCTGGTATTTATTATTCAGCAGCCTCTATACCACACCTCTGTGGTATACCATCCTGCGTTTGGATATTTTTCTTTCTCTGCCGGAAACATAAATATTGCAAAATCATAATTCTCAAATGAATAGAGTTAGGAGATGAGTTGAGAGCCCTGAGAAAAAAATTTTTTAAAAAATTTAAAAAAAACTGTGTAAAAATATTTTAATTAGCATTAAAATCGGAATGTTTTCGCGCCAATTTACAAACTGAGACACACAAAGCAACTACTGTCAGTAGCAAATTAAATGGCTTTAAATAAAAGCAGATCTGGGCAATTTCAATCTCTCCTCAAGAGGAAACAGATTAAGCACTGTTCATAGCAAGTTCTAGAACCTGGGGTCAGTACACAAGTAAGCTGCACATCTGAGCCAGGCTTGCAGAGTGTCTCCCTGCCCCACCCTCTCCCCACTCCACCCCACCCCACCCTACTCCCATCACCTCTCTCATGCTGAAGGATAGCTTTCAAGTGTGTATTTTTAGCAAACAGGGTAAGACACCACTTCTAATTGTAGCTTGCAGGAAAGTACTGTGAGCAGGGCTGCTGGGTTAAGGGCACTCTAAGGTGGGTACTCAGGGTAAAGATCTCAGTTTCATAGTCAAAGTTGCCCAGTGAATTGCTAGTTTTCTGTCTGAAAAAAGGTCTGGCTTTCCAGCATTGCACTTCCTAATCTACATGGGCATTCTGTCAAGGGTGGATCCTGCCCTTGGCCTGCTTCCACACACCAAACAAGTCATGAAAAGCCCAGCTAACTATAGTCTATACAGATGCAAATAAGCAAAAGGGAAGGCTTTAGTACTAGAACTAGGGATGAATATTAGCAACTGTCAATAAATACTGTTTCTCTTACCTGTTCTCTCAAAGATAAAAGACATATTTATTTAACTAAAAATGTTGTCACATGAAAATGCGTCATTATATTGCCAAATTGTTGATTATATGTTCTTAGCACACATAACTCTTTCTCGTATTAGTTTGGGGTTCCTCTGATCACTTTGCATCCTGTAGCAAGTGCTTTATACGCTTGATTGTTTATCATTGTTCACAGACAAACACATTGTAAAATAATTTTATTAAAATTTCCAAGTCCTTGACTTTTGTATTGCCCTTGCTGTCTCCTTAGCACTTTCTGCCTAATGGTCTGGTCTGGAGAAAAGAAGGTTAAATTGTGAGTTGGGGGCGCATTCTCCAGCCTCTCCAGCTTCAGTTCCTTGCTGAAATCTCTGCTTTCTCCAGGAACAGGAGCTAAGAATGTTCACTCCATACAAGGATGGCCTGAAACACAAGATACAGCTATATACTGTCACTTTACTGGGATTTCAAGATCTGAAGAGTCAAGCAAGTATACTGATTAAAATACAAGTATGGACGGTGAGATGACTCAGTGGGGAGAGGTGCTAGCTACTAAGACTGACGAGAGTCTAGCCTACAGAACCCACACGGTAGACCTGATTTCTGCAGGTTGTCTTCTGACCTCCACACATGTTCGGTGAAATGTTCACACACTTTCTCCCTCCCTTCCCCTCCCTGAGTCTGTCTGTATGTCTATCTAACTCTCTCTCACCTCCTTTCAAATCAAAAAAGAAAGGAGAAAGGAAGGAAATAAGAAAGAGAGAGAAGAAAAAAAGAAGAAAGAAAGAAAGAAAGAGAAAAAGAAAAAGAAAGAGAAAAGAGAAAAGAAAGAAAGGAGAGAAAGGCATACATTAAAATATATCTATGGAAAAGCTTTGAATTTTAATATTGATTCTGCCATTTATCGATATGATTTTTAGCACATTACTAAATCTCTGTGTCCCCAGTGCCCTCTTTTGTAGAACAGAGGTAATAAGAGAACCTACTTCAAGAGATCATGTGTCATCGGAGGACACAGAGACTCTTTCACAGATTCTTCATTTCAAAATTAAAAAAAAAAAACTTAAGAATGGGCGAAATGGTCAGATTATTGATTGGAATTATAACTTGAAAACAGCAGAGTGGGTTAGCTGGGAATCTCCAGTCTACAGAATGAGAGAGAGATACAAGAAAGGAGACATAACTTTCCGAAAGAGTGGGCAGGCTAGCAGTGGAAGGCTGTGAGTAGCTTCCGCCACTGGGATTTCAGAGAGAAGGTGTGTGCCTTAAATTCCAGGCGAGTGCCTGACTGTGGCCTGTGCTAGCAGAAAGGAGAAGACAGGAGTGCCAGGAGTTGTTTTTCTGATAAGAACTTAGGAAGCCAGCAGACAAAGTCCCTGCTCTGAGGGAGGGACTTTGAGGGTAATTTTGTACATTTCTGACTAAAAGGAGAGTCACGGATTGTTTTGTTTGTTTTGCTCTATCCTGTTTTTTATTTTACCTTATGTTACTATTAGTGGTGATAATGATAATGATGATTTTAAATGTATGTTTGCATTCTAATGAGAGAAAGAAAGGATGTGGATTTGGCTGGATTTGGGTGGGTGGGAAAGTGGGGAGGATGTGGGAAAAGTTGAGAAGGAACTATAATCAGAATATACTGCATGAAAAAAGTCTGTTTTCCATTAAAAAAAAAACTGAAAGAAGAAAAAGCACTGTAATTCCTGCCATCTCACTGTCCCATTCTCAAGCATATCATATTTATTTTCACCTTTCAACTGGACTGTTGTTCTTTTTAGAATGTCAAACATAATTCCCTTAACTCAGTAGGTCCCTGGCATTGTCTGATGAAGGGAAGTACCTGCTGCCTCGATCAAACGGTGATTAACAACCAGCCCTGCCAGCTATACAGGCTATTATTGATCATCAACCATATTTCCATTTGAGAATGTCAACATATTAATATTTATATGTCCCCAAACGAGGAGGAACCTCCTATCTACATCAAAAAGGATTGTACTGAACATTGATCAAGCTATTTGTGCCAGAAGATACTGACATATATTCATAAGTCCCCAATGTGCCTGGAAAGCACGGGCCTTCAAATGGCCCATTTCCTTTCCTTTCTTCCTATCTAGCATCCTTTATCAATTATAAGACAATAAATGAGCCATATTTGGAAAGTGTTTGAGTCACAGTAAGGACTCATAATACTAACGAGCAAGCTTCCAGAGGACACACATGTTCAGAGGACATGCACAGGTGACTGGAATGCTGCTTCACGACAGGAATACCAACTGTGGAGAGAAAGGCCAGAATATGTTAGTACACGGAAGAGGAAAAATGAGTAAGACGGGAGAAGCTTGAACAGCAGATGAGACAGCTCCTGCTAGGCAGATGCTCCCATAAGATGAGCTTTCCCAGCCGCTCTTTCTTCCTCCTTGCTGAAAATAGAAAGCTATCGGCTTTTCCTGCTGCACCAGGATCTTTTGAAGGGCAAGGTTTACTCTTTAGAGCAGCTTCGGGGGCTGAGTAACTCATCTCTCCCTTTTACTATGCCACAGTGCTTGTGATCAAACAGAATCTGAGAAGACAGAATCTATCCTGTCAAACAGTAAACAAAGAAACTCTCATAATAGCCCAGTGTTCTCACATAGCCTCAAGCTTTCACTGTCCTGGAATGTTCTGGGCTTTGGAAAGGCTTTTAACCACCCTGAATGTAAAAAAAAGCAACAGTATAGAACAAGGCTGGCAGTGAATGTATTTATGTTTGCTGCAGCCCTCTGTCCTCTGGTCAGGACACAGTGTCAGCAGTTATGACTACCCGAAGGAGACCTGCACTAGATTGGTCCTATCACTTGTCTGTCATGGAATGGGAGGGAATCAGTAGACCTCATCCCTTCCAAAGGCTATGCAGACAGGTAAGAGTTGCTGGGCTTTGGGGAGGAGGGGAGCTGTTCGTTCGGTGATGTAGGTGACCACAAGTTACCCATTCAAGTACCCCCACCACACATACACACACTTCCATAAGCCTAATTAACCTCAGTTTCACCAAGCTAGACTTAAATGGAGCTGCTTCTTTGGTTTGCTGCTAGTGCTCCACTGGGAATAGGCATTTCCCAGTCCTCAGGGGAAGTCATGCAATGATGTCTTATAGAATCATTATGATACTTTTAAAGCTTCATTTTAGATGTCTTAGCACAGTTTTGTAATTGGTCATAAAATGATTCTAAAGGGGTCACGTGGTCAATATTTTAGGCTCTGGGGCCATTGCATCTCTGTCTGGAATGTTCTACTCTGACACTGTAGGGGAGAGCAGTCCTAGACAGCCATCAGAAACGGATGTGGTGTTCCCCACCGGTGGTGTATATAAGGCAGAAATTAAACACTGGCTTTGTATAGCACTTCTCAGACCTCTGCCATGTCATAGTTACCTCCACAGTTTTCATAAAGTGTGTAACTGTGTCTAATGGCATTTATTATAAAAACTAACAGTTCACTTGATTGTTAGAATAAATTAATAATTATTACTAAAGAAATAAAAGCAGTATTACGTTCAAAAAAAGGATAGACATTGTCACAGAGGTCAACAAGTCCCTTCTGAATGTTCTTGGTCTCACTGACAGAAGGACTCAAAATTAAGTGTAAAGGGAACCTGAGGACTGTGTGTGCCCATGTGTACGTGCGTGCATGTTTGCATGAGTGTGTGTGTGTGTGTGTTAAAACTAGAAATATTGTAGTTGCCTCTGACAGAGAGACAGGAGGGAGAAGAGAAAAATAAATCTTCATTTTTAATTTTTTTTTAAATAGTAACTTTAGAAGTTTTGCTTTGAACAGTGTATACAATGCATATCTACAATGTTTCACTTTGCCCCATTACTCTCTCCTACTTCTCTAGGACCCCTACTGATTCTCCTCTTCCCAAGTAGTCCCTTCCCAATTACACCAAAAATATATACAGTTTTTAGAGAGTACAAATTAATATGATGCTTTGGAGGACAGGATGAGCACAGTAGGACAAAAAAAAATGAGGTCCCGGGGCCTTTTCTTCCTTGTGTTTTTTTTATTTTTATTTATTTATTTATTTGGTTTTGGCAGAAAAATCACCTTCCGGTCTGGGTAACCTTGGCCAGCCAAAGAGGAAGTGTTTAATCCTAATAGCAGTTGGTTTAGCCTTGGAGCCCTCTAAGAGCAGCTCCTGGTGGCCTAGAAGGCAGAATGCTGCCAGGAGAGAAAGCATGGTAAGTCTCCTTCCTCTTAGCTTTGGTTCAAGAAAAAGGAACCAATGGAATGATTGTGCTTCACTTATATTTCCTTTTATAATTTTATATTTACTTTATTATTGTTTAGAGACCTTCATATGTGAAGAGTGGTCTTCATGCTATTTCCACCCCAGCTTTGTAGCCCGGAAAGAAGAATTAAGAGCATCTCTAGATTGCCATTCATTGTTTAGTTATGCAAACTCTAGGCCCCTGCAGCAGTTCATCTTAGCCTCACAGTCCATCACAAGTGTTCTGTGGACCCTTTCTGTTCCTGAGAGATCTGACTGGCTGAACTGTAACCTAGCCAGACGATTGAGAGGGAAATACAACCGGATCAAAGAGTTCTCATTATAACTTTTGAAATATGCCTTCATTTAAATGTTTTATTCTCTGCTTTCCTGCCACCCAGGATGTTACTGACCACCTGTCAAGCTGTCTGTCTCAGAAAGAGTTGGTGTATTGCCATTCATGTCTAAAACAACATCTGGGGAGGAGATGGGCACTGAAAACACTTTCTTCCCCCCAGCCATCTCCTATCTTCAGCAATATCACTGAGTAACCCACTGACAACCTGTCTCCAAAGAATGAACAATAAGGAAAGAGTAGGGTGGACAGGAGGAGTTATCATAGAAGATTCACGGAGCATGTGCAAAGGCCTTGTATCTAATCTTTAATGCTGAAAAAGAGCCTTCAAATAATTATCATTATTAAATTTATTCTAATAAATCATTATTTATTAGAATCATTGAATTTAATCATTATTAGAATTATTCTAATAAAAATACTAACTGAAGCTTGAGGAAGATTTAGTGCTACAGATGAAGTTCAACAGGCAAGCTAGTAGGTGTTGTTACGGGTTCGCCCATCAACTCCCTCCGCCTTAAACAAGCAGCTCCTGTTCCACATCCACCCCACCTATCTTACGACTGCCTCATGTACCTTCTGCTTGCTTGGAATGCCGGCCCCTGTCTCTTCACCCAGCTGATGCTCAAGCATCGATCAAACATCAACTCAAATCTTCTTTCCTTGTTCCTCGTAGCCTAACAGGCCAGTCCATGGATGCGCTAGTCATAAATGCTGTTGCGTGTGGGCTGACAGATGGATTGTTTCCTGGCTTCTCTGCTGTTCTGCCTTCTCCTGAAGTCAAGGAATCAGTAGCTCACACTGTTCCCATGGTAAGCTATAGTTTAGAATTAAATGTCTCTCAAAGACTGAGGGGGTGATGTTGGGAGTTTGGGAAACAGGAAAAGGATGGAGTCTCGTAGAAGAGCTTCCAGTTGTTAGAGTCATTCCCTTGACATGGTTATTGGGACCCTAACCCTTCCCTTTCTGAGCCTTTCTTTCTACATCCTTGCTGTGCAACTCTTCCTAACCCACCGGACCCCCAACACACTCTTAATGAGCAGACTCACCAAGGACAAAACACAACTGGATCAACAGACTCAGATGGAAACCTTCAAAACCTGGCATCTAAAATAAATATTTCAGGACTGGAGAGATGTCTCAACACTTACTGCTTTTGCAGAGGACCTGGGTTCAGTTCCCAGAATAGTTTGCAATCCTCTATAACTCCAGTTCCAGGTGATCTAATGTCTTCTTCTGACTCCTGTAGGAATTAGACGTGCATATACATATGTGTAAGCAAAATCCTTATTCTCATAAAATAAAAATAAGAAATACTTTAAAAACATTTTTATTGATTTCTTGTGGATTTCATATCATGCACCCCAATCCCACTCATTTCCTATTCCCTCTGTATCTGCCCTTCACCCTTGCAGCATTTCCCCTGCCAAAAGAGAATTAAAAAAAAAATAAAATTGTTAAATAAATAAACAAACCACACTTCACTCCATCACCTCTTTATTCATCTTAGTGGCATCAGGAGCTATAGTGTGTCACACAGTATACTAAACAACCTTACTAGCAAATGTTCATTACAATGAGTTGTTGGTCTCATTGAAGGCCTCTGGCTTCTGGCACAGGATCAATACTGGACCCTCACCAAAACTACTCTCAGAGACCCTGTTGTTACACTGAGCCATGGAGATCCTATGGCTATGGTTTCACAGGATCAGTCCCTTCGTGTGCTCTAGTAGATCATAGATGGAGTAGACATTGGGGTGGGCCAACTCAAAGCCCTGGGTGTGGGCCTGGGTGGTAGCTGAGTTGATTGTCCCATGCCTACCTTGAAATGTATCTGCTCAAGTGAGGTGTGGATCCAGTTCTCCCATGCCCATGGTGAGGGTGGGACCATCTCTCCTGAGTGCAAGACCAATTCTCTCATGAGAGTTGGGGCCAGGTTTCCAGTTGCAGTGGCCAGAAAAAGTCAGGGTTGACTCAGCACAGCTCTCAGATTTCAACAACATGGTTCACATGGCCCTGGTGGTACAGACATCAACACAGACCCCAGCTACAGCAAGACCACAGAGTCATGACCATCAGCGACAACATGGCTCCAGATATCACCATGGTCCTATGTGGTGGCACAGGCAACTCGAAACAGTATGACCCTAGCAGCGGCACAGCCTTTGGACACCAACATGGCCACAGGTGACATTCTAGAACCCAGGCATCTGTATGGGCTTTGGTGGCAACATGGACCCTGGACATCAACATAGACCTGGCTGCACTAGGACCATGGATCCAAACATGGTCCTCAACAGCAGCCCTGGCTCAGATGTCACCATGGTCCCAAGTGGCAGCACAGGTCAACCAGATCAGTATGGCCCTAGAAGCAGCATGGCTTTTGGACACAAACCTTGTCTCAAGTGGAGGCCCTGACCCTGGGTGGCTACGTAGCCTTCTGTGGTTGCAGGAGCCTCAGATGTCAACAAAGATCCTGACTTACTACTATAGACAAGGCTAGACACCCAGATATGGCCCTTGACAGCAGCTCAGACCTAGATGTCACCATGGCCCCAGGGAGAAATACTTCTAAAAACAAATATTTCATCTTAAAAGTTGATTTTGTCAAATATATAATGTGAAACTAACAGACATAGTCATATGTATATAAACATACATGTAATCAATCACTTCATTTGTATACACACACACACACAAGCAATTCTGGTTGTTTCTTATTTTATTCTTAAAATCAGTTTTACTTGATCTCCCAGACTGTCAATTTATGTTCTAGTAAGATGAAAAGTTGCTGGTCTCAAGAAAATACTTACCTGTTTTGAGTGAGTTTTGCTTCATTGAGATAGACAGATAGTGATTTTGTGCAGGCTCAGCTCTCGCCACGTCTTCCTAGAGGTCATTGTCTGTAAGTATCAGGATCCTTTCCTTTCTTGTTCCATTGCTTTGTATTGAGTGCCATCCAACGAGAACAGAAACTCAAAGCCTTTTAGTAAATACATGATTCTTAAAATAACCATGCCTATACTATATGTAATAATTTTACTCCATGCAATTGTGCTGTATGAATTTCGGGAAACTGGTGAGTTAAAAAATAAAATTTCTTTAACTAACGTGGCTTAGAATTCATTCTGCCACTAACTAATCTGTCTTCTGGGTGTCTCATCTATGATATGTGAATGAACTACGCATTAGATTTTACTCAAATTATAACATAGGAATTCATCCAACATCTCATATAGTCAATAGTACATAAATATGCATCATTTCCATTAGTGTGACAAACATAATTTGAATGTTACACGGTCCTCATGAAGATGAAGAGAAATGATCTGCATATTAGAAATACTTCAAAAACAAGCGAGAAAGAAAACATGGTCCTACATACCGTCTCATCTTAAAGCAGGACACCATTTCTTTAGCACATCCTTCTGCATCCACATAGTACAAATCTATTAAGGAAATTAGAAAGTAATTATTTAATAATAAACATAAATTCAAACATAAAACTATTAAAAACCACTGATCTAGTACAATAAAAAATAAAGGGTGAAAATAAATAAATGATACTTTGTTGACATTCTAACAAGCATTGTTTCCATGAGAGGTATATTTTCAAATCAAAGTGTCTTCACTACCTACAAGTGTTCACTCAGTATTGCTTCTCAGTAAGGTTGAGGCATCCTAAGTGCTCCATCTATAACTGTACCTGCTCACACCAACTCTGAGAATTCTGGCTTCCCTTTCTGTACTCCATTTTCCAGAGCACCTCGTACTTTTTTGCATTTTTCTGCTACTTGCTTATTACAATTCGTTACGCATCTGCCCACTACAGTCTCCAAGAACACAGACCTTTCTCTCTTCTCATGAAAACATTTCTACTGTCTAGACCAGTGCCTCCCTTGTATTGGAAAATCAATGCATGCACGCTGAATAAAACAGAATTAGGAATGACGTAGTTATGAACGGCCTTCTAATAAAAGATTCTAACTCCAGAGAGACTGGAAAATTAGAACGCCGTTCCACCAATGGAGCTGGTTAATTCCCACATAGCACACTAGTAGTTTTAAATGTTCAAGAATTACATTATATATCGTAATTAATAAAATTCAGATAAACTAAAATTCTTGAGTTTTGTTGTTGACGCAAGCACAGCTGTGAGTTCATAACTGCAGTGGTCTTGTTAGGTGCAAAGATACTGATTTGCCCGGGTCCTTCCCAATCTCTGACTCTTACAATCTTTTGACCCCCTCTTCTTGGTGACCCCTGAGCCTTGGAAAAAGACACAGTATTCAAAGGCAGGAACTTGAACCTATGGCTTACTACTGAGCTGTACTTTCAGACAGAACTACATATTTAACATAAATTTGAGATCTTGGAGTTTTTCAGTTAAATGATTTTTTATTGTTATGATTTTTGTTTTTCTGTTCCAGAATTTCAAGGTCATGTAATCAGTCACTTTGAAGGATATTTTAGTATTGATGACCCTTCCCAGCTTTGACATATTTAAGTTGGACAAATGTGTTCTTATATACTTTCAACAAAATGAATGAGAATGGAAAATAAGATATAACTAATGACAGAACCTTGCTTTATTTATTTCTTCAGTCTTGAAGCTGGAATTGACTTAATCCTATATGGTACCTATTTTATAACAGTGATTTCAAAGATGAATAGGAAACTTGTACAATATTCATTGCACTAAGTGTACATTATGATTCTGTCATTCCTGATATTTAGTAATTTTACTTGGAAAAGTAAAAAGGAGAAGCAATTGTGACTCTTGTAATCGGGTTATTCATTCTGAAATCAAACTATTTCTTAGTTATTTTTGTTTTTTGTCAAGAACATATTTTAGTATTAGCATATTTTATATTTTCATTTTTTTTGAAAAAAAAACATGGAAAACATCCTCCTCAATGAACTTTCTTATTATAGAAGTTAGAAATCATCAAGGCTCTGGGAAACTTTCGACTGAGAGTTCTGGTTGTTGGTTGCAGACATGCGACCCCTGCCCAGAACAATCTCCAAGGTGGGCTTCTCTGTCCCGCGGGTGTTTCTATGCAAAAATAAGCATCAAAACCAAGTGAGGAGTTTTGTATTTTAACTTGGTGGCTGCTTTATTTTTATCTGGAGCCATCCTCCATTACTCAGACTTAGCAGACAAGAAGATGGATAGGAAAAGCCTCAGGGGATTCTAATGAGCACCAGAATTTGGAGACCACTTTTTCTATGAGACATTTGGGAAGACCCAACATTTCCTAAGGGTACCAGGAGGAGGGGAGTCTTTATTTTCCTGCCTTAGGGAAAGCTTCTTAGTAGAAGTTAAAGCTGAAAATTAACGGAATTAAAAAAAAGTCAGTTCTTGACCCATGTTTACTCATGAAAGTAGCATGTTCAGAAAAACGTGTCACAGCGATGTCAGGGAAAAAAACTATGAACTGCTGGTATGATCCCGTTAACTGCATAAAAATAAAAATTGAGGCTCACAGAGGAATGTAGAGAGCATGGAAGTACAGAGGCATGGCTCAGACCAATGCTTTTAACCATCATTGTGCAGAGGATGCCCTGATGTCCACACTTGGTAAACAAAATCCTCAACTTTATGTTTTTAAAGTATATTTACTTTATTTCAGTATTCTGAAAAACTATATTATCTTCCTGCTCCTTTCCATAACTCCATTTCAGTGACAAGTCTGGGGTTTTGTTTTCTTTTTATAGAAGTCCGGGTTTGTCATCTTTTCTTTTTTCGGCTAAAGTGTATTTGACCTTGGGAAAGAAGTCTGAACTCAAGCATTTCCCTCTTGCTCTCTGACAATTATTCAAAGATACAAAAGCAAAACAAAAACCAATTTAAGTTTCTTTCTCAAGACCGTGGAACAAACCCAAACAATGATCAAATCTTGTGGTGATCTTGCTTTAATAACCATTAAAAGAAATCTAAGTATATAAATCTATATCAGCCCCAAAATACAGAGAAATCTGTGAGTATAGAGTCCAAATCTTAATATAAAATAAACTTGTATATGTGATAGAAAATGACATTTTATTCAACTTTTTCTTCAGTTTGCCCTCAGTCTAAATATGAAAAATAAAATAATAAATATAACCATGCTATGATATAAATGGTATTAATGTATTTATCAATAAAAAGATTTTTTAAGCAGAACAAAAATATCCTACTATCGTTATGGGGAAAAAGATCATCAACCAATTCTGCAATTGAGGAATTTGGGACTAATGTAAGTATGATTACCTGTATTCGAACCCCCAGCACCACAAAACAGAAAAAACATGAAACAAGAAGAAATCATATCACAAGAGATTGACTTCATCACAAGAGACTGAAAGAAAAGCACGATGCCAGACCAGGGAAGTTTGCTTGATGGACACTTTCACTGGACAAGTAGTGCTCCAGGCTTTCATCAACCAGCTCTCTACTGTGCAGTCTATGTATGTCTCTCAGTGATCGAGGAGTGGCTTGTTATATAAACCACTACACATGTTAGAATACTATCCGTTATTTCAAATGAGCCAGCTATTGGTGAATCAATGTGAATGAAATCTTACAAAAATAAAACTGAGGGGAGAAGGCAGGCACAAGTCAGCACACAGAATGTTTATATATAGACACCTGTGTGGAAAGCAAGAAGACTCATGTGTGGAGATAAAGATACATAATAATGTCGATGAGAATGGGAATGGGCAATAAATACAAGAATTTCTTAGTTACTCTTATTTATACGTGTGTATACCTGTGTGTGCGCTGTATATAAGTGTGTAATTGAGTGTAAGTGTGCTCATGCTATAGTTTATGTGTGGAGGCCTGACCACAGCTTTCAGAGTCAGTGCTCTCCTTCCACCTGCAGATGCAGATTCTTGCTTTTGCCATGATGCCAACTCCAGACTACTCCACACTAACTGACCTTCAAGTTTCCAGGCTATGGTCCTGTCTGCTTTGCATATCACAGTGGGAACGCAAAACTGCATATGAATAGCACATCATCTGACTGGCTTCCTGAGTTCTGTGTTCAAATGCAGGTCATAAGGCTTGCACACCAAATGTTTTTAGCCACTGAGCGATCTCACCAACCCCAAGAACCTCCAACCATAAAATTATTTTTGTTGCTACTTCAAAGTTGCAATTTTCTACTGTTATGAATTCCAATGTAAATATATGGGATTTTGATGGTATTAGGTGAGTCTTGTATAAAAGGGTCTTTAAACCCCTCAAGGGGAATCATAAAAGTTAATCTATAAGAATCATTGATTTTTAGTTAAATTGATAACAGAACACGACTATATACATATCTGTTACTGAGGTAATTTGTTAGTAAAGAATTCTTACTTACTCCAGAAAAATTAGCTTTTATTTTTAACTAATGAAAAAACTTATCAAGTGGTGTTTTAAGGAGCTTTAAATTTTATTGTCCTTTCTTGTTTTGTTATTCACAAAATGAAATGGAGACATTCACTGAAAGTGTCTTAAGGACAAAGAGGAAGGGAAGACAGAATGCACCTGTCACTGTATGACGTCTTGCTCCCTCTGTTTCAATAACCTCTAAATTCCACTGCATATAATACCCATTGTTCTTATGTTTTCCTCAGCCAAACCTTGGAAACCTTTGCTTACTCATTTCCACCCCAACTCCTCTCATCCCCAACTCTGTTCTTTCTGCCTACACTCACTTCATTTTATTGAGGCTAAGCTCTGCCTCTTGCAATTTTAATTTTTTGGTGTCACTCTCAGTGTCCGGATGTAGGAGGAAGGTAGAGAAGAGCACAATATAATTAAGACATAGATATGTCTGGAGCAGCAGTGATTTCCTTTTGCTTTGCTCAATACTGTTTTGCACAGTGCTGAGCATCAGGAGTGGGTCTTCACATAATATTGTTATTATAATAACCATGTTTTATTTGTTTGTTTTTTTGTTTGTTTGTTTGTGAGTCTTGATGTCTTACTACACTGTTTTGGCAAGCCTCATACCCACAAGCTTAAGATAGCTTCTAACTCATGCCTTCAATTTCAGCATCGTGAGCTCCGGTTCTATAGGCACATGCAATTGCACCTGCATGACCTTTACCCTGTGAATCATAAAGATATTGTATTCTTCAGTTTTACAGTCTAATAACATTTTCACATTCTTTTAGAAGAAAGGTTAATTTTTATGGTCTTTTCAGTCAGGCCCAAGTTAGACTAATGCTTCAAAATGAAAATGCAATTTAGAGTGTGTGTTCAGTGCTCCTCAGATTTTACATGTTTTCAGACTGAATACCCTTTCCCCATTGCCTTCAGCACCCTCTCTCCATGGTGTAAGGTACACTAAGACTTTCCTCCTTCCCAGCCTTTTCCTTGAATTGCTGCATACAATCCTATAAGGCAACGACCACATGGAGAAAGCATTGTCTACTGTCACAGAGCAATGGGCGTTTGACACTGTCACTTTTCAGAGATATCAGGTAAGAGTGGTTTCTGCAAGTGAGTTGGTGCCCTTGAACCTGCAGTTCCAGTGGATTTACAGAGCGAGGAGCAGAGTCTTCTGTCCCCAGGCAGTGTGGATCTCATTCCAGACTACAAGGGACACTGCAGAACCATTAGAATTAACTTAACCAGATGTTAATGATGATGCCAAAGGGATCATCCTCCCAGATCTCAATCCTGGCATTGACCAGGTTGTATTACTCAGTAAGACAGAAAGGACCTTGTGGGATCACAGCTGGTTCTCCAGGTGCCTGCGCTGGGAAACTGGTTCTAGCTGGCCATGTCAGTGCACTGGAGTCCTTCTGTGCTGTCTCTACTGTTGGGTTTCCTTCCTTCTTCCTTTTTGTTAAACTTGTTTCAACAACAGAAGCTAATCCTTAACAGTTAACTGAAAGACAGCTTTCACTCTGAGAAAGATTTTTCCTGGTTTTTTTATATTAAAGCTTTTAGGATGAATTATATCATATTTTCCCCTGGCTATTAAAATATAAACTTAGTAGCCATGGATGGTAGTTTGAATATAATTGGTCCCCATAAACTATAGAAAAACTATAGGGAAAGGCACTATTAGAAGGTGTGGCTTTGTTGGAGCTCTTTGAGGTCCCCTATGCTCAAGTTACCACCTAATGTCACAGTCCTCTTCCTGTTGCCTTGTGATTAAGATGTAGCTGGCACCATGTTGACTTGCCACCATGCTCCCTCCATGACAGTAATTGACTGAACCTCTGAACTGTAAGTTGCCACCTAAATTAAATGTTTTCCTTTTTAAGGGTTCATAATAAATGTGGTCACCCCCGACTCATGATTCAACACCTGAGGTATGTGAGCCAGCTGACCCTAAATCAGAAAGGTGGGAGGGCTCACACTGACCACCTTCAGCTGCAACACCTAGGAGAGCAGGCCCTGCACCCCACCTGGGCAGCACAGTAGAGCCAATCCCATTGGCAGAGGTGTGGGTGAGCCAGTCCTATTGTGAGCATGGAAGAGCTGACTCTATTACTCACCTGCCATGTAGCAGCATGGGCAGAAGAGAGATATCTCCCACCCCTACCCATCAGCACGTGAGCCAGGTGGGAAAGCTAGCCCTGAGATCATATGAGCTGGAGAGCTAGCCTTGCCCCTCATCTGCTGCAGCATTGAAGGAGAGTGGCCTCTATGCCATGCCTGAGCAACACTGTAGAGCTGGCCCTGTAGGTGTAGGTGTAGGTGAAGGACCCTACCCTGAGGACACGAAAGCAGGAGAACTGGCCCCATCCCCTTCCTCATGGCTGCAAAGCGTGAACTCACCAAGACAATGCAGGGAGCTCACCCTGGTGGTGAGGACAGGGGAGAACTGGCAGACAGACCAACCCTGCAACTACTCAGACCCAATACCAGGGTTATGGGTTGGCCCACCCCCTACATTCACCCGACCAATGATCTGCTGGAGAATGTGAAGGGACTGGTCCTGTAGACCCAAAGCTTCAGGATTTTCACAACATGGGGCAACAACAAGATAACCAAGAGGAGTTCCATTGATAATGTAGAGAAACCAGAGACCTCAAACCGGACCAAGGACTTTTTGCAATGAACACTTGTAAGTAAAGATACAGGGACAAAGGGTATATGCATGACTCCTGTGTCACAATACAGCTTCCATGATGAGATTTTCCCCACTTTTTATTTTCTATTTTTTCCTCTTTAATTTTATTCAGGGTGGGGGGGGGGCTGCAAGAGCAGAGGACAGATACACAGGAACCGGAAATGAATGGGATCGAGATGCGTGATGTGAAAGACACAAAAAATAAATAAAAAGAAAGTTAAAAAAAAGAAAGAGCCATAGTCATGGTGTCCCTTTATAGCAATGGACACCCAAACTAAGACAGTAGCTCAGTTGTTTAACTCTGTGGAACTTTTTAATGTCTCAGTTTCCTAGTGAATGTCTGAGTATTTGTATCCCTACCAAATTCCTATGCTGTGATCCTAACATTGAGGGTGCTGTTACTAATTTTCTTTAGAGATGCTTAGGTCTTGATGGCATAACTTTGATGAACTGCACTAGTGGTATAGAATAGATGCTTCTGTGAGCAGAAGATGCCCAAGATTGAATTTGTTGTCATCTTGACCTTGGACTCTCCACCCTCCAGAAACATGAGAAACCAATCTCTGCTGTTTAAAAGGCACCTGATTTTACAGTACTGTGATACAGTAGCCCAAAATAGAGTTGTCGATACTATTGTGTCCTCTCTGAGCTTGGAGAAACACAAAAGGAAAGAAAACAAAAGGCCTTTAGATAAAATTACCTAATCCAACAAAGAGTACAGTCTTTGCTGAAATGGATCCTTACTATAAAATGTGTCTGGGGATCAGCACCTCACAACACATCTGCATCCCCGTGGCCCTGCAGCAGTATCACAGAAGCCAAGAGAGCAAAACACAGTTATTTCTGGTGACAAAAGAATAGGGAAATGCTGTCCTTTCCAACAGCATGGAGGAGCATGGGCACTGTGCTGAGTGCAGTAATGCTCACACATAAAGACAAGGACACCATAATCTCACTTATATAATACACTTCACATGGTCAACCTCATATGAGCCAAGTACACAAGGTTAGTTGCCCAGAACTGGGGCTGAGTAGTAAGATGAAAATAGAGATACACTGCTTGAAGAGTATAAAGTTTCAATCATGAAAGATGAGCAATCATTTCTGTAATCTAAATACAGAAAAGCGACTATGACTAATAATGTATTGCATCATACACTCGAACTTTGCTAAACAGATTTTAAGTTTTATTTATGACAAAAATGGCAAATGAAAGGATGATTAGTAGCTTGATGGTGATTATTTTGTAACACATACATATAAGAAAACACAAAATTGCTTAAATATATATGTATTTTATTCCATTATATGTAATACAGTATAAAATGAATACATAAAATATATATGTATATGAATTTTATCCATTACAAATTCAGGAAGTGGGTAAAAGTAAAGGTAAAGGTAGAAATCAACCAGTCAAGAGGCTGCTCCAAAGATGAGACCAATTCACAGTAAGGTTAGGAGCAGCAGTGGTGGCAGAAGCAGTCATCATCTAAATAGCCTCCACGATATCCTCCTAGACTGGATGAGCAGTGTCAGGAAGCTATGAAATGAAGCTGGACTTCAGGGAGCATGCCTGTAGTACCAGCTACTGCTCAGGCTACAGAGTAAATTCAAGGCCACCTGGGAACTCAATAGGATCCTGCCTCAAAATGAAAGATAAAATCAGGATTGGGCATGTGTCACCAAGGTTCAGTGCTTGAATAGCAATATCACAGCCTTAGATTGTGTCCTCGGAACCACCAAAGAAGGAGCACTTAGAGCTCAGCAGAGCTATTACCACCAATTGTATGAAAGAATGGAGGGAGAGTGGGACCAGGAAATCTATGAGGAGCTAAATCTTTGGTGTATTTTATCATTTCCTTATGAAAAGGGACCAATTTACAAGCTATCGAGTTACAAATCATCTGTGAGAAAGGAACCGCTACCCAGATGGAGCCATTTTCGGATAGGTTAGAGTGTCTGAATGGCCAACAGAAGACATCCCATTTAATTCTAGGAGATGAATTTTATACCCTCTGAGAACAGAGATCTAAAAAAGATGAGTAATCTTGGCCTCATTGTGACTTCCAGATCTACAGACCATATTCTACACAGGTCTCCTATCCTAAGGCACCTAGGCAATTATTGATAAAATTAGAGGAAATTATTGATGATGATGATAAAGTAAAAGCAGTGTAAACAGTAAATTACAAATTTCCTCTACAATAATTATAGTAATAAAAATTTAACGAGTGTATTAATTAATTAATTCTACCGTATTTCTTGTAGTAGTTTTATAAGGGTGGTCCCTAGACTTGTGGGAGACTACATTATGCTATGATTTACCTAATGTAAATGGTGTCATAATTCATGTTTTCATGAATGAAAGAGGTTGAGATGGTCAACATTTACCCAGTTCTGCCACACTCAGTGTGCAGACTAGATTTTAAATTCACATTGCCTGATTCCACAGTCTGCCTCACTTAGCTGTGACAAGAGAACAAGTTTAAAAATGAAAGAGTAGCCGGGCGGTGGTGGCGCACGCCTTTAATCCCAGCACTCGGGAAGCAGAGGCAGGCGGATCTCTGTGAGTTCAAGACCAGCCTGGTCTACAAGAGCTAGTTCCAGGACAGGCTCCAAAACCACAGAGAAACCCTGTCTCGAAAAAAAAAATGAAAGAGTAAAACTGCTGCTTTTAATCTCTTTCAGTGTGATTTGTATGCAACATTTGATGCACTTACGAAATTCCTATAAGCACACCTTAAAATGGATTGTATTACTATGGAGTTGGGGAGTCTATGTGATGGCTGCTTCATCTCAGTCAGGGTCCCTAATAAGGAACCTATTAGGAAGATCAAGATTCTTATTTGAAAAATAATTTCTTGTTCTTTAATGTGTTATCACATTTATTATTCATTGTCTTTATTCATTCTCACATATATTGGAAGAGGTTGCTAACATTCTTTGGATAGAGTCAGCACAGTGATGATTTTTATCTCAAGGACTAAAATGTTTATCTTTTTCTTCTGTAAAAATAGTATGCTGCAACAAAACTGATGCATTTTAAATGTGCAATGAGTGGGTTTTGTTAAGTGTTTTCACCAGTCTACCATCAAGAATCAAACAACTCCAGGAGTCTGTTCTTTTTCCTGGGCACAGCAATTCTTATGCTCCCTGCCACAACACTGACACCTTCTAGATTTCATCTAAATTAGATTAAGCATTCTTTACTGGGTTTACCTGGGTGATTGAAATCTATCCGTGTTGTTATAAACTGCGGTACAGTAGCCCAGTGTATGACTGTACTTCAACGTATTTATTCACCCGTCAATTAATGCACATTTGGGTTGTTTGGTTTGGGGCCATAATGAATAGAGCTATTGTGAGCATTATAATAAGTCTTTGTTGGGACACATATTTTTGTGGGATTTTTTTAAATTTTATTTTTAGTAACTATATAGGCTTAGAATGCCTAGATGTATATTTATATAAGAAAATAACATGTGTTTTTTTTAAAGTGGGGGCTGTATTAAATTCCTACAGTCAATCTTTGAGAGACAAATTTTTCTAGACCTTGACTATTATTGTAGGCTCCTTCCATCATAGTGAGTGTGTGGTGGCTGAAAATTTTCTGCACCCCTGATAAGCCTTTCTGCCGACACAAAAATTCAAATTAGATCAAATTAAACTGAATTAGAAAAAGCCCAGATCTAAAGGATACAATTCTCCTGGATGATTTTCTAGCCATTCCCCCCACCCCGAGAAGAGACCAAAAGAAGACCAGAAAACCAAATGTTTGCTTTCTGGGGGGTGCAGTTTAAGTACCCCATGGTCTTGAGCATCTTTGGGGGAAGGACCATCATTTCATGGGCTTTCTAAGATGCAGCAGGGTTTGGAGAGAGATAGGGGAGGGGGCTTGGGATGGAGCTTCCACCTGAACATTCCAGACTCTTTGGTTATAGGAGACCTCCAACCTCTGTTCCTGGAAAGAGTGGAGAAGGCAAGTTGCTAAGAGAAAAAGTAAATTGTTATCATCGACCCCATAAATGAGGCTAGGTATGGGAAAGGTGACAACTGGCAGAAGGAAAGGACCACAGAAGTGTCCTGGTTATACACGGCAAGGGTATATGAGCGAGACATGAGAGTAGATATGCCCTTTAAAGCCAAATTCCAGTTGCTGGGTAGATGCCCACTTGAGCCTGGAGAAGCAGTACCAATGGTGAAGTACCAGGAGCTGGTGCAGGAGCTGGCATTATCTGGAGAACCCTCTGCAGGCTGTCCTTGGCACGAGTCTGGCAGGAGGGTGGACCTACCTGTACAGAAACCTGCAGGTATATATCTGTAAAACAACTGGAAGACATTTATATCTTGGTGTCATAACAGAAGACTATGGCTATGTGTAGAGAGCTGCGTGGAGCCGCACCTAAAAGATGGGATCCCGAAAGCGAATGCTCTCTAGGATAAACAACTCCTTATTTGGCTAAGGCCAGACTCTTGCGATCATCAATTGATGATAGCAAGCTGTTTTGCGTATGCGTGGACCAATGAACGGCGCCCACGTGGCTATCCAGGGTTGGTAGCTCATCCTTGCTGGTCGTGTCATCCTTACTGGTCGAGGCGGTCGTGACAGCTATGGGTTAAAAGGCATGAGCATTTTAGAAGACAAGTGGAAACTGAAAACTTCTGGACTATGAAGCCTGTGAAAGAGGCACACCTGTCTGTACGCTTAGCAGGAAACTTAATAAACTAATGAGCTACCAGTACCCTTGTTGAGATTAAACATCATCAGATAAATCTGAGAGGAAGAAGTAAATGGGCAGAAGTGAGACAGTTTTTCCAGCTACCCATGCAATCCCAAGTCTCTCCATAGTCTCTAGCTAACACTAGTCTCAGAAGCACTACTTGCCTTTAGTGCTAAGCCCAGGAAGCCTGATAGAATTTTTTTGTATGGGGTAGGGATCATTCTACCTGTCTTGGAAAGATAGGATGATAGATTCCCCCAAGGTCCTGTTGTCCAGTCCAGCACCTGATGAGGTGAAAGGCAGGATTTTGCTGTGTGGCTGGCTTTGCCACATCAAAACAACCTTCCAGGTGGAGTTCTTCTGTGGCCATCTGTGCTCTTGGAGGAGCTACAGGATGCTGCAGGAGCTGGCATGTCTCTCTGTCATAAGAAGCTTTTTTTCTTAAATGCTATACTCTCAGATCTCGAGAGGTGCTTGAGGATCAGTATCATTACCTGCCAGGTATATTTAAATTAGACGTATTAGTTAAATTTGGACATACAGTTTATCCTATCAATTACAGTTTACCAATGTTAATAGAGGCAAGAAGATTAGAAAGAGTATTTAACTCTCTAGCTTTTAGCTGTGGTCCTGAGACCTAGTATATAATTCTAATCTGTAGAAGGCAGACCCAGGTTTTAACATTGTAAACAATTTAGTGTTTTAAGTCACTGATATCAAGGGGTTTACTCTTAGGTTATAAAATCTGGCTGCCAGCAAGATTCATCTCTGTCCATGATTGCAAAGCATTACTATCTCAGTAAATCAGCATTGTTTTCAACATTACATTTTATAAACTCTGTTTTTAGGACAGGGCAGAATTTATATAACCTCTGTCTCTGGCATTGCCAAAATGCTACCTGCCCACATGCTGTAAGGTATTGACAGACCATGTGATATTTCCAAAGTAGTTTTCATCTGGAATTATAAGTTCTACATGTTTTCAAACAAGCACTCACACAAACCCAGGCATAAACAAGCATACTGTGGCCATATTCTTGACAGATATATTTTAACACAAAGACGAACAAAACTTTTCCCAGGAATCTGTGTCAACTGACCAACTTAAAAATCCTGGAGTACATTGTGGGAGCCCGATGGGCACACAGGCGTCCCATCGAGGGCCAGATCAGTAGATACTGTGTGGGAGAAGAGAGTGACAAGGACAGAATACCTCTGGAGCTCAGATTGGAAAGGCAGGGGGAACAGATCCATTGCAGGAAGAATCCCAGCGGGAACAGATCACAGGCCAGGAATGAGAGACAGGAATGCAGAGATGCAGACAAACAGCAAGCTATGAGAGAAGAGGGGGGGCAGGAAAGCAAAGTGTAGAGCTTGACCAGGACGTGGTTTGTGGCATGGAAGGGTGGGGAGGGGCAGAAGGAAGTGGGGGAGAGAGGAAAGTGGGTAATAAAAAAGTTGGCTCTACTTTTTTCCGGGGGAGGGGGATTAATGGGGGGAGGAGTAAGGGGAAAGTTGGCCCCATGTGGCTTCCGTAGGAAGGGGTTGGGGGCACAGGGTTCGAGGGAGTAGGGGAGAGGCCAGCTCTCTGGCAGTATGATCGGGGCAGAATTTTTAGGGTCCCAGTTCCCAGATAGGTGGGGATCTCAAAGCACCATGATTCTAGCCAACAAGACTGTTGCTGTGAGCCACAGGCTACTGAGGCAAGGACGGGAATGCAGTGCCCAGAAGCCATGGGCATATGGGAGTTCTGTCCACTTGTCCCCATGCCAGCAACATTTTTTAGGCCTTTCAGACATATGGTGTCAGCCCCAATTTAAAGAGATTTTGAAAAAGGCAGCCTAAGGGCACTTGGGGGATCTGGCTTCAAATTTCAGTTACCTATTTCACAGGTCTATGCCAGGACCTGAAGTCTGGCGCAATGTTTCCACTGTGGTAGGCCTTAGGTCAAAAAACAGGGAGTGAGGGGTATTCCCTTGAACAGAACATCGTCTGAAAAAGGGGTCCTATGGAACAAAGCAACTTTTTGTCTCAGTAACAGGTCGCGGGTCTGCCACGGCAGCATCTTTGGCAGGACACTCTGAAAATCGCAGGAGGTCCTGAGCCTCTAAGGCAATGACTTGGAAAGAACAACTTACCCGATCAAAAACCTGTCTTAGCCTGGCAGAGAGCAGGTGCAGGGAAGAAGGGTGTTTTCACACTACATGGCCTCGGGTCAGTGGGGGTAAAACAGCCCTTCAGGGGGACCTCCAGATGAAAAGTTTCTGTACCTCAATACGTCTCTCCACCGATGCAGCAATCAAATCAGACCAAATCAAACCAAATTAGAAAAAAAAACCCACAATTTTAATGGATAAAAACAATCCTGGATGTTTTTTTCAGCCCCCCTGAGAGGAGATGGGAAAGGAAGAACAGAAAACCACATGTCTGTTTTCTTGGGGAGGGGGCAGTTTAAGTATCCTGTGAGGTGGTCTTGAGCATCTCTGGAGGAGGAAGCATTATTTGGACGGCTTTCTGAGATGTCGCAAGGTTTGGAGAGAGATAGGGAGGCGGCTTGTGATGGAGCCTCCACCAGAACAGTGCTATCATGTTGGGCTTTATATTTCCACTTCATCATTACTATTTACCATCAAAACATGGTGAAGAGTAGAGATTAGAACTACTGGGAAGCCGGGTGGTGGTGGTGCACACCTTTAATCCCAGCACTCGGGAGGCAGAGGCAGGCGGATCTCTGTGACTTCGAGGCCAGCCTGGTCTACAAGAGCTAGTTCCAGGACAGGAACCAAAAGCTACGGAGAAACTCTGTCTCGAAAAATCCAAAAAAAAAAAAAAAAAAAAAAAAAACTATTGGGACTTCTTTTCCAAGATCCAAGATTCCAAGATCATGGAAAAATTTTTGAAATTCTCCATGTCTGAAGTTCATCATTCTTAAATTGTAACTATCAGCAGTTCCAGTATAGGCTAATTTCGAAGATGAGTTAAATATATGAAAGAACGATGTCTGAGGCTTGGTGAATGATTGGTGCAAGTTTGCTATTTTATTGTGATTATTTTAGCTCTAAATAATTTGAAACTTTTGCTGTTAAGTCACATTGTAAAGTTGAAGCTCTAAGACACACTGTGAATATTGTAAAGCACTGAGGAAATACTATAATAAAGAATAGGTTAAGTGCATGTCAATTCCTTCTATCCTCAGATACCCTAGTAGCAGGAAGATAAGGGCATGGTCTAACCTGTTGTCCATAAATGTAAGAAGGAAATTCATTTAAAGGTCCACAGATCTTGCAACACCAGGGTTCAAGGCAAAGAAAGAACAGCAAAGAAATTTATCAGGAAACTTCAGGGTACATTTCCCAGGGGCAGCAGGGAAAGAAAGATCAAGGAAGGAAAAACACCCCGGTGAGTACAGGCAGGTACACCAGGAAGAACCTAGAGTCAGCTGAAGAGGCTTCATAGACAGCCCTAAGAGTGGTGACTGGCTAGAAGAGTAGAAGCCAGATAGGACAGAAAGGATTAGAAGAGCAAGACTGAGACAACTATAAAAATGAAGAAGATTCTGGAGAATTAAATCGGGATTAGGAAAGGTGGAACCTGAGAGCTTTGAAGAGCTGAAAATAATCTTTCCAAAATATGCCAGTGTGGTCAAATAAATTGTAAACTCCATCAAATTCCCAAGAAAAGTTTTCTGGTAGATGGAGAAAATCAAAAAAAAAAAGAAAAAAAAAGATTTTGACAAATGCATCCTTATCATTAAGCATTCTGTTCAGGAAGATGTTGGACCCCACAACAACTCATACAGGCTCCTGCCTAACTATTTTTCTTCCACAACTCTTTCTAGAGCTATTACTGACTTATACCACACCGTCAACTCATGACATCTATGTCCAGCCCAGTGGCTCTATACCCTTTGTGCTACCATGTGAACTTTGATAGCTGCTCTTTCTTCTTGTCCTGTTTATCATACCTCGTTCTTTTGGCCTTCTCCAAGGAAAAGTATGAAGGATATTTAGCTTCCTCATTTCCTATGGAAATCGCCTTCTAAGTGCCCTGTCCATGTCCTCCTGCACTCATTTCCTATTGAGCTGACAAGGTTATCTGTTTCTGTCTTCTCTGGCACTGCATCTCTGTGACACCTAAACAAGTCAAATAAATGTGCCCCCTATTTCTTAGTGGCAGACAATAAAACATCCCACTTCCCAGGGGAATTTGTGATACTCCAGAAGTGTTTTGAGAACTTGACTGTTGTACAAAAATGCAAAGTGCTTGACAGTGTGGCTTTGTTTTTGCAGTAAACATGGCAGTTTGAACTAGCTTGCACGTCTGAACTTTAGAAGCATGTTCCTCACAGAGTAGAAGGATGCAAATAAAACTTGAGTGTGAGGAGCCATCGCTTCATACGACACTGTAGAAAGTCGTGGTGAATACTGACTGTCTTCAGGGGTAGATATAACATTTTCAGTATTCTGGGTACCTCGTTTACACAAACAGGATACCAGTGGCTAATATATAGTAGAATATAGGAAAACTCACTGTGGTCAAGAACGTAAGCTTGGAAAGCGATTTCATCCAAGGTTTTCTCTTCCTGTCTGGCTGAATGAAGTCATTTGATAATTTATGTGTGCATATGCCTTAAAAAAATGAAACACCTTTAAATTCATGTGTAGTTGAAAGGTGAATGAACAACACCAAGGAAAGCCACTGATGATACTCAGAATGTCCACCTCTGTGGCTTTCAACATATCCAAATTTAATATAATATTTTACTACTCCTAGGAATTTCTTACATGGATACATCTACTCTGCTAAATAATAGATAGTTATAATTATAGTTTTCCTCTGTTATGATAAAAGATAAAGTAGATATAAATGTTGTAACTGTAATTTTTGCTTGATACCTGTTTTATTATATGTAACTTTATTATGTAAAATTAAAACAATCCTTTTTATTTGAACAGAAAAGGGGAAATGATGTGGGAAGTCTTTCTGTATATGTTGTTGCTTTTATTGGTAAACGAAGAAACAAGCTGCTTTGTCCTGTGCTAGGGCAAATAGAGCTAGACAGAAAAACTAAACTGAATGCTGGGAGAAAGCAGGCAGAGTCAGTGAGATGCCATGTAGCCACATTTAGGAAACAGATGCACCAATGCCTTGGCAGTAAGCCACATGGCAATACACACATTAATAGGAAAGGGTTAATTTAAGATGTAATAGCTAGTCAACAGGAAGCTAAAGCTAGTAGGCCAAGCAATGATTTAATTAATACAGTTTCTGTGTGGTTATTTCAAGTAGGAGCAGCAGGAATAAACAAGCTTCCTCTGATTACACTTACTCTTTCTCTAACTTCTTCCAGGTCCACTACCATCCCCTTTTCAATTTCATGCCTATTTTTCTTTAAACAATCTGCTCAATATATTGACTCCAACTTGTGCTGATGTATACACAAAGATGTGGTTGACCTAGCAAAGACTAAAAACAGACTTAGCCTTCTCCTCAAAGCTATCAACCACCAATAGCTTCTCAACTAGGGGTGATGGCTTGTGAACCAAAGCTATCCATGATAACTTTTTTGACTTGCTTATTCGTGTTCGCATCTTATGTAAGCAATTGCAATTATTGATAGTCACTGAGTTCAGTGACCCTGCCATGTCAGAAAACACTGTTTCAAGCTGATCCTCCCATATTACTGGCTTTTACAGTCCTTATAACCCTATGACTGAGATGTCCACTGAGCCTTGGAAAGATGGGATATGATCCCATTTATAACCGAGAAACCACAAACACTTATTCCCTACACTTTGATAGTTCTGAATATTTTAGTCACTCCTCTCAACTGCACAAAGAAACTTTCCTGCTCAGGTCTACAATCGGCATAGCTACTTAAAGCAAAGGAACGGTTCCACCCACTGCAGCAGGCTGCATGGACACTGTTTTAGACTTGGAATCATAAAGAAGTCCAGGGTGCTTGCAAGGGTGTTGGTAACCATAGCACCACCCCACATCTTCTCAAGAGTATCAGAAGGCAGGAAATTTATGTCGGTGAGCTCAAGAGCCTAATTGTTGGCTTCAGCTCTGTTTAATTTTTTACAATGTTGACTTACAAAATGAGGCTTAAAAATTAATTTTCTGTTACTTTGAGATAAATGATGAGAAGAAGGAAATTCTGAAGTAAAAACAAATAAGGAAGGTCCTACAGCTCTGGGCCAAAGGAAGCCAGCAACTACCAATGAGGGTCCAGTGGGGACAAGTTTAGCTTACACACAGCCTGAGGTATGAGCATCAAGAAAACACTCTGAGAAGCCAATCAAAGGGAGCTGAACATTCCAGGAAGAATCAGTTGGAGGGACTGCCCAAGAAGGAATCTATAGCTAGAACTCAATGGATACAACTGGATCTCCAGTCACTAGGGAACATTTGAAACAGATTGTACGGCCAGCAATTGTATTTTAGTTGGTAGAGTTCTTGAATGCAGAAAGCCTTGAGTTTGATTCCCCAAACCAAAGCATCAGATGTGATGATGTAAGTCTATAATCTAACATTTGGGAGTTATCAGTAGATGATGGCAGGAGAAGCAAAACTTGAAGGTCACCCTCAGCTATATAGTGAGTTTTAGGTTCTACTCAGATACCTGAGATCTTGTCTCAAAAAAAAAAAAAGTTAAAAAAAAAGAAGAAGAAAGGAATCTGTTTCAATTCCTGGCCCACTGTGTTATCTTGGCTGTGCCACTTAACACCTCCCAGTTTCAGTCTTCTCATCATGGAAACAGTTTCCTGACTGTGGTTGCAAGGTACACAGTTACCTTAATCTCCTACAGCCAAGATTTCCTAATCTTGCTGGACTCTACCCTCCAACTATGATCTAAAATGAACACTTTCTTGTGTAAGTTGCTTTTGCTAAAGAATTTTATCACAGCCACAGGTGGAATAACTGAACAATGTTGCTACCATAGGTAACTCTGATAAACCTGACCACTTGGTTAGTCTTAGTTAGGGTTAATTTGCTGTCATAAAACACCATGACCAAAAGCAAGTTAAAGAGGAAATGATTTATTTGGCTTACTCTTCCACATCACAGTCCAACATTGAAGAAAATCAGGGCAGGAAATCAAACTGGGCAGGAACCCAGAGGCAGGAGCTGATGCAGAGGCCATGGAAGAGTGCTGCTTACTCTCTTGCCCCCATGGCTTTCTCTGATGGAGGTGGGTCTTGTATCTATTTGTTGCTTTCATTGGCCTAAACATACACCTGCACAAACACACATCTACATACATACTTACACTTGCCCAAAGCATGTACATACATATATAACATGCTACCCCCACATAAAAAGCATGAATTTGTGCCCTGCTATTGCAATGATGAACACTTGTCTTTATTTACATCAAGATGAGCCCGAGCTAACAAAAATGTCCAATAAACTGAGAGAAGAAACATAAACATCTGTGCTTTTGCTTTCTGCATGAGTGGCAACCACAAGTACTTTTTGTGGAATAATGTTCTTGCCAGTGGAAGGAACCCCAAATGCAAATGTAACAGTACACATTTTTCTTCCCAAACTAGAGAAGCATTGAGAGTTTTATTTTAAGAGAGGAAAGTAAGATTGAAAGAGATAACTTTATTACATGTGGGTTTTTTCATATACAGCAACCTGGTTTTAAATAGTGGTAAGGTGAAATCCAGATGGCCCAGCATGGGTCTAGTTAGCAGATGAAAAAGATGACACCAGTGTACCTATGAACTTAATTCAAGTGTTTCATGAACATTATCTTTTAAAAATTATTTTGAGACTTGTCATGGAGAACCTGATGCCTTGAAAGATGAGTTCTAGGTGCAAAGTACTTCCTAGAGCTACAAACCGACCCTCTCTTCTAAGGAGAGGACTCTACAGATAAATTTAAGAGGGAAACTATAGTGCCTAGAAATGCATTATTGGGTATTGTTATTATTATTATTATGTTTTTCAAGACAGGGTTTCTCTGCAGCTTTGGAACCTGTCCTGAAACTAGCTTTTGTAGATCAGGCTGGTCTCAAACTCACAGACACCCACCTGCCTCTGTCTCCTGAGTGCTGGGATTAAAGGCATGCACGATCAACAATCGGCTTGAATTTTAACAGAATGATAAGCTGATTAAATTTCTTCTTGGGATAACTATCATTTCTATTTCTCTCAAAACAAAATTCCTTCAAGAACACAGACCCATTTCTATTAAAGGAACCCAGGGGACCTAATGTCACTGTCTTCCTGCCCCTGTAACTCTGTGATTAGCTCTTGTACTTACCATTGTGTGTCAAAACCAGGCCTAAAAGAGGTTAAGATGAGGCAAACATTTTAAGAGTTTCCCCTGTCTTCAGTTGCCAGTTTTTTTTTAATATATAAAAGCAAAAAAATGAAAGTATATGTAAACCTAGGTAGGCTTAGAAAACTTACATTGGACAGAATTTTAGATGTGGTTCTGAACCTGGAATGAAGAGAAGAGGAATTGCTTTAGGCTTCATAGCATTTTACAACTTAGTCTCACGGGGGCAGTATCGTGCTAACAGTGGAAAAGAGGGCTTAAGAGTCAAGATCTCTCTAAAACTGATACATTTCTTTTGAGGAGGGAAAATACTTAATGAGCGATGAAAGATAAAGCACACAGTGTTCAGTAAGAGACAGAAACTCTTATTCTGAGAAATCAGAGAGCACTGATTGGCAATTTCATCCCTGCAGATTCCAGTGTCTCACAGGAGCAATACTTCATTGTACTATTGATGGCTGAAGTTGACTCTTACCACCTAGGAACTCCAGTTTTCTACAGGATACCTAGTTTTGGATGCTCAATTCTCACAAATATTTGTGTGCTACCTATGACAGGTTTTTTGCTTTTTGTTTGTTGTTGTTATTGTTCATCAGTGTTTTTATTCTTATTGCTTTTAGTATTTTATTAATTCTTTAAGAATTTTGTACAACATGCTTTTATCATATACACTCCCTTCCCAAAACTTTTCCCAAATCTAACCCCTTCCCTACACATGCTACTTTGTGTCATTTTGGTTTTATCCTTCAACACCAACATCTGCTGCCTGAAATTCTTTCTTGAATGTGTGGCATTCCACTAAAGCATGATCAACTTACCCAAGGTTTTGCTCTTTAAAAGAACTGATTCTCTTATGACTGAGTACATATTGTGTTTGTCTTTCTGGCTCAGTGTTACTTTACTCAGGATGTTTTTTCTAGATCTAAACATTTTAATGCAAATTTCAAGATATTATAGTTTTTTACCACTGAGTAGTAAGTACTCCATTGTGTAAATGTATCACATTTATACGTTCTTTAGTTGAGGGGAATCTAGATTGTTTCCAGGTTCTGACTATTACAAATAATGCTGCTATAAACACAGTTGAGCAAATGTACTTATGGTATGAGTGTAAATCTTTTAGGTGTATGCACAAGAGTGGTATTGCTGGTTCTTGAGGTAGATTGGTTCCCAATTTACTGAGAAACCACCCTACTGATTTTCAAAGAAATTGTACTAGTTTTCACTCCCACCGGCAATGGAAGAGTATTCCCCTTACTCCACATCCTCTCCAGCATAAGCTGTCATCAGTGTTTTTTTTTTTAATCTTAATCATTTTGACGGATGGTATCTCAGAGTTGTTTTGATATGCATTTTCCTGATGGCTAAGGATGTTGAGTAATTCCTTAAGTGCCTTGTGGCCATTTGAGACTCCTCTGTTGAGAAATCTTCGTTTAGAACTATACCCCATTTTTAATTGTATTATTTGGTATTTTTAGATGTAGTTTCCTCAGTTCTTTGCATATTTTGAAGATCATCTCTCTGTCATATGTGGGGTTGGTGAAGAACTTTTCCCATTCTGTAGGCTGCCATTTTGACTTATTTACTGTGTCCTTTGCCTTATAGAAGTTTCTCAGTTTCAGGAGGTCCCATTTATTAATTATGTCTCGAAGTATCTGTGCTACTAGTGTTATATTTAGGAATTGGGCTCCTGTGCCAATGAGGTCAAGAGTATTCATAAGTATTAGACAAAAAGCAAAAATAACCAGCCTATAGTCAACAACCCCAGAGAAGCCATAAAACAAGGAAGACCCTAAAAGAGACATTCATGTATTCCCCTGGGATGGGGAAATAGACAAGATATCCTGAGTAAATTGGAGTGTGGGGGAAAGAAGAGGAAAGAAATGGAGTAGGGATGGAAGAAGGGGGGAAGGGGAACATGAGGGAATGGGATGATCAAAATGGGAGAAGAACAAAAGAGAGAATTAGGAAAGAGATCTCTTTTTTTTTATTGAGAAAAGGGAAAAAAATTCCCGCCTCCTCCCAGCCTCCTATTTCCCTCCCCCTCCTCTCACCCTTCTCCCCCCCCTCCTCTCCCCTTCACTCTCCCGTCCAAAGAGCAATCAGGGTTCCCTGCCCTATGGAAAGTCCAAGGTCCTCCCCCCTCCGTCCATGTCTAGGAAGGTGAACATCCAAACTGGCTAGGCTCCCACAAAGCCAGAACATGAAGTAGGACCAAAACCCCGTGCCATTGTCCTTGGCTTCTCATCAGCCCTCATTGTTCGCCATGTTCAGAGAGTCCAGTTTTATCCCATGCTTTTTCAGTCACAGTCCTTCTGGCCTTGGTGAGCTCCAAATAAATCAGCCCCACTGTCTCTGTGGGTGGGTGCACCCCTCATGGTCCCGACTTCTTTGCTCATGTTCTCCCTCCTTCCGCTCCTCATTGGGACCTTGGGAGCTCAGTCCGGTGCTCCAGTGTGGGTCTCCGTCTCTATCTCCATCCATCACCATATGAAGGATCTATGGTGATATGCAAGATAATCGTCAGTATTGGTATAGATAGGGTCATTTCAGGTTCCCTATCCTCAGCTGCCCAAGGAACTATCTGGGGACATTGCCTTGGGCTCCTGGGAGCCACTCTAGTTTCAAGTCTCTTGCCAACCCTTAAGTGGCTCCCTTAACTAAGAATTGTGCTTCCGTGCTCCCCTATCCAACCTTCCTTCACCCCAGTCATCCTATTTCCCCAAGATCCCCCAGTCCTCCCCTTCTCATTTTTCTCTCCCCATCCCCCCTTATCCCCATCCCACCCCACCCACAAGATCCCAATTTTCTCCCCAGCAATTTTGTCTACTTCCCATAGCCAAGAGGGATGGCTCAGCCGTTGAAGAGATCTCTTTTTTAGTTTTTTGTTGTTGTGTGCTACCACCACCCAGCTGGAAAGAGATATCTTTATTCAGGGAATCATTATGGAACTAGAGAGAAGCCTGGCACTAGGGAAATTCCTAGGAATCCAGCTAAGAATCTAAGCAATAGTGGAGAGGATGCTTTATCCTCCCTTCCCCTATAATCAGATTGATGACTACCTTAATTGTCATCATAGAACCTTCATTCAGTAAATGACAGAAACAGGTGCAGAGATTCACAGCTAAGCACTGGGCTGAGCCCCTGGAGTCCAGTTGTAGAGAGGGAGGATCAATAATATGAGCAAAGATCATGATGGGGATACCCACAGAATCAGCTGACCTGGGCTAGTGGGAGCTCACTGGCTCAGGACTGACAGCAAGGGAACCTGCATAGGATCAAACTAGGCCCTCTGAATGTGCATGACAGTGGTGTGTCTTGGGCAGTTTGTGAGGCCACTGGCAGTCTTGCTCTATCCCTAGTGCTTTAACTGCCATTCCCTATGGAGGGATATCATGCTCAGCCTAAATACAGAAAAGAGGGCTTTCGTCTTGCCTCAAGTGACATGACAGAATTTGTTGACTTCCCACGGGAGCTTCACCCCCTCTGAAGGTGAAGCCATCCAGGCATTCATATTAACTGATCTTGCCCCAACAAGAAGTTGGAAACTGGTTATGTTCACATCAAATGTGCAGATACCTGCTCTCAATGAAACCAGTGAAAGCAAAGACTGCCAGTTCTGTTTACTTCTCTCTCTCTCTCTTTACCTCTCTTTAATAACTTCCCCTCTCACCCTCATGACTCCCACACAGGTCCCTTCCTCTCCTGTAGGTAGAGAAGATTCTCAGGACGTCTTCCCTTTTACTGATGAGGTCTCACTTTCATATCCCTAGTCACTCTATGTAAAATACAAATTTTATCAAAATGTCAGAACATTGTACAGAATAATCACATTGAAACAATCGTGGCAGTTTTATAAATGAAAATGAGCTCACGTATTCTTAGGAATAGAATACTGGCAGTTAGCCTGTTGAGACCAGGAATACCAATCATGAATTCAAGATCCACAATTCATACAAAATTGCTATGGTTATTTTATTATTCAGGGTTCTCTAGAGGAACAGAACTGTTCAGAACACAAGGTTAGATGTCGCAGCTGGTCTTCAGTACACACCAGAATTCTGAAGTAGTAGGCTCTAAAGTCAGTGGAGGAATGGACTTTTCAGAAAGAGCAAGGGCAGGCAGGCAAAGAGAGCTAACTTCCATTTTCTATGTTCTTTATAAAGGTTGCCTGCAAAAGGTGTGGCCCAGATTTATAGGCTCAAAATATCTAGATTAAAGGAGTATCTTCCCACCTAAGTAGGCCTTCCTACTTCAAATGATTTTTTACAAATGTCCCTCACAGGAGTACTCAGACACTTGGGTTTTAGTTAATTTCAGATGTAGTCAAGTTGACAAACAAGAACGGTCACCACAACTCCACCTCTTCTCAACTTGACACAGAATCATATCTTTTTATGTCTTATTTGATATTCAAATGAGAACACTAAGCAGATCATAATTATGCCTAATAAAACTATCCCATGGATAAACACATTATATATTTAACCAGGTCATATGACCTGGTTATCATAACTATCCCTAAATATCATAACTATCCCTCTTAGAACCAAAAATATATTATAAATTTTAGAACAGGGGGTAATGTCCCTTCAGGGATAATCTTTTAGTATTCCAAACTTAAATATGATAACCACTAATACCCTCTTTATTGAAGTTTCATTACAAATATAGAAATGGAGGAAAGAAAACACAAATATCTGTACAAAGGCATTCTTAACAAAATATGGCAGAAATACTCACACCAATTATAATCATTTCTGTAACTAGTCACCTAGCCTTAGCTGATATTCCTCTGCTACCCATTCTGTATTTCCTCCACCTTCAGTGAGTACCTCAACAAGTCTTGTTTTTTTTTTCCCGGGAGGAGTGACCCATACCTTCAATCCTGGAGTGGCTGTGTCCTTTGCCACCCTGCCTGGGTTAGACTGTTGTAGTTTCCAATTGACTTTAATCAGAGGCATATAAAGACTAGCTGAGATATCCAGCCTTGTGAACTGAACAACTACTGGATTCTTGAACCTTCTGATGGCAAACAGCTATTATTGGAGTAACTGAATCTGCTCTTCTAGAGAACCCTGACAAATACAGAGTTCGGTACCAGAAATGGTTCTAGAGCAATGGAAATTTTAAAAAATGAACTATTGGCTGGAATAGACTTTTCAATTTACCAACACCTATATTAAATGAAACCTCTAGAGTTACTAAAATCTCTCCTAGAAGCTCATAAAATACTGAAGACCCAAGGTGTAAACTATTTTCAAACTTAAGGAAATAAATTTGACTATCTCGATTCACCAATTGTGAAATGCAAAGGAGTTGGTGAGTCTATGTATAAAACTGGGCAATTTGTGAATAAATAAGAAAAATAATGATTCTGGTCAGTAGCCCCTAGGACCTCTGGATAAATTGCCAAGAAAAAGAATGAGCTCCATGATGAAATTAACCAGCCTGTAGCATCTCAGAATATGGTGAAGTACAATGAACTCAGTGTTAAAATTGATGGGTTCCAGATAAACATAAAGCTATCTAAATGTTTTTAAGTGCGCCCTGGAAGGGAATTCTCTCTCCAGCAGCTGCAGAGTCTCAAAGTTGTGAAAATCAAACTAAAGCACTCATAAGGCTGACTGAATTACATTAAAAATTCAAGCCCTAAACTTAGAGGGTACTGGCGGCTAAAGTAAGGGCATAATTGGTAACAAATGGGATCCTATAACCTGCAGTGGGGATGTAGGGGGAGACCCCATTGAAGCTGAGAACTTTGAACCCTTAGATTCTCTATCTCACCGGAAGAAGCAGTCTTTCCACCCTCAGTATAAGATGAACTGCCACTCCCAACCCCTGAAACATTGCCTTTTCCACCTTGGAATGAGGAAATTAATCTTTCATTTTCCTGCTAAGCCAGCAGTGACTACCTCTGAAGGAGATACCAGATAAGGCAATGCCAATGTACCTCAGAAGTTTGCAAAGTCATTCAAGCAGAAGTCTGGAAATAACGGTGGCAATGGATTTTAAGGGTGTGGGACAATGGTGGATGGAACACAAAACAAGATCTGGCGAGTTTCTTGCTATCGATCCACTGAGAAAAACTGATGCTTAATATGAAATCTCACACAGTTTTCTTTTACCGTGTTAAAAGTTTGAATCGTTGGCTAAAGCATTTGTCAAATAATGGCCTACTGGAAAGGAATTGAAGATGCCTAATAAATAGTCCTTGGCTTAGTGTTGATGAGGAGATTTAAGGTCTGGGGAAAGTTCAATACTAGGGTGGGTATGGTATATAAAACCTAATCCTACCCAAAGGGAAGGCCCAGAAAACATGACCTTCACTAATCCTACAAGATGCAAAATAGTGAGAGGGGTACCAGCATATTTTAAGAGTTTTGTTCTAGCCTATTTCCTTATGTCAGATCTTAGGGTTGGAAATGCTGCTGCTCATCTGGCTAAATTAAATGTAATAGGTTTATTGAGCCCCCAAATGAGCAGGGGTCAGGTGGTAGCACTGAATATCTAAAGGTAAAGTGATCATAGTTGTTGTAATGGCAGCATTGGCAGAGCAATTGTTATGGTGGCCTGACTTGTATGGACTTTTAATACTGCTAATCAGTCATGTTTTTTTCCAAACACAAAATAGATAAGCAGACTACTGCATTTTTGTTTGAGCTGTATAAGTAGAAAAACGCTCAAATAAAAGAAAGACTACAATGGATCATGCAAAGGGAAATCTTAGCCTCTGAACCAATTTCCAGACTTGAGACAGTTTTCAGATCCAGAGCCTTGAATGAAGGTATGGCTAGGTTGATAAAATACCTAAGAGTTTTACTGTTAGCCTTTCCCAGTCCTTCCCCAGAGGGACCTACAGCCTTTTACAAGGGTAACTGTATACTGGGGGAAAGGAAATAATAAGAATTTCTGGGGTCTTTTGGATAAAAATACTTTATTGATGCTAGTTCCTGGAGACCCCCCCAAGAAGCATTGTAACTGACCAGGTAAAGTAGGAACTTATGGCTTATGAATTCAGGTGATGAATGGAGTTTTGGCTGAAACCCACATTCACAATAGATCCAGTGATTTTCAAATTCATCCCATGGTTATTTCCATAAATTTGAAACATAAAATTGGGATAAATCTACTTAGAAGTTGGTAAAATTCTCACATTGGTTCCTTGACCTTTGAAGTAAGGGTTTTTATGGTTGGAAAGGCTAATTGGAAGCCAAGAAAAACAATGAATCAAAACCAATACCACATCCCTGGAGGAACTGAAAGCATTAGTGCTACCCTCAGGGATTTGAAAGATTCAACAGTCATGGTTCCCAACACATCTTCCTTTAACTTTCCCATCTGGCCAGTGTGTAGGCAGAGACTGCTCATTTATTTCCTGGCCAACCAGACCCAAAACAAGCACACAGAAACTGTATTAATTAAAACACTGTTTGGCCTGTTACCTTATGCATATTTCTCTCTAGGTCTTGTATTTTGAATTAACCTATTTCTATTCATCTGTGCACTGCCACATGGTTGTGGCCTACTATCCAGCATCTGCATTGCAATAGGCCCAAAGCAGATTCTTTATTAACCAATGGTATTCCCAGCATACAGAGGGGAATCCAAGATCACTAGTGTAGTGTAGCTTTTCTTCCCGCCCGGCTTCCACACAGCTAGCTTTACAACCAAAATAACAACAAACAAACTGTATTCATCTAAACACTGCCCAGCCCATTAGTTCCAGCCTCTTACTGGCTATTTCTCACATCTTGCCTTAACCCATATTTAGTAATCTGTATAGCACCATGAGGTGGTGGCTTACTGGGAAAGATTCAGTATGTCTGACCTGGCGGCTGGCTCCATGGCTTCTGACCAACTATGTTTTCTTTCTCCCAGCATTCTGTTCTGTCTACTCCACCTATCTAAATCCTGCCCTATCAAAAAAAAACCAAGGCAGTTTTCTTTATTAACCAATGAGAGTAACACATAGAAAGATGACCCTCTTCCATCAGTGTAGAAGACAGACTGATTGTGGAGAATGAAAATTGACTATGGAAAACTCAGCCAAGTGGAATCTCCATTTGTAGCTGCTGTGCCAGATGTAGAGTCCTTGACTTGAGCAGACTGACATATCTCCTGATGCATGGCATGTAGCTATTGATCTAACAAATGTCTTCTTCTCAGTACCTGTCCATAAGGATCACCGGAAGAAATTATCTTTCATTGCCAAGATCAGCAGGATAACTTTTCAGCTTTACTTCAAGGATATATTAACTCTCCAGCCGTGGGTCATAACTTAGTTCAAAGGGATCTTGATTGTTTCTTTCACAAAAATGTCACATTGGTTCACCATATTGACAAAATTATGCTTATTGGATCAAATGTACAGGAGGTAGCAACCACTTTGAACTTGTTGATAATACAAATGACCATCAGGGTTTGGTAAATAAATCCAACTAAAAACTCAAGGTCCTTCTACCTCAGTAAAATTCTTAGGAGTCCGGTGGTGTAAGTCAAGCAGAGGTAGTCCTTCTAAGGTGAGGGATAAGTTATTGCACTTGGCCCCACCACCACCACCAAGAAAGAAGCACAGTATTTAGTGGGACTATTTGGATCCTGAAGACAGCACATTCCCATTTGGGTGTCATCTACCTAGTGACTATGTAAGCTGCCAGCTTTGAGTGGAGCCTGGAACAGGGGACAGCTCTTCAACAGGTGCAGACTGGACTGCTGTACAAGCCATGCTACCACTTGGAACGTATGATCCAGTTAATCAGATAGAACTTTTGGTGTCAGCTGCAGATAGGGATGCTGTTTAGAGTCTCTGAGAGAGCCCTATGGATAAATCACAGAAGAGATGTGAGATTTTGAAGCAAGCAATTAAGCAGCACCCCTCCAATGGCCTCTGCATCAATTCCTGCTCCAGTCTCCAACCCTGCTTCACTTCCTGACTTCTTTCAGTGCTGGGCTATGATGTGAAAGTGTAAGCCAATAAGCCCTTTCCTCTCCGACTTGCTTTTGGTCATGGTATTCCATTGTAGGAAAAGTAACCCTAACTAGAACAGCCATCAAGCTCAAGAGGAACTAGTATTCACAAGGTAAAGACAATCAGAATTAATTTTCCAAAATTACCCTTTCAGCTAGGGTTATTACTGTTAGTTCACTAATATAAAGACACACTTTTTTTTTTTTTTTTTTTTTTTGGTTTTTCGAGACAGGGTTTCTCTGTGGCTTTGGAGCCTGTCCTGGAACTAGCTCTGTAGACCAGGCTGGTCTCGAACTCACATTTTTAAGTGCACATTTTCCTGCTTTGGGAGTGACTAAGTCGCTGAAATTCTTTCTGTGTAAGAATGGGCACATGAGTTCTGAGCCCTAAAGCTCATGTCATGGGTCTTCTGACATATACCGGTAACCCAAGCACTGGGCATCAGACATAGGTGGATCTCAGGATCCCAAAAGTGGACTCTTGTGTTAGTGAGGTACCCTGTCTCACAAAATAAAATTGAGAAGCAACCAAAAAGAGCAGCATCGGTTTGTGGCCTCCACACACACATACAAGTAAGTATGCAGGTGAAGGAGAGTTAGGGGTACATACATAGGCAAGGAATACAAAAGCAAGCTCCTTGACATGGTGACTTCATGTTCCCAAAACTCATTGACAAAATAAGAGAAGGAACAGGAAGAAGGTATATATACAGAGGCCTGTATATAAACAGAACCAATAGAGGAAGGTGAAGTCCCACTGGCCCCATTAAATACCCAAGCCAGTAAAAAACCTCCCATCCAGAAGGAATAAAGCTATTCCTTTCACTGTTCTTGAAATTTGGACTTCTGTCTTTCACTGACATTCAGTTCTTCATTCTTCCCTGGCAACAAGTTTGTCAACCCCTAGATGACCACTTGTAAAAACATGCATGTCACATACACAAGCATGAAATGCACATATTATTCCTTTCAACTAATATATAGTATCACTACAGAATAACCTCTGATAAACAAATGTGAATGAAGAAGAAAACATTGTTTTTTCACTACTTTGAATCCATCAGGCAAAAATATAGGTATAAAACTATTTCTAATATGCACCCAGATAAACAGAAGAAGACAGAGAGCATTTCCAAAGTCTGACATAATGTTTTATGAAATGTCTCTAATCTGGCAAAGGAGAACTAATTTACCCATAGCATCTGATCACCAGAATCAGAGACTAATCCAATCTGCTTTCAGTTGATTACAGTTATACTCAGCACTCATCAAAATCTTTTCAGACATTGTGGCACTATGTTGTACAATATCAAGCTCATAGTTTTGCCTTCATTGAACTAATCTATGAGTCAAGTGGACAAGATGCAGCCTGGGAACCAGATATTTTTCAAATGCCCTCACCACTCTTCATTGTAACTCTATTTGTCCACATTCTTAGAAGTAAATCAGATGGTAAAGAGCCATACAGAAATTTATGACTTCATTACCAAATGCAAATCATATTTCGCAGGAATTTCTGTTATGGCTTTTTCTTCTTCATTTTATATTATTTTCTTTTTAAAATAAGATTTATTTATTTATTATGCATGCAGTGTTCAGCCTGCATGTATGCCTACATTCCAGAAGAGGGCATCAGATCTCATTCTAGATGGTTGTGAGCCACCATGTGGTTGCTGGGAATTGAACTCAGGACCTCTGGAAAAGCAACCAATACTCTTACCACTGAGCTATAATGACTATGATTTTTTTTCAATTATGAATAATAAGGTTAGCACAGTATTTCGTGTACTTAGAACCCAGCAATTTTTTAAGTGAACACGAACACACACATACCAGCCTCTCACATTCACACCCAAAATTCTCTTCCAAGGACATTCTTCTTTCTTTCCTTCTTTGTGTCCTTCTATCCTTTCTTCTCATCTCTCTTTCTTCTTTTCTTCCTTCATGATACTTGGAACTTAACTTAGAACTTCGTGCACACGAGCAAAGTAGTCTTCTACTAAGCCATATAACCCAACCTTTGTGACTAGTTTTTAGAAAATCATCCCTTTTCATGTGTCTTAATGACAGCTCACTAAACACCTAACTCCTTAAAAACAATCCTTTATATCCTATTTTGTTGAGAACTGAGAATTTTATACCTACATAAAATGTTTTAAAGAAATACAACCTTCATTTCTTCCCCCAATGCTCCTCCCTAAACCCATTACTACTACTTTTTTTAAAAAAAAAAAACTTTTCTCATTTTACATACTAATTTTAGTTCCCATTCCCTCTCTTCCTGCTGCTTCCCTCTACCCCACCCCTCATCCACCCTCAGAGAGGGTAAGTCTTCCCATGGAGAGAGTCAACAAAGTCTGGCACATGACTTTGAGGCAGGATCAAGGCCTTCCCTCTATATCTAAGCTGGGCAAGGTATCCCTCCATAAAGAATGGGCTCCAAAAAGCCAGTTCATGCACTAGGGATAAAGTCTGGGCCCACTGACAGTCACCCCACAGAGTCTGCCTAAGCCACACAAATGCCAACCACATTCAAAGGCCCTAGTTTGGTCCTATGTTGGTTCCCCCACTGTCAGTACAGACTCAGTGAGCTTCCACTAGCTCAGGTCAGCTGTTTCTGTGGGGATCCCCAGCACAGTCTTGGCACCTTTGTTCATATTACCACTCCTCCCTCTCTTTGACTATACTTTGGGAGCTCTTTCCAGTACTTAGCTGTGGATCTCTGATCTGCTTCCATCAGTTGTTGAATCATGAGTGGTCCACACCCAGAAAGACAGACATGGTATGCACTCATTTACAAGTGGATATTAGACGTAAAGTAAAGCATAACCAACCTATAGTCCATGACCCCAGAGAAGCTAGGTAACAAGGAGAAGCCTAACAGAGACATACATGGATCCCCTGGGAAGGAGAAATAGACAAGATCTACTGAGAAAAATGGGAGCGTGGGGTGGGTAAAGGGAGGGTAGAAGGAGAGGAGAGAAGTAGGGGGAGGAGAACATGAGGAAACTGGATGGTCAAGTTGGGGGAAGGACAGAGATGAGGGAGAGCACGGAAAGATATTTTGATTCAGGGAGTCATTATGGGGCTAGAGAGAAACCTGGCCAAGGAACATACCCAAAATCCCCAAGAATGACCCCAGCTAAGACCCTAAGCAAAGGTGGAGAGGACACCTAAACTGTCCTTCCCGTGTAATCAGATTGATGACTACCCTAATTGTTATCATAGAACTTTTACTAGCACTTAATCTTCACCTTCTTGTGGGGAAAAAAGGTGAATTCATTCAATGGTGCATGAATGTACACGAATGTAGGGACATATATGGGAGCATGGGTAGCCTCTCCAGGGTCACATCTTTGAAAAAAAGCACTCTCCTTCCCTGTCAAGGAAGATGCTTTGTATGAGACCTGACTGTTTAAAGGTGGTTTGCACTCGGGCAAACTAATACTGAATCAGTAGGAAGTCAGCCATTTCATTTTTCTCTAATTCTCTACTGATTAATTGGGTGAACATTTGTTCTTTCATTCTGCAATTTTACTGTATGTATTTGTACCATATTCTATGGACATTGTTATTTATGGCTCTATCAATGAAGATAAGCAGAAAATCCCTATTTTTTTCTATCTAACTCTGATATTAATGTGATTCTCAATAAAAAAACAGTACTTGACTGAAACGGAGATGCAATTTGTTTCTGCAGGCCTCAACATAAAAAGTTATGTCCTATGTTAACTATTGCCAGCAAGAGTAATTTTTAGTTGACATATTTTTATCAGGTGCCTGACCTTTCATGGTAGGTAAATTGGTCTCAACATTGCATCCAGCAATATCAATGTGAGATTGCTTCCGTGATAAACAAAGCATACCCATTTCCTTGTGGATCTTTACTGAGTTATGTTTAAAGTCAACTGTTTTTAATGTTTCATATTATTCAATCTTTTCAAGACCTTAAAAAGTAAGCCTTGACTGGATTTATGGAAACCTGAGCTGAACCTGGTTACCTCTATTCGTGGAATTTGGAATTTGTTTTTCAAATTGCTCAGTTACAAACTCTCTTTTCAGTTTTTGCTGCCGCCATCCTTTCTAACTCCTATAACTAACTCAATAGTTACTATGACACCCATCTCAGTAAGATAGTCAATATATTGTATCCATTTCAGAACTTTATCAGATCATTTCTTTTCAAGAACTAACTTTTTAGAAAACTCTTAACAGGACTGGAGGATGCACGATGCAGTTTAAGGGAAAGCAGGCAATGATCCTAGATCTTAGGGTTAGGAAAAGTGCCCATGACTGTTCTCAAGTTCAAAACCTTGTACTGATTCCTCATATTTTGTACTCATCAATTGTTCAGTGGGCTCATCCTAAGTCCCAGAGGTTGCTTGTGACATACTAGATACATGTGTCATACAAGTCACCAACCAACAGTCCTCATTGTGTAAATATTATAGGATTAAAACATAGACCCACCATGTTGTGGGTGAGTGAATAAAACATGGTAGACATAAAGATGTTGGATTGTCAAGTTGTGACTTCATAGTGTGAGCCCCAAAAATTGCATCATCTGGTCATTTTCTGCTTTACCTAGCCTAACAAGCATGCTCAGTCTTTCCTCCTTCTGAAATGCTTCTCTCCCATACTAACGTTCATCCACCCTTTTGAAAGCTTTCACTTGTTTCTTTTAGGACATTCTGACCTCGCAGTTTCTTATCTGCATGCCAGAACACTGTAAATACATTGAAAGCACACAATGTTGTCGTTCTCAGCATTCATTTATTTAATTTCCAAACATTACAACAAACTCACTGAGGGAAATAAATACGCTGCCTTACAGGGATTTATTAACATTGAATAGTAAAACCCGAAAGAAGCAAAACTCAATAAAGGCTTTATGAAGCGGGTAAATATGTTCATAGATGCTTAGATGAAAAAAGCCATTTTAGATACATACATTAAGCTTGACAATCCGAGATGAAAAGTCATTTTTAAGACTTTAAAAATATGAATTTCAAAAATATATTGTCATACAAAAATAAGATTATTATTTTTTAAAGTTTACTTTTTCATAAAGTCTAAATATAAATATTTTTCAAGAAAGAATAGCTAAAAATTATAATTATGGCAAGTTAGAGAACTTCTTTTTTAAAAGATATGTTTGTTTTCTTGAAGATTTTAACCAATGATAAATTACTAAATTTTAACCAATAGCAAATTACTATAAAACAAATTAATAAAAGACATTCATTTATAGAAACTGGATTTTATTTAATCTTCACTCTTCTGTCAATTAACCCTGTAGCTATGATAGCCTTTGAAATCAGTTAATGATAAAAGAATATATTTTGTCTCTGTAATTCTAAGTAGAATCTTGGTTATTTATATAGAACTGTTTCTGAAAGACAATGTCCAACTTTCAAGTGATGGAAAACCTATAGCAAATATTTCAGATGCTGCGAACAGATGGAGAGAACAAAGAGATACCCACTGAAGTCCTTCCCCGGCACACGAGGACCAGCTGTGGCAGACGAAATGATATCTGTCTGATTGCTACTATCATCATAGGTGTGTTGCCAGTTGGCAAGCAGAGCACTGGGTTCTCCCATAACAAAGGAATTAATGCAAATGTCTTCAATGACACACACACTGACAGAGCTCACTGTTTCTAGATCATCTCGTGCCTTACAGTTCAAGTTGGCGTAACAACTGCAATGAAAGTTTTTGGAAAAGTACTGTAGGTCATCAAGGGTGGGACTGCCACGGATTACATACTTTCCATTTTTCAAAACTTGAATCTGAAAATTTTGGGGGCTCAAGTGAAGGTAGTCATCTGAATTCCAGTCTTTCCTCGAACATATGCCTTGATCCTGGCAAAGTGTTTGGCTGCACATTTTGGCTGCCAGGGTGACGTTGATTAAGTAGGGATTCAGTGTGGTCTCCATGTAATCATGTAAGTTCAGACAAGATTTCTGTAAAATCATAAAATAGAATATCAAGGCATCAGTTCTATAACAATATACTGCATCAAGCAACTCTTAGAAAACAAAGCAATAGATACAACCATATTGTTAGAAAGTAAATACACTTTTTCACTTTAACAAACAATATTGTTTAACTATTTTTTTCATCACATTCTTAAGTTTTGTAGACCATTTCATGGCACTAAATAATTATTTAGCTGAGAATCAATTTAGCCATGAACCTTCACAATGATTAAAAAATTAATCAAAGGAATGAAACGTTTTAACTTTTAAAATATGGGCATTGAATCCCTCTTGCCCTGATAGTTGGGGTCACGGCTTCATAAATGACCTTCAGTATGACTTGGGGATATCTCCAACCTTGTAAGTCTTAGTTTGCTATTTGGAAGACCCCCAAGTCAAATTAATTAATTTGATTATGCTTAAGTTTTATCACTTGTAAATTAAAGATGAATTTTAAAGCTTGATGCATAGGACTATTTTGAGAAGAAAAAGAAAGATACGCAAAAACATGGTTAAATTGGGATTATGATTTATTTAATTAATCATTAGTTATAAAAGGCCATAGTAAAAATCCTACTTGTCAGACAAGTTTAAACAGCATCAAAAATAGTTCTCAAAGTGATTGCTCAAAACAAATGGGTTCAAACTGTATGGTTTATATTAATGTTATAGAATTGTGTGTGCATGATAGTATTTTGGCAAATTTTACAGAATTTGAGTATTGAAAATCTTAGCACTGATATACATGAGGACTGAAGATAAAAACTGATTAGGCAGTTTAGGAATCTTTGCTGGAAGCATAGAATTCCAGAAAAAGAGTTCTGGTTCCTAATTTCTTGTTATCTCTTCTATAGGAACACTCTGCTTAGAAGCTATGCATCATGGGGCTGTGGAAATGGCCACCAATGGGATGGATTTAAGGCCCACTCCATGAGATGGAACCTATGCCTGACAGTGTCAAGTGACCAAAAATTTGAAACTGGATGGGCCATGGGCTTAAGGGAAAATCAAATACTATTGTTTTGCTAGAGGAAGGCAGCAATAAAATGACTGCTAATGATATTCTGCTAAACTCATAGACCAGTGTCTCACTCCATCGTTATTAGAGAGGCTTTCTTCTGCCGTAAATGGGAACTAATAAAAAGATCCACAATTGGGCATTCTGCAGAGAAAGAAAAGTCTTATAGCTCAGTCTTAAATGGCTTTATCATATCCCTTATGATACAGGGCTTAGGGCATTCTGTAGAAGAGAAGGCAGACAGTAGCCAGAGGAGATAAATGACACCAAGGAAAGAGTGCCTTTCAGGCACAACATGCCTGACACACATAGCAGACTGTGGCAGCATTGATAGGGTCTACACAGATCCAAACAAGACAGAGCATGGGCAATGAGATGGGCAAGTAGACAGGAGTTTCCATCCCCAACCAAGAAGCCAGCTCCAAAGAACAACCGCTCACAAAAGAAAAATTAGTTTCTCCAAGGGGGTCTCACCACACTTTATGGCAGGCTCCATGCCCAGCATGAGATAACACAAAATAAACTCAAAAGTATTAAGGGGATTTTTTTGTCCATATTGCTTTGTCTGGGCAATTTTTTAAAAGCTACTTGTCTTTTTCTTGTATATTATCATTTCCATTTTGAGTTTTTTAGGATTTTTTGTGAGCATGTGTGCACATGCACAGGCACACATGCATGTGTGCACACACATGTTTGCATTTCTGTGCTCCTTCTTAGTTTATTTTTGTTTGCTTTGTTTGGTCCTTTTATGCCTGTTTTATTTGCCTATTTGCTTTATTAAGAGAGAAAAAGGCATGGAGTTGGAAGGGTAATGAGGCAAGGAAGATATGGGAGGAGATGAGGGAGGGAAAGCCATGATCTGAATTTATTGTATGAAAATAAATTTATTTTCAGTAAAAAAAAATAAAAAGAAAAAAATAGAAGAAAAATTAGAAGCAGCAGGAAGAGGAAGAAGAAAAGAAGAAGAAACAGAAGATAAAGAGAAAGAAGAAGAGGAACAGGGAGGAAGAGGAGAAGGTGGAGGAGGAGGAAGAGGAGAAGAGAAGGAGAAGAAGAGGAAGAGGAGAAGCAGCTGCCCATTAAGATATGAGTGAAACTCTAGCCCACACAACAGTATCTTCAGGTAAACAGCTTTGAAAATAGATATCTGGATGTCCCTGGTAGAAATAGCTTATTATCTATTCCCCAATTTCAGCCTATCTCCTAAATGATTTAAGATTCCTGTCAAGTGAGGAATGTTATAGGAGCCATAAAAGACATTAGGAGGGAACCTTCCCTCTGGCCGTGGGTGAAGACATGAAGTTCTGATCTACTTCACTTCAAAGATTTAATATTACATGCTGTTGTTTCTTCCTTTAAGAGTTATTCCTCCAAGAGGCTCTCTCTCTCTCTCTCTCTCTCTCTCTCTCTCTCTCTCTCTCTCTCTTCTCTTCTCTTCTCTTCTCTTCTCTTTCTCTCTCTGCCTCTCTGCTCTTCCCCCTTTCTCCCTTCCCCCTCCATAACCCACTAAATAAATGTCCAATCTCAAAAAAATAAAATAAAATAAAAGTTATTCCAAGGCAAGCTCCATGCTCAGTAGTAGCTGACCAACACAAATGGTCTCTGGCATGTGTGTGTTCTAGGGAATTGCTATTTGTTTCATTTTGGTCTGTTTTGGTATTCTTTGTATCTTGGTGGGTTTTAGTTTGTTAGTTTTCTTTTCTCTTTTGCTTTTAAATTTTTTGTTTGAGAGATACAGGGGAAGGAGAGGAAGAGGGAAAAGGAAGAGGGAGAAATTTTAAAAAGTATAAAGTTGGGTGAGTAAGGAAGTGAGGAGTAAGTGGGAGAAGTTAAGGAAGGGAAAAATGATCAAACTATATTATATAGTAGGACTCACATGCCTATATTCATTGACATTAAAGCACTTCTAATATCAACTATTTTAAGTACTTTTTCTTTTTTAATGTTCCAAAAACAGTTTTTATTTATCTTTTTTATTTTTATTTAATTTTCCTTTTTATTGAAAACAGATTCTTTTCTCAGAAAATATATCCTGATACAGTTTTCTCCTTCCTCTACTTCTCCCAGGTTCCCACCACTTCCCCTCCCACCTGGTTCCACTCTCTTTCTGTCTAACATCAGAAAAGAACAGGCTTCTAACAGATAATATTAAAAATATCACAAAATTATAATAAGAAAAAACAAAAATTATCACATTCATATTGAAAAGAACAAACCAACAGAAGAAATAGAGCCCATGAGAATGCACAAGAGACCCACTCATTTGCACACCTAGGAATGCCATAAAAATACTAAACTGTAAGTCATACTATATACTCAGAGGATTGGTGCAGACCAGTGTAAGCCTTTTCATACTGCCTAAGTCTCTGCAAACTCATATGTGGTTTGAATACTGATTTAGAAGGCCTTGTTTTCTTGGTGTCCTCCAGTTTCAAGTGTGCAAGACTCTGTCAGTATTCTTTAATGCCATTTTCTCAGTGCCAAATAAATGAAAAGTTATACCAAGTTCAACTGACACTGCAGGTGTTTCCAGAGACAAAAGTTAGGCAACAGACAGACTAGGGGAATGAGTATGGTTTGAGGATCACCTTATATGTACTCTATGGAAAGATTTAAACTGGCCGTAAAAGAGATATTAATATAGCCACACTAGCCAACTTCAAATTACCAATCTAACAGTACTGAATACGGAGCTGGGAACTGAACATATCACCATTACATAGTATGGGCATGTGATGTGGCTAGCATCCATTCTAGGATGTATTCATCCACATAGACTTAACAGACAGATCTACCCAACCCCATGAACTGAAGTAAACATGAAATAACAACTGGCATATTTTGAGCATTAGTCATTTTTATTTATTATAAAAGCATATTTATATTTGTTTTATATTAGTTAATGTTTTTAACATTAATTTGACATCTTTTTATCTATTATACTATATCATCCTATCATTTTTTTAAATAATGGTTGTGTTTAACTCGCAAATTCCCAAACAAAAGCAATCAAGTCTCATAAGTTAGGACTGGTAGAATTGGCTTCATCACATCATTGGATGTGATAAAAGTGGAGTGGAGGGAAATGGTTTTCTTTGTACTTGTTTTTGTTCAGTTCTAATAGCTGCCAACAAACACAAAACTCTACAATTACCAGTTTCTCAAGTTCTCAGGAATCAGAGGAAAAGTGACAGATGATCCATGGGGATATAGATCAGAAATAATAAATAACAAAGATAAAATGAAACTGATCATGGATTGGGGAAATTTAGCAGAAATGTATTGAAAGAGTCCACAGGAGATAATGTCAAGACAGTGCCTTGAGTAGAAAATAGTGACATGAAAGTTGAAGACTATCTCTGAATGAATCATATGGAAGATACTTGGAAGACAGGGTAGAACATCAACCTGTTTTCATTCACAGACATTACAGTGAAATTTTTTTTGAATAGAGGAAGAAACCAAATCTTATTACAAGTCAGTGACCGAGATCTATACCCACTTGCAAAAGACAGGAAATCACTTCCTTCTACAAATAACCAAACACACAGGTGCTGTACTGAGATTGTATGGGGTCAGCCTTCTCTTGGGAGGTGACACCTTGGAATGACTGCTTCCTGCCCTGATGTGCCCATCTGAACAAGACAGACTATGGAGATAAGACTTCCAGGAACCCTCTGTTACAGACCCATAAGTCCGCTCTCATTGCACTATAACCTGTACTGTTTGTCTCAGTAACTACTACTTATAAAGATGACAAAAGTAAGGGCAGATAGATCATTCTTGGGATCTCCACTCAATGTGAAGAAGCCATGCTATTTGAGGAGATATACAGGTAAAAGCCCAGTGGCTTACCATCTATTCTCTTTCCTTTTATATAACACACGCACACACACACACACACACACACACACACACACACAACATTCCCATCTTTTTCTGAGAGCCAGAACTACAAGACACTATGCATGACCCTGCTTTGCACTTTGATCCTACATTTCCCACCATATTCAATATTCATTGGGTCTATTGTGGCAGTGGAAAGGGAAATGGTGAACACTTATGGCTGTATTTTATTGTGCATATAGGCATGATTATTAAACATTAAAATGACAGAAATATCTTCATCTATTCCTTACTAATTCAACTTACCATGCTTCGTGCTAGACTAAGAGTTCCCCACATTACCATTCCAGAGGCACCCAAGGCAACTGTTTCACCAATTGTATTCACAAGGTCATTCTAGAAAATACGAGAAGAGTTATCCTATGGGGATGAAGTGAAGGTAATACGCATTCAACAGTAAGACCAAAACTAAACATGATGATCCCATAATTTAAATATTTCCACAATCTCTAAACACTGTACACAAGCATTTTGTGACTGTTTTAAAATGGAGACTCTTATTGCTCTAATTACTTCTGCTGGCAAAAGAACATACCCATAGCCGGACGATGGTGGTGCATGCCTTTAATCCCAGCACTAGGGAGGCAGAGGCAGGTGGATCTCTGTAAATTCGAGGCCAGCCTGGTCTAGAAGAGCTAGTTCCAGGACAGGAACCAAAACCTACAGAGAAATCCTGTCTTGGAAAAAAAAAAGAACATGCCCATTAATAAAAAAGAGAAACAGTTAAGGTATAGTCCATACTATGCATAATTTTTCATGATATGAGTATCTCATAAGATTAAAACCAGGATTCAAGTGCTGGGTTGGGGAGGTAGATTGGTTGGTAAGGCAGATGCTGTGTAAGCATGAGGACCCAAGCTCCATCCATAAGACCCATACTTTAAAAAATAATAGTGGGGTATGGAGGGGAAACCTTGCAAACTTGCAAACTCAGGGAGGGAGGAAGGCAGATCCCTGGGGCTCACTGGCCAGGTAGACTAAACTAATGGGCAAACTTCAGGTCACAGCAAGAGGGTCTGACTCAAAAATCAAGGTAGACATAACGAATGACACCTGAGGTGAACGAACCCTCACCCATACCAGAAATTTTACTTTTAATTTTAAAAGATTTTAAGTGTTCTCATTTTGCCTCCATTACAGACATTACAAGACACATTCTAGATGTGTATATCCATAAATATTAAATGCCAAATTTCACTCTTTAAAAACAAATTTCTGTTCAGCACGGAATTTTAAAATTCATTGTAAAATGATCTCTTAACCGCCCTTCCTTGATTTAGTTACCTGATGCAGGTACTGGTAAATTTGATCAGCAAACACAATGCGAGTATATACAAAAACAGGAACTGGATTCTGAGGGTCCTTTGTTTTAGACACCCTAATGGCCTCTTGCACGCGATTTCTGACATAGAGTGCTGCATTTGGAGACGACTTCAAATTACTGCTCAAATATATAGATGGGTAAAGGGCTGTGCTTTCCTTCCAGATCCAGGAGAGTTCATCATTTCTTTTCTTTTCTATATCAGGGCAATTTCCATTGTAATTGGGGTCTTGAAATTTATTGTTATAGCAATCAGGAAAAAGATAAAAACCCCATAAGTGATTTGGCCGAAGTGATTTCCCCAATTTTAAAGTCTGTTCCATAAAGCTTCTTGCTGCCTGTTCAAATTCTTTTCTGGCCCTGTTGGTGATTTCTGTTAAATTAAGTTGTCTATGTTCTTGCTGGATCAATTCAATAGACTTATTCTTGTAAATATCCTTGGGTTTCCAGTTTCTTGACCACGTGGGCCTCCAGTCTTCCCAATCTATAATAGCCAAGCCCACATTGTCTATTGGCATGTAAAGCTGGATGTCTTTCTTAGATTTTTCCAAGTGATCTTTTAGAGATCCCAACTGGGGTATCCCCCCATAAATACTTTTTTGTGAGTCGTCTATATGAGGATAGAGGCCAAGTCGATCAGTGTAAAATATTGTGACAGGCTGACCCGTGGCAGTTTTTCTGGGGCTTCCTACTAAAGAGAACAAACTAAGATCTAATGGCTCATTAAACTTGGTGAGACAAGCCTCAGTTGGGGCATTCCAGACCCAGAGAAAAGGCACATTAGGGATAAGTGGGGGTGCTCTAAAATCCTCAGTCAAGCAACACGGAAGCAAAAGGAAGACTAATACTGTCGAGGGTGCTCCATTAGACTCAAGAAAGCTCCCAGGAAAGGAGTGCTTCAGATACAACACCCGCATTGCAGAGAATTAATTCATTAGTACGCAAACACTTATTTCTTCCAATATTTCTTCCAAACACTTATTGGCCTCTCCAATATTTGGTGCAAAAGGTGAGAGAGACAGGGGCATGAGGGCCACTCTGAGGGTGGAAGTTGATGACTGCTCTACAGAGAATTACTCTTCTTCTTGCATCGTGTTTCAGGAATGTTTTGTGACAAGTTGGATAATCTATAACTAAAATAAGGAAAAAAAGAGGAAATTTAAACTTTATTATTTTTGGATTCGAAGGTTGACTAAGTCCTCAACATTGATTACAGGCACTTTAATTCAATTTCAGAAGATAGAATCTCCTACTATGTTTAAATCAATAAGGTTTTCTCCTCTTATATATGGTAGAAATTCTGTAAAAGCTAACTTGTCTAATCTCCCCAAATCACAGCTTATCCCATAGATAAATAGATATAACTGTTTCCCTTTTCCTTTGTATAGCCATCAGATGCCTTAGCAAAAACAAGTTGAAAGGAAATTAGTTCTTGCTTAGCAGTGTTAAAAGACCACTCTTGTCACTATATGCCAAATTTTGCAAACAATTTCTCACACAGTTGAAAATGTTTGCCTTTTCATGATTCATTCATATGCATGACTGTAGTGATGATATTAAGAACTAAACCCAAGATCTTTCTTGCTCATGAAGCAAATACTGTTACTACTACGTTACAGAATACAGCATTTAAAATGTTTTGAGAACTTAGACTTTTTTCAACAGTGAGACATATCTGCTCCTGATAGCACCAATCAACTTCAAAAAGAAGATGGTCATCAAAGAAGCTCTTATGGAGTTGCTTAGCATTGTACAAGAAACTGCTTTTCCATGGACTGCTTGATGGCATGCTATATGAACTGGACATGGAGAACTCACAGAAAAAAGACTGCTAAACTTTCCAAAATAAGGGATGATATTTCAGAGTTCCTGCTTTACAGAAGAAACTGCCAGACATTCTGCAGGAAACAGAAGAAAGCAACTGATGAACTTCCACATTGCAAGGCAGAACTTCAAATTTATTGCTTCATGGAAAAGTCTGTGGGACACTATGAGCCTGTAGACTGAAGATGGGTGCCTCAATGCTACAGAAGAACTTTGGGTGATTGTCTAATCAGTGAGATGTCTCTGTCAATTCTAGAATTTTGGAAATTGCTTACAATGCACTTCCTGTTTACTTAGGTAATATATATATATATCCTTCTGGAGTCTTTGATGGAGTTGAAGATAGTTATAATTATAAAACATAGATTAGATATAAAACTAGGCGTACAAAGATAAAAATAAATGATAGTATATTTTCTTTATTTTTGCCAGATACAAATAGACTAAATATTATAATTGTAATTCTTGCTTGATAACAGCTTTGTATATGTAATTTTACTATATTAAATTAAAACTTTCCTTTTTATTTAGACAGAAAAAAAAAGATATACATGAGGGTGCAATAGGTGGCATTCACATATCAGTGCCATCCAACAGCTGTCAAACTGGATTTAAGAGTCACTGAATCAACCTAGCCAGCTTCCCTGGGGCTAGTGAGGTTATAAACCTCAGAAAAACTACTGCAACTTTTCTCAAGAAATATAATTTTTACTATATTCTAGATCTTACTCTTATGCCCACAGATAAGAGTAGCTGCCATCCTTCAGCAAAAAAAGTCTTTCTTCACAGAAAACAGAGACCATCACAGAAAACCACAACTGGACACCATGCAGAGATCAATACATTGTAGACCATTCAACCCCAATAGATACATCTATATCACAGCTTCTGTATCCATCCTGGTCAAGGATCATCTCAGATAATGAGCAAAAAGATTGCTAGAGCCATATATATATATATATATCTTGGAAACCAGGAAGTCTGGTGTAAAAAAAATCTTTTCTAGAAGTGTCTTCATAAAAAAGACTAGAACAATCACAATATTAATGGATATGTAATTGTAGAAAGGAACATTTTCACAGTGTCCCACCCTTAGACAAAGAACCACAGGTAACTAATAAAAGCTGGGAGAAGAAAAATTACCCTCTCCCAAGGATAAGTCCCCACCTTGGTTATTCAATGCAGAGTGATAGACCTTAAAACCATATACACACATACATACAAGCAAACAAAAGACTGATTCAATAGGCTGAGATTATATATTGTGCACACATATATATGTTTATACATATATATGAATAAGAGACTACTAACGTCAGAGTAGGGCTCATGGGAGGAATTTGAGGGAAGGTGGGGGAAGGGCCTGGAGGAAGGAAGGGGAGCACACAAAATGGTATAATGTTATTTCAATTAGAAATGTTTTAAGAATAAGAATAAGTTTTAAAAGCTTAACTAATTTAACACCAGGTAACAAGTGGCTTTATCCTTCCTTTCAACTATAGATAAAGCATCCCTACTAGAAAAAAAAAAACCAGATAGAAAATTCAAAATACTTCCAAATGTAAAACTTTATGAGCACCAACATGAAACGACAGTGGAAAATTCTATATCATTAAAATTTATTCCATGAATTAAAACATTTTAAAGTATAGTATAAAATTGCTTTCAACTAGATAGAGATAAAATAATAGAATTTCATTTTTCTCTGGTTCTATTTCTAAGATATCTCCCTGCATATATTCACATATTCTAAAACTACATGAAGTTTGGATTCTGAACCCTTTCCAATTCCACGCATTTTGGGTAAGGGGTATGTCACCTCTATACTACTACAGTTGGCTCTTGAGTGTCTTCTTGTTCATCCTGTGAACTATTTTATCAATACACACCAGCTAGGGCCTGATATTCTCATCAAGCCCCAATGCAGGGAATTCACCCTGTTCTCTAAATCCATTCACTCCACCACTGTTTAGTGGCTTCATGGCAAGAAATCGCTTAGTTTCTGCGTCTTCTCAAGTGCTGATGGGTTGACTGCTTCCCTTTATGAAGAGTTTTCTTTCAAACTAATCTTAGAAGCATAAGAATGAGATACATTTGAAATTCTAGTTAGATTAAGCTATTATTCTTGTCTTAAAGAAACTTCATCAATGGAATACTTTGCTTGCTTATTAAATCCTTTGAACCAAGCACCACTTGTCTGAGAAATCCCAAAATCATTTGATAATAAAATTGTAAAGCCATATGCACACACCTACCAATGTAATACTTACCACTATATATGCAAAAGTCTTTAAAATGAGACCTTTTCTATCTGAGAAACTACTTGGAGTAAGTCACTCTGACACTTTAAAACCACATTTCTTCCTGATGGAATTTATGTAAATATCAGAACCAGTTATTGTTAGGGAAGCAACAGACAACTTGTCTTCAATACTTGCTAATTAAAGTAAAATATTTAACTCCAAATTGAGGCACACAAAAACATGTAAGTATGTGATTAAGGAGTCAAATTTCAGATCTATGAATGTTCTTTTTTTTCTGGCTGTCTTTTAAATATCTTTGAGCTAATCCGGGATCCAAGTATCGTATAGTTTTCCAGTAAAAAATGAAAGTTAAATAAAATGCAAAGCTAAAATGAGTCTGTCAGAACAGATCTGAAGTGGTCTCTTCTCTTTCCTGCAGAAAGAAAAACTACCAGTTTCTTACGTTTGCTCAAAACAGTGCTGATCAGGACTCTTGGGCTATTTTCTGGCAAAGGACTTGGCTGTGGTTTTCTTAAATTTTATTGTGCATATTTAAAATGTACAAAATAATGTTATGAGAAGGTACAAGTTGTTGAGATCAAGACAGGTAATTTGGGACAGGAGAGGCCCAACAAAAGGGATCAATATTCTTGTATTGATTTCTACTCTTTTTACAGAAATTGTTTTCTTTCATAAGAAATTCTTTGCTCTAGTATATCATAATTAAAAGTATAGAGATTCCAGACATAATAAAGAAACAGAAACTATCACACTGCTGTATAGAACGTCGTTATGCTATTCTTTATCCACTTAACCATCAACTTGATGGCATTGGGCTACGTGCAGCTATATTCATTTTACCATTGAAATTACAGATTTTTAAAGAAAAACTCTTACTATAAATATAAACAGAGAAGTTTCAGCAATTTTGGTAAGTATTGATATACAACAGGTGATGTTTTTGGTGGCAAAAAAAAAAGAACCTAGGAGTTGGTGTGGCATAGAAAACACAAAGCTTAGGTCATTCTCTGGCCACTCCCTCATTCTCCATTGTACAGTTCCACGAACACCTGCATGATAAAGGCGCAGTCACAAGGCTGAAACAGCTGCTAGTCTGCAGGAGCCTCATAATGTCAAAGGCAATTTTTGCTATGTTTGGATCATATCCCAAAATATCAAAAGACTCATTCTTTGAAATAACAGAAGATTAAGAGTAGATTTCAGTTTTATTGTTCTCATATACTAATGACACGGGGGACAGAGTCCGAAAGTTCTTCAGTTCAGAACAAAGATGGATGCCTACCATCAATAAAACATTACAGGGATTCTAAACTAAGTTTCAGACAAACATTTAAAAGGTAATATTTTCCAGGCAGTGGTGGCACATGCCTTAATCCCAGCACTCAGGAGGCAGAGGCAAGTGATCTCTGTGAGTTCAAGGCCAGCCTGGTCTACAAAAACTAGTCCCAAGACTGGCTCCAAAGCTACGGTGAAACTCTGTCTTGAAAATCTAAATAAATAACTAATAATAAAAATAAGGCGGTGGTGGCGCACGCCTTTAATCCCAGCACTCAGGAGGCAGAGGCAGGCGGATCTCTGTGAGTTCGAGACCAGCCTGGTCTACAAGAGCTAGTTCCAGGACAGGCTCCAAAACCACAGAGAAACCCTGTCTCGAAAAAAAATAAATAAATAAGATTAAAAAAGCCAGAAAGGTGGCACTTACCAAATACCTGAGTTCAGTTCTCAGTACTCATATTGGGAGGCTCACAACTACTTGTAACTTCAGGTTCATGGGATCCAACACTCTCTTCTGACCTCCATGGATACATACACACACAGACACAACACACACACACACACACACACACATAATTAAAAATAAATTTTTTTAAAAAGATAAGCATAAACAACAGAAAAAGTGCCAGTTTCTTCTCTTAAAGCAAGGATATTTTCTATCAATATTTTTTCTTGAAATATATTTTATAGTTAATTTGGCCAGAACTAAATTACATAAGCTTGATTCAACAAGAAAATTTAGTATATCATTACATTTCTAGTTTCTTCCTTTTTTAATTTCTTATTCTTCTTCCTTATCCTTGGTGTCTTGTGCCTTTCCCTTAGCTTTCAGAATGTTGCCCCAAATAAGTTTGGAAAGTCTGGAGAACCTCAAAGCCCAGGAAGTTCTACTTCTACATCTTCCAGGAATGCTTAGATGGCAGAAGCCCTACTCACACAATGAAGTGAGTTACAGGAGAAAAGATGTGGAACACTCCAGATACAGAATTCGGTAATCATCTTCCCCGAAGCTAGGACTGCCTTTTCTCTGTTTGATTATGACATAGAAAGAAAAACAGGCAACTTACTACTGAAACAAGCGTTTTCATCTAGTGTCTCTGTAGGTCCGAAGGGTTTCCAGTCTATTGGTTATGTAGTAGTTAATGCTCTGTGTAAGGAAAAAACAGCCCTTTGACCAAAGAAGGTTTTGCAATGTTTCTTTATGATGGGGCAGAAAGACCAGTATTTCTGTGTGTGGTGTGTGAGTCGCTGTTTGTGTTTGGTTGCAAGGAAGATTAGCAAGAATGGGACATTAACAAAAGAATGTTATAAATTGTTTTATTGGCGTTTGAAATGAGTTCCAGGGTCCAGTGATAAATGCAGCTCCCATTAGCTGCGTTTTTTTTTATAGCTAAGCATTTTAGGTTACTGATAAATGTATCTACATTATAGTACAGTGAACCTTAAAACAAATCAGCATTCATTGCAAATGTGATTTCATTTAAAATATTAGAATTAATGTTTTCAAAATGTTAGGAAAGAAGTGCTTGGCTTGTTGTTATAGGAAAGTATAGCATTCTGAATCACCCTCCTTTCCTCGAGATATCAGTGACCAGGGATACCTACTGAGACTTCCACCAGCCTTCACAGCAAATCTTAACTGTGCTCAAATTCTCACTTCTCAGCTGGGAGATGCTTCAAAGGAATCTGGGGAGAGGGCATTTCTTCACTTCCTGTGTCCCTGAAATACTCCCTGTCTTTTCCTTGCACCAAGTAACTCTTCTTTCTCTCTGAGCTCATATGATTGTTTCAACCTCACACTGAAGCACAAGTTCATCTCTTATCTGAAATCTTAATTGCTAGGTCTAAATTTGTCCATTGGGGCTGTTACAACAAAGTGCTATCGCTTCTGGACTGGCGAGGTGCTACAACAGTTAAAGCACACCCTCTACTCCTCGTGAGCAGCTGATTTAAGTTCCTAGCACCACCGGTGTTGGCTAACAGATATCCCACACCCTATCTGGACTCCACAGGCACCTTCACACATGTGGTATACACATACACACACACACACGCAAATTAAAAATAATAAATCATAATAATTATAGATTTGGTAAGAAAAGCAAGAGAATTTTATTTTGTTTAATAGAAGTTTGAGATCAAAATGCAAGCTACTCTCATGTGCCAGTAAGGAGAAGTTAGCTCCCTGTGGCCTGTCTGAGACAGTGGTACTCAACTCATTCATGAAACCTCCGATTTCATGCCATCACTCCTCAAATATCACCTCATCTAAATATCTCTGTGAGGGTTGATTTTCAGCAAGAACTAACATACATATATTGGTGAGGGTGGAGCATAAGCTTTCATGGCAATATCTTAAACATTGAATAAATTTCAACTTGAATAAGTAACATTGTACTCCTCAATAACAGTTGCTTTTGGCCTTAGAAATCAACTTAAATTTAGAAGACATAAATTTAAAAGGGAATTTAAAGAACATTTATACTAATCTAATCCTATATTGTAGTAACTGTCCCAACTGCCATCATTTCCCATCACTAATGACATGCTGTGATATAATATTCAAAAGTTTGTGTCATGAAATGGAACTAGGAACTAGAAACACTTGCTGGTAACGCCAATGTATCAGGGAAGGATACTGTAGTAGGTACAGCATGAATGCATTTTAACATTTGTGGAGCATAAAAACCAATGATTGTAATTAGATTAGGGTATAATTCTAGAAAAATATGAAGAAGATTATGAATCCCTAGGCTAAGGATACCAAAGTGTATTGACCAGGAATCTATATTTGGAGCAGTGGTTCTCAACCATCCTAATGGTTCGACCCTTTAATATAGTTTTGCATGTTGTGGTGACACCCAATCATAAGATTTTTTGTTCCTGCTTCATCATTGTAATTTTTCTCCTGTTACAACTTGTAATGTAAATATCTGATATGCAGGATATCTGATATATGGCCCCAAGAAGGGTCACAACCCAAATGTTGAGAACCACAAATTTAGAGGATGCAGAGTTGTTAAGGAAGACAGCAGAACACACAGTCTCCATCAAAGTCTGTGAATCATTGAGAAAAGAGAGAGGAAGCAGGATTTAGGAAAACTGCCCAGGGCTAGAGCTCTTGGCTGACAGCTAAGAACCACAGGACTACCCTAATTCAGGTGCCAGTCTCAGCCTACAGGTAGTTTTGCTTGTGCTTTTGGCCATCTCTGCCTGTACATCAACTTTACCACAGCCCTTTCCTTGGGTTTATTTCATTTGCTTAAACAATTCCCAGAACTACAGGAAACAGGTTTAATAGTCTGCCATACAAGTGCTATAAAGAACAGGAATGGTGAGAGCAATAGAGTGAGTGTGGTTGAAGCATTCACAGCGCATACTCTCTGTAGGTACACCAACACCCAGGACTTTCCACATGGAAACTCCAGAAGTCTATCCTTTCTGATTTCAATAGTGACTTCATTGCACTGACTTGAAAAAGCATTGACAAACATCAAAATGAGGTTCAACAAAGAGAGTGTGTTCTGATGACTGTGAACTGGAAGATCCAGGCAAGGTCTCCTTGGCCACTTTGTACACACTGCCAGCACCAACAGTGTGAGGCAGGCAACCTCTGGAAGAAGGAGTCTAAGGACCTCTTATCAGACAAAGCGAAGTCGGAGGATTTATGGAAAATTCAAAGACAAAGTTCAGGAACAGTTAACATCTCTTATATTTTTGCTTGTGAGCCTAGCCTTTAACGGCTGAGCCATCCCTAACAGTTAGCATCTCTATGACATTCCTGGGAGAAGAAAAAATTCTCATATCAGGGAGGAAATTATGAATCAGGACCTACAGATGAGAAACAGATTTATATAAAATACTAGCTAATAATATGTTTGTGTATTAAGTGCAAAATACATATTGTTACTAAAATGGATCAAATCACTTTGATGGATGAAAATTTTATAGCTCAACATACAGATTTAAATTATAAAAGTGGCCATGTTCTAATTAATTGATCATAGGCAAATTACTTCCTTTCTTAGTTTTTTCTCACAACAATCAGAAGAAAACTCCTACCTGCTTGAAGAATGCTTAAGTAACATCAGTCAATATCCTAACTACAAATTAAATATTCTAGGTTAGAACAAATAGGATCAACATGGAGATGAGACCAAAACTCAAATTACCTTGCCCAGATATTTAACTTCAGTATACTTTAGAGTTTTATTGATTAACTATAAAACATGGGTGATACTTAACTAGTACACAAGTTTCTTTGCAACATTGCAGCAAAATAGTATACATTCAAAAACATGGGCATAGCACTTCTGGATGGGTTTAGAACATGTGAACCTCAAACACAATGCTTGCCATTTTAAAGGAACTAAAACTCCTAGAAAGGACTGAGCAAAAGCCAATGAGGGAAGGGCTCTCTCATCTCCCAAGGAGATAAGACTTAGCCTGTATTATCTGTATTACACCTTTCCCTGTACATGAAAGAGGAGAATATCCTATAACTAGAGACTGGGAGCAGATGCTAAGATGAATTTGTGCAATCAAACCTTTGCTGTGTTCTTTATTGACAACAACTTTTCCCCGCATACATTCTAGTCACTTTCCTTTAAGTTACTCCGTTTAGAGCATTTTCCTATGTCTTGTTAGTTTTTCATAAAATTCTCTGTTTTAAATGGCCATAGTTTCTTCTTTGAATTTTTCCTGTGCACATGAAAATTATTAAATAAATTTTGTTTTGCTCTTATTTGCCTATTAGTTCAGTTTACAGCCCAAGTCACAGAACCTCAGAGAAGTTTGTTTTCACCATGGTGGAACATCATTACCCAAAATACCCTGCTTATTCCGAAAGCAACAACTGACATTTTGGAGGCATCAGAGTCAGTCAAAGGCAAGAAATTTTTGTACCAGCCTCCCAAATATCTGCCTGTAGAGTGTGGCCAGTTAAGTAAAATTATAACTAGAGCATGCACACTGGGAAATGCAGTGGGATGGTCTTTCTGTACACTGTGAATATATGTTGCTCTCATTGGTTGGATAAATAGAGATGCTTTGACCTATGGCGAGGCAGGATAGAGTCAGGCAGGAAATCCAAGCAGAGACACAGGAGAAGGGTGGGATCTGAGATATGCTAACCAGCCACAGGGAAAGCAAAGCACACAGAAAATGAGGCAACAAGCCACGAAACACATGGCAAAGCATAGATAAGGAATGTGGGTTAATTTATATGTTGGAGCTAGCTAATAATAAGTCTGAGGCATCAGCCAACTATTTACAAGTAATATTAAGTCTCTGAGTGATTATTCAAAAACTGGTAGGGAGGAGAGAAGCCTCCACTTACAGGGAAACAATCAAATTGCTCCAATTCACTATTCCATGTAGGATTTTGGAGTCTGCCATACTGGTAATAGTATTTGAAACCTAGGAATTTTTTTTATTTTTTCTGACATTTCTATTGCAAATGGATACATCATGCTAGTGTTTCAAACTGTTCCTTTTCCTTCTAAACAGTTTATCCATCATCAAGCCTGCACCTAGGAGAATGAAACCTTTTGAGAATAAAAGAAACTGACAAAGTTATTGCATGCAGCTGAAAATTGACCCCTTTGTTTCCTTTCTCCACCCAGTTTGCAAACTTATTTTCCTGATAATATTATTTACATTCAGGGAAATCTTGGGAAAATATGTGAAGTTTTTTTGAACGATCAGCAGATGGTTCATACTCTGGGCCAGAAATTCTACTTGTAGCCTATTTTGTTTTAATCATTGTTTGCACTTACTTCCCACTGGATAAGATACACATACAAGTATTGAGAAATGGGGAACTAAAATGCAGTTGACTCTGCCCAAGCATTCATATTCTGAGCAAATTCTTTCCTGTTTTACTAATTGTAAATATAACAAACTTTCCAGAGGAAACCATTCTGCCATCACGAGGTCTCACAGAGTGACGACACTTTGCATGGCCTTATGGACCTATTTCCTGCCTTTGGAGATAGTCACACTGCATAATCAGTGGAAGGATTGATTGTAATCCAAGTATTCATGCTGACATCAGGAACATGGCAAAGATATTAGTAACTAAGACTATTCCTCATTTTGACATTCCATTATAGATTGAATTTGACTAAGAAACTCACATTTTCATCATAAATAATTTGTTCACAATAATTATTTTATTCTCAAAATAATTTTATAGTTGATAACATCCTTAATAATCAGGACAAGATGGAAAATCTAAACATAAAAATTAAAAATATACTTATGGAAAAATTCCATTCAAGAAATTGAACTATAAATAACCAAAATGAAACTGCCTTTATAATAACTGAAAACTTCAGTTATGAACATAAATGCTTCTGGTGATTTTATGCTTAGCAACATCTTGTGCTTAAAAAAAAAGAAGAAGAACCCTTCTATTCCCAGAGTGAATGGGCTTTCCAGGCACAATTAGATGTTATGATTTGCAATACACAGGAACTAACTGGCATACGTACATGGGACATATTGCACATGAACAAAGGAGAGCCTCCACTGAACAATAATTCTTGCCATTGCTTTTAGCCAAGAAGTCAAGTGTCTATCAAGAAGCTTAGGAAATACTGTGCACTGTTACCTGGCTTGGAAGGGCCTTATGAGGATCTCCTCACCACCTGCACTTCCATTTTAATAACAGACACTCCTCTTGCCCTCAAGAAGATCATGGCCTAGCTAGACTCACCAACATTTCCAGGACAGCTGGAGAACCATCTCAACAGGTGACCTCATAGAAAGAACTCCAAAGTCAATTCAAGCTCCTAGAAGCAAATGACATCACAAAGTAACAGATTTTCCCAAGATCACAGATCAAGAAACTTTACTCTGTCTCTCTTTTGCCTCTTTTAGACTCTCACTTGCCCTAGGGAGAACATATTTTTAATACAAGTCTTCCTCTCTTCTCAATGTATCCTGCTCAACCTCTGATCTTCTGGGAGGGGCTTTATTTCAACCTTGTCTCTCTTATCAGCCTCACTGTTTTCCTAAGAGAGGCATGATTTTTATAGTGCCTTACAACAGTTGTTCAAATTTTTGTCATGTTAACTGATCAGTCTAATTGTTAGTAATGCCAGTATCTCACTAATACCAAAAATATGAATTGCATTCATCTCTGCAAATATGATCATCAAGCAGACCTATGGTAGCAGAAGGATGAATGAAGGGAAGGCATCTGTGACCAGACAAGAATGTCCTGCTGTCCTTCCTGCAGGTGAGATCCTCAGGCCTAAGAAAAAGCTCATGCAATGTTTTTTTATTTATGGACTATTCACCCCAAAACAGTCACCTGTAGATAAACAACCACTCTACAAAGAGGAGTGTGCACAGCCCTGTGAGAAAATGCTGCTTACTAAGAATTCTATGACACGGAGGATCTATTTCATATGTGTGAACAGAAGACACCAGCACTACCCATCAGACAATTGAGATTCAACCTCTTTATTGGACTGACATATTCACAAGGTTGGAAGATGAATTCAATTGAATGAGGCAGTATGCTTACATGTGTTCTTTTCGGTGTATTTTCTCCTAACGCAATTCTCACTACTCAGGTCCTGACCTGATTTTTTTCCCCACAGACACAAATTTAGCTTTTACTTTAAGATAATTTACACTGAAATTTTCAACAGAGAAATGAATGGTTTCGGAACACTCCATGGAAAAATATGTCATTTAGGCATATTAGGTTTTTGAGCTAATGATGATGAGGGAACAATAAATGTAGGAAGGACTCTCCCACTTTCTGCAACATAGAAAATCCTTCATGTGTGTATAACCAGCTCCGGAGTAGGACATGAGACTCTTCTGGACACTTGGCACCTGGAGTGAACACTCAATGAATATAAGCAAGCCCAGCAATTCATTCATTTCCAACATATATTTCACTTTATCAAAAATTATTATACCTTACAAGCTCAAACTCCCTTTTCTCTTTGTACTATCAATTTTCACAGTTTAGTATTCTTTACTTTTTTCTTCTTTATTTTTCTTTTCACTTTTAAAAGCTCTTGGTACTAGTTGCTTCTTCACTTCTTTTGATCTTCCTTATTTCAAGAAGTCTCCTTTGTATTTGCAAAATTATTAAATAAAATGTATGTTCTCTGTTTATCTGCCTTTGGTTTATTCAATCAGACACAAAGAACTTAAAAAGAATAAAGACAAGATTTATTTGTTTTGCTTTGTTTGTTTTCCTTTATACTTGGCACATAAGAGAAAACAGAACAGTTTTCTGCAGTGGAGTGTCATTGGGTATACCAACCTCACCCCAGGACAGGCCTCACGCCCAGGAAGAGTTAGCCGACACAACACAAAACAAATTCTGTGGTTTGGGGTGTGTGTGTGTGTGTGTGTATCATTGTTTTACATTTTTTTGTTTTATCGGGTTTTTTTTGTTTGTTTTGACTTTTTTAAGTTTGCAATTATATTTATGTACAAGAAACTTAGTATACATTTAACCCAGTTTAGTAGCAAGGTCTAAGGCCTTGCCTTTTCCAGTTTGGCGATTTAAGTTAACAGATTTGGGACCCAGGACGCTGCCTCCCCAGTGGCTGCAGATCTCATCAGAGTTAACCTGTGTGAAGGTGGCAGTGGAATATGTCCACCTGTAGAACTAACACACCCACCTGGCCTTTTCCTTGATGATGCTGTAGGGAACCCCCATCTTCCAACACAGAGCAGGCAGAAAGACCACTAGCTCAATGGGGTCTACATTGTGGGCAATCACCACCAGCTGAGTCTTCTTGTTTTCCACCAAGGTGGTGACTGTATTGACCTCTGCTCAAAGGAGAGGTGGTCTCTTACTCGGGACATCCCCTTTGCCAGCGGCTTTCTTCTCAGTCGGGGCCAGCAGCCTTGTTTCCTCTTTGTCTCTGGCCTGTACTGGCGGGCAAGCTGTGTGGTTGTTTGCCAACCCAGGGCCTGGGGGAGCTGGCTAAAGGAAACTTTGAGCTACTTAGAGAAGGAAGGCCCTTTGCCACTGCAGCCTAATGTTGCTGGGCCATTTGACGAAGTCTGTGAGATCTCTTTTGAGCTGGAGGTCCTGCCCAGTGCCGAAGTTCTAAGGCTTTTTCTCAAAGAAAGGATTCATCACCTTTTTTGCCTCCTGTTTCTTCACAATGGTGGGGGTTGGGGCCACCTTCTTCCCCTGTGGCCTTCCTTTCCTCGAGCATCTTGCTCTGCTGAAAGAGAGAGAAAGAAAAGGGAGTTGTGGGTAATAAGTAAGCAGCCACGGAGATCTTGACTTTTTTTTAAAGCTCATAGAAAGAACATAAGGTCCGGTAGGAAAGGAGGCGGGGAGAATCAAGGAGGAATGGAAGAGGAGAAAATGTGATCAAAATACGTTATACAAATAAATTCAATAAGAAAGCAATAAATTTGGGTTTGTCTATTGTTATTATTAATACTTTTGTTTCCTGCTCACTTGCTTTTTTAAAACTAAGGCAGTAGTGGTAGGTGTGCAAAGTAATGTAAATCCCAAGCCCATTTAATGACTTGTATTTCCTTCGGCACTAGAATTCCTCCAAAACAAAAGCTGAATCTAAAATGTGAACCACGGAGAAATTGTTTTGGTGGAAACAAAACACTTCAGGAATTCATGCTGCAGCATCACTAAGGCCTAAGAGATGATTCTCAGGAACCAAACTTGGTGCTGCTGAGAGACCACCTGCACAAGCAAATCAGAAGGACCGGCCTCTTTGTGGGCTGTGCTCTCTGCCTTCACTTCTCCGGAAGGGAGCATGAGAAAACGCCCTGTTCAACATAGATTTTAAACTGCCTTCCTTTAATCCAATGCCATGGATTTCTGACAACCAAAATGAAACTTATCTAGAAAATTTTGCTTCATTGAATTAGATCACTAAAATAAATTATATATAAGTAATCAACATTTAAATGAAATAGTAGCAAACCATATTATTAATACAAAAATCCAGATATTTTTTCTGTGTCAGGAGACTATATTTTAGTCTAATCAAATGAGTTGATTGTGCCTCTATTCAAAAAAAAAAAACAAGGAAGAGTGGTTATCAAAAATCAAAACAATGATAGATTTTCTTTGGCTATTAGTGTGTTTATTGCACCTATAAGAAACCAGAAATTATCAATAGGCATTGTTGCAGCATAGAGTATAAGTGTACAGCAGATGTTATACAAGAGCAAAGTGAGCTAAAACTTCAGCCTCATAATACCACTATAAATATGTGTCGGTAGAGTCTCTCTGCCTCTCTGTACTCCACAGAAATCTGCAGACATTTACCCTTCCAAATGAGAAGACCAGACAGCTGTATGTGTCTCATCACCAAGAACAAGGGAAAGTAGAAAACTGTCGTCAGTCTTACATGAGATAAAGAAACAGAAACTCAGAGCTAGAGCACCAAGAAACTACAATTATGGCTAAGGAATGACCAGGGGAGTCTCAGGTATAGGAAAGAGAAGAATTTTGAGAAAAGTCTGAGGAATAAGATGAAAAAAAAAAAAAAAAAAAGAATGTTTCTGGCATTGAGAGCTGTTCTGTTTTAGAGTGCTTGATGAGTTTAAACAAAAAAAAAAAAGATTGGGAATCAAGACAAGAACTTCATAAAACCTACTCCTTTGGTTAAAAATCAAACGTAACAAAGCTATAAAATATGGGAAAATATCCCAGAGCAGAGAAATTGATGAATCTGAAGACTTAAAAAGAATCTTCAAAGGGCACAAACTCCAATTATAAAGATAATTACAAAGCAGCCAACACCTTGGAAGTTGCATCTAATTAGTGCTTTACCTACTTAATTAATGTTATGGTTGACAGAACAGAAATTTTTATTTAGTTGCATATGGCTTATTTGCTTTTAATTCTTAGCATGCAATCACTGCATTTCCAAAAATCATAGCAAGTAAAGTAAAACAAATATTATTAAAAGTCGAATTTGCTGATTTCCTACACTTTTAATAAAATTGAGATTTTTTATTATAGTTTAAATATTAAGATAAATGCAACAATTCTTTCAATGAGACTTTATCGAAACATTATTAACAAGCGTAATTCTATTAAGTATCTAAAAACAGAGCATGTATATATGATGATGAAACCATTTAAGAATTTTCAACAAAACTAGGATAAAATTATCATTGTCTTTTTTTTTTTTTTTTTTTTTTTTTTTTTTTGCCAAGTGGGAAGATAAGCATTAGAAAAAGCTTCAGTGATTTGCCTCCCAATCCAATTAGGAAGTCAAGGTCCAGTCACCATCCCTTAAGTGAGGGGGAGGTAGCAATTGAAACCAGCATAGGACATTTGGGACTGAATGGTTTGTTTTAGACAGCAAGTAGCTGATGGGAATCTTTCTGCTGGTCCAACTAACAAAAAAATTGGAGCTAGAATCTGGCTGGCTTAGGCAGGGGAATGGGGAGAAGAGGAATTAAGACTATATCCTGATATCTTCAAAGATATTAATTTAGACTCCAACATAGTGCTCTTAAATTTGAATTTCCGTGCAACAAAGGTTTTATTTAGCTACATGATAAGAGGTCTGAATACAACAATCAAATTGCATTTTGTATTTTAAGTCACCCACTAGTGATCAGAAAAATAGAAGTTTATGTTCATACACATGCACACGCACACACACACACACATACATCCATACACACACACACACATGTATGAAGGCATACACAGGCTAACTTTTCCTTCAGTGGGTGGGACTTAAGAATCAGAATAAGACCTTTGCACTGAGACCAATACTTTACTTAACCAAATTAAATTTCAAGGCTGAGGAAATGGGCCATGGGTAAAGTGTTTGTTACATAAACATGAGAACTTGAGTTTGGACCTGCAGCACCAACTTAAATGTCAGGTTTCATGGTGCACATGCTAAGCCCAGAACTAGGAGGTGAAGGCAAAAGAATCTTGGGAGCTGAGCTAAAAAAGAATGTTCAGGGTTCAGTGAGGGGGGCGGGGGTCCTGCCTTAAACAATGAGGAAGATGACTGGGTGTCAACCTGTGGCCTCCACACATGCCTCCCTGGGTGGCCACACCTGTGAGCCCACATTCCCATATTCAGACACACACATAGACACAGAGAAAGAGAAGGGAAACAGAGGCAGAGGGACAGAGGACACAGATTAGATAAATTTTATTTATTTACGGGGTCTTTTCACCCCTGACTCTAGTTATTACAGCCAAGTGATTGATGGGATGTATGGAAGGTCACATATGGAATTGCCACACAATTTCTCTGATAAATTTAAAGAATAATTAAAATACCTTTCTCGATGGGGAAACACATACCTTTAATCCCAGGACCTGGAAGTCAGGGTCAGATTGAGTTCTTAGTTCAAGGCCAGTCTAGTCTAGAGAGAAAGATCCAGGGCAGTCAGGGCTACACAGAGAAGCTCTGTCGCCAAACAAAAAGTAAACAAAAAAATCCAATACCATATACATTTTTTGCCATATAAAATACAATGAGGAAAGATGGCAAATGGTATTAGCTTGAGGTTAGCCTCAGTTCCAAAATCTGAGTTGAATAATCATGTGGTGGTTTGAAATAAAATGGCCCCCAAAGAGAGTGGCACTATTAGGAGGTGTGGCCTTGTTGGAGTAGGTGTGATGTTATTGGAGGAGGTGTATCATTGTTGGGGTAGGCTTTGAGGTCTCTTATGTTCCTGATATGACCCAATGAGACAGTTCACTTCCTGTTGCCCATAGGGCTCTCAGCTCCTTCTCCAGCACCATATCTGCCTACATGTCACCATGTCCCACCAAGATGACAATGTACTAAATCCCTGAAACTGGAAGATACTTCAATCAAATATTTTCCTTTATAGAGTTTCCATGGTCATGGTGTCTCTTCACAGCGATAGAAATTGTCTGTATTCTGTCAATCATGTTTTAAATAAACGCTGATTGGCCAGGCAGGAAGTATAGGTGGGAAAACCAGACAGAAAATAGAAATGATACAATGAGAACAAGAAAATTCTGGCAAGGAGGAAGTTGATTCCTCCCACTCCTGCCTAGACTCCAAAGCAGCAGGATGTGATCTGCCCCACTGAAAAAGTTACTGAGCCACATAGCTAACATAGTTCAAAATAATGGGTTAATATAAGCCACAAGAGCTAATAAGTAGCCAAAATCTCTATAGCTAGTTCAGGTTGGCCAATTGCTGATTCTGCCCTCAAATTCATTGTAAAATTTACTGCCAGTCTCAGAGTGTCAGTGAGAACAAATAACCTGAAACATCTGAGTGTAAGGAAAGTCACTGAGGCCAGCCGTGTGTCAGGGATGTCCCTGAATGGAGGCTTAGAAAGACCATTGTGTGTGAAGTTGAAGCATGGATTGCCTTGGAGACCCCAAGATGTTGGAGATACCTGAGTCATGGGATACCTGCTGAGAAGAGCTGCTAACAGGGAGGGGAATCAACCCAAGAGAGAAGCGTGTTATAGTCAACAAAGCTGAGAGTTCTGAAGAGCGTTTTAGCATCAGACATGGAGTTGTGGAGTTCGGAGGTTGCCCTGATGGTTTTCTGCTTTGCTTTGATTTGGTATTTCCTCACTACACTCTCTTCCCTATTTTCTGAATGGTAACTTATCTCCATTATATGTGAGAAATAGATGATCTGTTTTTGATGCTAATTTTACAGGTGATTACAGTCAATATTGCATGACTCTCAGAAGAGACTTCGGACTTTAGATTTTTAAACTTGTAGTTTGTGATTGCTATAGACTATGGGGACTTTTGAAGTTGGACTGAGTGCATTTTTTCCACAAGTCTTTGGGAGCCAGGGAGTGAAATATGGTGGTTTGGAAGAAAGTGATGCCCCAAAGGAGTGACACTATTAGGAGGTATAGCTTTGCTGGAGAAAGTGTGACTTTGTTAGAGGGAGTGTGTCACTGTGAAGGTGGGCTTTGAAATCTCTGTTCAAGCTATACTCACTGAGACAGTTCATCTCCTGTTGCCTGTGGATCAATATATAGGACTCTCAGCGCCTTCTCCACTACCATGTCTACCTGCATGTCACCATGTCCTACCATATGATAGTGGACTAAACCTCCGAGACTGTAAGCCACAAAGTGAAATGTGTTTCTTTATGAATTTTTATGGTCACAGTACCTCTTCACATCAATAGAAACAATAAGACAAATCACTAGCTTTTTACTTCTTTTTCTTCCTCCTTGTGGAAGCCGAAATGCAAGCACATTTTCACCTTGTCTGATGGTCAGAGAGTTTGGAGATTTGACAAGCAGAGTTGCACCTCCTAATTCAGGAGGTGATTGCTTGGTTCTTTTGAAATGAAGATAGCTCAGTCTAGTAAGTCTATGCCATCCTGAAAGGTGGTCAAGATATGTAAATGTATTTCTGCTCCTTATTTAGTAAATATAAGATCACCTAGGAAAGGGCAGTCTTCAGAATACATGATAGAGTACTTTCACTGCCTAGACTACAGAATGCTAATGATATAATGTCTCAGAGTGATAAAGCCATTGACTGTTTGAGTTATCCTTTGTATCACACTAATAAAGTTTTTTGTTACCTTCTTCTCCACCCCCCTCATTTATGTTGGGTATAAAAGCTGTGGAAAAATAAATGTGGGTGAATTTCAGGATTTCAGTCACTAGAATGCCCTCCCAATACTTTCTATGTTTTCTGTCTTATTATTTTTATGTGTCTTCACTTATCTCCCCCTCTATAGATGACTTCTCACCCCTTCTGATTTCAAGATAAACTAATCCATGTCATCCCTTGGATCCAGACTTCAGAACTACATCTCCATGGCTAAGGCTCAGCATGGGAGTACTGGGAGGATTTAATTCGGTACTTTAGGAGAGAAAACAAGTTTGAGTGAGGCCAGAACTTCAGAGCCATCGAAAGGCTAGGTTGAGATCAGACATAGTGGCCCATACCTGTAGCCCTAGAATTTGGGAATAAGAGGCAGCTGGATTGCAGCAAATTGAGATCTAGTATGGTCTACCTAGTGAATTCTAGACCTGCAAATACCATGGGAAGAGATGCTGTCTCAAAATGGGGAGGAGAGCTACTGTAGGTGAATGATATGTGGACTGTTTATAGCTAGAATTAAGGATTTAGAGAAAAGTCTAAACTCTGAGGAAGAGAAATTTAAAAATCACAAAAGTAAAGAGTGGAGTGAGGTAAGATAGAAACATGAAGACTTGTTGGAGACACCAAAAGATAGAGGCATCAAAGACCAGAATCAAAACTTTAGATAAAACCAGATATATCCAAGAACTCTTGGTTTCTTATATCATCAAATCTATCAACGAATTTTAATCTATTGTAATTGCAAAAAGATAGAAGGAAGGAAAGAAAGAAAGAAAGAAAGAAAGAAAGAAAGAAAGAAAGAAAGAAAGAGAAAACCCAATAGTCACTGATCCACAAAAGAAAATACTTTCAGAAAGAGTCCCTTCCATATTCCTAATGCTAGAAAATGAGGAATGGTATAAATACCATCATGTGACTGTTGAAAGGATTGGGTGCCTCAAATGTCTTACTTTCTTACTGAGAAATGATGCTATAGATTTCCATAAATCCTTTTGCACCATGGTTTACAGGGTGGTCTGCCTGTAATTTCTATTCTTCTCATGTTAATTTTATCCTGTGTCATGGTTTTCATTTCTCTGCTTCAAGTGGTCTGAGGTACTGTGACTACCCTCCCTGCTTTGATTGACAGTCTGTTTCTCCTCTACAGTCTTACTTAATAATCCCTTTGGCCAGTCCCTATAAGCAAAGTTGGCCTTCCAATATTAGAGACAAGGTCTGATATAAAATAGAATTTAGTAAATTTATGATTCTGATATCCTCCTGATCTAAATATTACTAAATTGTTCTTCAAACTTCTATTTTTAAATATTTGCATGTATACAATATGATGTTTTGAAGTGAAATTCAAGCCTAAACTTGAAATTGATGTATTTCATATGTCCCTTATACTCATATGTTAAAAGGTAATTATACAGAGTATTTGTTTTGACTAATCACTGGAAGTCACATCTGTAAATTTCCATTTACAGTAACATGTTATGACTTGACAGAAATCTTTCTTGATTCCTTAATTCTGGGAGGAATAAATCTGGCCCAGAGATACAGAGATAGAGGCAGTTCAGGAAACAGTTAGTTTAGTAAAACAAAGTGACATTGCACTCCAGAGACCTAAGAAGATTGACTCATGGTCTCTGGTCTACTGACTCATGCATGACCTGGTGTCCTACTGGGTTCTGAGCACCTAAGAAGTTTATTACAGCTCCTTCCCTTTTGTGATGTCATTGTTAATGTCCCCACCTTTTGTGTTCAATTGTATTACACTTGATTTAGGACCAAGATGGCTGTGTAGATTTCTCTCCGTGCTATCAGCATATTCACTGATGTGCATGAATGGCTGCTGGGAGTGTGTCCTAGAACCTTGATCTTTGATGCAGTGGGAACAATCTAAGGATGCTAACCACAAAGAGCATTAACTACCTAGAAATACAACCACTATAAAGCAACTGCCCAGCTCATCCACCATACTGTACTTGTCTGTAGAAGGTGTGTGTGTGATACTGTCATGATATGCCTGCCTAACTGCCTGCTCTCAATTTCTTTCCTCAAAAAATTAAGATTCAAATCTTTCAAGATAAGAACAATGAGTTTGTTCTACAACAAATTCCTCCTGAAGGATTCCTTATGACCTTCTGATCTTCAGGGTTATCAGGAAAAAATGAAGATGCCCTACCCTCTTGGATTACTAACAAAAGGGGGCCCAGATCTTTTAGGAAAGGATGGAAATTCTGGGAAATCTTGTCTTGATGCATCCAAAGTCCAGAATTTGGCTATCTATAAGTAAGATTCTAAAATTTGGAAGTATTGGTTTAAAAAAAAATCTCTTGTTATGCTTAAGGACCCAACCAAAAAACCAATCCCATTTGCAGATATTCCACAAGGAAGGCAGAACAGTGCAGTCAATAACCCGAGCACCTGGGAGCATACTGACCACAGTGTAGTTTCTCCTTCACTAGTGTTGAGGCTTAGGCAGACCTTTCTATTTAAGAAACATCACATAGTCTCAGATAAGAAACTTTCTAGTGGAGCTATATATAGGCATGGCTGTTGAGAATACCAGTAAATTTCTGAAGTACTGAAAAATCCCAGAGAGTCTGAGGAATAAATGAAGATGTACTAAATATCCAAAACATAATCATCAGTGCATAAAAAAGTAAAATTTTTAGAGATGAATTATAGGTGTGGGAATTTATGAATATGAGTAAAACCATAAGATATGGGGAGAGTGTGGAGTAAAACTGTCAGTTTCATTATAGAGTGTTCCAGTTCTCAGCCTACTCTCACATCCCCAGAGAAAGACAGTTCCTGAGGGGGCAGACATTCTGAAAGCAATTTTAGTTGCATTGCTTTTATTATGGAGTCACTGTAAACTGTGGTCCATTTTGTACATGTCAGTATTTGAGTCCTTATAAGCCTTCTAAGTTTGAATAACTTAATTTTATAGAGTAGGGTAGTTACATAAGGAAAATTACAAAAATATCTGAATCATTCTGGGAGCTTGAGAAATGGATGAATGGTTAAAAGCAGTTGCTGCTCTGTCAAAAGATTAGAGTTCAGATCCCAGGACCTGCATCCAATGACTCACAAGAAATCTTTGAAATATTCTAGAACCTTCTAAATAGAAAAAAAAGAAGTAGGTTTTGATGGCAATTCTCCTGGCCGGAGCTATATAGTCAGTACTAGATGGGGAATACAAAGTTGACCCTTTGTAGGGAGAAGGCCCCTCCAATCCCTGACTGGATGGTTTCAGTTTGCAAAGTATATGAAAATCCTAAATATTACAAACTCAATTTTTACATAATTTTGAAGGAGACAATGAAAATAACAGACACATATACTCTTTTGAGTTATTTATTTAAGGATATGTCCAACACTTTTACTGGCCTATAGAACCTGCAATTTCATTTATTAAAGGACTGAGGAAGTGGTTGGTTTTAAATGGACCTCTGGTAGCAGATGCAATGCACACAGAACGACATGCATTGTGAGTTAGTAGTACCCCACTGTCAGCTCCTGACACAGACAGATCAGGAGCAGAATGGGAAGCACAAGGGTCCCAACAAGCAGAGGCCATGAATAGAGACCCACTCATATTGTGGTTGGGAGTTCCTCTGTTAATGGGAACCATGTACCCACTTCTTATGAGGTACTTTAAATTCTCTATGGGTCCACAATTCCTGGAGGACTGTGGTGGATCTTCTATGGGTTTGTTGGTGTGGGGAGTAAGGCGTGGCTTATGAATGAACCATTATTTCAGCTAGAGAGCCTAACCATCTCAATTGCTATGAGTGCAGAAAGCGAGACGGTGATAGAAACTTCCCAGTTGGCCCAAGGGACCAAGTTTTTTAGGTCTTGATAACCATTTGGCTACCTGATTGGTAAAAGAGAGGTTTCACCTGCCCAAAGAGGCCAGCAGTGCATTGTGTCACAGACCTATGTGGCCTCTTAAAATTACACCAGAAAGACCTGCTGGGTTAGAGTAACAGTTTCAGCACCAAACAGAGCATGGGTGAAGCATCGTCTCCCATACAAAAACACAAGAGAGTTAGGTTTTGATGAAACACAAGCCTGTATTCTGAGAAGAATCACATCCAGGGCTGTGACATCATAGGGTAGAGTCTGCTCAGGATGTATTTCCAGGTATGACTGGAAGACTGGATGTTTCCTGGGGATTAGGATCTCCATGGAGAATGTAGCCTCCTTTGCCACCTGGTAGGAAATCTGGAATGTGGATGATGACACCTTTTCATTTTGTAGAAATTAGAGAAGCACAAAGCTGGGAATTATTTCCTCACGAGCACATTAGCCAGCTAGACTGTCTTCTCTGTCAGGGTTGGAAATATTTCTACACACACTAAGACGTCAAATCATCACAAGCACTGACCTTGTCGCCTCAGCAAGAATGTGACTGATGAAATGCTCTTCCCAGCTTTCTCAGAGATGTGAGTGCCATCCATTGGCCATGCTAAGCCAGGAAAGGGCACTTTGATCCCTGAAACATATAATCACTTTGCTGATATGTCTGACAGACTGTACAAGGATTTACTTTTGTTTGTGGAAGGGTAGAAGAGAAGAGGTCTTTGTGGTCTTTTTGGTTGGTCTTTTATTTCTGTTTTTGTTTGAGACCCGGCCTCCTATAACCCAGTCTATCTTTGTGTTCACTGTATAGCAGAGGCTGGTCTTACTATCCTGATCTTTCTGCCTTCGATGGCTAAGTGCTGAGATTATGAACGTGTGCTACCACGTTCGGCTGTCTGTGGCTCTTTCAAGTTTCTTCCCTCTATGCTCTTTCTTATTTATACAAAACAAATATCATCCATTTCTATTTCAAGTTTTGTGTCACTTTCAACATCTGGGTGTGGTTAAAGGGAAGATGCAAGAGCAAGAAAAGATAAAGATGCCTGATGAAGTTAGCAATGACTTTTGGTTTGCTATGGCCAATATTTTTCAATTATTCATTTTAATTTTTGAGATTATAATGTAATTACATCATTTCCCTCTCACCTTTACCCACTTCAAACCCTGTTTTATTACTGTGACGAGGCACATGACCAAGGAAACTTATAAAAGAAAGCATTTACTTGGGATGCTCAATTTTATCCAGTTTCAGATGGTCAGTTGAGAATCATCATGGAAGAGAGTATGGCTCCAGGCAGTCAAGACGCTGGAGCAGCGGCTGTGGACTCACCTATGATCGGAAAGTTATAGGCATAGACAGAAAGGCACTAGGCTTGATGTGGGCCTTTGAGACCACAAAGCCCATCCCCAGTGACACACCTTCTTCCAACAAGTTCAAACTTACCATGGCCACACCTCCTACCCATTCCTAAACAGTTCCACTAAGAAGGAAATAAACATTCAAATAGATGAACACCCTTACTTCCCACATACTCCTTGCTACTTTTTCAGACTCATGACAACTTTTTTCTTTGTTATTGTACACACATACTTATGGGGGGATTTGAGTGAAGAGGTGTGCTAGGCATGAAAACATAGCATCTAAAGAAATATATTTCAAAAATAAATACTAGCCAAGACCGTTATGTTTGTTTGCTGTATACAATACCATCTTATTATATAACTGTGGCTGACATTGTACTCATTAAGTTTTCCTGGCCAACATCAAATCCTGGCCATTGTCTTGTTACAGCTTCCTGACTGTTGGTTTTACAGGCATACGCCACCACACCAGGTTGACAGTCTTACTCTGACTCGTGAAGTCATATTCTTTAACAACTTAATAAATTTTCACAATAATTTAGAAAAGAAGAAGCCCATTTTATTGTGCATTAAGGGGTTGCCAAGGCCAGAATGCACTTCAACTTGACAGTGTTACCAACTGAGAGCTGCTCACCCGGGGTTCACACGGGTCTTAATGGACTAGCAATGCCCATTGCCTGAAGTATCCTCTATTAGGCCTGCAACCAGATCCACATGGAGGTCATACAGTATCCCCCATTACCTGCTTTATGCAGTTCAGGAAGGCCCCCATCACACAATGAAATAAAGAAAACAACCTGTCTCCTGTCACAGAACAAGGGTCACTTGACTCCGATTACCTCTGAGACCTCAGGCTGAGTTGATTGTCAGGGTGAGAAGCAGCAAATGTATCTGTCCCAGTCACCATGGATCTACCTCAATATAACCTTCAGGCTTACCAAGGAGAAAGCATAGTCTGAAGTTACTGATGATGCAAAAGAAACCTTCATAGCTCCCAGCAATGGCTTTGACAATGTCTTACTCAGCCAGGCCAACTGGACCTGTTGGGACCACAGCTTCACACAGCTGATCTGGGAAACTTGTTCTAGCTATGATTACTTCCGTGCACTAGAGTCTTTCTGTGCTGTCTCTCCTGCTGGGGACTCCATGGTCTGTACCTCCCTTCTTCCTTTTCATGAAAATTATTTCAACAACAGTGACTCATCTTGATCCACTAGTTGAGTGGCAGTTTTCACTCTTAGGTGGATATCACCTAGCTTCCTAATACTAAAGATCTGTGAGGAATTATATCATGTAGTTTTCTCTAGACATAAAGAATAAAAATGTAGTAATGCTGTGGGATAATGCTCTTGTACACTATAAAGATTTGTCATTCATATTGGTTTAACAAAACACCAATTAGCCAGTAACTTCTCAGGAAGTATATGTGTGGCAACCAGAATAGGAGAATTCTGGGAAGAGAAAAGGCAGAGTCAGTCACCAACCAGACATGGAGTAAGCAAAATGAGAATGCCTCTCTGATAAAAAGTACCAATCCATGAGGCTAAGCATAGGCAAGAATTATGGGTTAATTTAAGTTGTAAGAGCTAGTTAATAATAAGCCTGAGCTAATAGGTCAAGCGGTTTATAATTAATAAGCCTCTGTGTATTTCTTTGGAACTGAACAGCTGCAGGACCAGGTGGGACAAAAAATTCCATCTACATAGTAGTCCAAATATTGAACAGACTGTAGAAAATTCTTAACTTTCATTTCTCTATTTAGTCTTGCCACCCAATTCCTATGTTGTAATCCTAACACTGAGGATGATGTTAATAAACAGGCCTTGGGGAGATGATTATATCAAGAAGGTAGAACTCTAGCAAATGGCTGTGGGGGTTATGAGGAAGATTCAGAGAGAAGCCATAGTCTTTCTGCTACATAATGACATAGTCAGTGCTTTTGAGCAGAAAGAGTGATCAGAGATTAGATCTGCTGTCCCCTGTCCCCCTGACCTTGGACTTTCAAACTTCCAGAAACACGAAAGTTTCTGTTTTCAAAACCTGTATTATCGTATTTTTTATAGTAGTTCAACCCTGGCCCCCCTCAAAAAAAACCTATAAAGTATTATTTTAGTTTAGTTTGACAGAAACAAAGGCCTTTGAAAAATAAATTCTCCAGTGATGAATGCATTCCTTATATAAATACATCCTCAGTAACATAAAATGTGTAGTGGATCAGTATCTTAAAATTTTCTGCATTCCTATGAATAGTACAGCAGTATTCACAAGAGTCACGATATGAAAACAAGCTTATTGACCCATGACAAAAGAACAGGAAAAGAATAGAGATGTCTTACCATTTTCAGCGCCACGGAGAAACCTGACAATTATGGTAAGCCTATGAATCCAGGCATATAAAGACAAATGTTCCATAATCTCACTTATATAAGATGCCCCAAGTGGTTAAGTTCATATGTGCCCAGTACTACTCAATGTTGAGAGCTGGGGCTAAGCTGCGGGAGTACAATGAAAAGTTATTGCTTACAGGGTACAAAGTTTCAATCATGGCAGATGAGTTTCAGTACAGTAAAGTGACTATGGCTAACTTTGTACTGTGTCATATACTTGAAATTTCCTAAACGTTAGCAAATTTAAGTGTTATGAACAGAAAAATAAAAATAATGGAATCCATGTGAGATGATGGGCATGTTAACTAGCTTTATGGCAATTGTTTCACAATATTTAAAAATATCAAATTATGCACATTAAGTATATGGTTTTTGTCAGTTGCTAGCTATTAGCTGAGAGAGGAACAAAGTGGTAAGAAAGTAGTTAAGTCAAGGAAAAAAATTAGTCGCAAGGTCATTCAGTTGATATCTCTATATATAGTTACATGTTGCTAAAGAATATTCCACTGTATGTTTATATTTCAGATTAGTTGTACATTCATCAATTAAAGCATATTTGCCATATTAGTTTGGAGTGTGCATGTGTTTGTGTGTGTGGCACTGCTATTAAGAACATTCAAAAATTATTTGCAGGAGAATATATTTTTATTGTTTCTTGAATAAGCACCTAGATGTGTGTTTGTAACAAAGGGTCAGACAGTTCTCCACAGTAGTGGTGGTATTGAGCTCCTACAAACAAATCCATATAAGGGAGTTGTTCTACACTCTAACTACCAGTGGATAATGTGTCCACACGCTGAGGATGTAGTGCTATCTCACTGTATTTTCATTCCTATTTAACTGAAACAACAAATGGGGAACAACAGAGATCACACAGGACTTAATCTCAACTATCATGGGTAAATTGCTTAAGCTCCCTATTTCTGAAGTTCTTTTTCCTCTAATTGTTGCAAATCACAGTACCAGCATCACAGGATAATCTGGAGAATTGGTGCATAAAGTATAAAGAATTCTCAGAACAGTGTCTGAGGCATAAAAAGTGTATAATGAAGGTTTTCAGTTTTTGTTGCTGTTCATTTTAACTAAAATATATTTAGCTATGACAAAAGCAAATATCATCAACATATTGTAGATGCAAACTTCAGTTGTATCACAAGGTCAATCTTCTGAAGCTATTCCTGGAAATATTTTATAGTGTGGGGAAGCCATCAAAACAAGGATGGGGAGTGAGGAGGAAGGTGGGGGAGCAGGAGGAAGGGAGGGAATACTGTGGTTGGTAGGTAAAATAAATAAAAAATTTGAAAAATAATCTACAGATCTTGACAATGTTGGGGTTGGAGTTATAGGTAAAAGAGAATGAACAGAGAGAAGAAAACTTCAAAGTAGATTTTTGGGAGAAGACGTATCAGCAAACATACTAGGGCAGGTAGACAAACCAAGTAAAATCTGGAGAGGGCTGAAAAGGCTTCATGGAAGCTCTGGGATTTATGACTGACTTAGCAGAGTAGAAGGTAGAAAGGATGTGGAGGTTTAAAACAGAAAGATCTAGATCATATATAAATATCAGGTGGTGCAGAAAATTGAGTCAGGTCTGAGAAACGAAGAAACTGACAGCTTCTGAAGACTAAAGGTAGAATCTTTTAAAAACATACCAGCCGGGCGGTGGTGGCGCACGCCTTTAATCCCAGCACTCGGGAGGCAGAGGCAGGCGGATCTCTGTGAGTTCGAGACCAGCCTGGTCTACAGAGCTAGTTCCAGGACAGGCTCCAAAGCCACAGAGAAACCATGTCTCAAAAAACCAAAAAACCAAAAAAAAAAAAAAAAAAAAACATACCAGTGTTTTCAACTGAATTGTAATCTCAAAGAGGCCCCCAATATTGGAAGCAAACATTTCTACAGAAAAAAAAAATTAACATCTCCATGCTATATGGAGGAAGAATACATCCACCAAAGACAGATTACAGATCCCAGTAAATAATATCACACTCTTACCTTTTCCATAACCCAAATAAAGCATTCAAGGAAACAGACCTTACAACTGGAATGAACCATGTAGAAGAGAGATTATCCAGGGTTCAAATAAAGGATTAGACCACACAAGAAATAATATGAAAAGGTTTTTAAAGCACAGGAAAAGATCATGTAGGAAGTGGGGGACACTGTCAAGGGACAAAAACTTCATTCATTTATTTATTTATGTAATTTAGATCTCCTGAGTAAATTAGAAGTGTGGGGGTCATGTGAGAGGGTTGACAGGGAGAGGGGAGGAAGGGAAGGAGCAGAGAAAAATGCATAACTCAATAAGAACAATTAAAAAAAGAAAGGCTATTTAAAAAGGGCAAGACGTATTATAGGCATAGATGTAAGAGAAGAATCTCACGTTGTTGGGGAACCTTGTTAGCCCATCATCTTTAAGAGGTGGGTCTTACCCAGAATTAATCCACATACCTTCAAACACCTGATTTTTGACACTTATGCTGGAAAGGTTGTGAGGAAAAGGGAACGCATTGCTGGTGGGAGTTCAAGACAGTACAGCCCCTTTGGATTTCAATGTGGCAATTTCTCAGAAAATTAGGAAACAACCTTCCTCGAGACACAGTAATACCACTTTTGGATATATATCCAAAATCATGCCACAAGGACATGTGCTCAACTATGTTCATAGCAACATTGTTTGTCATAGCCAGAACCTGGAAACAACCTAAATGCTCCTTGACCGAAGAATGGATAAGGAAAATGTAGTACATTTACAATGGAGTGCTACACAGAAGAAAAAAAAGATACCTTGAATTTTGCAGGAAAATGGATGGAGCTAAAAATCATTATTTTGAATGAGGTAACTCAGACACAGAAAGACAACTATTACATGTACTCTCTCATAGGTGGTTTTTAAACATAAAGCAAAGAAAACCAACCTACAAACCACAATCCCAGAGAACGTAGACAACAATGAGGACCCTAAGAGAGACATAGATGGATCTAGTCTACATGAGAAGTAAAAAAAGACAAGATCTCCTGATCTTGTAAATTGGGAGAATGGGGACTTGGGGGAGGGGTCAAGGAGGGAGGGAAGAGGCAAAGAGGGGATCAGAGAAAAATGTAGAGCTCAATATAAATCAATTACAAAAAAGAAGATAATGGCAAAAAAAAAAAGAGATGTGGGTCTCAGTTAAGACATGGCTTTACTAGGACCCAGGGTAAAACATGTGCACCTCCAGGTGCTCACTCTCTGAGCCTTTTCCTGTGGGACATTGTTGTGCTTGGATTTCTCTTTTCCTGTTTCGTGAGTTTTCCCCTTATAATAAATAAAATATAATTGTTTTATCCTTAGCTAGCCAGGTTATTTCAACACCACATTAATGGCATATACCATATCTTAAACAAAAATCATAGAAGAAGAAAACGTCACCAAAGTAAAACAAAGCCTATATATATATATATATATATATATATATATATATATATATATATCAATGTAAATAAATAACAATAAAAGATAAATCAGCTGGTATTTATATATTTATCTGTTTACATATTTATGTAACAATAACAGATAAATAAAAAGAGGCCTTCAACTGAAGAGGAGGCAAGGAGAGCATGGATAGGCTTGGAGGAAGGATAAAGAAGGAAGAAAACTATGCAATTGTATTTTAATTTAATTTAACAACAACAATTAAAATAAATAAATAAAAACTTTTACCTCATCTCTCTCAGAGATCTCTGATGCCCTCAAAATTTTATCTGCATGCCAGAGCACTCTAAACCTACCAAAGCATTTAAAACACACTATGTTGTCATTTTCTTTTTTTATTGAAAATAGATTGTTTTTCATACAACACAACCTGACCAGTTTCCACTCCCTCCACTCCTCCCAACAATCTTTTCCCCTCTCCCCCAGATCCATTTTCTCTCTGTTTCTTTCACCTTCAAACAAACAAGAAACATTTTGCAATAATGAATACCAAACTTGAGGAAAATAATAGTCAATAAATGTGCTATGAACAAATAAATGATCGTGTGAATAATTGGATGAAATTGGTAATTTGGGGAAAACAAATTAAAAGGCAATAAGGAATGAAAATATAGCTAGATTACTGTATAAAAGTGGTTTCTGAAGACATAAGTACAAATATAAGGAAGAATGTCATTTGTTATGTTTGTTTTACTTTAAAATAAAGATATACAAATTTTATTTTCAAAGTTATAAAATTCCTACCTCTGTAATTAGATTGACGAGCACACTCCAAACATACCTTTTTACATAATGAATTTTTATCTTAATACTTACTTGATCATTTTTGAAACTGTGACAAACTACTAATAAAGGCACTCATCTATAGCAGTTTGATTTTATTCAGTTCTCCTCTTGAGACAAAAACCATTATTCAAGTACGGCTTCCTTGGTTGTTATCCAGTCTTTATTAGAAGACTAGACATTTTTCATTTAAATATCAAAATAGAATCTCAGGTATTAAAGTAGAATCCCATTTTGCATTTCTGAGTTAGCACAAGACTATAACAAATATTTCAAATGCTGGGAGCAGATAAAACTAAGGGACACCCACTGATACCTGCCCTAGGAAATTCAGAGGCCCCTAGAGCAGATGATAGAGTATGTGAGCGACAGTTATGAAAAAGAGAAGGTTTTTTCCAGGTAGGAGATAGAACGCTCTGTCAGGATCTACGTGGGTCTTTATACAAATATTGTTGCGAGTGCACACATTAACATTTTCCACCCTTTCAATATCAGGTCTCTCCTTACAGTTCATGTTGGTATAACAGGTGCATTTAAAATGCTCAGAAAAGTACTTCAGGTCGCCAACTCTAGGGTTGCCAATTACTTCAAACTTCTCATTTTTCGAAATAATTTCTAAGTTCTTCGGATTCAACTGAATATAGTGATTTGAATTCTTGTCTTTCCTTGTACAGATGCCTCGATGGTTGCAAAGTGTTTGGCTGCACATTTTGGCTGCTAGGGTGACGTTGATTATGTATGGATACAGGATAGAGTTCGCGTATTTGTGTAGGGCTGGACAACCTGTCTGTAAAATAATAAGGCCGTCAGTGAGTACGGAAAGGCTCACGTTCCTGTGTGAACAGATATCTTATAGTAACTCTTAAAATCGAATGAAGCATCTGACTGAACAAGTGACACAAATGCCCATTTTCACTCAGACAAGGAAGGTTATTCCAACTATATTTTAACATCTGCAAGTTCTGTAGATCATTTAGTGCTGCAGAAGAATTGGTTAGTTACCCCAGACTTCATCTTTCCCAATAATTCATGAATTAATCAAGAGTATGGAATTTTACAACTGTTAGACTCGGACTTTGAGGTTTGCTTGCCCGACAGTAGTACCACCTTCATTAATAACCATGTCTGCCAACCTAGCATGCCTCAAGTTTTGCAGATCTTAGGTTGCTCTCTGGATCACTTAAGGAAAATTGGCTAACTTGGTCATGCTTCAGTTTTATCACTTGTAGAGTAGGAATGATTTTGCTGGCTGCCTCAAAGGGTTATTGTGAAGACAACTGATAAGATGTATGTATATGAGATTTCACATTTCTTCAGTTAACCCTCAATAGATCATAAATAATTTTACCAATCAGTTAAACATAATTAAACAGATTCAAAACTGATGTCTCAAAATGATAAAATATGTTCAATTCTGTACCTTGTAGCTAAATGTTACACAGTCAAAGGTATGCATGACAGTTCTTTAACAAATTATGTACGTAAGAGAGATGAAGGGCAGAGTGGTCCATCTTAACATCACTGTTCTTAAACTTGGTCAGAGATCATTAAAAAAAAAAACATTGTTGATTATGATCTGTAGTGATCAACAGTTCTACTGAATGAGGCAACTGTGGTAGCACATTGACAGGAAAAGCAAAGGCTCTTTGCAGCTGACTTGGATCTTTTGGCTATTTTCTTTGCATTGAGACTCTATTTTTGGTTCAGTAATGGCATGGAAAAGATATCTGTCCTTCTGTCCCCAGAGCCTGTGACTGTGTGAGCTGGCAATGGAGGAGACTGTGGATAAGATTAGAAGCCAAAAAGGGAAGTAGCTGAAATCGAGCCTGAAGAGCCAGCTACCAAGAAACATTCCACCATGGTTCTGCTTCAGTTACAACTTCCAAGTTCCTACCTTGAGTTTCTTCCCTGTAGTTCCTCAACAGTGGACTGTGGTCAGGATGTATAAACCAAGCAAATCCTTTAGCCTGTAAGTTCTGGTCAGAGTGTTTTCTCACAATAAAAACCAAACTAAGAAAACTACCATAGCAGGTTCATATGAAGCTCTTTTAATATTCCATTTGTGTGGAATGCTGTATATTTGCATTTTACATGTGACTGACTTCTTATCATTCCGGTTTTACATAATTAGAAAGTAACTATCCAAGATACTTTCTTTGTAGACTCAAATCTCTGTGTTATCTGCTTATAAAGCACCAATATTTTAATTTTTTGTAGTTTTTCCTAAACACTATTATATTTTAAGAGTTTATGGTCTATGCTAATATTCTTAAATATTATATTCTCAGTGTTAATGATACATTTAAAAGTTATACCAAGTTCAAGGAGTATTGGAGCTATTTTCAGAGATAAGGATGATACAAAAGGCAGATTGTGGGAATGAAGATTATTTGAGAGTCATCTTTCATCTTCTCTATGGAAAGATTGAAACTGGCAGCCTAAAGGTGCTGTATAATTAAACCCACACTGGCCAACTTCAAGTTCCCAACCAATAACACTGAATGCAGAGTTGGGAACTGAGAAAACTACTATTTCATAGTATGAAAGTATGATGTGAAAATCATTCATTCTAGAGTGTTCCACCAATGCAGATACAACAGACAGACACAATCTCAGGTATTGGGATGGACATGAAGCAAAATAATCGGTGTATTGTAAGCATTAGTTAAAATTTGTACTTAGTGAAATTTATTTATCTTTTGATTTTTAATAATGACCATGTTTAATAACTGCCTCACAAGAATCCCAAATATTAAAACAAATACACGTCTCATAAGGTAGGACTGGTAGAACTGGTTTCATCACACCACAGGATCAGATAAAGTGGAGTGGAAGGAGATGGCTTACTTGATACTTTTTGTGTGTCAATTTTAACAACTAGAAAAAGGGTATGGACTGGCTGTTAAAGAGGCTAAGAAGACCCTTCATGTGAAAGTATAAGTACCTGGGATTTATTCTCATAACCAACTTCCAAAAGCCAAGTAGAATATCATGTGATTATATGCTCATCACTAGGAAGGCAGAGACGAGTAAATATATTTTGGGCTTTTTGGCCAGCCAATAGAGCCAAATTGCTAAACTCTGGGTTAAGTGACCGACTCTCTCTTAAAAGATAAGGTGGACAGCAATCAACACTGCTTCTGTGTCTACATACACACACACACACACACACACACACACACACAAAATCAGCCTTGGCTTAGCAACGTTAAATTCACATTTATTGACACATACACATATACACACAAGTATATATGCCCAGAAACTCTTTCTTTTATTCAAGAAATTTGTAAAAATGATGACAATTCTTGATATGAGGAATTAAATTCTAGAGACCTAATTGTCTGACATTAAAGTATCATGTCAGAAAACTGAAACTGTAGTCCTAGTTTTGCTACTTACAACACAGAGCCTAGAGAATGTCAGTTAATCTCTTTGAACATCTGATTCCTCAAGACAGGCACAACATTTTCTACTTCATAATAAAAAATGTAGTATATCTTAATTTGACAAATAGCAAGCATTTACTTATGGCCAAGCATAAAGCTAAATATCTTAAGACAAAGTCCTCAAAAATCATTAAGGATAGAATTATTTTCTATTTCATATACCAATACCTTACCTGTGCACGTTGTGCTATAGATATAGAATCCCATATTACAACTCCACTGGTCCCCAGAGCAACAGCTTCACCAATAGTGTTCACAAGGTCATTCTGATAAAAGTGATACAAAGAGTTAGCAGGGAGTAACCAGTGGAGGCATTTACACAGGACATATTCACCAAGCAGAGCATGCTGACCTAGCAATAATCCTTTAAAAACTAATACACTCTTTAAATCTTTTACTCTGGCATTTCTTTACTATATATATTTAATGCTTTCTGCTAGAAAAAGACCCAGATTCCAAGAAGAGGAGGAGAAAGAGGAGGAGAATGGTTAAAATATTTTCTACATTTTGTAGCATTTTCATGGCTGCTAACAGACCATATGACTATATTAAACACTAAAAATGTACTAATTTTGCTTTCTTCAGAGAACATAGAACTACTGATGTCTGTATTCCTAAATGATACATAGAGCTGAATTACACTTTTGAATAACATTGCATTCCTGTTGACACTATTTCTGCACAACAGCACATAGCTATAATTCTTTGATTTACTCACAAGAGAAAGGAACTCCCATATCCGATCAGAGAAAACAATGCGTGTGTACAGAAAAACAGGAAGTGGATTATTTTCCTCACGCACTTTAGACATCCTGATGCCTTCCACTACACGGTAGCGGTTGTAGAGTTTTGCATTTGGCGATGATTTCAATTCTATCTTCAGATAGGTTGCTGGGTAAAGAGCTGTGCTTTCTTTCCATATCCAGCCAAGATTATTATTTCTCTCTATTTCTATATTAGGACATTTTCCTTTGTATCCTGGATCTAGGTAATTTTGATAATTATAGCAATCAGGAAAAAGAAAAAAACCCCAGAAGTATTGGGGTCGAAGTTTTTTCCCCAATTTTAATGTCTCTTCCATATACTTTCTTCCTGCCAATTCAAATTGTTCTTTGGCTTTTATGGTGGCTTGTGCAATATTCATACCTGGATTTTGGGTCTGTATCAACTGAATAGACTTATTCTTATAAATGTCCTTTGGTGTCCAGTTTCGTTCCCAGGTGGGCCTCCATTCTTCCCAGTCAATGACAGCTAGGCCCAGTTGGTCTACCGGAATGTAATGCTCGATGTCAGTCTTAGCCTTGTCCAAATGCTCCTGAAAATTCCCCGCCTGAGGTACTCCTCCAAACACTTCTGTTTTTTTCTCGTCTATATACGGATACTTTCCAAGTCGGTCAATATAGAATATTGTGACAGCCTGCCCTGTGGCAGTTTTTCGGGGACTTCCAGTTAAAGAGAAGAAACTCATATCCAATGAGTGATTAACACTTCCAATACAAGCTTCAGCTGGAACATTCCAAGCCCAAAGGAAAGTCTCATTTGGCATGAGTGGTGCAGCCCTATAATCCACCGCCAAGGAACATGGACTCAAAAGGAAGATTATTACCACTACCTGGAATGTACCCTCAGATTCAGCAAAACTCTCCCTAAAGAGGTGCTTAAATCTCAACCCTTCCATCGTCAAGACTAATTACTGTGCAAACACTTCTTTCTTCTTACACAATTAGGCTTGTACAGTATTTGGTGCAAAAGGTAATAAAGATAGAGATGAAGTCCACCATGACAGTGTGATGATTGCCTTATGTTGAAGATTATACTTCCTGAGTCACATTTCACGAATATTTTTGCAGCATGTTCAATCATCCAGAACTGAAAAAAAAAAGACAAATATGGACTTCCTTGTAGCAGGGATAAGAGCTTTAGCAAGTCCTCAATGTTTTATGAAGAGAACTTAACTCAATTTCAAAAGAAAGAAGGTCTACTATTGTGTTTAAAGCAATACATTTTTTCTCTTCTGTATGATACAAAATCTGTAACAGTCAACATTAGTCTTCAAAAATCATCCCTGATCCCACACAGAATTGAATGTAACTATTTTCTCTTTTATTGTGCATATAAAATATTGTATCTAGCAATGCTTTAGCAAAAGCAAGTTGAATAAAGATAAATTCTTATTTATTGGTCTTAAATGACCACTCTGTAATGATCGACTAAATTTTGAAAACAGCCTTTCACAGAATTAAATATTTTTTTAGGTATGAAAGAAATTATTTTTACCTTTGGAAATCATAAAACTCAATGCATTCACTTAGATTGAGGGGAGTCTCTTGAAGTCAGTCATGAAAACATAGACACACAACAAAAATGCACCCAAGAAGTTGTACTTATGAGTATAGCATAATGATCAAAGAAAAAGAGGCTATCAATTTGAGAATGAGGGGACACATGGAAGCAGTTGTAGGAGAGTATTTGGTAGAGACTGAAAGTAAAAAAGTGAAGGGAAAAGTGATGTCATCATTTTTATTAAAAATCTATAAAAATTGGAGATTGTGCATTACTAGCATAATAATACCAAAGAAATACTTACCAGGAATCTTGATCTAGATAATGCAGAGGTGTTTGGGGATAGTATCAATAAGCAAAGTCTTCATCAAAGACTGAGATTAAAAAATAAAAGAAGAGGAGAAACTTCTTTAGCAGAAATCATTTCAATTTGTAGAAATTTAGGGGAAACCCATACAGTTGCCACACACGCATACACACACACACACTTATCACTGGTTTAGGTTCTCATACTTTCAGATATAATAATCTAGATATGTTAGTTGGACAATTAAAAAGTAATCAGTAGACTCTGGGTTATCAGATATTTGTGGAAGTTATCACCACAAAATAAGGGTGGAGCATCTGTATTTACAATAAATCACACACTAGTAGTACTCAAGAGATTACTATGCTGCTGCTTTAACCTCAAAAGAGATCCTTGGTAGTTTGTTGACAGAAAACAGGAGAGTGAAGTGTCCCCGTCACAGATGGTTTAACCAGACTTTCCCCATTGAGAACGTCTTTAGACAAATCTAACTAGAAAGAATACTTCAAAGCTCAGCCTAAATATCACTTCTTCATCCCAGTCATTGCAGATAAGACAGAGCTAATAGCAAACATGATGACCCAAGAAAGTGCCAGTCTATTTATAGCGCTTTTTCAAACTGAAGATCTTTCCTGTCAGGCACATACCTGCCACAAATTCAATTGAATAGTTGTAATGGTCATTTCAATAATGATAATAAAAGTAATACCTGAAGTATACTTAGGTGGAATAAATTGTGATGGAATGGGCTAGAGTAGGGGGCACCAAAGTGTGAAGGCAAACGATAAGGGTGCTATTCTGTGGGTGCTTTTTTATTAGTTATCCCGTGTTGACAATACAAACTTTCTGGTTTTTCCTCAACTCTTGCACAGTGACCTCTAGGAAGAAAGTTATGGATTCTGAAGGGGCCACCAACTGAGTGTCTTCTCATGTAATGTAATCTGACACTAGTTAACAATAGGTAGAGCCCGCAAACTGGCATCTCAGTTACCAGTAGGGATCCTCTACTTCAGATAACAGTCCACAACAGGCAATTTTGATCAGCCAGCTACACAGAATGCTTTACAGCCCTCTCCTTGTGCTTCCCTCTTAAAGTGACTCAGAACTCAAGAAAACAGGTTTAAGGATCTGTCATAACAGACGTTACAAAAGATGGATGAAGAGATACGTAAGATCTGATTGGGAGAGGCAGGGAAAAGCTTCATGCTTTTTCCACCCAGGATTCTCTATTGACCTGAGTCCTGAAAGCTCCCAAACTCTGTTTTTTCAGGTTTTTATCGTGACTTTATTTTTGAATAGTTATGATGCAAGCATCAGTAACTATGCCAAAATGAGATTATACAAGATAGAAATGATCAAATGCCTATAAACAAGGAGGAGGAAAGTAGACAAGGATTGTCATTCTCCATGGCCTCTTTGGGGAATCTTCACCCAAATGTGATGTGGAACAGGACACTTCCAAAAAGGGCCTTAGCCTTGTGATCTCTAAACAGAGAAAGGGAAATTAGAGAATATTACCAGTTCAAAAGCAAAGCCCAGGGACAATTAGTAAAGTCTATGACTTATAGCAGGAAGGAAGCTATGAAAGGGAGCTAACAATGAAAACCAAAATTTATGTCTTATAATGTCATAGTTAGGCACACATCTGTATTGTGCTGAGGTATTCATTTACGTGCGCTGAGTAAAAATGCAAAATACATATTTATACTGTTAAATCAAACAAATCACTCTGATTACCAAAATTTTGGAAGCTAATACATTTAAATTTGAATCCTAAAACCTACTTACTTATTCAGTGACTCACCAAAAACAAGCCACTTGATCTTTTCAACAACCAAAAAAAAAAAAAATCATTCAAAGAATTCTATGATGTAAATATCTGAACCACTGTACTAAACGACAACAAGCGTTTCTGATAGGACCACCGGACTTAGTCTCAATGTTAGCTTACCCAAACTACTAAACTTCAGTATGCTTTATGCTAACTTTCTTAACTTCAAAATACAGCAATAACTGGGCATCTGGGGTTAATAAGATGTTCAGTAGTTAAAAAGCATGTACCCTATAGCTCCAACTCCAAAAGATACAACACCTTTCTTCTAGGCTGCATAGGCACCCACACTCATGTTTATATAGAGACCAAAAAGACTTACATGAACATAATTTTAAAATAAAAATATGTATAACAAAATAACAATTCATAGGTTTATTGTGTTAAAATAATGTACATAAAGCATTCAGCCTTCTACCTGTAAAAGGTTCAGAACGCACTACCCTAAACCACAATGAACTAAAGATTACTGAGCAAGAGCATATGACAGAAAACTCTCTGGTATACCCCAGGGCCAAATATCCATTACATAGATGCTAAACTCTCTGTTCTAAGAACGCATTTCATAACTGGACTAAGAATGACTGTTAAGTCAGTACCGAAAAATTTCCTGCACAGTCCTTACTATCAACTGGTTTCTATAGGTCTCCTGGTCATGTCCCCACGCTTTGCTTCCTCTACAAGTTTCACTGCTCTCATTTGTTTCCTCATAATTATTTTTTGCTTAGAAAGCATACTAGGATCTTGGTCATGGACATTTCTTTGGAACTTATGAAGGTTCTCATGTACATGAAAAAAAAAACACATTAAAGAAAGGTTTTGCTTTGCTCCTATTTACATATTTATCAGTTCACTTCATCAAGATCCCCCGATACAGAACTTCAGAAACAACATAAGGCTTGTTTATTTTGCTTTGGTTCTAGCAGAATGGGTTACCATCGCTTGAGATACAAGGTTCAGCCCACAGATGGCAGCTGACATTTTGGAGACACCAGAGTCAGCAAAAAGCAAGATACCTTTACTACATCTGCCTCCCAGAGCTCTGTAGAGTATTGACAATTAAAGCAAAGTTGTTACTGGAGCATGCACATTTGCTCAAGAGGAAATTCATCTATTTGTTCTATCCTACCTGCAACCGTGGAGTCTGCTAATCATATCTGGAAACCTGTAGATTTTTAATCTCCTCTGATAGTCCAATCACAAATGAACATAAAATGTCTATGAATATTCAAATCATGTTGGGTTGAGGGATGAAAAGCAATTGATTCTGCCCTAGCATTCATATTCTGACCAAATTCTTTCAACATTCACTGCCACATAACTACATTTCTAGAGGTCACCACCAACCTAAGGGAATACCCCAAGTCTCACACTGCTCTGAAGACACTGCACTTGATTTTATAAACCCACCTTCTGCCCTTGGCAATTCCCACTCTTTGTTCACTGTCTGCATGTTTGGTGGACGGACTAAATAGATATTCAAATAAGCATGCTGATTCTATGACAGTGAAAAGGTTTTAGTAACTCTGATCATTCTTCACTTTCATATTCTTTATGGAGTGATTTTATCTAAAGGACTTATTTTCAACACGGGTAAACCATTTGTTCCAAAAGCACTGTAGCACTCTTGTTAATTTTATATCTTGTAACAACATAAGTAACCAGGACAAGTAGAACAGAAAATAGAAATGTTAGATATTTAAAAAAAAACAAGAAATTAGACTTAAAATATTACCTTAGCCCTTATAAAATTTTTGGCTTCAATTATGAGGCATAAACACTACTGTGGTAGCTTTTAACTATATTGACAGTATCTGCCATTCCTAGATTAAGAGGAATTTGCAGGAAGTTGGGTAGATAATTTGATACTGTGACTTAAGAAGCTATTGTGCATGTGTGTGTGCATGTATGCGTGTGTGAGTGTGTGTTTGTGTGTGTGTGTGTGTGTGTGTGTGTAGAGAGAGAGAGAGAGAGAGAGAGAGAGAGAGAGAGAGAGAGAGCGATAATAACGTCTTAGTAGTATAGTGGAAAATATAGACTTTGTTGAATGATAATTATTTTAATCACTTTCAATTAAAAGACAAGTAAATATCAAAAAGTTTATAAAAAGAAATCATGCACTGTTACCTTGCTGGAAAGAACCTTATAAAGACCTGCCCACCATCTGCATCTCCTACCTCACAAAGGAAACTCTTCTTCATTCATGTGAACCATAGCTAACCTATATCTACTCCAGCACTCCTAAAACAGGTAACGAGAAGACCATACCTACAAGTGACCTCATAGTTTAGATTTCACGGCAAATTCTAAGGTCCTAGAAGCAGATGACATCACAAAGCAGAGAGATACTCCCAAGATACTTTATTTCCACCTCTTTCCCCCTACATTCAATTCTCCCATACATATGGTAGAATTTTTTTAAATAAAAATTCTATATTTTTTCACGTTTGCTGCGAACCTGACAGATAATTACCCATTTGAATATTCTCAGCTTTCCACGTGTTCATCCACTATGGGCTCACTTTCAGACATGTGACTTTCCTGTTAACTTTATTTTTTCCTAAGTCAATCAAGAAAGTGATAAAATTGCATCAGTTTCCAAAACTCAGATCCTATTAATTTATCAACTTGATAGTAATTTTAACTACTATGGAAAAATGTGAACTAGTTTTTGGATCTTTGAAGGTGAACATGTGGTAGATGTATCATAGAATACCAAAAATAATAAGAAAAACTAGATGGCATAGAACAACATCCCTCTAGATTTCTTTCTCATGAGCTCTCTTTATGCCTTGGGAAAACTCTTTGAAAGTTCAAGGGCTATTCCTTGATCAGAGGCAGTGGGAGCATATTTTTCTTTTGTTAAATATAAACATAATCATGATAGTATATTTTTAATTCAATGTTGCAATTCAAGAGCTAGTTCCAGGACAGGAACCATAAAGCTACTGAGAAACCCTGTCTCGAAAAAAAAAAAAAAAAACATGTGATTGGCTTCATAGGACTACCCCATCTTCTTGATAAAATTCTTAAGTACTTGTAACATTGGTAGACCAAAAATCTGGACTGTACCAAACCAGGGAGATGGCTCAATTTCCCCAGTTTTCTTCTGTTGATCTGTCACTTGTCAGTTTAGTTCACAGATGCAGAACTTGTTTCTTTTTTATATTTAGTACAAAGAAAGCACTTAATTAATCTACATTGTTCCTGATTGTTTTTACCAACAATATTTTCCTTGTCCCCACTCTCCTCTATGTGTAAGACAGTAGCATGCATGAAAAGCAAATTTTACTTTAGGATGTTTTAAATTGAGCTATCTATGGTGAGCCAAAGACATTGTTTTTATGGGAACACAACACTTCAAGGAAGTCATGCCACAAGAGAACAGATCAAGTCATGATGCTTGCTTAGCCCAAGTGATGGTTCTCAGGAAACAAACTCTGTGATACTGAGAGGAACCTGTGTGAAGAAATCTTCATGATCCAGGATTCTATCAACATAGCCAGATAACTCAACTTCTGGGTGGATTGCTCCCATTTGGCTACCTCTAAGCATCTGTGAGAGAGAGCCTCCTAAGAAAACACAGCATTCAAAGATAGAATTTAACTGCCTTCTTTCAACCCAACTGAAATAAATTTATAACTGGTAAAATGCAACTGATATCAAAAATTTGGTTTTTTTTAAATATATTATTGGAATAAGTTACAATTTAATAAATAACACTTAAATAAAAACAAAGTAGTACAGATGTAAAATCCATGTATGTTACAGTGTTAGGTCGTTACATATTAAACTAGCCAAACAACCTGTGAGGTGTTTAATAATTGACTTTCAACTCTATAAGATCTAAAACCATCTAGGAGACAAACCAATGAAAATTATTGTGATTGAATATATTCTGTCCCACAATAGTAGAGTTCCTTCAAGACCCAGATGGATTTGCATGTTTTCTTTCTGCCCTATCAGAATATTCACTGTATGTATGGCCACTGGGAAAGAATCCTAGAAGATTAATTTATTTACTCATTTCTTTCTTCTTCTTTTTGATTTTTGGTGGGTGGGGATAGGAGTGGGGTATTCAAGACAGGACTTTTCTGTGTAGTGCTAGCCATCCTGGAATTCTCTCTATAGACCAGACTGGCCTTTAAATGAGAGATCCTCCTGCCTCTGCCTCCCAAATTCTGGGATTAGATTAGAGGCGTGTGCTAACACTGCCACATAGCATTTATTTCTAATGTAGTTGGAACAATTTAACTATGCCTTTAAGGACATCTAATTACAAAAAGACATTTTACCACCTAGGGCAGTAGTTATCATCCTTCTTAATACTGAGACCCTTTAATCCAGTTCCTCATATTGTGATGATCCCCAACCATATTTCATTGCTACTTCATACCTATAATTTTAATACTATTAGAAATCATAATATAAATATCCGATATGTTACCCCAAAGGGGTTGTGACCCCCAGATCGAGAACCACTGACCTGGAGGTACAGATGCTATAAATAGCTATTTCCTGGTTTACCTCATGTATAACTCACCAACTAACCCCCTGGGGTGTACCTAGCTGAAAAAGGATACATTTATATGATGGCAGACCAATTTTTATGCCTATACACCTCCTATAAGTCTTCTTCCCCAAAAGTTTTGTACTCCAAAATCATTCAAGGAAAGAGTGTTGTAGTGATCCTCTTACCTCAGTATTCTGAGGACTTGTATTGCAAGAGTCAGCTTTTATACCCAATCTCTCAAAGACAACTTTTCAGTGCTATGCTTTCATAGTGGAGTCCCTACAATGAGAGAGAGGGGAGGGGAGACAGGGGGAGCACTACAACGAATGTTGTTTCAGGATCTATGGTCTGTGATAATTTATCTGTGTGGACTATTTATAGCCAAAATTCCAAAATTTGTAATTTTAAGTAGGATAATATCAATTTTGATGCTTTAGGGTCTAACTGAGAAAATAATCCAGAATGAGGATATTTTCTGGGGAGGATAGAATAGCGAAATCAATAAGAACACCAAGGAAAATAGTGACCACCTATGAATTTTAAATCTTAGACAATACTTCTTAACAGCCAGAAAATATCAAATCTTTGAAAGAAAGTCTTTGTTGGCTATTGGAGCCAGGTGTTGTTAGGGCTACCACTGAAATCTCACATTCCAGGAGTCCTAAGGTTTAAAGATGCATATGTATCAAAATAATAATAGTCAATACATAAATGAATAGCCAAAATTTGGAGATTAATTATAGATTTGCAAGATATTTGCTTATGATCTATGGTTGAAATCAGAGAGTAAAGCTATCATTTAAATTATGCATCATTCTAGTCTATGAATCTTATATCACCTAAGAAAGATAGTTATTGAAGGGGTATATATATATTAAGAGCAATTTTTGGTTGCTGGTTTTCATTATAGCCCCACTATAAGATATTGTTATTCTGTACACATAAAATGATTCAGAAGCATGATAAGGCTCCCAAATTTGATTTACTGCCTTTACAATGTAGGTGTTTATATATTAGCAAAGTTCTATGACTCCTAGAAATTTCCTGGAACCTTTTGCTTGGGAAAAAATAAAAATTAGCTTTGCCAACAATTCACTTGATTAAATCAATTCATTTAGTACAGGGTAGGTAGCCCCTGTGGCCTTAACTGGTGATCAGAGAATCTCAGTGTGAAAGTGCATGGGTGCCTAAAAACCTTAGCTCAGAAGGCAAAGCACTTTTTCCATGCAAGTGTGAGGACCTGGTTTCCAATCCCTGAATACATGAAAAGATAGACATGCTAGCGAATACTGACAATCCCAGTACTGGGTCTAAGTTCTGGATGGAGACAGGAGAATATGAAAAATTTGTAAGCCAGTTAACTTGGTGTGAAGAGCAACAAACAAATCTCCTTGTCTATAACACTGTGAAAAGCAGGCAGTGACACTCTGATTTCTATACACAGGAACACACACACACACAAACACTATACTTAAAGCCAGAAGGTCATATGCTGTAAATCAGTGGAAGATTAACTCTTCAGTAATTCTTGTCGTTTTGGAAGCTATAATCTCCACCAAGCCTTTAGATAGCTATTTACAAGCAAATGACTTGACAACAAAGCTTATCTGGAACTCACATCAATCCTCCTGACTCTGCCTCTTAAGTGCTAGGATTAAAGGCATGGTTCACCACATCTGGCCTTTATATCCATTTTTGATGTCCTATTTCTTGCCATCCCCAAAGCAAGATGAGACTATGGACTCCAGTGAATGGATCTCTGGGTTTAGCTGAGAGTTTTTGTCTACTCTCCTATAACCTCATCTTATCCTCCATAAAATTTTCTTCAGTGGCCTACTTCCACCTCTTTCAACAGTCAGACAGCCTTTGAGGGTCAAAACCTAAAGTCCATACAAAATTGGGGAATTCTGGGGTGATCGAATAGCCTTATTGCTTCCAAATAACAGTGTGTACATTGTTTTACTCGAGTTCTCTTCAGCAACTGAACAGATAGAATGAATACATACATTTCACATGGGATCTATTTAGTTGGCTTACACAACATGGGCTATGTGGTTCAATCTTGGTTGTGTATACTCTAAGAAAACTAGAAGTCTTTTTTTTGTTTTTTTCTTTGTTTTTTTTTTTTTGTTTTTTTTTTTTTTTTTTGGTTTTGGTTTTTTGAGACAGGGTTTCTCTGTGGCTTTGGAGCCTGTCCTGGAACTAGCTCTGTAGACCAGGCTGGTCTCGAACTCACAGAGATCCGCCTGCCTCTGCCTCCCGAGTGCTGGGATTAAAGGCATGCGCCACCACCGCCCGGCTAGAAGTCTTTAAAAGTCAAGATTCTAGAACTATAATCCTGTATGTTCAAAGATGATGTTCCCAAGTATTCAGGCCTGTCTTCCTAAGGGAGCTGCTTCTTACCAAACCATGATTTCCATCCAAATAACACAAAAGAACCCAAAGTCATGTGAGACACTTGAAGCCCATAATTTTTTTTTCTTTTTTGAGGGATTCTGAGTCATTCAGAATGAGAAATAGTGACTACTATATTTCATAGATTCCAGAAAATTTGTGTTTTAATTGTTTTCTCATATTATGTCCCTTACAATGGATAGTTTTTCTTGGTTCAGTTGGGAGTATTTATCACTGGTATTTCTCATGGTGTTTAAAATTATGGTGCCTCTTAAATTGGTGGCAATTAGAATCATAGATATTTGGTTGGCATGAGTTGCAAAGAAATGAGCTGCTTTATTTATTTTTAACAAAATTATCTTTAATCTTTAAAAAATGGTAAGCAAACATGAGCTTTGGTCATAAGGAAGACTTATCCAAGAACACCGAAGTGTAGCTATACCTCTCCTCTGGACTACAGGGAAAATCAAAACTTAACAGTTTTCAGGGAGGCTCCACAGGAACTAAGGTGTTTTGGTGATAGACATTTAGACTGAAATAACTGTAAGTACAGGATTTCCTACATTCTCTGCTCAGTGTGGTCACAACAGAGATTATATTTTATTAGATTAGATCATATCATTATTCTACTGCTATAATAATCAGAAAACTCTCTCAATGAGAAGGAAAGCTTACTACTACACAATAGCATTTTGTTTTCCCACTGTAGGGAAAGCTTCCTTTGGGTAGGAGGCAAAGCCAGAAATGCGCTGACTAAACAGAAATGTCATGGTGATCCCTGTAGGAGCAGACTGAACTATGAAACACAGATGCCTTAGTTAGTTACCTCTAAAACTTGTTGGGGGCCCAGAGGTCCTTGTACTCACAGAGAAACACTAAGAGAGCAGTAATGTCAATCATGCAAGGGTGTCTCCTTGGTGGAGGAGATAAAATCAAATACCTGGAGCGTGGTCGGCCCTTTGTTCGCGAGACACCCAAGCAGCATGGAGACCAGATCCCGGTACCAGGAGAGACATCACCAGGGTGGGTGAGTTTCTGACTGCGGCAGCAGCCCGGGACAGGGAACTCAGACGTTCCTCAATCCTCCTGCACTCCTTGGTCAATCTGCAGGGGCTATACTGCCCGATACTTCCTCTCTATTCATATCCCACCCAGCTTGCATCCACGACCCTCCCCCACCTCCTCTGATCCCCCGCCCGCCTTGAACCACACAACAGCTCCCAGCTCAGCCTGTTTGGGCGCTGGGACAGGGGTCCGAATTGGGAGGGCAGCCAGGAGGGTAGTAGCTCCTTTGTCTAGGTGGCCTGCCTGCCCTGCGGCAGCGAGGTCGGCCCTTTGTTCGGAGACACCCAAGCAGCAGGGAGATCAGATCCGGGTGCCAGGAGAGACATCACTGGGCAGATCAAGCTCAGCAGGACGGGACCTTGCTTCCACACTGAAGAGATAAACCCAGAGGCTCAGTCACAGCAAAAACTGGACCAAGACACCAGGCCTCTCTTGGCTTCATTTGAAAGAGGAGATGGGAAGGCGCCAATGCAAGAATTCCTCCAACAACCTGAAAGGCAACATGACATCACCAGAACCCAGGGATCCCGAAATAAGAAGAATTGTACACCCTACTCCAGAAGAAGTAGAAGAAATCGACCCAAAAGTGAATTTTTTGAAAATAATAGAAGACCTTAAACAGGAGGTGAAAAAACTGCCATAAACAATTAGAGATTACAAACAAAAAGGTAGAGGAAATGAATAAATCGCTCAAAGATACCCAAGAAAACCAAGAGAAACAAGAAAATGCAATCAAACAGGTAAGGGAAATGGTTCAAGACCTGAAGAATGAAATGGAAGTAATGAAGAAAACACAAACCGAGGGAAGGTTGGAGATGGAAAATCTGGGTAAACGAACAGGAACTACAGAGACAAGTACTACCAACAGATTACAAGAGTTAGAAGAAAGAATGTCAGACACTGAAGATACCATAGAGAAAATTAACACACTGATCAAAGAAAACAGCAAAACCAACAAATTCTCATCACAAAACATTCAGGAAATATGGGACACAATAAAAAGACCAAACCTAAGAATAATTGGGATACAAGAAGGAGAAGAATTACAGCTCAATGGTTCAGAAAATATATTTAATAAAATTATAGAAGAAAACTTTCCCAGCCTAAAGAAAGATATTCCTTTGAAGGTTCAAGAAGCATACAGAACACCGAATAGACTGGACCAGAAAAAAACATCTCCTCGCCACATAATAATCAGAACACAAAACATCCAGAATAAAGAAAGAATATTAAGAGCTGCAAAGGAAAAAGGTCAAGTTACTTATAAAGGTAAACCTATCAGACTTACTCCTGACTACTCTATGGAAACCATGAAAGCCAGAAGGTCCTGGATAGATGTACTGCAGAAGCTAAGAGAACATGGATGCAAGCCCAGACTACTATACCCAGCCAAGCTTTCGTTCACTATAAATGGAGAAAACAAAAATTTCCCAGGATAAAAACAAATTTAAACAATACGTAGCCACAAATCCAGCCTTACAGAAAGTAATAGAAGGAAAATCACAAACCAAGGAGACCAACAATGACCACAATAACTCAAACTTCTAGACACCCTTTACCAGCGCAACTAAAAGAAAGCAAACACACAAACCCTATGACTAAAAGTGACCAGAGTTAGCAACCACTGGTCATTAATATCCCTTAATGTCAATGGACTCAACTCACCTATAAAAAGACACAGGCTAAGAGATTGGATACGCAAAACAGGATCCAACATTCTGCTGTTTACAAGAAACACACCTCAACCACAAAGATAGGCACCTACTTAGAGTAAAGGGATGGGAAAAGGTTTATCAAGCAAATGGACCTAAGAAACAAGCAGGTGTGGCCATACTAATTTCTAACAAAGTTGACTTCAAACTTAAATCAATCAGAAGAGATGGAGAGGGATATTTTATACTCATAACAGGAACAATTGATCAGGATGAGGTCTCAATCCTGAATATCTATGCCCCTAATATAAAAGCACCCACATATGTAAAAGAAACATTACTAAAACTCAAAGACGCCATCAAACCGCACACACTAATAGTGGGAGATCTCAACACGCCTCTTTCACCAATGGACAGGTCAATCAGACAGAAACCTAACAGAGAAATAAGAGAATTAATGGAGGTATTGAATCAAATGGACTTAACAGACATCTATAGAACATTCCACCCAAATAGGAAAGAATATACCTTCTTCTCTGCAGCTCATGGAACCTTCTGAAAATTAACCACATCCTCGGTAACAAAGCAAACTTCCACAGTTACAAAAAAATATCCATAACCACCTGTGTCTTATCAGATCACCACGGACTAAAGTTAGAATTCAACAACAATGCTACCCCCAGAAAGCCTGCAATCTCATGGAAACTGAATAGTCAACTATTGACCCACACCTGGATTAAAGAAGAAATAAAGAAAGAAATTAAAGTCTTCCTTGAATTCAATGAAAATAAAGAATCAACATACTCAAACTTATGGGACACTTTGAAAGCAGTCCTAAGGGGAAAGTTCATAGCCCTTAGTGCCCACTTAAAGAAAACAGAGAAAGCATACATTGGAGACTTAACAGCCCACCTGAAAGCTCTAGAAAAAAAGAAGCAGACTCACCTAGGAGGAGTAGAAGACTGGAAATAGTCAAACTGAGGGCTGAAATCAACAAAATAGAAACACAGAAAACAATCCAAAGAATCAATGAAACAAAAAGCTGGTTCCTGGAGAAAATCAACAAAATTGATAAACCCCTATCCAAACTAATCAAACGGCAGAGAGAGAATCTGCAAATTAATAAGATCAGAAATGAAAAGGGGGACATAACCACAGACATAGAGGAAGTACAGAGAATCATTAGATCTTACTACAAAAGCCTGTATGCCACAAAACTGGAAAATGTAAAAGAAATGGACACTTTTTTAGATAAATACCATATACCAAAGTTAAATCAGGACCAGGTGAGCAATCTAAATAGACCTGTCAGTCGCGAAGAATTAGAAGCTGTTATCAAAAACCTCCCTACCAAAAAAAAGCCCAGGACCAGACGGTTTCAATGCGAATTCTACCAGAATTTCCAAGAAGACCTAATACCTATACTCCTTAAGGTATTTCACAATATAGAAACAGAAGAGTCATTGCCAAATTCCTTTTATGAAGCTACCATCACTCTGATACCAAAACCACACAAAGACTCAACCAAGAAAGAGAATTACAGGCCAATCTCACTCATGAACATCGACGCAAAAATCCTCAACAAAATACTGGCGAACCGTATCCAAGAATACATTAGAAACATTATCCATTATGATCAAGTAGGCTTCATACCAGAGATGCAAGGCTGGTTCAACATACGAAAATCTATCAATGTAATCCATCATATAAATAAACTGAAAGAAAAAAACCATATGATCATTTCATTAGATGCTGAAAAAGCTTTTGACAAAATTCAACATCCCTTTATGATAAAAGTCTTGGAGAGATTAGGGATACAAGGGTCATACTTAAATATAATAAAAGCTATTTACAGCAAACCGACAGCTAACATCAAATTAAACGGAGAGAAACTCAAAGCCATCCCACTTAAATCAGGAACACGACAAGGCTGTCCACTCTCTCCATACCTCTTCAATATAGTGCTTGAAGTTTTAGCAATAGCAATAAGACAACATAAGGGGATCAAGGGGGATTCGAATTGGAAAGGAAGAAGTTAAACTTTCATTATTTGCAGATGATATGATAGTCTACATAAGCGACCCCAAAAACTCCACCAAAGAACTCCTACAGCTGATAAACACCTTTAGTAATGTGGCCGGATACAAGATCAACTCCAAAAAATCAGTCGCCCTCCTATACACAAAGGATATGGAAGCAGAGAGGAAATCAGAGAAGCATCACCTTTCACGATAGCCACAAACAGCATAAAATATCTCGGGGTAACTCTAACCAAAGAAGTGAAGGATCTATTTGACAAGAACTTTAAGGCATTGAAGAAAGAAATTGAAGAGGATACCAGAAAATGGAAGGATCTCCCTTGCTCTTGGATTGGGAGGATCAACATAGTAAAAGTGGCAATCCTACCAAAGGGAATTTATAGATTCAATGCAATCCCCATCAAGATCCCATTAAAATTCTTCACTGATCTTTAAAGGACAATAATCAACTTTATATGGAATAACAAAAAAACCCAGGATAGCCAAAACAATCTTGTACAATAAAGGTACTTCTGGAGGCATTACCATCCCTGACTTTAAACTCTACTATAGAGCTACAGTAATGAAAACAGTGTGGTATTGGCATAAAAATAGAGAAGTTGACCAATGGAATCGTGTAGAAGACCCGGATCTTAACCCACAAACCTATGAACACCTCATTTTCGATAAAGGTGCTAAAAGTATACAATGGAAGAAAGAAAGCATCTTCAACAAATGGTGCTGGCACAACTGGATGTCAACCTGTAGAAGAAAGAAAATTGACCCATATCTATCACCATGCATAAAACTCAAGTCCAAATGGATCAAAGACCTCAATATCAATCTGAACACACTGAACCTGATAGAAGAGAAAGTGGAAGTACCCTACAACAGATGGGCACAGGCGATCGCTTCCTAGGTATAACCCCAGCAGCACAGTCATTAAGGGCAACATTGAATAAATGGGACCTACTGAAACTGAGAAGCTTCTGTAAAGCAAAAGACACTGTCACTAAGACAAAAAGGGAACCCACTGACTGGGAGAAGATCTTCACCAACCCCGCAACAGACAAAGGTCTGATCTCCAAAATATATAAAGAACTCAAGAAACTAGACTTTAAATGCTAATTAACCCAATTAAAAAATGGGGCACTGATCTGAAGAGAGAATTCTCAACAGAAGAAGTTCAAATGGCCAAAAGGCACTTAAGGTCATGCTCAGCCTCCTTAGCGATCAGGGAAATGCAAATCAAAACAACATTGAGATATCACCCTTACACCTGTCAGAATGGCTAAAATCAAAAACAGTAATGATAGCCTTTGCTGGAGAGGCTGTGGAGAAAGGGGGTACCCTCATCCATTGCTGGTGGGAATGCAAACTTGTGCAACCACTTTGGAAAGCAGTGTGGCACTTTCTCAGGAAATTTGGGATCAACCTACCCATGGACCCAGCAATGCCACTCTTGGGAATATACCCACGAGATGCCCGATCATATGACAAGGACATTTGTTCAACTATGTTCATAGCAGCATTATTTGTAATAGCCGGAACCTGGAAACAACCTAGATGCCCTTCAATGGAAGAATGGATGAAGAAAGTATGGAATATATATACATTAGAATACTACTCAGCGGTAAAAAACAATGACTTCGCGAATTTTGCATGCAAATGGATGGAAATAGAAAACACTATCCTGAGTGAGGTAACCCAGACCCAAAAGGATGAACATGGGATGTACTCACTCACAATTGGTTTCTAGAGATAAATAAAGGTCAGTGAGTCTATAATTTGATATCCTAAAGAAACTAAATAAGAAGGTGAACCGAAAGAAAAACATATAGCTATCCTCCTGGTTATGGGAAGTAGACCAGATTGCCGGGCAAAAATTTGGGATCTTGGGGTGTGGTGGGAGGGGGGGGTGAGGGAGAAGGGAGAGAAATGAGAAGGGGAGGATGGGGGGAACCTGGGGGAAACGGGATGTTTGGGATAAAGGAAGGTTGGTTAGGGGGAGCAGAGAAGCACACATCTTAATTAAGGGAGCCATCTTAGAATAGAAAAAAATAAAATAAAAAAAAAACAGTTTCCAATAGAGAGAGCTTAAAGCTGCCTAACAGGTACTCAAACAGGTAAAATATAAATCAACAGGTAAAGTATACAATAATCAACAAACACAGTATATTAATTATAATGCAGCTATGGCAAGTGTAAATATTAAATATAAAACTTATTCTACAACATTTTTATAAAAAATGCTGTTTATGGCAAAATCTTCTCAAGTTTTGCCAATTAAGATATTAAACTCTTAATTTAAACCAGTAGCCTATCTGGTACAAAAGGGCAGGATAAAAGCTAAAAAATGGCTTGATCCCCAGATGATTATTGCTACAATTCACACAACTGTATTTTGCTAATGTTATAGCAAAAAAATCCCTTAAAGGATTTTATGCTAAATTTTACAAATGGCTCTTCCAATGGAGGAACTGCATATATGGCTAATAATAATAAAAAAAATATTATGGAGCATAATAAGGCTCCTTGTAAGCAGCTTATGAAACTTGCAAGTAGATCCAGATGCAAACGGATCTGACATGATAACACCAAGCTGACCTTTGCTAGGGGCAAGGTGGAAAAGCCCTTGCAATGCATTGTGAAAAAACCCGACCTATATATATTTGGGGTCGAGGATATGTTTATGCTTTTTTCACAGAAAGAAAATAAAAGCTGGGCCTGATGTCGAGGCTGCGCTGCGGACACAGAGGAGTTCCTGAGGCGATTGCAGAGAGGTCCTTAGTCTGGCTTTTCCTGCCCCCAAGGAGAGGAGTCCCTGATAACAGAACCTGCTGCTCCACTCTACAGGGTGTCAATTCTGCCTCCTGAGTCCAGGGAGACCCGGCTGAGATAATGCCAGGATGTGCTTCAGATAGCTGAATCCAGCTCACCTCACCCAGGAATCCCACCGGCCCTGAAGCACAAGTGCTAAACTGCTTCTGCAGCTTGAACTCTGGTCTGCTTTGGAGCTGAGATGCAGACTGGACATCAGACTGTTTTAATCTCTGGGACACAGAACTCATTTTAATTAAAATACTAACCTCTTCACTTAAGAAGGGGAAAGATTGGGGTTCCTGTGACTGTTGCTCAGAGTCTGGAAATGGTGATATTTGACAACAATGTATGTCATTGTACTCTTACTGAAATTGATCTAATGATATTTGTAACTGCTTATAGATGTTGGGAAAGGTTTGACACATGCTGTAAAGTGTTTGGGTTTAATGCATATGTTAAGAATTTTAGATTTTGATCCCTTTTTTCACCTCCCTAATTGATGGCAGGCAAGCACACGTAACTTTTTGTGGAGTAGGCATTTAGGAAGGAGGACATACCATGGGCCAGACTAAAAGGTGAATACTGGGTTTGGAAGGTGCCCCTTTCTTCTTGTCTGGAGATGGAGTTATTGGGGCCAAAATTATATCATATCTTTTGTTTAAGGAGCACCTCACAGATTTTTCATTAATGATAGATACAGGGGCCCAATGACGGGAGTTAGTGTGGATCCTCACCTAAATTTCAAACCATACAGAGGCCGTACAGGCCGGCTCAACATGGCATGGTTTTTAGGTGCGAGGGCGCTCTCCACATAGCCTAAGACAGGGTGCCCTGTGATCTGCTTACTTTAATCCTACTAGATACCTTTTATTTGAGAAGCTCCAAGAAACTAATGCTACTCATAAGGCACCCCTCTGTTCCCAGGAGAGGTAAATTGCTTCACCAGTCGAGAGGAGGGTCTCTCCTTGTCCCAGTCCCTTCTCCTTTAGATCTGACACCATGGTTGACTCTGTCTTGGTGCCCTCCACCTATAACTACTTGCCTTTATATAAGAAAGGAGGAATATGTTGGGAGCCGTTTCCCCCCTAAAGATTGTTACAGAAACCATCACCTTGGGGAGCCTGCAGGGAACCCCAAACCCATAATTATGTTAAGAATAGTCCTATTGGCAAAACCTGCCCCACACCCAATTAGCTATTCGCTAATTGCTAACGAACCTAATCTGATAGCGGAACTGCCTTAAATTCCAGCTATCCAGGGAACTAGGTGTGGCAACTCCTGACTTCTTGGCCTACCTGACCGGATGTAGGTTACGTGACTGGGACCACGCTGCCAGATTCCATGCTCCTGTGCCCCTGCTCCCCAAGCCCTCATTCAGGGGGTATATAAGTTGTTACCCTGTCCCTAATAAACGGAGGCTTTGACAAAAAAAAAAAAAAAAAGAAACCAATGGAAACATATAAAGCTAAATGTACTCTTTTCTAAGTATATTTCAACAACAGTGCAGTTTTCTTTCTCATTTTCTGTTCATTTGTTCATCATTAAATAAAAGTATATTATTTTGGAAAAAAAATACCAATAAAAGGATCAATTTGTTCCTGTATAAAAAAAAAATCAAATACCTGAATTACACCCAGAAGGCTGAGAGTGGATATTATTAAATACCTGGTGACCATTTTTTCTATCTGAGGAGGCAAACGCCACCCACCTTTTTCCTATACAGGTATTCCAGACTCTTCCCTCCATTACCCATCCTTAGGGGAGATGTTACAAGTGCTTTATGACTTGCTGATCTCTTTTGCTATTGGCAAGAGATCATGCTAGATTCTAGACCTTGTAGCTCTAGAACCCAGTCTCGTGGCCATATATGCTTCGTACAAGAGTCTCTCTGTAGTCACACCTTGAGCTTTACTGTGCACCTGGAATTGGACTGACTCCACTGCTTGTTGCTTGGAAACCTTTTCCCAAATTACTGTGCTTTAAATGTGCTGACAACAAACTGCCTAGTATTAGACTCCTCAGAGTATGATCTTGATTGATGAAGTCAATCTGTGCCCAGTTTTGATTCTCATCTCTTCTCGAGGCTTGCTTCCCTGCCTGACACCTACAAGGATCCCCTCAAAAACTGTAAATTCTGATCTGAACCAATTATCTACATAAGAAATAATAAGACTTGCAAATTGGGCTGGAGAGATGGCTCAGAGGTTAAGAGCACTGACTGCTCTTCCAGAGGTCCTGAGTTCAATTCCCAGCAACCACATGGTGGCTCACAACCATCTGTAATGAGATCTGGTGCCCTCTTCTGGTCTGCAGCATATATCTAGGGAAAATGCTGTATACATAATTAATAAATAAATCTTTGAAAAAAAAAGACTTGCAAATTTATTAGTGGAAGAGCATGAAGGAGGCATTCACAGTTCCAAATCCAGTGTTTTTTGACTGCATCAATGTTCAACGGAAAGCCTGACATTAACACAGAGGGAACAATTTCCTTGTAGTTTGAAAGTGAAAGCTTTTAAAAGAATTTATTTTGATAAAGTAGGAACATTAAGTTCTTCATATACAAACTCCATTTCAAACCATAAGTCTGAGTTTTTATTTTCTTTTAATAGAAGTCCAGACTTTCCAGCAAAATTTATTTGACCTTGGAAAAGACATTTGACCTCAAGCATTTCCATTTTTCTCCCTGGCAATTATTCAAAGAGAAATAAAAGTAAAAACAAGATGCAGTTTAAGTTGCTTTCCCAAAACCATGGCAGAAATCCAAAAATCTTGTAATGGTTTTGCTTAAGAATTATTTAAATGTACCTCAAAAGATAATTCTACATTGCCAGAAAAAATGTCAGAAATATATTTCATTATAGAATTCAAATACTGTATAAATAAGTGATATATATGTGACAGAAGTGGACCTTTTCTCAGCTTTTTTTGCATTTGCCTAATGTTGCTATCTTTAAACCTTTAACAACCAGATGGAAGTACAAGTTGAAAATAGAGCATTGTGTGTAAGCACAAGGCCTGGTGCTTGATTTTCACCATCAAACAATAAAAACAGTGTTGTTTAAAAAGGAAGATGACACTGAAGAGTAGCAATGCTGTTACTAAAAGAAGCTAATTAAATTATAGACTCAGAGAAATCCCTTACTCTTTACCTGAGGAAATAAATTCTAGGAAGACTATAGTTCTAAACACGAGATGTAAAATAGCAAAGCTAATGAAGCTAACTATGGTGCTATCTAGATCACATGAGCAACTGGTACAAGCAAAGATTTTTAAGTAGAACAAAACACACAAACATTACAGAGGAAAAAAAGAAAAACTCATCAATAAAGCTATTGAAATTATGGACTTCTGGATAGAGTAAGAGTATGTACTTACCTTATTATATATGAATTCCTTTGTTCAACCACTAGAAGAACCAAAAAAATAAAAAGGGAAGAATGGAGAAGTTAAGAGAACATCTCATCTGTTCTTCTCACATGCCAAGAGAAAAAAAAAGCTTCCAGACTCAGGGAAAATTCTTGATGAATCTGGATTGGACCAGCACTGACTGCTACAGGTATTCTTCAACTGGTTCTACAAGTCTCTAGATGAACTTAGAGTTGCTTGTTATGTAAATCGACATACATATATTAAATATTGCACAATTTTAAAATTAACAAGCTATTACCAAAGCAATATAAGTGGAATCTCACAAAAATTGTGCTGAGAAGAGAAAGCAGGCCCAAAACAATACACTATAATTTTATATAAACACATTTGCAGAGCAGTAAAACACATGTAGAAAGATAGAGTCAAATAATAATGACTTCGATGAGATCCTAGATCTTCATCAAAACTCAGTGTGAAAATGCTTTGAACTGTAGATGTGTGACTGATACACTTTGTCAATAAGAAGGCTAGATACACATGATAGCAAAAATCATCATCACTGATTGTGATCCAACAGTGCTACGCGGTGTGATGGTATAAATTAATCATTAAATTGCAGATGAATTATTTACCTAGCTAGCATAACTACAAACATTTTAGATTGCAGAGATAATTTGTTATTATGCGTAGTAGTTATTTTCCTCATAACCATCAAAAAGTGCCTGACCAAATCTTAATGAATGATTTACCGTGGCTTACAGTTACAGAAAGTTTTCTAGGATGGGGAAGGCACATGAGAGAGCTGGATACCCTGCAACCATATCAGGAAGCAGAAACTAATGAATGCTGGTGGTCTGACATCTCCCCACCCCGTGTTTGTGTGTGTGTGGGGGGGGGGTATGGTGTGAGATTGGGTTTTGTAATAGATCTGACTAGCCTGATACTCATTAGGTAGATAATATTGGCCTCAGCATTATTGGAATCTCCCTATTCTGGCTCCTGAGTGCTCACTTTACAGCACTTGCCCACCCCACTTTGCTGACCATCGTACATTTGATCATAAAGATACCCATGTGCTCTGAGCCACCATTGCCCCAGCACATCTTGCAGGCAGGTCAGGTTGTTGGTCATAGATACTGTGGCTAGGTTGGTGTCCTAGTCTTGCTGCTGGGAGCCTAGCCTGGTTTCAGAAGACTAGGCTCCATCCATATCCTCCATTACTAGGAATCCTCACTAGCGTCAACCTCACAGGTTGCAGAAAACTTCTACTGCAATAAGCTTCCATATAGTCCACTAAAGGCCTGCCTATTCCAGTCATTTCTCCTAGTCCTTTCTTCCCACTCTGACCTGATCCCTCCTGTTCCCATCCCCAAAGGCCCCCCAGCCTACCCTCAAATCTGCAGAGGTTTCTTAATCAGGAGTTTGTGATGATGCCAAAGGGACTGTGATCCCAGATCTCAACCTTGATGTCAACCAGGCTGTGCTCCTGAGCCAGTCAAAGTTGACCTGGTGGGACCCCAGCAGGTTGCCCAGGCAGCTGAGTTGGGAAGCTGGCTCTGGCTTTGGTTGCTTCAGTGCACTGGAGTCTTGCTACTCCACTGTTGAGGCAGCTCCGGTCTGCACCTGTGCTTCCTTCCTTCTTCCTTTTCATTAAAGTTGTTTCAGCAGAAACTAAACCTGAGCAGTTGACTGAGTGGCAACTTCCACGCTTGAGTGGGTTTGTCCTTGTTTTTTAAAACTTCCATGAGAAGTAATAGAATGCAGTTTGTTCCAGTCATGAAAATGCTTCGTAGCTCAGATATCTAATAGACTGGAACTTTTTAAAGTCTCATTTTCCCATGGAATAGCTGAGTGCTCATGTTTCCATGCAATTCCTATCTGTGGTCATAACCCTGAGGGCGGTGTCACCAAGTAAGCCTTTTATGTCATTAGATTATGAGGGCAGAATCTCCATGACTTAGTAGTTTTATAAAGAAGATCTTATGAGCAAGATAGATATTAAGTGTTCTTACCACACACACACGCACACACACACACACACACACACATATACAAAGGCACACACACATACACATGCACGCACACACACACATACACACACTCACACATGCGTTAGTAGTTTTATAAAGAAAATCTTAGAGAATTGTCTGTTCTCCATGTGGGGACACAGACAGATGTTTCCATGAGCAGAAATTGGACACAGAGACTAAATCTACTGTTCCAGAAATATGGAAACCTCCTTTTTATTTAAATAGTACCCAGTGAAAGTATTTTGCTATCATACTTCGAAACAGACTAAGAAAATGCAACATACTATTTGTCAGAAAGTTAAGAAGGGGAAGAAGCATAAGATCTTAAACCATTAGTCAACAAACTATTTTTTTGTGGAATGGATCCTCAGGATTTCAAATGTGGCATGGGTTCAGCATCCCAAATATCTGTTCTCTGATGTGTAGGGCGTTAATTTTCATAGTAGCCAATATGAAAAGGACTAAATGACGAGTGGTGAAAGGACAGATAAAATAGTAGAGAAATCTTGCCTTTTCTAATGGCATGAGAGGCACCTGAAGGACAAGCTGCCATGTGCAATCAACCTGATACATAAATGTACATCATTCTTGATCTCCCTTATAAATGATATCTGAAATAAAATCCATTGACACCAGGAGGGAAAAGATGGTTGCTGAGGGCTGAGGCTCAGTGGTAGAGGAAAAAGAAAAGATAATGGCCAAAGGCATGAAGTTTCAGTCATGGAAAATGAATAAAAATGAGGAAATCTAATCATGACAGTATAAGTGTAACAAATTCTGTTTTACATCATATACTTGAAATTTATGAGCAAGATAGATATTAAGTGTTCTTACCACACACACACATACACATGCATGCACACACACATACACACACTCACACATACACACACACACCACATGCCACATACACATACACATGGTATCAATCAGTCCTGCCTGCAAAATGTGCTGGGACAATGGTGGCCCATAACTTTTGGAAGTGGCCAACCAATGTCGGACTTTACTTCTAGGCACACTCCACAAGAGGGAGCCCATGCCTGCTGGTGGCCAAGTCAATGGAGCAGCGTTAGTGGCAAATGAAGTTCGAGGTGTCAGCCCACCCAGAGAAAACTCTCTGATGGGTGAATCATGGATACTCAAGGCCCCAAGACCTTAAATTTCAGAATATCCTCTGTTTCTGATGTGCCTTTGCATGCCTGCCACTGCCATCTTTCTCTGGTGTCTGTCATGGTGTGAATGGGTGTGGGGAGATTCCCGCTGCCTGGAATGCAGTATATTTAACTCATGAGTACATTCTGATCTACTGGGAATTTTTGCCTATGGATTGTTATGACTATGATTTCTTCCTAAATTGTACTGTATAATTGATAATAATGTCACTTTAAATAGAGTTATGGAGACTAGAAGGATAAACAAGGAAGTGTCACACAGCTAGAACACATGAGTTCTATTGAGAAGCCATATAGATTGTGGTTTAGGTTAGTGATTAAGAAAAACAACTGAGTCCCAGTAGTCCAATTAGCTTAAATTCTTTTAATGCTAATGTTGGGAGATGTGTTCACAAGTTTTGGAGTACAGCATAATGGAAACAAAGCTTTGAAAATAATAAGTAAGACTAAGATGTTTTTGTTATATAGCTTTCAGATGGAAAGACCCAAGAAGACAACATAAAAGATTTAGAAAGATATACAGTTGAGAAACTCTTTAAGGTGGAGACAATAACAAAGAAATCTAATTACCATTAGCTAACATACCTTTCCTGCTACATTTGATTGACGACAAAAAGAAATGATTAATTCCTTATTCCCATTTCTGCCCTCAATCTTCTGACACGAAAAAATTGATGAATGAGTATGTACCCTAAAGATTTAGAGTAGAGTTGACTGATTCTTTTGATATATAAAAGTTTAGGTTTGTGATTCCTTTAAGATTCCTTATAAGAAGCCGGGTGGTGGTGGTGCACGCCTTTAATCCCAGCACTCAGGAGGCAGAGGCAGGCGGATCTCTGTGAGTTCGAGGCCAGCCTGGTCTACAAGAGCTAGTTTCAGGACAGGAACCAAAAGCTACCCTGTCTCGAAAATCCAAAAAAAAAAAAAAAGATTCCTGATAAGATTACCTTTCAAGATAAGTAATAAAGTGATTGATTCTTTTTTTTTTTTGTAAGTGCAATATGCAGCCTGCCAACAAAAGAGCTGGCTGAGAAAAAAATATTCTTGGCTTGCTCATATTCTGTTAATCTGTAACAAGTTGCTTAGATGTAAATGTGTATTGGTTCTTGGGAGACTTTGTTTTAATCATGTAAGGGAGATGAAAAACATGTTTTTATCTGTATTCATTATAATATCCACTTGAAAAATAGAGTGTAACCACATTGCAATTCCAATATTGCTTGAAAAATTTGCTGGGGTATATAAGCTGTACAAAAGAAGTATACAACAAAAGAATAAAGAAGGAAACCATCAAGAGAGTGAGTATCTTTTCCCTTAACCACCTTAGTTATATATATATAACAGGATCTATGAATCTATAGATTCCTTTGAGTCCTGCATTGCTGGAAGCAGACTCCCCAGGCAGTAGTACATGCTCTATACTGCCAGGCTGATGAAAAGAAGAGGCTGGCTAACCCAGAAACCCAAGGTAGAACCAAAAATGACTGATCTTTAAAAGAAAAAGAAAAGCAATAAAATTATTCTTAATGATATTCTGTATATGATAGATGGGTGCCTTGCCCAATTATCATCAGAGAGGCTTCCCAGCAACAGATGGGAACAGATGCAGAGACCTACAGCCGGGCATTACTCAGAGAGAGTCACATTGGAGGCTTCCATTGGGCCCCTCCCCTCAGAGATAAGAGGAACTCCATGGAAGAGGGGGAGGAGAGACTGTAGCAGTCAGAGGGCTTGGAGGACACCAGGAGAACATGGTCCATGGAATCACATGGGTTCACATAGACTAAAATGACAATTACAGGGCCTGCAAGGGTCCACACCAGGTTCTTTCTGTCTTTGTTAGGGCTCTTGGCTTGGGATTCCTAGCAGCAGGACCAGGTGTAGCTCTGACTTTTTTGCCTACTCTGGCAACTATTTTATTCCTATTTGGTTGCCTTGTCCAGGCTCCATATGAGGGCTATTGCCTTGTGTTAATGTAACTTGTTTTGCTCTGTTTGACTGCTGTCTCTTGGAGGTCTTCTATTTTCTGGAAAATAACCAGAAGGCGTGTGGACATGAGAGAAATGGGAGGTAAGGGGGAGCTAGGAGTAGTGGAGGGAAGAGGAACTGTGGGTGTGATGCATTTTATGAGAGAATCTATTTTCAATTTTGTAAAAAAGATCATAAACATAATAAGTTGGATCATTTCTATTGCTTCTGCAACTCCATCCTACTTCACGTTCTGATAAATCAGTTCATATATCCTGTCCATTCTCAGTCTTTATCAAATCCTTTCATTTTAATAACTAATTGATAAAGATAGTTTGAAAACAGAATCATAACAGCAGCAGAAGCTACAACTTCAAGTCATGCAAACTGACCGCAACTAATCCCAAATACAAAATCTTGTGCTAAGTCCCCATTGTTAGCATTTTTTCACTCAGTATTCAATGGGATATTCTGAAGTCCCAGGTGCTGTCTGTCACAATAGAGATACAACTGCAGCAAGTAGGTCATACCCCATCTTTGGGGTGCTTATATTATAGGACAGTGCTGGCAGTAAAAATACTATGTCATATATGCTGTGCGTAAGTCAGGGGAATGGAACACACCTAAACAGTATGTCATGGATGCTGTGTGTGAGTCAGGGAGGAATGGAACACACCTAAACAGTATGTCATGGATGCTGTGTATGAGTCAGGGAGGAATGGAACACACCTAAACAATATGTCATGGATGCTGTGTGTGAGTCAGGGGGAATAGAACACACCTAAAAAACTGGCAGTACCTTCCTTTTAAAGTCCCAAATTCACAGTGTGGGTCACGAAAGTTACATTATTATTTAGTCATTTGCTTTTCACCACACTTAACAATACATCCCATGCCTCCTCTTTCTGAAGATGTTTCTTTCTGATCCAGTAACTATTAGCCTTCTAACACACTTTGACATCATCTCCTTCAGGGACCTCAGACACTGTTTGGTTCTACCCTGGATTTCTGAGCTAGCCAGCCTCTTCTGTTGGTCATCCAGGCAGTGTAGGGCTGGTGAGTCTGCCTCCAGGAGCACAGAACTCAAAGGGTTATTATTGCATTCATTAACTGGAATGCAGTGTTTGGAAGGTAATTCACTATTATCATTCCAGAAGTTCTGAGTGATAACACTCTCTAAATACCTCAGAAAGCAGGTGAATGATTGATGAGATAAGTTATTCAGGTTTGCAAATTAAGCTTGACAATCAGGAATGTTAAGAAAATTAGAGCAGTTTAGAAAAGTAAATTCTGAAAATACACTAAATTATTTACAAAGGCAGAATTCTCATTTTTAAAGTTGAGCTTTCTGCAAAACAGTTATAAAATTTTTTCAACATGAAGTGCCTAAAAAAAATCATAGTTCTACAAATGAACAGACTAGCGCACGAGACATTCCATCTTAAACAGCAGTTTTCATCTTAATATTTTCTTGATCATTTTTAAACAATGACAGACTACTAAAAAGACATTGCTTTATAGTAATTTTTATTTGATTCAGTCTTCATTCTCTTTAAACCAAATCTAGTCTCCAAATGAAACAGCCTTGCTTGCAATTAGTCTTTGGTAGAAAAATAGACGCTTTTTCTAAAAGTCAAAAATAAAATCTTGATTATTAAAATAGAATTACTTTTGCAAACTAGAATCCCATTTCACATTTTCAAATTCCTGAAGACTGTTTTTTTAAAGAAAATATGACAAATGTTATGGGAAGAGAGAATTAAGAAGCACCAACTAGCATCTTCCCCAGGAAAGCAAGACTCTCTTCTAGCAGATGGTGCAGTACATGCATGAGTACTGTCAGCAGGAGAATGCCTTTGCCAGGTAGAAGGCAGGGTGATAGGTTGGGCTCTACAGGAGCCTTTATACACACGTTGTCACCTGTGCACACACTAACACTTTCTACGGATTCTATATCAGATCTCTCCATACAGTTCGTGTTGGTAAAACAGCTGCATTGAAAATGTTCATGAAAGTACTTCAGGTCTCCAACTCTGGGGCGGCCATGGATTAAATACTTTCCACTTCTCATTAATTCAATATTAAAATGACTTGGGTTCAAGTGAAGATAAACATCTGAACTTTCATTTTTCTTTGCGCACACGCCTTGTTCCTTACACAGTGTTTGGCTGCACATTTTGGCAGCTAGGGTGGCGTTGATTATGTACGGGTTCAGGGTTCTCTTCATGTAATTATGAAGGATCGGGCAACCTGGCTGTGAAAATAATAAGGCAGTCAGCATAACAAGGCACAAGTTCCTTTGTGAACAGATAGACTATAGTAAGTAACTCTTAAGGAAGAAAGAAACATCAGACTGAACAAGCAGTAGGAAATACTCTTTTTCACTTTAACAAGCAAGGTTATTCTAACTAGTTTTGTCATCTCTAGGTTTATCACGTCACTGAAGAATTGTTTAGTTGAGGCTTAACTTATCTTAGCCTTCATCTTCATTAATTAGGATAACTAGTTATCTTCATTAATTCATAAATTAATCAGGAGAATGGAATGTTATAGCTGCTAGACAATGGGCTTTAAGACTAACTTGCGTGATAGGAGTACCACCTTCATTAATGACCATATCTGTCAACCTAAGATATCTCCAGGTTTCTAAATCTTAGTTTAATATGTGGCCCACATCATGAAAATTAGTTATCTTGGTTGTGCTTCTGCTTCATTAATTTTAAATTAGGAATTATTTTTTTTATCCTTGCCTCATAGGCTTATTGTGAAAACAAATGATAAGCTATATATGGGACCTACCATTTCCTCAATTAATGCTCAAAAAATCACAAAAAAAAAGCCTGGCGGTTCCAAAACTACAGAGAAACCCTGTCTCGAAAAAAAAAAAAAAAAAAAGCCGGGCGGTGGTGGTGCACGCCTTTAATCCCAGCACTCAGGAGGCAGAGGCAGGTGGATCTCTGGGAGTTCGAGGCCAGCCTGGTCTACAAGAGCCAGTTCCGGGACAGGCACCAAAGCTACAGAGAAACCCTGTCTCGAAAAACCAAAAAAAAAAAAAAAATCACAAAAAACTGTAACAAGAATTCCATGTCAGATAAGTTTAAACATTAAATGTGGTTCCAAACCTGATGGCTCAAATGATATATATTCAGTCATATATAATGACAGTCCTTAGACAAACCGTAGACTACAGTGATAAGGAGCATAAGTGATCCATCTTAACAGTACTAAAATGAAAACAGTGTTCTAAACCTTCGACAGTGACCCTTAAAACACACTGAAGGCAGTCCTGGTCTCTCATGATTAATGGTTCTACTGAATGATTGGACTGTGGAAGTACACTGGCAAAAATGGCAGGGAATCTGGGCAGCTCTGACTTGAATCTACACTTAATATTTTCCTTGTGTTGAAATTCTTCATTGTTGAGTCAGTAATTGCCTGGCAAAAATATCTGCCCTATAGTCCCTAGAGACTGTGTGAGTTTACAGTAAAGAGAATGTAGATGTGATTGGAAAATGTTGGTTTACAAGGGAAGATTTTCTTGAGTTGTCTAAGAGGGTTCCATATAACGAAACAAGATCTTGTAAGTATATTAACTTTTCCAATTTTGTTCATAGATAACATGAGGCTTTGAGATAGAAGTATAAAACATGTATCTTTGCAGTAGAGTATGGTGACACACCCCAAGAGAATCCAAAGGATCAGGAGATCAAGGTTATATTCAGCTACATAGCAAATGAGTAGTCAACCAGTATATCATACATGGAACTCTGAAAACATACATACAAGTAACATAATATGGACTGAGTAGGTTATATATAGAAGGAGATATGTATATATACATAAATATGTAATAAGTAATGAAAAGAGCTCATCAATTTGAAGAAGAGTAAGGAGGTATATTTTGGAGAATTTGGAGGGAGGACAGGGAATTCTATAATTATAACATAAATAAATAATAAAAATAAAACAAATCACTACCACTAACTCTATAACAGAAGAAAAGATATAGGACCTTTAAAAGCACAAAACTTCTAGAAGATAGAAATGATAGTCAATCAATAAAACAGATGAAGACAAAAATGGAGGTAGGAAAAAATTAAGACTAGAGATAGAAGGATAATTTGGTAAATATTTTATTTGCTTTTTAGGAAAAGATTTAAACTGGCCCTCTAAGAGATGCTGTATAATAATTACACCTACAATGACCAACTTCATATTATCAATCAATAAAACTAAATGCAGATTTAGGAACAGAGAGCACAATCATATAGCATGAGCATGTGAAGGGTTCCATCCATGCAGATACAGCAGATGATACACAACCTGAGGCGTGCAGGTGCACATGAAGTGAAACAGCTGGCCTATTTTTGAGCTTCAGTTATTTGAGAGTTTTTAACACAATTTATCTTATTGTGTCTTTCTATCCTTTAATTTTAATAATGACTGTGATTTACAACTGGCTCGCAAATTTCCTGATAAAGAGTCAAGTTTCATAACGTAGGACTGGTAGAGCTGGCTTCTTCACACAGTGAAGATGATGGATACAGTGGAATGATAGGAAACGGCTTCCTTGACACTTTTTTGTGGAAAGCTGTAGCAACTAAAAAAGAAAATAACTGGTTATTGGGACAATGGAACAGGAACTGGCGAGGGAAACGACTTCGTTTGTAAAATGCTTTCTGTGTCAATCTAATTATCTGAATTTCATCTTTAAATCTACTTCAAAAAGTCAGACACAGTGTTATTTGTGTTTAGGCCCCTCACTGGTGGGGTAGAAAAAAGAGAATCCTTAAGGTTTGCTGGCCGGACAGTCTAGATCAACTGTTGAATTCCAGGTTCTGTGTAACTCTCTGTCTCTAAAGATAAAGTTAGAGAACAATTATGGAAGATGAGATCCTGCCTCTGTTTCTACACACCCACACCCATACACATACACACACCACTGTTTCTACACACCCACACCCATACACATACACACACCACTGTTTCTACACACCCACACCCATACACATACACACACCACTGTTTCTACACACCCACACCCATACACATACACACACCACTGTTTCTACACACCCACACCCATACACATACACACACCACTATCCTTGCATTTATCATTTTCTGAGTGAACCTGAGGAACTAGAACAAAGGATCCATATCAACACTGATCACAAATGACAGCAAATGAAAGAGGGGCGATGATAACAGTCAAATGTTCATGAGTTGGGGGAAGAAGCAGAAATACATAGGAAAAGTGAACAATGTCAAGACAGTACGTAAAATGGAAAAGTGATACTGAAATCTATCCCCGAATGAATTATACTGCAGATCTTTGGGAGGAATGGTAAAGCATGAACAGCTAAGATTAAAGTGACATTAAAAACAAATGTGACAGCTAATAAGTGCCCCCCATCCTACTCATTGTTGATGCCTGATTGATTCCTCCTTTGAAGAAGGGTGAAGTTCTCAATTCTTTTATGTTTATAAGGAGATAGTATACATAAGTCATAAATGGGCCCATCACTGAATTAATGCCCTTGAGAAATGGACTTATAATTCTGGAAGAGCATCAGCAAGAATTTGAAATATAACCTTGGAAGATTATAATTTTAAGATAATTTTCTGAGACTCAAAGTTTTACCAAGAGACACACACTCGTTCTTAACTTGCATTTTCTGTTAGTTATTTTCTATTGATCAAACTAGAAATAATAAAGTCACACAAAATAGACAGGGAGAGTCAGAGAACCTTGAAATGCATCTGTTTTAAATGAAGTGTTTTGCTATTCTGTTTAAATGCAAATATTCACAGCATATGCAGCTACATGTTAACGATGTTTATATTCATATACACACACACCAACTCTTTTATTCAGTAGTATTGTGGAAATAGGAACAAATATTTTATATGGGGAAATAAATCATATATGCCTGTTGTCTGACACTAACCATCATATCAGAAAACTGAAATGGTAGTCCTAGCTCTGCTTACAAGCCATGGAGCCAGAGAAATTGAGTTAATTCACTAAATATCTGATTCCTCGCTGGAAGAGAGGTATGACATTTTCTACTTCATAATGAAAGATGCAACACAATTTGATGCAGCAAATACTGAACATCTGCTACTTGCCCAGCGTAGTACTAATTTTTGTAACACCAAGTCTTCAAAAACATTAAGGATAGAATTATTTTCTATTTCGTACCAATTCAACTTACCGCACGTTGTGCTAAAGTCATAGCATCCCAAATTATAATCCCAGCAGGACCCAAAGCAACAATTTCACCAATTGTATTCACAAGGTCAGCCTGACAAAGGTGATACAAAAAGTTAGCAGGGGGGGATAAATGGAAGCATACACAGGGCAACATCAACAAGCTAAGCATGCTGACTTAACGATAACAATCTATTTCTACACTATTTAAATAATTACTATGGCACTTCTTTAGTATTTAAAAAAAGGCTATTGTTGCAATTACTTCCCCTGGAAATATCCATAAAATAAAAATAAAACAGTTAAAAATTTGTCTATATTTTATGATTTGCCATGGTTGCTAGCAGGTCATATGACTACAATAAGCACTAAAATTGCAGTAATTTTATCTCTTTTGGGGAACATATAACTAGCCCTGTGTCTATTATTAAGTGATATATAAAGCTGAATTACATGTCCTTTAAAAATAACATTGCTTTCCAGTAAAAACTATTTGGAAACACTAGGTCAAAGATGTTGTACACCATTTATTTACCTCCTCAAGGTATTCAGAAATGTTATCAGTAAAAACAAGACGTATGTAGACAAAAATCGGGACAGGATTTTTTTCATTCCGAACTTTGGACACTCGGATAGATTCCACTACTCGGTAGCGGACATAGAGTGCAGCTTGTCGATTAGATTTCAAGTCTCTCTTCAAATAAACAGATGGGTAAAGGCCGGTGCTTTCTTGCCACATCCAGTTAAGAGCATCATTTCTTTGCTTTTCCACGGGAGGGCACATCCCATTATATTTTGGGTCTTGAAATTTATTGTTATAGCAATCAGGAAAGAGATAATAACCCCATAAGTGTTTTGGTCGAATTAATTTTCCTAGTTTTAAAGTCTCTTCCATGAACTTCCTTCCTGCGGCTTCAAATTCATCTTTGGCTTTTTTGGTGGCATCTGCGATACTAATTCCTGCATTATTTGCCTGGACCAAGGCAATAGACTTATTCCTGTAGATATCCTTGGGTCTCCAGTTTCTCAGCCAAGTGGGCCTCCATTCTTCCCAGTCAATGACAGCTAAGCCTAATTGGTCTGTTGGGATGTAATGCTCTATGTCAGTCTTAGCTTTGGTCAGATGATCTTGCAAGTTCCCTAATTGAGGTATTCCTCCATGATGTTCGGCTAGCTTTGAATCTATGTGAGGATAGAAGCCAAGTCGATCAACATAAAATAGTGTAACAGGCTGCCCTGTGGCCGTTTTCCGGGGACTTCCGATTAAAGGGAAGAGGCTCAGATCTAGTGAGTGATTAAATTGTCCAATACAAGCTTCAGTTGGGACATTCCAGACCCAGATTAAAGTCTCATTTGGAATAATTGGCCCTGCCCTATAATCCATACTCAAAGAACATGGAATCAAAAGGGAGATTATTAGCACTGCCTGGAATGTTCCCCCAGACTCAGCAAAGCACCCCCAAAAAAGGTATTTAAATTGTAATCCTCCCATTGCAGAGAGTAATTACTACGTAGACACTTATTTCTTCTTACACAGTTAGGTCTGTCCAGTATTTGATATAAAAGATGAGAAAGATAATGAAAGGAAATGAGGTCACCCTGAGGGATGACACCCTGAGTATGATGACTGCTTTACGTTGAAGATTATTCTTCTTGAGTCACACTTCAGAAATATTTTGCAAATCATCCAGAACTGAAAAAAAGACAAATATGGAATTCACTGTAGCCATAATAAGAGCTTTTCCAAGTCCAATTTTATATACAGAATTTAAATCAATATCAAAATATGGAAGACTTTATTTAAAGTTTTTAAATCAATAAGATTTTTCTCTCTTATGTTTGATAGCCAATTCTGTAACAGTCAGCATTTAGTTAATCTTTAAAAATTATTCCTAATCTCAAAAAAGAATTGAATGTAACTATTTCTTCTTACATCATTCCCAGGTATGTAAGATGCTATATCTATGAATACTTTTTAAAAAATACCAGTTTGATGTATATAAATTTGTATGTATTGGTTGTGAAAAACCACTCTCTCATGATCTACCAAATTTTCAAAACACATGCCACAGAAATTGAAATATTTTTCATTTTTGTCATTTGTGTGTGTGTGTGTGTGTGTGTGTGTGTGTAAATGTAAGTGCAGTCTTGGGAACTGACCTAAGACATTGCATATGCTATGCAAGCACTGAAATGTGTTATGTCTCCAGTAGTTTGTTTGTTTGATTGCTTGTTGATGTATTTATTGGGTCATGCTATCATTAAGTTTCCTTGGATACTTGGATACTGGAACTCATGATCCTTCTGTCTCAGCCTCCAAAATACCTGGGGTTATTTGTGTACAACCATCCCTGCTTGCAATTTGGTCTTTCCTCCCACTTTATTTGTGCTTTTCCTGTAGAGGGAAGTATGAAAGAAAGGAAAAATCATTTTCCCACAGGTATCAATTAGATCTCCTTAGTGCACTACTGAATCAAAGTTTACAGTGATGTCCTCTCACTATTAAAATTAAAACACTACTAAATAGCGATTGCCTCTAGTCTTGTTAATAAAAATGAGATGGGAATTCTGATCTTTAAATATTGTTTCAGCAGCAAGACTGTGTTGTCATTCTAATCAATGAAAAACTGAAGTGTAACAGCAATGAAATGGTCTGAGGTAAGAACCAGACTTTTAAAATGAAGAAACCTTTGGATTAATTAAATATTACTTAAACTTGCCAACAAGATATTGCTCAATTGCTGTTGTTTTATTCTTAACAAATATCATATGTCATTGACAGACAATAGGTCATGAAGCGACTTCTTTGATAGACATATTCAATCAGGCCCTGAACCTGAGAACACTTCTTGATGAATCTAACTAGAAAGCCCTTATGAAGGCACAGTGAAGACTAATTAGATACATGATGATCTAAGAACGTGATGGTCAGTCCTACATCTTGCACTCTTCTCCAATCCAGAAGTCACAGCTATCAGTTATCTGCCTGCCAGTTTCAGAGCTGTAATGGGCATAGAGCTGTAATGGGCATGTGTAAAGAAACAATAATACCTGAAGTCGATTGAAGAGAGTCTGGATGAGCTATAGTAGAATGTGGGAGAAATGAAGTATCATAGTGGCAGGGTAAATAATAAGGGTGCAGTTACGTGTTATTCTGTGTTAGGAAACCAAAAAAAAAAAAATCTATTACTCTCAGCTCTCACACCATATCCAGAACGGAAGATTTCAGTAACCTTAAGAAGTGTGGAGGTATCTTTTTATCTACAAACAATGAATTCTACAAAAGACACCAACTGGGCATCCTCTGATCCAGACTAACTCTGACCCCCTCTCTATAGAGATAGAGCCATGAGCTGACAGCTCAGGACAGCATTCCTCTTCCCCACATCAGGAGGTAGTCCCAAAGTACAGGTGAGTTTGATCGACTAGCTAGTTTCCCACAGCCCCTTGTTTGAATTTCATTAATTTCCTTAAGCATAGGACTCTAGGAAACAGGTTTAGTGAATTGTCATAATAGATGCCAAGCGTGGAGGGATACATGGGGTCAACCGTGAAAAGCAGGACCAAGCTGCATGCCTTCCCCAGGTGGAACTCCATCCGGGAATCTCCCCATGGTCTGTGATCTAAGAACTCCCACTCTGCAGGCATGATGGAAGCACTGATAACTATATAAGATCTGATTAGACAGGAGAGGAAAGAGCTAATGACCACAATCTAGGGTCAAGGCCTGTAATTCCCCTTGCTCTCTGTGGAACCACAGTCATCATACTTGGTAAGGAGCAGTTCCTTTGGGAAAAGGAATCTTGGGTTTCTCTATGAAAGAAGGGTATTCAGAGAGTATATTACATTCAAAAGCAAAATCAAAAAAAAAAAAGGTATTTCTGTGTCCTGGCTGGAGAAAGGAAAAATTCTTCTACTACGGGGGGAAAAGTGAACCAGAAACGAAGGATGGAAATTGCAACTTATGTACAACAATATCATAGTTACATATTGATTTGTTTATATACTGAGTACAGTGATATAAACCACCTTTTAAAAACCACTCTTGGGCTAGAGAGATGGCTCAGAGGTTAAGAGCACTGGCTGCTCTTCTAGAGGTCCTGAGTTCAATCCCGGCAATTGATGGTGTCTCACTACTATCTATAATGAGAACTGGTGCACTCCTCTGGCGTGCATGCATACATGAAGGCAGAACACTGTATACATAATAAATAAATAAATCTTTATTTAAAAAAAAGACCACTAATTAATTGTTCACAGACAAGTAATTTATTGTCTCCAACTTAATCTCTTCAACAACCAGAAAATAATTCTTACCTGTCTGAGTATTCCTTAACTAATGTCCATAATTGCACTAAGCAACTGAATTTTCTAGATAGAATCAACAGGCATACAGTTTGACTTAGTCTCAAAGTCAGCTAGACATATAACTTTGCCTCATTTTAGAAATTTTCCCCTTACATGTTTAACTACAAAATATGGATTAAAAAGAACTATATTCATGGGTTCCTTATGATCTTCTAATAATGTATGTAAAGCTCTTGGGATAATGACTGTGAAAAATTCATAATACACCACCCTAAAACACAGCGATATGGCATTTTAAGCTAATGAGAATTAATCAAATATATAAGAAAGAAGGACTTTCTGATCCTCCCCTGAGCAAAAATCCCTTGTATTGGAGGTATCCTTCCTTATTCTAAGAACATCATCTTGTAACTGGACACTGGGTGACTGTCAAAATGACTCAAGGCTGTCAAACTTACTGCATATCCCATATTGTCATCTGGTTTCTACAGATGTGTCCCACTTATGTCCCCACATATTACTTCCTCTAGAAGTTTTCACTGGTCTCGCTTAATCTACATAATTATTTATTTCCTTAAAAGCTTATTAGGATGTTGGTTGTAGATATTTCTTTAGTGTAATACTCTGAATCACTTTGGCAAACTTCTATCTGCAAAAAAATATTTACATTATGATTCATAACAGTAACAAACTTACAATTATGTAATAGCAATACAAACAGTTTTATGGTTAGGGGTCACCACAGCATGGGAAACTGTATTAAAGGGTCACAGCAGCAGGAAGGTTGAAAACTACTGCTGTAGGGTTTGGGGCTGTTTGAAAGAAAATGACCCTTAAAGGGAGTAGCACCATTAGGAGGTATGACCTTCTTGGAGGAAGTGTTTCACTGTGGGGGCGGGCTGTGGGGTCTCTTTTCTCAAGTTTCCCTCACTGTGTTAGAAAGTTGACTTCCTGTTGCCTCTGAGTCAAGATGTAGAACTTTCAGTTCCAGCACCACAGCTGCCTGCATGCTGTCACACTCCCCATCCTGATAATAATGGGCTGAACCTCTGAAACTGTAAGCCATCACCTCAATTAAATGTTTTCTTCATGAGAGTTGTTGTGTTCATGGTATCTCTTCACAGCAATAGAAAACCCTAACTAATACAGTTTTTATTATTTTTCCTTTGATGATTGCTATGTAGTAAAAAAAATACTGAATAATATTTTTTGCTTTGCTTCTATTTATCTGTCAGTTCAAATCATAATCCCCAAATACAGAACTTCAGAGTCAAGATAAGGTTTGTTTGTTGTTGCTGCTGTTGTTGTTGTTGTTGTTCTGTTTGGGTCCTAGCAGAATGGGTTACCATTGCTTAAGATACAAGGCTTACTCCACAGACTATGACTGACATTTTGGAGACAGGAGAGTCATCACAAGGCAAGTTGTTTTCCTTACATCTGCCTCCCAGAACTCTGTAGAGTACGGATAATTTAAAAAGTTGTTACTGGAGCAGGCACACTTGCTGAAGAGGAAACTGCCCCCCATGTTCATGTCTGCTTCTAGAGTCTGCATGCTGATAATAGTATCTGAAAACGTATGAATGTTCCACCTCTTCTGAGAGTTCAATCATAAATGGACAAATAATTGCTATGGTGTGGCAAATCATATCAGGCTAACATATGAGAGGCAATCGATTCTGCCCTAGCATTCACATTCTGACCAAATTCTTTCATCATTCACTGACTGTCACATAACTATGTTTCTGGAGGTCAACACCGACCTAAGGGAATACCCCAAGTCTCACACTGCCCTGAAGACACTCCACTTGACTTTATACCTTCTGCCCTTAGCAGTTCCCACTCTTTGTTCACTGTCTGCATGTTTGGTGGATAGACTAAATACATATTCAAATAACCATGCTGACGCTATGACAGTAAAAAGGTCTTAGTAACTGTGATCATTCTTCACTTTCATATTTTTTATGGAGTGATTTTATCTAAAGGACTCATTTTCAACATGGGTAAACTACTTGTTCCAAAAGCACTGTGGCACTCATATGAGATTTCTGTTCTATAACAACATCAATATTTGAAACAAGAAGAACATAGCATCTAAATATAAAAGTAAGTTTAAATTTAAAACTCAATCAACAAGTTGAATCAAATGTCCAAAAATATTACATTGTTAATGTTTTACATTATAAAACCATACTTCAATTTTGAGGTATAAATAAAAACTTCTGGGTTAGTTTCAGGAAACCTTATAATTAGCAGTGTCTCTAAACCTTGAGTCCCTAAATTAATAAACTTTAAAGAGGATTGAAAGGAAAATTTGATGGTACCACTTGCAACTTAGAGTAACTAAGTAATATGCTAGTGGAATACCATGTGTACAAGCAGTGCACCCTTCCCTGAGGGACAATTCTCTTCATCACTTCAACCAAAAATAATCAGGTACTGTTACCTTGCAGCAAAGACACTTAGAGGCACCTGTCTGCCATCTGTTTCTCCGTCGAAATTTTAAAAACTCTTAATTCATGTAAATCATGGCCGTCCTAAACACCACCAGAACTCCTAAATCAGAGCAACGGAAACACTGTCCCTATAAGTGACATCATAGTCGGACCTTCACAGCTAATTCCAAAGTCCTAGAAGCAGATGACATCACAAAGTAGGCAGATTCTCCCAAGATACTTATTTCTGCCTCTTTTCTCCTATTTCCAATTCCTCCATTCTTTAGAGGACTAAATTAATTTTAAACAAAAGTTTCTGATTTTTCTCCTTTCCTTGGAAGCCTGACCAGTAACTGTTTTTTCTCAATCTATTCATCTTTCAGACATGTGTACAATATCACACAATACCAGCCCATGTCATATTAATAAACCATTCTGATAGTGAGTTCAGCATGAAGGTAGCATGGACAATTATGTAATCAGCTTTTATCCCTGCCAATGTGAATATCTAGTAGAACTACTGTTGATAGGGTTTATTGAAACTGGGCACCATTTGTGCCCACAGAGTAACTTCTCCCTACCCTTTCTCTGGGTGAAATCTTCATGCCTCGGAAAATCTCCAGTAGAGCTCAAGTCTGTTCCTTGATCAAAAAATGACACAGAAGGTCATTTTTTCTCTTTTATTGAATTTAACTATAAAGTAGGACAATATTGCAATTATAACCCTGTGGTTGGTTTCAGAGCCTGTACCTCAAATTCTTGATAAAGTTCTTCTAACATGCATTTATTACATTGTTCTTGCCAAGTAAACAGGTACATCAAGAGACTCATATAACATGGGATTGCTTAGCTATTCCCCTGACAAGGCCACCCATTTCTAAAATATTTCCATTAGAAGATCAGAACTCTGGAGTTAGCTGGAGAAATAGCTCATCTTACCTGTTTTTCTTCTCTTAATCTGTCTCCTGTCAATTCCTAGACATGGAGCCTAAAAAGAGTCTAGATATTTGTTTTCTCTCTCTTACACAGCTGGTAGAGGAACAGTTCCTCACTCCGTCATCATCAGTAGATGGGAAGAGCCACAGCTGAACTCTACATAGAGAGGAAGAGGTTTTGGAACACTCGGTCCTAAATGGGATGTCTCCATCAAAAATTTCTCCCCTCAAGGGTCAAGGAACTATGAGGAAAAGGAAATGAAGCCTGAGGGGACGGTTGACTTAAAACAGTGTCCTCCAGATATAAGACTGATACACGTACAAATTCACAAGCACTGGCAGCATGCATAGGGCCCACAATGCCCATATGTGTTAAAGACAGCGCCTTTTTGGATGTCAGTGTGGCAATTTCTAAGAAAATGAGGAAACAATTTTCCTCAAGACCCAGTAATACCACTTTTGGGTATATCCAAAGGACGCTTAATCATGCCACAAGGTCATGTGCTCAACTATGTTCACAGCAGCATTGTTTGTCATACAGAACCTGGAAACAATCTAACTGACCCTCGACCGAAGAATGGATTAGGAAAATGTGGTATGTTTACACAATGGAGTACTACACAGCGGAAAAAAATAATGACATCTTGATTATGCAGGCAAATGGATGGAACTAGAAAACATCATTTTGAGTCAAGTAACCCAGACACAGAAAGACAATTATCACATGTACTCACTCATAGGTGGTTTTTAAACATAAAGCAAAGAAAGCCAGTTTACAAACCACAATCCTAGAGAACGTAGACAACAATGACGACACTAAGAGAGACATACATAGATCTAATCTACATAGGAAGTAGAAAAAGACAAGATCTCCTAAGTAAATTGGGAGCATGGGGACCTTGGGGGAGGGTTGAAGGGGGATGGGAGAGGCAGGGAAGGAAGCAAAGAAAAATGTAGAGCTCAATAAAAAAAAAAAAAAACAGACAGACAGGATCCAAGTACTCAGAAGAGGAAATGCAAATGGACTCCCACCTCTAACTGAGAAGCTATCTCTGATGCTCAAAAGGAAAACTTCCTCTTCTCCAGTGGAATCTCAGTGGATACATTTGTTATTTCTGTTTATATGTACACCTATGCAAAGTTATTTAGGATCACAAAGTTTGGTTCTGAGACTGACTAGTGTTCAGTTTCTTCAGATCTGTTCTCCTGCAGCTAGAATTTCTTGGGGTTAAATAAATAACAGATCTGAAGAAACTGAACACTAGTCAGTCTTAGAACCAAACTTTGTGATCCTAAAAGGCAAGCTGCGCAAGGAACGTCTTCATGGATTGGGATTCTCAGCACATCAGGCTGGCTCAACCTTTGTATGAATTGCATTCATATACCTGCTCAGCAAGTTTGAGAGGAAACATGCTAAGAAAGCACCCTCTTCAAGGTTGTGCTATAAGTTGCCTTCCCTCAACCCAACTGAAATGGCCTCTGTTCTGTAAAATGTAACTTATTGAAAAAATTTTCTATTGTTTTTAAAAGGCTTACTAGAATAAGTAGGTTCAAATAGATGACATTTAAGACAAATAGTAGCAAAATATTGTTGATGTAGAATTCAGATACTTTTATGTTAGGTGTTTTTAGGTTAGCCTAGCCAAACAAGTGCCATGGTGATTAATAATCCTGATAGTATCTAGAGTCTCCTAGGAGGGAAATCTCTGGGCAAGCTTGTGATGGAGTTTCTAGAGTGGGCTAACTGAGATGGAAAGACCCGCCCTAGGTGTGAGTGGCATTCTTGTGTGGGCAGAGCTGGAGACTGAATAGAGCAGCAGTTCTGAACAGCAGCTTCAGACACTCTCTTGTCCTTATGCAAGTCCAGCATCTTGGAATCCTGCCATGACTTCCCTGCCATGATGGACTCTACCCTCAAACTGTAGGCCAAAATGAACTCTCCTTTAATCTGTGTATGTCAGGGGTTTTATCATAGAAATAGTTTAATTAAAACATAAAATTGGTGTCAAGAATTGGGCATTGTTGCTTTGATTCAGGGAACTTGTTTGTGACCGGAATGTGGAAGATTTTGAAACGCTGAACTTAAAATTAATAGCCCTAGTATGCTATAAACTGAAATTAGTGACCCATTCCAGTCAGAGCCCAGAAGACAAAAATGGTGAGGAAAAAAATGCAGGTCATGGAGTTTCAGAAGATAAACGGGACTCAAACAGGGATTTGGTAAAGACTGACAGAATTCAGAATTCTACACATATCCTGAGAATTTGAGTGATGCTGAATTCAAAAATAATGGATGATTCTGTCTGCCTTTGAAATGTGCTTACTCAAGCCTACAGTGAGAAGAGAGAAAATCAAACCAGGAAGATATAAAAATCTCAGCTGAATAGAAAAAGCAAAAAATTTGAAGTTGCACACAAAATGTGTATTGAAAAAAAAAAGAGCTATATAGGATGGCCAATTGTAGTAAAACATCATGAAGCTAATCAAAAACCTAGAAAGTACAGAAAAAGATAATCATTTGGAGTAGATATTTTTGCATTAGAAAATATTCTCTGCAACTGAACTAGTGAATATAAATTCAGGAATTCTGGTTTCATTTCCCAAAAGTCAAAGATATTTCAGTACTTTAAAAATGATGGTCAGGCTGGGCAGTGGTGACACATGCCTTTAATCCCAGCACTCAGGAGGCAGAGGCAGATGAATCTCTGTGAGTTTGAGGCCAGCCTGGTCTACAAGAGCTAGTTCCAGGACAGGCTTCAAAGCCACAGAGAAACCCTGTCTCAGAAAAAAACAAAAAAAAAAAAAAACAAAAAACAAAAACAAAAACAAACACCTAGATGGTCAAAATGCAATTATTGTCGATAGATTTTTCTTCTGAAGCAATTTTGTATATCAATTGATGTTATATGAATCCTGAAAGTTTTATGAAAGTGTGGATATATTCTCCTCTAATTCTTATTGTTCTTGCTCTTCAATAAAGCACTTAGGTTGGAGCAGGCTTGAGAGGGCAACTTACACAGGAGCCGATCCAGACTAGGGCCTTTTGAAGAAACAGGACTGAGCCAGAAACTTAGGCTGGAGCAGACCTGAGGCGGTGAGCTCTCCAAGAGCAGGACTGAGCCAGTGACCTAGACCGGAGCCTGCAGGAGCAGTTCTTGTCTAGCGACCTAGGCTGGAGCAGATGTGAGAGAGGAAACTTCACAGGAGTGCTGATCCAGATCAGGGACATTTGCGGAAACAGGAGTGAGCCAGTTATTTAGGCCAGAGCATACCTGAAACAGCGAACTCCACAGGAGCAGGTACAAGGGAGAAGGCAGGAACCAGAGACCTCTGCCAGCCCCGGCCTGATTCTGGGACCTCTAAGGAACTAGGCTTGAGCCAGGACCTCTGCAGGCCTCAGCATGAGTCTGGGACCTCCAAGGCATTAGGCAGGAACCAGAGACCTCCGTGGGTCAGGACATGAGTCTGGGACCTCTGAAAGAGTAGGCATGAGCCAGATCTTCTGCAAGTCGAGCACACCTGAGTCTGGGACTTCCAAGGGAACAGATTGGAACCAGAGACCTTTGCAGGACCAAGCCCAAGCCATGAACCTCTACAGGAGTGAATCCAGACCAGGGATCCAAACAGGACTGAACCAGCAAACTAGGCCTGAGAAGGACTGAGACAGTGAACTCCACAAAAGCAGAGCTAACCCCGGGAATGCCGAGCGACCTCCAGGAACACTGAGTGACCAACAGGATGACTGGAACCATGACACTGACTGTACCACAAGGAGCAACCATCAGAGCCTTGGATCCACTGGCAACTGGAAGATAGATCACCAGAGTCACAGACAGCCCCAACTACAACAGTCAGAGGAAAAGATGGGCAGACAAGGTAAGAACACACGCAACACCACAAAGAGTAACATAACACGAGTAAAAACTAGTGACCCGCGGGGCTGGAGAGATGGCTCAGAGGTTAAGAGCACTGGCTGCTCTTCCAGAGGTCCTGAGTTCAATTCCCAGCAACCACATGGTGGCTCACAACCATCTATGATAAGATCTGGTGCTCTCTTCTGGTGTGCAGACATACATGCAAGCAGAATGCTGTATACATAATAGATAAATCTTAAAAAAAAAAAACTAGTGACCCTACAACAGCAAAGGTTGAACAATCAAATATAGATGAAGCAGAAGAAAATGACCTAAAAAATAACTTTATGAGAATGCTTGAGGCCCTTAAAGAGGAAATGAAAAATTTCCTCAAAGAAATGGAGGGAAAGACAAACAAAACTGGAAGACATCAACAAATCCCTTAAAGAAAACCAAGGAAAAGCAATGAAATATATGAAAGAAACTACACAGGACTTGAAAAATGAAATAGAGACAATAAAGAAAACACAAGCTGAGGGAATAATAGAAACAGAAATCATGAGAAAATTATCGGAAACCACAAATGCAAGCATAAAAGGCAGAATTCAAGAGATGGAAGAGATAATCTCAAACCCTGAAGATACAATTGAGGAAATAAACTCATCACTCAAAGAAAACATTAAATATAACAAAAGCTTAACCCAAAATATCCAGGAAATATGGGACACCATGAAAAGACCAAACCTAAGAATAAAATATATAGAAAAAGAAGAATTCAATTCAAAAGCATAGAAAATGTATTTAACAAAATCATAGAAGAAAACTTTCCCAACCGAAAGAAAGTTATGCCTATGAAGATGCAAGAAGCTTATAGAACACCAAATAGACTAGATCAAAAAAAATCCCATCATTACATAATAGTCAAAATACTAAACATACAGAATAAAGAAAGAATATTAAGAGCTGCAAAGGGAAAAGGCCAAGTAGTATAGAAAGGCAGACCTATCAGAATTATACCTGACTTCTCAATGGAGACAATGAAAGACAGAAGGTCCTGGTCAAGCATTATGCAGACATTAAGAGATAACAGATGCCAGCCCAGACATACCCAGCAAAACTTACAATCACCTTAGAAGGACAAAACAAATTTTTCCATGACAAAAGCAGATTTAACCAATATCTAGCCGCAAATTCAACCCTACACAAAGTACTAGAAGGAAAACTCCAACCCCAGGAAGTTGGCTACACCAAAAAAAAAAAAAAAAAAACCAAAAGCATAGACAATTGATCTCACAACAGCAAATCCCCCCAAAAAGGGAAACGCACACAAAATAACATCACCAACAACATAAACTAAATTACAGGAGATAGCAATCATTGGTCATTAATATCCCTTAATAAAAATGGACTCCATTCACTTATAAAAAAACACAGGCTAACAGATTGGATACAAAAACAGAATCCATCCTTCTGCTGCATACAAGAAACACACCTCAACCTCAAAGACATATGTCACCTCAGAGTAAAGAGTTGGGAAAAAATTCCAATCAAATAGACCTAAGAAACAAGCTGTTGTAGCTATCCTAATGTCTAACAAAATAGACTTCAAACCAAAATCAATCAAAAGAAACAAAAAAGGATACTTCATATTAGTCACAGGAAAAATCCTTCAAGAGAAAATCTCAATACTGAACATCTATGCCCCACGTATAAGGGCACCTTCATATGTAAAAGAAACACTTCTAAAGCTTAAATCATACATTAAACACCACACACTAATAGTGGGAGACTTTAACACTCCAATCTCACCACTGGATAGGTCAGTCATACAAAATATTAACAGAGAAATAAAAGAACTAACTGATGTTATGACTCAAATGGACTTAAGACATCTATAGAACATTCCATCCAAACATAAAAGAATAAGCCTTTCTCTCAGCACTTCATGAAACCTTCTCAAATTTGACCACATACTCATTTATGAAACAAACCTCAACAGATACAAAAAAATGGAATAACCCCATGTATCTTATCTGATGACCATGGCTTAAAATTAGAATTCAACAGCAACATTAATTCCAGAAAGCCCACAAGCACATGGAAATTAAACAATGTTCATCTGAAGCATCAATGGGTGAAGGAAGAAATAAAAGGAGAAATTAAAGACTTTCTAAATTCAATGAAAATGGCCACACAAAATACCCAAATTTATTTATTTTTGCAGTTTCTTCAAAACATTTGTTAATAAGGAAGTTGTTTTACTAAATCTGAAAACACGACAACTGACATCAGATTTTTAAATCATTTAATGATTTCCAATAAAAACAGGGATAAAATTAATCATTTTAATTTTCCAAATGAGGAACTAACTACTAAAAATGATTCAATTTGCCTACCAACCCAAAACTAGAAAATTCAGATATCAATAAAAATGCGAAACTAAACAATCCAATTAAAAAATGGGACACAGATATAAACAGAGAATTCCTTTTTCTTTTTTTATTGATTTTTATTGAGCTCTACATTTTTCTCTGCTCCCCTCCCTGCCTCTCCCCTTTCCTTCAACCCTCCCCCAAGGTCCCCATGCTCCCAATTTACTCAGGAGATCTTGTCTTTTTCTACTTCCCTTATATATCAGATCTATGTAAATCTCTCTCAGTGTCCTCCTCCTTGTTATCTAAGTTCTCTGGGATTGTGGTTTGTAGGCTGGTTTTCTTTGTTTTATATTTAAAAACCACCTATGAGTGAGTACATGTGATAATTGTCTGTCTGTGTCTGGGGTAAACAGAGAATTTTTAACATAGGACTCTCAAGTGGCCAAGAAACACCTAAGGAAATGTTCAGCATCTTTAGCTGTTAGGGAAATGCAAATAAAAACAACACTGAGATACTATCTTACACCTGTCAGAATTGTTAAGATCAAAAACACGTGTGACAATTCATGATAGCAAGGATGTGGAGCAAAGGAAACACTACTCCACTTCTGGTGTGAGGGCAAACCTGCACAGCCACTTTGGAAACCAATATGGCAGTTTCTCAGAAAATTGGTGATCAGTCTACCTCAAGACCCAGTTATACCACTCCTGGGCATGTATATAACCTTTGACCTAAAATTTATCCTTCTTACAAGATGTGCTGGGGATAAAGGTGGCACAGAAATTCTGAGAGTGGCCAACCAATGGCCGGTTCAGCTTGAGACTCATACCATGAGACGGAGCTCATCCCTGAGGGCCGGGACCCAGAGGCAGAGACGTGGAATTAACCAAGCGAAACCAGCAAAATAAAAAAATAAATAAAAAATAAAAAGATTCAAATGATATACTGCTATAGATTCGTGCTTAGCCCAGTTGTCATCAATAAGGCTTCATCCAGTAACTGATGGAAACAGATACAGAGACCCACAATCAAATATTAGGCAGTACTTGGGGTATCCTATGGAAGAGCTGAAGAGGAAAGATTGTAGGAGCCGGTGGCATCAAAAACACCACAAGAAAACCCTCAGAACTAAATAGCCTTGGCTCAAAAGGGCTCAAAAAGCCTGAACCAACAATCAGGAAGCCTGTATGGCACTGACCTAGGCTCCCTGTATGGATGTTACAATTGTGTAACTTGGTCTTCTCTTGAGACTCCTAACAGTGGGAGCAAAGGCTGTATATGATTCTGTTGCCTGTTTTGGGGACCCTTTCCTCCTACTGGGTTGCGTCTTCCAGTCTTAATAAAAGAAGAGGTACTTAGTCTCACTGCAGCTAGATAGACCTTGTCTGACTGATAACCATGGGCAGCCTGTCATTTTTCTGAGAAGAAACAGGGGCAGGAGGTGGATAGGGGAGAAGTGGAGGAATGTTGGGAGGAGAAGAAGGAGGGGTAATATTGGTCTGGATGTAAAAACAAAAAAAAATAAACAAAAAGACCACCAACAAAGGACATTTTATACTGATTAGTCTTTCTTATATAGTGTGTGGATGACGGAAATCATTCTGTTTAGATGATAACCATCATACTTTGCTTAGGGGTAAAAGACAACTAATGTTGGTAGTCTAGATAAGAAATATCCATTTAGTCGGACTCCTGGATAATGTTCTTTCTTTAAACCATCTGATCGTTTTGAATTTATAACTTCAACAAAGCTACTGATTCAATTCCTAATTTTCACTTTGCCATGTTCTGATCATGTAGCTCCAAGGGTCGAGGGCTCTTGGTACAAGTAAGTTATATTTCATATTTCACCTCATCCATTTGTGGTGGGTAAAGAGGAGAGCTGAATTCATACTTGCTAATTCTTTATCTCAGTGGGACTGAAGAACCAGAAAGAAACCTTTAAGTTCAGATGAACACTTGACCTGACTCACAGAAAACTTTCATTTAGTTTGGAAGGATTTTTCTTTGTCTTCTGATCAGTGTGGCTCACAATGATTGATTGAATATTGTACTTCCTATATAACTTTCTTAGATAAAGTCAATGAAAAATTAGAATGGCCAAGACATTTGTATGATGAAAAACCCATGAGGGTACAGGATAAAGGCCGTTAGCTTAAGACTGACCTCATTGAGTAATCATAAGCTTTTTAAAGTTTCTCTCACACTTTCTCCCCAATTTTGGCAAGTATTCATGCAATACATTCTGTAGCTCATAAAGTAGAGACAAGGGTTATTCATAATCTATAGATAACTTTCCACTTTTTACCAGGGCAAGCAAATCTGTCTCATTCTTTGGCTCCAAATATCAGAATCATGTCTCTTCCAATACTGAATCCCTAAAAAGCTTAGGTCAGTGATTCAGGTGAGGAAGCTAAGCCAATCAGAGCCAAGACAGGTTGGTCCTCACTTGATCTGTTCCATCTTAAAAGTGTGAGCTTGAGCCAGGCATGATGGTACAAACCTATAATCCCAGTACTTAGGAAGCAGAGGAAGAGGCTGACTACAAATCATAGGCCAGTCTGGTCTACAAGGTGAGTGCTAAGACAGGTAGGGCCACAGGACTTGACTATAAAAATTCCAAACAAATGAACCATCTTGAATGATACATGAACTGTTTCTGGCTAACTTCAAGTTTTAGAACAAAGTTTAAAACTCTGAGGGAGAGGAATCCGGAAAGAGTCAAAGGACAGAATGTGAAAAAATGGAGATGTGAAGACTGGAACCAGGGAACAGAACCAAAATATTTGGCTGAAACCAGGCTGTGCCCAAGAAACTGTGTCTGATTTTGTCAGTGTCTGTAATCCATTGTAGCTCTGATGAACACTGAGACTCAACAGAGTATAATTACAGAGAGAACAGAGATTGTTTCCCCTCTCGAGTTTTCCCTTTCCATGTTCCTAAACCTAGAAAATTTAAGAAATGATAGAAAGATTGCCTTATGCCTATTTAAAGCAGCTAGTACCTCAAATGCCTTGCTTTCTCACATAGAAATGATGCTGTGAATTTCCCATAAATCTTTGACACCCAAACCTTATGTGCTGCTCTGCCTAGGTTCTTGCTGATCCATGGCCTCTCAACTTCTGTCTTCTTCCTTCTTTGGCCTGGTTTTTACTTCTCTGCTTTAAGTGTTTTGGTATACACTGGGGGTTCTCTACCTGCTTTAAATTAGATTTTGTTTTTTTTCTTTATATTCTCCCTTAAAAATCACTTTTGCCATAATCTGTACGACCAAATTTAGACTCCCAACATCAAAGATAATGTCTAATATCCATTAGTTCCAAGTTCATTAAATCTTACCTTCTGATTCTGATGTTTCTGACTTATTGCAATTATTTTTCAACTGCTCCAATTCCTAATCTGCCACGCCAGCATGGCAGCTGTCTTTCTTCCTAGTGAGGGACGTCGGGATTAACACACAACACAACTTCAGGTTCTGCAGACAAGCCTTTATTCCACTTTCTCACACAGTATATATAGCCCTCAGCAGGGGAGGCCAAGTCAGCAAAGCAGGAAGCTTATCACCATAACTCAATGGCTTAGGGGTAAACATCCTTAGAAACATTGCTACAAACAACAGATTGTTCCTGTTTTCGTTCCTGCTTTCAACCAACTGCAAGAGTGTAAAACAGATCAAGTAGGGGTGTGAAGGCCTGTCCTCTAGGAACCCAACAATTCCCCCCTTTTTATTTTAAAAGCATGAGAGCCCCTGTCTTAGGACTCCTGCAGAGAGAGACTCTTACACGTCTACAGGAGGCCTTAATCCCTGTCTTAGGCGAGCTCTCTATACCAGGACAGTTGCCCATCATAGGGATCCCTCATGACTTCTGCAGCATCTGCAGCCAGACTTGGGGCACTTCCTGATTACTGGAAGACAACCTGAGCAACACTTGTCAAGTGACAGTGTGCTGTATGAAAGATTGCCGCATAAAGCAGCAGAGAATCCAAAAACAGGTAACCCCAATAGCAATATCAGTACAAGTGAGCATTGCAGACAATTGCTGGACCCAGCCCCCAAGCTGGGCTATGGCATTCTACTGACTGGATCCAGACACAACAGGGACCCACATACTATTAATACTAACAGTATGATGAGCTGTCTGCAGGGTGAAATTCAAAAAGGAGGAATTCCAAGGGCCATCCAAACATGCATTCAACTGTTCAACCACATCAGAAGCATTTACAACATTAGCAGGTGAAATGTACAAGACACTTGTTGCAGGAGTCAAAGGGAATCTACCTGTTTTTGCAAAAGCACAGTTTGTTGATTTAAATTTAAAAGTGCAAGTCCAATATGAGAGTCCAGAGCACTCCATGTAGGCAGGAACTCGCTAACCCTTCCAGACAGCTGATCCACAGTCTCTGTAGTCACAGCTGTCTGCAAAATGGCAACTCCAGCAACTGTAGCTGCAGTGGCAGTGACAGCAATAGTAGCAACAATTGCAGCTGTTCACCTGCTGTCTATAAAGGATGATCTCCTGATGTTCTTGAGACACCAGCACTGGCAGAGGAATCACAGCAGGCACTCAAATGATCGGAGCTCCATGAGAACCGTCCCAGTAATTACTCAGCTTGCAGATCCTGGAAGAACAATTAGGAATATCAGCCCCCAAAGTGCCATTCCACAATACAAAGAAAAATGGGACAGGAACACAAGCAGAAGTTAATTTTTTTTGGTTTAATTCCATCCATGGCCAATTGATACCCAAGGTAGGAATATGGGGCTTGCATCTGGAGCTTCTCAGGAGTTATGATCAGCCCTGCCTTTTCTAAATCCTGTTGCATTTGAGTATAAGCCTTAAGCAGTTGATCTTGATCAGGCCCTGCTATTAATAAATCATCCATATAATGAACAATATATAACTGTGGAAACTTTCAGCAGACAGGCTCCAAGGCAGCAGCAACATAAATTTGACATATGGTAGGACTATTTGCCATGTCCTGTGGGAGTACAATCCAATGGAATCCTTAAAAGTAACTGAAGGGAGGCTAAAAGCAAAATGAGGGCAATCCTGTTTGGCTAGAGGAATAGTAAAAAAGCAATCCCTGAAATCTACTATAATTATATGCTAGCCCCCAGGGTATGGCTGAAGGGAAAGGCAATCCCTACTGAAGAGAACCCTTAGGCTACATCACCTCATTGAAAGCCCTGAGATCCTGTAATAATCTCCATTTTCCAGATTTCTTTTTAATGATAAATATGGGTGTATTCCAAGGGGAAGTAGAGAAGACAATGTGCCCAGGCTGCAGCTGATCTTGGACCAAGGCATGAGCAGCCTGCAATTTCTCTTGAGTCACGGGTCACTGCTTCACCCAAACTGGATCATCAGATTTCCAAGTTATAGGAATTGGGGCAGGCTTGGGAACAGTGACCCTAACTAAAAATGTCCTAGACTGCTTCTGACTCCCAGCAGTCTGGTAATTTGTTTATCTGCTGCAACTGGCCCTGCTGATTTTTTTCCCAGCCCCTGTCCTGGTCTCCATCCCAGTTGCTGCATAATTTGGGACACTGGTGGTGGTGGTGTGGGCTGAGTGGTCAAGACAGCTCTCATCTCACTCAGGACATCTCTTCCCTAGAGATTAACAGGTAGTTCTGGGAGGACATATGGCTGAAAGTAACCCTCATGGCTTTTATTATCCTGCCATTTTAATATTTTTGCACTCTTCTTGGGACTTGCTTGATCTATTCCTTGTAGGGTGGCAGTACTACTTTCTAATGGCCACTTCTTAGGCCAGAATTCTAAGGACAGGACAGAGACTTCAGCTCCAGAGTCTAAAATCCCATTAAATGACTTCCCATCAATAATCAATTACAATCGTGGCCTTTCTTTCATTTGAACTACCCAAAAAGCTGTAGTGTCAGATGACCCAAAACCTTTAGCACCCTGACTGGAACCTGGTCACGGGGTTGGAGGTGTTAACTAAGGGTACCAACTGGGCAATATGATCCCTATGAGGAATTACTGTAACTCCTTGAATAACTGATGTCATAATTTTTATTTCTCCTTGATAATCTGCATCAACAATCTTAGGATGAATTTGAATTCCCCTCAAGATGGTACTGCTTCTTCCTAAAAAAAAACCCAAAGTCCCTCTAGGGAGCCTAGGGAGCGGCCCAGAAGTGTTAGTGGGTAAAGCTTGAACCCCCCCAGTTGGGCTGTCAAGACTGCTCGGGCAGAGATACTGAGGTCTAGTCCTGCACTTCCTGGGGTGGCACAGGCAAGGTCTGCAACACAAACCTTGTGGAACAAACTGGGTACGGCCATTACTGGGATGGGACCCCCTGATTCCTGGTGTCATTGCTCCATATACTGAGGTTCTGGGGCCCTGGAGCAGGGCCCTCCACCAGTTTTCCTGCTATTGGCCTTGGATGGGCAGAGGCCTTCCATCTAAATCTGTCTTAGATCTGCAATCATTTGGCCAATGGGCCCCCCTTTTACATCGTGGGCACTTTCCTGGTCTGGCAGTAGTTCCCCAAGTGAGTTGTGGACATTTCTTTTTAAAATGTCTAGGGACACCACAGTTAAAGCAGGTTTTATCCCCAGTTGTCTAGGATCCTCACCCAGGCTTGATGGCAGCGGCAATCACCTGGCCCTGAATGAGGAGCCAGCAGATCCAGATGTGTTCATTTAAGCTTTTTGCCTTATGTGGCTGCAAGGCTTCCTTACTGTATTTATTTGCATTTTCAAATGCCAGCTGCTTAACTATGGGCATAGCTGTGGTCATATCACCAAACAATCTACCTGCCAACTACAATATCCTATCCACATAGTCCTGAAATGGTTCTGAAGGCCCTTGTAAAACTTTTGACAGCTGATCCCCCATGGCCTTGTTTGGCAGGGCTTTCCAAGCTTTGGTAGCCACAGCCACCATCTGGAGATATACGACAGTATCGAGCACAATTTGATTGGCCAAGTCAGCATAAGCTCCTGCTCCAGTTAGCATGTCTAGATTGCACTGTGCCTGTCCCATTTGCGAATTTAACCTAGCCGTTTGTAAGCAATTTTCTTGATATTCTCCCCTCCACAATAAGTAATCTCCTCCCAATAGTACCGCATGGCATAGCTGTTCCCAATCATTAGGTGTAAGATTCAATGCCACAAAAGACTCTACCATGGCAAGAGTAAAAGCAGGCAGCGAGATGTCTCTGTCATTTCTATCGCATTTGATTTCTTGTTTACTTAGGTAGTTTTATATCCTTCTGGAGTCTTTGATGGAGTTGAAGAATGGATAGTTATAGTTTTCCTTAGTTATGATAAAAGATAAAATAGATATAATTATTGTAATTGTAATTCTTACTTGATAACTGTTTTGTTACATGTAATTTTACTATGTTAAAGTTAAAGCCTTTCTTTTTTGTTTAAACAGAAAAAGGGGAAATGATGTGGGAGTGATTTCTTTTTTTTTTTTTTTTTTGGTTTTTCGAGACAGGGTTTCTCTGTGGTTTTGGAGCCTGTCTTGGAACTAGCTCTTGTAGACCAGGCTGGTCTCAAACTCACAGAGATCCGCCTGCCTTTGCCTCCCAAGTGCTGGGATTAAAGGCGTGTGCCACCATTGCCCGGCGAGTGATTTCTTATTAATAAAGAAACTGCCTAGGCCCATTGATAGCCCAACCCTTAGGTAGGCAGAGTAAACAGAATGGAATGCTGGGAGAAAGAAGCTGAGTGAGGAGTGGCCATGATTTTCCCACTCCAGGCAGATGCAGGTTAAGATCTTTCCTGGTAAGCCAGCTCGTGGGCTACACAGATTAATAGAAATGGGTTAGGTCAATATGTAAGAGCTAGCCAATAAGAGAATGGGCCAGGCAGTGTTTAAAAGAATACAGTTTCCGTGTAATTATTTCGAGGTAAAGCTAGCCATGCGGGCAGCTGGGTGCCGGGGTAAGCAGCCCAGCCGCCCCTATTTCAACACACTGTGCCTGTCCCATTTGCGCATTTAACCTAGCCGTTTGTAAACAATTTTCTTGATATTCTCCCTTCCACAATAAGTAATCTCCTCCCAATAGTACCGCACGGCATAGCTGCTGCCAGTCACTAGGTGTAAGATTCAATGCCACACCCTTTTTTCGTGAGACACCTAAGCAGCAGGGAGACCAGATCCGGGTACCAGGAGAGACATCACTCGGGTGAGTGAGTTTCTGACCGCGGCGGCAGCCTGGGACAGGGAACTCAGACATTCCTCACCCCTCCTGCACCTCCTGGGCAGTCTGCAGGGGCTATACTGCCCGATACTTCCTCTCTATTCCTATCCCACCCAGCTAGCATCCAAGGCCCTCCCCCACCCCCTCTGACCCCCCCTCCCCTCTGTGAACCACACAACATCTCCCAGCTCAGCCTGTTTGGGCGCTGGGACAGGGTCCGAATTGGGAGGGCAACCGGGAGGGTAGTAGCTCCTTTGTCTAGGTGGCCTGCCTGACCTGCGGCAGCAAGCTCGGCCCTTTGTTCGTGAGACACCTAAGCAGCAGGGAGACCAGATCCGGGTACCAGGAGAGACATCACTCGGGTGAGTGAGTTTCTGACCGCGGCGGCAGCCCGGGACAGGGAACTCAGACGTTCCTCACCCCTCCTGCACTTCCTGGGCAGTCTGCAGGGGCTATACTGCCCGATACTTCCTCTCTATTCCTATCCCACCCAGCTAGCATCCACCGCCCTCCCCCACCTCCTCTGACCCCCCTCCCCTCTTTGAACCACACAACAGCTCCCAGCTCAGCCTGTTTGGGCACTGGGACAGGGTCCGAATTGGGAGGGCAACCGGGCGGGTAGTAGCTCCTTTGTCTAGGTGGCCTGCCTGCCCTGCGGCAGCAAGGTCGGCCCTTTGTTCGTGAGACACCCAAGCAGCAGGGAGATCAGAACCGGCTGCCAGGAGAGACATCATTGGGGAGTTCAAGCCCAGCAGGACGGTCCCTGCTTCCACACTGAAGAGATACACCCAGAGACTCAGTCACATCAAAGACTGGACCAAGAAACCAGGCCTCTCTTGGCTTCATTTGAAAGAGGAGATGGGAAGGCGCCAATGTAAGAATTCCTCCAACAACCTGAAAGGCAACATGACATCACCAGAACCCAGGGATCCCGAAATAAGAAGAATTGTACACCCTACTCCAGAAGAAGTAGAAGAAATCGACTCAAAAGTGAATTTTTTGAAAATAATAGAAGACCTTAAACAGGAGGTGAAAATCTGCCATAAACAATTAGAGATTACAAACAAAAAGGTAGAGGAAATGAATAAATCGCTCAAAGATACCCAAGAAAACCAAGAGAAACAAGAAAATGCAATCAAACAGGTAAGGGAAATGGTTCAAGACCTGAAGAATGAAATGGAAGTAATGAAGAAAACACGAACCGAGGGAAGGTTGGAGATGGAAAATCTGGGTAAACGAACAGGAACTACAGAGACAAGTACTACCAACAGACTACAAGAGTTAGAAGAAAGAATGTCAGACACTGAAGATACCATAGAGAAAATTAACACACTGATCAAAGAAAACAATAAAACCAACAAATTCTCATCACAAAACATTCAGGAAATATGGGACACAATAAAAAAGACCAAACCTAAGAATAATTGGGATAGAAGAAGGAGAAGAAGTACAGCTCAATGGTTCAGAAAATATATTTAATAAAATTATAGAAGAAAACTTTCCCAGCCTAAAGAAAGATATTCCTTTGAAGGTTCAAGAAGCATACAGAACACCGAATAGACTGGACCAAAAAAAAACATCTCCTCGCCATATAATAATCAGAACACAAAACATCCAGAATAAAGAAAGAATATTAAGAGCTGCAAAGGAAAAAGGTCAAGTTACTTATAAAGGTAAACCTATCAGACTTACACCTGACTACTCTATGGAAACCATGAAAGCCAGAAGGTCCTGGATAGATGTACTGCAGAAGCTAAGAGAACATGGATGCAAGCCCAGACTAATATACCCAGCCAAGCTTTCGTTCACTATAAATGGAGAAAACAAAATTTTCCAGGATAAAAACAAATTTAAACAATACGTAGCCACAAATCCAGCCTTACAGAAAGTAATAGAAGGAAAATCACAAACCAAGGAGACCAACAATGTCCACAATAACTCAAACTTCTAGACACCCTTTACCAGCGCAACTAAAAGAAAGCAAACACACAAACTCTATGGCTAAAAAAGTGACCAGAGTTAGCAACCACTGGTCATTAATATCCCTTAATGTCAATGGACTCAACTCACCTATAAAAAGGCACAGGCTAAGAGATTGGATACGCAAACAGGATCCAACATTCTGCTGTTTACAGGAAACACACCTCAACCACAAAGATAGGCACCTACTCAGAGTAAAGGGATGGGAAAAGGTTTATCAAGCAAATGGACCTAAGAAACAAGCAGGAGTGGCCATACTAATTTCTAACAAAGTTGACTTCAAACTTAAATCAATCAGAAGAGATGGAGAGGGATATTTTATACTCATAACAGGAACAATTGATCAGGATGAGGTATCAATCCTGAATATCTATGCCCCTAACATAAAAGCACCCACATATGTAAAAGAAACCTTACTAAAACTCAAAGCTGCCATCAAACCGCACACACAAATAGTAGGAGATCTCAACACGCCTCTTTCACCAATGGACAGGTCAATCAGACAAAAACCTAACAGAGAAATAAGAGAATTAATGGAGGTATTGAATCAAATGGACTTAACAGACATCTATAGAACATTCCACCCAAATAGGAAAGAATATACCTTCTTCTCTGCAGCTCATGGAACCTTCTCAAAAATTGACCACATCCTCGGTAACAAAGCAAACTTCCACAGTTACAAAAAAAATCCATAACCAACTGTGTCTTATCAGATCACCACTGACTAAAGTTAGAATTCAACAACAAAGCTACCCCCAGAAAGCCTGCAAACTCATGGAAACTGAATAGTCAACTATTGACCCACACCTGGATTAAAGAAGAAATAAAGAAAGAAATTAAAGTCTTCCTTGAATTCAATGAAAATAAAGAATCAACATACTCAAACTTATGGGACACTTTGAAAGCAGTCCTAAGGGGAAAGTTCATAGCCCTTAGTGCCCACTTAAAGAAAACAGAGAAAGCATACATTGGAGACTTAACAGGCCACCTGAAAGCTCTAGAAAAAAAAGAAGCAGACTCACCTAGGAGGAGTAGAAGACTGGAAATAATCAAACTGAGGGCTGAAATCAACAAAATAGAAACACAGAAAACAATCCAAAGAATCAATGAAACAAAAAGCTGGTTCCTGGAGAAAATCAACAAAATTGATAAACCCCTATCCAAACTAATCAAACGGCAGAGAGAGAATTTGCAAATTAATAAGATCAGAAATGAAATGGGGGATATAACCACAGACATAGAGGAAATTCAGAGAATCATTAGATCTTACTACAAAAGCCTGTATGCCACAAAACTGGAAAATATAAAAGAAATGGACACTTTTTTAGATAAATACCATATACCAAAGTTAAATCAGGACCAGGTGAACAATCTAAATAGACCTGTCAGTCGCGAAGAATTAGAAGCTGTTATCAAAAACCTCCCTACCAAAAAAAGCCCAGGACCACACGGTTTCAATGCGGAATTCTACCAGAATTTCCAAGAAGACCTAATACCTATACTCCTTAAGGTATTTCACAATATAGAAACAGAAGAGTCATTGCCAAATTCCTTTTATGAAGCTACTGTCACTCTGATACCAAAACCACACAAAGACTCAACCAAGAAAGAGAATTACAGGCCAATCTCACTCATGAACATCGACGCAAAAATTCTCAACAAAATACTGGCTAACCGTATCCAAGAACACGTTAGAAAAATTATCCATTATGATCAAGTAGGCTTCATCCCAGAGATGCAAGGCTGGTTCAACATATGAAAATCTATCAATGTAATCCATCATATAAATAAACTGAAAGAAAAAAACCATATGATCATTTCATTAGATGCTGAAAAGCTTTTGACAAAATTCAACATCCCTTCATGATAAAAGTCTTGGAGAGATTAGGGATACAAGGGTCATACCTAAATATAATAAAAGCTATTTACAGCAAACCGACAGCTAACATCAAACTAAACGGAGAGAAACTCAAAGCCATCCCACTTAAATCAGGAACACGACAAGGCTGTCCACTCTCTCCATACCTCTTCAATATAGTGCTTGAAGTTTTAGCAATAGCAATAAGACAACATAAGGGGATCAAGGGGATTCGAATTGGAAAGGAAGAAGTTAAACTTTCGTTATTTGCAGATGATATGATAGTGTACATAAGCGACCCCAAAAACTCCACCAAAGAACTCCTACAGCTGATAAACACCTCTAGTAATGTGGCAGGATACAAGATCAACTCCAAAAAATCAGTAGCCCTCCTATACACAAAGGATATGGAAGCAGAGAGGGAAATCAGAGAAGCATCACCTTTCACGATAGCCACAAACAGCATAAAATATCTCGGGGTAACTCTAACCAAAGAAGTGAAGGATCTATTTGACAAGAACTTTAAGGCATTGAAGAAAGAAATTGAAGAGGATACCAGAAAATGGAAGGATCTCCCTTGCTCGTGGATTGGGAGGATCAACATAGTAAAAATGGCAATCCTACCAAAGGCAATTTATAGATTCAATGCAATCCCCATCAAGATCCCATTAAAATTCTTCACGGATCTTGAAAGGACAATAATCAACTTTATATGGAATAACAAAAAAACCAGGATAACCAAAACAATCTTGTACAATAAAGGAACTTCTGGAGGCATTACCATCCCTGACTTTAAACTCTACTATAGAGCTACAGTAATGAAAACAGTGTGGTATTGGCATAAAAATAGAGAAGTTGACCAATGGAATCGTGTAGAAGACCCGGATCTTAACCCACAAACCTATGAACACCTCATTTTCGATAAAGGTGCTAAAAGTATACAATGGAAGAAAGAAAGTATCTTCAACAAATGGTGCTGGCACAACTGGATGTCAACCTGTAGAAGAATGAAAATTGACCCATACCTATCACCATGCACAAAACTCAAGTCCAAATGGATCAAAGACCTCAATATCAATCTGAACACACTGAACCTGATAGAAGAGAAAGTGGGATGTACCCTACAACAGATTGGCACAGGCGATCGCTTCCTAGGTATAACCCCAGCAGCACAGTCATTAAGGGCAACATTGAATAAATGGGACTTACTGAAACTGAGAAGTTTCTGTAAAGCAAAAGACACTGTCACTAAGACAAAAAGGCAACCCACTGACTGGGAGAAGATCTTCACCAACTCCGCAACAGACAAAGGTCTGATCTCCAAAATATATAAAGAACTCAAGAAACTAGACTTTAAAATGCTAATTAACCCAATTAAAAAATGGGGCACTGATCTGAAGAGAGAATTCTCAACAGAAGAAGTTCAAATGGCCAAAAGGCACTTAAGGTCATGCTCAGCCTCCTTAGCGATCAGGGAAATGCAAATCAAAACAACATTGAGATATCATCTTACACCTGTCAGAATGGCTAAAATCAATAACACCAATGATAGCCTTTGCTGGAGAGGCTGTGGAGAAAGGGGTACCCTCATCCATTGCTGGTGGGAATGCAAACTTGTCCAACCACTTTGGAAAGCAGTGTGGCGGTTTCTCAGGAAATTTGGGATCAACCTACCCATGGACCCAGCAATGCCACTCTTGGGAATATACCCACGAGATGCCCGATCATATGACAAGGACATTTGTTCAACTATGTTCATAGCAGCATTATTTGTAATAGCCAGAACCTGGAAACAACCTAGATGCCCTTCAATGGAAGAATGGATGAAGAAAGTGTGGAATATATACACATTAGAATACTACTCAGCGGTAAAAAACAATGACTTCGCGAATTTTGCATGCAAATGGATGGAAATAGAAAACACTATCCTGAGTGAGGTAACTCAGACCCAAAAGGATGAACATGGGATGTACTCACTCATAATTGGTTTCTAGAGATAAATAAAGGTCAGTGAGTCTATAATATGATATCCTAAAGAAACTAAATAAGAAGGTGAACCCAAAGAAAAACATATAGCTATCCTCCTGGATATGGGAAGTAGACTAGACTGCTGGACAAATAAATGGGATCTTGGCGGTGTGGTGGGAGGGGGGGGTAAGGGGAGAAGGGGAGAGAAATGTGAGAAGGGGAGGGTGGGGGGAACTTGGGGAAACGGGATGATTTGGATAAAGGAATGTTGGTTAGGGGAGCAGTGAAGCACACATCTTAATTAAGGGAGCCATCTTAGGGTTGGCAAGAGACTTGGATCTAGAGGGGCTCCCAGGTGCCCAGGGCGATGCCCCCAGTTAGTTCCTGGGGCAGCTAAGGATAGGGAACCTGAAATGACCCTACCCTATAGCCATACTGATGAATATCTTGCATATCACCATAGAAACTTCATCTGGCGATGGATGGAGATAGAGACAGAGACCCACACTGGAGCACTGGACTGAGCTCCCAATGTCCCAATGAGGAGCAGAAGGAGAGAGAATATGAGCAAAGAAGTTAGGACCACAAGGGGTGCGCCCACCTGTGGAGACAGTGGGGCTGATTCTTGGGGAGCTCACCAAGGCCAGCTGGACTGTGACTGAAAAAGCATGGGATAAAACCGGAATCTCTAAATTTGGCGGACAATGAGGGCTGCTGAGAAGCCAAGGACCATGGCACCGGGTTTTGATCCTGCTTCATGTTCTGGCTTTGTGGGAGCCTACCCAGTTTGGATGTTCACCTTCCTAGACCAGGATTGAGGGGGGAGGACTTTGGACTTTCCACAGGGCAGGGAACCCTGACTGCTCTTCAGGCTGGAGAGGGAGGGGGAGGAGTGGGGGGAGGGAAGGAGGAGAGGGAGGAGTGGGAGGGAAATGGGAGGCGGGGAGGAGGCAGAAATTTTTTTTTCCAATAAAAAAAAAAATATTCAATGCCACAAAAGACTCTACCATGGCAAGAGTAAAAGGGGCCTGAGAACTGTATACTTGCCATGGCCTCTTTCAATTGCTTCATTTCCTTAAAGCTCAAGGCCACATGTTGTCTCAGCATCAGTCCTGGATTGTTAGGATCAAGTACCTCTATAACCAAAGCAACTGTGTGCCGGGGCCGAAAACAAACACCTCCTCTTCTTCCTGAGCCCTCTTTAGCCTCCCGGTCATCTGTCAGTCCCCAACAGGACTCCCTCCTTTCCCAATCCTTATTATAAGCAGGTGGCGCTGATGGCACACATAAGGACTCCTTCTCCTTACAGTGCTTCAGCCATTTCTGAAGCACCTTAATTATCTGCTGTAGCTGTACTTCCTCCTTAGATAAACTATTCTCTGCACTAGAGCTGAGGCTGTCTGCCCCATTTTCTGACTCAGAGGTTATTGCTATCTGGTTTTGCCCCCAAAAGTGGGCAGACTTTGGCGCTAGCCTTAATCCTGTGCCAGATTCCAAAGTTCCCCCTGGTACCTCTGACATTTCCTTTTGGTTCTATGCAACTCTGCCAATCCTATGGACCAGCAAGTCTCCCCCTCCTGTATTTCTTCAAGTATTTCTTTAACCGTGACGACCTCTGGTCTCACTTTCTCTTTATCAGTAAGTAGGGCATCATGAGCCAGGCACCATAGCGAAAAGGTAGATATGGGAGCTATCAGCACCCTCCTTTTGCAGCCATTTATGCAAATCTCTTTTTAAATGTTTCTAATCGGAGACGTTCAAACCTCCACCTGTCAAAATCCATGGGCTTGCTGTGGCTATATTCTTAAGAAAATTCTTATAGTTCTCTATTTAACCACAGTTCCTTGTTGCTCTAACAATTTAGATATTTCTCTTACTGCTTATGGATCCCATTTTTATACCCCAGTCCATCCTTACCGGCCTAGGATGACCCCGTCCACTACCCCTTCTCTCTCAGATCTCAGTAGAAACCTCCACTTTGCTGCCCAGCACAGCAACTATCGTTCTTCTGAGAGAGGGACATAGGGATTAACACACAACACAACTTCAGGTTCTGCAGACAAGCCTTTATTCCACTTACACAGTATATATAGCCCTCAGCAGGGGAGGCCAAGCCAGCAAAAGCAGGAAGCTCATCACCATAACTCAATGGCTTAGGGGTAAACATCTTTAGAAACGTTGCTGAAAACAACAGAGTATTCCTGTTTTGTTCCTGTTTTCAACCAACTGCAAGAGTGCAACACAGATCAAGTCGGAGTGCGAAGGCCTGTGCTCTAGGGACCCAACACTAATCTACTTCTATAGATTTTATAGCATAATAATTTATACCATATATTTTTATATCTAAAATGTTAGGTTTCTAGATTTTTTTTCCATGTATTTTAGTATTTGCATCCATATGGTGAGATATATTGAATGAAACCCAAACCTAAACTTTAAATTCATCTTTTCATATATACCTTATAGTCATAGGCTGAAGATAATTATACACAATATTTGTTCTTATTAAATACATGAGGTCAGAGGTATATATGTCTCCATTTTCAGTGTCATGCTATTATAAAAAAAAGAGTTCAGATAAAGAATTTAGATAAGACACAGAGCATTTAGGCAGAAGTTTATTCAGCAATATGGCAGAATACCCCAGAGTCTTGAAGTAGACTGACTCAAGGCTGAGAGTAGGCTCCCATTTTCACTGTAGAGTGCTAAGAAATCTCTTACAGTCTCTGTTGCACTAGGATGTTGTCTCTAAGCTCCCCACCTTGATATCACCTTCATTTCACTACTATACATGCACCAAAATCAAGACACTTTTGTGGGTTCCCTTTTCCACTTGTTGGGATTTTCATCAATAGCACATGTAGAGCTGTTGAGAGGTTGTCCTAGAGCCTACTTTATGATACAGTGGGAACATTCTAACTGCACTGTCAAGAAAGCCTAACTACAAAGAGGCATCCTAATCACTCAGGGACATAGTTACCACATATGTAACTCCATAACTAACCCACCAGGATGTATATAACTATAAAAAGGTCAGATCCGCATGGCACCCTACTGCTGGTGTCTGCTTTCCTACCTACTCTAAACCTCCTTCTCTAGAAGTCAGGACTCTGAAACAATAACAATACAAGATGGTGATTTTGTTCTACAAATCAGTTCTTCTTCCTTTTACCTCCAGTGTCCAGGGCAGGATCAAGGAAACAGGAACAAGCTATTTGGCACTCTTTGGTAAGACAAGCAATGAAAACCTGGGAAATATTGTCTGTTTTCATCTAATGCTCAAAATACCAAGGCAGTATACTGGCCAGGGGACATTGTAAGAGTAGATAATGTTTGATAATTCCTGTAGTTTAAATGTGGAATGTTCGTCTCAGGCTCATGTGTTTGAACACTTAGTCCCCAGCAGGTGGCAGATCTGGGAAGTTATATGAAGTTATAGAAGACTGTGACTTCTATCAAAGTTGCCTACCTGGGTCAGGGTGGGGTCTGAGCTGATATTCACTTTTGGTTCTGGCTTAAACTCTCTGTTTCCTGAAATGTCAGGATGTGAAGACTTCCAACTCAAGCTTTCATTACTGTGAATGAAACTACTAAAAAGGCTTCCACACAATAATGGACACTCTGCCCTAAAACTTTTTTGCCAAAGCAAACCTCCTCACTTTTAAATGTATTTTGGAAATTATCTTATCTTAGCAATGAAAAAGATGTGCCTAGTTCATAGGCTGAAAGCAACAAAAAAACAAGTTTAGTTGGAAAATATCCACAGGGGCCAAAGACACAGCGTCAAAGAGGAAGTCCTAATACTGAAAGGAGAGCCAACCATGGACATAATCAGTCAAAAAAAATATAAAGGGAAACTGATCCAGGAACAATCCTTGACCCCCTTACTTTGTAGACCTATTCAGTAAAGTGAATAGAAGTTTTGTTCTAACGAAATTTTTTTCCCAACCCTGCCCCAGAGGTATTCATGAAGAAGCAGCACTCAGCACTAGACGCAGACCCACTATGTCAAGGAATCCAGCACTTACCACTGACTGTTGAGGCTACAGTAAACTTCTAGGTGTCTGCTGTCATCGAGGCATTTGTTTGTTTGTTTGTCTGTTTGTTTTTAGACAGAGTCTTTTTTTTAGTCTAAGTTTCTATGAAATCCGTGCCTCAAACTTGAGGTATTCCTCCTTCCTCACCCTTGTGACTGCTAGAATTATAGGTAAACCTTCACACTCAGCACAAGGAAAGGTTTGTGGTGTTGTGTTTTAGTAGTGGGATTCCTGCAAACCATCAAAATTTAAAAAAAAAAAAAGTGTTCCAGAAACCTATATTGAAACAATGACCTAGAATTGGGTTATCTATAGTCAAGATTGCAAAATTTGCAAGTATTAACACAATCTCTATTTCTGATGTATAAGTATGCAACTGAAGAAAGAATTCAGATCAAGGAGTCTCTGATGGTGGGTGAGCAATTAAGTCAATAACATAAACCCCTGGGAGAATGGCTCCCACTGTGTATTTGTCTTCCTGAGCAGTGAGGTTTAGATAGACCTACCACCCTTCTGATAAACATCATCCAGTCCTGGTGTGGAAGGTCCTTCTGTCTATGTGTTGCTTTCATTGTTTAATGAATAAAGAAACTGGCTTGACTTGCTAGGGTGGAACAGAGCTAGGAGGGGAAGACTAAACTGAATTCTGGGAGAAAGGAGGCAGAGGTGGAAAGAAGCCGTGGAGCCACTGCTGCTGGAGACAGACTTGCTGAAATTTTGCTAGCTGGCCACAACCTTGTGGTGATGCACAGATTAATGGAGATGGGTTAAATTTAGATGTAAGAGTAAGCCAATAAGAAGTTAGAGTTAACTGACAAAGAAGTGATTTAATTAATACAGTTTCTGTGCTGTTATTTTGGTTCTGGGTGGCCTGGACGAACAAGCAGCCCCCTACAACACAGTCCATAGAAATGTGATCTACAAGCAGTACCCTCATAGAAGTGTGGATAGTGGGAAGACACTAAACTTTATGAGTATTGAATAGCCCCAGGCACACCAAAATTTAAGTGCAAAGGGACCTCAAAAATAATCATCAGTTCATTGAGGAATAAAATTTCTCAGAGATAAAGTCTGGGTATGGAGAAATTTGCATCTGTGACATCAGAATATAAACAGTGTTTGGGGAAATGTTTAAGAGAAAGGAGTAAAGTTGTCAATTAGGTTGCATGATACTCTACTTTCCAGGCCTATTCCAAGAGTGTTTTGAGAAAGAAAGTTATTAAGGGTGTAGGTTTTCTCAAAGTTTTGTTGTCTGGTTTTTATTATTGCCCTTCCATAAGCTGTGGCTCACTCTGTTGGTGTCAAATGAGTCACAGCCATCATAAGGTTCTCATATTTGATTAACTGAGTTAGATAATAGAGTCCTCATATAAACAACATGGCAGAGATCCCTTCTGTATTAAAAAAAGAAAGGCTGACCTCGGCAGCAACCAACCAATACTGAACAATACATTCAGTACTGGGTATGGACTGGGAAGTTGACAAGCCATGGGACATTAGTCTTTCCAAACCCCTGATTATTTAGTTTAATTGTGAAAAGCGCATGACAAGCCTGAATATCATATATTCATTTCAGCCGTGGTTTTGAGGGAGACTGGGAAGCCAAAAGACAAATATCTTCTAGCTTATTTCCTGGAGAGCATATTCAACACTTAGGCTGATCTGTTAAATTTTCAGTTTCATTTATTTGGGGGGAACCAGGTGATTAGTTTCCAGGGGACCTGGCACAGCACAGGCAAAACAGTGAGCATTATGAGCAAGCAAGTAGTCTCTTACTGTCAGCTCAGGAAGCAGACAGAGGCCATGAATGGAGGGCACTTAGCTTGTCATAGAAGATGTCCAGGAAACAGAATCACTTCTCTATGGTCAAATGAGGTCTTTTAAATCTTCTGTAGGTTCACAACTCTTGGAAGGCAGGATCTCCTTGAGGGTGGGTCCTCTTTTTCTGGTTCCAAAGGAAGGGTGTTGTCTTGACTTGTGAATGATGAACAATTTATTAACGGCTGTGAGGATAGAAAGCAACACAGTGAAGGAATTTACATTATGGGGATTAAATGTGATCTAGTAGAACTGGATTAGGAATATTGCCATGAGTTTGAGGCCAACTTCAGTTTACAAAGTGAATTCCAGTCCAGATTTGACTGTACTGTGAAACCATGTTTAAAAAAAAACAAAACAAAAAAGAAACAAAAGAAGAGAGAGAGAAAAGAAAGAATGAACGAAAGGAAAAAAAGAAAGGAAGGAAGGAAGAAGAAAGAAAGAAAGAAAGAAAGAAAGAAAGAAAGAAAGAAAGAAAGAAAGAAAGAAAACTGAATAGAAAAAGAAATAAAGTGGAAAGGAAAGGTCATGACTGCTCCTAAGTACGGACAAAGAAAAAGTTTATTGTAGATAAAAGGGAGAGCATGGGTAGAGGCAGGGACAGGACATCTGGGAGAATCCAGAGTGGACTTAGCTAGGCTGAGCTGGACCGTGTGGGGAGAAGTGAGAGAGAGGAACTAGGTGCAGCAGGCAAGAGACCAAAGGTACAAAAAAGGCAGTTACCAAATTGTCTATATTATATAGGGAAGAGCCTCTGGGAGAAGGGCAGCCCAGATCCTAGGTGGAAAAGTTCAGAAAATGGGGGGGGGGGGGCAGGATATTCGAGCCACACCCTGTAACAGGTAAGAACTGAGGGATGCTGGGAGAACATGACTGAGAGGCCCAGATCTGCTTCCATATGCTAAAATAGACACCTCAGCCATTTGTCTTGGGTATGAAACTTAATAATAAAAAGAGAAATACATATGCTTAAGTGATATGCTTCTGACCACTGAGAAATTATGAATTCTTTAGATATTTTTGGCACTTTGAAAGGGATAATTCATAACAATTCTATTAAAAGTTGTAGCAACGAAAAAACTGTAAAAAAAAAAAAAGACAGAACATAGATGGCACATGACTATAACCTGAATACTTAAGAGGTGGAGGCAGGAAAATCAGGAGTTCATGACTATCCCTGTTACATAGTGAGTTCAAGGCCAGCCTGTACTACAAACACCCTCTCTCAAACAAAATAAAATAAAAATAGAACTTATCACTTCCAAAATAAATCAAACAAAACAATAGTTATATTTTTCAGACAGCACTTGCAGACATTTTTAATGAGTCTTGGGATCCAGTCTCAAGCACTCATACTTGCTAGGCAAGCTCTTCACCAAGTAAAGCCACCTCCCAAATCCTGCAAACTTCTTCTTAAGTACAGAGGACTGTTGAGGGCTCCAGGATATGGGGCTTTAACAAAAGTTAAACTTTTATCTTGCTCTAAATGAGTACTTTTTCTTGTTTTCTTATTTAATTTCTTGGTGTGGAGAGCAGTTAAGTTCTATTTTCACTCAAACCAAAAAAAAAAATGTTCTTTGAAACTGAAATCATTGTTAAAAAAAAAATCCAGATTTCACAGAGAAAAACACAAAATAAGCTAGCATTTTGACTTTAAATGTAAAAAGCAAAAAAAATACAGGTCTGTGGGTCCTTTTGCTTCATTCTTTTTAATTATATATGAATCTGGGTTTACTTTTCAGAGCAATATCATTAATATATTATTAGATATAAAAGTGCCAGCTACCATAAATAAGCTTACTTTAGAAAAACAAGCAGGTCTTTACTGATGTGATGCCGGTAGTCAATGTTCTATGCTTTTAAAAACCACATCATGCTGACCGAATTGTCTAGTATATAAATGGAAAAGGCAAGAGCTCAGGGATGGATGGACATGATACAGGCAGACAGTTCCCCAGCCTTTATACACAGTTCTTTACATAATGCCAAATACAAAAATCATTTTGAAAGTTAACTGATGATGGAGTCAGTGCTAACTTAAATTGAGTTCCCCAGGAAAAAAAAAGAAATGGCACATTTGAATAAAATCCCGACTTTCTAATGGCAGCTTCCCACAGTTATCACTGTGATAATCAATTTAGGTTTATCCTCACTCAACTCTCACACATACCTATGTTAATCACACACATACATACTTTCACATAACCTGAACACAAAACTGGATTATTTCTGTAAGTATATGTGAAGGAAACATTGGGTGTAATATTGGGTTTTAAATTATCTCGACAAAACCAGCCCACCACACAGATAATTGACATGAAAGATGACTTTGTTCTAATACTTTTTGTCGCCAAGTGAAGGAGAAAATTCGAATCTTTTCTACTGTCATACAACTTAAAACAGTCATGAGACATGTAGGCCACGTGACAGAAATGAAAGCCTTAGCTTCCATTTTCTCTTCCAGTGACAGTAAGTTCTCAGGGACCAGAAAGCCTTTGCAAAGACTTAATGTCTCCATTTAGTCTAGATAACCTTATGGAAACCAGATCACAATGGTCAGAAGAATGGACTCGCTTTACTTCCTTGCCTCCCCAAACCCCCAGAAAATACAACATGAGACAGAGAATGTACCAGAAACCAGTTTCAAAAGAGAGAAAAGGAAAACAGAGAAGTCAGTCAGATTTTTAGGAATCTCAGATCTTTCCCAGAATTCCCACTTGAGTTTCCTTGCCTGCAAAGATCTGAGGTAACAGAGGTCGGACACCAGGGTGAAGTAGAAACATCTGTTTATGTTAGTTCACCCTTCCTTTCCTCTCTCCCAGTCTCTGCCCTCTATCAGTATGAGCTCAGCCGGTTTGCTCCCACACGTGCTTTCCACCACGATGTTCTGCATCATCACACAGGGGCCCAGGAGCAACAGAGTCAAGCAATCATCTACTGAAATCTCTGAAACACTGAGACAAAACAAATCCTCACTTATTTACATGGGTTTTCCCATACTTTGTAGAAGCTATGAACAATGATTCCAACATAAAAGAATACATCTTGTGACCAGGAGTTGGGTAACAGTTTCCTCTGAGACAGAAACATTCTATCCTGCAGCCAAGTTCTTAAGACAAAAATTAAACAACTTTAAAGAGCATCAGAAAGTCACTGAAACTGACCAGATCCACTAAGTCACTCCCTCCTCAGAATAAATAATAAAGACTGCTAAGGTTCACTTTTAGAGGAGAAAAGTTGTAAAGAAGACTCTCAGACAAGTCAATCTGGAAAAAAAAAAAAAGCTGAGACTAGATAAGCAGTCTGGATAAAAGCAAAAACCTACTGATTGCTTGAAGGGCTTTCAACTGTCTAGAATTCACACTCTTGTAGTGGAACATTACTTTAACTAAGCAAAAAAATGTGTTACATTTGTTTATACTGCATTTGTTTAGGGATGCATAGATGTGTTTCCATTTGTTTAACTATGTGAAGACGTGTTGCTGTTTCTCCTTGCCTGCCTTAGGCAAATGATTGGTCTAATAAAAAGCTGAATGATCAATAGCTAAGCAATAGAGGGAAACGTGGGGCTGGCAGGCAGAAAGAATAAGTAGGAGAAGGAATCTAGACTCAAGGAGAAGGAGGAAATGAGGGAAGAAAATGAGGGAGAAAAAGCAAGAGCCACCCGAGGTCAGCCAGCCAGGCAGCATCCAGCCAATGACCAACAAGAAGGACACAGAATAGAGCATACAGAATGAAAGAAAGGCAAAAAGCCCTGAGGCAAAACATAGATGAAGAGAAACAGGTTAATTTAGGTTATAAGAGCTAGTGGGACAGGCATAAGTAAAGGACGAGCATTCACAATAATAAGTCTCCACGTTATTATTTGGGAGTTGGTTGATGGACCAAAAGAAAGCCTGCTACACACTCTCCAAACTGTTGAGCTGCTTTTGGGCTGTGCAGTGTGTCCAAGTCACCCAGCATTTGTGATCTGTCAGCCATGCTAGGGTAGGCTTTGGTCCTGCAACTGACTTTGAATCATTTCTGCTTCTCACCAACCCTTCTGCAAGTAGTCCCAATAAAACTTATTGGTTACTAAGTGATAGTGCCTGAATTAGTCTTCTGTAATCAGATTGATGGCTACCTTAATTGTTATCATAGAACCTTCATTCAGCAACTGATGGGAGTAGATGCAAAGATCCACAGCTAAGCACTGGGCTGAGCTCCCACGATCCAGTCAAAGGGAAAGAGGAGCAATAATATGAGCAAAGGGGTCAAGACCATGATGGAGATAGCCACAGAATCAGCTGGCCTGAGCTAGTGGGAGCTCACTGACTCTGGACTCACAGCTGGGGAACCCACATAGGACCAAACTAGAACCTCTGAATATGGGTGACAGTTGTGTGTCTGGAGCAGTCTATAGGACCACTGACAGTGGGACCAAGATTTATCCCTAGTGCTTGAACTGTCTTTTTGGTGCCCATTCTCTTTTGAAGGACACTTTACTCAGCATATATATGGGAGGGCCTTGGTCCTGCCTCAAAGTGATGTGTTGACTCCCCATGGGAAGTCTTACCCTCTCTGCAGAGTGGATGAGGAAGTGGGGTGGGTTCGGTGCAGGGATCAGAAACAGGGGAGGGAGTGGGTACTGATATTGGTATATAAAGTGAGAAAAGATTGTTTTGATAAATAAATAAAGAAGAAATCCCACCAGGGGGAAAAAAAACAAACAAAAAAAACTTATTGGTTCACCAAGTTGGACTTTGGTGATATCTGAACTTTGGTTCCTTATCTAGGGTGAGATGTATTACCTCTCCCCAGGAAAATTCTGTCACACAACACCTGAGCTATAGGGAGATATTGTCTCAAAACAGTCAACCAATCAACAAACTTACCAACCAACCAGCAGACCAGCCTGTTGATGCTCCATTTGTCTTGTAAACTTTCTTCATTCTCTTCCATTATTTTACCTTTCTGTTAATCTCCTGCTTCAGCATCCTTTGTGCTAGAATTACAGATCATGGTTCAAATTTTCCAATAATAGAAATTTGAGAAAAGAGATAAATGAGGCTTAATTTTATTTTATTTAAATAAAATATATAAGCTTCATTAATCTTAGAATGGATGCTTATATTCAGGTTTGTAAAATTCAAGAGGCTCTAGTAAAATTTAAGCTGCCAAAGAGTTACTCAAACTAGCAATAGCTGAAGATATAGTATCAGTGTAGTTGTCTTTGTCTCTAATTCTATGAGAAATAAAGGCCACTTAAATATATACTATTGTATATTAAATAACAAAACCCATTGTTATTGGCAGTACAAAGCAAAGACTATGTTAGGACTGTAATGATTGGGTAAATTTCATCTCTACAATAGAGATTAAAATGCAAGTAAAACAGCAGGTAAGATTGTAAAATATACACAGTTGGGTAAATTCTCACATTAAAAAAAACACACAGAGAAAGTAGAGGGTTATAAATGGAGAAGAGCTGTGTGAAAAGAATCTTACCACCAATTGACGGTGGTTGCTGTAAATGTAAGCCTCATGATAACCACAAAAAAAATCTATATTAGAAAGGCAAAACGAAAAGAGAAATGACTCAAATCTACCAATAGAGACAACCATCAAACCACACAGGGAGGTAGCAGGAGAGAGTGAAAGAATCACTATGGCTGCGAAACAAGCAGTAAACAGTTTCAACAGGGCAACACTCAGTCCTTACCTGTCAGAACTTACCTTGACTCTAAGTAGATTAGACTCTCTGATAAAAAGGATATGGAATGTGTTGGTTTGATTTTTATTGCCTTGATTAAAGACTGTGACCAAAAGCAATTTGGGGATCAAAGGTTAATTTGCCTATTACAAATGTATCCGTGTTACAGTTCATCCTTGAGGGAAGCCCAGTCAAGAATTCCAGGCAGTAAACTTAAGGCAAGAGCTAAAGGTTAAGGAGGAATATTGCTTATTGGCTTTTTCTCCCTGGTTCTCTTAACTTGCTTTCTTATCTAACTCAGGACCAGCATAGCACCACCCACAGTAGATTGGGTTCTCCCACATCACTCATTAATTGAGAAAATGGCCCCACTTACTTGCCTACAGGCAAATCTAATGGAGACAATTCCTCAATTAAGTTTGCTCTTCCCAGATAACTATAGCTTCTGTCAAGTAAATAACAAAAAATATCTAATCAGTATATATAGAGAGTGACTTAAAACATCCTTACAAGTTAATGGTCATGGAAATTCCCAAGGATTCCAAAATAATATACACTCTTGCCATTGCCCTTGGTTACCCATTATAACTACATGGTGAAGACACCTCACAATTTGACTGAGGGACAAATTGAGGAAATCATTCTCAAACTAAGGAGGAAATTTCTCCATACTAGTTAATTTCATAATGCTAGAGGGTACTATGAATGCTATCAGGAAATAAAATATGACAATGTCTTACCCAACACAGGCACCTGCATGCTATAGTTCCAGTTTCCCAGGCAAGATATGATAGTGTAACTGCTGTAATAGTGGCATGACTACTGTAGGGTAACTAACATTGGATATAAGACCTACTCCATATGAGACAATTTCATGACTGGGGAGATCATAGATGCTAGGGGAGAGTGTGCTATTATTATTTTGTTAATGATCAAACTGTCAAGCTGCCTTCTAAATATTTATGTTTATACCCATAGACAATGGATGTGGGAACAAATCTGGAGCAAACAGTAGAACGTGGGGTTCCCCACATAGTGCTGATGTTGTTGGGTAGACTGCAAGGGATATGGAGTTATAGATGCTTCTACCAATAATCCAGAAAGCTTCTGAGGTCAGGGAATATGTCATAAGGTCACATTCCTTTCATGGAGCTCTTGAGTGGGTTGTGCATACAGCAGTGAAGTGGAAGCCTGAATTGTAATAGAGAGAGAGAAAAAGAGAGGGAGGAAGGGAGAGAGAGAGAGGGCTGAACTAAGGTAAGATAAACTAGTACACATTCAAGAAGCACAGAGCACCAAATAGAATCAAAAAAAAACATTCCCCATGGCATATTTAACAGTTAAAACAGTAAATATGAAGAAGACAAATTAGTATTGAAAGAAGAAAGAAAAAAATACAGGTCAAATATAAAGGAGAGCCCATCAAAATAACAGTTGGTTTCTTCGTGGAAATTTTAAAAGCCAGAGGAACCTGGAGGAATATACTCTAAGTTCTAAAAGACTGGATGCTAACCCAGACTACATTCCCTACAAAAGTATCTGCTATAACTAAAAAGAAAAAATCCATTATACAAACATATAAAAGGATTCACCTTTACCAAGCCAGCCCTACGTGTAGAAAATACTAGAAGCCACTCTTTGGAATGAATAGAGCAATAAGCATAACCAAGAGATAGTAGAAAGAAAATGAATTAAATGTAACTACTAAAAGACAACATATAAGAAAGAAAATAGGGGGCTGGAGAGATGGCCCAGTGGTTAAGAGCATTGCCTGCTCTTCCAAAGGTCCTGAGTTCAATTCCCAGCAACCACATGGTGGCTCACAACCATCTGTAATGAGGTCTGGTGCCCTCTCCTGGCCTGCAGGAACACACACAGACAGAACATAATAAAATAAGTAAATTTTAAAAAAAAAAAAAAGAAAGAAAGAAAGAAAATAAAAAGCAATTTTTTTTTTTCGAGACAGGGTTTCTCTGTGGTTTTGGAGCCTGTCCTGGAACTAGCTCTTGTATACCAGGCTGGTCTCGAACTCACAGAGATCCACCTGCCTCTGCCTCCCGAGTGCTGGGATTAAAGGCGTGCGCCACCACCGCCCGGCAAGCAAATTTTTTCAGTGACTAAAATAAACCCATACTTTCCAATAATAACCTCAATTATCAATAGCCTCAATATCCCAAACAAAAGACACAGAGTGGATGGATTAAAAAACAAAATCTATCTTACTGTTGTTTACAGGACACTCAGAACTAAAGATAGAAACTGTCATATAATGGAAAGATGGAAAAAACTCTCCAATCAAATGAAACCAGGAAACCAGCAGGCATGGCTGGCCTAATTTCTTAATAAAACAGACTTCAATAAATTAAGTAGATTGTATTTATACATTCATGTGTATGTCTACTTGTAACAATAATAATTAAAGAAATTTTGAAGAAATTGAAAGAGGACCTTCAGGTAAAGGAAGGGGAATGATGGAAAGGAAAAATAGGAATTTCAGAGGATCATCATATATTCTATAAATGCAAGAGATGTCATAGTGAAATCAATTGTTTTGTACAATTAATAATGCTAATAAAATTTTTAAAGAATTTATATTTTAGTCAACTGGAGAACCATTTGTAAACAAACACATTGTTGAAACTTCTGTTTGGATCACAAATGGCAGGTCCAGGTATGTCTTCACTGTGGTGATTGTCCAAGTGATTCCTCTCTATCTCCGATCAGGCATAATTGAATAGTATTCTGTCCTATTCAACAAAGGCTTTTAGAAACTTCAACTATGAGTATAGTGTGATCCCAGCCTTGAAGCTCCAGGGTGAATACAGCTTCCACTGTTCAGGAAGAGTAGGGAAAGGAAAACTTAGAAATAAAAATATGCCCAGAGGGACATAGGGGGAACTGATCACTGCTCACCACCGTCTCATTCCCTTCTCATGTACTAAATCACTAATGGTAGGTTTGTGTGCTGAGCGTATAATTCGTGTGTAATTATAACTGGAAACTGTTCCTATGGGAAAGGGCATTGCCGTCAATTGTGCTTGTTACATAAATGCCATGCCATAAGCAGTACATTAGAAATTCAGCTTTTTGTGGGAGCTGGAGAGATGACTCAGAGCCAGCATTGCTAAGAGCACTTATTGGGCTTACAAAGGACTTAGTTTGGGTCCTATTAGCCATATGGTGTATCACAAGCATCTGTAGCTCCAGTTAATGGGATCTGTTGCCCTGTTCTTACCTCTGTGAACACATATATACATACAAATAAAACACTCACACATTAAAAAATAAATAAAATTAACAAATCTGACAAAACTTTTCTACAAAGAACAGTCAAGGTACACCTATATAATCCCAGCAATGTGGCTTCTTAACCATGCTCTCAACAGCAATGTCACCAACCGACATGCTTATGTGGAAGAGGGAAAAGCTCGTGAGGCCTCAACCCTACACAAAGAGCTACAGACAGCGGAAGAATGCTAAGAGCATGAAAAATAGTTTTTCCCCAGTGCAAAGCACACCGATTGGTTATGTAATACCAAATGGTCAGCTATTAAAAAACACAAGAAACATTATACAGACTGAGCAGGTTATATTTATATACTTAGGAGTGTGTGTGTGTGTGTGTGTGTGTGTAACAACAATTAAAGAAAAAGAGGCTGTCGATTTGAAAGACAGTAAGGAAAAGGGTACATGGTAGAGTTTAGAGGGAGGAAAGGGAACAGTGAAATAATGTAATTGCAATAGATAAAAAAATAAATATTTTTAAAGGAAAACGTGAAAATGAAAATTTAAAAAAGAGTTGCTGCAACAAAACAAAAATTTTAAATAGCACACAAATTAATATATCTCACTGTGATGTTGTCTTGTGTTTTGTGATCCTCCTCCCCATCTTTCTCTCCAGTGCTGTCCTGGCCTCTTCTAGCCCAATAATCACCATTCTGTTTTCATGTTACTGGTGTTTGCTCTCTCTCTCTTTTCTCCTTCTCCTTCTTCTTCTTCTTTTTCTTCCAAACACACACACACAAACTTTTTTCCACCTTATCTCTTTTCAAATTCTTTGACCTAAATCTACACCATCATACACATACATAAAAATTAAAACCTAGCATCTGACAGTGGTGTGGAAAGTCCTTCTGTATATGTGTTGCTTTTGCGGGTTAATGAATAAAGAAGCTCCTTTGGCCTGTGATAAGGCAGAGTAAGGCCAGGTGGAAAATCCAAGCAGTGATGTAGAAAGATAGTAGGCAGAGTCAGAGGGATGCCATGTAGTCTCCCTAAGAGAAAGATGTGAGCCACCAGCTGGAACCTTGCTATTAGGCCACAACCTCATGGTGATGCACAGATTAATGGAGATGGGTTAGTTTAGGATATAAGAGCTATCTAGAAATATGCTTAGGCTATTGGCCAAACAATATTGTAAATAATATAGTTTCTGTGTAGTTATTTCAAGTCTAGGCTGCCAGGAACAAAGGAGCAACCTCCGCCAACAGATTATACACTGCATTGGTATGGATCTTGGTTTATTGATACAAATTTAAGGTCAGTTTTGCTATATGTATATTTCTTCTCTTGATTAAGATATTGTGTTTGTGCAGCTCATTTAAAAATGTAATGTATAATTAAGAAATACAGGTTATTAGATAGTCATATTTAATAGTCAAGCTTGTAGTCATGTTAGTTAGGTTTTCTAGATAGATTTATTTTAGTTAAAACCATTTAAAGACCTATAGAATATGGTATCTAAAATGTTGTAAGAAAAAAAATATTGTAAGAAATTAGAACTTTTCATGACAATGAGACATATTTGCTCCTGGCAGCACCAATTATTTCAAGAGGAAGATAGGCATTGAAGAGGCTCCTTATGGAGTTTGTTAGCCATTTGGGCAAGAAACTGCTCTTGCCTGGACTGCTTGATGTTATGCTGAATAAACTGGACATGCAGGACCCACAGAAAAATGACTGCTGAACCAGTGAGACCGTCCTTCAGGGTTCTTGCTTCATGAAAGAGTCTGCAAGACATTCTGCAGTACACAGAAGAGAGGGACTGACAAACTGCCAATATAGGCAGAACTGTCTTGAAAATTTCCTGCTTCTTGGAAAAGTCTGCCAGACTGTAGGCTTAAGATGGGTGCCCCAATGTTACATAAGAACTTTGCGTGACTGTTCAGGCAGCGATATGTCTCTGCCAATTCTAGAGTTTTGGAAATTGCTTACAATGTACTTCCTGTTTTCTTAGGTACTATATCCTTCTGGAGTCTTTGATGGAACTGAAGAAAGACAGTTTTATAATTGTAAAAGGTAGATTAGATATAAAACTTTAGACTCACAAAAATAGGATGAATGTGTAGATAGAGTGTTTTCTTTAATTCGCCAAATATAGACTGAATACTTTAACTATAATTTTTAAACATTTATTTATTATGTATACAATATTCTGTCTGTGTGTATGCCTACAGGCCAGAAGAGGGCACCAGACCTCATTACAGATGGTTGTGAGCCACCATGTAGTTGCTGGGAAACTCAGGACCTTTGGAAGAAGAGGCAATGCTCTTAACCTCTGAGCCAACTCTCCAGCCCCCTTAACTGTAATTTTTGCTTGATAACCATTTTGTTATATGTAATTTTACTACTTTAAAGTTAAAACATTTTAATTTGAACAGAAAATGGAAAATGGTGTGTGAAGTACTTCCAGATATGTGTTGCTTTCATCTGTTAATGAATAAAAAAAAAAAAGCTGCTTTGTCCTGTGATAGGGCAGAGTAAAGCCAGGCAGAAAATCTAAACAGAGATGTAGAGAGGTGGTAGGCAGAGTCAGGGAGATGCCATTGAGCTGCCAGAAGAGAAAGATGCTAGCTGCCAGTTGGAACCTTGCCAGTAGGCCACAATCTCATATTAATGCACAGATTAATCAATTAATGGAAATGGATTAGTTTAGGATATAAGAGCTAGCTAGAAATATGCTTAAGCTATTGGCCAAACAGTATTGAAAATAATGTAGTTTCTGTGTGGTTATTTCAAGTCTGGGCAGCCAGGAATGAACAAGCATCTGCCAACAGGAAAATGAGAGAATGTGATTTATTTTTCTGTTTGTGAGTCTGTCACCTCACTTAGCACAGCAGTTTCCAATTCTACCTATTTAACTGCTACTTTCCATCTTTCAGTTGTCTTTATGGCTGAGTGGAATTTCACAGTGCAGATGAAAAAAATGGAATTAATTTTTAAAGAATTTCAGAATTTTAAATATAGATTTACCTATAAAATGTGAAAGTAGAAAGGAAGTGGGTAATAAGAGGAAGTGATGCAAAGTGGGGATAAGAAGGAATGGTGAAATAATATTAAAACAGAATAAGGTACTGCTTGGAAGAGTAAGGGTACCAACGAGAGTGGGGAGGGAGACAGAGGAGGGCAGTGGATGAGGGGACAAGACTAAAGTATAATGCACGTAGGTTTGGAGATTAAATGATACCTCATAATTTGTGTACTGTTTTACAAATACAGTATGTTCCATCTGCTTCATCTATTCATCTGAGTGGCCTGCTAAGTTATTAGTGTCAATTGTGAACAGTGCTTAATATCTTTTTGGATTCTGATTTCAATTTTGTTTTTCCTGGTGTTAGTTAAAGTTGAGTTCCAGGTCCCATTATCCTTAATTTCAATAGTTGTTTGGATAAATACTGAGAAGTGTGGCTGCTGGGTTGTAAAGGAGTTCTAGTTTTAACATTTTGCAGAAGTATTTGTTCTTGTTTCCACGGCAGCAGCACCATTTTTTATTGCAGTCCTGTGAATGGAGATTGCAGTTCCCCCACGTTTTGTCAGTGCTCATCTGCTTGGAGAATCAGAAATTTAAGAGCAGCTTTTTCCCAATAGTCTCCCTTCTTCGGAGAAACATAACCAATAGACAATTAATACATGCATGTATGCATAGATTCATACATATATATAGGGTCGTGGTGGAGGCAGAATCTTAGGCTCACTGTTACAATGGATTGGTTTCATTACAGAGACTGAAACACCCCAAGAGGTAGTAAGCAAACTAGAGTCCCAGGAGAGTTGAGAGTGCATACGGTTCCAGTCTGGGTTCCAGTCTGGGTTCCAGTCTCAAGGCAGGGGTGCATCAGTGTTCCAGAGGTAGGATAGAGCTAGACTCTCCCTTCCTCTACCTTTGGGTTCTAATATTTTAGACTTTTATACACTGGCCTTTTCAGACCTTCAATGCATGGAAGGAGAGGACATCACATTGCTCTAAGCAATATCCTTTCATCTACTCACTGAAATTTCATTCTCTTACCGAAGAACTTTCAAAGATGCAGTTACAATGCGTAGCCAAATATCTGGTCACTGCTTGTCTGGTTAGGCTGTTACAAGGTAATCATGACACTAGGCAGTTTAGTGTGGCAGAGGGCAGCAAGTCCTGATGACAACCTACAAGCTTTTACATTCATGAATCAGAAAACAAAATGCCTTATTTCGGACTCAGAAAGTCATACTAGATGAAAGCAGGAAATGCCCCTGGGCCTCAGAGAGTGAAATGTCCAGTTTAGCTATTGGCTTTGATGACATTCAAATTTGTTCAAGTTCTTCATACCAGCAAAGACAAAGGCAGCTATATCATAATATATTTAATTCTCGGGCACATTAACCAAATAATACTAATATCCACCAATATTTAAATATCCAATTATTAAACCTTTATGCTTCACATTTGCAATTTTGATGCTATAACAGAGCTTCTTTTCAAGGCTTAAGATAACTTTTAAAATTCAGGAATCTATGAAAGTACACATTACTTTATACACTGTATATGTTGCTTCACAGTGGCTTCCCTGGCTCTTTTTCCTTGATAGAATTGGCATTCCAATGAGATAAGTGTTTAGGCACTAGTTTCCAAGCTAGAATTTGAAGCCTGATGAAACTTTATATGGGAAGGATTACTCTTGGTTGTCGTTCCCCACTTCAATTAAATGATGTAAAATGTTTTGGTGAACTTCCTTTTTGGACATTAGCAGCCACTGACTATGATTGCTTCCACCCACTAAATAACAAACAAAAATAGAGACTATCATCCTGGTATGCAGAGTGAGTACTAAGACAACTAGGACTGTTACACAGAGAAACTCCGTCTTGAAAAACAAAGAGGGAGGAAATGATGACTATAAAATCAGTGACGTCAAAATGTTTATATCCTAATTTATCATACCTTCTTCATTTATTTACCTCCACTGGTTGGTTACCCCTAAGGATAATCATATAGATGCAGGATAAGTGGCTGATTCTTGCTCATTATTACTGGTTTTCAGAGTAATAATAATAATAATGTTAATTGATCCCTTAACATCCTTCAAATGTAGTCAAGAAAGGGATTTTTGTTTTAATGGTATTCTGGAATAATCTTTTTGTGCTCTGTAAAGATGTGTCTTTCCCAAGACATCTTCTGGTTGATTTAGCAAAAAGCTAAACTGCCATTAGCTAGGCAGAAGGTATAGTCAGGAGAGCCAGACAGAGTGAACTCTGGGAAGAAGGTGACCTGAGTTACCAGGGGACAAGAAGGAACAGACATTCAAGGAAAGAATTAAAATCTACAAGTCACATGGCAACACATAGATGAATAGAAATGGATTATTTAAGTTACAAGCTAATTAGAAATAAGCCTAAGCTATTGACTGAACTTTCAAAAATTAACTTTAAAAAATTAATAAGAAATATCCATGCATTTTTGGGGTAACAGACTGGTGGGACAGAAATATCCACCTACTTAATGGCATTGTTTTGACTACATTGACACAAATATATTCCATTTATTTCAACACATAACTGCTGTTTCTTTACTGACTGCCAAAGATGGCTTTGACAACAAGAGATTGCTTTTTGCTTGTGTCTCTGTATCTGTTGTTATTTATTTTGATTAGCAATAAATTTAAATGGGAGGAACTTTAAGTTGATCCCTGACTGCTTCTAATGCTCTCCTAGTGATCATGGATTATATCCTTTCTTTGTGTTATCAGATGCTCCAGATTCACATTGTACGGGTCCTTTTTTAAAAAGACTTGGGAATTGATGTTTCTCTAACATTTCCTAAATATGAGCATTGCTAGTTGATCAATCAGTTGACTTAATAGTCCTTTTGTATTTAAATTAAAAATAATAATTTCAGGGTTCATGATCATAGAATAGTGGTGTAGGAGGTTCTTCTGTTGATATGTTGCTTTCATTGGTTAATGAATAAAAGAACTGTTTGGGCCTGATAGGGCAGAAGTTAGGTAGGTGGAGAAGACAAAACAGAATGCTGGGAAGAAGGGCAGAGTGAGAGAAGCCATGGATCCCCCCTGCCCGAGATAGATGCCAGTTAGAGTTTCCCGCAAACCACTGGCACATGGCAATACACAGATTAATGGAGATGGGTTAAACTAATATGTAAGCGTTAGCCAATAAGAAGTTAAAGCTGATGGCCAAGCAGTGTTTTAATGAATACAGTTTCTGTGTGGTTATTTTGGGGGCTAAGCTAGTCGGGTGGCAGGAAAGAACAAAGGGGCTCTCCTTGTAACAGGATAGTATTGTAAGTTAAATTTCTGTTTAAGTTGGCAAAATGATAAATAATTGAGTAATTATTTATATGTCTTGTATTTTCTGCTGAAATCAGATGAAAAGATAGCTCATTTGAGCTTCAGAAGAAAAGGTTCAAGGCCTCAAGACTTCTCTGTCTTAGGTAGGTTGCATCACCATACTGCAACATACATACATTCCAAAAATACTTATCTTATTGTCACAAAATTTAAGTAGTCAATGAATGACTACTAAGGGTGCTAAAAATAGTCTGATATATTTTAGTTCCTGGCCTGCCACATTCCAGCTCCTTACAGTCTCAGAAGTTCTAATTAGTCAGCTAGCCTTGTAAAAATCTTTGGCGTAGGGCTGGAGAGATGGCTCAGTGGTTAAGAGCACTGCCTGCTCTTCCAAAGGTCCTGAGTTCAAGTCCCAGCAACCACATGGTGGCTCACAACCATCTGTAATGAGGTCTGGTGCCCTCTTCTGGCCTGCAGACATACATGTAGACAGACTATTGTATACATAATAAATAAATAAATAAATATTTAAAAAAAAAAAATCTTTGGCATAGGTGTGGCTTCTTTTGAACACTTCAGTTCACAGCTACTTAACAAAGTTCAGGCCAGACTACCTAACTTAGACCAACTCAAAATAAAAATAAGTGTTAAATCACTTGCTTAGTTTACCTTCCCTCCTTTTCCTGGAAAAGACTTTTTAAATAATATGCATGAAAATTATGAAATGATTATAAAAAACCACTCACACTGTTAATTGGAACACACAGTTTATAAAATATGTATATATTATGATTACAACAATATAAAAGTCATTTTACAAGAAATATTAGGAAAAACTACAACAAAAGTTACCAGTGTATAGTATATTAGTAATTTCTGTGGTTATCCTTTCAATTTTGTAAATGTTCTATATTGCTAATCACATTATCTTTGATTAATTTTTAAATAATCTATTATGTAATCATACTTCTCATTCACAGTATTATGAAAACTTTGTATCATACATTTCAGAATTAACTTTCTCAGTGCCTTAATCTCTGACAAGCAAGGATCCTGAGTTGAACTTTTTGTTTTTGTTTGCTTACTTAGTTTTGGTTTTTGAGACTGGATTTTCCTGTGTAGCCCTGGCTCTTCTGGAACTAGCTCTAGAAGACTACACTAGCCTCAGACTCACAGAAATCTGCTTGCTTCTGCCTCCCCAGGATTAAAGATGTGTACCACCTAAGAGAGAGACATCAAATTTCAATCTTTTTTTAAATTATTTTTTGGTTTTTGGAGATAAGGTTTCTCTGTATATCTCTGGCTTTCTAGAATTCACTCTATAGACCAAGCTAGCCTCGAACTCACAGAGACCCACCTGCCTCTGCCTCCTTGAGTGCTGGGATTAAAGTACTGTGCCACCATTGCCCAACCTTTCATTCCTTCTTTATCAACATCGTATCTTTCTTGCATTTCTCTTCCTGTTAAATTATCATTATGATAAAAAAATCCAGTCCCCTGAGAGTGTCTCTCAAGACCACACCACAGTGAATAAGTGATTATAAGTGGTCCCTGGCTACAAAAGGAAATAGCTTGACTCTTTTATCATTATCTTTTCTATTGTTTTGGTGAGCACGAGATTATCCTGGGCAGCTACACGTACCAAAAATCTTAGAGTGCAAAGTAGGTTGTTGTATTTAATCCCAAGAATAATTTGCTAAGATGAAAATTATATTATCAAATTTCAGATGATAAAGGGAAATACAAAAAAACTTGCTAAGATTTATACCAACACAGAAATAGTAAAAACATAATTCAAATCAGATTTAAAGTAATTCTAAATCCAAATCTACTACTCCAAATTCATATGGGGAGCAAGGGGAGACAAAAGTAGCTAGTTTTTCTTATAGATGTTCTCTCCAACAGCACCTTTTAAGTGTCGTTTATTAAATCTCTTTCATCAGAACAATTATACTTTCAAAAGTCACCAGCTGCATTTTATCAACATGGCTTGAGCTTTTAGATCCAGCATACTCTCAGCCTGGACAAACTTTCTGCAATATACAGACTGTGAAGGAAGATGATAGTTGAGAGAGGCCTTTGTTGTGAGTTGGGAACAGTTGAAACACACCACAGGTCTTCCATAAGTTCAGCAGGGAAGCAGATACAGGTGAAGCCTGGCTGACACTGTCCTCAGTAAGCTCAGCAGGGAAGCAGGTACAGGAGAAGCTGGCTGGCACAGAAACCCTGAATTTAGTCTTCTCTGATGACCTACTTAACCAGGTCATGATGGAGGTGACCCCATCTGTTGAATCGTGTTGACTACTCAGTAGTCGTTCCTGAAATAAATTGCTATCTAGAAAATTTCCTTGAAATCAATAAGCTTAATATTCATGTGTATCATCCTGTATGTACATTTAGAAGAAGAATGAAATCTGATTGAAATACAATTTAAATCTTCAAGTAAGAAAAAAATGTGCATGACTTTGTTCTCTTAGATCTGGTTTCTAACCGAAGTGTAGCAAATAAAGTAATATGTGGCTATTTATGCTGTGACACATATGTTGACTTACAACACCTCTCAGAGGAACCCTTAAGAGAACAACTGTGGAATTCGTCTGTTCCCTAACACTCTACTTGAGGACACAATTTCCTTTGAACTCAATTATGTCACAGCCGAATGCTTTGATAACCTGCTAGAACTAGCAGGCACAGTGTTATTACTGAGATAGAGAAAGGGGAGACCCCAGAGCTGCTATCAGGTTCTTTCGTTTCTCTACAATCAGCCCCTTCATATCCCTGATAACAGTGGCACAGGAAGTTCTCCGCCATCCCAGCTAGGTCCGCCTCTGATGCTCTTCCCTTCACTACGAACTCTCCGTCCTCAGAGGCTTCTATGCGATAACTGTCAGGGTTCAAGTGGAGGTAATGAGGTGCTTTCCATGTCTTCCGTATGCACCTCCCATTATTCTTGCAAAGGTGATGACTGCATACCTCAACTGCTCTGGTCACATTGATTATGTATTTCCCAAAATCCGAATTCACAAAGCGGTTGACCTTCGTACAGTTCTCCTGAGAAAGCATGAAAACAATTCGATCAGATATTTTCGACCCAGAAGGCAGCTCTTTAGACTGGGCTAAAACTAGATGGCTTTGTCCTAGTGAGTATACTCTTGGACTCTACTATAGCCCAAAGGTCTCATCTCAGAAGTGAGAAAGGCCCTAGAGGCAGGAGATGTAACAGTAAGGCAGAGTAACTGAGTCAGCAAACCAGCCGGAGTTAACATGGAGGTTCTTGCTTTCCTTCAATTCATGCATCTTTTCCTTTTCCTTCCGGCTCACAAGGCAATGAAAGAGCAGCGTGAGAAAGAAAGAAACACAAACAAAGCAGAATCCACACCAGAGCTGCTGCCGGGCTGCCTCTCAGGGCTGAGTTGTTCTTTCTGGTTGAGTTACCCTGCTAGGTCCTTGGACAGCAGAGGAGAGGGTGCCTGAACTGGCCTTGTCCCATAGTCACACTGATGAATATCTCAAATATCACCATAGAACTTTCGTCCAGCGATGGATAGAGATAGAGACAGAGACCCACATCAGAACACTGGACTGAGCTCCCAAGGTCCAGTTGAAGAACAGAAGGAGGGAGAAGATGAGCAAGGAAATCAGGACCGTGAGGGGTTGGTCCACCCACTGAGACAGTGTGACTGATCTAATGGGAGCTCACCAAATCCAGCTGGACTGGGACTGAACGATCATGTGATCAAAGCTGACTATCTCAATGTGGCTGACAATGGGAGCGGACTGAGAAGCCATTGATAATGGCACTGGGACTTGTTTCTACTGCATGTACTGGCTTTTTTTGGGACCCTAGTCTATTTGGATGCACACCTTCCTAGGCCTAGGCCTGGATGGCTTGGGGAGGGCCTCGGGCTTCCCACAGGGCAGGGTACCCTGCCATCTCTTAAGACTGGATGGGGAGGGAGGTGGGTGAGTGGGGGAGCGGGAGGGGTATGGTAGGAGGGGAGGAAGTGGAAATTTTTTAATGGAAAAATTAAAAAAAAAAAGCAGTGGGGAAAAAAAAAAGAAGAAAATCCGAGTTATCAAGTTCAGACTTACTGTTGACCCTAGAGCATTCTGGACTTCTCGGTTACTTATACTTAAACATAACCTGTTGCAGGTTCTACTCCTACACACAACCAGGTACAGGAAAGCTGGGAACACTGGGTCATTTGTGTACGTGTTCCACATAGAAGTCACTTAGGTTGTGTATTCTATTTCCTGATGAAACACTTCCTTGTGAGTCAGCAGCTAAACCTGTGGTTCTCTGAATATGCTCATAGATGTGTGTGATAGCTATTCTTCAATATCAACTTGGCTACATCTGGAAATTACTGCTGTGGGAACTCCTTCAGCCAATAGCCTTTAAGATACCGGCTCACTTTGGATGTGGTCTCATGTGTTATAAATGCAGGTGAAAAACATGCACGGACCTCTTGGCTGCTGGATTCAGTTCCAGTTCCCAGAACACACAGAGGACTGTGGATCGCTACTCTTTCTGTGAGTTTATCCCTAAATAAATAAACCTCTCTGATACTCCATTCCGGGCTATTGTGAAACTCTCTGTATGTCAGCAATTAGCTAAAACTCAAATGACTGGGCACACAACTGTGAGGGATTTTTTTCTTAATTAAATCTTTTGAAGTGGGAAGAACCACTTCTAGTCTGGATCTTTGAGGTGGGAAGATCCACCTTTAATCGGGACCACACCTTTCTGGCAGCCTAGATAAAGGACATGGAAAATGAAACCAAGCTTTGCCTGTTTGCTCTCACTGGAAAGCCCACCCCTTCACACGAATTAGCGCCTACTCATTCAGGATTCAGGCATATACTGAAGACAAGCTGAGACATCCAGCTTCATAGACTGAATAACTCCTGAATTCTTTTTTAATTAATTTATTTATTTATTAAAACTTTCCACCTCCTCTCCTCCTCCCATTTCCCTCCCACTCCCCCCACTCCCTCTCCCCCTCCCTCTTCAGTCCTAAGAGTAGTCAGGGTTTCCTTGAACTTTCTGTTGGTAGACAGTCATTGGTGGACTAGCTAGAGCACAGCCTACAAGGCATTCTAATAAATCCCCTTTATGTATGTAAATATAAATAGATTTGGACTATTGGATATATATTCATTCTATAGGTTCTCTCCCTCTAGACTCTAGAGAGTCTAGAGAATCCTGACTAATACAGTGAGCATGGTTACAAATACTTTCATGAACATTGTCTCAATAGTAACAAATTGAGCCAGTAAAGTTCTAAAAATAAAATTAACATAGACTTATTTTTTCAATTTAACCCAGATTTAAAGAATACAATCTTGACAAGTCTGGGTTAAACGTGTTATAGTAATGCTTCAGACAAGTGAAATGAAGAACAACTGGAGATAAATAAGAGACTGCAATTAATGTGGCTTAAGGAAAGTCAGAAGAGTTCTTCAAGTAAATGCTGTTTCAGCTGGGAAAAACTTAAAAATATATCTTAATCTTGTTTTAAAGGCTATCAATTTCCAGCTGGCTACTCTACAAGGGAAAATAGTTTCAATAGGAAGGTTTAAAAGTTAGCATCTTTTTTTCTAGCTCTCCAGGTAGGATGCACTATTTCACACAATAGGTCAAGGCAACGGATCCAGTCTCAGAGATCTGTGGTCATTAATAACAGTTCTACTACAAAGTAGTCTGAACACCTAATGACCTCCTTGATTTCCCCCCCCCCACCTTATCTCCTTGTCTATAGTAGAAGAGAATAGTCATTAGCTGACATGGCCAGTAAGTGAGCAGATCCATAACACACAGAAAAGCTGTCTTAATACATGATAAACATCAAACAAATATCAGTGTTATGATTGCTGTCTTTTTATTATTTTTAGCCTTATCTAAGTACTAAGTGCTGATTTTCGGCTTTTACCCTAAATCTGGCTTGCTGTGGGAATCCTGAGAGTTTTGATTGGGGTGATCTCTACAGGAAAGCGGAACAGTATACCCTGGAGGTACTGACTTACCTCAGATGCAGTTAAATTCATGTCTCCCCAGATGACAAAGCCTGCAGCTCCCAGTGCGGCGCTTTCTCCTATGGTACTTATTAGGTCTTGCTAGATGGGAGAGAACAAAGTTAATTAGTCCTTGGAAGATGTATGTATCCACTCACCAGGAATTAAGATTTCAGGCTTAGCCCAAATACGTCCTAGATATCATCCCTGAGTGACATACATGTGAAATGGACTGATGCTCAGAACCACATTCTCTGATCATACACAACAATGTGCTTGTGTGTGTACATGCGTGTGTGTGTGTGTGTGTGTGTGTGTGTGTGTGTGTGTTTAGGCAGAGTCTCACTGAGTAACCTTCACTGCTCCAGAACTCACCATATAGATCAGGCTGAACTCAAACTCGTAGAGATCCTCCTGCCTTCGCCACTAAATTCTAAGATTAAAAGCACGTATTACCCAAGAAAACCCACAGAATCAAGTACACAACACTCATGAGAGCTCACAGGGACTGAATCAACAACCAGGGAGCATGCACGGGTCTGACCTAGACCTTCTCCATATATGTTATGATTGTGTAACTTGGTCTTCTTGTAAAATTTAAAAAAAAAAGTGGGAGAGGGCCTGTCTCTGATTCTTTTGCCTCCTTTTGGGATCCTTTTCTCCTACTGGGTTGCTTCATCCAGCCTTAGTATGAGGGAAGGTACCTAGTCTTATTGGTTGATTTCCCTGGGAGGTCTGCTCTTTTCTGAAGGGAAAGGAGGAGGAGTGGCTCTGGGAGAGATGGGAGGTTGGGGGAAGGACCTGGGAGAAGAGGAGGGAGGCAAAATTGATATAGGGATGTATGTATTAGAGAAGGATAAACAAAGCGTGTATTTAAAAAATACTACATCTTAATAGGCAGGATATTACTTTTTAAACAATTAGTATATAAATAGCCACCAAAAAATTTGTTTATTTGAAATTGACTGGGGATATTTGCTCAGAAGCTAACCATATGTATAAATACATAAACAGAACCCAAAGAATTTCCTTTTACTGAGGCAAGCCTTTTAGCTCTAATCTACTACTGACCTCTGCGGAGTTTCACAAGTACAGTCCCTCAGGTGACCTTGTGATGGAGGAAGGTCATTGGTTAATAAACAAACTGCTTTGGCCCATTTGATAGGCCATCCCTTAGGTGGGTGGAGTAAGCAGAACAGAATGCTGGGAGGAAGAGGAAGTGAGCTCAGACTCCATAGCTCTCCTCTCTGAGGCAGACGCGATGAAGCTCCAACCCAGGATGGATGTAGGCTAGAATCTTCCTGGTAAGCGCACCTCGTGGTGCTACAAACATTAATAGAAATGGGCCATGCAGTGTTTATATGAATACAGTTTGTGTGTTGTTATTTCGGGTATAAAGCTAGCCAGTGGCCAGGAGCCGGGCAGTGGAACACAGCCTGCAGCTCCTACTACAACCTTGTGTTTTTTTGAACTCAGAACCAGGCAAGGGTACAGCGCTTAGTGTCTCCAGGCTCTGACTTTGTCCATTCTTCATATTTGGCCCCTGAAACACTCTATATTTAATTTCTAAGTACTGGATATAATGGGTTTTATCTATGTATGATTCATCTAAGCAGTGACAAATCCACAAGGATTTCTCCCAGTATGGCTAAAATTAATGAAATGGGGGTTTCAGAAGTAAAAATTGATGTTTTATCATTCAAAGATTACCTTAGTGCCAGAGATGACTGTGGACCAAGGGAACATAGGGGGAAATAAGACTTAGGCACATACTGCTGATTTGCTAGCTTATTAAATTATAATACATTCTCCCTCTAATGAAGGTTGCTAAACACTTACCTTTTACTCCAAAGATAAATTCCCGTAAGTTAAGTAATAGAAAATGGTGGGTTGGAGGAAAAAAAAAAGCAAAAAAAAAAATCAAACTATCTTTATTTTGCCTACTTTATCATATCAATACCTGAGGAATTTCTCTTCTCCTGACACGTCTATAGTCCATTGTTCAAATTAGCAATTTTACAATGTCTATCTTAAAACAGACTTTTACGAACATTTTTCTGGAGACATTTGAAATGTACAGAGAGACTTAGGTTTGAATTGACTTACCTCTCTGGTTCATATCCATTTCTGTTCTCCAAGACCATAATATCAGACAGCCCACAAAACAAAAAGAGTAGCAGGGGGTTCTTTGGGGCTCAAAGGAGATGATATATACCATATATACATATATATGCTCTGTTTTACTTTCCATTGCCAGAGTCAGTATTATCCTGTAAAATTTTAGATAGCTTTTCCAAACCTCCCAGCAAAGATCTCTTGCCATTGTTGACTTTTATGGGTAGGATGAGTCTCAGCCCATTGTGAAGGCTTTCACCTTCTGGATAGTGATAAAGCCACAGAATTTCCACACCTCCCACTGGTGTGCTCCTTCTTCTCCTTCAAATGGGCACGCATGGTAAAGCCCAGACTGGAGTGCTTTCTACACATTCACTTGAGGATGTCAAGCACTCAGAGAATCTCTTGCCTTTTAGCCATCTGGTCCACTGATATTTATAATTGAAGAATGAGAAGAAGCACCTCTGTTGAAATATCTTAAGCCCTTGGCGGCAAGTAAAATGCTAAAATACTATTGCATTATGAAACAATGGCTGAAACAGGTTGCAGGTTTTCTTGGTGCAAAAAAAAAATGTATACATTAGTACCCAAATCCACTCTTTGTCTTGGAAGTTTCTGTTTAAATGGCTGGGGCAACAAAGGAAGAGAAAATCAGACTGAAAGTTGGCCAAGTTTAAAGGTTACTCATCCTGGAACAGATGAGATCTCTGGCAACATATATGTCTTGGGTGAAAACAATCAGGTACAAAGACAGTTCTCTCAGAGCGTTAACCCAGGTTGTGAAGCTACTCATTGTTACCATTGATGTGTACAAGCTCACACCACTCTACCAGTTTTCCATGAACAGTTTTCAGAGAGGCAACTAGGTCTAAGATGGCTCCGCCAATTTATGATTGTTTCATACTTTAAAATTGCTTTTAAATTAACTATAATTTTAAACCATTACAGGTATAAATATAGCTTACTTAGTAAAAGCTGGTATTACATATTTAAAAGAAAACAAATTCTCCTCTCTTTGTGTTTAAAATGATGAGCCAGAAGCAGGGATGTCTTTCATTCTATTTTTAAAATGCACTCTAATTTCTTAGCTTGCTAAGCACATTCTGTTTCAATAATATTCCACAACAGCCAGTCACAGGGAATTCAGTAGCTACTAGCCTCATATGTTAGCTCTTTCACACCTTAGTGTGTCCTTTAAAAACAGTGTTAACAAACAAGATAACAAAATTTAGTTTCATAAAGAAAGAGTCTAAGCAGACCAGCCACTCTAGAAAGAATAAGATGCTAGGCATAATTAAGAAGAAAATTTAGAGATGCAGTCGAAATCCTCCACCATGAGGCAAGGAAAGTCTTACCCTAGAAAGAAAGAGCAGAGGTTCATCTCTGTAGGCCAGTCGTGTGTAGATGAATACAGGCAAAGCATAATCATGTGATGTCATGGTAGAGATCCTCATTGATTCATATACCCGAAATTGAGAGAAGTGCAAAGTACGTTCACTGTCTTTCAAGGATTTCTTGATACTAATAGCAGGATACAGAGAAGTACTGCTGTTCCAGAGCCAAGATAGCTCATCATTCCGTAGAACTTCCTCTTCTGGGCATGATCCAGTATAGTTTGCATCATAAAAATTATAATTGTGGCAATCAGGATATAAATAATAACCCCAAAGGCCTTTGGGTCGACTCCTGATTCCCAATTTGATAGTTTCCTCCATGAAAGCTTTTGCACTTTTCTCAAAGGTTGCTTTGGCTAGATTTTCAATATCAGCAGCTGATATGTTCTTTTTCATATCAGAAATAAGTATTCTTGACTTTTGTCTGTAGATATCCTTTGCATCCCAGTTCCGGGCCCACTGTGGGCGCCAATATTCCCAGTCTATAACAGCAAGTCCACTGAAGTTTTCACCAGGGATGTAATAGTTAATATCCTGGGCAGCCTTTTTCAGATGTAATTGTAAGCTTGTGTTTTGTGGAAGACCCCCATTGATGGGGACCCCTCTTGATGTATACCATGGGTAATATCCCAACTTGTTGGCATAAAATATAGTAACATTTTGCTCCCCATCTTTGAGCCGAGGGCTTCCAATCATCTGAAACATTTTCAAATTCAGTGTGAAATTATATTTTATCAAACACATATCTGTTGGTGCATTCCAAGCAGCTATAAAAGGCTTCCTTTGGTAAATTGGAAGTCGGGCAGGTTTTAGAGATGAGATAGACTTCAGGATAAAAAATATGAGCAGCCCTGATGGAAGATGTACTGGCTGAACAACGTGGAGCCTTAATTTTCCTTGAGATAACAGTTTCATGATAAGATAGGAACTTACACCACTTCTTCTTTAGTGTACCCCAGAAGGCCTGTGGAGAGATTTGATTTTCTGTTAGTGATAACTTGAAAAGGATGGATGCTGTTAATGTTTTTTTCTTTGTATTTTCAAAGCACATTTATTTTAAAGTCATAATGATTTCTATAAATGAACTGAGATGTAAAATCAAGTGTCATGGTCAGGTTTCTACTCAGCGACAGTGTTGACAAACTACAAACCCTGTATGTCCACAATAAGATAAAAAGTAAGATGTGTGGTTCATGGTGAAAGCAGATGTGAAATAATACAATCACTTTGGCAAATTTTCCAATATCAGGCATTACACTCAGCTGCTTTCATTGTTTTACTATAACCATTATTTAGTAGTCTGTAATTGAATTCCCATTTTACAAAAGAAGAAATGGAGACTGAAATGAAGGACACCACACAGAAGATAAGGCAATGCAAATAAATGCTAGACAAAATGCATGGTTAGTGGAGGACTTAACCTGGCTGTGAAAGACATAAGAAGATAACTGAGATCAGTGGCAAGGAATGCCACAGAGGAGGTGTGCTAGGGCTGACTTGAGAAGGCAAGAGACATAAAACTGGCACATTTCCCTTTCAATTTTCTCGGAGAGAACTACAAAAGAACTACTGTTAGATAACCACAGCAAAGACCTTAATGGTGTAAAATGTTCTTCTGTACCAGTGAAATGGAAATGCCTTTTGCTTAAGTATAATTCCATGATACTAATACATGTAGCAGACATTTGCTAAGTATGTGCTTAATGCCATGCTACTAAGACATGTAGTAGACATATGCTGGGTACATGCTTAAAGCAATGATAGTAAGACTTGTAGTAGACATTTGCTGGGTAGGTGCCCAGGAAACAGATCCTTTTCCACTTATTCTGTGGTAAATTCTGCACCACATGTCTTGGTGAAGTACTGCTTCACTTAATAAACCTCAAAGTGCAAATGCTTCCCCAGCTTTCAATGCAGCTTTGATGCTGTGTGGGACCTTGATAAAAAAAAAAAAAACCTTATATGCATCCTACATTAGCCTTTGAATTGAGATCTTGTGATTCCAAGCAGCCAAGGGATAATGTTGATAGGGGTGAGAAAATTTCAACATCTGGAAGATAGGGAGATGGCTCAGTGGGTAAAGTACTTGTTGTAGAAGTGTGAGAACCTGAGTGTGAATTCCTAGCATTCCAGAAAAGCAAATATAGTGGAACTCTCCTGTAACCCCTAGTACTTGGGAAATGCAGCAGGTGAATCCCTAAAAGTCACCAGCTAGCAGTCTAGCTGAATTAATGAGTTTAAGGTTAAGAAAGAGACTTATTGATTCCTAGCCACCAGCAGGGAGCTGACTTCCTAGCCATCAACCTACCCCGCCCCCAACTCACCCTTCCCTGCAAGCTCTATGGAGACCAATACTTGGTGGACATTAGAGGTGAGATAGTAGCGGCCCTGTGGCCCTGGATCCCCTATTCCCTAAAACCCCCACATGGGAGAAAAGCCTGGGGGTCCCCTCCCCAGGTCCCTTTGGCATTCCTAGCTGCCAGCAGGGAGTTGATTTGCTAGCCATCAATCCATCCCACCTCCAATTCGTCATTCCTTGCAAGCTCATGGAGACCAATACTTGGTGGACATTAGGGGAAAAGATGGGAAGGTGCCAAAGCAAGAATTCCTTCAACATCCTAAAAAGCAACATGGTAACACCAGAACCCAGAGAACACACAACAGGAAGACTTCATCATCCTAACCCAGAAGATGTAGAAGAAAACAACTTTAAACATAACTTCATGAAAATGATGGAGACCTTTAAAGAGGAAGTGAAAAACTCCCTTAAAGAAAAGGAGGAGAAGACAAACAGTGGTGTAGGAGGTTTTGCTCTATTTGTGTTGTTTTCATTGGTTGAATAAAGAAGCTGCCTTGGCCTTTTGATAGGGCATCCCTTAGGTGGGTGGGGTAGACAGAACAGAATTCTTGGAGGAAGAAGGCAGGCAGAGAGAGCTGCCAAAGTCAGACGTGCTGAATCTTTCCCGTTAAACCATGATTTCATGGTTCTACACAGATTATTAGAAATGGGTTGAATCAAGACATAAGAGTTAGCCAATAAGAGGCTAGAACTAATGGGCCAGGCAGTGTTTAAATGAATACAGTTTCTGTGTAATTATTTCGGGGCTAAGCTAGCTGTGTCTCACCGCCCTCCACACTATAGATATTGGCCCCAACAACAATGGTGTGGGAGGTTCTTCTGTTTGTGTGTCTCTTTCATTGGTTGAATAAAGAGACTGCCTTGGCCTTTTGATAGGGCAGCCCTTAAGTGGGCAGAGTAGACAGAACAGAATGCTGGGAAGAAGGGAAGTGTGGCAGATGCCATGATTCTCCTGCCCGAGATGGACCCTGATTAGACTCATGCCAGTAAGCCACAGTCAAGTGGCGATACACATTAATGAAAATGGGTTGAATCAAGATGTGAGAGTTAGCCAATAAGAGTCTAGATCTAAGGGCTAGGCAGTGTTTAAATGAATACAATTTCTATGTAATTATTTCAGGGCTAAGATAGCTAGGTGGTGGGACACAGTTCACTGCTCTCTTACTACAAAACAGAAAGCTGGAAGAAATTAATAAATCCTTCAAAGAAACCCAAGTAAACTAAGAAAAAGCAATCAAACAGGTGAAGGAAACAGTTTAAGACTTGAAGATTGAAATTGAAGTAATAAAGAAAATACAAACTGAAGGAACCCTGGAAATGGAAAATCTGGGTAAATAAACAGAAACTACAGAGGCAAGTATAACCAACAGAATACAAGAGATAGAAGAAAGAATCTCAGGAGCTAAAGATACTATTGATGAAATAGACTCATTGGTCAAAGAAAACACTAAATATAACAAATTCTTAACACAAAATATTTAGGAAATCTGGGACACCATGAAAATACCAAACCTGAGAATAATCAGGGTAGAAGAAGGAGAAGAACTTCAGCTCAAAGGCACAGAAAATGTATTCAACAAAATTATAGAAGAAAACTTTCCCAACCTAAAGAAGGATATCCCTATGAAGGTACAAGAAGCTTACAGAACACCAAATACACTGGATCAAAAAAAAATCCCCTTGCAATATAATAATCAAAACACAAAACATGCAGAATAAAGAAATAGTATTAACAGCTGCAAATGAAAAATTCAAATAACATATAAAGGTAAACCTATCAGAATTACACTTGACTTCTCAAAGGAAACCATGATCCAGAAGGTCTTGGATAGATGTGCTGCAGACACTAAGAGACTATGGATTCAAGCCCAGACTACTATACCCAGCAAAGCTTTCATTCACCATTGAAGGAGAAAACAAGATATTCAATGACAAAAACAGATTAAAACAATACATATCCACAAATCCAGTCTTACAGAAAGTACTAGAAGGAAAACTCAACCCAAGAAAGCTAACTACATTGACAATAACACAGACATCTGATAACCCTCCCACCAGCATAACCCAAAAAAAGAAAAACACACAAACACGACTAGCAAAAGATAAGCAGAGCTAACAACCATTGGTCATTAATATCGCTTAATATCAATGGACTCAATTCACCTATAAAAAGGCACAGGCTAAGAAAATAGATACTAAAGGATCCAACATTCTGCTGTTTACAAGAAACACACCTCAACCTCAAAGACAAACACTACCTCAGAGTAAAGGGTTGGGAAAAAGTTTTAAAATCAAATGGACCTAAGAAACAAGTAGGTGTGGCTATCCTAATATCTAACAAAATTGATTTCAAACTAAAATCAATCAGAAGAGATGGTGAAGGACATTTTATACTCATAACAGGAACAATTCATCAAGATGAAGTCTCAATCCTGAATATCTATGCCCCTAATACAAGAGCACCCACATATGTAAAAGAAACATTACTAAAACTTAAATTACACATCAAACTCCACACACTAATAGTAAGAGATTTCAACACTCCTCTCTCGACAATGGACAAATCAACCAGACAGAAATTTAACAGAGAAATAAGAGAACTAACAGATGTAATGAATCAAATGGACTTAACAGACATTTATAGAACATTCCACCCAAACAAAAAAGAATAGACCTTCTCAGCACCTCATGGAACCTTCTCTAAAATTGATCACATTCTCACATTCTCGGTGATAATGCAAACACCCACAGATACAAAAAAATTGGAGTAATCCACTGTGTTTTATCAGATCACCATAGAGTAAAGTTAGAATTCAACAATAGTACTACTCCTAAAAAGCCTACAAACTCATGGAAACTGAGCAGTCAACTACTGAATTACCCCTGGGTCAAGAAGGAAATAAAGAAAGAAATTAAAACACTCCTTGAATTCAATGAAAATGAAGGTACAACTTATTCAAACCTATGGGACACTATGAAAGCAGGGCTAAGAGGAAAGTTCATAGCTCTAGTTGCTCACATGAAGAAAATAGAGAAACCTCACATCAGTGACCTAACAGCATTCCTGAAAGCTCTACAAAAAAAAAAAAGAAGAAGAAGAAGAAGCAGACTCATCCAGGAGGAGGAGAAAACAGAAAATAATCTAATTGAGGGCTGAAATCAACTAAATAGAAACAGAAAACCATACAAAAAAATCAATGAAACAAACAGCTGGTTCATTGAGAAAATTAACAATATTGGCAATCCCTTATCCAAACTAATCAAAAGGCAGAAAGAAAACATCCAAATTAACAAAATCATAAATGAAAACAAGAAAGACAATCTTACTCATGAACATGAATGCAAAAATTCTCAATAAAATTCTAGCAAACCAAATTCAAAAACACATAAAAAAAAATTATCCATCATGACCAAGTAGGCTTTATCCCAGAGATGCAGGTCTGGTTCAACATACAAAAATCTATCAATGTAATTAATCCATCATATAAATAAACTGAAAGAAAAGAGCCATATGATCATTTCATTAGATACGGAAAAATCATTTGACAAAATTCATCACCCCTTCATGATAAAGGTCTTGGAGATATTAGGGATGCAAGGATCATATCTAAATATAATAAAAGCAACATACAGCAAGCCAACAACTAACATCAACATCAAATTAAATGAAGAGAAACTCAAAGTCATTCCACTAAAATCAGGAACAAGACAAGGCTGTCTGCTCTCTCTATATCTCTTCAACATAGTTCTTGAAGTCTTAGCAATAGCAATAAGACAACATACGGAGATCAAAGAGATTCAAATTGGAAAAGAAGAAGTCAAACTTTAGTTATTTGCATATGATATGATAGTGTCCATAAGTAACCCCAAAAACTTTACCAAATAACTCCTACAGCTGACAAATACCTTCAGTGATGTGGCAGGATACAAGATCAACTCAAAAAGTATCAGTAGCCTTCCTATACACAAAGGATAAAGAAGCAGAGGGAAATCAGAGAACCATAACCTTTCACGATAGCCACAAATAGCATAAAGTATCTTGAGGTAACACTATCCAGGAAGTGAAAGATCTATTTGACAAGAACTTTAAGGCTTTGAAGAAAGAAATTGAAGAAGATACCGTAAAATTGAAGGATCTCCCATGCTCTTGGATTGGTAGGATCAACATAGTAAAAATGACAATTCTGCCAAAGGCAATCTATAGATTCAATGCAATCCACATCAAAATTCCAACACAATTCTTCACAAACCTTGAAAGAACAATAATCAACTTTATACGGAAAAACAAAAAACTCAGGATAGCCAAAACAATCCTATACAATAAAGGAACTTCTAGAGGCATTACCATTCCTGACTTCAAAATCTATTACAGAGCTACAGTAATGAAAACAGCTTGATATTGGCATAAAAACAGAGATGTTGAAGAATGGAATCAAATCGAAGACCTGGATATTAATCCACAAACCTATGAACACCTGATTTTTGACAAAGAAGCTAAAATTATACAGTGAAAGAAAGAAAGCATCTTTAGCGAATGGTGCTGGCATAACTGGTTGTCAACTTGTAGAAAAATGAAAATAGATCCATATCTATCACCATGCACAAAACACAAGTCCAAATGGATTAAAGACCTCAATATAAATCTGACCACACTGACCCTGATAGAAGAGAAAGTGGAAAGTAGCCTGCAATACGTGGGCACAGAAGATCACTTCCTACATACAACCCCAGTAGCATAGACAATGACAGCAACAAGGAATAAATAGGACCTCCTGAAACTGAGAAGCTTCTGTAAAGCAAAGGACACAGTCATTAAGACAAAAGTGCAACCTACTGAATGGGAAAAGATCTTCACCAACCCCACATCAAACAAAGGTCTGATCTCCAAAATATATAAAGAACTGAAGAAACTAGATGTTAAAATTCTAAATAACCCAATTAAAAAATGGGATGCTGAGCTTAACAGAGAATTCTCAACAGAAGAATTTCAAATGGCCAAAAGATACTTAAGGACATGTTCAACTTCTTTAGCTATTAGGGAAATGCAAATCAAAACAACTTTGAGATACCATCTTACTCCTGTCAGAATGGCTAAAACCAAAAACACCAATGATAACCTATGCTGAAGAGCATGTGGGGTAAGGGGAACACTCATCCATTGCTGGTGGGAATGCAAACTTGTGCAACCACTTTGGAAATCAGTGTGGCAGTTTCTCATAAAATTGGGAATCAACCTACCTCAGGATCCAGCAATACCACTCTTGGGAATATACCCAAGAGATGCCCAATCTTACTAAAAAGGCATTTGTTCAAATCTGTTCATAGAAGCATTATTTGTAGTAGTCAGAACCTGGAAACAACCTAGATTCCCCTCAACTGAAGAATGGATAAAGAAAGTGTGGCACATCTACACATTAGAGTACTACTCAGCGGTTAAAAAAAAAATGACATCTTGAATTTTGCATGCAAATGGATGGAAATAAAAAACACTATCCTAAGTGAGGTAACCCAGACCCCCCCAAAAAATGAATATTGTATGTACTCACTTATTAGTGGATTCTAGCCATAAATAAAGGACATTGAGCCTATAGTTCGCAATCCTTGAAAAGCTAAGTAATAAGGTGAACCCAAAGAAAAACATATATAGATCCTCCTGGAAATTCAAATCAGACAAAAATTTGAGAGCAGGGAGGGTGGCAGGATGTAGAAAGAAGGGGAGAAGAAGGGGTTGAGGAGAACATGAAGGAATGGGATAGTCGAGATATAGGAAGGACAGATATGAGAGCAAGGAAAGAGATATCTTGATTGAGAGAGCCATTGTGGAGTGAGCAAGAATCCTGACTCTAGAAAAATGCCCAAGAACCCACAGAGATGACCCCGGCTAAAACCCTAAGTAATAGAGGAGAGGGTGTCTGAACTGGCCTTACCCTGTAGTCAGACTGATGATTATCTTAAATATCACCATAGAACCTTTGTCCAACAACAGATGGAAACAGAGGCAATGACCCACATCAGAGCACTGGACTGAGCTCCCAAGATCCAGTTGAAGAGTGGAAGGAGTGAGAGTATGAGCAAGACCATGAGGGGAATCATCCACTGAGACAGTTTGCTTGAGCTAATGATAACTCACCAACTCCAACTGGACTTGGAGTGAACAAGCATGAGAACAACCAAGCCCCTTTGAAGAGGGTTGACAGCTGGGCAGACTGAGGGGCCACTGATGGTGACACTGGGATGCGTCTCTACTTCACGCACCGGCTTTTTGGGATCCTATTTCCTATGGATGTAAATCTTGCTCAACCTAGATGTAGTAGAGAGGGCCTGGGACTTTCCACAGGGTAGGGTGCATGGCCCTCTCTTAGGCTTGGAGGGCGTGGGGTGGGAGGGTCTGTGAAGGGAGAGGGAGGGGAGTGAAAGGAGGAGAAGGAGTAGGAATTTGGAAAAAAAATGTTTAAATAAATAAAAATGAAAGAAACTTATCTTTAAAACTAAGATGGAGAGGGATAAAGGAAGACACTGGGCATTGAGCTCTGATATTCACACATTCGTGTGTACACACACACATACACACACCCCACACATGCACACACACGCATGCACACACAGCATACATATACACATTCATGTGCACATTCACATGCGTACACACACACACACACACACAGTTTTCATTGTCCAGAAACAGAAGTAACTGAGTTTGGGGGCCATCTAATGTCTATGCCTCTGCTGTTTGGTACCAACATTGTTCTTGGGCTGAAGAACTTTTCTGTTCATATATGGGAAGTTTGATTTCAAACCAGAGACTGTGATAGAGACTCTTTCTGTGGAACCTCTAACTTAGGAGAATTTCCTGAAATACAAGTCATTCTATGAAATTACCATTTTAGCCACCAGAGGGCACCAACCAACCCTCATTGTATTTCTCAGGCCTAGCATACAAAAGCAAACAGAAATTCTAAGTAACTTATCAAACCATTAAAAGACATTTAAGAAGTTCTAAGTAAACTGATGCATCCAAAAGTCACTTTTTAGAATTAAACATTTTTATTCATTGGATAAATATCTACTCCTCCACAGCCCGAAGATGAATAAAATTACTCTGCCTACTATTATACAACTGACTTTTGCTTCAGCTTTCCTCAGGCCCCTTTCCCTCACCACATCTATGCAACCATGGCCCCTGTATCTGAACCCTACTGTAACTGGACCAGTCAACGCACAGATCACTGCTTGGTTCCACACCTAATCCTAAGCATCTCATAACAAGCTGCCTTTGCTTTCTGGCATCCTCCTCTAGTCCTCTTCTGGAGGTCCTAATCCTTTAAAATCATCTCTAATTGGTGGAACTAAGGAAGAGCTGACAACATAGTGAATCAACTGAATGGATGGGTGAGGAGTTTAATCTTGGCTCATCCCTAAAATTTGTTGTCTATTTCTCTCTGCTTACGAGCCAGGTTCACTTGGGAACATATAGGAGAACCATCCGTGAAGACATTTTGGAGGCCTCTAAATAAAAGAAAAAGGAGGTAGATTTCTTCCCAGATATCTGCACCTCATAGAGGAAAGACACACCCAAGAAAGTTTCTTAACTACTATACAGTGACTTTGGCTACACAGTTCTGATCTTGCCCACTGAAAGATGAACACAACAAAGACAAAAAAAAAAAAAAAAAAAAAGCTGAGATGTGTTTCTAGGAACCACTGCTAACCCAGGATCTTACCTCTGGTTCACTCTTCCAGATAATGAAGAAGGTGTCCCTTGGAAGGAGATGGAGCTGCCACATTCAGACTGGGATCTCCGAAGAAGCCACTCTCCTCTATTCCTCTCACCAGAACTGTCATGATAAATTATATTAAAAAACTAAAACGAATAACCCAGTAGTGAAAAGAGTTGAGGCTGGGGAGCTTACCAATAGATGTGGGCAATTTCACAGGAAAGCAAAGTTAAACAAGCTCATTGTCAAGCCGCAAGAAAAATGAGAGTGAAGGCCATCTTGTTCGAGCATGGGAGTAGGGTGTGTAATGCACAAATTTTTTTTTTTTTTTTTTTTTTTTTTTGCTTTTTCGAGACAGGGTTTCTCTGTGGTTTTGGAGCCTGTCCTGGCACTAGCTCTGTAGACCAGGCTGGCCTAGAACTCACAGAGATCCGGCTGCCTCTGCCTCCCGAGTGCTGGGATTAAAGGCGTGCGGCACCACCGCCCGGCTTAATGCACAAATATTAAACGCGCCTGTCACTGAGGACAAATGACGGCAAGAATGGTTCCTCTCCTGTGGTTTTCTGTTTATTTGCTTGTTTGCAGTTCCAGGGATGAAACCCATGGCCTCATACATGATTACCCTTCTTTACCCATGCACCGACTCCTCTGCCTTCTGATAACCTCCAGCCTTCTTGTACCAGCCCCCCATTCTTAGACTGGCTCCCAAGTCACCCAAGCAAGGCAGAAGTCCTATAAGTGGTTCTCTCTGACATCCTTTTGCCGAGGACTCCTGAGGGTTTGAACACTTCATCTCTGGCATGAGCGATAAGGCCCTGGATTAAGTACAAATGTGGCCTTGTGATCTTTGAAGCTCTGGCACATAAGCAAATCCAGAAGGGGAGTTCTGTAAGAACCAGGGTGACTATAAAGAAGCTGCTGTGGTGACCTGCCAGTGGGTTGTTTCAAAGAGTAATGAGTAACAACCTCAGGAAGTTTTAACAGTCACATTAAAAAACATACATCTGAATGTTTTGTTCTTTGGTTATGTGCATGGAAAACAGTGCTCTATCCTGAGCTGCATCCCTAACTCTTGTTGCTTTTTTTCTTGGTTGGTTTGAGTTTTCTCTTAGTTTTTGTTTGGGGGACTAGATCTTCTTGTATGCCCAGGCTGGCCTTGACCTTGCGATCCTCCTGTTATCACTTCCCAAGGGCTGGCGTTAGAGTATGTCTTAATCTTGACTGCAGCTCCGAATACGTCTTTTTTCCACTCATGCACCAAGGATGATTTTGTAGCTCAATAATGTTAGAGCTACTACCTGGAAACACTTGAAAGCATATACTCTCGACTCCACGTTAATGAATTACAGAAAAATCTAACACCCTAACTCAGAATCCTTCTTTTTCATAATATTGGGATTTTGTTTTAAATACCTTTTTAAGGTGTCAAATGAAACCTATCAAATTTACAGAGATATCCTAGAGTTCCTAGTCTCTTGCGAATCCAACAGATGTGATTTTACTTCCAAACCATCAAAGAAAGTTCACCTCACTCTGATATTTTATTAATCGTTATAAAATACATAAATATTTATCAAACAAAGGGCAGAGTAGAGACAGTGATCTCAAAGCTGTAGCCACAATTCTGCACTAGTAACTACTAGCTTGCTCTCTGGTAATGGCTTGTTGGAGCAACAACCCATTAAAGCCATCATTTTTCCTGTTGTATTCCTTCTCCTTTAAATGTCATTGCTCAAGGAGCTGGGTTTATGTCTACCAGAAAAAATAATAGTAAGAAATATATATGTGTGTGTGTGTGTGTGTGTGTGTGTGTGTGTGTATACAGAGATATAGATATATAGATACTATTGTACATATGGGTTTCTCAATGGACTTTTCCCCATAATTTTTTAATTAAAAAATTTAGCATCAATTGTGTTGTTATTACTGTGTCTCTTGAAAGCCCATAGCTTATAAGTATTTCTGAACTTTCTATTACTCTTTTTCAGGTAGTGACCACAAAACACAGGTATGCCTTCTTCTGAACAAATCTTAGAACTATAGTACTATCTGGGTTCTATAAGACTGCTTCCCTTTCTATTCTTCTCAAAAAAAGCCTAACTTTGTAAATATATAAAAATGACTATTTTAATGTCCACCTGTCACATGCTGTTTCCTCTGGATGGAAACCTCCCCTAACAGGAGGGTAGATAATAACAAGGCTCAGAAAATTCACAAGACACTCATAAGATGCACAAGGCCCCTCCCCAGGCTCTGTAATTGGCAAACAGCTGCTGGGGAGGTGACATTTCCATGGTGATGACACATGCAGGTTGCAGAGGAACTGGTTATACAGTCTGTGTGAGCAATCACCCATCACATGGAGACTTAACCTCCATGGTGACGCTTTCCTGTGTCATCCGAGGCGGGGTGGAGTGCAAAGCATTGCTGACCAGGAGTCACTCACGTTCCAGAAAGTAGCCCCTTACCTGTGTTCTCATAAGCAACCCCAACAAACTCAAAGGTTGATCAAATCTGGGATTGGGTGGGAACCTATTTTTGGTCTATTGGTGTTCTCTGTTTGGAATCAACGAGGTATTTCTATGAATCCCCTCAGGAAAATCCCACTGGCACTAGTAAACAGAAACTTCACTATTCTTCAGTGTGAGAAGTTGCATTTCTTCCTGAAACAGAACTGTTTTATGTTTTCAGAAGTGCAGACTAAGAGAGAATTATAATTGAGTTTGTATGAAAGTATATGCTTAGTTTTTGTCTACAAAAAAAGTACCACTTTTCTGTTAGGACTTGACTTTTCTTGCAGCCAACATCAGCAGCTTTCTTGGGAGGGCACATAAAGTCTTAGGACCACATTTTTATTAAAATGTTCCCTCTGCCAACCTGTTCTTAACTGAACTCCTTAAAATAATATTAGGTTGATGTAACTCGTCAGCTGTCCAGTTAAAGTGTTCAAACACAAAAATAATCTAATGGTCTATGAAACATCATTCAAATATTTTCGGCATCCATAATTACAATTTAAAATACTTGCCTTCCCCATAATATGGCCTAAGTTATCACTAAGAAATCTGGAGTATTTGGAAGGATAGCCAGAGAGAAACTAAGGTCTGGAACAAAGACTTAATCTCAGGCTTCAAGTCTGCAAAAAAATTTTTAGACCATCTACTTTTCTCTGTATTGTCCAGCTTCTAGGTCTGAAGTAAACATACCAGGTTGACTGGGTGACTGAGCCATATCATTCTGTAGCAAGTATGGTTCATCTACAAATTCTGCCTCAGTTCTGACAGACATGGCTTGGGAACTAGGATTTGCATGTTTGGTGATGTTCATCTCTGATAAAATACACTTTAGCAAGGTAAAAAATAAAATAAAAATAAAAAGAGCCAAGTGTAAAAAAAAATAGATGGGCTCCAGCCTGATTTCCTTGAAGGAAGAGCACAGTCCATGGGAAAGTGACACAAACTACAAATGCACAAACCTTGTACTTACAAAAGCTTTACTCATTCTGCCATTACTTGTAAATCCGAAGGTTGAAAATACTATCCATCATCAAGAGGAAGGCTATGAAAGCCAGATCTTCCCTATCTACATAAAGGATCTGTTACAAAGAATACGGTTGCCTCTACAGATTACTATGAACATTATACAGATATTAAAATATTCCTTGAAATATAATTTTACACTTATCGGTACATAATTTTCAAATTTAAAAAAAAAACAAGAAATTAAGATTATTTCCATCTGTCTAAGAGTAGATACATATTATAAACATGCACATACGCATGCATTTACTTACATATGTATAATTGGTGTAGTGAGGCATATCACTGGATAAGTTCTCTGAAAATGGCTGTACCACTTGTCTCCAGGGAGCACAGTGTAGCTGAGTCGGATTAGTGGACAAGGTGAGGTTTCTTTGGCGGGGGATATGTTGAGACCTTGCTTATATTGATTTGGTTGCTTTTAAGAACCCTTATTTAATGAAAACAACCCATATAACTTTGTGTTTTGAAAATAAAGTTTACAAAATAATTCTGATCACAAGGCTATAATAACCAAGGACCCTGAACAAGGTCAGACCTCAAGTTAGACTTTATTAGTTAATTATTAAGGATCTTTTACAATGTGTTAGCTTTTTTCCAACCTGACCCCCACCAACACCCCCAAAAAAGAAAAAGAAAAAAGTCCCTTTTCAGAACATAAGAAAGACTTCATTTTCATTGGAGCGAAATGCTTTGGATTAAAGACTCTATTTAGACATACAAGTATTAGTAGCTAAATATAGATAGATTGACAACACATGGTAAAGAAAAGCCAGACGTAGGTTAAGGGTTAATAAGTATTAAACAAAGAACATTGACGACAGTGTTGAGGAATTTAATTAGGATCTGTACGAACTATGTCATACAGTACATATCAGTGTATTATTTATTACAGCTAGTAAAATAGCCTCCTCTCATTATAAATATGTCAAAACACTTGTTAGCAGACATAATTTTTTGGAACGTTTTGATATAAAAAGATGCTTTTGAAGCTCTATCCCATTTTGTGGCTTTGTAATAGTTTTGGTGATTTATCCTTTAATTTTAAATAAATCAGAAAATTAGGTTATCAACATGGCAACTTCAGATCATTTTTCTTGATTTTTATCCTCACTTCAATACCTATACATATTGGAGGCAAGGTCTCACTATGTTTCCCCAGACTGGCTTGGAAGTCACCGTATAGACCAAGCTGGTCTCAAACTCAACAGAGATCCATTTGCCTCTGCTTCCCGAGTGCCAAGACTGAAAGTGTGCACCACTACCCTCCAGCCCTACTATATTTCATTCAATTACCCCTTTAAATGACATTTGTTTTCTGACCTTCTTCGTTATTCCCCAATAAATTTGGTGCCATTCTTGATTTTCTGTTGACACACTTTCCTTTCGTGAATGCCCTCTTAGATCTAAGCGCTTTCACTGAATTTGATCCACTATCCCTGGTGAGTTGATAGCACAAAATGAAAACAATCTTAAGCCAATATGTAGAATTTACCAGAGAGATTCAAAGTTTGTATTCTCAAGTTCATTGCTATCACCAAATATATATGTGTGTGTGTGTGTGTGTGTGTGTGTGTGTGTGTGTGTGTGTGTACATATATATATATTATTTAGGTAATAAGATTAAAAAAATTATCTTACAATTTAGCTTCTTTTTACTGTTTTACTCTTTATTGGGATATCACAATTCTGTTTCTTTGTAACAGTCACAATTAAAAAATATTGATGCCATCTATATGTCCAGACATGGTGCTGATAATAATAAATCTATTTTCTGCCTCTGACCTGAAATCTGAGATCTTAAACATTGCATTTGTGGACTAGAATTTAAACTCTGGTTCTCAAGCATGACTAGCAGCAGTCCTTGCCCGTTCTGTGCCCCTCTGAAATCCTGTGGCTCGTTCTCTAGTTGACAGCTTTCTTATCCCATACAGTCACTTCACTGAGTAAGACAGACTGTGGGCATTTCACAGCTGTGTTCTGACCTCCCATATTTAATAGTTGCATGCCTGACCTTGCCCTGTCCTTTGACTTTACAACCAGTTTTTACCTGAAATATCTCCATCAGCCTTCAGTCCAGTTGACTGTGAGTTATTAAGTTCATTAACACGACACAATCTGAGAAGATTTTGGCAGGTAAACAAAGAGCAAGTGAAAGAATGCATGTGTTTTTCTTCATTGTTAAGGTTTGTATCTTAAGTAATGTTACACGGGTGTTTCATTTCCATCTGAGGCTCTGGGCTTACACTTTTGGCATCCATGCTGGGTTAATAAGAAGCCCTGATGCTGCGGCTGAATGTGCCAAGTTGTAGTAGCAAATATTTTGTGCTGTCTTATAACCAGGTGAATTAAACTCTAACAAAATAACAAATCATTAACTAAGCATTTATTTCTGTATACTTTAAAAGATCATTAGATAACCTGATCTCTGACACTGACACACAGAAACTGTTTGATATTTGTACATTAGTAAAGAAAGTGAGTTTTTATATTAGTTGCAGAAACATAAGCTAATCATAAATGCAGAAGAAATACCCTTTCAAACAAATGGGTTTTAATTTTTAACAACCATTTTATTTCCCCAAGATGGCTAATTGCATTTAGGAAAGTTACAAACCTTGCAACTTGGAAACACGTAAATTTAAATTATAATTTTCACTGGTAATGTTGTAGGATTATCTAACACAGCAGAAAGATGGAGAAATGTAGAAATCATAAATTCTGAGTTGCACTAAGATTGCATACAGTAGGTGTTTTGGAAATACCTATGCAAAGGCAGAAGGACTTCCAGCCTGGAAGAGCAGCCAGTTCTTGACACATCCAACATGTTCTACCAAAGAAATATTGCTTCTTTTGCTGTCGTTGTAGCTGCTGTTTTCAAACATACGTAAGTGGTAACATAGGATCATTCTTTTGATTCCGTTCTGGTATTAGAACAGTCCTTAGTACTTAAGTTGCTTTTTTTTCTTTTCTGTGAAAAAGGCAGCCAGAGATGGTTCTCATTAGAAATGAACAGCATCTTAAATTCTGTTACATGTTTAAAGAAAACTCTCAAGAAATATACTAAGCTGCGGAGACAAGACTTCAACAAACAAGTGATTATAGATGAAGGTAGAAGCATGAATAGAACTTTACATTTTTAAGTACTGAATTTGTTAAAGTGCTCCCCCAAGAAAGAATCAGATACTCAGGATTATTGCTAAGAAAACCTTACATATTATGAGTCTCCAAAAAAGAAGTCATGAAGAATGAGTCTAGAGTCTCTGCACATTATTGTTGTATGGCTTGCTTTTTGATTGTTTGTTTGTTGTTGTTTTCTGAACTTTATCCGTGAAACAGATGTTTAATTCCTTACCTATGACTGTTCAACAGTTACTTAAGAAGGAGACTTCAAAGAAAGTGTGTGCTTCCATCAGGTGAATTCCAGCTGGCAGGTCAGGTTGTAATAAATGCTATACTTAGGGTGACCTGGCTAGTGTAGCAAGAGCACCATGATTGTCAGCAAGTATCCCAAGTGACAGCTGCTCTCTTTCATAAGCAGCCCAGCCTCTGGAGGAGTGAATAAGCCATGAAACAAACAGGAAAACCCGGTTTCGCTCTAATTCTACGTGATTGGCACAGGAGAGTCCCATGCTCCATAGAGAAACACGTACGAAAGGAATATTTTATGCAAACATGTAAAGTAGAAGATAAATGTATTATTCAGATGAACATGTGCACATATTGGATGACACTTTGTCTCACAAGGTTTCTGTTCTGTTCTGCTTGTAAGCGATTTGTTGGGGATAAAGAAAACCTACAGATCACTTCTTCATCTGGGAATGAAGGAGTAAGAAACAACACGTTTCATTGCCTAAGCTATTCTATTCAGCTAATAATTTCTCAAATTTTCACTTTCTGTTTGACATATATAGTCATTATCCAGATAGAGTTGGCCCCATTCTAACAAAATTTCTTGACTTTAGACTTTTACTTCTCCAACATATTTATTGAGTTAAGATTTATCTTTCTTGTGCCATTTTGTATGTATCCTCTCTTTCCTAGAAAACTACATGCATGTGAGCATGCTTGTGCTAACCCTCTCCCTAATCAGTAAGAGGTTTCTCTTTCACAGAATGCTTCTTAATGATCATTTCTAACTATCCAATCACTTTCTGAGTATTTGACTAAAACTTAAACTTATTTTTATGATAGAAACATTTATTTTCTGAATCCTTTGCAATGTTGCACGTATCCTAAGAGCTGTGACTTTTATTGTAAATAGCAAACCTCCAGTATTAATCATCACGGCAGATACGATAACTATTGAATGAATTAGAGAACATTGTTTAAGATTGTAAAAAGTGTTCTTTTAAGTAAATATACTGTTACTATAATGGAAATTGTTAGCATGAGGACCTCTTTACCACTATTGATTTACGAAAAATTAAAGTGTGTAGCTCTATAATAAAGCTGTATCACAACTTTTTATTAGCCTGCTTTGTGGAACACCATTTAAGAAACTGAAAGTAAAGTATTAGGTCATGATACATATACTACAAAAACTTGCTTTTCAGAGAAACTACCATCATAAAAGAGGAATAAGCCAAGCTTGACTAAGCATAACAATAAGAAAATTCTCAAATATAAATATATAATGAATAAAATTACTAAATTCAAAATACAAGCATCAGTGATAAACACATTTTAAAATACCAGATTCCCTAAAGCAGCTCATATTTCAGAAGACACTTCATTTGAACCATAAAGTTAGGCTACAAAAGAAATTGGAATATTCAAGTCAATGAGGATTAGTTTTCTTCTAGCTGTTGTAAGAAGACATTTCAAAACAACAATCTTTAAATTTTTTCAGACAGAACGGAAAGTATAGTTTACCTTCGCTTTGGTCTGCCTGCTGGTGCCTTATTCACCTGGTGCCGAGCAGAGGCTGAGTGGCAAGGATGTCCCTCTGGTCCGGAAGCCTGTCATTACAGGCTGACTCAGTCCTCCAAGCTAAGAGGAGGCTTGCATTAAATCTCTTTATAATCAAAGTCAGTCTCCCTTTACAACTATCCCAGTATAAATGATCATTGCCTTCTTAAAATATCCAGTTTGAATTCACTGACTTAAGGAGAAAGAAGGCGAACTGATTGGGATGTCAGTGGGAAGCAGTAAAGAAGGCTGTATAGGTAAGATTTCCAGACTGAAGAATACAAGGGGGTTGAAGACTTCATGTACTGTGTGTTATTTTAACAAACAGACACTAATATGCTGACCTCTATAACAGATTGCGTCTTAGTGGAACATCAAGTACCATCCTGAGAAACTTTATGAACAAACAAGACCTAGTGTCTCAGGACGGTGAGCCACTCAGATAAAGACATGAGTTAAGCACACCTTATTTAATGTGTCATTCTCTGCACGTGTCATTAGACAAAATAGATACAAAGCTGAATACAAGAAGAGTTAGTATGACTCACACTCTGAAAACAGATGAACTCGGATAAGGAAATACAAAAACTGAAACGACAACACACAAGGTCCATGGGAAAACAGTACTGTTGTGCCTCAGTTGTTCCTTTCCCTACAAAAGAATCCCATGATTGAAAACAGAAGCCATGGAAGTGGATCCGAGGGATCAGTTGGAATACTGTTTACAGATATCAGAATCAGCAAACTACCTTCCCATTCCCAAAGGTTGTGGAGTGGCAAGTGGGTTAGATATCTGACCTCAGAATACTTAAACACCTCTTCCTGTATAGGACTACACCGGTGGATTGGACCAAATACAAAAGCATAGTTTAAATGCAGAACAGTGGTCTCTATTGTAAGCACAGAAAGCAGGAGAGGTTGCTCAGCTCTTGGAGAATTGCACTCTTCCACATGATAATTATGGGAGTTTCTACCAACCTGCATGTTTTCCACTCACGAGCACCAGAAGGAATGCCACGCCTCTACATGGCCCAAGCTCCCATCAGAGTCCTTCTCCCATGTAGCTCAAGATTCCTATTGAGCAAATAACTCACGCACAGCAGTGAAATTCCCTGTGATAGCTTTCACAACCATTCAAGTCCTTCACAGGCAGAATGGCCAAGGACTACCAGACACACAATACTAACAGTGTGAAAGAGAAGAAATTAAGGAAGGGAACAGCTCATACTAGAGAATAGGGAGAGGAAATATGTAACAGTTAGCAACACTTACTAAACAGAATGAGGTGTCAAGTCCATACTCAGGAGGCAGAAGAATCCTGAGTTCAAGGCCAGCCTGGACAGCATAAGAAGAACATGTGTCAGAAAGCAGTCAAGCAATAACAAAGATCTCATATTTTGAAGAGATTTAAGGTGCTGTTAAGTCGGATACCAAAACAAAACTACTGTGAGAAAAAAGAAATGACATGTTTCCTCCCAAAGAGCTCTTGGGAACTGTTGAGTAACTAAAATGGTATTATAGAAAAAGCACCAAAAAAAAGTCAACAATACAAAGCAAAAGTTGCATAAAATCTTAGAACACCAGAATGGATATAGAGGAGTCGGAAATCAAACCAATGGAAATGTCATAAGTGAACAGAGACAGTGAGAATGCAGCAATCACCTGACAAAATAATAAAGAAAATTCTCCTGGGCCAAAGGCAGGAGTCTGTATTTGAAGAGAACTTCCAAAGACACTGTAAAGAATGTTTTTCATGTAAAAATAAATACACCACAAATTTGCTATGCATCAAAGGGTATAATTATAGCATTGTGTTTGTGAGCTGAAGTGCACATTCTTTCTGATCGGAAAGAATGAGTGGTGTGGAATAGCAATGGAAAGAAGCAAGTGGCTAATGGAAAGGCTCATGCCTAAGTAAAAAGGGTCCAAATAAAAGGGTTGGGTTTTGTTTTTGTTTTTGTTTTTTGCTTTGGTTTGTTTTTTTTTAAAAAAAACAATGAATGGAAAGAACGGTATCCTCAATGACAGGCTGCTGCTACTCAGGTGACTCGCATTAAAGATAATTGTCCTACAGGTTGCTTACATGACCTCCCTGTTACAAGATGTTTCCTTTACTAAAGTCATTTGCTGTCCCTTATTAGCACTGGGCTAACAGAGGATCCTTTTGTTCCTTTTCCTTGGAACTGTATCTTAGATAGATATGAAGACATATATGTATATTTGTCTTTGAGTTAAACACAGTGATTTCTCATCTTCAATAGGCGGCTGATTAAGTGTATACCGGGGGAGTACAAATGTATGCAAGCAAAAGGAAGGGACAACAAGGCCAGAAAATTCCTCATAATCTGCATTTGTCTTCAGATTTTCAAGATACCGTACGAAGAATCTGCCATTCTTCAAATGGCTGGTGAGATAGCTCAGCGCTGAAGAGCACTTACTGCTCTTGAAGAGGACCTGGATAGGCTTCCCAACACCCACGTGACACCTCACAATGTCTGTGACCTCAGTTCTCGGGAAGCTGAAGCCCTCTTCTGGCCTCTGCAGGCATTAAATTCATGTGGTGTACGTATTTACCTGCATGCATACATACATACATGCAAGTAGTACAGATGTGGCATTGTTTAATTTTATATTATAAAATAAAATTCAATAACATCCTTATTTAGAAAATGGTAAGTGACTGTGGTTGCTAGCAGCCCTTCTACTAATTTATCATGTTGTCCCCTTTCTTCTACATGTGTCATTCCTTTCACATGGGCTAATTATTTCTGAGACATTTTAGACACTGGATTCTACCTCTGATGTTTTCCTTGGTCGCTAAACAAAGTTGGGCATGCCTCCATTATTCTTTATGTGTTTTATTTCCTTCTTCTTCTTTAAGATGGTCATCACACTTAATATTTGCCTTTCCTGGTTTATTGGAATAAGTCCATTTCTGAACCCTGATATAATAATTGTTGAATAGTTTTCCTTCACTGGAAGACTAGAAAAAACCATTGTTTTCTGCCTGATATAGTGATCAGTTGAATACTTACGAAAAACATTGCATGCTCATGCCTGAGGCTTTAATTCCTGCAGACAGAGGTTTTATGCTACAGGAAACTGACAGGAGAATTCATACACACCCTTCAATTTTGCTTTTTATATTTCATTGCTTCTTTACCTTTTACTTTTCCCCAGAATACGTGGAATAACTAATTAATGAACCAATTAATATTAGCATGAGAATCTGAATGTGACCTTTTATAAATTTCCACATGTGTGTGATGATGTAGTTAACCTAATAGTACTATGTTTGGACCATGTCAGGCAGGAAAATACCTCTCCTAGATTTAGAAAGTAAATAATATTCACACTCTTTGTTGAATCTGTGAAATAAAGCTATTTGGATGACAACTAGATCGATTCTAGTCGCACAATGATATTTTCAAATGAATGACCATCCAGTGAAAACTGACAAACTGTTTTGGTATAGTGTATTTCAATAAACCAAGATTTATCAAATGAAAGAATTTCCCGTATAAATTCTATCATGTAGGAAGCCAGTACAGTTCATCTTTTGGTATTGATGAGTCAAATGAATATCCAAGATTCTCTGGATAAAGTTAATCCCCACTGCTTATATTTAAAGAGCCCTGTTCATTTCCACAGGTTAGCATCCTGGGGTGGAAGGGGTGCTGCTGCTGAAGCTGGTTCTGGTGCTGCTGGTGGTTTTGTTTTGTTGTTGTATTTTTCATTATTTAAAAGTTCACAATCCCCGGAAGACAAAGAGTTGTTTCCTCTGGATTTGCTTCTCCTGGAATGCTTTTCCCAGATATTTTGGATTTTTGCTTTTTTACTTGATTTTCCTTTTTTTTTTTCTTTTGAGACAAACTCTCACTATGTTATCTTGACTGGCTTTAAACTCACTATATAAGCCAAGCTGGCCTTGAAGTTACAGTCTACCTCTGCCTTCCAGGGGCTCAGGTTACAGGAGGAAACTATTGTGTCTGGCTCCCTGAAAGTGTTGACCTGTTTCTTCACTGACTGACTGTCTCAGTATAAAGGCTTTATGTGACTATCTTATATAAATTCAAGTGCTCTCTAATCCTTCCTAAGGCTGAAGCCTGTTTCCCCCTTATTCTGTAAAGTACTGTCACAGCTCATATGTACGCCTATTTACTGCTTCTCTATCCTTAATCAGTTTTTAAGCTCCATGAGGACAGGTATATTCCTGTTACCTAGCATGAAGTAAACAGCCAACAAACAATGTGTTTGGAATTTAAAACTAAAAATTGTTTATAAAAGGGTTGAAATCAAAGAAAAATAATATTTTCTTCTCTTTAGTATTTTAAGAAAAAATTGACATCGTAGTAGGGAATACGAAAAAAATTCAGCAGAATCACAGCTAACGTCATGCCAAGAAAAACTAATAGATTCAATGCAGTTGCAGGAGCCTTGCTCTTCTGCCTCAAGAGATTGGGAACACGAGATTGGCAAGACTCTCCGTGCCAACCGTAATAACAGTGGCACACAAATTCATCCTTCATAGTCGTTAATGTCTTCAGCTTACTCCTTGCAGAAATGACAAATCTGAAACCATGGTCTGTGGCATCGTCCTTCTGGCTGTCCTTTGGCATGTACAGATAGGAGGAGGACTCAGCTGTCTTTCGAACACATCGCCCATGGCTGCTACACAGGCTGTGACTGCACAGCTTGGCTGCGGATGTTACATTGAGAGCATAGGGGCCCAGCAACTCTTTGATAGTTTGCTGCACAGATAAACAAGACTCCTGTAGAGGGGAAAAAATGAGAGATGCTTAAAGAACAGATTGGAGTTCAGAAATAAACACACACATGCACAATTAACTTTACTTTGACAAAAATGTCAAGAACCTATAACACAGAAAAGATTGACTTGTTAAAAAAAATGGGTTGGGATGAATTGTCTAAACAAACTTGAACCACTAGCTATACAACATAGGAAACTTCGCAAAAAGTGGTTCAAACTTGAGCATTAAAAGCCAGAAACCAATAAAACATTTTCAGAAAACTGGAGGTTTTTTTCCTGTTTCCTGTCAGTCATGACAATTCTCTTGCATGAGACCAAAAGTATGGGTGACAGAATCAGAAATAAACAAGTGCAATTGTCAGACTAAACACTCTGCACACACACACTGTTAGCAGAATGAAAAGGCATCCAACAGAGTAATGCAAAATATGTGCAATCTCCTGCTTCCTATGGTATCTGACAACATAACCAAAGTCCAAATGACCCAAAGCAGCCCACATAAGAACTGAATAAAAAAATACACAAAGCATCCAAGTTTGGTGGAATGGGTCCATAATCTCAGCTACTTGGGAGTCTGAGGCAAGAGAATCACAAGTCTGTGGTCTGAGTGACCTACAGAACTGAGTTCAAGGCCATCCTAGGCAACTTTATAAGTTCCTATCTAAAAAGGTGAAGTAAAATGAGAGCTAGAAATACAGCTCACTGAATCAGCCCTTACCAAACATATGTAAGGCCATAGGTTCAATCCCTACATATGGATAAATAAAAAGACTCAGGCATTAGAGCACACATCTTTAATCCCAACACTCAACTGGAAGGCAGAGTCAGGTGGAGCTCTGAATTCAATGTGAGTCTAGTTTATATCAAAGTTCTGGGCTAGTTATATAATGAGATTTTTGTTTCAAGAAAGAAAGTTTACTAACTCATCTTGTCATTTGTAAAAATAAATAGAAAAGACATGAATAAACATTTTTCATTCCCAGAAAAGTACAAATCAAAGCTACAATGAACCATTGCCATATACCCATAAGGTTGGCTAATATTAAAACCTATCTAGAGATTGCAGGTGTTGATGACATTGTTTGGAACTCTGTCAGCCTATTGTTCAAATATAAAAAGATACAAGAGCTATGCAAAACAGTATGAAAGTTCTTCAAAAAATTAAAAATAGAGTTGTCATATAATGCATGCATATACATGCACATACACAAGTATGTACTTACACACACTTGTGGACATAGATACAAGGAGGTTTGAATCATGATCCGGAAGTGACATTCACACTTCTGTATTTAATGCCAGGCTATTCTTTGTAGTCAAGAACTGTAGCGAATCCAAGTGGTCATCAAGAGATGAATGGGTGACAAATTGGGATACATAGAATGGAATGTTATTCAATTGTAAAAAATGAAGAAAATTCTGTCATTTATGACAATTCTAGTGAATCCAGAAGACATTGTGCTAAGTAAACTAGAAAATCAAACAAGAAAAAATACTGTATGAGTCCATTTATGCATGAATGCTCTAAATAGTCAAATCAATACATTGAAAGGTGCACTCTTGCTGGACAAACAAACACTAAAGACCTGCTGTATAGCCTCATCTATAATTAACAGAGGTGGATTATGCATTTCCTAATTTGTTATCAAATAAATGCCATGTGAAATAGTCTAACTACAAAATTTAAAAATATCAATCAACTATTATATATGTACAATTTTCCTTTCATTTCTATCTTGGATTATAAGCTACCATCATCATAAAAAAATAATTGGAGAGAATCCATTCTTCATCAAAAAATTATTTTCAAATTTTCATAATAACTTGTGTCAAATATATACAGGAGTATCTTTTTACTAAAATCCCTGCATTGTGGGTTTAATTATAGTACAATTTTTAAATGAAGAAGGTAAGACAGAGAGCAGTTACTTAACATGCCACAAATTATCCCCTTGGAATATAATAATCGGTTTCTTACTTTAGGCTATCCAGTGAAAGACTGTGTTTGTCCACGCTGCTGTTAACAGCAGTCTGGTATAGAATTGAATGATCAGCATTGACCACTACAGCCTTTCAACTTTGTGGCAGCCAAGGAAAGAAGCAGTTCGGCAACCAACTGGTGTGAGAAGCATTTTTTTATTATTATTATAACTCACTCTCTAGAATGCAATACTAACAGAAAAATCACTACTGACCTTGGAATCGGAATATTCGTATCCTCCCCACAATATTATTCCTGCTGCCCCCAATGCAGCACTTTCACCAATTGTATGAACTAGGTCTTCCTACGAAAGAGAAGGACCACAAGAAATTCCTGTCAAGTCATGTTAGGCATTGCTTATTCATTAATATGTTTCTGTTTATAAAGAAAACAGTTATAGAAGAACTGGAAAGGGTGATTTGGGCATTTTAAGTTATCTGATAATAGTCCAGTGCAAGAAACACTCTAAAAAATAAAGCTATAGAGCTCAGCCTGTTCGGGCGCTGGGACAGGGTCCGAATTGGGAGGGCATCCGGGAGGGTAGTAGCTCCTTGGTCTAGGTGGCCTGCCTGCAGCAAGCAAGGCAGGACCTTTGTTTGCTAGACACCCAAGCAGCAGGGAGATCTGATCCGGGTGCCAGGAGAGACATCGTTGGGGTGAGTGAGTTCCTGACAACGGCAGCAGCCCGGGACAGGGAACTCAGATGTTCCTCACCCCTCCTGGTCAGCTCACTTCCTGGTCAGCCTGCAGGGGCTATACTGCTCGATATCTCCTCTCTCTTCCTATCCCACCCAGCTTGCATCCACGGCCCTCCCCCACTCCATCTGACTCCCTCCCCTCTTTGAACCACATAACATCTCCCAGCTCAGCCTGTTCGGGCGCTGGGACAGGGTCCGAATAGGGAGGGCATCCGGGAGGGTAGTAGCTCCTTTGTCTAGGTGGCCTGCCTGGCAGCAAGCAAGGCAGGCTCTTTGTTCGCAAGCTACCCAAGCAGCAAGGAGATCCGATCCGGGCACCAGGAGAGACTTTGGACTTGCATCCACAACCCACCCAGAGCGGTGCTGAGGAGTTCCATCTGGATGGTTGTCCATGTTTGGGTACTGAGGAGTTCAAGCTCAGCGGGACGGTCCCTGCTTCTACACTGAAGAGATACACCCAGAGACTCAGTCACAGCAAAGACTGGACCAAGACACCAGGCCTCTCTTGGCTTCATTTGTAGGAGGAGATGGGAAGGCGCCAATGCAAGAATTCCTCCAACAACCTGAAAGGCAACATGACATCACCAGAACCCAGGGATCCCGAAATAAGAAGAATTGTATACCCTACTCCAGAAGAATGAGAAGAAATCGACTCAAAAGTGAATTATTTGAAAATAATAGAAGACCTTAAACAGGAGGTGAAAAAACTGCCATAAACAATTAGAGATTACAAACAAAAAGGTAGAGGAAATGAAAAAATCGCTCAAAGATACCCAAGAAAACCAAGAGAAACAAGGAAAAGCAATCAAACAGGTAAGGGAAGTGGTTCAAGACCTTAAGAATGAAATGGAAGTAATGAAGAAAACACAAACCGAGGGAAGGTTGGAGATGGAAAATCTGGGTAAACGAACAGGAACTACAGAGACAAGTACTACCAACAGATTACAAGAGATAGAAGAAAGAATATCAGACACTGAAAATACCATAGAGAAAATTAACACACTGATCAAAGAAAACAGCAAAACCAACAAATTCTCATCACAAAACATTCAGAAAACACGGGACACAATAAAAAGACCAAACCTAAGAATAATTGGGATAGAAGAAGGAGAAGAAGTACAGCTCAATGGTTCAGAAAACATATTTAATAAAATTATAGAAGAAAACTTTCCCAACCTAAGGAAAGATATTCTTTTGAAGGTTCAAGAAGCATACAGAACACCCAATAGACTGGACCAAAAAAAAAAATCTCCTCACCATATAATAATCAGAACACAAAACATACAGAATAAAGAAAGAATATTAATAGCTGCAAAGGAAAAAGGTCAAGTTACTTATAAAGGTAAACCTATCAGACTTACACCTGACTACTCTATGGAAACCATGAAAGCCAGAAGGTCCTGGATAGATGTACTGCAGAAGCTAAGAGAACATGGATGCAAGCCCAAACTACTATACCCAGCCAAGCTTTCATTCACTATAAATGGAGAAAACAAAATTTTCCAGGATAAAAACAAATTTAAACAATACGTAGCCACAAATCCAGCCTTACAGAAAGTAATAGAAGGAAAATCACAAACCAAGGAGTCCAACAATGACCACAATAACTCAAACATCTAGACACCCTTCACCAGCACAACTCAAAGAAGGCAAACACTCTATGATTAAAAAAGTGACCGGAGTTATCAACCACTGGTCATTAATATCCCTTAATGTCAATGGACTCAACTCACCTATAAAAAGGCACAGGCTAAGAGATTGGATACACAAACAGGATCCAACATTCTGCTGTTTACAAGAAACACACCTCAACCACAAAGACAGGCACCTACTTAGAGTAAAGGGATGGGAAAAGGTTTATCAAGCAAATGGACCTAAGAAACAAGCAGGTGTGGCCATACTAATTTCTAACAAAGTTGACTTCAAACTTAAATCAATCAGAAGAGATGGAGAGGGACATTTTATACTCATAACAGGAACAATTGATCAGGATGAATTCTCAATCCTGAATATCTATGCCCCTAATATAAAAGCACCCACATATGTAAAAGAAACATTACTAAAACTCAAGGCTGCCATCAAACCGCACACACTAATAGTAGGAGATTTCAACACTCCTCTTTCACCAATGGACAGGTCAATCAGACAGAAACCTAACAGAGAAATAAGAGAATTAATGGAGGTAATGAATCAAATGGACTTAACAGACATCTATAGAACATTCCACCCAAATAGGAAAGAATATACCTTCTTCTCTGCAGCTCATGGAACCTTCTCGAAAATTGACCACATCCTCGGTAACAAAGCAAACTTCCACAGTTACAAAAAAAAATATCCATAACTACCTGTGTCTTATCAGATCACCATGGACTAAAGTTAGAATTCAACAACAATGCTACCCCCAGAAAGCCTACAAACTCATGGAAACTGAACAGTCAACTATTGACCCACACCTGGATCAAAGAAGAAATGAAGAAAAAATTAAAGTCTTCCTTGAATTCAATGAAAATAAAGAAACAACATACTTAAACTTATGGGACACTTTGAAAGCAGTCCTAAGGGGAAAGTTCATAGCCCTAAGTGCCCACTTAAAGAAAACAGAGAAAGCACACATTGGAGACTTAACAGTCCACCTGAAAGCTCTAGAAAAAAAAAGAAGCAGATTCACCTAGGAGTAGTAGAAAACTGGAAATAGTCAAACTGAGGGCGGAAATCAACAAAATAGAAACACAGAAAACAATCCAAAGAATCAATGAAACAAAAAGCTGGTTCCTGGAGAAAATCAACAAAATTGATAAACCCCTATCCAAACTAATCAAACGGCAGAGAGAGAATATGCAAATTAATAAGATCAGAAATGAAAAGGGGAACATAACCACAGACATAGAGGAAATTCAGAGAACCATTAGATCTTACTACAAAAGCCTGTATGCCACAAAACTGGAAAATGTAAAAGAAATGGACACTTTTTTAGATAAATACCATATACCAAAGCTAAATCAGGACCAGGTGAACAATCTAAATAGACCTGTCAGTCACGAAGAATTAGAAGCTGTTATCAAAAACCTCCCTACCAAAAAAAGCCCAGGACCAGACGGTTTCAATGCGGAATTCTACCAGAATTTCCAAGAAGACCTAATACCTATACTCCTTAAGGTATTTCACAATGTAGAAACAGAAGAGTCATTGCCAAATTCCTTTTATGAAGCTATAGTCACTCTGATACCAAAACAACACAAAGACTCAACCAAGAAAGAGAATTACAGGCCAATCTCACTCATGAACATCGACGCAAAAATCCTCAACAAAATACTGGCAAACTGTATCCAAGAACACATTAGAAAAATTATCCATTTTGATCAAGTAGGCTTCATCCCAGAGATGCAAGTCTGGTTCAACATACGAAAATCTATCAATGTAATCCATCATATAAATAAACTGAAAGAAAAAAACCATATGATCATTTCATTAGATGCTGAAAAAGCTTTTGACAAAATTCAACATCCCTTTATGATAAAAGTCTTGGAGAGATTAGGGATACAAGGGTCATACCTAAATATAATAAAAGCTATTTACAGCAAACCGACAGCTAACATCAAACTAAACAGAGAGAAACTCAAAGCCATCCCACTTAAATCAGGAACACGACAAGGCTGTCCACTCTCTCCATACCTCTTCAATATAGTGCTTGAAGTTTTAGCAATAGCAATAAGACAACATAAGGGAATCAAAGGGATTCGAATTGGAAAGGAAGAAGTTAAACTTTCGTTATTTGCAGATGATATGATAGTGTACATAAGCGACCCCAAAAACTCCACCAACAAACTCCTACAGCTGATAAACACCTTTAGTAATGTGGCCAGATACAAGATCAACTCCAAAAAATCAGTCGCCCTCCTATACACAAAGGATATGGAAGCAGAGAGGGAAATCAGAGAAGCATCACCTTTCACGATAGCCACAAACAGCATAAAATATCTCGGGGTAATTCTAACCAAAGAAGTGAATGATCTATTTGACAAGAACTTTAAGGCATTGAAGAAAGAAATTGAAGAGGATACCAGAAAATGGAAGGATCTCCCTTGCTCTTGGATTGGGAGGATCAACATAGTAAAAATGGCAATCCTACCAAAGGCAATTTATAGATTCAATGCAATCCCCATCAAGATCCCATCAAAATTCTTTACTGATCTTGAAAAAACAATAATCAACTTTATATGGAAAAACAAAAAACCCAGGATAGCCAAATCAATCTTATACAATAAAGGAACTTCTGGAGGCATTACCATCCCTGACTTTAAACTCTCTTACAGAGCTACAGTAATGAAAACAGTGTGGTATTGGCATAAAAATAGAGAAGTCGACCAATGGAATCGTATAGAAGACCCGGATTTTAACCCACAAACCTATGAACACCTCATTTTCGATAAAGGTGCTAAAAGTATACAATGGAAGAAAGAAAGCATCTTCAACAAATGGTGCTGGCACAACTGGATGTCAACCTGTAGAAGAATGAAAATAGACCCATACCTATCACCATGCACAAAACTCAAGTCCAAATGAATCAAAGACCTCAATATCAATCTGAACACACTAAACCTGATAGAAGAGAAAGTGGGAAGTACCCTACAACAGATGGGCACAGGCGATCGCTTCCTAGGTATAACCCCAGCAGCACAGTCATTAAGGGCAACATTGAATAAATGGGACCTACTGAAACTGAGAAGCTTCTGTAAAGCAAAAGACACTGTCACTAAGACAAAAAAGCAACCCACTGACTGGGAGAAGATCATCAACCCCGCAACAGACAAAGGTCTGATCTCCAAAATATATAAAGAACTCAAGAAACTAGACTTTAAAATGTTAATTAACCCAATTAAAAAATGGGGCACTGATCTGAAGAGAGAATTCTCAACAGAAAAAGTTCAAATGGCCAAAAGGCACTTAAGGTCATGCTCAGCCTCCTTAGCGATAAGGGAAATGCAAATCAAAACAACATTGAGATATCATCTTACACCTGTCAGAATGGCTAAAATCAAAAACACCAATGATAGCCTTTGCTGGAGAGGCTGTGGAGAAAGGGGTACCCTCATCCATTGCTGGTGGGAATGCAAACTTGTGCAACCACTTTGGAAAGCAGTGTGGCGGTTTCTCAGGAAATTCGGGATCAACCTACCCATGGACCCAGCAATGCCACTCTTGGTAATATACCCACGAGATGCCCAATCATATGACAAGGACATTTGTTCAACTATGTTCAGGCAGCATTATTTGTAATAGCCAGAACCTGGAAACAACCTAGATGCCCTTCAATGGAAGAATGGATGAAGAAAGTATGGGATATATACACATTAGAATACTACTCAGCGGTAAAAAACAATGACATCGCGAATTTTGCATGCAAATGGATGGAAATAGAAAACACTATCCTGAGTGAGGTAACCCAGACCCAAAAGGATGAACATGGGATGTACTCACTCATAATTGGTTTCTAGAGATAAATAAAGGTCAGTGAGTCTATAATTTGATATCCTAAAGAAACTAAATAAGAAGGTGAACCCAAAGAAAAACATATAGCTATCCTCCTGGTTTTGGGAAGTAGACTAGATTGCAGGGCAAAAAATTGGGATCTTGGGGGTGTGGTGGGAGGGGGGGTAAGGGGAGAAGGGGAGAGAAATGTGAGAAGGGGAGGGTGGGGGGGAACTTGGGGAAACGGGATGATTGGGATAAAGGAAGGTTGGTTAGGGGAGCAGAGAAGCACACATCTTTATTAAGGGAGCCATCTTAGGGTTGGCAAGAGACTTGGACCAAGAGGGGCTCCCAGGTGCCCAGGGCAATGTCCCCAGTTAGTTCCTGGGGCAGCTGAGGATAGGGAACCTGAAATGACCCTATCCTATAGCCATACTGATGAATATCTTGCATATCACCATAGAAACTTCATCTGGCGATGGATGGAGATAGAGACAGAGACCCACACTGGAGCACTGGACTGAGCTCCCAATGTCCCAATGAGGAGCAGAAGGAGGGAGAATATGAGCAAAGAAGTCAGGACCACAAGGGGTACGCCCACCCGTGGAGACAGTGGGGTTGATTCTTGGGGAGCTCACCAAGGCCAGCTGGACTCTGACTGAAAAAGCATGGGATCAAACCGGACTCTCTGAATTTGGCGGACAATGAGGGCTGCTGAGAAGCCAAGGACAATGGCACCGGGTTTTGATCCTACCTCATGTTCTGGCTTTGTGGGAGCCTACCCAGTTTGGATGCTCACCTTCCTAGAGCAGGATTGAGGCGGGAGGACTTTGAACGTTCCACAGGGCAGGGAACCCTGACTGCTCTTCAGGCTGGAGAGGGAGGGGGAGGAGTGGGGGGAGGGGGGAGGAGGCATAAATTTCTTTTTTTTTTTTCCAATAAAAAAAATTAAAAAAAAGTAAAAATAAAGCTATAAAAGCAAATAGGTTCCAGTCCCTGGTCTGGAGTTCTGTAAAATGTCTTTAAGGTAGACATATATACAAGTAATGAGAATACAGTGAAATGATGTCCATATTTGCAGCCCCCACACAGTATATATTGATTTAAAGAACCATGGCACACTTGTTTTTATAGTCATGTACAAGTGCAGTCTTCACCCTTCATCAAGGGAACTTCTTTTTTCAACAGAGACATTTATAGTAACCACAACCAACCAAAATGCAGATATGAAGCTGGTCCCAATAAATACATCCACAAAACATTTCTGCACCTAAGGCTCAGAGAACATTGTGAAAGAGAGAGTGGAAAGATTTTAAGAACCAGAGTGCCAAGGAGTTTACTGTAAGATTGCATCTCTTAGCAAAATCAGAATCTATAGCCATAAAGTCTCAAGAATATGACTGTCCATATGTAGGTTGAATAAGGATGACAGCAATAAGTATGCCAAACTGGACAGAGAAAAGCCCATGAGGCCTCGCCCTACACAAAGAACTATAGGCAAGTGGGGGAAGCTGGGGATAGGAGAGGTGGCCATGCCAGGGAAGAGCACACCAATTAGTTGTCAAGTACCAAACATCAACCCTGAAAACTTGCTACAGATAGCATTATACAGACTAATCAGGTTGTATTTAGGAAAGGGGGGGGGGGAAGCAATAAAAAAGGAATTTGAAGGAGAGGTATATAGAGGTATATGTGTGGGTTTGGAGGGAGAAAATGAAAAGAAAAATGTAATCAATTTATAATTTCAAAAATAAAAATTTAAAAACCCTTGGTGAGGGAAGTCGGGCTGTATGACAGACTTGAATACTACTATTTATCCACACTTGTCTAATGCCAATCTGCCTTCTGGGTATTTGTGCCTATGCTCACAGACAAATGCTACTCTCAGCCTTAACAGAGAAGCTTTTCCTCTCAGTTAAAGGCTTCATGAATGGAGATTCATGGCTGCATAAGGTGCTGAGAAGTTACAGTTAAGTACTCAGCTCTCAATGTAACAGTTAGCCCACCCTTTCGAAGGTTTTGGATAGAAATGTGGACAAAGGCTGCAAAAGTCTCTTTAAGGCATCACACAGACATTTCAAACATGATGTCAAAGCAGCTGCAGTTGCTTTCACTGGACCAATACAAGTCTGGACCTGTCAACAGTGGATCATGAATTGGAGGAACTCATGGGGTTCTACCCTCCTTGCCATTCTATTGGCTACTGAGAGTCTAGTAGAGTCTGTCCTTCTCCAGTTGTATATCCAATGTGAGACCACCAGGTACCAATGGGTGCTTCCAAACATGCAATCACATAGACAACTCTTCACTTGATCTTAGCCAAAAGGCCGAGAAGCGATTGATAGACAACTCTTTTGAAAATCACAAAGCAAAATAAAAAGACATGAATATGTGAGCATTGTAGAATGGGAAGATCACTGAAGTGGGAGGAAATAGGAGAGGGTAAAGAATGAGAGGTGTCAAATGCTTTATATAATGTATAAAATTGTCAAAGAACAAATGTTATCAATAAAAGTCTTACCCACAAGTACTTATTCCTGGAATGGTAATAATTTGCAACTTTAGTAAGACACAATTTTGCCGCCATGTAAAGAAAGCATAGGATAGGAACATCAAGATATTTGGGATCAAAGATAGCTAGGGAAGATGAAAATTGTTTGGGGAAAATAATAAAGGCCCAACAAATGCAATGTCAGTACAAAAATAAAAGAGAGGGAAGCTATTAGAGAGTCATTTCTAATTCAGATATATAATTCTTCATTGCCTGTGCTGCATAATGGAAAGAAAAAAAAACGAGTTCCTCAAGTGACTCCCAGGTTGGGTGACTGAGTGGATTGGATATCGAGGAGGGGGTTATGGTAGGATTCTAGACCGAAAGCAAAGAAATGAGAAGCAGAAGGAGAGGGAAGGTACGAAATGCTCTACAGTTTTGCTCCCCCGGGATGTATTAGAAATTCTTCGGAAGATTGGAGCACTCGAAGACCAGATAGGCAAATTCTACACTACAACCAAGCTTTCCTGCATTGTAGTGAAGCTCTGATCACACGAATTGAGTTTCTCTTATTGGAAATGCTTGGGACCAGAATCACTTCAAATTTCTGACTTTTTCAGATTTTAGACAATCTGCATATACAGAATAAAATATTGCAGTGTGAAATCCAAGTCTCAATACAAAATTCATTTTCATGTTTCATAGAAATCTCATAGAAAATGCACAAAGATAATTTTGTACAACAAATGTTTTGAATGCATGTATCCATGTTTTAACTTTGACACTGAGGTCAGGTGTAAAATGTTCCTCTTGTTGCAGCAGGTCAGTGTGCAAACAGTTTTGTTTTTTTTTTTTTTTTTGGTTTTTCGAGACAGGGTTTCTCTGTGGCTTTGGAGCCTGTCCTGGAACTAGCTCTGTAGACCAGGCTGGTCTCGAACTCACAGAGATCCGCCTGCCTCTGCCTCCCGAGTGCTGGGATTAAAGGCGTGCGCCACCACCGCCCGGCAACAGTTTTGTATTTTAGAGCATTTTAGGTTTGGGTATTTCTGCTTAAAGATGCTTCTGCTAATCCTTGTGATCTGTAACTTTTCTAAGTAATACAAGTAAGACGCTCATTCTTCTGCTACGTAAATAATAGTACCACATTCCTTAAACATAAGGCTAGTCCTTTGCTGAGACATATTTGAAAGAACTAACAAAAATCAATTGCTTAGAAACAAACTTGATTTGAAAAGTTATGTTTCTTAGACAATAAGTGAAAATAGTCCATACTGTTGGTCAATTTGTGGTGCATACAATCAATAGAAAAGCATTAAACTTATTAATAATAGTTTCTAAGATATCACATACTTTTAATGAGTACAGTATGTGAGTGATTTATTGGCTTGTGAAATAGAGTTCAGAAGGAAGAGCCAATAATTTACATTTAAAGTCTGCGAGTGGGTTCTGGAGAAATGCTTCAGCACTTTAGAATACATGTAGCCCTCGCTGAGGACCTGAGTTTGATTCCCCCAGCACCTCTATGCCAGGCAGTTCACAACTGCCTGTAACTCCAGCACCACACACCACAACACCCTCTTCTGGAATCCTTGAGAACATGTACTCATGTAGACATTTCACACACACACACAAAAAAAAGATTAAAAATAAAAAATTATTCTTTTTTTTTTTGGATTTTTCGAGACAGGGTTTCTCCGTAGCTTTTGGTTCCTGTCCTGGAACTAGCTCTTGTAGACCAGGCTGGCCATTAATCTTTTTTAAAAGCAGAAGAGTAGATAAAAGTGGTAAAAGTACGAGTTGGACTCTCATAAATATGCACATGTTCTCAAGTCACCATTTACTATTAAGATGAACCTTCTAGCTTCTTGGATTATTAGTTTTACTGTTGGTATTAATAATAGTATTCCTGTTTCTTTGTAAGCTTAAATAAATAATTTAGAATAAGTAATTATAGCCTAGTCTTTTATAGTTTCTTGAAATTTCCATACCATTTTATGCAATGTGTTTTGATTAAATTCACTCCCCTCTCCCAATTACAACCACATCCACTCATCTTCCCTCCCCACTCAACTTTGTGTCCTCCTGTTTTTTGCTCTTAAAGTCCAATTTGTTCTGCCTTCATACTCTTGGATGCCTGACCATCAAGTGGATCATGGTTAACCTAGTAGATGTTATACTCCTAAAGAAAACTGGCTTCCCCTCTGCCAGTAGCTATCAGTTGCCAACAGCTCCTCATTCAAGGGTTAGACTTTAGACTTTGTGCCCATCTCCTTCCTTCTTCATGCTGGAATTTTGTTTGGCTTGAGCTTATTCAGGTCGTGTGCTTGCTGCCACAATCACTCTGATTCATGCAACACCTCTGACTCTTACTGTCTTCCTGCCTACTCTTCTGCCATGATCCTTGAACCTGAGGATGAGTGGGTGTAATATAGACTGAGCATTCCATTTATTAGTCTCTGTACTTTGGACAGTTGTGGGGTCTCTGTGTTAATCACTATCTACTGCAAAAAAGAAGCTTGCCTGATAAGGGTTGAGAGATATGCTAACTAATGGGTGTAACAATGAGCTATCAGGAGTCAGTTTAATGCTGTGCCCATTTAGCAGAATAGTGGCAGTAGTTCTTTGCTAAGGCCTCTTACCCATCTAGCCAAAGGTTTTTGAGGCCAATACTAGAGCCAGGCATAGGTTTCATCTTGTGAAATGGGCCTAAGAATCAGAAAGCAGTTGGTTACCCATGACATTGGTGTTATTAGTGCGCAAATGGACTTGATGCCAGACTGGTAATCACTGTAGCTTGAGGAATCTTTTCGCCAAAAGAATTTTGGGGAAAAAAATTGTATGTTAAGAGATCTTCTAGTTGAGGAATAGTTCAGTGAAAAGACTTGGAAAAAAAAATACAAGATCCTAAAGTATTCAGAGAAGTGGCTTTTTAAAAAAGGACTCATCTTCTCAAGAACAAGGGCAATGGGTTTTTGATCCTACTGCACGTATCGGCTTTGTGGGAGCCTAGGCAGTTTGGATACTCACCTTACTAGACCTCGATGGAGGTGGGTGGTCCTTGGATTTCCTACAGGACAGGGAACCCTGATGGCTCTTTGGGCTGAAGAGGGAGGGGGGCTTGATTGGGGGAGGGGAGGGAAATGGGAGGCAGCGGTGGGGAAGAGACAGAAATCTTTAATAAATAAATAAATAAGGACTCATCGCCAGGCGATGTTGGTGTATGCCTTTAATCCCAGCACTCGGGAGGCAGAGGCAGGCGGATCTCTGGGAGTTCGAGGCCAGCCTGGTCTACAAGAGCTAGTTCCGGGACAGGCACTAAAGCTACAGAGAAACCCTGTCTCGAAAAAAAAAAAAAAAAAAGACTCATCATTATTAGGAGTGTGTGTGTGTGTGTGTTTAAGTGTGTATGTGTGTTTAAGTGTGTGTGTGAAGAAACACGTGTGCCACAGTGCAAATGTGGAGATAAAAAAACAACTTGCACGAGTTGGTTCTCTCCTTCCACTGTGGGTTATCAAACTCACGATGTCAGGTCTGCAATGCAAGAAATTTTCCCTTCTCATTCTCCCAACACGGACCCAGAACCAGCTTTTGAAATAAAGATTTAGTCTATGCTGCACTCGAAATAACATCAGAACTAACAGTACAGTTATCCAGAGGAAAAGTAACTAACTTTACATGCTCAAGAACTTCCTAAGAATTAATATTGTCCTAAAATGTAGCTTTCCTTCTGGTACAGAGGAAAAAAAAAAAAAAAAAAAAAAAAAAAAAACTAAAGCAGAGGCCAGACAAAAGTGGATCCATGTTTGAGTGAGAAGTCGATTATATATACTGCTGAGACTCCACCAACACTTTTTCCATTTTGCCCTGAACTTACTGAATGAATCTACCATTTTGAATGATATTAACAATCTGATGATAAAACTGTATAGTCTAATGAATAATGTATAATAAATATTTATTAACAGGTTTTACTCAGAAATAATTAGGAAGAGTTGTTACTGCATTCAAATGCACCTACTCTAACATAAGTGGTCTAAGGAAGCGAGCTCTAAAAGTTTTACCTCTGTGTTAGTCATTGAAATAATGGAGCTGTTGGCAGTCAGATAGGGGTAGTAATTTTCTCCTGCGTCCATCTGCCTAATGGTTGCATCCATGCAGTAATGTCCTAAATGACAGTCTAACTAATGATTGAGCACCTCTAGAATCTGCAAATTCCTTATTTCCCAAGCAAGTTCCACCACATATCTCCTTGCTTCATACTTGATGTTAAAGATGACACTCACTCTGTCCTGGCTTCATTTCCCATTGCTGTAATAAAACACCCCAACAACCAACTTATGAAAGAAAGTGTTGATTTTTAGTTCACAGTTTGAGGTTACAGCCCATCATTGGCAGGAAGTCAAGGCAGCAGGAACGTCAAGCAGCCATGCAAATCCAAACAAAAGCAGAGAAAGAATGGGTGCCTGCATGTTCCCTATTTCCCAGCTCACTTTCTCCTCTTTTGTACAGTCCAGGAGTCGAATCCAGAAAATGCTTTTAGGCTGGGTCTTCCCACATCAGCTAGCAGATCAAGACATTTCCCACACAGATATATCTACAGGGCAACCCAATCTAAACAATCCATCACTAAGAATCTCTTCCTAGTTGATTCCAAATTGTGTCAAGTTGATTACAACTAATTATCAAAATATCTCTTTATGTAAACTACTCAGTCCATTAACACTAACTAATCCCAAGTATCTGCTTTATCTATTTCCGATCTGGAAAATCACTTGAACCCTTATGAGAAACTCTTCTGCATCCTAAATGAGTCTTTTTTAATCTTCTAAAATTCTAGATGCATGTCTAATTAGCAGTTGGTTGAAATTTCCTTTAATATTATAATAACATTTTAATTAGAATTAAGTAACCCACAAAGATTTCTTTCTAGACTTTAAATATATTCTATTAATCTTATATTGCTCTTATGTGACTATTTTTCTTTCTTACCTCTGACAGAGCTTCAATACTATGCAAATAAAACGGTCTGGAAAAAATAAAAACTGGCAAAGCATAGTCCTTTCTAGACATTTCTGCAACTCTCAGGGCTTCTCTCACTCGGAAATGAACAAATTTCAGTGCATTTAAGCTCGATTTTAATACTTTATTCAAATATATCGAAGAATAGAGTGCTGTGCTTTTCTCCCACAGCCACAAGAGTTGGTCATTGCGGAAAATTTCATCATCTGGGCAACTACCTGTGTAGAATTCTGGATTTATTCGGTAATCATAATTGTAGCAATCTGGGTAGAGATAGAAGCCCCATAAACGCTTTGGTCTCATTTCTAAAGCCAACGTGAGAGTAACGTTCATAAGACTCCTCCCAGCATTTTCAAACTCCTGTGTGGCAACTGTTCTCACTTTTGCTTCTGGCCAGGCAGGGTGGTGGTGTCGGGTGAAAGCTAACGAGTGCTTTTGGTATATTATCCTGCCGCCCCAGTTCCGATCCCACTGGGGTTTCCAGCCTTCCCAGTCAATCACAGCAAGTCCATCTGATCTCCACCAAGTGACAGAGTCTGCAATGTCATTGGCGCTTTTCTTTAGGTGCTCAGAGAGGTTTACATTCTGAGGTATTCCACCATGGAAGGATTTTCCATCTTCAGAGAAGTAAGGGTAATATCCGAGTTCATGTGGATAAAATATGGCAATGGTAGATCCACTCTGGGTTTCTAACGGATTGGAAATGATGTCAAATTCTTGAAGATTCATATTTACATCAAAATGATCCTTACAAAACAAAGTAGGAGCAGCCCAGAAGATGTTGAAAGGCTGGTTCTTGATCACCGGAGGCATTGCTGGTTTGAGAACTGCCTGGGTGACCAGAACAAAGAGCATGAGTTCGCCAAGCTGTGCCACCCACAGACTACACATGGGTTGTTGTCTTCAGCATAATGGAACTGTACTAAAAACAAGAACAAATATTTAAATGAAGGACTCAATTTCCTGATGAGTTTAATAGTGTCGATTAAATAAATTGTGTTATCTCCTTTAATATTAGATGTTATATCTTAACTAGAAATAAATAACTTCCAAAGATTTATTTCTAGGCTCTACATATATTCTGTTAATTAAGACTTAAGAGGTTTATTAACACACTTTTTGTGATGTCATCTGAACAAAAGAAGAAAAATGAGACTTTTTTCCCTCCTTGAGATATTGATAGAAATTTAATGAATTAAGTACTAGAAATTTAATTCAAATCTTCTTCTTCATAAACTCCGTGCTCATCTATGTGCGCTTACTATTTTTCTGGATTTAATTTCCTATACATTTTGAGTACATAACCCGAACCATCATACACCAGTAGCCTTTGGTGTGAGGTCAATTAGAAAAAAGTATCTTAAGGATCTATTGCATTTTCCTATTAATTAATAGAAAAGGGACTCTAAGAACATGTGCACTTGGAAATTAGCAAACATTGGCACTTCAGTAAATATTATATAGAACAAAAAATAAATAATTAACAAGTAGTAACCTCTATGGAATTTGAAGTGTACTGACCTCGAGGGTTTGTTTATTTCCAAAGCACATAAGAGTTCCCACAGGAATCGCATAATACGGCCCAGAAGCTAGAGGTGGCAGTTACCTATTGTTGATTGTAGAGTTGACTACCACCTTTTCTTAGGCACGTAAATAAACCTTTAAAACTACTTTTTCCTTAAGCCATCATTCTCCTGTGGAAGAATGAGGCCATATTCTCAGTGGCTAAACTGCAGGTAAAACTTGACTTTTAGTCACATATAGTCAGTTAAGACAAAAAAAACTGCCAAAGAATCTTACCAGAACACAGGGACTAATAGATGATGTGTTCCGGCCAATCAGATCTGACTTTGAAAGCAAGATGGCTGAAGCTGAATAGCAAAGTTAGTTTGGTATGTTGTGTGCAATTTTTTAAAATAAGGTGGTGTACCAGTTAGTTTAGGCCGTCAACTTGACACAATCTAGAATCTTCTGGTAAGAGAGTCTCTAATTACAAATTAAGTAAATGAAAGTTAACCAGTGGGCGTGTCTATGAAGTTTCTTTTGTAGAAGATTTTAATCTCCTTTTCTGTGTATATAAAGTAGTAGGGAAGCTATCTTTGTCACTGACCTGGAGATAATTCACTATTTTAGCATTATTTTTTTGTACCCCCGCACACATTTTTATAACAAACTTCTAGTATAGTAATTATGTGTATATATATTAAAAATATCATGAGTTTTTTACTGTAATGAATCTTTCCAATGATTTTCTTTCAAGCCATTTTTGTTATTCAAAGCATAAAACCAGGTTTGTTTTTTACCATTTATAACACATGCATGCACTTGAATTTATTAGCATCTGATATGTTTTAAACAATGTATTCTGTCAAAAAATGCTATAACAAGACCAATATAAACCTATATATTGCAAAAATGATATAAATTCTTACAAGTACAAAATTATAAGGCAAGAAGAAAAATACTTATCACCTTAGGCATGGAAATGCCTCTCTATGTACAGTATCAAAGACATAATCCATGAAAGAAATCATCAGTAAACAGCATCATTCAAGTAATTTTAAGCTGATTTTAGAGAGTGTAAGAAGACAGTGGTGAGCTGACAGCTCAGCAGGTAAAGCACAGGTTATGCTATGTATATGAGTGCTTTCACTGCCTGCATGTTTGTGCACCATGTGCATTCCTGATGCCCTTGGAGGTCTGGAGAGGTTTCAGATCCCCTGGGGCCAGTGTTACAGGTCTACAGGTCATGCACGCACTTCCTGAGAAAGTTACGTGTTTATCTTACAAGCATAAGAGCCTGAGTTCAATCCCTCCCAGAAAAAAAAAAAAAAAGCTCAGTTAAGAGGCATATTCTTGTAATTCCAGCCTGAAAGAGGCAGAGACAAACAGATCTCTGAGCCTCTCTAGACTAACAGCCTTGCCTACTTGTTCTAGACCAATAAGATATCCTGACTCAAACACTGTGCGCATGTGGAACAATGTTTGAGACTGTTCCCAGTCTCCACTCATTCACAGATGTGCATGCACAGATACAGCTCACTCAGATGGAGATGAGCCATCAGCAACCCGGAAAGTCAGTGTTTATTCTGTACAGCACTGACGAGCAGCTCAGGTTGCAGGTATCCCTAGCAGGAAGTCACTGGTTTCAACTGGAGGTGAACTATTGGCAAGCTTCTGTGCCCAGACTAGGAAAGGCTTTGTCATTCATCTCCACTGACATGGCAGTGCTCATGTCAATAATCCAAACTCACTAAGGACATCTATCTGCTCCCCACACAGAGTAGTTATTTTTCCCTCTTTAGCAGTAAGTCTGGTGACTGTCTTCCAGGAAGATACCTTTTATATGTTGTGAAACTATAATAGATTGTAGAAGTAGGTTAAGTTTGAGATTGCATTCAGATTCACAACTTGAAAATAGTAAATGTTTGTATCTATATAAATGAACACCTCTTTTAGTGTATTTCAGGCAAAGACAAAGTTTTCTCTTGAAGAGGATTTTGTTTCCACAGAACTTGGATCTCAGCTGAAGATATCAAGGAGTAACGGAATTTTTTATCTGAAACGCTCTTATGGTTTTGATTTTTAGAGAGAGGGGGGTGGAAAGTTCATAGAAAGGGAAAAAGAAATGAGAAATTAATAGAAAACAGAATTGACCCAATAAACTATAGTGCTTAAGGTTAACCATATCTCCAATTTTTGATAGAATAAAAAGTAAAATCAATTCAGATTTAATTAAGTTTGCATACTAAAAGAAAAGAAGTAACAGATTTTCAGAAAGGAGTACTGGGATTTTGCATTTTTCTGGCTTAGCTTTTTCAGTTTTGCTTCCTACTTCATAACCACAATATACATTTCATAGATACAATAACATTATAGTTCATGGTTCTACTTATCCCTTTTCCTTTGAAGGTATAAAATTAGAAAAAGAAAATAAAGCAATCACTTTTAGATATTATTTTTATACAAAAAAGCAAAGTAATCTGAATTATATGAAATAACAGGGTAGTTCAACAGGGATTCATGTATAAAACTAATGAAGGAAAGTCAGATGTCTTGATAGTCACCAACATGACTGGAAAGGAAACACAGTGAGCAAAATATAAAAAACTTGTGTAAGATTCCTATAGATGACATTCACTAATCTTTATTAAAATGGAGTTCTGGATTCTCCCATGTCTTCTATTCTTTTACCACACTGCCTTGTCATTATTTTTTTTATAATTTTTTGAGGGGTTTTGTTTTGTTTTTTCGAGACAGGGTTTCTCTGTATCTTTGAAGACTGTCCTGGAACTAGTTCTTGTAGACCATACTGGCCTGGAGCTCACAGAGATCCACCTGCCTCTCCCTCCTGAGTCCTAGGATTAAAGGTTCCAGCACCCACTGCCCTGCCAGGCTACAATGTTTCTATTTTTTAGAAGAGCCAGGGGAGGAAGACTGGAAATTAAGGAGGGGATTTTATGGGATCCTACTGAGCCGACTCCATCCCCACTGATAGAAGTGAGAGTAGATCTCATGAATAACCTGTGAAATCATTGTGCAATAGAAAGAAGACATTCAAAGCCTCTCAAAAGAATTTACTGGGTAAGAGAACATAAAGTTCACATGTAGCCCAAATTTATAGACAGAGACCCTTGGAGTCAATACAATTCAAAAAGCGTTTGCTGGCAGAGTTTGCCTCATTCATGTTACAGTGTTTAGCACCAAAACTATACAGGCAGCATTATCTCATTATCTCATGGTCTGTTGCGTGGAGGTGTGTGTATATACACACTGGATGTTTATGTCTATGTCTAGAACAGCAGCAGTGAGGCAGAGAAATATGTACCCTATCTAAGACACCTGCAAGGACTGAATACATTCTTTTCTTTAAAACAGAAAAAAAAGAAAAACTATATGATACATTACAAAATTAAATAAATAAAGAAATATAAAATCAAAGTTAATATTAATGGCATTCTCCTCGTTATTCAAACATATTTTGTATGTATGCCTATAGGCCTTTCTCTATACTTCTCTCTAACCTATGAACATATGGGTGGGTCAGAGTTGAGACTCTGTTGAGGTCCAGATGGTCTATAGTTCCTTTCTAAAGCACAAGCCTTGACCCAGATGTGTCCTGTGGAAACCTGTAGGCACAAGATGAAAACTCAGAGGAGTGTCCTCCTTGGATAAACAAGGCCACGTAGGCAGTAACTGCGGAAGGAAGAACCCAGATAAGCGGATAAAAGATGACTGTTTGCAGGGATATGTGAAAGGAAGAACTCAGAAAAGGGTTCAGAGGGTACTATTTTTTCAAATTCTGCTTACAGTGCTATCTCTAGTAGTTAGCTAAACAATATAGAAGCAACTGTGAGAAAAATAGAAACTGTTCATTCTCAAAATCAACCCAGAGTCTTGAGTCTCAGTCTACCATGACCAGGGCCTGTGATACTCCACGGCTGTGCTGGTGGCAGCATATGTTAAATGAGGCATAGTCCCCGGCAGCATGGACATCTGGAACTGAGAAACACCACATTCACAGCTACCTGGAGAGCATTAGAGGCTAAGTATTTAGTATCTAAAGTAGATTACAGGTCACACTAAAAGAAGCCAGGACTAAACTCTTGATCAAACTCTGACAGTAGGTCATAAAGTAAAAACAGAAGGAAGCATTTAAAAATAAGAATGAAACATCAGGATCAGATGAAAAACTTCCCTCTCTCTTTCTTAAGATCCTCAATGTAAAACTTGAAGAGGCAACTAGGGCAAAAAAGTTTGACTCCCACATTTGAGGCCTCTAAGCACTGGTGTTTGAAATCCTGCCACCAACATTTTTTCCCGGACGATAGATGAGCCAAGAAATATACATGTATAGCCATACTCATCATACACATCTTTAAAAAGACAATATTACCCTAGATGTACCACTTGCTACTGTTTATATCCACCCTGTGTCGGTAGTAGCATATGTTTTGCATGGTTGGAGAAGAATCTAACTGAGAAGAACTATAAAAATAATCTACGTATTATCTGGAGTAAAATCAGTTTCATGAGAGGTCATGTAAGTTTAAAACGTTACACCACCATGTATGGGTTCAGGGATCTGGATTCAGCCTGAAAGTAGTGCCTAGGACCTGAAATAGAACAGAACTCCCAACAGACTAAACATTGTAGAGCTACCTCAGATGGAGGGACTGATAAGGAAAGTTATAGACGATGCAAAAAAGAGAGGCCAAGAGTGTGCCTATGAAAACAGATGTTAATTGGAAGGGCTTTATGTAAAGAGAGAGATGTACAATAGGAGGCCAGGTATTGTTCTGAAATAGAATTGAAAGGCCTCTGAGTTTAGCTGATAGTTGACACCCAGGGGGGAAACATCTACAGAGAAGAGGTGAGGCCAGAAGCTCAGAGAGTAAGGTTCAGGTGAAGAACAAGAAAAAACAGAAACGAAATGCTTTGAAAATAATTGTAAGGAGAGTGCCGTGTGCCTATGAAAAAGGACATATATTTGAGGAAGCTGTTTTAGTCTAAATATTAAAACATTCCACGGGCTCATATGATTGATTGTTGATCTTCTAATGATGGCATGTTTTGTGAAGTTCTGGAAACTTCAGGAGGTAAGGCCTAGCTGCAGAAAGTAGATCACAGGGGGATGAGTTACTTGGGCTGTTGGGTTTGGGACTCCTTCTTTTCTCCATTTCTGCTTCCTCTCTGTTATGAAGTGAACCCCACTCCTCTGCTGAGCAGTCCTAACAGATGTTCTACTCAAGTACGTGGAGCCATGAAACCACGGGCAGAAAACTCTGCAAGCCTCCTTTTGTCAAGTTTGCTTACAGTGTTATAAAATCTAACACAGAAGAGAATCAAAAGAACATTGTGTGAATTGGTCCAGTGAAGACTTCAGCTTCCCTTACATTAAGACTTCATGGATTCTCCATTTTCCCCTACTAGATTCTCCATTTCTCCTCTCTTTAGCTAGAGTAGAGAGGGGATTCCTTTCTCAAAAAGGAATGTTTGTGTGAGGCAACTTTTCAACTTCGGGTATTCAATTGAATTCACCCCTGAAGGGCTGAAACAATACTCTGGTGCTGGATTTAAATCTGTAGTAACTAATGAGTTATATGGAGTTTGGTGTCTTTCATTCCAGAAATACCAGGCAGATCAGTCACGTCCAATTTAAGATAGACAATAACCCTGACTGATACAACAAGTGCTTGCTTCATTATCTAGAAAGATTTGTCCTATTAGGTATGTTGCTGTGCTTTCAACAATTATTTATTAAGATCTCTTATTTTTAAGCAATTGTGAGTATGTATGTCTTAATATTGTCGATTTTTTAATATCTTCGGCTTCATCTTTGAAAATGAAGGTTGAGTGGAATCATAGATTGTTATGGGACAATGGCCTTGTACCCTGTCACTGATATTGTTTTAATAAAATGCTGATTGGCCAGTAGCCAGGCAGAAAGTATAGGTTGGGCAGCCAGGCAGGAAGTAGAGGCAGTGCAGAAAGAACAGGAGAATTCTGGGAAGAGGAAAGACTCAGGTTGAAGTTGTCACCCAGACACAGAGGAAGCAAGTTGAGAATGTTTCGCTGATAAAAGGTACCAAGCCACATGGCTAACACAGACAAAAATTATGGGTCAATGTACAATGTAAGAGTTAATAAGAAGCCTAAGATACTAGACCAACTAGTTTATGATTAATATAGACCTCTGTGCTTTTCATTGGAACTGAACATTTGCAGGACCAGGCGGGACAGAAACCTCTGTCAACAGCAGAAAAACAGTGTTGATTATAGTTTGAAGGTGAGAGGCCCCCTACATGTGTGTAACACTTGATGGCCAGCTAGTGGTGTTACTTGGGAGGTTTTGGGCCCTTCAGGAGTTGGAGCCTGGCTGGAAGAAGCAGTCTTGATTTAGCTCCAACTCTTCTCCAAGCTGGAGCACTCTATCCTGGTGGAGCACTCTATCCTGGTGGAGCACTCTATCCTGGTGGAGCACTCTATCCTGGTGTGACTCAAGTAACAAGCATCTGCCTGGTGCTGATACTGTCATCAACAGACACAGCTCCACCCAAAATGCCTTTGTCACCATGATGAGTTTGTGCCTTCTCAGACTATAAGCCGAGATAAATCTTTCCTCCTGTGAGTAGTCTCTGCTAGGTATGAGAAATGCAGCTATGGCAACGTCTTCCAACTCCACTGTTTTTATAGGGAGGCCTTTAAAAGAAGAAGAAAATTACAACTCTGTATAATTTACCTGTATTTTTATTTTACCTTAATAAATTTAGCTCAATTTTTAAAAAAAAAAAGGTAGAAACTTTATTTCATCTAATAAAATTATAATTAATACATAGAAAAAAGTCAAGCATTCACTTTAAACGAGCTTTATTTGAGCAGAGAGTCCCCAGAATTCTTTGATATATAAGAGTAAAGATAAAATGCTCCTATGAAAAGAGCATTCTAGAAAATATTGTTAAAACATTAATAGCAGTAGAGGAGGAAATAGTGATAAAATACTACACTTAAAATTAGCTTTCTGAAAGCCAGCGTGGACACATAAAGTTAGTGTTAGAAAGCAGAGCTATCTTGTTATATAGCATCACCTTTTACAAGTGTCTGAAGAAGTCTTGTCAGAAATGTCAAGAATTACACCAGTCGTGCTTGTAATTGTCAAGGATTACATGCTCGGTTTCTTCTGCCAAACTCATTGATCAGCCAGGTCTTTTCACCTCCCATGTAAGGCCAAAGACAAACAAACAAAGAACACACAAAAGTTATTTTGTAATAATATTCTAGATATTTCTTCTTCCTTAATATACAAAAAACGTGGGGTAGGGATGTTCCCCTTTATAGCTATGTATAGGATGAGCAGGTAGTCATATTTGGTAGGGATGGTTTCCACCCAACAACTTACTGTGATAATTAGCACATAACTCTTAGTACCCAAAACTCTCTTAGTTTAGACAAGAAAAAAAAATCTTATGGGCACACCCCTACATATCAGTTGTCCTATGTAGAACCAAGAGAGGTACAACCATGGAAATGGAAAGGTTTTGATATGTTTCTTGAACTTAATATTCTGTTTCTTTCTATTTAGCCTACAAAATGGCTGATTAAAATGAAGGAAAAGCAATCACAAGTTCACAAAATCAAAAGTGAAATAAAAGTGTTGGGTTATCAAATACACAGGACACATTGATTTGTCAACTTTCCCCTTCGTGTGTGCAAGTTCTTCTAGAACACTGGGAAATAAATTGTAAGTTCTTATAATTTCAAACTTCAATGGAGAATTTTAGTAATCTTCATTAAGCCAATATATACTTTTCAGCCTTTCTGTTTTTAAAAAAGGAATTTCAGGGAATTTCTGGTTAAATATAATGAATATATTGAAATATTTTAGTTCTTCTTAAAAGACCATAGATAGAAAACACTCAAAATTCATTTTCAATATTAATAATCTTTTAAAAAATATTTTTACTGAAGCATAATTGTGTGTTGTCCCTTGTGCCCTTCAGCCCCTCCCATTCCTGCTCTCACTTCTCCTCAGACTGATGGCCTCTTTTTCATTGATTATTGTCTTTACCTATAAAAAGACACACAAATATATAAATGACAAGACCATGACAACGCATGCGTGAATGATTTTGTTTTGTCTCACTTTTTGGTTTTTTTTTTTTGTGGGGGGGGGTTCTTCTTGTTGCTGTTGTTGTTTTGAGACATGGTCTCTATTTGTAACACTGGCTATCCTAAAACTCACTGTGCAAACCAGTTCAAGCTGGCCTTGAACTCAAAGAGATCCACTTGCCTCTACCTCCCAAGTGCTGGGATTAAAGGCATGAGCCAACATGCATAGCAATATTAATGATTTTTAATGCCACCATCACTAGCACATAACTCCATTTAACTTTAGAAAATAGTGATTTTAAAGTGTTTTAATAAATTAATTAAATTTCTTCAGGTACTTTGTTAAGAAATCAGAAATGAATGGGAAATATGAAAGATGTCTAAATTAATCCCATTCTTATTGGCCCAAGAGTAACAAGGAATTACTTGCAGGTAAAGGAAGATTCATTATACCTAGTCTTCAGGGGATTCACAAGTAGTAGATGAAAGTCACAAAAGGCACTGCTATGTAGAACATTTTATAACAAAATAGCATTGAGATTTCAAGGAAGTATTTTACTAGCAGGACTTTTTGAGCAGGCAGAGATTAGAAACTGGCATTATTCTTTGAAATTATAGTAAACGGCCTCCTTCTTTGGATTGTTGACTAATAGGGAAAAGGAAACATCTATTTTTACTTGGTAATGAATTTATGTACCAAAAGAATTTATTTAGAAAAGAATTTGTATTAGTAGTGAAGTCAAAGGAAAAGCTCGTTTAAAAAGCAAGGCGTTCTTTGCGGAAAATTATGTCCAAGAACAAAAGGTATGGTGCTAAGATAAATAAATGAAAACTATTAGCTAAAATGTTTAAGGTTATAAATGTTATAGTTTTAAAAGTATTGTACTTTTTAATTATTTATTATGTATTCAGTGGTCTGTCTGCATGTGTGCCTGCACACCAGAAGAGGGCACCAGATCTCATTATATATGGCTGTGAGTCCTCCATGTCATTGCTGGGAATTGAACTCAGGACCTCTGAAAGAGCAGTCAATGTCCTTAACTTCCGAGTCATCTCTCCAGCCCTGCCACAAGTATTGCATTTTTAAAAGATCTATAAAGAAAGTCCTGCTAACAAAAGAATAAAGTTGAAACTATTGTGTATAAGGGATATATGAAGGTAATCGTTCCTATTTTTCAATTATTTTCAAGAAAATTAAAGCTAAAAGCATCTTTCAGCGAAATATAATTTCTTTATACAAAACTGTAAAAAAATCGAAAGCAGAATTTTTTTAAAGCAGATTAGTTGCTGTGAAAAACGTTATAACGGAGATTAAGCGGGTTGGTCAAGAACGCTTTCCTTTGGTGATAACTGAATTAAGATCTGAAGATTGAAAAGGAAACAGCATTGCGATGATTAGACTCTGAGGAATGAAATTCCAGGCGTGCCAAATCAGAGCAAATGCCCTCGTGTGTCTGAGAAGTGCCAAGAAGACCTGGGTGGTTTCAGATGTGGAGGTACGGAAAGCACTGCGGGGGTGGCAGTTAGGGAAGCTGTGCTTCGGTTATAAAGCTAATGCACTTAGAATCTGTTTTATGCCTGTTTTAGGCACTGAGCTCAGAATCCAGAGCCTGTGCCTATGGGCAAGTCCTCTACCACTAGCCTATATTCCCAACCCTAGAATAAAAAGTTACCAATGAGTTTAAAGCACATGATTGATAAGATTTCTTTCTTGTATTAAAAAGTTCACATGTATTGGGGAATATTATTTTAAGGTGTGCTACTTTTGTTTATTCTGCATTTGCTTAATTCTCTGAAGCTGTGATTCTTTGTCTGTCTAAAACACCTTATGGTCCTAATAAAGAGCCAAAATAGCCAATAGCGAGGCAGGAGGAAGGATAGGCGGGCTGGCAGGCAAAGAGTATAAATAGAAAAAGAAACAAGAAAGAGGAGCAACAAGAGAACAAGGAGAGGAGGCACCAGGGGCCAGCCAGTCAGCCACAGAGTAAGAAGGAAAGTAAGATATACAGAAGTAAGAAAGATAAAAGTTCAGAGGCAAAAGGTAGTCGGGATAATTTAAGAAAAGCTGGCTAGAAACAACCCAAGCTAGGGTTGGGCATTCACAACTAAGAATAAGCCTCTGTGCATGACTTATCTGGGAGCTGGGTGGTGAGCACCCCCAAAAGCCAAAAGAGAAACATTGTACTACACACATTAGCTTCTTGGTTATAAAAAAAAAAAAATAGAATGCCTCAGAGACAGGAGAATAAATAAAGAAGTCAAGATTGTTTTTAATGACTTTGAATGGTGAAGATAGAAAGATAAAGACTGAACACCTAGTTGGTAAGAGAGCAAGCAGGATTTCCTGGTGGATTCGACACAGAGTTAAAAGAAAGGAGAGATTCAAAGACAGTGAGAAATGGCTAAATTGTGAGGTCATGTATTAAAATGGAAGAGAGTGAGGAAAAAGTTATAATTGGGGTAAGCAGATGTTCTTTATTCACTATATTAAATTTCTCATACTTTTCAAATACCTAAGATACAGCGTCAGGTATTCTGGAAATTGTAAGTTAATTTTTAACTCAACATTTACTAAGCACTTCAGACATGTCACAGAATCATAAACGTTAGAATTCATGCCTACGCTTAGATATACAGACAATGTAATGGCTTTGTTTTATATAAAACCACTCTAGTTTTCAGCTCGAGTCTCCTATGTATGAATAGGAAACAATGAAAATTAAAGCCAGAACTGGTGACCCAAGCCTGTAACTGGAGCGCTCAGAAGGCAGTGGCAGAAGGATCCCAAGTTGCAGGTCATCTTGGACTCTAGGAGAGGCTGTCATAAAGAAAAAGTTAACTAAATTCCAATTCTGTTTAAATTCATTCTAATGTAGCATTTGACAAATACAATGTTCCTTTCTATATAGTTAAAAATGTTCAGTATCTCATAATCTCCTCTGTTCTTTTATGGCCCTTCTTAAATAAAATGTGTCGGTTTCTTCATTGTCGTTGCTGCTATTCTGGGCTTTGACTTTAGATTTTATTGGCATGTGAGACAGAATCTCATTGAACTCCTGATCTTGACTGCACCTTCTAAGTACTGGCTAAATAAACCTTTTATCTTTATGCCATTAGATGTGTCAAGCTCTTTTGTCACACTGGAAATTGAACTCAGGACCTCACCCATGCTCCACATACCACCAAAAAGCTACACCCCCAGCCCAGTGGAAGATGTCCTGTAATGTAGAGTAAATGAAAGGACCTTGTACAACCAACCCTCCAGTAGCAGGAAAGAATCAAGGGTCTTGAAAGTAATGTTCTGAACCTCTAATGGTTCTCATATAATATTCTTTGCTCATCTCATGTTATTAATTTTTACTTCACACTGAATTTTTTTTTAATTTTTGAGACAGGGTTTCTCCATAGCTTTTTGGTTCCTGTCCTGGAACTAGGTCTTGTAAACCAGGCTGGCCTCGAACTCACAGAGATCCACCTGCCTCTGCCTCCTGAGTGCTGGGATTAAAGGCGTGCGCCACCACCGCCCGGCCTTCACACTGAATTTTAAATCTAGCATAACCTAGATTGTATTTTCTAGCCTCGGCCATTGTCTATCTAGATCTTTTGCAGTCTGGGTCCAATGCTCTCACCTGCTAGTTCATCTAATACTTAGGGTTTGGCTGTGTCTCCCATGTGGTACATAGCGCCTCCAAAATATCACTAGAATTCTTATTCTGCTGTGGTAACTTTCTCCAGCAAGCTCTCCTGGTGCCCAACAACTTGGAGGTCAATCTTAATCACGTCGGAGTAGAACTAGCCCTGGAAAGCTATATTGCCAGGCCTTCTTTCCCCTTGCTCCGGTTTGACTAGTATGTGACTCTGTCCCCACTGGTATATCAAACCAGCAGGTTTGATTCCTCCCTTCATCTCAAACATTGAGAGAGAGAGTATGAGAATCTCTCTTCACGCTCCTTGCTCTCGATTAAAGAATGTCCGTTGCCAGGAGAGACCAGAAACTCTAAGAGGGAAAACTTCACAGGAACACATCTGCTTCCCATTCTTCTCCTCTTCCTGTAATTCCTGTGAGGTCAAAACCAGCTGAGAAGTGTGCATGAGTGTCACATATCTCCATCTGGAAGAGGTACCTTTATCTGCACAAGTATCTCATTGACCAGAACTTGCCCTTTCATACCTGTGTAATTATAAGGGAACCAGCAAGGTAAAAGAGCCAGTGGAATGTTTGATCTGTATCTGACACAGAACCAGGAACATGATTCATACACCCAGACACCTGCTGCCTGCTAATTTCAGCTTTCTTTTGCAAGGTTGCTTTTAAGTTCGAAATAAATATTATTATCCTTGTATAAAAGCAGTTCTAACATTTGCGGGTTGCAAAGGAATATGGCAATATCATTATAAATCTTTATGGGTTCAAGATTATTGTGAGCATATCTTTAATACAGAACTTTTTTAGCATGAGAAAAACCTAGTCTTCTTTCACTTCTTAGGAATAAAGTACAAAATAACTAGAAAGGTGAAGTTAAAAAAAAAAAACCCATGAGTAATGAAAGCTAAGCTTCTCTGTGTGTTGCTACTGGCTGGCCAACTTCCATTCACAGGTGTCCAATTATAAAATCCCTATTGCACCACAGAGTCTTGGATAACAGATTCCTGCAACTTTAAATAGTATTGACAGAAGGTAATTAAAACTCACTGCAAAATGTTCTTTCAAATGTGCCACTGACTTTGGGAAGTGTAAGGAGGTAGCACCATCTGGTGGTATCATTTTAGACATTTGTTAAGATTGGTATTATCATCGACGAAATATTTTTCCGAATGAAAACTTTCAGAGTGCTTTGGGTTTGAGACTTGAGAGACAAAATCCTCTTTTCAAGAGATAGGAAGCTTCTGAAGGATAACTACCCAAATGAAACACAGGTAAATTAAAACAGGCTCCGGCAGTGGTGTAATGTTTCTTAATAACCGCAGGTAATTCTTATCAAACAGCCAAGTGCCCCGATTTTTAAGAAACTTCTTGTTTAGACCAAAGTCCTTCGGGCGTCGTGAATCCTTGACTGACTGAAGAACTGCTAGGAAATGGCCAGCAGGGGGCCTTCACACCTGAGGGATATTTTGTTGTTGGTTTTGTTTTCAGTTTTCTGTTTGTTTTGATTTGATTTGTCAGCAATAGAATGAGTGGCTGCAGGTTTTGACAAAGACAATCAGAACAGTCTCGGGACCCCATTCCTTCAGCACACATTTTTTTTTCTTGAAACTTTAACCTTGCTTTGAGAAATTAATCTTGAAATTTTATTTGATCATTGTTGAAAAATTAACTTAGAGCAGCGATGCTAGTTACATAACTATCAGTCCCCCACTCCTCAGCTGCCCTCCCTCCTTCTCTAAGCAACCATTCCTCAACTTTCTGTCTTTATAGATTTTCATAGATTAAAAACTTTGTATGAGTGGAAATCTATTTGTATGAATGGAATCATGCATAGTGGGGTCATCTGTGACTGGCAGTTATAATTTAACTAATATTTTCCGGCTCATCCATGTTATTGTATGAATACAAGCTCATTCCTTTCTGAATCTAATTACTATTTACTTGATGGGGACTTGTCAAGTATCCCAGGCTGCTCTCAAATTTGTGATCTGCTTCAGACTACCATAAGGGCTGGGGTTAATAAAGTTTAACCTCATCACACCCGACTCTAAGGACTGAGTTTTTACTAGTCATGCCAACGTGAAGTTGAAGTCTTGATATTTAAGACTTTATTATATCTGTGAACTATGCCATGGCAAATAGAACCTAAGGCCAAATGAATTGTGTATAATTAAATTCCCAAAGTAGTTTCCAGAAGAAACACATAGGTACTTTAGCCAAATGCACAATGACAATAAAAGACAGACTCAATAATTAAAACTTTTATTCTGTTTCTAATAATGGTGATAAAAAGGCACATAAACTTGGCAGTTGCTGTATGCTATGTAGTTTAATTGGGCAGTAGCATGATCTATGCAAAAAATTTTCAGCTTTTTTTCCTATTATGCTCTTATCAGTTCTAGACTAATGCCCAGGCCCCATGGTCTGTAGTCTAGATTGCCCATATCCCCAAAGGAAGGGTTAGAAGGACTCATTTCAAAGCCATCGCCCAACTAAAAATTTAAACTGGGTTATACACAAAGAGAGAATAAAAATAGAAGTTTGGGGTAAGTGTCAATTGCATGACTGGGAACACAAGGAGAATGTGAATTTGTTGTGTATCAATTTCTTCAGAATTTAAACATTAAGACTCAACAAGTAAATAAATCTCCGGGATTTAGGAAGGAAGGAAGCAATTTATAAGTCTCAGGAAGTTCCTAAAGTTTGCCTGGTTTATAAAATCTCTCCTTGAGGTTTCATGAGCAGTACAGACTGCTGAGGTAAGAGGCTCCAATCTGTTAAACTGTCTGAAAGTCGTGTAAGGAACCCTAGAAGTGCAACATTCATGAATGGTTATCTAACTGGTGTGAGATTTTAGTGACTCTGCCTTTGAGTCATCTACGCCCTGTATCCTTATCCATTCTGTAAGTAACCCCGCTAAAGTCATTGGCTTGCCAAGGTGGCTTTGGTAGAATAATTTCTTTGTTTCCTATCTGGGATTTTGTTCATACCTCTCCAGGAAACTCGGACACACAACAAACAGGGTTTCTTCAGATACGTAAACTCAGCATTTTAGAGCCATTCAATTCTAGTAAAGGAAGAATTGCCATTAATGGTTATGTCCTGAGCATCTTGTAATAATTCATTCATATAATATTCTTTGCTCATCTCATGTTATTAATTTTTACTTCACACTAAATTTTAAATCTAGCATAACCTAGATTGTATTGTATTATTATGTAATGATTGTGACTAAGTAGTCAGCAGAAAAAGATATTTTGAGTGGGCATCATAATAACCTTCCATGGAAGTCATCGCCAGTATCTAAAGTAGAAGCGGAGTTCAAACAGCAATGAGCATTTAAAAGAATAAGACACCACCCATATTTGTAAAAGATGTGTACCAAGTGCCAGAGGAAGCCAAAGGAAACATCTTCGGACCAAAGTCTATTCTCTCTCCCATCTTCCTAAGAGGGCTGAAGCCTACAGATTTCATAAACGTCAAAGAAGTTAGCTGCAGTTAGTAACTCATGTTGGACTTACCGTTGAGATCAATGCATTGTAATTGGAGATGGCTTCCTTTACAAAATGAAGACATATGAAATCCTTGCATCTTGAATGCCAAGTAATTCTTCATATCTTTATATACACAGTAACTTAGTCATATCACACATTACCAAAGTTTGATTATCTCCTTTTTACAGAAAATGAAATTAGCCCTTAAAGTTGAGCTATTCACTTCTGTCCACACAAGTCACAAACCTTACTACATATGAACAATTTAGGACTTTCTGAGTTGTCAACATCATGAAAACCAACACAACTCATCCACACACCTTAAAAACTAATCCAAAGCCAAGCAGCGGTGACACACACCTTTGATCAGAGCACTCTGGAGGCCGAGGCAGACAGATCTCTGTGAATTTGAGGCCAGCCTGGTCTACAGAGCAAGTTTCAGGACAACCAGGACTACACAGAGAATCAAACCTGCCTCAAAAACAAACAAACAAACAAACAAAACTGATTCAAAAGCCGGACGGTGGTGGTGCACACCTTTAATCCCAGTACTTGGGAGGCAGAGACATACAGATCTTTGTGAATTTGAGGCCACTGTGGTCTACAGAGTGAGTTCCAGGACAGCCAGGACTGTTACACAAAGAAACCCTGTCTCAAAGAACCATTAAAAGAAGAAAGTAGAAAGTTAGCAAGGATTTATTCTCTCTATATTTTTGTTTGCTAATTTTTGAATATTTTTTTAAAAAGCAAATAATAGAGTGTATGTTTTTTGATAACAGCTTCCATTATCCCCCTGAAAAGGCACGTCCAATGCATTTATGTGGGTGATGTTTGCCGTCGTTGGAGGTAGCTGATTCTCATGTGACAGTTTGTTGGTTTGTTTAAGGTGTTCCTTAAATCACAATACCTTCATTGTAGTCACACTCCTGTCCAAATATGCTGCGATCTCCTCACTAAGATGCAGCTCAGTGGCCTTCATGACTAAATGTCCAATTCCTCTATCTGAATATTCTCCCTTCCTCTTCTGGTCTCTGTTCCTGGAATCCTATTCATCACTTCCTGCCCAGATTTCAGTCATGGTTATTGTGTGTTTCTGCTGTTCCTACTGAAATAGCAATGCCCTAGAGGGTGGTATTTACTAAAAAGTCATAGTTTTTACTATAACCCACCATAGCTCTTTGTCAAAGATGTCTAGATAAATACGCGCTAAGTAAACTCTGGTGGGTCATGTAAGTCTCTTGAGTTTCAGCTATGTTCTTGAGTTGGTGCCATAACACATCCTATACATAATTTCTATCAGCATGACTGTCATCTTTTATATATGATGATCTGTTGGGGAGTATTGAGTGGATCCTGATAGGATGAAATTAGTAACACAGGACTTTGTCTATCTTTTAAAAAAAAATGAGCTTGATTATTGGAATAAATGGTATTTCAAATGAGGGAATTTTATTAGTAGAGGTTAGGGGTTTTTTTTCCTACAGGCTTTGAAATGTACACTGGTGACTTCACACTAATCAGGGGGACTTCCTGGTTCTCACAGAAAATGTTCTTGATATTAATCAGTGATAGAAACTGATTGCTAAAAATGTAACAAAAGCAGACTACAGGAGATCTGTGTACCCACCAAACATTTTTTTTCAATGGTATTTCTGTGCCCTGAATGAACAGTGTGTACTTTTCATCTTAATTCAGAACACTTCACAATATGTGGCACAAAAAGACAGAACATCCTCTTGGGGTAAGAAGCAGAACCCAGATCTATTTTAGACCTCAGAGTTTTAAAGCTGCAGTTTAATGTTTGCCTTGTACATTTGGGGGGAGAACATTAAAATGTTACAGGTGGATAATAAATGTGTTCTTGAGCCCAGTTCAACTAATTACACATTTTAAGCAACCTAAAAATTCTTGTGATAAGTTTATTGCAGAAGACAAGATATAATAATATAATAATAGTAACTCACTGTGTAGTCAGTTCTTTGAGTCATTATGTACTGGTAACTAGTGTGTAGTGTGTTAAGTGTGGAGGACTTATTCATGAAGAAAAAACACCTCCTTACTCAAGACTGTCTGTTGGGAGTGGACACACAAGCCAGTAGAACTATGAAGTTATCATTTTGCCTACTTGTTGTTTTGGTTTCCCCTGCTGTTCCATCTCTTTTCCTGCCTCTTACGTGAAAAGACACAACTCACTGTCTTTCTGACAATTATTGTTCCTTTCCTGCAAACACGAAGTTGTTGTTGAGCCTGTCTGAAGATTATATACTTCCTCATCGAGGACTAGAAAGAAGTCACTGTTTGTAATTGAATCAGATAGAGTCTGGCACGTCCTAAAGAGGGTTTCCTTGGATTGTTAGGGGTGAGTCCTGTTCCGGCTCTGAGGCTTACGAGGCTGTAGACCCGGTGGCAGCAAAGCCGGGGAAGGTCAACCAGATCACATGTGAAAAGGCCATAAGGAAACGTGATACTGTGTAAACCAATTAAAAACAAAATAAAAAGCGATCCAACCCATGGTAAAATGATGGCGAGAAATACATTAGTTACTCAGTTCCTAGTGTGTTGGTTTTCTGATCTCAGAAGACCTGCAGGACTGAAGTGAGTGTGCAGGAAGAAAGTAGTCAGCTCTAAGTAGGTCATGTGGGCTTGAGCGGTTGATACGGTGATTAGTCAAATAGAAAAAAACCTCCAAACGCTTCCTCCATGATGATACAGAATGAGCTGTGTTCTGTTAATTAATTTTAGGTAGGTAGACCAAGTGATTTAGTGCAATATGTTTTGATATTTTAAAATAAAAGGATAATGATTTCTATTTCACTATTACCTAGTGCACCAAGTTCACAACCTTTATACTTACACTAGATATAGATCTGCAAATACAGATATACTTGTAATAAATACCAAAGTAGAGACGATATCCTGTGCTAAGAGTTTCTCACAAGAAAAAGTAGCCACTACATTTCCATAGTGAGGGGCATTTAGTCATGTAAGTATTTCCTAAACTGAAACCTGTGTTTAAAGCATATGTTTACTATTCTGTTTTGTTCGGTTAGTATATTAGAATCAGGTAGTTTTATAATTCATTTTATTGAACTAGGAGGAAAAGGCAGTATCATAGAAGAGCTGCAGGATTTTACATTGTGTGAAAGGCATCATGAACACAGTAAGGCCTGGAGGTGTGCAGGTAGACATTCATGAAAACAATCATAATGAGTACAAGAGACCCTGGACATTGTTGGCAAGCTCAGTCTGTCGTCTCTTTGAACCAAAGGAGTTGGTGAGCATTTAGAGGGTATGGAAATCATAACAAAAACTTTAGGAGTTGAGAATGTAGCCAGTCCAGTTGATAGAATATCTGACCATGTCACATCAGCTGGGCCTATTGGCGCATGCCTATAACCCACCACTCAAGAATTAAAGGCAAAAGATCAGGAGTTCAAAGAGCTTTTGAGACCAGCGTAGGCTGCAGAGAGTATCTACTACAAAATAAAATGTTGATAATTAAAATTTTGCTTAGAGAATGATTTCTTTACTGCCTGCCTCTTCTTGGTCAAGGCGTAGTCAGATCAGGGGATGGAGAACTAGGATCACATAGCAGCATATTCCAAAATTAAATTTTAAATTCCAGTATACTTCTCGTGCCCCAGTCTATGATTCCACACCCATGTGCCTGTGGGCAGCATGACCTTGACGCAGTGGATTTTTTTTTTAAGTTGGAAATGAGAAATGTTGGGGAAGGAAAGGGAAGTTAAGAGGGAAAGAAGGAATATGGGTGGATATTATTAAGAGGCATTATATCTATGTGTGGAAATCAAACACAAAATTAAAAACTAATTCAAAAAAGTTTTAAAGATGTGTCATGTCCCTATTAAGGACTATTATGGGCCAACATTTTGGATCTTGGAATTTGGACTATTTAATAACTTCATGTATACAAAAAGCTCAGAAAAGATAGCTGATTCTTGCAAGGACCGTTTTATTTTGTCTTTTATTTCCGCACAAGAACTTGACTGTTTTGATAACAGTGGACTGAAAGTTTTCACTTTCTGGAGGATAGCAGGTCATATGCTACACATACCGGCGACACCTTTTCTGTGTAATCTATGCTGCAGCACTCTGTAGGGCAGCATCCAGCACGCCAAGGTGCCACAAGATTATCCATTTCAGAGGTTAGGGACCGACTAGCAAGGAGGAAGCAGAGGTACATTTGGAGACAAAATGAGAAGTCGGCGGTGGAGCGCCACTTCAATGAGATACTTTGGCACACTCTCTTGTAATCTTCAGATTGTCAGGACCTAAGTATCATCGTTCCCATTTGAAAGATGGTGAAGCTGAGACTGAGGAGTTTATCCTGCTCAAGACAGGTTAGTGATCACGTGCTAAATAAGTAGGAACGTGAATGTCTGTCCTCTGACTTCTAACTTCCACGTTGCCCTCTAGGCCATACAATAGGCACTGTGACCATCTAATCCCAGTCAGAGATTTTGGGTGTATTCCAAGAAAACAAGACAGTTAATTTTTAATAGACAGTTATGCCTCAACTTGTTAAGCAAATAACAGAAGGGGAGTGAAACAGAAACTGGTTTGGCCTAGGGAGAGCCGTGTTTCCTTTCCTGAACTCAGGAAGTCTACTGTAATTAGCGGCCGATAGACGAGGTCACAGCTCAGGATCTAACTTTATTCTAAAAGGTTTACGGTAATAAGAGTGATGGCCACGTAACCCGGCCTTGCCACTGCCGGGGTGTCCCACATCCTGGAAGGTTCCTTGTTTTCCATAAAGTTGGCAACCACCATGAAAATCACCAAGAGTAAATCAAACTCATTACAGAGTCAAGGTAAGCATATTTATTTTAGCAAAATATACCCAACAAAAGCCTTTTGGGATAATCATCACTAAGTGAAGTTTCTGGAACTCTGTGGTTTTTTTTTTTCCTTGCCACAGAGTAATTCCCCAGTAATCAGTTTTGAATGCTGACAGGCTTGTTTTCTTGTCGGTTTCCTATTTCTGACCCCTCTCATTCCCTTCTTTTGCGAAAGAGAATTATTCCAAAATAATCTTTCCCAAGGACTCTGTCGTCAGCTGTTGTAAAACCTCTAAACTTCTGTTCTCCCCTGACCAGCCAGCCCTGCAGTGAGGTCACAGTGAGGCTTGTGGCTCATTTTCTAGTTGAGCAGAGCAGCATTCCAGCAGATGGAAACTGTGAAGGTCTAGATGAGCCCACAGGAAGGGTTTTAAAGCTAACTGTGATGTTGCTGCTGGCTGTGCTAGCTGCACTGGAGCCCTGACTGCCTTGTCGTTTAGGTCAGTTTGGACTAGAGGCATGTGACAACTTATTTTCATGAATAAAAATGAAATTAAAGAATTTTTAAAAGATAACTAGAAAAGCCTCAAAATACCAGGAAAAAAATGGATTGTTATACAGATGAAAAACTAAAGGATATTCAAAGCCCAGAATTAAACTTTTATCTAGAAAAATAGCGTGTTGCTATTAGGTGCGCTCTCTCTCTCTCTCACACACACACACACACACACACACACAATCCACAGAGTGACCAAGGATTTCCTGGAGGAAGTTCTTGCTAAAATAGTTTATGAGACTCCTACTCCTTTTATCGAAAGGGTGTGTCCCAAGCTGCTGCTCACGGTGGTGAGTCAGTGCTTCTTTATTTCTCAGGTGCAGGGTTAGCACACCTAAGGAAGTTTCTCTTCAAACTCTTAAAGGTTTCATTGTCCCTTTGTGCTACATTGCAATGTACTGACTGGTTCTTTACAGTAAGAGTAGTTAAAACCAGAGGTCAGATATTCATCTCCTTGAATAATAAAGAACCTTTATATTTTAATAGCAATTGTGTTTTCAAAGTTTTGTTTCCCTGTCTCCTTAACCTGTTGCCAGCAGTGTGGAACACGCCTTACACGCACTTAGCTGGGATTGCTGCTCTATAAAGTTCTCTTCGTGAAAATGCACGCAGCCGCGGGCGGTGGTGGCGCACGCCTTTAATCCCAGCACTCGGGAGGCAGTGGCAAGCGGATCTCTGGGAGTTCGAGGCCAGCCTGGTCTACAAGAGCTAATTCCGGCCCAGGCACCAAAGCTACAGAGAAACCCTGTCTCGAAAAAAAAAAATGCACGCAGCCAAGCTGGTTGGTATTTTCATTTTCTTCAAAGCCTTACTAACCCATCGTCCCCTTATGTTGGGACCATTTGGAGTCCTGGCCTTCAGCTGCTCTTCCCTGCTTGAGCCTTCTGATTGGTGTTACTAAAAGCTGTGCCTTGCCTTGAAGATCAGAGCATGGGGTTTTCTCCTGTTGGCCCACTTGACTGCTGGGTATATAAGCCTCCGTGGTGCTATTGAATAAAGGGCTTCTTACCAGTGATTATGACATCCGTGTGTCTGTCTGTGTGTGTGTGTGTTTGTGTATTTCAACCTCCAGCCCCTTGCCCAAAGCTTGCAAACTGTACTGTAGCGCATAGAGTGCAGACGGGGCGCAGTGCGCAGCACCCTTAGAGAAATATGTTACAGTGATCCTGAAGATAATTGAGCAATGTCGTCTCTGCATCTTGGTTTTGTATTTCAGAAGGTGAAACATTTTTTTTGTTGTTTTATTCCGTGTCTCCTGATTGATTTTGTGTAATCACAAAGGCCACAATGTGCAGACTCAAGAGGCAAAGTTTTATATTTCTCCTACTGCTTCCTTAGACAGCGTTTTGATGGTCTCCTTCTTAGTCAGAAAGGCCTCTGGTATCGTCTGGATTTGGATTATTGCCAAAGACTCATGTGTTGAAAGCTAGGTCAGTACCAAAATGTAGATCATGAGAGTGCTAATTTCATTAATGAGTTAGTCCATGGTTTCACTGATGAATTCATAGCTGACTGGGCTACAGTGAGGAGGTGGGGTCACTGAGGTATTCCTTGGAGGGGTATAAATTGTCCCAAGTGCACCCCTCTCTCTCTGCTATCTACCATTAGGTAAAACGGCTTTGCTCCATCATGTGTCCCCACTAGGATGATCTCTTTTACCTTGTTCCCCAAATTAATGGATCCAGGTGACTATAGCCTGATACCATAGCAACTGCAAAGCAAGCTGTACTTCCTTTAAGGCCATTTCTCTCAGGTGTTTAGTAGTCACAGTGACGCAAAGCTGACTGGCTGACATAGGCTCTTCACTGTGTTGCTCGATCTTAGATGTTAGGATGCTCACCTTGGCTAGCCAGGAGCATCAACCTCCTTGAGTCCCTCCAGCTTGTGTGTGTTCTACACAACATTAGAATCTTCTTGTTTGGGAACACCCTCCCGTTGACCTTCAGGTACAGACAGTGGTACTCTAGCCCTGTGGCATCCTCTGACTAGCCTACACAGAGCCACGTCTTCTTCCCAGGTGTGTTATCTTCATGGGCCTTAGGGTATTGACTGTACCCTTCTACTTATCTAAGCGTGCATGTTTGCCTCTCCAGAAGCCAACTGTAATTTCTCCAGCATGGAACCCAAAAGCAAGCAGTCAGAAGCTTGCACAGGATTGGCCCACTACTGATCAGCTTCTAAATCTGCTGGCAAATGTTGAAACTGGTGATTTCACTGGCCTCACTGAGATCCAAACAGATCCTTTCTTTTATACCACCGAGCAGACCCTGAAAGCAAGCCTCTGCTGATGTCTGCATTCTTAGACCTGAGGGTGCAGCTGGGGAAGGCTTCTGTGCCCTCAGAGCACGTGCCTTCTCAGTCTGCTCCACTAGTTTGTCCTCTTCCACTCTGTACTCTTGACAGGGTCTAGAATTCCATCCATGAGAACCATCAGCCAGAAAATAGGGACAAGACATCACACAGAGCAGTTAAGCCAATCCACTTATTAATTCAAACGCTGAGGATAAAAGACATCTCTACTCATTTTACATCCTTCATTACAGCCCTCAGCTTGGCATCTGTCTTAGTTAGAGTTTCTATTGCTGGGAAGAAACACCATGACCACAGCAACTTGTATAAAGGAAGGAATTTAATTGGGGCTTGCATACAGGTTCAGAGGGTTAGTCCATTGTCATCATGGCACAAGGCATGCAGCGTGCAGGCAGACACGCTGCTGGAGAAGTAGCTAAGAGTCCTACATCCAGATCAGCAGGCATCAGAAAAAGAGAGTAACACTGGGCCTGACTTGGGCTTCTGAAACCTCAAAGTCCACCCTCAGTGACACAGTTTCTCCAACAAGGCCACACATACTCCAACAAGGCCACACCTACTCCAACAAGACCACACCTACTCCAACAAGACCACACCTCCTAACACTAACACTCCTGATGGACCATTTTCATTCAAACCACCACCCACATACCAGAGGGTAAATGTGAATTTTTAGTGAAATTAAATTAAATCTGAATTTCAGAGATTAAACTCAGAGTTTGTGATGATGAATTACACAGGTAACTGTTTACCTCATTGCCTCAGCCTAGAAAACATGAGGAGCTAGTTACAGAAAGCGTGTACAAAACTCTTCTGTTCCAGTACTGGAAACTGATAAGCCAAAGAATATTAAAAAAAAAAAAATCCGAGTATCCTGCGTTGCTTTAAAGTGTGTTTTGTGGGAGACTATTTTTTGCATGTAAGGAGGAATATATCACGAAATAAATTTAGGAAACATAGAATTAAACTCAGTTAAGTGTGCCTAACACTTCTTTGATGCTGGTAATTATGTGATTCTAGGATGTGATGGAAGATGATTTGTTTCCCAACATTATTTGACAGTGTCTTTTCATGAGAAGCCTCTCGTGGAAGGATGTTCGCATAATTCGGTGCCCGCACTTAGCACAGTCTTAAGAGAGAGGGAAAGCTGTTACGAATTACGCCAGAGCCACTGCTTCAGACTCGACTGGGAAAGGGAAACCAGGATGTGAGATAAGCCCGCTCTTAAGGGATTTGTTTACTTTGGAACACACTGAGAAAAGCTGCACTAAAGTAGTCAGAACTTATACTGGTCCATATCCAATATTTGTATTTGTGCTGATAATAACAGCAACAGGAGGATCATAAAACCATCAAACATAATAATGTGGGAAAAAAAAACCCTCAAGTGTTCTCAATATTTCTACTGCTCTTTTCCTGAAAGAAAATTTTTTTTAATATTTATTTATTATGTGTACAGCATTCCTTCCATGTGTGCCCACAAAGCCAGAAGGGGGTGCCAGTCTCATTATAGATGGCTGTGAGCCACCATGTTGTTGCTGGGGATTGAACTCAGGACCTCTGAAAGAGCAGTCAGTGCTCTTAACCACTGAGCCATCTCTCCAGCCCCGAAAGTGTCTAATTTGATTGATAGGATTGTCCTGCTGGAGAGAAGAGCACACTGTGAAAATCCTCATTTAGCAGCTCAGATGATAATTAAAGAACACTGTCTTCTTGCCTGGAAGACATCCCACTGAGAACACAGAGACAGCAAGATCAACCATGGCTTCTTTCTCTTATATCGTGAGGATGGACTGCGTGGCAAATGATTCCGACTGCAGAATGGTAGCAGCTCTCAGGTCTTGATGCGAAATGCAGGAAGCTCCATCACAGAATCACCACTTAGAAGTACCCCAAGCTTGAGATGAGCCCAGTCCCTGGAAACTCAATGAGAGCCATGATTCAGCAGTGTGCGATCAAGAGACACCTTAACTTCTTCAAATACTGAGAGTTAATTTTAACAATCGCTAATTCAGCGTCTGTGGTGTTATTATTTCAACTTAAAAAGAACACAAAAATAATAATGAGCTATTTGAATATTCCTTCTCAGAAATACTTGTGAATCCTGGTGTGTGTTAATCATATACACTGTAGTTCTGACTGCCTGGTTTATGGCTATTGAATTAAAAGAGAATTCTAAATACCTTTGACACTTTAGCTGTTCTGAAGATTTCATATGTTCTTATAGAATAATCTCACAAAACTTGTCCCAGTTACTTAAAAAACACAGGTGAAAATAGTAGTGACTGACTTATTTTTCAAGTGACGGCCACTTTATCAAGTGTTTCCCAAACATCATTTGATACAATTCTTTAATTTTAAAGACTGCACCACTGAGCTACTCCCTGTATCCTCTTCTGATACAACTCTCAGGCTTTTGAGGCAGTCCTGCGCCGTTTTATAAAATAGGAATCTAAGGCTTCAAAAACTTAAACACTTGTCCTGGGCAAATAACTAGGCAAATATGGCAAGCCTATGCAGTTGGAAAGAACAAGAACTGTGGATCTGGACTCTTTGCTTCAATTGCTTGCTCAAATCCTCAGTGAAAATATTTTGGCAGCTTATTTGTTGTAAAAAAGCAACTGATTGCATCAGTGCAACAATACAGGAAATAAGTTAAGGTAATGATCTGCCATAAAACTTGTCACAAGGGCTGTAGAGATGGCTCAGTGGTCAAGAGCACTGCTTGCTCTTCCAAAGGTCCTGAGTTCAATTCCCAGCAACCGCATGGTAGCTCACAACCATCTGTAATGAGATCTGGTGCCCTCTTCTGGTCTGCAGGCATACATGCAGACAGAATACTGAGAATACTGTATACATAATAAATAAATTTTTAAAAAACTTGTCACAAATGAGCTAAATCAGTAAGTGGCTTCATCAGATTAGTATTTAATTTGCAAACTTCTATAAGATGTTCCCAAAGGTCAAATCAGCAGATAATGGGTATTCATGCTTCAAAAAGTCAGCCAAGAAAAACGAGTTTAAACCCTTTAGAAGATGACTACATAAAATGCAAAAGTCTATAATTAATGCAGACTTTGAATAATTATGACACTTCAGGCAATTAAGATTGACATCACTAAAACACATTTTCTTAGAAAATGTCATAATTTGAAATTTTTAAAAATTTAATGAAAAAAAGAAGGCTTGTCTCCTCAGTCCACAGAGTTAAACACACACACCTTTAATCCCAGTAGCCTCACTAGTTGCCATAGAAACCAGGTGGTGCATGGCTTTTATCCCAACAGTGCGCCTTTAATCCCAGCCATAGAGAGGCTTATAAAGTGGAAGGAAACAGCTCTCAGTCTCAGTCTCATTCTGAGATTCCTGGAGGCAGGATTGCCATTTCGGACTGAGGTTGAGGCAAGAGCTAATGATGGTTGCCTGCTTTGCTTTTTGGAACTTCAAGCTGAACTTTAATTTCTCTCTCTGAGTTTTTACTAACCGTGCTTCAATGTTAAGTGACAAAACTTTAAAAAAAAAAAAAAACAGCTGGGTAGTGGTGGAACACTGTAACACTCGACTCTGTGTTACCCCCTCGGTACAGTTCGTGTGCCACTGTACCGTACACGAGTCGGGCAAGGGCATGGAGATTGAAAGAACACACAAAGAGACCTGGGTCATTCGAAAGGAGATCAGCAGAATGCCATTTATTCAACCTTGGGGAAATCCTTATATACCTAGCTGCTGCACAAGGATTTCCACCCAGGCAGGTGGGAAATTACCATACCAACGAGGGAGCCAATGCCCTACAGCTAATCACCAGGCGGGGGCAGGGGGAGCACAGGAACAAACAGAAAGCTTTAGTTAGCTGACCGGAAACTGTCCTCAAGATGAACCCCAGGAACAAGGGTAGACCCGAGCCCTACAGAACACCCTTTTAATCCTAGCACTGCGAAGGCAGAGGCAGGCAGATTTCTGTGACTCGAAGGTCCGCTACACATCACGTTCCAGGATAGAAAGGTACAAAGAGAAACCCTGTCTCAAGAAAAAAGAAAAAATGCTTTATAACTGCTCAAATATACTCAAACCAAGGATCACTATCAACCAATCATATTGTTTTTAAAGATAAGAATAACCCATGGTATTGTGAGGTGTTCTCCAGAGAAGACTGCTGAGATGGACAGACTTGATTAGCCAGCCGGTGACTACACAGGATGCTCAGGATCCCAGTGTGGCACTAAACCTTTTTCAGGTGAGCTCTCAAGCACAAAAAGCAAGTTCTAGGTTGTCATACTTCAGTTAACAAGAACAGTTAGCCAGAAGTGGAACTACAGAAGTCAAAAGGCAAAGTCAGTAGACTCAGAGACTTTCCCAGAACTATGGACTTTGATGGATTAGGTCATTGTTTTCATTTGGCAGGTGGTGGTGTCTATGGACTGAGTTTTATGGCATGAATGGTACTTCCATCATGGAGTCATGTGCTAAAGTCTGTGGCCTACTAAGGCTTGTGGCCCTGTTACAATGGAAAATTGCAAGCCTATTAAAAAAAAATGACTTTGTCATTGGCTTACTTAATGAATCTCAGTCTCAATTCTTCTTCATTGCCACTGTTCCAAGATATTTCTAGGTTGTAAAAATATCAGCATTCTGAGGCACTTAGTGGGGGAGACATGACAGGGGGACCAGACACTGTTACAAGGAGAGCGGGGGCCCTTTGTTTGTCCCGGCCACCCAGCTAGCTTTCACCCGGAATAACCAAACAGATATTGTATTCATTAAATTACTGATTGGCTTCTGCTGTTCTGTCCAAAGCCTCCTTACCCCCACCTTGTCGCTGGGAAACTGGCCTCAAAGGATATGTACAATAATTGTCCCAGACCCAAAAACATCAGTATCATAAAGGACGAAAGCAAAGGAAGACTAGAAATGGTTCTAGACTAAGGGAAGTGAGGAGAGACCTGGAAATCAACTGTCAGGAATGGTCCCAAAATGGACTCGGACAGGTGGTAAGTTTTGAATATGTAGTATACAACAGATAGTTACACTAGGTTAACATTAGATTTTGTGCACTTTGTCACTGTATTTTAACCTTATAAGAGAATATTCTTATTCTTAGTAAATGCTGAATTATTTTCAGGTAACAAAGTATAATATCTATAGCTATCTTTCAAATGTTTTGCAAAATATTAATATAAAAGTAGAATAACAGGAAGAAAGAAAAATGAGAAGGAAAGGGGCATAATAAGCATATTCTGCCAAAGGAGATAACCTGGTAATTTTCCTAGAAAGTTTACAAGAATTTTTCACAATTAATACACTAGTCTTCAGTAGAAATTTTACTTCAAGCCAGGTATGGTACCTCCTATCAGTAATCTTGCTACTTGAGAAGTTAATGCAGGAAGCTCATCATATGTAAGTTCCAGGCCAACCTGAGCTCAAAATGAAAGCATATATATATATATATAGTATTTGTAAGAAATTAAAAATAACAATTGTTAATTTTAGTAATCAGCTAAAACTTTTCTTTATTATTAAAATAACAAAGACTTATAGAAATAAGTCAAAACATTGACTAAATCTGTTCAGTGCCTTTCTAAAATAATAATTCTGCTATTCATTAGCACTTCTTCTAAACTAAATACTCTTCATAACATTATAAATTTGACATACAATCAAAGCTAAAACAAGATAAAAGTAGCTCATAGATTATGAAAATAAAAAATAATCTGAATAAATTCAAACCAACACATCTATTTTGAAACCAGGTTCTAACAATCTTTTAAAAATGAAAAATAGAAACAGACCTTTCCTTTAGAAAATTTTAATATTATTAAGTCAGAGTTTCATATTAATGAATTAAAAAATAAATTAAGAGCAAGCAATTTGGTGCCTATATAATGAGTATTGCTCAGCTTCATCCAATAAAAGGGTATAACATAGGTCACATGTATAATTTCTAATTTTCTAATAGACACATTGAAAAAATTAGAGATCCAAAATAATTTATTAATGTTTTATTCAAACTAATCTATCAAAAATATTATTTCAAAATTGAATAGAAACAGAAATGTTACTATTTTACATGATTTTTATGCTGTCTCAAAGTTCTGACTTATATTTTATATTTAATTCCATAAAACACATCTCCAGTGTTCAAAAACACATGTGGCCAGTGCCTACTGTTTTGAGCACAGTATGAATAATAAAGGGAAAACTTCTCCCATGAAATGGCCGAACAGCAGTGTATGTCTTAGAAGCTCGACCCATATAGCTTTTCACAAATTCAATCCAAATTCCCCATGGTCTTACCAACTTGTGGACACAAATGAGCTTTTGTTAATAGTAGTTAAATAAAATGGTGTATGGGAACTTTTGTTGCAAAATTCCCCTTGCCACAATTCAACTCTCAGAGTTTCCTTGGATCTTTTTATGATTAAAACCAATCCTTTTACCAGTCATAGCTGAAAAGCCCCTTGAAAGTATACATCAGCTCTGACAAAAGTTATGACTCCTGGACATCCTAAGTATCAAAAATGGCACCACGTTTCACAACTCTCTCTGCCATTACTGTGATGTGTTTTGATTAAAAAATGTAGAAAACGCCCCATTCCCAAACCTCGTCTGTCATCCTGATTCTACCCAAAACACCTCGCCTAGATGCTCTGATTTAATAGAAGATCAGGGAACAGCTACCATATCTTCTCCATCACAATTATTTCTAAATTTCAGGATCCCATGACTCAACTTCTCTAGAGGTTTTAAGCCCAAAACAAAGGTTCATACCACTTATCCCACAAAAAATCATCCTCCCGTGCCGTGGCTTTAATCCAGCACGGGAGGCAGGGCGGGCAATCTCATCACAGTTCTTTCACCCAAAACTCTCAAAAACCAAAAAAAAAAAAAAAAAAAAAAAAAAAAAAATCATCCTCCCAGGCATGCCCTGTCACTTTTCAAAATCAGCATGGTAAGCACACACGCAGAGGGCTCTGGACCCTGCTAGAGAGAAATTTGCTCCTGCGTGTCTGTTGGCGCTCTATTCACAGGACCTACAAGATAGAGTCAAGCTCATATAAATAGCCACTAACTGATGAACAGTTAATGAAAGCACAATACTTATACACAATGGAATTTTACTCAGCTACTCAGAAAAGTGGATGGAATGGTAAAAAAAATTACACTGAGTAAGGTAACCTAGGCACAGAGAAACAAATACCACTTGTTCTTCTGTATGAGGGTCCTAGCTTTAAACCTTTAATTCTATGTGTCAATTCAGAGCACTTGTGGAAACAAGAAAAGTTGAAACAGGCCATTGAGAATGCTGTAATGGAGGGGTAATAATAGAAGGCAGGTAATAGAAAAGTGGAGATTGGGAATACGGGGGTGAGTGGGAAGCTTTATGAGAAAAGCAGTTGCGGAGTGGGGAGAAGTGGTTGGAGGAAGGTAATCCAAGATGAAGGGGTATGAAAAGGCTGTGTGGGACCTACTATGATATAACCAAATTTAATAATATAATTTAAAATACAAAAAATATTTTGAAGGGCGATACCCTGCACAACTGGAAGAAACTGCTCCAAGGTTATTGAACAAACATCCCCATGCCAAGAGAGGAATACCTCCCTTGGTTGGCCAGAGAAGTCCCAGAGGCTCCAACACCAAGACAATCTCTTGCCACTTCTCTTGGTTTCCCATCAGAACTAAATAAAATCTTACTGCTAAACATACCTTACATGATAGAGAGAAATTAACCTGAACTGAGCAAGAAGTTGCATCCTACTGGCTAACTTTCACAGTCCTAGAAAGTACTAGACAGTCTACTGGGGAAGAAAGAACATCGATGGTCTGAAGCCTGTGATCTTCAAGACCAACCTTCCAGACAGGATAGGATGTCCAACAGTGGTGTTGCTGCTAAGAGGAATTGCTAGTTGTTCTCCAATGAGGAAGTTTATCTGTGTTACTAAAAGCCTGGTCTAAACCCCACAGTAGATCACAGGCAGAACTGAATTCTGTTGCTTAGCTCTACTGACTAACTCATCAAACTAAATGGTTATTGTTATACCAACAGAAAAGTCCTGCCTTTTGCCTTAATCGAAGAAGCCTTTCTTTCCAGGGAATAGTGATGGATGTGGAGGCTCAGGGCTGAACAAGAGTGCTGGGGAGAAGTGATGGTGTTCTGCCCTAAACAAGACATTTATACTACTCCCTCTACGGTTCAAGAAACACTGCAGAAGAAGCACAAGAAAGAATGTTAGACCCAGAGGACAGGGAGAAAGGATGTGAAATAGCATCTTCTGGGCATCACAAACCCAGCAGCTGCAGATACCTGCACTGGATCTAAGCAAGACTGGGTCAGTTAATAGTCAGGAATAGACGGAGGAGGAGCTCGATGGTCCCAGCACCTACGCTGAGCTATTTCTGCTGATAGATTCACAGAGACAGGGAAGTATTATCTTCAGTAGTGTGTTCACTGGTGACCTCACCAGTCTCCAGAGGATAGTTCCAGACCCATCGTCACACGGATGTCCCTGGGTAAACTGGATGGGTTGTAAAGGGACTGGTAGGAATTGGGATGGGAGGAAGATTTAAAAGTAGAGGACTAAACAAAATCCATTGCATATGTGTTTGAATTTGTCAAATAACAAACTAAATAAGATGAGTAAGGGAATATACTCAAGTTAACATAAAACAAAGAGTGCAGAAACATGTGAACTGTATCTTACTTTGTAGAGCAATTTTCTTGGAACTTATAAAAATTGAAAAGTTCTAGATTGATACCTGTGTGAATGTGTCATGGGCTAATGAGTACTGGATAAGCCTGGGAGAATGCCAACTCAATTTCCTTCATTTTCCAAACAGATGTGGTGCCCTGGCCAGCCCTGAGTTGCATTTGTTATGATTCTGTACAGCGGGCAGTCTTCCAACTTCGTTCTACCATGATAAAAGTTGTTTGCAAAGTTTGCTAATTTACACAATTGTACTGGAAAATATTTTTCTAAGGTATGGGCTTATTTTGGTTTTTCATTTAATGAAGAGAAAAAAAAAACACCAAAAAAAACCCGGAGATTTGAATAAAAGAAGCTAAATCTAAGACTTTGCCACAGATAGGTTGCACTCAGCATTTGACAGGAGGCACAGAAAAAGCCTGGCATATTTTCTATTGTAGATATGGATGAGGAAAAAAAAACAAAACCATTGATTACTGTGTATATTTACTTCTGAAATACAGTAAGAACGTGGTCTTTTGTGGCACTTTGAAAAGACTATAATAGCTTCATTTTTGTTTGTCTATTTGCGGGGGAGAGGGTGCTTTGAGACACGGATTGCTGTAAGCCAATCTGAACTCATTGTGCGACTGAAGATAACCTCGACCTCCGGTTCATCGTGCCTCTATCTCCCAGACACTGTGATTGCAGGTATGCACCACCACACCCAGCTTTATGCCAGTTCTTTCTTAAATTAGTTGACAAATTGGTCTCTCATTCTGCAATTACATTTTTCAGGTGCTTGCTTAGCACCACAATGTACCAAGAAGGAAGCTAGGCTCAGAGTAAGTTGCTTATGAAGGGACATGGGAACCACTAAGAGGCATCCTTTCGAACCTGTCCACTGCAGAAGTGCACGAAGAAGAGAAATCTAACCCAGAGAAAGCTTCTCAGAGGCAAGGACATCTAAGACAATACATTAAATATGAATTAAAGTCAGCTAGACAAAAGGGTGAAGAAGGAAGACCAGCAATGCTGGGTGAAGAATCAGAGGCAGAAGGCCTCTGAAGACTCAAAGGAAAGGAAAACTTGTTCAAAGAACAGAAGAGTTTGTGGGCGGAAGGAGACAGTGATGTGTGTATGAGGCCAATCGGCAAAAGCCTTGAGGAATGTCAATGAACTGGGCTTCCTCATGAAGGGGCATGGAAGATACCAAGTCTCCAAGTGACACGATCTGATTGGCATCTCAGAGAGTTCCTCTGACTGCAGAATTGAGTATGATTCAGAGGAACAGGAAAGGTCCATTGCTTAACAGCTGCATTATTTCAATAACAAAAGTTAGGCACCTGATCCAGGTTGTGGTGATAATAAAGCCTCACTAGGAAGAAGAGGGAACATGAGTAGGATGTAGTCACTGAGGTCCAGGCAAGGGAGCAATCGAGCACAAAGTCAGAGCAAGGGCTGGGTTGGAGAGGGAGGCTGCTATTCACCCTCCACTTACGACTGCCTGGCAGAAAGGCTCCCATAGCAGGTCTGAAGCAAATGTTTGCTAAAGGGATGGGTGATGTGGACCTGTTTCCAGAATGGTTGACTGCTTTCATTAGCAAGACTGTGTAATGGCGTTTGCTCAAAAGTCTCTGCTTCTACCCAACTGTGGGCTGGATTACTTGAACCCACTGAACTCTAGTGTTTAATCTCAATTAGTCATTAGTCACCTTGTCATGCTCTCGGTTCCTCCTGAGCAGGGTTGCTACACTGTTCTGTGTCATTCCATCCTGCTCACCTCACTCCCCGTGCCTTACCTACATCCCTCCCTCACCCAGAAACCTCTGACTCATTCTGTCCCCTCCCTTCCCAGACTGACTGGCCTTGGCGCCATCTCTCCTAAAAAGCCTTTTGTGGGTTGCTTTGCTTGGTTTAGTTTCATGCAGGCCAGGCTGGTATTGAACTCACTCTGTGGCCAAGAATGATTTGTTTGTTTAAATACACCTCTATGGTGGTGATTTGAAAATGCCAGCCCACAAACTGCTGATGACAAATTTTTCTCTTGCCTGTGGTAAAATGAGACTGGTGAGGAGGATGTATTGGGTTTTTTTTTAAATAAACAAATAAATAAATAAAAATAAAAGTCATATTTATGCAGTTCAAACAATTGGTCTTTGTTCTGCATTGTGTAATCATGCTTCTTCATTTTTTAAGAAAAGAACTTGCAGTCAGTCGGGCTGCAGTGATACACACCTTTAATCCCAGCACTCAGGAGGCAGAGGCCAGGCAGATCTCTGTGAGTTCAAGGCCAGCCTGGTCTATGGAACAAGTTCCAGGACAGCCAGAGCTACACACAGAAATCCTTCTCAAAAACAAAAACAACAAATATACTTTGTTATGTTGTTTTAAGACAGAGTCTCCCTATGTAGTCTAGTCTAGATCCCCTCCCCCAGCCCCCCAGCACTGCAGACACACACACCAAAGCCCTATTTCTTCAATAACTATATTGTTTAAAGAAATAAAAGCATACTACGTAAGTATTGCATTTGTTTCCAGACGTCTTTCCTAGATGGATTTGAGGCAGCTATTCCTGCAACAAGCTTCTCTACAGAAGGACCTTTATAAACTGTAGTGCAGTTAGCTGTCTACACCACAGAACACCTCGTGCTGATGGTCAGCTGCACTGGACACAAGGATCCATCACCCAGCTCCTCTTTGTCCCAGATGATTGAAGGACCATTGGCAAACAGCTTCCAGTTGCCAACTTCTTCAGGATTTCTTTGGTTGCAGATAGTTGTTCGATCAAGGCCATGCCCCTCATGTCTGCTGGCACCAATGAGTACTGCCATCTTGAGAGTGCACTGAAGGACATCACGATTCCAGAGATTTCCTGGGATGGACCAAAATTTCTGTCGGATCTGTTTCATTACTCAAGCCTGACTTCAATCTCCTCCTGTTCCACTTCCCTTTCTTCTACAGTAGAGATTTTTTTTTTTATGGTCATTCTTCTATGATGGCCTAATCATGAAACCCCACCGCAGAATTGATTTTCTCTGGAATACAACCTGCTGTGTTAACTTTTTAAAATCCAAAACCATGTTTTAAATCATTATACGCTCCCATGATTCTTACACTGTATTTTGAACATAGTAAACACTTGATTCAATGAGATGGGTTAACAAAGGCTTATACCTTCCCTGAACCCACAGTTCTCCTTAAGGGAAAAGAATAGACTAAACAAACATGGGTTTAAAACTTCATTGTGTGTCCTCATTGTGACTATGTCATAGCAATTCTACTGTAACATTGCTTGATTGTTATGCTGGATTTATATGCTGATATATAATTTAAAATGTCAAAATGATACGGCATATACTTAGAAAGGCTTGTGAGTCTCAAAAAAACCCTCTAGTATATAAAAAGAAAAGTCATAGAAAAATTGGAAAGTTTATACAAATCTTAAAATAGAAATGAGGGTACCTTTGTTTGCTTGGTTTCATAACCACATGGAGTTTAGACTGCTATCCCTAGAAACCACTGCTGGAATAAAGCAGTTTCTCCTTTGGGGTTGAACTAATGTCTCCCTGTAAGACTCAAATTTCATGGAAAAGCATCTGCTTGGCTTGCGTCACACGCCCACCTGTTTAAAATAGAAGTACCCCTGTATAAACATTTCCCACCCAGACTACATGCAACAGAGAGTGTAGTTCTTCACATGGCAAGTGAAGTGTTCCTAGTAAGATCAGGGCAGTGCAGGTATAATGATGAATCTGCCTGCCTTACACAAGTTTGTCAGGTGATATGAGCAAGATACACCCCGAGACTCTTAGTAACATCCCAAGACTTTTAGTAACATCCCAAGATGCTTGCTCCCGGGAGGATCGAGGCAGCGAGGCAGCCTTGTAGCAGCCGTTGCACAGGACTGGCAACCAAATGGCTACATAGTATCAAGTGTTCACCGGGGCTCACAAGATAGGTTTTCATCAGATGGGCAAACTAAGAGCTAGAAAACAGAGACACTTAAATTTTATCAACTAACTCCATGAAAAAACATGAGGACACAAGCTTAAATTACCGAGTTGAAACTTGTTGGTTTTGATAGCGGTAATTTTAATCATAAACCTAACATGTATTGTTGCTACAATGATGTAATATTTGTATCACTCATAATTCTATATGGACTAGGTGGCTGCTTGGTATAAAATTGCTTACTCTAACTTGTTACTGAATTTACTTGGTGTTGGGGCTGCCAGATAAAATATACAATATTCATTTAATTCCAGATCAATAGAAAATTGTCTTTTAGTACAAAGCTCCCCAAACACAGAAGGAGACATGCTTAATAATAACGATTATGTCCTTGTCTATTTGAAATTCATGCTAAGTGCCCTGCTTTCTTCTTCTCAATCTGGCATCCCTATCTTATGATGCACACAGGACATTTTACCAGGTAGTGTGCATTTCCCTGACTGCTGGTAATCACAGCCTGATTTCCTTTTAGAAAACTATCTTCTGCGCCATAAATGTGTGTAGTGTGCATTCTTGCCAATCTTTGCTGTCACTGGTTTCTAGTAAAGTGGTCATTCTTACCAGGAAAACAGTGTGTGTGGTGTGGGAGAGCTAACCAAACTCCCCGGATGCATGACCTAAGCTTTATCTATGAAAACATTGCAAGTTCCATGTGACAGTGACTAGGTCAGTAACCAGGATGTACATGTTACAGACATCGAAAACCTGACTTCAGACTCTTGCTCTACAAGTAGGAAGGAAGAGTTTTTCATTGTTTCTTCAAGATTTGTGTGTGGGAAAAAAAAAAAGATTTGTGTGTAGAAAAAAGATTTATGTGTGTTAAAAAAAGATGTGTATGTATGTGTGTGTGTGTGTGTCTCTCTCTCTCTGTGTGTGTTTGTGGTGTGTGTGTGTGTGTGTGTGTGTGTACATGCATGTGGGTACCCACTGAAGCCAGAAGTTGGCATTGGTCCTCTAAAGCTGATTTGGTGCTGGGAACTGAACTTAGATCCTGTGTAAGAGCAGCAAGTGCTCTTAACCAGTAAGCTATCTCTCCAACCCTCGAGGAGAGTTTTTCTTGGTGTTTATGTTTGCCATCTTGTCCCTTTGCTTGTCATGAAATAATTCTAGATGGATAATTGTAAATCCAGTAGCTCGTTATAGTTAGCACATGGGGAGCTCCTGCTCATGAATCAAAGCTACATAGAGAAATACTTGGCAGTCAAGTATGAGAACCAACAGGCTAGGTTTGCCTTCTTTTATTTTTAAGCTACACTAGCAGTACTTAGATTATAAAAGTGATCAAAATTTTCAAAGTGCTTGTGTACTGTGAGTCACATTTTGTTGTTAGCATCTTAGCAGACAGTAATGGAACAGGAAATAGGAGAGAGATACAATACTTCATAACTACTGACAGAAAAAACAAATCATGCAATGCTTCTGGAAGGCCCACTTACTTTCCACAACTAAATTTCAACACAAGTATCTTATTTTGAACTTTTACAGAGAGACCGTTAACTTACATTACTCTAGAATATCCTCCACAATAGCATTATAAAAATATAAAAATAACCTGTATAAAGTTGGATTTCTGATTTTTTTTTCTTACAGCAGTCATCCATTAAAGTTCAGAATGTTTAAACTATACCTTAGTGCATTTAGTTCTGAAAGAGATATAAATTAGTATGGTACAGCCATGTAGCCTTACTGGGTCGCAATTCAATGAAAAACAAAAAAAAAACTTAGGAACTTAGGGAATCCAGGGTAAAGCACTTTAATTCAAAACTTTTGTAAAGGCTTCATCTCTTACTGGGTTTTGAAAGTAACTAAATGGGGGTATAATAAGGGGTTTTGCTGTTTGCTGGGGTTTTGGAAGGTTGGTATTCTATTTTGGTAGCTGAGGACAGATTCACGTGCTTTGGAAATCAAAAGAACAAAAGACAGCTATTACTAAAGATAAGAAAAGGGCTTTTTTTTTTTTTTTTTTTTTTTTGTCAGCTCAAAGAGTTCTGTAGCAAGTACAGTCAGGAGTCTTTCCTACCAGGTATGATACGAACACAGTGTCCTTTAAAACAGAACACAGACTGTTAGAAAGCTGGGTTCAGGAGATCTTTTCAACTAGGAATTATAGGAACCACTGAAAAGAGGAAAAAAAAAATAAGATCTAGTTGTTACTAAAGAATAAGTTTTACGATGGAACCTCAGCAAGAGGCAAGGAAGGGAACGGCCAGCAGCTGACCTTGTCTGAAATATCTTGGAAAGGAAATTAAAATAGAGTAAGGAAAATGAACAACAAATAAAACCTAAGCAGCATTAAAGAGTGACAGGATGCTTTAGAATGGACACATCTAGAGAATACATGTCCTTGGAATAATGTTTGCCCTATTCAGGATGCAGAAGGAGAGCACTGTTTGCTACTTTTAGATACAAAGCAGGTTGTGGTATCCAGGGGAGGCCTGAACTGTTGGGGTTGCAAAACGGTTGAAGAACTGTTGACTGTAGAAAGGCCCATCACAAAAGCAGTTCGTGGTTCCAAGCTTCTGACAAATGAAATATCAAAAAAAAAAAAAAATTTTTTTTTCTTTTACTTAACTAGCATTCACCCTTTGTTGTTTTAATTTTGAACAGGTAAGTCATTTTGTTAGCAGACAATATTTCTGAGAAATTTGTGGAAGCTGAGAAGGGAGTTGAAGGGTAGATCCTAGAAAGGCAGACCCTCAGTCCTTTCTCCCTGCATTTCCAATCAAATTGACACATATCTGGTTCTGTGAAAAGTGATGAATTTCCGTGCATTGTGTGATTTCATTTTAAGTCCTTGACTACAGAAACCAGTGTATACCTCTCTATTGTCAAGTTTTCTCCTTACATATACTGACATGGCCCCCTCTTTCCTACCTGCCTCAACTTACTTAGAAAATAAAATACACAAATCATCTCTTAGTTGCCATTTTCATTATCCACAGAGAAATAATCAATTTCTTTCATTGATCCATAAATTAAAAATCAAAATTTTCTAGAAATCAATTTACTTTTCCAAGGAAAATTGGCAACTATATGTATAATCGTTGCTGCAATTCACACAACTATATTCCTTTATTTTTTCTAATTTTGTAGCAAAAGATCCCTTAAAGGATGTTATGCTAAATTTTACATAATGGAAAAGCTGCATATGTTGTTAATGGTTAAAAGGAATTATAGAGTGTGCCCATAGCTCCTTGAAAACAACTTCAAAGGATAAAAAGAGGAGAATTAAGAATCTCTACATAATGCCTTAAGTCATGCACCTTTTATTGATGTCCGTGAGCAATCTGCTCTGGACAGATTTTGGAAATATGGCACCAAGGTGTCCTTTGCTAAGGCAAGGTGAAAGAAAAATAAATAACCCTTGCACTGGATTATGAAAAAGACCTGACCCTGTATTAGTTTGGGGTTGAGAATATGTTTGTGCCTTTTGCACAGGAAGAAAATAAAGCTGGACGAGATGACTGCATATACACAAAGGAGTGCCAGCCCTGATGACATCATAGCTGCTAATGCCCCCACAGAAGAGTACCAGCCCTGATGACATCATAGCTGCTAATGCCTCCACAGAAGAATACCAGCCCTGATGACATTGCAGCCAGTGATGATCCTGATTTCCTCATGCCACCATGCTGCAGTCTGACAAGGGAAAGAAAATCGTGGCAAGAACTGATGATTTCCAGCCTCTTGATGGACTTGCTATGCAGACTTCCAGACCTAGTGAGTCTTAACCTTGGAGCCAGAGCAGAAACACAAACTGAACATTTGACTATTTCACTCTTTGGGATACAGGCACTCCTTTTGACAACATAGTATTCGATCTGCTGTTGAATATAGGACCCGAGAACTGAGACCTAAACCTTCCCTTCAGGGGAAAAAGGACTCATTACAAGAAGTGTGAAGCCTCTCTTCAAATATAAGGAGGGTAGCCTATGAGTTTTTGTTGCTGCTCAGAGACTGGTACAATTACTTAAAAGCATCAGTGCCATTGGACTCTCACCCATCACAGAAACCTTTCTTGTCTTTTGATTAGAATGGATTTAAGAGAATTGTGGTATGACAAATTTTGGATTTATTGCTAATTTCCATTCTAGAGTTATGGTATTGACTGCTTAATGTTTGTAACTGCTTTAGTTCACCAGAAGATGTTAAGAAAAGTTTGGCAATTCCTATGAGTTCTTGGATTTGACATATTTGATTAAAAAAATTTAGATTTTAATGCAGTAAAAAAAAATTTTGAGTGAGGTAATCCAGACCCAAAAAGATGAACATGGGATGTACTCACTCATAATTGGTTTCTAGCCATAAATAAAGAACATTGAGCCTATAATTTGTGATCCTAGAGAAGCTAAATAAGAAGGTGAACCCAAGAAAAACATATAGTCATCCTCCTGGATATTGGAAGTAAAAAAGATTGCCAGGCAAAAATTGGGAACTTGGGGATGGGGTGGGATGGAGATAAGGGGAAATGGGGAGAGAAAAGTGTGAAGGGGAGGATGGGGGAAGCTTGGGGGAATTAGATGGTTGGGATAAAGGAAGGGTGGATATGGGAGCAGGGAAGTATATATCCTAATTAAGGGAGCCATCTTGACTCTAGAGGGGCTCCCAGATGTCCAGGGTGATGTCCCCAGTTAGTTCCTTGGGCAGCTGAAGAGAGGGAACCTGAAATGGCCCTATCCTATAGCCATACTGATGAATATCTTGCATATCACCATAGAACCTTCATCTGGCGATGGACGGAGATAGAGACAGAGACCCACATTGGAGCACCGACTGAGCTCCCAAGGTCCAAATGAGGAGCAGAGGGAGGGAGAACATGAGCAAGGAAGTCAGGACCGTGAGGGGTGCACCCACCCACTGAGACAGTGGGGCTGATCTATTGGGAGCTCACCAAGGCCAGCTGGACTGGGACTGAAAAAGCCTGGGATAAAACCGGAATCTCTGAACATGGCAGACAAAGAGGGCTGATGAGAAGCCAAGGACAATGGCACTGGGTTTTGATCCTACTGCATGAACTGGCTTTGTGGGAGCCTAGCCTGTTTAAATGCTCACCTTCCTAGACCTGGATGGAGGAGGGAGGTCCTTGAACTTTCCACAGGGCAGGGAACCCTGACTGCTCTTAGGACTGGAGAGGAAGGGGGAAAGAAGTGGGGGGAAGGGGAGAGGAAGGGAAATGGGAGGCGGGGAGGAGGCAGAAATTTTTTCAATAAAAAAAAAAAAGAAAAGAAATGTTCTAGACCTACTGATGAGGACATTCCCAACCCTGGTGATCCTCTCCTTTAGTTAGAAGACTGTATCCATTAGGAATATAACTATTCACAAAACATATTATTGCAGATATATTGATAATATATTGACTCAGAGACACAGAAGTTCTCTCCTTTAACCCTGTGTTTACAGAGGAAGACAGTGACGGGTTTGATCCTTTCCCCTGAGGCACTGAAGACACGGACATGCATAATGAGAATGCATGTTTCAAAGACAGCTAAGTCTGGGAAAAAGGAAGTGTTCACCTAAGGCAGATGAAGTCATCTTTCCTGTTGCAGAAGCACAGGCTTTATTAAAATTAAAAAAAGAGAGAGAGAGAGAGGAATTGTGGAAGCCAAAATATGCAGGCCCATTTCCATCTTGTCTGCCAGTCAGAGAGTTTGGTAATTTGACAAACATAGCTGCCCGTCCTGACTCAAGAGGGAATTGTTTGGCTCTTTTGATGTTAAGATAGCTCAGTGTCATCCTGATGAGTGATCAAGGTGTGCAAGTGTTCTTCTGCTCCTTCTATTGTAACTATGAGGTCATCTAGGGAAGGGCGTCTTCAGCAGACACCACCTAGAGCACCTTTGCTACCTAGACAACAGAATGCTAATGATTTGATGTCTCAGAGTGATAAAGCCATTGACTGTGTGTCATGTTAATAAAATCTTTTGTTACCTTCTCCCCTGTTTATGTTGGGTATAAAAGTGTTAGAAAAATAAACGTGAGTGGATATCAAGATTTCAGTCACTGGAATGTCCTCCCTGTACTTTCTATGTTTTCTGTCTTGTCATTTTTATGTTTTTTATGTCATTTTTTTTATTTATATTTCTTCACTTCCCACTCACCTACCCTGGTAAGAAGTATTTTTGTCCAGGCCAGTCCTCAACATATCAGGAGAGTCAGTGAAAAGAAGCAAAGATTAAAGAGGAAAGTGGTAGCTGACAAAATATCCAGGGAGGGAAGGAGAATTATGAAGTCACTTATCTGGCTTCAGAGGATAACTTTGGCATTTATAGTCAAAGTGTTTAGCACTGGAAGACCCAAGATTATTTATCACAAAAGGAAACAAGGTGCTACAAAGAATGTGGGTAGTTCTTAGACCTCTGAGAATCTCTCTCTCTCTCTCTCTCTCTCTCTCTCTCTCTCTCTCTCACACACACACACACACACACACACACACACACACACACACTCCTCTCTTTAGCATATCTCTTTGGCTATTACTCAAAACTCACATTGAGACTCTGCACTAGGTAGAACAGTGTCACCATCCCATACATATATACTTACAAGTAGGGATTTTAAAAATGCAAGATGAATTGGGGGCAGTATAGAGAGACCAAAAACAGGGATTCTAGTTAAGTTTTCAACAATGTTGGATTTGAGGTATAAGAATAAATGAAGTGTTGGAAAAAAGTGAATAAGTTTGACATGATTTGGTAAGTGGTAATTAAAAGACAAGGATGGTTTGAGAAATGGAGGTGATTTTGAAACATCAAATTGTAAGACTTGGTGGTATTTGGTATTCAATAAGACATAGCATACTGGAAAAGGAAGATCTGGGATAAAGTACGTTAGTCCATATGTTCATAGATGATACTGAGAGACCTATCAGTTTGTGGCTGCTACTCTAGTCCTCTGGAGAGATATCTGGAGAAAGACTGGGTAATAAAGCCATTAATAAGGTTTCTGATAAGGGTATGGGCTCTGCTACAAACAGACCCAGACTTGAATCAGCTCTCTTTTTGACATTGTGCAAGTTGTTGGAAAATGTTATAATAAAGCCTGTAGAGGCCATGGAAGGCTAAATTCAGTAAGAATGTACCCAAGGCATCCACAGTAGAGTCTGGTGCACAGTGCATGTTCAGCAGTAGTTACTTACATTGTTCCGTCAAGTAGAATTAACAAACTGACCTCTCATGAAAAACTCTTTTGGGCCCTCTTATATTCAAAGCCAAATAAAAAAAAGCAAAACAATAGATCTCCGTGGTTAACAATATTTATGATGTACAGCCCCAGAAAAGACAAGTTGAGTGAACATTTGATTATCAGAGACAGACATCATATTCACAGATGGTAGGGAGCATGCAAAGAAGAAACTGATGTATTTATCAATACCACATAACTGAAGTCTCAGATACTTTTAATGATCATGTAGTCATCATTAGTACTCTTAGTTCATGGAATATTGGTGATGTAAATAAGATTACATTGCTTGATTAAAGAAAAAATGGGCAAAGGGGTAGATTACTCTTTAGAAATTGCCTATGCATGGAAAATACAGGTTAATAACTAGTCAAAGTAGTTTGCTATTTAAGATACTTTAAGTAAACAGTTTTATTTTAATGTGAGAGGTATTTGAACACACTTATACAACACATTTATAAGAAAGAACCAATGGATTTTTTTTTAATGATAGAAAGTAAAGGAGGGAAGTTTGAAGCTTTGCATGGAGCAAAAAACAGAGAAATCTGGAGTACAGCAAAGCAGAAGGTTTACAGCAACATGGTGTGTGTGTTTCCCAGTGAGCATGGAGAAGACAGACCAGCTGGGTGCTCAAGTTTCTTTTATTCACTTGAAGAATTACAAGGGATCTCAAAGAATTGTGGAGTCCTATGCTGGTAGAGTTCTATTGAACTCATGATACAGAAGATAAAGTATGCCTGAGGACGAATTGTATTCGCCAGATTCTTTAGAGGAATAGAACTTACAGAATTTTATACACACACACACACACATATATAAAATTCTGTTAAGTTCTGTGTTCAATGGAGGGAAAGGGGAGGGGTGGATTTATTGAAATGGTTTATAGGCTGTGGTCTAGCCAACACAGCCATTTTAACTTTTAACTTTTTTTTTGTTTTGTTTTGTTTTGTTTTGTTTTTCAAGACGGGGTTTCTCTGTGTAGCTTTGGAACCTGTCCTGGACTGTGCTGTATAGCAGGCTGGCCTCGAACTCACAGTGATCCATCTGCCTCTGTCTCCTGAGTGCTGGGATTAAAGGCCTGCACAACCACTGTCTTGCTAAGTTTTAAGTTTTTGTTAAAAGTCTAATAATACAGTTGATGTTCAGTCCATGAAGCTGGATGTCTCAGCTGGTCTTCAGTACACACCATAATCCTGAATAAGTAGGCTCTAAAGCCAGGGAATGCGTGGACCATCCAGTGAGAGCAACCAATCAGAGAGAGCCAACTTTCTTCTTCCACGTCCTTTATATAGGCTGCCAGCAGAAGGTGTGGCGTGGATTTAAGGTGGATCTTACAACCTCATAAAATCTGGATTAAAGGTGTGTCTTCCCACCTCAAAAGATCCACATTAAAAGTGGGTCTTCCCACTTCATACGATTTAATTAAGGAAACATCCTTCACTGGTGTTCCCAGCCACTCGGGCTTTACTTAATTCCAGATGTAGTCAAGCTGACAACCAAGAAGAGTCATCGCACAACTATAAATCAATCCACCACTGGAAATAAATAGCAATATAGGCAGTTTATTTGAAAACAGCAGAAACTGACCCAAGCTAACTAGGGCAAAGGGGCATTTACCAGAAAGCTACAGTAAGACTTGGGTCAGCTCATTTTAGTGCAAAGGTTAGCTTTCCTAGAGAATCTGTCATATTGGCATCATCCTAGATCAACGCTAAAATGTCACCATGCTGAAATGACCTGTAAACAGAAAGTGGTAAATTCATTAGGTTCTTGATCAAATCGATGATTTCCTAGGGAATAATGCTATAAATAGCAACAGACAAAGACTCAGGTACTTTGTAAACAATTCTAGAGGCCCAGTGGTTTGAGATGCATAAAAATACATGCAGCTCTTTTGATAGATATGGCAATAGTTTCAGTTATGATTCAACCTGTTTATCCAATGATCACAAAATGGTATTTAGGAGCAGAGGCAAGAGCAGAATAATGCCATATATTAAAGTGGTCTGTCAATAGTACCTTAAGACATGCATGGTAAGTCTGTGGTGCTTGGACAGTAACACAAGCTTGTCCTAAAACAGGAAATTGTGAAAGAGTGACATTCTTTTCATGTGTGCCAAATATTATAATGCAGAACTATATCCATGTCATCATTGCATAAGAAATGGGTCAACATGACAGGTCAGTTCTAGTGCCATGCAGAATCACTTCAGTATGTGAGTATTTCTGGAAAATGGTCAGTATTAAACACCTGCCTTGCTATCTTAGAGGGAAAGCGAACTGTGAAAAAGGGAGTGTGATTTAACTGTAATAAAATCCTTTGCACTCGGGAGGCAGAGGCAGGCGGATCTCTGTGAGTTCGAGACCAGCCTGGTCTACAAGAGCTAGTTCCAGGACAGGCTCCAAAACCACAGAGAAACCCTGTCTCGAAAAACCAAAAAAAAAAAAAAAATCCTTTGCCACATTTACTTTGTGCGTGTGAGGGGGTGCATATGTGCGTGTGGTATGCGTGTGTGTGCGTGTGGTGTGTGTGTGTGTGTGTGTGTGTGTGTGCATGGGTGTGTATGTGTCACAGCCTGCAAGTGGAGAAGGTCAAAGTCAACTTGCAAGAGTGGATTCTCTCCTTCTGCCAGGTGGGTCCCAGTGATGGAACGCAGGTTGACAGGCTTGGTGGAAAGTGCATCTTGTTGGCTTGTAATTTAATTTTTAAATGATTTGTGAAAATATTGTCTTGGTATGAATCCTTTTATTTGAACATGATAGGAAAGCTTCTGGAAAAGTCTAAAACAAAGGAGGGAGGATTTATATAGGCTGTGAAGTATTTACACAGTGTTTCTCATAATTGGAGCAGAAAGTGAAAGCAGGCCTTCTAAGGAACTGGAATCTGGACCTGTCCAGCTTTGGGCGGCTCCCACTTGAATCGCCTTTCCTCTCGACGTCTTCCTGTAAGTTTATTCCATTGTGCTTTCTGGGTTAAAAATCACTTCCTCATACATTCTAGTGCACAGAAAACAGTCGTAGCATATTCTCCAAGTTCCCGTATTACAACCTCCTGTAGTTAGTGTCTGGCAATATATACAGTATGCATATACAGTGCACGCAATTCACAAATTCAGGGAGACAACGTTGATTGCACAGATAGGGCTGAGTGACTAAAGAGTATAGTGACAAAATATAAAGGTGGCTCCTGCTGTTGGGAATTGTGGACGTAAAGATTGCAGAAGAGCGGGTATCTGTTATAGGAAATGCATGAGGATCATCACGTAGGGAATCTTGTTATCAGCACATGATTTTAAAAGCTAGTAATGAACAGAAACTTGGAAGAGCCACGAGGGAATGAATCGGGAGACAGGACACATGCTGCTCTCTCTGAATGACGTTTAGGTACTGGCAACTCAGAAGGGCAAAATGCAGCTTCCACTGTTAGGTTTGCAATCATTAGTGCATCTGCCCCTGACTCTGACCCCTACACAGCCTTTCCCAGCTTGTAAGTAAGGTGCATTCCAGTTGGATTAAGCCCCTAAGAGGCTCGAGCAGGATACTGGAGAACCAGGCAAAGAAAGAAGCCAGGAAACTTTTTTTCTTGCCTCAATGTTGTTCGTCCTGCCTGAGTCCACCGCAGAGACCACTAAGCATCTACTTTCTACTCAGCAGCTACAGCTCTTCCTCCAACTTCAACATACCAGTGACTTTCTCCTTTTGCTGATCTCTGAGTTTCTTTGTGTCTCCATGTGGCCTCCCTCCTATTAAAATAAATGTCTGATTTAAATTTATTCATTTATACTACATAAAATATTCTGTGACTTCTCAATTTGCAATCCGATCAATATATCCTAGCTCAAATGACTTTCTTTTTCTTTTTTTAATATCCAAGTTTCTCTGCTGCTGTATTTAGGGTTTGGGGGACAACACCAGAAAGTCCGACTAAAGCTAAGTTAGTTTTCTTGACCCCAATATGCCAATTTAAAATGATACATAATGCTGAAAAAACAGAATAAGGAGATTTATTCAGTGCAGCCACTTTGGGAAGAAAAAATCCAAGTTTACCTCTGAGGTAGTTGTTTGGGAAAGAATTGGAAGGATAGAATATGCGACTGAGCAGTCTTAGCCAAGGTGTGGTCTGGCTGCTCTTGTCCCAGTCTTGGTTCTACAGGGTGTCCACCTGTCCTTATCAGTGTCATGCCTTGAAGGCATCTGTCTAGTTCCTTAAAGACGGCCCCTTTTGTTCTAGATTATGACCTCACCTTTGTAGATAATGACTCTCATTTAAAAAGTTGTTTGTCCTACCAAGTTGTGTTTTGGGAACCCACAGTGGCCCAAAAGAAAGGCTTGAGAGGGCAATAGCATAGCTCTGCTTTTGTAGTGCCAGTAAAGGGAACAGACAGACATAAGATAAACATCCACTTGCCAGGTTTTCATACTGCTTTTGGTTGTACTGTGAGCCCAGGTAAGGAACCAATGCTCTTTTGGCAAAAGCAGCCTTTAAGCTCTTTGTTCAAAGTCTCAGATGTTGGAAAGCTAGAGTTGAAGGCAAGAACGTTAGGTAAACCTAAATGGAACAGATGCCTCCAATGCTTCAGGAACTTCAGAAAAGACTGTTGTGCTAATCGCTGGCAGTAAGCGATGTCAAGTTCCAGTAATTATCCAACTGAGAAAAATCATGATTTGCTTTAGTGAAATGACAGTGTCTACTCAAATATTCTCTGTCCTTAAGTACTTGTGTCTACTGCCATCCTTGCCCTGCTAAGAAGCAGGAAACTGAACCCCTTCTCAGCATCTTAGGCCTCTGAACCTCACTGTGCTCCTCAAAGCTTCTGTGGGAATTAGCAACATATAGCTTCTTCCTAACACCACTTAATTGCCAGAGTCCACACTTTGCCTGGCAGAGTCGAGCCAATTTGTGTCCTTATAAATTTTTAAAACTATACTTTGGCATATGCTGGATGCAAATTAAAAAACAGCTTTAGAAACCAACTGTTATGATCTGCTTGCCTGGTCAGTCACCTGGGTACACTGTCCCTTTAAGAGAAAAGCCCTACCATCTCCCAGCCCCTCCCCTTCAGCTGAGGGAAGTGGATATCCCATCCCCATCCCCAAACCCATACCCATCCCCAAACCCATACCCATCCCCTTCTACTTCTCCAGCCTGATTTTGTCTCTCTTCTGAAGAGGTGACTACTGTGTCTCCCTCTCTCCTCCCACCCTCTCTCTTTCCCTCTTTCCCTTTCTCTCTCTCTCTCTCTCTCTCTCTCTCTCTCTCTCTCTCTCTCTGTCTCTCTGTCTCTCTGTCTCTCTTCTTCCCCCTTCTCCCTTTTCCCCTCCATAACCCACTGAATAAACTCTATACCCAAACTCTCTTTGTAATGTTTCTGTCTGTCTCTCACCCACCGAGGGGACTCACGGAGGCCTAGGGGACCTGCCCAGGCCTTGGGTCACTTGCTGCTATTCCTTGTGGGACCCTCGTGAGATCACCACCCCTCACCCCTCAGGGACTGGCCTTCCCCGCCACCATTATTATATCTTTAAAAAAGAATAACACCAACCTTTCAAAGAAACTACAGTGCCAGTCCCATCACCCTGCCTATTTCACCACCTACTTGCCAAAGTTCTGAGTGCTTCCTGCTTACAGCCAGGCTCTTATAGGCATGTCTAATGGGAGCCACCACCCAAGCTGCTCCTCCTCCTCCATAATGACCTTCTTGCCTCAAGACAATTCTGCTGAGTGATTCATGCCAGAGCTACAAGAATTTATCCAAGACTGTGCCATTTGTGTTGCTGCTCCCGTCACTGTCCACCTTCTTTCTTTTCTTTCCTTATGGTTCCTGAAGAACATTTACTCAGTAATCATGTGTGCTTGTCTTCATACAAGTCTGACTCCGAGGCAGTGGTTCTCAAGCTGTGGCTTGCGAGACCTGGGAGGGGTGGGGGTCAGGAGGTGGCCAAATGACCCTTTCACAGGGGGTCGCCTAAAACCACCATAAAAAACAGGTATTTACATTATGATTCATAACAGTAGCAAAATTGCAGTTGTGAAGTAGCAATGAAAATAATGTTATAGTTGGGGTTCACCACAACATGGAGGACTATATTACAGGGTCACAGCAGTAGGAAGGCTGAGAGCCACTGCTCTGAGGACTCTGATCTGAGCGTTAAGTGTGGTTCCTTTCCAAATCCCAGCAAAGAACAAAGAGAAAGTGTTACAAGCTGGGGGACTTCAGCTCCAGGTTCTTTTCGAGTAGTATCTATGAGGACTCTGTGCCCTTCTCCCCAGAGAGTGAGGAGTAACCAGACCAAGCAAGAGAATTGTTTTTATAATGATTCTTTACTAGCAACTTCAATATCCAATGCATCAATGGGGGTTACAATCTCAATAGGCATGGGGGATTGATAATGGGTAACACACAGGCAATTCAATATCACAATTATTAATCCTACTAAACCTAATACATAAAACCAATTCATAACCTTAATCTAACTTATCACTTATTCATAAAACCCTTCTTAACCTTAATACAACGTATCCATTACTTATCTATAACCTTAATACAACTTATCCATTTCTTATCTATAACCTTAATACAACTTATCCTTTAATTATCTATAAAACACTCCTTACCTTAGCTTATCCATTAATTATCTATAAAATGCTTCTTAACCTTAACTTATCCATTAATATTTTCTAATCTTATCAATTATCCATAAAATATCTCTTAACATTTCACACACTAAACATATGTATTAACACCTCTATGCTCTTCTCTTAAGCTCTCATACACACATGAAATAGCATCATACGACCTGGTATTCCCTGGCTTAAAAAGGGCTTTTTGAATTTCTTCAGGCTGGGCTCTTGTCCATACTGGGGGCTGGGTAGCGAAGATCGACTCTGGACCCCGTAGTCTGCACTCGGGAGATAAGGTCCTGATGTTCCATGCTGGTATCTGGTAGGGCCTTGGACTCAGCTTTCGGGTGACCGAGTCTCGGGAGACAAGGCTTTCAGTTCTCTACTCTCGAAGATGAGGCTTTGCTCTCGGGATGGCAAAGCATTCTGCAAGGCAGAGTATCTAGTCTGTTCTCGGGAGACAGACCTTCAATGTCCACTCTCAGGGAATGAGGATTTGCATTCGAGATGCAAGGTGTTAAATGTCTGTTTTCGGGAGACGAAGCTCTGTGCTCGGGAGACAGAGCATTAAATGTTTAGTCAAGGCATTCAATATTTCTGCTTTTTGGGAGCTAGGCTAGGAGGATCTCTCTTTTCACGGAGGCCTGGTGCCAGAGCCATTGTGAGAAGTGAGATAACCACCCTGCTTCAGCCACCTCTTTTAAGTCAGTTCATAGTTGCCCCTCGTTTGATCCTTCCGATAACCAGATGCCCTAGGTTATCAGTATCGGCTGGCCACAGAAGGGTGGGGGTCCCTCTTGTGTGGCAAGATTATTTCGTTACCACGGTTGCTGGGGGGTGCAGCCCCCACGTCTGGCAGGGCCAGATGGGTATGGCAGCCTTCAAGCGGGCAAATGTTCTCTTAATATTTCACCTTAGTAATTTTCCATATCACACACACAAGAAGAAATGCTTTTACATTACACCAAGTTACATTCATTCTTATTCTATAAATTTCCTGCTCTATCTACACTACAGATTCCCCTTTATTTATTCATTCAGAGGAATCTGCTTCCATGCTCACTACAGAAAGGAAGTATCAACAAACCAGTTATGCTTGGTGATCTAGGATTAAGATGCAGAGGCCTGATCCTAATATTTCAAACTTATGACTATCAAAAGGCAGACAGCAGATCAATGAGGATAAAGGGAGCTTTCTTTCCTTCTGCTCTCTGTTCTGGCCTTCAGGTCATAGGTCTTTACATGCTCGGAGTACAAATGTATATAACTGAATGGTACAACATCTTTTTTTGTGGGAGACTTAGATTTTGGTGCTGAATACCAGCCAGGTTTTGTAGCAGATGCTGTTACTATTTCATTGCAACTTTATGTCCTACAAGCATCTTAGGAGATGAGTTTGTCTCCACAGTACAGTGAAATTTAGCAATGTGATCATTACTGAGCCAGTCTTCAACCCGGGTCTGATTGATGGTCTGCGTTGGATACTTTACACTCTGCTGCCTTTAACAAACGTTTAAGAGCTATGTAATCAACAGCTGTTGCTCCGCAACAAACCAAAGATATCCACATATGCCCAGCCACGTTTCTCTCTTTGCCATTTTTAGACACAGGTAAATGAGGAGCTTGGACCGCATAATTGCTAAGGTCCCTGCCCACTCTAATGCATTGTTTCTAAATAAAGATACTGAGTCAAACGAGTCCTGAACAAGAATAAGGAAACTAACATGGTCACTGACTCGGACTAAATCATGGTAATGGTCAACATGTTTTACATATTAAAAGAATTACCAAAACAATGAACAATGTTAAATTCCAGCCACAACGAGTTGACTTGTTCTCACTGATTTAGTAATTATTAAATGCTATGCATGAAATATGAATGACATATGGCATCAGGCAGATGCACTGGAAAGCAGGTATCACTTGTGTTTGCCTCTCTATATTACTGTTTTTTGGTGGGGGAAGGCCTCAGGTATTCAGCGTCTTGGAGCTCCATCTGCTCACAATTAAATTAACTGTTGGGCCCCTTTCGAATATCCTTCCTTTCCCTGGAGGATGTTTATCTTAAGAAACTATAGATCCCTAATGTTGAGATTTAAATCTCAGGCTCTCTTGAAGTTAGGGCACAGGTCTACACGAAACCTAGAACCCAATATGCATAACACACACTAGATCAAGAATTTCATGAAATATTAGTCACCAGATACCCATTCATTTCTGTTCTGAAGTCCTTTAAACAGATGGCATTTAAATTTGGTAGGCTATAATTCTTACTAACCCATGAAACAGTGGAGTCAGGCATAAGGCAGGGTTTATATATTTGGTTTATACAGCCAAAATAGTATTTGTAATTGTAAGTGTTACAGTTCACAGGAGAAAAACCAGTCACGAGCCAAGAGATACCACAAAGTCACACGGAGCAACAAACCTCACGCAAGAAATTTATTGGGAAATACACAGGAGGGTGCTTTGCACAGGAGAGAAGCAACAAAGAACTGGCCAGAGGGTTCCTTTTGGGTAGAATTTTCCAGGGTAGCTGGGATTTGTGGGGTTTTGTGGCCTGATCTTGGGTTTTTTACTCTGTAGGGTGGGGCTTGGCCACCTGATAGGGTATGGATCTGGCCCTTGTGGCCTTTAGAGTATCCTATGGGCAAAGCCTGGGAGTTGGAGGTCCTCAGTGGCAAGTCCTGGCCACTCACATGCCTCGAGGGGCTTACAGTAATAATGAAAAACTTAATGCTATTTATGTTCTCTCATGCATTGCCTTAACCCCTGATGTTTCAAATGTCGCTTATTTTCTAAATCTGAAAACCCAGGTGTTGGTCATAGAACTTTGATCTGAAAATGACCCTTGTGAGCACTAATTTATTCATTTCACAAATTATTAAGTATAATCATGCAGTAGTTCAGGTACTTTATTAGATTGTTGGGCTTGTTAATATCTGAATGATGAATTCCTTACTATAGCAGCTGTTTTGCCAGATGTGAATAAAGAAGATATTCGACCTGTAGATTTTACCCTATCCAAGCCTTAAGCCGGACAAGAATCCCAGTGCTTCATCATGAAGACCCCATTCCACAGAAGTAATGAGATTCAGACATAGTCTTGTATACCTATATGCTTTACAAGCTTGGGGAAGGGGTGGTAAACTTAAGCTCTGTGGTGTTGTCCTCTTGCAGGACACCATCAAAACCTCCAGGAGCCTGCCTTCTTGTGCATAGATTAGTGAGTCCTCTCTGAGATTACTGATTCAGGTCCAGTTTGAGATTGTGAAATTGGAATTTCTTGCAAGTTTTAAGGTGATGCTAATGGTGCTGTGACAATCTTATTTCCAAACTATTCATCTATCTTTCCCTAGACCCTATTTTCTTTAATTTACTCAATTCTAATACTTTTAGGGTTCTCATTCCTAGCTTCAAATATTAGTGGTGGATTTATAGAGTCTGAGCCAAAACATGATGACAGTTGAGACTTCATTGGAAAAGGAAACTTAGGCATAGTTTCTAGCTGCAAAAAGGAAGAAGCAGGAAGTCTGAAATTTGACTGCCAAATCTCCCAGACAGAAAAGACAAAAAGAAAATTCAAGGGAGAAACTATTTAAAATGTTTTTTTTCAGTTCTAAATCATATGTGGATTTTAAATAAAAAGGATATGTGTAATGTCTTGTAAAATGAATGCAAAAGATGGCCTCATGGGTACATTATCAGATTACAGAGCTCCATGACAATGCTAGGAACCTTAGTAGCTAGCAGTCACATACAAACACGCTAGATAAATTCTATCACTGTTACAAAATACCTGGAAAGGTTTTTGGATTTGCTGTTCGTGGTCATTTGGCCCAGTTGATTTGGTTCTGAGATACCACATACATTGAAACAGGACCATATTGCAAATGATGTTGTTCATCTCATGGTGATGGGAGACAGTGGGGCATCTAGGGCTCCAGTGATCCTTTCTGAGGTGGTACAAGGAAGAAAACAATACAGATAATATAAGACCAAGAAAGCTTCTGCCACAGGAAGGAAGTGAAGTGATCCCACACAATAGCTAAGAATATGAATAGCAGCCCAACCACAGTTAAGATTAATATGGGATAATGAAGGGTAGATGGAGTCTACATATTAGTATGGGAAATAATTTAGAGATGAATTTTTTACAGCATTTAAAGAATATACAAGAAATGAAGTTGAGTATTGCATAGCAGCACTATTTGTCATAGTCAGAATCTGGAAACGACCTAAATGCCCCTCGACCAAAGAATGGATGAGGAAAATGTGATACATTTATACTATAAAGTACTACACAACAGAAAAAAATAATGACAACTTGAAATTTGTGGACAAATAGATGGATCTAGAAAACACCATTTTGAGTGAGGTAACCCAGACCCAGAAAAGCAAATATCACATGTACTCATATGAGAACCTAGACAACAAAAAAGACTGACCCTAATAGAGACATACATGAATCTAATCTATGTGGGAAGAGGAAAAAGGTAAGATCTTTTGAGTAAATTGAGAGCATGGGGATCCTGGGAGAGGCTAGAAGGGGAGGGGAGAAAAAGGGAGTGGAGTGGAGAAAAATGTACAGCTCAATAAGAACAATTTAAGAAAAAGGAATGAAAATAAAGTTTGAAGATATGATTTGGGTAACAACAAAATTTCTTAGGATATAATCACTGCATGACTTGACTTGTTAGAGAATAACACATACTTTTTTTGCTTTATGCTTAAACACAAACTCTAGCATAACTCTATTAGAAAGTATGGTGGCATGCAGGCAGAAATGGTGCTGAGAGTTCTACATCTGGATCTGCAGGTGATGGGGAATCTTTGCCAACCAATTATCTCTAAGAGGTGGGATCAAGTTAGGGTGTGGCTTTCTGGGACCCAGAGAAAAACGGGTGTGCGGCCCAGGTGTGCTCTCTCTGTGTGGTTTCCTTGCAACAAATCTGAACTTGGACTTCTCATTCCTGTTTTGCAAGTTGTCACCTTATAATAAATAAAAATAAAATTGTTTTATCTTTTAGCTAGCCAAATTGAACTAACTTCAACAGTTGGCACCCAACGTAGGTCTTGGATCTCTAGCGACTCTAGCCACTTTTAGGCTCTGCATGATGCATTTGGGTATAAGAATCCCTCCACAGCAACCCTGAATAACCGTTAGCCTTGGTAATGTCTTGCAGCCGCTCCTTGGCCACCAGCGATTGCATGACTGTCTTTTGGGTCCAGCTTTTCTGTGCTGTGGAAATTCAGGCTGCGACATGGGTTTCCCAGGTGTCTTTGTTCGGCATTATTGCCTTGGTATTTTTGTGCTTGTGCGGATGATGACCAGTTAGGGACCTCTGTGGAGCTCACAGTCTGTGATTTATACTAAATAACTGTTTTTAATTGAGCATATTTTTCAGTATTTAACACTAAAATCAGGTTCAAGCCAGCCATGTGGCTACAACTGGGCCATGACACCTACTGGCATATAACGGTGATTGTACCTACTCCAACTCAAACTCAACCACAGGTAAGATTTATAATTTAAAATATAAATTTATAATTTAAAAGGGAAAATGATGGATAATTTAACAATGCAAGAATTCAATAGCTTTTTTACTTATACTATGTATGATATTATGCAAGGTTTATATGATTTCCCTACTACATCCCTCTATTTGATTCTGAGTATTAGCTTTGTCCTTCATATTTTCTCCTTAAAAACATGGTTTAATAATAGGGCCTGTATTCCATCAATCATGCTTTAAATAAACACTGATTGGCCAGGCAGGAAGTATAGGAAGGTCAACCAGACAGGAAGTAGAGGTGGGGCAATGAGAACAGGGGAATGCTGGGAAGGAAGAAGCCCATTCCTCCTGAGTTCTGCCCAGACCACTAAAGAAGCAAAATGTGACCTACCCTACTGTGAAAGATACTGAGCCATGTGGCTAGTATAGATAAGAACAATGGGTTAATATAAATTATAAGAGTTAGTAAGAAGCCTGAGCTAATGGGCCAATCAGTTTATAATCTTATGGAGACCTCTGTGTGATTTTCTTTGGGTCTAAGCTTGCCGGGTTGGCCAGGGCAAAAAGCACGCCCTCGGTTTATTAGGGACAGGGTAACGACTTATATACCCCCTGAATGAGGGCTTGGGGAGTAGGGCACAGGAGCATGGAATCTGGCCGCGTGGTCCCAGTCACGTAACCTACATCCGGTCAGGTAGGCCAAGAAGTCAGGAGTTGCCACACCTAGTTCCCTGGATAGCTGGAATTTAAGGCAGTTCCGCTATCAGATTAGGTTCTTTAGCAATTAGCGAATAGCTAATTGGGTGTGGGGCAGGTTTTGCCAATAGGACTATTCTTAACATAATTATGGGTTTGGGGTTCCCTGCAGGCTCCCCAAGGTGATGGTTTCTGTAACAATCTTTAGGGGGGGGAAACGGCTCCCAACATATTCCTCCTTTCTTATATAAAGGCAAGTAGTTATAGGTGGAGGGCACCAAGACAGAGTCAACCATGGTGTCAGATCTAAAGGAGAGGGGACTGGGACAAGGAGAGACCCTCCTCTCAACTGGTGAAGCAATTAACCTCTCCTGGGAACAGAGGGGGGAGGCTTTGACAAAAAAAAAAAAAAAAAAAAAAAAAAGAAAAAAAAGGTTAACAACTGAACTATCACTTATACCAGTTAGGGGAGAGACAATCAGTTTTCTACGATGAGTGACACTGAGCATGTCAACTAATTCTGGGTAAGCCTCATGTTCAGGAGTAATTGACCAACAACATATAGTTGGACTCCACAGGATTTTGTCTGTGCTTTATTTGGTTACAAGTTGGGCTTTTTGTTTGTTTTCAATCTTTTTTTCTTTCTTTTCTTGGTATGACTTTCTTGTTTCTAAGTTTTGGAAGATTTTATTGTTGTACAGGATTTTTGCTTCTTGTTAAAGAAAGAACTTAAAGTTGGGTGGGTAGGGATGGGGAAAAGATCTGAAGGGACTTGAGGGAGAGGAAGAATATGATCAAAGTGTATTTGAATTTGAAAATTGTTTTAAATAATTGAAAACATAATAAATTAATTTAAAAAAAAAAAAAAAAAAAAAAAAAAGCACGCCCTCATGTTACAGAATGGTGCTCAACCTAATGTCATAAAGAATGAGGCACTTTTAGAAACGATACAGTCTTTACAGGCTGATAATGGCCAACTAAAAGGGAAATTCAGCACTCTGGTGAAGTATACAACCAATTTGACAAACAAAACCCAGTCAATGACAGAGAGTGCTGAGACATTGTCTGAGAGAATTATTATGTATTAATTGGACTCTGTCAAATGGTTATGATAGATTGACTGATAAAATGTTTCTCCAAAAAGGTAATATACGTGCTATAAAAATTATGTCCAAGGATAAGATGTTATCTTTACTGAACAGACATCACACCTTAAAATCCTCAATGAGGGTATTAGAACAAAGCACCAGATAGGAGGTCCAAACTTTACAAAAGGTAGTGGTAAAAGGATTTTAAAAGATTAAGGAATGTATCAAATTTGATGACCAGGGACAAAAGGTACAAAGACAAAATTTAGCCTTGTCAGTACGGAACAAACTCCAGGATAGCTCACCCAGAGTTCTACTTCCTATCCAGTGATATCAGAAAAAGCATCTGACACCAAGTACCCTAAGGTCTCTGAAAATGGTCTGTCAGCTATACTAGGCCTTAGGCAAAGTTGGCTGCTTCAATGTTGTAAATGAGTTTGGGTGATTGCTCAGGTAGCCAACTGTCTCTATCATATACTGCTCAACTCAAGCAATATTATCTCCCTTCTCAGGCCTTCGATGAGGTTGAAGATTAGATAGTCGTAGTTACGTCATCTTATAATTCAGCCAAGTCTATTTCTGATGCAAGACTTAGACTCTTTGGAATGGAATGTTTATTAAAATATTTATCATGTGTTCCTTGCTTAATATTGTTTATGTTAGTTGTAATTTTATACTTGATACCTGTTCCTATTGTAGTTTTGTATTGGTTTTGGATCGCTCTTGTTTAGACAAAAAGGGGAGGTGATGGGGAATCTTTGTCAACCAATTATCTTTAAGAGTGGAACCAAGTTAGGGCACACAGCCCAGGTGCTCTCTCTCTCTCTCTCTCTCTCTCTCTCTCTCTCTCTCTCTCTCTCTCTCTCTCTGTGGTTCCCTTGCAGCACAGCTGAGCTTGGACTTCTTATTCCTGTTTCGTGAGTTTCCCCCTTATAATAAATAAAAATATGATTGTTTTATCTTTTAGCTAGCCTGGTTATTTCCTGAATTGAGCTAACTTCAATATGCAGGCAACAGGAAGATAATAAGACACACTAGCCTGGCTAGAGCTTCTGAGACCTCCAAGCCTACACCCAGTGATCCAGTTCCTCCAACAATGTCACACTTACTCTAATAAGGTCACACCTCCCAATAGTGCCAGTCCCTATGAGCCTATGGAGCCATTTTTACTCACACTACCACAGACATCCAGGCTGTTTCCCTTTCCTGGATATTGGGAACAGAGAAGCAATGACCATGAATGAGCAGGTACCAGTGCCCTTGAGTGATATAGATGGATCATATGGGGCATTTATTTTTAGCTTTTTTTTTTTTTGAGGGACCTCTGCATTGATTTCTGTAGTGACTGCACAAGTTTGCACTCCCACTAGCAGTAAGTCTTTCCCTTTCCCTATATCCATACCAGTATTTATTTTGTTTACCTTAGCCATTCTGACGAGGGTGAGATTAAAATCTCAAAGTAGTTTTAATTTGCCCTGATTGCTAAGGATGTTGAACATCAAAAAGAAATGCTTTTCAGACATTTATATTTTATCGTTTGAGAACACTGTTTAATTCTGTGCCTCATTTTAAAAATTGGGTTTTCTCAATGTTGACTCACTTTAGTTCTCTTTTATATGTTCCAGATACTAATCATCTGTTAGATATATACCTGGAAAAATATTGTTCTTCTTCTGTAAGCTGTCTCTTGAGTGATGGTGTCCTTTGCTGCACAGAAAGTTTTTAGTTTTATGAGGTCATTTATTAATTATTGACCTTAATGCCTACGATATTGAGTTTGTGTTTAGAAAATACTTTCCTTTGCCAGTGAGTTCAAATACATTCCCTAAATTTTCCTTTATTAGAGCCAGATATACAGTTTTATGTATAGGTCTTTGATCCTTTGGAGTTAAGTTTTGTGCAGAGAGATGCAGGTCAAGTTTCATTTTTCCGTCATTATATCATTTTCTATCATTATATCTTATACCTGTAGCTATCAAGTTTGACTAGCACAATTTGTTGAAGATGCTGTCTTTTCTACAATGTGTATTTTTGGCTTCTTCATCAAAAAATTATGTGACTGCATGAGTGTGGGTGTATATTAAGGCCCCCAATTCTATTGCACTGATGTATGATTCTGAATCTGTATTTATGCTAGCACCATGCTGTTTCCATTAGTATAACCCTGTAGGTATTACGGTATTACTTGAAATCCTTGAAGGTGGTACCTCTAGCAGTTGTGTTGTTATTTAGAATTGCTTTGGCTGTCCCAAGTCTTTTGTATTTACATATGAAATTTAAGATTATTTCTTCAATTTCTTTGAAGAACTGAATTAGAATTTTGGTGGGGGTTGTTGTAATTTAGAAAAATCAGTGTGCACAAGAAAGATGCCATGCAACAGAGCTCACATGGATAGGGTTTTTATGAAGGGAAAGGAAATATAAAAAGAGGAAGACCAGCCTCTGGGGACAGGAGCAGCAGAAGAGAAAAGAGAAGAGAGAGAGAGAGAGAGAGAGAGAGAGAGAGAGAGAGAGAGAGGCAGAGAGAGAGACAGAGAGAGAGAGAGAGAGACAGAGAGAGAGAGACAGAGAAAGAGAGATGGGAGGTGGGCAGGGCCCTTTTAAAAGGGAGGAGTAGTGAATGTTCACAGGAGGTGCTCTTAGTGGCTACAATTGAGGGTGTAGCCTATCAGAGCAAAGGCAGGCCAGTATAGAGGCCTGAATACTAATAGGGATAGTGTTGAGTCTGCAGAATACTTTTGGTACAATGGGCATTTTCACAATATTTATCTTGTCAACACATGAGAATGGGAGGTCATTTCATCTTTTGGTATCTTTAGTATCTCCTTAAGTTTATATTTTTCAGTATTCTAATGTCTTTACTGTGCAAGTCTTTCCATTCCTTGGTTAGATTTATTCCAAGGGTTTTTTTGTTTGTTTGTTTGTTTTGAGGCTATTGTAAATGGTATTCTTAGTCAGTGTTCTATTGCTGTGAAAAAAAAAAAACACCATGACCAAGGCAACTCTTACAAAAGAAAGTCTTTAATTGGGGCTTGCTTGCAGTTCAGAGTTTAGTCATTATCCTCATGGCAGGGAGCATGGAGGCATGCAAGCAGACACGTTGCTGGAAAAACAGCTGAGAGTTCCACGTCTGGATCTGCAGGCAACAGCAAGAGGCAACACAGGGTCTGACTTGGGCTTTTGACAATTTAAAGCCCACCACCAATTACACACTTCCTCCAATGAGGCCTGACCTACTCTAACAAGGCCATACCTCTGAATTCTTTTCAAGTAATGCCACTCCCTCATGACTAAGCTTCCAAATGCATGATGCATGAGTCTATGGGGGCCATTCTTATTCAAATCACTACACACTATAACAGCAATAATGCTGCTATAAACTAGACACCAGAAGTTAACAAATAAAAAGTGCCAAGAATTCAGTTACTTCTTTTGGAATTGTTGGGCAGTATGATCCCATAGACACCCAAACATTACAGGCTATTTCCACTGCTCTTTGTTACTTGCCCTCCAGTACTTGACCTTCAGTCTATTGCTGAAGACACCACCTATCTGAATCATAGAACATGGAGAAATCAAGTTGGTATTGACCTGGATTCATTACTAGTAGCTATCTTTCATAGTTGTAACCATGCTACTTCAGGAGAAAAATAATCATCAGGCATATCCAAGTGGGAATCTTGTGAGCTATACTAATGACTGGCCTGGCAAGACCTTTTCATTAGATGGTGTAATAGTGGCACCAGATCATAGGAGTAACCAACTACTTTGTGACTGGATTTAAACCCCACTCCATCAGATGAATCCCATACCTGGCACCTTCACTGGATCAAGAGCTTACTGCTACACAGGCTGTAGGCAGGCACTATGGGTGAATCTACTATTGTTTTGGTAAATGGACATATAATTAGACAACTCCTAATGACTTCTCTTTCCACTCTTAGATACTTTATCTCTTAACCCTCATCTGAGAAGCATGTATTTGCAGTAGATGGTGATTAACAGGGAGACCTACAACTTGTCAAAGTGTTGAAGATAAGAGACTACAGAATGCTCAAACTACATTCATCCACTCCTCCAAAGCTCAGATTTCATTGTGGGAGAGGGGATGAGAAAGGTCTAAGAGTCAGAGGTGGCAGATGACTATAAGGAAACAGTGTGTGCTCTGGCCAGCAGAGCATCTGCACATATGAACTGACAGTCGATCGAGACAGCATGCACCAAACCTGTGTGTTTAAACGCCAAATCCCAGCATAGAGTGAGTGTTAGTGATGAAATCCCACCCCTAACCATTGGGTTATAGGCAATTTTTAACTGCTGGGAGGAGAATTTAAGAGAGTGTCCCTGGAAAGTTGACTGTGCACCGGTAGAAAGCCACACATCTACGAATATTTGGACAGCAAAATTTGGTCTTGGTGGTTTTAAAACAGTAATTTGAAAAAGGACACAAAGTTGGGTGAGTAGGGAAGGGAAGGTAGATCTGGGAAGAGTTGGAGGAGAGGGGTACATAATCAAAACACACTGTATAAAAATCTCAAAGGAATAATAAAAAATTTAAAAATACAAATTAAGTTTTAAGTTATATGCAGATGAGATAGTATCCTTTACTATCTATCAGTGATGCTATGGAGTCCTCCAACATCTTCAGGTTGTCTAAGAACCCATTTGCTAACTCACCTGTAAATTGACCTTGAGCACATTATAATAAAGAACTAATCTCTCCCCTCTCTCCTTTGGAGTAATTAAAGTAACAGCTATTGAATATTCATTAAAGTTAAAGAGCAGCAGCTGGAACAGAAGTAAGCAGCATCATGGGGGCCGTAAGATGCTTAGCACTTCACATCACCCCATGAATAAAAGTATGTTGTAGGGGTTTGGGGACTAGACCATACAGTTGCAACTGCTATCACGGGTAATTCACTAACACTGAGTAAGAATTCAATTTCCCACTAAAATCAATGAGGAATGTGAATGAGTTGCAGACAATCTATCAATTCTTTAAAAGCTAGCCACAGAGGGACTTGTACTTAAAATGAATTTGAACAGGAGAAAAAAAATAGCTTGTCAGCTTTATTTTTGATAACAAATAAAACATTCCACATTTAACTGGAGAACATATGTACCAGAACAAATTCTCTCAAGCTTCCCCACTTATACAATGCTTACACAAAAATGTGCACAGATGTTCTACAATGTGGACATTTTATACCCAGGCCCCTTGGAGGCTGCAGGAAAAGAAGCTGTATTCATCTTCTCTGCAGCACCCAGCTCTGCTGTTTTCTCTCTGTAAGTGGGTTCTCCCACAGCTAGGCAACATGTCAGTACCAGCAATTACGGCTACAACAGCTGAATGCCGTCGATCCTTGAGCGCTGCTATAACCACATTCTCCCACAGAGAAAGGTGTCACTACGGTTTAAATTATTAACATTAACCAGGGCAGTAGTGTGTCTCACAGTACATGCACACTGACTTCTGTAAAGAAGAAAAATGGACCAGCTGAAGAACAGAACAAGAAACACGTTCAAAGTGTAGCTACAGCAGCATGGGAGACATCTGGAAATATGCACTCACTGCCATAAATATGCTACTCCAAGGTTTTCTGTCAAAATGAAGGGTTTACCTTAAGGGGTCATAGAAAATCGAGACAGCAGAAAACAAAGTACTAGAAGAGATTTTAGTTTAGGGAAGGAAAACCACATGGAAGGAGTAAATGCAAGAGTTACTTTTTCTCTTTGTTCTATTTCTATACATTTTAATATAGCAGATGAATCTTATAGTAAGGTAAAAAAACCCCTACTTTCTTTAGCCTAGCTAACAAACTTCAAAATATGCAGTTGAAGGAGAATCAGAAGCTTATTTCCTGGACCAAGTCCAGTATCTCAAACTGGGCAAGAAGAACTTGAGATAAGAAAATGACTTGCCAAAGAAAACAAGGAAAGCTCTCTTGCGCTCTGGTAGAAAAGCTAGACTATCAAGAATAAGAGTCAGGACTTGCCGGGCTTTTGGAAACAAATACTGCTAATCCTCCTTGATCTCAAGATGAACGTGGAAAAAAGTATCCTTTGTGTACTGTAAAGAGGAACTTCCCCAACACACTGTTCACATGTTCAAATGGGTAAGGAAATCTCATTTTCAATGAAATGTTCATGTTTAAATTTTCATGCTTAAAGACTATCAAGGTATTGAGCAAAGCCCTGAGAAAAAATAAATGGGTCGAAATAAGAACTGAAGTTGTAATTTTGTGAACAAATTACTATATTTAAAATTTTGTGGAAGATATAAAGAAATAATTTGGGATTGGGGAAAAAGCAGGATGATCATCCTAATTTTTAACCTTCAAGTCTAAAGAAAACAGACAACAGTGAACAAAAGCTGTACTGAAGTAAGAAGTAAAGATTTCCTGAGGAGGAAAGGGCAGGCAATGCAAACAAGAACAGCAGGCTAACAAAACTGTGTGCAATGACTGGAACTCCCCTGGTCTCTCACAAGTTCTGAGACACATTCCTACTGCCATTCACCTGCCCTTCCAGAATGTTTCTTGGTTTTCTCTCACATCTGTTTCCAAAGCAGTTCAGTGGTCTATGAGAGCTGGCATTTTTAGCTCAAAAATTGCTTCTAATTTTGTGCACATTTTAAAATGAAAATAGAATTACATCACTTTCTCCCTTCTCTCCCTCCAGCCCCTCCCAGGTATCCTCCCTCCAGCCCCTCCCATACCACCTTCCTACAGGCACTCTCAAAATATATTTAAATTGCTTTTCCTGGCTTGTTTGTTTGTTGGTGAAGAGGACCAATCCAGGACCTTGCAAACTTTTTAAGCAGGCATCTCTGGGCTCCGTCCTCGCTTCTTGGCTTGTACTAATTAACAGGCCTAGCTAGACTTATATAGTATCAACAGTTTGGGTATTTTAGCATAATGGGTTAAAACAACCTTTTTGGCAAAATATGTAGCCTGATCACTAAGGAAGAGAAATCATACTCCAAACTCACTGAAATAAGTTTGATAACTGTGAAAAGCTGTAGAGTGTTTGAAGAATCAGGCTTAGATAAAATGGATGTAAAAATATATACTTCAATACTTGATCCTCTACACCCGCGGTTCTCAACCTTAATGTGGTGGCGCTTTAATACAGTTCCGAATGTTGTGGTGACCATAAAACTATTTTGTTGCTACCTCATAACTGTAATTTTGCAGCTGCTATGAATCACAATGTAAATATCTGATATGCAACCTCCATAGAGGTTAGGACCCACATGTTGAGAACCAATGCTCTACTCAAAGCCCCATATAACAAACAGATCATAAGCGATGAAGGTAAATGACAGGCTTTGAGTAATCACTGTGTATCAGGTTATCTTACTCCACAGTTCTAAAGTAGGTGTAACTGTTCCTTCCTTATTATCCTTATGAAGGAGTAATTTCATTATACAGATGAGGAAGCTGAGACAGAAAAGCAATTCCTGCATGTATTTAAAAGGTCTAACGGGGAACTTTATCCTTGAGCCAACTTCAGCCTAAGTTTTTGGATACGAAAGATAGCTGGTTTGAAAATGTCAGGGCTGAATCATTTTCCAAGAATTTCTGATGATGTCGGTTTTCACTGTACTTTCAGTTAATAAGAGGGAACATTTTTAATAAAACATAAACTAGCAACTTCCAGTTTTATTAGCTCTTGATTCAAAAGGGGTTTGCACCACTACTAGTGCCTTTTTAAACCTAATTATTTTATAAAGTCTTGCCACTTTTAAACATTAATTTCCCCTTAAAATGATTATTTAATTTGAAATACGTATATATTATGTGAGTACTCCTAAGAGTATATGGTTTCATCTTCCTTTGTAGATTTGTTCCTGGTCACCCAATTTGACTATGGACATTACAGGCAGCCTTGAAACTTTTATGTTTTCACTTCCCTGATAATGGCTTACCAATGTATTGAGAGCCATCATAGATTTACCAGAGTTTGTCATAAAATTTTAATATGTAAGTGTATAATTGAAATTGAGTAATTAGCAAACATCATTAGTACAATTTATGTTAGAAATTAAGTCCTTAATATCAAGAATGGTGAGATGTACATTTTATATAATTCACTGCAATCTGATTTATCATTTCTATATTCCAAATTTTTTGGTAAGGTTTTCTAGTTTTTCATTCAACCATATTATTTTATATTAACCTTTAATATTCTGAAACACCGTAATGAAGAATTCTCAGTATTTACTTGTGCTGGGAATGTAGCTCAGTTGGCTGAATACACATCAGGCCTTGGTCCCAGCGCCTAGAAAGCAGAACCATGAAATTAGCTTGTAAAGATAGAACAGGTAAGGCATAGCCTTGTACATTCCCAAATGCGCATGTTTATCTTGAACAGATAGACAAGATCTTTGGAATTCAAGACAGAGAACAACGTAGAGGGGTAATTTCCAATTCACAAGACAAGTAAAAAAGTGGCATTCAGGGCTCGTGGGAAAATTCGAGTGTAAATACTACACACACTTATCCCACGAGATCCGCCAGACAGGTAGAGGACGCCTTTGAGTGGGTCGGTTTTGGACACCTATGAAGATGTCTTTCCAGATCCCAGCAAAGGTCTGTTCCTCCACGCCCCCGATGGCAGCCTGAACTGAGTTCGAGCATCCGGAGGCACAGGGCTCTGACTGAAACCCCGCCGGCCGATCTTTCCACCTAGACCTGACAGGCGGCTTGAGAGTCCCACTCCGGACAAACACCGGCCACGCAGACAGGACGCGAAGGTGTGCATCATGAGGGGGAGACGGCCGGTTCGGCGATGCGCCTGACTCTGCATCCCGGCCTCGATCTGAGTCCGCGCACGCGCGAGGCGGCCCCCGGGAGAGTAGCCCGCGACAGGACTCCATCCCGCTGAGCGGTGCCCCGGCCGCGCGCGGCTCCCGGAAGGGGGCGGGGCCTCGGGCGGCCACGCCCCCGGCGCGCACAAGCGCGGGGGTGTCCGGCCGCGCCGCGTTTCCGGCGCGCTCCCCCGCGTCCCGCGTCCCGTGGTCTCGCCCGCCCCCGCTGCCATGTTGGATTGTGCGGCAGTCGCCGCCGCCGCCGCCGCCAGAGGAGTGGAGGAGCAGCGAGTTTAGCGCAGCCGCCGGAGTGCGAAGACAACGACCATCCGGGCCGAGCCGAGCCGGGAGGGAGCCGGGAGCTTCCCCGTCTGCACGCGGTCCCAGGGCGCCCGCCGTCAGCTCCTTCCCTCGGCCTCCGCTCGCCGGAGGAGCGGCGGGATGCTGCGCTTGTGACTGCCGGCCCGCGTCCCTGTCACCCCGAGTGGGACCGAGTGCTCGCCCACCTCCCGAGGAGACAGCCCTGGACGCTGCACCCCACCGGCGACACCATGAGCTCGGGCCAGCAGCCTCCGCGGAGAGTCACCAACGTGGGCTCCCTGCTGCTCACCCCGCAGGAGAACGAGTCGCTCTTCTCCTTCCTCGGCAAGAAATGTGTGGTCAGTGGCCGAGACCCCCGTCGCCACCCTCAGCGTCCCGTGGCGGGTTCGGGCTGGGGGGGGGGGGGAGAACTGGAGAGTAGGAGGGAGAAGGGGGCGGGCGCGGTGTGCGACCGGGGTCCCGCTGCGGGCCAGGCCTCCAGCCTCCGTGGGCCCTGGTGCTGCCCTCGCCCTGCTCCCCGGGTGCAGGCCGGCCCGGCCGGGAGCCGCCTCCCCGAGCTGCAGGAGAACAAGGGAGTGTCACCTCTGCAGGCCTGCCCAGAAGTTCAAGTCGGGGTCCGCGCCCTTGCTGCAGGTTCAAACTTTACTCTAGACCACAAGGGAATTTTCTTCGTGCACCAGCAGCTTAATCTCAGGACGGAATCCCGGCACTGGCCCCTGCTTTACTTCCTACTTCTGGATCTGGGTTGTCTTAACAATGCTAGAGGTTTTAGGAGTGGATAGATGGGGGGAAAGAAGCGCATCGGACTTTCGATCCTTCTTTAGGATTCCAGGAGAAGATAAAGTGGAGTGCAGATTCACGGACGCCGGATCAGAGCTAGGGGCAGGAAATGCGCCTGCTCCCCATTGCAAAGAAACAGGGTTTAGTTCTCCAGCGTTCACGCCTAGGCCTAGTTTCTGCTCTACGCCCCACTGTTTTGTCCCCCCCCTTGCATTGGTAAGAAGGGGTACCACTCAACCATGTGTAAAGAAGCCCCAAATTGTAGTAGTTCTTGACTATTGGAGTCAAAAGTGATTCTGATTCTGAGTTTGGTCCGTGGGGCCAATCCCAACTCCAGATGGCGGATTGGGAGCGAGCAGTTCTGTGGGAAGGGGAATGTGTGTTGTTGACGGAAGCATTCGTTACGTTGGCTGCAGGCGCTTCTAGGGCTGGGAAGGTTCACCCTGGTTCAAGCCTTATCTTGATCTTGCCTAGGTGACTTTTGAGTTGGGGGGGGGGAGATTGTTGAAATGCTGGATGGCCCCTTGCTAGCAGCCGCTGCTGAGAGTGGAACCCAGGAAACACCCAGAGAAGTTTCTGCTGAACAGGACCATGATATATTTTTCGTTAGCAGTGCTGGATAGGTCAAATCAGACTACACCTGCATAAGAAATTAAGAGTAGACAATTTCTGGAAAGTTACCGGCTTAATTGTTAACTTCGTGAGGTTACTCTTTGTATCTACTTTTGGAGACTAAATCGTTCCATTGGACTTAAGATGTATTTCTTGTTCTAAAATTGAGACTTTAAAGAACACTAAGTCCACAACCAGAAGTAGCAAGCAGTGGTTCAAAAAAGAAAAAAAAAAAAAAAGATGGGGGAGACAAACTTGAAAGATGAAGAAAGTCCTTCCCCCTATATAGTATTTTAAACAGCTGAGAAAATGGAGCCCTTGGCCCCAAGTCACACAGTAATTTGGGAATGTAACTGGAACTGTGTGCCCAGTCCCTTAGTACTTTCCACTACATCATGTTGTTTGGAGAGGGTTTTTTTCCCCTTAATGATTTGGTTATCAAAAGTGGTGTTAAAGGAATAACTACTTCAATTTTATATAAGACTAATCTCACTATAGTGTAAGTTTCTTAACAAAGCATTACTTTTTGCGTGTTTTCGGTTTAGGAATGTCTCCAGCTCTTTTAAGGTGAGCTGCCTGCAAGCAGGGAAAAGGTCAATTTTGCTGGTTTCATTTAGCATACAGTCTTATCAACATTAAGTAGCTTAGTGTGTTCACATACCAGCCCCGTGAACTTCAGGCATGGAGGGCATTGCATTTATGTGCCAGTGTACTCATTGCTCAGAGCTTAAGTGTAGTGTTTACCCAGGGTTTCAAGGAAATGACACACGGGGATATATTCTGATAGACAACGATAGCATGGCTCACAGTAAGCACAAGTGTTTTTGCTGAGTCGGTCAGTGCCCAATTTCTTTACATCGTACCTTATCAGCTTCACCTTTTGAATTGTAGTAATTTAAAACCACATTGTTGTTGCCTTGTCTTGTAAGATGAAATTGTGAAAATTAAAATTGGGAGACTGGTTTAATAGAGAGTGATATAAAATGGATGTTTTGGAATAATCTTTATAAGCTTTGCTCTCTTCTTTGTTGTTTAAAACAGCAGTGAATTGCATTGTTTCATAAACCAGGCAATAAATTTCTAGGCCAGATCAAATGTAGTAAGCTGATGCATACATTCAGAGCTCTACCTGTGAAGTCAAGAAATGAGACTAGTTATATGGTGCCAGATTATTAAGCAAGTTCTTCATTCCTCATTTCATCGAATAAAAGCGTATTGAGTAACTGAATGTTGAGGTTAAAAAAAAAATCAAAATTGATGCTTGTCCTCAGGGAATTTAGTGTCTGATAGGGAAACAGCCTGTAAAGTGATGGGCAAGTCAGTGCTTAAGTTCCTGTCCCAAGCAGAACTGCAGTCAGGAAATGTGTGTTTGAGCTCAAGGTCTCTTTGGACAAGCTCTTTAATGCTTTTAGAGATTGCAAATTTTAGAGATAGCAAACTAGGTTTGCTTTTCCTACATGTTAAATTGCAATGCTGTCTCATGAAGTGGGTGTGTTGGTCAGAAGTATATATACTACCCAAAAACCTATTATCAAAGGATGAGACCCATAGGTGAGAGTGGAAGAGGAGATAAGTAGTATCTCATTAGTTGTGAATGATTGGTTTTGTGGAGGAAGTGAATCTTAGATATCTGTTGCTATGGCGTGGTTTTAATAATTAGACTTTATGTATATTAGGGCTTCATTTAAAGTTAAATGTAATATGTGAATATGTGTTGTAACTTAACATTGGGTTAGTAGTTCTAATGGTATTATTACTTAGAGTATTGTCTCAAATTTAAAGAGCAAGATTCATTTATCTTTTTGACAAGGTTTCTCTGTGCCTTGACTGTCTTGGAACTTGCTCTATAGATAAGGCTGGTCTTGAACTCAGAGACCTCCTGCCTCTGCTTCCCAACTGCTGGGATTAAAGGTGTGTGCTACTGTGCCCAGCAGGATTCATTTATCTTAATTGTGAAGTCTGTTGACTTTCAGGTAGAGTAATAGTTTGCTTGTGTAATTCTTGCCACGTGGAATTTAATTTGTGTAGTCCCAAATAAGTAGGGAGTGGGGGAGAGAAAAATCTGTAGCTAGTTCTCTCCCGCCTTCTTTGTTCTGAAAGGATTGAGGATGGTGAGGATTTGTCATTTTTTTCCTGCCATTTTGTTTGTTTGTTTGTTTGGTTTGGTTTGGTTCTGTTTTGTTTTCACTGTTAGTGATTCTTAGATTTTTTTTTTATTAATTAGTGTTAACCTTCATTTCCTTTACTTCTCGGCCCTTGTTTTTATTACTCATCTCCATTAGTTAAATTGTGTTTCCTGACTTTGTACACAGTTCTGAGAGATGGACCTAAAAAGCCTTGGTACTTTTCTATAGTTTTTACATCTCTTACAGGTGAGCGAATACTCTTGGTTGGGTAATTATAATTGCTCATTTGATTCAGCCTAAGGAACGTGGTCAGCATTTCTTACTGCTTGATCAAGTTGAAAAACTTCATACTCTTGGCAGATGTTATCTGGAGTTCAGTCTTTCTTTCTTAAGTTTCCTTCTCCTGCTAAGCTAATATAGGTGGTAGGAGTGGCTGACAGCTGTTTTAAGTCACCTCTTGTGTGTGTAGCAGTTCTTAAATACATATAGAGGGAGACATGATAATCTTCTTGAAGATGACCTGAATTAAGGCAGTAGTAGTAGAATGAAAGTAGGAAATGCCTTTGACCTTGAGGAGTGAGGAAAGAAAAATTCGTGTCATTTGTAATACACAGCCATGAAAAATGCCCTCCTATAGTGTAGGAAGAAGGTGAGCACCAAAGTATGATGCCTTGTGGACTAAGTGAGCAGAGAGTTGGGGAGAACATAACCTACATTGTAAGTCTGGTCGTTTTTAGTTCTCAGAGTGGGCACGTTCTCAACTCAAGCATCTGGATCTCCAAAAGGCTCTTACTAAAGGGTTTAAAGAATTCCACAGTTAGATAAATCATGCTGCCACCTATGAAATACTTGAGGAATTTATAGAAGCGTATGAAGAATGTTGTTATTGATACTATTCAGTGTTTGTTTACATTTCCTAATGTAAATTGATAAGGGGATTTTAGGGTTAAAAATTGCTTTGATTTAGGTAAATCAGTTCTAACAATTTTGTTTACAGTTAGTTCAGTATGAAGTCTCTAAAGGTGAACTTTTGAATACACCTCTGAAGAGTTTCTGAAGCTCTGTACTGTGTCCCTCTTAAGCCCATCCCTGCCTACTAGTTCTGCCACTGCTTGGCCAGTTCCCATTCTATTATGGGACAGTGTTGAGTATTTTATATAAAATACATAATTATAAAAGTTATCCTTTTAGTGTAAAAATACTACTTAATGGTTAATACCAACCTACCCAGTCTAGAAATAAAATGAAGTGTACTAGACTAATACAGCAGGCTTGGCTAGGACTTTTTTTTAATCAACCATGCTGGAATCTGTTGGCTGAAGTTCTGAAGAGGACAATTCCACCTGTAGTGCTGCTGAGCAGTTTCAGTCATGAAACCAGCATTGTAGACTTCAGAAACAGAATATGTATTTTATTTATTTATCGAGGAAAGGTTTATGTCTGGCCTCAAGCTTGCAATGTTGGCGTGATTGCGCGTAATTCCTAGCTCTTGCCTTCAGCCCCAGAGTTATGGGATTGCTGATATGTACATCACAGCCTAACCTTTAGGGCGTAAAGCATGATTTATTTCGAATTTATAAAAACTGGGAAGACTAAGATTCAGATGAAACACATGCTGATAGTATTTCATTTATTTTATTTCTGTGCATATTCCATAGATTTTAAATAAATGATTTTAACACAAGTATGATGTTAGCCTTTTCAATTTTAGGTAGAAAAATAATTTTAAAAGAGCAGATAGTTAGACTGTATCATATATTATTTTGTAGGTCTAGAAGTCACAGCTTTTTTCCATCAGGTGATAACCTAGTATTATGAATGCAGTTCATTTTTACTAAAAAAATTCTTATTCACCTTTATAAAGTCTGTACTGCTATTTGTAACTAAGTCTTTACTGGCTTACTAATAATCTAAAATAGTAATTCTTTAACTGTTATTAGTTATTAGAAGCTATTTGGCGTCTTCAGCTGTGTTCACAAATGCTGCATAACAAATAAAAACCATGTTTATTGGCTGCATTACTGTCAATCTTAGTAGAAGTAGTAGATGATTCCATCATTTTAATGGTAATAAATGATAGTGAGAAAACAAATTGAAAACTCCAATCTCACTTTTTTGTTTTGTATTATAAGTGTGTGACACAGTGCTAACCTGCCTAGCATATGGCAGGTTTGGTATTCCTAGGATGGCCAAAAGTAGTCAGGAAAACTCAGTTTAGAAAGTAGAGTCAGGTGAGAATTATGTAGTAAGTTCATATTTTAATTATTAACATTTAATTCATTATTCTAGACTCTAGGCTTCCTTTGTAGTAGTAATCATTTAGTCTTGTTTTTAATTTGTTATTGAAGACCATATCATATCTGTAAAAGAAATGCCCATTGAGATTTGCTAGATTGACGCAAAGGGAAAATGAAAGAAATCTAGAAACACATAACAATGTATTGGGATTATCACAAAGCTATAGGCTTAGTAACAGTTTAAGTTTTTATTTATAAAGTTAAACTTTTACCTTAGAAACTAGAACTGTTTACAAAGTCCTTACCAGATCTGTAGTTTCACATTGTAAAAAATTAAATCTTTTCCATAGTATTGATTATAGAAGTTTAGGTTTCAGGGTTACTGAGGGGACAGTCTAGTCCTTGTTAGCCTTGGCCAACATTAGAGAAGGATGGCATATTACTTCTGGTTGCTGTGACACTGCACGTGGAACAGAATGATTATGAGGTTTCGGCCCATCTTAGGAAGGCATGGCAGCAGACCAGTGAGGCAGTGAGGGTGGGGTGAGCACATGCTATTTCTTGGCTTGCTTTCTCCTTATGTCATGTTTATTCAGTTGGGGGCCCCCAACCTACTGGATGTTGCTGCTCATTTAGTATGGTTCTTCCCTATCCCGGTCTGGAAATGCCTTCACAGGTATGCCCAGAATGTCTCTCCCTAAATCATTCTAAATGCGGTGACGTTGACAATGAAGATTAACAATCACAATGATTTTTCAAAATGAGTTGGACTAGAGAGATGCTTTGTTTACCCAAAAAGTGGTATTTTACATATTGTGCATTTTAACCTTTTTATGTTAGTGGTATATTTCCTTGTCCATTTATTCCTATTGTATTCTTTTTATTCTTGCATTTAATGCCATATCATTACTTTTATGAAGTTACAGTTATATGTAATTTATTGGTCTGCATTGATGCTATAACAAAATACCACAAATCAGGTAGTTTATAGAACAATTTATTCTCTCATTGTTCTGGACCTAAAAATCTAAAATCAAAGTACTAGCAGGGTTTGTTCCTTCTGGAGAAACAGAAAGAGTCTATTTCTTCTAGTGTATAGCAGTTACTGACAATCCTTAAGATTCCTTGATGCCAGTCTCTGCCCGTACAAATAACATGACATGGTGTGCTCACTCTTCTCCATTTATAAAGGACACCAGTCATATTGCATTAGGGCCAGCCCTAATGACCTTATTTTATCTTGGTTATACTTGTAAAGACCTCTTTTCCAAGTAGGATTGCCTTCACAGATAAGAGGGTTAGGATTGCAAGGTAGCTTTCTGGAGGACACAGTTCTAGTTAACATCAGTATGTATTTTGACTTTCAAAAGAAAGGTTCAGTAATGTAATAAACATTCAAATGTCTCTTTTTCAGTATTTACATCGAATAAGTTGTAAGGAAGAAAACTAGGCCACACCATCAAAAGTACTTACTATGTGGCTAGATAAGGGCCAGCTGCCCTCCAGGCAGTTGCTACAAACTACATTTTCCTCAGCACCGGGCATTTAGAAAATGTCTAACTGGTGAAAGAGTCTCATTGTTTTATTTGTAGTTTTTGTGAAAGTGAACATCTATCTGTTGAGCATGCATATTGTTCTTAGGCCATTTGTTTTTCTCAGTGATTTGGAAGAAGTACTGGATAATAGTTCGTATCATATTATTTTGGAAACTTGTTTACCTTTTGCTAAAATTATCTTGATGCTTGTGGTCACTCTAAAAATCTTAAATTTTCCTATGAGTATTATTTTATTACATCCCCCCCCCCCAAAAAAAAAAAGCTTTATTTTCATTTGGTTCAAGGTTCGGGAGTGATGGGCATGGGCTCCAGGAAGCTTACAAAGTTGTGTAGTGGCAGGAGAGACTCAGGCATCAGCTGACTGCTCCAGAGTCCAGGACTTCTGGTAGTACTTGCGGTTGTGCTTCTTAGACTTCCCCAGGGACAGCTGGGCCTGGACAGCACTGTCTTCTTAATAAGCTTCATCTCCTCATCTGGAAGTAGCCCTTGTGGGAATCTCAAAGATGAGAGATCCGTAGGGCAGAACCCAGGACAAGAAGATCCAGAAAGCTCTGGTTCTTCCCAGGACCACTCCCATGGGCTCAGTTTTACCCCCACTTAATCTAGAGGATATTTCTGTATCTCCTGAACAGCACAGCTATGGAGCTGGTTTTGCATCTTGTAGACAATCTTGAGCCATCTTTTTTCACAGGACTTTAGGAGGAAGGGCCCTATTCATCTAGAACTACATTGTCTGAAAGAAATTGTTGCCCAGAGAGAGGCAGCTGTAGGGTTCTTGAAGGTTCAAAATAACTAGGGGGTTTCCTGTAGCCTCCACCTCTGATCATGGGTGACCAGTAGTATGGGAGGTAATCACAAATAGATGGTGGTGGCCTGTGCTGGGGCTGGGGAAAAGTGCTGCTGGAGAGAAGATTGGAAGTTTAAAAGGAGGGAGTCCCAGGTCTGTTCTCTAGAAATATTGGTGAATCAAGACCCACATCTAGGACCTTGGGGTAAATACTTGTATATCAAGTTTATTAATTAGTTAAATAGATTTATTAATTTATATTTTTTTACCTTTTGGAAATGGTACTTTGAGTTTCCAGGTGTACTTAAAGCTAATTTTACATTCCCTTCTGTTTCTTTTGCCTGCTGCTTGTCTCGTACCAGTTTCAGTGAGTGTAACTTTGCAGTGGTGATACAGCTGGATTAGAGTAAGGCTGTTATTAACTCCGTGTGTCCTCATACTTCATTTTGCTTGTACCTCATACCCAGTAAAACTATGCTCTTTCTACCCATCACATCAGAAAATAGTTGTTTTGATTTATAATAGCATTGGATTAGGTTAATTAGAAAGAATTGATACTCTGAGGTTTCCTGTTGGTTTCATTTCTTGTTGCTGTGACCAAAAGCATTCTTAGGGGAAAAGAATTTATTTCCAATTACAGACCATCATAACAGGGAAGTCAAGTCAGTAGATAGATAAAACAGCTAATCTCATATCAATTAACATAATTAAGACTATCCCAGTAGACTTGCCCACAGGCCAAACCAATCTAGACAATCTCATCTGGAATCTCTTCTCAAGTGATTGTGGATTGTGCCAAGTTGATAATTAAAACTCTGAATCTCCTTTACCATTTTGTAATTTTCTTAGGCACTAGTCTTTAAGTATAAGAGTATTGCTCAGATATGCTTGTTTAAATAATATTTAAACATACATGTATGTATACATACACTGCACTGCCCAGAGTTAACAGAGGTTCCTTCTGGTTTTTCCTAGTATGAGTAGGCTCCACTTTAAGCTCTTCTCAGTGCCTTGAGTCCCATCTTTTTTTGTGTATACCTATATATGCATTCTGCATTTTATCTAAAAGGAACCACTAGGCAGTTTTATGAAGAACAGATATATCTGTCTATTGCCTTTTAAAAATCATTATTATGGGTCTTAAATGGGTGAAAAGTAGGGTGGAATAACAAATTATATGTACCATAGCCATCAACAGATAGATGGCCTGTCTTGATTGCTCTGTGTCTCCCCTCACCCTTTCCTGGGTTGTTTTTTGTTTGTTTGTTTGTTTGTTTTATTTTTCACTGTATAGCAGCCCTAGCTGTCCTGGACTAGCTCTTGTAGACCAGACTGACCTCAACCTCACAGAGATCCCTGCCTGCCTCTGCCTCCCAAGTGCTGGGATTAAAGGAGTGCACCACCACTGCCTCGCTTCTGAATTGGTTAAAGAGACTCTTCAGCAACATATGTCTATCATCCAATCATTCTGGTGAAAGATTTATCAAGGTTACTATCTTTTAAAGTAATCAGCTTTTAGTTCCATTGATTTTACAGTTTTGTTTTCTGCTTTATTAATTTCTGTTCTGGTTATGTTATTTCCCCGTGCTTACTTTGCATTTTCCAGGTTTTCATAAGGCAGCAGTTATTAAACTGATTGTGGCCTATATTCTTATTTTTCAAAGCTTCATTTGGTTCTTATTTCATGTTTCTGTAATATGTCTAACCTTATTGTAGCTCTAATATTTGGAATACAATATGAAGTCCTTTACTGATTGTGTACTAAGACCAATTTTTCTTGACTTCTAATTTCTGTTGAGCTATGTTCTTGCTTTTGTTATAGGCTTGGGAAGTTTTAGTTAATAACAACTATTCTAAAGTTTAATTAGCCTTAAATTTTTTATAATGTTTTTTTTTAAAAAAATATTTATGTAACTATACAACTACACATTCACATACACTGTGTACATGTGAGTGTGTGTATGGAGGTCAGAGGTCACTTTGACTGATGGAACCAGGGGCTCATCATTTGGGCTAAGCTGGGGAGTCAGTGAGTTCTGGAGATCAGCTTGTCTTCATGCCTATAGTAGTGGGTTTACAGAGAGTGTTGGTGCTCATTTTTCTCCTTGTTATGTAGTTGGAGACCCTGGCCCATAGAATGAAGCCTCCCATGTTTAGGGCAGATAACACCCCAGTGAGCCTAATCTAAAGAATACCTCATAGGCATACCTAGGGAGAGGTATGTTGCTATGGAGATTCTAATTTCTTTACATTTACTTACTTATTTTGTGTTTGGGGGCAAAGAGGGACATGGTGAGTGTGCCCCTGTGGATGTGGAGGCCAGAGGACAATTTTAGGGAGTCTGTTTATTCTTTCCACCATGTGAGTCCCAGAGATGGAATTCAGTTCCTCAGGCTTGGCAGCAGGTGCCTTTAACCCATTGAGCCTGTTAGGCTGCCCTTTGTGAAGATTCTAAGTCTCAGCAAGTTGACAGTAAAAATTAATGATCATAGTGGTCCTATTATTTTCCTACTCTGAAGAACTTTTAACATTTCTGGTAAGTCAGTCTTACTAGCAACAAATTCTCTTAATTTGTTTTGAAAAACTATTTCTCCTTTACCTTTAAAGGAAAGTTTGCCGAATATAGAATTCTAGGTTGAGGATGTTTTCCCGTTATAAGTACTTCCATTATTTTTACTGTTTGCATGATTTCTGAAGACAGTTCATTGTAATTCTTGTCCTTATCCTGCATGAGAAAACATTCTTCAGTATGAACTCTTACAATTATTTGAAGCACATTTAGGGAACTCTTACCATTTGAACCTATCTATATTATATTTTTCTATGTTTTGAGAAAGATACAGGCAAGTTTGTGGGGATTTTATCTCTTTGGTTAATTTTTTCTAACTATGGTTTTATTTGTGTCCCAAAACTGTGCTCATAATACATGCCCAGCCAGTGCTCTTGAATTTGGCTCAGGCATCCACTGTTGGACTGTGTGGAGATCAGAATTAGTTTCATGCATGGCCTTGTACATTACCAGAGGACTCAGTGGTAGTGTAGCTCTTTAAACTGACTTTTGGTATTGTTCCATAAGCTCTCTCAGCCCATCCTGTTCGTTTCTAAAAACAAGCTTCTTCACAGAGTGCTAGGAAACAGCTTAAAGTAATCCAGAAAGTTATGTAATACACAGCTGTGAGGTTTGGGAAAGGCTCTGATAGCAGTCAAGTGACTTATTTTAAAAATTCCTTTTTTCACGTTAAAAACAGTGCTCAGTGTTGAAGATTCACTATTGTGATAGCCATGTAGTGCCTGGTGGTAGTGACTAGCCATGTGGCTGCTAGACAGCTGAAAGGTGATAAATTCAAACTGAGATGTTCTCTGGACTGCAAGACAAAGTACAGAAAGAGTGCATCATGCTATATTATTGCGCTTAACTAATGTTAATAGCATTGTAGGAACTTTGGTTTTATTTAAATAAAGTTTGATAAAACTAATTTCACTTGCTCTGTTTACACAATAGCTACTTAAACATTGGAAATCCTCTATTACCTATCATTTCTACCGAGTAATACGTACTTAGGTAGGTCGCGAGTAAAGTCAAGCTCAAAGTAGTAATAACCTATGAATTCTTATGCAGGAATAGTACTTATATTTTTGTCCAAATTGTATTAATAGGTTTTGTTTTACATGAATTACTAAATAAATGACTACCCACACATGCACTTACTCTCAGCTGACACAATCTGGAGGCACACTTATCCATTCATTCTTTTATGGACATTATTTCATGTCAGTGACTATGTCACTGACAAAGGTCATAATTATCGTGTGGCCCTAATGCTTTCTGGGGGAAAACATTAAGTCCATACATTCTAACAGTATAAGTGCGTGTTTCAGGCAGGGAGCAGGTGTTTGGTGAAAGCTGTTTTTGGACCTGTAACTCTCCTGCCTCAGCCTTCCAAGTTGTGGGGATTATTGGCATGTAGCACTGTATGGCAGACATTGGTTATTTATTTTACGATGATAACTTCCAAGAAATAGGGCTGCCTAGTTAAAGGAAATGAACTTTTAAAACTTGACTTTACATTGCCAAATTGTGCTGCATGATAAGTTGTGTCTCTTACAATGACATTCTAGTATGTGCTTTGTAGTTCTTGATAGTTCTAAGCCCCATATAATAGCAAGCAAATATAAGGACCATTTTTATTTTATTGTATGTAAATGGTGTGCATTTTAAAATATTTCATTAAATGTCAAAAATGCTTTTTGTGAGCATTCTTAGAGAAACCTAATTTTCAAATGAAATGACAAATGAGGTGTATATAGCAGTATACTTTTAATCAAGTTTGTACATTCTTTTGATAAGTGAGGAGTTATGTTTCTTTCCTAAAAAAGGAAGTAAAAATAGGTTAATATATTGTTAAATGGAACTTCTCTATAAATTAGTTACTTTGAAACAGTATGTATTAAACAAAGAAGTGATCAGTGTTCTGTGATTTGCTCATCATTTTAAAAGTTAAGTTGTACAGGTTGGCTATAGTGGTGCTACTTTTAATCCCAGCACTCAGGAGGCAGAGACAGGCAGATCTGAGTTTGAGGCCACCCTGGTTTATATAGCAAGTCATAGGATAGCCAGAGCTACTAGAAAGACTCCAAAGACCAAAAGACAATAAAAAAAAAAAAAGACAGAAAAGTGGGGCCTGAGAAGGTACGGCTCAACATCAGGACTGGAGTTCAGTTTTGGATTCCCACTGTTCTTGTGTTTGTTTGTTTTTACTCTTGAGGGGCCCACCACCCAGCACCCAAATAAATACAAGAAGACTTATTCTCACTTAGGAATACAGGTCTTAGGTTGGCTTGTTTTTAGCCATCTTTGCTAACTTAAATTATTTGGTTTCTCTTTAACTTTGCTTTGCCTCTGGGCTTTATACCTTTCTTTATTCTATGTATCTTTCTTTCCTTCTTACTCTGTGGCTGACTGGGTAGCTGGCCCCCTAAGGTCTTTCCTCCTTTTCTAACTCCCTGCTTTCTTCCCTAGATTTCTCCTTGTATGTATTCTCTCTGTTCACCATCCCTGCCTGTTTCTCTCTCCTGCCTAACTACTGGCTGCTCAGTATTTTTAGTAGACCAATCAGGTGTTTTAGGCAGGCAAAGTAACACAGCTTTTCAGAGTTAAACAAATACAACATAAAAGATAATGCAACACATCTTTGTATCATTACAGAAATGCTCCACAGCATAAATGAATGTACCACATCTTAAACTAATACTCCACAACACCCCACTACTCACATAAAAGGTGAGCTGGATCATCAGTAATCCCATCTCTAAGGGGTGTGTGTGTGTGGTTGGTGGAGGTGATAGACGTGAGGGATGGAAACAGGAGAAACAGGATCCCCAAGGCAAACTGGCTAGCTAGACTAGCTGAGTCAGTAAGCTCAGGGTGCTCTGGTGATTTCTGTCTTCTTAAATATAATAGAAAAAGGATTGAAAAAGACACCCAATGTCAACTTCAGGAGTCCATGTGCACACATATGCAAACATGCATACTGCATACGTGCAAAAATTTATTTTAAGGTATAATTTACAGAAGGTAAATATGCAGATGTTAAATATTAAATTTGACAAGTGATATACTATGTAACTATTCCCTTCAAAATAAGCTTAAGAATATTTAATGCTTCAAATTGTGTTTCTGTTCAGTTGTTTTCTTTTTCTGTCATTATCACTTTGTTTGGCTGCTTAGACATTTATTATTCAGCATATTTTGAAATTGTTACTACCTACGTTTTCATTCTTTGCTCGGTAATATTTTGTTGATGAATATACCATGATATGTCTATTCTCATATTTAAATCATTTATAGTTTTGAATTAGATGCTTACAGTGTTTCTGACTTACAGAAGAGGCTGCCATAATTGTTACACTCTTCTGTTTATGCACATCTTCTGTTTCCAGTGAGTACCTGAAAGAATTGTCTTCTCCAAGGGTAGATGTGACTTTATCTTTATAAAGAACTGTTAGCCAGTGGCCTTGCCAATTTTGACTTTTCAGTGACTTTCAGTTAATTTGTCTTCAACCTTTGGTATGTGCTGTGATTTGGTTGCTGATAATGAATGTGGGGTGTTCTCAAGTGACTCTTAATTGTACTCTTTTGAGGACTACTTGTGTTGAACACCCTGTCATATGACTGTTAGCCATTTGGTTCTTTATTGGTTGGCTTGTCTGCTGTTTGTAATGCTTTCTAGCTATTCTTTGTGTATTTGAACATATGACAGCACTTAGAAATGTGACTTCTACAGTGTCTTACCTGGGTTGCCCCAGTGATATCTTTTAGTTGGCTATTTATTTTAATTATCATAAGGACTATTTTTATTGCTAAGAGAACTTGGCCTGTGCTGGACTCACAATGACATTTTTCTAGAAGTTTTGTGAGTCTGAACTTTTCTGTTTAGTCTTTTTCTTTTCATAGAGAGTAAAGGAAAAGAATTCTGTGGGGTTCAAGTTTTTTTCTATTTGCTAATTCACTCAGTACAGCACAGTTTTCCTTCACGGAATTATCTTGGAGCCTCTTTTCTCACTTAATGGACTTAATTAGTTCTATTAATTTGTGTTTTATAATTTTTTGTTTGTATAGTATTGATTTGATCATTGCATACTTACCCAAAATCTTAAAATTAGATATGGTAAGTCAGCTTTTTTTCTATCTGAGTTGTTCTAACAGTTCTAGGTGATTTGAGCATCCATCTAAAATTTAAAATTCCTCTCTTGGACTTTTTCAGAAGCTGGTAGTTTGATTGATGTTGTGATAATTTACTCATCAGTTGAGGAGAGCAACTATTATAAGAACAAGTCTTCTAATTTATGAACATAGTATCTCAGTATTTACTTTTAATAATTGTTGATTGTTGGTGTAGGTAGTATTTAATTTATTTTTTGTTCACTAATATAAAATACTGTACAGTTTATTATATGTGTGTCCTTTAACCTAACTAAATTGAATATTTAGTTCTAGGGCCTACCAGAGTGGTTAAGTGGTTAAGAGTGCTTGCAAATCTTGAAGGGGGGCCTAAGTTCAAGTCCCAGCATCAGGGGATCTTAAAATACATACTAAAAATAATTAGTTGTAGTAGGCTTTATGTTTTTAATCCACATAACCATATCTTCTGTGAAGAATGCAATTTTAGTTCTTCCTTTTCTGATCTTTGTGACTTTCATTTATTATTCTTACTGGACTTGTAATAAGAATACTGTTGGTAGAAGCACACTTTCTTGGTATAAATAGGCAAAACGGTGTTGGGCGAATTCTAATTGGTTTTAATAATAAAAACCCAGAGTTTTAGGGGGTGAAAGCAGAGAGATCAGAGAAGCAGAGCAGCCAGCCACTAGTTCTAAAATCCTCAGCCCTGGTGGAGTACCTGTCACTACTACTCCTCAGATTGAATGTCGGTCTTCTCTGCAAAACCTCACATTGAATCCTGAACTCCTGTCTCCTCCCGCCTTATATTCCTCTCTTTGCTTAGCCATATCACTTCCCATCTCCACCTCCCTAGTGCTGGGATTAAAGGTGTGAGCCACCACCGCTCTGTTTCTCTTTTAGACTGATTCAATCTCGAGTAGTCCTGGGTGGCCTTGAACGCACAGAGATCCATCTGCCTCTGTCTCCCAAATGCTGGGGTTAAAGATGTGTACCACCACTGCCTGGCCTCTGTGGCTGACTAGTGTGGCTAGCTCCGCATTGTGATCATCAGGCAAGCTTTATTTGTTAAAACACAAACTATCACCACATTTCACCTTTTTTCTCTAAAATTAAAAAGATATAACTAATATAAGAAAAACTATATACCATAAGTGCAATAACTATATGCAATATATACAGGCAATAAGTACATCAGCAATGTCTAGTCCGTTTGCATTTTGACAAATTCAGAGAAAATACTCTTATGAGTCCAAAGTGTTGTACCTAGTTCACATTCTATTCTATCTTGCATTACCAACTCAAAATTACCTTTTTATGTCTCTCAACCTTATATACTTTACATTTCTTTAGTGAATTTCTTTTCTGAGTCTGGTAAACAAGGAAAACTATAACTATCTAGTCTGCAACTTCCTCAGAGACCCAAGAAGAAAATAATACTGAGTAAGCAGGAAGTGCAAGCAAGCAACTTCCAAAATATATGAAAAATGATAGAAACAGCTGGCAGCCTGGACGGTCACCCAAGGTTCCTCTGTAACATTCAGGCATCCATTTTTGACCTACAGACCTAGAATATTTGACATACTTTTCTGTGAAGCAGGATTTTTGAAGGACTGTCTTGCCTTGTCTTGGCAAAGTTTGGCAGTCACTCTCATTTGTGTCCAGCTTCTCCAGTTTGGACAGCATAGTGTCAGGAGTTGAGGCAAGGACATTTTCTTCCCCGATGGCTGGCTTTTGCCACAAAGAAAGTAAACTCCATGTGGAGTTTTTTGATGCCCATCACTTTTTTTGTAGTAGATTGTTGCTGCCAGGAGCATGCATGTCTCATTGTCATAAAAAAAAGAACCTGTGTTATTAAAACATCTTAGGTGCCATATTTTGTATTTCTTCGAAGTGTTTGAAGACAACCTATCTATCTAAACTATATCTGACCTTGAAAACATACCTAATACAACTACAAGTTTGATTATAATAGGTGACTAATTGCTAACCTGCATTTCTTTACTTTCCATAAATAGTTTATAATAACTTTCAAGAACTAGAAATTGGCACGACTTTGTTAAATGAGCTGTATAGGTACAATACCTTGAACAGGAGCAGAAATGTATGTAGAGTATGTTCTAACACAAATAATCTTAAATCAATATACAAAATATAAAATATAAATAGCCTTATCAATATGTAAAAATCCATATCAATGTAAAATATTTAAAACAAGTAGTTGCTTTCTTATTTTAAAAGTAGATGCAACAATCTACCCTTAGCCTATAATATCTATATCTTTTTTTCTTTTCAGACCAAGAACTAAACTCCTTTGTTCAGCTTTTTTCCTGACCATTACTAATAACAACTTGTAACCAACCACAATAAACAATGATAATATCCATAACCCATTGAACAACCGAAAAAGCACTCACCCTGCCTCTTGGGAATGTGGGCATCATGTTTTTTAAATTTATTTCCTGCTGTTTGGGGTGGTGGCATCTTAAGAGAATTCTGAAAAGAAAAATTTGGGGTTGTCAAGTCCTGGGAGAGGGAGCTGTATCATTTGTTGTTCAGTCTCTGCATAGTGGGAAAGTGCAGGGCTTGTCCCAAGTCCTGGCTAGAGTAGTCTGTGAGGCTGGACCATCTCAACTAGGCACCTCAAAATTGTTCTGAGCAGATTGTAGTCCAAAACCAATCGTTAGGTGGTGTTTGTCACTTTAGTGTCATTGTCATAGTCCTGGTGGAATCATTGTTGTGGGATCCCATCATCTTTTTGGAGACTTTAGATATCACATTAGATCAGATTATTCTTTTCTTGGTAATTTTTTCCGAGTTGTTCTCCCTTCTTGGCTGCTTATTTGTCCAAAGGTCTTTAAATTCCTCAAGATGATGAATTTTATTTTCCTGAAAAGACAAAAACAAAACTTTCCCCAACCCTGACTTTGGGGAGTTTCTTTTTGGCAAATTATATCTGATCAAATGAAAAGCATTTGTGAGTTTTATAAATTAGTTTAGATTGAATGGTCACCCTGTTTGGTGAATTATCACCTCTTCTAATCAAGAGGTCTCTCTTGTTCAAGTTTAATCTATCAATTTTGATTTATGATTTCTCTTGAAACTTCAGTTTTATATTTTAAAGCTGCTCTGATTTCCTCCACAAGTTGAGGAAACTCTCTTGCTATGAGTAGATGTTAAATTTTGTCCCATCATTTTTTTATCGTTACTGAGATGACAATACTACTTTTTTCTTTGTTCTTTTGTTGTTAATGTGAAGACTTAAAATGCTGAGACTGCTTGTATTCCTGGATAAATAAACCTTACGTGGTTATGATTGTTATTGTTTTCTGTGTTGTGTAGAATTGTGGACTCCATTGTGACTCAGTTTGGTTTTAAGATTTATTCTCTTCAGTTGGTCTTTATATCTGTGACTGAGAAGATTAATAAACATGTTTTAGTTTCCTCTTGTATGAAACCAGTGCCTTAAAAAAATACAATTAGTATCTCATAATGATACAGGTATTCTAGTCCAAATAGTTGTTAATAATTTTATTTGGGATTCTGTAGAGAAGGTCATAAGATATTTCAAAGAAGTAGTTTCATTTTCTTTTTTATAAATACCCCAAAACAAATTAAAAGCAATGCTTCCTAAGGGTAAACAGGAGATATCTCATGTTCTGCATTGACACTTTCTGTACTTGGGTATGTCTCCTCAGTGGCACTGCACTTCTCTAACAGGCCTGAGATCTTAGGTCCAGTACCTAAGTACCCAGCACCACTTAAAGAAAATAAAAAATGACATGGTTTTCAGTTAGTTCATTTTCTTCCTTTAAACACATTTAAAAATCAAATACAATACCTGTTATATTTTTGAACATGAATTTGTGTATTAATAGATAACAGGCAAGAGGAAATCATGAAATACAATAAACTGGAAGTAGAGTTACTCTGGAGGAGCTATTAAGATACCTCTGGCCAGAGGAAGGGGAGATTTCAGGTCTCGCTGTAAGTGGTATACAGTTTAGGGGAGAACTGAAATAATCCCCTTTTAGAAAGTAGGACAATAAATATTTTCTGTGTTGGTGTAGAACAGTGCTCAGCATTGTGGGCTCTATGATGAGGCAATTTGAATGTCAGATCCACTCCCTTTTGTTGTTTACTACACATCTGTTTTAATTTCTTCTTGTGTGACGTTTGCTCTTTCTAGAGTTGCTCGTTAAATACGAAATGCAAGTAAAGTTAAGCAGCATAGACAGGCTGCAAAGGCATTTTGTTTTCTGGTTTCTTTGAGTTCAGAAGTCAAAGAATGTGTGTACTTTAGGAAGTCTTTAAGAAGTATAGTGTTAGGTAAGGTATTTAAAAAAAAACAAATAATGAAACTGACTTTGACTGGATTAATCAAAAAGGAATTTATTGGTCTCCAGAGGATTTCATGGAATCCAAAACAGGAAGAGTAAGTCTTGAGCACCAGGAGAAGGCTGGGATGCTCTGAATCACACAGCAGGGATCAGTGGAGCCTTCACCAGCTCCCTACCTCACTTTCCAAAACCCATCGCTGCTAGAACAAGTTCCTGGGAGGAGAACTGAGTTGAATGGAAAGAAAGAAAAGGAGTGAAGAAAGCAAGTCCTTATCTTTATTCAGTGCCATTAACGATTCTCTTATTGTGTTTTTTGCCCCGATTAACCTCACTTCTCTGTTTTTCTTCCACTCTGATTGTTTATATGGAAGTCCAATAAATTAAATGTGTTTATGCATATAACACATAGGTACCTGTCCGAGAGAGTTAGAGAACATAGAAAACAAAGCTTGCTTGTGACTGGATGCCTCTTTGGTTACATAGCATGGCATTAAGGAATCCTCACTTTTAATTTCTAAACATGTGGCTTAAAAGCTATATAAAATTTTCCTAGATTGCAGTTAGAAATATGGTCTTTTCAAGACTAATATGACGTGACTTGAACTGAGCATTCAGTTTTAGAAATCTAAAACATCCACCTGATTTAAAAGCAAAAATAGGTATTTAAAAATTAGCCAAGAATCTTTTCTGTTAGTCTGCATTCCTCAACTGTTCCCTCTTTAGACACGTGCACAGACAAAAGGAATAGGTAGGTGGCACCCGCAACTAGGTGTTTCACCTTTATGCTTGCTTACTTAGGGCAAATGAGAATGACTTACTTTCTTTCATCTGCTGTACATTTGTTAGCATACTCTTGCCCTTCATTTTACATCTTTCTTTCTTCACATAACCACCTTTATCCTAAATAATCGCCTCTCTTCTTTCCTTCCTTCTTTTAAAGCCACTGTATAATATCCTGTTGTATAGCTAAACTGGTTTGTTTGATGGATTAAGCAAATATTTTTTTCTCCGTCATAGAGAAAATTTCTATTGTATCTATAATCTTGGATAATTTTAAGGTTTAAAGAGTTAAATTAATGTAAGGTTTTAAGTCCCTAATGATCTAAAATGGGTTACCCTATATTTACCCTTACTTAAATACACCAAATACTTCATTGAACTCATTTTAATACTTAAGTGATAAGATTACATTGTCTGTGTACACACTTGGATACTATCCATTTTATGCAATATTTACATGATCCAAAGTCCTTTTTTTATTGTAGGACACAAACTATCTTATAATGGTGTTTCCTGGCTTTTTTGACCATGATGACTGACCTTCTAGGGTTCTTGGTGACCAGTTGCAACTCTTTTTTTATATATACTGTATGTTACTTTACTTCTGTAACATTTCTCGTCCCTTACAAACTTCAGTTTTAGTGTTTTTTGGTTTTGCTGCCCAACTATAAAAAGTATTATTGGAGCATGATTGCCTGTATTTTCTGAAGTTCAGACATGGCTGTAAGGTGGAGGAAGCTCTTGATTGTGCCTTTTTTGTTCTCAGAAATCACTAGTGTTTGTCCCTGGTGTGAAAATCCTGACTGTACCAGTGGTCATCATTTTTACCCCAAGTGAAATTAGTTTTCTTTCTGAGCATGTTTATTTCACTGTGATAGCTCTTTGTCTCATCTATTTCTTGATATTTCCTACCCACTAAAAATTTAGCCTAACTTTAATCCTCTAACAAACCAATCCCCTGGAAAAGATTCAATAAAAAATTCTTACTTCTTTTTTCTCTCTTGCACTCTCTTCCTCTGTCTATAGGTTTGTTGAGGATGCAGCAAGAAAGTAGCGGTAAAGACATAGCAGAACTGTCTCTGAGAGAGGATGGGTGGTAACTATCCTCTTTTGGTTAGGAGAGCCCACCAGGCAGTCTTTGCCATGCAAAGGAGGACAGTCTTGAAGGGTAGCCATTTGTTTTGGGGGCAGAGACTGGATAGCTCTGTGGTAATAACAGGTCATGGCTACTTTTCATTGACTGTTCTCAGTTTGATCATTTAGCTGCTCAGAGTTGGTGACAAAGACACCTCTATTTTGTGTTTAGGGACTCTTTCTGAACAAAATTCAATCTGTGAAAACTTCCTGGGAGGGAGTTGTGTTTTGTCCATTAGCAGCTGCTGTTCTCCATTCCTCCAACAGAGTCATAAACTCAATTTGAGGCAACTGTTGGGAGGTGTTTTCTTCAGTAGTTTCTTGGAACTGAGCAGGGGCAACACAGGGCCATCCCTACCTATCATTTGTTAACTCTGACAAACTCTGGGGAACCATAAAAAGAGAACTGTGCTTTAAAATGCCTTCTTAGCTGGCCCAGGAAGCATAAGGGATCTGGGAATTCCCGTGATGGGACTTAACAGGCTTGACAGCGCATCATCTGGACAGGGAACTGTTGAACTTGGTATGCTGTCCTGGGCAAGTGCTTGGATGAACAAAATCGGTCTCAGGAGGTCTGGCCAGAAGAAGAAAAGAAACTACAGTGCTCTAGCCTCTGTGGCAGAGTCTAGAAATTGTACTGGGAGTGGTAGATGATTAAGAAAGACAGACATCTTTCTGGGTGTTGTAGATTAAGGCACATGTAACATCAAGCTGGGATCTGGTGGGCCATGCATTCGGATGGAGATGTACTAGCTGTTTGGATGCTCATTATGTTTACCTGAACAAGGAAGTGGGGGTGGGGGATTCTCTGTAGGGATTCGAATAGTCTTATAGGAGAACCAGGAAGCTGTGGTTTCATCACATACTGATTTTAGCTAAAAGGCAACTGTTTGTCACCATCTATAGCAGGACCAGGAAAGGCCACTGCCTTCTGAGGCGTTGAATCTTTGACATGACAATGCCGATGTTGTGAGTGCTCATTCATAGTGGGGTATACTCACTCCCCACACTGTAGGGTGTTGTCTTTGTTAGTTTTGTTAATTTGATATAGCCTAGGTCATCTGAGAGAATTGCCTAGATTAGATTGGCCTGTGAGAATGTCTGTAGAGAATTGTCTTGATTGTTAATTGATGCAGGAGGGTCCAGTGCCCACTGTGGGTAGTTCCACCTCTAGACAGGTGGTCTTGGGCTATATAGGAAAGCTAGCATGGACCTGTGAGCAAGCCCCCAAGCAGGGTTCCCATGGTTTCTGCTTATGGTCTTGCTGGAGATTCTGCCCTGGCTTTTCATGGATGTGGACTGTGACCTTTTGTAAACCAAAGAAAGCTTCTCCCTAAGTTGCTTTTGGTCTTGGTGTTTTCCACAGCAATAGGAATGAAAGTAGAACAGGTATAAAAAAGTGTCTGCCCTGCTGCTCACAGTGAGAACAGAGATTGACCGAGAAAAAGAAGTCCGCCTCTCCTTCAAGGTTAAGAGCAGTGGGCCACCCTGTTAAAGACCTTCAGACCCACCGGAGAATTGCCATGGCCAGAGATTTTGGGTTACTGATTAACTGTTAGTGACTTTTTCATTTTCTGTGACAGAACACCATGACCAGAAGCAACTTAAAGAAGGAGTAAAAATTTTAGCTTCTGATTTCAGAGGGATGAGTCCATCATGGCAGGGAGGCGTAGTAGATCGCAGCAGGCATGGTGGCTGGAACAGGAAGCCAAGAGCTCACATCCTTAGCTGCAAGTATGAAGCAGAAAACAAATTAGAAGTAGGACACGACTATATACTCTCAAAGCAGTGCCATACTTCCTCCTGCAAGGCTGCACCACCTATACCTGCCCAAACAATTCCACTAAATGGATACGCAAGCCTATGGAGGACATGCCTCATTTAAACCACCACACCAAGGGAGAAGTACCCTTCCACTGAAAGGCCTGTTAAAAAGATCTGGTCCCAGGGCTACAGGAATTCTCTGTGTAACAGTGAAGCTTAGAATACAGCTACTTTGGCCCCTGGCCTGGGGTAGGGGTCACCTCAAATATCTCTTGGTAGAGAAGATAGTTTGTAGAGGAGACCAGATCACTCACCTCTTCGGGTGGTGGCAGACATGCACAGGAGCAGGTGGCCCCAGACTTGAGTCCGGAGAAATATAAGAGTAGAATTGAGGTTACTGCTCTCCTTACAGGCTACAAATGAGGCAGGGAGTAGTCAGCCTTGAGTGGATTTGCTCATTAGAGCAGCGCAGTGAGACAAGGAAGCAGCAGATAAGGGCTGTAGCATAACTTCCTGATGTCTTGTGATTGGAGTGGATTAATTTTCTTTTTAGGCAGGCTTTTGTTGGGTATCTTCTCAGTAGGTCAAGTACTAATGCTTTTTGCTTTTAATATTTCTTTGAACCTTTGTGTAATTGCATGCTGTGTGCTTGTAGGGCCCCTAGCTCAGGAGATGACAATCTGGTAATGAGACCTAAGCGAACGGATTGGGTAATCAAGATGATGCCAGGCATTGCAGGAGCACATACCTGGGGAGGACAGACCCCGTACAATTTCTTGTATCTTAAGCTCCTTGAGAATGGAACTGTGGCATAATATTTTTATGATTCGAAGCTAATTGTTTCCCTTATCATTTTATACATACTCTGTACTTATCAGACATATGGAAATTCATTTTAATAAGGGCCACCGGATTGGTGGAGGGTTCATACATAACTTGGATTAGATGGGGAGTTACTAAAAGTTTAGGTTGAGGAAGAGATGACCTAATAAGTAAACTTCCTCCAGGTATATCTTTGTAGAAGTCAGAATATTATTGCACCTGCACAGAAAGAAACATGCTATCAATAGGGGAGGGCTGTCTATTGGTGGTTTTGCCACTAACTACAGCAACCACACATGTCACAGAGCAGATGCTCAATAGAAATGGAAACAAGAATGAAGAATATGTCTGTGGGTGGGAATTGCCAAGAAAACAGCTAAAGACTCAGTAATAAGTGTTTTTCTAATTTAACTGCTAAGTAGCAAAGTACTCTTAATGTTGAAACAAAAAGATATTTTCCCTTGAGCTTTGAGCCTCCAGTACAAATCAAGCATTTAAACAAATGCAATGTAATCACTTAAAAAGATTCTTGCACAAGTAGGAAGAATCCCCTCCCACAGGCACCCGAAGGAGGCTCCTGCCTGCCCTTATCTAGTTGATTTTGAAATCCCTGGCTACTGTTTCCCTAAGTGGGTGAGGTCTCTTGGGGCTGAGAGTCATCAGTAAGTGTGCTTTGGAAAATGTTTTTTCTTTAGATACGAAATCCTGTTTTCTGATGGCATCGTTTTTGTCTTAAGGCAATGTATGTTTTCTGTCTTGAAGTGTGTACAATTTTTGGAGGGACTCTTCAATAAAAGGTATCAAAATTAAATATAAAGTAAACATTTATTTAGCATAAGAAACAATTTTAACAAAAAACAAATTCAAAATTCAGAAGGAAAAATACCATTATATCACTGTTCTATTAAATGGAAGTGGACTGTGTGAGTGATAAAATTTATGATGAAATGATACCAAGCATTTGACTCTGGAATTCTGCAATAACCGAATCCTACCAGCAGCCACAGTGCCTGCCTTCCCATTTTGTTGTCCCAAATTGTTTCCTCGGGAAATGCATGGGAGAAGCAGTAATAGTTACATGTTGTCAGCCTTCTTTCCTTTCATGTTAGTCAGGGTTTAAATCCTAGCTCCTAATGGTAACCTTTGGTAAGCTGAGTTGGAAACCCTAGGAGACCACCTCAGTTCCCTGAAACTTCCAGTCCAAACTTGAGGGTTTCCATAATCCAACAAACTTCTAGAGGGAGGCAGAAGAGGGAAAAGATGAAAAACTTGTTTTCTTTTTTATTTATTTATTTATTATGTATACAATATTCTGTCTGTGTGTATGACTGCAGGCCAGAAGAGGGCACCAGACCCCATTACAGATGGTTGTGAGCCACCATGTGGTTGCTGGGAATTGAACTCAGAACCTTTGGAAGAGCAGACAGTGCTCTTAACTGCTGAGCCATAGAAAAGGGAGAGCAAGAGAAGAGCGCCCCATATCTGTACCTGTGCTTGTTAGCAGTGTCCCCACCCACTGGGCAGACAGGCCCTGGAGCCTCCCCTTGTCTACAGGTGACCATCCCTGTGGTGGGAAACTTAGGAGACCTCAACAAGCCTTGCCATTTGTAGTTACAGTGACTGTCTGTGCAAGGTGATTTGTAGTTTAAGAATTTGTCTTTCAGGCACCTCCTGAGACTAGAGGAAGGATTGTAACTTTTGAGTGACCTTGGTCCGCTCAACATATTCCTGTCAGTGTGACTTTTTAATCTATAAAGTGTTTGGGGTTTCTTTTGTTGTTTTGTTGGTTTTGTTTTGTTTTACTTTGAGACAGGGTTTCTCTGTGTCATGCTGGCTGCCTAGGAACTAGCTCTGTAGACCAGGGTGGCCTGAAAACACAGAGATCCACCTGCCCTTGCCTTACAAGTGCTGGTATTAAAGACGTGTGCCACCACTGCCCGGTTTATGAAATGTTTTTTAAAAATGCCTTCTCCCCACAAATCTGTTCTGGTTATGATAAGGCCTAAAATTTTTATGAATTACTGCCAATTTAAAGTATATGTCTGTTACAACTAAAAGCGTTATAATAGAGAAAAAAGCTAGAACTGTTTGTTACAAGTGATAGGTTCTTTAGTTTAAGCAATCTAACAGTGCCACTCACCCATTGCTGCAAACACTACTTTATGACTTGAAACAGAATAAATTGATTTCTCACTATTCGGTAAATAAGCTCATCGTTGGTGACATCTAGACTTTGATCCCAAAGTTTTTAGAGCAATCCTGCCTTCCAGAAAAACAGATCCCAGTGTACAAGCACTTTCCAAACTTGTGTTTATCTGCTGATGTCCTTTTGGTCACAGCAGATGATATGCACAGTTACAGAGCAGAAAGGAAGACTGGTGGGGGCGTGACTAGTGAGGCCCCAGGCGCCACAGAACTCTGTGTCTCACCCTGCCCCAACAAACAAACAAACAAACAAACAAGATTACCAAACTGTACACGGCTGTTTATCTGTCAGACAGTGGAGCTGAGTGTGGTGTTGTTTTAGTAAGTCTAGGCTTTTCCCTTCCCTGTTTCCTTCACAAGCCAACCCCACACAGTGTCCCAGACTGCCCTAGCGCCTTCCCTGCTTTGTTCCCCGATCCATCTATTTTCATCTTTTGAGTAAAATAATACTTTAGGAAACCCTTCCTGTGGTATTTAGGTTTTTATCTTTTCCTTGCAGTACCACATTTTCCCTCTGTAGCAGCTGCAGTGCACTTGGACTTCTTGTCCAGTTCGTTTCCTGTTCTCAGTTCCATTTTGGGTCTTGCCCTCACCAGTTCCTGTTACAATCCCTCATAATGTAGTAGATACTTAATAAACATTTGATGAGTCAATGTCCTTCCACAGTAGTTTTTACATAGCTAATATGCAGTAACTGAGTGCATAGAGATCACTTTGCCTGTTGTGTCTGTTTTCATCTGGCTCCATTTTCTTCATTTGTGATTCTAGTTGTTATTTTTGCTGATACTGTCCTGCTTTTCCTCTTCCCACCGTGGCTTCAGCTTTACTCTCATTTGTTTTTATGATTTAAATTTCCAGGTTCTGTTTTGAGGTTGACGGTGAGCAAAAGTATTATTTATTATAAAACTTCTTCATTGAAGTCACTTCAAAGTTAAGAGAATTCAACCAAATATTTTGTTGTTGGGTTTTTTTTTTTTTAACTTTTCTGCTTTTTATACTGCGTAAAGTTTCATTCCTAGCAATGATGTTCATTTCGTGTGGAGGTGTCAAGCATAGTATCAGTATCAAAATCAGAACATTCCATTTTTAACTGAATATTTTTTAGGAACAGAGACTGTAAATACAGGTTTGCAAAGTATTCCATGTGTTGTGGGAAATGACAATATTTTACTGGGTATGAAATTAGTCTACCTTGGAGGAAGATCTGTGATGTAGCAAGAGTAGTAGGTACACAAGAAAGTTCTGGAGAAACAGAAGGAAGAGCAGGCAGGCAGGGATTGCATCCTGCAAAGCTAACCCTGGAGTGTGACCATGCTTTTCTGAAGGACAGTGGGGAGGAGAATCTCACTTCCCAGGATATGCCTCCCCTCCCATTGCCTCTGACAATGAGAGTTCTGAGAGGGAAGGCCTTGCTGAATTACTCAAGGTCTGATGGTTCTGGTTCTGTAATCTTCACTGTAGTGTATTTGTCTCCTTCTGCTTAACAGATTCATAGCCTTTATTGGGCTATTAAGAAATGGATTTCTATTCCAAAGCACTTGTCCCTAGGTTGTTTTTCATTAATATCTTCTTGATTGTGAGAGATAAGAGTAATATAGTTGATTAAGTTCAGTTACTTTAAAGGAATGGAAGGAATGTTTGTACACAGTTAATTAAGGTACTGTCAATCTAATTTAAGGGATACTTGGTGGTTATTGTCAGAAATTTCTATATTAATGTTTTATGTCTAAGCTGTTTTTGCATATATTGTAGTTATTATGAATCAATCACAAAAGGCTTTATAAAATGCTATAATGTGTCATTTTTAAGTTTTGACAGCTTAAAGTAAAAATGGAATGGGTAAATTTATACTTATAGCAAATTTTTAAAAACATTTCTGAGAATTGCTTATTGTTGGGTTTTCCTTAGTTTTTCCTAGTGTCAGATTATGTGTGGAAAAATATAGCTTAGTTGAATCTTCATTGCATACGCAGATATTTTAAATTTTTGTCAATGTTTAAACTTTTATTTTTATTTTCTTTGTGTTTCCATACACATCCAAATAGTGTTACACAGTGTTAGTATTGATGTTAGCAGAGGGTTTCTGACAATACACTTTCAGCCTCTAGGAAGACTTTTATTTTTCTAAAGCTATTACTCCTTGGTAACAGATAAAATAGAGATTGTCAGGTGTTCTGGGTTTTGTTGTTGGTTTTGCTTTTTTCTTTCCATAGATAAGCTTGGGTAGTACTATATCAAAGGGCTGTAATTGCTAAATTTCCACTAGAATACAAATTCTAGTTTTTTTTTTTTGCTTGATTCCCCCCCCCTCTTGGTATTTGGTTTTCTCTTTCTTTGCTGAAATTTTCTTTTTGAGGGTGTAAGTGGTGCCCAACCTTTCTAATGCTGTGACTCTTCAGTTCCTCACGTTGTGGTGGTCCCAGCCATAAAATCATTTTGTTGCTGCTCCGTAACTGTGTGTAGTTTTGCTACTGTTATGTTATAAGGTAAACATCTGATATGCAGGATTTGATATGCAACCCCCAGAGCGGTGGTGACCTGTGGACAGAGAACTGCTCTCAGGAACAGGCAGCCTCTGGAGCTGTCAGCCTGTACTTGTGCTGCAATACAAGCATGTCTTCATTGGGCCAGTGTCTGAGAGCGCATACTCTGGACGATCCTGGGTTTTCATGATTTTTAATGTTTCTTGTAGAAATTTCTCAGTTTTCCACATGAAGCTAGGGTGAATTTTTTTTTTTTTATTAAAAATACAGCATTGAGCACTGTTACCCAGAATGTCTTTATGGACTTTTGTTTCCTGGTAGTATACTGATCTTACATTCCTGATTTTGACATAATTAAAGGTTTGTTTATATAATAGTTCAAGGAATTCTTTTGACAGAGGGCAGTCCCCGATTGTAATTAGATAATACCAAATACCACACCTCCAAGTTGTAATATAGTTTGCTAAGTTTATACAGTGCCCATATTTTATTGAATTTAGACACCATAATTACTTAATCAGATCCTGATTTTGAGTATTTAGTGTGCATATGTTTAAAATTCCATGATTCATGACAGTGGGAACAGACTTGTTGGAAAGGAGAGGATCATAGGGAGTAGAGAGGGCAGGGAAGATGAAAATACGTTATGTACCTATATGAAAACATCATAACGAAACCCATTCTTTTGGGGGGTGGCGGGGATTTTCGAGACAGGGTTTCTTTGTAGCTTTTTGGTTCCTGTCCTGGAACTAGCTCTTGTAGACCAGGCTGGCCTCGAACTCACAGAGATCCGCCTGCCTCTGCCTCTCGAGTGCTGGTGCATGCCCCGCCAACACCACCCGGCAATGAAACCCATTCTTGTATATAATGTATGCTAATGACTCTTGAAGTAACTTTATATTTACACTGAAAAATAATTGTTTTGGAAGCTAATTCCCTAAATTTTGGTTTAGGAATGAGATTAGTGGTTTGGAAACTATAATTGTTATTTTCAGATTTGTTGGTGCTTTTTGTGAGTGTCACCTTAAAAGAAATAGATCAAGTAGCTGCCTTCAAAAGAAAAAGTGGGAGTTTGCATTGATTCATAATCATAGGAGAGCAGCAGGTATCCTGGAATAGCTGTCAGCCCAAGATGTCCCTTGTAAGTGGTGAGGTAACTCTTCTGCATCTGGTTCATGGGAGATCCAGACAGTGGTAGGTCAGATTGGGTTTTGCACCCTCAGAATAGCTTTTTAATCCCTGGTCTACCTGTGCAAGTCACTTTAAATTTTTGCCATGATTTTACCATTTTTAAAAGAGGAGGCATCAACTTCTTGATATGTTCATTATTACTAATCTTGAATCTTGCTTTCAGGTTTGATTTAGTTCCTTTGCCATCAAGGGGAAATTGTTTTGTGGAAGTAAGCTTTCCCTGATAGGACTGTTCCATTGTTTAGATGTTTGTGTCGTCAAAATGTCATACTTAAGGAGATGTGAAAATAGAAGTTCTGAAGTCACACATTGCAGCTTTCGTCCTTAGCAGTTTATCATACACATTATTTATCTTCTTTAGTATTGTGATTCTTAAATGTAATGTGAAGTTAGAATAGTAATAACGATTACATGAGGTTAGTATTTTTAAGTATGTGTTTCCAGGTACATTTTTAAAAGGATTTATTTATTTATCTATCATATATACAACATTCTTTCTCCATGTATGCCTGCATGCCAGAAGAGAACACCAGATTTCATTATAGATGATTATGAGCTACCATGTGGTTGCTGGGAATTGAACTCAGGACCTCTGGAAGAGCAGCCATTGCTCTTAACCCCTGAACCATTTCTCTAGCCCGACATTTTAAGAATCAATAAATGTTACTTTTCAATAATTGTTGATATGCGTATTATATTAGTTATAACCTCAAAAAGAAGTAACTAAGAATGAAATATTCATTGTGTTCTGTTTCTGGAACCTAGCTCAGTTGGGTGGTCCTGGTTGGTGCTTTGGGAGGTTGCAGTCAGCATTGGCAGGGACTGGGAGTCCAGTTGTTTTGAAGGTAATGGTTGTGCATTGGTATTTTGCAGACTATGTCTTCGGCAGTGGTGCAGTTATATGCAGCTGATCGAAACTGTATGTGGTCAAAGAAGTGCAGTGGTGTTGCTTGTCTTGTTAAGGACAATCCTCAGAGATCTTATTTTTTAAGAATATTTGACATTAAGGTAAGTTTTGTTTTGATTTCATTTTAACTCGTAGATGGTTATCTGCCTTGATTATAATTTAGTCTAGATGTTCTGATTGTCTTGTGTGTGTGTGTTTAAATTGATACACTTGAAGGGTGAAATTCATTGTAGATACTTAAGGATATTGGGACTGAGTGGGGCACCAGTTAAGGATATTGTGACCCCCTCTTTCCTATGGCTTTGTTTTCTGTCCCTTCTTTTTGTCAAACATGGTCTTAAAAGTGAAAAAGCAAATCCCAAAGAGAACAATTCATTATTAGTTTTATATAGCCTTTATTACAGACCTTTTCTGTAGTCAGTGTGTTTTATTATAGTTCTTACTATACTTCAAGTATAGTTAAACATTATTGTATGTATGTTTTGTGCAGGGAAAGCTATACATAGGCTATCTATATGTAAGTGGAATGTCTTAGAATGTGTCCCTTCACTGATGAAGTAGACTGCAATAGTGCCCTGAAAGTAGCTTTATATTTCTTATCAACACTAAGAAGCACTGTTTCAAACAAATGATTATGCAACTACTCTAAAAAAAAGAAATGCCCATGTAGCAGTCATAATATATTTACAGCATTTTTTTTATATTCTTTTATTTTTTATTAAGTTACATACATCCACTTATCAAAGTTTGTCAGAAAACTTCCAGAATATTTAATCTTCATTCTTCAGGGACTGTTCATTCACAAAGAAGGCCACCATGTCATATCTTAAATTCCAGTGCCCTCAAATACTCCTTATGGCCTCAAGGAGATGTTCAGAGTGTTCTTTTTTTCAGCGGTGCCTGCTTTCCCTCTTTCAATAGGTTCTTCTCCTTAGCCTTATCAGGCAGGGCTTGCAGATGCTAAACCCAGTCCATCCAGAAGTAGTGACATGAAGAATAAATATATTTCTTTCACTGTAGCTGTAGATATGACAGTATTATGTGGATCTCTCATCTCTTGTTTAAATTTATTATTGAACAGCCTAAAGAAGATGTCTTTAATTATTCTGCATCTGTAAATTGAGGAAAAGAACAAAAGATATTACTACAGTGTTTGATAAAAAGTGTCTTAAAAATTTGGCTAATGGACAGGCAATGATGGCACATACCTTTAACCCAGCCATCAGGGGCAGAAACAGGTGGATCTCTGTGAGTTTGAGGCCAGCCTGGTCCACAGAGAAAGTTCCATGACAGGCACCAAAGCTACACAGAGAAACCCTGTGTCAAAAAACTTGAAAAAAAATCTTGGCTAATGGGGATGCACATTGGTCATGGGTACTTCTCACTTGCTCATGTGGTCTTGGTAATCTAGTGAGCTTAGTTGTGCATAGTGAGCTTACTTGCTTGCCCTGTTGAATGAAGCTCCCTTATATATGGATTTCACTAAGTTGTATGACTATATGTGTATACGGCATATATATGTTCCTGAAAGTTTTTGTTTATAGAAACAGTTCCTTTAATGGGTTGTGTACTTTTAGTCCTAGAGGTATTATTTTTTAGTAAATTTCAACCTTCTTTTTCTAGGATGGGAAATTACTGTGGGAACAAGAACTATACAATAACTTTGTATATAATAGTCCTAGAGGATATTTTCATACCTTTGCTGGAGATGTAAGTCTTACTCTTTTTGTCTTGATAATTACTCTGCTAGCTACTGTCTTAGTTACTTTTCTGTTGCTGTGAAGAGACACCATGACCAGGGCAACTTATAAAGGAAATAGTTTATTTGGCGCTTACAGTTTCAGAGGTTGAGTCCATGACCATCATGGTGGTAATCCTAGCATCAGGCAGATGTGTGTGGCTCTGGGTCAGCATCTGAGAGCTTACATCTGACCCACAAACAAGAGATAGAGAGAACTATCTGGGAATGGTACTAGTCTTTTGAAACTTCAAAGCCTACCCCCAGTATCATAGCCCCTCCAACTAGGCCACACTTTCCCTAACAGTTCTATTGACTGGTGGTCAAGCATTTAAACCTATGAGCTTATGGGGCTATTTTTATTCAGACTTAATGAGCATTTAGTTGTTTAAGTTTCTGCCATGTAAGGAAGATTTTTCTAACAGTCTTTACTTTTGCCTGGGCTTTTTCGCTAAAAAGTTACTTAAGTTCTAAAGTTGTTGGTTTTTTGTTTGTTTGTTTGTTTTAACTATCAGAAACCAAACTTTCCCTCCTTTGAAATGTGCTTCTGTTGGTTGCCACTGTTGTTACATAAAGCTAAATTCATGCACTTTGTTTGTTCCTTTTGATGGAAATATTTTAGACTTGTCAAGTTGCTCTTAATTTTGCCAATGAAGAAGAAGCAAAAAAGTTTCGAAAAGCAGTTACAGACCTGTTGGGCCGACGGCAGCGGAAATCTGGTAAACACCTTCTTGCTTTTCCTTCCCTTTCTGCACATACAAAAAAAAAAAAAAAGCCAGCAAACTGTTTACCAAACAGATGTGAATCGTTGGCTGTTACTTATAAACTCTCGGTATCTGGCTCCACTCATTCCTGTGCATCCAGTATATGGACAGTTTTTGTCACAGCACAGTTGAGGTGGGACAGAGTCATACAGTCATCAAAGCTCAAAGTATTTACTGTCTAGCCCTCTCGACAACAAAGCTCCAAGATACCTGCCTCAAAAGAAACACTTTTACTCCAGTAACCTTTTTTGATTTTGCTGATAACATTCCGTGTTTACTAACTTTTAAATTTGAATTATTAATGGAATTTTCAAAACAAATTTAAGTACTTTTATGTTTTGTAAACAAATACTTTTTAGAAGCTTAAGAACAGAGGCAGGCGGATCTCTGGAAAGTTTGAGGCCAGCCTGATCTACAAGAGCTAATTCTGGGACAGGCACCAAAGCTACAGAGAAACCCTGACTCGAAAAACCAAAAAAAAAAAAAAAACAGCTTAAGAACAAATAATTGCAGACTAAATCTGAAAATGTTGCTTTGTCTTCTTTGTCTTTTTGTTCCAGTGCCGTACACTGTACAGTCATAAGGAACTTAATTTAATGCATAAGATAGCTTTTAACATACACACCAATTAGAAAGTGATACAGGATAGTGTAGAAGTTTAAATTAATTAGCACAGAGCTATCGTTAGCTGTCCCTAGCCTTCCTGAAGTGAAATAAAGACTGATTGGGGAAGGTTAAGCATATCCTGTTAAGCATATTGATCTCAGGGGTCTCATAGGAGTGACTGCTGAACAGATTGCTTAAAATAAGCCTCTCTGAACATCTTTGTGTACTTCTAAGGGTACATGTTACCCTGGATTGGAGCTAAGTGTATTTAACAATGAACAAAGGAAGGCACTGGATCTAGAAATAGCAATAGAAAAACAAACACTATTTTATGTATTTTTTGTTGTTCTTTAATGAGTTCCAAGAAGGAAGAGACCCATTTGGTATAAGGAGAAAACAAACTTCCCCAAGTTTTCCTTTAATTTCCACACATGATCTCAGTCTTGTGCTCGCTCTCTCTCTCTCTCTCTCTCTCTCTCCTCTCACACACACACACACACACACACACACACACACTTTTTTTAAAAACATGTTGAGATAAAGTAAATCAATCTTCTCTTTATGATGAATAAATAATATACTTACATAATTAGAGCCCTGCAGTTGTACAGTCAAGAGCAGCTTTCTTGTTTCTATTTCAGAAGTATTTAATGTTCTGATACTGAAACCTAACACGTAGGCTCAGTGTCTTTGTTCTGTTTTGTTTTTGCACACACATACATCCCCTTTGTGTGTGGTGTGCTTGTTTGTGTGTGTGTGGCTGCTGTTCCCAGATGTACCTGGTGTGTAGAGGCTTGAAAATGGTGTCTTGTGGCTTCGACTGTCTTCCTTGACCACTTTCTACTTTTAAGTCAGTGTCTCTGTCTGACTGGTCAGTTCTGGCTCGTCCAGCTAACCAGCTTATTCTGGGATTCCCCTGTCTCTGTCTTCTCAATGTTGGGATATAGCCCACACTTGCAAAGCTTTTTCATGAATTCTGGAATCCTAACTCCAGGCCTCACACTTGCTAGGCAAGCACATTCCTATCTCTCTCAGTCTTCGGTGTCATTTTTAGTGAGATTTTGTGACAGTCATCTAGTGATCTTTTGGGAAAACCATTAGTCAGAACAAGTAACATTTTGAAGAGAAAAAGAATACAAAGCACTTGTTAAAAATAATTTTATTTGAAACCGGTAAGATCACAAGCCTTTTACCTAGTATAGGAATCTACTGCATCTAGTGGCTATTTAAACTTTAGGTAAAATGTTTCAGTTGCATAGAGAACATGACATTAAGGACACGGCTGAATTGATCACTGTATAGTGAGTCTTCATACTAAGTCGAACCCTGTCTCCCTTTTTACCTTAGTCACATAGGTCAATAGCATTAGATTAATCCGTTTTCTTTTCCTTAGTATGTACCATTTGTAGCCCTTTATCACATGCTCTTTAAGGCTTTTTCTTTGGTCTTACTGGTTCCATTTTTTAAGTAGTTCTGTGATACAGTCTATAGATTCAGCCTTCCTAAGCACTGCATTCAGTTCACTAGGCTATGTCCTTTTCAGTGTGTGTTAGGGTTTGAACATAGTGCTCCACATTGTAGCATGAGTTGTCCTGTGATACTAAAACATCCCAAATGCCAGACACACACTGTTCTGTTAATGTTTTTAGCAAGTGTCTCACATGAATGTCAGATTCTGTCTCTTCAGCCAAGCTGTTTCTGCCTTTTTTTTTTTCCTCTCACTTAAATGGCTTTCAATCATGGATATATATCTTCAGGAATTGCTGTCAAAACTTACATTTTGAACCTTTTATTTTTTTTAAGTGGGCACCAGTCTGCATACAGAGAGAGACTAATATCATTTTAAAAACTAAAGATTGACAGTATAGAAATTGCTTCCTTTAAATGATCATATTGTTTCTTTATCTGATCACGAGCTAAAATGTTACTCCTATGGTTCCCATTGGTAGGATTCTTAATTAGTCCAACAATAAAATTTTATTGTGTTTGTTATTATTTATAAGCTAGCTATTTTACTGCATTAGTCATTAACGTTTCTCTTAAAATTTCAGAAAAGTTTGTATTAGAAAAATATATAGAAATTATATTTGTTTAAAATTATATAAACTCAGCCAGTTATAGTGGTGTGTGTCTGTAACCTCAGCACATGGGAGGCAGAGGATGCAGGAGATTTGTCCATGAATTTGTGACTAGCTTAGCAATTTCTATATGACCTACATAGCAAGTTCTGGGTCCACCAGTGCCTCCAACAAACAAACAAAAAAATGTTAAAGTGCTTTTTTTGGAGGGGGAGCTCTCTGCCTTCCCCATTATTTTGCAATTTCACTTGTATATCCCTCAAATGCCCCTTAATTTTATCAGTCTTTCTCCATATTCTCTCTCACTACCTCCTCTCCTCACCTTTTTACCTGTCCCTACTTGATCCTCCCAGAAATTCCTACCTATCCATCCATAAATATATATTGTACTTTTCTTTCCTAATGAGATCTCTGTTCCCTCTAATTCCTTATTCTGTACCTTCCCTCTGGTTCTGTCTATGGATTGTAGTTTGGTTATCATTGTCGTAACAGCTATCATTCAAGTATCGCTCGCTTCCCAGTGCTGCTGTCCATTTCTCCTGCTGTCTGCACACAGTACTGACACTAGACTTTAAATGTCACCTGAGAGCTTCTCTGTGCTGAGTGAACCTCAGTTCCCACCTTCCACTATGGGTCTCTCTCCATGGTAAATCCCTCACCTGCTGATTGCCTTCTTTCTCTGCTCACTCCAGTCCAGTTGTCTCGGCAGTCTCTCACACTATAATCTTAAGCTGTTGAATGAGTTTTTCTTCTATATGGATAATTATGTGATTTTAAGAAAGATTCCTTAGCAATCTGTACACATCAACTCAAAAGTAAGAATTTATGTAAATATGTTATCAAAGTTTTGCTTTTATTAGGCATGTGTGTGTGTCTGTATTTTATGTGTCTAATAAATGTTCTGATTTTTTTTAACAGAGAAAAGACGAGATGCTCCAAATGGTAAGCTTTTGATGATTATTGACAAAAAAAGTTTTCAAGTTACAGTTTAATTATTGTAGAAATGTGTATCATGGGTTAATTCTTAATATTTATGATCAAATATCATAGTTTAATTTATTCTTGCTTTCAATTATGGAATGATAGATAAAACTTAGAAATTTACTGTTCATAATTTGTTTCCTCACATAAGGTGAAAGTACAGTGTGAATGCGAGTAGTATTCTCTTCTGCACTCCCAAGCTGGTTGTTTAGAAAGTGCATGCGCTTAAGTCTTTCCTGAAGGCATTGCATTTTATTTGGTCTATGTGTTCATTTCTTTTTCAGATTTACTTCTTTTTTCCATTTTAAAACACTTCCTTTATAACACTTAATGTTTAATATTTGTCATGTGTTATATGACACACTTTGTTAAATGAAGACTTACTTGTTTAAGAGTGCTTAGTACTGGGTGTTAACACACAGCCCCCTGGAGTTTGGTAATGAACTCTTAAATCTGGTGAATAATTATTACTTTTTCTTCTTCGTTGTCCTCCATGTTCTTCTCTCTGGAAGGAGGCTCCATTACTTTGTTCACATATGATGTGAGCCTTAAAAGTAAAATCTTATTGCTCCAAGAACCTAATTATAAGAGGGGATTTATCTGCTGATTTTGAGATGCCTTCCAAATCCTCTCTTCAGAACTTAGAACGATTATGCAGGGAAATTTTCATAATGCAGAGTTCTTAATATAGGATGACCATTGGTAATTATTGAGGTGTGTGCCCTTTACACAGATAGATTGCCTTTTAATTTTGCCTTTAAGTCTGTTTTCCAGATAGAAAACCTGAACCAAAGATAAGATGTATTAAATTTTACTATTTAACCTTTCAGTTTTTGAATAGGTAATTGCCTTCAGTATTGTTTGCTCTGTACCAAAGGTTGACATAGTTTGTCTTTTGCATGGAAATATTACTTATAATAACGTATAGGAATGCTGTGGGATATGAAAAATATGCAAAATGCTTAGCATAAATGTCAGTTTATCATAAAGATAATGACAATAATAGCAGGTTCCAGTTGATTATCATTTACCACCAGCCAGGCATTGTTCAGTAATCCTCTGAAGTAGAACCTGTTTTACTACCATGTAATCGATTACAAATAGAAATATATAAGTAATTTGTTCCAGATCACAGCACAGTTAAGATTGGGGACAGAATTCTTCCCCAGTAACCTGACCCAAGAGTTGACCTTAATCACTGTCATGTTAAAATTGACTTTTATGGGGAAATGCAGGCCTATAAGAGAATAGATAGTACATCTCAAGATTGGAAGCTAGTATGTGGCAGAGGCAAAAGAAACCACTGAGTAAATGGGTTGTTCTTCTCTGAACCTTTAATGGAGTTTAGAAGTTTTTCTGATAGGTGCCAATATTTTAGTGTTTTGTGTTTGGTGTAGCATCTAACTTTTGAGAAAATAACTTGAAATATTAAATGTTGTATGGATTATTTAAAATTTTGGAAACATTTATTTCAATGTGCACAACATGTATTTATGAACAGACAATTGCTATGAATAGATAACAATTTTAATATTCCTATTGGCTCTCTTAGTTTTGTTTGGTTGCTTGACTTGGGTTGTTGGTTGGTTGTAGGGGGGTGGGTTTTTTTTTGTTTTGATTTGATTTGCTTTTTTTTTTTTTTTTTTTGAGACAGTCTCTGCACAGCCATGACTTTCTGGAACTCACTGTGTAGACTAGGCTAGCCTCGAATTCATAGAGATCCTCCTGCTTCTGCCTGGAAATAAAGACTTCTCTTGGTAATCCTTGGTTTAATACTTTTAGTGTTTTGGTGTAATAGTCATAACTTGTTTTCATTAAATAAGTGGGGAAGTTTTTTTTTTTTAAATAGTATTGTTAAAGGGCAAAATTATACAGCCAGTATTGCCAATGTATTCATACTTTTCAATTTATAAAAATATATGTGTGTCTTTATATCATATGCTTAGTAGTGAGTTATGAGAGTTTTAAATTTTTTTGCTTTTTTTAGTACAGCCAGTTTTGTTTTCTCCACTGTGTGGAACAATAATTTTGATAAATTATAGCTTTAGTGTATTTCAATATGTCACCAGTAGGTGGCAGTGGATGCCGTAACTATGGTTTGCTCTGTCTGCTGGCACTATCGGTTCCTCTGGTTAGCAAATGGTAACTGTTAAAAAGGCACTTTAATATAGAAGTTGCATATATTCCTCTATTACCTACCTCAGTGTGTCTCCATGTCATCTGTCTCTCAGCTATCTTGCCTTTAGTGTAGTTCTCTTTCGTTGTAATTAAATTTGAGTTATTTTAGATTTGAATTTGAAATTAAGATTAAATTAAAATGAGATATCTGTTGTTCATAAGAATATTTAAAACCCTTTTCTTGTGACAGTTGTCCTGAATTAGGAAGGGGTAGTTTGTATCTTCCTGTCCTCTTCACCCATTTGCTTTGGTTTTTCTCTTTGTTGTTATTATTCATATAGAACAGTCTGGTCTTAATGATATAGTCAGCTTTGGCCTTCCTAGCTTCCTCTTCATTCTTAAACTTCCTCAGAAATACATTAGTTGCTCTTGCTGATATAAGCAAGGCTTTCAGATAACTTTAATGATTTCAGTACAATTGAGATTTTCAGTATAAGTGAAGAATTGCAGCCAAATTGATACTAAATGATCATTTGTTTTGTATCAGCCTGGGACTCAGCAGTTCTCAACCTGTGGGTCATGACCCCTTTGACACCCCTCTCCCAAGATATTTACATTATGATTCATAACATTGGCAAAAATTATAGTTAAGAAGTAGCAATGAGAATAATTTTATGATTGGGGGTCACTACAACATGAGGAACTATGTTAAAGGGTCACAGCAGTAGGAAGGTTGAGAACCATTGCTGTAATTTATTTGGATTTCTATTTGATTTTGTTGAGGATTTCTCAGACAACTTTTGTGGTTCGGTACTCACTGGGAGAGCTCATTAGACTCAATATGTTGTTTTACTTATTGAAAATACCAGTGTAGTGAAGAGATAGCAAGCAGAATAAATACAGAAAGCTATGTGGGATGAATTCTAGAGCCACAGACAGTGGGCTGTATTCCCCCAGTAGTGAATTGTGGAAGTATGTACAGTGTCATCCAGAGGAAAGGCTCGTTAGAAAAGCTCATCAGAGATTCAGTGCCTAGTGTTTTCACATAACATATAACCATGATTCCGGACCCTTCCTACATGATAAGTGTAATTGTTGTTGGCACAAAGTTCAGGCACAGTAGCCTGTCTTCTCAGGGAATGGTGAAAGCCCTTTCAAAGTTTATGTCCCCACTAGGCAGCTAAGATGCCATCTGTCTGTTTTAGTTACTACATTTCTGTTGCTGTGATAAAACTCCATGACCCAGGCAACTTATAAAAGGTGTTTAATTTGGGGCTCCTAACTGTAGAGGGTTAGGATTAAAGTCCATGATACTGGAACAGTGGCTGAGAGCTTACATCTTGATCCAAAAAGCAAGAAGCAAAGAGAGAGCTAACTGAGAATGTCATGTGCCTTTGAAACCTCAAAGCCTTCCTCCAGTAACACACCTCCTTCAACAAGGCCATGCCTTCTAATCCTTCCCAAATAGTTCCATCAACTGGAGACCTAAGTATTCAGACATTTGAGCCTGTGGGAGCCATTTTCATTCAAACCCACACACAGATCCCAGGCTTTGATTCTTATCTGTAAGTAGTGGTGATATTTTGATACATTTTGAAACTTGTTAATGAAACGATCACACAGGAACTTGGTCCAAGAGGAGGTTTTGTCAGAGAAGTGTGCGTTTTAAAAGCGGGATGTTGAGTTTGGGGATACATAAGAATTTTTAAATTGAATCTGTTGCATTGAGACTTTGATTTCATGCAAGTTGTGGGCTACATCATTTAGTGTTTCTCCTAGAGATATTACTGACAGAAATCTCTGAAAGTCCCTGGGTACTTTTATCATCGGATCTTTGCAGGAGTTCTGAGTGTTAGAATTACTTTCAATTTAAGTATTTGAGCTTTGTGCTTCTGATAACCAATGTAACATATGTACTGGTGGGAAAATATTAGTGAACTTAGATCTGGCAGTTTTGGGGGAAGATGGTAGTAAAATATTTTAAAGTATCTTTTTTCTTATGGATAAATAAGGTTGAAACAAAGGAGATGGGATCTAGGATGCCATCAATTTCCTTATGAGTGTTGTTTTGTATTGTACATATCATTTTACCAGAATAACAGTAAAAAAGAAAAAATATTAAGGGATCAGGTTAATTAAATTTCATAGACATTACTGTACTTCATAATATTTAATGTTGAGATACATGTAAGCAGGCACAAATTAATAAAGTATAGTAAATTATAAATGATGATTATATAAAATCATGTTTTTAATTGTATCCCTCTCATACCATTTTGGTTTTCTTTGTAGGTCCCAATCTACCCATGGCTACAGTTGACATAAAAAATCCAGAGATCACAACAAATAGGTTTTATGGTTCACAAGTCAACAACATCTCCCACACCAAAGAAAAGAAGAAAGGAAAGGCTAAAAAGAAGAGACTAACCAAGGCAGATATTGGAACACCAAGTAACTTCCAGTAAGACTCTATCTTCTGTCACTTAAAAAGATAGGTCTTGTTCTGTTACCTAGGCTGGCCTAGGATGTAGGCTCCTCTGCCTGAGCTTCCAGAGCTGTACCTGGGACTGCAGGTGTGCACTGCTACACCGGCTCTATCTTTGTTCATTTTTATGTCTTCTGTGCTGCTCGTGATTTTTAACTTGTCAGAAAAATTTGGTTTGGGGGTGTTCTATGTAATAGTCACTTCTCTGGTGCTGTGGTAGAGTATCCCAACAGAAAGCAACTTAGAAAGTGATTGCTTTGGTTTACTTTCTCAGAGGGGATGTAAACCATCATGGTGGAGAAGACATGGCTACACAAGCGTAAGGGATATGGAGAGGATGGGAAGTGGGGCCAGTCTATAAAACCGCAAGGTTCCACCTCATAACTGTTCTGCAACCTTTCAAATGTCATCACTATCTGGGAACAGTGTTCAAATACACGATCCTATGGAGGACATTTCACATTCAAACTATAACAGGAAGGATGTTTATGTTCATTGGTTTTGTTTGTTTGTTTGTTTTTGATTTGCACAAAAAGAATGAATAGATTTATTAGGGAAAGGTGAGAAGGCGCTCCCAAGGAGCAGGCAGGCTTCCAGTGAAGAATGCCCACAGTCATCTCTTTAGTAGTTAGAGATGTTTTGGTGGTATTTATGTTGTTTATTTCTCAAGACAATGTAGCCCTAGCTGGCCTAGAATTCCAAGTGTGTGCTACCAAGTCAGGCTTCTTCCATGAATCTGAAAGTTTACTTTTCTACCCATCTGAACAGAAAAGTTAGATGTAATTATTTTTTTTATTCAACTTATTGTTGAATATGATTTTATTTTAACTTTGATGTATAAATAACCTGGAAGATGCCAGCAAGAATTGTCAAGAAGCAAAAGAAATTGGGCTGGATATAACAGATTTCAAGTGTTTTATGCATTATTTCACAAGCCCATGATACATTTACTTTTCTAATTTCTTTCTATGTTCTACTTTAGACACATTGGACATGTTGGATGGGATCCAAATACAGGGTTTGATGTAAGTGTCTTTTAAAGCTATATTTCTTGTTACTAATATATAGGAATCTATGGCTTATCCTTGGATTTTTATTTATAGTTTTAAAACCTAGTATGTATTAGAATTGGAATAATGTGCTGTGTGTGCTTGTGCTGCTGAGGTTTGAATCCATAGTATTATTCTGTCACAGTTGCTAAGTCCCTTAAGATAAATTTTTTTTGCATTCTTTTATTATGTGCTAAGTACATTTTGTGTTTTGAATGCAAAAAGAAAAATGTTATTTTTTAGTAATAATATTAGGAGAATCTATCAAATTAATGAAATAGTATAACCAAATTCTTAGTATCCAGTTTGTTTCTTAACTGTAGTTATTCTTTGAGGCACTGTTGTCACTCTTTTGGTTGGTGCTGTGCAGCACAAAGAGGTCCTTGTCCTCAGATCTTCAAACTAACGAGTAATTCAAGATTAAAGCTGAATCTTGTTAAGGACAGGTTAGGATAGATGAATACAGGACCTAGTCTTGTGGATTAATAAAAATAGGAATAGAATGCCCTCTCTTAAGGCATGGAAAAGATGAGACAAAATAGAAAAATTTCTCTTGTTCTTATCTTTTCATAAAAGAAATTGTGTTAGCATTCAAGTTACATAGCCATTTTAAATGTCTGTGAATTTAACTTCAGAAGGACACAAGTCAATTGTAAGTTTTGTCAGGTTTGTTTTGGAAAAAGAATTGCCTACTTAGAAATTGTTTTGTCTGTTGTAGCTCAATAATTTGGATCCAGAATTGAAGAATCTTTTTGATATGTGTGGAATCTCTGAAGCCCAACTTAAAGACAGAGAAACATCAAAAGTTATTTATGACTTTATTGAAAAGACAGGAGGTGTAGAAGCTGTTAAAAATGAACTCCGAAGGCAAGGTAATTTTAGTTTTTTTGGCACTTAGCTGTTTTTCCCTTTTGAATTTTCTAAAATCAACCTTGTAGTGGACAGCTGTGCACCCTTCCTTGAACAGAATGTTTAAATTTATGGATGCCAAATTTGGTCCAGCATCACTAACTTTAGCTAGATATAGTAAAATGGCCTTTAATCCCAGCTCTCTGGAGGCAAGAGCAGGCAAATTTCTGTGAATTTTTGTCCATCCTGGTCTACATGGAGTTCAAACGCTACATAGATGGTAGAGAGACCCTATCTTGAAAACACACATGACACTTGACATGATTATTGGTATAAAAATTCACCTAGGTCCTGCTGCCGGCGCCGCTTGCCACCGCCCGCCGCCGCCCCGTGAGCCGCGGGGCGCCCGGAGAGGCCGCCAGGTGCCCCCCTCCTCGGGCCCGGGCCCCCAGCCCCGGGGCGGCGGTGACGGCGGTACCGGGCCCCGGGGCAGAGGGTGCTCCGGGATGGGCCCCAAGCGGCGGCAGCTGACGATCCGGGAGAAGTTGCAGATCATCCAGGAGGTGGAGGAGAACCCGGACCAGATCGCTCAGCGCTTCAACATGCCGTCCACGCTGAGCACCATCCTGAAGAACAAGTGCGCCATCCTGGCGTCGGAGCGCAAGTACGGAGTGGCCTCTACCTGCCGCAAGACCAACAAGCTGTCCCCATACGACAAGCTGGAGAGGCTCCTCATTGCTTGGTTCCAGCAGATGCGCGCCGAGGGCCTGCCGGTCAAGGGCATCATCCTGAAAGAGAAGGCGCTAGCGGAGGCGCTGGGCATGGACGACTTCAGGGCTTCCAATGTCCGCCTGCGCCACGGTGTAGTGGCCTGCAGCGGCGGCGAAGCTCTACCCCCTGGGCCCCAGCGGCACCTGCTGGCCCAGCCGCGGTGCCCTTCGAGGGCAGCGGTGGGAGTACACCAGGCTGGCACGCGGGAGGAACAGCCGCCTTCGGTGGCTGAGGGCTACGCCTCACAGGACGTGTTCAGCGCCACCGAGACCAGCCTGTGGTACGACTTTCTGTCCGACCAGGCCTCGGGGCTGTGGGGAGGTGATGGAACGGCTCGCCAGGCCACCCAGCGCCTTAGTGTTTTGCTGTGCTCCAACGCTGATGGCAGCGAAAAGCTTCCCCCGCTGGTCGCAGGCAAGTCCGCCAAGCCCCGTGCAGGACAAGGTGGTCTGCCCTGTGACTACACTGTCAACTCTAAGGGTGGAGTCACTACCCAGGCCCTAGCTAAGTACTTGAAAGCGCTGGACACCCGAATGGCTGCAGAATCTCGTCGGGTCCTTTTGCTGGCTGGCTGTCTGGCTACCCAGTCCTTGGACACCTCGGGCCTGCGACACGTGCAGCTGGCCTTCTTCCCTCCCGGCACTGTGCATCCATTGGAGCGAGGAGTGGTCCAACAGGTGAAAGGCCACTACTGCCAGGCTATGTTGCTCAAGGCCATGGCAGCACTCGAGGGCCAGGATCCCTCAGGCCTGCAGCTGGGCCTGGTGGAGGCCTTACACTTTGTGGCTGCAGCCTGGCAAGCGGTGGAGCCCTCGGACATAGCAACTTGCTTTTCGGGAGGCCGGTTTTGGAGGTAGCCTTAATGCCACTATCACCACTTCCTTCAAGAGTGAAGGAGAAGAAGAGGAGGAGGAAGATGAGGAGGAAGAAGGGGACGAGGAAGAAGGCGGGGAAGGAGAGGTGGGAGAGGAAGAGGAGGTGGAAGAGGAGGGTGAGGTTGATGACAGTGATGAAGAGGAGGAGGAAGAAGAAGAAAGCTCCTCTGAGGGTTTAGAGACTGAAGACTGGGCCCAGGGAGTAGTGGAGGCCAGTGGTGGCTTTGGGGGTTACAGTGTCCAGGAAGAGGCCCAGTGCCCCATCCTCCATTTTCTGGAAAGTGAGGAGGAGGAGGAAGATGAAGAGGAGGATGAGGAAGACGATGAAGACGAGGATGATGATAATGATGGCGATGAGGTCCCTGTACCCAGCTCTGGGGAGGCCGTGGCCTACTTTGCCATGGTCAAACGGTACCTGACCTCCTTTCCCATCGATGGCCGTGTGCAGAGCCACATCCTTCACTTGGAACATGATCTGGTCCACGTGACTAGGAAGAACCATGCCAGGCAGGCGGGAGTTCGGGGTCTTGGACATCAAAGCTGATCTGCGGGACATAGCTGCGCTCCAGCCCAGATGGACAGTACCTGCCCAAGGCAGAGAACTCTGGGCAGCTGCTGGAGATGGCTGGAGGAGTTGCAGGGCCTTCAGTAATGCTTCGCACGGCCCCGAGACAGGCCCAGGGGCTGAGGTCTGCCTCACTGCTATTGCCTCCTTCTCAGATTCCTCTTTCCTCCCCATTAGTTCCTGGGCTCAGGGCACTGGTTGGGTGGGAAGCTGTCCAGTGCTACCACGTCATGCCACCAGTGGGCTAGACCATAGCAGGGACAGATCCTGGAAGCTCTTGGCCAGAGAGTGCCTCTCCCCTTGCCACCCAAACGGGTCTTTGGTGGGGGGATCCCAAAGCCATTCTGGAAAGGGCTCCAGAGAAAGGTCCAGCCTAGGTTCCCACAAAACTAGCATCCCCCCGTCCTGCACCTCTAGGCTGCCTAAAGAATCACAGTGTAACGTAGGGCAGGCTCCTGAGCCTGCCTCCTGCCTCCTTTCCACCTCCCTAAATCCCTTGCTCTGACCCAGTCTTTGGCCCTTGGTTTTCTTTCCAGATTAGAGGTTTCCAAGAGGCCCTCTTGGGGAGTGACAGCAGGCACCTCCTATCTGGGCAGCTGCAGGCCTTGTGCCTCAATCTCTGCAGGCCCCCATCCTGGGCAGAGGGGCCTGGGCCCAGAGTCCAGCCGTCCAGGTGCTCCCTTCCCAGTCTGAATTCAATAAATCTGTCTGCTCCCCTTAAAAAAAAAAAAAAAAAAAAAAACTCACCTTGTAATCTGTAATAAAATATTTTCAGAATATAAACTCTGTAAAAAATGTTCTGTTTTGAAATATGACTCTTTTGTTGTTGTTGTTGTTGTTTTTTGCTTTGTTTAAGTCCAGAATATAATACTTTCTATTGGCTCCTGTGACCACAGTTTTTCAGCCTTGTGGTATTGGGTAGTTTAAAGAACTTTGTGTTTTGGTAGCCCCAACACTTAACGATAGGTGCATAGATAGCCTTTGTAGTCACGGTCACCATTTCAGCACCACCTGCATTTGGAACTGAGCTTCTCCCACTCTCTGCACTTACAGCAGTGTAACTGCGCTAAACTCCAGTTAAGTGCTCTTGAATCTGATTGTCATTTGAAAATGGGTATTTAACTCCTTTGTCTGCTTTTTTACTGCTGATACTCATTCAGTCTTTGATTCAATATGTTCCTCCTATTCATAGTCAGTAAGGTCTGAGTCTTTAGAGCCAACTATGGAAGCAAACAATTTATGGCTCACATTGCTGCTGTATAACCACTGCTAGTTCAATAGAAGCTAGCATCTTACACACATAATCCCCCAACCCTCAGTATATATATATATAAGCACATAATTACAAATAAAAAAACAAAATCTTTGAAAATAAATGTCTTACATAAATTCATCCTTTGGTGTATAAAAGATAGGTTCCACACTGAAAGAAAAAGTTAGGTTCTTGTAATATAAAAATCTTTTCTTGTGACATTTTGGTGCCAATATAATTTTCAAAGCCTGTGACTTTTTGTTTTTAGGGTAATTCAATAAAGGAAAGGCCTTATCTGTCTCTAAAATATATAAATATGTAATAAAGTTTAAAGAAAATCCAGTCTCGTATGATCCACTTTTCTTTGGGCATCAAGAACACAGGACAGCGATGCAGCCAGCAATCTTGAGTGTATGTAATTAACACTAACAGTGGGTGTGGCACAGAGCAGTCCTCAACACATTCCTTTTTCACCTAGACATAACCGTCACCATGACTGTCCACACTTAAAATGAAACTGTATTCATAGTATGCCTTAAAATCTACAGCATTTAAGTGCGAATTGTCTGCTACAAAGATAAATGAGCAACAATTCTAGTCAGTCAGTTGTGAGCTGTTCATCTTGGCTCAGGAATCAGCTGAGGTCCTCTGAAGCAGTCCATACTCTTAGACAATGAGCCATCTCTCCAACCTAGACAGATTTTTTTAAAAAATTAAATAAAAAACAAATTATATGATTACTTTTTTCTAATTAACAAATTTTTTAGAGCACATACATAAATAAACAAAAGTATAGGAAACACAGAAATGGAGAAGTTAATGAAATTTGACTTGAGCTGCTCATTCAGAACTTGGGTTTGATTCCCAGCACCCACAGTGCAGCTCATAGCTGGAACTCCAGTACCAGGGGTCCAACAGTCTTGGATTCTGTCCATGGGCACTCATGGTAAACAACATACATGTAGGCAGAACACTCATACATGTGAAAAAAAATGAATGTTTTTTTTTTTTAAAAAACAAGAAAATAGAAGTGCCAGCAGTGTCAGGGCTCTTTTCTTGTGTACCATTGTAGGAAGGCATAATAAGACAGACATTTGTAACAGCGTGTTGACTAATGTTACTCAGTAACTGAGTCTATAGTGGTTGTGAGTTCTAAGATCTCTGTGTACCCCTAAAAGTCAGTTTCTCTGATCAGTCTTTAAACAAATGGGAAATGGTCCTTCTGGATTTGTATTTGTCACCAGTGAAACCATGTCTCCAGAAGTACAAGATTTAATCCTTAAAGGACTTACATTTCCCAGTATATTCTTTCGATCTTTTGGATTTGTTTTCCTAATGTATCTTACATCTTCACTTAAGTAGACTAACAATAGAAATATTAACTACTGGGATAGTACTAACTTAAAAACTGCTGTCTAATTTTATAGTTTATAAAAATTCTCAACTTGATTATAATTCAGTTCTAAATAAATAAATGAACCAAGCAACCACCTCTTCTGTTACCATGTCTAAAACTGCTGACCAGTTCTGGATTATATAAAACACTGTATTATAAAGTAGAAGGACATATGTAAATTAGATAATGAAACTTTACACTTTGAAAGAAAGTGCATTATGTTGGGGTTTAATTTTAATTGATGTTAGAAAATTTAATAAATTTTTGCCATACTATAAAATTTCTATCTAAATTGATTTTATAAAAAATCTAAATATATTTAATTCTAAAAGGAAGGCCCATTATTGGTATAAAATGTAACATAATGCTTACAAGCAAAGTGTGTAATTACATTGTTGTATAAAATTTAAAAATACATATTTTCTTAAATTTGTGTGTGTCCTTGTATTTGTGCACGCACACATGTCTACATGTTTTGGGGTACCTGCAGAGTCCAGGGGAACATTAGAATCTCTGGAGCAGGAGTTACAAGCAGTTGTAAGCTGCCTGATATAGGTGCTGGGGTCTCAAGTAGGACCCTCTGCAAGCACAAGCATGGCTTATAACTCCTGAGCTGTCTCTGCAACCGTGTTTTTTTCTTACAGCTTCAGAGCTGGTACTGAATCCGTATAACTAGATGCTGTTATTGTTTATTGACAACCGGAAGATAATCTTTAAGCTAAATATAATATTTAAATATTATTAAAAATATATTTAAATAAATAAGTTTTATTATGTTCTTAATAAAATTGTATCATCTGTGCTCAGATATTTGTAAAATATATTGCAAAGTTTGCAGATTTTGCTATTTTATACTGGGTTTATGTGTGTTACAGTAAGTTGCTTTATTAGTATGTTTATGTTTTCATTTTTTTTTTTCTGTATTCTTATTTCAGCACCACCACCTCCTCCACCCTCAAGGGGTGGACCTCCTCCTCCTCCTCCCCCTCCTCATAGCTCAGGCCCTCCTCCCCCCCCTGCCCGTGGAAGGGGGGCTCCTCCTCCACCACCTTCAAGAGCTCCTACTGCTGCACCTCCACCTCCACCTCCTTCCAGGCCTGGGGTTGCTGTGCCTCCACCCCCTCCAAACAGGATGTACCCTCCTCCACCACCAGCGCTGCCCTCTTCAGCACCTTCAGGCCCACCACCACCTCCACCTCTGTCGATGGCAGTGTCCACAGCACCACCACCACCTCCTCCACCTCCGCCTCCACCAGGGCCACCACCTCCCCCTGGACTCCCTTCTGATGGTGATCATCAAGTTCCAGCTCCTTCAGGAAACAAAGCAGCTCTTTTGGATCAAATTAGAGAGGGTGCTCAGCTAAAAAAAGTGGAACAGAATAGTCGACCTGTGTCCTGCTCAGGAAGGGATGCACTTTTAGACCAGATACGACAGGGCATTCAACTGAAATCTGTAAGTAATGTGGGCTTTTTATTACGGTTTCTTTTTTTTTTTTTTTAAAGTATTGTGAACTTTTACCATACCTCATTATAAGGTGCCTTATCTTTGAAGCTTTTTCTTTTACTTTTTATAAATTTTTAAATGTTTGTGTACAGTGAAATTTACTCATTTTGGATGTGTACACATTGTAGCTGTGTAGTCAGCACTTAATATCAAGATGTATCTGAAACCATAGAAAGCTACTGTATGCTTCCTCTCTGCAGTCAGTGATCTGATTGCTATGTGATACTTTCGTATATTCTAAATATCACATAGATAGAATCTTACAGTATTTTTGTAATTCATTGTTCTAGACTTTAAATGAAAGATACTTTAATGAAACTAGTTATTAAACTGAGGGAAATTAAAAATAGCCCACTTGGAAGCAGTTGCAGGAATCTTGGGAAGTTCAAATGTGTAACTTTATAAAAGTGAGAGCATAATCTTAAACACTGACGTTTTCTATTTTGTAATTAAAAACAATAAATCAGACTCCAGAAAATTGAGATTCCAGCACTAGAATTCATAACAGTGATAGTGTCTCAGTTTGGGTTCTCTGTCTGAGAATCAATCATTTCTTCATCTTCTAAAGGTTAGGAAAGCTCCCTGTATTGCACTTTAGTCCATATGAACCTTGCTGTGTAGGGGGGGGGAGGGGGTAGAGGCTGGAACCTTGCTGTGTAGGGGGGGAGGGGGTAGAGGCCGGAACTCAGGACCTAATACCCCTCGGCTGCCCAGCCCCACAAAAATAGATTCTTTGCTAATGGTTTATCACTGAGCTCTGATACTTTCTTTTTCTAAGGTGTCTGATGGTCAGGAGTCCACACCGCCAACACCCGCACCCACTTCAGGAATTGTGGGTGCACTTATGGAGGTGATGCAGAAAAGGAGCAAAGCCATTCATTCTCAGGTACTCTCCCATGAGCTGGAGGGTAGAGGAAGCGTGTTTCTAGATAGATGTGGGAAGCTCTGCAATTTCTGCTTACTTTATGATTCTGTTACCTCTTGTCTGATAATTGTGCAGCTCATTGTTACGAGCCTTTATAGCATATTTAATCAAATTCTGTCCTTAATGACTAGTCTGCCTAAAATTTTAATAGATATCAGAACTTCACAGCCATACAGAAACTAGAGGAAAAACTTTGTAAAGAGTGATGAATTCATCTTCTATACTGGAACACACTATAGAATCATTGACAGGCAGCCTCTAAATAAGGCGTGAGATTTCTCAGTCCCATTTTTTATGATATTCTAGTAATAAGATTTATAGTGAAAAAGTGTTGTAGTTGGTTCTTTATCTTCAATCTTTGTGGGGGCCTGCCCCCCCCCCCACACCTCCTAGATAGTCAGTCACATAGAGACTTCTTCTTTCATATAAATGTCTGAACTTAGCTTGGCTTATTTCTAGCCTGGTTTTCTTAACTTAATTACTGCATCTACCTTTTGTTTCTGGGCTTTTTACCTGTCTATTTCTGTATATCTTTTCTGAACTTCTCATTCTGTGTCTGGCTGGGTGGTTGACCCCTGCCTGGCATCCTTTTCCCTTTTCCTTTTCTTCTCTGTCTCTCTTTGTCTGTCTGTCTGTCTGTCTGTCTTCTCTCTCTCTTCCTTCCCTCCCCTCCTCTCTTCTTCTCTTCCTGTTTGTTCTTTATGCATGCCCGCCCTGCCTGTTTCTCTTTCCTAACTAGTTATTGGCCATTCATGTCTAGACAAATCAAGCGTTTAAAGACAGGCAAAGTAAAACTTGGATTGCTGGAGAGAGGTCATTAGTTTACTTTTGCTTTTCTCTACCTTCTGTTACTTGTCCAGTGCTGATACTAGTATTGAAATAGTTCCTTATAGGAAACTGTCTTAGAGGGGAACAGAAGATATTCTGTGTTTTTATCTAGCCCATGTATGTAATGTCACATAGACATTACTTTCTGGCTCTTTCTCATTTAAAATGTAAATATTCAGCACCGTCTTTCTTAACAAACTTGGCTTTCATAGGTTTTTGTGAGGTGCGGCTATCATGGAAAATTGATCGACTGTGGAAGTGCAGATGTTGAATTAGGTGACATCAAAACCTGAATTCACTTAGGGACTAATGACTGGAAAGCCTCTACACAGTATCCCCTGCTGTGCAGGATCCTGAGATGTGTAACAACCAGAACTTAGAGTTTGTATTCTAGTGTGAAGAATAAAATTCATAGGCAGTCTAAGGAATTGAGGTAGAATTACGAGGAAAGGGAAATGGAATAGACAGTTACCGATACTGGAGAAGTTACACAGGACAGTCAGGAAAAGCCTCCTTCAGGAGGTGGTTTGTGGGTGGGATTTAAATGATGAAACAGCCAGAAAGAGGAAAGAGCTGCTTCAAATGCTGTAACATGGAGGAACAGTTCAGTGCGGGTGAGAGACAGAAAGGGAGATTAGAGACAGTGAGCGGAGGGATGGGGAAGATGGAAGACTTAGAAGAGGGTGGATGTGCGATGTTTCAGAGGGAGCTTAGAGTATGTCCAGACAGCAGAAGCCAGCCACAAGAGACCTTTAGGGGGAAGAAGGTAACATTTTAATCTTAGACTTTAAGTATCCCTCCATCTGCTCTGAAGTAAATATACTGGAGAACAACAGTAATTGAGGCAAATCTTCACAGTAGGTATGAACTGTGGTAGAAAGGAATCCTTCCTTGATGGAGGGAGAAGAAAAGGAATTATTCAGCACTCGGGAGGCAGAGGCAGGCGGATCTCTGTGAGTTCGAGACCAGCCTGGTCTACAGAGCTAGTTCCAGGACAGGCTCCAACGCCACAGAGAAACCCTGTCTCGAAAAACCAAAAAAATAAAAAAAAAAAGAAAAAACAAAAAGAAAAGGAATTATTAGTGACTCATGCCTGCTCACCTGTGAGAATGGTCATGTCATTAAGATGTGTAAAAGCAGATCATGGGAAGAGAAGAAAACTAAAGTTTCAGGTTTACAAATTTATGTACAGAATGTCAGAGTAGTTGCGCTCACCATGTGATTCCAAAATCAAAAAAGCTAACTCTAGTTTCATTTGACACATTAAAAACACGCAGGTATTAAGAGGCTAAAACCCAAGTCTTGACTATCTTAGTCTCATCTTTGATCCCATTCATGTCTATCGATTGATTTTATTGGATTAATTTTAAATCTTCTTAGAAACTGGATTTGAGAATGTAAGTGTTACAGGAGTTAGTTAATTGGAGAAGTCACTGGAAATTATGTTACTGTTCATGTGTGTTTAACTCTTGGTTTTGGGTTTTAGATGAAGATGAAGATGACGATGATGAAGAAGATTTTGAGGATGATGATGAGTGGGAAGACTGATCTATATATTATATATATATTTTTAAGGTGAAACACTAAACACTACTTTCTGTCTGGATCTGTAAAATTACCATGTAAATGTTCTACCAATTTGCTGTATATTTTTGTTGGCTTTTTTGCTTTTTTTTTTTAAATTAATCTGTGCAATACCTCATTTAATCTGTAAAGGTTTGTTATAATCCTATACAAAGCTACTCCCTATTACTGTGTGCAAGTTTACAGCAGGATGCTCACGTGATTTGTGAATATTTTCATTCCATCAACAAGGGAGTTTAATTATGTGTGAGACTGACACAAACCTTAATGTAATTTAGTTAGAATGCCAGAAGGAGAACACTATTTTCATACCCTACTTTTTCTGTACCTAAATTTTCTTAATAAAATTTAGCATAGCACTACATTCTTTTTCAAGTGATGTAAACTTTAGTTTCTTTAGCCCCTTCATTTTGAATATGATGCCACATATGAATGTTGAAGCTGATACATTGCACAATTCTCTAGACATCACTACACTGATACAGGTTTTCATATTCTAGCAACATGTTCTGCTTAAAATCACTACAGAGATACTAATTAAGAGAAACAGTAGCTCACCTCTTCTGTAGCATTGCTTGCTGTTGGTAAGCAGTAGCATCCGCAGGCAGGAATACTAATGAGGCCTCATTCATCTGTACTTGACCAAGGTTGCTTTTGTGTTGTGGCAAATGTGACAGGCTCTTCTCAGCAAAGAATTAAACACTTTATTATCACTTCCAAAAATAGTTTCAGTTACCATTTATGGAGGTTATTTCATGCATCCTAGACAGCTGTATTTGACTCAAAGTGGTATCAAATCAACACTAAAATGGTATGAAGTATCGTATTTTGCAGATTGTATGCATTGTTGTTTTTGGATATATAAATTATAAATGTCAGTTTTCTTGGCAAAAGTATGCACAAATGCCAAAACTCACATTGTGTTTTTACTTTGATGGTTTCTCCAGATTTTTGTCAAATATATAAAGAGAAGTTACATTTTCTTAAAAGATTGATGGTCCCAATGGCAAATTTCTTAGATTTGATAGTTTTTTTTTAAATAAATAAATAAAACGTTACAGCCTGCACATTTGTTATGCCTACTAGATGGTGTGTTAAAGTTAGGTTTTCCTTGCCTCTTTACAGTGCACTGATCTGCCTGAAGGTGGCCGGTTCACACTTACAGTGATATAATTCTTACCTACCTTCTTTAAATAAATTTTAGGTAGACAATTATCTGATTTAAATGCAGTCATATTTTTCTCACATTGAGTTATATGCATAATGTAGCTTCAGATGTATTCATTATAGTCACAATATCCAACTAAAAATTATGCTATCTATATACCGACCAAAATCTAGTATTGACATGATCTTGACAGGCTGGACCTGTAAGATATGGCTTGAATTTTAACCAGTTTATCACATAATCTTTAGTGATCATGCATCTAGTTATCGTCAGGAATAATTTAAAAGGTTTAGTTGCTGAAAGCAGTTAAGTGGTACAGTAAGATAGTTAAGTTATTCAAAGAGTGTTACCTTCCTTGCAAGAGTAATCACAGCACATTGGAAAGATTCTCAACTTTTTCTTGTACAAACAGTGCTCTCCGCTGCTAGGAATCTTTTTCTGCTTACTGTCATTTTCATGTGGCTTGAGGTCTGTGAGACTGGTGTGGACGAGGCTACACAACTGCTACCCGTGGAATTAGGAGTTCATGCAACTAGTGATTATTTAAAATAAATAACATCAAGCTTTTGTATTCTTTTCTTTTTGACATTAAAAAAAATTCCTAAAAATGTCTTTTGAGGTAATGCCAATTCTGATGTCCCTTACCTTTTGGCCAAGAAGTTTGGGATTTTTCCAATTTATTTGATATTTGACCAGGAGCTTCTCTAGAGACTCTCAGTTCTTTGAGTCACGTATACATGGGGGGTATGTTATTTGCCAAAGGTAATTGAGTTTATTCTTTTTCATACAGAAGAGGGGTTTTGTTTTTGTTTTGCTTTTTATTTTTGTGCAAAGTAGCTGGAGCTATGGAATTCAGTTCAGGCATGAAGACTAAATCCACTCTACCAAGTAAAGTACCCGTTGTACGTCTCAGTCCTCCACCGAGTCTTGCCCTGTGGGTGGCACTATACCTGTGCATCGTCTGGAAGCCTCACGGTATGTCCAGCCATGTGATTGTCTGGTAGCCTTTGCATTTAACAAACTAGCATGAGGCCTTTTATATCTAAATGCTATGTGATAGACAATTTCAGCTAGCCACATATTGTATTATGAAATTCATAAAGATTTTCAATCATTCAATTCCATTTATCAACTGAAATTTTGTTTAGTATGTGATTTTTTTTTGAAATGTATAGTGAATAGGATGTTGCACTGGTGGCAATTCATCATGGAGCATAATAAAATTAATTTTACCCAAATAGTATAAAATAGTGTGCCTTATTTGTATATTAAGACATTAGAACAAAAAGTTTTAATTGTTGAGTGTAGCCAGGCGTGCACAGCAGGGCTGGGTAGTGGTTTTAGCCAGCCCTGCTCGCGCCGAGGGTAGAACACCATGAAGTTAGTAAAAACTGCCTCCTGTTGTGGGAAGCCTGCCCAGCTCTGTACCCGCTGTGCTCTCCTGTGCCGTGCAGTGCTTCTAAACAACATTTACAGGGGAGTTCATGTGAGCCACAGTTTTTAGTAAACAGTGTTAGGAGGTGATGTTTATTTAAACTGGAAGCTGAGTTTTGATAAGCGGGATGTTTTCTTCCACTGGCCCAGGCACAAGTGGAGTCTGAAGTTGAAGCTGTGCTTGGAATCCAGAGTGTGGGATGCTACAGAACACCTCCTTCTGAGGGCTTTGTTCTCTAACAGTGTTTTTTTGTTGTGCAGATGTGAGCACTTAAGAATGTATAATACTGTTAAAAGAAGTTGCAAAGGCAGTTTGCCTTAGGATTATCCTATCCTGTTATATTTATCTAGGTGAAGATTCCTGAAGTGACTCCTTCAGGGTTGCCGGCCCTGAAGGGCAAGTATATTGATAAGAAATGGCCCAACATGCAATCCTCTGCAGAAAAGTTGACAAGCTTTACATTGCTTGGCACACAGCTCCCTCTACAACACAGTTTCTTCTCATTATCTCTTGTCATTTCACCTGCGATTTAAAATGACAGCAATTGCTCTGGACTGGAGAGATAGGTGGCAGATAAGGGTTCCAGAGAAGCCAGATTCAAATCCCACCATCCCCGTGGAAGCTCACAACTGTCTGTAACTCCAGTTCTAAGGGGTCTGACAAACTATTCTTTCCTCAGGCACCAGGCACACATGTAGTGCACAGATATACATGCCGCAGAACACCATACACATAAGGCAAAAAACTTGTTAAAGAAATTTAAATTTGGGAAGCCACTAAAGAAAGACTTGGTAAGCAGCTTGTTATGGATATGATGGGGTACATACTCTTGATTTGTATAGGTGTGTGGCTACAGATTTCACCTTCCTCGCCTACTGAGTTGCTAAAAGCCACCAGCACCTATGCCCATCTCTTCCCAAAAAAGATGAAGAATCGGCCTTTTACTGGAACGTGGTAATGTTTTGGCTCGGTGGTGATGGGCACCCTGCATTGCCCAGAAGTTTAGTCATCCCAAGTTATTTAGGGGTTGAAATGAGGTTAAGCCTTTGACTGTACATCCAAATTATTTCATTATTTTCTTTGTAGACATCAGTAGAATTTGTTTTTGCTCGGACTTAAGTGTTCTATGAACTTTTACATTAAACTTAACCTAAAGAAAAGTAGTTTTCAGATGTGAGTATCTGAATAATTTTTAATCAACAGAGACAGTGTCAAAGACTGGGAGTTCTTCCAAGGACAACATGGACATTTAAACTCAATGTCCTAGTTTTGCTGAGAGAGGGGACATTCTGTTTTGATTGCATGCTCTTCACGTTTATTAGAGAAGAATCAGGAGGAAAACATACCTGTGTTTGTCAAGTTGAATGGGAGAAGCGGACTGAAAAGGGGTTATTGTCATGGAAAGTACCTACTGGGGAACGTGTTCTAGACAGCAAGTGGGAAGCAGGGTTTGAATCGCCTCTGGCCTTCAAAACCAAAAACCAAGCTGGGCTAAAAACTGTTAGGCTCTTTCTTAAAAGAGAGGAGAATTTGTATTTATAATCAAATATGCTCGCTTGCTCTTTTCCCTTCCCTTCCTCCTCTGACTGGAGAATTTGTAAGTCCCCACCAACATTGCCCAACAAATAAATCTTAAAATCTGTAACCTGAAGGGTAATGAATGAGAAAAATCCAGTGAAATGGTTTATTTGAGGAAGAATGTAAATGTAAAAGGACCAGCTTTTAAAGTTGTACTATATTATTAGTTAAAGCTTAGTCAGTACCAGACTGTGTAATAACACTAAAGGTGTTTTATGTTGGTTCTGCCCCCAACCAAAAGTTCAAACAAACAACTTTTGAACTTACCCATGAATATTTGACAAAGGATGTAATATAGTTGAATAGGTAAGTATGAGAATAGTGAGCACAGTCCTAGAAGTCCAGCTGCTTCTATGCTGTTGGGAAATAAGGGTACCTATGATGCTTCAGTGCACTCAGCCTATCCGTAGATGGAGCAGTGTGTGCTACAGTACATGCTGTGGTGGACTGGCTGCCTAGGCCTGTTTGGGTAGCTACTGTAGGTTCTGAGCCAGGTGGATGGCTTAGGACTACACAGTTCCCCCTAGTTCCTTATCCAGCGTGCTGGTGTATGCTAAATAGTAAAACAGCCAGTCAGCATGTTCCAGAGAGCAACGCGGCTTCCTTGAGCATTTCCACACTTAGGCACTTTTATCTCTTTCTTATCCAGGACCCCAAACTGCAGAAAAATAGGTTTTGAAGAGAATGACTTATCTTTTTGCTATTTGTTTCCCAACCATGTAAATCTCTTTGAACCGCACATTATTCCAAATAAGTTAAGAGAAATATATTGTACATTTGGGTTATTTTGATTCTGCAAAATCTACTTTACTAATCTTCATTTATTGCTAAATGATATTTAATGGGTTGGGAAAATTAGAATATCATATGTGCATAAAAATGTGCTCATTCTTTCTACTGCATGGCTAATAAAGACACAAATTTAATACTGTTATATCTCGGTACTTGTAATCTGTGGTTCCTACACATTAACTACATAACATGATAACAAACTTTGGGGGGTTCACTTAAGAAAACTCATGGTATATGCACATTGATTAGATTTTCTACAAAATCAAATTTACAAATGGACCTTTCTTTATAAAGCCTTTACAGTGTGTATTTGAGAATTTTTCCCAGAAATCTCTCCAGCTCACCTTTATTATTTTAAATATTGGTTTTACTTATTCTTGATAATTCTGTACAATTTATTTAGATTATATTCATGTCCCTCTACCAATTACCAGGTCTCCCCCACTACTTTCCTACCAACTCAACTTCATATTTGCACACACACACCCATTTGTAGAACCTGTTGAGTCTAATTTGTGTTGGCTAACAACTCCTGGACTTGGGACCTGTCCTGGTATGCTGGCTGGTTCTAAATGTCAACTTGACACACTAGACTGTCATTTGCCAAGTGGAAACCTCAATTAAGAAAATATAGTCACCGCATTGACTTGTGTGAAGCCTATTGGGTATTTTCTTAATGGTTGCTGCGGGTGGGCATCCTACAGAAGGCAGTGTCATCCACCGGTCGGTGGATCAAGTCCTTTAGGTGGATCAAGGTCCTATAAGGAAACAAGCTGATAGATGTAGTGGGGAGGGCCTTGGTCCTGCCCTGCCTCAACTTGATGTCAACTCATTGACTCTCCGTGGGAGGCCTTACCCTTTCTGAGGAGTGAATTGGGGGTGGGGCGGGGGCAGATGGGAGGAGTGGGGGAACTGGGATTGGTATGTAAAATGAAAAATAAATATTTTTAAATTTGAAAAAAGTAAAAAAAAAAAAAGGCTGAGCAGGCAAGTTAGCAGCACTCCTCTATGGCCTCTGCTTCACTATGGCCTGCCTCCAGGTTCCTGCCTTGAGTTCCTGCTCTGACCTCCATCAGTGATGGAGTGTAGTCTGTGAGATGAAGTAAACGCTTTCCTCCTCAGGTTGCCTTTGGCCATGGTGTCATGGTGGTCTTGCAGCAATAGAAACCCTAAGTAAACAATGGGGTTGATCAGTATACCAGATGCCATTCCATTGAAAACCAGCTTTCCCTCTTCCAGCAGCAATAAAATGCCAACAGCTGCTTGGCTAGGCGTAGGACTGTTGTAGTGATGTGCTTTTGTAGATCTTGTGAACACTACCAAAATCTGTGAGTTCGTGTGTGTATCTGCCTCTTGCATCTAGAAAACAGTTGTCCTTGAACTCATCTACCTCCTCTCACTTTGCCCCCTTTTCTACATAGATCACTGAGCCTTGTGGGATGGGGGTAGACCTCCCATTTAGGGCTGCGTATTCTGTATCGTTCTCTACATGTTGACCAATTGAAAGTTTCTTTATTGCTATCTGCTACAAAAAGCAGCTTGTCTGAAGAGGGTTGAGCAATGTATGATCTTTTGTCTATTTAGTGGAATGATAGTAAATGGGTTTTCCCCTGGGGCCCATGATGTATCTAATAGGTTCTTGGCCTCATTGACAGTATCCATGTATGGGTTCAGTCTCAGGCTTGGGCTTAAATACATTCAAAAAGTGGTTGTTTATTCCCATAACATCTATGCCATTATTGTACTAGTAAGCACATTTTTGACATTGATCATTTTTGTAATAGCATTCATAGCTAGGTGAGACTTATGATTCCTTTTCTCCTATAGCCTGCACAGCACATTCCAGCACTATAAACACTGTAGTGAGTAGGGATGACAGTTTCAGCTAGTTGAGTGCCAGCTAGATTTCTCTATTCCCTTCCTGTACATGTCTTGAGCAATAGGGTCTTACCATCAAGCTCTGGAGGGTTGGCAGTAGTGTTGGCAGTAGCATGTCATGTTTGGAGATCTATGGGATCCCATTAGCCAACAACTCAAAAAGATAACCCATTGGTAGTTGGCTTTTGGTTGGGGCAGCATACGGTGTCTTCTTAGGGTACTCTCCCTCACTTTATAACCTCCATTTAAGTTACTTTTACATATATGTATATTTTGGGAAGGTTCCTAGTAGTAGGTGTCCTTATGGCCTTCTCAAAGGCCTCTAGTGGTAAGTTATCCTTCCCTATTTCCCTCTCTACACTACCCTCCCACTCATAACACAATCAAATCCTTCCTATTCCATCTTAACCCTTTCTCCCTTTATAACATGATATAGGGGGAGAAATGGAGCCATGAGGAAGCATTCTGTATCATATTCCTGTCTCTATAAGTTCCCAGTGCCTGAAGTATTTTCTAAACCAAAGGACAATGTGCTTGAACACATGTCTTAGTATCCTAATGGCCTACAATAAAGGAACCTATTAAAAATGATACTCTTAGCCAGAAGGTGGTGGCGCACACCTTTAATCCCAGCACACAGGAGGCAGAGGCAGGTGGATCTCTGTGAGTTCGAGGCCAGCCTGGTCTACAACGTGAGTTTTATGATAGGTTCCAAAGCTACAAAGAGAAACCCTGTCGGGGGGGGGGGGGGACAACAAATGAAAATGATACTGTTACTACAAATTGAAAGTAAACAGAATCTTTCCATGAACTAACCTCTAAGGCAGTGATTCTCTCCCAGCCTTTCTAAGGCTTTGAACCTTTAATACAGTTCCTCATGTTCTGGTGGCATAAAATTATTTCAATGCTACTTCATAACTAATTTTCCAATGCTCATGAATCATAATGTGATGTCTTATGTGCTGTGTAGGATATCTGATGTGCACCCCTGTGAAAGAGTTGTTTGACCCCTAAGGGGCTGTGACTCACAGGTTGAGAATTGCTGCTCTTATAAGATCATGGTAATAGCTCAAATTCATGTGACCATATATAATCCCACAGAGGACATTTTATTTATTTATTTATTTACTTACTTACTTACTTATTTAGAGAGACTGGGTCTTTCTACTTACTCTGGCTGTCCCTGGAACTCAGTATGTAAACTAGGCTGCCCTCGAACTCAGAGAGATCATCCTGGTTCTACCTCCCAAATGTGGCGCCACCATGCCCAGCCTACAGAGGAACATTTTTTTCTTTTAATTGCTTTTGGCTCTTTAGCAGGTTTTAGTAATTTAGCAAATTACAGGTTTGGAGGTGTGCTCACGATCAGTTAAGAGAGAATAACAAAAAGATTCATTAGTGAAGTTAGAACCAGATGGCTGAGCCTGGTGGTGGTGTCACCCGCCTTTAATTCCAGCACTTGGGAGGCAGAGGCAGGTGGGTCTCTGAATTCGAGGTCAGCCTGGTCTACAGAGTGAGTTCCAGAACAGGCTCCAAAGCTACACAGAGACTAAAGAAACAAACAAAAAAAAAACAAAGAACCAGGTGATTGACACTAAATATTAGATATAGATTGATATGTTAGTTTCACTTTAACAAAGTTCTTGGTGTAAACTATTCTCTTAGCATCCTTGAGGTCCTGTTTTCACCCATAGTAAATGAACCTTGCAGAAGTTAAATAATGTGTTCAAAGCTAAGCAGCTAGTCAGTGCAAAGCTGGGTCGTGATTGCCATGGGACCTTCACACAGATGATATTAGCTACCAGTAAATGATCTGAGTAAGAAATTAAAATGTTGCTTTATCTCTGTAGACCAGGCTGGCCTTGAACCCTCAGAGATCTGTCTGCCTCTGCCTCTCAAGTGCTGAGATTAAAGTGTGCCACCATCATCCACTGAATTTTTACTTTTGAATTATCATTTTTAAATACTTTCATTTAATCATCACTTATCCCCATTCTCTCCTCTATTGCAATTAACAGATTTTTCCATTTGAAATATTAGATTAAATAACTGTCATGTTTGAGTAATCCCAAATACCTAATAATTATGTAAGAATTACATAAGAATTTATTGGGGGGGTGGAGAGATGGCTCAGTGGTTAAGAGCACTGACTGCTCTTCTAGAGGACCCGAGTTCAATTCCCAGCACCCATATGGCAGTTCACAACTGTTTGAAGATCCAGTTGTAGGGGATCTGACACCTTCACACCAATGCACATAAAATAAAGTTAAATAAACCATAAAAATTATTAAAAACAGAATTTATTTATAATTACCTCAGAATCTTTCTTGTGAATTTAAAATAAACCCTGACAATATATGTCATGAATGTCTTTACCCATTCCATATATTTTAGAAACTAAAGTCCACTTTTTACATAGAGGTTTGCTTTGGTTTCATCTCTTTGTTTTAACCAACAATGACTTGATTTTGCTTCGTTTTGTTTGTTTGTTTGGTTTTTTTTTTGTTTGCTTTTTTGTTGTTTTTGTTGCCTTTTTTTTTTTAGTCATATTTCTTCAAAGCAGTTTTTACTAGGGACAGAGGCACACCCTCTGTAGGAAAATGACTTTAATCCATCCCAAATTCTGACAGTTTAAGATTACAGTCTAGTGTTCTGAGTGTCTGGAAAGAGTCACCAGAAAAGAAATAGTTGCGCCTGGATTCTCCTGAGTGGTTTTCTGTTGTCCGCTGTCTCTCGAGCCAGAACACCTCCCAACTGTGGTGTATTGGAAAGAAAGAAAAAAAAAAAAAAACAAGCTGTAGAAGGCTAAAGCAACTTCTAGGAAGATATCCACAAATAGGTATAAACAGATGTGTTTTCCTCTCATTTTTCTCTGTTAGCATAATTTATTTCCCAACTCTCCATCTAAGTCAAGGACAATTTTGGGCTACTAGTTGAATCTTCTGGTCTTGTTATTTTTATTGTATTATTATTATTATTATTTTATTGGTTTTTAATTTTGGGTAATGGCACTCCAAGCCTGATGTGGGAGTGTCCTATATCAATCTGTTGATTTCATTGGTTAAAATAAAGAAACTGCCTGAGCCCATTGATAGGCCAACCCTTAGGTGGGTGGAGTAGACAGAAGAGGATTCTGGGAAAGAGAAGCTGAGAAGGAGTCGCCATGATGTTCCCACTGCAGACAGAAGCAGGCTAGAATCTCCCCGGTAAGCACACCTTGGGGTGCTACACAGATTATCAGAAATGGGTTAGGTCGATATGTAAGAGCTAGCCAATAATGGGTCAGGCAGTGATTAAATGAATACAGTTTGTGTGTTGTTATTTCGGGGCTTAAGCTAAGCCATGCGGGCGGCCGGGTACAGGGTCACAGCCGCGCCACTCCTTATTACTACACAAGCCTTATCTTGGATGAGGATTTTTTTTTTTATAAACTTACAGAAGACAACCTGTACACTTGCAACCTAAAGTAACTCTAGAAATGTGTTGCTGTTTATGTAACAGTGAGTAATGGATCATCAGGTTTCATTCAGGAAGAGAAAGTTAGTACTCATGCCAATAATTGCTCACTCTGATGAGAGTGGATTGGAATGCTTTCCAATTGGGTGCCTCATTTTTAAAACCTAAATATATGACTCCAAAATGTCATGTTGTTAACAAACATTTAACTTTGGGTAATTATACTCCAGCGAATTACAGTGTTTCAGTTGGGAACAAGCTACTTCTAAAAATCAGTGCAGAAGAGCCAGTGTCAAAAGTCTCAGTCCTAGATACAAATTTATTTAATGACTTCAAAACATAAGGCTTTAAAGATTATGGTTACCTACCTCGGGAGGACTTTTGAGAACAAGACTTTCATTTTCCAATTGAAAGCCCTTGCCTCTCGCAGCTCTAACGGGGAACCTACTGACCATTGCTCTGGACTACACATGGAAGCAGGGTGCTCCCAGAAAAGGGCCCTGAAGCATGCACAGAGAATTGCCCACCTGGCTGCTCCCTAGCCGCACTGTCTTGAAAACTTAACCCAGGGATGGTGGAGGAGGGGAGTCGGGAGAGGAGGGATGAGACCCTGTCAATAGGCTTTTTCCTGTTTGTGACTTTGGGACAAGTCCTACATCCTCTTATTTCAGCTGTGATCCTTTTCAACCACATAACAACTTTGAATATGTGAACTGAACACAGCTCGCCTGTTTTCAGCTCCGTCACAGTGCCAAGATGTGGCTATGCTGTGTTCCTTCTAAAGTACACTTTTCTAACCTCCACCGTGAGGCACCAAGCTACTACAAAAGCTCTGGAACAACCCAAACGGGTGGGTTTCGCTCTGGATTTCCTGCCTGTTTGTGAATGTCTTCCTGGAAGCAAACTGGGGCTCGCTGGTTCAGCTGGTATGGCTGGCCAGCGAGCCTCCAGGACCTGTCCTTGACTCTCAGTGCTGGGATGCCCACAGCAGGCTTTTTACGCAGGCTCTGAGTTCCAAATCACATTCCTGACTGAACCATTCCCCGTGGCCTTAAAAGTTTAAGTTGGGAAAACCTATTTAAACACTTAACTTTTTATCAAGTTGTTGTTTTACAGAATAACATTAAATCTTGAGTTCAGGCCACTGTGTGTACCATCATCAAACTGAAATAACATCCCACATCATTGAACCTTTGTGGGAGCTTTTGGTTTTGGTTTTTGTTTTTCATTGGTGTGTGTGTGTGTGTGTTTTAAGTCTGGTCACATTTGTATTTAAAATCCATATTGTCGCCAGGTGATGGTGGCGCACGCCTTTAATCCCAGCACTCGGGAGGCAGAGGCAGGCGGATCTCTGTGAGTTCGAGACCAGACTGGTCTACAGAGCTAGTTCCAGGACAGGCTCCAAAGCCACAGAGAAACCCTGTCTCGAAAAAAAAAAAAAAAAAAAAACAACAACAAAAAAAAATCCATATTGTCATCCTGAGAGGCTGCCCTTCTGTCTGTGTCTGTCTTAGGTAAGGGTCTGTGGTAAAATGTGGCTCACCAACAAAAGCCATCCAATGGCTCAAGTAAAGAAGTGCTTGAGGCTCCTGAAAGGGTTGATGTCCTTGGCATTTCCACAGTTTTGATGTGGAAGGGGTTTCTGATTCCGCGATATCCCCAGCACAGAGCAGAATAGCTCATGCTTGGAACCGTTGGGTACATAAGTGCACAGTCTATGAGGAATGTTGTTAGCGCCTTCTGACACTAGATTACGTCAGGACCAGGATCTAGTTCCTTGGTTCCTAATGCGGTGTTTGGAAGAATGTCCGGTTATGTAGTAAGCACTTGGAAAATACTCGTGGAAATCAAGTGTGTTGATCTTGGTGCTACTGTTCTAAGTTTCAGAACAGTCCTTTGCCTTTATATCATGTTATCTGGTGATTAATGGAAATGAAAGTCTGCCTTAAGACCCTCATAGAAGGAAAAGATGGTCTTACCTTCACACACACACACACACACACACACACAAATTCTCATACCTGAAAAAACTTATTCAAGAAAGGAAGTTCTTAGGAAATCTTTACAAGAACATACTGGTTTGCTCCAGTCTTCGAGTCATTTCAGCGTAGACATGGAAGGTGTCCCTACTGCCTCCTCTCACTCCTCGGTAGTAAGTATCTCAGGGCAGGTGGTAAGTCAGGATCTTGCTGACATAGAGTTGTTCAGCACCTGTGGCCGGGGAGCACTGCCTGGGAAACAGAGTGATCCTCAGTGTTTTTGGCCCTGTTTCGAGTCAGGATGAGGTGTATTTTCAGAGAGCAATGTGCACGTATAAATCACCACCTAAACACTTCATCTTCCCCTCAGGCAGTCTTTCCCTCAGGGAGCTGGATGCTTTTTATAGGAGATGAACTAATAGGCTTTGACCCCAGCTTTTGTCAGTTCTTGGGCTGGTGAGTGACAGCTGTCATAATGCTCTGCCTATTTGCAGCACTGGACCCTGATAGAACATGCTCTACAGTGCTTTTCGTGGAGAATTGACGTGCTCACTGGATGCCTAACTACCTCATACTTGTCTTTATTCTGAATCTTGTAATATGCTGTTTTGTGAGGGCCCATGTCTCTACATCCCACTTCTCATAAGTCCTGCATTCTCCTAAGGTTCACAGAGATCCAGCAAGGCAGGATTTTGCAGTGTACTGCGGAAACTTGTCATTTAGTCCCTGGATTCTGGGGAGAAGACTTAGCCTCCACAGCTAAGTATTTCTAGGTAACACAAATGCTATCAGCTGTCCCCTCCTCCTTTGGGAAGTTCTGTGTGGTCTTACTAATGATGTTGTTTATCAGGACCCTTTCCTCCTCTGTCTCTTCCGTCTCGCTCCTTACCCTAGGTGTACCAGAACCTGTCTCTGCAAGCAAAGGTCAGGAAAAATGAAGGTCTGACTTTCTGTTCTGAGTTAACATGCACAGGAACAGAAGCATACACACATCTTCAACCTTACGTAAAACATGATTTTGCACACTAGTGGAAAGGGTGAAAATAGTGAAGACATGCTCACAGGGAACAGCAGTTTACACTGGGTGTCTGGGAATGAAGGCCATCAGGAGACTAGCATCTGGGTAAGAGCAGTGAGCAGCAGTGCATAACAGCCTAGGCTTTGCAGCCAGTGATGCTCAGCTTCACATTAGCCGCTGCTCCTCCATTTCTCACCTGTCTGATAGAGAGAGCACCTCTTCATGCCGTGAAATATGCACAAAATAACAGTTCAGAGAATGACCCTCATCTACTGCCTGCTAATGTGAATCTCAGGCACTGACTAAACGTACAGCCTCTGTCATCTTCTTTGGTTCCAGTTATTCTTTCTAAGAGATGGGATGAGTGAAAGAAATAATCCTGAGAATTACATGATCATCTTCATTGGAAGTTCTTGAGGTTTATTTTCTGGAAAGAGATCTGGCTAGAATTTCTTGGGCATGAAGAAAGAAAGCAAATGCTAAGAGCATGAACCCTTTTGGTGTGAGAACGTAATGATTTTAATATTTAGCAATATTACATACATAGCCAGCAGATGTATTAACTCAGAAAAATAATAGTTTCTCTTTTTTAAAAAAAGAAAAAAATTAATCTAAGGTTATTGGGGTTACAAAAATAATAACACATTTCTTTAAGTGATTTGCACTCAGTCACTGAGACACCAGAGCTGCAAAGAAATCTTGCTGACCTCTGCCCGCATAAATCTTATGACATTAAAAAAAGTTTATTTTCATATTTACAGAAGAAACGTGCTGGTTGCTTCTTAAAATTCCCTTTGGAATTCCACAGTGACACTATTGTTGAAGTCGGGAACATTTCAGATTAATGAAGGCACTTTGGAAGCAGCTTGCAAGGCACCTCAGGTCACACCACTACCCAGTTCCAGGTCCTCTTCTACAGACCGGTTTATCTCAGAGCCTCGGGAACCTCCACCTACAAAGACAGGGCGTAGCCTTTCAATCAATCAACTTGAGTGTTCAAGTAAATCACCATCATCGTCACCACCTGTAGGGTCTACCTTTAGCACTTTACCCTGAGGGGAATTTGAATGTAGATTATGATTGCCGAGTGGTGATTACCCACATTTATAAATTTGGTAGTAAATCCTTTGCAGTTTTGGGGTGAAAATTCTGAGAAGTGATTAATCTTTTCAGGATCCTGATAATACTTTTTTTAAATTGAATTTTTATTGATTGAAATTGATTTCAATTTAAATTGAATTTTTATATGTTGGAGTGTCATAAAATGATCAGGCTGAGATAATAAGTTGGCACGAATGGAAATGTGTTCATTTTCTCACCCAATGTACCCACCCCTAATGGTGACTGACACTTGGCGTGCTTGTTCTCACATGCACAAATATTAAAAGATTCGTAAGAATTTGGAGAGGTGGCTTTGATAGCATCCGTCTGTGGAGACTGAATCATTGAATCATTTTCACCTTAAGGTTAGTTCAGGGGTGACTTACCCTCCGGAGCTGTCTTATGCTGCTCCCCCGGATGGCTTCCATGAGGTTCTCATGAGCTGATCTCTGCGGGGTAGCCGGTCGGGAGCTGTCTTCCATTTTCTTCTCTTGCACTGACCTCAGAGAATTCTTTATTTCCTTCAGGATGTTGTTTGGCTGCTTCTTAACCTTCTTCCCTTTTTTCTTCCGCTGTCCGTTTTGTAGGGCCCGCTGGGCATTTTCCTGTTGTTTAATCACTTCTGCAATATTTCGGGTGATGAGCTTTTTCTCTGGGAGTGGAGGAGGAGGAGGAGGAGGGGGAGGAGGCAGCAGGTGGGGAGGAAGAGGGGGAGGAGGAGGAGGAGGAGGAGGGGCTACCGGAGATGGAGGTCTGCTTCTCCCAGTGTGGACTTTCTTGGAGACTTTGGGAGATGACCAGGGAGACTGCCTTGGAGAGGCGTACGGAGAAGAGCCTGGCGTCCCTCTTTGCCAGACTTTGGTCCTAAGAGTGGCTCCTCCATCGTACCCCTCTTGCTGTTTCTGCTCCTGCATGCGCTTTTGCCTCTGCTTATCCATATTCCTTGTTAAAATACTCGTCATACTCATTCTTGGTCCTGGGAGCTCAAAATGGTAGCCCAGCCTCAGCAGCGTGGTGTTCTCCTTGAGCAGCTTGACGATCTCCATCTCCACCTGGGAGCCCATGATGTGCCTCTGGTTGTGGAAGCGCAGCTCGGTGAGCACCGTGTTGTGCTGCAGGGCTCTCATGATGGCCAGGATCCCCTTGCCCGTGATGAAGTTGGACTCCACGTTGACACTGGTGATGTGCTCATTCTTCTTGAGCATGTCTGCGATGGCAATCGCCGCGGCGTCATCCGCGTGCGTGTTGGCCAGACTGAGCGTCTTCACGACTGTGTTCTCCTTGAGCGCTTCCGCAAAGCGGGACAGGGTCTGTGTGGTGATGTTCTCGATATTGTTCAGATTGACTTCTGTTGTGTCAGGGTCATTGTTTTTAATCTTTTCCAGGGCGTCCTCAATAACGGTGGGATTTCCACAAGGGTGAATGGCGGCGGGCGACTCTGTGTTCCTCTGTGTCCTTCCACTGTTGCTATTGGTTAAATTTATATTTTCTATTTGACTTTTAAATGTCTTTGGCTTGGAGTTATCTGGATTAGTGCTACTGTAGTTTACAGTTCCATTAATGTGTTTTGTGGCTTCAGTTGTAGCTTCCTCTTCCTCACTGTCCTCTTCCTCACTGTCCTCTTCCTCACTGTCCTCTTCCTCCTCTTCCTCTTCCTCCTGAGACTCCTCCTGCCCCTCCTCCTCTTCTGTACACACCTCCTCAGAGATTTCGCTGTTGCTTTCTGTGAAGATTAGTTCGTCCTCACTCTCTTCCTTGTCTTCCTCTGCAACCTAAGGAGTGTATTGACACCATTAAGGTTTCCCTGCAAGCACATTTAGGAGTTTACAAAAGTAACATAAGTACCTCAAAGGTCCTGGGGAGCAGGGTTAGCAAGCCCTTGTTTCTCACCTCCCTAGTTCAAGTGGCCAAGGTCAATGTTTGGTTGCATAACCACTAAGAGCTTTTCTGTAAACATTTATCTTCTACAAAAGAGCACGCTTTTACTGAATAAGAATATGTGATCATTTTCCTAGTTTGAATACAGAAGTCAGAGTTTCAACTTCGGAAAATGCTGGATAAATTTTTCAACATTTTAGGCATAGCAAGACATTGCAACAGATGAATGTGCTTGCAGCATAAGCCCAATGGACTCCAATCCCCTGGTCTTTTGACCTGTACATGTGCCATCATAAATAAAATAAGAAAATACGAAAATTTTAGTATGTTGACTTCACGACTCATTTTGTTCCAGTTTTGCAAATCTCTCTGGATTACACTGTCCTTTCCTATTTCTTACCAAACAAGTACAACAAAAATAAACAATATGGCAGTGAATTCCCTGCCCTTGATGCTCAAATTTCACCAGGCCTGTTGGCACACACCTGTTATCTTGGCTAATTAGGAGGTTGAAGCGAAGCAAGAGGGTAGTGAGTTCAAGGCTTGTCTACGGTAGAGAGTTCAAGGTCAGCCTAGGGAATTTAGTGAGACTCTACCTCAAAGAGAGGGCTCAGGGCTGGGAGCATAAGCCAAGCAAGAGTGTTTATTCCCCTAATGTTCCATCAATTACAGATATGACCAAGCCAAGTGCCCTTTGTCCTGTTAGTCTCCATGTAGAGAAAGCAGATGCGGTTTGCGGCTCCAGCATTTATCTGTTGTATGATGGCACCCAGCACAAACTCCCCTAGAGTCACTGATCAGGGCAGACCAAAAGCTGCTCTCTGGGAAAACAAGCAGTAAACAAAACCTCTGGTGGATGCCGTGTTAAAGCATGACCGCCTTCAGAAGGCTAGGCTCCCTAGATCCCACCCAGCAGTGCGCAGGAGCAGACCGCCACAGCAAAGTTCAAAGCGGGTCTTTGCCCAGCCAACTCTTTAAACTTAATTAGCATTCATCCCTTGGAAAAGAATTTCAGGTAAAAAGGATTTGATTCTAGCTTTGTCACTTCTGTTCACAAGTCCCTCTGCAGATGCCCCAAAATCTGCTTTCTCTTTGTCCTGTTTTCTTTTATTAGAAAAAGCCTTGGAAATGCCGAGAGTGACGGTTTTACTCTCTTGTGAGTCTTTCTCCTTGTCTGGTTCGAAGCCCTATGGCCCTTCCGTCCCCCACAGCCTCTTCCATTTTCTACACTGGAAGCACTTTGGGTGCTGCTGTCTGTGGCATGTGCATGAGGATGAAGCTTTGGAAAACACTGTTCGTCTCCAGGTTTGTCTGCCCAGTTGTCACAAAGTAGCTTCCAGTTAGCTACACTTGTTTAGAGTGACAGGCACCAAGTGATGGCCTGGGATGACCTGTCCAGTCTCAGTTTACTTGATATATTAGGAGAAGAAGGGAGAGGGTGTCTGTCTGTCTGTCTGTGTGTCTATCTATTTGTTTGTCAAAGGGGTGGAAGGACAGGAGTTGCAACTCAATGATACCGAACACCCTGCAAGGCAGGCAATGGACCAGTTAGATAGAGTTCTGATATCCCAACTGAAGTCACTTTGCTTTGTGTAAGTTCTCGAAAGTGGGGTCTCTATCAGTTGTCTATGGGTGTGTGCTGCATCCTCGTGTTTTTGGACTGTCTCAAAATCCAGAGTAGGCTGCCTTTCATACGACCACGAAATTTCATCTCCTTTGGTACTTAAAGATCTTTAAAGAACTCAAGAAACTAGACATTAAAATTCTAATTAACCCAATTAAAAAATGGGATACTGAACTGAACAGAAAATTCTCAACAGAAGAAGTTCAAATGGCCAAAAGACACTTAAGGTCATGTTCAACCTCCTTAGCAATCAGGGAAATGCAAATAAAAACAACTTTGAGATCTTTAGCCTCTCTCTACAAACGCCCTTCCCCTTCAAAATATAGCCGAAAAGCATGTCAGTTCTCTAGCAATGTGAGCTGTTATGTAATGTCTGTGGATGTCTCTTCTAGGAGGCCACCTTTTAACCCTTCCTGAAGTAGTGCCTAGGATGTCTGCATTGACACATCTCCCAATAAGCTACAGCCCCCACTTTAACTGCTTGTTTGCCAGTTTCTCCATAGACTGTTTGACATGGGTGTAGGACCACGTTGCTTTCTCACCTAGCACACAGTGCCTAGCGTGTTAGAGAGGCTCAGTAAACTTTCATTTACTGCATGATCTCAGTTGACACTGGTTAACAACATCTCATAGGACTATACCTAAAAGAAATACTGATAAGGTCAGGAGGCATAAAGTGACCAAGTGTCCTAGCTATTTGCCCAAGCCTGGGGGTTTACCAAGATACAGAAATTTTCTAAAGCAGTCCAGGGCAGTCTGAGATTGCTGATCACCCCGGGAGGGGAACATATGGGAGAAAAGACTGCAGCAAAGGGAACGGGTAAGGTCGGATGGCCCACAGGGCGATCCCTGCTCCTTTATGAATTAGTCCTACACCGGAGAGAAGAAGTGCTCACTGGTTTCCTACATCTGCTGCTTTGGAGTGAGGACTGATCCTTTGGGGAATGGGGTAGAAAGGTGGACATAGGGAAAGGGGGGAGATGAGGTGGGAAGGACTGAGCGGACGGAATGCAGATGCTGGTGAACATGGAGAGTAAACAGAACAACAGCCAGGAGACAGCCAGCCTATTCTGGTTATCTCTACAACACCATCATGGCTGTAGGGAAGCAAGAGGCTTGGCTTTCAGCTCTGGTCCTGGTTCTCCATGTCAAGAGCTGGTTGACTTTAGACAAATCATCTGGCCTTTCTGGGTCTCATTGCGTGATTCTTATAGTCCTACGGTTAGCATGTGTCCTAAATTGCAGATGGGTTTGCTAGACCCCAGCTAGTTGGGCCTACCCTGATAGTTTCTCATCTGCATAGCCTAAAGAGGCTTAGAATTTGTGCCATTTGAAGTGCCAGACCATGTTCCTCCTGCTGGGCCGGCACTGACACATCTGAAAAGCTACCTTCATGCCAAGAGTCTCTAGTTTCCATCCCAACTTGACTGACAAGCTGCTACCCTCACATAAGTTTCTTAACTTTTCCTGGTCCTGGCTCTCAAATGCAGAAAGGTAAGATGAGATGAGATAAGGTGAGAAAAACCATTGGCCCTTGTGCCTTAGCCCTGGCAACTACTCAAGTGAAGAGAACTAAACCATTGCATGTCTAGGGTGCCTAGGGCTGAGGTAGGACACATTTATATCAACCTAGATGAATAGAAAAAAGGCTGTCACTCAACAGGTGCTACACAGACTGTTCCTAAACCTTCACAAAGCCGGTAGCCTCACCACCCCCATCTCATCCAGATCCCTGCTCCTTCTCATGGAAGCTCTTTGTGCCATTGTCTTTGAGACAAGCATCTGCTCCCCTCTCCCCTCAGCTGCTTGGATGTTTTCCCTGCAGGAGGGGGGGGACTGGATTTTCTCCCTCGGTCAGTCAGTCCACTTCTGCTCAGCACCCTTGTGACTACAGAGACAGCTGGCTGGGCCTGTGAAGTGGGAGAAAAGTGAACCAGCTGAGAAGGGAATCAAAGTTCGTAAAAAAAAAAGACAGCCTCTCTAATTGGACCGATAAGCCATTGGCAGGATCAGCAAAACCTTTGGCAGCATGAGGTGGGTGTCAACAACAGCTGACAGGAGGCTTTGCCCTTCGGTTCTCGCTGCTGTCATAACATTAATGACATTAAAATGCCTTTGTCCTGTTATTGTTGTAGGTGCCTCTGTGTTCTGGCTTCTTAGGCATAGTTGCATTCTCAGCTTGGAGAAAATTTTTTTTTAGCAAAAATAGTTAAGACGTCATTCTATTTCATCAGACTGTTGACTGTTATTTGCATTCCAAACAAACAAACAAACAAACCAAAACCAAATAAGGAAACCAATCAAATCCAACTTTTAAAGGACGGTCATGGAAGAAATGACTAGCCCAGATCGTCACTGGTCATAAGTGTTCTCTCTTCATCTCTCCCTCTGGTTTCTCGTGACTGCAGCCACAGTGGCCTTGGAAGATCCTGGCTTGGTCCCAGTGGCCCTTCCGACGATGACTGACATGGGCTAAGCTCACACATATCTTGCTACAAATGTGCACTCAGCTATCGCCAAGATCACCACAGTTCCCACGTTAGTACTGCGGCAAGCTGGCCACCATGAGCCAGTTTATTTTCGTTATAAATGATTTCAGTGGCAGGCATGCACAGGCTTTTAAATAGTTGTTTGTAGTCTGTTTTCTTTTTTCTTCCATGAACTCAAACTTTCTTTCCTATAATAGCGTTCTGCCACTATAATGACTTTCCCAGAGGTTAGTTTTTTGAACTTCCTTACAGCGATGACTCATTGGGAAATTCAAAATGACTCTTGCCTGGGCAGCACACATGGGCTCCCTAGACCTGAGCTCTCCAACATAAGCGTGTTTCCTTGTCTCTGAATCCCCTTCAAGGAGGAAGATTGTCATAGATGCATCTGTGCGCGCAGGCTTAACCCGCATCCTTGGTGAGTTTTGTCATTTGGATTCTATGCTAAAAGCATGTCTTCTCTTTGGGGAAAGCACTAGAACTTGTTGAAATCTCAATGGGGAGGGGGAGAATCTTATTCACAAAAGAAACAAAAAATGAACTCCCTCAGTGGACACATGGAAAGAGAATCCTCGAAGGAACAATTGTCTGTACAAACTCTAACAACTTAAGGACAAACAGGAGGAGCAAAGAGGACTCTTGACTCTTATTTCCATCCCCGTCCCATAGCTTTGAACTTGGGCATTGGAAATATAAAGCTGCCTTTACTGCCGCCATTATTGCTGTTAAAGTATCAAGAAATAAATGTACTTAACTGAAGGAAAATTGTACCAGGAACATGCTACGCGACATCAGCACCTCGGAGTATTTGATGAATCATTCAGACCAATACTCTCTGAAATAGTTTCATTTCCAGGTTCCCATTTTAATCAGTAAAACTACTCTCACCAAGACCGTTTTGGCCTGGAAAACAGTGCAGTAATGGACGCAATTGGGCTATAAGAAAATTTAAGTGATGAACACTGGGAAGCTGTGTTCTCAGAAAACAGGGGTGTCTGGCTTTGGAGTGGGGGGTAAAGAGGATAGGCACAGCCAGGGCACAGTCTTCAAAGCCTACCTTTCCACACTCCCCAAGCCGTTCCTTCTCCAGAAGTTTCTGGGACTCCTTTTCCCAATAAGCCATCAGCGCCTCCCTGCTGAAGTTCCCTGTGGGGGTTTTCTCCGTCAGACTCTTTTGCCTCATCCCCACAGGAAGGGTTCGGTCTGGTTCAATGTCTTCCAGCTCCCTCTCAAGCTCCTTAAGCTCCTCAGCCGAGAGGGAGGCCAGAAGTTCATCCTCATCGATGGATTCATATTTACTAAGTCCCCTTCTGTAGCCAAATGTAGACATGGTCCCAACCTCGTCAGACACCCCAAAAGCTTAAAGAACCAGGCATTCAAGGCAAGCGGAGGCTGACCAGGGAGGCAAGTGTCAGGCTGGTCGGCAGCTGGCGTGAGGAGTGGCCTCAGGAGCCTTTTAAGAGAGGTGATGCAGGGCTCTGACAATGTGGAGAGGCTGAAAGCATGGGCTGTTTTAAGCATCAGACGTCAGCTAGACATTTGAACACAAAGAATGTCACATCAGTGGTGGATGGAGGTCTCAGAACCAGCAGGGATTATTCACACAGTGGCCAGAGCCATATTTAGCTGAGCCTGATAGCTGGTGAGGACAGGCAGAGTGTTTCAGATAGGAGTTGACATGATCCTCCCTACTCTGTGCTCAACCGTTGGAGGGTAAACTTTGTTTTGAAAATGTTTTCTCACAGACACTGCGGCCATGGACAAATTCTTCCAATATGAACCTGGGTGGTATGATGAAGACAGAAGCTATGAAAATACAGGAACTTATAAATTAGCGTGCTTTGTGGTATGTGAAACCCTGTCATACGGTCCCTTAGTTGTGTGTACTTTAGAATTACAGTTTGACCCTCATTTACAGATTTTGGCAATTTGAGACTGAGAGAGTAAGTGAAACACTTTAAGGCTGACAGCTGGAAGGACAGAAGGCATCTTCTCCACGTCACCAAATGTCTGCCTTCTCTTTCCTATGTGAGTAGAAACTGGACGGTTCCAATTTATTAAAGACTTACATTGTGACAAACCAACGCTCAACACTCTGTGTATTTTATATCATTCAATCCCACACTCATATGAGGAATTATTATCATTGTCCGTATCTGAAAAGCGTAGACCCCTGAGAGGTTGAATAACTAGTTTAGGAAAACAAAGCTAAGAAGTAGAAAGGTCTAGAACTTCAACCCAGATAGTATCTGAGCTGAAAACTAGAAAGACATTAATTTTTAATTATACATATGCATTCATTCTTGAGACAGTGCTATATTATCTATGGAGATTGTAGAATATCATGCTAACTTGAGAATACAGATATATAAAACTGCAGTGATAAGTGTGCATAGAAATATGCATATGCCAACACATGCACAGCTTATCATATTTATTCATTCAGCTGAGCTGCTTTGACTATTTGGGCTGTTTCTAGGTGTGGCCTGTGAAGAATGCTGCCGATGACACTTTCCTGAAAGCCTTCGAGTATTCATACTGTTTTTATTCCTCTGTAGAAGAAACGTTATGTTGTAGGGTAAACTCACTTTTAGTGGAGTTTCAAACCAGTCATGGCTCACCCATGAATACCCAACCATGGGGAAAGCTCCAGTTCCCTTTCAATGCCTGTTCCTGTTTCTTTTCCTGGTCACAGCCATTTCATGGAGGACAACATGGTGGTCTTCTGCTTTCTAGTTACTAATGATGTTGAGTGTACTTTCATGTGCTCATTGCCCCTGATGACATACTCAAATTTTATGCTTATTTATATATTCAGTTGTCTTTTTACTAAGCTGTGAAATGTTTATATATTTGAGAAACAAATATTCAATGAGACAAGTGATTTGGATATATTTCCTCCCATTCTTTGGTTTCCTTTTTAGTGTTGTTAGAAGAGCGATTTTTTAAAATTAGGTTCACTTTTTCAATTTTTATTCTATCAACTGTTTCTTGGTGTTTATAGTTAAAACATCATTTCTAATCCCACTATGTAAAGATTTATTTCTGTGTTTTGCCCAAAAGGGCAGATTGCTTTTTAGATTTAGGTTTATAACCCATTTTGACTAAAATTTTTTGTGTGTAGAACATAAGATATACATATATATGGATGTATATATACATTGATGGATATAGATGACTGAAAAAGAGATAGACAGACAGATAGATTAGATAGATAGATATAGATGACAGACAGACAGATAGATAGATATAGATGACGGACACATGGACAGGCAGATTTGATGGATGGATAGATAGATGATAGATAGATAGATAGATAGATAGATAGATAGATAGATAGATAGATAGATAGATAGATATGACAGACAGACAGATAGACAGATTTGATAGATGGATGGATAGATACAGATGACAGACCGACAGATAGATTTGATAGATGGATGGATAGATATAGATGACAGACAGACAAATAGTCAGACACATAGACAGACACCTACTCATCCTAATACTATTTGTCAAGAAGACTCCTCTGGTATATTGTTTGGCATGTCTATGGAAAAGAAACTGACATTGATGTAAGAACACTGATGGGCGGTTCTGGCCTGTTGATATGTCTGTCTCTCTGCCACTGCATAATCTCACTTTCTGTAGCTTGGTTGTGCAACTGAAGTCAAAGAGTATGAGTTCTCTAACCCCACTCTTGCATGAATGAGTCAGTTAAATATGTCTTATTTTAACTCATGGTGTTCTGCCTTCAGAATCAAAGGACATATTCCAGATAGAGAAGAGTGAAACTATAAATGATTAACTAACTTCTTAAAATTACTTTTGTGTTTTGAAGATACAGAATATTTGTGATTCGTTATCATGCTGAATGATGGTCAGGTAAGGTAATTAACAGTATTGGCCTTGTTTCTTGTTTTGAATCAGTAGCACACATTTTTGTGGAACACATGGTGCTTTTTCTTTTAAATCAAAAGATGGATTTGAGTTTTGGCAGTGCTCCCAAGCTATTATAGATATATAAATCTGGTGAATGAAATGAATTATTCATCTTAACAGTGATAACAGTGACATTTTACATAAAATTAATCACAAATATGCTAAAACTGCTTTTAAAACAATGAAATGAATATAAATTTAGTAAAATTCATTATTAATGACACATTAGACCCACGGCACATTGGTCAGTGCAAAGATTTAGGAGTAAATAATTATGTAAAATTAGGAGAACTGTGTTTTACTCTTTTCCTTTAAGTTTCTGATAGATGTAGCTCATTGTTGTCTTGAAAATTACTGAATACACACCATATGTTAGAATTCACAAACATAGACAACAGAGCACAGCAAACAGAGATGATCAAACAGGATAGGGGAAGTAAGGTTTGGGGAGGACAATATTTCATTTCAAGAGGTTTCTATAACGAGATGGTGTTTGAACACAGATCTGGAAAAGGGTTCTATGCATGCATATTATAACATACATGATGTGCAACCATGGAATAATTGCACAGATATTCTTAGAATGATACCCTTGGATTTGAAAGGACCTTTGAAATGCTTAATCCTCTGTCATTTCCATCTGTGTTGTGTTTGAACATCGTCAATAAAAATATCCCTTGACAAATGGCTTAGGTCTATAGAAAACTCCTGCTTATATTGTACTGAAAATGCTTAGAAAAAACCTCCATATATTTTCAGTTTCCTCATTTTAATGATCCAGAATAAATATAGCCTTCCATGAGTTTCTTCTGTCAAGTCTTGAGTGCACCATAAACGACTCTGAAAGTGACACCAAAGAGCCAGCATTAAAATGTCTTACCATGTGGCAACATCATTGAACAAAACTTGTCTCTTGATAATACCTTCCTGTCAATCCATGTGATGCTAACAACATAACTCACAGTCCATCCGACTTCATAATATCTACTTAGAAGTATTTCTACAAACTTTAAATCCATTTGTTAAAATTCTGCCATGTGACTAAACACTGCCACCTATTCCTGGCTTTGACTAACATATGATGAATAATGTAATTTTTCTTAGAACTTATTTTTACATAAAAAAATCCAGTTGTACATGTGTTCTAAGAGTCAGCATTTTCTATTTTGGATTATTTTTTTTATTTTTTATTTTCGAGACAGGGTTTCTCCGTAGCTTTTGGTTCCTGTCCTAGAACTAGCTCTTGTAGACCAGGCTGGCCTCAAACTCTATTTTGGAATTTTTACTTGGTATTTTTGTTCATTGTATTTAGAGACAATGATAGTATAAGACCACAAAGCCTTTTCAAGATTAGTATGCCTTATTTTAAAAAGATCACTGCCTTAGTGACAATTTTTTCTTTGTGCTTGATTCTCTGATTCACTAAGATATATAATGTCCATAATAATGTCATTTACTCGTTAAGGAAAAACTGAGTTTTCTCTTTCAAGCCTTTTCCCCACTTCTAGTTTCTCCCTGAAAGTGTCCCTGGCTGTTTGTGTACACAGTCACTCTCTACTTGCTGTGAGATATGGCTGTGCTGCAAGCTAGGACTGCGGACAGGAAAATAGAAACTGATTCAGTTTCTGCCCTCAAGGAGTTGAGACTTGAGGGAGAAGAGAGTAGACAGCTGACAACAGCAGTGGAGAGCAGCCCAGCCAGGTGCCGGGGAGGAGCCAGAGCCCCGCACAGAAGAAGATGTGGGCCAAGTCAGAAAGGCACTAGGGTGGGAAGAGAACAAGAGTGGACACTGTTTGACAGAGAGTGGGGGCGGAGGAGCAGCCCAGCAGAAAGTTCCCTGATGGCTTAGGAAGGTAGCGCCCACCACATGCTCTCATAGCTCTCAGCACTGCGCCCTACTCGCGCTGAGGGCTCACAAATGTTGAACATTTGACGTGAGTTCTGAAGGTCAAGCTAACGAGGTCTTTATTATCACCTAGCACTGTTTGCTTCTCTCCAACATTACCCTGTATATCTATCACATGTCATGTTGCTCAAAAGGCTATTGTATAGGCAAGTGTCGTGATACACATAAGGACTCCAGAAGACGGGGAGACAGAGGTCATCAGTACAGCCAGAAGTCAGTGGTACCAGTCTTTCCAGAGGGCCAGTATTCTGCTTATTGTTTTGCTTCTTTACTTTTTGAGTTTTATTTGAAGATATTACACACATGATGGAGTTCATTGTGACATTTTCTTTTTTCTTTTCTAATATGGTTGTGAACTACCATGTACTGGGAACTGAACCTGGGTCCTTCCCAAGAGTCATTAGTGCTCTTAAGCACTGAGCCATCTTTCTAGTTCCCATGATGACATTTTCATATATGTATGTAGTATGCTTTGGTCATATTTTTCCTCTCCTGACCACCAGTCCCCTCCTCTTTCCAAATGCTCTTTCTATGTTCATTTTTGCTTTTCCGTGTGCATTCCTCATGCAAAGGTAGTAGCAGTGTTCTCCCAACACCTGTGTGTATAGAACAACCCGCCTAACACTACATAGAAGAAAACCCCACTTGTTAGAGACTATTTTGGTGATGGTTTCTGTCCTTCTGGTGGCTGATACTTTGGGGTGTGAAGAGACTGTATCATTGTTTGTCTTTCTACTTTAGGATCAAATTTCAGGGAGTACTTGGTAACTTCTAGAACCGTTCATATTTCAAGACAGTTTCTGTTAAAGGCATCTTATCTATCTGAAGCTACAAAAGACAGCACAAGATGCGCATTATGTGAATTTAATTTTAAATAATATTTAACATTTATGTTATATGACATACAATATCTATTTGCTAACTAAAACTCATTTCTATGGACCCTTTCCTTAATGGTAAAATAAACCCCATCTCTATGAGATTTGGCTTATGGTATTTAATTTCAGTAAGTGTAAGGGATCCCAAAAGTCCAGGATGGACACCAATGTGTTATTTTACTCAGCTAACATCTTTGGGCTGAATGACGGTCCATGAAAACACCCAGATAATCTCCAAGTGTCTCAAACTGCCTAAGATCAGCTTCTTGCTTTTTCTCTGCAGTTTCTTCACCCCAGCGGAGGCTCACACATCCTCAGCCACCACTGGGTAGGGCTTCAGTGTTTGTGTCACTTCTCTCATAGTGTGGTGGTGGGCTTAGGTCTCGGTTTCTCTGCTCTAAGTGCCTCCGAATTCCTGCTTTATTTCGGGCTGATCCCCTGTGCCTCTGCGCTGCTTGCACTTTCTGGTCAGCAATGGACTGAAGTTCCTCTTATGTTTTCGCCTCTTGCCCTCCCCCCTCCCCCACATCTTCCACAGCACAGCCAGAGTAACCTTTTAGGAACACAGAAGTCACTAGGTCATTCCCTGTCTAAAACTCCCTAACACCTTCCATTGTCCTTCAGACTGAACCTTTAGCCAAGGTTTCTGCCCCCACTTCCTGCTCTGTGGATCCCCTTCCAGAACCCGCACTTGAGCCATGCTGAAGTGAATTTGAACTACTCTGAGCTGCTCTGCCCATTACCCATCGTGCTTCCTCCCTCCCCTCCTGCCTGCAAAGACTTCGTGTGCCTCCTGAGCTGCACTCAGACCCTGAGACCCCAGAACGGAGGAGCTCTGGTTCCCACAAATGTAGTTCACAGACTGCTTGCGCATAGGTTGCTTGTTTTAAGTAGGGAGAGAGCTTTTCCGAAGGCAGGAGTCCTGTACATTCCACTTGCTGTCTTCAAGGCCTAGGACAGTTATTAAGAGTTCAGGAGTATTTCAAAAACAAAGCACCGCAAAGCAGCGATACAGGAATGTTTAGCCATGAAATTGAAACAGTAGCTTTAAAAAATGACAGAAATGCTGATAATCACTGGATCTGGGGTGATTCAAAGGTTTTTGTTTTGTTTTGTTGTTTGTTCTATTCTAAGATGATTCATTTTTATAAAAAACATTATTTTTTGCAGTTCCCCAGTTCCCCCTTCCTCCTCTTCTCCCAGTCCCTCCTCCAACCCCGCTTCCCCATCTCCCACCCGCTCTAAGCAAGGTATCTCTACCATAGAGACTGGGCTCTACAAAGTCAGATCATGCATTAGAGTTAGATCCTGGTCCCACTGCCAGTGACCCTATATACTGCCCAAGCCATCTACTGTCACCTGTACTCAGTCAGGGGCCAGTTATCTTTCACGAGTTTGGGGTAGCTGTTTCTTTTGTTTGTTGTTGTTCTTTTTTTTTTTTTTTGAAGATTTATTTATTTACTATATATACAGTGTTCTGCCTGCATGCCAAAGGAGGTCTCATTACAGATGGTTCTGAACCACCATGTAGTTGCTGGGAATTGAACTCAGGACCCCTGGAAGAGCAGCCAGTGCTCTTAACCTCTGAGCCAACTGGCCAGCCCCGGCTAGCTGATTCTGTAGGTTTCCCTTTGTGGTCAAACTCAAGGCATCTGGCATGCTAGGCAAACCAACACTATCACACCACACTTGCAGCTGTGGAACCCGACTGCAGAACCCCCAGCCCTAGGTCTTTTTGTTTACTGCCTTCAGAGAAAGCCTTCCTATTTGTAACACATGACCACCTCCCCTAATTTTCTCTTGCTTTTGGACACCCGAACACTTAGGGTCCACAGTCCATGCTTTTTGGTTACCTTTCACTCATGGTGTGTGAATCCCAGCTAAGAACCAGCCCAACCGCCTAAGAGGCAGCTCAACCTCAGGGTGATATGTTTATTCATATCACGAATGCCTTATATTTTATTTACTTATTTATTTATAGTGATTCTGTGAACTGGACCCAGGACCCTGTTCATGTCAATGAACCACTCTACCACTGAGCTGAACCCCCAGCCATATTTTCTTTTGGGATAGGCTCTCACTTAGTTTCCTAGATTGGTCTTAACACTCACTCTGCATCCTCAGTAGACATGTGATCTTCATGCATTAGCGTCCTATGTAGCTGGGAGTTCAGGCAACTGCCACCAGGCCAGACATACCTTTTATTTTGTTTTAATTGTCCCTAAGTTGCCTTGGAGACACCAAAATCATGTTATATTGTTGTTTCTAAGCACGGGGAAATGGAAAACTCTTTTATTCTACAAACGTCAAGGATTTTTGCCTGCTTTATAATTATTATTAAATTTTCCCTAATCCCTCCCTAACGTGTTTCCCTCGTGTAGGGAAGGTCGTGAAGTTTCCACATCTCTTACAGATAGTTTGTGACGAGGCTGAAGCCGTGCAGTAGTTCCTGAGGAAATTAAGCTTCCGACTCTGCTCGGGCTGCTTGTTGGAGCTTTTCAGAAGCCCAGGAAAAGACTCCCAGGGGAGGAGGTCAGGGAACGGCCAAGCTCTGGACAGAGGGCAAACACATGCCCCAGGGATCAGATGAGAACTGAAGATTCCCCTATCAAGCCTGCTCTCTCAGACTTGGCAGACAAGCAAGTCTCCCAGCAATGCCAACTTGTGGCAGAGAGTGTGAGTCAAATTTAAAATTATTAGGGCTATTTATAATAACATCTTACAATTGTATAACACTTAATAGTTTACAAAATGGATTTTAGAGCCAGTGTGCCAGGCAGTATAACATAATATGATCTCCCTCTATTAATCTCTATTCTAACACTGTGTGAGATAACCTTTGATGAATAAATGTGACTTATTCCATTTAACGAAAGAGAAAATGAGTTCTGAGAATTAAAAAATATCTTTATATTCATCCAGCTAACAAGTGATGGTTATGATTATGGTAGCTCCAAGCTGCTTCTCACACTTTGGTTACTATCTGGCATTTTAAAATGTATCAAAAGGAAAGACAGACACACTGAGAGATTCAAGTGTGGAATGGAGTGTGGATGGTTGGTCACATATAGCTGATCCTATGTTGATCTGACTCAAACACATAAAAGTAATTGTAATGTGTGCAAATGAAAGATGAACTAGCAGTATTAAAACTGTCAAGCTAAACATATAAATTGGAAGAAAAAGAAATTCAAAAATGAGAAAGAAATAACTGAATTCCTTCCATCAAGCCTTTCACCTCATACAGCAGAGGTGTGTGTGAAGTCCCTCTTAGGAGACAGGAAACAGACTGTATCCTCATCAACTGAAGTTCCAATAAACAAAGTTTTGCTTGTGGTGGAGGAGAAGCTCCTTCATTGATTCCGGGGCAACCTGAGTTTGAACCCAGGGTGTTGGGGCAGATTTGCTCTTCCGTGGTGTGACGAAGAAAGCTTTAACCACACCGTGGGTTAACCACACCGCGGATGCTTTCCTTGGGACGCCTTCTCCTCAGCTTCAGGACTGCATCTGCCTAGAAGCTGCTTGACCAGCTGGGAAACAGCAGCTGAAGCAGTTGGATCCTGCGCTGAGGCGGGTAGGAGGGCACTGGGGTCAGCAAAAAGCCCAGGAATGCGGGGAATGCTTATGCTCCACTCCGCAGACACACTGGCCTCTTTCATGGCGGTTCTGCCAGGAAAATCCAAAGCACTGTGTTTTCAGACTCACCGCTGTAAATGACCTTTCCTTCTGAAGTTCTCAGGACTTCTTGAGAGCCAGTCTTCACGGATTCTCCCCAGATGCTCCCGTAATCTCCACCTTCCTTTGTTTCCTACCTGGGGCTGTTTTTCATGGTTATTATATGATTCCTTACCAGTTCACACCCTTCGCAGGTTAGGAAATCTCACTTTTAGCTCTTCAAGTTTTGCATGTTTGGATATTAGGGTGTGTGTGGTGATGGCGGTGAGTATGCATGAGTGTTTGTGAGACCTTTCAGAACAAGTATGAAAATGCCAGAAGCTGGCCAAGCCATTTCTGTTGCTCTGGGACTGGGGACCACGGGGACTGGTGAAAGCAGAAGGCTTGTGCTGCCTTGATGGATCTCATCCGCTGCTCTTGATGGACTTAACGGCACAGAAAAAAACAAAACAAAACAAAACAAAACAATTGAATCATGTGCTACCAGCCCAAGGACTGAGCACTTTCCTCTGAGCCAGAAGAACCCACTGTTAGGGGGCCAATGAGTCAAAGCAAAACCCAAGCTAACCTTAGCCTCCTCCAAACAAAGTTGGGTAGAAGTATTGTTACATTAAAATCATTTTAAAGCAATTTAGTTTCAGATTTTCAGAGGTGTCCTGATGTTCAGGAACACAGATGACCAACCCCTGAATGCCAAGGGTACTCACTGAATTTTCAGAGTATAACTAATACTGTGCTTGAAACAAGAACATGGACTCGAGTTCAAACAGAAAGAACTAGATACTGGTTTCTCCCACTCAACTCAAAGATAAATGCCCCAAGTAATACCCCACACTTTCCAACTTAAATAGCTTAGGCGTCTACAACACGCTAGCTTGAACCTCCTTGAGAAATTCCAGCAGGGACAACTGACAAGGTAAAAGCAATGGCTGCCTTGTTATTGGAACCTGAAGTGCAGAATGTGTGTTCCTGCTCAGGCCCTGTGATGGAACTGCCCGTCAGTCCAATGTTAGAACTCGGACACTCCCAGTGCCCCGATTCAGATTACTAGACTGTCTCCTGATGAAAACAGCAATCCCCAGACATCCCCAGCACTCCCTAAGGTTATACAACATGGGCTGTTGAGGTCAAATCAGTCTGCTCTTCCTCTTCCTACACCTCTCTTCCCATAAGAAGCCCCTTTCTTCCCTTGACAATAACAGATGCCGAGGGCTTCCTAAAGCCAGAGAAGATGGGAGGTTTTTATGTGCTAGGCTCAAAAGTTCTGTGCTAAGCTTTTATTCTGTGAGTCTTGTCAAAATACTGAGAGATGCTAGTGAGGTACCACACACGGCTCCAGCATAGGCTTGAATGTTCTCAGATGTCATCCTGACAGCGTGTAGTCCTATTCCTTAAAATTAACCTTTTTACTTCTGCACCTTAAGCGCTAATTCTGTCACTGTGTAATAATAACAAGTGAATGCAGGTTTCTCATGTACCTATCTTATGTATATGTAATGATTGATATGCTTACAGCTTGTTCAGAATCTAGAAACTAGTAATGTGTAAAGCGTATTGTTATACACTGGTTCAGTGTCTGTCTTAATGATCAGATAGATGTAGTTGCATGATTCATCTAAGAGTGCTAAAGCGGTTCATATTTTTAAAATGTTTGTTAGTTGACAAAATTCCATTCATTTATCGATGAGATAGGACATGCTGTTTTAAAATATGTATTATAATTATAGAATGATTACATTGAGGGAATTAGCATATGTATTGTCTCACATACTTATCTTTTTTATGGTGAGACTATCAAGTCTTTTTCTTTCTCTTTTTTTGGGAGGTTTTAGAGAGGAGGGAGGATTTGTTCTAGTTTATGGTTTGAGAGAATCTAGTCCACCATCTACCGTGTTGGGGAAGGTTTGATGGCAGGCAGTGTAGCAGGAGTACACAGGAACTGGTTACATTGGGTCAGCAGCCAGGAAACAGACACAGGTTAGCAAAGTGAACCTGGTTATGAAGTCTCAAGGTTCCCTCATATTTCCTCTAGCTCAGTCTCACCTCCTAAAACTTCTATCACCTTCAAAACAGCAACACCAGCTGTTTAAGTGTGCGTTCAAATATACAAGTGTTCAAGGACATGAACCTGTGAGGTACATTTTATATTCAAATTATAGCATTCTATCCCTGCCCCCACTGGCTATGTCCATCTCATCATACAAAATGTTTTTAGTGAAATTTAGCCTTACAACTCTGATACAGTTTGAAAGTCCAAGGCCTCTTTTAAAACTCAAGGTGATGTCTTAATTATGAACCCATGTTAAAAAAAATCACAAAACATGTCACATACATCCATCAAACAACGGCACAGAATAAATGTTGTCATTCCAAGAGGGAGAAAAGAGACACAACAAGGAGAGATCACACTAAAAGAAGACAGCAACCCAGAAAGGAAAGTACCAGGCATTGTTGCTCCTGGTCCAGGTCATGGGGTGACATCTGGGCACTAATGGGCTTAGGCAGTTGTCCTTCTACAACTAGTTTACTTGTATCCTACATGGCCTTCCTCAGGCTACCTCCACTTGACACGTTCAGCTTTCCTCAGCAGATATCCAAATTTCTGGCATCTCCAGTATCCTAGAGACTCCATAGTAGCTTAGGCTGTATATCCACAGCTCTATACCAGCCTGTTCAAGAGGTCTTGTAGAGAGTCCAACCTTGGTACATATTGTCTGGTCTCAAAGGCCTTCTGAAGTTGGAAGTAAGTTTACATGGCCCTCTCACTCTTGCATCTTGTGGGCCTATAAATGCAACACTGCATCAAATTTTGGTGCCAGTTCAAGTCATATGAGAGTCTCTTAGATCATAGCCACAGTCATTAAAATCTCTAACAATTGCATCTACCACACTGTTTTTAACTGAGGTCCAAGTATCTTTCCTTGTCAAACACCACATTTTCCCTATCTTTCTGCTCTATTTGCTCGCCATAATCTGGCTAGAAGAAGCGAGTACAAACTATGCCACAGCCTGGATATTATGCTATATTCTTCTGCCAAAATACACAGTTTATTACTTTTTAATTTAGAGTCACTGAAAATTTTAAGACATGGGCAGAATGCAGTCTGATGCTTTGCCGTAGTATGTCATCAATGATCTCTCTTCAAGGTCCTGATGTCATCCTTCATTTTCCTGTGAAAAGTCATGAGCAAGTTTGCGTTACCTGTCTTTTGTTGACATTCCAGCTTTCAGGTTGTCATCTCGAAAAACCAAAAAAAAAAAAAAAAAAAGAATCAACACTCTTGAGTGTTCTTGGATGTGTTTAGCCTGAAGTTCCAAACTTCTTCACTTCTACAAACTAGTTCAGAAAGTCTATAACCCACCTCAACAGCTTTAGCAAAGCAATGGCTCAACTACCTGGCACCAATTTTCTGTAATGGTTGTTTTTCTAATTGATGTGACCAGATACCAAACAAAAATAAATTTGTGGGCCGGGCGGTGGTGGTGCACGCCTTTAATCCCAGCACTCAGGAGGCAGAGGCAGGTGGATCTCTGTGAGTTCGAGGCCAGCCTGGTCTACAAGAGCTAGTGCAGCTTTCTGGGCTGTGCCGCCATTACGATCTTTGTCTGGCTCCTGGGGGAGACAGAGCTTTTGAATGGAGCATTTGGACTAAAGCTCTACGGCTTGCTTGATGGCAATTTGGACTGCTGTGTGCCTGGAACTGTGCGCAGCTCAGGCGCACCAAATGGCTCTGAGCCAGGAACCGCACAGCTCTGCCCTGATGAACTGAGCTGGTCTCAAGCAGGAACTACCGTAATTACTGTGATAACAGCGCACTTAAGGTTTAGACTTTACAGGACACAGGCAGTACCGTATTACTCCTACATGGTGCAACTTAAGTTTTTAAGAAATGCTTAACATTTTAAAAAATGCTCCTGGATAGTAAAAAAATTACAGATTCACAATAAAACAGATTCAGACAGACCACTAAATGGATCACAGTGTTTGATGAATGTATGTAGGCTTGAGAGAGAAAAAAAATATAGAGAGAATAAAGTTAATGCCCTTAAAAAAGGGGGGGTAAAGTCTTTAAAGAGACAATACAGATAGTTATAGATTAAGAGAAATAAAGAAAAATAAGCCACGTAAAAATGGAAAATTCACAGAGGGTCTGGATTATGTACATTGTGTTTTCTTTAAAATTTTTGACTGTAAAGGAGCTAAGTACAGAGAGACATTTCATTATATGGACTGCCAAGCTGAACCAGAATGGATATAAGGGTATTATGATTTCAAAATTTGAGTCTAAGGATATGATGCTTCGGAGAGGGTCTTCTTTTGTTTTCACAGAGGACCAGACCCTATGGATTTCTTCTATTCCAATTTGGTATGATAGACCACGCCCTCCTGAAAGGTTGCTATGGACACCCTCAAAAAATTACTTCACTAAACTGCCAACTGAGATGACCCTGGCACACAGGTTATACCATGAAAGACCTAATTAACGACGCCCCCATTCAGCAGGAAGCAGTTTGGAGAGAAAAACTGCGCCCATGTTCCCAAATATTGTTTATAAATGTTTTTTTTTACATTTAAAGGGGGATATGATATAGATATGAATAATTTGCATTGGTGTGGATTTTAAAGTCAATTTTGTTATATGTATATGTATTTCTGATCTTGATTAAGGTATTATGATTGTGTAGTTCATTTTTAAAATGTAATGTATAATTAGGAAATATAGGTTGTTGTTAAATAATCGTAAATAATAGTCAAGCTTGTAGTCATGTTAGATTTTCTAGATATATGGAGATATATTTCAATTAGATAGGCATTCTTCATATCTTTCAAGGACTGCAGAATATGGCATTTAATGTTTTAATAATTTAGGGCTTTTCATGACAATGAGACACGTCTGCTCCTGGCAGCACCAATCTACTTCGAGAGGAAGATGGGCATCGAAGAGGATCCTTATGGAGTTTGATAGCCAGCCATTGGGCAAGAGACTGTTCTTGCCTGGACTATTGCATAAACTGGACACAAAGAACCCGCAGAGAGAGGACTGCTGAACTTGCCTAAAGGTGAGATGATCTTTCGGGGTTCCTGACTCATGAAGGAGTCTACGAGACATTCTGTAGGACACAGCAGAAAGTGACTGAACTGTCTTTAAAATTTCCTGCTTCATGGAAATGTCTGCTGGATACTGTGGGCCTGAAGGCTGAAGATGGATGCCCCAACGGTACAAAAGAACTTTGGGTGACTGTCCAGGCAGCGAGATGTCTCTGTCATTTCTAGAGCATTTGATTTCTTATATACTTAGGTAGTTTTATATCCTTCTGGAGTCTTTGATGGAGTTGAAGAATGGATAGATAGTTATAGTTTTCCTTAGTTATGATAAAAGATAAAGTAGATATAAATATTGTAACTGTAATTCTTACTTGATAACTGTTTTGTTATATGTAATTTTACTATGTTAAAGTTAAAGCCTTTCTTTTTTGTTTAAACAGAAAAGGGGAAATGATGGAGGTGGGTCTTCTATCTTATCTGTTGCTTTCATTGGCTAACTAATAAAAAAACTGCCTGGGTCCTCATAGGACAGAAAATTAGGTAGGCGGAGTAGAGAGAAGAGGATTCTGGGAAAGAGAAGCTGAGAAGGAGTCGCCATGATGCCCGCACTCCAGACAGAGGCAGGCTAGAATCTTCCCGGTAAGCACACCTTGGGGTGCGACACAGATTATCAGAAATGGGCTAGTCCAGGTGCAAGAGCTAGCCAATAAGAGGCTGAAACTAATGGACCAGGCAGTGTTTAAATGAATACAGTCTGTGTGTAATTATTTCGGGGCTTAAGCTAAACCATGCGGGCGGCCGGGTACAGGGTCACAGCCGCGCCGCTCCCTATTTCAACAAGCTAGTTCCAGGACAGGAACCAAAAAGCTATGGAGAAACCCTGTCTCGAAAAATCAAAAAAAAAAAAAATAAATAAATAAATAAATAAAATAAATTTATGGGATGCAGAATTGATTTCACTCATGTTTAAAGAGATACACCCCCTCAAAGTGGAGAAAGCATGGTGGCAGGTTGCTTTATGAAAGATGAGCGTGGAGCTGAGCCTCTTCTGCAGTCCAGCATAGTGGAAAAAGGCATGGCAATGGACGGTTTCATGGAGGATGAGTGTGCAGGTAGGAGATGAGTGAGCAAGTGGGACATGACGCTTATGAATTATTGGGTAGTATTTATTTAACCTTCGCAATCATGCTCAAGACGGAAAAAAAAAGCCAGGGCTGGTTCTCAGCAGCTTTGGTTGGAGACGCGCAACTCTTCTCATGTCTCGGCAGAACAAGAAGCAAAACTCTTCTGGTGATCTTTACATTGTGATGACTAATCCTCATTGTCAACTTGTCTGGATTTAGAATCACTTAGAAGACATACCTCTGGGTATGCCTATGAGGGCATTTCTAGAGAGGATTAATGTAGGAGGGAAGACCCATCCTAAAGTTTGTGGTATTACCCCATGGGCTAGGGATCTAGACTCAGTGAACAAGCCAAAAGAAAGCCAGATGGGTACCAACCAGCTTTCAATATTCCGTTTCCTTATTCAGCCAAATGTGAGAAAACAACCTCATGCTCTTATGGCTATGCCTCTTCCATCACAGTGAATTGGACCCTCTCAAACCATGAGCCAAAATAAACCCTTCAATCCTTAGGTTGCCTGCTTCCAAATATTCCATTAGAAAAGTAATTCACATGCAAATATACACTGCATTTGTTATTAATGACAGTCACCATGTTTGTATGAACACTTAAAAATTATTCATGTCTGATAATTGGTATCATTTGATTGAAATATACCCAATACCCTCTTTTACCTAACAATTTATGGTAACTCCTATAGTCTGCTTCTGTTTTGTCTTTTGAGGTTCTGCATATAAGTGTTGGAGGAAGGCCCACTTGTTCATCCCAGCCGCCCAGAACAGAAATAATCACACAGAAACTATATTAATTAAATCATGGCCTGGCCCATTAGCTCTAGCTTCATATTGGCTAACTCTTACATCTTAGTTTAACCCATCTCTATTAATCTGTGCATCACCACAAGGTTGTGGCCTACCAGCAAAGTTTCAGCACATCTATCTCAGGCAGTGGCAGCTCCATGGTGTCCCTCGACTCAGCCCTTCTTTCTCCCAGCATTCAGTCCAGTCCTCCCTGCCTAGCTTTGCTCTGCTATAGGCCCAAAGCAGTTCTTTATTCATTAATGGTAATCACAGCATACAGAGGGAAGTACCACATCAAGTGAGATCTTGTGATTTCTATCTTTCTGTGCCTGGAATATTGCACTTAAGGTAATGCATGCTTCATCCAATACATGTTCTAGTATCATATACACGTGCTGGTTAGTTTTGGTAAACTTGTCATAAACTAGAGTCATTTCCAAATATGAACTCTCAACTGAGAAGATGCCTCCATGAGATTAGCCTCTAGGCAAGTTTGATTATAGATTGATCTAGATTATAGATCAATTTGGATGATGCCACCCCTGGATAAGTGTTCCTGGATGACATACATGCAGGCTGAGCAACCCATGGAGAACAAGCCAGTTAACAGCACTGTTGTAATCTGCTGGTTTGGTCTGGTCTGTCACCTGGGTAGCCTGTCCCTTTAAGAGACAAGCCCCACCCATTTCCATTGAGCCAAGCTGGTCTCCAGCCTTTTCTCCAGCCTCTCTCTCTCAGCCCTTCTTCTGGATAGGTAGCTTCTGCCTCTCTCCTTTGTCTCTTCCCCTCTTCCTTTATTCCCTCCCCTTCCCTTTCTCCTATATAGCCCACTAAATAAACTCTATACCCCAACTCTCTCTGCATGGCATATCTATCTCTCATGAGCCAAGGGGACCTGCCACTGCCCCTTCTGGGGACCGCCCCTTTTGGGACAGGCCTTGGCTCACCAGTGGTATAAATGATAACAAGCACCCCTTCATGGCTTCTTCATAGGTTCCTGCCTCAGGTTCCTGCCTGACTTCCCTGGCTACTAGCTGTAAGAAACCATTTTCTCCTGAAGCTGCTTTTGGTCAAGGTGTTTTATCACAACAATTAAACCTTAACTAAGACAATATGGCATTGCAATAGTATGATATATTAGAATGTGTATATGTACAGAAATGTTACATTAAGTGCACATATATCCTATACATGTACTATAGTGTATTTATGTGTATATGCATGTGTAATGTTAATATTTTAATGAATAAATTGAAGTAGATATAATTTTGTATATATCTTAAATAATTTGTGATTTGGGAGGTAGATGCATACACAAGAGTAATGGGACTTAAAACTCAAATTTTGATAAGAATTTCTAGTAAATGGGATTATTAAAAAGATTAAGTATTTTCTGTCATGACTCTTGTATTTTTTATGCCGTGTGATACATATATTGATCTTTTAAAAATCCTGCATTGAAGGCCAAGTTGCATTCTTAAATAATTTTTTCCTCGTCTTCTGCATTGTCTTTTCCACATGGAAATATGTCATGTAATGTTAAATGATTAAACCAAATTCTTCAAGAAGAACAAGCTTTCAAGTATGACTTGACTGCAGCCTAAAAATTAACTCGAAACCCACTCAGGGGGAGATCATTTCCACTCTTTCCCACCCGGGTTCTCTGAATGACTTTAACAAGAGCTAGAGTGACCAAAACAGCCCCAAGCGGCTTGGCAGCATGAGGAGATGGCTTCCACACCCCACCAGTGCACACTGGGGACATTGGCACCGCTGTAGCATGCTTGGCAGCTTAGCCTGGCCATGGGGAGCAACTGTTGCCCTCTTCCAGATGAAGTGACATGGGAGGGTATACACAGTCCTCGTTAGACAGGAATTCTTTCTTCTTTCCACCTGGCTCTCCCCAAAACAGAAACACTGTGGGAAAGGTCCAAACTGTAAAGAGTTTCAGATACGGCACCATTTCTAATTCTTACGAAAAATTCTGTTCTTTCAAAAAGTCAAGGCAATAACCTTAAAAACCTTTCCATGTGCACCCAGTTTATATCTTTATATCCAAATAGTTCTTGACTTATTTACCCCAAATACATATAATATCTGAAGTGTCAAACAGCAGACTTACAGCTTTGGTTTTATTTTTCATTTATTTAAAGCAGTATCTATAAGAATACATTTTAAGCACAATGAAGAAAGCAGTACAAAAATTATGAACTCTTATACATGAAACATCACAGTTCAAAGTAAACATATTATGATATGATTTGTATTAAAAATACTCAAAGAAATATAATACAGTAGTGCCATAACCCTAAGGATACAGATTTCTTTCCAGACCTACTTATTTTTTAAAGATAACTGAAAGCAAATGCATGTCAGAAAATTTACAAACTAGTGGAATATTACTACCAAGAGAATATTCTTTCTCACAACAAAACAAATGTAAAAACTACACTATTAAAATGTAAGAATAATCCATTTAAAAAATTACATTACTAAGTGTACACATCCAAGTCAGCAATTCAAACCTCTCGTTTCACCATGAAGTCACTGATTATTTCTGTCTAGTTCTTGTGTAACATTCACATTCTAGGGAATGTGTTTGGCTCTGAGCACACACTGGGAAACAAAGAAGGGCATGGTCCTGCCCTCATGGAGCTTCCAGTCTAGTGTGACGTAGCTGAGTACAATACCGTATGAGCAGCTCTGGGCAGGGGCTTCCGTCCAGAGGGAGCAACAGCTGAGCCAAGCTCTGCAGTGTAGCGGTCAGTTAATTGATGGGAGAGGGGCAAGGAAAAAGAGATCTTCGGGTAGAGGGTAATGGAAACATAAAGGTCCTGAGGTTTATAGTGATTCCCATTAAAGGAATCCTAAGACTTGGGGACCACAGCGAAGCTTAGCGTGTCACTGCGAAGATGATAACAGTGTGGCCAGTCTTCCAAAGCTAGTATCAATCCATTTTAACAACTGAGTTGACCACCATCTTGTTGTCTAGCATTCTAAGGAATTACCCCTCTTAAAAATGAAATGGTGATTATAGATGGACCTTGTTTTTTTATTAATAAAACCATATTTTATTATATAAAACCATAAAGCCTGGGGGATCTGCTCTAGAAGACACGGCTACAATGGCTCTGCTGAATGGGAGGGGAGATGCAGAGAGGCTAAAGAGAAAGGAGATAGGTAAGCAGGGAGGCCATGTGAGAATTCAAGATTTATATCCCACAATAATGGGGGTGATGTTCTGCAAGGGAATGAGCTATGGTTAAGTCTCTGAAAGGTCATCCTGGAATGCTGTGTGTAGACTCTGGAAGACAAAGGCAGGCAAGCCAGAGAAGCAACAATGTCTTATCTCAGGAAAAGGAAGACTACAGTCAGATGTAGAGTGGAATTTGTGGGACTGGGCAGGAAATGGTGGCATTATGAGAGAAACTCAATGGTGTGTAGTGAGTTGGCACGCTGAATGAGCCAGGTGAGAAAATGCCCAGCAAGGGAAAGGCCGGTCAAGACTGCTACCAGGTCTTTTTCTCCTGCAAAGTGAATTGATTGTGCTGCTGTCGAACTGCAGAAGGTGCCGAGGAAGTGTTTAGTGAAGGGAGGATTTGAGGACATGCTGAGCTGAAGCTATCTGTGTGTTTAGATGTCCTTTACTTCAGCGTTTGCCACTGTCAGACCTGAAGCACAGGAGACAGAAGGTTGAACTTCATCTGTAAATGCTATAGTCCCCAGCAATAGGATCGCAACCATGAATGGAGTTTCCCAGAGGGCATGTCTCTAGAGGACACAGGCCAGAAGAAGGGCTGAGAGGAGAAAGCGTGACATATCTGTATGACGAAAACCAAGGAAGGAACAGGAAACGGAGTTAGATGCTGAAAGAATCAACAGGAAGAGGGGGTGAAAGTTCTTTTTCAAATTGAACAACAAGGAAGTTGTTAGGGGACCTGAGCCAAGAAGTAGCAGGCTGGGACTGAGGGTAGGGGAGCCAGGTTACAGGGTGAGCCTGCAAGTACCCAGCAGCTTTTCTAGAACAGTGGTTCTAACAATAGAACAGGCCTGCAGCTGGCAGATGTGTATGGGGCTTTAAGAAAGCGGTTATTTGCTTTTTAGCCTAGACTCTCAGTCATTGACATTCAACTGATAGCAAGGATTTGAAGACTTGTAACAACTGAAGACAGTCAGTAGAAGTTCAAACACAGGATACCGCTTGTCTTAGGAACCTGAAAGTCTTTAGGAGTGTACATGTTCTTCCCATAGGGATACGACACAACTACCAGATTCTCCATGGATTTAAATACCCTTAAGAATTCAAAACGATCCCAATGACTTCTCTAGGGGAACCACATTTGAAAACACTTTAAGAATCACATTTTAAAATATCATTGAAAAGTGATATTAACTTTAGCTATTGCCCATAGAGATCATATTCTTTAAATAATAAGTATCTTTGAATCGCTGCTGGCAGAGGAAGCTTCTCCATGGAGGCTGGCTGGCAGAGTCGCTGCAGTCCCATAAGTCTGCGAATTTTCAACCGGCACAGGTGCTTGAGGGGGCAAGGATTCTCTAAGAGAAATGGGAAACAGGCAGGGAATTAAGGTGTTCCACTGGCTTTACGTTTGAGATACAGGTAGTTTCAGAGCAGCTTGAGCAATGGTTTCTGAAAGAGCAAACTGTTAGCAGCTGATGATTCTGACCTCAATTTACTTTTCGGTGAAGTCCTCTAGCCCTTTCCTCCGGATTCCAGCTCCAAGAGGATGGGAGTTCCATCTGCGGCTGTGCCAGGAGCCAAGCCTGGCTCCCGATGGGCATCTGACTACAGTTTTTTAACAGACGGTTTTGATTTTCAAAAGCAAATGGTCACACACTTCTCTTTGTTAAATAACTACATATTACGCAGACAGATTTCTTTACTTCCTGTCTTTTCGACTAGTCTTTCTGATGAATAATTGTCAGTAAAACATCACTGCATGATTTTATAGGTCACCCACAATTCCTTCTGAGGCTGGTTTCCAGTGTCTGCTACACACCAGATACTAACTTTATGTATCTGATGATATGTAAGTCTAATTTTTCAAATTCTTACTTTATGTTCGAATTAAACACTTATGTTTGATGCTGACGAAAAGAACCAATGAAGGGGCAGCACAGTTCAAGTACACAAGCAAATGCTAGCCCTGGGCTCAGTCGGCTGGGATTAAGATCCTGCCTGTGCTATTTTCTGTGACCTTGCACAAGTGTCTTAACCCATATAATTAGTATTCTCATTTATGTCAGATGGACAGCAATAATATCTCCTGCATAGGATTGTCTGAGGCTAAATAGTTCATGTAAACATCTAGATAAATCTTGATACACTGGATCATAACATTCAATAAATGTTATGGGAGAGGGAAGACAGCTCAGTAGGTAGTATGTTTGCCGTGTGAGCATAAAGACTTGAGTTGTATCCCAGAACCCATGGGAAAATTCTTACATGGTGTGCATGCTTATAATGCCAATACTAGGGAGGCACAAACAGGCAGATGCTTGAAGCGCCCTGGCTGGCCAGCCTACCTAGTCAGAAAGGCTCAGAAGGATGGCATCGAATGCTGACTTCTGGCCTCCATATGCACACACACATTCACTTGTGCTGCTACCCTGCCACACTCATGTGGGTACACACACACACACACACACACACACACACACACACACACCAAAAGAAACATTAGGGGCAATCCATATTGTCCCTTCAATGATGAAAATCATTCCATTTTTGTTCTATATGATTATAAAATTTCAAATCACATTCTTCTAATATTAAAACAAAGTTAGCCTTGGTGGCATACGGAGTCAGCATTTGGAGGCCCAGGCAGGAAGGTCACAGGTTTGAGACCAACCTGAGATACATATATAAATTATGACATTTTCTATAAACTCGAGGTGAAAATACTATCACCAAAATATGTACCCTCCCCCCTTTTAATCAAAGAGCCGTTTTCTTTCGTTCCTTAACAAACCAAACACCTTTCTATAACTGAAGGAACCCTGACATCCAGTGGCTTACCAGGCTCACAGCAACTAGCCGACAAGCTGGCTGCAGAAATAAACCACCAAAGCAACAGAAAAGCACCGTGACTTCATCCTTACCTGGAGTATCTTTCTAGAATCATCACACGTGGGAATTCAGTTGCAATAAAAACACATGGACCATTAATTCTCACTTCCTGGCAAAGTCCATGCTCCTTATGTCAGAAATAACAGTGATTATGGCAGGAAATGATGAGTTGCCAAGCAATATAAACAAGGCTCAGATCCTGGCTTTGTTTTTCCAGGGCCCAAAACTTTGGAAATCAACTTATGGTTTAGTGGTGTTTTCATTTTGAAATAACCAAACCATTTAAGCCTCTTGGGTTTGAAATTTTTAAACGTGAGACTACCTACAAACATGCATAGTTTCCTAAGTTACAAGTATCAAGCAGATGCGCAGCTTTTGCTAACCTCTCAGGTTATGAAATAGAACTTTGTCAGCCACAGAGGATGCTTGCACAGCCTTGCCAGCTTTCATTCTTCCTTCCCTCGTAAACCACCGTGGTTCTTATGTACAGTTGTCACCCCCTTTGCAAGTTTCCTCATCTAAGCAATCTGTCCCCACACTAATTCTATGATGGGTAAAATCTTGACTTCCTGCCTAGGCCTCCAAATACTGGGATTGCAGGCACATGCCACCAAGGCTAACTTTGTTTTAGTATTCAAAGAATGTAATTTGAAATTTTATAATCAAATAGAAAAAAAATGGGGTCACTTTCATCATTGAAGTGAATCACTCCTAATATTTCTTTCTGTTGTGTGTATGTGGTTTTTTTTGTGTGTGTGTGCACATGCGCCCACATGAGTGTGACAGTGCAAATGAATGTGTATATGCGTAGGTAGGCAAGAAGACAGCATCAGATGCCATTCCTCTGGGGCATTCCTGTAACTGAAGGATTAAAATGTTATCAATATCCTTTAAAAAAATCTTTTGATCTTAAGGGTCTTTTTCTATCCATTTTCTATCACGTCACTTAATCATTGAAGAACCCAAATGGCTATGTTTTCTCATGGCTGGAATGTATTGCCATGGTGTAGTTCCATGTCCCATTGGATCCTCTATTTTTTGAAAGGTGGTAGCTGATCCACAGATTGATCATTCTTATGTCTGATATCTTCGGCAACAATTTATCCCGTTTGGGACCTCCATAGTATGATACTGACAGTCGCCAAGGTGTAAAAACACATCCATTCATTTATTCAGGGTAGACAAGGGTAGCTATATTAATTTATACTTATTATTTGAGACATTTTCACGAAGAGTTTTTGCTCATATATTCTGATTATTTGTGACATGTGTAATATAAACAAGGCAGAAAAAATTGTTAAGTGTTTTTAACAATTTTCAACATCACTGGTTTTCTATAATCCCTTTGAAAAGATCATTTTCATGTGTTAAAACATTTTGAACATGTCTTATGTTACTCATAGAAACAACTGTATTTTTGAATTTTGAATGGTCTTGTTCAGTCACTGAACCACATTGGCTCCTGGACTCTGCTGACCCAGTTCTGGGAGTCACTGAGTTTCTTGGCTGCCCGGTAAGAGCAGATGCTCCAGCTCATTCTCATGCGTTTCCTCCCTCAGATCGGAAATCATCATCTATTATTTCTTTCCTTTTGCAGGAATTGGTATTGCCACACCAAATTTGGTGTGTGAAGGATGCAGGACGACTATGGTCATTGCTAATTGTCAGCTCTTCTAAGGATAGAAGCACACAGTCACATTCATAAACCACACATACGCACAGTAAACAAAAAAAATTTAAAGTCAAGGAGACTTTCATTTTTACCTATTATTTGGCGGATTTCTGGCCACTCTCTCTGTACTTCTAGCGCAGACTTCAGTTTAGCGCACAGAGGGACATAATCCGTGTAATCTATTAGTACACGGACAATGCTGCCCACCAGGTGCTTCAGCCACGGAACTGTAATAAACTCACAGAACTGAGAAAATTGATAACGGTTAATTTAGTGATATGTCAAATATCCCATATACACAATCAGCATTGCTATGAAAAGTTACTCTTTGTCTTTTTACAGGAAGGAAAATATTAGTTTGTGATGAACAGAACTGAAAAAGAGATGCCACAATTATTTCATTGAACTAATAAGACTAAGTGCATATTCAGGGCTTTCTTTGGAGCAGAGTGATCATGACATGGAAGACCCAAGCTTTTTTCCCTCTAGCCCCAATGCCCCTGAATGGAATAGCTGAATAATTGCATACATTTTAAAGTGGTTTGGCACTCTCTTTCCAATCCAAGAAAAAAAAAACAGCCTTATTTCCTGACCCACTCTATGCTTCTCTGTCTACAGTAATAAGTCAAAAATAAGAAGCATATAAATTAAAATTGATTTTAGTAGCTTCCTTAAATGAGTGAAATTTTATGAATTAAACTGTAGATTATATATGTTACTTAGAACATGGAACACTCTCCAGAACAGAATATACACTGGGCTAGAAAACAAGCTTCATACCTTTAATACCAAAGTCATTCACTGGAATTTAATACCACAATGGTATATATCTAGGAATCAGTAACAAGAAGACATGCAGAAGTTTTATAAATGAATAAAAGTTAAGCAACATACTCTTGATCAACGGGGGGGAGGTTTCAATAAACCAAAACTTGAAGATTCTTGAGATAATCATGAGTTAGGATACCAACCCAAAATGAAGAAAAGAATGCAACTCACCGGGTTATCTTTTATTATACATGGCGTCCATCCTGGCAGTTCCTCCTCCTCTATCTCTGACCACATGAATGAATTTCCAAAGATGTCTCCATGCATGCACTCAAAGCACAGCTCCACTCGGTAGCCATTATTCAGCAGGAGTCTCAGCATAACCTCGTCATTTAGGGCGTACTGGATGGCGCTGGGGAAGCGAGTGTCATTCACATGCATAAAATAACAGTTGACATTAGCCCCGTAGGAGAGAAGCAGCCGGACAATTTCATGGCTGTTGGCCCTCACGGCCACAAGTAGACAGTTGAGGGGATCTAAGTTGGGGTCTGCACCTGCAGCCAGAAGGATTTCTGTGCAGTGAATGTCATTGTTAGAGACAGCAAAATAAAGCGCGGTCTTTCTTTCATCGTCGTAGCTCTGAGAAATGTGGTCAGCAAGCAGGGCGTTGACATCAAAACAATTATCAATCAGCAGTTCCAGGCACTGGGCGTTTTGTCCATCCGCTGCTGAGTGGATTGGACTTAGGCCACTTTTCCGGATTGCTTGCTTGGATGTTACTGGGATGAGATATTTCAGAGCCCTAGAGCAAAGAAACCGCTCCGTAAACAACCCATGGCATAAAGAAAATAAAATAACTAAACAAAATTTTCTCATTAGAGAAGTGAGTTCAGTTTGTTTAGTTGTCCATATTTCCTCTATATAACTCTATATGGACCTTTTAGCATTCGCAAGTCAAGAGACTCCTGTTTAATTTATTGTAATTTATCTGAGTTTTGATTAGTTTCCCATCCTAAAAATTCTCAAAGAAGATCAGGATCTTACATGTTTGGGTCTAGGCTTGAGTCCTCAGGACTTTCCTTACTTTAGAGTTTTGTCTCTTAACAATAAAACTTGTGTAGTCAACAGGTGTGATTGCAAAAATGCCAAAGAGAGTAGGTTCCTCTGATATCAGAAAAACACACGGCATAAACCTGACCACTAGAAACTGTGCAGTGTTGGCAAATGATCTTGAACACCATAAATATAACCCTTTAATTTAAAGATGAACAATAGAAAGACTTAAGAGCGAACATGACATGCCTGAGGTCAGACACTCTATACAGAAGGAAGGGATAGAGCTTTAATCTTTTGATTCTCTTAATTCTTTCTTTTTCATTGATTCCGAAGCCATCTATTAATTTTGCCCATGTACATCTTGACTCCTATACAGTTCACAAGTGAATTTTTGGGAAACGAAGAATCTTAATATTCAGTCAAACTTCCATCCATCCAGATGAAATAACTGTCCCTGGCTCGTGTTTCTAAATACATGTGATGAATACTTGTGAATTTCACACTTCACTAACCATCTAGGCATTCCTGAGGGCCACAAGCAAGGATAACTTGATCTCCTGTGCCTAATTCAGAGCTATCATGTGTGAATTTATGAACGCTGGGAGTAAATCCAGGTAGACTTTAACAACATGTCACTTCACGTCAATTATGCGTCCTTGGTCCCTTAACTTTGCCAGTGTGGCCACCAGATATAAGAAAGCCTAGCTACTTCAAACTTTTTGAACTTATGAGATGTTGTTAATTTCTTAAAACCATCGTCTCTTGGTGAATAGTTTAACATTGTGATTCTAGACTTCTGTCATTGTGTCGGTTATGACATCCTTTATGACTGAAATGTCCACCCAACTGTTTGTGTGGGAAAAAGAAATTTAAATTTATAATGAATCTTTTCTATCCAATAATCCATTTACCATTATAGTATTATGTATAGCCTGGCAATGCTAGGAATTAACTGGAATAAAGCACAGTATTGCTACAAATTCTAATTCTCAGTCAATGGTAGAATGTCTAGAAACTTTCCAGCCATTTGTTGAATCATTTTTTTTTTAACACAGAAAAACATTCTTGCCAGTTGGTGAAGATTTCTCAGTGTACAACTTTATTTCTCTATAAGGAATACTTTTTATTAAAAGAATAGAATAAATTCATTCTGTAAAAATCAAGATTATAGAATGAAAGAGGAAAAGCTATCAAATCGATTCTAAGCATTGAAATATAAAATGTCTGAATATTTCCCTCTGAGATTTGGGGAATATCATATACTGTGAGATTGTACAATATACACAACCTAAAGGGGTCACCTCAATATCTTACTCACAGATAATGTCCCTCATAGGCAGCTCGGTGTATTGGAAGATGCCCTGCTCTGTTGGGCATGTTACCATTTCCTCCATAGTCCAGCAGGAGAGAAATGCAGTCTGGGTTTCCACCTCCTGCTGCCTCGAATAACACAGATGCCCCATCGTCCGCCAAAGCAAACACATCCCCACCTGGTGGTGTAAAGCACGTGGCTTAGCCGGCTGAGTGGTGTTAAGTTAGTCTGTTAAAGTCATCTGTTAGCCCTTCCCAGTTAAAGCTTCGCAATACAGAATTTTGACCATCTATGTTTGTTTTTTGTTTGTTGGTTTTTTTTTTTAAAAAATAGTTTCAATAACAGGCCACATGTTTCCTTTTATTAAACTTTCAGGGATAGGGAGTCACAAACTCCCTATGAGTAAAAACAAAAACACGAGTGAACGCAAGTCAGCTGCCACAATGGGAACATGTTTCCAGAAATAGGATCATGAGACTTTAGGTTGATGACAACACTCTTTCAATCCAACAAATACTTATGGATACCCATGAAGTGTGACCACTGTGTGCGGCCCTATGCTGAACTTGGCTGTCTAAAGGAGCTGAAAGAGAAAATGAACATGTAACTAGAGGACACACAGTATATGACATTGGGGTGACAGCTTTAGTAGGATCAGCTTAATAAGGGAGAGAGTCATCTTTGATTATGGATCTGATAATCCATATTATCTTCACGAATTGGGATGGGTTTTTAATTTTAATTTCATTGTCTGTAAACTAGTGGAGCATATTTCTAGAAGTTATGTCATAATTAGGCGACTTTGGGAAGCACAAAAATGCCAGTTTTCACCCATACAAGATCCTTTGGGGCCGGGCGATGGTGGCGCATGCCTTTAATCCCGGCACTTGGGAGGCAGAGGCAGGTGGATCTCTGCGAGTTCGAGACCAGCCTGGTCTACAGAGCTAGTTCCAGGACAGGCTCCAAAGCCACAGAGAAACCCTGTCTCGAAAAACCAAAAAAAAAAAAAATCCTTTGGGATCGTGCAGTACACTTATAGATGAGGAATCTGGGGTGTGGGCACTTAAGTAGACAAGGGTCTCATAAAGAGTAGGCGGAGCTAGGAGCTAGGCATTGAGCTTTTTCGTTCCTGGTTGTACAGTTGAAGCATTATGAAGTCTTGGGGGTGGGGAATGACACCATCTGTTGAAGAGACTTAGGAAAGGATTTATGAGAATGTCTCAAGAGATTGACTGAATTTTGCTCAATATTATTGCAAATGAGAGCAAGGATCTCACCTAAATTGAGGCAGAGAGAACACTCATATTCTAGTTTCCTAAAGTGGGGCACACAGGATTGGAATAGTGAAGTGTAAGCCTGAAAAGCAATTCTAAATAAGGCAGTCGAAATGGCGTTTGGGTAGAATACATCATTGAGGCTGTAGTTGAGGGAGGGGGACGAAGTTGTAGTACATAGTATGGATTCTCTGGCAGGCAGAATGGAAACCTGGAGAATAGTTAGCGAAAGTGCACATGATCTGGGGAAGGTGGGAAGGAGGGACCTGACCAAGATGACAGACAGATAGCAACACGAAAACAAGATAAACCTTGGTACTTTGCAACCAATTGGGTTTGTGAAAGAAGGTAATAGATTTAGAGGTAGATCCAACCTCTCAGTCCCAGTTAAAAGAGATTATGACACCACGACACCAACAAGCAGAAAATGAGGGAGAATTCAGCAAAGACGACAGAAAAGCCCTTCCTACCAAATCTGTATGGAAACTAGACTGTCTGGAAAAAGCAATTAGGGCTGGTCATGCAGATCTCTGCAGGTCATAATCAAAAGGGCTTCAACAGGGCTTGGGGGTTGATGAGGGGCTAGGACTTAAAGCCTCACCCATTTAAACTCAGGAGAAAGAGCGCATGGGTAGCGAAAAGCAGAGCCTGAGATCAGGACAGGATAACTCATTTCACATACCTTTGTGGATCAGATGCTCTAACACATCGTAGTGACCATACTCAGCAGCAACCCCTAAAGGCGTGACTCCAAACCCATCTCTCAGGTGCACATTGCCTCCGTGGCTCAGCAGCAGGGCTATGATGTCTTTCCGGCCTTGTTTAGCTGCTTCATGCATTGCTGACCATCGCTTGACACAGGGTTGGTCAAGGCTGGTGTTGGATTTAATCAGTGTCGATACCATGTCATAAGAGCCCTTTTTTATAGCTTGAAATAATTTTAAAGAAGATTAGGAATATTACCATGAAGTTGCTGTATCAACATGAGCACTTAATGTGGAATTAAACTAATATCAAAATAGGTATAAGTTAATCCATTTCTCCTGTTAAAGGGTATATGATTTCTCTTTCTCAGACCCTAATTTCTACTTGTGAAGTTTAAGTCTTCAAGACTCAGAGTGGGGTAAGATCTTCATGAAAAATGTTCATCATCAAGATAGAAAGTTTTGTGGACTCATTCCAAACCTTAACCTCTTTTCCAAAAAATGGGAACAACGAACTATAGGGTTGTACAGGTTAAATAATGCATATTAACCATTTAGTATAGTACCCAGTATATGAACATGACAAATTATTCTTAGTATCAGTATCATTTTGGACTATGGTGCTCCATATATAAATATTTATCAGGTTTCCCCTCCCATAGAAACACGTATTCTCTTCCCCACCAAAGATAGTATTTGTCAACAGAGTGTCCTTCAGTCAGCAGGTGAAAAACTGGACCGTGCTCCTGTGAGGGAGGTGACATTCATCTCCTCCTCCTACTGTACCGTGTGTTGATAACTGACCAGAACTAATGGTGGTGTGTTACCTCATCCTAGCTGCTATCACTGCAGAGAGGACTGAGCCTGATTCTATCTTAGTGCCACTGTTTAAGGGTTTTTTTGGGAGGAGAAGAAAACTTCACAGTAATGAGGCTCTTCCCTTTAGGATGCTGCCCTTCTTTCTGCCTCATGCATGAAATACACGAGTAGTGAGATTTTTACTCCTTCATGAAAACAACAGTGTATGCAGGGAATCTTCAACTTAAAGTAATTTTTTAAAATTCATATTTTCACTTATTACTTAATACTTTGGAAGAATGTATTATTTCACAGAAACAATAATGCTCAGGTGGAGAGTCATCCTTCATAGACAATCCATAAAGATAATCTAAATCATGGTTCTCAACCTGTGGGTCACGACCCCTTTAGGGGTCACATATCAAATATCCTGTAGTTCAGATACTTACATTACAATTCATTTTTTTTATTTATTTTGGTTTTTCGAGACAGGGTTTCTCTGTGGTTTTGGAGCCTGTCCTGGAACTAGCTCTTGTAGACCAGGCTGGTCTCGAACTCACAGAGATCCGCCTGCCTCTGCCTCCCGAGTGCTGGGATTAAAGGCGTGTGCCACCACTGCCCAGCTACATTACAATTCATAACAGTAGTAAAATTAAAGTTGTGAAGTATCAATGAAATAATTTTATACTTGGGGGTCAACACAACATGGAAATTTATATTAAAGGGTCACAGCATTAGGAAGGTTGAGAACCACTGGTCTAAATTAATAACCAAGTGAAGTATTTAAATCCATAAGGCACATTATTAGTTTAATACAGTTGATAATAAAGGACAAACTTATATATACAGTTTTATGCTTGGTCTTTTATGTATACTTTACATATATGTTCTATAGAATTTGAAAACCACCGATTTAGAATTGCTTAGTATTACTTAAGATTTTCTTGGAAACTTGTGGTTTTCTGGCTTTCCATTTTTAGTCCTAATTTAGCATTTTCTGTATACATAAATGATTTTCATAGCAGCTTCGAGTGGTTTTTCTGACTCATGAAGCGCACTGAGAAGGGAGTTCCGAGACATCTGGGTACGGACTGGGAAAGTAAAAAAGGAAACAGCCGAGGAGGGTGTGCTTCGATTTGAGAGAAAGGAACTCACACTTTGAGAAAGAAGTGACATGAAGTGCTGGGTGAATGTGGAAAGTCTTGGAGGGTGGAGGTCAGTAGATCCGAGAACCCATGGCAACAGTTCCCAGAGCTTCTTCCCCTCCCAGGCCTGGGTAAGCAAGACTACTAAGCAGAAGAAAGGTGACACCATATCCCTCGGATGAGCAGAGAGTCCATCCAAGAGCAGAAAAACCCTAATAAGTGTCAGATCACCACAAATCTGATACCTACCACTCAACAAGTAACACGACGGTGATGTATAAAGGAAGCGTTGCAGGTCAGCGCCAGATGGCTGAGTGGGAGGAGCGGCCCTCAGTAGAGCTAAGCTATTTTATTTTTGCCATCTGAGCATACTTGGTGAATAGATACAGAGGCGAAGAATTAAGTCAAGAAAAATATTAAAAATGGAATTACATGGAACAAGGAACACTGGCCCTCTTATCTCTCCTTTGCAAGTTAATGAGCCATGAGAAGCAAATTTCAAAGTAGCCCCAAAGCAAAACCGCTACACTGACGTGGATGATCCATTTCTTGTAAAACTTAAAAGTCCTGTTGATGACATCTCCATATTACTAAAGACAGTTCAGGGAAATAAGTCCCTGTAGAGTTTCTGCAGATGCAATGACGTTTTACTCTCTTAATTTACTCTAAGTGTGCACCTTCATTGTAGCATTTACATCAACTTTTCCTCTTACATTTTAAGCAAAAGTTTAATCAATATCTTTCTATCAAGAATGTCTAGCAGAGCATCTGGCTTTAGTATGGCATATCTTTCCCTGTGAGGCTGTGTGATGCCCATTATTATAGTCTCCCAGCCAAACACAAATCCACAGATCTCAAGTGCCAAAGCCCAAATTCCTATTCCATTCTCGTGCCTTCAAGAAATGGCAATGTTATCCTGGATCACATATACACAATCAGTCTAACCTCTTTCTTCTTCAGTCAGTGGATTCTTGTTCAGCGATTAGCAGAGGACATTAGCCAGAAAAGCTGATGCATGGCAAGGTTTGATTGCCATCCTTCCTGCCCAGCGTCACTGCTGCAAACCCTTCTGGGCAGGCTCAGTGCCTCGCTCAGAATCTCCTCTTTCCTTCAGTCTAGTTTGACTGTTGTGATGTGGAAGGGGTGTCTACTGTTTGTCACACCCTTCTTCTGAGAGCATATCGCACACACAACTCTCCCTTTCAATTCTACCTGACCTGGAAGGTATTCCTTCAGACTTGATGATACCTTGCCACTGAACTAATTTAGCTTCCTCTAGCTATCTGTGCTCTATATTTCAGAGTTAAAGTCTGTGCCATCTTTCATGATACTCTTTGTGGAACAGGATAATGAAATTCATGGGCAGCTGAAATAGGGCTGGGAGCATGGAAGCGTTGCACCAGGGAAGGTATTCAGGCAAAAGATTATAGCCAGTGTACCATGACTTCTAAGGAACACTTGTTAAGTATTTACATTTGTTTCAAATTATAAAAAGTCTAGAAAAAACAATTTACCAATCATAAGAGGAGTCTCTCCTTTGTCATTTTTGGTGTTGGGCCAGATCCCTTTTTCTAGCAATGTCTTGACATTTTCCACCAGGCCAGCTTTGACTGCCAGAGTCAAGGGTGTTTCTCCATCGCAAGTCTTGAATTCCCAAACTGTCTTATAGGATGCTGAGATGTGAAAGCATTTTGTTGAGAAGTTAAGAAACATATCTATTTATGTGATTTTATGTAAATCATAATCACCTAATACTATACACTTAATATTGAGCAAAGACATTGGAATATTGAAGGATAAGAGAATACACAATAAAAAGATTATCAAAGGCCAGAGAGGATTAGCAGACACATAGACTTGCTAATCCAGTTGACAACTAGGAAACTAATACCTATGCTTCAACAAGTTTTTCCTTAAAATAGATTACTAATTCTCATTTCTGAATATACTGTCAATCAGTTCTCCAATCCTGTTAAATATGTAAATAGAAATTAAATTGGTTTTTCAAATGGAGAATGTAAATGAGAAATATATTTGAATGAACATCTCACTGTGTTACAGAAGAAATATCACAAATGCCATCTATATTTATTAGTTTGGTCATCTAATTCTCTAATTGGCTAACTAATTATCAAATACTTCTCATCCCTCAAACTACAAAACTCGGATGAGACATTTTATATGTTCTATAAAATGCTGATGTGTGTAAAAGTTTCGAATGAGAGAAACTGATTTAGAATCTTCAACTGTTTTGTTAAATATAGTCTTGATCACATTGTGATGTTTTGGGTGACGACAGACTGCGTATTTAATGACAGTCTCGTAAGATTACCGTAGAAGTCAGATGTGGTGGCTCATGCCTGTAATCCTGATAACAGTCATGAGAGGCAAGCAGGAGTTTTACTGCAGAATCAAAGTCAGACTAGTCTACAGTGAGACTCTGTTCAAAGTGTGAAAAATGACATCTAAAAGATTCCTGTTGCCTTGTATCACGGTAATGTTTACATTACAAAAAGATTAATGTAATGCAAAGACAATTGCATTATTTGTTATATAAATATATCCTTTTGTGGAAACTAGATCAAGAATAGTTGAAGATGAAAATTTTTTTAATTAACTCTTAGAAATAGTTTATTTTTTTATTTTTCTATTCAGGTGTATGTGTGTGTGTCTATGTGTGCATGTGCCTGCTCAGGCCAGAAGGGGGCTCAGATCCCCTAGAGCTGGATGGAGTTCCAGGTGGTTGTGAGCTGCTGGATGGGAACACTGGGGGAAAACTCAGGTCATCTGAAAGAGTAGCAGGTGTTCTTAACTGCTGAACCATCTCTCTAGTCCCTCAAATGTACTTTTAAAAGAAAAGTAACTTCCTAGGTTAATCAACTAATTTGTAACCTGTGAAACACTTTGATCAGTCACGAGTGGCAGCACTACCTTTCCACCGTCCTGTACCACATTCTTAGGTGAATGGATACAAAGACTGAGTTGCGGATGCCACAAATTGTGCTAGTCTTTTGTTCTGCTATTTTATCTTTGCTTGTTAGGTTCCTTTGGAACTCCCATGATGTACACATTTCTTCTCTAACTTTGAACAAAAGTCCTGTATTCTTACCATCCAGAACAGTCTCAAGTATCTGCTGAATGGGTTGAACGACGGCTTCATGCAATGGGAACCATCCTTTCTCGTCAGCTTCATCCAGAGCGTATTTACATTGCACGTACTCCTGGAGCTCAAAAATGTGACCTACAGGAAATGTGCGGACCCGTTACACACTGGCCCCGGCAAGGTGAACTTCCGGTTCCGCCTCGCTGGAGACCGCATGCCCACTCACCTTGCCTTATGGCCTCTACAAGCTTTCTGTTTTGGTCACTGAGTGGTACAAATCTAGCAGAAAAAAAAGGAAAATAAACAAGCCATATTTGTACTAGTGATGTATTTTAAGGATCTTAACAATAAAAATGAGGTTTGTAAATATCTGCGATCATCAAAATTTGCAAGAAAATCATATAGCTCATTTATTCCACTTCAAATTTCCCAGGAGTCAGGCAGAGAGGGTAATAGTGAAAAGAGCAAAACACCAGAATAAGAGGGGTTGGGAGGTCTCCCTAGATACAGAGGCAAGAGCTCGGTACAGGCCTGACTCTGTGGCCTTGGGAAACTCTACCAGCCCTTCTTCTGGACAGGGTTAAATAGGAAGATCACTGAGACTTCTCAAACTTCCAACACTATGTGCTTAGTAAAAGTTACTTGGCTCTTGGTAATTGCTGAGAGGCATTTGGGAGTTTATGACACACACACATGTTAGAAGTATTTAATCAATTGATTAGTAGATAGAACAGTTACTGAACTTATGCCCAGTCGGCGGCCCAGCGGGTCATGAGTTAGGCTTACAAGGCAATTGTCTGACACATGTACTTTTAAAGTGGAAACAGGAACCTCATAACAACAGTGTTAGCTTTATTAAACAGAAACATCTGCTAACATTGTAGGGTTCTGAATGCCTTGTGGGGAGCTCTGGGGTTTTAAATTCTGTTGGAGGTTTCAGTACTATGAAAAAGCCAAAGACCAGAAATGTTCTGTAACATGCATACTTTTCAAAGTTAAAAGATTCATACAATCTGAAGACAAACCAGAGTGTTATTACATGTTCACTTTCAAAAGTTCAAGAGCAGAAGACTGCAGGATGAGTTAGCTGGCCAAGTGCTTCCTATATAGGCATAAGGACCTGAGTTCAGATCACCAGCAAATGTCTGTAATCCCAGCACTGGGGGTGGAGACAGGAGGATGCCTGGGGCTTGCCCAGCTAGGCAGTCTAGCTGAACTCATGTTCGGTGACAGATCCTCTTTTAAACAGAAAGGCAAGAGGAAGCCACTCAATTTTGATCTCTGGCCTCCCCAGAGGGGTGTGCACTGTGCTCAAGTAAGACCATAAATGAACACATGTGCACATGTATGCACACACACACACACACATGAGTGTACTGCACACACAGCTCAAAGGCAGTAATTTCATAGCAATGAACACACCCACAAACACTGCTAAGTTCCAGACTATAAAATCCTAAGCATGAAAACAGAACATAAAGGTAACTAAGGTCTACTTTTTTCATTATGTATCATGTATGACAGGTATTCATTTTAGCGGTTTAAGATTCTGGTGTTACTATGTTTGTAACATCAATTCCATGTCTATTTTAATGTGTTTACTCACAAAGGTTAGCTGGCAAGATGGCAGAATGTGTTGCGTACAAACCTGTTTACATATAAATTTGTTCAGACTCTACGCAGTGTCCTTTTTAGCGCCACAATAATTTAGAATATAGGCAATCTCTAAACAAATTCAGCTAGGAATTTCCCACTTGAAAAAAATTTCCACTTTCTACATGAGATGCATTTTTGTAGATCAGATTATTAAAACATGTGCAAAGTTGATATTTTAAAGATGTTATACTTCATACCAGAAAAAAAAGTATGTGTGCCATGGGGGGAAGCAAGCATTTTTATAGAGGAGAGTGAGTCTCACAGCAAAATGACTGCCATGAAGAAATCTGCTGAGGGCAATTGCTTGGAATGCTACCTTTCAGGATGCAATACAGCCTGGCTTGCTTCAATGGATTCCTGAATGCAGAGTTGAACGTCATAACTTGCAAGATGGTCTTCATTAGGGTCATCATTAATATCCATATCTGCAAATAATTTTGAAAGAGGTAATTTCTTATACTCAACAAGGGATCCAGAACAATTGGTGTAATTAACATAACAAATGCAAAATGAAAAGCAGAATACATTTGCCTCTCCTTGGTAAATACACACACATAGCTAAGAACTTAATCCATGTACATGTAAACTCCGTTTTAACAACTTCAGATGTTCTGCTGAAACTTTTAATCACCTGCCCTTTGAATGTCTGTGGCTTTGAACTTTGACTTTCCAGCACCGTCTCCAGACAGGCTTGTTGTCTTTAATCAAACTTCTAATGGATACTAACTCGGGTCCATCATTAGAAACTGGGAACTGAACTGGAAGAGAAGCGGTCAGTCCACAGTGGTCCTTTCATATTCCCTAGAGCCCTCAGATATCGGGTCTGCTGCTCTCGGATCATTTGCACATTTGAGCTGAGGATCATCTTAACGTCAGCTATTGACCCAGGGCCTAGTGCTTCTGAAGACGCCCCATTTCGTCCTCTGATCATTTCTGTTCATTTGTCACAAGCCAGTGCTTTTGACCAGTCTGTCTCTCCTGAGGAAAATATGTAAAAATGAAAAAACAACCAAACAAACCAGAAGGCTCACTGGTTTATTCTTACATTAGAAGAGTAAATATCTATCTCTAATGTTAAGTCAGCTCCTTTGGTTATAGGCAGAAAGTTTAGTAAATATAGAAGCCAAAAATAGTCCCTGAGTGGTGTGACTAAGCAATATGAAATTATGGTTCGTTAGCAGAATTCCCAAGCCCAATGCATTCCTTCTGACTGTTGACATGGTACTGTGCCTTTTGAAGGGGAGAAACAGAAACAAAGTCTGCCAGCAATTTCCAGACGCAGTTGACAGACACTGTGTGTCTTCTCCGTTTTCAAGGTCAGATAATCTTGAAAGGCAGCTTTAGCTGTGCTGATAGTCAAGGTCCCCAGCCTCTGGACAGGCTGCACAGAAACTCTAACTTCGTGAGGATTTCGTGCTTCATTTTTCTGGGCAGAGCCTGGTCTGGTGCTATACCCTCTGCAATCCCAGCACTCAGGAGGCAGAGACAGAAGAATCACAAGTCTCTGTTCATTCTAAGCTCCAGTAATGAGATCTTGTCTCAAAAGGTCAAATAAAACAACACATTGTTCTGTGTAAGTAGCAGGTAGCCTTGCAGCTGTTTTAGAACAGAGAGGTAAACAGTGATTGTGTGAGACTGAATGTGTTTCCACTGAGCATGCTCCCTAACACGGCCGTCACTGTCTCTTCCTTGTCAATGTGCATATCTGAGATCTTCTGGCCAGATAGATTCAGAAAGTATTTATTTATTTATTTATTTATTTATTTATTTATTTATTTATTTATTTATTTATTATAAATTGGTCCATTGTCTCTTGTCCGCAGACTGTAACTACATGAGATCAGAGGACTAGGGTGCAACCTCAGCGTATAGAGAGCACCTCTGCATGGTCCGGGGTCTTGGCACGTGCCTTGAAGGAATAAATGACGGAGCGCATAGATGAACGCCGAGTCACCAAGTTCTTCCGTGTTCTGACAACGGACCGTTTCTCTCAGGAATGCAGTTTTCCTTCCAGCTGAACAGACTGCTGACTCCGTAGCTGGCTTCATTTCCCCCTAGTTTGTGTGTCTCCATCTGTTTCTTTCTTCACAACGCTGTCCCAGCTGCTGTCCGTCCTGGTCCCCACTGCCTCCAGCCTGGCACAGGAGGCTTCCTCCTCCAGCAGCCCTTGCTGGGATTCTCTACTTCCCCTCGCCCTCTTTCTGTGAATGTTTCTTCTTATGTAACGTTTCGCTGCCATTTGGATTTGCATGCATTCCATTTCTGCTCTGCAAATTCTTCAAATATCCGTGTTTTTGTTCTCACTGGACTATTGCTTTCCGGAGAGAGGGGACAAAGTCATTTCTTTCTTTCGGTGCTGGGGACTCAGGGTGGTCCCAGCACTGAACTACACCCCTGGGCAATGCTCTCTCTTTTATAGAGTGTTCTTCGATTTTCCCACCCCTAATTTATCTGCTCTCCTAAGTGACAAATGACTTCTCAGAGGGGACAGGAAAGGTTCTTGACTCATTTCTATGAGTATGCACGGAGTTCTTCAGATAAGACAAGTAGATGATGCAGTTAAAGCCTTAAGCACTGCTGCCTTTCTTGCTGATGTCACTGCTCAGAGATGGGGCTTGCATGGTTACAGGAGTAAGACGGGATGGAGAATCTCTCACCTCTTCAAATACCCCATTTCAGTCTAACCCTGATGGAAATGTGGGCAGCCAGTACATGAAACACTGCATGCTCCTTAGAGGCTGGAGTTGGTCTGCGAGGTGGCTTCCCAACATTTTCCAATCGTCTTTTTTTTTTTTTTGATTTTTCGAGACAGGGTTTCTCCGTAGTTTTTGGTGCCTGTCCTGGAACTAGCTCTTGTAGACCAGGCTGGCCTCGAACTCACAGAGATCCGCCTGTCTCTGCCTCCCGAGTGCTGGGATTAAAGGCGTGCGCCACCACCGCCCGGTCTTTTTAACTCTATCATCGTGAAGAATGTTATCAGCCAGGCCCAGAACTCTGGAGGCATAGGTAGGAGGATCTTTGTGATTTGGATGCCAGCCTGGTCTACAGAGTCAGTTCTAGGCCAGCCAGGGCTACACAGAGAAACCTTATCGTGAAAAAAAAAAACACACAAAACAAAACAAACAAACAGAAAGGAAGGTGGGGAATGTTATCAGTGTTCTTAGCTCTTTTATAGCTATTGTAAAAACCTGGCAAAATTACAGGGAAATCATGACAGAAGAGCTCCAGCCTACAGGCTGTCTCCCACAGAACCGACAGTTTAGATGAGGGTTAGTTCTGTATAGGTGCAGTCAGGTGTCAGAATGATCATAAAGGGTGTTATTGGGATAGCCTGGAGGTATTAAGACACAGTGAGAAAGTCAGGTCCAGAGTGACTGAACTGTATTGAAAATTGGAAATGATGAGGATGGCAGATCAATTGGAAATTACTAAAGAAAGTGCTGCTTGAGCGTTTGAAGAAAGGCCGGACAGCATTTTGTCATCAAGCCTCTCACTTCTCAGTCGCAGAGAAACTACTTGGCCCTCTCTTCAAAACAACGTGTCTTAGAGCACTTAATATTGTTCCGGAGGAACCAGTTGTGAGAACATCTGCTTTCCACTAGTAACTGGCTTAGAAAATGATGGAAGGAATCCTCCCTCTTGTGTGGATGTGTGTTTGTGTGTGTGGTGTGTGTATGTGTGGTGTGTGTGTGTGTGTGTGGTGTGTGTGTATGTATGTGTGTGAGTGTGTATGTGTGGTGTGTGTGTAAGTGTATGTGTGTGAGTGCGTATGTGTGTATGAGTGTGTGTGTGTGTGTGTGTGTGTGTGGTGTGTGTGTATGTATGTGTGTGAGTGTGTATGTGTGGTGTGTGTGAGTGCGTATGTGTGTATGAGTGTGTGTGTGTGTGTGTATGAGTGTATGTGTGTGTGTGTGTGTATGAGTGTGTGTGTGTGTGTGTGTGTGTAGACTAGCAATCGATGTTTTGTATCTTCCTCTATGGATCTCATATTATTTTTGTGAGAGATCCTCTCACTGAACCTGGAGCTCACATTTTCTGTTTTTTTTTTTTAAATTGTTTTTCTTGAGCTATATATTTTTCTCCCTTCTCCTCTCTTCCTCCCCACACCCTTCTACCCTCTCCCATGCTCCCAATTTACTCAGGAGATCTTGTCTTTTTCTACTTCCCATATAGATTAGATCCATGTATGTCTCTCTTAGGGTCCTCTTTGTTGTCTAGGTTCTCTGGAATTGTGAATTGTAGTTTACATTTGCTCAGCAGGCGCTTAGCCTACTAATCAATTTCCCAGCCCCAATATTAAGAAAATTTTATGTAAATTCATTTCATTTACAGCACTGGTTAACCTTACTAAGGGTAGAAATGCATTTAGAGACAAATTACGGATTCTCTCTCTGAAGGGACATACCAACTTTGAAGAGGTTAACCCACGAACACTCTGAAGCTCTTTTATGTTTTAGATAGTTAAAAAACAAAACAAAACCAGCTAAATTCCAGGGTTCTAAGTGATGAGTCCCAAATATTTAGTCAAGATTTAAGTGGTTCTTCATTTGTTTTACAGATGGGCTGCATTAAATTCCTCTTAGATGTGGAAGAAAGGAAAGCTTGGCGACTGTGAGAATTGTAGAATATGTTTGGAAAGGATAGGGGTGGTGAGAGAGTACCGTAGGCCATAAACCATTGAGGTCTGGCTTTGTTTCAAAAACCGAATATGGGGCTGAGAGGTGGCTTGCAGTTAAGAGCACTGGCTACATTTCCAGAGGACCAGTGTTCAATTCCCAGCACCCACATGGGCAGCTCACAACTGTCTCTAACTCTAGTTCCAGGGGATCCGACACCCTCACACAGAAAGGTGTCATACATGTGGGCAAACATCAATACACATAAAATATGTTGTAAGCAAGTATGGATCATCGCAGACAAGTGGAAGTTGAGCCTTACTCATTTAAACTCACACAGCTGGTAATGGGGCCTGAGCAGCGCAAAGAGAACATACTCTTCAAGACCTTCAGAAGCCACAGTCTGCTGCCTTTGTCAGAAAACACTTTGATCCTGTTCTTGACAGTCAGTGTTTGGTGACAATAACTTCCAAAAATAAATACCAGCTCTCAAAGGCACATAAATCTTTGTGCCTTGGCTCTGGGCAGGAAGGTTTTGTGTTGCACAGGGTGGTCTGAGGTTTCCCACGCTTGTCTTCATTCCGTACTTTTTGTTTTGGAGTCTAAACATCACTGTCTGAAAAAAAAAATTTTAAAGGATCAGCCTGCCAGTTGGTGCCTGACTGAAGTGGTGAGGAGATTGGAATGGCGTCGCAAGTCACAATGTAGTAGAGGGCACCAGGGTGTGGAGCCTCCCATCCTGTATCTTCTACACTGATGTCTTACTGACAAGGTGGTTGCGACACCCCTCGGAGCATTCCTCGGATTCTACTAGGCATGTGTCACGAAATTATTTTTCTCCCCTTTTCTATAAAAAAGATAAAAACAATCGCATTTTTCATGAATTATTTTGTAGGCTCACTCCTGATTACATCTGAGTCTGTTGCTCCACTTGTCATGACTCTGTCTCGTGTACAACAAAACAAAAACCTTCTCTGTCAATCACTAACAAGGGTGATGTGGGAATCAGCTGAGTGGACAGTTGCTTCCATGGTGCAAGGACTCTGTGTCCATAAATACACTGCCCTCGGCGACTGTCAATATCATTCTGCCATGTTACTGAGAGATTTTGTCCTTTAGGGCACACTGTCCTCTCTTCCTGTATCCTTTCTGAAAATGCCAGTAGCAGTTGGACATTGTAGCACAGTCCTCTAATCCTAAGTAGCATATGAGTGACTGAGGCAGAAGAGCCTGAAGTCAGCCTGAACTCACTACACAGCAGAAATCATTTCAAAACAAACACAAACAAAGCAAAGAGCAAACTGCTTGTGGCACCAGGCTGGTCCCCACTGTAGAGCCAGAATTTCTAGAAAGAGTTTTAGAGATGGCAAATGGGTGGCAAGATGGCAGAGGGTCCCAGGCTGAAGTACCGGGGGAAGTGAAAATGGACTCATACAAGGGGAACCCTGAAAAACTAGGGTTTCTTCCTTCTTTATGCAAGCGTATCCCGTACTCAGACCTTGGGTTTCCAAAAGAAGTGTATGTATCTGCTGTGTGGAAGGCTGAGCCTAGATCACAGAGGGATTTCTCTCTACCTTGGAACTGTTGTGATTCTGATTGGTGAGCTGGTCTCCTGGCATCCCTGAGAGGAATTTGTGCATTTACCAGAGGAAAGGCAAGAGTTTAGTCGGAATATTTCCAATTTTTGGATTTGTTAAGAAAACAGTTATATTAAATGATGTTTATTTTTGTTTATCTGCATCATGCCATTTGTAGTTATAATTTTTAAAACATAGTCAGTTTTGTAAATTAAATACTTTTTATGACTTTGATGCTTATTGCTGGTCATACACAATTATTTTCTCAGTGAAAGGATCAGTCTTGGCTAAGGATCCCCAAGACCAAGTTCTCAGCACAAAGGAGATTTATTTGCCCCAGAGGGACAGAGGGTTGGGATAAGGCACAAAGGCAGTTGAGGAGAAGGGGAAGGGAACAAAGAAGAGAGGTATTTGTTCCAGAGTAGCAAAGAATTGCCTCTGGTTAGAGCAGGGACAGATGTGGCCCATAGGCAAACGACAGTCTATCATGACAAAGGGGAAACCTGTGTTTGGCTGAGGTGTTTAGTTTTTATTAAGCAAGTTAATTATGTTGGAATTCAATACTTTGATAGCTGGATCTCGATAGTCAGCCTCAGGAGGAGGAAGTGACCAAATAGGGGACTAGACCTTGGTGACTAGCTTCAGGAATATAATCTAATGGTTTTTAGCCGGGCAGAGGGAACTGGGGAGAAGGGAAGGCCTGGTAGGGACTTGTTTGTCAAGCCTTTAAGACTGCCCTTCAATCAGTGTGCTTTAGTACTAAGTAGCAAATCAGATACATGGTTTTAATCGCTGATTTGAGCAATAGAGTTCACTAGCCCAGAAGAGTTTCCAGGAGACATATACCTGTCAGAACTGGGCTCTACCTCACAGTCACGTGACTCTTGTTTATAACTAACAGTCCAATAATTCTTTTTTATGACATTTGCTTTTCCTATGAAAGAAAGACTAGAAATGATAGGAAGAAATAGATGCACTCAAATAGTGTCTTTCTTAACAACACAAGGTACCTTCTGGTGCATTTGATACACATAGATAGATAGATAGATAGATAGATAGATAGATAGAAGCAAACATGCACAAACCTTAGTCCAGAAAACAAATATCATTTTAATGTTGCCTCAAAGATACATAACTTGATATTTTGGAAAAAAGAGATAAAAAGGCAGATGTGGCAATGAATCTTAGGGTGACAGCTGATACATGGTGAGAATTTAATAAGAATGGGCTGGATAAATGGATATTAAGCTGATATACACTGCTCTTAAGATGAGCTTGGAAGTAGATAGATATATCTTATTTTTCTTTACATTATACATACTTTTTTTTGCCAAATTCACTTCCAATTTTGGGCCTGCACCGATTAATATTTATTTTCGTGTAAATTCTCTATCAATAGGACCTGTTACACCAGCTGTGTCTAGCTTCAGCTTCATATTGCAAATGTTGACATTTCTCTCTCTACTATTAATTTCTAAGTCAATTCATTTTCGAAAGAAAGGTAGGAGGAAGCATGCTGGCTTTGGAAATGACTCGGAGTGTAGGAAGGAGGTCTACATTCCTACACACAGGGACTTCCGGAGGAAAACAAGGACACAGGAGAGGGAAGAACCCTGGCTAAGGACGACTGATACAAGTCAGTCCACGAGCTCCCGTTACAAGCGAAAGTATCACAGTTAAAAAAAAATCTTTTCTTCTGTATAACTCTCCATTTAGACATCTATATTATAAAAATCGTCGGGATGTAGGCAAAGATTTATATATGAGAATGTTTATCTGATTTTAACAGCGAAAATCTTTGAAAAAAACTCCAATGATCAATGATGGGTATGGGACATTGATACACAATCAATGGAATACAATACAGTTATCAAAACTAATATATGACACGAACCCTTAGTGTCATACTCAATGGTGATATTCATTTAATCAGATATAATCAGAAGCTTTTAAAGCAATGAGATTGACTTTTAGTCCTTCTGTTTTACCAAGACAAAGGACAACAAGCCTTGACTGTAGAAATGCAGTCACCTTAGGGCGCTGTACTTCTTTTTTACTGTTGGATAAAACACTATGACAAAGTAACTCCTGAAAAGAGAGGGATTGATCTGGGGCTTCTCGTTCTAGTGGCACAAGAATCCATTACCATCACGGCACGGAAGTGTAGCAGCAGGCATTAGACATGGCAGCAGGAACATCGGAGAATTCGTATCACAAACCACAATCAGTAAGTAGCTTGAAACGGTGCTAGGCTTTTAAATTTTCAAAACCAGGCCCCAGTGACACACCTCCTCTATTAAAACTACACTTTCTACTCCTACCCAGAGAGTGCCACAGTCTGGACCAAGTATTCAAATGCCCGTGGATATGGAGCATTTCATCAAATCACCATAGGTACAGAACATGAAAATTCAATATGCATATGTATTGCGAAATAGTCACCACAATATAGCTAATTTGAAAATGCCATCTTACATAGCTACTCTTATTTTTGGAATGACCATTGAAAAAACAGAAACGTAAAACATAGAGATAAATGATCTAGTCCATTTCTAGAAGTTTCCACAGGAACCGAGGTCTGCACTCCTGTGCCCACTGTGGCATCATTCCATTATTCACAACAACCAAAGGTGGAATCAAGGTAAATATCCAGGGGAACGGTTTTTAAAAAAAGTGCTGTCTGTCTACTGTGGGATATTATAGTGTCCTAAAAAGAGTGGAATGACGCCATTTGTGACAAGCAGGATAAAGCTGTTGAGCATAATATTATACAAAATGAATAAGACACCAGAGGAAAGACATTGCAAGATCTCAAAACATGGAACCCAAAAATGTTGGACTCACATAAACAGAACTGGATGATAGTAGCCAGGGGCTTTGAAGTGGGCATTTAGGGAGATGTCTTTCAAAGGGCATAAAGTTTCAGTTATGCAAAATGAAGAAATTCAAGCATCTAACACACGGCGATGAGTCTACAGCTAACAACACAAAATCCTACACTTGAAATGTGTGAGGGCAGAGCAGAGGTGTTTTTTAAATCATCAATAGTAAGAGGAACTAAGGTGAACCTTTTCGAGTCAAAGATTTCAAGCCCTCTTTGAAAGCTCCCTGCACGTGTCTCAGGAGCTGAACCCGAGAGGCATGATCACCTGCATTTCAGGAAAGCGGGTGAGACACAGTGGGGCCATTTCTTGGCTTGGTAAGCAACAGGCATCTAACAGATTCATCCACTTACGTGCCTTGCTCAAGCATAGATGTTATTACCTAAAGCATTATATCTGTTCACATAAGGAGAAATTTTTTTCTTTTTTATTTTTTATTAAGTTTATTTATTTATTTATTAAAGATTTCTGCCTCCTCCCCGCCACTGCCACCCATTTCCCTCCCCCTCTCCCTGATCAAGTCCCCCTCCCCCGATCAAGTCCCCCTCTTCATCAGCCCAAAGAGCAATCAGGGTTCCCTGACCTGTGGGAAGTCCGAGGACCACCCACCTCAAATAAGGAGAAATTTTTATATTTTGATAACAAGAGGTAGCTCCCAAGGGAGATGATACAATTTTAAATATCGTAAAAAGCATCTTTGGCTTACACAGTAGGGAAAGGTGAGTGCATAAATGAGTTATAATCACAGAAATACTTCTTAAAGAGTATCATGTGCATGCATGTGTGTGTGTGTGTGTGTGTGTGTGTGTGTGTGTGTGTGTAGGGGTATGTATTGCGCGGAGGCTGGAGTGTTTTCCTTGATAATCTTCCACTTTGTTTGCTGAGGCAGAGTATCTTTCTGAAAATGGAGTTGGATGATTTAGCTAGCTTAGCTAGTTAGCTTGTTCTGGGGAATCCCTCTTTCGCCTCTACAGGGCTGGGAATCTGAACTCTAGTCCTCATGACTGTGTGGCAAGGATTGTATACATTGGGTCATTTCCTAACCTCTTATTATTCTAATTCATATACGCGTACACACATACATATATGGATATATACACATCTTTTTAAAATATTTTTTTCCTTAGGCATGGCTCATTTTGATGGACACAAAAATTCCAGTGTAGTACTCACGTCTATTCCAGACTCATTCAAGCAATACCAAGCTGTTGCATAACTTAATATCATATGCTAAGACTATGCACAAGTCATTAATTTCCTCCCGCTGGAGGCTGACCCTGTGCTCCAGTCCTGGCCTGCTCACATCATCTGCCTGGCAGTCAGTAGACACTGTCATTATTGGCTGGCTTAACTTCTCTGGAATGAGGAAGTAGGAGCCTATCATGTTTGAGCAATTTTGATTTATCCATGGGCAGGTCCTCTAGTATCGCTGATATTTTATTCTCCTTGCTTTCCCATGAAACTCATCAGGTAGCCCACCAAAGTCCCATTTCCAGCATGCCCAACGCACGTCTAGCTAACTCCAGCTTCTGTACAGTGGCAGGGAGCTTCCTTATCTCCAAATGAGTCCTTGATGCCTTCTCTAGGTTTGTGGGTGGGAAGGAGCATCAAACCCCTATGTCTACCTTGAAACCGAAATTCAATAGGTTCAGTTCTCTGCTCTTCAGAACTGTGCTGAGAGACTGTGACTCTCCGGAACCCTGCAAATACCTCCTTACAGACTGTCAGGACTCCACCAAGCCTTCTCTTTCCAAGGTTGCACACTTTCTTTCACTGTAACATGACTGAACTTCCCTTGTCTTCCCGAAAGCTTTTCTGTGAACATAGTCACACACCCATTGTTTTCTAAGAGGTTCTGAACTGTAGGTGAGTGCAGCCCAACAGGTGCAGGCAGAACAGCCCAGCATCTAGAGCTGGAGAGATGGCTCAGTGGTAAAGAGTACTGCTTGCTCTTTTTAAGGTCCTGAGTTCAACCTGGCAACCATGTGATGACTCACAACCATCTGTAATGAGATCTGCTACCCTCTTCTGGCCCGCAGGCAGAATGCTGTACACAGAATAAATAAATCTATTTTTTTTTTTTTTATAAAGAACAGCCTACCACCAAGTAGGCATGCTCACCTCTCTCTCCTTACACATAGCACATCTACTAACTTAGGCCAGGCCAGATAAGCATGGAGGCTATCCTGCTACACAACGGATTTGAACCTCTCCTGCTCCCAGTTCTACAGGCTGTATTTTTCACACGTTTGCTCAGCCGTGCTCCATGTCACCCTGTGTTTATCCCTGCTGTCTTTCACCTTGTTAAAGGTTAACCTTTATTCCCATCTGCTGAGACTGACCACATCTCTATCCTCCCTACTTAATAAGTTCTTGATGGTCTCGTGCTCTGTTGAGAAGGACAAATGTGGGACAGAAGTTAGCATAGGACAGAGGCCTCCAGGCTGGCCCGGGTCTGTTACTTAGCACCCTTGAGAAAAGCTGTTTATCCACTCACAAATCCTGTTAAAGACACTCCTTCCAGTGCTCATGTCTCCTTTTTAGGATTCTCACATCCAATACCTTGTTGAAAGACAGATGCAGAATACGGACAACATTCTGCCACTGATGGACAAAGACACCAAGGCCTATGGGTTCTCAGCTGTTATCTTCCCAAGGGGAGTCAGGCTATTCTACCTATCATTCAAAAATACACATCCAATGTCGACTGTGTTTGAGGTTCAAGGCCCCCCAGGCCCCACCCACTCATACAATATCAACATCGTCAGAGTTTCTTACTTTTAGAGATTGTGCTCTAGGTGCTGGGGGATTGCCTAACCAGCAGAGCACCCACCGCATACAAGTATGAAGACCAGAGTTAGGATCCCCAGCCCCCACATGAAAACAAACACAAACAAACAAAACTCCCCACAGGGTCACCTGTGTCTGTAACCCTACCACTAGGGAAGCAGAGACAAGTGGGCTCCTGCAGCTCATTCTCCAGGTTCAGCTAAAGATCCTGTCTCAAAAGACAAGGTGGAGAGTGGCAGTCAGTGATACCCAGTGCTGACCTCGGGCCTCCAGATGGACATAGATCTATACACAAACACACATGTGCATGGGCAAATAAAAATAATAAACTTGGACCATCAAAACAGGCTAGTTGGTAATGTTGCTTGCTGCCAAATCTGATCTGAGCTCAGTCCTTGATTTCCATGTGATGGAAGGAGAGAACCCACTCCTGAAAGTTCCTTCTGAACTGCACAAGTGTGTCACGATGTGTATACACACACACATATAAATAAATGCAAAGGAAAGTTATTTAAATAAATAAATCAAACCTTTAGAAAGCAATGCTTGGTAGACACCGTCCCCATTCTTTCTTCTCTCGTTCAGTGTTAGGCCTGAGGCAAACACGCGGTAGCTCCTCAAGAAGCATACATTTAATGAGTTTAATAATCACCATAGTACTTGTCTATTGAGGCTTCCTATACTGTGCACACCGAATGGGTTGAGTATTCCATGTTCACAGCACACTTCTGCAGTTTGTTGCAGAGTTGCTCGGGCAGCCTGCTCAAGCTCACGCACCAGAGGGAGGGTGGAGACGGGGGTGCAGGTCTGGTCCTCTCTAACAGACACACAGGTTTAGCTGGCTCACTACAGCCGAAGGATTCATGAAGCACAGGTCTCGTTTTATAACCTGTAAACTCACAGGCTTCAGAAAGAGTTTGGTAAAGGAATGTTTTTTCACAATCCACAATTTCACAATTCACAAACTAATCAGTTCCAGGTTAAAATAAATTAGGCACAAATTCGTGTGAAATTATTAGATATTCTCATAAGAACAAAGTATAAAACTATGTTAATAATCCTTCCACTATGAAGCTGCGACAGGTATTTTGTGGCTGTAAAACCATTTTCTACATAGACAATTCCCCAGAAATTCTTCAGTTAAGAACCAACGAGCCTGGGCAGTGCCTGCCTTTGAAGGTCTGGCAGCCTTGCTGTTCTCTGGTCTTATCTGCAGAAGTAAATTTCCACATCTACTGAGTCTGCTTTTTTTTCCCTTTACATCTTAAAGGATTTTTTTTTAAATCTGAGCACAAACATCTATTTTTTTTTGCAGTTAATGATTAAAAATAAGCCTCCATAGAAATTTATATTAAGTCCTCACAAAAGTCACTTCCACCCCATCGCAAACCATGAGAACAGATAAGGCCCTTTGGGATTCTATGCTATTCACATGGGTGTCCCTTGATAGTATATTCCTACTTTATTTTTCTTATGATATGGTCTGTAATGCATAATAATTGCTGAGTTGCTGCTCTATGAATCAATGAATCTGTCCCTGTTTTATGCTATAATTAGATAGGTGAGCCCATAGGTGATCAGTCAGATTTCAAAGGACAAGCTTTCGCCACACCCTGTGTGTCCATCTGCTCCAAATATTTCCAATGCTGATATTCCATAAGCGCGCTGGCAAGGTACAGATCAAATATTTCATAATCTCACCTTTCGGAATGTTCGTCTCGTTATTCTTATCCAGGGCCTTGCCTTCCTAAACCAGAGGAAGTGCCTTGGAGCTAATGTGTTCCTCAGTGTATCTAAAATTAAGTATCCAGTCGGTGTTTAAATTAAGATCTGACCTTGGGCAGCAGAAGCACAAGTGTTCCCTGGCACACAGGAAAGAATTGCCCGCGATGGCTGCTGACTCTCATCAAAAGAAATGCAAGCCCGTAGAAGAATAATGAGATTTGCTGTGTTCTGGTTGGTTCAAAGAGTTTATAGAAAAAGACGAGCTGCCAACTCAGCTGTAGGGAGGCTTCTTGCTGAAGGAAAAAGCCTTCCACCCACACAAGCCAAAGCACACTGTTGTGTGTCAGCAGATCCCTGTGCTCTGGGCAGGTTTTAATGCTCACTATTATTTCCATGCTTCAAGTTTTAGATCCAAATCTAAAAACATTGGACAAGATCATCTTATTACCAATTTGTTGTCCTCACTGTGATTTGCTCTTGGAAACTGTCACTGTAACTCAAGATACGGATAGAGCTCTCAGTGTATCCATGCTGACCCAAAATGCACAGGCCGACAAGCGAGTATATGGAATAGTAAAACAAACAAGCAAATGATAAATTAATCACTGTAGAGGTAAAGCAAGCAACAACAACAAAAAAAGAGGTTTTAGTTTGAGGGCCTTTTTCTTAAAGGACCACAAAATCAGAAAGAAGGAAATATTGTAACCAATAAAATCTGCATCTGCCCTCTTACCATTTCCTGATGTGGAAAAAAACTGCCTTGTGGTTTTTTGTTTGTTTGGGTTTTTTTTTTTTTGGACAGGGCTATCTTTGAGTTACCCAGGCCACTGTCAACATTCACAAAGCCATCTGGCTTCTGTCTCTCCCTCTCCCCTCCCCCACTGACACAACCCTGCCCCAGGATTGGTCTCCTGGCTTGTGGGGCTGAGTGACACTCCTCATTCTATCTCAAAGTTCCAAGTCGGATTCAGTGGCTTTGATCTTCCTGCATTTTCTCCTGCAGGCTTCTGAGTGCAGAAGCATGCTAGACTTGATCTTCTTCTTCTTTTCACCTTTGTCTTTGGAGTTAGTTGTAAATATGAATACTGTAACCAATCTGTCATTGTTCTTAAACTCCAGAAAAACACCTGCACCTTCTTTAGCTGTAATAAACAAGGCGAGCCTCTCTCATCCTTGGGGCAAAACTTTGAAAAACAGTTCACATTTATATAACTGTTAACTGAATGCCGAAAGAGTAACGGTGGGGGATGAAAAAGTCATGGGCATTTTCTAAGTTATTAACCTGATTTATTATTAACCTGATGGAACGTTTCCGTAAAAATTGTTATAAAAGGCACAAGAGTTGCTCAATACTTCAATTTTCATACAACACTGCTTTAACGCTCATGTTAAAAATTCAAACAAATCTTCAGAATTTATGAGAAAATGTGAACTCAATGTTTTCAAATGTGGTTCGGTGCATTGCAGGGAGGTGCTTGCTCTTAAATCACTTTGTGCTGACATATGTATGGAATAGTTACTGTAGACTGCTTCCAAATCACGTTCAATACAGTGTTCAAAGTGGTCCAGGAAAAGGACAAAAATGAGAGACTTTGCGGTGAATGGCACAAGCTACTGAGTAACAGACTTACAAATAAATATTGCTTTCCCTCATGGTCTCTGACAGCTGGGATTTGCTTTAAAGTTCTGAGTCACGCGTTGTGGCAGAAGCCCGGGGAGGCAAAGGCAAGGGACCATTTGCTCAAGGCCGTCTTGGGCTATAGACTAAGACCCTTTCTCAAAGAGCAAAATATATTGAAACGCAATGTATTCCTCCCCATTACGGAAACAGCAACACTAATGTGACCAAGTCACCCACCGAATTTATAAGGCCTATTCCTCAAGTCAATCATCCATACACATAAGTCATAAAACCCTTGAGTAAAGAGAGATCTTCTAGGGTATTTTTTTTTTCTGAGCAGATTTCAAACAATGCACCTGTGAAATTGCAGAATAATAAGAGTGTTTTTTGAAACATGCCTTTGCGTTGCTAGCGGAGGCTGAGATTCAGGAGAGGCATGACTGAACAGCGAGGGATTATTTAATAGCACCGTTCCCATGAGTGTGCAGGCAATGACACTGACACCCAGAGACACCCCCCCCTTCTGCTATATTTAGGAACACATGCATGTCCTGGTTCAAGATGATATTTATAGCAAAGGACACGGAGAATCTGAGGTTAGAATGGCTGAGATGTACTGTTCGAGGCTGCCCTTGGACTCGCCCGGTTCTATTTAGGGAATAAGGGGGTTTGGGTGGTACTGGATGGGAATTCCGAAGGAACACAGGAGCATCTCCGTGTCCGTGTTTAAGGCACCTGCTGGCCCTGACAGCCTCGTTTTACTGCAGGTACTCTGTGTCCCTGAAAACAGGTGTCAGGGCTGCAGGCTTGTCATCATGAAATGAAATACATCTCTTGCTATTATTACACATAATCCACGCACTGTCTCTCGGAGCCATTTATCAAGCTCTCACTAGACCAGTTCATATTTATAAAGCCCTATAGGAAGCACACACTAAGGTCTCTCTTCTGGGGGAAAAAAAAAAAAACGTGGGGGGGCACTCTATGTTATCCTAGCATTGCGTCGACAGTAAGCAATACCTGCATGTATCCCATTCAGAACAAAGTAGACACGCAAGAAAAGGAAGTCATCAGTTTTCAGCTCGTCCAGCTCGGTGTCGAGCGCTTGGATCACGGCCTTGTTTTTTCAGGCGGAAAACCAAGGAACTGACACCGAGTCAAACGCTTTAGCACAAACTCCGCCAGGAGTGCTGACGCCACGGCTGCCCTCATTCTAGGCACCAACGGGCAGAGTCACACACTCAAATGCAGAGAGTAGTTTTAAGGAAACTTCTCAGAACATTTTTTTTTTAAATTAATATGATCCAGTGTCAGAACCCTGTCAATAGAACAACTCGTGGTGCACAACGCCTTGGGTAACTGTGGGAGCGGCTCCAGGAATAAGGGAAGGGCCTTTACTCCAGGCGTATTTTGTTCCCTGGCTTGTTCCTGGATACCATTTCAGGGCTCCTACGATATTTACGTTTAATTTATAAGACATGTTTGCTTTTGTTGGATGTTGCAATACATCTAGAGAACTCGATCTGGTCAGTGTACCCTGAATCTGGATATGTCCTTCCGCCTTGCTTTCTTGTTTTCTATAGTATGTGTCAGGCTTTGTGTTTAAATTGGTCTGTCGTAAGAAAGTTCTGTTGATATTTAGTGTGTGCTACTGACCTTTATTTACATGTTTGTTTGTTTTTTCCTGAACTCACTCAAACAACCTTCCTTGGATCACTGCTTTCTTTGTTACATCCGTGTATAAAGCACACTGGAACTGAAGTCAGGCTGTCTACAGCATTAGACTGTGGTCTGCCCCATTCTTTCCGGTCTTCAGATCCCAGGTACAGCAGACAAGATCTGCACAGGTCAGTTGAAAAGTCAACATCCATCACCCTATTTCTGAGCACACAGCCACTGGAATTAAAACCAAATCTTGAAGGGATATGTGCCCACCCGTGTTCACTGTAGCATGATTCAGAGTAGCCAAAATATGCGACTATGCCAAATATCCAGCAGTAGATGGCCAGTAAATATTATAATGGAAGGTTATGCATCCTTACAGGGGAAAGAATCCTGTCATTTGCAGTAAGATGGATGAGTCTAAGATGACAGACATTGTATGATACCACTTCTTTGTGATAACAAAAAAACAGAAATACAATACAATACTGTTTTCTAGGGCTAGGACAAAAAAGTACAAAATTTTAGTTATAAATGAATAAGTTTGAGAGTTCTAATGTATAACATGATAATATGTTATATGCTCATAACACTTACATTTTAAACATGTTAAAATAGCAGATCTTCAATGTTCTCATCAGATACAGTGCTTATTATCCCAGTGATAGCTATATTAATTAGTTTTGTTGTTATTTATCTACATTTATCAAACCACCACATTATGTACTTTTAAGTTTACACAAACTTCATTTGTTCATGGGACCTTAATAAAACTAAAGTTTTTTTCTTTTTAAAAATTAATTTAAAAATATTCATACAATAAATATTTTGACAATGTTCTTTTTCCTCCTCCAAATGCTCCCAGATCCTCCTCACTTCCCTACCCAGACAACTACGTATGCTTTCCCTCTCTTAAAAATCAAAACAAAGCAAATAAATACACACACACAAACACATGCACACACACACAAACACACACACACACATACAACCACCATCACCACAACTACATAATACCATGAAGTTCATACTGTATTGGTCAACTACTCCTAAGCATGATGTCGACCCTAAAGTGCAGTTGAAGACCCATTGAAGAAAATGCCTTTTTCCTCTCCCTTTAGGTATCAATTGCAAAGAGCTTCTTGGTTAGGGTGAGACTTTGTGCCCATTTCCCATGCTCGGTGCTGTTATTTGACAATTTTATACATATATACAAGGCTTCCTGAACACTCTCCCCACTTTTATCTCTCCCCTATGGACCCCCGTAACCCCTGACACCACTACACATGCCTTTTCTAGTTTTATGACTTTTAATTTAATTTTGGGACATATTTAGTTTAACCATGGACAGCAGTGTGACCACTGGGTTGCACTGCTATCAATTGAAGCGCAGTGGAGTTATTAAGTTGGAAATCTTTTAAAAGTAAAATCAGTGATAAGATTGAAACCCAGGTCAGACAGTACAAATGTTAGTCTGGTTGTATTAAACATCAAATCTTACCTGTAACAGGTCTATACTAGTGATTCCTAAAGTGTTCTTTAGGGCAAGGGGGAAAGAATATTCTCTCTTGTGTGAATAAGCTTGTTGCATCAACATCTAACAAGACTAAACAGCTTATTTTTCAGAACTGTTAGTCTACAACAGAGTCTCTGTAAGAGGAGGAATGTATACAACTCAATGCAAGGTTATTGGATTTCTTTGTTCAGTTAATTATATCCCACTGAAGAACTATTAAGGGAATCTAACACACTCATTTGCCTGTCTATTCCCTGTGCTTGTCCCATGGTATTTTAATTATTGCAGCAGCACAGAATGATGTGACATTTGGGAGAGCAGGCTTTTATTCTTTATTTCAAAATTCTTTATGTCACATCTTGTTTCTTACTCATGATTTTCAGAATCGTTTCCAGTAAGAAAAATGAAATTGCAACTGAAAGTACCCCGAGAATATATTGATCTGGGGAAAATTGATCTGTGAAAAATATTGACTCCTCTCCCCAATTTATTTAAATTTTTTACTTTGGTAAAGTTTCAAAGATTCTTAATGAGATAGTGAGCAGTCCTTAAGTACTTATTCATTAGTATTTTATAATTTTTATTGCCTTGTGAGTAGAATTGCCGTTCTCTAATCTACTTGAAATCCTGGCTTTGACGTATTGGAAGCTAACCTTGGTGTGTTAACTTTGTCTCAGTTGCTCTTCGGAGATCTTATCTGGTTTCATAATTCCAGAGTGATTTTTTTTTAGCTTCACTGTGTGTGTAGTCTCAGCATTACGGATGCTGAAAGGTTGGATATATGTGTTGGGTAGGGGAGACGATAGATCCTACTAAAACTTTTGAAAAAGAAATTCATATGTAACACCAGGATGCCTGCTGAAAAGCTCATAAAGTGAGCACAAGCATAGGAGGCACTGCAGAACAGAACCTGATGGCTGAGAGAAGAAAGAAGGGTCCCCACCTCCTAACATCAGCTCCTGGATCATCAGAACAGAACGCCCAGGCACCGTCTTCCTTGGCTGAAGTCTTCCTTGCATGTGAAATGTTTGGCCTTTTCTTGGGCTTGGAGTTTGATGAGCTTTGATTTCTCTTTAACTTTAGGACCTAGAATGTTGTGGTTTGAAGTTCTACCTGCTAAGAACCCCCTAGTTTACAGCTTGGGATTTTGCTAAAATATTCCTGTCTGCTCCTTTTATATGACTTATATTTTGAATCAGAGGTGAATGATTTCCTAAGCAAGATTTATTGTGATTTCTTTCATCCTTCCAGCCCTCTCTTCACCTCTGGACACCTAAGTAAGATGCATCCCCTGCCTGTATACAAGGTGTCCAGTTATCTCCTAAGCGTGCATTTACTGATTACCATGTGTCAGACACAAAAACAAGTTCTCCAATCAATGAACAGTGAGGGCTGGAGAGATGGCTTAGTCGGTCCAGTGCCTGCCTGCCTTGAAGCATGGAGACCTGAGCTCTGAGCTTCAGCACCTATACAAAAGCTAGCAAGGTGAGGTATATCTGCAATCCTGGCATCAGGAGGCAGGGTGTGGAGAGAGCCAGATTTTTGGCCAGTCAATGAACTTCAGGATCAGTGAGAGATGCTGTCTTAAAAAAAAAATGACATAGACATCTATGGAAGAAGGCACCCAGTGTTGAGCTCTTTCCACCCTCTCCCAACACGCAGACACATGATTTTTTAAAAGGACATTTAGAAACTTGCCTATCACATAGTGATTCTCACAAACATTTTTAGAAGCCAAAAATCAAGAGTTAGGGGGGCTGGAGAGATGGCTCAGCAGTTAGGAGCATTGCCTGCTCTTCCAAAGGTCCTGAGTTCAATTCCCAGCAACCACATGGTGGCTCACAACCACCTGTAATGAGGTCTGGTGCCCTCTTCTGGCATGCAGGCAGATATTAATTAAATTAAATTAAATAAATAAATAAAAAAAATCAAGAGTTAGATGAAGATACATTTTTTTTTTTTTTTTGCTGAGCAGGATTCTTTTCTGTAGCCTGAATCTAGGTATCTAAAAACTCATCTTTTTAAAAATAATTGCATAACTAAATGGTTATATCCGACCTCTCCTCAACTCAGTTACCAATGAGCACAAGAGCAAAATGAAAGTGTTATGTCCTAAATGAATGATTGATGGTATTTTGTTTTCAACTGCTGAGTGGTTGGGAGGTTAGAGAGTTTCTCCACAGCTGCAGACCCATAGTCCTCCACTGGCTGTGTTTAGGACTGTGGTGCAGCATTCACTCTCTGTGAGAGACGTGACATGTCTGCCATGACCGAGAGCTGATGGAGGCCTTGGGGAGAGAGTTATCTTGTGGCTGTTGCGTTATCAGAGATAGAAGATGACGTTAAACGGAAGTGAGGTCTGCTACAGTTCACTACAGCTGATGCTGTGCCCACCATACAGCCAAGACTACATAATGGAAGATGAGCGCAGGTTTCTGATCAGCCCACTTCCCGATTATGTATTTTGAACTCTTCCAGGATAGAGCTGTGTATTGTAAATATTGGTCTCCTTTCATAACACACATAATCATGTGGTCTCTTACGGTACTCCAGCACTGTTGCTTTGGAGTGGCTTGTCCCTTAATAATCACACTGTTAGGTAGTATTTAGTGAGTTTTTGTTATAACTAAGCATTATTCCAAGTCTTGTGCTTGGGGCTTCTGTGCAGGTATACAGCTTATGATCTGTACAAAGACACTTGAGTGAAGGATCAAAAAGATGAAATTCACTTCCATCCCCAGACCCCTATGTGGTGCTTTAGTGAAGCATTGCCTCCACCAAGACAGCGGTTTCAGAATTTCCAACCTGCACAAAGCAGTTCTTGTCCTCTATAAACAATCCCATTTAATCACCACAGCCTTGCTGAAAGGTTGGTGACAGGGCCCAACACTGTGACCATTTTCCAGGGAGGAAGGAAAAAATTAAAGGGTTAATGAAACTTCTGCAGAGTCATTTAGCTAATGAGAGGACCAGCTAGGATTTTAACGCAGGCAGAGATAAGCATTGTGCTAGATGTTCTCAGAAGTGCGAATGTATTTAGGAACAGACACTTCCTTGGCATAACCACAACCCTTCTGCTCCCGGCAGAGCCAGAGACACTGTGTGTGTCTTCCCACCCGGATGGATGAGTGGTTGCTCAGATGAAAGGAGGCAGGGGCACACTCAGAGCTGTCCCATGCCTAGCGAGTTTGACTGTCATGTTTTTTTTCTCTCAGTGACTCCAGCCACTCAAGGAGCTGAACTGAGAATATATCAGGTCCTGCGGTAGAGAACCTGGACATATATGTAACACACCTTAGGAAGCCACCTGTGGCCTTAGGTAAACATTTCTGTCTCTGAATGGGCAGGTGTACAAGAGTCCTGAGCAGGAAGGAAAGATGGGTAAATTTCAGGGGCCCATTGGTATGACTCCTCACCCCCAGGGATCTGTTTTTTTCATTTCTTGTTGAGTGAAAGTCAACAATTTTCTACACGGCCCATGAACTCAAAACTGCTGTGAAGAAAGACTATATAATAACATCAATCTCTTTTTGTAGAAACATCATGAACAAAACTGTTAAAATGGTAAATGATCGGGCCTAAAGCCAAAGCCTGCGCTCTTTGAGTTTAACCTTGATAGCATCTTCTCTTATTCCTGCGCCTGAACGCTGCGCCTCACAAGCTGCCATGCAGTTTCATTTGCAAGGGGAAATTCCTTAAGAGAAACCAACAAGCCAGTTCATATTCTTAACCTAATTTTAAGATTTACCTAATTTTAAAACCTTATTTAGTCTTGATTATAGTTTTTTTTGTTTGTTTGTTTTGAGATAGGGTTTCTCTGTGTAACAATCCTGGCTGCCCCATAACTCACTTTGCACACCAGGCTGGCCTCAAACTCACAGAGATCCACCTGCCTCTACCACCCAAGTGCTGGGATCAAAGGCGTGTACCACCACAGCTGGCTCTTGGTTATAGATGTTAAGACAGGTCTACCTCTAGCTTAATGGTGGCCAGTACTTACATCTAAAGTATGTGTTATTACTTTCTTTAACAAACAAACTTTGTATCACACTGACTCACCCTGTGTGGCCATTTTAAATGAGAATGGCCCTCATAGGTTCATGCATCTGAATATTTGGTCCCCAGGTGATGAGACAGTTTGGGAAGGACTAGGATGTGTGATCTTGTTGGAAGAGGTTTGTCTCTTGGGGAAGGCTTTGAGGTTTCAAACGCCTATGTCATTTGGGCTCTCTTTCTGTCGGTCTCATGCTTGTGGGGGAGATGTCAGCTAATGTTCCAGCCCTATGCCTGCTCCCTGGTGGCATACTCCCTGCCACGGTTGTCATAGACCACCTCTGAAACCATAAGCCTCAAATAAATTCTTTCTTCTATAAATTGCTGTGGTCATGGTGTCTCTTCACAGTAATAAAAAAGTAGCTAAGACACCCTGAAATTGTTTTCTTCAGAGTAGGTTAAGATACTGATCTCACGGAGACCCACAAGAGTCCTCATGCTTAGCTCACTTCCTCAGTTTGAACTTCTTCCCACTCATCTGTTTCTTGGGTCACAGACACTTCTTGTCACTCCACAATTCCTACACATCTTTCTGTCCTTTTAAGATGGTCTTAGTTGCTTTTCTATTGCTGTGAAGAGAAACCATGACCAAGGCTACGAGTGTAAGAGAAAGCATTTAACTGGGGGCTTGCTTACAGTTTCAGAAGCTTAATCCATTATCATCATGGGAGACGCAGGGTGGCACGCATAGCTCTAGAGCAGTAGCTGAGAGCTACATCCTGATCCACAGGCAGGGAGGCAGATCAAGCACGCTGCCCTGGTATGGGTATTTGCAATCCCCAGAGATGCACTTCCTCCAAGGCCACACCTACCTCCACAAAGCCACACTTCTTAATCCTTCTCAAATAGTGCCCTCTCATGACTAAGCATTCAAATATATGAACCAATGGGGTCATTCTCACACAAAACACCACAAAGACTCAGATTAATTAAGCCTTCTTTCACTTTTCCCATGAACTTCTAATCTTTCCACAACCCATTTCCTACTTCTTTATTTTTATACCATGTTTAACTTGTCTTCAAGAATAATTATTTATAACCATTTATACCAGGTTTTAATGTAAATACTTGAGGTCCAGCAGAATGACACAGTGCTTTTCACAGTGTGGACAATCGACAAAGTGAATTAACTGAAGGCCATGGGCAATGGCAGGGGGAACCTACAACTTCACCATGTGTTTTGTGTGTTTGACTTCAACCAATATCTAAATAGGATTTTTATAATATAGGAAAACATAAATTGGTGTTTTAAGCTAAATTCATAATGCATTCCACAGCAAAGTCAACTTGTTTTTAAATAAGAACCTAGTGAATAATTGATTTGTGTGATTTTTCAATAATTAACTTAGTTCCCAGAAGCTAAAGGACTTTATATAGATTTGTAAATCTCTTAGTACCAGGTAGATTGCAAATTCGATCTCAGTTAATTTTTAACTTTCATTCTGACTACAGTTATCTTCTAAGTCATCAAACAAGAGTCAGGCAGAGATTAAGTCAAGGGGAACATAGAAAACCCACTCGGGTATTTCTGAGCATATTCACAGTGAATTTTGCCTAAGAACAAATGGGTAATGGCAAAGAATTTGGACACAAACCTGTGACCAATACGAGTGCGTATACAGCAACACAGAGATTTTGTGAGTGCTACTTTAATAACAGTCTTAGGTAAAGGAAATATTTACCTAAGGTACTCTCAGCTGAACTTTGAAAGAGTTAAGGGAAACATGATGCAAGCCAAGAAAATATTTTAAAAGTTAGCACAGTGTCTAACACACACATATATCTACATGGTTATATCATACACATCTCAAACAGCTGAAGAAGGCCTTCATAGCTGGAGACCATAAAGACGAAAGATTGGAAATAGCAATCAAGAATTGAGACATACATTAAGGAAGTATTTCTCGAGTATAAAAGTTTTAATGGAAACAAAAGACATGCTACAAATGCCAAGAAAAAAACACAGAACCTGTCATCAGCACAGAGATGTGAACTAGTAACGCCAGTGGACTTTGAAGAAAATATGAGTTCAGGTTTTTTTTTTTAAAAAAAAAAACCTAATTACTTGTAAGAGGAAACACAACTCCATGCAACATGCCTCTGAAGTTATGACTTCCAAATCCTCAGACTTGTAACACTTGAGGCTGTTTTTCACCCAGTAAGAGGAAGAGTCCCACAAGACCTTCTTAGAAAATTACTAGAGACTGATTTCAACCAAATAATAAAGACAAATAAGTATGAGAAATGGATTAGTGAAGACCATGAAAATGTACCAATATAGGATTAATGATTAAATAAATGCAGGGCCTGGGATTACCATGTAGAATGCTGATGTCCTATGCCCTGAAATTAGAAGTCAGTCTATTAATACACTTGGGAGGCAAGGGAGAAGTCAAGTGCTATCAGGTGTCTCAGCAGGAGTAGCGAAGTTGAAAGGAGATATCCTGAATGATGAAGCAAATACTGGAAGCTCAAATGTATTTACGTGAAAGCAAATGCTAAGAAACACAAGCTTTTCTTAAAATCAAGAGCAGAGGAGAGGCAGGGGAGACAGGAGAAAGGATATGCTATATTTTTCCTACTAACAGGAGCTATAGAACAAAACGAAACATCAAGGGCATTATATATTACAGTCACCCACTAAATTAAAAGCACCAGTCTTCCTAAATATTTAATGAACTACAAATAATGAACTAAAAAATCAGATATATAGGAAAACATTTTTATAATAACCAGAGTGCAGCTTTATCTATCATACGAAAGAGTAACACATGCACATTGGATTTTTACCTTTCTCTATATTTTCTCTCTTCTGTGTCTTAGACTCTAAAGGGTCTGGGAATGAACAAGATTAACATAAATCCAATAAAGAATTAAAGGCTGGAAGAGAAAAGCAGAAAAAGAAATAAGAACGCATCAAGGAAAATGAGACAGGAACCACATCCACGTTGGGTGAACTGTTGGCTGCTGGGTCAGGAATGAATTTATTTCTCAAAAATATGCTACATGATACAAAATCTTTTGTACAAAGTACAGAGGATTGGAAGGAGAGCTGTAGAACTGTAAGATTTTGGGAGAGATAGGAGCAATGAACTTGGCAGGTAGGATGAGACACCACGTGGGAAGACCTCAAACATGGGCAGGCAGGGATGATGGTGCTGGCAATGGAGAGCTACAGCTGAGTCCACTGAGCAGGACAGTGCCAGCAACAAGGCGAAGCAGTGTTTCTGGAGTGTGGTCCATACCCCCACACCCCCAAATATCAGCGGGGATTTTATTAGAAATTCAGATTTAGGTCTTACCCTACACTTCAAGACTCTGCTAAGAATCAGAACTAGGGTTGGGGGGGGGTAGTTTGGATCAGGTGTTGGTTGACGCCCAATAGTCTCTGTTTTAATAAACCTTTAGATGATGCTGGCGCCCTCCAAGGCTGGAGAAGCAATGTTTTGGAAGTTTTCTGGGTTTGTGAGTTACTCAGAAGCGGTATTAAAGCATTGAGAAACTAGAACAGTGTAGGTAGAAGTAGACAGAAAATTGCAAAAAGATGGGATCTGGTAGCCAATTTTACATAAATGATACAAAAGAAGGGACCGCAAGGGACATTTTGGGAAAAGAATATGAGCAAAGGAAAAGAGTGAATGCCGAACTGAGCATCGCTGGAAATAGATGTGTTTCATTTTTCATGGAATTTCAAAATATCAGTTTCATCTGTCATCATCAAAGGTAGATAAAAGTGATTATCAAATGAAATTAAATCAAAATAATACCGTTAAGTTCGCAATCCTCTTCCCTTTTTCCCATCCCCAAACAAAATAACGACAGTTTTCTTTGCTTTGTTAAATTAGTAAGACATAACCATGCTAAAAATAATTTCAAACTTAGGGAGAGAGGGAGAGGTAAGCAAGCACACCTGCTAGAGGAAATGGGGAGACTTGAAGGCAGTCTCCGAGGATATTCAGTTTTACTTGGGTATATCTTAAACAGCCCACAAGAGAGAACAAGATGACCAAAGAGAGGCAAGTCCAGGAGGGCTCGTGGGTCCAGTATTAAGAGTAGCCCTAGTGGTTTACTGTGAAAGGACAGAATGAGACCCACCAGAAGGGCTAACACGGTCTGAACCTAAGAGCTGGGAAGTGTGAGTAAGCCTTAAGTATGACTGGCAAGGATTTAACCATATTCCATCATGACACAATGCCCTTTAACAGAAACAACCAGAGCAATTGTTATTTGCTCCACATTTCTTAGAGTCTAAATCACTCACTGAAGCCTTTTTCACCAGGCTCTGCTTCCCCTCCGCATCCTCTTTCTTGTAACCTCCCAGGCAACGGGTTTTGTTTGGTCTGCTTTCCTCCCGGAGTCTCCTAAGAGTCTCTTCCCCAGCTCCCCAACTGCAACCACAGCTGTGCTCTTAAGATAGGAAGTAATTTTCTTCTTCCACCTCATTCTTTGGTGTCCAGCTGCTGTGAACATTCCTGTCCCTCCTCTTGCTCAGCGGGACTTCACTGTAACCATATATACCCCTTTGATCAGCCCAGTCTCTTCCTAGGCACTGACAACACACTGACGGCTTTACTCCCTTGTTTCTCCAGCCCCGTTAGTCAGTCTCATGAAGCCTCTAGTAAAAATGCAGATGATGTAACACACTTTAATATCACATAAGGCCACATGACTGGGGCTTCTCTAAGTTATTTACTGTTATTATCTATGACTGTTTTGAATGGCGGGTATTACTGTTTGAGTTGTTGCTACTTTGGGATTCTTTTCCCCATATCTACACGACGCTGAGCTACTTGAGCCCGTATTCTTTTATGCTTTACTGATTATATTTAATCTCAAATGAATCTTCCAGAATATGTAAAAGAACACACACCAAACAAACATTAAAAAAAAAAAAACAAGAAGCAAAAAATCATCCAAGATGTAAGCTTGTCATTAACTTTTACCACCACCTGCTGGTCAAAAGCTGTATGTCCCATGGAGGCGTTTGGGACGGTTCAATTATTTCTGCCTTATAGGATTCCCCGGAAGCACAGAACGGGCAAATGTTTAGATATAAAGACTCTTAAGACTATTTCTTACTGCATTATGAGTTACACATTCTGTATTATGTAATATCTTATATTACAAACAAGGACACTCTTAGGCCCCAAAGCCACAGTGACAGTGAAATTTTAAGGTGGGGGGGCTGGCTACGATTAAAATATTTACCAAGGCTTTCAAAACATGCAAATTAGTATGAAAATCCCACCCTGTGCCTTTGCAAAAGCTTTCACAATTTTATTCAGAATTTGGGAAGTTGTCAAAGTTTTCTTTTCCCCAGTTGTCAATGCAGATGCTGTCCACTTCCCTGTCCGTTCCTAAAGCCGGCATCAGACTTTAAATTCATCCCGTTTTTACCCCATTTTACTACTCTCTACATGCTTTGACCGGTCCCCATTGGGAAACATAACATTTTTTTATTGCTTGCTTCTTTCTAGTGGAAATTTTCCAAAGAAGTAGACTTGGCTAAGGTGAAAGGCTTGAGACTTCCATTAGAGCAATCTGAAAGCTGAAGCTTTTGCATTCATCAGAAGGCACCGTGGTTAAATGATGCTGGTCTTGAAGTTGCCCAGGGCAACAAAACTTTCCATCCTCAGTACTTCTGTTCTGACTGTTCCCTCTGGCTGCAGCATCCTTTAGCTAGTTCTATGTGACAAGAGTTCTTTACCTTCACGTCTCTACATAAATAACCCCTGTCAGAGAGGCTTCCACGCCCTGATGCTGCACACTGATTGTTCTCGTTGGAGACAGTCACGGTATATGACTTTACTTATTAACTTTTTTTTTTTGTCTAGCCACGACCAAGTTTGTTGGGAACTGAGACCCAACTCTCTCCTTCCCATCAGAGCACTACTGCCCCCACACCTCTGGCTGTCACAGAATAAACCATCAGTACAACAGCTTAGAGAATGATTATTTCAGCCTTGTTCTACGTCATTACATTTCAGCTCATTTGTGAAGTCCTTCTGTATATTAGTCATCCTGTATCCAGCTAGTATTAATTCACTTAATTTGCCATTTTATGTTGAATGAGATTAGCAAAGTGTTAACATGTAGGAAATATTTTTATTTTTTGCCATATTTAAAATTTTTTTTTAGCTAATTTTAACACTTTATAAGTGTTAAAATATTTTTTAAAAACATGGATTTTTATCTATTAATATATTCTTATCATTTACATTGACTATGCTCATATATCTTGATACCATATATTTTTTTTAAATCTTCCTTTTCCCTTTCCTTTTATAGTTTTATTTCTTGACTTTTAAAGAAAGAAAAAAGTGTGCAAGTGTGCAGAAGTGGAGAGACACACCTTTCAGAACAGGGGGTGGTAGCCACAAATCTTTTTTACTTGGGGCCCCATTGGCTTTTCTCTCTATATTTTCAACAGAAAAGGTATTTAATCTCAATATTTAACTTAATTTTAATCCAGACTGGAGTATTAGATGTCACCATCTTCACAGTTTCTAGGGGTGTCCATACTAAGATTGAAAACTCTGGGAAAAGTGTAAATAATTGGAAACAAACCTGTTTTTGGACAAATGGCACAAAGGGTAGATAATCTGCAAATGTCTGGGGTTTAGTTGTTTTCTTTTTTTTTTCATTTATTTATTTATTTATTAAAGATTTCTGTCTCATAAACAAAGGACATTGAGCCGCTAATACGTGATCTTAGAGAAGCTAAATAAGAAGGAGAACCCAAAGAAAAACATAAAGGCATCCTCCTGAATATCAACCTTCATCAGGCGATGAAAGGAGACAGAGACAGAGACCCACATTGGAGCACCGGACAGTAATCTCAAGGTCCAAATCAGGAGAAGAAGGAGAGTGAGCACGAGCAAGGAACTCAGGAATGCGAGGGGTGCACCCACACACGGAGACAATGGGGATTTTCTACCAGGAACTCACCAAGGCCAGCTGACCTGGGTTTGAAAAAGCCTGGGATAAAACCGTCTTGGAAAAAAAACATAGAGACAATGAGGACTACTGAGATCTCAAGAACAAAGGCAATGGGTTTTTGATCCTACTGCACGTATTGGCTTTGTGGGAGCCTAGGCAGTTTGGATGCTCACCTTACTAGACCTGGATGGAGGTGGGTGGTCCATAGACTTCCCACAGGGCAGGGAACCCTGATAGCTCTTTGGGCTGACGAGGGAGGGGGACTTGACTGGGGGAGGGGGGGGGAAATGGGAGGCTGCGGTGGGGAAAAGACAGAAATCTTAAATAAATAAATAAATTAAAAAAAAAGATTTCTGTCTCCTCCCCACTGCCACCTCCCCCTCCCTCCCCCTCCCCCGATCAAATCCCCCTCCCTCAACAGCCCAAAGACCAATCAGGGTTCCCTGCCCTGTGGGAAGTCCAAGGACCACCCACCTCCATCCAGGTCTAGTAAGGTGAGCATCCAAACTGCCTAGGCTCCCACAAAGCTAATAGGTGCAGTAGGATCAAAAACCCATTGCCATTGTTCTTCCTACTTTAATGATTCACTTACATGGCTCTCTCTCTCTCTCTCTCTCTCTCTCTCTCTCTCTCTCTCTCTCTCTCTTTTCTCTAGTTTTTGGAGGGGATGAGTTTTCTGGTTTGGCATTATTTTCACTTTTTCTACCTGCTTATGAATGATAAGAGACAGATGTCAAAGGAAGGAGCTGTCCCCTTGGGCAGCTTCAAGAGGGGCCCCACTGTTCCTCAGAACCAGGACTCTCTCTACCAGTTGTTTTTCTAGTATTTCCCTCAGTAGAGCCAGAGGCCTGGGTTTCAAGGAGACGGTTTGATCACCTAATTTTGATAAGACATCCCCCCCCCCCCCCCCCCACACACACACTTCTATCACTGAGAAGCAGAACTGGAGGCTCCGACTCTCTTTGGACAGGCTAGAGGGTCCGGTGTAAATTCTGTAAGATGCAGGGTCAAAGTTTGGCTTAACCCTCCCGACTCTAATTTTTCTCAAGCATTTACAGAATTTCCTAATGTCCATCTTTCCAGGGATTGGAACATTTACTCCACTGGGTCATACATTGCACATCTAGTACCCGAGAACCCAGAACATTCTATCCTCTTACAATGTTTGTTAAGACATTCCTAGATTCCCTCTGATATCACAGATACCATGGGATGTCTCCCTTTATAGCGAATTCTACCGTCTCTAGCTTAGAATACCACTAGCAAGCCCTCCTTCGCAGTGTGCCCCTCCACAAAGGGTTGGTTCTGAAACCTACTTATTTTTGTATTACACGGAAGCCATCAGTTTTGTAGTACCTTAGCCAGGATCAGTCAGGTCTGTCTCCCCTCTGGTGTCCTCAGCAAATACCGCACAGAGATGCCTGAATCCAAAGTTACAAGGAACACATGCATCTTTTTTATAAAGCTATGATTCCACATTCTAGAACACACCCAAGAACCCCAGACATTCTTAGGATCTGGAGGCAGAGGGAGCAGAGACTATGACCTCATAAACTTCCACTGAAACAAAGACTATGACCTCATAACCTTCCATTCATCAGTTTCCTCAAGCGCAAACGGATGCATCATACGGTTAATTCCACTTTACAGCTTCCATTTATGCGAATGTATTCATACATGCGCAGGAGAGCATTTTTTCATGATGCTCAGGCCGGTTCTCACCCTCATTTCCAAAAACTGAGAACGTGCCGTTTAAGACGTCAATCAAAGGCTAAGCAAAATTATAGCTCCTGTAGTGACTACTCAAACTACATTTGAGGTTTTTCGTAGAGTTTCCCTTAATGTTTAACCCTAACCACGGAGTCAGTCTCTGTTACACCCACCCAAAGCCTGCAGAACTTTGCGCGTGAGTCGCACATGCGCAAATCCCTTCCAGGTGGGCGGGAGTAACATCCACCCACACCCTCCTGCTCGAGCGCCGGAGCCCGATGGTTTCCTAGGTAACAGAGCAGCAGCGCCGACGCTCGATTGAGCAGGCCTGGGAGAGGCTCCCAGAGGGCTGCGCGCTCCTGACCTCGGGTGCTGTCATGGCGGGTGCGTTGAAGAAGGTGAGCGGATGGAGGTCACCGTTGTACTGCGGCCGCCGCGTCTCCCTCACCTGTGGGTGGAGACGCTAAACCGACGGGGTTGGGGAGCGTCCGCTGCCCTGGGAGGGGATGACCGGACGGTCGGCTGCTCTGCGGGCGGCTTGGGAACGCGGGCCGGGCAGGGAAGTCCGGGGAGGATGGGTTGGCTTTCAGTGCCCGGTGGCTCGTGGGATTACGGTAAACAGCGCGGCTGTGTTTTGTTTCCGAACAGACCACCGGCCTCGTGGGATTGGCTGTGTGCGACACTCCACACGAGGTAAGTTCGTGTGTGTGCGCGCGCGCGCGTGCGTGTGACCTTGGTCTAACAAGGTTAACGGGACACACGAGGAAAGTACGGGTGTGTGTGTGTGTGCAAAACCTTGATCTTGCAGTGTTAACGGGACAGGAACCCACATCACCCCCCTCCCACCCCGCCTCTCCTCCCACCCCTCCCCGCCCCCGAGAGCTCTTGACACAATGGCTTCGCTGATCCCAAGGCTCCCTTTTTGATGTTGCCTTTGCTGTGGCCTCTTCATTAAGACACTTTTCTTCTTGACCCTTTCTTGGCATTTTCGCACCTTCGGTTGTATGGACTATCCTCGGCGCCCTGCACATCGCATTTTCATACATTTCTGCTTTGGATTTCACACATTGGCTTTTATCCCACCACCCTAACAGTTGTCTCCTTCAGTATCTATTGGAAAACATACAAACAAACCTAAACAAAAATCTTGTAATTTCTTCTCTTTTCAGCAATTACACTGCTTCTCTCCTTCCCTATATACGTACATAACTCGAGTCATCAGTATTTACTGTCTCCAGCTTCTCATCACCTCTTGAATACACTTCATCCAGACCTGGCCAGAACGGCCCTTTTCAGCGTTTCCCGTGATACCAGTGATGCTAAATCTCGTCGGTTCACATTTCTCTTAATTGTCCCAGGAGTACCAGTGAAAATACTTTTATTACATTTATCTATCTGTGTGTGTGCCAGTGTGTGTGTAGATCAGAAAACAGCTCCGTGGAGTTGGTTCTCTCCTTTCACCATGTAGGTCCCGGGGACGTCACTCAGGTCAAAAGGTTACCCACTGTGCCATCTCCTGACCCCAGAGCTGCAGTTTTGACACTTTTGATGATCTACACGAACTACCTTGTTTCCTGGGTGTCCAGGCTTCTCAGTATCCCGTGTTTAGTCTTTTGAGGGGTTGTTGTTTACTGTTTTTCCTAATCCTTTGCCTTTTCCAGTTCCTCATTTCTCTACTCTTATACTTTTTTATCGTATTCATGACCCAGTTCTTAGACAGTTTTTAAATTAAGTTTGTTTTGCTCTCATTGAGTGGAGATAATCTAATGGTTTTAAATGCTACCTATAAACAGTTTAATTCTTCTATTTCCATATCAAGCACTGGCCTCTCCTCTTATACACATATGCTCTTAGTGAGCATCTTCAGTTGTGTGTCAGACGGGTCACCCGAGCTTCTCCGACTCAGAGTCCCCATTTGAAATCACGCTGCACAGCGTTTATCAGCTATGTCAATAAATCCTCATCGTCCGACCCTCAGAGTTATCCAGGTACACCTCACCACTCCTTTGCTAGCCCCACATTTCTGTCACTGTCCTCACTTCTGTGATAATTACATCACTTTGGGAGCTGCTTCTCCCCACCTTTTTCTCAGCTGGGTTTGTGCTAAAATGTGTCTGGTTATGCCACTTTCTTTAAAACCTTCCAGAGGCTTTCTCAGTTTTCGGGCCCCTTAAGGGATTCTCCAGATCACTCTATAACAAACCACATTCTGCTCAGGTATTGTCGGACTCTTTTTACAAAGATAAGTAAGACTATTGTGTGTTCACTGCTAGAACTCTGAGGAGCTCATAGTACAGTCAGTGCATAGTGAATGACTTTTGGATTCTTTATGAATTTGTATTTCATAGTTAATGTGGAGAACAGAAGTCACAGTTCTCTGTTTCTGATATTCTTCCTCTATGGCTTGTCTTTCTCTATCAGGTCTATGACGCTTTCTGCCCCAACTTAGAACTTGAATGTTGTCATTGATACTAAAATCTTTTACTTTCATATTTATTCCTGTAATGGATTGTGCCTAATTTTTTTTTTCCCTCTAACTGCTGTGGTATAATCCCTTTGTACACTGAAGATTTGTTGCTGTGATTGGTTTAATAAAGATGCTGACTGACCAATAGCTGGACAGAATAAACTTAGGTGAGAGAACCAAACTAAGGACACCAGGAAGAAGGGTGGAGTCACGGGGGTCCAGAGAGACGCAGAAAGAAGGAAGATGAGCATTCTGTGTTGAAGGAAGGTGCTGCCAGGTGGCAGAGGGTAGATAAGAATTACAGTTAATTTAAAATGTATTAATTAACTAGTAATAAGTGTGAACTATTGGGTGAGCACCTGTAATTAATACTGAGTCTCCGTGTCAGTTATTTGGGATCTGGCAGGTGGGGAAGAACAGTTCACCTACATCTACCAATCTGGCTCGACCTCTTTGATCTTCCTCTAGTCTTCAGTGCAGCTTAAGCCCTTGCTCTTGTGGAAGTGCTTCCAACAGCTTTACTGCTGACCTTCATGACTCTTTCTTTCTTTCCGTTAGCTCATGACCGCCAGCTTAATTTTCCTAAAACATAGGCTCAACTGACCCTTGTCTTAAGTCTTTTAGTCCCTCCAAAGGCCCAAATGCTGTAAGTACGTAAAACTACACGCAGTCTAACTTTTCTCCTCCGTGTCTTCTGACTCTTTCTGTTGTGTACCTACTTCTAGTCAAGTGCTTCCTAAGTAAACATGAGCACAAACTTGTAAGCTGTCTTAGTGCAATATGAAGTTGTCTAGAATTTTTTTTTTTTTTTTTAGTATAGAAAACTAAAAGTAGTGCATGACTGTTTTCCTAGCACTTGGGAGGCCAAGACGTAGGGATCTAAGTTTGAGGGCAGCACGAGCTATAGAGTAGGACCCTGCTTCAAAGGGAGCAGAAAGATTTGTTTGTTTGTTTGTTTAAATTACTTTTACGATTTAACCTAACATCTGACATTTTATCATTTTAGTGTATATTCAGTATGAAATTTTTTTTTTTAAATTATAAAGCTGATTGGCCCATTAGCTCTAGCCTCTCACTGGCTAACTCTTTCAGTATGAAATTTAATGCTAGTCTGCAGCCTTTTTTTTTTTTTTTTTTTTAGAGTGTATTCTCCTACACTGTATCTCCGTCTGGGTTAGCTACATTTTAAGTACTCCACAGCTGTATTTGATGAGCAGCTGCTTACTGCACAGCACAGCTGCAGAGGTGTATCTACTTCCTTTATGGCTTTGGTGTCTTTTGCCAGTCTGGTACTGTATTAATTTGTACGTAAATTGCTTCTTCCAACACCTTCAGGTTTTCAACTCCCTTCATCCCTCAAAGGTGTCTCAGATGCATTTTCTTCTTTTTGAGCTCCTCTGCATTTTGCTGAAGTGATTCTTTCTTCATAGGATGCTGAGACTGAGACAATAGGTGGCTGGTACTGCCCTGACCCAACATCCTCTACGTTCTCTACATTTTATGGATGACGAATGAGGGCATCTAGATGGAGGCAGCTAGGCAGTGGCGCTGGGTGCGTGCAGACCATCAGTTCTTGGTGTTGTTTTTACTGCCTCCCGCTCTGTATCTTATCCTGTCCCGCCATGAATGGATTTTTTGTTTTATGGTGCTTATCATATTTTTCACCACTCTTCTCTATAGAACGAGTTTGACCCATGTCCAGTCTGCCTTTATATCCAAACAACACGGGGTACATTCTTACTGAAAAAAGAAGAGTGTTCTTTAGAAGTGTTGATTTCTTGTGATTACTGACATGCTCAGGTGTCGGTCTCGTGTCCCTTGTTGGGAGGCTGCTCAGGTTTGCATCTGTGTTTTGGCAGTGATGAGTAGAGTCTGCTCTCACTGAGAGAAGCGTCCCACTTTGGATACTATATTACACAGACACTTTCCTTTGCATTGTCCAATGCTGATCATTCTGATTCTCATCTGAATTTTTGTAAGACTAGATACATTCTATTTTACCCTAAAACATAAAAACAATAGTTTTCAATTTATTTGATACTTGTGTGTATCCCTGCATGTGTGTCTGTGTACCACTTGTGTGCCTGGTACCAGTGAAGAGGGTATCACATCCTCTAGGACTAGGGTTGCAGATCCTTGTAAGCTGCTGTGTGGATGCTGGGAATAGAACCCAGGTCTTCTAGAAGAGCAGCCAGTGCTCTTAGCCACTGAGCCATCTTTCTAGTTACGCCCCCAGTCTTTTTAAAAACCTCAAAATTTGAATCAGATTGAAACTTATTAAAATACTGTATTAAAATGAATATATGCATTATATTAATAAATTTGAGAGGATAAGGATTAAAATGTTTCCAAAATAATACATATGCATGTATACTGCTTACATGCATTATCTGAAGTCTTCTAATTATAGGTTCCTATAAATCAAAACCAAGTTACATACTTCCTTATTCCAAGAGGGAAGAACAGAGCACAGTTAGAACCAGATCAGATCAAAACTAAAACCCAACAGTGTAAGTAACTTAGTGTCTGACATGTGGGATGCGCTTTGGATCTTCTGGGAACCAAAGAGCTTGGGATAGACCCACTCCTCAGGCTCTGCCATCCGCAGTGCCAACAGCTTGTCTGCAAGGCTCAGGCTGCTCCTTCCACGTCTGCTGCTGTCCTTAGTGGCCTTCCCAGAGTCTTGACATCTCAATGTGCAATTTGTAATACCCATTACCTCAAGGTGAGGAATTCAGCTTAATAAATGATTTGATTTCCAGAGAAGGCCATTAGCTAGCTACAAGTTGTTTTAATTTAGCTTATTATTATACTTGTTATATATGTACACTCAACTTCTATATATACCACAGTAGGAAGAATTTCCATGCTTGTATTCCATTTTTTCTTAGGTTTTAAAGAGATTGAACATAGACATGAATTTTAGTAAAGCACAGTTTAAAGTTGTGAATTCTCTTTTAGTTATTCCTGTGAGTACTTAAATGCATTCTGTCTGTGGTGGCATTTTGACTTACTGAAATGTGCGTGGTTTGTCTTTCCAGAGGCTAACAATATTGTATACAAAGATTCTTGATATTCTGAAGCAGTTCCCTAAACATGCAGCCTATAGAAAATACACAGAACAGATCACCAATGAGAAGCTGGATATGGTCAAGGCGGTAAGTAAGACATTTAAGGAATATTTCAGGTGCTCATTTTAGCTCTCAGTTTGTACTGTCTTTCTTTCAGTGCTATTCCTCCATCTTTTTCCTTCTGCATTCAGCAAACACCTGTGCTTTGACTGATTTCCATGTGTAAAGTACTGTTGGAGGACAAGAATAAGAGCGAATCCATGCCCTGAGGTGACATTGCAGGTTCCTTTGTGCCATCTTCCGGCCTAGTTGTCGGTGACCTTTCACCTCTGACTGTAGAGACATCCCTCTTGACTTCTAACCACAGCAGAGAAGAACAAAAGCCAGGAGAATTGTGTCGTGGTGATGTGCAGAAAGTTGTCAAAATGATTACTTTAGAGAGTACGCTGTCCAGGGCTTGGTCATGCAGGCCTGTAATCCCCAGCTTCTAGGGAAACTGAGGCAGGGAGATCACAAATTCTTGTCACCTTGGGCTACAGAGGAAGCTCAGAGCTGGCCTGACTGGTAACTTTATTAGACTTCATTTCAGAATAAAAAGGTGTGACTTGGTGGTAGAACTCTTATCGTTTATGAGCTCTAGGTTTAAGGGCTAATCCCATAAACACACAGGATGTACAACAAAGAGGGCTGCTTGGTTTTCTTCAAGCTACACTGAACACTGAAACTGAATACTTTGTTTCTAGAAATCTGTAATATATGGTATTACTTTATTTAGAAATAAATTGTCCCTGCAAATAATTGAAGCCACATAAACTCACAGGGGTGGGACCCTGACCCTCTAAGGTATATATAGACACTAGACAGTCTTGCTCCTTGCCCATGAGTGACAGTGCTTGAAGGATGTGTGAGCACATAGCAAGGTGCCATTGTGTGACTTCGGGGGGCAGGGGAAAACAAACCCTCATTAGACCCAACTATGTTGTCACCTTGACTTTGGACGTCTGCTCTCTACAACTATAAGAAAAGTCTGGTTTTTGTGTGTGTGTATCTGTGTCCTTCATGGTGCTAGGGATTGAACCTGGGACCTCATACAAGTGAGGCAAGCATACCATATGTATCCCAACGTCTTCCTTAACTTTCTGTTTTGATACAGGGTTTCATTAAACTGCTCAAGATGAACTTGAACTTAATTCTGTATATGGTTCAGGCATGCCTAGAATTTGCAATCCTCCTGCCTCAGTACCTAGAATAGATGAAGTTACGCATCTGTGTCAGGAGGCTCAGCTGAGATTTCTAGTGTTTAATCCAGCCAGTCTATGTATTTTGTTATAGGGCCAACCAAATGGAGCCTACAGCTTTCAGTCCCAGTGCTGGCAGGGAGGCGTGAAAGAACTGACTTTGTAGAACTCAATAACTGTTCATCCGGGCACAAGTGATAACAGTAATGTATTATTAGATTACCAAAGATTTGATTCTTAGCTTGCCGAGTCTGGAAGTAACTTACAGTCTTTGAAGGAGGTTGATGGTAGCTTGATTTGTTTGAGGCGGATGAACTGGTGTCTTTTTTCTTCTCACAGACTAAGAATGTCCCTGCTTTTCATAAGTGAACCTGCTGCACTGTGCCTTTGATTCTTCCTCAACTTCACTCTCAGTGACCTTTGTTTATCCTGTCTGATCTCTGGTTTTCCCCTCTTCCATTTTGTCACTGTTTGCATTAGTCTGAGATATTTAGTTGGGTCCTATATGTATTTCAAGAAAAAATGTATTTCAGTATTTTTTCACATACTGTTGATGTCACAGTCATTGTCAGAGTTCACTGCCATCCCCTCTTCACTTAGGAACCTAAAACCTTTGCTCTGCTGCCTCAGCTGCCTTCAAACTAATTATTAATTTGTAGTCCCATCTTACTTACTTTGTGTCTAATTCTGCAAACAATAGAATACATTCTCAGTATCTAAATCTTACATCTTTTTCCTGTTGAAAAATTGTCCTGTGGTTTTTTGTGTCGTGTGTCTGAAAGGCTGAGTTTTAAGCTTCTTCCTGACCTGGGCATATGAAACGCAGCTTTCACAGATGGATTTGGAGGTAGAGTTGTGGTTGCAGGTTAATTCTGGCATGATCTGTAAGGTCTGCTGAAGTCTAGCTTTTGTCTTCTTAGTCCACCATGTCATTTCTTTTACACTTCTGCAGCGCTAACCTGCTGGTACTTTTGTGGATTCTATGCAGTTTTACTTATGTAGTCACTTTATCTTTTGAATTCCCCTTATTTTGTCTGGTTTAAATATGTCTGCTCCAAGATGGAGGTGTTGCTGGGCGTGTAGCTCAGCAGTGGAACATTGCCTCACATGTGGGAGGGACTGCTTCTGCTTTCCCACACCATCCAGAGTACACGGTTGCTATCATTAACACTCTTTTTATTTCATTTACGGGATAAAATCCACCTGGATAATGATGAAAAAGCTTGGTCTATTAGAAAAGAGTTTCCTTAGGTAGTCAAGGCACCATATTAGCAATTTTCTTAAAGTAAAGAATAATGTACATCAAAAATATATAGAAATCGTAAGTGTAGGGCTTGATGAAATTTTAAGAATTAACACATTCTAATTAATACCAGACAAAAAAAGTAATGCTCCATGTCACCAAGTCATTTACTCCTAGTTACTACCCCCCCCTTTTTTTTTAAACATAATAGATTCATTTTGCCTATTTCTCAACTCTGTAGAAATGGGATAATTTTCATATACCCATTGATACTCGTTTTTCCTACTTAATAGTATATTTGAGGGTATCATATAGTTATAATTTGTCCTTCACCATTGCCATATAGTATCCTACTGTATCTCAGGACCATAATTGACAGATCATTTCTATTGGTGCTGGTTATTTAGGTTATTTCTAGTTTGGGACTGTTATTTGTGGCTTCTGTGACATTTTTGAACATATAATTTATTTATTATGCATTGTTTGGTATATACCCAGAAGAGGAGTTTTTTGGTCATTTGATAGCATTTATTGTTTATTCATTTATAGGTGGTATAGAAAATATTTACAAAAGTAAGATATTTGAAAATTTAATTTAGAAAGACTAAATTATATATCATATGTCTTACCTTTGCTAAGTATGTCAGTATTTAACAGTTGTTAATATTAAGGCAGAAGTAATTGAGTAGTAGAGAAATAAAATGGATTTCCATCAAATTTTTGGTTAAAAAGAATAAGAGCAAGGTGAGAGAAAAACTGTTTGTTGGAAGGGCTTTTGTATATGGCTTTTTAACATGTAGGATATTGAAATTCTCAGAGATTATGCTTCTGTGTATAATTCTCTTTTTTCCTTTCTCCTTAAAATTGTAGGAACCAGATGTTAAAAAATTAGAAAATTTACTTCAGGGTGGTGAAGTAGAAGAGGTGATTCTTCAGGTAAGGAAACACTGAACATTTAGTGTTGCGGCATCTCGTGCTGGTCTTGGCTTGCACCTGATGGCTAAATGAGAACTTGGGTGAAATTTGAAAGCCACTGTTGTAGATGAGGGACGGGTTTTACGTCTCTCTGAGATTGTCAACACTAATTCCTGCAGATTTCATTCTCCGAAGTCAGAGGTGACCTTTCTTAGTGGTGACCGTGTGGCTCTGAAACTTTGCTTTTGTAATACTCAATATTTGATGGTAGACTACATCAGGACTTTAGAATACTGACTGTGGATGTGCGCGCTCTAGTAGTTAGCGTTCGGGTATTCCTCTGAAAATACATCTTGAATAACTTATCAAATAATCTTATTTCCAAATTTTCTTTTGTTAATAGGCTGAACATGAACTAAGTCTGGCAAGGAAGATGCTGCAGTGGAAGCCATGGGAGCCACTGGTGGAAGAGCCTCCTGCCAACCAGTGGAAGTGGCCAATATGATTACAGTGTCTGATGGCTGATGCCAATTAAATGTGCAATTAAATGTTGTTATGCTAAAATGTGTCCTTGTCATTGACATCTTAGAGTTAAGAAGAGTATATAGTGTACCTTCTTTCCACGACATATTTAGGAGGCAACATTGGTTATGGTAACGGGGTCCTATGAATCCTTTCACACTGACTTTCCGATTTCCATTTCTGAGGTCACACAGTGGGTTTGCTGTGCCTATGTCATCTTTCATTGACTTTCTCCTGTTATATTTGAGCGTCTTGGATATTTCACCAACAGTGCTTTGTTTAGTGTAGCAGACTTTATTGGTGTTTGCATAGGAATTTCTGGTAATTGCTATGTAAATGTGATAGTAATCTTCACATAGTAATCTTCTTGAATGGGAATGACACCCACTCTTCTCAGTACTTAACTAAATCATGTGACATCAGAATAGCATGCTGTAGTTTATCTCTGCTGCTGGTAAGAAAACCAGCAGTTTGGTGTGACCCTGCAAAGCATGGTGTGTTGGAGGAACTACGGCCATGATGGTAATACTTCGGGTAACATAAGCAGTGCACCTCTAGAATAGGCGCCGTCTGATACACTTGGATTCTATAGTCACCAGCCTGTACAATATAGGTTCTTCCAAACATACCAAGATCCTCCTTCCTTGACTTCTGTCATTGTACCCAAGCTGACGTCACTGGAAATCGTGTGCCCAGATCTTTGTATTGGGCATAGACAATGATAATAAGAGTGGCTGTCTGCAAGCTACCATGTCTTAATCTACCCGTTTGCACATTGCCGTTCTGTGACCCGCACAACCTTACGCTTGTTTTCAGTCCTTCAATTCTTTTTTTTTTAAATATTTATTTATTATGTATACAATGTTCTGTCTGTGTGTATTCCTGCAGGCCAGTAGAGGGCACTAGACCTAATTACAGATGGTTGTGAGCCACCATGTGGTTGCTGGGAATTGAACTCAGGACCTTTGGAAGAGCAGGCAATGCTCTTAACCGCTGAGCCATCTCTCCAGCCCTCAGTCCTTCAATTCTTTCCCATTTGATTTATAAACATCCAGGTTAAGTGTCCTGATTTTACAGAGGATTCTGTTTGTCTGAGATTTTTAATGTTGCTGACTGTCTTCTAGACTAAGTTGAGTAGTTTTTTTATAGTGACTTACTTCAGGCCTCTCAGTAGCCTTCTGATAACTCGTATTCAAATTCTTACCACATCACAGGTACTTCCACAGAGAAGCCTATCATGTTTGACTGTGCAGACAAGAAAATAATCTTTAAGTTTTGTGTCCCCTGCCCTTGCTCTGCCCATCTGGACTTAATGCTGAATATTTCAGTTAGTGGACAGTCTGTTTTGGAATGAAAAGGGCATTTACCTAGCATAAGCAAAGATGTATTCGTCTTGGAATGATTGTGAGTGGATGTATAATAACTTCATAAGGATGGCAGGAATATACTGGTACTATTTGGACAAACAGCATACAGCATCTACTAGATGAAGGCTCTGGGAACTGCCGCTTACAGGAGGCCTCGCTCTGTTGAGTGTGCTGCCGCCAAGAGGCAGTTTTCATTATGTTCTTTAGTCTTAGTCTCCTCCCCTCTCCTTTCACTCAGATCTGCAGGGTAGAAGAGCAAATTTGTCTTTTGCTTTCTCCCTTTCTTAAGGGACAGTCAGTGGAGTGCATTTGAGTGTCTTTTCAAAATGATGAAAGTCAAAATCTGTGGCAATTCATAACAGCTGGTCTCAGCTTATTCTTGGGACTCGGTGGTTACACAAGTTATGTCGCTATATAGGCATGTGCTGGACCATAGTGAAAATGCCAAATTGCTAAAAATCACACATTTTTGTTTGTTCAATAAGTTCAATTTCCCATAAAAACTTGTACAGTGAGGTTCTAAATTGTACGTTCAGGTTCGAGTTAAGTGACGGGAACTACAGAAATATATTTGGAAGTATCTTTGAAGGTAGTCAGCTAAGACTAGTGAAAAGAAGTAGTGTAAAGAACCGATTTAGTACAGGCTATCTGTGTGCGCATGCATGTGTTTGTGTGCTTTGGGAACCATGTGTGTGTGTGAATACATGTGTTTGTGCTTGGGAACCATGTGTGTGCGCATGCATGCGTTTCTGTGTGCTTGGGAACTGTATGCACATGCATGAGTTTGTGTGCTTGGGAACCGTGTGTGTGTGTTCATGCATATGTTTGTGTGTGCTTGGGAACCATGTGTGTATGCATGTATGCGTTTGTGTGTGCTTGGGAGCCACATGACAAGCTGTGGTGTGATTCCCCAAGTACCATTCACCTCTTTAAAATTTTTTTCATTTTACTGTTCTTTTTGGACAGAAGCTCTCATTGACCTGGAAAGGCTCCCGGCATTGGGATTACAAGCATGTATCATCCATCCTGGCTTCCTTTGTTTTGTAAACATGGGTTTGGGGAGTTAAACTTAAGTTCTAACAAATCAAGCATTCTACAGACTGCTTCTCTCCCAGGTGCCTAGTGTGAAGTCCTGGTTTATTCCTACTACATGTGCAAGGAGACTTGACAAAGGCTGCTCTGCTCTTAAGAGTGCCACCAGGGAGGGACACAGACTAAGCTGATGCTACCAGAACGTCCTTCCATGAACATGGCTGTAAGGAACTGGAACAGCACATGAATAAAGACAAAGAGTACGTGCTGGAAGTGCCGGGGAACTCACAGATTGTGTTTGCCACACCGCTAGTTAATTTTTAAGGAAGTCTTTGTCCCTTCACAGTAGCACACAGTCTTTTGGTGGCATATCTTTTAGATATGTAATCTTGTAATTGATATATATTTATTTCTATTTATGACTAAATTGTAAGATACATTACTGGATTTCATGATGTCGTCCCTCCCCCACCCTTCCCGTGGCTCCTGTACCTTTCTTAGACGTAAATTTTGCTACCTTGTTACAGAATGTCACATTTTACTCTCTGAGTGTGGATTCCTTTTCTTCAGGGTAAAACAGGCCCACAAATCCTTTTAAGTTTTTTTTTTTAAATCAATGAAATAGAAAGTTTTCCCATAGCTCATTTATAAAAAAAAAAAAACTAACTCGATACAAGGTTACTTCTGGTCTATATTCCATTTTAATATTTTAATATTTTTATTTAATATTTAATATTTTTTGTCACAGATACATAGTAAATAAATGTATCAATGTATTTGATTTGGGACTGAAGATTATTGCTCAATACACACTATGCACCCACATTACCTTCCGTAATTCAGTGAAATCTTGAATATCTGACATGTACTTCAAAAGTTTCAGGAAAGTGATGATAGCCCTTCGCACGTTCGCAAAGGATGCAAATTTAATCCAGAGATAATTCCCCAAACAATTTTCAGGTCCTTAGTGTTGTAAATAATTATTCTAGTATTTTTCATACTTAGCCATTTTTATCAAGACACATTTCCTTATGAGGTTACTTCAAAATGCTTGATTTCATAAGGCCACCAGGTGGCATCTTTGTAAAAGTGGGAGCACGTTGGGAGAAAGCTTGTAAACAAGACCGAGATGACTGGAGGGAGATGAGTCATTTTGGACAGCAAAACCTGAGCAAGTGCACAGATTTAGGATGAAAAGTAAAAAGCTTTTGTACGGCACTATTTTTATTTTGTAACCGATAGTATTTTCCTATCACTATTTTCAGTTAGGGGCTATTGACCCTTAGCCAAACACCTTCGTGTGTTTGTGAGAGAGTGAGTGTGTGTTCCTGATGTTTGTCCGCAATTCAAGCTACATAGACCACCTAAGAAAAGTACACTCTAAGAAAGGCTATTGTAAAATTGAGCACATAAAGTTAAGGTCATAATGCGTTATCAATATGTTATTAGAACGGGTAGTGAATATCAGGCTACACTTAACAGTGGAAAGAACATGAATCTTTCTGCTGCTTGCTTTTTGTCCCATTTCTGACCTCTGTTCCTAACCATATTGTTTTCATTACTGCCCCTAACAGGAGGACACTACAGGGTTGGGTGGGAGGGTATGTGGAGGGAATGAGAGGAGGGGAGGGAGTGGGAACTTGGACTGGTATTTTCTTTTTAAATCTAATAAATTAAAATAACAACAACAAAAAAAACAGACAAACAAAAACAAAAAAGTGGGGTTGTAGCAACAAGGTATAAAGATGTGAAGACAATGGCCAGTGTGACTGAGGGAAAGGAGTGTATACAAAGTTTTTAGTTTTATTAATCTCTTTAGATATCAAAGGATGTTAAACACAGTAGCACATAATAGGGACTTAAAGTCTGGGCTGTGTTTAATCCTGCCTCTCATTAAATCTTTGTGTATTTTATTTTTCTCAATAGCACAATAGTGCTAATAGTGCCACAATAGAATCCTTGCCTTGACTCCTGGGCATACAGACACGGTGCTTAACGACAACACTTGCTAAACATTGGCTGCTGTTAGCAGATAACCACAGGAAGCTTCTGCAGGGAACATATCTGATCTTTTCTCCAAAACGGTGCTTTTAAAACTTTAAAGAATTTGAAGATAGAAAAACAAAAGCTCAGCTTCTCCTGACTCATAAAGAGTATTTAATAGTCCTCCTTTTCCTGTTCTCTCTGGCTGCCAGGAAGCTACAGCAAGGGTCGAAACTGGACAAAAGAAAGTAGGCGCTCACCATTGTGAATCTGGGTTCTCTCATCATCCCTGTCTTTCAGTGTTCGTATATTTCATTTTAAAAGAAAATCACCTGTGGGTTTAGATAGCTACAGACTGCCTTTTCAAACTGTAAGCGCTCCCGGAGGAGAAAGGTTAACTTCTGATCATCTTAAGGTCTAGGTTTCTGACAGCTAACACTATTCACTTTCGTCTTCTCCCCTTTTGCTCTTGCTGGCTTTGCTACTGCATAGGGGTGGGGGTGGGCGTGGCGGGGGGGTGGGAAGCGGTGCCCTGGCGGAGGAAGCTGCCCGTTGCTAGGATACGCCGCCAGCAACAGAACACCTAAGCAGGAAAGGCTGCTTCTGAGGACAGGAGAAGCCTCTTGGTCTGTAATAGCTGTGTTTCTCGAGCAGGTAAGGGGATACATTTGGCGTCCCTCTTCTAGATGACTGCTGGTTCTAAGTGGGGGTGACTCTGGTATATGGATTTTCCGGGGGTGCCAATCTCACTTGGGCACCAGGACTGTCTGGTCAGGAGATAACATTTCTCAACTGAAGAACAAAAAACCTTACAAAGCATCACACTTCTTTTTGCCCCTTCTCTAGCTACTTCCTCTATCCCCCTGCCTCTTGATTTGATATCTTCAGTCAACAAGGACAAGATGGGAGGCGTACATCGTCCTTCCTCCTGGTTCTGATCATGGTGATCATGGTAATGCAAGAGAAGAAGGTGCCTCGATGGCCTTCTAGGGAGGCCGTTTCCGGTTTGCAGGGCATTCAGGGCCTGACTTCCCTCACCAGGCACACTGCTTTCCTCACTCCTCTCACCTCGTCATCTCACCTCCCAATGAAAGTTCACTAGGCCTGTTTCATAGAAGGTGAGACAGGACCTCGGCCTTACTAGCAGTCCAGATGCAGCAGGTTTAAATGGCAAGAACTGAAATCACTAGAGGTGAAAGAGGCAGAGTTTTTTTTTTTAATATGCAATCTTAATAACTATTGTGTATTTATTTATGTGTATTTATTTATTTATGTAAGTTTTTCAAGACAGGGTTTCTCTGTAGCTTTGGAACCTGTCCTGGAACTAGCTCTTGTAGACCAGGCTGGCCTCGAACTCACAGAGATCCGCCTGCCTCTGTCTCCCTGAGTGCTGGGATTAAAGGCATGCGTCACCGCCATCCGGCTCTGTGTTTTATTTTTAACATCAGGCTAAAACCTTTTTGAGTAGATAATATATAAAAATCAGGAGACTTCTTCGTTCTGGAGGGTGCATGCCTCTTAGCACTGGAGAGATGAGGCAGGGGATGGCAAGTTTACGGCCAGCCTTCATTACATAACGCTATGCTGTGTCAAGAGGTCTGCACCCCCACCAAGCAGTGTGACATCCTGTGTTATTCACTGTTCTACTATTGGGAAGAGAGACCATGACCGTGACTACTCTTATAAAAAGAAAGCATTTAATTGGGGGCTTGCTTACAGTTTCAGAGGTTTGTCCATTATCACCATGGCAGGGAGAATGGTGGCATGCAGGCAGGTGCTAAAGCAGTAGCTGAGAGCTACATCCTGATCGAGAGAGAGAGAGAGAGAGAGAGAGAGAGAGAGAGAGAGAGAGAGAGAGAGAGAGAGAGAGAGAAGAGAACCTGGCATGAACTTTTGCCACCTCAAAGCCCACCTCCAGTGACATACTTCCTCTAACAAGGCCACACCTTGCAATCCTTTTAATTCTGTCAGCGTTTCACTCCCTGATGATTAAGTTTTCGGGTATGTGAGTCTGTAGGGGCCATTCTTATTCAAGTCACCACATGATATAACAATGAAAAATTGGATCACAAACATCTTTCACCTCCCTGTTTCCCTCCTCTCCACCCATTCATATTCCAGATGTGTTCAAGGTATATGTGCCATGTAGGTGAAGCTGACATGAGTGCACACTGGTCTGTGCACACACAGTAGATCTCAGAACAGCTTCCCATAGGCACATGAGTGCACACTGGTCTGTGCACACACAGCAGATCTCAGAACAGCTTCCCATAGGCACCTGAATGTACACTGGTCTGTGTACACACAGTAGATCTCAGAACAGCTTCCCATAGGCACCTGAATGCACACTGGTCTGTGTAAATACAGCATATCTCAGGATAGCTTCCCATAGTTATTTCCCACTCTGAAATATGTTTCATGCATTTGTATGGATGCATGTAGGTAGTGATGCTTCGTGCGAGGTAGGGTTTCTAAGCACATCATGAAACTTGGTAACTTATAAACAAAAAGATTCACAAATTTCACTACCCAAGAATACAAAACTTAAGTCTAGTAAAAGAGAGTATAACAGCAGGGCAGTGGTGGCGCATGCCTTTAATCCCAGCACTCGGGAGGCAGAGGTAGGAGGATCTTTATGAGTTTGAGGCCAGCCTAGCCTACAAGAGCTAGTTTCAAGACAGGCTCTGAAGTTACAGAGAAACCTTGTGTGGAAAAAAAAAAAGATGGTATAACATCACAATTGGTAATACAATTATAACATAGAACAAAGGGATATTTAAATACAAAGATGAAAAGAAATATCAGTGGGGCAGCAATATGATAATTTTAAGAAAATCATTTGATGGAACTTAATGGAGATCCGTATGTATTTTGACATTTTCCCCTAATTATGGGAACTTCTTTTATAGAGTGTTTAACTTGTAAATGAAGATGATGTACCTTTGTTACATCCCTACTTTTTACTTGTATGAAATTGGAGACAGTTGAAATTTTCTTCAGTAGAGCAAGAAATGGAATATAATGTGTTTTTCTTAGCTCTGCCGTGAAATTACTACACAATTGTTGAGAAAAATGAGGTAGAAATTAACGTTCAAAAATGTTAAGTATAGGCTAGATTGCACACCTTTAACCCCAGCACTCAGCAATCAGGAGCTCCAGCACATGGAGCACGTGGATCTTTGTGAGTTCAAGGCCAGCCTGGCCAGGACTGTCAGGGTTGTTATATAGAGAAATTCTGTTTCAAAAAAACTAAAACCAAACAAACAAATAAATAAACAAACAAGCAAACACATAAATAAATATCTGTTAAAGATATATAGAGTGAAAAACAAATAAAACTGTATCAATGTTTAAAATATGCAAAAGTTTATATATTTAAAGATATATGCTTCTAATTATAAATTCACCCATGAACAATTTGTGAAACTAGGTTGCTTGACACTGAGAAATAAAATTATAGTATTAACAATAAAAGTTTTCTTTTACTGTTTATTTTATCCCTTTCTGTTCTAGTAGCTTTATTTTTTCTTTTAAGAGTATTACAATTTTAAGATTAAATTTACTTGATAATAATTTTGTAACATTAATTTAAAAACTTGTAATTAAAAACACCATAGGTCCAAATTAACCAGATCCAAAGTTTATACAACTCAATGAACTTTTATATAGCTAGAATAGGCAGTTGAGATGAAAGATGTGGAATTTACATTCAATTTTACACTTTAAACATCAAATACATTTTATGGACTTGTTTACCACCAAACCCAAAATAGTCCGTGACAAAAATTAGAATTAGGAAGGAGTTATTTTTATATTCTCTTTCATAACTTGTGTTATGAATTATAACAAAACTTAGAAAGTTTGAAAATTATTTTAAAATCTTTCCAAATTGGAGCTGGGATGCATAGGTACCTCCTCCGGCTGGAGCTTCAGAGCCCTTCCCAGCTCATCCTGTGACGTGCATGCTTGGTCCTTGACGCGTTATATGTGCTGCAGTGAATGTTTAAACATGTTTATGTATGCAAGCGGAGCGCGTTGACAGGCGTATGGGGAGTGATAGGAGTGGATATTTAATTAGCAGCTTATCCTAGCTGAGCGAAGACGATAGATACCCTGCTGAATGTGTACTCTCTACCCCAGTCGAAATCGTAGCCACGTTTTGACTTGCAAATACAGGACAGTCTCTGTGAAATTACTGTTTATCATCCAGGGCTGACGAGCAGCACACAGTGAGCCAGATCTTTCCCCAAATCTTAGCTGGTTCACATGAATGGCACTGCCAGTCCCACGACCTTTCCTGCTACCATGGATGGTGCCATCTGACGGGAGGTGGTACAGACAAAGAGGTTCCCTTGCCAGATTGGCACAATCTTGCTTATACTTTCACTCTTCAGGACTGTGAGTGAAACAAATCACGCCTCATTCTGAAAACGTTAATCTCAGGATTCTAGCATAAGCACTTCAACACCTTCTGAAGGGAGACCCCGGTGTCCTGGAGACTAGGTTCTGTCATTTAAACAAACTTGCAACCCAATGCCCCCTGGAGTTTCAAGTTTAAGCCTTGGTCACCGCAACTCTGACTCCAATTGCCTTGCAGCACATCCTATATTCGGTATCTTTTTCGGGGTCAGAGGTCATTGAGGCCTCCGCTTCTATTCGTGAGAGTGGAGCTAATGCAGTGTGTTTTGTTAATCCAGGGTACATAATCTGGCTCTTTGTTTGAAAATTTTAATCCTCTCAATTGCTAGAAGCACTAATGCCACACTAGTTTTATATTCTGAAAAAGAAAAAAAAATACCAAAACGAACCAGGTCCTTTCTTAAAGAGGCATGTTTCATTGATAAGAAAGAAAGATTTCCCCCCAAATGTTCTTAGAATAACATATTCCAAATTCTATTTTAAGGTTCTCTGTTCTTTTTAAATTTCAGTAATTTTAAAATTAAAAGTTCATATGTGCTTTAAGCTGATCCCTCTCACTAGTAAGAAAATAAATCTTAAAATATAAGGATCTGCATTTCAGGCGTCTGAGAACTTTGTCTGCGTCTAGGTATGTGCACCGCATGTGTGTCTGGTATTCGTGGATGCCAGAAGAAGGCATCAGATCTCCCGCAGCTGAAGTTTCAGACCCCTGAGAACCACCCTGTGGTGCTGGGGAGCCAAACCCAGGTCTTCTGCACGATCAGCAAATGCCTTTAACTACAGAGCCATCTGTCCAGGTGCCGCGAGAAACTTTTCTATGTGTAGTGACTTTAACTATTTGTCTTAATTCAGGAAAATGTCTGACCCAGAGGAGCACGTCGAGCCTCAAAAGGTGGCAGCCTCCACAGCCTCCACGGCAGACAGTGAACCGACTGCCGATGTCATCAGCATCCCTCGGCCTTCAGAAGAAGCCGAAGAGTCAGATACTTCTGTGGAGCAAGAGTCTGAATCCGAGGCCTTAACCACTGAGAGCGAGGAAACCACAGAGACACGGAGTGAGCTCAGCACCTCGACTGCAAAGTCGTCTGAGGCCAAACCCAGGGAAGAGGTGGTGCCTGCTGAAAACGTGCCGCAATCTTGGGAAGAAGAACAGAAACGTCCTGAGAGCCAGAGTCCAGAAGAGGAACCCCTGCTGTTTCTGAATGAAATAAAATCTATCAAGGAGACTCTGCAGGCAACAATAAGAGAATCTTTAGCAACAGGTAGTAGCTGTAGGAGACCAGCCATTTTATTACTTGATTTCAAAGGGTAATTTTTGTTTAGCTTCAATTGAAAGGTTTAAATGTTCAGTTTAAAATTCGCGCGGGCGCGTGTGTGTGTGTGTGTGTGTGTGTGTGTGTGTGTGTGTGTGTGTTTCAAATAGAATAAGTATTAAATATATTTAGGAACCTCAAAAAATGGGAACAGGTTCTGAGTAAATTTATTGTATTTTTGTTTGGCTTGAAGATTTGGAGTTAATTGTTGTACATAGCTAGCAAGGGATAGTATGAACATGGAATTCAGATCCTCATTTGCATGGGGTATATTCTCTTACATACCACGCTGCTTTTACATGTCTGTTTGTTTTTTGGCTGGTACAAACCGTATATACAGTCCAGGAAAAGACATTTTGGCTTTTTTTGTAGGTCAGCTTTAATGGCATACGTAGAACAACGTGGACGTCATGCAGGTGTTGTCAGTACTTGGTAACAGAGCTGGGGGCAACAACACAACGATTATGTCACTGCTCACTGCCCTGCCTCCTCTTTACCAGTGCATTTTGAGAATGTCCTCCCCTAGCGAAAAGAACATGGGATCTGATTTAACAGCAGTAACAGCAATGAGGGGCAGAGACAGCTCCTCCCGTCTTCCTCAGTGTCCAAAGAGCTCCCGCAATCTTTTAAGGACCTTATTCAACTTAAGACAAACCAGGATCCATAACTTCAACACAGAAGGAATTTCAGAACAAGCCAAGATGGTTCAGAGTTGGGGAATTTATTAAAGATATTTCCCTGCCGGCTTTAAGCATGAAGGTCAGGGGAAAGAGGGGGGCTCGGGGATAAAATAAGCTATGTACGCCTGCCAGCATGGTCATAGACTAGGGAGCAGAATCCTCACTGTCTTACCATTTGCCACATATACCATTTTTTGTGGCTTTCAAGTTGCACTTCAAAAGGCTGCCAAGGAACACTTATTTCCTTTTCTCTCTCTTTTTAAGTGAGATTATAGGATGGCTTCAGAGATATATTGGATGGAATTATCGTCTGATAAAAAAAAGAACCAGGAGCCAGTAGGATTGTGTAAAGGGGTTCATTCAGTGTGTATCCTTTCTCTACATATGAGTTTTCTCGTGAGATTCCTAGGCCTGTAGGCTTGGAGCTGGGCGGGCGGGCAAAAAGGCTTTAAGCAGTTTCAATTGTACTGGAATCCTTGCTTCTCACCCAGCAAGAGGCAGATAGCTGAGAGGCAAGGGGCTCCTTTTTCCTCTCATGCCCCTGCACTTCCCCTGCCTTTCTAGCCTACCTGAACAGCAGCAGCTGACTTTGGTGACATGCTGCTCCAGGGCTCAGAAGAGGCAGCTCAGATGTGGCTGCATGCTGTGGCTGCATGCTGTGCCTGCAGGTCGAGACCACGAAGCGAGCCATTCTCACCAGACAGAACCCAGTGGCTCTCAAATTAGTTACTCCATGTGAATTTTTTTGGTGCCATTTTGGATATTTCAGTAATTCCTGATGTTGTAACTTATACCACATGCGTAGTGATTAAAGCCAAACCAAACCGTGTCCTGCTTTCCCCGTCTCTAGAGACAGGTCGCTGATCCCTGCTGTTTGACGATGGTCATTCTTTTTCTCTTTTTGCTTACAGTAAAAATCGTACTTGTTTCTGCAGCCCAGGAGATCATAATGCCTTTTAGAGTTGATGTTCCATTTAGATTCCTCAAGGAACACTTTGCACGTCTATTACGTATCCCACATTATGTACTGCAAATAACTCATGCAGGTAAGTGTGAAGGCTAACACATTTACCAAGACTCTGCTGGTTTTAACACGGAAATTACCGAAGACCTTTGATTTTAAACTATCTTAAATACTTACACAATGGAGAACTACACAGCAGAAAAAAATAAGGTCAGCTTGAATTTTGCAGTAAAATGGATGGAGCTAGAAAACATCATTTTGAGTAAGATAATTTCAGACCCAGAAAGACAATTATCACATGTCCTCACTCATAACTGGTTTTTAAACATAAAGCAAAGAAAACCAGCCTACAAATCACAATCCCAGAGAACCTAGACAACCATGAGGACCCTAAGAGAGACATACATTGATCTAATCTATGTGAGAAGTAGAAAAAGACAAGATCTCCTGAGTAAATTGGGAGCATGGGAACCTTGGGGAGGGTTGAAGCAGTCGAGACTTTCTACTTAAGTTATTCAGCCTCATGTGGTAATTAGATAAATTCTTTGTGACTGGATGTCTACCAGGTTAGCATAGCTGATATGTTTATATTGGACACATATAAACAAATCCTGTTTTCACTAAAATGTTTTTTTTATTGACTTATAAAGATGTTGCAACAAGTTTCCAGAGAATAAATTTAGTTCTAAATTAAAATTTAAAAGCCTAGAGTGATTACCCACAAAAACGACGATGACGATCACAATGGCTGAGTCCTTAGCATGTGTTAGTACTTCTATAAAATATTCTGCTTATTTCGTTGTTTAATTTACACAGAAACTCTTTGAGGGAGCTATATATTACTACTAACTATTTGGAAAGTAAACTCGGTGAACTCCTATAAAGTCGATGTGCTAATAAGTGGCTGAGTTTGAAATGTACGATACCAAAGAGGGAAGTTTAAACTGCAGGATATTAACTCAAATGCAAAACGGGAACTGTAGCTCAAGCCTGAAGGGTCTGCGCCCACTCTAGAAAAGAACATAGGAACAAAGATTGCTTAGAGAACCTGTGCTAGTTTTCCATGGCTGCTGTAATGATTATTATAATTTAGAGTTACAAAGTAAACTTCCTTTATAGTTCTGGAGGATAGAGGTCCTATGTCATTTTCAGTGGGACCGAGTTAAGGTGTCTGTGGGGCTGCTCTCTAGCTGGGGTATCTGGAGGGAAATCTACTTGCCTGATGTTCCTGCTTCTAGAGTTGCAGGCCTGGCGTTCAGTGTCTCCTTAGTCGTTCATTCATCCCCAAAGGCACACACATTTAGACAGATCTCACTTAGCTTCCATCACATCGCCTTTCCCCCAGTCAAGTCTTTCTTTCCCATTCTCTAACAAGGGCATATGTGCTGCAGGGCACAGCTACACAGTGAGGATTAGCTCTCCGTTTCAAGTCCTTGCTCAAGTCTGCAGTCATTGTAGCTCTGTAAGATTAGGTCCTAAGGATGAGGACATGGGCTCCTCTTGACGCCACTGTTCAACCTGTCACAAGTAGATTCACTCAACCAGGAGTCCGCTGATTTGACTAGACCAACTAGGGAGCAAGACCCAGAATCCTCCTCGCCACTGCCGGCTTGCAGATGTGAGTGCATTTTAAGGACGTGAGGCCAAATCCTTCGGCTGTGCAATAAGCATGTTACCAACTGGACCGTTCTCAGTCCTTTGTTGTATTTTTATATCCAATAAACCAGAAAATTATTAGCTGCTTACCTGAGTACACCAGTGTTAGTGCCGAGCAGGGAGGAATGAGGACGAGTTGAAGCAATCTTAACAGGAGTGATGTCTGGTGAAGCTTGACTCCATCTGACATTCATTGCCTATGACTCTGTTGGAAGAGGAAGGAAGTGAATGATTCCTTGGAATTCTGAGCTGACGCTTTTCTACACTGGAGGGTGGATTGGCTAGTGTGGGGATCTGCTTGCTTGCTATTCCAGTTCCTGGAGTGACAGACCACGCTGCGCCCATTTGGACAAGGCCTGTGTAGTCTTTTCTGTAAACAGAAAATGGTACTTGATTCTGCTCATACTAGAGGATGGTTTTATTTTCAAGTGTTTATAGAGTTTCATGGTTATTATATATTTAAGTATTTATATTTTTATGTTTATATATTTTGAAGGATTGGCGAGTAGCTCTATTTATAATACTGCATTACTTCTTAGTAAATCCACTAGCTGTCCTTATTATGGAGTTTTGCTTCTTTTCATTTTATTTATACCTACCTATGGGACACAGGATGATTATCTGGTGAATCAATACTGTGCAGAGTTAATCATGCAATTCGCATCTCCATCTCCTAGCCAGAGGCTCACACTGTAACCCAGCCTAGAAGTCACTCTTTAGCTTAGGTTGTACTTGAACTCTTAGGTTGGTGGTTCCTCTGACTCAGCCTCTCCCTTGCTAGGATTACAACCATGGTCCACCATGACTGGATTCATTTCTCATTGATATATAATCACATGCATGTTTATGTCGTATGGCATGATGCTTCAACAAGATGTAAAATATGAACCAATTAGAGCAAGACAATCAAAATTTCCATCTCTTTATTTCTTTTCTAGTTACCTATACAAAATATTAACTTGTTTTGAACTACAGTCACTGTCTTGTGGACTTTTCTGTACTAACATTATAGCATGAGGTCGGAATCACTAATACTGCATCTAGTAATTTACTGACATGTCTTCCTATAAACACCTTTGATATTTTCCATTTCCTTAAAGTAGCAATGCCTGGCTGATTGCTGTATATTACGGTGACCCAGCAGGTATTATGTACTTGAAAATTACTAAGACAGTAAAATATGTGTGTGAGGTATTGGATTTATTCACTTGATTTAATCATTTCATAGCCTGGGCACATGTTAATTAAAACATCATGTGGTACAACTTAAACATACACAATTTTCTTAATTTAAAGAAAGTAGGAACAGAAACAACCATTTCTTTGCCATAAACCATCTCAATACCTTCATTTTCTCAGGAATAGTTGTTGGGAATAATGAGAGTCTAATACAATATGGAATTAAACCACGAGAAATTGTCCAGTTGGAGATATTTTCCACACATCCTGATCAATATCCAATCAGAAGAGTGGAAGGCTTGAGTGAGGGCTCCAAGATCATCACTGTCACCATCCAGACTGGTGAGTGCTCTGGTGTCTTTGCAGACAGTATTTCAGAGCATCCTTAGGTTGAACTTTCTCTTCAGTCTTGGTTTTCGTCTCCTCAGGCACCGATCACTACGAGGAGGTAGCTGTTGAGATAGTAAAATCTGACTTCCACAAACCATTTCTTGGTGGATTTAGACATAAAATAACAGGAGTAGAATACCACAATGCCGGAACACAAACTGTACCCAAAAAGATTCCTGAGAAACCCTCTCTCTTTTGTAGGGACACCCAGGTAATGTTTTTATTGTCCTGTTTATGTGGGTGACATTATATAATCAACAATTGTATACTGTATGACTCACTCCCTCCAAATTTTCTAATTGTGTCACAACCTGAACAACTTTGGGATTGGCCTTACCGGGGTGACAGGTAATGAAGAACAAACAGGAAAGTGGGGTTCTGGTGGTGCATCATAAGCTCTGATGGAGATTCACCAGCTACCCAGAAACTTGGTCATTTATTATATACCATGGAACATGGAATCTACTGTGGAAGGAGGATGTTATTTATTATATACGGCTGAAGAAGGAGTCAGCTAGTCTGTAGGGGTCTCCTGGGGAGCAGTGTCAGGCTGCAGTCACCTGGGAAGAGGAAGCTGTGGTTGATGTTTTCTGCACATGCTGTGCAAATCATTACTTTGACCAAGTCTGCCCTGGGGAAGGCTTTGTCGTTTCCATGGGTCTGAGGCCTTGGGTCCTTGGCATGCTATGCTCATGGACAATACATCCTCACTCAGGACTTTATCCACGCCTGCATCACTATTTGTATGACAAGTAATGTAACAAAGAAAGAGTAATGTAAACATGTAGAAACACCCTTTTCACTTACAGATATTTGTAAGATTTTCTTTACAATTGAATTATGTAGTAGGTGCTTATTTTTAATGCTTTTATTTTAGACAGTTTTTCAGAGGAAAAAGATACAGCAGACTACAAATACAACATCCACTCAGATGAATAAAATTGGGGTGTATGTATCAAACATGACCGATACACTTCTCAAGCCAGGAAGATACGTTACAGCAGCAGAGTTACACGCTCGCCGGCTGAATGCGGTAATATAGTGTTCACTGGGGTCGAACGCGGAAAATTCGATGGACAAGCCTGTTCTTCTCTGCATTTTCCCAAGCCATGGCAACTCCAGGCAGAGCAGCATGAAAAGCGTTCTAGTGCTCCTAAGCGTAGTCATCCTGAGTATCTTTCCATATAAATAACCAGACTCCATATCAATAACCAGAATTAAAAATTTTGCTAATTCTCCCTGCTGCCCAACGGCTCTCCTCAGGTGTTTTGGTGTAGCCTTTGGCCATTTTTAGACTTTTCAACTTTTCTGTCCCTTGCTGGTTCCCCTTATGCCAGTACAGTCAAATGGGGGTTTCTATGACGAATTGAAGTCATGCATGACATGGCAGTTTGACTTCTCAGATACTTATGTAATCTCTCCTATATTTTAGTGTTTAGATGATTTATCTTTTTTCACATTTAACTTCCAGCCTAATTGATCTCTTATAGATAACTTAGAAAAGTATCTATCATCTATCATCATTTGGGTATGAGCAAAATCTCTCTCTCTTTCTCTCTATCTCTATTATCTCTCTCTCTATTATCTATCTATCTATCTATCTATCATCTATCTATCTATCTATCTATCTATCTATCTATCTATCTATCTATCTATCTATCTATCTATCTATCTATCTATCTATCTATCTATCTATTTTTCCAGTACAAGGCATGGTCTGTCTCTTGTTGGGCAAGTCTTAAATCCAACTAGAAGGCTCTTGGTTGCTACCAATTTATGTGTGCTGTTATTGCACTCTTGGGATTGTCATAGCATGTTTCTCATTGTTGTGATTCATAGGCATGTCTGGGTAGGATTGTTGCTTATTTATCTTCTTTGGAAGCTTGTAGGATGCCTTTTGGTAGCATAAAAGCTAGGCTTCAGGGAGAGAGCACTCAGGTCAGTCCCAGCTCAGGGGTCTTTGGATCTCGTTTCTGAAGTGTATAGTGTCTTCAGCAATAGGGGCGTACTGTGCACCTCTGGGTGGCAACCAAGGGCAATAGCAACCTAAAAAGATCATATTGAGTTAGGTAATTCACATCCAGAAAGACAAACGTATATTCTCTTCCATTGGAAACTCCTAGCCTTCAGGTGTGAGTACATAGCCTGCAGTAACTACAGAGAGTAAATTGGGACTGTTGGCAGTGCAGTGGGAATGGAGGACAATAGAGAGGGGCATACCAGGGTACAGCTTTTCTGATCAGCGAAACGGGAAAGGGGGGAGCCTGTGGAGGGGATGAGAGGTAAATACTGAAGGAGGTAGGAGGAGGCTAAAGAGGAATATACAGATGCAAGTGATCTGATAAGGGAAGCAGGGAGAGAGGAGGCTCCCTAGGTGTGGGGAGGTAACACAGGAGGAGGGAAATGGCTAAAATAACAATATGAACTTCTGAAAAAGCCACAAGGGATTGTTTTATTAACCATTTGCCTTTAAAAATACTCTAATGCATGCCATTCTCTGTATAAATATAAGTACATAGTTTTCATGAATTTTTCGCATCTGGACTGATGGTGCTCCCTCTAAGAGCCAAAGACCACTGAACAACCCCCACCCAATACGAGACAGGAGAAGCCTTCTGTTGAGTTGTTGCTGGCCAAGGCTGTCCAAGAGATTCCCTACTGATGTTGCCTGGTTTTTTTATGTAAGAAGGGGAAAGTTTTTATATTATTTTAAAAGCTTCTTTTGGAGCCTTCATGAGTTTAACAAGTTCAAAAGCAACCCTTACTAATACATATCCTACTTTTTATTTTTAATTTTAAAATGTACTTTCTTTTAATATTGACTCTTTTAGACTGGCATCTTTCCCTTTACTCTGAAGATATTATGTCTAGAGTCATCTTATTGTTATTGTGTTTATGTTAGTAAAAAGGTTCAGAAACTTTAGCTTTGGAATCCAGGGAAGGGCATGTTGCTGTGTTGAACCTATGTTCCTCACCAGCTCACCGGTGGCACCTAGGAATGCATGCTGGTGGAAATTTCCAGATACCACGAATGCCGTTAGTTTGAGCACTACTCTGTTAACTGCTTTTACAAGTGATTCTCTACACAAAAGTACATTGTTTTTGTTGTTCCATGAGAGGCCTTATAGCTTTTTTTGGGGGGGGGTCTTCTTAAAAATGGACAATTATTCTTTGGCGTATACTCAAAAAAATATGGATGTGGCCAGATGGATTAAAACAGAGAATAAAAGAATATTTTTTCCATGCTCTTGAAGGTTAATTATTCCAGGGGACAATTAATTTCACAGTGTCCTTAGCTGTGGGGAATCACCAGTGCTCATGTTCAGGAAGGCCATGGAGACTCCACTGGGTAGACATTATCTAGTGCAAGTCTACATGAAGGTCTACACAGTGAAAAATTCTGCTCCGTGCTTTCAGATACAATAATGGTCCTGCCCAGTGCTTTTCAAGCTTCCTAATGGCATGACCTTTTAATACAGCTCCTCATGTTGTGGTTACCCCCACCATAAAATTATGTCATTGCTACTTTATAACTGTAATTTTGCTACTGTTTTGAATAATAGTGTAAATGTCTGATATGTGACCCAAGGGGTTAAAACCCACAAGTTGAGAACCATTAGCTCTAACCTGTTTTTCATTATATACACATGTACCTCCTTGCTATATGTTCTGAAAATAGAATTTTGTTGTAAATATATGTATGAACTGGTAGCCACTCTTTAAGCTAGGGACAATTAGTTTTTTTTTTTTTTAAACTGCTGTAATGTTTATTGAAATAGTCTTTGGCTAAGCACTTCCTATACCTATGGCTATTGTATAAAGAATGGTTAATTGCTTAACGCCAGACAGCAATGAAATAGCATAAGGAAGATTTACAATAACTTTCTAGAGTCTGTGCTCTTTTAAAAAATCAATTATTTTACATCCCGACTGCAGCCTTCTCTCCCTCCTCTCCTCCCTCTTCCTCCTCCACCGTCTCTCTGCCCCCACCCCAACCCACAACCCTTCTTATTCTCTCAGGAAAGGGCAGGCCTCCCATGAGCATCAGCAAAGCATGGCATATCAAGATGCTACAAGAGCGAGCACCTCCCTTTGTATTCACACTGGGCAAGGCAATTCAGCGTGAGGAACAGGTTCCCAAGAGCCAGCCAAAGTATCAAGATGGCCCTGCTCTTTTTGCTAGGAGTTCCACAAATAGACCAAGTTACACAACTGTCACATACATAAAGGGGGCCAAGGCCATCCCATGCAGGCTCCCCGTTGTTGATCCAGATACTGTGAGCTCCCACAGGTGATGTTATCCACGTCTAAGGGTTTTCCTCCTCTGTCCCTGATTCCCTGGCTTTTACAATTCCTTCTTAGACTCCTCAGCAGGACTCCCTGAGCTCAGCCCCATGTTTGGCCATGGATCTCTTAATCTGCCTCCATCAGTCACCGGATGAAGGCCTCCATCAGTCACCAATGTGATCCCAGGGGATAGCCAGTTCAGGCTATGCATCCACTGCTGTCAGGAGTCTTAGCTGAGACCATCTTTGTAGACTTGTGGGAGTTTCCCTTATATCAGACTTCTACCCATCGCCATAAATAAAGTCCACCTTTCCAGTCATCTTTCTCAGCACTCTCTCCTTTCACCCATCCTCAACCTGATCCCTCAGGATCCCATGCCTACCCACCTCCAATCCTGCTAGGAGATCTCCTATATTTCCCTTTCCTTTGGAGATCCATGCATCCCCCATCTGGGCCCTCCTTGTTAACTAGCCTCTCTGGGTTTGTGGATTGTAGCATGAATATCTTTTATTTTACAGCTAATGTCCACTTGTAAGTGAGGACATACCATATTTGTCTCTCTGAGTATGGGTTACCTCACTCAGGATGTTTTTTTCTAATTCCATCCATTTGATTTCAAACATCCTGATATTATTGTGTTTAACACCTAAGTAATACTCTATTGTACAAATGTACAAATTGTACCACATTTCCTTTATTCATTCCTCATTTGAGGGACATTTAGGTTCGGACTATTAAAACCAAGCTGCTTTGAACATAGTTGAGCAAGTGTCCTTGTGTAATCGGGCATTCTTTGGGTATATGCCGAGGAGTGATATATCTGGGTCTTGAGCTAGACCAATTCCCAATTTTCTGAGAAACTGTCATATTGATTTCCAAAGCGCTGTACAAGTTTGCACTTCCACCAGCAATGGATGAGTATTTCTCTTGCTCCACATTCTCACTGGCAAGAACTGTCACCTGTGGTTTTTTTTTTTTTATCATAGATATTCTGACAAGTAAGATTCAATCTCAAAGTCATTTTGATTTGCATTTACCTAATGGTTAAGTATGATGAAAATTTCTTTAAGTGTTTTTCTGCCATTTGAGATTCTTCTGTTGAGAATTCTCTGCTTAGGTCAGTACCTCATTTTTAAAATTAGCTCATTTGGTTTGTTGATGTCTAGTTTCTTGAGTTCTTCATATATATTGGAAATCAGTCCTCTATTGGATGTGAGGTTGGTAAAGATCTTTTTCTATTCTGTAGGTTGCCATTTTGTCCCACTGACAGTGTCTTTTGCCTTAGAGAAGTGTTTCAGTTTTATGAGGTCCCATTTATTAATTCTCAATCTTAGTATCTGTGCTATTGGTGGAAGTTGTCTCCTGTCCCAATGTATTCAAGGTTATTACCTGCTTTCTCTTTGATCAAGTTCAGTGTAACTGGACTTACGTTGAGGTCTTTGGTCCATGTGGACTCTTGAGTTTTGTGCAGAATGATAAATACGAATCAATTTGCATTCCTCTACATGCCTACATTCACTTCTGCCAGTACCATTTGTTGAAGATGCTCTCTTTTTTCCCCCATCGGATAGTATTCCGGTTTGTTTTCTTTAAAAAATCAAGTGTCTATAGGAGTGTGGATTTATGCCTGAATCTTTGACTTGATTCCACTTACCAGCGTGTCTGTCTTATGCTGAAACCATGTATTTTTATCATTATAGCTCTGTAGTTGAGCTTGAGATCAGGGATGGTGATATCTCCTGCAGTTCTTTTATTGTACAGGTTAGTTTTAGCTAGCCTGGATTTTATGTTTTTCCATATGAAATTGAGTATTGTTCTTTCAAGCTCTGTAAAGAATTGTGTTGGAATTTAGATAGGGATTGCTTTTGGTAAGATGGCCATTTTTACTATGTTAATTCTAGTGTTCCATGTGCATAGGGGATCTTTGCATCTTGGGATATCTTACCCAATTTCTTTCTTCAAAGACTTGAAGTTCTTGTCTAACAGGCCCTTCACTTGCTTGGTTGGAGTTACCCCCAAGATGTTTTATATTGACTGTGGCTATTGGGAAGGATTTTGTTTCTCTGATTTTTTTCTCAGCCCTTTTATAATTTGTGTATTGAGTTAATCTTATGTTCAGCCACACTAAAGGTGTTTAGGAGCTATAGGAGTTTCTTCATAGAATTTTTGGGATCACTTATACATACTATCATATCACAGGCAAATAGTGGAAATTTGACTTCTTTTCAATTTTTATCCCCTTGATCTTCTTTTGTTGTCTTATTGCTCTAGCTAGAACCTCAAGTACTATATTAAATAGATATGGAGAGAGTGGACAGCTTTGTCTTGTTCCTGATTTTAGTGGAATCACTTTGAGTTTCTCTCCATTTAATTTGATGTTGGCTGTAATCTTGCTGTATATTGCTTTTATTGTATTTAAATATGTTCCTTGTATTCCTGATCTCTCCAAGACTTTTATCATGAAGAGATGTTGGATTTTGTCAAAGGCTTTTTCAGCATCTAAGGGGATGACCTTGTGTTTTCTTTCTTTCAGTTTGTTAATATGGTAGATTTCATTGACAGATTTTCATATGTTGAACCATCCCTACATCTCTGGAATGAAGCCCACTTAATCATGGTAGATGATCTTTCTGATGTGTTCTTGCATTTGGTTTGCCAGTGTTTTATTGAGTATTTTTGCATTAAAGTTCATGAGGGAAATTGGTCTGTAATTCTCTATCTTTGTTGAGTCCTTGTATGGTTTGGGTGTCAGGCCTCATAGAATGAATTTGTCAGTGTTCCTTCTGTTTCTATTTTGTGGAATAATTTGAGAAGTAGACTAATTTGGGAATAATTTCAGATATTAGCTCTTTTTTTGAAAGTCTGGTAGAATTTTGCACTAAAATCATCTGGTTCTGGGTTAATTTTGGTTGGGAGACATTTAATGACTGCTTCTATTTCCCTAGAGATTAGAGGGCTGTTTAAATTGTTCATCTGATCTTGGTTTAATTTTGTTCTGTGGTATCTATCAAGAAATTTGTCCATTTCTTTTAGATTTTCCAATTTTGTGGAGTACAATCTTTTGAAGTATGATCTAATGATTATCTGAATTTCCTTAGTGTCTGCTATTATGTCCCCCCTTTTCATTTCTGATTTTGTAAATTTGGATATTCTCTCTGTGTCTTTTAGTTAGTTTGGATAAATGTTTGTCCATTCTTTGATTATTTGTATTGTTCTCTTTGTTTTTATTTTACTGATTTTTTTAACCCCCAGATTGATTATTTCCTGCCATCTACTCCTCTTGGCTGTGTTTGTTTCTTTTTGCCCTAGAGCTTTTAAGGTTCTGTTAGCTAGTATGGAATTTTTCCAAATTCTTTATGAAGGCAGTTAGTGCTATGAACTTTCCTCTTAGCACGGTTCTCATTGTGTCTAATTAGTTTGGGTACGTGTGTATTCATTTTCATTGAATTCTAGAAAGTTTTTAATTTCATTATTTCTTCCTTGACCCAGTGGTAATCCAGTTGAGTTGTTCAGTTTCCACAAATTGGTAGGCTTTCTGTATCTTGTGTTATTGTTGAACTCCAACTTTAATCCTGGTGATCTGATAAGATATCGGGGTTATTCCATTTTTTTTTTGTTACCTGTTAACACTTGCTTTGTGACAGAATATGTGGTCAATTCTGGAGAAAGTTCTATGAGGTTCTGAGAAGGAATATGGTTTGCTATTTGGGTGAAATGTTCTATAAATAACTGTCATGTCCATTTGAGTCATAACTGTTATCTCCTTTATTTCTCTTTAAATTTCTATCTAGCAGACATGTCCATTGGTGTGAGTGGGGTGTTGAAGTCTTCCACAATTAGTGTGTGGGGCGTGATAGTGATTTTAGCTTTAGTTTTGTGGGTGCCCTTGTATTTGGTGTCTAGATGTTCAGAACTGAGATATCATCTTGGAGGATTTTTCCTTTGATGAATATGAAATATCCTCTCCATTTCTTTTGATTAATTTTGTGTTGAAGTCTATTTGTAAGACATTAGGATAGCCACACCATCTTGCTTCTTAGGTCTATTTGATTGAAAAATCTTTTTCAAACCCTTTATTTTTAATGTCTATCTTTGAGGCTGAGGTGTGTTTCTTGTATACAGCAGAACGATGGATCCTGTTTTCATGTCCATTCTGTTACTCTGTATCTTTTTATTGGCAGATTCAGTCCATTGATATTGAGAGATTTCTTTTCTCTTTTTTTAATTTTTATTTTTCCTCTACATTTCTCTCTGCTCCCCTCCCTGCCTCTCTCCTCCCGCTTTGACCCTCCCGCAAGGTCCTCATGCTCAGGAGATCTTGTCTTTTTCTACTTCCCATGTAGATTAGATCTATGTATGTCTCTCTTATGGTCCTCATCTTTGTCTAAGTTCTCTGGGATTGTGGTTTGTAGGCTGGTTTTCTTTGCTTTATGTTTAAAAACCACCTAAGAGTGAGTACATGTGATAATTGTCTTTCTGTGTCTGGGTTACCTCACTCAAAATAATGTTTTCTAGCTCCATCCATTTTACTGCAAAATTCAAGATGTCATTATTTTTTTCTGCTGTGTAGCACTCTATTATGTAAATGAACTACATTTTCCTTATCTATTCTTCGGTCAAAGGGGCATTTAGGTTGTTTCCAGGTTCTGGCTATGACAAACAAAACTGCTATGAACATAGTTGAGCACATGTCCTTGTGGCATGATTGAGCATCCTTTGGATATATACCCAAAAGTGATATTACTGGGTCTTGAGGAGGGTTGTTTTATAATTTTCTGAAAAATCACTACACTGACGTCCAAAGTGGCTGTACCAGCTTGCATTCCCACCAGCAATGCAGAAGTGTTCTCTTTTCCCCACAACCTTTCTAGCATAAGTTGTCATCAGTGTTTTTGATCTTGGCCATTCTTACAGGTAAGATGGAATCTCAGAGTTGTTTTGATTTGCATTTCTCTGATGACTAAGGATGTTGAACATTTCCTTAAGTGTCTTTCAGCCATTTGAAATTCCTCTGTTGAGAGTTCTCTGTTTAGGTCTGTACTCCATTTTTTATTGGATTATTTGTTTTTTTGATGACCAATTTCTTGAGTTCTTTGTATATTTTGGAGATCAGACCTCTGTCTGAATTGGGGTTAGTGAAGATCTTTTCCCATTCTATAGGCTGTCATTTTGTCTTGTTGACCATGTCCTTTGTTTTACAGAAGCTTTTCAGTTTCAAGAGTCCTATTTATTAATTGTTTCTCTCAGTGTCTGTGCTGCAGGGGTTATATTTAGGAAGTAGTCTCCTTTGCCAATGTGTTCAAGTGTACTTTCCATTTTCTCTTCTATAAGGTTCAGTATGGCTGATCTTTAATCCATTTGGACTTGAGTTTTGTGCATGGTGATAGATAGGGGTCTATTTTCATTCTTTTATATGTTGATATCCAGTTATTCAAGCATCATTTTGCTTTCTTTTTTCCATTTGATATTTTTTGCTTCTTTGTCAAAAATCAGGTGTTTGAAGGTGTGTGGATTAATATCCAGGTCTTTGATTCGGTTCCATTGATCCTCCTGTCTGTTCTTATGCCAATACCAGACTGTTTTCAGTACTGTACCTGTGAAGCAGAGTTTGAAGTCAGGGATTGTGATGCCTCGAGAATTTTTTTTTTTATTGTACAGGAGTGTTTTGGCTATCCTGAATTTTTTACTTTTCCATATGAAGTTGAGTACTGTTCTTTCAAGTTCTTTGAAGAATTTTGCTGGAATTTTTAATGGGCATTGCATTGAATCTATAGATTGCTTTTGGTAAGATTGTCATTTTTACTATGTTAATTATGCCTACCCAAGAGCATGTGAGATATTTCCACTTTCTGATGTCTTCTTAAATTTTTTTTTTCTTCAAAAATTTAAAGTTCTTGGGCTGGAGAGATGGCTCAGAGGTTAAGAGCATTGCCTGCTCTTCCAAAGGTCCTGAGTTCAATTCCCAGCAACCACATGGTGGCTCACACCCATCTGTAATGAGTCTGGTGCCCTCTTCTGGCCTGCAGGCATACACACAAACAGAATATTGTATACATAATAAATAAATAAATATTAAAAAAACCTTCAAACAAAAATTTAAAAAAAAAATTTAAAGTTCTTGTCATGCAAGTCTTCCACTTGTTTGGTTAGAGTTACTCCAAGATATTTTATGCTATTTGTGGCTATTGTGAAGGATGTTGTTTTTCTGATTTCTTCCCCAGCTCTTTTATCATCTAAAAGTATAGGAGGGCTACTGATTTTTTGAGTTAATCTTGTATCCTGCTACATTCCTGTAAGTAGTTATGAGTCGTAAAAGTTCCTTGGTAAAATTTTTGGGATCACTTATGTAAACTATCATATCCATCAGCAAACAGTGAGAGTTTGATTTCTTTTTCAATTTGTATCCCCTTGATCTCCTTTTGGTGTCTTACTGCTTTAGCTAGGACCTCAAAAACTATATTGAATAGATATGGAGAGAGTGGACAACTTTGTCTTGTTTCTGATTTCAGTGGAATTGCTGGGAGTTTCTCTCTATTTAGTTTGATGTTGACTGTTGGCTTGCTGTATATTGCCTTTATTATGCTTAGTTATGTTCCTAGTATCCCTGCTCTCTCCAAGGCCTTTATCATGAAGGGATGTTTTATTTTGTCAAAAGTTTTTTTGCCATCTAATGAAATCATCATGTGGTTTTTATTTTTCAGTTTGTTTATCTATGGATTACATTGACAGATTTTTGTATGTTGAACCAATCCCTGCATCTCTGGGATGAAGCCAACTTGATGATGGCGGATGATGGTTTTGATGTGTTCTTGTATTAGATTTGCAGTATTTTATTTAGTATTTTTGCATCAATGTTCATGAGTGAGATTGGTCTGTAATTCTCTTTCTTAGTAATGTCTTTCTGTGGTTTGGGTATCAGGATAATTGTAGTCTCATAAGAAGAGTTTGCCAATGTTCCTTCCATTTCTATTGTGTGGAATAATTAGAGGAGTATTGGTATTAGTTCTCCTTTGAAAGTCTTGTAGAATTTTGAGCTGAAACCATTTGGTCCTGGGCTTTTTTTTTTTTTTTTTTTTTTTTTGGTTGGGAGACTTTTGATGACTGTTTCTATTTCTTCAGTAGTTATAGGTCTGTTTAATTTGCTTATCTGATCTTGATTTAATTTTAGTAAGTGATATTTATCCAGAAAGTTGTCCATTTCCTTTAAGTTTTCCAATTTTGTGGAGTACAGGTTTTTGAAATATGATCTGATGACTTTTGTATTTCCTCCATGTCTGCTGTTATGTCCCCCTTTTCATTTCTGATTCTTGTTAATTTGTTATTCTCTCTTTGTCTTTTTTTTTTTTTTGGATAAAGGTTTGTCTATTTTGTTGATTTTCTCGAAGAACCAACTCTTTGTCTCATTGATTCTTTGTATTGTTTTCTTTGTTTCTATTTTGTTAATTTCAGCTCTCAATTTGAATATTTCCTGTCATCTAGTTCTCTTAGGTGAGTTTTCTTTTTCTTTTTTGTTCTAAAGTTCGCAAATGTTTTGTTAACTCAGTAGTGTGGGATTTTTCCAGCTTCTTTATGTAGGCATTTAGTGATATGAGCTTTCCTCTTAACACTGCTTTCATTGTGTCCCATAAATTTGGGTACCTTTTACAGATGAGGGTGCTCTTGTATTTGGAGCATAGATATTCAGTATTGAGATTACCTTTTGATGGATTTTTCCTGTGACTAATATGAAATGACCTTCTTTGTCTCTTTTGATTGATTTTAGCTTGAAGTCTTTTTTGTTAGATATTAGATAGCTACACCCACTTGTTTTTTAGGTCCATTTAATTGGAATATTTTTTCCCAACCCTTTACTCTGAGATGATGTCTGTCTTTGAGGTTGAGATATATGTTTCTTGTATGCAATCTTTTAGCTTTTGGCTTTTTATAGGTGAGTTGAGTCCATGTACATTAAGGGATATTAATGACCAGCAATTGCTATCTCCTGTTAATTTAGTTTTCATTGTTGGTGTTGTTAATTTGTGCATTTTACCCTTTTTTGGGGATTTGCTGCTATGAGACCATCAATTGTCTGCATTTTTGTTGATGTAGCCAACTTCCTTGGGTTGGAGTTCTCCTTCTAGTATTTTGTGTAGGGCTGGGTTTGTGGCTAGGTATTGGTGAGATCTAGTTTTGTCATGGAATATCTTGTTATGTCCTTCTGTGGTGATTGAAAGTTTTGCTGGGTATAGTAGTCTGGGCTGGCATTCGTGGTCTCTTAATGTCTGCATAATGCTTGAACACGACCTTCTGGCTTTCATTGTCTCCAATTAGAAGTTGGGTGTAATTCTGATAGGTCTACCTTTATATGATACTGGCCTTTTTCCTTTTCAGCTCTTAATATTCTTTCTTTACTCTGTATGTTTAATGTTTTGTTTATTATGTGCCGAGAGGACTTTTTTTTTGGATCTAGTCTATTTGGTGTTCTGTAAGCTTCTTGTATCTTCATAGGCATATCTTTCTTTAGGTAAGGAAAGTTTTCTTCTATGATTTTGTTAAATATATTTTCTGTGCTTTTGAGTTGAACTTCTTCTCCTTCTTGTATACCTATTATTCTAAGATTTGACCTTTTCATGGTGTCCCATATTTCCTGTATATTTTGTGTTAAGCTTTTCTTAGATTTAATGTTTTCTTTAACTAATGAGTCTATTTCCTCTATTGTATCTTTAGCACTTGAGAGTCTCTCTTCCACCTCTTGTATTCTGCTGTTCATGCTTGAGTTTGTGGTTCCTGATCATTTTCTCATGATTTCTCTTTTTATAATTCTTTCTGCTTGTGCTTTCTTTATTGTCTCTATTTCAGGTTTCATGTCTTGAACAGTTTCTTTCATATGTTTGATTGCTTTTTCTTGGTTTTCGTTAAGGGATTTGCTAATGTCTTCCAATTTTTTGTTTGTTTTTTCCCTCCATTTCTTTGAAGGAATTTCTCATTTCACCTTTAAGAGTTTCAAACTTTCTCTTGAAGTTATTTTTTAGGTCATTTTCTTCTGCTTCATCTATATTTGGTTGTTCAAGTCTTGCTGTTGTAGGGTCTTTAGGTTTTACTGGTGTTGTGTTGCTCTCCATGGTGTTGCATGTGTTCTTACCTTTTTTACTTATCTTTTTCTCCTTGGGGCGGTTTGAGATTCTGCTGATTAATATTCTAGGTGCCAGTAAATCCAAAGCTCAGATGGTTGTTCCTCATAGTACAGTCAGTGTCACTGTTCTAGTTACCCCATTGGTTACTCGGTGTTCCTGGAGATAGCTCAGTGCTTTTGGGCTTTGCTCTGCTCCTTTCAAGTTTGCTATCTAGGTCTACTTTGGCCTAGGTTACCAACTTTGCCCTGTTTATGTAAATCCTGGTCTGGATTCCCCCATGCAGAACTCCCTGGTTTGGAGTTGGTCCTGCAAAGGTTTCTGGCTCTAGTCTACTGCCTTGGAGTTCCCAGACTCAGGTGCTCCCAGAACCGCAAAGGACCTGGCTCAGGCTTACTCCCTCAGAGGTCCCAGACTCATGCTCGGACCTGCAGAAGTTCCAGGTTCCTGCCTATTCCCTTTGATGTTCCAATCCAATGCCTGGACCCACACAGATCCTGGCCCAGGCCTAGTTCATGGGAGGTCCTAGCTCAAACCCACAGGGGTTCTTGCTTAGGTCTACTCCCTTGAAGGTCCCAGATTCATGTCCAGACTCTCAGTAGTCTCTGGCTTTGGCTCACTCACTCTGTGGTTACTCCCCTGTACCTGTTCTGGTGGAGTTAGCTATTTCTGTACCAGGTCTCTGGCTCAATCCTTGTCTGCCAGTGTCCCAGGACTGGATTGGCTCCCAGCTTCCACTCCCATGGAGCTTGCTTCCTTAGGTCCACTCCAGCCTGCGTAGCTGGTAGCTGGTTTAGTCCTACTTCTGTGCAATTTGTTGCCTCAATCCTGCTCCGGCTCAAGGTGGAATTCGTTGCCTCAGGCGTACTTTAGTTTAGGTTACTTGCTTTGATCTGTTTCTGTAAATCCTGGTCTGGTTCCACTCCTGCAGAAGTCCCTGACTTGGAGTTGGTCCTGCAAAGGTCTCTGGCTCCTGTCTACTGCCTTGGAGTTCCCAGGCTCGGGTATGCCCAGAACCACAGATGACCTGGATCAGGCTTACTCCCTCAGAGGTCCCAGACTCACGCTCTGATGCTGAGAGATTTTGATAACTGGTGATTGTTAATTCCTGTTATTGTTGTTGTTGTGCCTCTCTCTGTGTGTTTCATTCTTGTGTGGAAATATCTATTGCATGTGTTTTATGAATGCAGTTAACTTCTTTGAGTTGGGGTTTTCCTTCTGGTACCTTCTATAGACCTTAGTTTATGGATAGATATTAATTAAATTTGACTTTAGCATAAAATATCTTGTTTCCTACCTCTATGGTGATTGAAACTTTTGCTAGCATTCATGGTATCTTAAAGTTTGCAGAAGGTCTGTTCAGTCTCTTCTGGTTTTTAGAGTCTCCATTGAGAAGCCAGGTACAATTCTGATAGATCGTCCTTTATATGTTACTTGGTCTTTTTCTTTTGCAGCTTTTAATATTCTTTCTTTGTTCTGTATGTTTTGATTATTATGTGGCAAGGGGTTTTTATTGTTTTATAGTTTTTATTGTGCTATATATTTTTCTCCACTCTCCTCCCCTTCTAACTTCTCACAGGATCTCCACTCTCCAGATTTACTCAGGAGATTTTGTGTTTTTCTATTCCCCATGTAGATTAGATCCATGTATGTCTCTTTTAGGATCCTCTTTGTTTTTAATGTTCTCTGGGATTGTGAATTGTAGGCTGGGTTTTCTTTGCTTTATGTCTAAAAGCCACTTATGAATGATTACATATTACATTTATCTTTCTCAGTCTGGGTTACCTCACTCAATATGATGTTTTCTAGATTCATCCATTTGCCCGCAAATTTCAAGATGTCATTTTTTTCTGCTGTGTAGTACTCCATTATGTAAATGTCTCATTTTCTTTATCCATTGTTTGGTTGAGGAGCATTTAGCTTGTTTTCAGGTTCTGGCTACAACAAATTGTGCTGCTATGAACATAGTTGAGCACATGTCCTTGTGGCACGGTTGAGAATACTTTGGGCACATACCCCAAAGTGGTACATATATAAATAATGGCACATTATTAATAGATTTTACATTGTTGTGCCTAATAATGTCTCAGAGAGAATTAAAACCAGTATTGTTTTGATGTAGAATTTGAATGGAAACAATGGTTGTTGCCTTTTTCTATCTCTGGTTAGCCAGTCAGTGACTCTTTATTTCCTTTTGATTTAAACACAGGTGATAGTGATACAGACACGCTACCGGCAATGGCATGCTAAGTGCTATGTGGAAAGCTTAAGACAACAAAAGAAAAAGAGGTTGGAGTGGGAAGCAGAGCAGGAGCTCAAGAAGATCAGAGAGAAGGAAGAATGGCTGCAGATGGACTACTACCGCAGGCACAACCCTAAGACGAATGAAGACTTTGAGCTCCTTTACAATGCTCTAGAACGTAAGTCCTGGAAGAGCTTTACTGGACAGATGGGCTTGGTGAGGACAAAAGAAAGACACTGCTGTTGTCGGGGTTGTCTTAGGAATCTAGGTTAGGAAATACATTTATCCCTGGGTGCCCTGCAAGTCACTCTGTAGAGTAGACTGGCCTCTGAGATCTGTCTGTCTCCCTGCTGGGATTAAATATGTGCTCGACTATACCCAGCAAATGTGATATAGTTAAATAAAATTGCAAGTGATTTAAATAACAACAAAAGGGTACATGGCTGTGAGAACTATGGAGTTTTAGTGTATTGTGGCACTGATGCTTCAGTCACATAAGTTAAAATGATAGCTCATCTGATTGTGTGTGCTTTGGGCAACTTGTAAATTATTACGGCCGAAGGAAAATAAATAGAAGTTTCTGACATGGGACATTTATTTCACTTTTTATATTGAAAGTTATGAATTAAAAATTAGAATGATTTTAAAATTCTTCATTTTGGAGGGGATGCTCTGTTTATAAGATCAGTGTGTTTTACCACTCCTCTACTTAATACAAGTTTTTCATTCTATCTTCCCAACTGTGCCTTGTAATTGCTGCCCTCTTGTGGCTCAGAGTGACAATTGTATGGCTTGAATTACAATTCATAGTCCAAAACTGTTTTTTTTTTAAAAAGACATCTTAGTAATAAGACAGAATGATACTTATTTAAGAACATAAACATTACCGTATAAGGTACATCAGGCAAGATTGTTTCTTTATGCCTAAAGTATCATATCTAAAGAATGATACTTTATGCCGTGTCATTCTTTTCATAGCAGAATGATAGGACTTCCACTTACCAGAATTTCCAGGAATGCCCTTAGCTGAATAATGTTGGTTTGAGTACCTGTATTATAAGGAGTAATTTAGCTTGCATTCCTTGTTTTCAATTTTTATGTAAGCAGAATTATTCATAATGGATTTCTTATGTCTGTCTTTTAAACTTCAATTTCATACTGTGAATTCTGTCTATGTTATCATAGGTAGTTCAGCTTTTCAATCTCATTTCTGTAGACTATCCCATTGCAGAAAAGGATCACAATTATCTCATCCATTTTATTGTGGATTTGTACCTAGGTTCTGTTTTTTAAAATCTAAGAAGTTCCCTTTGTTGAAGAACAGAAGTATGCATTTTTTTTAGGGTGTCAGACTTAGGAATGCAGGTTCTAGTTCATAGGGTATGCATTTTCAGCTTTGGTGCACTGATGGGCAGCCATTCAGAGGTAAAACAAGTCTGTACCTGTTGCGGAAAGTATAAACGCTAATTACTGCACCACCCTGCCTCTTCTCAGGCACTTCTGTCGTCAGTTTGCTCTCACTGGAGGATGGACAGCACTATCACTCTGAGTTATTTTTTACTGAGAGCCTTAGAGGTTAGATATCAGGATATCAGAGTCAGTGTAAGACATTCTGTCCCCCTCATAAGGGCTTTATAGAAGAAGTAAATTGAGAACTTGCATTGGCCCATGGGCCACTCAGTAAGATCAGCGAGATAAAGCAGAAGGAAAGTTGTGAATCAGCAAAAGTGTGTGCTGCACCCGCAGTTTAGACGTCTGTCAGGGCCAGCAGAGTTGGAGGACCGGAGGTTCAGCTCAAGTACCCTGGAGAGGAGGCATGAGCCACCTGTCAGGCTGGAAGGAGAGGGACTCTCCTGAGCCAAGTAAGGGCATTCCTTCTCCCCCTTAGTGTCTTTGCTAGAGTGAATGACTTTGATACAATTCAACCTTGTACCTTTGATACAATTCAACGTATCAATTTGTTTTGATATAGATAATATACTTACTGTTACATCTAAAAGTTCTTCAAAAGTAGGCTCATGTAGATTTTCTCCTATATTTTCTTCTGAAATTTTCTAGTTCTATATTTTGCATTTAGATATATAATTCAACTTGAAAGAAGTTATATGAGGTATGAAATGTAAGTTGAAGTTGATTTTTAAATGCTTTTGTTTCGAGCATCCAATTATTCTGTCTCCATTGTTAAAGACCCAGCCTCATCTCCACTCAACTGTTCTCACATCTTCATCAGTTCCTTATTCTTTTAGGCTCCTAAACAAGGTACTGCAGGTTGTGTGCCTTATACATGATGCCCATTCAAGGGGGCAGTGCTTGCTTGGGCCTGTTTTGTAAGGGGTTAATCTTTTTAGTGAGAGTTTCACTACTAGGACCCAGGCATTTCCTGGAAGCCCAAGCTAAGATCATTGTCTTGAGGATAACAGGTCACACGTGAGCTTTGCAGCATACACATATTCAGACCACAGCAACAATCAGTCACGTGACTGTGCCTGCATAGATCAGTTTCTTGGCTGACTACTCTTCTCTCCCACTAGCACTGCAATGTGTTGATTCTGGGTCTTGAAACTGAGCGATGCAAGTCTTCCCAATTCTCCTCTATTCTGTCTCCTGTCTTTACACTCAGGTTTTACAATCAGTGTTATTCCATTCAAAAAACCTTTACTGAAAATGGAGAGATGGCTCAGAGGTTAAGGGCATTGGCTGTCCTTGCAGAAGACCTGGGTTCAATTCCCAGCACTCACATATCATTATAGGCTTACACCTGCCTAAGTACTGCGACCTCCTCTGTCCTCCTAAGGCCCCAGGCAAACAAGTGCTTCAGATATACAAGCAGGCAAAACACATATACAAAAGCACACCTTTGGTTCCTTGCTCGTGCTCTCTCTCCATCTGCTCCTGATTTGGACCTTGAGATTTCAGCAAGGAACTCAGGACCGCGAGGGGTGCAGCCACATACTGAGACAATGGGGATGGTCTATTGGGAAATCACTAAGGCTAGCCGGCCAGGGTCTGAAAAAGCATGGGATAAAACCGGATTCGCTGAACATAGCGGGCAATGAGGACTACTGAGAACTCAAGAACAATGGCAATCAATGTTTTTTTTTAAATTTATTTATTTATTTATTAAAGATTTCTGTCTCTTCCCCACCGCCGCCTCCCATTTTCCTCCCCCTCCCCAAATCAACTCCCCCTCCCTCGTCAGCCCAAAGAACAATCAGGGTTCCCTGTCCTGTGGGAAGTCCGAGGACCACCCACCTCCATCCAGGTCTAGTAAGGTGAGCATCCAAACTGCCTAGGCTCCCACAAAGCCAATACGTGCAGTAAGATCAAATACCCATTGCCATTGTTCTTGAGTTCTCAGTAGTCCTCCTTGTCCGCTATGTTCAGCGAGACCGGTTTTATCCCGGGCTTTTTTCAGACCCAGGCCAGCTGGCCTTGGTCAATTTCCGATAGAACATTCCCATTGTCTCAGTGTGTGGGTGCACCCCTCGTGGTCCTGAGTTCCTTGCTCGTGCTCTCTCTCCTTCTGTTCCTGATTTGGACCTTGAGATTTCAGTCCGGTGCTCCGATGTGGTTTTTGATCCTACTGCACATACTGGCTTTGTGGGAGCCTAGGCTGTTTGGATGCTCACCTTACTAGACCTGGATGGAGGTGGGTGGTCCTTGGACTTCCCACAGGGCAGGGAACCCTGATTGCTCTTTGGGCTGACGAGGGAGGGGGACTTGACCAGGGGAGGGGGAGGGAAATGGGAGGCGGTGGCGGGGAGGAGGCAGAAATCTTTAATAAATACTTAATAAAAAAAAAGCACACCTTTAATCCCAGCACTCAGGAGGCAGAGGCAGGAGGGTCTCTGTGAGTTCAAGGCCAGCACAGTTAACAGAGTGTATTCAAGGACAGGCAAGGGAAACACAGTGAAAACCTGTTTTGAAAACAGCAACAGCAAAAACCTTTGTTGGGAGTTTGAGTGGAATTGTGTTTGATCTCCAGATAAACTGGGGTAGCTGACATCTTAACCGTATTGAGTCTATGGACACTGCATCTCTTTCCATTCGTTCCAATCTTTATTTATCAGTGTCTTATCTTTCAACATATACATCCTTCATGTTTTATTAATTTTTCCTCTATACCTAATGATTTTGATATTATTTAAACAAATTCCAGGAGTGAGGATGCAGTTTAGTGGTAGAGTGTTTTCCTGGGTTAAATTCCCAGCACTGGAAAAATAATTTTAAAATAAAATTCCAGGTGTTTGTTTTCGGTATATAGAAACACAATTGATCTATATACATTAATCTTATGTCCTTAGACTTTGCTAAGCTCATGTATTAATTAATTTTGGATTCTTTCTAATTCTTTATATGGACAATTAGGAACTGTGCTAACTGTGAAATAAAGGTAGTTTTTTTTCCCCCTAGGAAGTATGACTTTAAAAGTTTTCCTGGCTGAACTAGTTAGGGCTTCTGATAGGAATAAGAATGAGAAATGGACATTTTACTTTTTAATTGTATAAAATTGGTTTACCTGTTATATATGTGGAAATCAGTTTGTTTTACCATAATTTGCTTTTAGATGTTTTATTTTTTACTGAATACTTTTTTCTCCATTGAATTACTTTTCCACCTTAACTGTCTATTTGTGGGTCTATCTAGAAATATCTAGAGCTTTATCCTGTTCTATTGACTTATTTGTGACATTGCACCAATATCCCACAGTCTCAAGTACTGCAGTTTCATGATTCTTGAAAAGATGGGCTGAGTATTTTGTTTGGCTCAGCTTTTTTTTTTTTTTTCCAAAGTAGTCTTGACTCTTTTAAATCATTTGCTTTTTTGCTGGGAGGTGGTGGCTCACACCTTTAATCCCTGCACTCAGGAGGCAGCTCTGCGAGTTCAAGGCCAGCCTGGTCTATAGAGTGAGTTCCACGACAGCCAGGGCTACACAGAGAAACCCTGTCTTGAAAAAACAAAACAAAAATCATTTGCTTTTTAAAGTAATGTTTAGTACACGTTTGTAAACTTTTACAAAAGAGTCTGCCAGGAGTTTGAATTTAGTGGTGGCCTCATCTTTTCCACATTGAATGGACCAATGTGATGTTAGGGAGAGTACACCCAGCTTTTCACAGGTGGCATTATTTTACCATAGCTTAGGTGTTTAGTGATGTCTTTTGTTTGACTGAAGACAATTTCTCATTTTCCGTACACATCTGAGAAGCCTTTCCTCAGAGTCGGGGTAGGGGAGGGATAAATGCTACATTTCGTCTCCTGCTTTTTCCGTATTCAAAGAATTTTACAGCCTTCTTTGTAGTTCATGCCACAGAGATTTATATCAATTGATTTTTTTTTCATTTGTTAAACCTGCCTGGCATTCTTGTGATAAACTTCATTTATTTATGATGTATTATCTCAGTGGTTTTCAACCTTCTTAAGGCTATGACCCTTTAGTAAAGTTCCTCATGCTGTGGTGACCCCAAACCATAACATTATTTCTGTTGTAATTTTGATACTGTTATGAATTGTAATGTAAATATATGATATGCAGTGTATCTGATATGTGAGCCCTGTGAAAGGATCATGCAATCCCTTACAGGGGTCACAACCCACAGGTCAAGAACCACTGTATTACCTTTTATATACTGTCAAAATTTGGTTAAGACTTTTGTATAGGTTCTTAAGGAACATTCGTCTGTAGATTCTATTTCTTTTTCCTTGTTATGCTATTGTTTAATTTTGATGTATGGATAACGCTGTATTCTTATTTCTTCCCTTTTTTCAACTTTGTATAGAATTAAAATTTTGTTCTTAAAATGTTTCTAATTTATCAATAAGGTCACCAAGGCCTTGAATTTTCTTTGTAGGAAAGCTGGAGATTTTAAATGTGATGTCTTTGATAGATATATATCTACTGATATTATATTATATATTTTCATATGGTAAAAGCAAAGATCATTGTTCTGTGATCTGGATTCAACTACTGCTGCCTTGCTGCTTCCCAACTTTATGACGTATTGAGTTTGTTTTTCTCTTTTCAAAATATTTTTTGAAATACTTACCTTTTGTTAAGAAACATTCTCTCTGCCCGCGCACAGAAATCCAATCAGGCCAAATCAAACTGAATTAAAATGCTCTCGGGTGGCTGAGAGCATGGCAGGAGAGAAAACAAAACAAAACACAACAAAACAAGGAGCACTTGCAAAACCCAGGACCATGTGTTCCTCCTCTGGGCGCCCACTTAAATATCCTGTGGGAGTGGTCCTGATCCTCCCCCGGGGTGGGGTCCGGACCTGGCATGCTGGGAATTGGATCCAGACCAATGCAACTCTCAGGCCAGGAGGCTGGGATGGATGCCAGGGGCTGGGATGACGCTCCCAACTTAGCATCACACCTTTATCATTTGTTCTCAACTGACAGATTATTTAGAAGTATGTTGTTTAAAGATTTTCTTCTTTGTAGACCTTTGCTACTGTTTACTCTTATGTGATTAAGTTTGATTACCTTTATCTACAACTTTTATCCCTTTTTCCTTCTCGCTTCTCATTTGGCAGTTTTGATAGGTGTATGTTGACTCTTTTCAGGTCATTCAGCTTTCAGTTTGTGATGTGAATTTTACAATATGGATGCCCGTGGTAGGCCATGGAAGACAAACTGCGGTAGCTGCTGAGATTTCTTGCGTAGAGATAACAAGTTCAAATAATATGTTTCAGAGTGAATATGGAATATAGACAGCAGCCCTATTTTGTCTAAGAATATAAGTAAACTTATTAAGGGCTAGATTACCTTTACTATTTCCACTTAGCCAATTTCTTTGATATATTTTGCCTCAAAATTATTTGTAGCTACTGTCTTCTTTATTGGTTGAAATTGGGTTCCCTCAAAATTCTTATATTGACATCTGAATTCTTTGTACCTCAAGTGTGGTTGTATTTGGTGATGTGTGTGTGTTTTGAAGAGGCAATAAAAAATAAATAGATATATGAGCATGTGTTAACACAGTAAGGACTGGTGTCCTCTAGCAATATTTGGTTGGTGCATAGGTGGAGTATTGGCAGAGATCTAGGAGGAAATGGCCCCAGAAGAGAGACCCTGGGAGCAAATGACCCAGAAAGTGTCTTAATCTTGGATTATGGCCTTTAGAACGGTCAGGAAAAGAGATTTTGTTCCTTAATGCATCAAGTGTTGTGTGATGCCCTAGGACATCCTCTGTGACGGATGCCCTAGGAAACCACACTGCATCTCAGTGTTCCTGATTGTTCTTGCTATTGTCCCCAGGAAACACGTGTCACCAAAAGGGGAAGCCTCCCTCCTGGTTCCCACACACCGTACCTCCTGGGAGTGGTTCAGATGTCTCTGCCCTGCGACTTCTACTTCTCTTTGGTGGCTGGGACATTATTTATCTTTATCTAATGGAGAGTATTTTTTTTTTAATTAAAATTAAGACTCACTGGATTTTGTTTTTAGTTAGCCCTATAGATTATGCTTTAAATGTCATAGTAATAAGCTAAAAAATTGTGAAACTTCAGTCTACATGAACGTTTCTAGATTTCAGCAAGTCTTACGTATTGATCTAGGAGAATAATCCATCCTCTTTGAAGTGTCCAGACCAGTTTGGATAATAACATCACAGTCAAAACTTACTTCAGGCTCTGGATGTTTGTGAGGTAAAGATGACAAATAAAATAGGCTCGCTAATGTCAGTCAGCTTTTATTTGCTTCTTGGGAGCAACTTTGTAATCCTGTGAAATAAATATTCTCAGTTATTATTTCTAGAAGCAAACAATTCCCCTTTATTCATCATCTGCCTTTTGGTATTTGGGGTTTGTCATATTTCTTATTCTGATTGGTAAAGCTACTTTTAAATAACAAACTCATCCATCACAGATTTCCTAGATTTCCATAATATAATTTAGCTCTCAAATTTCACAATCTTTGATGAAGATAATTTAGGTTTTGCATTTCAAAATGCTCTTGCTGGATAGATCAAGCTGGGCGGTATTTGAATAATGCATCTCTGTAAAGGACAGACCAGGTTCTAGCAAAAAACAGAACTGGCAATCCTGGACCCGATTTGGGTGGTTTCAGCTGGAGCTATGAGAGGACAAAGAAACATCCTGATAAAATTGAAAAGCACAGTATTATAAAAGGTAGTGGCTACAAAGAGAAGCCAAGACCCACGCTCGGGCTCTAGATGTTTATAATTCCTAGTGATGATTAAAGTAAATCTGAAGTTTTAATAGAAAGCAAACACTTTCTAACTATGAAAGTTCATATAAGTGAAGTACATTTTGAAATATTCCTGCAGTCCTGTAAGAAGGTAACCGTACCTGTAACCAACAGTAGAGGAGGGAGTTTACATCTGCTCAAATCATGTCTGTAGAACAGGACATGGACTCTCATGTCAGGATGCATCAATTCAAACAAAGTCTCAAAACCCAGTGGTGGAAAATGCTGGGCTGACAAATGGAAAGAGAAGCAGAAACTCTGTTTTTCACCACCATCTAATGGGAGAGAGGCTAGGAAAAGTGTTACTTCCTTGAAGAAGGCATTAACTTTATGCGCCCTAGCATCTTACAGAGCTTTTTTTACATAACCACCAATACATTGTTGAGTGTTCTGAATCAATGAAGAAGTGGTAGGAGCTTGGCAGGTATAACAGCCATTCAAGAGAAAGGGCTTCTTATAGTCCCGAGTAAAAATAGGTTTGATTGTGTGAGCAGAATAGATTCTGGGAGCTTCCTTAGAAACATCCTCCTAACACTGTACTTACACAGTATTTCCATGCAGTGGGAAGACTTAGATGACCACTGGATTAAGTGAAGCTTTGGTAGTGAGCCAACTGGTAACTCTCGTGTTCAAAAGAAATGCTTTTGTGGTTTTGGCTTTAAAGGAAGAGTGTATCCCCCACACAGCAGGACTGCCTGAGCTTGGGTCATGACATCACCAGTCCCGAGATGTGTGTCCTTGGGCAGGTCCCTTTTCACTAAGACACGAGATGGCAGCACTTGTTGCATTGGCTTGTGGAAGGTTCAGTAGGCTTCTTTGTGTGGAACACTTATGAACCATTTATACTCTGTCCTGCTTTCTGCAATGTAACATACACTCACTACAGCTATGTTTGTGTGTGGATGATGGGGCATGGTCACATGATTTCTGGCGTAAACATTCACAGTAGTCAAGTCGTGAAATGATCTCTCATGTCAGGGTCTGGGTTTGAGTTCTCCCATCCTGTTTCTTACAGGAATGACACGGATTCTGCTTTCATTTTGCTTATCTCAGCCAACTTTCCATGTGCATTTTGGTGTTACTTTGTTTCACATGCCTCTTGAGAATATCATGGCATTACGATCATACAAAATTACTCTATTTTGGGTGTTTGAAAGATGGCTCAGTGACGAATGGTGCTTGCTGTTTTCCCAGAGGACTCGCATTTGGCTCTCATCTCTGTCAGTTGACCCTTCTGTAACTCCAGCTCTAGGGGATCTGTCACCCTCTTCTGGCTATTGTGGACATGCATGCAAACACACAACACACACACACAGACACACACATAAATGAAGATAACTATTAGAAATCTTCAAAGTTGCTGAGCAGTGGTGGCACATGCCTTTTTCCCCAGTACTCAGGGAGGCAGAGGCAAGTGGATCTCTGTGAGTTTGAAGCCAGCCTGGTCTACAGAGTGAGTTTCAGGACAGTCAGAGCTACACAGAGAAGCCCTGTTTCAAAGAAAGAAAGAAGGAAAGAAAGAAAGAAAGAAAGAAAGAAAGAAAGAAAGAAAGAAAGAAAGAAAAAGAAAGAAATCTTCAGAGTTATTCTATTTAAAATGCAACAGATTAGTATTTAAATTATCAATATATAATATAATTGCACATTAATATGTAAATATAATCATCTCATATTTTAAACATAACCTATTACCCATTGCTTTATTCCCCCTTTTTATACTTTGTTTCAAAAATTCCTTTTCTGTACAAACCAACATAGTTACCACTGTTTTCAGCTATGATTTAAAATGTTAGACAGTCTCTTTAGACATGTCAGAGACTGTCAAAGCAGGTTTCAAAGTCCATCCTTCTCTAATTCCCAGTCAGGCAAATTGAAATTTACCACCTTTGCCTATGAGACCCACTTTCTGAGATGATACTGCAGTAGTTTAGAAACAGTGTTCGCATATTTGGGGGAGGATTCATGTTTATTTTCCCAAACCTTCATTACACTTCCTGAGACTTCTGCATGCTATCGGCATATCACATGCTTCTCCTATTTCTGTTGCTGCTTTCCATCGTTCTCCTTCTCCATCCTTCATATTTTTGTCACTTCGGTCAGGAGAGTGTGTGGCAGGTTGTGCCTAAGCCTCTATTTTGACAGAATTTGACAGCATATTTTGAGCGGTGTGTTAGGAGACAGACAAAGGCCGACCGGATGTGAGAGGAAATTATGTCACATAATGTACAATTTTAAAATGGAAGTGTTTATGTCTTGAGAAGGGAAAATGTAAGAGAGACATGAGGCGCTACCTTCAGCTGCCCAGAGGGATGGCATGTAGCTCAAGAAATTGGTTCTGTGGCAGTCAAATTATTCCTGTCCAAGCCACTGAGAGGAGGATGTGTGATCGAATGTAGGATCGAGCAATTTAATTTCTAAAGCCATGTCCTATCTGATGCTCCTGTCACGATAAGCTTGACAGTTTTGAAGTGTGAAGTGAAAAAGAATTTTCTTCACCAAACTTGGTTTGCATAAGAATTTGAGTAGAACCTTTATTAAAAACAATATCTGAGTCTAGAAGCTTTGATTTAAGTTTGACACATTATATAGAAATTCATATGTGATGATGTAGGTCTATATTTAGATAGAATAGGTTCACTAAATTATTTCTCTTTGGAATTTTATTATATGGTCTTGGAATATATTTATGCAGTATCATCTTTATTTATACTGACCAGGGTTTTAAAACACTTTAAGGATTATTATAACATAATGCAATTAATCTACAATTAATATGATGTGGCTTGTGTCAGAAACAGCAAGTGATAGAATAGATGTGATAACTGATGTAAACTGTTGTGTCTAAACCACATTTTGATCCTTGAGGAAGCAGACCCTAAGATGGAGTAAGAAGTAAAGGAGAGCCGGGCGGTGGTGGCGCACGCCTTTAATCCCAGCACTCGGGAGGCAGAGGCAGGCGGATCTCTGTGAGTTCGAGACCAGCCTGGTCTACAAAGCTAGTTCCAGGACAGGCTCCAAAGCCACAGAGAAACCTTGTCTAGAAAAACCAAAAAAAAAAAAAAAAAAAAAAAAAAAAAGAAAAAAAGTAAAGGAGAAAAGGGTGAAGGACAGAGGAAATCAAAGAAAGTCTCCAGACCTGTAGAATCTGGAAAAGTAAATGAAAGAGGATTGGTTGTTGAGGACCCAGAACTGTTAAGAACACTGAGTTAAGAGTGTTACAAAATGATTTTATCTTCAGTGTTGGAGAGCTGAACCCTGAGTGTGATTTCCAGCAATCACACCAAGTGCCTCCTAATCACCTGTAGCTCCAGCTCCAGAGTGGTCCGACACCTCTGACTTCCAAGATCATCCTACTCACGAGCATACCCCCCACAACCATTACTAAAAATTAAAAAAATAATATAATTAGTTACATTAATATAATTAAAAAAAATACATTTCTAAAAAAGTTGTGCTGATTTTGACAACCCAGGAACCTTTCCTTATGTTATTTCCTATTTCATCTTGCCATTCCTCTAGTTTGGCGGCAAGAGGAAGCTGCGCAAATTGACCAATATTTAACCCAAGCGGAGAGGAAAGCTGCCCTGTGCGAACTCCTGGAGAAGGAAACACAGATCATTGCTTCCATCGGGAGACACAGAAGTATCGCCCACATGGAGAGCCAGGAGGCAGCCATACAGAGTTTTCTGGATAAGGTAAGTGGAGTCATTTAAGCGTGATGGTGTCCCAAGTTGACCAGGGCAGAATTGTGATCTAAAGGAGAGACGGAAACTGTCAGAACTGCCACAAAGTTTTAACCTTTGGATATTTCTTTAAATCCTATATATTTATTCTTTTAACAGTGTTGGTACTTGAACTGTACCCTCAAAGAGACTGACAGAGAATATGAGATTCCTACGTGCCTGACTAAGGGGATCTGCTCATAGGAGAAAAGGGGGTGGTTCTTTGAATTGGGAGAGTTTCATTCTCTGATAGTATGCCAAGTAGTCAAGTCCCAGAACGTCTGGATCTGGGTACCCAGTGGTCACCAGCTTGGGAAGTTACTTGGAGACCTGTGTTCATGCTTGGCTCACCATAGCCCTCGTTGACTGGACATTTCTCATCAACAGGATACACACTTATTGAGAAGCAAGAAATCATGCAATTAAGGAGAAAACTAAAGTAATTACCTTTTTGTGGTCAAACTGCCTGTTTGATGTTGAAAGCCCGTTTCCATAGTAACAAATTTCATTTTATAAACCTGATCTTTCCAGAAAATTAAAAGCCAATCCATCCATACAGAAGAAGAAAGGGATACAGTTTTCTGAGTTACTTGTTTGTCGTGATTCTACTTCTGTGCTTCTTGTTATTTGAGAACATTTTTTTTCCTAAAATAATCCCATTTTTTTCATTACTTTAAATGCCTTCTTTTGTGCTCATTTGTGCACCCTTCTCCTTAACTTCAGATTATCGATGGCTTTAATTTTAGTTATGGTTCCAGACCAGACCCTTAGGAACTTCTAAACAATGTGTCCAATTGTCCAATCCCCATTGTCTTCTGCCTTTGGAGATATGATCTGGAGCGAGTGAGTGGTTGACACACATATAGAGATAGGTTAGAGGAACTCTACAGACAGGACTCAGATGGAGATGAGGGAGGCAAAGGACAGTGGGATGGTGGGCCACAGGATTATCGTATCACCCTGAGTAATGCTGTCGGGATCTCCAAAGGCAGAAGACAGTGGGGATTAAACAGGAAAATATGAGCAGAAAATAATGGCCTGAATTTCATATTCCAAATAAGGAAAAAGTCATATAGACAGCACTACTGTTAAAATTCTCAAATATCTTCATTCTAGGAAGGCAGTTGCGGAAAACTGTAATATCCTTATTTGTGGTGGTTTGGATAAGAATGGGCTGTATAAACTCATGTATTTGAATGCTTAGTCACCAGGGACTAGAACTCTTTGAGATTAGAAGGAATATGAAGGAATATGAAGCCTTGTTGGAGAACGTGTGTCACAGGGGAGGGGGGAGTGGGGATTGAGCTCTCAAAATGTACATGCTCGGCCCAGTCTCTGTGCTTCTCTGCCTGATGATCAGAAGGGAGCGCTCAGCTTCTTTTCCAACATCCTGCCTTCCATGCCTGCTATGATAATGCTAGACTAAATGGCTAACACTGTAAGCAAGCCCACAGTTAAATGCTTGCTTTTGTAAGAGTTGCCTGGTCATGGGGTCTCTTCACAGCAGTAGAACAATGACCAGGACATTATTTCTCACAACCATATTTCAAACTAAATTCACTGGTTGAACAAGTTGCTTTCTCTCGAACCCACTTTCTGACTAGGAACTGTGGTTTCACACACCCTTTAATCTTTACTAGAGGTGTTGGCAAGGACTTGGTGTAGCCTGAGTGTTTGCGAGAAATGGAGGCTTTGGGTACCAATGGCAAGAAAGGCAGGTAGCACTCCTGCATCCTTATTTGAAACTTGTTTTCTTCAGGGCTTTCCCTTTGTGCTATTCTGACGTCTTTCTATGTCTTGTAAGGTAATTCTGCTAAATTCTGCCTCAAACTCTTATACAATGCATCTTCTTGTTTATGTATTAAACACCTTGCTACCATAGCTTTGAGCCCCATTTCTAGGATTGACTCTAAGCAGGTTTTGAAATTATATGTGTGTGTGTGTGTGTCAAAGCACAAATCTGAAATTGATTCTAGAGTTATTGTCATCCTTTCTCATGAACTATATGCAGTCTCCTACAAAGATTTTTATATGAATCTCATCTAAATAAAGGTAAAATGGAGAAATATTGTTCTAAATATTTCTATGGAGCAGATCCGATTTTGATTTCTAAATATTTTGTAAAGGGTGGAATCCAAAGTCTTGAAGGACTCTGAACATAATAAGATCTGCCCTGTGATGGGGTTTGGTGGGGATGCCGAGGAGGTGGAGTTGGATTTTGAATGTTGCCCTGGAAATTAGACTCAAGAGACAGCTGGAAGGCAGTAAGGGTATTGATTATTTGACCTTATTATTAAGTCAATAAAACATTAAATCAAAGCATGTGTGCCTGTGTGTGTGTGTGAAAAGTTCTAAGGGCAGAGAAAAGCAGAGTAACAACTGGCTTTGTGACCAGAATCAGTCAAGCTGATGACTGCTGTAATCCAATATCATCTAAGGTATGTTTTTGTATATGAAGCTGTACCAAATGCCAAATGTCTAGAAAAGAAGGTAAAATGATGCAGACTTTCGTAGGAAATAGTTATTTTTCTCCATGTCTGTCCACTTCCTATAATCTCATGCCTGTTGTTATCTCTAACACTGAGGAGGAGTCAGTATTCATTTCATAATTGCTGAAGCAACTTAATATCAAAACTTTGATTGCTGATAGAACAGTTAATAGTTATCCCGGAAGCCAGTCAAGGTCACAGTTATTTTAGACATTAAAAGTAACAAGCAAACAGAGTTACAATGCAATATTTATCATCAAAAGCAGTATAAGGTAGATATTTAAAGCAAAATTTTACTTTCTTATGATTTACAAATAACTTTAGAGGATAAACACTTATATTTGATTTAAGTTTAAATTCATTTAGTCCAATGACTGTGGGATTTATTAAGATAATATTTTATTGTTTGTCTTGTTCTGAATATACTATTTCTCTGAATAATGACTGATATGATTTCATTGATCTAATCAAGAAATTGAACTAAAGGTCCTTATAGTTCTCATTCTTAATAAAAATTTCACTCGAAAGAATTTTAAAAATTTAATTTAATGTAATGTACATGTGTCTGTGTGGCAGTGTCTGAAATCCGGACCTTGCGGTTCCAGTGGTGATCCACCACATGGTTGCTGGGAACTGGTAGAACGGCCAGTGCTCTTAGAGCCATCTCATCTCTCCAGCCCCGACTCTGAAGATTTTAAAAGCATTAATTAATGAGTAATTTACCACGGCAAACATTAACTTCTGCAGATTGTCGGACACTAAGACCTGACAGATTGAGTGAGTCAGGGAATTCACATTGTGACGTCTAAACGAAGGGGCACCCGCTGGTTTCCAGCTTTAATGTTTTGGGTGTGTTTTTAGCAAACTATGTGAAAAGATCATCTGCATTTCCATAAGAGATTCTCCCGAGAGTCGAGGCCATTTATTTCCTTGATTTATACATCATTTCTCACAGTCACAAACCTAAAAATCTGCAATTTTTGTGAACCGTGCCATGTAAATGCTCAGGTGGCCTATGGCTAATAGGATAGAAAAATTCATGTACCTCTCTTTGAGCTGTGCACATAACAGGGGGACACTGTGGGTGAATAGAACCCCTTTGCTGTATGAAAGAAAAGTTGATCACCACCCAGTGACTTTTGGGGGGCTTAACTTTATGCTTAATTTGTACCCTTGGGGACCTGAGAATTAATTCTGGAGGAAGAAAAGGGCTATTCTCCCAGTGCAGCCTTTTCCTCTCCTCACGGGAAGGCCTGCTGCTCTGGAGGCCTTTGTGGTCTTCCCACCTCCCCTTCCATCCTGCTGCTCTTCTGTTGCTCCGTTCCCCAGCCTCTGCTGTCTCGTTTGTTGGCAGCTAAGTGGAATTTATTATGCTTCTATTTCTGAAGCAATTTAAGAACATGGTTGTTGTACATCTCTTATTATAGCCAAAGCATTCAAAGAAAAAAGGAACTAGGAAAGAGAAATAAGTGAAGTTGACATTTTCCCTCATCAGAGTAAAAAAATAATCTTAAGGCCTGAAATCAAAGAAGCCTGTACTTGAAGATGAAGTTATCAGTGTTGGCAGAAGGACAGCCAAAGATAAAAACAGCTTTGCTGAACAGATTTATATATATCTATCTATCTTGTTTGTGCCAGCTCTTGGGTACTGGAACTTCATACATAGGATTATCCGATTATATCATTTGGTTCTCTTTAATCTGGCAAAGTCTTGTTTATTCTTTTGCCTTCCTTTGTAGGATGATTTTCTTAGGAGTTAAGTGCTTTACAGACAGCCCATCCTTGACTGTTTATCTGCAGCTCTCAAACATGTTCTTTCTCTAATTAGTTATTTTCTTACCTTTATATCCCATGAGATCTGAGAGCTGTTGGAATCAGGAACACATTTTATTTACTCAGTGCCCAGTGCACTAACTAGTGCAGACACAATAAGCATTTGTTAAATGGATAAATGACCACCATGGACCCTGTGAAATATGCAGAATTACCTGAGAAATTTACTTTTTAAAACCTCTTCGGAAAATTTTAAAATCATAAAATATTTATTGAACAATTGAGATCCAATTTCCTTTTGCTGTGAGTTACTGAAATAGAGATCCTCTCTGTGTGTGTGTGTATGTGTGTGTGCGTGTAACTGTAAAAGGATTTCAAATGTAAGTGATGCTATGGCTTCCAGCTGTAGTACTTGAGAACATTTCTTGGAAAATGTAAGGTTTGACTTCAGAGTTAAAAGATGAGGATTTGAATTTATATTTGCAAAAGCCCAAGACCTTGTTGTAGTATCTTGCATTCATTAGAGCCATAAAAAGCCAGTAATTGTGATCAACACTCATTTGCAAGTAGAATAAAATGGTGTAGCAACTGCCAACATACAATAGCTTATATAAAGTAGACACTTCAGAAACATGTTAGAAGGATTATTACAAATGAAATAAGTTGCCAGCCTGCCAAGTAAAAGATATTGTCCTTCCTAATGGTAGAAATTATATTTTATAGAGTCATGCTGAGGAAATTAGCATATGAAGATTAAGATATTAGTTAGACTTGAGGATATTACAGATGAAATTTAGCGTAATTATTCCTTAAAACATTAAAAATGAGCTTGAAGAAGCATTATAATTGAGCACAATACTCAGCGTAAGGCTCTCTCAGTTGTAAAATTGCGTTGTTTTTACGTGACATCAATTAAAGTATCTTGCTATTACTCTATTTTACTTTTGTAGCTCTTCAGCCATCTCAACCTGAGCCCATCAGATGTCTAACTAACGTTACCTAGTATCCCATTTCTGGTGTGACGTTATAAACCAGTTATAGTGCTACAGCTTGCCATTCCCCAGATCACAACTTGAAGGGAGAATCTGAAGTTTCTACTGGAGGTTACTAGCTCTGAGCAACTTTTATTTTGCCTATAGCTATAAGGATACTGTTGTTTTGAAGAATTATATCAAATATAATTATAAGGGGTAACTTTGTATTTCCCAATCTAACATGCAGACAATGGAAGTAAATTGATACTGTTGAACTGATTGAACTAAAATTGAATTAAAACTTCATTGTAAACTGCAATTCTAAATGCAACCTAGTATCACTATGAATTTTCACTGATTTGCTCCAACACTTAGAGAACTCTACTTAAATTGAGGATTAAACCACACTAAGAAGTAAATAGTTACAATTATGTCATTCATCAGGATGCAAGGTCTTCAAAGCAATGACTAGTCAGCTTACAAAAACATCCACTATCCAAAAAGCCAGCAATTGTGATTAATGCAGGCTTGCTTCTGAAGGACTATAATCAGGCAAAGAAACAGAACAGCCTTTTACAAATAGCAAGTGCTTCCCAAGGGATATCTAGCTGAATCCTCTGCTTTTAAACCCTTAGTAGGAGGAGACAGATCAGTCTCCTTTGGGGCATCCTTAGAAGTCAACTCCGGTTCTGCATTCAGTAGACAGTTCAGACCCCGTGCTGTGTCTCTGATTTTGTAGCTTTGGAATCCTTAGTTGAATGTTAGGGCAAGGGAACCTGATCTCCCATCCCTCAATTCAGGATGCACCCTAGGATGGGCTGCTCTATGTCATATCTGTCAATAGAAAGTGAGAATTTTTTGCAACACTTGCTTAGTAGTGGTCATAGTACTGCTAAGACAGTTGACCCTCATGTGTGCAAAAGATTGGTTCCCAGAGTCGGTGGGTACCAAAATCCACAGTTGCTCCAGTCTTGTATGAAAAAACACTGCATTTACTTATAATATATGTCCATCCCTGAGTAGTTTAAATCATCTCCAGATTTTTTTTTTGTTAAGTACTGGAGACTGAAATTAGGGCTATATGCTTGTCAGCTAAGCACTGAGCTCCACCCCCAGTTCCAGATGACTTCCAGCTTCCGATATAACATAAATACTATGTAAATAATGTTTTGTTGTACTGACTTGTGTAGAGAGCAATGACAAGAAACAAAAAGGTCTGTATATGTTCTGCATAGATCAATTTTTGAGGTTTTTAGTAAGTTTTCATGTAGCCGAGGTTGGTCTCCAACTCTCTGTTTAGAAGCCGGTCTTGAACTCTTGTTCTTCCTGCCTCCACCTCCCAAGTGCTGGAACTGTAGACAGATGGCATCATGCTCAGCTGGGTACAATTCTTTTCAAGTATTTCTTGATCTGTGGTTAGTTGAATTTGAGGGTGTAGAACACACAGATACACTTTAGAGTTGTTTCACTGTGGAATCCTGCTCTGTTATGCACTTTAAACTTGTTACAGACTTATTCTATGTGAGATACTAAGACGTAACTCACACAGCCCCTTTCTGAGACATCTGGAGATCTTCAAATAGTGAGGATCACCACCACAACTGCTCAGTGAACTTTGTCTTCAATTGGTAAGGCGCTTGACCAAGACACATGAATACATAGTCAACATAGAGCTAGACAGATAATAAAAATTACATATGCTAACTGTATCCTGTTCTCCCTGTGGAGTCAATGAACAGTTCCTAATATAGACATAGCCACTCATCATGCCAAGTAATGTAAACCAGCTCCAAACTCTCTATCTTGGAGATGTGTTTTCCCTTCTGCCGACTGAACAACTGTCTACCCTCCCCAAATGTCTAAGACTGACAGGTGGCTTCTGTGCTGAGGAGGTACTTTAAATGTTTTTAAAAGATTTGGTTTTTCAATGTGTTAATGTGCACCATGTGTGAGCAGGAGCCTGTGGAGGTCAGAAGATTTGAATCCTCTAAAATTGGAATTACCGTTGATTGAGAGAGGGTGCTGGGCCCTTACTTGAACCTGGGATCTCTGTAATAGCCCTAAGTGTGCCTAACCAGGAGGCCATCTTTCCAGGATTCACCAGACTCAGATTCATCATCCCCAGGAAGTTTTCAGACTTGCTTACATGATATGCTCAATGGTGTCCAGCACTGTCTTGATCTGTCTTTTTTTCTCCCCCCTGGCACGGGTGCTGGGAACAGAGCACGGCATGGATCCTCTGTAAGATAGCACACACTATCTCCAGCCCATAGTTGGAGTTCCATGTTTCAATCCAGAGCTCTGGAAGTTTAGACCTCAGTCCTAGAGCCCTTACTTAGCATATAAGAAACCATAAGTTCAATCTACAGTTTATAAAAGATAAATATTTTACTTTTCCATGGTCTACAAATTCTTCAATCGTCTTTCTTAGATTTTAGTAATGCTTTTAGTTATGACTTAAGACAGATTTCTAGTGGATGGGACAAAATTCTTATTTTCAGTCTTCAATTAACTGTAATTACAACAATAATATTCTTTTCAAGTGTTCAGCTCCAAAGACCTGGAGAAGACCTGATGGCCAAACCATTGAAATGGACACACAGTTCACTATAAGAGCCAGAGAGTTGCAAAGCATCTACAAGTGTATCATAATGAAAGACCTTTCTCAGGATGAGAGGCTGGACATTCTCCTGACACTGAAGCACACAGTGAAGGTATGTCTACTGTCACACTATGAGGTTGTGTCCACTGTCACACTATGAAGTTGTGTCCACTGTCACACGGTGAAAGTGAAGGTGTATACATTGCCTCTTGGGCTTCAAGTCAAGGTCAACATCAATAAAAAGGTCAGCAGGATACTGGAATCAACAAGTTTTTTCCCTTATGAAATTATAAAGTTATTAACAAATGCTTGCATATGTGAAATTGTATAAACTGCTAAATTATTTTGGTAAATTTGGGGATGGATATGGCTTATGAATTAATCCTTAACAAAAACACAAAATCTGTGCACAAAGTTGTGGGTCTGATTTGCAGCTTTGCAAAAATTATATATGTATTTGATGACATAATAATAAAATCTAAGCATTGCATATTCAAATGCAAATTCACCTTTATATAGCCACTTGGGTGTATGGTTTAAAAAATAATAGAAGCCAGGCAAGCTGTGATTTTAAAACTGGAATGAAAAAGGAACAATTATGGTCTACATTTTGGGCAGTTTTCAATAAAAAGCTGTCTCCAGTCACTACACATTTTATTTTATCTGTTGTATTGTGTGCATGTGTTTGCACATGTGCGTCACAGTGCGCACGCAGAGGTTACAGGGTAACTTTTAGGATTGGTTTTCTCCTTCCTCCATCTGAGTTGGATAGATGGAAGACAGGTCATCATGCTCGCATTCCTTACCCACTGAGCCATGAAGTAAGTATGTTTGCTTCCCCTTCCCCACATTATTAATTCTGCTTTTAAATAAAAATCAGATAGTGGATCTCATGGGTCAGGTTTCCTTCAGACATAGACTCGGAGAAGGATCTGAATTCAGAATTTCCCCGGGCATACAGAAAATAGACAGGAATAATGTTCGTGTTCAGAAGAGGAAAGCTTGGATCCGTCATTGGGACCCTAAGAGCCGGCGCAATCGCGTCAGCCTCACCAGCACCCTGAAACTGAGCCTGCTGTGAGGATTTGCCCGCTGTCAGAGCAAGGGGCAAGACTGTTCACTTATCTCACTGAATTAAGGGTGCACGTTTGCCCTGGCAAACTAAGTCTCTGGAAGCAGCACTCACAAATGACTGAGTCGAGGTTGTCTTCCCACGACTCACCAGAAGGGGGCGAGTGAGAGCTTCCAGTCCGGCTACAGGACAGTGGCAGCAGCGGCTTGAATTCCTTGCTTGGCGATCAGTTCCGACGATGTGGATAGAGTTTTTTCCTGAATAAAAATATAGTAGAGAGGTTAATGAGCAAAGTATATAGCCTGTTGTGCTTATAGGCATCAAGGCCACAACAGGTTCTCCTGTTGTCCCTCTGCTACTCATTTTAATGTTTCCTCGCCCTGGATTAACACTGATGGTTTCATAACCTTGCAGTCAGTGGGGCTTAAGAACTCTGGACAACAGGACGATCGATACGCTCTTCTCTCAAAACTGTGGAGGTGTTTACCAGGAGATGCCCAGACCTGAGCGCCAAGCACATGATTCCTTGTGCCAGCGGGTTGTAACACCTCCAAGTCTTTAGGGAATCCGAGTCAGTTCCCTCTACAAGGATGTGGACACTGTCCTCTTCAGAACTCCTGACCTGAGGAGAGTTAGAGCTCAAAGGAGCAGCGTATCCTCTACCAGAAGCAGTTTTTTAATGTAGGAATTAGGACCTCTAAATTTGAATTGCCCAAAGTTCAAGGCACAGGAGGCAAAATATCTCCAAGAAGCAAGCGAGACTGTCCCCGCCCCCCACCCCCAGGTACTTTCAGAGGCTTCCACGTGGTCTTCCTGGTTACATTACCTCATAGCTCAAGGTAATAAGAGTAAAGGAGGCCGTGCCAACTGCAGCATATTCCATTCCAAGTACATAACCCCAGAACAGACTAACAAACTCTGACTCTTTCTCTGAACCTGCTGTATCTCTCCTTTGAACTCGACCTAGGCCAGAAATCCATCTACTTTTCATTTGCATTTACTCCCGATTCACACAAAAATCCTCAGGCTTTTCCCTCCCTAATTAATTAATTATTTCATTTAGAATATTCCTGAGGTGACACCTGACACCATGGCTTTGGGCTAATATAGTAGTTATCTTCAGCCAAGATAGCCAGGTTTCAGAAGTGGGCAATCCGAGGGGGAGGGGTAGAGCGCATTAGTGAAGAATTGTTATCTGCTGCATGCCTCAGCAGTGCTCCAGTTCTGACACGTGAGGGTCTGGGAAGCACACTCCATTTGCTGCAAGGTATATGCTTCCCATATTCCTAAAGGGGGGCATTCCAGTATCCCTAGGACCAATAGGATTCTTGCATTTGACGGCTCAGAATGAAAGTCATCTTGGGTATGCATCATTGGAGTTGATGGGAAATTAAATGAGGGAATTAGCGACAACACCTGGTTTCTAAGTTGTGTTTTGAGTTCTTGAAGATAAGTTCTTGGCAGCTTCCCCCTTTGTGACTTAATTGTGACATCAATTGTTTATGAGTGATCATCTTTATGAATTGAAGTTTGGACACAAGTAACGATTGAATAACTAACTGTGCGGTCAGTCAGTTGTGTCGTTAATGTGACCCACAGTTTCAAGCAAGAACATAAAGACACTTCAATAAAAAACAGTGTTTGAATAAACATAACAACTGGAAAAATACTGGCTATATTTAACCCAATCCAACCAAACCGCTGATGACAAGCTTGAGAATTTTACAACGTAACGTGTAGATGCCCATTTGGGTTCTTTGCCCCTTAACTACAAAGAACTCTTCTGTTGAGTAAAATCAGAGCCCCATCACACAATGATCTTCAGACACTAAGAATTAGGTAATTGGCTCACTCAGAGGGGATGCTGCCTTTTCTCTGCGCTACCTTTGCAAAGATGTTGGTGCTGCAAACAGCCTTGGCAGAACCCTCCTTAGATAGCAAGAGAGAAGTAAAGGTGAGAGGCGAGAAATAAGGATGTTTCTAGAGGGTCATGTAAAGACCAGGTTGGAAAAAAGAGTGCGTGAAGGAAATCCTCCTACCTGACAATCAGAACCAGTTCCTAGTCAACCAAAGAGACCAGGGATTCTCTTGGTCTGAATTCATTTAACCTAAACTATTTGGATGAAATTTATTTAATTATATTTTGAAGAAAGATAAAGGTGTAAACATAACTAATTCTGACTCTATCGACTTAAGACAACCTTAAATAAGCTACTTAAACATGTATAGTTATATTTGTCCACTCAGCTATACACTAAATATATAAAGGACAAAGAATTTTAGACCTGAGTATACTTTAGAATCACCTAGAGTTTCAGAGACAAACAGACAGACAGATAGACAGACAGACAGACAGACAGACACACACACACGAAGGAGAAGGGGAGTGAGGGAATGGGACAGGGAAAGAGAGAGAGACAGACAGACAGGCATACACACACAGATGGGGAAGGGAGGGAGAAAGACAGAGACAGACACACAGAGGAGAGAGTGAGACAGAGAGACAGACCGAGACAAAGAGAGACAGACAGCTTAATTGTGAATATGTGACTATATGTAAAAATAAGGTCTAGATACCATTTTAGAGACCCAGAATTAGATCCTTAGGCATGAAAGCAGTATTAACAAAAATCTATTCGGATTTCCCCAAGGCCAATCTAAAATGCTCTTAGGGTAAGACACCACTGTTTTCGACTTTTAAATTTATTAATATTGCCAAGTATCTAGAATAAGTATGAAAGAGATTGTTCTACAATCACTCTCTTTACCTTTTGTCTCCTGCAGATAGTATTCCATCCGTTTTCGCCCAGATAGTGGAACGGACTTAACTCTGCTTCCCTGCTTATGAATACTGTCCTCAGCCCTTAACTCTTACCTGAAGTTTCTGTTCAAACTACTCAGTTTCAGTACTTTACTAAAACATGTTGAATGATAAAATAGGTGTGTGGAAAATAAATAAATTATTTAGCCACGTTGAACCGAGCATTGCAAAATTGCTAAGCTATGTATTTTGTGTCCCTCTCTGCCCTTTTGCCTCTCTCTGGGCCCGTCTGCACCCCCTGTGCCCGTCTGCACCCCTCTGTGCCTGTCTGCACCCTCTGTGCCCGTCTGCACCCCTCTGTGCCCGTCTGCGCCCCTCTGTGCCTGTCTGCACCCCCTGTGCCCGTCTGCCCCCCTCTGTGCCTGTCTGCACTCCCTGTGCCCGTCTGCACCCCCCTGTGCCCATCTGCACCCTCTGTGCCCATCTGCACCCTCTGTGCCCATCTGCACCCCTCTGTGCCTGTCTGCACCCCTTGTGCCCACTGCACCCCTCTGTGCCTGTCTGCACCCCTCTGTACTCGTCTGCACCCCTTTCTTTCCTCATCTTAGACTTTCTTTGGTGTCCTTGAAGTAATTACCAATGGACAGTCACTTTCATGGGTGTCTTTTCCTTTATTTTTCTTAATGATTTTGCTTTCTCTGTGTAGCCTGTAAATAATTTGGTTCAGTGTTTTTACTTTTTACCTTTAGTGAAATTACACTGAGTGAAACAGTTTGTATCCAGTTCACTTTGCTGACTTCATAAGGTTTAAGCATTAAGATTTACAGCTATCGTATAGTTTACTCATTTCCATAAAGCCCATTATATTGGTAAACTATGATTTATTTATATATTCAATTTGCTTATGAATATTTAGGTATTTCTAACCTTTGGCTACCGTGAACAATAGCTTTTTAGATGCATTTCTCTAAAGCACCTACGTAAAGAATCGCTGCGTTATAAGTTCCACATTATCAAGCCACCTATTATTTAATGTCAGTTCGGTCCCCAGTTGGTTGTACCAAATTTTACTCCCGTCACCTTTAAAAATGTTTTGGAATGTGGATTCCAGTTTGTTTGGGTGGTGATTTCAAAAATAGTGATTTAAATAATTATACTGAGCACTTCTGTGTTTTATATAGGAACACGAATGTAAACTGACCCAAGAAATCCTAGAACTGATTGACAGAGAAGTTGACCTAATGATGAGAGGAGTCAAGCCTCATAATCTTGAAGGACTCAGAAAAAGAATTACGACGCTCTTTTTCCACTACATCAAAACCCCCCTGTTCAATCCTGAAGTGGCAAGATACCTGAAGGTACTCCTCTTCCCGCACTCGTTTTCAAACCCCACGGTGTCGCACTGTTATTTGAAAGACATTCAAGGTTCACTTCTATGCTTTATTACAAATCTAACTAAGACCGTCCACTCGGTGAGACCTTTGGGTTTAGTGATGCCGATAAACTAAACTTTCCCATTAACCTCTTCTGCACAGGAATTTTCAGCCTTGAATTCTTTTCTAAGAATCAAATTGATTTTCCAGTTGCTGCACAGGATTAAAGATGCTGTGATCTCTCACGGCCCAGTTTTTGATCCCATCTGCCTGCTGTGCTCTGTTTGCTCCAGCCAACTTCTGTTCGCTTTCAGAAACTGAATTTCTCTCTCTCTCTCTCTCTCTCTCTCTCTCTCTCTCTCTCTCTCTCTCTCTCTCTCACACACACACACACACACACACACACACACACGAGACCTCAGAGAGAGCTGGCCTTTCCACCTCTACAATTCTCCCATCGTGTCTTGTCTGCCTTCCTTTAGCACTTAGCGTGAAAGTATAAGTATCAGTGACTAGATGCATGAAGACATGCAGAGATTGTTGAACTGTTTACCTATCTGACCAGCACCAAGAAGACTTCCTGTAACAGAGATTGACAGCTGTTTGGTAGCCTCATCAATGCTTGGTGTTAGCAGTTTTTTGTTCAGGGAATTCTCACCAAATGTGTAGTGGTATCTCATAGTTTAGTGTATATTTTCCTAATAACTAATAATTCTACAACTCCTTTCATATACTCATTTGACATGAACATGTTTTTGATGAAACTCCCGTGTTTTTCTCTTTTACCACCGCTTTGTTTTGAATGGATTATAAATTTTCTGTGTTAAATTTTGAGAACTTGTAATATATTCTTTGCATAAGTTTTCAGAAATGTGCATTGAAAATATTTCTTTCTATGGCCTGTTTTCATTTTAATTATGTCTAACATGATGAAAGTTTTGATTTTGATGAAACTTCATTTAACCTTTTTCAAAATGGATCATGAGGAGGAAGGAGAGAAAATGACACCCACAGCTTACAGTTCCTATAACCAAGCAGCAGCCCAGCAGGGCTACAGTGCTTACACCGCCCAGGCAACTCAAGGATGTGCACAGACCGCCCAGGTGTATAGGCAACAAAACTATGGAACCTATGGGCAGCCAGCCTATTGATGTCAGCTATACCCAGGCTTATACTACTGCCACGTATGGGCAGACTGCATATGCGACTTCTTAATGGACGACCTCCTACTTTATGCCTCTCCCACTACCCACCAGGCACACAGCCAGCCTGTTTAAGGACATGGCACTGTTGCTCATGACACAAACCAATGCTACAGTCACCACAACCCAGGCCTCTTATGCAGCTCAGTCTGCATATGGCACCCAGCCTGCCTACCCAGCCTATGGTCAGTAGCCGGCAGCGACCACACCTACAAGACACAGACTGGTAACAAGCTGGCTGAGGCTAGTCAACTTCAAGCTAGCACAGGGAGTTATAACCAGATCCATCTAGGATATGGATAGAGTAACTGCAGTTATTCTCAGGTACCTGGGAACTATCCCACGCAGCCAGTTACCACACCATCATCCTATCCGTCTACCAGCTACTCCTCTTCACTGCCGACTAGTTACCATCAGAGCAGTTACTCTCAGCAGAAAGCTAATGGGCAACTTGGAAGCTATGGACAGCAGAGTAGCTATGGTCAACAAGACAGCTATGGGCAGCAGCTTCCCACCACTTACACCCCTCCCCCATCAGACTGGATCCTACAGCTAGGCTCCAAGTCAACACAACCAACAGAGCAGCAGCAACAGGCAGCTGGGTTCATTACTACAGGACCATCTCAGTAGCATGGGTGTTTATGGACAGGAGTCTGGAGGATTAATGCACAGGAGAGTTCTGGAGCATGAGTGCCCTGATCACTGGGGCAGGGGAAGAGGGGGTTTGATGGTGCAAGTATGAGCAGAGGTGGGTGGGCAGGAATGGAGTGGGCTATGGAACGGGAAGTACTGGAGAGTGAGGTGGCTTCCATAAGCCTGGCAGATCCATAGATGAAGGGCCAGATCTTGATCTAGACCTTCCTATATACCCTGATGAAGACTCCCACAACAGTGTTAAAAGGACAACGGGACTCTGGATCACCTGGCAGACTTCTTTAAGCAGTGTGAGGTTGTTAAGATGAACAAGAGAACTGAGCCACATCTACCTGGATACGGAGAGAGGAAAGCCTGATGGTGATGCCACAGTGTCCTATGAAGATCCGCCATCTGCCAAGGATGCCACAGAATGGGTTGATGGAAAAGATTTTCTTCCTTTTTGAGACCTTAAGATTTATTTATTTTATGTATGAGTGCTTTATCTGCTTGTATCCCTTTATGCCGGAAGAAGGCATCAGATCCTCCTGGAGTTGGTTGTGAGCCACCATGTGTTTGCTGGGAATTGAACTCAGGACCTCTTAACCACTGAGCTGTCTCTCTAGCCTGGGAAAGCTTTTTTTTTTTTATGCAAACTTAAAGATTCTCTTGCCAGAAAGAAGTCTCCAGTGAATAGCACGTAGGGTGAGATGCCACCTCGTGAGGGCAGAGGGTGCCACAGCACTTCGTGGAGGTCCTGCTGGTTCAAGAGGTCCTAGAGTTGCATGGGAGGCTGTGGAGGAGACAGGGGGCTTCTCCTCAAGTGGATTTCAGGGCTCCTCTGGAAGAGGAAATGTCCAGCACTGAGCTGGAGACTGGCAATATCCCAGTCTGTGCTGTAAAAACAAGAACTTCACCTGGAGAAGAGAATTCAGTCAGTGTAGGGTCCCTAAGCCCAAGGGCTTCCTCCCACCACCTCTTGGTGGTGACTGACATCCAGGTGGCCCTTGTGGCATGCAGGGAGGAAGAAGTGGACTTATGGATCCTGGTTGTCCTGGAGGAATGTTCAGAGGTGGCCGAGGTGGAGACAGAGGTAGCTTTAGAAGTGGCTTTGATGTGGACCCAGGTGACTTTGGTGGAGGAAGGTGAGGTGGTCCTGGGGGACCTCCTGGACCATTGATGGAGCAGGTGGGAGGAAGAAGAGACTGACATGGAGGACCTGGCAAAGTGAATAAAAGCGAGTACCATAGGATGGTAGAGACCCACCAAGCTGCACAGATTAATTTTTTTTTTTTTTTTGGTTTTTCTAGACAGGGTTTCTCTGTGGCTTTGGAGCCTGTCCTGGAACTAGCTCTTGTAGACCAGGTTGGTCTCGAACTCACAGAGATCCGCCTGCCTCTGCTTCCCGAGTGCTGGGATTAAAGGCATGCGCCACCACCGCCCGGCACAGATTAATTTTTTTAAAGCAGAAAAGTTTTAAATTTGTAATTTCATATTTATAATATTGACCACAAAATTATGACTGTTCCTTGTCTGTACTTCAGTTACTAGTATTTTCATCATTTCTGAAGAAATATTAAAACAAGTAAAATGGTAAAAAAATAATTTTAAAAAAAGGATCATAATTTTTTTTGTACTTAACAAATCAGTCTAAAGCAAGGGAGCAAGAGCTGCCTTCTGTTTTACCCTAGAATTTTGGCACTCTAAGTTGTATAACTGGGACTTTGAAGCATTTTTGTTATTTCTCTTGCACTACAAAGGGTAGTCACAGCCATTTTCTTGTGTAGTTTTGTCAACTGTTTTCATATTTTTTTTATAAAAAAATCAAATCTTGACGGAATTGTCATGACTCCCTTGTCACATATGACTTCACTAATGTGTGTTTCTGGCCAACACTGGCTTGCTCGGAGTTGCCTCCCTGCTTGCAGTGAAGAGAGGTAAATGATACTTTTCAAGACACTGGACATAAGGCGATGGAAGATTGCGATTTCCAGTAGAAGAAAAACAAAAGGAACAAGTCTAACCCGGCGCCATTGGCCCTGAAAGAGTGGCTGAGATACAGCACAAGGGAAGAGAACTAGCGGTGGCGTCCCCAAGGGCACTGGTGCAGTAGCAGGGAATGATTACTCTCAAATGGAGAGTGGCTTTATTCATTCTTAAAAAACCACAAACTTAAAACCGAGACACTAAAGGATCAAACTGTTATAAGTAAGTTAAATGTGCCTCAGAAAAATTACAAGGTTGTTGATAAGAATAAGAAATATTTTACCTGCTCAAACAGAAAGCAAAACAAAACAAAAAGATCAGCCGACTTGTGCACAGCACATATTTATACATACAAAGTATGCTAACTTTGAAAGTGTATATATTTTCAGGATAAGAGGACCGCATACCAATGAAAATTTGTAGTGCAGGTAATCCAGCATTTCAAAATTCCCCTGTTATTGTCTCCTCAAATTCTGCATCAAAAAGAGCTTCAAGGCTGTTGACTGAGATAGTACAATGTTATGGACTACACCAGCCAGGATTTCATTATTATCCCCGTTTTCTCAATGTTCCCCTAATGATAAAAGCAATCAGACAATAGAAAGTAGTTTAGAGAACACAATGTCCACATTCCCAAAAGATGGGTTATGAATGTTTGTTATCATTTAAGGGGAGGGAGTTGGTTACAACTTGCTATTGGTCATAATCAGACAACTGGCTTAAAAAGATTTAAATTGAAATATCTCTTTATAAATAAAAAGAGGATATGATATAGAAATAAGATAAAAGTATATTTTTAATCTACTTTAATCCAAAAACCACAACTCTTAATCTTAAAATATTTTACATTGGTATGGATTTTGGTTTATTGAAACAAAATTATAGTTAATTTCATTATTCTAGTGTACATTTCTATTTTCGCTTTGGGTATTGTTCTTATGCAGCTCATTTAAAAGTATAAAGTATATAAAAATACAGGTTAGTAGTTAGTCATCTATAGTTATCAAATTTATAGTCACATTAGGTATGTTTTCAAGGTTAAAAGATATTTTACATATATACATGGTCTTTAAACACTTCAAAGACCTATAGAATATGGCATTTAAAATATTTAATAACATGAGGCTATTCTTTTTTTTTTTTTTTTTTTTTTTTTTTTTTATTCATTTCTTTTTTTTTTTTTTTTTTTTTTTTTTTTTGTCAAAGCCTCTGTTTATTAGGGACAGGGTAACAACTTATATACCCCCCTGAATGAGGGCTTGGGGAGCAGGGCACAGGAGCATGGAGTCTGGCCGCGTGGTCCCAGTCACGTAACCTACATCCGGTCAGGTAGGCCAAGAAGTCAGGAGTTGCCACACCTAGTTCCCCTGGATAGCTGGAATTTAAGGCAGTTCCGCTATCAGATTATGTTCGGTTAGCAATTAGCGAATAGCTAATTGGGTGTGGGGCAGGTTTTGCCAATAGGACCATTCTTAACATAATTATGGGTTTGGGGTTCCCTGCAGGCTCCCCAAGGTGATGGTTTCTGTAACAATCTTTAGGGGGGGGAAACGGCTCCCAACATATTCCTCCTTTCTTATATAAAGGCAAGTAGTTATAGGTGGAGGGCACCAAGACAGAGTCAACCATGGAGTTCTTCTAGTTTTTTTTTTTTTTTGTAGATACAGTTTTCTGAATGTCTTCCCTGATCAAACCTGATTTTCTTTAACCCAGAATGAATCCACATCTTCTTGTGTCCTGTAGAAATAAAAGCATAGCCTCTCCCCCAAAGCAACACACATTTTGACTTATATTTTGAAGTCAAGATATTTTTAAAATATATAGGCTGGTTTAATTATTATCCAGTGTCTCTTAGTAACTAATAAATTTAAAGACAACCCAATAACATACAGAAGTAAGACTCTCTATATTTCCCATCTTTATGTGCTTTTTTTCCTTTTATATTACTTTTTTCCTTTATAACAAGTTTGTTTTATTATTTTAAAATCATTCATTTTTTACGACTATCTAATCTTTTTTTTCTCCACCAAGCCTTTGTACATTTTTAAATATATTGCAACCTGTTAAAAAAAAAAAAAAAAAAAAAAGAATAAGAAATATTCACGATTAAAGTAAAATTCATGTCTAACATTCAAAAACTTATAAACATATATACAAAATGTGACAAATAAAAAAGTATCTAAATCATTATTCAGAGCTGGCCTAATTCTGACAAATGTTGGAATTAGCTGAAAAAGACATTTGATCAGTTGTTAAGAATTTTTGAGATTTTTAAAAATTACGTGAAGATACTGAAGATACAGTGTGAAATTTCTGAAGAAGAAACCTACCACACTTAAGCTGAAAAAATGATACAATGTTAAATCAAGTAGAGATTGGTGATATTGATAAAGAAAAAATCACTTAGCTAGAAGACAATAAAACCCATGGCACATATGGAGACAGAATGAAAACCAGGATTAGCGTCACCGCTGTGGGCAGAGCTCGGGTACCTTAGTATGTGCCGGAATCTCAAACTAGAGGAGTGTGAAGGAAAGAGGGAACGCTTTGCCAAAATCATGGTCAGCGTTATTCTGAATAGGAACGAAAAGTAAGCCTGTAGACAAGCCAGGGAAGCATGAAGTACAAGGAGCAAAGGAAGCAACACCAAACCACACCAATGGCCAGAGAGAAAGAGCAGCTCGTACACAGCAGGACAAAAACAAGGACGGCGACAGATTCCCCACTGGAAAGATGGCAGACGGAAAGACAGCCGGACGGCCTTTGCCACGCTCCCAGGTCAACAGCAGCAAGATAAACCTTACATTCAGCCTCTTGCACGTCAGTTCATTTAGTTTCCTTCCTCACCACTCAGGAAACAACTTTCAGTATAATATCGAATGAGCTCACTGAGTGCAGAGAGCCATCCCTTGTTCCCAGGAATAGACAAAATAAAATATTTTAAAAAATGTAATAAGAGTCGATAACTTGATTTTCTAATTACCCTGCTATCATCTCTTCAGGGTTACAGAGTAACACGGAGTTTTAATACTTTGGTAAGGAAGATGAATCTTGCTTGAAATTTAAATCTTATACAGAATAGGCAGTTAAAAGGAAATTGGGACTTTTTAAAGTCACCGATTTTAGAGTTAATTCTAAGCAGTCTTCAGTGTTTCTGTTTAGTATGCGGTTTGGAGTTTCATCATCATCTTTTTTTTTTTTTTATTTAGGTCCCTCAAGACCCACTGAAGTTTTATGATAAGATTTACTTTTGCCACAGCTGCCAGCTGTATTTGCCGTCCGTGGAATTTTCTGTGTCGCCCACCTCACATCGTGTGTACCGCTGCCGTCACTGTGTGAACCTTCAGAATGAGATCCAAAAGCGGGAATCGTTTTTGAAGTACAAGTGTCTGCTTCAGCGGCTCTACTTCTCAGAAGCTGACTATGGGGATGACGCTCAGATTGCTTTCCTCATGCAGGTATGATCTATGAATGGTGCCAGTCATGACACGCGCTGGTCAGAGAGGCTGTCGTCTAAGGGGCTGTACTGACATGAAGTTTGATCCATTTGAATATAGATTTGTCTGGGGAACATTACATAGGCTTTCCCAAAGCAGTCCTGGGTGTCACGCAGAGATGTGCCCTTGGTGTTTAAGTTCTATACTATGCTCTGAAAATTCACTGGTACATCAGACGTCACATCTTAGAAAGGAAGGCAGATGTTTAAGAAGAGTGACAGCAAGGATGATGGAGTATGCTTGCTTTAGGAGACTGGCAGTCACAGTCAGAGAATGAAATGTCCCACTGCAGAATTCATGTGGGCGATGTTGAAAGATGACAAATTTTGGGCTGTGGTACAAGAAAGGAAAGTCTTTTGAGTACCATTCCCCTTTAAAAATTCATTCAACAAGACTTAGTTGTTTTTCCAATTCATGTGATAATATTGAAACCATTTATTTAGAAGAAAATAAAATTACTGTTAAACTTATTTTGGCGTGTAGCTCCAAGATATTAAGTACTTGACCGAGAACATCTGGGCATCCCAGTCCATCCTCAGCGCCTGGGATGATCTCAACGACCTGGTCATGGTCAGGTGGGACAAGAACGTGGAGTGGTCTCCCTGGAATTGCATTCTTCTCACCAAGGATGAAGGGGCTGCTCATCTCAAGCTAGAGAATATTGAGCAGGTAAGATGCTGCCCTCTGAAAACTTAACTCAGCAAATAGGGTTATAGCTGGCATTTTGAGTGCCCTTTAATATACCCATGACAGTCTAAAGAGTTTCTGTTGAATCAAGAGACTCATATATGGGGCGACAATAGCAAAATATGTAGATGGTGTGTTTGTTTGTCAGGTGTGAAAATTAGAAGGATGATAAGTATATGGTGCGTAAAGATGAGAGATTTAAACATGTAAGTATACAACATCATCTTGCTTTCGCCTAACAAGTTCAAGCATATCCATTTCACAGCAAGTTCTGTGAAGGACTTGGTTTCTTTTATGTGTTTCTATACATTTAGTACCTATATTAATGACTGTAGAAGACCAGAAGTTTGATAAATATTTGTCAAATAATATTTATTTGTGTGTGTGTGTGTGTGTGTGTGTGTGATTGTGTAGCACAGCTGGTGGAATGTTATCTGGTGCATCCACTATGGAAATCGGTATGGAATTCCTCTACATCCTAGTAATGGAACTACCATACGATGCAGCTATGATACTTCTGAGTATATGTCTAATGGAATCCAAGACTGAATACCACAGAGAGACCTGTGCACAGTTTTCTGTGGCACTGTTCACCACAGACAAGATATGGAATTAACCCAGGTCCAACCAACTGATGAATGGATATACATACATATGCTTGTGTTGTGAATTAGAGTTTTATTCAGAACATAGTGTTAAAGTAAGGCAGACGTGAAAAGATAAATAGCATCTGCTTTCTTCTACATATGAAAGCTAAAATTTGAAAATAAAAACCACATAAAAGTATTTCAGGAGAGGAGGATTCAGCAGTGCCTGAAGAAGAAGCGAAGAGGTGGGATGAGCAGTAGTAGCCAAGAATATGGCATTCTTGTCTGAAGATGCCAGGATGAAACTTATTGGTTTGTACATTAACTTAAAAACATAAGTGTATTGACATTTCATTTGTATTTTAAGAAATAAAACTTGCCAGAGAGTGAAACAGCTCCACTGGTCAGCCTTACTGACCAGGCAGTGTTGACACACACCTTTAATCCCAGTAGCCACACTAGTTGCCATAAAAAATGGGCAGTGCACGCCTTTAATCCCAGCCTAGAGAGGAATATAAAATGGGAGGAGACAGCTCTCAGACACAGTCTCGTTCTGAGATTCTTGGAGGCAGGATCACCAATTCAGACTGGGGTAGAGGTAAGAGCCAGTGGCTGGATGTTTCATTTTTCTGACCTTCGGGTTGAATCCCAGTATCTGAGTTTTTATCAATCATACTATACATAAGCCCCCAAATAAGTAAGTATCTGTATAATGAATAATGTTTATTATCAATATATAAATATTATGGAGCCTAGAGTTTGTTCTTTGATTTATCAGTAGGAGTCTGCCTACAAAAGTATTCAGTTGTCAAATAAATTCTATTCAGACTTTGTGATCCAAACAGCAGCCATACTGATGAGATTCCAGCCTTCATTTGCTTCCATCGAACTAGGAGGGGAAAGGAAAACACAGTGCAAAACTTAACTGCTACTTAATTTCAGCAACTTACAAGATGAAATCTGTAACACATTCTGATGAATAAACTTTAGGGGCCCTTGAAGCATTCCTGGAGGGCTCCACTGACACTCAGCAAGTGCAATTCCAAGAGCCGGCCCAGTTCTCTCTCGATTTATTGTTGTATCTTTAACGCCACATACAAGATGCAGCTAAAAAAGAATAGAGCGATGATTTCAAATGCAACCATTCTGAACAGTGCTGTCCCCAGACGCTCACTGCTGTTTGTTTGTCTGTTTGTTTTTTAAAGGAGAGTTGAGGAAATTACATAAAGAGAGGAAATTCCTTTTAATTTTTGCCTTTTCCAATAATTTTCGGGTTCTAAGAAGCCAGGCAATGAAAAAAAAATCACTCTAGGGATGGAAAGAAAGGGCAGAAAGAAATTGAAGCTGTGTTAAATGTTATATTTAGTAAACTAAGCTGCTTCATAAATATTTAATCACTAGAAGCACAGCCAACACTAGCAATATCATTTCATCTAGGGCCCCGCGATGAAACTGAAATTCATTCCCAAAGCTGATATTTCGGTTCTTCTTCAATTAATCCACACAGCTCCTTTGTGTACCTAATCAAATCACCGAAGTCTCAAATTAAATGTTCCATTCAGGAGTATTTCTAATCTCAGGATGCTAGTCATTCTGCAAGTAGAGCAGAGGCTCTTACACTCGTGTCAAGCCTTTGCCTCTCTCAACAGCCTCCAGGCTGTGACGTCCTGCACACCGTACTGTCTATTTTGTTTTGAATAGTTAGCATTCTTGCAGCAAATCAAAGCATTTCCAGAACCCTCTTAAAGGATATACATACCTGTTTTCCCCAAAGCAACAACAGAGCAAAGAAACAAACAAAGGCAACCACAAAACAGCAATAGTAATCCCCACCATAAGAAATGCTCCCCAACCCTCCACCCCCGAGTATAAGGTGATCTCCATTCCTTGCAGTGAGAGAGAAGAAGAACTTCTGAGTGAGGATATCTCTCATAGCTGGCAAACTGGATGAAGTTAGGCCAGTGACTCCCTAAAAACCGTCTACCATGTCCCAGATTCTTTCCTCTTTGTCACTTCACTGTCAAGCTACGCACATGAAGACTTATTCTCTCTGCATTGTGAAATTTTAAAAATGTGGAGTTAGCAAAAAGAATAAAAGTTACAGTGACCTCATGAAGTAGGATTGGACATATTTGTTAATCCTTTAATGCTTTCATTTTCTTATCTATAGCAAGGAGATGATGCTGTCTCACCCTAGTGAAGTTTTTTTTTAAATGAATAGACCACTGAGTGATCTCCACTTAGTGTCTGGCATTGGGTATGTTGGGTAATAAGTCTGTCTATGAAAGTACCGTGAGCCAGGCAATTCCCACTGCACACTTTCTTGTTCTCAGAGCTTTTTTTGACTTTCCTGGTTGGCCTTATAAAGGTTCTGCAGTGCAGAATGCCTTACTCTCAGAAAATAAAATTTAAAAGAGACACAGGTAGCATTGTGAGTGCGTGAACAGACATCTGATTGAGAGCATTGAGAAGAATAGCTGATGCTTATTAATTTAGGCAGAACTTACTTTGGATTGCTTTGGTGGCATTTCATTTGTATTTTAGTAAATAAATCTTGCCTGAAGATCAGAAAAGTAAAACAGCCACACTGGCCAGCCTTACAGACCAGACAGCAATGACACATACTTTTAATCCCAGTAGCCACATTAGTTTGCCATAGAAACCACGAGGTAGTGGTACATGTCCTTAATCCCAAAACTAGAGAGGATTAAAAAATGGGAGGAGACAGCTCTCAGTTTCAGTCTCATTCTGAGGTTTCCTGGAGGCAAGATCACCATTTTCAGACTGAGGTCAAGGTAAGAGCCAGTGGCTGACTGCTTTGCTTTTCTGATCTTCAGATTGAACCCCAATATCTTTCTCTGAGTTTTTATTACTCATGCTACCATTTGCCAAATACCGTGTAAAGTACTAAGTAGAAAAAGAAAGACAAAGGAATGGAATGAGCGTAAGTTTTCATTGTTTCAGTTGCATTTAGGTTCAACTATAATAAGACAGTGAGCAAATATATCATGGTATAATCAAATCAGAATTTGTGTTGCATAACGAGGCCAGTAGTGGCAGTTCTCAGCTAGGGTGGTGTCTCCACAATGTTTTCAGAAACTCAGCCTCCACCTTTCCCTCGGTGCCCTCTGACCTCTGGCTTTCTCCCTCATGCATATGGGGTCACAGTGAACGATGGTAGCTTCATCAGTGCCATAGCTACCTGCCCAGGCATGGCAAAAGCATCGGGTGGCTTGATACATGAGTCCTTCTAAGAAATCACCTTAACATGCTTTTTTTATCAAATTTGTCCAAATGTAGACATGGGTAAACATATATAAATTTGTCACTTGTTACATGCCACTGGACTAAAACATAGACACCTGAAAACATCCTACCCTACATCAGGTAACTACTATACATACAGATGGAAGGGGGTAAAGGGGAAAGAGTATAGAATTAATAACAACAGTATTAACTGGGCCTAAGAGGGGGGAGGAGAGAGAGAGAGCGAGACTTGTAGACTTTACACTGAATCATTACAAGAACTAATCTCTGAAAGAAAAGAGACATAGTGAGAAGAAAAGGTATTCTAGGTTGAATAAACTGATAAATGTAGCTGTACTAAAATAGTAAGTAAGTAAGTAAATAAATAAAGTCATTCTAAGACATGGCCATGATTCATCTGGCAAAATATATATGTATGGCTTTCCATAGAATTCTATTTTCTTTTATTTGCAGGAATATGGACGCTTTTTTATCCACAAAATCAAGCACAAGCACATCCTGGCTAAAAACTATTTCTCACAGATTCCGGTGCTTGCTTCATTTATGGTTGAAGATAGTGAAGTAGAAGATATCAGAAGTAAATACTGCACAGATAAGCCACCTAAAGTTATAGAAGCCCGAGGGACTGTACTTTAGGGGGTTTCAGGAATACCAATGGTGATGAGCATTTTGATATCTCTTAAGAGAGTAATACAGAGGGCATGTAATATAGAAACCACTTTTATGATTCCATTAGTATTTGTTTTGTTCTGTGCACATGAACCTTTGTTGGATGGTTAGTATTAATCTGTAATTTTGTTTCAGATAAATAGTTAAAGAGAATATTTTAATCTATTTTCATGTTAAATTAAAAAAAAGCCTAAATGCTTTATGCTCAAAATACAACAGCCAAACAAAACCTTGGCTTAACTTTCAATGAAAATAATTTATTTAACATACTTTATGAGTGTAATTATTCTCTGTACATACATGTATTTTGCTATAAGTATTTGAATTATTTTTATTTTTATTGTCTACTCTTGCCTTTTAATTGCATAATCCAAGAAAACAATGTAAACAAACCCAAATCTGCATTGCATGCCATGAAGCCAGGAAAACAGTGGAAATGTTAGTTATGGAGGAGACTTCTTGTGGGAAATGTTGGGATTCTGTAAGAAGTATCAACTTGATGGACTTGATCTCATCAACTGTCAGCCCGCTTCTCAATAAACTCAATAATCACTTTGACTCATATCTGTCTGGAGTATGCGATGAATAGCAATGCATCCAGAGACAGCACACTCCAAATAGCATGATTCAAGAAGGGTTTATTTACAAAAGGACCTGTTCTAAGACATGCATGCTGCAGAGAAACAGAAGGAATAGCATAGAGGTCCAGGGCTAGAGCCACACACACTGCATTCATCCCACAGCCTTCCATGTGCTTGGGTGGGGGGGAGAAGCTAGGGAGCCTGGACAGAGTGGAAAGAAGATAAGGCGATCACTGAGAGGACTGAAATCATTCCAAGATGACTTCAAGAGCCAGAAAAGAAACCCTCAGTTTCACACTTCCGCTTTGCTCCAGTTGCCTTCTTCAATGGGAAAATCTCAAAAGAAGCAAAGAACCAAAGTTCACGTGGCTTTAGAGCAAAGGACAGGGTAGATAATGGTGAAATAGATATGGGGGACTAAATAGAAAACATTGGGGAAGAAAATAACTGAAAATGGAGATAAAATAACTTTTTATTCTTATATCACAGAATTATAGAAAAATATGTATTTCATTCTAATCTTTTCTAAATGATGTTGTCCTTTCAAGTAGGGAGATTAATAAATTTATCATAAATATTTGTTCCATGTAAACATTTGATATTTTAGCAACTTATAGCTATCATATCTACAATTTTTCTTACATAGCAAAATCATGACACCTGTCAATTGCTGTTAAGGAAACAAACACTTAGAAGAAAATTCTATACTACTGTTTCTTTTTTTGATTAATAGTCCAGACAACCTGAGAATTTTTTTAAACAAAAAAATCCAGTTGAGACTAGAATTGAACAAGGCTAATCATTGATATAATGGGAACTACAATCACGGACACAGGCAGGTTTACACAGCAATGTGAATAACCAGATGTTTTCAACATAGCTCAGGAGAATTTGTCTTCTCTGAGGAGAACTGAGAAGGTGGGGAGGGTGAAATAGCCAGGTAGGGCCAAGTGAAGGATTTTTATGAGCTTTCTTGACTCCCCGGTGAAGCCATTGGCTAGAACATTGGCTCTTAGGAATGGAAGGCAAGGAGTAAACAGAGAAGGAAGTAAATGCCCAGAGCCTGGTAACTAAAGGTTTGGATATTCATCTCCCCAGATCAACTTGTTGCTTTCTGTAAAGTTTATATAGCAGTATGATGATTAAATGTGAAGACATGTTAGAGCTGATACTAAGGTAAGGGTCTTGTAGGAAAATCAAGGTGCAAACTGTTATGAATCAGCCTGTACACTGGAGGAGCTGCAGATCATGTCTTTTTTTTATCAGTATGAGAAGAGTATGCATAAAAGTATATTTTATAAGGATTATATAACTGTAAAATATGAAGTGTAAGATAAGTAAAGCTCAATTTATGTTCTTGCCTTGGATACAGGATTTAATGTGTTGTATTGACGCTATGAATATTACCAGATGTACTTAACTGAATCCTATACTAAATATGGCCTCTACCAATAATGGTTGGAATGGAGTGGATCTTTATGTATGTCTTAGGGTTCCTATTGCTGTGAATAGACACCATGACCACAGAAGGTCATAAAGGAAAACATTTCATTGGAGTGACTTACAATTTTAGAGGTTTATCAGTCCATCCTCATCACAGTGGGAAGCAAAGCAGCTGTGACTATGGAGGCCTGCAGGCAGACATGGTGCTGGAGCTGAGAGTCCTACATCTTGACCCAACAACAACAGAAAGTAAACTGAGGCACAGGGTGTGGCTTGAGCATATCTGAGACCTCAACATCCACCCCCCTCCATTGATACATTTCCTCTACCAAGGTCATACCAACTCCAACAAAACCACACCTCCTAATAATGCCACTCCATGTGAGCATATAGGGGCTAATTACATTCAAACTACCACAATGTGTAAACTTTAGATACTGTCTCAAATGATTTCTTAAAACAATTGTTATCTCAGAACTCAAGGTACAGAGGCTGGGAGCTGGCAAGCTTGATGTCAGTGTGGTATGCGTAACAAGTTTCAAGGTACAGTGGACTTCATAGTGAATCACTGTCAAAGAAGAAGGGAAGGAAGAGGGAAGGAAAAAAGGAAGGGTTTGGTTAATAGATTTTTAAAGTCATAGAAAATCTCCGGGATTGCAGGTTCCTATATTGAGGTGATAATAGGAAGAGAATCTGATAATTTGGTTTAGTGGGGATAATATGATGCTTTATGCTAGAATACAGGGTGGTTAAACTTAAATATCAGAGAGTCTTAAGAGCTATAAGAAACCTGAAAGATAAAAATAAACAAGCAAATAAACACAAAGCCAATATTGATGAAAGTTATATAGAAATTGAAGCTTTGAACTCTAGCAGTGAGAATGTGAAATGGTACAAATCTACAAAAATAATATGAAACTTCCTCAGGAATTGGAAGCACCAGGCATGGTGGCTCATACCTGCAATCCCAGCAATCATTCTGAGCACAAAGGGATTATAATGAGTTTGAGGGTCAGCCTGGGCTGCACAGTGAGTTCCAGAGCAGTCTAGACTGTGGAGTGTGACCTTTTCTCAGAAACTGAGAGATTGATCCAGACATCCAATTGCTGGCTAATTAGGATCTTAAATATTGGTTCATCCCAATCCTGTGAAACACTATCTACAATAGCTAAAGTTAGGGAACAATTTCAATGGACAATTACTCATCTTTTTAAAAAGTTCTGCAATCTTCAACTATATTGATGAACCTTGAAGACATTTTTTAAGTGAAAAAAGTCATTCATAAAAATTACTTATAAAGATTCTTTATCTAAGAAAGGGCCCCACCCCCAGTGCGGCCCAGACGCGGCAGAACCCCGGCGTGGCCCAGACGCAGCGGAGACCTGCAGACACCAGTGAGCAGAGGAGGATCACAGGGGCGGCAAACGGTGAGCCTAGTCGAACGGTGAGCCTAGTCGTATCCCTGAAGATCACCTTGTATAGGGAGAGTGCTCTTGCTCCGGGGTTGGACACAGGCAACTGAGCGGGGGCACTCCCCGATCACCTTGACCCCCGGTTAGCCTGCGAGGGCTCCTACTCTGCTGGGGCTGCTCCTCCTCGCTGAGACCTCTCTCTCCCTGGCATATCCCAGAGTGCGCCCAGGGTCCTCCTTCGCTCCCCCACCCACTTCCGCTGGGCGCAGGACCACCAAATTTAACCTGTTTGGGCACTGGATAGGGAGCTCAGAGCAGAGGGCACCGCAAGTTCCTCTGTTTTGGTAGCTGGCCTGCAGAGGGGTAGGCCTTTTCTTGGCGAGGTCCCTGGCAAACCAGGAGCCTGGTCCTGGTCCTGAAGACCCTTCAGAGCAGTGAAAGAGATCTTGGCCAGTGGCAGGACTCAAGAAACGGGGAGAAGGCATTTTGGAAGCAGGGCCCCTGGCCAGCAGGAAAACCCGTTCCTGCATTAAAAGACACATTAGACAGCATCGATAGGATGAGATGGGCAGGCGCCAAGGCAAGAATTCACCCAACAATCTGAAAAGCAACATGAAAACACCAGAACCCAATGATCTCACAACAGAAGGACTTGAACACCCTAACACAGAAGAAGTGGGAAAAAATGACTTTATGAAAGCAATAGAGTCCCTTAAACAACATGTAAAAAACACCTTTATAGAAATAGAGGAGAAGTACGACAAAAAGTTTGAAGAAATAAGTAAAAAGTTTGAAGAAATGAGTAAATACATACATGAGACCCTGGGGGAAACAGTTCAAGAATTGAAAACTGAAATGGAAGCAAGGAAGAAAACACAGACTGAGGACCAGCTGGATATGGAAAATCTAAGTCAATGAGCAGAGTCTACAGAAACAAGCATAATCAATAGAATACAAGAGATAGAAGAAAGAATCTCAGATTCTGAGGACACCATAGAGAAAATAAATGCACTGATCAAAGAAATCAGCAAAGCCAACAAATACTCATCACAAAACACTCAGGAAATATGGGACACAATAAAAAGACCAAACATAAGAATAATAGGGATAGAAGAAGGAGAAGAGTCACAGCTCAAAGGCCCAGAAAATATTTTTAACAAAATTATGGAAGAAAACTTTCCCAACATAAAGAAAGATATTCCTTTGAATATCCAAGAAGCATACAGAACACCAAACAGACTGGATCAAAGAAAAACATCCCCTCGCCATATAATAATCAAAACACAAAATATACAGGTTAAAGAAAGAATATTAAGAGCTGCAAAGGAAAAGGGGCAAGTAACTTATAAAGGTAAACCAATCAGACTTACACCTGACTTCTCTATGGAAACTATGAAAGCCAGAAGGTCCTGGATAGAGGTTCTGCAAAAACTAAGGGATCATGGATGCAAACCCAAACTACTATACCCAGCCAAGCTATTGTTCACTATCAATGGAGAAAACAAGACTTTCCAAGATAAGAACAAATTTAAACAATATGTAGCCACAAACCCAGCCCTACAGAAAATAATAGAAGGAAAATCACAACCTAAGGAATCCAGCATTGCCAACACTGCCTACAATAAGTCAGGCGTCTAGCGAACCTTCACCTGCACACCTCAAAGAAGGGAGACACACAAACGCTACTACCAAAACCAATAATAATAACCGGAGTAAACAACCACTGGTCATTAGTATCACTTAATATTAATGGCCTCAATTCACCCATAAAAAGGCACAGGCTAAGGGATTGGATACGAAAACAGGATCCAACATTCTGCTGTTTGCAAGAAACACACCTCAACCACAAAGACAGGCATCTACTCAGAGTAAAGGGTTTGGAAAAGGTGTTTCAAGCAAATGGTCCTAAGAAAAAAGCAGGTGTGGCCATACTAATTTCTAACAAAATTGACTTCAAACTAAAGTCAATCAGAAGAGACCGAGATGGACACTTTATACTCATAACAGGAACAATTCATCAGGATGAAGTCTCAATCCTGAATATCTACGCCCCTAACATAAAGCACCCACTTATGTAAAAGAAATATTACTAGAACTCAAGGCAGACATCAAACCACACACACTAGTAATAGGAGACTTCAATACACCTCTTTCTCCAATGGACAGGTCAATCAGACAGAAACATAATAGAGAATTAAGAGAATTATTGGAGGTAATGAAGCAAATGGACTTAACAGACATCTATAGAACATTCCACCCCAAAAGGAAAGAATATACCTTCTTCTCTGCAGCTCATGGAACCTTCTCAAAAATTGACCACATACTCAGAAACAAAGGAAACCTCCACAGATACAAAAATATATCAGTGTCCACCTGTGTCTTATCCGATCACCACGGACTAAAGCTAGAAGGCAATAACAATGCTACCCCCAGAAAGCCGACAAACTCATGGAAACTGAACAGTCAACTACTGAACCACACATGGGTTAAGGAAGAAATTAAGAAAGAAATTAAAGTCTTCCTTGAATTTAATGAAAATAAAGAGACAACATACTCAAACTTATGGGACACTATGAAAGCAGTGCTAAGAGGAAAGTTCATAGCACTAAGTGCCCACTTAAAGAAAACAGAGAAAGCATACATTGAGGACTTAACAGCACACCTGAAAGCCTTAGAAAAAAAAGAAGCAGATGTGCCCAGGAGGAGTAGAAGACTGGAAATAATCAAACTGAGGGCAGAAATCAACAAAATAGAAACACAGAAAACAGTCCAAAGAATCAATGAAACAAAAAGCTGGTTCCTGGAGAAAATCAACAAGATCGACAAACCCCTATCCAAACTAATTAAACAACAGAGAGAGAACACGCAAATAAATAAGATCAGCAATGAAAAGGGGGACATAACCACAGACACAGAGGAAATTCAGAGAATCATTAGATCTTACTACAAAAGCCTATATGCCACAAAACTGGAAAATGCAAAAGAAATGGACAGTTTTTTAGATAAGTACCACATACCAAAGCTAAACCAAGACCAGATGAATGATCTAAATAGACCTGTTAGTCGCGAAGAACTAGAAACTGTTATCAAAAATCTCCCTACCAAAAAAAGCCCAGGACCAGATGGTTTCAATGCAGAATTCTACCAGAACTTCCAAGAAGAGCTAATACCTATACTCCTTAATGTATTTCACAATATAGAAACAGAAGAATCATTGCCAAATTCCTTTTATGAAGCCACAGTTACCCTGATACCAAAACCACACAAAGACCCAACCAAGAAAGAGAATTATAGGCCTATTTCACTCATGAATATCGACGCAAAAATTCTCAATAAAATACTGGCAAACCGTATCCAAGAACACATTAGAAAAATTATCCATTATGATCAAGTAGGCTTCATCCCAGAGATGCAGGGCTGGTTCAACATACGCAAATCTATCAATGTAATCCACCATATAAATAAACTGAAAGAAAAAAACCATATGATCATTTCATTAGATGCTGAAAAAGCATTCGACAAAATTCAACACCCCTTTATGATAAAGGTCTTGGAAAGATTAGGGATACAAGGGTCATACCTAAATATAATAAAAGCTATTTACAGCAAGCCGACAGCTAACATTAAATTGAACGGAGAAAAACTCAAAGCCATCCCACTAAAATCAGGAACAAGACAAAGATGTCCACTCTCTCCATACCTCTTCAATATAGTGCTTGAAGTTCTAGCAATAGCAATTAGACAACATAAGAGGATCAAGGGGATTCGTATTGGAAAGGAAGAAGTTAAGCTTTCGTTATTTGCAGATGATATGATAGTATACATAAGCGACCCCAAAAACTCTACCAAAGAACTCCTACAGCTGATAAACGCCTTTAGTAATGTGGCAGGATACAAGATCAACTCCAAAAAGTTAGTGGCCTTCCTATACACTAAGGATAAGGAAGCAGAGAGGGAAATCAGAGAAGCATCACCTTTCACGATAGCCACAAATAGCATAAAATATCTAGGGGTAACTCTAACCAAGGAAGTGAAAGATCTATTTGACAAGAACTTTAAGTCTTTGAAGAAAGAAATTGAAGATGACACCAGAAAATGGAAGGATCTCCCTTGCTCTTGGATTGACAGGATCAACATAGTAAAAATGGCAATTCTACCAAAAGCAATTTATAGATTCAATGCAATCCCCATCAAAATACCATCAAAATTCTTCACAGATCTGGAGAAGACAATAATCAACTTTATATGGAAAAACAAAAAACCCAGGATAGCCAAAACAATTTTATACAATAAAGGATCGTCTGGAGGCATTACCATCCCTGACTTCAAACTCTATTACAGAGCTACAGTATTGAAAACAGCTTGGTATTGGCATAAAAACAGAGAAGTCGACCAATGGAATCGAATAGAAGACCCTGACTTTAACCCACAAACCTATGAACACCTGATTTTTGATAAAGGAGCTAAAAGTATACAATGGAAAAAAGAGAGCATCTTCAACAAATTGTGCTGGCAAAACTGGATGTCAATCTGTAGAAGAATGAAAATAGATCCATATCTATCACCATCACCATGCACAAAACTCAAGTCCAAGTGGATTAAAGACCTCAATATCAGTCCAAACACGCTGAACCTGATAGAGGAGAAAGTGGGAAGTACTCTACAACAAGTGGGCACAGGAGACCACTTCCTACGTATAACCCCAGCAGCACAGACAGTAAGGGCCTCATTGAATAAATGGGACCTACTGAGACTGAGAAGCTTCTGTAAAGCAAAGGACACTGTCGCTAAGACAGAAAGGCAACCCACTGACTGGGAGAAGATCTTCACCAACCCCGCAACTGACAAAGGTCTGATCTCCAAAATATATAAAGAACTCAAGAAACTAGACCGTAAAAGGCTAATCAACCCATTTATAAAATGGGGCACTGAGCTGAACAGAGATCTCTCAACAGAAGAAGTCCAAATGGCCAAAAGACACCTAAGGTCATTCTCAACTTCCTTAGCGATCAGGGAAATGCAAATCAAGACAACTTTAAGATACCATCTTACACCTGTCAGAATGGCGAAAATAAAAAACACCAATGATAGCCTTTGCTGGAGAGGGTGTGGAGAAAGGGGTACACTCATCCATTGCTGGTGGGAATGCAAACTTGTGCAACCACTTTGGAAAGCAGTGTGGAGGTTTCTCAGGAAATTCGGGATCAACCTACCCCTGGATCCAGCAATACCACTCTTGGGAATATACCCAAGAGAGGCCTTATCATACAACAAAAGTATATGCTCTACTATGTTCATAGCAGCACTGTTTGTAATAGCCAGAACCTGGAAACAACCTAGATGCCCTTCAATTGAAGAATGGATGAAGAAAGTATGGAATATATACATATTAGAGTACTACTCAGCAATAAAAAACAAGGACTTCTTGAAGTTTGCAGGCAAATGGATGGAAATAGAGAACACTATCCTGAGTGAGGTAAGCCAGACCCAAAAAGAGGAACATGGGATGTACTCACTCATATTTGGTTTCTAGACATAAACAAAGGACATTGAGCCTCTAATACGTGATCTTAGAGAAGCTAAATAAGAAGGAGAACCCAAAGAAAAACATATAGGCATCCTCCTGAATATTAACCTTCATCAGGAGATTAAAGGAGACAGAGACAGAGACCCACATTGGAGCACCTGACAGTATTCTCAAGGTCCAAATCAGGAGAAGAAGGAGAGAGAGCACGAGCAAGGAACTCAGGAACGCGAGGGGTGCACCCACACACCGAGACAATGGGGATTTTCTACCGGGAACTCACCAAGGCCAGCTGACCTGGGTTTGAAAAAGCCTGGGATAAAACCGTCATGGGAAAAAACATAGAGACAATGAGGACTACTGAGATCTCAAGAACAATGGCAATGGGTTTTTGATCCTACTGCACGTATTGGCTTTGTGGGAGCCTAGGCAGTTTGGATGCTCACCTTACTAGACCTGGATGGAGGTGGGTGGTCCATGGACTTCCCACAGGGCAGGGAACCCTGATAGCTCTTTGGGCTGAAGAGGGAGGGGGACTTGTTTGGGGGAGGGGGAGGGAAATGGGAGGCTGCGGTGGGGAAAAGACAGAAATCTTAAATAAATAAATAAATAAAGAAAGAAAGGGCTGCATTCATGATGTCTGAGTGCTAAGACATGCAAATACCTTTGCAGAAGTTACTGTTCAACCCATTATTACAACCTGCTGTAGTTCTATTTGATGTATCTAAGCAGAAAATATTTTAATCCTGAAGAGCCGAGTAATGTGTTCAGGGTACCAGAGTGAAGAAATGCAATCGATCACAGACAGATGGAGAGACACCGAAGAATGTTTGCTGTGAATGCTCATTCAGGTCTCCAGCAGCAGCTGTGTTCTTTACCAGGAGTGAGTCCTTTGGGACAATGTAAATGGCCCAGAACCACTGGGGAGTCTTAGAAACTGGCTTTCAAATGACTCTGATCCCTAGATTTGAAGTGTTATGGTCCATTGGTCAGAGTATTTAGATACATAGTTGAGACATTGGTTGGCCAAATTCCTTCATTAATGAAATGGTAGACTCATCCTATTTTTGTTTTCCTATTCCTAGAATACAAAGCAGAAATACATATTGTTAGTTACTGACAATATTCCTGCATATGTTTCCTCTCTCCTGCAGTGAATGTTCCTACTGCTATACTAGGGAAGGCCACTAAAATCCCTAGATGCCCTACCCCTACATCTGTTTTATATAGAAATAGCCAAAACAGCACCATATCCATGGATAACTGATGCCATCAGTGACAGGATAGGTTATAACTCTCACCATATTTTCATCTACCTATTGTTGTTGGATGTTTGTATACTGAGTGAAAATGTACTGCTGTGATTGGTGTAACAAAAACCGGAACAACCAATAGCTAGGCAGGGGTTATAGGCAGTACTTCTGTGCAGAGAAAAAAAAAAACTCTGGGGAGAAGAAGATAGAGTCACCAGCTGACATGATGGAGGCAACATAAGCAATATGGCAATATGAGGTAACAAACCACATGACAGAACATAGATTAAAGTAAATAGATTAATAAATTATAAGAGCTAGCAGTACAAGCCTAAGCTAAGGCCAAGTTTTCTTAATTAATAATAAGTCTCTGTCTGTGTCATTATTTGGAAGCTGGTTGGTAGGATAAATGTTCATTACATATGGCATTCAATGTGGATGCTCCAATACCAAAAATAGGGTGAGAGAAAGCTAAGGAAAGTTCTGGACAAGAGGATGTGGATTTCTAGTCCTATAGTCTCTCTGCCAGGGTAGTGCTTGGTGATGTACAGAGATATGACCCACCACTGCCATGTGCCAGCACCATATGCTAAGCTAAGCAGCATAGCAGCAGTCATGGCAGTTTAAGATTTGTCTCATGTGGTCAGAGGATGCTTTAGGTAAATAATAAAGTCAGGCCCAGATACAAAACACCTCTAAACAGGTACAATATGTATTTAAAAATGTGCTTAGACACCAAAGAATGGAAAGAAAATGGATACAAATGGTCATAGAAAAAATGACTTAAAATGATAAAATGAAGTCTTTAAAGAAATATAAAGTAATTTTAAAAAATGAAAGTAAGCCTCATAAGGATGGGAAACACACATTGCGCCTAAATCTTGTATGGTACTTTGTTGACTTTGAATTTTTTAAATGGTAATGTACAAAAAAATAATAGCTGTTCAGAGATTGAATTATAGAAGTTGCTAATTAAATCAACCTATATATATTTTATAATGTCTTAATTTTGAAATGGAAGTCAGATAATATTTTGCATTGGGGGAGAGGTTATGCCTTTGTTTCCATAGGATTCAAAAGTTATGGTTCTCTTCAAAATTAATTAAAATCACATTAGATTGGGGTAGACCTCATGAAAATCTTGTCTACAGGCATAAAAAAAGAAACCAAGAAAGATTATAAGACAGGTGGCACGTATACTGTTCCTTCTATATAGGAACAGCCTTGATACTGTTTGAGACATGATAAGTCTTGTTGGCTATGGAGTCCTTATGACTTGTTATTACATGCCATCCTTTCATATGGCATGAACTGAGGTTTGGTTATACAGTCCAAATGGACTTATAAAGTTGACAGATGCATTTTATCAAACAGAAAACAGGAAACCATCGTTAATTAACTTTTGTACATTGCACAATTTATACTTGTGTCAATGAAGATATATTTGTTATCTTTATAAGTTTGTGTGTTTTCAGAACAAAAGGACCAGACACAAATAAAGACAAAAACCAACCAAACAAAAAAAATCCTGGGTGTCTCTGTTACAGTTTCCTCAAAAATCTACATCTAGAACAACTTTAAAGCTACTGGCTGAGATGATCCAGCCTCACAGACTACTCCAACCAAGGTTTCAGATAAGCTTTACACTTTCCCAGCATTCAGAGATTAAAACAAAAAATAATATAGCTAGCTCCCCAGGACTTAACTATTATCTCAGTTTCCTCAGATTCTACAGATGCGGTCACCCACAGACAACAAGAAGAAGTCTAGAGAACATGATGCCACATTCTGAAGAGGTAGGGTGGGTGACTTTGGATAACTTGGTAGATTATCATTGTTTGGGGGGATTGGTTGCAAATTATTACTGGTCCTGGGCAGGGAGAAAACTAAGCAAAGGTTGTGTTCAGGAATCCCTTTTGAAAAAAGATAACAAAGGGGTGACATAAATGATGGGATAAAAGGGTGGATTGTTGAGTCTACTTTAAAACAGCCACTAGTCTCAAATATTTACATTGGTATGGATTGTTGCATATTGATAAAATAAAATTTAAAATTATTTTTGTTAGAAAATGCTCTACATATGTTTCTATTCTTGTTTAAGATATTTATATTGTCTTTGGCCACATAACATCTCCCAGCTCAGCCTTTTCGGGCACTGGGACTGAATCCGAATCGGGAGGGCAACCGGGAGGGTGGTAGTTCCTTTGTCTCAATAGCCTGCCTGCAGCAAGCAAGGTAGGCCCTTTGTTTACGAGCTACCCAAGCAGCACAGAGATCTGATCTAGGCACCAGGAAAGCCATCACTGGGGAGTGAAATCACTGGGAAGGTACATCAGTGGGCAAGGAGACCTAATCCTGTAAAAGAAGATCCATAGGGGAGCATTTGGAGGAAGAGATGGGCAGGCACCAATGCAAGAATTCACCCAACAATCTGAAGAACAACATGAAACCACGAGAACCCAGCGACCTCACAACAGGAGGACAGGAACACCTTAATCAAGAAGAAGTAGAAAAAGTTGACTTTATGAAAGTGATTGATGCCCTTAAACAGCATGTAAAAAATGCCCTTATAGAAATGGATGAGAAGTATAACAGAAAGTTTGAAGAATTGAATAAATCAGTGAATGATATCCTAGGAAACCAAGGAAAAACAATCAAACAGATAATGGAAACAGTTCAAGACTTGAAAACTGAAATTGAGGCAAAGAAGAAAACACAAACAGAGGGTTGGCTGGACATGGAAAATCTAGATAAATGAATAGAGACTACAGAAACAAGCATAACCAGCAGAATACAAGAGATAGAAGAAAGAATCTCAGATTTTGAAGATAACATAGAGAAAATAAACACACTGATCAAAGAAAACAGCAAGTCCAACAAACTCTTATAACAAAACATTCAGGAAATATGGGACACAATAAAAAGACCAAACCTAAGAATAATTTGAGTAGAAGAAGGAGAAGAAGTGCAGCTCAATGGTCCAGAAAATATATTTAATAAAATTATAGAAGAAAACTTTCCCAACCTAAAGAAAGATGTACCTATGAAGGTTCAAGAAGCATACAGAACACCAAATAGGCTGGATCAAAAAAAATCCCCTCTCCATATAATAATCAAAACACAAAGCATACAGAATAAAGAAAGAATATTAAGAGCCGCAAAGGAAAAAGGCCAAGTTACTTATAAAGGTAAACCTATCAGGCTTACACCTGACTTCTCTATGGAAACCATGAAAGCCAGAAGGTCCTGGATAGATGTACTGCAAAAACTAAGAGACCATGGATGCAAGCCCAGACTACTATACCCAGCCAAGCTTTTGTTCACTATAAATGGAGAAAACAAAATTTTCCAGGATAAAAACAAATTTAAACAATACGTAGCCACAAATCCAGCCTTACAGAAAGTAATAGAAGGAAAATCACTAACCAAGGAGTCCAGCAATGACCACAATAATTCAGACATATAGAGACCCTTCACCAGCGCATCTCAAAGAAGGGAAACACACAAACTCTACTACTAAAAAAGTGACCAGAGTTAACAACCACTGGTCATTAATATCACTTAATGTCAATGGGCTCAACTCACCTATAAAAAGGCACAGGCTAAGAGATTGGATAAGAAAACAGGATCCAACATTCTGCTGTTTACAAGAAACACACCTCAAACACAAAGACAGGCACCTACTCAGAGTAAAGGGATGGGAAAAGGCTTATCAAGCAAATGGGCCTAATAAACAAGCAGGTGTGGCCATACTAATTTCCAACAAAGTTGACTTCAAACTTAAATCAATCAGAAGAGATGGAGAGGGACATTTTATACTCATAACAGGAACAATTCATCAAGGCAGCCATCAAACCACACACACTAGTAGTAGGAGACTTCAACACTCTTCTCTCACCAATGGACAGGTCAATCAGACAGAAACCTAACAGAGAAATTAGAGAATTAATGGAGGTAATGATTCAATTGGACTTAACAGACATCTATAGAATATTCCACCCAAACAGGAAAGAATATACCTTCTTCTCTGCAGCTCATGAAACCTTCTCGAAAATTGACCACATCCTCGATAACAAAGCAAACTCCCACAGTTACAAAAATATATTAGTAACCACCTGTGTCTTATCAGATTACCATGGATTAAAGTTAGAATTCAACAACAATGCTACCCCCAGAAAGCCTACAAACTCATGGAAACTGAACAGTCAACTACTGAACCATACCTGGATTAAGGAAGAAATAAAGAAAGAAATTAAAGTCTTCCTTGAATTCAATGAAAATAAAGACACAACATACTCAAACTTATGGGACACTATGAAAGCAGTCCTAATAGGAGAGTTCATAGCACTAAGTGCCCACTTAAAGAAAACAGAGAAAGCACACATTGGAGACTTAACAACCCACCTGAAAGCTCTAGAAAAAAAAAGAAGCAGACTCACCTAGGAGGAGTAGAAGACTGGAAATAATCAAACTGAGGGCTGAAATCAACAAAATAGAAACCCAGAAAACAATCCAAAGAATCAATGAAACAAAAAGCTGGTTCCTGGAGAAAATCAACAAGATTGATAAACCCCTATCCAAACTAATCAAACAGCAGAGAAAGAATATGCAAATTAGTAAGATCAGAAATGAAAAGGGGGACATAACCACAGACACAGAGGAAATTCAGAGAATTATTAGATCTTCCTACAAAAGGCTGTATGCCACAAAACTGGAAAATATAAAAGAAATGGACACTTTTTTAGATAAATACCCTATACCAAAGGTAAACCAGGACCAGGTGAACAATCTAAATAGACCTGTTAGTCGCGAAGAAGTAGAAGCTGTTATCAAAAACCTCCCTACCAAAAAGAGCCCAGGACCAGATGGTTTCAATACGGAATTCTACCAGAACTTCCAAGAAGACCTAATACCTATACTCCTTAATGTATTTCACAATATAGAAACAGAAGAGTCATTACCAAATTCCTTTTATGAACCTACAGTTACTCTGATACCAAAACCACACAAAGACTCTACCAGGAAAGAGAATTACAGGCCAATCTCACTCATGAACATCAATGCAAAAATCCTCAACAAAATACTGGCAAACCAAATCCAAGAACACATTAGAAAAATTATCCATTATGATCAAGTAGGCTTTATCCCAGAAATGCAGGGCTGGTTCAACATACAAAAATCTATCAATATAATTCATCATATAAGTAAACTGAAAGAAAAAAACCATATGATCATTTCATTAGATGCTGAAAAGGCATTTGACAAAATTCAACATCCCTTTATGATAAAAGTCTTGGAGAGATTAGGGATACAAGGGTCATACCTAAATATAATAAAAGCTATATACAGCAAGCCGACAGCTAACATCAAATTAAATGGAGAGAAACTCAAAGCCATCCCACTAAACTCAGGAACATGACAAGGCTGTCCACTCTCGCCATACCTCTTCAATATAGTGCTTGAAGTTCTAGCAATAGCAATAAGACAACATAAGGGGATCAAGGGGATTCGAATAACAACACACACTGTATTCTTTTAAACACTGCTTGGCCCATTATATCTAGCCTCTTCTCGGCTAACTCTCACACCTGGACTAGCCCATTTCTTATATTCTGTGTAGCACCCCAAGGTGCGCTTACCGGGAAAATTCTCGCCTACGTCCATCCTTGGTTGGAGGTGAATCGCTTCTGGCTCTGAGAGGAGCTGCATGATTTCTGACCTCACTTCCTCTTCCTCCCAGCATTTTGTTCTGTTTACTCCATCCACCTATGTTCTTACCTATCAGGGCCAAGGCAGTTTATTGAACCAATGACCTTCCTCCATCAAAACAGATATATTTTAGATATACAGACACTTTAAACACTTTAGAAACCTACAGAGTATGTCATTTAAGATATTTTAAGAACCTAATGCTTGCTGGGCAGTGGTGGTGCACGCCTTTAATCCCAGCACTCGGGAGGCAGAGGCAGGCGGATCTCTGTGAGTTCCAGACCATCCTGGTCTACAGAGCTAGTTCCAGGACAGGCTCCAAAACCACAGAGAAACCCTGTCTCGAAAAACCAAAAAAAAAAAAAAAAAAGAACCTAATGCTTTTCATGACAGTAAGATATCTCTGCTCCTGGCAGCACAAATTTGCTTCAAAAAATGGAGATAATGATCACAGAACCTCCATATGGAGTTTGTTTTCATTGTGGCAAAACCAGCCACTGGGCAAGAAGTTGTCCTTGCCTCAACTGTTGACAGTATGCGGCCCAAATTGGACAAGTAGGACACAAAAAGGTGACTGCTGAACTTTGCCAAGACAAGATAGGACAGTCCTTCAAAATTTCCTGCTTTTCAGAAAAATCTCCTGGGAAATCTAGGTCTGTAGGCTGAAGATGGATACTCCAACATTACAGAGTACACTTGGGTGACTGTCCAGGCAGTCAAATATTTCTGTCATTTCTACAGTTTTGGGAGTCCCTTCCTTTTCACTTTCTGTTTACTCGGGTAACATTATATTCTTCTTGGGTCTTTGATGGGGAATGAAGGCTAGATAGTATGTTTTTCCTTGTTACCAAATTCAGAAAAAAAAAACATACATAAGACATGTAGAAATATAAAAGCTTACATTATTTATCTAAGAAGATGTTTTTCAGTCTAAAAAGATACTTTTTTAGGATGGTAATACATGTTATGATAAAAATGATTTAGGAGTAAAACTTTGGGCTCACTAACATAGGAAAGTTAATACAGTCCTTTCTCTGAAGTTGCCCAATACATATGAACTAAACATTGTGAATGTAATTCTTACTTGATAATCATTCCTATTGTATGCAGTTTTACCAAGTTAGAGTTAAAACATTTTCTTTTTATTTAGACAAGAAGGGGGAAATGTTATGGAATATTTGTACACTGTGTGAAAATGCATTGCTGTGACTGGTGTAATAAAAATCTGAACAGTCAATAGCTAGTCAGCAGGTATAGGCAGGACTTCTGGGCATATAGAGTATTCTGGGAAGAAGTAGACGAAGTTACCAGCCAAATGCTGAAGAAGCAGAATGAGTAATTCAGAGAGATAGGGCAATGAGCCACGTGACAGAATATAGATTAAAATAAATAGGTTAAATTTTACTTATAGGAGATTGTGGGACAGCTTAAGCTAAGGCCAAGCTTTCACATTAATAATAAGTCTCCATGTCATTATTTTACAGCTGGCTGGAAGGACAGAGAAAGACTCATTACAACCTAGGCTTTACATAGATGTAAATGCTACTCAGGTCTCAAGGGAAAGTTAGAGTATCATAGGGGCAATCAGGCTATGGTGCCAACTACAAAACTGCAGTTACAAGTCAACAATATCTCCACTACTTGCCATATACCTTCCCACAGTGAATGTTTTCAATTTTTAATAGGAAAAAAATGTATCATAAACATTTAGCCTCAATGAGGCAGAGATATAGACAGTTTTTATTATATTACCTTGGGTTTCTTTCAACTCCACCATTTCTTCTGTTAACCCAAAGAGACTTTGCTTGCCTTCATATCCCACAAATATCATGCTGATCCATTATATTACATGCTATATTGGCTTTAGTAATCCTGAAACAGCAAAGAACCTTCAAGTTTTAGTAAAATGTAGGATGCCAAAGTGTGGGAGATAACCATGGGAGTTCAGTAGCTCAGCACACAGGCTGGAGTGATTAAAATCAATTTCTAGGTAGAAATTACGTATCTGTTTCAGAGTGTGGTATGATGAGCAGAGTAATATTTCTTGTCCCAAGGCAAAAGTAAGTTGAAAATTGCGGTTGCCAAATAAAGCAAGATCATTGGGAACCCAATTCTTCAGAAATGAAGATCTTTTTATTTCTACTATCAGGTAAAGAATTCTGACTGTTGTGGATGGCTGGGGGCAAAGAAAATAAGGAACAATCTAAGGAAAGAAGACATCATAGACAGCAGTTAGGCATGCTCTATGATACTCAGCTAAGGCCAGCACTTGAGCAAAGAAAAGGCATTGCAGCTATGCAATCTTTCTTACTACTTGGGACACCTGGCAGAACAGATGAAATAGTATTGGCTGTGTTTGTAGAAGAGAAAGGGGCTATGTGAAGCTTCTGACAAATTCTATTCAGGACAATAGGATTCAAGAGTATAGGAGTCACCCTTTGCTTTCTGCTGCCAACAAACATTCTCATTACTCTGTCTACTACACTACTCTTCAAGAACATAAGAGACTATTGTCAGGTTATCTAATCATCATGCTGAGTATGCTTAGTATACCATTCTGTATCATCTGTAAATTGTTTATTGGCAGGTATATCGTAGATAGATAGATGATGCATTAGATGGTATAAAATAGATATAGATTTACTGATGCCCTGTTAGTTCAGAAAGATAGATAAATTGTGTAAAGAAAGTAGTTCAGAATCTCTTGGCATACTATACTTTTTCTGTAGTTTTCATTTATTTCTCAACTAATAGTTATGCCTTCCTATAGCCCTTTGGTGACATTTTGAAAATGAGCTGTTTTTACAGAATATCTGTATACCCTGTATGTATACTTCAAGAGAAGGTCTGCTTTAGGGTTGGGTCTTCACACCTGCTAGCTAATATCTTTTTCCACACATATGGTGACCACAAAAAGACAGAGATAAAGTCTTAAGGAGAATTTTCTCATGAGACAGAATGCCAGTCTCTAATCTGGCTCCTATATTTTTCTGGGATGGAAATTGTTTGTTGTTATAAATCTATAAGGATCTATGATAGTTACTGACAGTGAACCAACTGGCTACAATTGTAGAAAGAATACCAGAAAATTGGGGGTAAGGAGTTCAGGAACAGGGAATAGCCCTGTCCTATGTAAATATATTTCAGAGACCATTTGTTCCAAAGGAAGCTGTACTGAGAGATAAAGAAGTGTTTGTTGTTCAGTATTCCTTCCAGTGTTTGTTCTCTGGGTCCATTTGCAAATTTTCTCGGCAGGCATTGATAGAGCTTGTTTTTATGGGCTTAACAGAGAATTTGAGTTTTCTTCATAAAGATTGATTTTACACCAATCATGGTTGGGTGACCATCTGCCCTAATACAGGGCAGCACTAACCCACATGATCCCAGGAAAACTAGCATATGATCTGGTGTCTGATTTTATTGAATCTTTTCCATTATACCTTGAGTAGAAATTTGCACTCATGAAACATTTAACATGCGCTGATTTATCTTATCGACTTAAAGTATCTCTGTTCACCCAATAACCTTCTGAAAGCCTTGATCACTATGATTGTGTCTCATGTTGCACTGCCTTTAACAAAGGCCTCACACAGAGAAGGAAGTGAGACAGTAGGTTTCTTACACAGAATCACTGATTTTACTCTCAGAAGTAAGTGTCTTGACAAATGAAGTAAACTAGTCCGATAAAAACGCAATTATGACACTACCTAGTTGTCAACACGCCAACATTGGAGTTCTGTCTTACATCGGAGGCCATGTATGGCTGCAACCATGGGTCAGTACATAGGTGCACAATGGGCGAAGCTTCTCCACTTCATGTTTTCTAGCCTGTCTTCAGAATACACAGACCTGTGCCTTGTTTACTTTGTCTATTGCTGCGATAAAAAAAAACCCTGACAAAAGTAAAATAAGGTGGTCTTAGTTAGGGTTTCTATTGTCATGAAGAGACACCATGATGGCAGCAGCTCTTAAAAAGGAAAACAATTGATTGTGGTGGCTCCCTTCCAGTTCAGAGGTCCAGTTCATTATCATCATGGTGGGACATGGCAATGTGCAAGCAGACATGGTGCTGGAGGAGGAGCTGAGAGTTAATACATCTTGACTTGCAGGCAAGAGGAAGAGTTCTGACTCACTGGGCATGACTTGAGCATACATGAGACCTCAAAGCCTACCTGCACAGTGTTACACTTCCTCCCAAAACATCACATCTACCCCAACAAGGCCACATCTCCCATTAGTGCTGTTACCTTTGGGGGCTGCTATTTTCTTTCAAATCACCACATAAGGGAAATGGATTTGTTTTCAGCTCAGTTGGAACTTCTGTCCCATGACTGTTGGGAAGCCAAAGCAGCAAGAGCTTAAGGTCATTGGTCACTTTGTGTCCTCTGTCAAGAGGCAGATATATGCTTGTAGCTCATTTTCAATCTCTCTCTCTCTCTCTCTCTCTCTCTCTCTCTCTCTCTCTCTCTCTCTCTCTTTCTCTCGTTATCTCTCAGTCCAGTATCTCAGCCCAGGGAATGGTGCCACCCAAAATGTAGGCTTTTCCATTTCAACTCAATCAAAATAACCCTTATCAGGCAAGCCCAGAAACTCATCTCCTGACAGATTAGCCATTCTGACTTGGAGTTAGACTCAAGCTGAGATTGGCCTCTTTCTCTATTATGCCAAATATCCCATGTGAAGGATTACCATTGCCCAGCCCATCAACCTTGGAATTAGTTACTCTGGAAAGTATTAATGTTCAGGGCAGAACTTCCTTTAAAAAAAAACACACACACACACAACAATATTCTCATTGAATTAGAATTTGAGACCCCAACATAATTTTTCAGAGACTTGGTTAAGTAACTTAACTATTTTCTAAGAGCAGGTGATAATTTCCATTTTCCACAGGTTGAGACTTTCTAATATCTGGTTGAAAAAAGAACATGTTTTCATTTTTTTTTGCTGCAGCTTATTTTATTCTCATCATTTTATAAATCAGAGTTCATGGGAAAGCAAAATGGTATCTCACATGGTGTGTTATGGACAACAGAGTATGTTGCTTCACTGGTTCCAAGAGCAGCAAACAGGGGAAATAAAGCAGCAGTATATCACAGGCATGTTAAACCCTCATTTTAGACTTCAAAATATTATAGTTTGCAGAACAGTAACATATATTCAAATATGTTACTTTTGCAGAAGGAGATGTTAAAAAAAAGAGTTCAGCCAAGGAAATAGTACATGGAATGATCTTGGCTTAGAGAAAGTTTTGACAATATTTTTTTTACCAACTAAATATAATTCACTGAAGAGATACAAAAAGTAATTTGTTATGTTATGTGCATATAAGTAAGACACTAAAATATTATCAGTTAATAACAGCATTATATGTGGATACTCAAGTTTTAGTCTTAATGAATTAGAAGATAAATTTTTGTAAGCACTATGCATTTTTGTAATCAGGAAAGGAAAACACAAATTCAACTGTGAGCCAAGTCTTTCAGATAGGAAGAGTTCACTACAGTGACAGGCTCAGCCTCTTCCATGGCATGGGAATGACTGTTCTAGGATATTTATGAAACAAAGGTTGAATGTGAGTTTCCTCACTCCCATGTACAGAGCAGAAGTAAGATACAATCCCAGCAAGCACATGGTAACAATGATTGCTCTAAGATTCTAGAGAGCCGACGTATCAAAACCAATTAACAGTGTATCAAAACTGAATTCAGAAATGTTTAGTCATTGGTGGCTTGACTGAGTTGGTGTGAACCAGAGTATGAGGGATGCGGAAACACCAGACAAGCTGCTGCTGGAAAATCTCGTGCAACTCAGTAGTTTCTATTTTCCAGGCTCTGCATGAAACAGTTTGCTGGAATTTCGTATTGCATGTCAGTGTTTGACTGTGAGTTGATTTACACACAACCCCACCTAATGAGAGGAGATTGGTGTTGGAGGTTCCTGCTAATAGCATTGCTATCAGAGGCACTCTGGGATTGCCTTTTGTTGTTGTTTTATTATTTATTTATATTTTAAACATCTTTTCTTTTCTAATACACTACATCCTGACCACAGCCTCCTCTCTCTTTCCCTATCCTACCTCCCCTCCTGCCACTTCCCTACTTCCCCTTTTCCCCAGATCCACTCATTTCCTGTTTCCCCTAAAAAAAGAGTAAACCTCCCAAGAATATCACAGCATAACAAGATGCAATAAGATGAATCCAGCATTCTGGTATTTATGTTCTTTTGCTTCTGCTCATTCTAGTCCTATAGGTTTGTCAAGGATAGACCAACTACAGTGTGCATACATTATATGTGTGTAGTATGGAATAGCAATTGTACCTTGGCTGTGAGGTCTAGTAATCTATTATCCATATGATAAAGAAAACGACATAGACTGTAGCACATAAAATATTGCATTCTTTCCATACTTTCTTATCTGTGATATGAGGTTGGTTATACTTTAGCAGCAGGATTGTTAAAAAGTTAGAGAACATACATACACAATATATATATGCATGCATACATGTGTATACGTACACAGACACATGTGGAAAGGAGGGGTGAGGGGGAGGAGAGAGGAGTGGGGGAGGGAAAGAGGAGTGGAGGGAGGGAAATGGGAGGCGGGGAGGAGGCAGAAATTTTTTTCAATAATACATATATATATATACACATATATATGTGTATACATACACACACACACACACACACACACACACACACATATATATATATCCCACACTAGCTCAGAATTGAGAAATAGATGTTTATTTATTAAGTGGTAAACTCACAAATCAGAATTCTCTGCTTGAATGGAGAACAGAGACCGAATCCAGCAATCTGAAAGAGCAGCCGGGAAGAAAGGGCAGACACAGGCTCTGTATCAGCATATATAGTATAAGAGGCCATGCCCCAATAGGCGGGTAACCACAAGCTGTAAGATTTTCTACAGCAGACACACACACACACACACACACATAATTTATATGGGACATGGGCCATATATGTGTGTTAAATGAATGAGTATATGCTTGCCATATGAATTCTCATTGTTTTGTTTTCTTGTTTTTTGTTTTTGTTTGCTTTGAGACAGGATTTCTTTGTGCAACTGCTCTGGAACACACCCCGTAGACAAGGCTGGCCTCAAACTCTCAAGAGATCTGACTGTCTCTGCCTCCTGAGTGGATTAAAGGCACACATATCCACCACCAGACATTATTTTCATTGTTTAATATACAACATGTGGGTTACAGACTCAAGTGAAATGTTTGGTTCATTCTTCCAGTGGTTTGTGACCTAGTTAGTGGTGTGTGTGGTTGCCTGCAGCAGACTAACACCATGGCATTGTGGAACTTTCCTCCAAAGCCCCTGTGTTTTACTCCACCCAAGTGTCTTCTCTTGTCCTTACTATTTCCTTGTACTGCTGAAAAGAGACGGTATGATGTTCTGTAGAAGTGAAGCTTCCAGGTGAACAGCTACCTATAAGCAGCTGCCCATCTTCTGCAGCTAGGATAGTTACACACACTAACATGTTTTTTTTTTTTTTTTTTTTTTTTTTTTTTTTTTTTACGAACTCTCTATGCCATTTCCCCAGTCAAAACTTCCTCAGCTTCTTCAGAACTTTATCTCCAAATGGATTGTTGGGTCTCTCTTCCCCCTCAGCACGACTCCCCGCTAATGCTTCCATTTGGCGGTCCCCACGGGTCTTCCTAACCTGCATTTATTGTTTCCTAATTATAGGCAGCTGAGTAATTTTAGGAGACAACTCATTAATCACTCTTAGCTCATTTGCGAAGCCAGTGATTCTTTCAAACTTCAGGGGACTGATTTCTTTTCAAAACAAAGAGCTATAGTCTTAAACTTTCTTAGTCTTTACTATTTCACAAATATTCTGTAGCAAGGTATGGGTTCTAAAAATATCAGTGATCATAATAAACATTATATACAGTTCCATTTTTATATGGTTGTTTCTAAGATGAACAGAATTTGTCTGTCAGAGCTGTCTCGTTATTGTATGAAACTCTTTACTTTTTATCTTTTTTGTTTTCTTTTCTTTATCTTTTTTTTTTTTGCTTTGTTTTGTTTTCGAGACAGGGTTTCTTTGTGTAGTCTTGGCTGTCCTGGAACTCGCTCTGTAGACCGGGCTGGCCTTGAACTCAGATATCCACCTGCCTCTGTCTCCTGAGGGCTGGGATTAATAGCATGAGCCACCACCACCTGACTAAAACTGTTTACTTTCTATTATGTACAAATAAATACCGAGGAATGGATTTGTAAGTTGAGAAACACCTGTTATCGTTTGCCTTGAATAAAGAATAGAGAATTCCTGTTTGCTAAAGAAAATTTTATTCATTTTATATTAACAATGCAGTCTTGCAGTTATCTTTAATGGAGAGAATTCTAGAGATACTAACAATCTCTCCAATAAGTCTAATGTCTGTTATATTTTTCGTCTTTTCGGCTACATCATTTCGCCCATTTCCTCTAGATTTGCTTTTGTAGGGGTGCACGTGTGTAAGCACCTGCTCACCTGGTACCTGTAGATGAGCACATGGTTGCATATGCCATGTGCTTGCACGAGGAGGCTAGAGCAGGATCCCATTTTCTAAGTGTTGCCTTGAGACTTAGGTCCTCCTAAACCTGAAGCTGTCCAGCAAGCTTTTGGGATCTGACCGCCTCCCCCCTGTAATGCTGACTTAGAGACGCCATCAGCTCTGATGGGATTTTTCATTTGTTTCTTTTTTGCTTTTTTTTTTCCTGTGGGTGATGAGGATTGAAAAGCAGGCACTGGTTATTGCAGAGCAAGACTCTTACTTCTGAGTCACCTTCCGAATCCCTTTGATTCGCCTTCCTAACCATCCTTCGTATTTTAGTCCTAAGTGATTATTAGGAAAAAACATTCATTAAGTAAGCTAAAATGCCAGGCTGGCAGACTTTCTTCAGCAGGTACCTGAGGATGGAGAAAGAGAAAGCAGCTTTAAGTGTCTGACATATTGCTTTAAGCAATACTAACATAGTATATAAACTATAAATAATAAATGTGAAGTTATGTCAACTTGAAGGAAAAGGATGCAGATCAGAGAGCTTTATGTTAAGTGAAATAAAGCAGACTTGATGTGTGTCTTTCTGTGTGAGCATATGTGTGAATGTATATGTGAGTATAGGTGTGTGTGTATTTCTGTGTATATGTGTGTAAGCATGTATATATATATGCCTCTGTGTGAGTATGTGTATAAATATATGTGTATTTCTGTGTATATGTGTATGTATGTATGTGTGTGTGTGTTCATGTGTGTATTTGTGTATGTGTGAGAATGTGTGTATATGTGTATGTCTGAGTATGTGTGAATGTTTTTGTGTCTGAGTATGTTTTAGTGTGTGTGAGACTATCCTCTTGTGAGTGTGTATATGAGTATGTGTGTGTGAGTGTGTGAGAATGTGTATGTGTGTGTGTATCTGAATATGAGTGTGAGTGTATTTTTCTGTATGCATGTATCATTTAGTGTGTGAATACATGTGGGTGAGACTGTCCTTATGTGAGTACATATGTATGTATGTGTGTGTGCATGTGTGTATGTGAATGTGTGTCATGAGTGTGTTTATTTGTGTGTATGACTGTATAAGTGTATATTTTAGTGTGTGTATGTGAGCAGGTGCACTAATCTGTGAGAGGGAGGAGTTCTTGGCACCAGATCTTATTACAGATGGTTGTGAGCTACCATGTGGTTGCTGGGAATTGAACTCATGACCTCTGGAAGAGCGCTAGTGCTCTTATCCTCTGAGCCATCTCTCCAGGCCCGGGAGGAGTTCTTAAAGGAAAGAGAAAGAAGTTATGCTGTGTGGGACTTATATGTGACTGGGCAGGTGTGGCGATTCTGGTAGGAAAGAGGAAGCAGGCTAGCAAGAGGTGATGGCAGAGGGAAATAGGAAAAAAGAATAAAGTGCAATGGCATAAATATGTGACATTTCCAGGGTGAATGGTACAGCAACTCAAAAATAAAAAAAAATGATTAATTACACATATTTAATTGTTTGAGTTGAGTCCTTAGATTTGCTCTGTGCACATTATGGTCCTCAGATTCAAATATGAATTAAAGGCATATTTCTGGAAAGGAAAATTTGAGGCAGATTTTTATTCATATGCAATTATATGTGTAATGCATAATTTAATTTTTGGCATAAAATGACTTCCTCTGAAATAATTTATGAGTATCATTGACTGAATTTATTAGATTTTAAAACTACTCAAATAAAAATGTTAACTCAAAGTAGATTTATTTTAGAAGTTTAATCAACTATAAATCTATTTGAAGAATGTTTCAGAATTATATCAGTATGTTCCAGACCATTGTCATTTCCCTTCTCACTTCTTGTTCTCTCTTGTTCTCTGCTTGTTCTTATATTGCATTGTGGGAGAGGCTAAACATGCCTCAATAAAGTTCAGACCTATTGGAAAGATCAGTTCTCTCCATGAGAAGGCAATTCCAGCGAGAAACAAAGTTATAAATTGTGAGAGGTCTGGATTTCTATTTTCTAGTATTCCTCGGGAAAGTAAATGCAGCCCCATCTCAGTCACCCCAAGAAGGGGCACTGGTTAGCACGTTTGATGTTAATCTTTATATCTCCCCATACCAGTGTGAACTCATAGAGATTTATTATTTGCAAATACTTGTTTTAACTACGGTTTCTGTTTGACATTCTCTCTCTCCCCTCTACCGTACAGTTATAATTATATGGGGAGATATGTTTTGATTTTATTTCTCTGGAAAAACCTTGACTAATACAAAGTTTGGTACCAAGAGTGGGAAATCGATTGTGAGAAATAAAGGTGTGGAAGTGGCTTTGGAACAGGCTGATGTGTAAAGGCTGGAGGGTTTTAAGACATATGGGCATAAAGGAGCCATTAGTAGGAACAGAAACACTAAGCACAGACCACTATCTCAGAGCGTTAGGAAAATCAGCGTTGAACCAGTGTCATCATTACTTGGAAGATTGAACAGGGTTCAATCGTAGGTTTGTTGTAGGGAAGTATAATGGATGTTCTTGGTTGTTAGCTTGACAACATCTGGAATTTATTAAAACCCCCAATGGAGGGCACATCTGTGAGGGATTTTTGCTGAATTTGAAGTAGGAATATCCACTTCTAATTTGAATCTTTGAGATAGGAAGACGTGGCTTTAATGCAGATCATTTGACCTGGGAAAACCCACCTCTAATCTGGTGATGTGGGAGTGTCATATATCAATCTATTGATTTCATTGGATAAGCAATAAATAAACTGCTTGGCCCAATTGGTTAGAACATAGGTGGGAGGAGTAAACAGAATAGTATGCGGACAGGAAGAGGAAGTTAGCTCAGAGAATGCACGCAGCTCCGCTCAGAGAAGTCAGCCTCCTCTCTCGCGGGCCGGAGGGGATCGCTCGGCTCTCTGAGGCATGCTCGCGATGAAGCTCCGACCGACCCAAGATGGACGTAGGCTAGAATCTCCCCGGTAAGCGCACCTTGGGGTGCTAACACAGATTATCAGAAATGGGTTAGGTCAATATGTAAGAGCTAGCCAATAATGGGCCAGGCAGTGTTTAAATGAATGCAGTTTGTGTGTTGTTATTTCGGGCATAAGCTAGCCAGGCGACTGGGGTGTTGGGGATGCAATCCCGGCACCCCAATTTCAACAATCTGGGACACATCTTCTAACTAGAAGCCTATATACAGACATGGAAGAATGAAGCTTTTGTTCTTTGCCTGCCTAGGCTTGCCTCGCTAGCAAATCCAATCCATCATTGGCATTTAGCCTACTTCTTTGGGATGCAAGTATATACTGTAGGCCAGCTGAGACATTCAGCCTTGTGAGCTGAGCAACTACTGGACTCTTGGACTTACTGTCCACAGCAAGGCATTGTTGGATTAGTTACACCACAGCCTGTAAGTTATTCTAACAATTCCCATATATGTATAAACATATGTACACATATATATGGAGTGAGACAGAGAGAGGGAGAACGAGATTCATTCTATCAGTTTTGTTATTCTGTAGAACCCTGACTAACGCAGGAAGTTTGCCTGAGCATGTCTGTCCAGGTTCTTAGTCTCATCAATAATGGAATTTATGGACTGGCCCAGCTGGCCAACAAATGTTTTACTTAGAAGAGGAAACAAATGTATACACACTCAAGAGCAGTGACAGTGACCTTGAGTGATGGAAGACAGAAGGATGGGTCAGTACTGTGGAAACAATTGATGAACATTTTATGAGTTAGGAAGGTCCATTGAGTTGTATTCTCCTGGTAGAGTTATTTGACTATCTCTTTCTTTGATAAAAATTAGGTATTAAGATTGTATCAAGGTTCCATTAACCAAAATCATGGGTTAAAATCTGAAGTCAAGTCCGGTGGGATAAAATTTTTCTTGAAATATGATGCCTTTGATGATCAAATGCCACCCATGGGAAACCACACATTTGTCATCTGGTGGGAATCCGAGGGACTGCACAAACTCAGTGATTCTGTGGCTGGTAGTGATTTCAAAGATCCAAGGGGATGAAAACTTTTCTTTTTGTTTAGACAGGAAAAACAACCTCTCTCAGAACAAGTCAAGGAGAGGATAGCTTAATTGGGGTTGGTGGTCAGTGCCCCGTTCTTTTTCTTCTTGTCTAATAACCTAGTAACCCTGGGGTTTTGGACTTCCCTGTGACCTTCTACTTATCACTTCTTTCCTGTTTGCCTCATTTGGAACAGGAAATCTAGCTCTCACAATTTATCAAGGAAACTTGTTTTTGCAACAGATGGGGACCATTACAGAAAACCACAGCCAATGAAAATACAGAGAATACATGATTGTACAGCACTCAGTCCTGACAGATAGATCCACAGCACAATTGACGCAGAGATGACTCAAGGAACATCTCAGAAGAGGATGTGGAGAGACTCTAAGAACCAGAGGAAGAGGAAATCTACTATGAGGCTGTGCCCCCTAGAATTGCCTGGGAAGTTATGGCCACAAGTTCTCAAAAACTGTGTCTTCCTAAACAATATCCAAACAAAGACACCAACAATGGATGTTTTATTTACATGTTGTAATGAGTAAAATGTTACATAAATGTGTTGTACAATGTTATTTTAACTATTTAAAACTGTAGATTATATATTTAACTTAGTTTATAACAGTTACGGAGCATAACTCAAGGAGATAGTAGTGGAATATTCGAGTCACCTGCCACAGGGTGAGATTAGCAATGCTGGCCCCAAACAATATATATGAAGTACTCTAGCCAAAATGTCTTCACTGCTCAGCGCTGCTTGAGACCACTTATTCAGGTTCTTTCTCCTGTCCTTTCACACATATCAAAATCGTGTTGTGGTGTCCTGGTATGACACTTGATACCTGGTGTGATATCTGGCTGATACCACCTGATCCTTCCTCATCAGTCTGCACAGGAGGTTCTCCCCCAATTCAGTCTCTTATATGTCTAGTCTTGTTACACATTCATTGGAGAAGCCTAACTAACACAAAATTTTGCATATTCTCACTGTGTAGTATTATCTTTAAGATTATTTTTAATTTCTTAGTTTTTAAGATCATAATATACAATTTTCCCCTACCCTTCCCTCCATCTAAACCTTCCTACATAGCCCCCCGTTTATGTCCTTCAAATCCATGTCCTCTTTTCTTTTCATTAGTTGTAGTTAAATGCATGTTTGTATAATATGACTTTTAGAAGTCAATCCTCATATTCAACTTAGCCAAATTGGAGTTTATTTCTGTCAGAAAAGTGTAGCTCACCATTTTACATCAAATTATTAATATGACTTTTAAAAAATAACAATAATATCTAAAATAAACTATGTGCTATACTTTCTAAGACAATATAAAAACAGCAAATACAATTTATATGATATAGAAACTAATGGAAATTAACACTACTGTTACCTTTCATAATTCATGTTTTGAAGAGACTTATTATGAAAAGAACACTGATAAATATATAGGTTACTATTCATTATTTAACTTTCAATAATGTATTCAATAATGTATAAGTAATTAAAATAATCATTTATTTACAGTGCAAAGATCGTGATAAAAGGCATCCTCGCTCTCTCAACTAAGTCAGTGCATTTGCATATATCAGGGAGATGTTCAGCTTTAGGGAATAATTAAAAAGAATTATGTATGAAAAATCAGAAAGAACTGCATTAACTTCAAAAGATGTTATAATTAACTTCTCTGCATATTCAAATTGTAACACTATGCATTCTAAAATGTTCATTCAGCAGCTAGTAGTATTTTTATGTATTGTTACTAGCATATGGTCAGGAATAAATACTTCATGAGATGAAATAAGAATGACTATAATTGGGACAATGAGTTTTATACATAAATAGTATATATGTGATGCTGATATAGATTTTATTATAGAGTTTTTATTTTCTTTTTTAAGAATTAATTGATATTTTGTTGTGTTTAATTTTACACATGGATATGTAAATTATGAGATGGTAATATAGATAAAAAAGAAGTCTGGATACATTTGCATTTCTGATACTGACATGTTTATATTATAACAAACATCCTTTGTTTACAGGGGCTGTAAGAAATTTCCCAGGTCAGGGGTTGTTTAAAATAGAATGTTTTATTTTTGATAATGCAGAGCATATAAGTCCACAGGTTCTGTATTTTTTTATAAGGTGTAGAACTATATATCTTATTTATTTCTTTTTAAAAAGAAAACAAACTATCTTTTTCATTATACAAACCAATCCAAGTTCCCACTCTCTCCTCTCCTCCCATTCCCTCCACATACCCTCCCACCTCACCCATATCCACTCCTCAGAGAGGATAAGGTACATTGTTTGGGGAAGGTCCAAGGCCCTCCCTACCATATCTAGGCTGAGCAAGGTATCCAACCAAAGAGCATGGCTTCCCAGAAAGCCAGTACATGCAGTAGGGATAAATCCTGGTGCCCCTGCCAGTAGCCTCTCAGTCTACCCCAGTCTTGCAACTGTCAACATTATTCAGAGGCACTAGTTTGGTCCTATACTTGTTCCTTCTCAGTCCGGTTGGAGTTGGTGAGCTCCCATTAGCTCAGGTAAACTGTTTCAGTGGGTGTCCCTATCATGGTTTTGACCTTTTTGCTCATATTCTCATTCCTCCCACTCTTCAGCTGGACTTTGGGAGCTTAGTCCAGTGCTCTGATGCGGGTCTCTGCCTCTGATTCCATCAGTTGCTGGATGAAGGTTCTATGATAATATTTAAGATATTCATCAGTCCGACTACAGAGCAAGTCAAGATCAGGCCCGCTCTACTATACTGCTTAGAGTCTTAGCTGGAGTCATCCTTGTGGATTCCTGGAAATTTTCCTAGAGCCAGGTTTCTGCTAACCCTATAATGGCTCCCTCAATTGTTGAAATTGAAGGCACTGGGGTTGCGTCCCCAACACCCCAGCTGCCTGGCTAGCTTATGCCCGAAATAACAACACACAAACATTATTCATTTAAACACTGCTTGGCCTCTTAGCCTCTTACGGGCTAACTCTCGCACCTGGTCTAACCCATTTCTAATGTTCTGTGTTAGCACCCCAAGGTGTGCTTACCGGGGAGATTCTAGCCTACGTCCATCCTGAGTAGGAGCTTCATCGCGCCTGTGCCTCAGAGTGCAGAGCTATCCCATCCGGCCTGCGAGAGAGGAGGCTGACTTCTCTGAGCGGAGCTGCATGATTTCTGACCTCACTTCCTCTTCCGCCCAGTTCTGTTTACTCCACCCACCTATGTTCTAACCTATAGGACCAGCCAAGCAGTTTCTTTATTTTAATCAATGAAATCAACAGATTGATATATGACACTCCCACATCACTCAATCAAGATATCTCTTTCCTTGCTCTCTTCTCTGTCCTTCCTCCATCTTGACTATCCCATTCCCTCAAGTTCTCCTCACCCCTCCCCTTCTCCCCTCCTCTTCTCCGTCTTCCTTCCTTTCTCTTCCCATCCCAATGCTCCCAATTTTGTCAGGCAATCTTGTCTATTTTTACTTTCCAGGTGGATCTACATATGTTTTTCTTAGGGTTCATCTTATTACTTAGCTTCTCTAGGATCATGAACTATAGGCCCAATATCTTTTGTTTATAGCTAGTATCCACTTATGAATAAGTACATACCATATTCATCTTTTTGGGTCTTGGTTACCTCACTCAGGATAGTGTTTTCTAATTTCATCCATTTGCATGCAAAATTCAAAATGTCATTGTTTTCACTGCTGAGAAGTTCTCTAATGTGCGATTGTGCACATTTTCTTTATCCATTCCTCAGTTGAGGGCATCTAGGTTGTTTCCAGGATCTGGCTATTACAAATAATGCTGCTATGAACATGGTTGAACAAATGCTTTTGTAGTGTTATTTGGCATCTATTGGGTATATTCCCAAGAGTGGTATTGCTGGATCCTGAGGTAGGTTGATTCCCAATTTCCTGAGAAACTACCATACTGATTTCCAAAGTGGTTGCACAAGTTTGCATTCCCACCAGCAATGGATGAGTATTCCCCTTACTTTACTTCCTCTAGCATAAGCTATCATTGGTATTTTTGCTCCTAGTCGTTCTGACAGGTGTAAGATGGTATCTCAGAGTTGTTTTAACTTGCCTTTTCCTGATGGCTAAGGATGTTGAACATTTCCATAAGTATCTTTTGGCCATTTCAGATTCTTCTGTTGAGAATTCTCTGTTTAGTTCTGTACCCAATTTTTAAATTGGATTATTTAAAATTTTGTTGTCTAATTTCTTGAGTTCTTTACATATTTTGGAGATCAGTCCTTTGTCTGCTATGGGGTAGGTGAAGATCTTTTCTCATTCAGTAGGCTGCCTTTTTGTTTTATTGACTGTGTCTTTGGCTTTACAGAAGCATCTCAGTTTTAGGAGGTTCCATTTATTTATTGTTGCTTTTAGTGTCTATGCTACTGGGGCTATATTTAGGAAGTAGTCTCCTGTGCCCATGCATTGAAGACTACTTCCCACTTTATCTTCTATCATGTTCAGTGTGATTGGATTTATATTGAGGTATTTAAATCATTTGGACTTGAGTTTTGTGCATGGAGATAGAGATGGATCTATTTTCATTTTTCTACATGTTGACACCCAGTTATGTCAGCACCATTTGTTGAAGATGCTTTATTTTTTCCATTGTATCATTTTAGCTTCTTTGTCAAAATCAGGTGTTCATAAGTGTGTGGATTAATATCCAGGTCTTCAATTTGATTCCTTTGTTCAATCTGTCTGTTTTTATATGCCAGTACCAAGTTGTTTTCATTACTGTGGCTCTGTAACAGAGCTTGATGTCAGGGATGGTGATGCCTTCAGAAGTTTCTTTTATTATACAGGATTGTTTTGGGCTATCCTGTTTTGTTTTGTTTGTTTTTCCATATGAAGTTAATTGTTGTTCTTTCAAGGTCTGTGAAGAATTGTGTTTTGATTTTGATGGGGATTGCATTGAATCTATAGATTGCTTTTGGTAGGATTGGAGTTTTTACTATATTGATCCTACCTATCCAACAACATGGGATATCTTTCCATTTTTCTAGTATCAATTTCTTTTTTTTAAAGACTTAAAGTTCTTGTCAAATAGGCCTTATTTGGTTAGTGTTACCCCAAGATATTTTGTTATTTGTGGCTATTGTGAAAGGTGATGTTTCTCTGATTTCCCTCTCAGATTCTTTATCATTCTTTATTCATGGTCTCTTAGTGTCTGCAGCACATCTGCCTAGGACTTTCTGGCTTTCATGAATTCCATAGAGAAGTCAGGTGTAATTCTGGTAGGTTTACCTTTGTATGTTACTTGACCCTTTTCCTTTCCAGCTTTTAATATTCCTTCTTTATTCTGTATGTTTTGTGTTTTGATTATTATATGGCAAGGGGATTTTTTTTGGATCTAGTCTATTTGGTGTTCTGTAAGAAGGGATATCCTTCTTTAGGTTGGGAAAGTTTTTTTCTATGATTTTGTTGAATATATTTTCTGTGCCTTTGAACTGGAATTCTTCTCCTCCTTCTACTCCTATTATTCTTAGATTTGGTCTTTTCATGGTGTCCCAGATATCCTGGATGTTTTGTGCTAAGAATTTGTTAAATCTAATTTTTCTTTGACCAATGAATCTATTTCCTCTATAGTATCTTTAACACCTGAGATTCTTTCTTCTATCTCTTATATTCTGTTGGTCATACTTGTCTCTGTAGTTCCTGTTCATTTACCCAGATTTTCCATATCCAGAATTTCCAGGGTTTATGTTGACTTTATTACATCTATTTCAGTCTTCAAGTCTTGAACTGTTTGTTTTACCTGTTTGAGTGTTTTTGTCTTGGGTTTCTTTGAGGGATTTATTAATTTCTTCCAATTTTTTGTTTATCTTTTCCTCCACTTGTTTAAGGGAGTTTTACATTCCCTCTTTAAAGGTCTCCATCATCTACATAAAATTACATCTAAAGTAGTTTTCTTCTGCTTCTTCTGGGTTGGGATGAACAAGTCTTCCTGTTGTGTGACCATTGGGTTGTGGTGTTATCACGTTGCTTTCAGGTTGTTGGAGGAATTCTTGCATTGATGCCTACCCATCTCTTCCTTCAGATGAGGCCAGCAGTATCTTTGTGGCTTGATCTCATCCATGCAGTTACTGTCTGAAGGTTTGTGAATTTTTCTTGGTCTTCTCTGTACTGTCAATGTCTGTGTCTCAGGGAGCCTCTGAGGTCTCTCTAAGCCTGCTCTCTTGGTCCCCTCTCTTGATACCCTCAGTATTGTTGTATCAATCTCTGTTTCAGAGTTCCACTGAGCTTGCAGGAGGATAGGCAAGTTTGGGGGTGGGGTGGGGCTAGTAGCTTGGAGGGTCCGGTAGGTGGGTTTAGGTATTGAGGGAGCCTACCTTCAGGAAACTCTCCTGATGGTTAGCTAGAAAAGATGACATAGGATTTATTCTAATAAGAAGTTGATTGTATTAATGTGTTTTTATTTTATCACATTAATGTTTTCATATTATACTTATACTTGCAGTCCTTTGGTGTGATTATGATGATGTACCTGCATTTCTCTTCTTCACTCTTTAGAGGTTCTCCCCATTCTGGCTAACCTGCTTTCTGAAGATGAATACTGAGAAAAACAAAAGAGAAATACATTATTTTTAAAAGTTTAATTTTTAACTGATCAGTTTATTTATTTTTCTTCCTGACCATAGTTTCTCCTTGTTCCTCTCCTCCCAGGTCTTCCCTTCTACTCCCCTCCATCATCCACTCCTCCTCTGTTTCTGTTCAGGAAAGTGCAGATCTCAACAAAGATTATCAAGACAGCAAGGTATATCAAGTTGCAGTAAGACTAAGCAACCTACCCTTGTATGAAAACTGGACAAGGTGACCCAGTAAGAGGAGTAGGGTCCCATATGCCAGCAAAAGAATCAAAGACAGCCTCTGATCTCACTGTTAGGAGTGCCACAAGAAGACCAATCCACACAACTGTCACATACAGGCAGAGGGCCTAGTTCAGTCCCAAGCAGGCTCATTGGTTATCAGTCCAGTCTCTTTGAGCTCCTATAAGCCCAAGTTAGTTGATTCTGAGGGTTTTCTCATGATTTTCTTGACCCCTCTGACTCCTAAAATCCTTTCTCTATCTCTTCAGCAGGATTTCCTGAGCGCTTCCTAGTGTTTGGCCATGGGTTGCTACATCTATTTCCATCAGTTGCTGGATAAAGCCTCTCTGATGACAACTAGGTGAGGCACTTGTCCAATTAGCAGATGTCCCTCAACGTAAAAATGGATATTATTCAGCTGTTAAAAGCAATTGTATCTTGAAATTTGCTGGCAGATGGATAGAAAATCATGCTGAGTGAGTTAACCTAGACCTGGAAAGAAACTTGGTATGTATTCACTTATAAGTGGATGGATATTTTCTGCAAAGTAAAAGATAGCCATGTTGTAATACACAGACTCAGGGAGGCTAGGTAACAAGGAAAGCTCAAGAGGGGAAGCAAGAATCACCCTGGAAAAAGAAACTAGTAGAGATTTTGTGGGTGAAGTGGGATCAGGTAGCGAAGGGATGGAGGAGGAGAGTACTGAAAAAGATAAGAAGAAAGGGGAACATTTTGAGGTGAGACACAAACATGGTGCAAGGGAAACTTCCAGAAATCTACACAATGACCCCAGCTAACGTTCCTAATAATAGCAGATGCGTAGCCTGAACTGGCCATCTCCTGTGACCAGGCAAAACTTCCAGTGAAGGTATTGGGACTCCAACCCAGCCACATAACCTTTGACGTGAAATCTGTCCTGCCTGTGGAATGAGCAGGGTAAAGGTGGCGAAGAGATTGTGGGAGTGGCCAACCAATGATTGGTCCAGTCTCAGACCCATGCCATGAGAGGGTTCCCACCTTTGACGTTGCCTGAGGTGCCAGTACTCAGAGACTGATGTCCCAGAGACCTAGGATGGAATCAGACATGACTGGAGAAGAAAAAGTCAATGTAATGATGTCCCCCAAAACATCAATGTAATGAGGTCCCAAAGTTTGTATTTTTGCATGTATATACATATATATGTATGTGTGTGTATATATATACATATCTATATACATATCTATAATTTGTTTGCTTTGTTTCTACTTCCCTGAATAATTATTTGTTGATAAGTATTCTGAGTACTGGGATTAAACTATGAAGATAAAAGCAACAATCTACAATATACATAGTGTTAGATCACCATAATAAGCTCCAGAAATACCCACTTTTGACATTCTCGGTGCATGTTCAGATAAAATAAAGGAAAACAGTATCATTTACAGTGACATGAAACTGCTTTTATTACTCTTCAGAGGGGCCTTTTTTAACAATGTTTCTAATATACCTTTAGACAGTTTTAGAAAACATTACTTATCTGTTTTCTTAAATGTGGAAGTTGTTACTCTTGGAGAAATGTCCTACAGTAAGATTCCTAATGGCTAAGAATATTATAGAAATGTTACAAGAAGAGAAATAAATAGATTCACTTTATGCTAGGAAAACAATGCTGGAGTACTTCAGGAGTGTCGGAAGTTGATTCGTTTTAAACCACTGAATCCTTGCATCTCTTGAAAGTCTTCCTGTGTGCCCCGTCCCCTCATCTCTGGGTCATGCATTCCAGGGCAGAAGATTTCTTATTGCCCTTTCCCATATTGTTCCTGGTCCTTTGTTACTCTTGTGTAAAGAAGAAATTCAAACCTGTAATTCCAAAATGCAGTCAGAGTAGGCATGGGAAAAAGAAACAGACAGAAAAAACAAAAGGATAATGATACAGATATCAGTTTACTTATTGAGAGAGAAAACAATTCCCAAAATAGACACGTATAATAAAAAAAAGGATGACAACAAGCCAGCAATAAGAAAATGGAGCCAGTTTTTATTTTATTTTATTTTTTTTTTTTGACACATAAAGTTGTTTAATTAGGTTGTCAGCAATTTAGAAAACCAGTTTGTGAGGATACATCCCGTTCTCAGACAGAACTGAGAGCGCAGGTAGCCCTGCAGCTGAGGAACAGCTTTGATCTTTGGCAGAATCTGCGAGTCCACCGCTTTCTGATCAGCCTTGCGCTGCTCTGTAATCTCATATTTCTCCTTCTCCGTGTCAAAGATCTCGCCCTCCTGATGCCTGGGCTTACGTAGCTGCTTTTTCTTGAAGTAAGCATCAGTCAGGTGTTTGGGGATTTTAACTGTGCTGATATCAACTTTTGTAGAGGTGGCGATGACAAACTTCTGATGTGTTCTTCTCAAAGGAACTCTGTTGAGGGCAAGAGGTCCTGTCACAAGCAGTAAACCACTGCCCAGTTGCTTCAGGAAAACCACTCTCTTGCCCCTGTGGCGCCCGGTAAGGATGATGAGGACAGTCCCAGGAGTGATGCTGGCACGCAGGCGTCTCACATGCTGACTGAAGGGCTTTTTGCCATGGCTCAGCAGCTTCCGAGGCACATCTTCGGTAGGATAATACCTGGGCATTTTTCGAAGCTTAACCACCCGGGTACCACCATTCTTGTCACCACCAACTGGTTTTGTGACAGTGGCAAGGACCTTTTCCTTTTTCTTCTTCTTTTCAACCTTGGTTTTCGCAGCTGTGTATTTCCTTTTGTACATGGCCTTTCTGGAATACATAGCAGATCGGGAGTACCTGCCAATTCCTCTAACAAGGACTGGATTTCGGCTGCAATGGGGCTTCCCCTTCTTGAGCTTTTTAGCCTTAGGGTCACCCTTTTTGGCTGCACCAGCGGCAGGAGCATCACCGCCAGCCTTCTTGGCTGCAGGTTTCTTCTCTTTTGTATCAGGTTTCTCGCCTTTTTCACCCGCCATCTTGCAAGATGGGAAAGAGCTGGAGCCAGTTTTTAAAATGCTTGGTTGAGATAACTTTTTACTTCGATGCGAATACTATGATGAATTATAACTTTCTCTTTGGCATGTCCATTGATCTAGCTGTTCCCAAGTAAGGTGTCTATTGGAATAATCAAAGGGACTTAAAAACTATAGAGCCTGACCTTGTTTTTAACCCTACCAATTCCCTGTGTGATTAGGAGTAGAATCCTGGAACATTTGAACTTAAAAAAAAAACAACCCCCATTATGATGTATATGAAAACCCCCATATAAGTAACTTTGACATCCAGAAAACTGCAAATCCAGTGTGGAGACTGTCAGGGAAAGGAGGAATCTGGAAATTTCTAGGAATTGGCAAATGAATAAATAATGATAGATTAGCTTTTCCTAAGCACTTTTAAGAAAAGAACTAAGAGGAGACCCACGAGCTGGCTAATTCCCTTCTATCTGTGAGTTTTGAAGGATAGAAATGAGGGACTCGAAGGAAGGAAGGAAGGAAGGAAGGAAGGAAGGAAGGAAGGAAGGAAAGAAAGAAAGAAAGAAAGAAAGAAAGAAAGAAAGAAAAAGAAAGGAAATAAGGGGCTCTTAAACAGCTGTGACAGAGGGCTCAGGGTCAAACTGACCAGCAAATAAGTCCTGGGGTGGAAGTGGGGCAACGAGGCTGGCAAAGAGGTTTAGGACCTCAGTCAGAAAGCAAAACTCCTCTCAAAGTTGAAAGAGCGGAGACTGGAAGGTATATTGTGTTGCTGGTACACCATATCCCCTCCTAAACATTTCTAGAGCTACACCTTCCAGTATGTTCTGCCTCTCCTGTCTTCCAACTTTGATCCAGGAGGAGCAGAGTACTTGGGTCCATCCCTGCCCTCCGCCCATCCAAGCAGCCCTTCCCAGTGTCTTTCTCTCTTCTGCTCCTGATGGCACAGCTCTCTCCTCATTATTCACTGTTACCCTTTTCATATGCTGCCTTCCCTCATTTCCATAGGTGAGATCATGATTCGTTTTGAACCTTCTTGACACTGGGTAGGGTGTACACAGCGCAGGATTCTTGTCCCCAACCCTCAGTTCAGCTTTTTCACCTTAAAGAAACCACAAGGCCGTGCCCCATCTCAAAAGGCAAAACAGGCTGCTGAGACATCATTTACTGCCTTTTGCCTCCTGTTCTTCTGGGTGTATCGAGTCAGAGCGGGTAAATCTCGGTAAATCTCCTTCTCTGAGGCTGATAGTTCAGGAAGAATATCTAACGTGACATGAGGCAAAGTCTTTCCAGCACAAGTAATTTCTCAAACCTCCATTTCACTATCCTTCATTCCAGCTATTAGAATTCAGAGCAGCGACTCTGTGGACACTGCATCTATGTGGGCTGGAGGTAAATTTAGGCCTTAATGGAGGATGTCACTCACAAGGCAAGATAATTTAAGGATGGTCTCTTTGCATTTGAATTTTAAAACTCTGCAGCAGGAAGAAAGAAATGCTGCAGTGTAAATTTATGTACCAGGATGGCTTTTGAGAAATATCTTTAGAATCAACATATGGATCACACAGCACCTATAATAAGCTTGGATAATGGAAGATTTGCTTATTTTTGTTTCCGTTTATTTGTGAAGACGAAATTATAAATTTTAATTGCCCAAGGAGGCAAAATTGTATTTCCATGGAAGGAGGGTATGTGTGCTAAAGCAAGGCTAGAAGCCAATTTCTTTTTATTTTTGCTACTAACCTTAAAACTTAAAGTTACAGTACAAGCTCATTTGACCTTTTGGGAAAACAGCATTTAACAAATAAATTCTGAACAATGGCTACAATCTGGAAAATAATTGTTTTGTTCTGTGTGTTGTCCCCTAGGTAGGGTGACGATAATAATACAGAGTTAATCTCGGCACATACCGGCACAGAAATAGCTTAGTAAGTGTGGAAAATGTTAAGATTATCTCCAAGTGATGTAGCCAAAACTTATTTTTCTCCCTTTCTTTATATAGTTAAGATTCTTTGGCATCATACCCCTCTCCCTTAGGAGCAGGCTGTAGGCTGCACCCAAGGAATTTTCAACAACTTGTCATTGAATGATGATATTATATTATTCAGATTTTACTTGAAACACAGTTGGAATAACAGTTATAGTTAGATTCGGCTACAATTAAACAAAAACCTAAATAAGATTAAATATAATGTCTTAAATAAGAGATATACATCTTTTTCACCTAAAAGCTTAGAAATAGTAGTGGATGAAAATAAAAGATTAGCTGTAAGACATTGTGGTGGTTTGAAAGAAAATGGCTCCCACAGGCTCAGATGAAGTAGCACTGTTTGGAGGTGTGGCCTTGTTGGAGTAGTGGGGTTGTTGAAGGAAATGTGTTATTGAGGGTGGGTTTTGAGGTCTCAGATGTTCAAGCTAGACCTACTTTATCTCACTTGCTCTTTCTACTGCCTGTGAATTTAGATGTAGAATGTTCAGTTACCCCTCCAGTACCATATCTGCCTGTAGGCACTTCTTGCCAGGGCAACAACGGACTAAAGAGCAGAACTGTAAGCCAGCTGCAAAGAAATGTTTTCCTTTATAAGAGTTGCTGTGGACATGGTGTCTCTTCACAGCAATAGAAACCCTAACAGACATCCTTTGGAACACAGGTTCTGCACACTGTGACTCTTGTCCAAGAGGGCAGGTAGATAGGCAACAGCTTTATTGCATCAATGACATAGCTGGGGTGATAAAGAGAGAGATGAAGAAGGTATAGCTGCCACCTTGTGACATCTGTTTATGTCATTAGACATCACTTCTATTTTCTCTCTTGGACTAGAGCTTAGCAACATGGAGAAGTCCAGATTCAGTGTCACGCAAAGTATAAACCTCATCCAGAAGGCTGGATATGCTACTAAAGTTGTCAGTTCTCTACCATAAGAGAGGGGACAAATGACATCAGATGGGAATTTGGGTGATAGTGACAGTTCAGCCTCAGAGGAATGGAACAGTGGCGTTCAGTAGACGGCAGTGTAAAAATTCACACGGCTTTGTTACCAAGATGGAATTTACTGTATGTTAGTAGAAAACTAACCAAGACATGAAGGGAGCTCAAGACAAGTGGTAGATCGACATGCAAAAATTTATAAATTTAACTGCTTAATAATATGGTAAAAATTAGACTTCATATAACAATGTTAAGCAGAACAAAGTTCTCAACATTCCTTTAGGTGATATTTGAGCTTAAACATCTGAAATTGCTTCATTTAAAGAGTTTGTTGCGAAAGTCTCTGCCTCGCCAATTCCATGATTTCTTTATTCAGTTGCGTATTTTTTTTCTTCGGTTTTTAGAGACAGGGTTTCTCTTTGTAACAGTCCTAGCAATCCTGGAACTCACTTTGTAGACTAGGCTGGCCTCAAACTCACAGAGATCCTCCTATCTCTGCCTCTCGAGTGCTGGGATTAAAGGCGTGCACCACCACCACCACCCAGTTCAGTTGCATTTTTATTTGTGTGGCTTGGAGTTGCAGGTGGAGATTATTTTCTAAATAATCTGTTCTAAAGCAGCATTGGGGACTGCAGCATTGTACCAGGCAGATGAAGTATAAGAAGAGCAACTGAACACAAGCATTGACCAATGTGACCAAACTCCCCCAAGGTGCCAAGGAACAGAGGCCCTACCATGAAACTCAGGAGGCATCTGCTACTGATAATTTGGTAGTGATGGAGCAAACTTCTGATTTGTCCAGGGTAGCCAAAATAGCATATATTCAGTTACATTTTTTTCAGGTTTAAATGTTGGAAGATAATCCCCTTTAAAATACTATGCATGCCAAACAAATCTCACGTGCTTGTGTTTGATTTTGTCATTTTTCTTATTTGCATTATTCCCATTATAAATTCTCTTTTTAAATTAAAATTCTTTTCCATAAATATATTTTGATCATATGCTTTTCTCTTAACTCCTCCCAAATCCTTCCCACCTTCTTGGCCACCCAACTTCATTTTCTCTATCTCTCAACAAAAAGAAAACAAAAATGAAAATAAAAAAGAATTTAACCAGCCAACAACAACACAAGACATATACACACAAAACAAAACAAAAGCAAAACAGACAATTCTCTCCCCCCAAGAAAACCTACAGCAAAACATAGGGTTTATTTTGAGCTCAGCAGCTACTCCTGGGCATGAGGCCTACCTTGAAGTGTGATTGATAGACCCAATGACATACATGCCACAGGAGAAAGTTGATTTTCTCTTTTCTAGCAGGTGTCAGTTGCAAATAGCATTTTGGTTAGGGGTGAGACTTAGTGTACACCTTCCCTTGTCAGTGATGAGACCTTTTGTGGTTTGAACCTGTGAAGGTCTTACATGTACTGTCACAGTCTCTGTGAGTTCATTTGTTCTTCAGTCCTGTGGTATATGTGGGAAACTTTATTTCCTTGGAGTTACCTAACCTCTGGCTCTTTCTGCCTCCTCTTTTACATAGATCCGTGAGTGAGTACTGAGGGGGGCTGTGATAAAGAGATTCCATTTAGGGCTGGGTGCTGCAAAGTCTCTCACTCTAGGCATGGTGTCCAACTGTAATCTCTGTGCTAAACACTTTTCACTGAAAGAAGAGCTTCTCTGATGAAGTTTAGACAGTGCACTGTCCCGAGTCCTGGGCTAGCGTAGACACTGGGGGTCACTGGTAAGGAGTGGTTCTGCTGGTAGGCAGAAGTCACAAGCAATGGAGATGGACTAGAAGGAAAGGCTGAAAAGGTGGCAGCAAGGAACACTCAGGTCCTCACTGAGAGGTTGAGTCCCTAGGGGATGGAGGTGTGTTGGGAGGAGGGCCGCTGTCAATTTTCTTTACTGGTGCCTTCTCAGGTAACCAATGTAGAACTGAGATATAGATATTTTTGTTATTTGTGTAATATTTACACATGAAAGTAATTCTTTAAGTTAAAAATAGCAAAGCAAAACAAAATCAGTGAAATATGATTGTATTTTAATTGCAAATAATCTAATAATTTCGTGTGATAATTTAAGAAAATCAGCATCTTTGATTTTATTTTAATTTACTTTATTCTTCTCTCATATATTCCATCCCACAAGAACACCAAGCTACTCAGCCATAGCATATATGCAGAGGACCTAGGTTAGATCCCTACAGTCTCCTCTATCTCTGAGAACCTCCATGAATCACTGTCCGTTGGTTCTGTGGACCATGTTCTCCTGATGTCGCTGACCCTCTGGTTCCTCAGATCATTCCCACCCCTCTTCCCCATGACTCCTGAACTCCACCTCATGTGTGGCTGTAGACTCTGCATTCTGCTCTCATCAGTTGTGGGGTGAAGGCTCTCTGATGACTACTATGCTAGGCTCTGGTCCCAGAACACTCAGCAGGAAGGACAAGCCATAGGTCTGAGGTTTTGTGGCTGGGTTGGTGTTCCAACCTCTTCACTAGAGGCCTTGCCTGGTTACAGAAGATGGCTGGTCCAGGCTTTTTGACCCCCATTATTAGGAATCTTTGCTAGGGTTACTCTTTTAGATTCCATGAAGTTTCCACTGCAATTGGTTTCTTCCTCACCCATGAAATGCTTCCCACTTCCAGTTGTTTCTCCCAGTGTTTTCCTCCATCCCTCTTCCCTACACTTTATCCCTTCTGTTCTCAACCACACCTGCCCCCACTCCACCCACGAAACCTATTTTCCCTTCCTAAAGATTTTCCCATTCCTCCTTAAGCATTCCTTGTTATTTAGTCTTTCTGGGTCTGTGGATTATAACATGGTTATCCTTTACTTTACAGCTAATATCCACTTACAAATGAATACACACCACGTTTGTATTTCTGGGTCTGGGTTACCTCACTCAGAATGATTTTCTTCTAATTCCATCTATTTGCCTGAAAATTTCACAATGTCATTGTTTATACCAACCGAATTATACTCTGTTGTGTGAATTCACCATATTTTCTTTATTCATTCTTTGAGGAACATCTAGGTTGTCTCCAGTTTCCTGCTATTATAAATAAAGCTGCTATGAAGAACAAGTGTCCTTGTGGTAAGATGAAGCATCCTTTTGATATATGCCCAGGAGTGGTACAGCTGGGACTTAAAGCAGATTGATTTCCAATTTTCTGAGATATCGTCATAGTGATTTCCAAAAAGGCTGAACAAGTTTACATTCCCACCAGCAACAGATAAGTGTTCCCTTTACTCCACATCCTCTCCAGCATGAGCTGTCACTTGTGTTTTTGATTTTAGCCATTCTGACAGGTGTAAGATGGAATTTCAAAGTCACTTTGATTTGTATTTCCCTGATGATTAAGGATGTTGAACATCTCTTTAAAGTGATTCTCAGCCATTTGATTGAGATTCCTTTGTTGAGAATTCTGTTTAGAATGTTCATTACCCCATTTTTAAATTGTATTACTTGGTTTGTTGATGTCTAGTTTCTTGAGTTCTTTATCTTGGATATATTAGCTCTCTGTCAGATGTGGAGTTGGTGAAAATCTTTTTTAATTCCGTGAGCTGCCGTTTTGTCCTTATTGGTTGTGTCCTTTGTCTTAAAGAAGCTTCTTAGTTTCATGAGTTTCCATTTATAGATTGTCAATCTTAGTGTCTGTTCTGTTCAGGAAGTTGTCTCCTATGCTAACCCAATAAAGATTCAGTGTATCTGTTTTTTTTTTTTTCTTTTTTGCTTGTTTGTTTGGCTTGTTTTTTGAGACAGGGTTTTTCTCTGTACCTTTTAGAGACTTTCCTGGAAATCGCTCTGTAGACCAGGCTGGCCTCAAACTCACAGAGATCTGCCTGCCTCTGCCTCCCGAATGCTGGGGATAAAAGTGTGCACCACCATTGCCTGGCTTCAGTGCATTTGGTTTTATGTTGAAGTCTTTGCTTCAGTTGTACTTGAGTTTTGTACAAGGAGATAGATATGGATTAACTGACATTTTTCTACATGCTGACATTCAGTTTGACTAACATCATTCAGGATAATTTCTTTTTTCATTGAATAATTTTGGTTTCTTGGTTAAAAATAAATCAAGTGTCCATAGGTTTGTGGATTTACTTCTGGGTCTTAGATTGGATTCCATTGATCAGCAGTTCTTCTATGGCATCTTCAGTGCCTGAGATGTTCTTTTACATCATTGTACACTGTTAGTGATGCTTACTCTATTGTTCCTGTTTGAGTACCTAGATTTTCCATTTCCAGAATAGTTTATTTTGTGTTTTCTTTATTGCTTCTATTTCCATTTTCAGGTCTTAAAGAAAACTGTTCACCTGCTCATTTCCTTGGCTTTCTTGGTATGCTTTAAGGGATTTACTGATCTCTTCCAATTTTTTTTGTTTGTCTTTTCCTCAATTTTTTAAAGGGAGTTTCTCACTTCCTCGTTAGGGATCTCTATAATCTTTATAAAGTTGGCTGTAAGGTTCTTTTCTTGTGCTTCAGTTGTGTTGGAATATTTGGTCTTGTTGTACTAGGATATGTACTGGTGGTAACATATTGTCCTGCTTTTGCCAATTGTGTTCTTAGAATGGCATTTAGTCTTCCGGGTTTGGAATGATTATAGATAATAGGTGCTCATTTCTGAGTTTGTCTTTGTTGGATAGGTTTATGTTCCTTAGTTTTTGTTTCTTATTTCATTTTCTCGTCTTTGTGGCCTGGATTTCTGGGGGCCAAAGTGAGCTCTGGTCTAGGAGTCCCTGTCCAAGTGTCCACGGGTTCTGGACTTCTGGCAGTGAGCTTTTGTAGGGCCCTGGTCTCCCTTATTCCTGGGGTGCATTCACAGGGACAGTTTATGATCAGCTAACTAAGCTTCCTGTGTGTTTCTGTGCTCTCCCTGCCCCACCTGGTGATTAGCTGCAGGGCATTTACTCCATAGTTAATATGGTAATTTCCCACCTGCCTGGGCAGAGATCCTTGTGCAGCAGTTAGGTAGATAAGGACTCCCCCAAGTCTAAATAAACGGACATTCGGCTGATCTCCTTTGGAATGACCCTGGTCTCTCTGTGTGTTCTTTCAATCTCCAGGCCCTTGCTCGACTCGCGTTCGGTACAGCGTGAACTGTACTGAGGGTGTAACACAAGTTTGGCCTTTGGTGAAGCTGTACATCTCTGCCCAGGTTAGGGCTTGGTACAGTGATGAAGAGGGCAATGGGGATTGGGAACACTGAGCGAGTTGATGAGGGTCACTGGTGAGCCTCCTGTCTGTGGCTCTGGTGCTGATGTGGTCTCTGATCCTGCAGGGAGTCTCGGCTTGAGTTGCCTATTTATTTTTCTGGTTTGCTTGGTTTGGACAAGTTCTTCCTACTGGTGTGGTCTACCCTTGGGTAGGTGTTCTGACTGCTGTAGCCTGCACTTGTTCTTCTGTCTGGCGTGGCATGCTCCTGGACAGCAGAATTCCAACTGAGTTGGGACTAGAGGCACAAGCAGGAGGGGAGAGCACTGGGCAGGCAGATAGAAAGCAGTGGATTGAGTCTAGCGAGTGGGGTGGTTCCACCAGCAGGAGGAACCTGTTTGTCTGACCAGTGTGTCCTGCACCTAAGCAGTGGATGGCCATCTTTTAAATAATAGTAACATTTTCTATATGGAACACACCATTATTTTGTATATTAAATAAAAGCAATTATTTAATTACCAAAATAGTTATATAGCTAGATGATTCTACCAAGAAACAGGCTTTAAAAGGTTGTATTACTTACTAAGCTTACGAAGTTATTGTTCTTTGAAGTTATGTTCCTCCCCATGACATTAAATACAAGCGTATATAGGACAGAATTGTGTACACACACACACACACACACTCACAATGCGCAGTTATATTTACATATTTATATGTTGTATTTATTGTTTATTAAACCTGGTAACTGCTCCACAGAGCCTGAAGCATCTGATGTATTTGGCCATGGGTAGAGAATCGAAGAGAGCTTTTACTAGACTTGAACCAGAAAGACTCTTCGGGTTATTTAGATTATTATGTTCTCACACACTTCCCACGTGCTTTTCATTCTGAAAAGCTTCAGATAGATAGAGCATAGCAGAACAAAGACCAGGCGGTACATGGTGAAACTCATTAAAGAGGTTTTAATTTTGTTGTTGTCTGTGCTTCTCCCCATTAATAATTTATGATGCTATTGTGATTACGGCAAGACAAGCTGCTTGTGTTATGCTCCCACCGACTGGTGAAGCTTTGCTAGAGCACTGGCGGAAGGTGTACTGCTTCCTGATCTGGTGGCCTCAGTTAACTGTATTGTATTTTAATACACTGAGGACATCTGTATGCTGATCATGTCAAGTAATCATTCAGGAGAGCCAACTGCTCAGTTGGGCTCATTGTCAAGGGGGATGTAGCATTTATGTGCTCTATTGCATTTATGTGGAATGTGCATCTCTGCTGGCAAGGTGCCAAGGAAAGCAAGCCCAGGTCAACGATGCAGTGTGAGGGCCTGGAGGAGCCTGGGCCTATGGGTGGGAGGGATAGTGCAGGGATCTTAGAAAGCTGCAGGAGCCATCGAAAGTTATCTGGAAAGGGAAAGGGCTGCGCCTGCCTTCTCCAATCTCTTCACCAAGCCAAGGAACAGCTGTCGCTGCCGCTGCTGGTTATGTCCACTTAGACTCCCAGCTCTTTTCTCTTTCTGATGTTAATTTTACTTGCCACGCCATCATTCTTATTTTTATCTCCCTCACCACCTTTGATACCCTCTGCTGGGAACTGACACCCTGTTCACCGCACATGTCTCCAGGAGATTTCCCTGCAGTTTCTGTGGGTGACGGTGACTGGAAAGGGAAACTGGCTAGAGGATTTCAAAGTCACTCATTCAGCCAGAGTTCTGCGATATAGTTATCTTTGGCATAATTTATTCTGACCATGGTATTTAGAAGAAAGTGTCTCCCTCCTTTTTTTTTTTCCCGTTTTAGTTCAAATTTGATTGATCCTATGTCAAATTTTCTCTTTGCAAATTTCATGGGAATACCAAAAGTGTTTCCTATTGAACATAAAAGTAAAAGTCATTTGCCAGAAGGCTAGTTCCAGGCAAAATTCACGACCTTTCCTTTAGTGTTCATCTTCTGTGCTGGAATTTCTTTCATTTCAGACACCAGAGCCTGATGTCCTAATAGTACTCTCTTTTCCTACAAAGATTTCTGATGTAGTTTGTATCTTCCTATGTCCCATCTAAACAAGACCACCATCCTATCTGGGCCTCTGGCCACCTCCATTCTAGTCTGTGAGAAGCATTACTGAACAGCATCTTTTACAATACTGAACACCTTCCTCTACTGGCCCGTTTACTTGTTCATTCAGCCACTCACTAGTCCGTTTTCAAGTACTCATTGAACTAGCATACCGAGTGTGAAATAGCCCACGTGGAACAAAGTCGAGGAAGTCTTGTTCTGATGCCCGGAAGCTTCCCCGTTTCCCAGGATGGCTGCTGCTCTGACGGATTAGCACCAGGATGTCTAGGATGAGGCCGCGAGGACTGCTCCTCCTCAGCGTCAGTGGGGAGTCTCGGCCCTCAGCTCTGCCAGCAGTGGTGGCAAGTCCTTGTTCATCCGGGATCTTTTCTTTATCAGCCTCTACAGCACATTCATTGCCAACCCACAGACTGATTTGCTTTCTTAGTAATATCTAGAGTAGTTTATAGTTTCTCCATTTCTTAGTGACTGATGGGGCAGGGAGTAGATCATGTTTCTGGACTGACAAACCTTCACTAAAATCCAGTTGGAAGTCACATTCTCCTACCTTCTGTTTCTAAGTTATACACTATGTGTCCTGTCATTCCACTTAAAACAACAGCCTGCTGATTGCAGAGTGGCTAGATATGAGTTGTAAGCAGGTTAAAAAGTAACCAGACTAGTAAGATAGCTGAATGACCTGAAGTGTGTCCTCACAGCTTACACAAACAACAACAACAAAAACATCCAAAGGGCCTAACAAATACGGGAGCTAATTGTGACTGTTTTTGCTTCAGAGCTATCTGGTATCTGGGGATGGAATGAAATGATGTGTGAGTTTTCCTTCTCTCCTTCAGGTAGATGTTGGACATCAGTAGAAGAGGGAGCACTTAACTAGCTTCATGGCCCCGGAGTCTGACTGAGCCATCACTTCTTCAGTGAGTACAGTTCTGATGATAGAATTGTTTGTAGATGAGTAGCGAGCGGGTCAGTGATCAAAGGTGGGGATCAAAATGTGAAGAGGTGTGGTTCAGGTTCTGTGGTGAGGCGCAAACGTTTATTACCTCATTACTGTGAAGCGGTGACTCAGGAATGAGCGACGCTAGCACACTCCAGGCTAACACTGGATATGCAGCTGAGAGGGGTTTAAATACATTAATCCTTGATTCTCCCTACTTGGTATTTTTCTTTCTTTTTCTCTTTTCCTTTCTCCTTTCCTTTTACAATAAGTAATCCAAATTTGTAGTGTGTCTCTACCAGGAAGATACATAACAGAAGTTGAGGAATGTGATGTAAATATAAAAAAGTCTATTCACAGGTCTCATCAAATGGAAACTCCTTTAGAAGTAGTTGGGGAGAAGAATTATAAAATTCTGCCAGTATTTTAGGTCAAGAGAAAAAGTTTGTACATTCAATTTCCTTTGCTTCTCTCTCTCTGTATCTCTCTGTCTCTGTCTGTCTGTCTATCTGTTGCTGTCCATCTGTGTGTGTGTGTTTTGTGCAGTTTGCAAATGAAAAACATCAGCTAAGATGGTAACTGCTCTTACAACTTCAGCTAGAGCTGACTTCACAGACACTTGAAGAAACAGAAAGGACTGCAAGCTCAGAATGGGGTTACCAGAGTACTAAAAAGAGGTCTAGAATGAAAAAAGGAAAAGAAAGTCAAGTCAAGCCGGGTGCCTGCATTTATTAGATGAAGGAGGATGGACAGGGCAGCAAAGGTGTAGGAAGGAGGAGTCAGGGAGTTCTAAATGCCTGCTGCTTCAGGAGTTTTTAATGAATTTTAGCAATTCTCTTCTCTAATAATGGGAAAATCCGCCACTGAATCGTTTAGCTGTGACTTCCTGTGCCATATGCAAGGCCATTCATCTTGACTCCCTCTCAGGAGCCCGCTGCACAGAGTTTCAAGGAGGCTTCTCACCTGCAAAAGCTCGAAACAAGGACAATAGGCTTCATGAAATTCAGGAAGGCATAATAAAGACGACTTACTTCAAAAACATCTCGAAGTCTGTAGACATGCCAAGGGATTTTCTCCTACTGCGGGATTGTCTATAACTGCTAATTCCCAGGTTTAGCAATTCTAATGCACACTAATTACAGTTCTAAGTAGGGAGAAGGCAGGAGGCTCGCATTAGAATGGAAAATTTGCTTGTCAGATGAGGGTATTATGAATAATGATGGGATGGGCATGGAAACATTTAAGCATGAATCTTTTTGAGGTTTGTGTGGAAAAATATTCAAAATACCAGCAAGCAAACCAGTGTCTGCTTTTTGTATCTTTCTGAGCGTTATATTCTGCTATTGTGGATCTGTGGGAAAGGGTGACTCATTTCTTTCACTTTTTTTTTTTTTGGCTAGTTCTAAAGATTGAGATCATGGCAGGATTTATTTGAATTCCTTATCCCCTGCAAGCTCCTTCAGGACACAAGCCAATAACCGTCTCTAACGTGTCTGAATTAATTTGAGGCTTTGTTTAAATCACAGAAAAGTGATTGTTAAAACTCAAGATTTACCGACTAGTGCAGTAATGCAGTCTTATAATCCTGTAAGCGGGGAGGATGAGGCAGAAAGGTCTCAAGTTCAAAACCAACCAATCGTACACAGTTTATCTCAAAACAAAGTAACAGGCAAAAAGACGTAATTTACTTTGAGCAGTACAGAATTTACAACATATCAACAACGTTTCTTAGCTTTAACTGTGAACTTGATTCAACCTAGAGTCATCTGACAGGAGACTACCATGTCAGTTAGGAATTGTCGTGTTAGTTCACACGGTACGGTCCAGTCCACAGTGGTGAGCATCATCCCTACCAGCTGATCCTGAGCAGCATCAGAGAGGTTGCTGAGTTCAAGCCAGAACTAGACACAATTAGCACAGGGACTAAGATTAACAATGAATAAATTGGACATCATGAAGAACTTCTGCACAGCAAAGGATATAGTCGTTCAGACAAAGCAGCAGCCTACAGAACAGGAAAAAGAGTTTTGCCAACTACACATCTGATGATAGAGGGCTACTATCCAAATATGAGAAGAACTCGAAAAACTGCACATCAAGAAAACAAAAATCCCAATGGAAAAAAAATGGGGTACAGATCTAACCAGAGAAGTCTCAAAAGAGGAAATTCAAATGGCTGAGAAATGTACAACATCCTTAGTCATCAGGGAAATGCAAATCAAATCTACTTTGAGATTTCATCTTACACCTGTCAGAATGGCTAAGATCAATAAAACAAGAAACAGCTCATGCTAGCGAGGATGTGGAGTAAGTGGAACACTCATCTGTTGGCTGGTAGGAGTGCAAACTTGTATAAACTACTATGCTTCAGAGTTGCTCATTGGCAACAGTTTAAGAATTATATCATATAATCAAACTGTTATAAAGATGTTGTGATAGCTGATAAATTTTAATGCATTTTATTTGCTTGACTAATTTGCTTATAAAGTCAGTTGTTGGCGGAATCTGAAAACAGATACAGATTTGTACAATAGATATACATTGTACACCAGAGTTGCTGTTCATGCTTAGCCATTTGCAAGTTACCAGTATAATGTAAATGACAGATTCAATATTATAGATATAGTACTAGTGCATTAAATTGTTGTTCATGCTTAGGCATATGACCTATTTCCTTTTATCATGGAAGAGTGTCAACAATGGATCCAGTATTTTTTTTAGTAATTCAGTTGTTGTATATTTACTAAAATTTGTCTTACTGTGATTTCAGGTAAAGTCCTATCGAGGTACAAGAGTTCATATCTGCTGAACTGCAGCAGGCACACCATCTCAATTTATTTATCTGTAGATACTAATTTTTTGCAGATATTTTAAACATGTTTTGAATTTAGTCTGCTTATCCTTTTTCCTATTTTTTGTAAGTTTTTCCTTTCATTTTTTTTATGTGTGTGTGTGTTGTACATGTAGAAGGCATCTGTATGAAAGTCAGAAACAACTGTAGTAGTTGCTTCTGGGAATTGAACTTAGATCATCAGATTGGTGGCAAACACGCTTCCCAGCTGAGCCATTCCACCAATCCTTTATTTCTTTTTGATGTAAGACTTTTATGACCTTGTAAATAAGCTACAAGTAAATTCCAGGGTCAATACGAGCCTGTCTATAGTTCAAACACTTCTAAAACTGCTTGAACCATAATGAAATTGATTTTCATTGTGAGGTTTTTGTTTTATGTAGGCAGATTTTCTTTCAGCCTGTACTTTCACAGAAGTGCTCTTCTGAGGAGTCTGGATTCTTTTCCTTCTTCTCACTTTGTAGAAATCCAAGGCCCAAATCACTGCCTCAGACACAGAGCAATGTTAAAACCTCAAACTCTAGACCCCTAATAAATTCTCATTTGACTGAATTTAGACATTAGTGGCCTAAAGTGAAATGCTTCTCTTCATAGAAAAACGACTTTTTACATGCCATGAACTGGAGGAATAGCCAGTGAAGAGTGCTGTAAGCTGATTTTCAACTTGAGAAATTGTGGTGTCACACAAAAGCAGATGCCAGTCACAAGTCATCAGCAACTGCTGCTCGGAGGCGCTGGCCTCACACAAAAGAAGACCCCAGTTCCAAGACCAGCAACTTATCCTCAGAAGTGCTGCTGTAAACCTCAGGAGGAAGTTCCTTTGTGTCAGCCTTCTGCAAGACACAACTTCCTGGACCCTTTTATTGCCCTTGCTTGGTTATTGCTGTTATCTATAGAAGATGCTGGCTTCTGACATACCATATCTACCCGGGGCTTTGATCAAAACTTCCAATCGTGAGACTTCCTGGTTCTTTGTCTGTTTCATTAAACCAAAGCATACAAGGATAGATTGACCTAAGTACCACAAGAAATTGCTAGTTTCAGGACAGTCTGAAGCCTCTAGATTTGTAGGGTTTTAGATTTCCCTTAATTTTCATTTTCTCCTGGGTGAGGCCTTGAGGTAAAACACTATTTGGTGTATACTGTGAGTTGATTTGAAGTAGAGGGCAATTAAGGTGGCTGTTACTGCTTCCTCTTCCTCTCCTCCTCCTTCTTGGTTATTTGGTCTTCCCTACTAGAGAGAAGAAGATGGCTTAATTTTGAGCTATATTGAGCCTTGTCCTTATTTCATAAAATAAGGCAACGAAGAAGTATATTCTACAAGATACAATAGATATTTGAAAATGTCCTAGCACTAATACCATCTCTGTTACTAGAAAATCTGTGTCTGGACAGCTATGCCAAAGAACATTCAAGGACAAAAGTTTTGGCCTTTATCCAAGATAATAGTTATGCAGATGTATTTTGGAAAGAGAAAAAAGAATAAGGTTTTACAGGAGATGCTATTAATCATCGACCACTCTGGGATGCTGCCCATCTTCCGGGCTTCCTGCCCTGCCATTTGTGATCCTATTATACTGACAATGTTGAGTGGAGAAAGGTACATGCCAGATTAGAAGAGAGTTGATTAATAAAGACAATCATTCCTTCAGATGATAAATCTGTATCTCATAAAGACAAGTCCATCCAGCCCTCCTTCCACAGCGCCTTTACAACATGGTAGGCCCCGTGTTTTGAAATAGAAATTATTAACATGATAAGTCTGATGACAGCCAAATGCACATAAATCATGGTGGTGTCCGGGTAGGGATGCTGGTATGTGCTCAGTGATGAGTGCTTTGTTTGTGCTGTGCTGTTCTCTTTTATGTTTAAACACAGATATGGCAGCAGTTGGAGAGAGTCTCTGTCAAGAGTTTTGTGTTTCCTCTGTTTTGCAAACTTCCTTGCTCCTATGACTCCATCCCAGGGGAACTCTGGGTTAACTGATGAGAACTGATCTTGGCTCTGTTCTTTTTTCTTTCCGCCAATGACATTCTGCTGCTCGCTGCTCTACCCATATGTCTCAGCAAATGTTGCAAAAGAATTGATGGGCGATGTGTGTGTGAGAGCTTGCCGAAAATGAAAGTCTAAAATACGTCGTGAGCAAAGCAACAGAAACCACATTTTGGGCATAAGCAAAGGTGACAGATGTTAGGAGGGGGACTATATTTTTCATGCCTACAGAGCACCTTTCTCTGGGGCCAACATTATGTTCCTTCCTAACACACCATGTGTCAATGACTCCAAATTCCCTTTCTGTGACACAGTAACAGAAGCACTGATCCTCGAGGCTGTGACTGCCCTGGCTGTAACTGCTCTTGTTATATACACTCTGCTCCATTTGGAGCGCTTGCCTTCCTGGTTGGTCTGCACTTCCATGGTCACATAAAGGCTCTGCTCTGTGCTGTTTCCAGGGTCTTCTGCCAAGTTACTCTACCATTCTGAGATGGTTGGATCAAGAAAGATCTGTGAGATCCCAAACAAACTCTATATATCAAGTCAATACCCAGCTCAAATACAATGCTCTTCAGATTGAGTCAATGTAATTATTGCTGCCTTTCTTTAAGGAAGAGAAGATACGCTATTTTTTTTTTAACTCTCACTGATTTTCTTGAAAGTATTTAAATTCCTTCTGATATTTTTTTCTATTCATTTCCTCATATGTTTTTATTTTAATGAAATCTGACCTATATTGGTTTTAGAAGCTTGGTCTGGTAACACTCATCAGATTTCTCTTTGAAATGTATTCTGGCAAGGTCTGCTGCCTTTAAAATCTCCTTCTTTTCCTGCTGGCAGAGCAGAAGCTGGGCTAACTAAGGGAGGGGAGTGTCCCCAGGTCCTGTAGAGAAACACAATCAATTGTGTTCACAGAACTTGCATAATAGAATCTTTTAGTCACCTGTTCCTCAGTGCCTTTAATCCCCTCCAGCCCTCTGCTAGTCTGCTAGAGCAGATCTTGTAGTGTGTTCTCTTACTAGGAGCTAACACTTTCCCATGTTCCTACAAGACTCCTCAGAGTCTTGCCAGGTTATGTGGTCTGTTTCACAGGAACATGACTCTGTGGTGATACCTTGCCTCAGCCTCATGCAGTTATGCATTCTGTAACCGGCTCCAAGACTCTGGCTCACTTCCGGGTACCAGAAATTTATCCTTGACTTTTATTCCATATATCGTGGCTGGTATAACTTCATAGAAAAATCTATTTGGGGAAGACAGTAGAAAAGAGAGAAGAGAGAAGCTGTGGTAGAATGTGGTTTTAGCACCATCGAAGGCCAGCGTGATGCAATGAGAATGAGAATTGCTCCACAGACACTGCCTGATCCTGAGAAGAAGAGGGGGCTCTGGACTCCATTCAATTAATGACTGGCCATTGCTAGTGAGGCAACTAGGGTAGAAAAGCTGCAGCCATCAATATCCACAGTATTCTTCTAGGATGTTAACCGATACAGTAGAAGCTTCTAGAACACATCAACAAAATATAAGAGATGGAGGGACAGAGGTCAGGGCAAGCCAAAAATATTGTCTGTCAAATCATTTGTCTAGTGTTTCTACTGCTAGGCTAAAGATCAGTCAAAAACACAGTTCCTGGGCTGTCATGAAAATTTCAATCAGAATGCATAATTCATTCCATGCTTTCAAGATGCCACTTATACCTCTATTTAAAACTGATTTCCAATTTTAGAGTTCTAGCTCTCTCTTATACCCCTATCTTATACTAAACTCTCTGGTAGCAGTTAGTCATTCTCTATAGGACCTTGCAGAGGGAAACATGTATTCTTGAATCATTTTTTAAAAGGTATTTGGTGATAGGCAATATAATTGATGGAATGCAACCTATAGCAATCCTTTTAGTTTTTATAAAGAAGAACAATCTATCTTTTAAACAAATCTGAACTCTATGTGTCATATCTGCCGAGTGACTGTTTGTTAGCAGAGGACTTCGACACAAGATGGTTATGTATGTGCAACCTCAGCAAACCTGAAGTTGTGCTGTGATCCCGAGAGAGAGCCAATGACCATATCTTTAGTAAAACCTGAGGTCAAGTTCTCAATGAAATCTTTAAAGAAGAATTAATCACACTAATATAAAGGTCAAGTTCATTTAGGTTAAAAAAAAATCTGTAGATGCCAGGAGAGAAACTGAATGTTCCTAGTGAATTGTCCACTCTGGAATTGAAGAAAAGAAACATCTGCTCCCCAATAAAAGAAAGACGAAAAAAAAAAACAAACGAGAAACAATGCTTTTGCAATAAAAATATCAAAGATCCTGAAAGAAGTCTTTTTAGTCATTAAGACACAGATGGGGTAACAAGTGAATTAAAATATTGACCTTGATATAAATCTTTTTTAACAAGGAAAGAAACACTTTTACTAGTTAACGTTCATGATTCGTTTTTTTTCAACTTAAGTTAAAATCATTATTCACATAGTTTTTCTAGAGTTCTCATGTTTAACTAGTCACCTCTCAGACAAATACACTGAGGACCATGGTTAGTAGGTAGCTCACCAAAGAATTGGAAGAGTGGTTCTAGCTACTCTTCCACCTGATACAGAGGAGCCCATTCTTTGACAGCTCTTATAGACTCCCTTGTCTCCAGTAAGACTCAATAACCTGCCACAATTCTCTAATCATGTCTGAGTCTTGAGAATATTTGGTTTGAAATAAATCTTAACCTCTATTTTCGAAGAAAAGCTAAAGGGAGTGCCTAAGTGTACTATCTCCTGGGCCAAAGCCATGTTCTTACTAGGCATGCCAGAAACAGCCTCTGGGTGGAGAAATGAAAGTGCTTTTGGGTGATGGTAACTTTATACATAAATGTATTGATAAATACTTTCTACTACTGTGTGTTGAGTAACCTTGTTCCTGAGGAGACATGAAAATATATCTACTCACTCTCGATGAGGAACCGATGACAGACCAAAGTCAAGATACTACAAAAGTCCAACTTAGTCATCCAGTAAGTTTATTAGGGTTACTTAGAGGAATGTGGATGAGGGCTTACTTATAGGAGCAGAAATAATTTAAAGACAGTGATGACACCAAGAATCCCACTCCAACACAGGAGGATTCATACATGAAAACTGAAAAACTTTAGCTCACTGCACTGTATGTAGCAGGTTAGAGAGTGTCTCTTCTAAGGCTTCTCAGTTCCTTTGAGCCTCTCTCCTACAACTCAACGGGTCTCTGCCTCCCCAGGTGGCTTGGATGGCTTTAGCCTGTTATAAGCAGCTTGTCTCGTCTGAGAGTATCTCACAGCAGTTATTGTTGTTTAGATTAAGTGTGATAGTCTGAATGAAAATGGCCCCCATGGACTCAGGGAATGGCACTATTATGAGGTGTGCTCTTGTTGGAGTAGGTGTGGCCTTGATGGAAGAAGTGGGCTTTGAGGTTTCAAGTGCTCAAATCCAGCCCAGTGTATCTCATTCTCTTCCTGCTGCCTAATGATCCAGATATAGAACTCTTGGTTACTTTTCCAGAACTGCAGATATTTCTACTATGCCTGCCTGTGTGCCACCATGCTTCCTGTCACAACGATAATGGACTAAACCTCTGAAAGTGTAAGCCAGCCCAATTAAATGTTCTCCTTTATAAGAGTTGCCATGGTCATGGTGTCTCTTCACTGCAATTAAAACCAAACTAATGTATTAAGCTAGGGAGGCAGGGAGCCTAGTAAATCTAATCAGTTTCAGAGATGTCCAGAAACTTCTGAGTTGTTTGCTTCCTGACTGTTAATGAGCTTCTATTCAGGGTGGGATGTTTCTCCTCTCTTTAGACCATCTTGCTTATTAAACAGCTTTTCAAGAGGAAGGTCTTAATACAGAGGAAATTTTACTCAATGAAATATTATTTCAAATATTCTCTTCCTCATTCTCATCTTCCTCCTTGTTCTCCCCTTCCTTTATAAATTTTGGGATAGCCTCTCACTAAGTTGCCTAGGCTAATCTAGAATTCATATGCAAACTGAGACGCCTGGCAACCTTTCTGCATCAGTCTCCTGTATGCTTTAGTTACAGGCACATGCCACACAGCATAAATTTCTAATTTAAATTACTTAAAATAAACAAATATTAGGACATGGAGATCATTACATTTTGGAATAGATGATTAAATATACATTTATTTAACTGAACATACTTGAAAAGGTCTTTAAAACTCATGAATAATTTTTCAATGAAAACTAAATTAGGGCTACCAGCTAATAAGTATTGGGCAAACAAAACAAAACAAAACCAAAATCTGTTGCCAACATTCATAGTTTCTCATACTTTGATTGAGGATAGCTATATTCAAATCTGCTGTCGATCTTTCAAAGCTTCTTGATATCATCTCGCTAGTGTGGCAAATACTACACTTTTCCACTTCCCCAGATGATCTATTCTAAATTACAGGACTCTAACAAGCTTACATGTGTTGTGAGTAACTATAGGAAACAAATCATATGTAAGTGAGGCAAATTTCCCACATGTCTCTTTTCTTGGCATAGGATTAAATAGCAGCAAGCTCATTTTAATATCACTCTGTCCTTACCTTAATTTTATAAGACAGCATTGTCTTGCAGCTTCTGCTTGAAGTTATCTATGAGTTAGCAATTATTACCCTGTTAATGTAAAGTGCATCAGTATAAAGCTAAAACAAAAAAACCAACAATAACAAAAACGAAACACAAAACAAATGACATTAGCTGAATAGGCTAGGGAGACCTTCAAAACTCCTCCCCTTCCTCCAAAGCCAATTCCCCAATCTCATCCTTAGCTCTGCAACAGAAGACTTGCTACAGTCTTCCTTCTTTCCTTCCCCAACCACATCTCCTGCACATCCCCAGACCTTCTCCTCCTAAGTTGCTTTATCCCAGCCCTCCAACTCCAGCCCTTGCTAACATACAGGACACTCCCCAGGGAAGCAGGTAGGCTGACTGAAGGTCTTCTCTTCTTTCTCTGTTCCTGTTCCTCCAGGTCTAATCCCTCCGCCTCATTACCAGCACTAAAGCAGACCTTCTGAAGTGACCCCTCTTCACCATCTACTCCCATCCCAAGGAGACTAAATAAGCAGATCCTGGTGGAATGCACTGCCCTCCTCCCTCCTGTGATCCTCTTCAGACTCCAAGTCCATCCGAATGCCTGTGTTGTTTCCAATATTCAGAAATATATTTATTTGGAATCCCCAGTGTCCACACCTATAAGGTCCACAAAAAATTTCCTCCCAGGCAATATACAGCCAACACATTCTCTGAAAATCCCGAGAGGAAACAAGAACCAAGGAACAAAACACTTACCCACAAAGATAAAACCTGGTATCAGCACTTTGACCTGTAATCATCCTAATCCCAGATGTCTAGAGGCCACTGTAAAAAGAAAATCAGTTAGCAGCTGGAACAATATATCTCTACTGGAACTCAGTAACACCATCACAGCAGGCCCTGAATATTCCAACATAGCTGAAGCACAAGAAAAAGGCCTTGCAATAGCATCTATGAAGATGATAGAGATCCTTAAATAAGTAATGAATAAATCCCTTAATTAAATCTAGGAAAATACAAACAGTGTAAGGAAATGAATAAAACTATTCAAGACCCAAAAAATGGAAATAGAATCAATAAGGAAAGCCTAAAGTAAGAAAATTCTGAAAATGAAAAAATTAGGAATTCTAGCTCAGAGGCAAGCTTCACCAATGGAATGCGCGATATGAAAGAAAGAATCTCAGGCATTGAAGGTACAATAGAAAAAAAATATATATCAGTCAAAGAGAATGTTAGAACTAAAAAACTGATACAAAACATCCAGAAAATCTAGGACACCATGAAAAGACAAACTCAAAGTATAATAGCACTAGAAGGAGAAGAAACCCAGGGCAAAGGACCAAAAATTTTTTAACAAAATGTTAGAAGAAAAATTTATCTAACCTAAAGAAGAAGATGCCTATAATGGTAAAAGAAGTATGCAGGTCATCAAATAGAAAAGAAAGTCCCTTCAACACAAATAATCAAAATGCTAGATGTACAGAACAAAGAAAGAAAAAAGTGTCAAGAAAGAAAGACCAAGTAACATATAAGGACAGACTTATTAGAATTACACCTGAATTCTCAATATAGACTGTACGAAACAGAAGGGCCTTCATGGATGTACTGCAGACTCTAAGAGACCACAGATTTCAGCCAAAACTACTATATTCAGCAATACTTTCAGTCACAATAGATGGTGAAAATAAGAGATTCCAAATTTAAACAATATCTAGTTACAAATCCAGCCCTACAAAAAGAGCTAGAAGGAAAACAGACCAGCAAAATCAAAAGAAGGGAAGCACACACATACACAGCAGCAGCACCACCACCAATATCAAGAATCAACAATCATTGATATCTTTCAATATCAATGTCCTCAATTCTCCAATTAAAAGGCACAAATTAACAATGAATGTGAAAACAGGATACCTCCTTCTGCATCCAAGAAAGACACCTCAGCGTCAAAGACATATTCATATTTATCACCCTGCACAAAACTCAACTCCAAATGGATCAAAGACCTCAATGTAGAAACAGATATACTGAACCTGATAGAAGAGAAAGTGGAAAATAGCCTTAAACTCATTGGAATAGAATAATTTCTGAACAGAATACCATTATTAAGACACTAAAAACAACAATTAATAAATGGGACCTCATGAAACTGAAAAGCTTCTGTGAGGCAAATGACATTGTCATTTGCACAAATGACAGCTTACATAATGGGAGAAGATTTTTTACCAGCATCACATCTAATAGAGGGCTAATATCAAAAATAAATAAAGAACCCACAAACAAATATCAAAAAATCCAATTAAAAATATGGTACAGATATGAATAGAGAATTCTCAATAGAGGAAACTCAAATAGATGAAAAACACTTTAAGGTTGTTCAACACTGTAAGTCATCATGGAAATGCAAATCAAAACTACTTTGAGAGTTTATCTTACATCTGTCAGAATAGCTAAGATCAGTCATACAAGTGACAGCTCATGCTGGTGAGGTTGCATTTGAATTGATGTCTTTGTGAATTTATGTCTGGAGTACACTCATCCATTGCTGGTAGGAGTGCAAATTTATGCAGCCACAATGGGAATCAGTTTGGTGTTCCTTAGAAAGACGGGAATTGATTGCCTCAATTACTAGCTACATCACTCTTAGGCATATGCCCAAAGGATGCTTCATCCTGCCACAAGGATATTCACTCAATTTTGTTCATTGTGGTCTTATTCATGATAGCCAGAAACTGAAAGCAACCTAGATGTTCTTCAATAGAATAATGGATAAAAGATGGGGCTAGAGAGATGGTTCAGTGGTTAAGAGCACTTACTGTTTTTTCCTGAATCAGCTTCCAGCAACCATATGGCAGTTCACATCTGTCTGTGACTCCTGTTCTAGGGGATCCAACACCCTCACACAGATATACATGTATGCAAAACACCAATGATCATAAAAATTAATAAGAAAAGAAGAATGGATAAAGAAAATGGTACATTAACACAATGGAGTATTACTCAGCTATTAAAAATAATGACATCATGAAATTTACAGACAAATAGAAGAAACTAGAAAAATTATCCAGAGTAAGGTAACCCAGACCCAGAAAAATAAATCAGGTATGCATTCACTTATATGCAGATATTAACCATTAAATAAGTGATAACCCAACTACAAACAGTAGGGCCAGAGAGGTTAGATACAGTTGAAGGTACTAGCTAGGACATATGAATCTCCCTGTGAAGGGAAATAGAATAGATTTTATGAGTGGACTGGCCACAGGAGGGTCAGGTGGAGAGGTGTGGGATCTCCTTTTTCTTCACAGTTCATTGGCCACCAGACCATGAGGTAAAATGCAGCAGAGGCAGGTAGCAGGGTTTTGTACAGCCTGTGAGCACAGCAGAAATAGCGTTCCAGGATACAGTTTCAGTCTTACAACTCAGCATTAGTCCAGATTAAGGGAGATATATAGGATGGGAACAGCATCACCTAATTTGTGTTTGGCAGCACACTTCTATTGTGAAGTACCTAGCACAATGTATAATTACCATATGTGGCAAGAGAGGGCAAGCATTTGCAGGAATTGTGACAAAGGTCAGACCTAAGGTAAGACAGGCATCCAGGCCAGGGTCAGTCTCTAAATAAGGTCAGACAAAAAGCAGGAAGCTCCTGTCCTCTATATTGTGCTAAGCATCGAGAGAGCTATCTGGACATGGTGACTGAAATCTTTACCCAGCAAGAACTCCCAACAGAGAGGGGTCAAAGAGATGGGGTTCATGGACAGAATGCAGGGAGAGACAGCTAAAATTGAGGAGAATTTGAGGGATGTTGTGGAAACCTAGTGCAGTGGAAACTTCATAATTATATGAAGGAAATCCCAATGAAGCCTCCAAATAATGAGGGAAACAGAGTCCCAACTAGCCATTTCTTGTCATCACATGAAGCATCCAGTACCAGGAGTGGGTTACATCCAATTGAGTATTGGCCAAAGGGGTTCAGTGAAAATTTCCAAACTATTTAGGCTGTTGCTAAGGCAATACATAGCTCTCTACAAACTAACAAGGTCCCATTGCTGCAGACAATACCCATACAACTCATTAAACATGGTAAGGTTGACCTGTTCCCTACATAGAACCTTTATGGCTACATTCTAGTTTCCTTGGGATGGGAACATATTCTTCAGGCTACTGAAAGAAAAAGGTAAACACCAACCCAACTGCAAAACTTATGATTTACAATCTCCTGATGGCAAAGTATTTTAGGGCAATGGTTGCACAAAGTTTGTGGGAATAACCAACCAATGTCTCATTTGGCTTAAGGTCCACAGCCTGAGATGGAACCCAAAACAGACACTGCTTGGGTAACCAAGAACCTGAAACTAGATAGCACAGACATATAGGGTAAAACCAAATACTATTGGTCTAAAAATCCAGAGAAAGCAACAACGAATAGCTCCTAATGATATTCTGCTATACTTGTAAGTCAGTACCAAGGCTTTATTCAGCCATCATCAGAGAAACGTCCTCCTGTGCAAATGGGAACAATGCAGAGACCCACAGTCAGACAATATGAAGAGAGAGGGAGAGAGAGAGAGTCCTTGGAACACACAGCTCTAAATGCAATGTCTCCATCAAATTCCTTCCCTCAGGAATCAGGGAACCCTGCAGAAAAGGAGACAGAAAGAATGTAAGAGCCAGAGGGGAAGGAGTTCACCAGGAGAGTAAGACCCTCTGAATCAACTAAGCTAGGCTCATATGAACCCACAGAGACGGAAACAGTAAGCAAAAGACCTACACTGCTGTACACCAGGTCCTCTGCATATATAATGTAGTCTTCAGGTTAATATTTTTATGGGACTCCTCCTTGCTTGAATGAGTGGACTCTGATTCTTGTGCCTTCTCTTGTCTTTTTCTTTTGTTTATTTCCCTTGTCAAAACTTTTTGTGATTATTTTTGTTTTATCTTATGCTTTATTTTATTATATTTCATTGTTATCCCTTAGAAGTTTGTTCTTTAACAAGAGAAAGAAAGAGAATGGATCCAGATTTGAGAGGAGTTACAGAGAAACTTGGAAGAGTAGAGAGAGAAGAAACTGTAATCACTATATATTGTATGATATAATCATCTATTTTTATTTTTTTGAATATTTATTTTATTATTATTATTGTTAAAAATTTCTACCTCCTCCCCTCCTCTCATTTCCCTCCCCCATCCCTTCATTTCCCCTCCCCCTCCCTCTCCAGTTCAAAGAGCAGTTAGGGTTCCCTGGTCTGTGTGAAGTCCAAGGTCCTCCCCCCTCCATCCAGGTCTAGAAAGGTGAGCATCCAAACAGACTAGGCTCCCACAAAGACAGTACATGCAGTAGGATCAAAACCCAGTGCCATTGTCCTTGGCTTCTCAGTCAGCACTCACTGTCTGCCACATTCAGAGAGTCCGGTTTGATCACATGCTCCATCAGTCCCAGTTCAGCTGGCCTTGGTTAGCTCCCATTAGATCAGCCCCAATGTCACAGTGGGTGGGCGCACCCTGCACGCTCCTGACTTCCTTGCTCATATTCTCCTTCCTTCTGTTCCTCATTTGGACCTTGGGAGCTCAGTCCAGTGCTCCAATGTAGGTCTCTGTCTCTATCTCCATCCATCACCAAATGAAGGTTCTATGGTGATATGCAAGATATTCATAGTATGGCTATAGGATAGGGTCATTTCAGGCTCCCTCTCATCAGCTGCCCAAGGAACTAGCTGGGGAATCTCCTGGGACACCTGGGAACCCCTCTAGAGTCAAGTCTCTTGCCAACCCTAAAATGGCTCCCTTAATTAAGATATATACTTCCTGCTCCCATATCTACCCTTCCTTCATCCCAACCCTTCCATTCCCCCAAGCTCTCCCCATCCTCCCCTTCTCACTTTTCTCTCCCCTTACCCCCCACCACACCCCCACCCCCAAGTTCCCAATTTTTGCCTGGCAAGCTTGTCTACTTCCAATATCCAGGAGAATAACTATTTTTCTTTGGGTTCACCTTCTTATTTAGCTTCTCTAGGATCACGAATTATAGGATCAATGTCCTTTATTTATGGCTAGAATCCACTTATGAGTGAGTATATACCATATTCATCTTTTTGGATCTGTGTTACCTCACTCAGGATAGTGTTTTATATTTCCATCCATTTGCATGCAAAATTCAAGACATCATTGTTTTTTACCGCTGAGTAGTCCTCTAATGTGTATATATTCCATATTTTCTTTATCCATTTTTTTCATTGAAGGGCATCTAGGTTGTTTCCAGGTTCTGGCTATTACAAATAATACTGCTATGAACATAGTTGAACAAATGCTTTTGTAGTATGCTAGGGCATCTCTTGGGTATATTACCAAGAGCGGTATTGCTGGGTCCATGGGTAGGTTGATCCCGAATTTCCTGAGAAACCACCACACTGCTTTCCAAAGTGGTTGCACAAGTTTGCATTCCCACCAGCAATGGATAAGGGTACCCCTTCCTCCACAGCCTCTCCAGCAAAGGCTATCATTGGTGTTTTTGATTTTAGCCATTCTGACAGGTGTAAGATGGTATCTCAAAGTTGTTTTGATTTGCATTTCCTTGATTGCTAAGGAGGTTGAGCATGACCTTAAGTGTCTTTTGGCCATTTGAACTTCTTCTATTGAGAATTCTCTGTTCAGTTCAGTATCCCATTTTTTTAATTGGGTTAATTAGGATTTTAAAGTCTAGTTTCTTGAGTTCTTTATATATTTTGGAGATCAGACCTTTGTCCATTGCGGGGTTGGTGAAGATCTTCTCCCAGTCAGTAGGTTGCCTTTTTGTCTTAATGACAGTGTCCTTTGCTTTACAGAAGCCTCTTAGTTTTAGGAGGTCCCATTTATTTAATGTTGCCCTTATTGTTTGTGCTACTCGGGTTATATGTAGGAAGTGGTCTCCTGTGTCCATGTGTTGTAGACCATTTCCCACAATCATCTTTTTTTAATAAAAGAGGATAAAACTACAATCTTCTCAACATCTTAGCACATGGAATATCAGAACCTCACTTTATAAATAGAAAAAAATGGGATTTTTATAAGTTTACAACTGTATTTTCAGCACTGTGTGCATTAATGCACAGTTGATAAGCTTAGGAACTTTGGACATTCCCTCCTTCTTCTACCTGTAGGTGTCAGAAGGACACTCTTTAGCTCTTCTTCAGCTCCTGGGAGAAGATTCTTCATGTGACTTGAGCTAGTGTGGGATTTCTTTTAAGCATCCATCTTCATCTGGCACCCACATGGATCCAGACTCCACACCTACTGGGTGGACCAGCTTAAAGGTCTAACCTGTCCACAGCCCAGAAAGTCTTCCACCCCGCCTGCTTGGCTTGCTTTTACCTAAGTGGCTTTTGGTTTTTTTTGTTGTTGCTGTTTCGATTTATTTATTTATTTATTTACTTATTTTTTGTAAACCCCTGCCACACTGCTTGCAGTGACTTTGAAATTTACCAAGCTCATTTACATCCTTTTCCCCACTGCCACATTCCCTGCCACATGGCGACTTGCTCAGCTTCCAGTTTGTGATGCCTGCCCGTGAGTTCTGGGCTTCTTGCTCTATGTATGGAATTGATTTAATTGCTTTTAATTTGTCAAGCATATTTCTCAGTATTTAACCAGCACCAAGGCGAAAAAAGCAAAGCGGCTCACGACTGTTCGTGGCACCAGGTTGCTCTGCTAGTTGTGACTCGCAACCACGACACCTGCTGGACATTAAAGATTATTACACCTAAAACAATTTACTGAACCTCATAACAGGTAATTAATAAATCAACATATAATAACAGACAATATTACCATGGAAAATTTTAGTAACTTTTTGCTAATACTATGGATTGTTTTCTGCAAGGCTTATATGGTTATTGCGATAATCCATGTATTGGATATTGAAATATTTTTTCTTCATATTATATCCTTAAGAAAATAGTTTGAGGGGGCTGAAGAAATGGCTCAGCGGTTAAGAGCACTGACTGCTCTTCCAGAGGACCCAAGTTCAATTACCACCCACATGGCAGTTCACAACTGTCTGTAACTCCAACACCCTCACACAGACATACATGCAGGAAAAACACTAATATGTACAAAATAAAAATTAAAAAAAAGAAAATGGTTTGATTACAGATCCAATAATGAGTCACTTTTAGAAATGATACAGTCACTGGGTAGTGGAGGTGCACTTCTTTAATCCCAGCAGTTGGGATGCAGAAGCAGGCAGATCTTTGTGAATTCAAGGCCAGCCTGGTCTACAAGAGCTAGTTCCAGGACAGGCTTCAAAGCTACAGATAAACCCTTTCTCGAAAAACAAACAAACAAACAAAAACATAAAAAAAAACCCAAAATAAAGAAATGATACAGTCTTTGCAGACTAATAATGAACAGTTAGCTGTCAGGATTAATACCACTGAAAATCAAAAGTTACCTGAAAAATTAATACTAATTGAAAAAGGTAACATTAATTTGACAGACAATATTGAATTCATGTCAAAGGGTACTGAGAAATTAGCTGAAGAATTCATACTGTTGAATTTGACAATTAACATTTCTTAAAAAGTTATGCTAGGTTAGCAGATAGAGTATCTCTCCAGGAAGACAATTTGCATGCTATCCAAATAATGTTCAAGGATGAGATATTATCTTTAAAGGAAAAACTTCAGACCTTGGAATCACATGTGCAGAAATGAGGCTAGGTGCCTCAGTGAAATCACTAGAGATATACACAGGTCAGGAGATCCAGGCTTTACAAAAGACAGTAGTAAAAAAGATTCAAAATTATTGAGGGAATTATTAGAGCTGATGAGCAGGGAAAGAAGGTACAAAGACAGGATTTAACTGCTGGAGGGAGGCTGCTTGTTGGTTCTCAGCAGCTCAGTAGCTCAGACCCGAAATAATCACACAGAAACTATATTATTTAAATCACTGCTTGGCCCATTAGCTCTAGCTTCTTATTGGCTAACTCTTATATCTTAATTTAACCCATTTCTAGTAATCTGTGTATTGCCATGACGCTGTGATTTACTGGGTAAAGTTCCAGTGTTGGTGTCCAGAAGGACTACATTGCTTCTCTCTGACTCTGCTTCCTTTCTCCCAGCATTCACTTTAATTTTCCCTGCCTAGCTTTATTCCCCCTATAGCTCTGCTATAGGCCCAAAGCAGTTCCTTTATTTATCAATGGTAATCAGAGCATACAGGGGGGAATCCCACACCATTTAGCATCACCAGTAGCTGACAGAGATGACTTACCCAGGGTTTTAGCTTCCTACCCTATAATCTACTCTGTCAAGGCACCAAGTTCTAAAGGACCAGAAGGATCCAAGAAAGGTAGATGGATACCTATAGAAATGAATGATCAAAAAGAAATTAAGCAAGCAATAGTATCTTATAGTTTGCATTTCACATTTGTTAGGGAGATGGTAAGACATGGGCTTCTTGCATTAAAGATTAAGAATCTCTGAATTCTAAATAAAATAATAATCATGACTCACTTAAAAATCAAAGCTGGCTTTGAATCTGTACACTGGCTCTGTCCTTCTCTAAATCCAAGCATGTTGTTAAAATAAAAATTCAGAGTTTCGGCCTCATGTCAGGAGCCATGGTATGGAACAGAAAGAAAAAAAGAATTAAAAAAAAATTTCTTCATACCTATTTTTGTCTTTATTGTACCTTTCATTAAATATGTATGTCTGTATAAATAATGTTTAGGTTTTCTACAATGAACAATAAATTTTCCTGCTGTAATCTTTCAGGTTTCGAGGAAGAAGATGGGCCCCACAATAACAACTCCACCTGGTTGATATGACGTCATGATGGTGATAGCGCTACTATAAGACCTGCTTTGGGTACCAGCTGCTCAAGATGGTTCCTACTTGGTTAGGTGAAATGGTGCACATTTTTACAATGTTCTAGCCAGAACTCCCAATAGAAACCTCAGAAAATCCCTACCAAATACTCAGAGACTATTCATAATTATACCAGACAGTAATCTTGGAACTCAACCATAATTTTGAGCATGGTATTTTTACTTTCATGGTATCTCATAGAAAGAACATTGATCCCATGACAGCAAGAAGTAATTCTAGAAGATGACATTCCCCTCTCCAAACAAAGTTTGTCCTCAGGGTTAGGGACATCATTTAGGGATTGATTATAATTGTTGTAGGATTAGGGATTGAGGAGAAAATTATGTAAGCTCAGGAATCTCTTTGAAAAAAGAGAGAAAGTGGATGGGATAATAGATTAGTGTGAGCTTACTCACACTAATAATGACAGTGAGTAATGAGTGAATACTTATGAGCTATTACTTACATTGGTATAGATTCCTGTATATTGATATAAACTTAAATTATATTGGATATGTTCCTATTTTTGTCTATATTTGTATACCTAGGCAAAGTTATTTTGTCATATTGTATGTATGCATGCTTCTATCTCTGCTTAAGACATTTTGTATATTGATACAATTTTAGGCTATAGTTATCATATTACAATATACATTTCTACCTCTGATCAAGATACTTACACATTGTTTACATTTTGAGATCATTGTTCTCATATGTTGCACAATTGTTTAAAGATTGTTTAATGTTCTAATATGAAGTCTTAGTCTTTAAGTTATATAGGCATTAAGATTCATAGGTCAATAGTCATCCATGTTTGTCGTACTTATAGTTAGACTAATCAGGTTCTTTAGATACATAGAGATTGTATTCTGCATAGATAGGTAATCTTCAACCACTTCAAAGAGCTGTAGAATATGGCATTTAAGTAACTTAGGATTCTATCGATGTGAGACACAGTGATCTGAGCAGTAGCAGTCCTGCATTAATTCATTCCTCTTTGCTTTTGTATAGCTGTGTGTGATGTGACTAGCTGCTTCACGTTCCTGGCACTGACTTTTCCCCAACAATGGAATGCAAGTTGTCTTTATCAAGATAGTTTATCACAGATATAGGAAATGACAATAAGACAATCAGGATGGAAGTATAATAAATCTGTAAGTAATGTGACTATGCAGATACTTATGAAAATAATTATAACCAATATCCCATAAAATCTAGAAAAATCCTACTAAATGACTTTATGCCATTTTATTACCCAATTAATTAGAGTATAGTATAAAAATTTTCAGCTATCCCTGGGAAGAGATGGATCTATGGTTTTAGACCCAACAGCATTTATGAAATTGAATGCTCCTGTGTTTGGTGCATATATGTTTAAGGTTGTAATATCTTGCTAGTGGACTTTTCCTTAATGAGTAAGAAACACCTTTTCTTATCTTTTCTGGCTAGTTTTGGTTTGAAGTCTACTTTGTCCAGTATTAGAATAGCTATGTCTGCCTATGTTTTCTTTCTCAGTTCTATTAATAGATCTACCACACTCCAGTAGAAGGTTCCAACACAATATGGACAGTGAAAATTAGACTTAACAGGATTTTTTTTTAAAAAAAGGACACAAAGTTGTGTAGGGAAGGAGGGGGTAAATACGATAAAACACATTATATGAAAGAACTAATAAAAATGAGGGAGAAAGTCTTAGAGTTTTTCTTCTAGGATAGGGTAGGAAGATTTCATAGTAGTGTTGTAGTCTGAATGCTGTGGAGGACTCTGTGGACAGCTATGCATTAGATCATCTGTCTCCAGAACCACAGGACAATAACCAGAATACACAGTTCAAATGTAGACCTGCTCATTGTAAATAGTGTTTAGACAGTAATACAGTGTAGACCTGCTCATTGTAAATAGTGTTTTGATAGTAAAGAAAATTGGCTTTAGAATTCGACAGATGCTGGGATAGTTTTAAATGAAGCCCCCATTCTCATGAAAGAACCATTACAAATGATTTCAATGATGGCCTAGCAAGAGAGGTACATAGAAAGCTTAGGACATCCTATAGATACGTAGTGGCCATTATGAGAATTTGACAGGAATATGGTAACAAAGCATTCTGATGAGGGATTGGTTAGAAATCAGAAACAAAGCATGAGAAACGGCATAATGGCTACATTTTGTAACATCTGTCAGAGGACTTCCCTGAATTTGGCTCAAATTCTACAACGTTGTGGAAGGGAGAACTTGGAAGTCATACACTAAGATGTATTGTGGGAGAACTATACAGCAACAAAGCATCCCGGGTGCTGCACATTTTCCTTGAATTGCAGATAGTAAAATGAGAGAAGAAAGGAGAGACGTAATTTGTAAAAAGGCAAGAACAATATCATATGTCCCTCTGTCATGAGTGTTCAACAAAATAAAACGTGCAAAAAATGTAAAGGAAGGGACTTAAAGATAAAACCTACAGCTTTAGTGAGCAGAACACAAACATTTGGACAACTTGAAGCATTGCCATGTAAAAAAACAAGCAAATATTGAGGGTGTAGCCAAGTGAGCATTTGATAAAGAGCTTGGTATGCATAAAAGGAAGCCAGGCAGGGTCATCAAAACAGAGCCCAAATCATGCAGAAGACCCTTAGGAGACCTTTGAAGCTGTTCTTCCCTTCACAGGTCCAGAGCTCTGGAAGAACCGAATGACCCCAGGGTACTGGCTGGATGCTCCACCCATGACTGCATTCAGACTCAGTTCCCTGCATTTCAGGAAATCACTTCTTGGCTGTCACTGATAAGAGCCCAGATGCTTATCTGAACCACTTCCGTAGAGAAGACAAGTAGTAAGCCTGGACAGTTTTCATGCATGCAAGTGTACTATTTGTGGAGCCATGATGATCTTCACCTGGATTTGGAAAGTGGTTTAGGGCAGCCCCAGACACTGGGCAGGGAATTCAACAGGGAAGGATCCATTACACACAATCTTCACTAGAGCAATACCTGGCAGAGCCACAGGAGTAGAGTCTCAACTAATAGGCCAGAACTGTTGATTTTCCATAGTACAGCCCCAGCCAAGGGGAGTGTAAAAGATTTTAACTCCTGAGAGCAGCTGTGTCGGTTGACTCTAGCAGAATCTTTCGAAGGTCCACCTTTGTACCCTGAATCTTATGTGAAGGTACCCAGAGCCATTCTAGAGTCTTAAGATCTGGCGTTACTCCCTCACAAAGGACTAGTTACTCCTTTTTGCAGATGTGTCCACTCGAGAATGTCTATTACGTGCCTTTCAAACAATTGTAGTTTGGAAGCAGATGGCCTGTTCTGATTTCACAGCCTCACAGCTGGAGCTTTTCCTCAGGACAGTCAGGGTTTGAGTATTAACCTTTCTCACTGGAAGGAAGTGTGGACACTGGATGTTGGTGTTGATTCTGGGATGAAGTAAAATTGTGGGTGCTATTGGAATAGAATGAACATATTTTGTATAAAGACCGATGTGAGCTTGTTGGACTCGGGAGGGAATACTATGATTGAGTGCTTGACTTCTGCCTAATTTCTATTGTGATGGTTCAGTTCTCTCTCTCTCTCTCTTTTTTAGTTCCTCTGCTTCCCCAACCTCTAGAACTGTGATCCAACAGATTTCCACTTGTCACAAATTGTCCAGGCTTGACAATTCTGCCATAACTACACAAAGCACGAAGATAAACAGGCTCAGAAACTGCTGATTCAGCCTCTCATTTACCACCCTTTGGCCCACCTACACAGATGCCAGCTCACTCCCAAGAATAGCCTCATTTTCCTGGAGTGTCTTTTCCACCTTCTTTAGTAAGGACTGACTTTCGTTTTAACTAATCCAACTCATCTGAGTTTGAAGTCGTCTGGTATGAGAAGCTTTCCTTGGCCTGCTTCTCTTCCTCACACCTTTCCTGGCCCGTGTGTCATTCCATGGGACTCCCACACCACCTGTGTTCTCTCTCACATTCTGATATAATTGCCTCAACTGTGCATTTCCTCAGCCATTCCGAGGGCTAGGTGCTGCATTTTATTCATTTCTATAGTGATTTCTTTCCTATCTTGCATGCCTGATAAAATGTTTAGTTCTCAGTCTGTTTACGTAGTGTCCGTAGAATCAATAAATTCAAAGATAAATTAAAGTATGGTGTCTTTCGCTCCTCTTTTGGGCAAAGGAGAGTACACCTTCAAGCATATTTTAAGACATTTTAGCCTTTATCTTTTTGGTGTGAAAGGAATTAAAAGACAGGCATCAGCGCAAGGCACCCAAAACCAAGTTCCCAGCACAAAGGAGATTTATCTGCCCCAGAAGGACAGAGGGCCAGGATAAGGAGGCACAAAGACAGGAGAGAGGAAGAGGTAGAAGGGAAAAGGAACAAGAGTGAGGGGGAAGGGCTATCTGCCCCAGAGGGACAAAGGGCTGACATGGCCCAGGCAAATCGCACCTTATAAAGGTAACAGGGGAAACCCCCCGAATTCGGATGAGGTGTTTAATTTTAATTGGTCATCCTAATTAGGTGGCCAAAGGGGTTTCTGATTGCTGGACTTCAATACTTTAATAACTGGACCTTGGTAGTCAGCCTCAGGAGGAGGAAGTGGACAAATAAAAGAATAGACTTTGGTGGTTAGCTTTAGTAATCTAAAGGTTATTAGCAAGAAAGAGAATATGGGGGAAGGGCAAGGTCTGCCAGAGCCCTGTTTGTTATGTTTCGGTCTACTAGTACCCCTTCAAGGAAAACGAATTAATATTTTTAAAGGACTCAGGATTTTATAAAGTTTAAACTTCTTAAAGCCTTGTTGTACAGTTTTTAAAACATGTTTTAAGGCAGCACATGAAGTAATGGTTTCTATATATTTCCACACTGTGCTTTTCCTGTTCCCCCTCTCTTTCCATCCTCCAATTTCCCTGCTACACTTCCACTGTTTGTCGTGTGACAAAACTTTTCTTGGGAAGATGCAACGCACACATATCTACTAACCCAGTGGTTCTCACACTGTGGGTTATGAACCCAAACACAGATATTTGTATTACATATGATTCGTAACAGTAGCAAATTTACAATTTAGCAGCAGCAAAAATAATTTTATGGTTGAGGGTAGCCACAACATGAAGAATTACAGTACAGAGTCACAGCATTAGGAAGGTTGAGAACCATTGTAGCCAGATGGGAAGACCATGACAAACCATAGTACAGACATGATCAAAGTCCAATTTGGTAAACAGTGAGTTATATTGGGGTTATTTGACAAGAGTATGGGTGAGGGAGTTACTTACAGGATCAGAAATGCCTCAAAGGAAGTTGCATTATCAAGGCCCATCCCAACATAGTTGACAACTCACAGAAGCTAGGAACCTGGAGCACACTGCACAGCCTACAGGCAGCTCAACATTCAAAGTGTCCCTTCCAAACCACTCAGTGGATCCAAACCTCTTCCAGGGAGCTGGATTGGTTTGTACTTCTTCCAGGTTCCTGGTCTGGGTCTCAGAATCCCCCCCCCCATTTTTGTTTGTCTGAGAGTCTTTACAGCTTGGTTTATTTACTCTGGCAGGGAGGGAGGGACTTAGTGAGTCTTGTCAGTTTCAGGGACTTCCTGAAGCTATTTTAGGAACTTCTCTTCTGGAAGGAATGTTGCAGTCTAGGAGGAAACTGTTACACAACAATGGTCTTTCCCAAATTTAGTGTTTTAAATGAAGAATTATGCATATACCCTTACTATTTATTAAAACCTATTCTTCTTATTATGATGTCTATAAATCACAATTTACCAGGTTCTATTGCAATGTTGCAGTAGATACAGACACCACATTGATTACATCCAGTCTAGCACTCTTCCTAGTATTTAGTAATTTGTGTTCTTCAAGTTGATTATTCAAGATATTTTAAAAATTCCACACACAAGAAAGAACACAAGATATTTGCCTTTCTGTTGAAATTGGGGGCAGCGGCGGGGTTGCGTCCCCCAACACCCCAGCCGCCTGGCTAGATTATGCCCGAAATAACAACACACAAACTGTATTCATTTAAACACTGCTTGGCCCATTAACTTCAAACTCTTAACCCATTTCTAATCATCTATGTAAGCACTCCAAGGTGTGCTTACTAGGAAGATTCTAGCCTACGTCCATCTTGGGTCAGAGCTTCATCGCGAGTGTGCCTCAGAGCGCACAGCTATCCCATCTGCCCGCGAGAGAGGAGCCTGGCATCTCTGTCTGAGGCGTCTGGCTCTGAGAGGAGCTGCGTGAATTCTGAGCTCACTTCCTCTTCCTGTCAGCATACTATTCTGTTTACTTCCCACCTATGTTTTAACCTATCAGGACCAGCCAAGCAGTTTCTTTATTTTTAGCCAATGGCCTTCCTCCATCACCTTTCTGTGTCTGTGACATCTAGTTTCTTTCATTTTGCTATAAATATTTCATCCTGCTTTGTGGCTGAATAATACTCCATCTGTTAGAGGCTCCTGGGTTGAATCAGTGACGAATACAAGCAGGTAGGTATGACTTCTGTGTTATGACTTCATTTCTTTTAGGAAAATGCCAAGCAGTACTTGGATCAGATGGTAGCACTGATTTTAGTTGTTTGAAGAATCTCTACACTGTAAGCATTTTTAAACTTTATCTATAACAGCATTTGTCAATTTTTGTTTTTCTTGTAATTTTATGGAATAATTTTCAAATATTTATTAGGTATTTGTATCTCTTCTTTTGAGAATTTTCCATGAATATCATTTGCATATTTTTATTTGCATTGCTTGATTTTGACTTATTTACATATTTCAGATGTTAACTCTGTTATTCATGTCAGTTTGAAAATTTGATTTAAACAAAATTTCCATTTTTGCTTTTGTTTTTTCTGCTTTTGGAGTATTATCCAGGAAATTGTCACCTGTGCCAATGCCACGAAGAGCTTGAATTTCTCTTGCCACTAAAGCTATTACCTCAAGGATTTTGATCATTTTTGTATAGATTGATAGACAAGGGTGAAGTTTCAATATTCTGCATGTGGATATTCAATTTCTGAGAACCATTTAAACACTAATCTCTCAAACCTGAGTTAGAGATGGAAGTAGGCATTGTAAACCAATAGTTCTGAGGAAGGTTTAAATGAGTCAAAGGACACATGGCACTGTGCAAGGAGTCTAAGAATTCTAAAAAGAAGTATTTCATTGTCTTTCAGGGAGAGCAAAAGAATCAAAATACTACTAAGGAGCTCTGAAATCTCCATGGTTTTAGCAATGAGTAGTTGAAGGGGATTGCAATTTCTTGGTTCAGAGATGTTTTCCATCAGACCACTCCAGACTCCTACTGCAAATGCATCTGTGTGCCTTGAGGGCTTTGAATCACCATGGTGATGGTCTGCAATAACTATCTCCTGATTTCTTAAAATTTGAGTGCACCAATCATTAACACTCATCATGTCTTATTTCATCTATCGTTGCAGAGCATGGCAATGTTTTGATGATAGGAAATTTGATACTTTGGTTAATTTTTTTCTTTTACACAAATTTTAACTGAATGTAAGCAGTTTATTTTCAATGCTAAGTTTATATCAGAATTTAAAATAATATATGTATACACATATATACAGTATTAATAACTGTAATCATATATATATATAAATCTACAATAACATTAAATCAAACTAAAGTTAATAAGGAGTCACATATAAAGAGGAACATTTTACTCCTTCTTATTTTGATTTTGGCACTGTTCTGTCAATAAAACTATTTTAAAACTTGTTTATTTGGGTTTGTTGATTTTTTTAATAGCATGCATGAAGGATACATAACTGTGAAATGCCATTACTTATGAAATTTGCAGAAATCAAAGTAAAACTGGGGAAGAAAATCTCCCTTTAAAAATGTAATTAGTTTTAATAAGTTTATTTTTTTAAAAAATTGATACTGTAAAGTTTATTACGTAATCTTTTAGCAAATACATTTGACACAGATTTGTTGTAAGTGCAAAGGTAATTCAAATACAGACATTGCTTTTCAGAGAGTTGCAGTGAACAGAATCAGACCCTGGGAAACCATTGTGACAAACAAAGGTATTAGTGTTAGCATTTTCAGCATCACCTAGACAACCCCAACTTCCTATGGCCTTTCATGTGTTGTCAGTATTCAGGTAAATACTTAATCAACCCAAGGTCTTATGGTTGTATGTCACTACATAATCTATATGACGTGTTGTGTGGCTGTTTAAGTCTCTATACGCTTGTGCTAAGCCCCTTTAAAAGCGAGTTCTGTTCATTCTTCTCTCTCTTCCAGGGCTGCTCCCATACCCAGAGGCCAGTGCCCCCCACACCTTCCTATTTTCTTCCCCCAATAAAATCTACTCCATGTGAGCCCTGTAGCATGATGGGATTTATCTCAATCTCCCACCATTATTCAATTTATAACACTGCTGCCTTTACCGCAACAGGCTCTCCTGGTGCTTCCTCCTGCCTGCAGGCAGTCTGGTTCATGCCAGGACCCTACAACCCTGTCCACTTATGACAGTCTCGCGTCTCCAACTAATCTCTGGGCCCCTCCATCCAACAACGGCACGACCGATGAGTACCCTTTCTCTGGCCATTCCCCACAAGTGAGAATCGTCTCTCCATCGTTGTTTCTGGCCTCTTGAACAAGTCCTGATTATCAGGCAACCACGTCTCCCTCAGAGCTCAGCACCCCACAGCCCCTGGATCTTTGGGTAATGACCCACTGGCCAGCCTGTGCTTTTTTAATCGATCATCTCTCGTCCTTGGTTTTGGTTCCAGACAATGCATGTGTCTCTTGGGCTCAGATCCATGGCCCCTGATCTATGTCTGAGGAATCACTGAGCAGCTGGTGCCTTCTCAAAATCAGTCCTTGCTGAAAATTTCAAGACCCTTCAATCTCATTTTTTCCCCCTGCCTCATTATTGAGGACTACACCTAGCAACATAAGCCCAACCTCCGTTCTGGGATGCCTTGGCCCAAATACCCCTTAGATATCAATCCAAATGGCCCGTTTCCGGCACCCTATATCCTGACATTTTACGGGAGCTGTGCAACATTTTGCCAGTGACCCGACAGATGGAAGTGGGTACTCTGTTTTCAAGCCTTAGCTTATCTTTGCTCCAAACCCTCTCTCTGTTCTTTCCCCCTATTCCTCTACTCGGCTATGAAGGCTAATAAGCTGTATTTTCCTCTTTCAATAAATAAACTATCTCAAATAGACAAAAAACAAACAAAAACCCTGGGGTTCTAGAAGTCTAACTCTGCTTCTTTTCATCGAAGAATTACAATGTTAATTTCTGCAGCAGCAGCCGGCCTTTGTGGCCAAAGCTGTTCCATGTACCTAGATCCCTTTTCCGCCATCGGTTATGCAACTGTGTATCCTTTGAAAATGCCTGCCTGGTAGAGCGTGTTCTCTTTGCCTGGTCCCTTGCCTTTTCCTCCTTTCTTTGTCTCTAATTTCCTCTGGTACTAACACTGTTGTGTGCGGCAGTTTGTTTGGTAGGTCGCCCAGGCCGGCTCCGCCTAGGCACCCAGGGGACTCTACTAGTGTGCTCCACCCACTACAGAGCCACTCCCGTCCACAGGCAGCAAATCTGCTTTATCGTTTACGGATGGCTTTCCTTTTATTCCGCACTGGCAGTTGGGTCTCTGGTAGGGCTGCCTGCCTCTGACCATTCCCCTGGATGTTAAGACTGGCCTCAGTATTCCTTGGATAAGGCAGTTGGGGAACCGAGAAAAAATTCTCCACTTTCTTATTCTTTGCTCCCAAACCTGCTGGTTTCTGTCTTCTCTCTCTCTCTCTCTCTCTCTCTCTCTCTCTCTCTCTCTCTCTCTCTCTCTCTCTCTCTCTCTCTCTCTCTCTCTCTCTCTCTCTCTCAATGCCCAGTAGGTCTGCTGCCACATGGGAGTCAGAGATGAAAAAGTCAGCTTCATCTTGCTCAGCAGCCACCAGCGTTCCCTTTCTTTTAATTTATTCAACTCCTGTTTAAGATGTCTAGGTGTGTGTATATGTGTATACATATATGACTTGGATTTAGTTCTATTTGTGTGAATGTAAGGTAGACATTTAACTCTGTGACTAGGCATTCACCTGTGAACTTGGATTCAACTGTGCATATATGTGCATGTAACTGTTATTTAGAAAAACAGATTTTAAACAACAATCATGTGGCTCTCCTCCATCTTGGCTGGTGACCTTATCATGATGTAGGCAGTTACAGGCTGGCAGCCATTTTTACTAAGGCAAAGAGTACACTTCTTAATCTTAATAAGTTCTCTGTTCATCATTTCTCTGTAATGGTTTAGATAAAATGGCACAGTTCCCTGAGAGGTGGGCAGTGGGCCACTAGAAGCAGCTAGGTCCCACCACCTGAGGCCTCTGTGGGTCCCAGGGGGGTGGGAGGTGGTGGGCTAGAGACCTCGGTGGGGCAGGCAGCCCCACGAGAAGCAGCGGTGGGTAAGAGAAAGAGACCCATAGGCACGCCGTGCAGAGAAAGGTTTGGGCATAGCTTATTTATCATTTATTCAGTGGGTTATGGAAGGAAGGAAAAGAGGGAGAAAAGGAGAGAGGGAATGATGGGGGGGAAGGGGAGGGAGAGGAGAAGAGGCCTTAGCCATCTCTTCCTAAGAGAGACTGAACAGAGAGAATGCAGTCTTGATGCAGAAAGAAGATCCTCTTGCCTCTGTAGAAGGGGTGAGTAGGTGGGGCTTGTCTCTTACAAGGAAAGAACAAGTCAGTAGCAGGTCATAACATTCCCATCTCTTTCTTATAATAAAAAGGCAGGAAGTTAGGCACAACAGTTTAAAGGAATTGGGACAGCAGATTCTCAAGACTGCTTTCTGTTTATTTGTGGGCGTCGTCTTTTGGGGAGACCTGAGAAAGCTGGGTGCTGGTCACATCCTGGGGCAGTTGGTCTCTTTACTTTTGTCCAGTGTTTCTGGTATAAAAATATCCGGTGTTTCTTAGACCTGTTTACAGTATTGGCAGAACAGAAGACAAAGTTAAGTTTAGGAAAAAAAAAATAAGGACCAAGGAATTGAGAGGGGTGTATCTGACATGTGTAAGGTACATCCTTCAATTCAGCTCTCTGGAACTCATAAGAATTCTTTGGGTTTATAAAAACATATGTTTTAAACAGCGGCATATTTTTATCAGAGTGACTGTGACAGATATTTTTGTATAATTAAAAGTATCTTTAAGACTATGAAAGGCAGCTTGAGAAAGAATTTTGTAAATTTGTAGCTTATTAAAATCTGTTTGGTGAGGTTGCCCTTTTAAACCAACAAAACCTCTTACCTGTCAACTACATCAGTGATCTTTGAGAAAGATAAAATTTTACTTGAGTTATTGACTAATAAAAGACAGAGAACTTAACTTGGTTAGTACCTAGAGCTACTCCTCAGGATCCTCCATCATTGCTGAGGGTCGTGTTTGTTTTTTGCTGTTTAGCACAGGGCCTGCCAAGCTTCAGAAGATCTTGTTGGCTAAGAAATCTATAGGAAGACAAGCCTACCTTGACCTGAGCAGCTAGGCTGTCAATTCTGGTGATTCTGTTCATTGTTTGGAGATCTTCAGTTTAGATGAAAGGCAGTTCTTCCCAGTGGTCAGCACTTGACAGTTGAAGTGAATTGCAGTTGGATGTTGTTCTGTGCCCATTTGTCTTCTGTCTTCTTTGGAAGAAGTAGAGTGTTGCTACTAAGAGTCAACCTGTCTCTTTTTTTTTATGAAAAGTTTTAAATAATTAAGCATTTAAATGTCATTTTCCCCAGATCTCTGAGCAGTTGAGGGCTGTTTACTGGGTATAGATGAGTTATAACTACAGTATAGAATCTGCCTGGAGAGCTGGGTCTGAGCTTAACTGTACTGGCTCAACTTAACAGGTAAGATTTACACTTGTAAAAGACAGAAAGAAGAAAAAAAATGCTTACAATAGAAGGCTAACAGCAGAACTGACAATAGTAGAGAACAGCTTAATATAATTTAAAGCAGGGTTGGATTAAATATACAGTATTTTATGTAAGAGACTTAAAAGTACATACCAATTTAAAACATGAGACATGTTTTAAATGTTTTGTAGTCTAGAAAGAGATACAATGAACAGATAATTAAAGCATTTAACAGTAAACGTATGTGCATTTAAGTTACATGTATGCACATACACACATATTAAACAGGAATTGGGCGAAGTGGGTGCTCTTGGTAGGCCCTACCAAAGGCATGCCACTGCACAAAACACACAGGTAACAGAGTCAGCAGCAGGGGAGCAGGAAGGGAATACCTCAGTATAGATGATGGGACTTGGTCACCTGATCTGGCCCTCAGTTAAGATGGCAGTGAAGTCACCTGACCTCAGTTAAAATGGTGGTAAGGTCACCTGACCTTAGTCAAAATGGCAGTGGTCACATGTATGGGGAAGCCATGTTTTTTGAGCTGCAGAAGTTTTAAATATAATAACAAGAGAGACATAGATGCTGTGTAGAACATTCATTTAAAACAGAATTATGGCTGGGGGGTGGTGGCTCATGCCTTTAATCCCAGCACTTGGGAGGCAGAGGAAGGTGGATCTCTGTGAGTTCAAGGCCAGCCTGGACTACAAGAGCTAGTTCCAGGACAGGAACCAAAAAGGTACGGAGAAACCCTGTCTAAAAAAAAAAAAAAAAGCAGAATTACATCCGTGTGGCCACACCATTCACACATTCTTTCATACATGAGGCAGGGAGGAAAATTACTCAGCACTGTGAGCTGCCCTGTCGCCAAGCCACCTTGCCACAAGCTGCAGCAGGGAGCTAGGGCTTGAACTGGAAACAGCTCCCTCGTTGATCTGAATAATCTTGTTGGTTTCTGTGGGATCAGCGGTGGTGGTGGGAGGGATAGAATAGAAGGAATGTGAGCAAGAGAAAGAGCATTTTCAGACTGGTGGGGAAGGGGCTGCCTAGCAGAGCTGGCAGGACACTGGCAGAGCATTTACATGTGGGTGGCTGATGGTTTGAGGGTTTATATTCCATAGCTGAACACATGAAAACCTGCAAAAACAATGACTGAACCCAAGGCCTGTAGAAGAATGACTTCTCTCTACAGGTGGGGTGTTAATGAAGCCGACTGGCCCTGGTCTGGGCAACTTGGAAGCCAGAGGCTAGAGGCCATGCTGGATGGTCGCTCACAGTGAGGACCACTTACAAGTGGTCCAAAAGAAAGAAAAGAGAAAGAAAAGAGAAAGGAAAAAAGATCAGAGAGACCTGGTTCCCACTGCTCAGCATCTGCAGTGGGAGGACTATCCTGTAGTTCAGTCATGTTTTTAGCTATTGGAAGCAACCAGATAAATGTCAGCAAAGGGCTCCACCATAGCCATGAAGGCTGTGGTTGGCGTGATCCCTGCCTTCACTGTTTCTGGGAAGATCAGAGGGTTGCCGGGAGCTCAATGGTAAATTCCTTGGATTTGGAGAAATGGTTAAGCTGACTGGAAGGAGAGAACTCACCACCGAAGCCCCTGGTGTGTGGAGAAGTTGGTGCTGTTGTGAAGAAACCAGGTTTCTGAGCCCAAGGTTCCACGTTCTCAGCTGGTCTGCTCGTGGGCGGGAGGGAAAATGGAGAGAGCCTGGCCGAGTCATAGAGCACCAATGTAATGGTTTAGATAAAACACGGTGGTTGCCCCTTGTGGTGCGCTGCACCCCTCGGGGAACCACAGTGTTTTATCTAAACCATTATAATCTCCTTCTAGACTAAGGAAGCAACAAGTCTTGAATATTTTAGATTGGTATGGACTTTTGTATGATGATACAAATATATGGTTAGATTTAATACAAATATTTGTATTTGTGATTCAACTCTGCTTTAAAACATATTCTATATGGTGATAAAATTTGAGATTATAAAGATTTATTCAGATTAACAAAAACTAACTTAAAAATTTTACACGTAAGTACTTATGTCTTTGCCAAGTGTTCAACAACAAGCTTCTAGAGAATTTAAATAAGTGACAATGTATGTTTGATAAATAAGATATAGTTTCTATAATGAAATGCCTGGTCACTCAAGAGGGTCTTTTTCCCAGAGTTGCACAAAGCTTGCACAGAGACTCCCGTGACTTGTCAAGAGCAGTGCTGGTTTCTGTGTTCTCTCAGTCCCTGCTCATGTGCCACACCCCAACAAGCCCCCTTTCTCCTGTTTTCATTTGGGATCTTTCCCTTGTCACATTTCTTTGCCTTCCCAAGAAATACCCTTCACAGCTTGGTACAAACTTGTTATTTTTTTTTTTTTTACCCATGGAATGGCTATTTTGGCTTCTTTGCTGAGCCCATTGTCTATGGTTGAAATGTTTTATTTTGATGCTAGAAGAACTACAATTAAAAATCATTACTTTTAAAGCTAACAGGAATATAATGTAAACTAGTCTTATGAAAGCTGCTAACTAATATATTGTGTACTGTTTAAAAATACAATTTAAAAATCAGTCATCCTTATAAATGATCAAATTCTTTAATTGTATTCATGCTAAGTACTGATATAATTAGTTACAGGGATAAGCTTTACCTAGTTCTCTGTAAAAGTTTTCAGAGTTAAGTTTAAAATGAGTAAGCAGAAACAAATTCTCAGAGATCTATAGAATATGACATTTAAAATGTTTAATTACATACTAGAGAGACATGTCAGCTCTTGGCAGCATCCCTATTTCCTTCAAAGAATATTGAAAGGCACAGAAGAACTTATACCTAGAACTTGCTTCAAATGTGGCAACGCCAGCCCTAAGCAAAAACTCTTTCACCTCAACTGCTGCCAAGACCCTCTTCAGATAACAGACAGAACAGGACACCAGGGAATCAACTGTCTCACAGATGCCTAGACAAAGGCAGGCTGGTCCTCCCACAAGTTCCTACTCCATAGGAAGTCTGTTGGATCACCTGGACCTGGCACTCGGCTGCCCTGAGACCTCTGCCCTCAACAACCATGGAGGATCCTGAAAGGTAGCTGTCTAGAAAACCAGCAAGAAAGTTTCTGTCATTTTTAATTGATAACTTTGGCAAAATTTGTCCTACTCAGAACTCTGATGGTATTTGATGAGTAGGCTTGTTAATGTTGTACTTTTAACAGCAGCAACCAATGCTTCAGCTGCTTTCTCAGTTCTCTTTGTGTGTAAAATTCAGGTCACAGGCCTGACTCTCCTAGAGCTAATACAAAGTCTAGACACAATTTATATTGTTACCAGACTCAAAAAAGAGATAAACTCACAAAACAGGTTTCAGTGTAACTTTTTACCATTCCTTTGTTTAAAAAAATCTTACTTCTCAGTGACTGTTGTCAGTGGTCAGTCACCCATATGTGCTGGGGATTAGATAGAAGGGCTTTAAGATGTGTTTATGTGAAGATAGGGAAGCTTAAGTGCTGATAAGGATAAAGTGACCTTAGATGAATAAAAGAATGAACTGTTCCATATTTCTTTCCCTCACTATGATACTGTTATATTAAGACTCCAAAAGTTTATAGTCTTAACAATTAAGAGTTCAAAAGTTTATAGTCTTAACAGTAATTGATGGAATTCTGACAAGCTATTAATCCAGCTTTGACATAGTACTGAGTACCATCCTATTGCTATATAATCATAGCCACAAGCTCAGGATTTAAAATTCCCTTTGGTTATTTTCTAACTATAGACTTAAAAGCTGCTTTACTTTGTGCTAAAAACATCTGCCGCACTTTGGTGGAGAGAAGAAAGAGTGTTAATGCTTTCGGCCAGAATAATTTCTGGTGCGAGTTTACTGTCGTTTCTACAATATAAATTTTAGTATAGGTTATAAACAGTGGGAATGTTAAAGATAAGTGCCTAAAACTTATCTTTCACAAACTCAAAAATTTCTTCTAAGCTCCAGGGAGTTGACTTGGATCCACCTTGAACAGGTAAATGCACTGTCTGATGCATTCCAGATAAGTCTGAGCCTCCCCACCTTTCTCTGGTCTTGGGATTCCCTTTCCTTAATTGTCAAAACCTAAAAAAAAAATTCTCCCCCTAAATTTAACTTTGTCCTCTGCTCTGCCAACATCATGCCTGGTCCAAAAGGCACCAGATGGCCCCACTGATCCTGGACAACAAGGTGAGAACAGCCCAATACTCCTGGATTTGGCTACCACCCCAGTTTTCTCAGGTCCCCCAAAATGTGACCACCCAGGTCAGTAGGAAGCAGTTTTAAGAACCTGACACCCCCATTTTATGACCCCACTTGCTCTCCCTAACTCACTTTTTATAATAAACAAAAGGGAGGAATGTTAGCATTTCTGCTATCACCTAGTCAGCCCCATATTCCTGTGGCTGTGCATGTGTTGTCAGTATTCAGGCAAATACTTAGTCAGCCCATGGTCCTACTGCCATATGCCACTATGTAGTCTAAGCACACACACTGCATGGCTGCATATGTCTCTGTACGCTAGCACTAAGCCCTTTAAAAGTGAGCTCTACCCCCCCCCTCTCTCTCTCTCTCTCTCTCTCTCTCCTTTTCTGCTGCTCCTCTGTCCAGCGGCTGGTCTGTCCTCTTTTCCATTCATTTTCCCAATTAAAAAATCAACAACAAACAAAACAAAACAAAAAATCCCTTTCTCATGAGCCTTGTTGCATTATGGCATCTCTCTCTTCCTCTCCTGCCATTTTTTAAATTATCACAATAAACAGGCAGGTGCAAGGAACTTTGGAAGATGGAGATTGCCATACATATTACACGAGAGGCCTGTCATAGCCACAAAAATGTGGTGTCATCTTAAGAAAACACAAAAATTTCAGATTGGTGTAGATAAGAACATTTCAGACTAAGAGAAGTTAAAGAGAGAGAGAGAGAGAGAGAGAGAGAGAGAGAGAGAGAGAGAGAGAGAGAGAGTGTGTGTGTGTGTGTGTGTGTGTGTAGTTAGTATTTGATTTGGGGCAGCAGTATAGCTAGGATGCAAGATTCAAGTGGTACAGACAAAAATGAGACTGCAAGGAAAAGTACATTAGAGCCAAACTGAGAAGACATAGTCCATTTATTTGTACAGGAACTTGGTGAGTGGAAAGTTTTAGAAAATATGTGGACGAGAGTGTTATGAAAGTTCTCTTTAAATTATTGTACTTATTATGTAGAGAATTTTCAGATAACTAGAGTTACTTAGTATTTTACTTCAACAATCCCATGAAGAGATGCTGAAATACATGGATCCTAAAGGGGTATGGGAAAATGGTGACTTCCCAGACTCCTTGGGAAACAGAATGCATAAAATTTGATAATATTTATAGAATAGAAATGTTTGGTTGGAGAAAGAATCTTGATATTTTAAATTTGGGAGACCCAATAGAAAGTGGTGTCATTGATCATTGTTCCTGAGAGACCATATGGCTGCTTTTCACAGCTTGTTCATCAAGTCCCCTATCTTGCTGTGTTCAGCTGTCCAAAGCTTAAACAAATCTCCAAATGCATTCTATTTCACTAATACCAAAATGAGTTGTGGAGTAATGACTCTTACTGGCTCTAAATGTCGTGGCTGTCTTTTTTTATTCTCTGTACTGAACAGAGGTTTGTCAGGCAGAAAACTCAGGTGCAGTGATTATGAAAAATTCTTGTGTTTTGTTTGCTATCACCACAGTGAAATGGCATCCATTTTATTGGGACTTTAATTTAAGAGACCAAAAGAAAGAACAATGTGATTCTAAAATGAAACAAAAGCAAATCTCTGAGTCCTTTGAACTATGTTCTGAGGTGTTTTCATAGATTTAAATTAAAATGTCCCCATAGATTGTGGTATTGAAGGCTTGGTCTCCAGCAGGTGGTGTTATTGAGAGATGATTGGATCAAAAATGTACACACTTCATCAAAGACTTACTCCATTGTTGACAGAGGTTTCTGTCATGCCCGGTCCTGCAGCCATTCAGTCCCAAAGAATCAGAAAGAGGCCTACATTAGTTATAAACTGATTGGCCTATTGGCTCAGGCTTCTTACTAACTCTTACATTCCACAATAACCCATAATTCTTGTCTGTGTTAGCCATGTTGCTTGGTACCTTTTATCAGTGAGCCATTCTTATCTTGCATCCTCTGTGTCTGGGTGATGTCTGCAGACTGAGCCTTTTCTCAGAATTCTCCTGTTCTGGTAGCCCCACCTATACTTCCCGCCTGACTCCTGCCCAATCAGTGTTTTATTAAAACAATACAACCAACAAATCTTTACAGGGTACATGACCATTGTGCCACAGCACTCCATTGATGCATTCATATCTGAAAATGGCTACTTGGAAGTGGCCTGGGCAGAGTAAGTAGTAATTGGGTTTTGAGTAATGCTTTGAGGGGTCTATTGGGTCCGCACTGCTTTTTTGTTCTCTCTACTTGCCTCTCCTCTTTCCCTTTTCCCTCCTATCCCTTTCTTTTTCTCTTCATTCTTTATTGCCTGCTGAGAGATGAACAACTTTGTCTTTTGAACACTTTAACAACGATATATGTCAATTACAATAGATGTAGCCAACAGGCTATGAACTGAAAACTCTGAAGTCATGATGTCAACTTTTGTTGACCTATGCAGATCTGTCTGCAATACCTGGGATTTAAGGAAGGACCATAAAGAATGGAGCGGACTCCAGTCTAATGCTTTACACACCTTTATTTCAGCTCCAGTGTACTTTTACTCATGAATGTAACAAAGGAAACAATGATCCAAGGAAGGCTGTTTGAGTTTGGAAAAACATGACTAGAAAAACATGTAAATAAACGTCAGGAAGCACATATTAAATGTCAACAGAGCAGCCCTTTTCCAGAACATTCTCAGGACAGACCAATTTAAACACAGTTGCCTGACACATACTACAGATTATATCTGGGAAAGCAGGAAGGCAAGGCAGAGGCCATATGCAGATTCAGGGTATACCGAGGACAGCACTCAGCTTTTCCCTTTTCCAGATTGGGTTCTATAGCTATATTCCGACATCCAACAGGAATAAACACGTCTTATAAACTGAATGTTAACGTTTGTTTCAGGAGGCATGAAATCACATCCAAGAACAATCCAGGGAACAAAATGTACCCGAGAAAAAAGGCTCAGCCTATTTCCTGGAGTCTTTCATAGCTCCCCAAGGCGCTGTTCACCAGGCATCATTCTTCTGACTGTGTTCTGACACCATGAGACAGAATACATATTTTCTCTTTTAAGTTGATTCCTTAACTTAAAAATTAGGTATTTTGTTAGTGAAGAAACATAACCAGAACAAACAGATTGATTCTGATGGTTTTTTTCTAGTTCCGACTAGACACAGTCAAATATTGCAAAGAATTTCTGAAGTATCTTCAGTTTTATCACTACCCACTACCAGATCAGCCAGCCTTTCTTCTACATTCTCCTAATTAATCTCTGCATAAATAACGAGGCTTGGTTTTCTGCAAAAGCTGTTAAGGACAGAGAGCTCTTTAATCTGTACAGAATAAAGATGATTAGCCAGTGTTAACCATTACCTGTGCAGTTAAACATTGAGGGGTTTTACTATGGGCAATCCTTAATTTATAGCCAGCAATTAAAAATATATATATATATATATATAAACTAACCTCACTGGAAATTTCTTTCTGACCGAAGGTCTCAAGCTGATGTTCTTAGGCGTATTAGCTGCTCTTCTCATCGCTGGGACACAATCACCTGACAACGCAGCTTACAGGAGGAAGGGATCACTACGGCTCGGAGTTTGAGAATAAAGTTCATCATGGCCACAGGAACGTGAGGTGCCCAGTGACATCATCACACCATCAGTTAGAGGGCAGAAAAAGATGATCGCTCGTGCTCAGTTCACTTTCTCCTTTCTCTTTAGTTAGGGATGCCAGCCCATGGGGTGATGCCCCTTCTTAATTAAGCCAGTACGGAACACATTCTTAGAGTTACCTACAGGTATATCTCCATGATGATCCTAAACCAGCTTAAGTTGAAAATGATTATCCATTGTATTAGGCATGCTCCAGAATCACATGATCAGGTGAGAAGAGAGAGCTTCTAGATATTTGGTCAAGTTGGCAAATACGTGAAGAGTCAGGCCAGAGGCACAGGTTAAATGCTTCCTGTTGTTTACATTGCCCAGATGCTTCATAGTCTTCTCTGCTTTGTTTTCTGGACCTCTTAACTCGAACTCATCTAGTTCTTAAAACTGCTTGCTGCCTCACCACTCCTCAGCATACATATAGCATTTAGATATAATTTTCTAGTGGTTTGACTAAAAAGGTTGTTTTTAAAACTCAGTTATACTAAAACTAGTTCTTCTGGTGAATTTTCTAGTATCTTCGTTGTTTAGATTCAATACAATAGAAAGTGTACATTGCTGTATTGTGTGCAACATGCAGTACCTGGTAGTGGGGAGGGGGGTCTCAGGCTTTTAGAAAAATGTCTAAGAGCTAAAGATAACAGGGGAGGGTTTTCCAGGGTAATTCAGCTTTTGCAGCAAAGTTTCCATCAAAATAGAACTGGAACATGACTCAGAAATATTTTGTACAAGGGAAATCCACACACTATGGCCTAAATTTTTTGCTACCAAAGCCAAGTGTATTAGATTCTTAACTGCTATCTGATGGCACTGGAGATGGGAGGGACCTTTGAGAAGTAAATAAATTTGCATGCGTTCTTGAATGTAGGTTCTTCATGAGGGGATTAGTGTCATTAAAAAAGGGGATCTGAGAAAGCCTTCTTCTCCTCTCTTCTTCCCTTCCCCTCTCTTTTCTCCTCCTTCCCTCTCTCTCCCCTGTCCTCTCCTTTTCTCTCCATTCTTTCTTTCTCCTTCTCCTTTCTTCCCCCTCCTCTACTTTCTTCTTTGATCCTGCCTTTCCCTCTCCCTCCTAGGTGAATACACAACAAAAAGGCAACTGTCTGCAAGGAAAGAAGAAACCTTGCACCAGAACTCCACAAATTTGATACCCTGATCAGGGATTTCTTGCCTCTAAAGCTATGAGAAAAAAAAAAAGAATATTTCTGTTGTGGGGAGAAGGGAGGGAAAGGTAGAGCAGGGAAAGGGTGGAGAACCAAACAAGCATGCTGGAGTAGGGAGTGGGTCGGTGGAAAGATGAGAGTAAATTTCTAATGGAGTTTTGATGAAAGGAGGGTTAATCACTGAATCCTGAGAAATGTAATAAAAATTTGAATGCAATATACAATTAGAAACAGAAGAGATTTGCAATCTAACCACTATGTAGGTATTTATATGAAAAACAATAAGATCAAACATTCCTACCTCCTTCATAGCAGCTTTGAATTTTTATTACTATTTTTAAAATTATCATTTTTTCAGCTCATGATGAAGACCTAGAAACACTGCTGTGACACACATCATCTCCTTGTCCACCATGGGTATCAGGCAGACCGGAGGTCTTGTGGCTAAGAGTTTACCTGGCTCTCAGAACTCCAGATTTAAGCCACACTGAGATACTGACATAATTAGGTGCCTGAAAAGTTAATGATGTTTTTTGCATGCTGTTTTTCACTTCAAAATGGAGATGTCAAATGCTAGGTAAAAAGCTTGACATTGTGCTCAGTGCCTTGAAAGCACCCAGTGTCAATCAAAATGCTTTATTCCTATCTTGAAGCATCATTTTGGAATTTTCAGAGTAAATCTTTGATTCCTCAAACTTTTTAAAAGATAATTTGCATGGAAGCAACCTAGTTTTAAACCTCCACTCTACTGCTTAGTAAAGGATGACCAATGCAGTATGAAATGTCTTTAATTTGTTTAGTGACATTTAAAAATCATTCTGTCTATGAATATATTTCTTCGTAAAATTTAAAGTTCAAAGACCCTTGCATAAAAAGGAGGCATTATTAAAAATAAACTGAAATGTATTTTGAGATTACAAACACTTTACTGTCATATTTTTTATTAGCTGTTTTCATAAGAGTGGCTTGGCTAATTATAATGTCTCTGCAGATACATTCATTTTTGAAAGCCATGATATACAATTAACTCTTGGTGTTTTATTACCTGTCACACTAAATTCTTTACTTGGGGAATAATTAAATGAGTAAGTTGCTGGTTTGTTTGTAGTTCATTATGGGAACATTAGTCTTCATTTCGCAAAGGGCACGCACAAAGGAATGAGTAGGGTATGTCTGTGTGAATAGCTTGAATGCCAGTTTCCTCAGGTTCTTAGTTCTCACATGATAGTAGAATGTGTCTTTGTGAGCACCCTGAACACAGAATCCCAGTATATCCTTATGTTAGTCCCATGTGACAGTGGTATAAGCCTCTCATTAGCCTAGTTGCAGAATTACAGTACATTTTTATGTCATTGACACATGGTCATTGTTTTTTCTCTTTTTTGTAGTGTAGGAGACTTTTCTGATTACTGATTGGGACCATGAAATTCGTGCAGTAAAAAAAAGAGATTTCCTATGGCAGCATGCAAATGCTAAGCACTCCCTTTTCATAATGTCACAGTTTAGTGGATTTTAAAATAACTTTAGAGCTGAATTGTAAAAATTATAATTCATTGACAAATGCAATCTCATTTAATGAGGTGGGATAAATGGAGAGGAAAATATAAGAATTTTATTCTAAGAAAATTTTTATTTGAAATTCTGCCTAAATTAAACTTTTAGGATATTTATTATGTTGCATAATACACACTATACAAAGGATCTATTAAATCTTTCCCCAAAGAGCATCATCCCAAATATTCACAAATTCACTGCAATTTTTATGGATTTTATTCTACAAAAGCTTGGTTCTAATCTTAAGTCTTGCAGAAATATGAGAACTAGTCTTCCTTCTAGGTAAATAAATAAAGCTGATTGAAAGCAAAAATAAGTAAGTAAGTAAGCAAGTAAATAAATAAAATAAAAAGGAAGAAAAAAAGAAATTTAGTTCTGAAAGTTGAAAAGTTGAAATACTGCAACTTAATATAGGGAACTTTTATATAGTTGAATTCTTGGAATAATGTAATGAGTCACACTTTCTGAGAACTATCTATTATAGTGATGTTTTATTAGTGTTTTAATAAATAAAGCTTGCCTGGAAACCACAGTACAAACAACCACACTAGTCTTCTATACAGGCCAGGCAGTGGTTGGTGGCACACACCTTTAATCCCAGCAACCAAGTCACTAGAGAGCTCTTACTTCTTTGAAATCTTCAGACTGAAAGAGAGAGAGTTCCTGTCTCATCCTGCCTTATACTCCTCAATAGTGCTGGGATCAAAGGTGTGTGCCACCATTACATTGCCTGTATGACTGACTAAATATTGCTGTTTTGCGTTCTGCTCTTCAGGCATGGTTTACTTATTAAAATAAAAATGAAGCATCACTACAATCTATTAAGAAAAACTAATACTGGATCAAAAACCTTTGAATCAAAGTCACTGACACACTTCGTGAAGGGAACCAGTCAATTTTTTTTTCTGTGTTGGTTTACGTTTAAACCTTTGATGAGGGTCCCTTAGGATTGTTGGAGGACCAGAAGATTGCTGAGACACTTGGTTCTTTGTCCATTAGTGTCTTGGCAAGGACACTAAATTGGCCACGAATACCTCAGATGCCCATTTACCTGTAAGCAGACACGAGACCTCCTAACACCTTGCTGTATCTCTGGCTCAGTCTGTGTCACTCCAGGCCACTTGAATAGCATGAATGCAGACATCTGAACGAATGTCTCTCCACTGCTTGTTGGAATTGTAGGCTAACCTTCTATCGGTTCGGTAGCTGAGATAATAGCTCTTATCTAAGAAAAGGAATATCACTTCATTACTGGAGCTTTAGCTGTGTAAATGTGATTTGTCTATTGAACAGAAGAATACATCAAATGGAATAAAGTTCAACTGTAACAGAGTTTCAAAAACCCCAGCAATACCATTCTTGAGCATACACCCAAAGGGTGCACAATAATACCACAATGACATGTGCTCAACTGTGTTCATAGCAGCATTGTTTGTATTAGCCAGAACCTGGAAACAATCTACATGACCCTCAACTGAAGAATGGATAAAGAAAATGTGGTACATTTACACAATGGAGAACAATTACTCAGCGATTAAAAAAGCAATGACACCTTGAAATTTTTATGCAAATGGATAGAACTAGGGAAAAAAACCCATCATGAATGAGGTAACCCAGACCCAGAAAGACAAACATGGTATGGACTCCCTTATCAGTGGATATTAGACATAATAGGAAGGACAACCAGGCTACATACACAACCGTAGAGAAGCTAGGTAAAAAGGAGGACCCTCAGAGGGACACACATGGAGGGCCACAGGAAGGGGTAATAGTTGAGATCTACTGGGCAAACTGTAATGGAGAGTAGAAGGGAGAGGATAAGGGGGGGATGGAGGGGGAGAGCAAGGAAAGAGGTATCTTGATAGAGTGAGCCATTATGGAGTTAGGGAGAAACCTGGTATTAGGGAAATTCACAGGAATCCACAAGGATGAACCAAGCTAAGATTCCTAGCAATAGTGGAGAGGGTGCCTGAATGGGCCTTCCCCTAAAGTCAGATTAGTGACTACCCTAATTTTTATCACAGAACCTACACCCAGTAACTGATATAAGTAGATGCAGTGACCCACAGCCAAACACTAGGCCGAGCTCCTGGAGTTCAATTGAAGAGAAGGAGGAGGGATCATATGAGCAAGGGAAGTCAAGATCATGATGGGGAAAAATTAGACAACTGACCCAAGCAAGCAGGAGCTCATAGACTCTGGACTGACAGGGAACCTACATAGGACCGACTAGGTCCTCTGAATATGGGTGACAGTTATGTAACTTGATTTGTTGTGTGTGTGTGTGTGTGTGGGGGTCTTGGCAGTAGGACCAGGACTTACCCATATGTATGAACTGGCTTCTTTGGAACCCATTCCCTATGGGATACTTTACTCAGCCTTGATACAGGGGTGGGTGGGAGGAAGAGGGTTGGTCTGCCTCAACTTGGTATGCCAGACTTTGTTGACTACCCAAAATAGGCCTTAACCCCTCTGAGGAGTGAATGGGGGAGGGGGGAGAGGGGAAGGTCTCATTTGGCTCTTCAGAATCCAAGGGTTCGCTCTTGTTCATGCTCTAAGGCCCTAAAAGGAAGGCAGCAGTGGGCATGAGATGCTCCACATTTGTAGAGATAATATATTGCAGGTCTGGCTTTTATGGGACAATATCACATTGGCTCATATTCTTCCTTAAAATGAAGAGAAAAGAAGAAAAACATTGTATAAAAAGGAAAGATTCTTAAAACCAGTGAGAAATGAATGTATTTTAAAAAACAAAGGTTAAAAATCTCCTTTGACATTTTCTGGTATGTTGGTATTTTCTGTGGTGCTTGGTTGTGGGTGAGACCTTTTCTGCTTTGCTTTGTTTTTATTTGACTTAATATTATGCCCTTTGTTTTAGAATAAATTTTTCCATTTTCTAAAAGTATGCATTTTCATGAAAATATTGAAATACCTTCATTGGTTCAAGGTTAAAATACAGTTGTCAAAATGATTTATGCAGCTCTTCTTTATTTAAAAATTATATTAGATATAGATGTATTCCAGGATAGAAATTTATTTCTGAATTTTAAAGGAACTTAAGCATTTAACTTCTGAACAATAAAATAGTTTGAAGATGAATGAAGCCATGTTCTTGCAATTTGTTTTAGATATCTTATTGAACTGTGTTTTCATAGGAATAACAGATAATTCAGGCCCACTGTCTCCTTTGGTGAAAAGAGAAATCAATATGATATTTTACAAAGGAGCACAGTTACAAACTTGCTGGATCATTCTCCAAGGCTCCTCTTCACATTCCTGCATTAGTAGTTACAAGGATCAAATTGTGTGGTTGGATCTGCCTGACTCTGGAACTTTCTTGGTCTAAGGTCAAAGAATTACAAGCATCATGGGCCATTCTGCATTTACAAAAGAGAATGTATCTTGTGTGATTATCCTTTTTTTTGAAATTATAATATAATTACATCATTTCCTCTTTCCTTTTTCTCCCTACACATCCTCTTATACACCCTTTCTTTCAAATTCATGGCCTTTTCTCATTAATAGTGTTACATATATGTGTACATGTCTGAACCTTTTATTTTATTTTCCCAAGGCTTTTAGAACACAGTGCTGCAAACAGGGTGGATTCAAGATAAAAAATATATTCTCTTAGAGTTTAGAAGGCCAGAAGTTCAACATCAGTGACTGCTGGTTTAGTTTCCTGTCCATCCCTTTCCACTTGTCCCTGGTATTTGCCAGTTAACCCTCAGTGCTCCTTGGATCACCGCAATCTCTGTTTCCATACAGATAGTTTTCTATTCTGAAGGATATTTGCTCAAATGTTTCTTACAAGAGCAATGATACTTACATTACAGCCCACCCTCAGTCAGTGTGACTTGACAGTGTGTAGCTATCTCCTCTGGATTTATTGGAGGGAGAAGGGAAGCCCCTATGAATTAGAAAGGTCATGAAAGTTTTAATGTTCCTGAGGCTCCTCCTGACCCTTATATAAAGAGAGTCAGTTGCTGGAGAGAGGAGATTTTCCTGGGGAGTTGCCTGCAAGTGGGGCTGAGAGTTCCTGAAGGTACCTTCAGTGAGTCATCACCCTTGCTGGGTTGGGCTATTTGGTGATGACCCCAATAAACCTACTGAGTCACCAAACCAGACTTGAGTGAAATCATTTCTTTGGTCTTTTGTTAATGTTAACACCCTTTATTGAGTGAATAGATGCAGTTTGCTCATGTATCCCCAAGAAGAGTCACACACTATCTCATTCTAATTTTATCGCTCCTGTAGAGACCTCATTCTCAGCTGCTGGCGTGTGCTGTCTAGTTTTATGTCAACTTGACATGAGCTAGAGTCATTTGGGAAGAGGGAACTCACTTAAGAAAGTGTCCCCCACAGATTGGCCTGTGGACAAGCCTGTGGTATATTTTTCTGACTGATAACTAATGTGGGAAGGTACAGTTCATTATGGGCTGTGCCATCCCTGGAAGGGTAGTCGTAGTGTCTATAAAAAAGCAGGCTGAGCAAGCTGGTAAGCCACATCCCTTCATGGTCTTTGCTTCAATTCTGAACTCAAGCTTCCTGCTCTGAGACTCCAAAATCCGGCCTTGCATGATTTAGTGTCTTGGTTTCCCTCAGTGATGGACTGTATGAGGAAGTGTAAGTGAAATAAACCCTTTCTTTTCCAAGTTGCTTTTAATCATGGCGTTTTATCATAGCAATAGAAATGTAACCAAGACATGGGGGCAGGATATCAGCAAGTATTCTGGGGTAACATCATTCATTTTATACTTATCTTCAAAATGATTAGAAGAAATGTCTTAATCTAGGATAGAGTTAATGGTTGTGTGGGGAGTCAGTGAGATGCTATTATAGGATCAGTTTTATTATCAAGAATTTTAAAGGAACATTAAAACATTTTATTTTTCTAGAATATTGACTTGAAATGGTTTAGCTCCAGATTTGTTGTCTGAGGTTTCTGTCCTGCCTGGTTCCTCAATTGTTAAGTCCCAAAGAAGTCACACAGAGGCCTACATTAGTTATAAATTGATTGACCTAGGAGCTTAGACTTCTGATTAACTCTTATAACTTATATTAGTCCATTATTCTTGTCTATGTTAGCCATGTGGCTCAGTACCTTATTCAGCAAGGTAGTCACATCTTGTTTCTTCTGTGGCTGGGCCAGGACTGAGGAGTAGGACTTCCTTCTTCCCAGAATTCTCCTGTTCTTGTTGCCCCGCCTCTACTTCCTGTCTGGTTGTCCTGCCTCTACTACCTGTCTGGCTACTGGCCAATCAGCATTTATTTAAAATATAATTGGCAGAATACAGACCATTATGCCACACCACAGATTGGCACACAAAACTTCATACATCATATTGTGATGTCTTATTATTGATATTTAATATATGTAGTATTTAAAAGCTGGTGTTTTAGAAATATTAGTAGGTGTTAAGAGAATAAGTCAGGATTTATGTGTGGCCAAAGGGAGGATTCTGAACTCATAAGTTCATTCCAGTGTCCATGTTTTTTTAAGGAACCTGACGAGGGTCCCTAAAGCAAGCAGAGAAAACAAGAAAGGGGACTGAGGTTTGGTACTTAGAGTACAGGATGGCCTCACTCTTAGGTGGGTCAGTCACAATGTGACATCTTCAGACCTAAGGTAGCTGGGGACTAAGGAGGTCTAAGTATTGAGACTTTTTGGAAACACAAAAACTAGAAAAGGGTAGAAGGACTCCATTGAGTTCAATGTTATGATTATAAAGTGAAAATTAGACTAGACTCTGTAAATAACCCCCTGAGAAAGGAGAATAATGGTCCATGAGGATGCTCCACTGATGTGGGAGTGTCATATCAATCTGTTGATTTTATTGGTTAAAATAAAGAAACTGCTTGGCTGGTCCTATAGGTTAGAACATAGGTGGGTGAAGTAAACAGAACTGGGCGGAAGAGAAAGTGAGGTCAAAAATCATGTAGCTCCACTCAGAGAAGCCAGCCTCCTCTCTCGCGGGCGGACAGGATAGCCCGGCTCTCTGAAGGACTCAAGATGAAGCTCCAACCCAGGATGGACGTAGGCTAGAATCTTTTCGGTAAGTGCACCTTGGGGTGCTTACTCACATTATTAGAAATGGGCTATTCCAGGTGTGAGAGTTAGCCAAAAAGAGACTAGAAATAATGGGTCAAACAGTGTTTAAATGAATACAGTTTGTGTGTTGTTATTTTGGGCATAAGCTAGCCAGGCAACCGGGGTGTTGGAAACGCAACCCCGGCGCGCCCCAATTTCAACACTCCACAGCATGAGCAGACACTACAGAGTTGTTTGAGAAACTATCGCTTGCCTGATGAAGAAACATGAGCTCTAACTTTCTTCTGCTCTCTATGGGGTCATGTCCATGTGAATCAGAACCTAAGGATAACTTACTGCACGTTTCATAGAGACTGTCTCACATGTGTGGTAGGAAGACTGAGTTAAGAAAAGTGTTTCATTCAAACGGAATAGTTCGAATCTGCAATACAAGGACAAATCAGGGGTATAGGTTGCTCTGTGAGACCTGTAAAATTTTATGCACCATTTCACTTTTATGTGCATTTTTTAGATTAAATTCCAAGGTATTAGCAATCATAAATGAAAGCTCTAAACTAAAATTAAATTTTGGAAAATTTCTTTCATAATTCGACTTTCAAAAAAAGAATACAAACTCTTTCTTTTTTAAAAATTATTTATTTATTTATTATGTATACAATATTCTTTCTGTGTGTATGCCCGAAGGCCAGAAGAAGGCACCAGACCCCATTTTAGATGGTTGTGAGCCACCATGTGGTTGCTGGGAATTGAACTCAGAACCTTTGGAAGATACAAACTCTTTCTTGATACTAATGTTCAAGTTCCCCTGGCACATATCATAACAGTGAATTGTGTGCACTCTTTCTAGCTGATGATCTCCAGCTAAATGCATATTGACCTCCAGAATAGTCCATTCACAAAAACAGCAAGAGAGAGACCCTGTGTTGTTTCAATGGTTGAGTCATTCTACATACATTTTTTCCCCCCAAAGGGAGATCTATATGTACTAAGAGCCAGTGCTTTCTAATACTGACTTTGCATTCAGTCGCATAGGTGAGGTGACACTTATCTTTGTCCTTACCTGAGTTCAGTCTTTTGCTTTAGCGCTTCTGGAATGTCTCCCATGAATGATTTGAATGCTCATCTAAGGAAATTCTTAAGTGTTGAGTGCAGTCACTGACATAATGGCAGTTCACTTTTAGCAATGAAAGTTTAGCTTTCTACTTATTATTTATTCATTTAGTATAAAATATGTTGCAAATGCATCAGAAAGAAGCATGTTGAAGCCTCATTACCCAAGGACTATTTCATGGGAAGGTTGTTTTCCAGTTCCCTGCTTAAAGGAATGCTCTGATTTTTCAGCGAAATGAAGCCTAAACTAATTGTGCGATTTGCTTAAATTATAGATCTATCTGTGGATTTCTGAATTCAAAGAAATATTTTTGAAGCAAAATTTACATTGATTTATTTTTTCCCGTCTTGATTGTCTACAGACAATATAAAACTACATTAAAATTTAAAATGATATTCTTTCACTGACAAAAAGCATTGCAAAACAAGTGCTTAAAATATTAAATATGCAGAAAACCAAAAAACCTCCAAAATGAAAAACAGAATCTCTAGCTAAACTCTAAGCGATATCTCTTTAGTGAAATAACTTGTCCATTTGAGTTCTTTCTTTTCTCCCCTTTATTTTTCTGACTGCCACACATTTACAGTGTATGATCTGACATCAGAGTTTGTTGTTGTTGCTGAAAGTTTTGCCTCAGCCTTATCAAATAGAAGGCTGATCTAAAACATTTGGGGAGTATTTGTGTGCATATTTAAACCACTGCACATATTTTTTGTATGTTTGATGAGAATAAATAAAATCTACTGTCTTAGCAAATTTCCAAACATAATACAGGCTGCTAGCAACTATAGTCACTATAAGATACCATTGATCTCTTGAAATAGTTTCTCTTGTCTGGAATGTTGTATACAGTGTTTTCTCAATCCTTCTACTCCTAGCCTCTAGTGACCAGAGTTTGACTCTTTTGCTATTATTTGAATTATTGTTTTAGAGTGAATTCCCAATGCTACAAATTTTAAGCATATGATACATGCTTGAACCTACATTAATTATTGTGCATAAATCAAATCTAATGCTTTCGTAAAATGATTACTTTCTGATGTGGGATTCCCCTCTTTCTGTTGTGAATACCATCGGTTAATAAAGAAGCTGCTTTGGGCCTATTGCAGTGCAGATTAAGGCAAGGTGGGAATTCCAAGCAGATAGAGGAGGCGAGAGTAGGCAGTGTCAAAGAGATGCCATGTAGCCAGCCACTGCAGGAGACAGACACAGGATAGAACATTACCAGTAGCCCACAGCCACATGATGATACACAGATTAATAGAAATGGGTTAATTTAAGACACATGAGTTAGCCAGGAATATGCCTAAATTATTGGCCAAATAGTGTTGTAATTAATAAGGTTTTTGTGTGATTATTAGGGTCTGAATGCCTGGGAAAGAACGAGCAGCCCCCGCCAACATCATTCAGTAATGTTATGTTTTATTTTGTTGCTGTTGTTGTTCACCTGAAACAAACCTAGACATATCTGAAAGAAATTTCATTTGAGGAATTATTGCCATCAGATTGGCCTGTAGGGAAATCTGCAGAGGGGGTCATTTTCTTGATTAATGATTTGTGTGGAAGGGCTAAGTCCAGCATGACTGGTACCTTCCTGTAGTAAGAGGAGCGGCAGAGCTGTGTCCCCGGCACCCGGCCGCCCGCATGGCTTAGCTTATGCCCCGAAATAATTACACGGAAACTGTATTCTTTTAAACACTGCTTGGCCCATTAGTTCCAGCCTCTTATTGGCTAGTTCTTGCACCTGGACTAGCCCATTTCTGATAATCTGTGTAGCACCCCAAGGTGTGCTTACCGGGGAGATTCTAGCCTGCCTCTGCCTCTGGTAGGAAAATCATGGCGACTCCTCACTCAGCTTCTCTTTCCCAGCATCCTGTTCTGTCTACTCCGCCTACCTAATTTTCTGTCCTATGAGAGCCAAGGCAGTTTCTTTATTAGTTAACCAATGAAAGCAACAGATAAGACACAAGACCCACCTCCATCACCTTCCTTTGGCTGGTGTTCTTGGCATGTATAAGAAAATAAATGAGCAAGCCATTGGGAGCCAACTCATAGCAGTGGGTGTTCTTCTGTGATTTCTGCATCAGTTATTACTTCCAAGTTCTTTTTCTGACTTTCATGGTGGATTGTGATTAGAATGTGTTAGTCAAATAAACCTTTTTCTCCTCAGAGTAGCTCTTAGTCAGTGTTTTATCACAGCAACAGAAACTGAAGACGAACAATAAAACCACATAAACTAAAAAAAAAAAAGAAAAAATGAAAAGAGAAATTACTCTGACAAAATCCTTATCCATGGGTGAAAAGCCAAACTCAGTCATATAGATCAAGTCAACATAACTGTAGATGTGGTTAAGTGCCATGATGGCAAAACCTTCCAGACTTACTCACTACTTAATGTCATATTCTCAGAGCAGAACCTGTCATAATACAAAACAATCATTTGTTAAATATTAGTTGAATGAATCACTCAAATACATGTGTCATAGCTAAGATTTTCATGCAATTTCCAGTTCTTTTTGGCAGTTAATTCTACATAACCAAAAGTCATTTATCTTCTGTAGAAATTCGTCTCCAGTCTCCAAGTAAAGAAATAAAATGAAATGGCTGCCCTCACATCATTCCTTCTTCCACACTGCAATTTCCTGTGAACTAAATTAATCCTGGGCTGTGGAGGGAACTCAAAGTTTATGAAGTTCAAATTTTACCTTCTGCCTGTCCTGTCTCCCCACCTCATTCCTCATTCCTAGTAAACAAGCAAATAACGTATAACAAAATGGAAGAAGAAACCATTCTTCAAGCTCATAAACCGTAATGCTGTATTTCCTGTTACGTCAACTGTGACATTATATTGACTTGTGCATTTAAATTAAGTTTCAAAGACTTTTGTTCTCACTCATAATAGATTGAATTATTGTCCAAGTTCTCCAGCACCCTGAATTAACACCACATATTCACATCTCACATAAGAGGTAGGGCATCCCTAAATCTTGACTTTGGGCTTGGTCATTTCACTTCTTTGCTGGTAGGTTGTCATCCATGAGTGTGACCTGAGTCAGACTTCAAGATGTGTTTGCACACTTCAGCTGTTCTTGTTGAAGGTTGGCCTTCTTCTGCATTCTTGAACTCCATATTAAGAATAAACACCTCATGTAAATGCTATACTGGGGAACCCATTAGGAGACCCGGAAGGCAACTGACAGCTGTACACACCAGGACTTAATCTAGATCACCCAAATGTCAGTCAGCCTGCACACAAGAAGGAAACAACCATTGTGTAGCAATGGTTTTCCTCTCAGGCTTTGTGTTGCTGCCACAGCAGTCATGGATATGACTTTCTCTTTTCAGAATCAGTCATTCAGCAATACAAGTTTCCACTCTTAGTGTGGAGAAGTCCCTGTAACTGTTCATTTATCTAATTATAATCATTATTAATTATTTGTAACAATTAAACCTTAACCCCTGCTTTATCTTCTTAATCACTTTCCTCTTTGGACTGCCTAGTACCTATTTAAAATGAGTCTGTATAATTTCTGATGAGTATTTGTCATGGGCATGTCTTGGTCCTTATATCCGATGACTTTGCAACCATTAGAAGACTGGATTACTTCTATAGAGTGTTTGGAACCACAAGGTTTGGGGGTCAGAAAAAATCACAGCTCTGAGATTTATTTCAGCAGCAGTGGTGACAGGTTTAGTTCTTGCTAGGTCTGTACACCTTGGATTTGCTCTTAATCTTGGGACATGACCATTTTCCTAAGCTATGGCCCTCACTCACAGATTTTACCCTTCAGAAGAATACCTGAGATTCTCAGAAAGGTACTTTCAATATGGCTGGACAAGTATCTTACTATATCCCAGCTCTGTCTTACACCTGCCTTTGTTCTTCAGCTTTTAGTCCTGAAAAGTCTGATAAGTTTTCCAAAGCCTCATCTTGGGCTTATAGAGCCTGTAACCCATGTCTAGTCTGCAGTTTTCTGTCTGTCCTCTAATTGTGTGGCAACTTTGGTCTAAGAACCAGTCTACCAACAGCCTGCAATTTTACTCTTCGCCTCCTAACTCCTGTTCTTCTACAAAGGGAAACACCCCCAGAGTCACAGCAGAGAGGTGCCCCTGGCAGAGCTTCAGGGCCACCAACAAGGCTTTCTTTTGTATCCCCCCCCCAAGCTCCTGCGCTGCCTGCTGTTTAATACCCCGTGCATGATTTCCAGGCTAAAGCATGACTTGTATCTCTATGCTTGAGCCAGTTCTTCTGTCACAGCCCAATGCAGAAGTCCTAACTGATCATTATGCTTTATTCACTACATTCGTTTCCTACCTTAACTTTTCTTTCATTGAATAATTTTTTGATCATCTTTTTTACATAAATATCTATACTCTTCTATTGTACTAATGGTCAGTTAAAATATATTTGACTGGTACTTGCGTGTATATTTCCCTAACAGAATCAGATATTAAAGAGCATCTGAGTTACTCATACTGAGGAAATATTTCTTTTATGAATCTTCTTTTTAAATCTCTCTCTCTCACATAATATGTAATACACACACACACACACACACACACACACACACACATATATACACACACAACCAGCTGAGACATTTCATGTTGCTAGTATGTATATGATTTAAGGGCTGACCACTTGCTATTAAGTAGCTAACTAGGGGATTAATTTCCAGGCAGACAAGTTTTCCCTCTCTGAGCATTCTTTACTTACCTGTAGCTCCTTGTCTAGGAGTGGGGCCCTGATGAGATTTCTCCCTTTCGTTTTAGCATGTCTATTGGTGATGTCACTGTTTAGGCCTTGCTCCCGTAGTCATTCTGTGATATGAGGAATGTTGTTTCCCTGTCATTTCTAGAAGACACAGTCTCACAGAAGACTTTCTTGTCTCTTGGCTCTTAGAATCTTTTGTCATCCTCTTCTGTGAGTCTCAAGCATAGGAGTTGTGTTGTAAATGTATTCATTGTGTCTGGGTACCCCATGATCAGTTGTTCTTTGTGTTTTGACAAGTTGTGGCTTTCTGTGATGGTCTGAATCTGTTGCAAAGAGAAACCTTTCATGAGGGTTACACTTACCTGTAAGTATAAGGACAAGCATTTCAAATATAGTTAGGGATTATTTTGGTTCAGTAAAATGGTAGTAGTAGTTGCCCTTCTAAGATTTATGACTTCACCAGTAGTGCGTAGTTGGCTAGGTTGATAGCACTAGGCATAATCCTTCCTGTTGAGCAGGCCTCAAGCCCAATTGGATAGTTGTTTACTACTTAGACATGAGTGCCACTATTGCACATTTAGGAGTACCTTGCAGGGTGGGATATTATTGTGGCTCATACACAGAATAGCTAGGTAGAATTACTGATTACTTGTTGTAATAGGATTGGCGGGGCTGTGTCCCTGGCACCCGGCCGCCCACATGGCTAGCTTATGCCTCGAAATAATTACACGGAAACTGACTTCTTTTAAACACTGCCTGGCCCATTAGTTCTAGCCTCTTATTGGCTAGCTCTTACCTATCCATCTAACCCATTTCTAATATCCCTGTAACACCACGGGGTGTCTTACCAGGGAAGATCTTAACCTGTGTCTGCCTGGAGTGGGAGAATCATGGCTACTCCTTAACTCAGCTTCTGTCTCCCAGCATTCTGTTCTGTTTATTCCGCCTACTTAATTTTATGTCCTATTAAAGGGCCAAGGCAGTTTCTTTATTTAACCAATGAAACAACAGATAAAAAGATGACCTTCCTCCATCAATTACTTTCCTGCTTTGGCAGCTTGCACAGCAGCTTCTAGTATTATGACAACTAGTCCTCAGGGAGGAAGCTTTCAGGTCAGATCCAGCTCAAATTTTCTGAGTCCCATCTTTTAAGTCCTGGGTCCAAAGTGCATAGTGTTTTCAACAATAGGGTCTTACCGTCAGTCTCTGGGAGGCAACCAAGGGCAAAGGCAATGGCCTCTATTACTTTGGAAGTCTGTAGTACTCTCCTTATCATCAAATTGGGGAGAAGATTCTGATGGTTGGTATTGGGGTCTATGGCTAGGTGATCTACAGCTCTTGGTAAGAGGTATTTTCAAGTGACATAACTTCATTTAATATATAGATACATATATAGAGGTATATGTGAACTAATATGAGTACCTAAGGCTTTTTCAAACATCCTTAGTATTATTTATCCCTTCTTTGTCCCTCTTGGATACCTTCTTAACTTACTCTTAACTTTTGTGTCCTGTGATGAACATGTGTCTCTGTTCCAGCAACAATAATAGCCTTTACTGAGTGCTTAGCGTCTCTGCACTCACTTGCTATCACTTTGCCCTCTGCTTGAATGACTTCACTTAAATCTCATAACTAAGGCATGCAGAAGCTACCACTTTCTTCTTCATTTCAATCACAAGGAAATATAGTTTAAGGAACTTTATATAACTGTGTTATTCTCACAGATGAAATAAATAAAGGATCCAAACTCATGTACCTGATTTTAGATCCTATATCCTCACATAATGAATAAACCAAAGATACCAAGTCCCAATATATAGAATAAAGAGAAGCTCTTGGTCCAGCCCTGGAGATGTACATGACCATTTCTAGAAGCTAGCAATCACACTAGAATTGTCATCTCCATAAAATAAGTGAAGGTAGTATTTGTTTTCTGAGGCAAAGTGAGAGGGGCATTCTAATTTTTGGTTAAGCAACAGAACTTTCTTCCTTTCTGTTAAAAATATCGAAGTTTAGCTCAACCCAGAGAAAACATTCTGGACATTTAATATGAAAGAAATAAATACCTGTTATGCTAAACAAAGATTATTTATTGTTATTTTTCTGTCATAGACAACTTATGGAAGAATATCTCTGAAAGTATATTTTGAAGTAAAAGTGTTTCATGAAAGATGTTGATAATGAAAGTGCATAATAAACTGTTGGTGACAGGTACATTTAAGTTTTCTTTCTAACCTCCTGCCCCTGGCTGTGTTCACACAGCAAATTTCTTGAATAAATACTCAGTTTGGAAGCTATTCTGGAAAGTAGAGGTCCTGGTGTACTTGGTAACTATAGTTACAGTTGTCTCTTCTTATTCATGGGATGTAAAATAATACATCATCATCTCAGAAGTCATGTTTGAAAGCTTTAGTGAGATAAATACTCATTTTTCTCGGCAATATTTCTATTGTACACTGTTGGTCATAATTTCCTTTTCTTAATGACACAAGTGATATGTACTTCACAGCAGACACAAGGCGTGAATACTAATGTCTTACAAGTTGGAGAGAATAAACACATTAATTAAAAATAGTCTCGTGAAAGATGTTTTTCTTCCCTTCATTAAAATAAAATGACTATTTAATTAATGATTATTCGAAAAGCCACTTGCAGATAATGATTATATTAAATTTTAATTGAATAACCTATACAAACTTGGCAAAATAATAAGTATTGAACTGATTCCCAAAACGGTCTTCAAAATTGAAGCATTTCTCTCATTTCAGAGAACAACTGTAACAAACAGAAGAGATGGGCACTTAGTTCAGTGACTTGGTGTGCTGGCTAGTTTTATGTCAACTTGACACAAGCTAGAGTAATTTTACGAAATTTCAATTGAGAAATGCCACCAACAGATTGGTCTGTGGTGCCTTTTCTTGATTGATGATTGATGTGGGAGGACCCAGCTCACAGTGAGCAGTGCTACCTCTGGGCTGCGGTATTGGTGCTGAAAGTAACAAGCAGTGGGAAGCAGTAGGCAACACTCAGCACAGGGCTTCTGCCTCAGTTCCTGCATCCAGGCTCCTGCCTTAAGTTCCTGCTCCCAGCTCTCATTTCCTTTGATGATGGACCCTCATGATGTGGAAGTGTGATATGAACTAAATAAACTCCTCCCCAAGTTGTTTTTGATTATGGTATTTTCCTCACACCAATAGACACTCTAAGATACTCAGTAAGCTCAATCACAGCCTCCCTGTAGTGCTTGCTGTAGGAAGGGGTTTAGAGAGAAAGAGATTAATAAATCTCTGCTTCCCTAGTTCTTACTTGGGAGAAAGCTTTATGAGACAATTAAAAACTGCAATTATACTACAGGTTATATCTTCACTAATATAAGAATGTTTATAAATGTGCCCCAGAGTATACTTGCCTGTCTTTGCTCTTGTCTCCTAGGTGTGCTATTTTCTTCTCAGTAAATACAAGATGTAATTATGACAAGTAGACTTCTCCTCCAGCTTCTGTGCTCCTTTGGAGCATGGGATATGAACTTGAGCTGGGAGCTTGTTTGTGTGGGTTTTTGATATCTACTGCTTACTGTTGTGAACTTTGTACCTACTGTGCAAACAGACTAGCAAGGACACATGGAATAACCAGAGTGTCAAATGTGACTTCTCAAGTAACTTTAAAAATAACTTTTTGTTCAATGTGTATCTCTTAAGAGTAGACTTCTTAATAAACCTGTGCTTTTCCCCATTTTTGTGTATGTCTCCAATGCAGAACACACAAAAAGGACTTGGATTTAGCAGTATTTTGGGAAAAAAAAAGTTTTAGATGATTTAAAATTTCATTCCTTGAAATTTCTTTCCCTTTTAAGAAAACAGTTCTGCTAGATGGTGGTGCTTGCCTTTAATCTTTCCACTCTGGAGGCAGAGGCATGTGGATCGCAGTGAGTTCAAGGTCAGCCTGGTCTACAAATAAGTTTCAGGACAGCCAGGACTGTTACACAGAGAAACCCTGTCTCAACAGCCTCCCTTCCCTCCCACGATGGTGGCGCACGCCTTTAATCCCAGCATCGGGAGGCAGAGGCAGGCGGATCTCTGTGAGTTCTAGACCAGTCTGGTCTACAGAGCTAGTTCCAGGACAGGCTCCAAAGCCACAGAGAAACCCTGTCTCGAAAAACCAAAAAAAAAAAAAAAAAATTAAAAAAAAGGCCTGGCCATACTTGGCAAATAATAAACATTCTGTGTAAATTTCTCTAAACTGGTTAAAAAAAATTAGCTCTTACAAAGTAGAATAGACTTAGAAACTCAGATAAAGCCAGACCTGTGATTCTAGGCTGTGAAGCCCCTCACCCCTGTCCTAGTTCTTTCTGTTGCTGTGATAAAATACCTTGACAAAAGCTACCAAGGAAGCATCATCTATTTTGGTGAAGAGCTCCGGAGCCAGTCCATTATCATGGGACGTCCTGGTGGCAGGAGCCTGAAGCAGCTGGTACTTTTGCATCTGCTGTCTGGAAGGGAGAACACTGGATGCTGCTATCGGCTCAACTTTCTTCTGTTTGTGGATTCTAGAACCCCAGGCAAGGGGGATGGTTTTGCCTCCCCACTTAAATTAGCCTAATTAAGATAAACTCTCATCAGCATGCCCAGAAGTTCATCTAATCTAAATAATCCAGTTGTGCCCAGAGTTTAATCCAGTCTAAATGAACCCGGTGTGCTCGGAGGCTGATGGTAGAGCCTGGCAGGTTGATAACATTTAAGTAGTGAAAACTTTAAAATTCACATTTATTATTTGGTTATTATTCATTGTTGGAGGTGGTGCACACATGTCACGGTGTACTTGCAGAGCCCAGTGGACAGCATGGGGGCGGAGGTTGGTTCTTTCCTATTATGCGGACCCAGGATTAAACTCAGGCTGTCAGGTGTGGCTGAGTCTTTACCTGTTCAGTCATCTCTCTGTCCCTGTTAATGTCACCTAATAGAGTCTTTTTATCAAACTATTTCACAACTCTTATTACGATTTCCATAATTTAATTAGCAAGTTTTAAAAGATGAAACTATAGCCATACTTTTACAAATAGGCCAATAAATATTTTAAATATAAATGATTACAGGAAAGTGATTTGTAATAAATGTCTATCTACATCCATATGTCAATGATCAAGATTTGTTCAAAAATAAAACATGGGAGTAATGTAGGATGGACATCTTTCATTGGAAATCCAAAGTCCTCCCGAATCTGAAGTGTTCTGGGTGCTGATGAGAATGGACTGGAACCTTATAGGATGTAGAGCCCAGTCACAAAGCGCATGCGCTGGAAGTGGCCTACAAATTATTCTCAGCCTTGGCGCACAAGTGTTCATGAGATAAAATTGAATCTCGTGTTCAGACGTGGATCTCATGGTTAGAATACAGCCCATTATCTATCAGAAGATTTCCCAAAGATTAAAATTTTCAGTTGGAAGGTGTTCGGTCCCAAAAAAACCCAGGACAAAGGATTTCTGTGGTGCCTATTAGCATAACAAAGCACATGGTGGTCCGGAGGTTCCCTAAGTCCTTGGCTGGCTCCTCTCAGCACTTATTCCACTCACTACCTTAAACCTCTGCAGCCCAGGAGCTGGGCTTCGCTTCCCCTAGTTTCTCTTTCCTGAGTAACCCTGCCATTTCGGCAACATCTTCGCGGTTTCCAGGCTCTCTTGGTTCTGTGGGTCTCTCTCCTTTTTCCCTTCTCTCCTCTTCTTCTCTCATTCCCTCCTTCCCCTAGTTCAGTCTGGACCCTTCCATGTGCCTTGGGCTGCACTCTTCTCCCTCATATCTACAATAAGAAACCTTCTCTTCAATCATCTGTTGGAGTGGTCTCGTGTCCTCTTTTCATTCAGAAAAAACCCAGTCCCAAGTCTTTCTGATAAGTGGTATTCAATGAGAATAATTACGTAGAATAAGTACATTCTATGTACTTACATAGAATCATCACAGATATAATAGCAACAAATTTAAGCTGACTTATATTTTATTGTAGTAACTCAGCTACCATAAATAAAGAGTTCTATTTAGAACCCATTCAAGTGAAGCACTAAATAAACCTCTCTTACAATCTCAAATAAACCAAGCAAAATGATTCTCTTAATTTGCCTGGTAGCATCCTTATAAAATCTGGCATGGGAATAAAATTATATAAACTATGCTTCATGTGTTTCACCATCAGGAAATTAGTTTGGGGATTAATTGCATATGAAATTTCCGTAAGTATTAATGTCAGCTACGACTTGCAAGAATAGTATGGGATGTAAGAAAAAAAATTTATTTTGCATGGTCCTAGTTTGTACTCATTAATTTCAGTAGTTCCTTTTTATCTGACAGGGGAATTTTTTTCCATAGCATTTCTAAACCCTCTATGATCCAGCTCAAACAAATTCTAATGGAGCCTCAAGTCTGCCTGTTGCATGATACATTTCCTGGACTATTAAATACTTTTAGCACTTATTTTAACCCTAACCTGATCGGGATCCTTTGTGCTTTTAAGTTTATAGATGCTAACTGGGAGGCAGGCAAGGAGGCTTAGTTTCTGTGATTTTTTTTTACTGCACCATCATCCCTGGGGGTGAGGCAATTTCATGAATTGAGCACGTCTATGGAAATTAAGGGGTTAATACTTTTCCGTGTGTGATGCTCTGCCTCCTTGTGAAGGTTATGTCCAGATGAATTGTTGCAGTTGGAAGTTAAGCTGGAGGATTTTGATCCTGTGCAGCACGGTGAATTAATGGGGGGACTGGACAGAGAATTCAAGACAGAGTTAAATCCAGGTGCCAAACGATCAAACAGATCATTCCATTCATTTAGTCACGCACATATTCTCTCTCTCTCTCTCTCTCTCTCTCTCTCTCTCTCTCACACACACACACACACACACACAGACAAACACAGAGACACACACAGAGACACACACACAGACACACATGCTTGCCATCCATGTCCAAAATGGGACAGAAGATTATAAACTAGAGAGGAGAGCTACAAAGATAATTTGGTAATCTCCACTTTCTTGTATGGGCCTCAGATGTATGACTCACACTTGTGGGAAAGCTCCCTTCACTTAGCACCTAGCCACCACTGGGTGTTTACACCTAATCAGCTCTCCCAGGTGCCAGGTGCCGAGCCTCTAGAAGACACCCACACATTTTCCTGAGCTCTACCTCTTCAGTGAGAGGCAATGACCTTCAAGCAAGGCAACCCACAGATCTGGTGATGCTGCAGGACTTGTATTCTTCCCATTTTAGGGATGGAAAAGTGGACTTTGGTAGTGAATGGTTGAGGTGTGGTGGAGTTTAGTACAGGACTTTTTCTCAGTGCTGTGAGCCCAGAAGGTGCCTGAGTAGTCAGGTCCTGTAGAACAGATTCGCAGGAGCCAGTTGCAAGCACGGTCCTCCTTCTAAGTCTGTATGAGAACAACACTTCAGCAGCCTAAGGACTAGCGGTGAGCTGAGTAACATTCTTTCATGTTAATTAAATCAGTAATTAGTTTGTGAACAAATTGACTTAATTAGCTGCAGTTTGTAGGCTTCTGTTTTGCCATCTTGGGATCTAAACATGTGAAAAATTTCAGAAAATATCACGCGTCAGTACATCCCCATCAGTGTTTAAAATCAACCTTGTATTAGACACGTAAAAATAAACAAAGATTAGGATGTGAGTCCTGAATACTAGACTAAAGAGAAGTTAATGTCTTCCCAGTCATCATCAAGAATCAAATAAGAAACTGTTGATGAGTTACCCCCTTTTCTAGAGCCCAGAGTGAGTGGAGTAACTGTAGGATGCGAATAGGTTTGAAATTTCAGTCAGCTGGAATTAAGGATTGCATCGAAATTAAAAAGTTTGGAATTACCATTTCTAGGATAATATCATATTTACAATAAGATAATTACTTCATGAGCTTGCCTTGATCTGGGACAGGTGGGTGTCCATACAGATTTGAATCTTTTAGTAGAATCCAGCCAAAAGTTGTGACGGTGAAACTTTTCTGCTATTCTCACAACAACCTCTAGAGGTCAGGATTGAGGCACTATGCATAGTTAAATTTCTGATTCACTCCCTAGCTAGACTACAATATACCATCAGCACTGAGAATTTTGGTTCTCCATATGGTGACATTCATAAGCTGTAAGGATTTTTTCCCATAATTAATCTGCTAACAAGATAATATGCGACAATAATTCACTGACATTAGAAATTTATAGGAATATAATGTATATATGATTTATATACTTAATCCATATAAATTCCTTTTAAAATGAAGAAATTATTTAGACTTTGATATATGCAAGAATTTATAAAATAATGTGCCTGAAGATTTAAAATACTTCAACTTCAGAATAATAGAGCTATTTTAAGTTTTCTGAATGTTCCTAAAATTTAAGATTGTAATCATCCTCTTAATTCAAAAGCATTTGAATACTCTCCAAATAATACTGAAATCATTTGGAACAAGACAGAATAATTTTCCATTATTATTGCACTTTAGTGGATTATCAGCTGCAGTTCAGAGAGGATGGCGGGCAGCCAAAAGACCTTCCCACAGTTTCTCTGGAGCACCACAGTCCAGAGTTCAGGGACTGCCGCAGCCGGCACGCAGGAACTCGGCAGAAGGCTCATCCAAAACATACATTTCTGGAACCCAATGAATCCTGTTAATTGCTTATTTTCTCCTTTTGTTCCCCTTCCTTTTTTTTTTTTTATTTTTAACAATGCTTTTAGATATCTCTGAAAGGTAATGGTTTGGTTGGAAGTGAGAACCTACCCCCTGACACCCCTATATTCAAAGAGTCTGGAACATTTGGGTCCAGTTGTCACCCCAGCCTTTGGCACCCCTATATTCAAAGAATGTTGGAAAGAATAAAGACAATCTGAGGACAACAGTGGCTAATTTGAAGGCAATCATACCTATTTATGCCAATTATTCAACTGTGGTTGAGAAAGTGCTTCTGAGAGATGAATCCATGAGCATGTACGGAAGGAGTTTTGTCCCTCTGTGAAAATTTCAGTGGAAGGAGGGCGGGGCTATAAGGAAGCTCCTGACAGACAGTTGTAAAGTTCCATGTTACTCAAGGGGACAGTGATAGAAGGTGTTAAATTAATCTGAATTTGGGAAAAGAAGTCTTTATTTACAAACTGTTAGCCTGGTGAATGCTTTAATATACACACACACTTTTACTGCAGGCTGCTTTATCTCCACCCCTTACAGCTAGTGAGCTTCTTTTACATACAGGCAGCCAACCAATCCAAGTAAGGCAAGGCTGAACAGTAACCAAGCTCCCCTTTCTGTCTTGTCTCATTTCCATTTTCTAACAGTAAATACTACCTTCCCATGTTGCTGCCTAGAGTTCTTTGAACTCTTCCTGGGTGGGAGGGCAGCCTGACTGAGAACTCTGAAGCAAAGCTAAGTCAGACCTTTAAACTCAATGTGTTTTCATTTTGTTTTTTTTGACCAAGGCAGATCCTGAAGCATCTGACAAGGCCTTTTCTCCTCAGAAATATTAAGCAATTGGCTTAGCTAACCATTAAAACATCATGTGGCTTAAAATTCCTTCAATTTTTAAAAAAGATGAACGGCCATAGGTTTTAGGAGTTATGTGTGACGAGGTTACAAATTAAGCATGTTATGTCTCTCCAGAAAGAATCTGACTTTGTGTACTAGGGGGTAATCCCTGTTTGTGTCGTGGAAGATGGCCTCTCTTGGTTTTACATAACTATTGTTATTACAGACTCTGGAGATTTGGGAGGCACTCTCTTCCTTACTGACTGAGATGTGTGTACCCTTATTCTCTAGTCTGCTGCCTGACACATTGACTCAAGTTAAGTGGACCACAAACTTACTCTCTTATAATGCCTATGTAAATATGTGAGTTATTTATTCTTTCTAACATGAATCCAAGACAGTATAGATTAATTCAAATTATGCATGTGGAGGACAGGGAAGTCAACAGGTTTAATTTTTAAATTTAACAAACTGAAGTAAGTGGGAAGTGGCTAGAAGCAGGGAAGAGAGCCACCCAGAGGCAGAGAGGTGGGGAGGGGGGAGGGTTGGGTTTAAAAATGGGGAAGAGGAAAGAGAAGGAGAAGGAGAAGGAGAAGGAGGGAGAGGGAGAGAGGGAGAAGGAGCAAGAGGGAGAGAGGGAGAGATCACATTTTGGAATCTGAGTCTCAAAGAGATCACCACATCTTTTCTTTAACACATTCAAAAAATCTACTTTTCTCAGTTTGTCCAAATGTTAAGAGATTTTCAGACCCAGACAAGCTGGCCTTGGTGAGTTCCCGACAGAACATCCCCACTGTCTCAGTGTGTGGGTGCACCCCTTGCGGTCCTGAGCTCCCTGCTCATGCTCTCTCTCCTTCCGCTCCTGACTTGGACCTTGAGATTTCAGTCCGGTGCTCCAATGTGGGTCTCTGTCTCTGTCTCCTTTCATCGCCTGATGAAGGTTAATATTCAGGAGGATGCCTATATGTTTTTCTTTGGGTTCTCCTTCTTATTTAGCTTCTCTAAGATCACGTATTAGAGGCTCAATGTCCTTTGTTTATGTCTAGAAACCAAATATGAGTGAGGTCTGAAAAAGCCTGGGTTAAAACCGTCTTGGGAAAAAACATAGAGACAATGAGGACTACTGAGATCTCTAGAACAATGGCAATGGGTTTTTGATCCTACTGCACGTATTGGCTTTGTGGGAGCCTAGGCAGTTTGGATGCTCACCTTACTAGACCTGGATGGAGGTGGGTGGTCCATGGACTTCCCACAGGGCAGGGAACCCTGATAGCTCTTTGGGCTGAAGAGGGAGGGGGACTTGACTGGGGGAGGGGGAGGGAAATGGGAGGCTGCGGTGGGGAAAAGACAGAAATCTTTTTTTTTTTCAGTGAAAAGCATTTTAATATGATTTTATAAATTTCTGTAACACTTAGTTGGTAGACATTTTATATAGTGAGCAAATCAAAAGTACGTAGGGCTTTCACGTATATGAAAATACTATGGAAAGTGGCACAAGGTTCAGATTATAATAAACTGATCATTTTTTTCATGATATTTTCCACTATAGTACTTCATAATGTTTATAACAAAGGTGATACTATGAATTTTTAAAAAGCAACAATGCTTATTAGATGTAAATTGATAGTTGGTAATTAAGACATATTAGTAATGAAGTAAAATCTGTATAATGACAATTCATCATAATCTTATTATTGTAACTAGATATGATGTCTTCATCACTGGGTGTTCAGATTTATGATATTATCACTGAAATTTCAAAAATAAATTAAATAATTACAATTTACCTCCAATAACATTAAAAAATTAAAAATTTAAAGAACAATCCAATCATAAATCTTTAGCAAAAGACTCCTCCAATAAAGAGCTTATTTCATACTTAAATTCTTCACCAATTTTCTTTCTTTCAAAAGAGAGGAAAAACTTTATCCAAAACTGGAATCAGATAAAATTAGGTCATTGTTCTTTGCAAACTTTAATACCATATGAAAAATATTTTCACTCCCAGTGGTAGTTCTTTTTTTTTGTTTGTTTTTTTTTGTTTTTTTTTGTTTTTTTTTTTTATTGGAAAAAAAAAGAAATTTCAGCCTCCTCCCCGCCTCCCATTTCCCTCCCACTCCTCCCTCTCCTCCTCCCCTCCCCCACTCCTCCCCCTCCCTCTCCAGCCTGAAGAGCCATCAGGGTTCCCTGCCCTGTGGAAAGTCCAAAGTCCTCCCCCCTCATCCTGGTCTAGGAAGGTGAACATCCAAACTGGGTAGGCTCCCACAAAGCCAAAACATGAAGCAGGATCAAAACCCGATGCCATGGTCCTTGGCTTCTCAGCAGCCCTTATTGTCCGCCAAATTTAGAGAGTCCAGTTTTATCCCATGCTTTTTCAGTCACAGTCCAGCTGGCCTTGGAGAGCTCCCAAAGAATCAGCCCCACTGTCTCCACGGGTGGGCGCACCCCTTGTGGTCCTGACTTCTTTGCTCATGTTCTCTCTCCTTCTGCTCCTCACTGGGACATTGGGAGCTCAGTCCAGAGTTCCAGTGTGGGTTTCTGTCTCTATCTCCATCCATCGCCAGAAGAAGTTTCTATGGTGATATGCAAGATATTCATCAGTATGGCTATAGGATAGGGTCATTTCAGGTTCCCTATCCTCAGCTGCCCCAGGAACTAACTGGGGACATCGCCCTGGGCACCTGGGAGCCCCTCTAGATCCAAGTCTCTTGCCAACCCTAAGATGGCTCCCTTAATTAAGATGTGTGCTTCTCTGCTCCCCTACCCAACCTTCCTTTATCCCAATCATCCCGTTTCCCCAAGTTCCCCCCACCCTTCCCTTCTCACATTTCTCTCCCCTTCTCCCCTTACCCCCCCTCCCACCACACCCCCAAGATCCCAGTTTTTTGCTAGGCAATCTAGTCTACTTCCCATAACCAGGAGGATAGCTATATGTTTTTCTTTGGGTTCACCTTCCTATTTAGTTTCTTTAGGATATCAAATTATAGACTCACTGACCTTTATTTAGTTCTAGAAACCAATTATGAGTGAGTACATCCCATGTTCATCCTTTTGGGTCTGGGTTACCTCACTCAGGATAGTGTTTTCTATTTCCATCCATTTGTATGCAAAATTCGCGAAGTCATTGTTTTTTACCGCTGAGTAGTATTCTAATGTGTATATATTCCACACTTTCTTCATCCATTCTTCCATTGAAGGGCATCTAGGTTGTTTCCAGGTTCTGGCTATTACAAATAATGCTGCTATGAACATAGTTGAACAAATGTCCTTGTCATATGATCAGGCATCTCGTGGGTATATTCCTAAGAGTGGCATTGCTGGGTCCATGGGTAGGTTGATCCCAATTTTCCTGAGAAACCGCCACACTGCTTTCCAAAGTGGTTGCACAAGTTTGCATTCCCACCAGCAATGGATGAGGGTACCCCTTTCTCCACAGCCTCTCCAGCAAAGGCTATCATTGGTGTTATTGATTTTAGCCATTCTGACAGGTGTAAGATGATATCTCAATGTTGTTTTGATTTGCATTTCCCTGATCGCTAAGGAGGCTGAGCATGACCTTAAGTGCTTTTTGGCCATTTGAACTTCTTCTGTTGAGAATTCTCTCTTCAGATCAGTGCCCCATTTTTTAATTGGGTTAATTAGCATTTTAAAATCTAGTTTCTTGAGTTCTTTATATATTTTGGAGATCAGACCTTTGTCTGTTGCGGAGTTGGTGAAGATCTTCTCCCAGTCAGTGGGTTGCCTTTTTGTCTTAGTGACAGTGTCTTTTGCTTTACAGAAGCTTCTCAGTTTCAGTAGGTCCCATTTATTCAATGTTGCCCTTAATGACTGTGCTGCTGGGGTTATACCTAGGAAGCGATCGCCTGTGCCCATCTGTTGTAGTGTACTTCCCACTTTCTCTTCTATCAGGTTCAGTGTGTTCAGATTGATATTGAGGTCTTTGATCCATTTGGACTTGAGTTTTGTGCATGGTGATAGGTATGGGTCAATTTTCATTCTTCTACAGGTTGACATCCAGTTGTGCCAGCACCATTTGTTGAAGATGCTTTCTTTCTTCCATTGTATACTTTTAGCACCTTTATCAAAAATGAGGTGTTCATAGGTTTGTGGGTTAAGATCCGAGTCTTCTACACGATTCCATTGGTCACCTTCTCTATTTTTATGCCAATACCACACTGTTTTCAATACTGTAGCTCTGTAATAGAGTTTAAAGTCAGGGATGGTAATGCCTCCAGAAGTACCTTTATTGTATAAGATTGTTTTGGCTATCCGGGGTTTTTTGTTATTCCATATAAAGTTGATTATTGTCCTTTCAAGATCAGTGAAGAATTTTAATGGGATCTTGATGGGGATTGCATTGAATCTATAAATTGCCTTTGGTAGGATTGCCATTTTTACTATGTTGATCCTCCCAATCCACGAGCAAGGGAGATCCTTCCATTTTCTGGTATCCTCTTCAATTTCTTTCTTCAATGCCTTAAAGTTCTTGTCAAATAGATCCTTCACTTCTTTGGTTAGAGTTACCCCGAGATATTTTATGCTGTTTGTGGCTATCGTGAAAGGTGATGCTTCTCTGATTTCCCTCTCTGCTTCCATATCCTTTGTGTATAGGAGGGCGACTGATTTTTTGGAGTTGATCTTGTATCCTGCCACATTACTAAAGGCGTTTATCAGCTGTAGGAGTTCTTTGGTGGAGTTTTTGGGGTCGCTTATGTACACTATCATATCATCTGCAAATAACGAAAGTTTAACTTCTTCCTTTCCAATTCGAATCCCCTTGATCCCCTTATGTTGTCTTATTGCTATTGCTAAAACTTCAAGCACTATATTGAAGAGGTATGGAGAGAGTGGACAGCCTTGTCGTGTTCCTGATTTAAGTGGGATGGCTTTGAGTTTCTGTCCGTTTAGTTTGATGTTAGCTGTCGGTTTGCTGTAAATAGCTTTTATTATATTTAGGTATGACCCTTGTATCCCTAATCTCTCCAAGACTTTTATCATAAAGGGATGTTGAATTTTGTCAAAAGCTTTTTCAGCATCTAATGAAATGATCATATGGTTTTTTTCTTTCAGTTTATTTATATGATGGATTACATTGATAGATTTTCGTATGTTGAACCAGCCTTGCATCTCTGAGATGAAGCCTACTTGATCATAATGGATAATTTTTCTAATGTGTTCTTGGATACGGTTTGCCAGTATTTGGTTGAGGATTTTTGTGTCGATGTTCATGAGTGAGATTGGCCTGTAATTCTCTTTCTTGGTTGAGTCTTTGTGTGGTTTTGGTATCAGAGTGACGGTAGCTTCATAAAAGGAATTTGGCAATGACTCTTCTGTTTCTATATTGTGAAATACCTTAAGGAGTATAGGTATTAGGTCTTCTTGGAAATTCTGGTAGAATTCCGCATTGAAACCATCTGGTCCTGGGCTTTTTTTGGTGGGGAGGTTTTTGATAACAGCTTCTAATTCTTCGTGACTGACAGGTCTATTTAGATTGTTCACCTGGTCCTGATTTAACTTTGGTATATGGTATTTATCTAAAAAAGTGTCCATTTCTTTTACATTATCCAGTTTTGTGGCATACAGGCTTTTGTAGTAAGATCTAAAGATTCTCTGAATTTCCTCTATGTCTGTGGTTATGTCCCCCTTTTCATTTCTGATCTTATTAATTTGCAAATTCTCTCTCTGCCGTTTGATTAGTTTGGATAGGGGTTTATCAATTTTGTTGATTTTTTCCAGGAACCAGCTTTTTGTTTCATTGATTCTTTGGATTGTTTTCTGTGTTTCTATTTTGTTGATTTCAGCCCTCAGTTTGACTATTTCCAGTCTTCTACTCCTCCTAGGTGAGTCTGCTTCTTTTTTTCTAGAGCTTTCAGATGGGCTGTTAAGTCTCCAATGTATGCTTTCTCTGTTTTCTTTAAGTGGGCACTAAGGGCTATGAACTTTCCCCTTAGGACTGCTTTCAAAGTGTCCCATAAGTTTGAGTATGTTGATTCTTTATTTTCATTGAATTCAAGGAAGACTTTAATTTCTTTCTTTATTTCTTCTTTGATCCAGGTGTGGGTCAATAGTTGACTATTCAGTTTCCATGAGTTTGTAGGCTTTCTGGGGGTAGCATTGTTGTTGAATTCTAACTTTAGTCCGTGGTGATCTGATAAGACACAGGTGGTTATGGATATTTTTTTGTAATTGTGGAAGTTTGCTTTGTTACCGAGGATGTGGTCAATTTTCGAGAAGGTTCCATGAGCTGCAGAGAAGAAGGTATATTCTTTCCTATTTGGGTGGAATGTTCTATAGATGTCTGTTAAGTCCATTTGATTCAATACCTCCATTAATTCTCTTATTTCTCTGTTAGGTTTCTGTCTGATTGACCTGTCCATTGGTGAAAGAGGAGTGTTGAGATCTCCTACTATTAGTGTGTGCGGTTTAATGGCAGCCTTGAGTTTTAGTAGTGTTTCTTTTACATATGTGGGTGCTTTTATATTAGGGGCATAGATATTCAGGATTGAGACCTCATCCTGATCAATTGTTCCTGTTATGAGTATAAAATATCCCTCTCCATCTCTTCTGATTGATTTAAGTTTGAAGTCAACTTTGTTAGAAATTAGTATGGCCACACCTGCTTGTTTCTTAGGTCCATTTGCTTGATAAACCTTTTCCCATCCCTTTACTCTAAGTAGGTGCCTGTCTTTGTGGTTGAGGTGTGTTTCTTGTAAACAGTAGAATGTTGGATCCTGTTTGCGTATCCAATCTCTTAGCCTGTGCCTTTTTATAGGTGAGTTGAGTCCATTGACATTAAGGGATATTAATGACCAGTGGTTGCTAACTCCAGTCACTTTTTTAGTCATAGAGTTTGTGTGTTTGCCTTCTTTTAGTTGTGCTGGTGAAGGGTGTCTAGATGTTTGAGTTATTGTGGTCATTGTTGGTCTCCTTGGTTTGTGATTTTCCTTCTATTACTTTCTGTAAGGCTGGATTTGTGGCTACGTATTGTTTAAATTTGTTTTTATCCTGGAAAATTTTGTTTTCTCCATTTATAGTGAATGAAAGCTTGGCTGGGTATAGTAGTCTGGGCTTGCATCCATGTTCTCTTAGCTTCTATAGTATATCTATCCAGGACCTTCTGGCTTTCATGGTTTCCATAGAGTAGTCAGGTGTAAGTTTGATAGGTTTACCTTTATAAGTAACTTGACCTTTTTCCTTTGCAGCTCTTAATATTCTTTCTTTATTCTGTATGTTTTGTGTTCTGATTATTATATGGCGAGGAGATGTTTTTTTTTTTGGTCCAGTCTATTCGGTGTTCTGTATGCTTCTTGAACCTTCAAAGGAATATCTTTCTTTAGGTTGGGAAAGTTTTCTTCTATAATTTTATTAAATATATTTTCTGAACCATTGAGCTGTACTTCCTCTCCTTCTTCTATCCCAATTATTCTTAGGTTTGGTCTTTTTATTGTGTCCCATATTTCCTGAATGTTTTGTGATGAGAATTTGTTGTTTTTGCTGTTTTCTTTGATCAGTGTGTTAATTTTCTCTATGGTATCTTCAGTGTCTGACATTCTTTCTTCTAACTCTTGTAATCTGTTGGTAGTACTTGTCTCTGTAGTTCCTGTTCGTTTACCCAGATTTTCCATCTCCAACCTTCCCTCGGTTTGAGTTTTCTTCATTACTTCCATTTCGTTCTTCAGGTCTTGAACCATTTCCCTTACCTGTTTGATTGCATTTTCTTGTTTCTCTTGGTTTTCTTGGGTGTCTTTGAGCGATTTATTCATTTCCTCTACCTTTTTGTTTGTAATCTCTAATTGTTTATGGCAGTTTTTCACCTCCTGTTTAAGGTCTTCTATTATTTTCAAATAATTCACTTTTGAGTCGATTTCTTCTACTTCTTCTGGAGTAGGGTGTACAATTCTTCTTATTTAGGGATCCCTGGGTTCTGGTGATGTCATGTTGCCTTTCAGGTTGTTGGAGGACTTCTTGCATTGGTGCCTTCCCATCTCCTCTTTCAAATGAAGCCAAGAGAGGCCTGGTGTCTCGGTCCTGTCTTTGCTGTGCCTGAGTCTCTGGGTGTATCTCTTCAGTGTAGAAGCAGTGACCGTCCCCAGCGATGTCCCTCCTGGCACCAGGTACCTATCTCCCCGCTGCCTGGGCGTCCCGCGAACAAAGGGCCGGACCCGCTTGGTCCAGGCCGGCCACCTAGACAAAGGAGCCACCACCCTCCCGAATGCCCTCCCAATTCGGACCCTGTCCCAGCGCCCAAACAGGCTGAGCTGGGAGCTGTTGTGTGGTTCAAAGAGGGGACGGGGGTCAGAGGTAGTGGGGGAAGGCCTTGGATGCAATCTGGGTGGGACAGGAATGGAGAAGAGGTATCAAGCAGGACAGCCCCTGCAGACTGACCAGGAAGTGCAGGAGGGGTGGGGAGCGTCTGAGCTCCCTGTCCCGGGCTGCCGCCGCGGCCAGAAACTCACTCACCCCAGCGAGGTCCCTCCTGGTACCCGGATCCGATCTCCCCGCTGCCTGGGTGTCCTGTGAACAAAGGGCCGGCCCCGCTTGGTGCAGGCCGGCCACCTAGACAAAGGAGCCACCACCCTCCCGAATGAAGACAGAAATCTTAAATAAATAAATATTAAAAAAAATAAAAAAATAAATAAAATAAATGAGAGAAAAAAAAGAGATTTTATACTTAAGAATTGCTGATTTCTGACAGAAATAGCCAAGAAGTCACTTAGAAGCCCATGTTAATCAGCAAGTAAATAATGTGTAGCACAGGAAATTGTTATTACAAAGACAAATCAATGTGTGAGGCCACTTGATGAGTCAAAATTAGAGAGCACTAGTTTGGATATGTAATGCCCTTCCTAAACGCTTCATTTTAAACATGTTGTGCAGATCTGGGTTCAGAAGTCAGCTGTGGAAACATCTGGCTTCCTAAGTTCCTGAACAATGATTTGGACAGAAACATGGACAGTAGCAGAAAATGAGACTACTCGTTAAAGAGAGAAACACATTCACACGGAAAATGGGCCAGGATTGACTCCAGGTTTATGTTCAAAGCTTGGAGACCACACTGTCTTGAATCATTTTGATAGGAAGGACCTATATATAGCAAGGACTTTCACATTCTCTGTACCTCCCAAGCAACCCTGGTAGGGGGATTGTTTTGAATCTTTCCACCAAATAACTTCTCTCATATACTAATCTTGTGACTCTTTCCATGTTCTGGTCTTCATTCACAGAAAGCTTTCTCTTTAGCTGTTGGTTCCAGATATCAAAATGTTTAATCCTCTGATATAACAAGTAGATCAGTACACTGATTTACAGTTTTATGGCTGTTTTGCCATAATGGGCCTAAGTTGGAGGAAGAAAATGGTGGGGATGGAGCATTATGCTACTGTAGAAGACCTTTCTTTGTCTCTCCCTGTTTCCAGGCTGCTGTGAGGTGAGCAGCTCTGTGCTGGCATGTGCTTTTGCCTTTACACAGTCTGAGAAGAATGGAATCAAGTCCCATGGACTGAAACCAAGAATCAAAATCAATCTTACCTCCATTCAGATGGGTTCTGCACTCACTTTGGCAGTTACAGACTAAATTATTCCTCTCAGGGTTTTGTCAAAGGGAAGACAGAAGGGTCACTCATCTCTATTGTAGGCTGTTATTTGTAATTAACAAATCCCTGAGACAGGGATGGAGACACTTGGGAGAATTTTTATTACTGAGCGCTTACATTTTGAATGATCCATCAGTCCCCATAAACTTTCCTGTGCTACTTTATTTTTTCCTTAAAGATGCTCCTTTTCTCAAGGTCACAGTTTTCCTGATTCAGTACACACCAATAAGTTTACTTATTTTTACAGTACATCAGAAGTTGTTTATGTAGATTTAGGAAAGACAATTGTATCAGGAAGCTACTTATGAATCTTTGAAGGGTTATTACTTAAACAGTCTTGGAATATACTCATGTTTATGTTGACTAAGACTGACTTTTGTCTTGGTGTGGAAAGTCCTTCTCTCTATGTGTTGTTTTTATTGGATAATTAATCAAGAAAATGCCTTGGCCTTTTGATAAGGTAGAACTTAGGTAGGCAGGGAAAACTAAATGGTATGCTGGGAGAGAGGAGGCAGAGTCAGAGAGCCGCCATGGAGCCACCAGAGTCAGACGTGCTGAATCTTTCCTGGTAAGCCACTGCCACATGGTGATACACAGATTAATAAAAATGGGTTAAATCAAGAAGTGAGAGTTAGCCAATAAGAGGCTAGAGCTAATGGACCAAGCAGTGTTTTAATTAATACAATTTCTGTGTGGTTATTTCAGGGCTAAGCAAGCCTGGCAGCCGAGATAAATAAGCAGCCTCTTTCTGCACCTTGTCTCTTACTAGTGTTTATAATTTTGAAGCTTTGACCTGAAGCCATTGTATGACTTCATGGAGGTAAACTGAGTTTGCTTATAAGACAAATTGCTTAACAGATGAATGATGTCTTAAAGGTTTCTTCAGAATTTTAGGAGGATGTACGTCACTAGGGACATGCCCTAGAAAAGTATACATTGTCCTCGGTCACTTCCTGCCTTTTTCCCCTCTTGATTTCCAGGATGTCATTAGGTAAACAGTTTTTTTTTCTGTTTTTCCCCCCATGGAACTTGTGTTTTGGTTCAGGTCTGAAAGCAATGACAAACCATACAAAGAAACCTCCAAGACTGAAACAAGACAGACTATCCTTATTTAAAAATGTTTCTCCAGGTATTTTGTCATAGTTTCAAGAGTCTTACTAACACAGCCAGCAACTGAAAAGTGCAGTGAACCTTTGAAGAAGAGGGCACACTAATTCCTTTTTAAGCAGGCAAGTTACAGGCAGGGATGCTGATAGCTGTTATTTATTTTAAAATGTTTAAGAAAGTTCAAATTAGTTGCTTGGTTCAAAACATTTATTATATTCATTACATTTTAATATAAAAAATTACTACAATGTTTAGGTTTAGAAACTATTGCTCTATAGTACAGTCTGAATAATAACAAGCAGAATAAGAAATCTTTTGGAAATTAGTTGTGTGGTTTAAAAAGTTGTATTGGTGTCACCTACATGAATATCTAATATTGCATTTCCTTTAAGGTCAACATATATTTTTTTAAAAAAATATAAAAGAGTAGAGTTTTAAGTTTGAAATTTTCCAGGTTAAGAACAAACAGCTAAGAAGGGGGAAATTGGGTCAAGAAGTTTTGAGAGAAAGAAAACAAAAGATGTTGAACATAAGTTGTTGTGCACAGTCAGGGTAGATCAAGGGAGCTGGAGACCTTAGACAGGAGATGGGACATAAGGAGTAAAAGCAATAGATCCCAGAATAAAAAACAGAGCCATTGTTATTCTCACATGGATACACATATCTTTAGGTTTTGTGATTGACTTCTATTTTTGTAGTTTAATGTATAGGGCCTCTGAAAGTACTAGTGTCCAAAACCGTCACACCCAACTCTTCCCTATAGTTGCCTGAAGTTCTCATTGTATTTTATTTTAATTATTTGTTTTTTCCATTAGCCTAGGAGACCCTTTTCATAAGCTCTTGTGTTCTCATCAGCCTAGAAGAATATTCTATTTCTTTGAGTCTCCACACAGCACATATCATAGTGATATAGATGTATCCCAGGCCAGCTTGAAATGTAAAAGCCAATTTTAGATTTTAAGACCTCAGCTCTTGATAGTATATCTGAGGGGACCGCAGGATGAGAAAAGTTAAGGTTTGGTGGAGGTTAAGCAAAATGGAAGAAGATTCGGAAAGTGTGGGTCATACTTGTTTGCTCTTGATTTTCTTATGAAACAAAGGCTAATTGTAAAGGTGCTTTGTTGATCAGATGCCATATGAGGTTCTTCTGTTGTTTTTCAGGAGACAGCATTGTGGGAAAGATGGGGGCTTTAGAAGCAGAAAACTTAGAATTGATTCCCAGTACTATAATTAACCGAGTGTGAGACTTTGTTCATGAAGCAACCTCTCTGCTTCACTTCCTGACCTACACAATGGATAAAACAGAAACCTGCCTTGGCCTCTTGGAACCTAATTTCCTCTCTAGCTACCTACTAATTATGTCTGGTCAAGTTCATGCCAGTGTCCACCTGCTTTTTAACACCCCACATCCCCAGCATTCCCACCTGATCACATGTGTCAAGGACCAGAATAGTACAGGAAAAAAAAAGCCTATTGTTACATCCTGATTTTTCTTCCAAACATCATGAGTATAAACACAAATCCAGTCTTTAAACAAATTTTAAATTAATATAGTGTGGCTTAAACTCCTATTCTCTGCCTTTCATTCATAATTATCCAGTTCCCTAGAACATTTTGAGATCAGTTAACACTCATCTAACCTTATATGCTTTAATGGTTACAATATGTAGATTTGTAATAGGGTGTATTTTCACGTGCCCCCCTCCTTAAATTTTCTGATTATACACAAGAGGTAGATTTTCTTGCTTACGGGATAAAAAGTGGAGCAGAGTGGTGGATTATTATTCTTTTGGTAGTTTTGTCTTTCTGTGCTACATGTTACTGCTTTTTGCAGAATTCTTTTTTCTAGCATTTTAAATGATTTTTTTAGCATTTTATTTTGTGTGATATATTGCAAAGGTACAATAAATTATTTGAATAGGAAAAACTGAAGAATGATTAATTTAAAAACTAGGGGCTAAGAAATATCTCAGGGTTAAGAACACTGTTCTTCCTTCCAGAGGACCTGAGTTCAGTTCTGAGCATCCATAGCCGCAACTCACAACTGTCATCACTTCTGGGGATACCTTTCACTGGCCTCCACAGGAGCCCATACACCTCTCTGTCTCTGTTTCTCTCTCTTTTAATCTCTCTCTCTCTCTCTCTCTCTCTCACACACACACACACACACACACAAATATAATCATTTTTCAAAAACCCTTTTTCTTTCTTTTGAAAACTCAGTAAAATGTGTTCTCAACTTTCAAAATTTATTGCTACAGGAATCATACCCTTGATTCCATGTTGTAGGGTGAATAACTTTCCTCCTATCTAAATTAAATTTAGAAGAGCAGGGTCCTGAGTACATTTGTCAAGTGTTCAATTTGGTGATAACCAAGTTAACGATCAAAGTTTGTTATTAATTACATCAATGAAAACATCATAATAGCACAGCTCTGCTTTGAACATGATAGAATAGGAGGTTTGTGGGATAAATATTCACAAGCAACTAATGGGCCATTCTTTAGAAAAATGCTAAAATATTATTCTAATAGCCTGTTTGCACTCTAACTCAGAGCCAAATCAAACCTTCTCTCCCTGAAAAAGAAACCATTTTCTCAAAATTAAATCCAATGATCTTGTCTCTGCAGAGGGTCAAGTAATATATTCTCATGAAAGAAAGTGATTCCTCATTTAATGCTTCACTTATTAAAAGGGTGTCTATTTTATGTTTGGGTTCTACATTTCGTTCACTGCATAGTCAAGTAATTGTCTTGCCAAGATGCAAATGTTGTGCTGACTACTCGTGGCTGTCACGACTGTGCTGATAAAAGACCAGGCAGACCTACCAGCTCCATTATTACGTCCAAGAGATGGGAAGTCATTGAGATTCTGGAATTTTCATCTGATTTCTGTTTTTGTGACTCACAGAAATTTTAAATATGGTTTATTCTTTTCTTTTTAGAAGGTATTTCAGGATTTTAAATGATGTTAGCTTTTGGCATCTTCATTTAAGTGTGCCAACTCATATTTTTGCAGCATTTTTGGAAGGAGAGGAAGAAAACAACAAAGCAAATCAACAACCAAAATATCTCAGGGTACTACACTCTCTCCAGTGACAAGCTGAGCAGCTGGACCCTGAATATATTGCTTGATGTGGGTAGACACTATATGTTACATGAACACAACACCTGAAGTGAGTAGATACTATATGTTGCATGAACACATCACCTGATGTGGGTAGACACTATATGTTACATGAACACAACACCTGAAGTGAGTAGATACTATATGTTGCATGAACACATCACCTGATGTGGGTAGACACTATATGTTGCATGCATAAATTCATGCCATCCTCTATTCAGCCCTGTAGAAACAAAGGTTTCTCTTTCTACTGACTTTTCCAAAGTTGTTAGCTGATAGTGGTGACCATGTATCTTCCTGATTCCTCATTTCATAGTAATTTCTAGCCAAAAGTGTGTGATGTTTAATTTTTAATTCAATTTCTGTGTCCTAAGGAAAAGAGCTGTCAGCTTATATGCTGCAGAACAATCTATCTGGGTTGGTTGGAATGATTTTTTTCTTCCTGTTTCTCCTCTTTTGACCCTTAGGTAATGAGCTTTCTCTAAACATAAGGGAATCTATAGATGATGGGGTATGATAAATATGACCAAGGGTACTATTTCTCTCTGTGTCTCTGTCTCTGTCTATCTCTCTCTCTCTGTCACACACACACACACACACACACACACACACACACACACACACACAAACATGGGAGGAAAGACGGGGAGAGAAGGAAGAAGGTAAGGAAAGGGAGAGAAAGAAGGAAAGGGTTTATTTTAGCTTACAACTTTCAGGTCACACTCCATCACTGAGGGAAGTCAAGGCAGGATCTGTAGGTAGGAGCTGCAGAAGAAACCATGGATGAGTGCTGCTTACTGGCTTGCTTATTATGACTTACTCTGTCTATTTTTACAAGTCAGAAACAGAGGCCAAGGAATAGCAACACCCACAGTGGGCTGGGCCCTCCAACATTAATCATTAATGAAGACAATACCTCAAAGATTTGCCTACAGGCACATTTTATGGAAGCATTGTCTCATGATGCCCTCTTTTCAGATATGCCTACGTTTGTGTCAAGTTGTTGGAAACTAATCAGTACTATGACATTCTGTGCATATTTATTTAATTCATTAATAAGATGTTGGGTTTGGGGAGAAGGCTCAGTTGGCAAAAGTGCTTCCTGTACAAGAATGAGCACCTGAATTCAAGTTTTCTGGTGCCCACATAAAATTCTAGGTGTGGTTACATATGCTTGTAGTCCAAGATTATGGGGACAGCAGAGACAGGAGGATAGCTGGAGCTTCATTTCAGCTATGATGCACACCGAAAACCACAAACACATCTCCCAATATTAAGATTAAAGGAACACGAACCAGCTTAGCTTTTGGGACTCAGTTGTTTTTCTTAATTATGAATCTAAGTCACAGTCTCTATGGTTCTTCAAAAGAAACTGATAAGTCCTAGCTGTGTGATACTTCTTTGTTCATATTTTCTATACTCTCCAGTCCCTACTTTATAAGGAGCAGGAGAAACACTATGTCATGTCTTTACCTATATTAATTTCCTACTAAACTAACTTTGATTCATTCACACCATGAATATCTAAGAGAAAAATGACAGAAGCAAAAATGTAAAGAAAGACACAGCAGCAGCAAGAGGCATTCTGGAGCCAAAGCCCTCAGGGCCTTGCCCATCTAGAATTCACCCATCAGTGCTTTGCTGATCTCCTAAAGCTCAATTGCCACCTGCTGCTCCTCTGACATGGCCATTGGCTCATATATTTATTGGTCTATACTATATATAAAGTATAGACCTTGACAGATAGTATTTAATGTTTACTGCATGTAAGAATGTGGAGAAAGAGAAAGAAAGGAAAGTAAGACTTCATAGAACACAAGCACTGCTTTTTTTTCCATGTAATGGAATTAACTCACAGTGCAATTAATCACTTTTCTCCCAGAGCCTACCTATGATGGAAGAAAAGAGATGTGACCCTGGTGCTGCATGGAGTAGCTGGGGAGGGCATGAATCACCTCTGTGTGACACAGGACACTCAGCCGACTGTAGCAGCTCTTCTGTAATCTCTCCACTGTTCTATCTACTCCAGTTTTCCTCCTTCTGTAATCTCTCCACTGTTCTGTCTACTCCAGTTTTCCTCCCTCAGACCTTCACTTTCTTCTATGGAGAGTAACTTTCCTCCTCTCTGGTAACTCCAAGCTTTCATCACTCCTGACTCTTCCTTCAGCAATAATAGATACATTCAGTGCTACAATCTACATTCTTTAAAAGGTAATAGGACAAACTTCAGTTCGGTGTGAAATGAAAATGTATCCACTCATTATTTACTATAATTTCCCCTAATGTACTAGTAAGATGAACAGAATGCATAAAAACAATTTCATGCAAGGAACTGTAAGAAATATAAGGTGAATGAGAGAACACTAGAGATGACGGATGAAGTTAAAAGGGCGACATAAGAAATAAGTACACCTGGTAAAGCAAACATTTTATGAATAAATATGAGAGAGGTTTGCCAGCAAGCAGTAGGTTCATTAGGACTTAGAGGCCTCCATATTGCAGAATTTGGGTGAAACAGAGGGCTGAAATAAAACACTTGGTTAGAAGCTGCACCGAGAGGCAACTGGACCTGGAAATCTTTTCTCCATTACCTGTAGTCCAAAAAAAACTAAGCAGTAGGAAATAATAGGAAATTTACTTTCGGAAGAGAAAATCCCCAATTACAAAGGGTTATAAAAGCACAGCTTTTGCAATAAGACAATGATAACAAAGTAATAAAGATGATACAGGAAACTTGTAGGCTCACCGCATTGATCTCTGCCTCATCTAATGATCAGCTCTGTCACGGTGACAAAATAGCGCCCAGAAATCACCTTGAAGAAGAAAAGATGGATTCTGCTTACAGCTTCAGTCAATGGTCACTTAGCTCCATTGCTCTGGACTTGTGTTGTAGTAGTAAGTTATACTGAATGATGAATTGTGGAGTAGAACTCTAAACTTCATGGCAGATGGAAACCAAGAATAGAGGAGGAGCACAGTTTACCTTTTAAAGTCATATAATCTATTTCCTCCAACTCTGTTCATATACTAAGAACCCACTCAACTATGAACTTATCAGTGCATTAGTCCACTGACAAAGTTCATTCCCTCATGATTCAATTGCCTTTCAGTAGCATTTCCTTGTGGAGACCAAGCATTTAAGACGTTGCCCCTTGATAAACTTTTATATTCAAACCTCAATAGCTTGAAGTAATCTATAATCAAGCATATGACTTTTCTATTTTCTGGAAAGTGATTAGAGGATTTTTTTTTTCTACAGAAACTGAAGCCTTGTGAAGTAAAGACCAATGGGCACTATTCTGGAAGGAAAACTCATTCATCATCAATGGTTCATATAAAGTATTTTTGGAGGAGCTATTTACATCACATGAGTAAATAAACAAGGAAGAATTAGTCACGTGACTTGTGGTGGTCAGTCTCCATTCTCAACTTGTCTGGGTTTGGAATGCCCTAGGAGACCCACTTTTGGGTATGTGATGTGCTAACAAAGCATGGAATTTTCAGAGTGCTTAGCTCAGTGCTTAATTAAACCTTCTTAGTGCCAAGACCCTTTAATACAATTTCTCATGCTGTGGTGATCCCCCAATCATAGAAGTATTTTCATTGATACTTTAAAGTATAATGTTGCTACTGTTATGAATATGTAATATTCATGAATATACTGTTATGAATAATTGTAATATGAATATTTTATATGCAAGATATCTGATATGCAACTTCTGTGGGGATCTTCACACACAGGTTGAGAACTGCTGCCTTAACTGAAGAGAGAACGTACATCCTGATTACAGGCAATATCAGCCTATGGGCTGGGACTGTGAAATGAAATAAAAGTGAGGGAAAAGGCTGTGGAACACCAGCACTTATCGCTTCCTGCTTTCTGACTGCTGACACAGTGTGACAAACCGTCTCATATTTCTACCATTGTGTTCCCCACCATGACGGTCTAAGTACCCTCAAACCATAAACTAAAGTAAGTTGTTCCCTAAGTTGTAACTTGTCAGGTATTTTTGGTCACAGCAAAAAAAAAAATTCATAAAGGAAATTGATACTAGAAAATGGAGTCATAGCTGCAACTACCTTACCAGTTGGGTTCTAGATTTGCACCTGGTTTGGGGAAGAAACTTGTAAGAGTTATGGGCTTAAAGAAGCCCTTTTGTGCTGATGAAAGAGCTTCATGGTCCGTCCTGGTATGAATGTGGATGAAGACATTAGGGGCTAGGAGTTGGTTGTCAAACCACCCTGTAGGACAGACTGGAGCAGAGACAGAGATGGGTCAGTGATGAGCAGGACCAGACTGCACAGTTATGCGTATCTCTTGCCTTCTATTTAAACACCATCCTTATGTTCATACTCTGTAGACGGACTTAATTATAGTCTCTGTATCTTTGTCCCTCTTTCCAATGTGGTTACATTGAACCAGTCTTCTTTTCCAGTTGTTTTCTATTAGTTTTTAATTGGCTCATTAAGGATGGACTAGTGGGTCATACCTGATGTATTGGGACTGTCAGGGTCCAGGCTAAGACCCCTTAAACTCTGGTAACAATCTGATATTGGTTTTCCTAGTCTCTAACCAATGCAAAAATAAATTTGGTTTTGTTTTTAACACATCCAGTTATTGACTTTTGTTTTAGAAGCCTAAGAAGACTAAGGGAACCATTTAGAGTTAAAATAGAGTGACGCCTATCCAGACTGAAGAAAAAAGAGAGAGAAATTTGGGATCGATACATTTAGGAAAAAAGGCCGGGCGGTGGTGGCGCACGCCTTTAATCCCAGCACTCGGGAGGCAGAGGCAGGTGGATCTCTGTGAGTTCGAGACCAGCCTGGTCTACTGAGCTAGTTCCAGGACAGGCTCCAAAGCCACAGAGAAACCCTGTCTCAAAAAAAAAAAAAAAAAAAACCAAAAAACATTTAGGAAAAAAGGGTCTAATAGTCTGATATGCTTATAGTTAGTGATCAAGTGAGCTAGCTATAACATTGCCTCAGCATGACTAAACCTAAGAAGTTTTTCCTCTGACTATAGTTCCTCAGCTCACTTCCTTTAGATCATATGCTTTGGAAAACTCGCTGTTATAGGTTCTTTCTCTGTCCCCGTTGTAATATAAATCTTCTTGTAGAGTTTTACAACCCATAAATGTCTTCTCAAAAGAAAATGTACTCATCAAGAAAACTTGAAGTTTCTCTCTCCCAGTCTCTGTGGCAGACAAGGAGCCTAACCTTTTTAAGTACCAATTAGCAAACACAGATGATCTGATTGCACTGACCAATCTTCCTCTCTGTCATTCTTATTGTCTTCATTATGGTTCGGGTTTTTATTGCTGCGAAGAGACATCGTGATCACGGATACTCTAATAAAGTAAAACATCCAACTGAGGAGGTTCTCTTACAGTTTCAGAGATTTGGTCTGTGAGGAGGGAGGGAGCATGGTGTCGCCGGAGCTGAGAGCACTACATCTTGCAGGCAACAGGAAGTCGACTGTCACACTGAGGGAAGCTTGAGAAAAAGAGCCCTCCACAGCCTCTCCATGGTGACACCCTTCCTCCAACAAGATGACACCTACTCCAACAAGGCCACACCTCCTAATAGTGCTACTCCCTCTGAGGGCCATTTTATTTCAAACCACCACACTTGCCTGACAGCATCAGTTGATTGACTGACTCCAGGGCATAAAATCTCTACTGCTCTTGAATTAGAGAAGGAGATCCCCACTGCTAGAATAATTTGTTGAATTTTCTTCTTTGCCGATTTTACTTCTGTGAAACTTTTCTTCGACTCTTGAAACAAAGCATTATGAGGCATAAACCACTCTATTGGAAAGTTTGGGAAGAATTAATGACAGTGAAATAGAAAACCAAGAAATAAAAAAATTAGCTCTTAAATGGAGTGTTTTATTTTCCTACTTGGTATGGTTTGATTATAAAATGTACTCTACGGTTTCATTTGACAAGTGTTTGACCCTCACTTGATGATGTTATTTGGGAAGTTCTGGACAAATACTGGGTGGCAGGATATCTGAAGATCTGAAGAGCACTGGGAGGCATATCCTTGAAGGGATTTCTTGTCCCAACCTCTTTCCTGTGTACCCACCATGAAGCAAGGAACATTTGTCACATGCTGAGCCACCATAAAGTTCTCTATTGCCATGAAGCCAGATCAGGGATGGTAAGAGCTTAGACTAAAATATCTGAAGCTATGAGTCAAATTAAAGGCTTCTTAATTTGAATTTTTTTCCCTCTGGTGTATTCTTCACATCAATAAAAAGCTAAGATAGTCCCTTCTGCTCCTCCTGAGGATCTTTTCTTCAAGAAACTGCAGTCTTCTCTTATCTATACAGAGCTTTGTGCTCACTCATTTGTTACACTCTATTTTATTCTCTGGTAATATTGAATGCTTAAAGTATTTCTGGTATAGCCTGCAATAAGCCCAAGCTTGCTAGCTTCTTTGCAGTCTGGATTGGCGCAATGACTTAAACTTAAATTGTCCGTCATGACCTACCCACTGTCCTTACGTGGCCATCCTATAAAAACCATGCTAAATGAAGCGGATGCCTCACTTCTATCAACAGAGACAAAAACATAAACCTAGTCAAGTTTTGCATTAGTTATTTTTCTGTTATTGTGATTAAATGTCATAACCAGAAATAATTCAAAAAAGAAAGCATTTGTTTTGGCTTAAGTTACCATAAGGAGAATCCATAATGGAAAGGAAAAATAGTAGCAAGTGGCTAGACCAAATGTGTGAGCCATCACATATTCATCCTCAATGAGGAAGGAGTAACAGAGAATGAACTGGAAATTCAGGAGGGCTATATATAAACTCTCAATGTTCTCCCCCAGAGTTTTACTTCCTACAGCAAGCCTTCACAACCCCAAAGTTCCATAATCTTCCCAAAGAGTGCAACTGTGTGGTAATTAAGGATTCTAATATATGAACCTGTGATTGACATTTCCTGTTTAAACCATTACAGCTGCCTCAGCTTCTCTAAGCATCAAACTGTCTAATTTCCAAATGAGTTTGAGGGGCTGGAGAAATGGCTCAGCAGTGAAGAACACTTGCTATTCTTGCAGATGATCTGCTTTGGTCTCAGCATCCATATATGGTCCACAGCTATCTATACCCCCAGTTCCAGAGGATCCAATACCCTCTTTTGGCTTCTGTAGACACCAGGAAAGCATGGGGTACACATATATACATGCAGCAAAACACTCATGCCCATAAAAAAATAAATAAACATTAGCAAATTAATAGTTTGAAAAATAAATCAAACTTGAGTCTGGCATAGCTCACAGAGAAGTCCTGAAGACTGGCAGACAGACCACACATGTGTGTATTGGTCTCTTTCCTCATTACTGTGATGGACTAGATGACTAAGGCAACTCACTGTGTATAGGGTTTGTTTTACATTTGAGTCTGAAGATCAAATCCATCATGGCCGAGGAGGGTATGGTGCTGGGAGCATCTCTAGCTCTGATCGAGCAAATCCACAGTCAAGAAGCAGAGAGATGAATGCAGAAGCTCTGTTAACTTTCTTCATTTTTCATTTTTATTGAGTCCAGTGAGCCAGGCTCAGGAAAGTTACCACCCACATTTACTGAAACCTCCCTGGAAACACTTCCAGAGACATGTCCAGAGATGTGGTTCAGAGATGATTCCAAATTCAACCCAGATGACAATTAAAATTAATAGACAAAATATATGATTTTTATATTTTGCAAAATATATGATTTAGTACATGCACAACAAACCTAAAACAATCACTCTGTTGTTCCATAAGAGAAGAATAAAGTTAAGGGTCAGTAGAAGAAAAGTTCAGAGAAATCCTGTCTCAAACCCTCCACAGAAGAAAGAAAATATACTATATTATAATGCAGTTTGGTCTTGCAAGCAATTCTTATACACTAGTTTATGCTATCTCTCTAGCATGTACCTTTTGTACAATACGATTTTAGACCATTTCATTTACAATGATAGTTTCAAGATTTAAGATGTAAATAGGAATGTTTCCAAAGTGAGTGTGGTCTAAAATATGTTGAGGAGAAAGAAGACATCGCTGCTCCTTCTACAGTCAAGAGGATGCAACACTTTCTAAGGGTTTTAGGCCAAGGGTTAAGCATTATTATCAGATAAATCTCACTGCAGGAGAATGTTGATTTCATGATAGATTTTTAATGAGCACACCATTTAGGCTTTTTCTTTCTTTCCCTCTTTCTTTCCTTCTTCCTTTCTTCCTTTCTTTCTTTCTTTCTTTCTTTCTTTCTTTCTTTCTTTCTTTTTTTTATTGGAAAAAAAAAGAAATTTCTGCCTCCTCCCCGCCTCCCATTTCCCTCCCACTCCTCCCTCCCCTCCCCCCACTCCTCCCCCTCCCTCTCCAGCCTGAAGAGCAGTCAGGGTTCCCTGCCCTGTGGAAAGTCCAAAGTCTTCCCCCCTCAATCCTGGTCTAGGAAGGTGAACATCCAAACTGGGTAGGCTCCCACAAAGCCAGAACATGAAGTAGGATCAAAACCCGGTGCCATGGTCCTTGGCTTCTCAGCAGCCCTCATTGTCCGCCAAATTCAGAGAGTCCGGTTTTATCCCATGCTTTTTCAGTCACAGTCCAGCTGGCCTTGGTGAGCTCCCAAAGGATCAGCCCCACTGTCTCCATGGGTGGGCACACCCCTTGTGGTCCTGATTTCTTTGCTCATATTCTCCCTCCTTCTGCTCCTCATTGGGACATTGGGAGCTCAGTCCAGTGCTCCAGTGTGGGTCTCTGTCTCTATCTCCATCCATCGCCAGATGAAGTTTCTATGGTGATATGCAAGATATTTATCAGTATGGCTATAGGATAGGGTCATTTCAGGTTCCCTATCCTCAGCTGCCCCAGGAACTAACTGGGGACATCGCCCTGGGCACCTGGGAGCCCCTCTAGGTCCAAGTCTCTTGCCAACCCTAAGATGGCTCCCTTAATTAAGATGTGTGCTTCTCTGCTCCCCTAACCAACCTTCCTTTATCCCAATCACATCAAGATCCCATCAAAATTCTTCACTGATCTTGAAAGGACAATAATCAACTTTATATGGAAAAACACAAAAACCCAGGATAGCCAAAACAATCTTATACAATAAAGGAACTTCTGGAGGCATTACCATCCCTGACTTTAAACTCTATTACAGAGCTACAGTAATGAAAACAGTGTGGTATTGGCATAAAAATAGAGAAGTCGACCAATGGAATCAGATAGAAGACCCGGATTTTAACCCACAAACCTATGAACACCTCGTTTTCGATAAAGGTGCTAAAAGTATACAATGGAAGAAAGAAAGCATCTTCAACAAATGGTGCTGGCACAACTGGATGTCAACCTGTAGAAGAATGAAAATAGACCCATATCTATCACCAGGCACAAAACTCAAGTCCAAATGGATCAAAGACCTCAATATCAATCTTTCTTTTTTTAATTGCCGAAACTTTCAGATATGAACAGTTTGATTGACAACCTTCAGTCCTCTCTCCTCTATGCCTGGCAGGAATTGGAATCCAGTAGCTATTACATGTCAGGCAGAGGATGATTGGGAACAGCTATTTGTCTTATACTAAGCAGTTCTGAAGGCCAGTGGAGCTTTAAATGGCACTACTGTCATTCCTGGAGATTCACAGAGGACAATAAACACAAGTGTAGGCCTGTTATTCTTGGGGGAATCGCAGGATGTTCTTGACAAAGCTCCATTTCTTCACAGATTCCTTGAGCCATCATCATGGATGTTAAGGCTGTTCAAACATCTTAGTCTGCTCAGGGAGATGCCACTCTCTCCACAGACTCTATAAAGCCATTGGTTCTAGTCACAAAAGTGACTGCAACTTTCCTGACGGCAGCTTTGGGAGAACTTGTTTTAGTCACAGTCACTCCAGACACCATGCAACAGACTCAGGAAGACTCAATTTGGGCCACGTCAAGTTCAGATGATCCCACTTAAATTCATTCGTGGTGACTTCATCTACAGTATCTAGATGTTTCCTGAAGCTGTCCCCAGTCTGTCTAGAGGAGTACCACCTTCTCTTGAGCAAGAAAGCTTAGTATGCTCATACAGATTTTATGACCATGCAAAGGGTTTGTTCTTGTCAGGTAGTAGCCTGTGTACAAACATGACCAGTTATATAAGCAACTGTTCTCCTATTCTCAGAGAGGTCTAGGGAACCTACTTCCCAAGTCTCTGCACTATATTCCCCCCCGCCTCCAGGGCAGCGTATGCCCCAGTAAAGCATTTTCTGAAATTTTTATTGTTTCCCTGAAATCTTTATTATGAGTAGAACTGGTTGAGCTGGCAACAGAAAGGTCAAGTAACTCCAGAGGAGACCAGTTCCCAGGTGGACTCAGAAGCAGCAGCGAGCGGATGGTTGAAGAATTCTAAAGCGTGGCCAGGAGAACTGAAGGGGCTGCATTCTAACAAACAGAAGGGCTTTTTGGTCTCCCCACATAACATTTTTATTGATTTTTTCCTAGGAGTTTTACATCACATACCCCTATCACAATCCCTTCCCTTTCCTTCCATATTCTCCCCCACAAAAAACGATAAAAAGTAAAGAAAAATTTTAAAAAAGAAAAAAAAAGGAAAAGAAAAGAAAAAGAAAGCCTACTTTGTATTTGTTACCTATATTCTCGTCAGAGTATGGTCAAATTCTCAAATTCCTACCCCTTAGATAGAATTTAGATGAGTCCTTCTGCTTCCACACCTTCACCAGAAGGCAGCAATTGTGACGAGATAGTCTTCAGCATTTCTGTCACATTTTTAGAGTGTTATGACATAATTTGTTTTGTTTTAATTTCTTTTATGTATGTATATATGTGTGTGTGTGTGTGTGTGCGCACACACACATGCACGCGTGTGTGTATTTGGGGGTTTTTGGGAGTTTGGAGAAGCCAAGAGATAGCAGAGAGTGGAGGCTACAGACGGTGAAGAAGCTGAGAAGAGATGAGGTTCTTACAAGGCTCCAGATTCCAGCCCATGAGAGAGTTCCAGGAAGCAGCCCCAGGTAACTAGCTTCAGTTTCTACAAGGATGTAACGCTAATTAAGGGTCCTGACATTCTGTCAGCCTCTATGTGAACTGAACAAAGGAAGCTTCGGGATCTTGGTAACAGCAGACTGGGTATCAGCAGCAGTGGAGAATGGGTGGGATAAGAAGAGATCCTGAATGGAAGAGGTCACCAGAGAAGCTGAAATCAGGAAGTAGGGAGACATCAGAAATTCTGGAGAGCAGGCAGCTACAGGAAACTGATCACGCTGCTGTTCAGATCTGGATTTCTTCCACAGTGTCACTGAAACAATATCTGACTCACCAGTGTAAATATCCTCACAGGTAAAGATCACTTGTACAGGGAAGGCTAACGTTTAGGAGTGGATTTTCCAAGCATTAATTTTATTCTCTCACAAGGAAAGGGGGAGAGTGGAGTTCTATAGATGCCTTCCGAAAACAGAAGTGCTGGTGACTGAACAGAATGTGAGGGGATGTTTCTGTGAGAACAGTCCAGACCTGGAAACAGAGCCGTTTCTGTGGCAGCTATGCCTGAGGCCTGCTGTTGTTTTCCCTTTCTGATGTCTTTGTTCAAACCATATGGTGCAGGAACAGCACATATTTGTAAATAAATAGACAAGAGTCTAGATTCCTTCTGTGTCCATGACTTGTTTACATCTCAGATTGATCACTGCTTTGGAAGAAAAGATGGGCTTTAGTTTAGGAAACTTTGCATTTTTGAAGAATCTATAAGACAATTCTTCACTGTTTGCCTGTTGGTACCACAGGTACCACAGGAAGACACAGTTATGTGCACCTGACAGCCACTTTTATTTTTCTTTGCAATGTTTTGTTTTTAGTAGTTGAAAGGACCACTAAAATGATTATTGTTTGAGATTCTTTCATTCTGTTTAGTTCTTCCTCCCCCTTCCTTCCTCCCTTCTAGTCTTCATTTGTATTGGTAGCTTGTGGGGATATTATAAGGGGTACCATCATGGCTGATGAAGGGCTGATGAACACAGTGAGAACTGGATTGGGCCTTCTACCTTTGCAGATGCTGCTAGCTCAAAGTAAAATCATTTCCTTTTCCTCTTCATTGGGCTTTCATCTCTTAAATGACTCAAACAGATTTATTCTTTCATATCCTTATTATTGATCCTCCCTTCAAAGTCAGAATGAGGAGGAGTTTTGGAAACCTTTTAGTTCAGTCCTTGTCCACTTCTCAGTTGAAAAGGCTGAGGCACAAAGAAGTGCAGCCATGTGTTTGATATTAGATATTTGTATAGAGTTGGGTCATTGTATATTTACTAAAATATTTTATTCAGCACATGGGTTACCAAAGAGTTGTTCATGTCCTTGTGAGAGACTGAGAGCTGCAGTTCACATTTCTCCCCCATTAAGTTCATAGATATCTGAAAACTATTACTCATGTACCTTTTATATTCTCTTATCATCAATCCTTTCATCCTGCATCATTCCCCAAATGTCAACTGACTAATTTTATAAACCAGTGATTAATAATGAATATGCTGATGGGAGAAGACGAGAAGAGTCAAACAGAGAAAGATTCCTCCATACTGGATTATTGGCAGAATTCTAGAGCTGGTAGCTACTGAGGAATATTGTATATATTGTGTGACATGTGTCGCTGTCTTTGGTTTAGTAAAGAGCTGAATGGCCAATAATTAGGCAGAAGAGAATAAGTAGGACTTCTGGGGAGAGAGAGAATACTGGGAAGGAGGAAGGTAAAGAGGCCAGGAAGACATGACGCAAGTTGGATATAGAGTACAGAGGAGAGGTAATCAAGCTAACTGATAGAAGTTAGATTAATAGAAGCAGGTTAATTTGAGTTATAAGAGCTAGTTGGGAAAAAAAAAACCTATGCTAAGGCCAAGCTTTCATAATTTATAAGTCTCTGTGTCATGATTTAGATGCTGGAGATCAAAAGATAGTCTAACAAGAAAACTTATTATATAAGGTGCCCCATGTTGGGTGCCATTTTTAGTAAACCATTTGTTAGCAGCTAACTCACTAATAACAACACAGAGACACTAATTATAAAAGTTTGGTCTTTAGCTTAGGCTTGTCTCAACTATCTCTTATAACTCAAGCAAACATGTTTCTATTATTCTGCCTTCCATCACATCACTCAGTTACCTTTCCTCTGTACTATATATCCAACTCGTTTTGTTTCTTCTTGGAATCTCTGCTTTTCTTTTCCTAAGATTTTCTCTTTCCCTGGAAATCTAATATATTCTCTCCTGCCTAGCTATTGGCCATTCAGTTCTTTATTAAACCAACCACAGTGATACATCTTTACACAGTGTATACAAATATACTGTACCATTTCCTTTGTTTTGTCAAAATAAAAAGAAAAGGTTTTAATTCTAACATAGTAAAACTATATATAAGAAGAGCAATTATCAGGTAAGAATTGCATTCACAAAGTTCAATCCATCTGTATTCTATATTATCTATTCTGTCTTCATGAACTAAAGTTTTATACCAAATCACTTTCTATCATAACTTGTATAACAACCAAAAAACATCCATTTTAGACTTAAAACATTTTTTTAAACAACCTAAGCTTTTATGCCTTTCAACCTTATGCACTTTATATCTCTTTTGCGATTTTATTTTCTGAATTTGGTAATGAGTAAAACTGTATCTTAACTATATTGTTCAACCCCATAAAAGATTCAAGAGTAAGGAAGAAATGCAGAGCAAATAACTTCCAAAACTGTAGAAGTAGCAGAAATAGTTGGCTTCCTGGGCAGTTGCCCACAGATTCTCTGCAATACTTTGCCATCTATCTTTGGCCTAGAATATCTGACAGACTTTTATGTGAAGCAGGAATTTTGAAAGACTGTCCTACCTTGTCTTTGCAAAGTTCAGTGTAGAAGGAGCTGCTGGACTGCTTTTCGTCCTGCTCGGCTCCCGCATGACTAGCTTTTACACCCGAAATAACAACACACAAACTGTATTCTTTTAAACACTGCCTGGCCCATTATATCTAGCCTCTTCTTGGCTAACTCTCATATCTGGCTTAACCCATTTCTAATAATCTGTGTAGTACCACGAGGTGGTGTCTTACCGGGAAAGATTCAGCATGTCTGACCTGGTGGCTGGCTCCATTGCGTCTGACCTCACTTCCCTTCTTCCCAGCATTCTGTTTTGTTTACTCCGCCTACCTAATTTTCTGTCCCATCAAAGGCCAAGGCAGTCTCTTTATTAATCAACCAATGAAACAACAGCTAGATAAAGACCCTTCTACATCAGTTCAGTAACTGCTTTCTTTTCTATCCTATTTGTCTAATTTACATAGCATACTGCCAGCAGTTAAGACAAGAGCAGTTTCTTCACCCAGTGGCTAACTTTGTCAAAATGAAAGCAAACTCTGTATGGAGCTTCTTCAATGCCCATCATCCTTTTGTGAAGTAAATTGCTGCCAGGAGTATATTATCTCACTGCCATGAAAAGTCATAGCTTATTAAATCATCTTAAATATCATACTCTGTAGATCTCTGAAGTGTCTGAAGACTACCTGTGTAACTAACATATATCTCTGCTTGACCTGGAAAACATATCTAACATCACTACAAGTTTGATCATTATAAATGACTAATTAATAACCTGTATTTTTAATCATTCTAAATAGTTTGTAATAAAAACTTTCAAGAACAAGACATTTACATTACATTTTTTTTTTTTGGTTTTCTGAGACAGGGTTTCTCTGTGATTTTGGAGCCTGTCCTGGAACTTGTAGACCAGGCTGGTCTCGAACTCACAGAGATCCACCTGCCTCTGCCTCCCAAGTGCTGGGATTAAAGGCGTGCGCCACCACTGCCCAGCTTACATTACATTTTAAAATTATCTGCATAGGTACAATACCTTAAACAAGATTGGAAACATATATACAGTATAACAAAAGTAACCTTAAATTTGTATCAATATGCAAAAATTCACATCGATGTAAAATATATGAGATTAACAGTTGCTTTTTAGTTTAAATTAGATTTAATAATCTACTCTTTTTTTCCTATCATCCCTATGCCCCTCCTTTTTCTTTTCACCAGCAAGAGATTTTTAAATTTAATCTTCTTTGCTTAGTTTCCTCCTTTACCAAAACCAGTAACAATTTGCAACCAATTCCCCCTAAATGATGACAAACATCCATAACTCATCAAATGACCAAAAACCACTCATCCCACCTCTTGGGAATGTAGGTGTCATGGTCACAAAGTTATTTCCTACTCTCTGGGGCAACAGCATCTTTAGGGAATCCTGAGAAAATTGAGATAATGGTCAAGTCCTGGGAAAACTAGCTGTTGTTTAGTCTCAGTGTGTTGGGAAAGTGCAGGACTTGTCTGAAGTCCTGATTAGAGTAGTCTATGAGGCTGGACCATCCTAGCTAACTGCTTTGAAGTTGTTCTGATCAGTTTGTAGTCCAAAGCTGATCTTTGGGTGGTGTTTTTCAGCTTAGTGGCTTTGCCATAATCCAGGAGGAATTGTCATAAGGCGGTGGGGTGGGGGCTCCATCAAGTTCTTAGAGACCTTACAATTCACTGCTAGGAGTAGTCATGGATTACTGAAGAAAAGTAAAACATCTTAAGTGTTATATACAGCAGATCTTAGAGAGGTTAAAAGATCACAGTTTGTTAAGTACATTCTGGGTACACAAACTTAATTTCTAGTTACCAGGTTCAGCCTCAATATTGAAGTCATATACAGGAAGCTAGATGAAGCTTATTTCTAGAATTAGTTAGTAATCTATATGACCATTAATATCATGACAGAAAGCATATCAACCCATCTAATCTTAAAAATTTTGAGATAATATTTATATCTTTAGAAAAGTTGTAAAGAGTCCAATAAAACCAGAAGATTATGAGATTAGTGACAATAGACTATTCTCCTAATTTTGTTTTTTTGTTTTTCTGTCCCATACCAGGTGGCTCTTCTGACATGAAATGTGGATTTTGGATTTTCCTTTAACAAGCATGCTTGGTTTTAGCAAAGAAGAGAACCATGCTCCAACTCCAAAGCCAGCTTCAATTTTTAATTTAATTGGGACTACAAAACCACCATTTACCTTATATGTCTATAGAGAACAGAAGAAACCAACATTTGGGAAAATTTATGAAATTTTATACTGTTGGAAATGTGTTATACCATTAGGCCAATTTATTTTTTTCTTGGGAAATTTTCTCTGGATGATTTGTCCTTTCTCTTCAGATGTTTCATTTGTTCAGTGGTATCTGGCTGGATTCCTTACTTGGATGCTTTTATTCTCCTGGAAACACAAAAACACAACCCTGCCTCCATTCTAACTTTGGGGAGGGCTCCTTTTTTTGAAAGGTTATATCTGATCAAATAAAAGGCATTTATTAGTTTTATAAGTTAGTTTAGATTCCATGCTCTTTGATGAACTATTGCTCTTTCTAATCAGTAGGTCAATTTTCCAAACAAGCTTTTTGAAGTGTTGCCCTGGAAAACTGCACCATGCCACAAAATTCCCCTTACAGATCTTAAGGTTTCTTGAATATGTCTGGGTCCTTGTTGGACTACGATGATCTAGTTTCATTTCCACAGATAAGATAAAATGCCTTGGCAAAAAAACCTTTTACCTTTAAAGTCAAGGCTGCAGTAACTTGAAGCAGTTTCTCATATCACAACTAGTCAAGATCAGAGAAGAATGAATGCATGCTTGCTGCATGCTCAGTTGATTCCTGCACTCATCTACAGACAGTTCAGAACTCCTGACTAGGGAACCCTCTGCTATGGGGTATGTAGTCCCAAATCAATGAGTTGAACTAGGAAAGCCCCCTTCACATATACGCCCACAGATCAAGATAATGTAGACAGTCAGTGAGACTCTCTTTGCTGGCAATTCTAGGGTGTGTCAAATTGACAATTAGAGTTAATCACACTGTTGTGATTTCTTCATTTGCAGTAGGTTTCAGTCATGACTGTTTGAATGAATGAGTGGCTTTATCTCTGAGAATTCAGAAATAAAGTGTGATTTTTCAAGCAAGTTTCTGACCTTCTGAAAAGAGTCCTGCTTTGATGTCTCCCCTTCCCACAAGGGTTTGGTTTGGATGTATTTGTTCATCTGTAAGCAGTCTGGCATGTTCAAGTATTTGCTGAGGTAGACTCAAAGATGAATAACCGGCAGATATTTCCTGAAAGATTTCAACGGTTCACAGTTCATAGCCTAATTAGGAGCAATGACACCTGCATGCATGAGCAAGTTCAATGCCTTAGAAAAACTACTTTCCCATGAAACTCTGGGGCTGGGTTCACACAGTGCTTTGGCACATGGACTTTGGGACAAGGAAATTCAGGGTTCAAATCTCAGGCAAACCCATTACTAGTAATTTGAAAACAATCACTTATAAACTCAGAAATGATTTAGTTTTTCCATTCATAAAATGGATAAAAATAGTATGTATTTTAGTTATAAGATTTAAATTATTAAATACATAAAAAGCCATAGTAAGCATTAGGTACTCAATATGCTATACACACAATATAAATTTATGTTTAAAGCTTGTTTCTAATTTGATTCTGTGCAGGACTTTTGAATGCTAAGATTTATAAGGCAAGATACGTAGTGTTAAGGGCTTGGGATTCTTCTGGGGAAACTAATACCTTCACATCTCTTATCTGTCTAGATAACACATGCAAGCATCAAGTCAAAAACTATACAATCTGAGCACAGGGGCCCAGCTTTTCTTCACACAACTTTACTTCTGGACTCTTTCGATCCATTTCCCTACTTTAAAACAGTTCTTTGACCTAGGAAGTTTAGACATTTAATTTTAGTAAGTCCTAATGTTTAACAAGTGTGTCCAGAAAGTACATTTTCATCAAAAGAGATAATTAACTAGCTTTCATGTTCACATGACTGTCTTGTGACCAGTGGAATCCCTGAAAACAGATCAACAACCCCAACCCCCACAATAGCAAACTCCTTTCCATCAGCAGGTCAAGCTATTATGTTCTTAGCTATATTTTCTTTTTCTGAGCAGTTTTTCTCTCAGAGTCATAACCTACCCTGTTAGGGCTAACAAAATGTCTTTCTATTTGTCTGTTTCTGCCTTTATTTGGGTATGCATTAGCATAATGTGTTTGTTAGAACCTGCTTCTAAGAGGAGTTCAGTCTTCCCAAGTACCTAAGATCTCAAAAGACAGATTTGACCAGCTCAAAGGTTAAACATATCTTGTGATGGGAGAATTTCATTGTGGGAGCCAGAGGGGTAAAGGACATCAGGAGAGCACAGCCTATGGAATCAACTCTCTGGGCTCATAGTCTCACAGAGACAGGAGAGACAATCATGGAGCCTACCTGGGTCTGACCTAGGTCCTTTGCATATATGCCACGACTGTGTAACTTGTTGTTCTTATGGGACTCCTAATAGTGGGAGTTGGGGGTGTCGTTGAGACTTCTTGCTGTTTGTACTGGGTTGCCTCATATTGCCTTGATATGAGGGTTTGTGTTTAGTGTTATTGTAACTTGATATGCCATGTTCTGTTGATACCTCTTCTGAAGGGAAAGGAGGAGTGGATCTGGGGAAGAGAGTTAAAGTGAAGCTCTCGGAAGAGTGGAGGGAGGGAAAACTGTTGAGGATGTTAATGTATGAGAGAAGAATAAATAAAAAATACAAATAAAAAAGAATTATAAAGTAAAATATTGATAGTAGTAAACCACCTTTTAAAATACTTTGTTTAATGGGCTATATTTTAGCAAAAATTATTTTCTTCACATTAGTTCTTGGGATCAAATAAGATGGATATAAACAAATAAATATGCTTTGAGGGTGTGAAAGGGCAAGCTAGAGAACAGAACTTAGGAAGGTGGCTTAGTTCTCCATGGTTGTGGGTGCTCATTTATGTAGCAGAGACAAGGGTCAAGAGACAGACTTAGAGTTCTGTGTATTAAATAATAGATGCAAAATCACTATCACAGAGTAGGACCCCACGAAATACTGCTCACTATTACTTTTCATTCTTGTATTATATTAAGACGTCAATTGATGAAGATATATATTTATGTATATATGTATATTAATGTATGCATGTATGTACATGTATATATGTATATAAATCTGACCCCTAATTTGTTAGTTAGTGTTTTCTTCTTACCAATGATGGATTGTTTATTAGAAGTCACAAAATGACAAAGACAATCCTTCATTTAAAAATTGTGAAACTTTCAATTTTTAATCCAATATTCCTCAATTCATTTCAATCAAAATTTCTTTTTTTATGTTTTATTTTTTATTCATTGTACATTCCAACCACAGCTATCCTTCCTACCATTCCTCCCATTCCCACACCCTGCTCTCGCCTCCCCAGCCCTCCCCCATCCACTCCTCCCAAAGGTAAAACTTCCCATAGGCAGTCAACAAATGCCTGACACATTAAGTTGAAGCAAGACAAAGCCCCCCCAACCCTGCCCAGCATCAAGGCTGAACAAGGCATCCCACCATAGGGAATGGACTACAAAAAGCCAGCTCATATACCAGAGATAGATCCTGGTCCCTCTGCCAGGGATCCCTCAAATAGACTCAACTGTCACCCACATGCTAGGACCTAATTCGGTCCCATGCAGGCTCCACAGCTGTCTGCCTAGAGTTCCTGAGCTCCCATGAGCTTGGTTCAGCTGTCTCTGTAAATGTTCTTTAACCCCCTTGCTCACACAATCCTGCCTCCTTTTCTTCAGCTGGATTCCCAGAGCTCTGTCTGGTGCTTGAATAGTAGAAATCAGGTCATCCAGCCCTAGAGGAAACCTACTATGATTATCCTGTTAACTGGAGGTAATAGCAACCAACTGCTAGCGACTTTTCGATAAACCATAAGTTAGTGTACCTCTTAGCCCTCATCAGAGAAGCTTCCTTTTGCAGAAGATGGTGATTAGAACAGAGACGCACAACTGGCCAATGTGCAGAGAATAAGAAACTGCAAAGTATTCAACCCTAAATAGGACCTCTTTTTCGCATCCCTCCTTCTAAGGCTCAGGGGTCATGATTGCAGAAGAGGGGACAGAAAGATTATAAAACCCAGATGCGAAGGATGATCATAACAAAACAGTGTTTTATGAACTCTACAGAATTGTTGCACATACAGCTCACAGTGGTTGTGATGGCATGCACAAGACTTACACAGGCACAAGAGACCAAATGCCTGCATGAAGAGGGGAGATGGGCATGAAGTGTCATTTCTAGCTGAGGAGAACTTTGTAATTGCTTCTCGGGGAGAGCTGGTAGCTTAACCAAGCTCCAGTGGATGGTCATATACTCAAGAGTATATCGGCAGCGCAAATAGAATTCAATGGGTTAAAAAAATGAAGACACAAATTGGGGTGTATAGGGAAGTGGGGGTAGGTCTTGGAGGAGTTGGGGGAAAGGAGTAAAGATTATAAAAATACAATGTACGAAAGTCTCAAAGAATTAATAAAAATACTTCTTTTTTCAAAAAGAGAGAAAACTAAGTGTTTTATGAGAAAGTTATCGGTCATTTTCTTTTTTAAATGAATAATGCCATTTAACTTATGCTATATCAACACTCTGAAAACAGAGGACAAGCCTGTGAGTTTTGGCATCATCATCTACAGGGGCTTCCGAGGAGGCAGTATTAATTCCTGTCACAATGGAAAGACGACAAGGGGGAAGACATGGGAACACAAGAGTTGTCACATAGTCAACACTGTCAGAGCAGAACAGATGTTTTCAGAGAAGGAGCCATGGAAAGAGGACGGAGAGGAGAAGTACAGAAAAGAAGGGTAAACTTACAGGGAGAAGGGGCAAGGAGGCTGACTGTCTGTGACTTTCTTGGGTTTCTGTGAGCCCATTGCCAGCAGTTGTCCCTGCAATGGTTTCATGCGGGTGGGAACTTAAATATCATCTTGCCTGACTGCTGTGTAGCACTGCTCAGATTTCTTTGATGATTTATTCCTGCTTCGCTAACCTAACTTGGCACGTGAGAAACTACTCTCCCGGCAGCCGTAAATTTTCTTAAAGCTTCGTTTCATTTTAGGGGGGGAAATTAAGTGTCCATTCCAGCAGCAATAAGGAAGAATAAATCCCATTATAAGGATATATTTCTTGCTGTGAGCTTATAATACAGTTTTTATTTAGACCGTTTCTCCTTTTCTTGCAAGCTGATGCTGAATTGTAGTGGGATAGGAAGAGTAGAGACATTCTACCGAAAGAAGGGCAAAAGGGATCACAGCGCAGAGATAATTTACTCTCTTAAGTTAATCCATATTTGTGTGCCATGGCTAATGTTCATTGATGCTCAGCAAACAAGCAGACTGTGGCTGTATTGACAATTCTGTTCTCAGACTAATGCTTTATAAAGGTGCTTAGCTTTGTCCTTCGACTCTTGGTGGCCCAGGGCAAAGCTTTATTTCCAAATATCTACTTGTTACTTACTTCACGATTATCATTCTGGATATATTCAGAGCCAGCAGCAGTGATATTAAGTGACTGCTTTGAAGCGCATATAAACGATGTGGCCTTGTTTACGACTGATGCCATTGCTAAAACAATGTTTTCTCCTGCTGCTCACATCTCTCAGCTGGTAAGTCAAAAGTATGATAATTTTGCTCTAATACCTGACGTGACAACTTTTCATACTGCATCTTCCTTCATTTAGTCTTTATTTTTCTTTCACCATACTTTAGTGTGGATTCTGGAAGGTTACTGTCCCCTGTTCTTGTTGACAATGATACAGGGAATCACAAAGGTTAGTTTATGTATTAAAAACATTTCTTATTTGGCTAAAAATGAAAATATTTCATGAGTAGGACATTTCCATGCGGATTTGTACATTATTTGCTTGTTTAGTTGTAACAAAACAAAACAGAACAAAAAGCAACAATACTAATACAAAAGCGTATTTTTATAATATACTTCACAGCAATGAAACTTCATTGTTGATTAAATAACTTCCAATGCAGCTGTCAGTTGGAGTATTGAATCCCCATAAAAGGGTTTGAGGTATTTCTATGCTTATTGTCATAAAACATAGCCTAAAAGATTAATAAAGGTAAATTGTATAACACTATGTGAATTTTACTCCATTACTTTAACACAATATAAAGCTGTATGGCAAATAAAGGACATTGAGGCTATAATCTGGGGGTAGGGTGGGGTAAGAGGATATGGGGAGAAAAACGTGAGAATGGGGGGATGGGGAGAGCTTGGGAGAATGGTACAGTTGGGATGGAGGAAGGGTGGATATGGGAGCAGGGAAGTATATATCTTAATTAAGGGAGTCATTTTAGGTTTGGCAAGAGACTTGACTCTAGAGGTGTCCCCAGGTATCCATGGAGATGTCCCCAGCTAGATCCTTGGACAGCTGAGGAAAGGGAGCCTGAAATGGCCCTATCCTATAGCCATACTGATGAATATCTTGCATATCACTATAGAACCTTCATCTGGCGATGGATGAAGCTAGAGACAGAGACCCACATTGGAGCACTGGACTGAGCTCCCAAAGTCCAAATGAGGAGCAGAAGGAGGGAGAACATGAGCAAGGAAGTCAAGACCGCAAGGGATGCACCCACCCACTGAGACGGTGGGGCTGATCTAATGGGAGCTCTCCAAAGCGAGCTGGACTGGGACTGATGAAGCATATGATCAAACTGGACTCTCTAAACGTGTTGGACAAGGAGGGCTGACTGAGAAGCCAAGGACAATGGCACTGGGTTTTGATCCTACTGCATGTACTGGCTTTGTGGGAGCCTAGTCTGTTTGGATGCTCACCTTCTTAGACCTGGATGGAGGGGGGAGGACCTTGGACTTCCCACAGGGCAGGGAACCTTGACTGCTCTTTGGACTGGAGAGGGAGGGGGAAGGGGGTGAAGAGAGGGGGATGGGGGAGGAGGAGGGAAATGGGAGGAGGTGGAAATTTCTAAGTAAAAATTTAAAAAAAGAATGAAAAAAGGAAAAAAAGTTAAATTATAAACTTTTAAGTTTAAAATAAACTGTTAATGACCCGTGTTCCTTTAATACACTGCAAAAAAAAAAAATAAAGCTGTATGGCTACATATACTACTCTAGAAGTTTGGAGAGAAGATGGAACCCAGGAAGGGGCTCTGCATGCACTCATTACTGAGAAGCCCTCCCAAATCCCAGGTCCTTACATTTGAAATCTCCATTGTCAATATTAATTTGTCTTGTATGATCCCCTCCCAGATATCTTCAAAGGTACTTTGCATCTTTGAGTAGTCAGTGAATTTTGCCACCCTGTCTCATGCTTCAGCAGGGTTCGATCTTGTCTCTCTGGAATCTCACTCCTTACCCTAATAAGCTCTTGTCTTTTTCCAGTACATGCACCCCCTTTCACTTACACAATACACTCATTATTTCGCTAGTTTGTTTTCTCTCTCCTAATATGCACAATATGTGGTCAGAGATTTTTGCTCTTTTATATTCACTAAGGCATATCCCACAAACTCCAAAGAATGACTTCATTAACATGTGTATCTTGAAAACAATTTTCTTATATGTGTTTCTGAGTGTTAATGCATGTATACACACATGCATACAGTAGAGATTAAAAGTATATGGAATATGGCTGATCACATTATTTACAGTTTTAATATTTTTAATTTTAAAGGTGACCATTATTTATAGTCAAGAATTTCATAAAAATGCTTTTGCTCCCTGAAAGAAAAAAAATGAATTTACTGAAAAGGTGCCATATAAAATCCTACGATATTACCAGGTATGGATCTAGAGTGAGTGTGGTAATGTCAGCTTGACCAGGTTTGAAATCATAAGACAAACTCTGAGCTTACTGGTGACGGAGTTTCTAGATCGTGTTAACTGAGGTGAGAATACTCTCTGAACATGGCCAGTACTACTGCATGGATTGGAGAGTCACAACAGCTAAATGAGAGAAAGTGCGCTTAGTGCCAACATTCCTTTCACTCTGTTTTCTGACCCTGACTGCAATATGACCAACTGCCTCCTGCTCTTGTAGGCGTGCCTTCCCCGCCATGCTGGACTGTTCTCTCTCACTGTGATGCCAAATCAACCCTTCATTCTTTAAATTTGCTTCTGTCAGGTATTTTGTGTCAGCAGTAAGAAAAGCAGATAATAAAGTTCAAAGAAAGCAACTACAGCTGTATCTATGATTGACACATTTATGCCTAGCTTCTGGAGGTCTCCCACCTAAGCTCCCTGATCTCTCCCCTCTTGCTTCTTTTTCTAATCTCTCCTGGTTATTCATCATCTCTCTGTTTCCCAGTTTCTCCTGTGGCAAAAGCTGCCTTCCCTTCCTATTTCTTCCTTTGTACCAATTAAAAGCACACAACTTTGCTCTTTAATTCAGTAGAAGTGCTTGTAATTTTGTCACCATGTACGTAATGTTATATTTTCATTTATTACAGATCTTCTTAATATGAAGTTAATTTTAGTTATTTATTAGGAATACATATTGAATATCATCAAATGCCTCTTAGGTAGACATTTCCATTGTAATGACTACACCTTCCATATTAATGTAGTAATTTGGTTGATCATGATTGTTTCTTTATTAGTGATCTAAACCTCACTTGATTGTCATATAGTGTTCTTTCAGTTCTGTATCCATATATTTTTATTAAGGCTCCTGAGAGGCTGAGCCATGGCAGTGCTGGGTAGAACCCCCAACTTCTAGTCAGCTAGATCTTTCTTAGTGCTTGGATTTTTACTCCCAAGGCATTCTTGGTTAAACTCTGCCTTGGAAGTTTATGTTTTCTGGAATCTGGCTTTGACTATTATCTGTCTTGTGTCCTTTCAAATCACCGATTCTTGTGTTTTAAAAATCTGTGTTTGAGTGCATGTGTGTGGGACACAACACAATACCACCTTGTGTAGTAGAAATCAAAGGACAAATTTTTAGTCTCCTTTCACCTTGGTTTTTTGAGGGAGACTCCCTTATATTTCCGCTGCTGCTGCATTGAGGCTGACCCTCCTGGTTCTGCCTCTTGTCTCTCTATAAGGTGCTGGGACCACAGGCGCAGTCACACTCCCACAGGCGCAGTCACACTCTTACAGGTGTAGTCACACTCCCACAGGCGCAGTCACACTCTTACAGGTGTAGTCACACTCCCACAGGCGCAGTCACACTCTTATAGGTGCAGTCACACTCTCACAGATGTAGTCACACTCCCACGGGTGCAATCACGCTCCTACAGGTGCAGTCACACTCCCATGAGTGTAGTCACACTTCCACAGGTGCAGGTGTATTCACACTCCCACAGATGGAGTCACACTCCTACGTGTATAGCCACCCCCTGTAGCCACACTCTTTTGGCTTAATTTTATTTGTATTATAGCGATTAAATACAAGTCATCCTATCCCCAGTTTTTTTATCACTAATTCTAAAACCAACCAGTTATATGTTTACTATGTATTTACTTTGTACGCATGTGTGCATATGTATACATAAATAGCTTGTATATTGATATACCTACTTTATTTCTTTCTATATATTCTATTACTCTGATAATAAAGGTTTGAAGGCTGCACATATCAAACTATATATAGAGAAAAATAGTAGAAAATAAGAACACTTAGAAGACTGAAATTTTTAACATGAATAGTACACCTTTTTGCTGAAAAACATTTCACACAGTATATTGTGATAATGGTTTTCTTTCCCCAGCTGCTCTCAGATCTTTTCCACCTCTCCACCCACCCAATTCCATGTTATTTCTTTCTTATGTCTAGCTAACTTATGACACATGATATTCATAGTTACTTCAAGATCTACAAATGAAGGGTGGAAAGAAAGCCAAACCAGTAATCCCAGCTACTGGAGAATCCAAATTTAAGGTCTGCTACAGTGTAACTTCAAGGCCAACATAGGGAAATTAGTGACTTAGTGACCACGTCTTCAAATGAAATGTACAAAGAGAGCTGGAGCTATAACTCCATGGTAGAGCATTTTCCTGGCCCAAGTATGACCCTTGGTTGAATCCTTAGCTTCTTTCCCAAAATAGAGAAAATATCAAGTTGTGTTACAATTTGTAATTTTGGTGTAATGTCTCTTTCTTGGATTTGATTTTAGTCCTAAGAGCCATTTCCCCTTCCTGTTCTTTACAGGAAATACAGGACTTTGTTGGGATGCTTACAACCAGGATTCTGGGCAGTCTGATGCCAACAGGGCTGCCTGTGGCTGTAATGGAGGGGTTCAGAGTGTGCAGATATTTGACTTCAGAACAAAACCTTCCAGGTCTGAGAATAGCACATAGGCATGTACAGTCCCATCACTACCAAAGCTCAAACTTTGTGCATCCAATAATTTGTAGCTTCTTTATGAGCCACTAGGAAGGATTTTAAACTACTCTTTTTTTACTTAGGATTCTTTCCCTACTGGCTCTTGCATGTGAAAAGCCAACCATGTTCTATTTTAGCAGATTTGTTTCTGGAGCAAGCACATAGAGCTCTTTTTCCAACTCCAGTTTGAAGCTTTTTTCTTTTTCCCCAAAAAGATTTTTTTTTTAGAAGAATTTTATCTGCTACACTAAAGGGTTTACCGGGCAAGCAAAAGAACAGGAAAATTGCTCACATTAAGTTTCAGAGGAATGAAAGTTCTAGTAAACCTCCGAAGTTTAGCTTAAAACTATACAGAGTAGCCTTTTCTACTCCAATACATGGAACCTAGAAAACAGCAAAATTGTGTTTTCTAGTGGTTTTATGGTTTAGGATTTAAGCACTATTGTGCTTTGGAGAGCCATGGTATGAATTTATGTTTAGATATTATTGTTAGCTACTGATAAAAATTTAAAAATGTTCCAAGTATGCTCACTAGAAGTTCTTTTTAATATCCACTTAAGTAGGTTCCTTTAGCCAAATATGTCTATACATATACATACATACACACATACATGTGGGTAGCCTTCCTTTATTAATTTTATTTCTATCTTTATATATAATTCATGTAAAATATCTTAAATAATATAGATTAGTATAATGCTTGGATCAGCTTCCATCACCAGTATACATAACCTATATAACAGCTCTTCTATAAGATGGCTACTACTATAGCATGAAGTTGCCTACATCTAGACTGAGATAACCCTTATGGACTCTGCTGCAATCATGGAAACAACCATTATTTTAAAATGTATCTTTGAACTTTCTGACTGGTTAGTCAGTCACAAAAATATTATTCCAGTTCCTCACCAAAAGTCTTTAATATGGAAAGAATAATTAATTATTGGATGCATCAGAGATATTTTATACCACAAAATGGCAATAATAGGAAATCACATTAATTTACCCCCAGTGAGCCTTGCTAAGAATGAATGATTAAAGAGTTACAGACTTTGGCTAGTAATAAAAGCAATGAATTATCTCTTTACTCTTACTATTGTTTCATGTTTCATTCTTAGTAAAACACAATCAGGATTTTGCTTACAAGCAGCGCTTTAACTTTATTTTCTTAGGATAGTCTTTGTTTTGAACAAGAAGAAAATAAAGTCTCCAGAGCTAAAAGAAAGAGGAACTAGAGGTAGATCATCACTCTCAGCCATAAAAATAGGAGAGAGTACATAGATCAGACACTGTCAGCTAGAGATAGTTGTTACTTGAGAGGATATTAGCCAACAGCAGATAAGTTAAATATCACTGATGGGAGAGACTGAGAGAACCACAGGCTATCTTTGAATCTTCCTGCAACTCCTGGCTATGCATACTGGAATTTCTTCCACTGAGGACACAGAACTACCCTCCACCCCCACCCTTAATTTTTTATAGTCCTTTTTCCCCCCAGTACTCCATGATCTTTGTGGAACTCTCCAACAGATACTCTGTTAAATGGATCTGTGCTTACATCAGAAAAATGTCTAAGCATCAAATTCATGTAGGATACTAAGAGCAAAAAAGTTTCTTAAGATCTGGCTTCCTCCTAAGTACTGAATGAAATGACCAAGTGTTCCCAGTCACGTCTCCAATAGAAGGGCGTTCTGGATACAATTGTCAAACAACATTTGGGAAGTTTATTTAGAAAAAGGACTTGAGGTAGCCCTTAAATCACACAATACAGAGATAGATGCCAAAATTATGTAGTGTCTTTTATGAATCTGAATTAAAAAAATCAAAGAGTAATGCTTATTTCTGCACCACACAGTGCATGGAAAATAACAATACTTGGGCAGTAATAGGAGTCACACATCAATGGACACTTTTTAGCCCTCAAATTGATCCTCAATTTCTTTAGTTGATGCTTTTACACAGAAATCTTTTTTCTCTATTCTGTTTAAGAACATTATGTCCTCAAGTACATAAGTTGTTCGTCCTGATTTATAAGAATAGTAACACACCCACCCACACCTGAAATGTAATTTAAAGGCTAATAGGAACAATTTAGAATCCCAAGGTAGCAATAAACACTTACTTTTTATTTTCAATTTGGCTGCAACTGAGAGATAAAATGTATATACATAAATCATTTCAGGAAACTTGCCTTTCTTATCATTTAAATAACATCTTAAAAATTTTGAAATTTGACAGTTTTAGACATTAACTGAGCCTATTTTCCTTAAAGTAACTCCATAAATATATTGAAAATGATGGCTCTTAGAATGGAGAACTTTATTTTGTTCATTAGATATAGTAATACGGACCTGCAGTCATTACCAAAGGCAACTATAAGCACTCCCCCCCCCTTTTTTTTAACCAAAGTGTCTACTTTTAATGAATATTTATTTACCTCTAGAATAAAGAGCCATACCAGACAGGAAGTTCTATTTTTTCATTCTTTGGACTTGAAAATTGTTATTCTAGTAAGCCTCTTGGTAAAATTTGTACAAAAAAAGAAGGAAGAAAAAAAGAAAGAAAGAAAGAAAGAAAAGAAAGAAAAAGAAAAAATTGTGAGAGCAATAAAGTTACTCTTTAGAAAGCAATTACTTGAACTCTTATAACCTTTATCATTTTCTAAGAGAAATAAATGAATGTGAAATTTGTTTGTCTTCTTAAGGTCTTGTATTTTAATAACAAATGCAGATCTTTAGGATATTTCAGTTCTGTGTCATATTGTTGTCATCTGATGTATATTTAAAAATATCAAGAAAGAAAACCATAAATTTAAGTTAGTTGGATTTTGTTTTTACTTACTTCATTTTAATTTTTCTTGTTTAAGATTCTGACTTAATTTAGTACCTCAGTAAATACTGTAGTTTGCTGTTGAGACTCCACTTCCAAGAATGAGGCATAGGAATTTATTATTTGATGACTTTTAGCCTAGTTGTTCTCCAGGAAACACCTGCCTACAGCCACACCCTCCTTGTGTCAACAGGTTATCAGGCAGAGGCATAACCATCTAACCACATTATTCAAGGAAGGGGCAGCTCTCATCCTCAAAGGATTTTCTTGTATTTTCCTTAATTTAATTCTTCCCTCTGCCAAATTCACTGCCTATACTCCCTCATAAGATTTTCTAATAGAATTTTTGTATGCAAATGTTTACTTCATGGGAAACATTAATGTATAAATTTGAGAACCAGACTCCTTTGATTCCTTAGATGAGCATTTCAAGGATAGAACACATTTTTGGGGGAAGAAGTGAGACTGGTAGACAATACTGATTACAAAATTATTTTTTCCCTTTTTTAATGAGAACATGTCATCCACACATAATACTTTCCTACACTATCCTAGTGGAATCTTTTCCCTTAGATCTTTATTTATTCTCCTGAGAAGAATGCTTTCTCCTGCCCTAGGAATGCCTTGGGCAAGAAGTTTCTTTTTCCCCAGCTTAGCACATTCAAGGACATTATACAAACAGCTCTCATTTGGCAGCTAGACTTTCTGCTCCCTGAGTGTATATTGAGAAAGTGATGAGAATGACTTCATATCTTTATCATTACTTCTTTGTCCCTGCTTTGAACTCTGAGCTATCTTGTAATAAAAGCTTCCAAGAAGTAAAGTAAAGGTTCTTGATTTGTATCGTCTAGTGTCCCCTGGCAAAGGTTCCTGATCTGTATCACCCAGAGTCCCCTGGTTCTGCTGAATCTGGAATTTGACTTCAATTCCTTAGCACAGGGCACTGATTGTCACAATAAGAGCATTATAGATAATCCCAAGCTTCCCATGGACTGATGGGTGCACCATAGGCGAGAGTTTTGAAAGGAACACTGATGGGAAGTAGGCGCTTACTTATGACAGACTCATTGTTAGCTCTGTGAGGGACTGACCTACAACGTCTTTCCCATTTGCTTGGATTGGGTATTTTTCCAAGATTGTGGAAGAATAACTACTTACGAAAGTATAGTTGTTAAAATTCAGTTGAAAGACATGTGTTTCTTCATTGAGAGTGTCAGGGGCTACAAAACAAGATGAATGGAAGATTTATAAATAAAAGTAGAATTAATTATAATAATTATAAATTTTAATAATTCACGCAACAAAGGAGGCATTGGAGCAACCATGATGGTTCTGAAAGACTGCCTATAGGAGGGAAGTACAAGGTGTCACATCATAAGGAAGTATGTGGGGATTGTCATGTTAAGAAGTGGTGAAAGAGAATTTTACCGAAGAAATAAGATTGTACCGTAGAGGGCCTGCTTGTCGGGGTTTTTGTCTGCCCAGTTCCCCAGCCGTTTAGGTCCCAAAGAAAATCACATAGAGGTCTCCATAAGTTACAAAATGATTGACCCATTAGCTCAGGCTTTGCATTAGCTCTTTTTTTTTTTTTTTTTTTTTTTTTTTTTTTTTGGTTTTTCGAGACAGGGTTTCTCTGTTAGCTTTGGTGCCTGTCCTGGCACTAGCTCTTGTAGACCAGGCTGGCCTCGAACTCCCAGAGATCCACCTGCCTCTGCCTCCCGAGTGCTGGGATTAAAGGCGTGCGCCACCACCGCCCGGCTGCATTAGCTCTTATAACTTATATTAACCCATTATTCTTATCTGTGTTAGCCACATGGCTCGGTACCTTTTTCAGCTGGGTAGATCACATCCTGCTTCTTCGGTGTCTGGACAGGACTGTGGAAAGAGCTTTCTTCTTTCCAGAATACTTCTGCCCTCATTGTCCCACCTTTACTTCCTGTCTGGTTGTCCTGCCTATACTTCCTGCCTGGCTACTGGCCAATCAGCGTTTATTTATAACATGATTGGCAGAATGCAGACAATTCTCCCACACTATAAGATGGAAACCACAAGCCATAGAAAAGATGGAGTTTAGTCTGCTTTTCCTTTTTCATGGCTTGTTTGTTTTGAAAATGGCCACCATGATTCATAGCTGTGGCTGACTACCTTGTAGGACACCAACAATTTTTCCAGGAAAAACTAAAACTACAGAAAGCACATGATAATTACATTATCATTACATTATAATTGTTCAAGAAAATCAGAGAGATGCCAGGGTGGGAAAGACATTAGACCAGATTGCTAGAAAGAAGGAAAATAAAATGAATAAGCCCAGTGCTTTTTCTTCCCTTAAAGCATTTGCCAACATTCGTTCAGTGTTCTAACTAGGAGTTGTCTGTTTTAGGAGGCTTGGCTCAGGAAAACAGCATTTGAGATCACTAAGGAGAAGAGGTCTAATGACAAATCAGGGGTCTCAGCTGGGATTCCTCATGGTGTGCCTCTTAGAAGAAACTTAGACACACCTTGGCTCATAGAGACAGCCTCAGGTTCAAACCAGCTCAATTTTAATTTTACTGAATTTTGGTGAATTTTTGTTATTCTGTTTATATAAAACAAAATTTGTCTAGAATTCTTGTTGGACCTCAAGAAACAAGGGCAGAAATAAATTAATAGAAAAGGAAAAAGAAATGCTGAAAGTTTTTAGCCATCCCAGGTATGATTGCCGTCCATATATGATTTTAGGCATTCCTGGGTTCCCTGTGTCTTAGAAGGATGTATAAAACATTGAAGATAAAAGCTGAGTTATTTTGTAACTCAAGATATGAGCTATGGACGAAGAGAACTATTTGCCATCTCCTTTAATCATTTGATATTTTTTTTTAATAGAAGAAGTTCTACTTTTTTACCTTAATTTTTATTTGTTCGTTGACAACATGACTGTTGAGAAACACATCAATAGGCTCTCTCCTGGGAACTATGATTTCTTTCTTTTTTTATTATTTATTAAAGATTTCTGTCTCTTCCCCACCGCCACCTCCCCTTCCCTCCCCCAACCAAATCCCCCTCCCTTGTCAGTCCAAAGAGCAATCAGGGTTCCCTGCCCTGTGGGAAGTCCAAGGACCACCCACCTCTATCCAGGTCTAGTAAGGTGAGCATCCAAACTGCCTAGGCTCCCACAAAGCCAATAGGTGCAGTAGGATCAAAAACCCATTGCCATTGTTCTTGAGGTCTCAGTAGTCCTCGTTGTCTGCTATGTTCAGCGAGATCGGTTTTAACCCAGGCTTTTTCAGGCCCAGGCCAGCTGGCCTTGGTGAGTTCCCGATAGAACATCCCCATTGTCTCAGTGTGTGGGTGCACCCCTCGCGATCCTGATTTCCTTGCTCGTGCTCTCTCTCCTTCTGGTCCTGATTCGGACCTTGAGATTTCAGTCCGGTGCTCCAATGTGGGTCTCAGTCTCTGTCTCCATTCATCGCCTGATGAAGGTTAATTTTCAGGAGGATGCCTATATGTTTTTCTTTGGGTTCTCCTTCTTATTTAGCTTCTCTAAGAACCCGAATTATAGGCTTAATGTCCTCTATTTATGACTAGAAACCAAATATGAGTGAGTACATCCCATAAGGAAATATGATTTCTGTACACATCAATAGGCTCTCTTCTGGCACCTATGACCTCTGTAGCCATTGGTTTTGACTTTGTTTACAGTACCAGGCAGGAATTCCTTCCTGTAGAGTCCATCTTACCCCCATACATAACCATGCCTCTACCACACTAGTGGGGACATTTTGCCTGGCAGGACGGTACTGTAGCAGGCAGGGTCCAGCACTAGACGGCAGTGCTTTGGAGAAAATAGCTATTTGCATAATATGAAAAGGCTGTCCATCTAAGTAAGAGACTTGCATATTAAAGCTTTCTGAGGCTTCCTTTACTTCACATCATTCTCTTGTTTTATTTTTTTTATTTTATTTATTTTTTTTTGTTTTGTTTTGTTTTTCGAGACAGGGTTTCTCTGTGGCTTTGGAGCCTGTCCTGGAACTAGCTCTGTAGACCAGGCTGGTCTTGAACTCACAGAGATCCGCCTGCCTCTGCCTTCCGAGTGCTGGGATTAAAGGCGTGTGCCACCATCGCCCGGCTCATTCTCTTGTTTTAAACACACAAAAGATATGATGTTACCTTCAGAGAAGGGGCAGTAAAGCCATTGTATCTACCATAACCAGTCCCAAGGCCACCAGGTCAGGGTACAGGCACCAGGAATGCAGAGGACCTTGTTGATCATGCTTAGATGAGGATAGCTTTGCTCAAGAAAGGTGTGCATCTGAAAAAAAAATGGTAAATACAGGAATCTTGCTTTGCTCTTAGAGAAAGGAGACCAGAAATAAAAAAAGTATTTCCAGGCCCAGCAAACGAACACAAGAGCTTCTATTTTTTTTCCTAAGTTACAGTGTCAAAAGACATAAGAAAGTAAGGGAAAAATAAGAAATTCAGTTTGAAGAATGAATGGTTGGACCCAACAGAGCTATTGTTCTGTCGGTGTTGGCATTATAAATCCCCATCCTTGGGTGTTTATAAAATCCAGTAAGAGCTGAACAAAATACACTAGAATCTAACAGCAAGCAATTTCAAAAAAAAAATTGAATAATGTGCCTCAATCACTTTTAACTGTAGGCTTTGCAAATTGCTCTGCCATCAAAGCACCCTGAATGTGCCCAACCTCGCTTGACCTGAGTTGGAAGTTGATTTCTTTCAGACACATTTTGTTTTATAAAAGTATGGTTAAAAGACTCTCTGAAGGTACTTTAATTTAGAAAAGTGTGGAAATTAAACTTCATCACAGCTTACAGAGGGTATTATCTTCAGAATAGATCTACCTACTACTGTGTACTGCTTGAATTAAACACTTTCAGTAAATACAGTATTTACTACATCGGATTTTACTTAGAGTAATGCTCTGCGTTTGAAAAAACCTTCACTGAAAGTAAAGCCCTGGATAAGAACTGATAGATGATAAAAATGAAGTATGACAGCCACAATGTGGCCACAGGTACCTGCATAGTATACTTGCTCAGGTACCATGCACAGAATCAGTCTACCCTGCCTCGTTCCAGTATCACTGCATACATGTTTCAGTAGGCTATTGATCTTGGTGTGAGAGACAAGAATAGGAAAAACCATAGGAAAGTCACTTTCTTTTCTTTCTTTCTTTCTTTCTTTCTTTCTTTCTTTCTTTCTTTCTTTCTTTCTTTCTTTTTTTTCTTTCCTTCCTTCCTTCCTTCCTTCCTTCCTTCCTTCCTTCCTTCCTTCCTTCCTTCCTTCCTTCCTTCCTTCCTTCTCTCCTTCTCTTCCTCCCTTTCTCCCTCCCCTCCTCTTCCTCCTTCTTTTTTTTTTTTTTGGTATTTTGAGACAGAGTTTCTCTATAGCTTTGGAGCCTGTCCTGGATCTAGCTCTTGTATACCAGGCTAACTCAAACTCACAGAGATCCGCCTACATCTGCTTCCAGGGTGCTGGGATTAAAGTCATGTGCCACCACTGCCCAGCTTTGGGATTTTTACTTAAAGGCTTTGTGGAGGTTACATTATGTGGGTATGATTGATTAAATCATTGGTTGTTTGTGCTTAAATGAATCTCTAGCCACTGTCTCCTTCTAAGATTTTAAGGGAATATTATATTTCTATAATTATAATCAAGAACATTATTTAACTGTAATAATAATGATTCATTCATTTAGCAGATAATCCCAACCTTTAATACATATCAGGGACTTCTCTAAGTGCTAAGGATATGACAGTGAAATAAATATAAAAATTCCTCTCCATGAATCTATGTGTTCACCCGTGGATGAATTGATAAGCAAAATATGATATATAATAAGATATATCTGATATATCATATCATATATACACATGAAAGGGGAATAATATTCTGGTATGTTACAATATAAACAATACTTGAAGGCATTAAATAAGTGAAATAAACCTATCACACAAAAACAAGTACTATGTTTCTAGTATTTGAGGTACACAGCAACAGAGGAGAACAGTAGCTTATTCCTAGAAGGAGGAGAGACTGGGGGGGGGGTGTTGACAAACTGGCATAAAACTATCCAGTATAATAGGTGTTAGAAAAACAACAAAGACCCCTGCATGACACATTTAATGAAAGAAGTGTAAATAAACATGATTCAGGCAGACAACTGGAAAACTCAAGCAAAGGAAAAGTCAAAAAAGCCAAGGGGCTACTAGCCAAATGTCTAGTCCTTCTTATGTATCCTTCTATAGAACTGAGCAAAGAGAAACTTATGGATCTTGATGTTCTCATCTTGAGAAATTGTTTGCAAGGACCTTTAAAATGAAAGACTGGCCACAAAGAGACCGCTCCTGAGTTGACTTACTCCTCACTCTTGCCGGCTCTTGTACTTTTTTATCTCCTGTTGAAGGTCAGTGATGAATCATGAATCATCTGCATCTGATTCAGCTGATGGCTTCGGAACTGCCAGGGTTGACTTAGGAATCTGCTTACATACAAGCTTCTTAGATGACTGGGATATGTGAATTCCTGACAATTGTTATTAACAGGTGACATTTCCTATTGTTGCCACATTCTCCTGGGCCTGAGGCTCATGGTCTTATGTTGGCTTGAAGTGTGGCTGTTACTTTTTAGCAGGTGCCTGCACAAAGATCACTTCACCTCTGGGGATGATTGCGACATAGCAATGTTTCCCTGGGATCCGTCAGTATTTTGTGGCTGACTGGAGAAGAGATATTTATTTTGACTCACAGTTTCAGGGAACAAGAGTTCCAGAAAACATGATGGGCCATAGCTGCTCACATCTGAGTCGTCGGAAAGAAGGTCTGTACTGAAGGAGTTCCTCCTCCTTTGTTTTTTACTCCTCAATCTTGACTGGTGCTGCCCAAAATCAGTTCCCTGTCCAACCCAAATGAATTCTTTCTGGAAACATCCTCACAGATACACCCAGAAATGCCTTTAATAATTTCACAGGGTCTTCTCAATCCAGTCCATTTGTCAAGCAAGACTAGCCACAGCATTTGATTATTATACACAGCAGCTCTCTTTAGGAATGGGTGCTTTGCACAGCGAATGATCTAGGTTGCTGCAGACACCTCCTGATGTTTCCCCTCATATAAGTGGGTTAAACAACATTTGTTAGTACAACTTTAAAAATTCAATACTTAATGCACATAAGTAAAGTGCGTTCAGTAATCAGAAATGATCATGTTTCTGTGAAACAGTGGGAAAAATGACAAAGACGTGGCTGACAATGAGGGCTGACTGAGAAGTCAAGGACAATGGCACTGGGTTTTGATTCTACTGCATGAACTGGCTTTGTGAGAGCCTAGTCTGTTTGGATGCTCACCTTCCTTACCTGGATGGAGGGGAAAGGACCTTGGACTTCGCACAGGGCAGGGAACCCTGACTACTCTTTGTACTGGAAAGGGAGGAAGAAGAGGAGTGGGGGAAGGGGGAGGGAAATGGGAGGAGGAGGAAATTTTTAATTAATAAAAAAAAGAAAAGGAAAAAAACAAAAAAGAAAATTTTCTTGAGGCTGATAAACTCCTTTAAATTAATTAATGAATGATTTTGGAAAATGGTCTTCTAAATGTTTAATCATGAGCTTTCCATCTCTTCTGAATTCCTTGAGTATCTAATAATCATGCAACTCAACTGCTATACAGTTATATCCTTGCATCAATAAGTACCACAGTGTGTCTAGCTACCTAGTCATATGATAAATTTTTGGAGGGGAGATATTGGCATGAGATATCTAGAATAAGAATTCTGAATAGGTTAGCCCTTCTTCCTTAACAAATATGGCCAAGAAGCAGTTGTATTGGGATCCTCAGTGTTTCATACTGCATCTTGTATTTTTGAGGTGTTTGGGAAGTTTCATTTGAGTTAATATTAAATATGACTATTGAGCATCAGCCTGCAAGGTATGGAATTGGCAGAGATGTTCAGGAACAATGCTGCAGCATGATCCTAAAGTCCTGGGGTGTCAGTTTCTGCTGCCTAAAAGAATACACTAGAAGATAATCCATCAGCGAAGAAGCTCCTAGGGGATAAAAAATTCAACCTTTTAAAGTGGAGACCTCTCTCTAGAAGATTCTGTTACTCAGACATCATTTTTCTAACTAAGAAGTTTCTCAACACAAATAAAAAGGAGGCCCAAGAGAATAAATGCAAAAGCTGTGACTTTGGCTCGCAGAAAAACGAAGTGACTGCAAATTCAATAAGGAGTTTTGTGGCTTCATATTGGAGATTCAAATGTGTCTCTATTGCATTTTGTGTCAGCATATGCATTTATGTACAATGTCCATTTTTAACTTATGTAAATTTACCACTTACTCAGGATCAGTTATTCAGCTTGTTTCTGGAGGGGAGATATTTTGCCTCTCTTACAAAAAAAGCAAAGGTCAACAGAGCAGGAGAGAAATAAAGGTGAAAGCAATTTGGAAACCATTTTCTTCTGTAAATGTAGACAAAATTCCCAGTGTGTGAGAAAGCCTATGATTTGTGCTCTTTGTCTCTAACAAAGAACAATTTTGGAGGATTATATTGAGAATAACTTTCAAAATCAATCATTTTAATGGGTAAATAAATTGTATATGCATTTTCTTTACATGACCTGATGTGTTTACATTTGTGGAAACAGCAGAAGAGCTAAGTAAGCCAAGAACACACATGCTACCCTAGTAGCAGTTTGTGATGAGAACATTTAAAATAACCTTTCAGCATTTTTCTAGGATGTACCTAGTCACTCACTGTAGTTACAGTGTGGGACAAAAGATCTATGCTGGTTAATCTTGATTGCTACCTTGAGTGGATGAGGAGATGCTGGGATCAGTAAGGCACAGTGCCCAGTGTGTCTGTAAGGATATTTCCAGAGATGACTGACATGTGGGTGGACTGATAGTTAAGAAGAACAGTCACACACCAGAAATGAGTAGCCCCGTTCAGCTCATTTCTGAGAGCCCAGACAGAATAAAAGTACAAGAGGAAGCCTGCTGACATGTACAAACTTCACTCTCTCTTGGTAAGTGTGTGCATTACCAGTGCTGTCACCAGTGCACTTTACATTTCAGCTTCTTTCATCTTTCGAGACAAATTCATACCAACAACCCTCCTGGAAAATACCAGGCCATCAGATCAGCTGCGTCCTGCATTGGTGGTCTCCTCTTGTTCTGACACTTCTAAATTCTCATTCTGTATTTCTTCAGGGCTTTCTATCTTACATAATTTACACAGCCATTGTTGTACTAATTATCTTCTAAGAGTGTAGTATATACTCCAATCAAATAAATCCCCACATACCAAACTACAGATACAAAACACAAATATGCACTCTCTCTCTGTCTCTCTTTGTACTGTTGGTTCTGTTCCTCTACAGAATCTTAATAAAAGAGTTCTTAAATCTATTCCTTCTACTTTTGACCATTATCTCTTAATCTCCAACCTCAAATCACCTACTCTGTAGAAACCACAATTCTACTTTGTACTTTTTTGAACTGAATGTTTTTATTTTTCCCATGTGTGAAAGTATCTGAAGTAAAAATCCAGATATTCTAAGTCAAGAGTGTACACTACACAACTTGGTATATATACGGACTACACACAAAGACATCTCCTTTATAATCCCAAGTGCAATTTGAAGAGGTTGAGGGTAAGAAGAGAATGGTACAGAAGTGGACCTCTATTAGAGTGATGCAGGGGAAGAGGGTTTTCCTTACAGGCATTGCTGTCTTCTAGTCTTTACTCATTCACTACACAAGCCCAACTGGAGACTTTCTGCATCAAAGTCTGTATTTGAAATGTGAGGTTACTCTGTGTTACTTTTTTCATCACTGTGGCAAAATATCACAACCAACTGAGCTTTGGCTCAGTTTTAGTATGCTAAGTTTGTGATTTCCTGGCCTCATGCAATTTGTCAGAACATTGTGGCGGTGGGAATTTGTAGCAGGGGAGGTTTTTGTCACACAGTGACAGATAGAAGATGAAGAGCAGGAAGGGGTCACTGACAAGATACCTCAGGTGACTTGCATGCAGCAATCTATTTCGTGGAGCTAGTTTCCACTTCTGAAGATTTTCAGATCTGCTGAAACAGTGTGATCAGCTGAGGACTGAGTGTGAGGATTGAGTGTGCTCACAAGCAAGCCTTTTGGGTAGTACTTACAAATGACAGTATTCGTTTAGGGACCAGGAGAAGGGATGCCACATTCATAGGATAAGAATTCCATCATTCCTGGCTAGCTCCTAGTCCCTTTATTAGGGCTAGTATAGTATTCCCTTTGCTGTCCTTCTGTTGAAGATCAGAGTCAAAAACCAGAACGACCTTCTGTCTGGGTTATCCAGCCAAAACTCTTATGGCAGCTAAATTGTAAGAAAAAAAAGTAGACTGTGTTGGGGGCAGGCTGCTTGTTAGCCCAGCTACCCTGCTATCTTACACCAGAAATAATCACACAGAAATTGTATTAATTAAATCACTGCCTGGACCATTAGCTCTATCCTCTTATTGGCTAACTCTTATATCTTGATTAACCCATTTCTATTAAACCTGTATATTGTGATTGTGGCTTACCAGCAAGATTCTAACCTATGTCCATCTCAGGCAGGAGATTCATGGCATCTGCCACACTGTCCTTCTTCTCAGCATTCAGTTCTACCCCACCTATCTAAGTGCTGCCCTATCAAAAGGCCAAGGCAGTTTCTTTATTCAATCAATGAAAGCAACACATAGACAGAAGGACCTCCTACACCAAGACTGTTAACAAGTTCCAGGCACAGGAAAGAGAAAGTAAATATGCTCCACCTCCACAGACACCTCTACCCTTTGTGTACAAAGATCAGATAACAATGGAGACCTTCTGGGTCAGGTAAAGCACTCCAACAGAGATAGGACTGCAATGGATTCAAGTGGAAATAACTTCTGACTAAGACACAGATTTTGATCAGAATTGGATTTGACTACAGTACTGGTACTCTCCTCAAATCTATACTCATATAGATTTATATATATAGTATGTATAAGAGAGGGGATATCAAATCAGCCTTTCTCATAACCAAAAATTAACCAATGTCAAAAAAACACAGACCCAAAGGGGGCAAACTAGCAATAATATTACTAAGTAAAATAATTTAGCGATTTTCTCCAAAGAAATGGCAAAAAAAAAAGGAGTCTACCTTCAAGAGATAAAATTAAAAATAAAGTTCCAGTTTTCTGAGATCTGGATTTTTAGGTTATTTGTTGGAAGCCAATTTAATATTTCTAAAAGTATTATGTAAGTAAAACATACATATGCATTCTCATAAAAGACAAATGATTGATGATCCACTATTTTGTATTTTTAAAGAATAAATGTTAAATTTCATAGAAATTAACTATATTGATTTGATGGGGTTTCCATAAGAAAATAGTACATATTGCATAGCTTAAACATCAGAAAACTTATACTATTGCAAAGATAACTATGGACAATGATACTGTTATTTTTCTGCACCTAGAAGGTTTAAACATAAATATATAATACATCTGGAGGAAGCATGGCCGTTCCCAGAGCCATGATGGACTGAGCAGGGCAGGGAAACCTACACAGAGGCCTGGAGTGGTCAGTCCCAGGCTCTAAGGAGAAAACACAGGTCCACCCAGTGCCTGTGGTGCCAAACAGACAGCACTATTATGGTGAGCAAATGTACAGTGTGGTATGAAAGAGAGAGAGGAGACAGAATAGTTCATCTCCTGTGGACAGAGGTGTATCTGAAGATGGAAAGTGATGAGTAGCAGCCTGAGGTGAGTGTCTTGACTGCTACTCAGAACCATTATTTGGGGGCTGATGATCCAAAGATAGTATGAAAGAAATCTTACTACAGAGGGAGCTAAGAAACCAACTCTGAAAAGTCCCTTCCTGATCTCTTCTTGTGCTCCTTGGTAAACAGTCACACATGTACCCCATAAATAAAAAAAAATGATAAAATAAAATATTAAATGCGGGAACTGGAGAGATGTCTCAGGTGAGAGCACATATTGTTCTTTCAGAGGACCTGAATTCAATTCATATCACTTATGTTGAGTGCCTCTTAATGACCTGGAACTTCAGCTCTGGGAGATCTGCTGCTTCTGGATTCCTGAGAGCACCTGTACCACCCCCTCTACCCCCCACACAGAGAGAGAGAAAGAGAGAGAGAGTTATAATGATAAATAAAAAGGTTTTAAATTTTTTAAAAAGATTAAATTTTAGACAAATTTTTTTGTGTGAAAAACAAGCTTGTTTCTCTGATGGGACGACTATCAGTACACTTTTATCATTCTCAAAGAGCTCTTTGACTCAAAAAAAAAGCCATAATTACAGAAGGTGATGTCTTCCACGATTTTTAAGATTGCCTTTAAAAGTAAAACTCTCAGGCAGAAAGTATGTTAAGAGTATAAGTGTAAGCTAGGGTTAAAAACTGTTTATTTTAGTGAGATTACAGATGTAGCTTCTGACATAACTAGGAGACACAGTCTCCTAGAAAATTCTCCTATCCTTTGGCACCTACCATCTTTCTGCTCCCTCTTCTGCCATGTTTCCTAGCTTAGGTATGGGAGTTGTTTTATAGATGTATCCATTTACAATGGGCCCCACAACTCTGTGTTTTGATTGACAGGGGAAAGACCCTTATGCCTCAACCTTAAACAAAGAACTGCAGCAAACTGTGGAATGTTGAGAATCAGAGAAATAGTCTTCCCCAGAGAAAAACGCACCAACTGGTTACTCAATATCAAAAGGCCAGCACTGAAAACATACATACAAGTAACAGTAAATATATAATATATTATATATAAATATATTTTTATTCCTAAATATAATATATATGCATGCATGAAAAATTAATGACAAGAGATGCTATGAAGTTGAAAGAATATATGAAATGGTTTGGAGGGAAGAAAGGGTATAATTATAATATGAACTCGAAATGAAAAGAAATAATAAAAAATAATTTTGGAGTTGGAGTGATAGCTCAGTTAGTAAAGTGCCTGCCTCAGAACCATGAAGATGTTAATAATATCTTAGGGCCCCCACAACAACAAAATCAAAGGCCACACCGACAACCACCACAAGAAAAAGCTGGATGTGCCGTGCACGCTTGCAATCTCAGCGCTGAAGAGCTGGAGACAGCAGCTCTCTAGGCTCACTGGCCAGCTTACTCAGCAAATGCCAGGTCAAGGAGAGTGCCTCCCTCAAAAAATACTACGTCTTCATCTTCTCCACTGTCACAATTTCATTTACTATCTCATTCCAATTATGAGGAATTCTAGGAATTCAGTCCTGCTATCCATGGTGCTAACGAGGACAGAGGACACCCAGCCAGAGGTCTGTTCTGTTGTTCCTGCATCCATGCTCAGGGGTCTCTCACCAGTCTGTCACCCCTCTGCCACCCTGTGAAGCTCTAGGTTAACTTGTAAGGAGCTCCACCTTTGTCTTCTGGGATCTCTGCCTCTTGCCAGGTAGTGAGTTGCCGTAGAGAGTCCTGGCCATGACAGAACCTTCCAAGAAATTTTTACTGCACAAAAACAACCTTACATTGGTTAATAGGTATCAGAGCTAAGTACTGAAGCTCTGTTCTTACATAAAAATTTACAATCTAAGGAGTTTTGGGGAGCCACAGGTCCTAAAAGCACTTCCCCTCTTCAAGATCACCTTCCCGCCAAGGTTCTTCAACCAAAGCGTTAAGCGTTTGATCCTTTTACCTTCTCTATGCTTTTTAAATGTTATGATTTATTGTCTTCGTAACAATACCCAAACTGGATTACCAGGTCCTCTCTCTCCTCATTGCTTCCCAGTTCAAAATGCTCTCATCTCTTAATAGTTAACATCTCTTAGATCTTAGCTATTTAGCTGAGCACAACACACTCAAGCTTTAGTGCAGCTGCTTTCTTCCCCTCCTCTCCCATCTCCTCTTTTCTCTTTATTCTTTATTTTGGAGGACATAGCCTGCCCACTGTGGTCACTCTGCTTCTAGTCATAATGCTACTTTCCCTGGGAATAGAGAGACTCCTTGCCCTTCTTGTACTGTGTCATTTTTGCAATTCTTGCAGAGTCAAGAGAGTTTCAAGAATTTTCAACATGTGTGCAGGAGCATGATCATGTGTGCAGGAGCATAGACAGCCTCCTCTAGTTGTAAGTCATATCTTTGTGCAGCTGTCAATATGAACATAAGTGTCCTTCCTGTTGTTTTGTTCAGCATTTTGTTTAGTCAGAATTCTCATTCTCTTTCCAGAAGTCTTGCTTTGGCATGCTCATATTTTATTTCCTCATCTCTTTCTTTTTTTTCTTTTTGTATTTTTTTTGTGATGCTAGGATTTGAACTAGGTGTCTTGCACAAGTTAGGTACATAAGCATATGTTCGAAACAAAGCTATAGATTGCACATAGTCCAGTGCAAACAAAACCTGTTATTTTTTTTTAAACCATCATTTTATTTTCCTACTAAGTTGACTAAAAGGAAACCATGGAACTGGCAAAGAAGACAATGCTGTGAAAATCAGAAATTAATGATTAAGAAAAGGGTTGGCTGTAGTTGGTTATTACAGATAACCAGAAGGCCAAAGTCAAGACTTGACCGAACTCCCTCCCATTTCCCCCCAAAAGGGCCAGCATAAACTACATCAGACAAAAGGAGGAAAACCAAAATTTCAGTAGCTTCCTTGTTGTGGAAGAGATCAAAATTTAGAGAGAGCTTGTGAGACAAAAAAATAAAAATAAAAAAAATTAAAAATAAAAAAAAATAAAAAAAGAAGGATTTCATGTTTTAAAAATGTGTTTTCCAAAAATAAAAAAAAAAAGCATTACAAAAGTTCTGAAACCTTAAAACCTTGTGTTGCCATAGTAAATGGCTCGGCTCCTTATCAGTTTTTGACTAATGAAAGGAAACTCTCATAATTTTTTTCATGACTTCAAGCCTCTCATTGGGGAGATAATTTTTAGGCTAGAGGAGAAGAGCTTGGAGGAATTAGAATTAGGATGGGAGGATTAGAATAGAGGCAGAACAATAAAGAGATGACTGGACAGCATGAGTTTAAACCTTTTCCCTCAGATTAAGAGTTATTTTAAGTTTCCCTTGCTATACTGTGGCTTCTGATATAAACTCTGGAAGACAGTTTTGCAGAGCAGGCTTCCCAAGCTATCCATACCAGAGGCCTTGAACAACAACACATTATTCAATGAACATCCACAAGTAAAGCTGTTTGGATGAAAGGGTATACTCTGTGCTCCACCAAAGCTCCCAATGCCTCTAAGGGAAATGAAGAGGCAACAGAAAGACAGGAAAGACAGGATGCTCGGAAGTTACCTGTGTCCTATGAATAGGTAAAAATATCCCCAACATATGACGCCAGAAGGCTTTAAATAAAGGTTTTTGTCTGTTTGTTTGTTAATTGATATTTGCGTTATTTATTTATTCTTATCTTTTTAGTTTTCCTTTAATGGGAGGGACAACAAAAAGGGTGAGGGGTAGATACAGAGAGACTGGGAGATGAGTGGGATTGGGGTGCATGATATAAAATTTCCAAAGAATCAATAAAAAATTATGTTTAAGAAAAAAAAAAGAAAATGCTTCAATAAGATCCAGCTGCAGACAAGCCTGTAGGGCAATTTTTAAATTAGCGATTAATGAGGAAGAACACAACCCACTGTGAGCCGTGATATATCTAGGCTGGTGGTCCTGAGTTCCCTAAGAAAGCATGCTGAACAAGCCATGTATAGCAAGCCAGTAAGTAGCACCCTTCCATGGGCTCTGCATCAGCTTCTGCCTCCAAGTTCCCGCCTTGTTTGAGTTTCTGTCCTCACTCACTTTAGTGATTGGCTATGATGTGGAAGCAGAAGCCAAATAAACCCTTTCTTCCCCAGGCTGTTTTTGTCATGGCGTTTCATCACAACAATAGCAGCCCTAACTAAGACAGATAGATTGTTTCATTCCTCCAAGCACTGAATAAAGATTCCTTACAGATAGATTGTTTTATTCCTCTAAGTACTGAATAAAGATTCCTTCTTTAGTTTAAAACAACAACAAAATCTAACCTATGTATGAACTGAACCCCTGTGGAATATAAAGGCCAATGAAATGATCAAATTGAGCTTAATTTTTTGTAACATTTTATCTGATTTTAAATACAGAAAATAACTAAACAAACATTCCACATAAATTTTGTAATTGGTGGAAAATAATCTTAAACACAAAAAATGGAGCATAAAACATTTCAATATTATGTCTTTAATGTGAATTTCCAGAGGCTGCCCAGTGCTCTGCACACCTTGATCCATATGGGGGTCCTAATGAGTATTTTTCTTTTAGAAGGATTGCTATGAACTTTTGACCATTCTTTTAGAATACTGTATTAATTTTTTCATCAAATAACTTTACAGAATATATATATATATATATATATATAAGAGAGAGAAATGCTCCCAATTCCTGTTTCAACTGTTAAGTACACATTTTTTTCTACTTTACAAATTACAATGTTTTCCAAATATTTTAGAGTTACATTTTACCATTTTTGAAAGAAAGAAATTAACCCTTAATTAAGATCTGAGTTGTTCCTTTTTATGCACTAAGAAAAAATTTTACTCAGACAAATACAATAGACTTGTATATTCATAAATAATTTAATTAAAGAAACAGATGAATTTCAGTGCCACACAATTAGTTTTTTAAGAATCAGTGCTTTTGTGGACTTAATGATAGAGACGATGAATTTTTGAAGATTACCTTACAGTGATATTAAAAGAATCATCAGTTGGGGAACATGGCCGACACCTCAGGTGAAGAAGGCAGATATCTGAATTTAAGGCTAGCCTGGTCTACAGAGCGAGTTCTAGGGCAGCTAGGGCTGCACAAAGAAACCATGTCTCAAAGCAAAACTAAAGCAAACGAGACTTATCACGGGTAAGACATCTATAGCACAGGCTCTGAGAGACCAATAGTCCTGTACTATTTGTAATTCTTCACTAGTACAATGGTTAGTACACAATATAATTTTATGGCACTTACTGACTGAATTTATATGAGAAAAGATTAAAAAATGTCCTGGTAGAGATAAAGCCAGGCAAGATGATGGGGACGTGCCAGTGTTTGCAGTTCTAAGGGTCTAAAAAAGGTGATCATTTTCCAGTTGTAATGAACACCCCTACTGTGCATGTGTTGTTGTTTTACAAAGCAGATTTTATTTTTACAGAAGATGTTGTTTCTGAATTCGTTGATAGAAATATTCAGGTATCATCAGCTTATAGTGTAGTGACATCTGGAGAAGCTCTTTGTTAGTTAATTGTGCTTTGTGTGTGTGTGTGTGTGTTCTAAGAGTCCCAAGAAAAAGAACAAGTGTTAGGTGGGTAGAGAGGTGGGAAAGATTTGGGAGGAATTGAGTGAGGGTAATGTGATTAAAATAAGAGTGCATGAAAATACTTTTTCAATAAAAATCACTTTGGAACACTTAACCTAACACACAGCCTAACACACAGAGAACACCGTGACTTCCTCCTCATGATCATGTGGTCAACCGGAAGCTTGACTCGCGGCCCTTCTCCAATATCATGAAAAACTCTTCTATCATATGCAGTTCAGAAGATCAAAAGCATTTCAAGTATGGCTTTCTTTGAATGTTTTGATATTTGCTGTTTTTCATCACTGTGACAAGAGATCTGACAGAAACTCTGTAAGGACAGACGTATTTCTTCAGGTCACAGTTTGAGGGTACAGTCCACCCCAGCCGGGAAGACACAGTGTCAAGAGGGTGATGTGGCTGGTCACATCATAGCTGTATGATATCTGCCAGGATAAGAGGGCGATGAATGCCGGCTGCTCCTCTCTCTCTCTCTCTCTTTCTCTCTCTCTCTCTCTCTCTCTCTCTCTCTCTCTCTCCCTCTCTCTCCACCCCAGTGTCCTTCTCCCAGAACTCCTGCCCATAGATGGTATCACCCCAATTCAGAGTGGGTCTCTCCTTCTCAGTTAAAATTCTTTGGAAACACTCAATGATCTTCTCAGAGTTATCTCTCCTTGGTGATTTCCACTCCCATCTAGCTGACAGTAAAAATGAACCAGTGAAAATGTGTACTACTTTCACGGTATAGAAAAACTGTAATCAAACCATTGTTTAAGGACCATCTTTACAGGCATTTTACATGCCTCCTGGGCCTCACGTATCAGCAGTGCAAGTGATAGACTGATGTCTCATAATCACCAAAGTTTGTATTAGTGTTCACCCTTGGTTGTGTACAACATAATGGTTTGGATACGTGTATGAGATGTATCCATCAGTATAGTAGTATACAGAGCCACGTCACTGTACTAAAAATCCTATGCATTCTGTGTCCTAAAAAAAAAAAAACCTTCATATATTGCTTTCTAAATACCACAGATCACTAAAATTTCAAGAATCCATAGGGAAAAGCCTGATTATAGGATCAAGACTTATCTAAAATAGAAAGACCCAACATTTTAGCCAGCTTTATGTTATTGTAGCAAATGCCTATAGATGTAATGTCAAAGAGCAAAAAGTTCGTCTGGATTCACAAGTGAAGATATTTTAGCTCATTATCTATCCACCATTGTTTTGAGCTTGCAAAATAGTATCAAAGGAGAACATGGCAGAGCAAAATCACTTTCCTTATTATGAGTTAGGGAGCAAAAGAAAGGAAGGGGAGGGAGCAGCCATCCCCATCTGCCTATTGAGAGCACTCGTAATGGCCTGAGCATTTCTCACAGGGGGCCACTTCAAGTTTTCATTACCTCCAAGTATCCCCAAGCTGGGGTTCACCCTTTATACATGATATTTGGGGAACATTTCAGATGTAAATTGCAGTGCCCATGAAAATCAAAAATAGGAAAGACTATGCCTACTTGAGTATGGTAATGTACCTGTGATCTCAGTACTAGAAGCCTGAGACGGGAGGATGGTTGCAAGTTTGAGAATAACCTCGGTTGAATTCACGGGCAGCCTCTGCTGTGTCATGAACCCTTATTTCAAGACAGTCACCAGATTGCCTAACCAAGCAAAACCTGAAATAGGTGTATTAATCTCATGTAAAAACCATAAAAGTTAAAGGATAAAATACATGTTACTGTCTTTGAGTTTTCATTATTATGAGGAAACACCATGACAACTATAACTCTTATAAAGGAAACATTTAACTGGGGGCTCTCTTACAGTTTCAGAGGTTCAGTCCATTATCATCATGGAAGGGAGCATGGCAGCATGCAGGTAGGTGTGGTGCTGGAGCTGTGACTCCTATACTTAGACTTAGGGGCAAAAGGAAGTTGACAAAAGTTACACTGAGGGAAGCTTGAACAAAAGAGAACTCACAGCCCTCCCCAACAGTGACATGCTTCCTCCAGCAAGGCCACACCTCCTAATAGTGCATTCCCTTTGGGGACCATTTTCTTCCAAACCACCACACTAACTAAATACAAGTAAATTTATTTAAGTATCATTCAAAGAAAAAAAATTAACTTAAAAAGTATAGAATTGAAGACGAACAAGCCTTTTTAAAAGAATCCACTCGCCTTATTTCAAATTCTGATATATTAAATAAGACTTCAAAATACACAAGAACTAAAATGCCCAAGAATTAATATATCTGTAAAAAATAGAAAAATATAAAACATAATGGTGGGGAAGAGACAGAAATCTTCAATAAATAAATAAATAAAACTATAAGGTATGTTTAAATTTTTCACTAGTTTCCAAAACAAGCAAAAAAATAAAATCATTGCAGTTAGCACATTTAAAATATGTAGAGTCTACTTGTAAATTCACTGACACATTAATTTAAAACTTTCTGAGCTAGTATGTCACTGTGTTATCCTGCTTTCAGAAAACTTCCCTAACTACGAAGACTTTCTCTTTGTAAATCTATGCTGGACAAAAGTAATAAGATACAGACAAGACAGTGACATTTAAGATACAATTCTCTTAAAATTAAGAGGAGTTTAGCATGGTTTATAAATGCACCAGTGTGCACAGAGACTAAATTGGATAGACACAGCATGTAAAATGAAGACAATATGTTTTTCATACTTCCCAGACAGTTTGAAATTCTGGATGCAAAGGCTACAGCCAATCTTGTCAAGTCAAATTTTTATGTGTATTCTAGTATAAGATCCCTGACATATTTCTGGTCCTATTCATACATATATAGGAGTAAAAACTATGAACCAGTACTGCCCATTATCTGTTTTCATGTGCAATGATCAATATTCTTGCTATCTAATTTTATTGAGATGAGAGAGTGATGCCCCAGTCATACACGAGGTCATCTGTGAGGAGAATATATCCTTGAACTTTTTTCATTTCATCACCTTGTCCAGCTGCAGCTCAAGGACGTCCACAACCTCTGCCTCTAGGCTACAGCTGTGTGCTCTCTTTTCTGGTCACCTGGCATTTGGATATTTTCCTTAACATCACCACACTGAAAGTACCTCTCACATAGAACAGAAGTCATAGTATCTCACCGACTGCATGGTTTGACTATCAAGTGAGATACCACATAAAGAAAGCACTATGCATGTATATTAATATTCCCCTTATCTGACTCTATTCTTAGACTCTGAGATTGATGTTTCACTAATCACTACCAAGAAAAAGATAAGATAAGGGCACTAAGAATTACAACCTCTACCTAACAGCATGATTTGTTCAGCTGTTTTCCCTGTGTCAGACACCACCTCTTAATGTCCTCCATGACCCTGCTGTGGTCATAGTCTGGGTGACTTAGACACCAACCTTACCAGCCAGGGAACCTGCATTGTTCTTTTCTTTAGAACTATATGCTATAGCTAGTGTAGTATTGTGTGCTCATTGAACACTAGATCACAATTATTATCATCGGGATTGTAACTGATGATGATAATAAAACAGTCTCAGATTTCACAGATGATGTTGGAACTCCTCAAGCTGTCTGGCTGTTTCTGTTGTTTTCTGAGCCTGGTCTGAAACGGATCCCTGTGCTGTCTCTGTGCTGATAATGTCTCCCCTAACTCATTTGCTTTCGCTCATTTTTTTCCCCTCCAGATTTTAAATGATGAACAAGTTCTACACAGACCCTTCTGAGAACTGATTTAGTTGAGATTCAGTAGCAGTCTTGCAGGATCATGGAGCGACTGCTAAGTTTAATGCCACAATCATCTCAGCTCCTACGGAGTATTCATTTCATTGTCAGCTGGTGGGAACAGGCAATTGCTTGGAGTGTAAGGCTGATTCCCTTCAGTAATGAAGCAAGGCACAGGGACATTTTCATTTTTGAATTCCAAGCGACTACACATTGTCATTTCAGATGCTATTCCAAGAGCTATCATTTGCTGGAGTACATCTGGTACCACGCTTATTTACAGCTTTCTAATTTTTCTTCAAATCTTGGGGAATGTTGGAAGAAACTTTGATTATTGATTTGGAGCATATAGCTCTCAGCTTGCAAGATAAGAACAACTTATATTCTCCAAGGGGAAAAGCGCTCAATTTCTCATCATTTCTGATACCAAAAAACAGCATTAGAAAGAATAATTGAAAATAAGTAATAGACGATCGGCACAGGGTTTGTTTGATAGTAAAGAGACATCTACGTCTCAGGGAGAGAAAAACAAGTTACAGGAACAGAATGCCCCATACAGTAATAAAAGGGATTGTGGCAGTTCCTACTTTCATATTGAAACCCCTCTTACATTGCACTGGATGACAGCAAATAGTATTTTCCCATTCTTTACGATGAGAAAAGAAAACGGAAGGCTTCTCTAGGATAATGATGATTGTATGACCCCAAGAAGGAGCCATAAGCAAAGTAAAATGGTAAAACAAGGCGGAAACATGAATGAAATATAATTAACAAGGGATTAAAGTTATTAAAGCAGGCTGTGAATCAGAAACATTGAAGTTCAGAAACTGTCACTACCTTCATGGAAAAGACAGAGTCACAAACACGCCCGAGAAAGTCCACAAAGAACAGGTGAACCACAGCTTCATATATTGACTTTCAGTTTTCATAGGTTCCAGAGAACAGACTTCAATCACTTCTGGAATATTGTACTGACAAGTTCTCTGTAAGGTGTCTCTAGCAGGACTGTCTCCATCTAATAAGACATGCTTTGGGTAAAATGACCACTAGAAAGTATCATCATGTGTTTAGTTGGACATCTAGGACTAAAACAAATATGAGAACATGAGATGAGAATTTAAATTTACACTAACAATAAGAAATAACATCACCAAAAATCAAGAAAGGAAAGCATCTTTTTCAAAATTTTAATATTTATTTCTGTATCAAAGTGACAAAATTTAGGAAAGAATTTATTTTTATATTGTTTAAGAAAGAAGAGAATTGATACATTGATTTCTAAAAGATATAATTTTATGATATATGCTCAACTCCTAAAATTCAAACCTATCTCTTCACAGACATGTATAAATGTTTGCCTGACAACATATATTCTTTTTATCTTTTAAAAATATTTTTTACATTTTTAAAATTTATTTAAACTTTTTTCCCCCAAATTCCTATTCCCTCCCCTCCTCCCACTCCCGTCCCTCTCTCAGACCCTTCCACCTCACCCCCTCCAGTCCTAAGAGAGGGCCATGCACCCCGTCCTGTATAAAGTCCCAGGCCTTCCCTACTACATCTACGTTGAGCAAGGTTTACATCCATAGGGAATAGGATTCCAAGAAGCCGGTTTCTGCAGTAGAGAAACATCCCAGTGTCACTATCAGTTGCCCCTCAGTCTGCCCCAACTGTCAACCCTCTTCAAAGGGGCTTGGTTGCTCCCGTGCTTGTTCACTTCCAGTCCAGTTGGAGTTGATGAGTTACCATTAGCTCAAGCAAATTGTCTCAGTGGATGAACCTGTCATGTTCTTGAATTCCTTGCTCATACTCTCACTCCTTCCACTCTTCAATTGGATCTTGAGAGCTCAGTCCAGTGCTCCAATGTGGGTCATTGCCTCTGTTCCCATCTGTTGTTGGATGAAGGTTCTGTAGTGATATTTAAAATAATCATCAGTCTAACTATAGGGTAAGGCCAGTTCATACACCCTCTTCTCTATTGCTTAGGGTCTTAGCTGGGGTCATCCCTGTGGGTTCTTGGGCATTTTTCTAGAGCCAGGATTCTTGCTAACTGCATAATGGCTGAAAGGAAAACAAATCTAACATGCATGAAACAGGCATTGAAATGTAAAACATATATGATATCTGAACAGGTGGAAAACCATTCAGTGTTCTCTGAAAGAATAAGTTAATATCATAGTAATGTTAATTCTACACAGTCATACATGGATATAAAAATTAAAACATAATGTATTTAAATTAAAACATAATGCATTTAAGTTTAAATATTGTGGATTGCACAGAAATACTGATAGTCTAAAGGATCACAATAGCCCTAAATACACTTGGTGAAAAAGACTGGAATAAATAGAACTTGGGGCCAAAGACTTTGCTAAGACTGCTTGCTGTCTTTCAGAAGACTAGAGTTTGATTGCCAACACACATTTTAGGTGACTTACAACAACATGTAACTCCATCTCCAAGGGTCCCAGGTCATCTTTTGTGTTCTGTGGACACCCATACACAAAAGAACATACTCACATATTCATACAAATAAATAAAATAGTTTTTCATAGAAAACTTAAAATTAAATTCTTCACTGTATATACAAGAATAGCTTTTCACATTTATCAGAAATCATTATAGTATAATATATATATATATATACACACACACAAGAAATAAGCAATTCTACAAGTTGGAAGCAGAAAATTGTCATAATTAAGATTTGTTAAAAAAGACCTGATAAATTGACAGCCTCCCAATTTTGCAAGGCAAATAAATATGAGTAAATTTAAGAGAAAAATAACTTTAAAGAGGAAAAGAATATATTTTTGTTTTAACTATTAATTTTTTTCTAATTTAAGGTAAAGTGATTTTAAATAAAAAAGGTTGGGTAACAGTATCTATCAAATGGCTCTAATATCAATACTGTACAATTTTACTATGCTTGGCCTACTTATATGCTCATGATCCTCCAGTTTAGATCTTGAATTTATTTAAAACTCATAAAATGACCATGAATTAATGGGTACTCCCTGAACTGATGCTAAGTAGTGGTGGTCGCCTTAAGATGGGGTGGTAACAGTGATGTTCCTTTATAAGGAACTGACACAAGCCTTTTGAGATCTCAGGTTCAGGTTGCTCTTTGGCTTCCTGTTGTTCAGGGCAATCTCTCTCTGCACATAGTCTCACCACTGAGATACTATGTGCCATGACATTCTTAGTCATGTTAAATCTCTGACAGGTGTTGGGGTAAGCTGCTTATTCATCCAGGCCTCCCAGACTGAAATAATCACACAGAAACTGTATTAATTAAAACAGTGCTTGGTCCATTAGTTCTAGCTTCTTATTGGCTAACTCTTATATGAATTTAACCCATTTCTATTAATCTAGATATCACCACGTGGCTGTGGCTTACTGGCCAAAGTTCCCAGCGTCTGTCTCCGGCAGCTCCATTGCTTCTCTCTGAACCCACCTCCTTTTTTTTAGCATTCACTTCAGTTTTCCCCATCTAGCTCTGTTCTTTTGCCCTATCACAGGCCAAAGCAGTTTCTTTATTCATTAGCCAATAAAAGCAACATAGACAGAAGGACCTCCCACACCAAACAGGTCTAGATTCTTTCTCCAGAACTGTGACTACAACTAATCTCTTTTCTTTCCAAAACAACATAGGCTATTTCTATTGCTCTTTGTTGTCCACCAACTAGATAGTAAAAGCCTGTTACTGAAGCCACCCACTCACTTGGAATGCAGAATGTAACAAAAGTAAGCTTTGGTGGATCAGGAAACCCTATTCCTGATGCCTAGCTAACTCAGTGCCAGAGGGGCTATGCAGGAAGCTGGGGAAGAAAAAAGACAACAAAGGTTTTATCCAGCACTGGGCCCTGCATACTGTAGTATTGACCTGCCTGGTAAGGTGCCTGCAGATAAAATAGCGGTGTGATGTTTGAGAGGTTATCCAAGTCCAGGTAGACTGTTTCAGTGGTTTTCCCCATCATGGTCTTGACCTATTTTTCCATATTCTCACTCCTCCCACACACTTCATCTGGACTTTGGGAGCCCAGCCTAGTGTTCCACTGTGAATCTCTGCCTCTGTTTTATCAGTGCTGGATGAAGGTTCTGTGGTGACATTTAAGTCACCAACTCTAGCCAGACAGGGAAGGAAACAGTGTAAGAGTAAAACTTGTCCCTCTGAATGTGAGTGACAGAAGTATGGCTGGGGCAGACTATGGGGCCACTGGCAGTGGCACCAGGATTTAAACCTACTGCTCGTACTAGCTTTTTTGGAACCTATTTTCTTTGGATGTATGCTTTGCTCAGCCTAGATATAATAGGGAGGGCCTTGAACCTTCCCCCAAAGCAATGTGCCTTAACCACTCTGAGGAGTGGATGGGCTTGAATGAAGGAGAAGGCGGAAGGAATGGGAGAAGGGAGGGAGTGGGAACTGGGACTTCCCAGGCCTCACCTTTTGTAAAGGCATTAATGCTATTGGTGACTGCTGAGCAGGGAGAGTCACTGTCCTGATGATGTGGAGGTAGGTAGGTAGGAGAGGGTCCACATAATCAAAATGCATTGTAAATGTATGAAGTTTTCAAATAATAAATAGAAAGTATTATTTAAAAAAACTCTTTTCTTTCAAAACTTATTCAACTTTAGGTATTTCATTGTGATTTTAGAAAACTGCCATATACATATGTATGAAATATTATAGATTAATTTTATCATAATTTTATTCATTTATATCTATATAAACATGCTTTCAAAATATGTGATTATTCATTTATGTATATACTCATGTATATATTAAATATTCATTATCTATACACAAAAGATTATATATCCATTTTATTATGATTTTGTAGAAATCATACACAAATACACACACAAAGAAATAAGTAAACACACTGAGTTATAAAATTCTCATTTTTAGATAAACCCTGCCCTTGGGAGGTATAGGCAGGCAAACCTTTATGAGTTTGAGAACAGCCAGGGTTACAGAGTAAGACCCTGTTTCAAATAAAACTAAAGTAAAGTAAAAATAAACGTGATAGCATTTTCAAAAGAATACATATACTTACTGCTAATTTTCAGTAGTTTATTTACTTCAAGAACCCTATGCAGAAAACAGAAAGAAAATTCTTCACCTGTGAATCTCCTCCCCACTCCAGGATGCCGGAGGTAAGATGGTCTTGAACCCTGCGAACAGTGCTTGAAGGAGTATGCAAGCTGAAGAGTTAGATGAAGGCCTTATAGCAATATTTACAGGAAAGTCCACACCTTTTGTCTATTTTAACTGTTGTAAGTAATCTGGAGCTTAAAGATTTTGTTCTGATACTTTGAACTAAGAATTTGATTCAGCTACATAACCGGAACAGGCCTGTGTGATTAATGAGGCATTTAATTAAAAGACAGCCCAAACTCAGTGGTTGCTCAGTGAAAGTCTGACTGACATTTGAAGAGAAAACACGGAAACTAAACGAACCCAGATACACAAAATATTATTTGAAAATTGCATTTGATGTTTAGGGCCTTATGCATACAGATGTTCCTAGTATTATTGTTTTGAATTATTTGTTGATCTTTAATAAATCTGAGGATGAGGAAGATAATTATTTCGTAAGTCAGGGCTTTGAACTACAGAGATAAGATAATAGCTCCATAAGCAACAGTGCATGCAATTTTCTTAGCAAGGATGCTGACACATTCTTACATAGTTGATTGCTGTACAGACCTTTATAAGAGGTTAGGGTCCAGCAGAATGAAAACAAAATGCTTCTATGGAACTTGGAGTTCCCTGGTGGAAATTTGCAGTTTCTTGAATATTAAGTCTATTTTAAGGACAGAATTTCAAAAGCCAAGCGTACACTTTATAGACTTGTTTTCAAATCCTTATGATCTCAGATTGTGTGTTAAGAGCTTCATGGGATCTGTTTGGGAGAGAGCATCTTGGAGAGAACTTTTAAAGCATTTGCTGATAGAGAAGAAATGGTCCTGTAGATGTGCAAACATGATCTGCGGGGTGAAACTTGACTTCTTTGAGGGTCCTGGGGTTTGTAGCATGGGCTGCTCTGGAACTATGGAGCCCAGGCTGGCTTGAAACCTGCAGTTTTTCTGCCTCACCCTCCTAAATGCTGAGATTATAGGTGTGCAGTTGTCTTCAGTTTGGGATTAGTCTTGATAGGTATAATTATGTATAGGATATAATAAATTATTTCTACTAGATCACTGTACATAGCATATCAATTCTAGATGCATCATAAAATCAAAACTCATTAGTTTGAGTGCTATTTAATTGTAAAATTACCTTTTACATTTATTCTGTAGTTATAAATTATTATATAATCCTTGTTCTCTAAATTTTGTACTCAGAGAAAATATATTTCCTGCCCAACAAAGGGATCCACATTGAAAAAAAGGGATCAAGCCTCCTAACATAATTCTTACTGTAAATTAAAAGGTGGTCTTTTTTCAGCCAGAATCAAATCCATAGAGCTTTTTGAATAAAATTTTCATTTTCTTTACTGCAAGTAACCAACTCTGAACCTCATACCTGTAGTCCTGGATACAGCAAGTCGGAAAATGCCTCCTTATCAGGAAAACCAAGGAAACAACACAGTAAACAAGAGAACAGATTATGGAGCCTAAGAACAGGAGGTTCAGAAATCTCTTGAGTCCCCAGGTCCTTGACACCGGGGAAGTAACGTTTTGCTACTCTCTGAATACACTGATATTTTATTGTCTATCCCACAACTAAAATGGCGAATTCATTCAAATCCATTCGGCTGACGAATGCTTTTTAATGTAGTTTAATACTAGGGAGACAAGTTGTTGGCAAGGTTGGCAGAGCTCTTTCTCCCCGGGAGGCAATTACTTAAATGAAAGACATAGGTTTAATTAAGCACTCAATTGGTTATGCAATCATAATTGTGATAAATATTCAAAAGGAGATCACTGTGTTCAATGGAAGGTCCAGGGGAAGTGGGGTCTGAGAAGTTTCTTTAACTTCCCAAGGTCATAAAGCGAAACCAACAGAGCAGACACTTGAAGCCAGGTGCAAGCTAACCGACTCCTCTAATTGCCTCCAACTATACAGATCCAGCAGTGGCACAAAACATCTTGTAAGGAAAAATGAGGAGGGTGGGTTGGATTTCCTGTAGATACAGTGACAAATCATTACAGTCTGCAATGTCAGTGACAGATCAGGCATGAATGTATTTTCTTATAGTTCCATAGAAGCCCAGCTAAGATGCAAAAACCAAGTTATTAGATTTGTGTCTCTTCTGGGGTTCCTGAGGAAGAATCTGCCTTTTCTGTTTATTGCTCTCTCTCTCTCTCTCTCTCTCTCTCTCTCTCTCTCTCTCTCTCTCTCTCTCTCTCTCTCTCTCTGTGTGTGTGTGTGTGCGCGCGCGTGTAATCACTGTTCTTTTACTGTGTGAGTGAGTCCCAGGGTTTGAACTCAGGTTAGAAGGCTTGGCAGCAGATACAGCTACCCACAGAGCCATCCCCTATTTACGTATTTTCAGTTTAGGGCCACTCTTGATGTCACCTAGTTCAACTGGATAATCCAGAAAAATATTTTCGCTTTAAGGTAAGCTGATTAGGTACATTATTTCCACCTTCAGTCTTCATTCCCCTCTGCCATGTGTTGGTACCAGGTGCACTAGTGTCAGGGATGAGGATATGATCCTGTTTGGAGGTAAGTTTTTCCTTGTAGAAAAACACTAGCAGTAGGATGGCATTAGCTTGTCACAAAGGTAAAGGACTCGGATGTGGCATTCGGTGAGAAAGAACCCAGAAGACAGCTGCACAGGAGAAATCTGGGCAGGGGATTTTAAGTAAACTAGAAAGGAAGAAAGCTTGGTTGGTTTTCTTCCAGGTTATAGCCATTCTGCCAGAAAGGTGGTGGGAGTAGGGGTAGAACTGTTAGGACAGAGAATGTTGAGATTATAGCAGGCCTGACATTAATTCATGAGCACCGGCAATGCAACAGGTCAGCAACATGGTATAGGTGAACATCAGCTTCTCCTTAAAGATGTAGATGGAAAGATGTTCTCCTCTGTGACCCACCAAACTACATTCAGACATGTCGCAGACTGAATACCAAGCAGGAGGATTCTGGGCAGCATACCCTTGGTAACCTGGGAGCCAGTGAAGGGGCAGGAATGGTCCCACAGAGTCAGCACTGCCTGTATACGTGGAATCTTCCTCTTGGCCACAGCCTTTCTTCATGTTTCAACTTTAAGATGAACAAGTCAAAAAAAAAAAAAAAGATCACCACATATTCTTTTATAGGTAAAAAGAAGTATTTCTCTCGTATTTAATGCCCTGTAAGAAAACTTTCAATTTTGTTATATGTCCATCACCTTGGAATGGCCAACTATTAATCAAAATAAAATACACGGTGTACAAAAATGCTACTTTCTGGAATATCTGGCCTGTCTGTATTCATCTTTGCTTACTTTTTATTGATTTGGAGAATTTCGAAAATGTAATTCACACATCAGTGGATTCCTAAAATGATCTAAAAAAATTCTATTATATCAAAATTTATCTTAAAAATTAAAAAATTATAGTAATTATTTTCTCACTGATTTATAGAATTCAGTTCTCAGATTGCATTTTTCAATGCCACAAAAATAAAAATCAAAGGAAACTACAGGAACATTCTTATGAAAGTGTTATAAAGGACTGAAAAAAGGAGCTAAGTAAGAGCAATAAGCAAACATCTATTAACCACAAGAAATACTGAAATTAACAATAAAGGTTTAACATGCTCATAAAACTGCTCGTACCCATCATCAAAGAAACTTCTCTTTGTAACAGCTGGAGACCATTACAGAAAACCATATGATCAAAAATGCGGAGAATAAGAAGAGATAGTGTTGTGCCCAGTGCCTAATGACACAGCTACAGCACGGTTCCTCCGCCTAAGGCTCAGGAATCATCACAAACACAGAGATTTAAAGATACAGAAGAACAGGAAGTTCTCTGTGGAATCGTGTCTCCCAGGAAAACCAGAGAGGTTATCCCCATGAAGTCACATCAACATGGACGCCTAAACAAGACCTGAACAATTGGGACACCAAATGACATGTTAATATGAACAAATGACATGTTAACATGAATCTCAACCCTAGCCAAAGAACTAAGGGAAACTAGGGAATGCAGAGAACAGAAGAAGTGGTCTTCTTTAGGGGAGAGCCTCCCAATTGGCTATCCAATAGTCAGTCATGAGATTGCATACATATAGGTAATAGTATATGGACTGAATAGGTTGTGCTCATAGATTTTGGTATACATACCTAATATGTATATGTCTATATATTGATAATATATATCTCACATTGTTTGTATATGATATATTAATCTAAAAAATGGAAAAAAATAATATTATATAAAAATAAAATAAATCACTCAGACCAAACAAATAGACCTACTGAAAAAAAGGGCAAAGGTCATTTGTGTGTAATTTCGTAGACTACTGGCAAAGCTGCCCATTCTCTATGCAGTTAATGAAGAATTATACATTTTAAGAGATGATCATAAACCAACAACTCAGCACTCTACACGGATTTTAAAAAAACCTGATTTTAATATAAATTTGAACCTTTAAAGTAGTTTAAAACTGAAAGTCTCTTAATTCGCAACAGATGGAAATTAGTAAAGCAAGGAGCATATCATTTATACCACCTTTACTACTAAATTCATTGGTAGAAAAATGTTTCTTCTGGTATAGGAAGTTCACATTATAAGATGAACAAGAAACAATAGGAGCAAAGAGTGATCATTCGATTCTCAATGAATTCCTGGAAGTAGGCATGACTCAATGGCTGTGTACACAGAAAGGATCATTTGGACATCATGTGCCTCTTGATGCTATAACAACCTCAGCTGTGAGTTTTCTGTTGTGGGCGGAGGAGTGAAGAGTCCTGATTTGGCACAGACATTCAGATTCAACTGCCAATTTAAAAGACGTGGATTACTTATTAATCCAGACTTGGAGCATGCCAAATGACTACAGACGATTCAATGGCAAAGTCCAGACCACAATGCAAACAACTTACTTTTTCTAGTAATTAAGTTGAGAAGAGGAAAAAAAAATAGGGGTAAAGTACTTACAAGTTAACAGAAATGTAAGAAATAAAGCAATGTATTACAAGGTGAGTTCTACTGGATCCAGACTCAATGAAAAAACTAGAAAAATAAATATTTTATAATTATTACATATTGAAAAGGTAAAAACTAAGCTATATCATATTTGATAATATAAACAATTATTATTTAGGTATCATTTTAATGCCAAAATATTATAATCTAAATGTTTTAGATATTTATTTTATTTTTAAATATTGTATTCCTTTGTGGGTATATGCGTGTGCATTTGAGTGTAGATCTCCACAGAGACCAGATGAAGGTGCTGAATTTCTGGAACTAAAGTTTCAGACAGTTGTGAGCTACCCAATGTGGTCACTAGGAAGGAAATTCAAGTACATGCTTTTAACCAATGAAAAATCTCTCCATCACCCTATGTTTTTAATGTATAAATATGGTAGTTATATGAAGACAATTTTTAGTCATATACATGAAATATTATCAAATGAGATCATATGATACCCGAGTTTTGCTTCCAGTGTAGAGAAGGGTAGATACAGGAGAGATCTGGCAACTGGTTCATGATTTTTAAATCAGAATTGTGGGAACATGGGGATCCATCTTTCTGTTTGAAATATTTCATACTGAAAAATTAAACTTAGCAATAAAGATAATATATCATGGTTTTGTCTATTATGTAATTTATGCAAATACCACAGTATTGTGAGTTCTGCGTTGATGTGTTGAGATGTCATATTTCTTACGGACACAGTATATCATTCAAGTAATTTTCTCTGAAGCATGCCATCTTTGCTTCCTAAAGAAGAACCTTATACAAGGATGACATCACACCATAAATTAAGTCTATTGGCAAAGACTTTGAGCTCAGTTATCAACACACACTCAATGACCTCTTATCCATCTCATATACTTAGGTTATAATTGGCATATATAAAGAAAGATTCCTGACCTTTAACCTTAGATATGATAAAAATACTAAGATAACTCTCAAGATCATTACTCCTGTCATTACTTCTGTGCCATAGCCTTGACTTCACCTATCATAATGCAATTTTTTTCATGATCTCGCAGATGACTTGTTTGGGAACAAGCTAAAAACACTCACTTAACAGAGAATTACAGGAAATGACATAGAATTTAAGAGTTTCTGTGTTATAGTTGATGAAAATAAAAAAGATCAAGAAGTGCTTCTACAGAAAACAATACCAATTTTTTAATGCATTCTCTTTAAACATTTCCTATTGTCTCCTCTCTTTTTTCTCATGACAAGTCATGGATATTAGTGAAAACATTAAGGTCAGACAGGCACATGTCTTCTATAAACAGTGAGAGTGAGTACTAAGACATTAAACAGTGACCATTCACTTCTTTAATCGCTTACACAGGACCCCGTTCTCTTTTGTTCTTCTTTTCCAGTTTTACACATCACGTCAAAAACTCACTTGACTTTGAAGCTAACATTAACACCCCAAACCATAAGTTTACAGAGACAGTTTGCTCTTCCTCTTGATGTAGATGCTTTAGCTGATGGGTCATATAAGCAGCCCTGCTGCTTTGGGCAGTGTTTCAATCAGTGATTCTCAAACTGTAGGTTGCAACCTGTCTGAGGGTCAAAGACCCTTTTCACAGAGATTGCCAAAACCATTGTAAAACACAGATATTTACATTATAATTCATAATAGTCGTAAAAGTACAGTTATGATATAGCAACAAAAATAATTTTATTGGAAATCACCACAACATGGGGAACTGTATTAAAGGGTCACGGCTTTAGGGAGGTTGAGAACCACTGCTTCAGATGATCTCCTGAATGACGTCAAGAACTTAGAGCAGTGTGTTCATGCTCAAGTACAACCCGATGAACCTGTTATTTGAATGTGAAGTTGTTGTTGCTCTTTTATCACAGGAGCAAACCATAAGATGCCGGAGAAGTAGTGCTTATATATTTGTGCTTTAATAGTCATATCCTTGTTTTTAGACTTTTTTAAGAAACTTGAATTTGCAGAAAACCAAGCTAGAAACATTGTCACAGTCTATTGCTGCCAAGGAATTGGTATCTACAGAATATCAGTCATTGAATGGAATATTCTAGAGGCTATGACCTCATTACTGACTCATGCATATTAGGAAAGGGATCTCTATTTTTGATTTGTTTTTTTTTGTAAATCTTGCTATAAAAATTGGAAATTACAAAAAAAATCACACACAGAAATAAACAAGACCCAAAGTCTATACATGTCGGTGAATATCTATACAACTAGAATATTCTGAAGCTGTGGAGCTTCACATTGGATTTTACACCTTTACCCGTAAATACATTTAATGCACTTTTCCACCACCAAAATCAGAACAAAAAGCCTATGATAGAAGTAGAAAAGCAATTAGTTTCATATCTTCTTTCACAACTCATTTCCACCACCTGCATTCACTTTCTTCATCTTTTAATATGTAGTCTTTCTTGTTCTTTTTTCTGCAGGTTCTACTGAACCCATGTACATATTTGTTTGCATATATACATATATTACCGGCTATGCTCCACACGTGAGCAAGGACATATGAGTTCTTTTTTTTCTGAAGCTGTGGAGTATTCTGGAGGCTATGACCTCACTATTTTCTTACTCTTTCTTATCAGAAAGTGGAATATTTTCAAAATTTGCTTTAAAAAGTATTTTAAATTTATTTTTAACATTTCATATAGTATATATTTATTTTGATTGTATTCACCTCCATTAACCTCTCTTATTCATCTCTCATCCCTGCTAATTACCCCATTCTCAATCAGTCCTTCTGTTTTCATGTCATTTATTGATTTTTGTGCATAACCCACTGTGTTTAATTATGGTGCCTTGCATGTGGAACATGAGTGAGTTACCAGTGTCTATACCACAGAAACAAAAAGACTACTCACCACTAAGCAACCATTAAGAGTTAATAACTCTTCAAGAAGAGGTCAGTCCTCTTGAGGCCCTTTTGTCTATGATGAAATGTTGACAATCTCAGTCTTGTATAGGTCTTGTACAGGGAACTGAATTCATTCCAAGTTTAGGAGAGCATCAGCCACATCGAGTCCAGAAGACATCATTTCGTGGCGTTCATTCACTTTCTTTGCCTCTTATACTCTTTGCACACCTTCTTCTGAGATGTTCCCGGAGCCAAGTAGGGAATGATACATATAATCTCAGAATAAAGGGCACGTTAGTGGGCTATGACCAAAAGCAAATTTCACTTACAGCCTTTATTTTAATGGCTGGTTTCACTGCCTCAAATATTTCCATATACTAGAGATTTAGTGATTAAGGACTGAGCCTCCAAGTAAAGGAAAAGAACATGTAGACTGATTTGTGTATTTGCCAGAAAGTAATTGTTTATTATGTATCAGTTTCATAATGCTCAATATCTTCATTACAGAATTCCATTACAATATGCGAGTGAATACTTGTTTTGCAAAGTGGTTATAAATTCATTTACCCCATTATAAGACGAATCCACAATCATTGCAAATATCTTTAAAGACATGTTGATGAGGAATGAGAGTCATCATAATCTCATGTTGAGAATATAATTTCTGCTCATGGTTGGCTATATATTTTCCCAAATTTTAAAAAGATATGTATTTATCCTTACGAAAATGTGATCATATTATATTACATGCGTTACTTTTTCATGACCCAAGTTTTACTCAGAAACTCACTCTCTATGCCCCCTCTTGCAGTTCAGAATGTACATCCATACATCTAGAACTTAAAGATATTGAATACTTTCCAGCCAGAGATTTCTGTTTAGGGGTAAAAGGTAGCAAAGGATTATCTAAAGAGTATTAGAAACATCTGATTTATGTATGTTTCACAAGGAAAGATGTTTTCCATATGGTTAGGAATCATATTCCTGAATTATGTCTTATAATTTCAAGTCCGCATCCACATTTTGTGTGAAAACATTTCATTGCCTCTCTGGTTACTGACAATTATGCATGTGTATTGGTTAGCAGTTAATTAATACAAAGGTTCCTTTATACGGGGAGAGAGAGAGAGAGAGAGAGAGAGAGAGAGAGAGAGAGAGAGAGAGAGAGAGACTCTGTGTGTTGCCAAGGGAGGTTTAGACTAGGGAGTGGGTGAGAGGAAACTGAGGTAGAAGCTGATCTAAATTTAAGATGCAGTTTGTTGGTCTGAACATTGCAGCTCAATGTTGACTGCTAAAACATACATACAAACAACATTACACAGACTGAGTAGGCTTTATTTAGGAATATGTATATACACATTTATACATATATATTGTGACAACAACTAATAAAAAAAGAGCCTATAGGTATGAACAAGAATAAGGAGGGATGTATGGAAGGCTTTGAAGGGTGGAAGTAGAGAGAGTAATTGATGTAATAATATAATAATCTCAAAAATAAAGGAAATACTGTATAAAAAGACAGTTGTGTTTCAACTGTGTTTTCTTACCTCAGATGAGTCTTACTAGGAATTTGTAAATCTAATTTCTTTCCCTGTTATGTCATCAACTATAGTCAGTAATCTTTTGTCACATGATCACAGCACAAAAATACAATGTCTATAAGTAAAATGTATTAAGGATTTACCTAGTCAGTAAAATGTCTTCAACAGTGGAGGAATTCAAAGTTGGACAAGTGCCTTTGAACGGTACATATATAATTACTCAGAGCCATGGTGGGAACTCATCTATCTTCCTATAGATAGGAAACAGCTAACAAGTTTTGTAGACAACCTAGCCAGATAATTAATGCCTTATTTTCTGTATTCTGATAATTTGGCATTGGATTCTTTGCTGTCCTAGAAGCAGTGTTTTGGGGAGAGTTTGCATTTTCAAGAGTAGAGTACTGTCCTATCAACATTGTTTTCAATTACAAACTGAGTGAAAAAAAAATCAGTTACAAACTGAGCAAAACAGAATTTAAATTCTTTTTTTTCATTAGGAGTTATTTTATTGATACATTTTTGTTAGTTTTTTTTTATTGGAAAAAAAAAGAAATTTCTGCCTCCTCCCCGCCTCCCATTTCCCTCCCACTCCTCCCTCTCCTCCTCCCCTCCCCCACTCCTTCCCCTCCCTCTCCAGCCTGAAGAGCAGTCAGGGTTCCCTGTGGAAAGTCCAAAGTCCTCCCCCCTCGATCCTGGTCTAGGAAGGTGAACATCCAAACTGGATAGGCTCCCACAAAGCCAGAACATGAAGTAGGATCAAAACCCGGTGCCATGGTCCTTGGCTTCTCAGCAGCCCTCATTGTCCACCAAATTCAGAGATTCCGGTTTTATCCCATGCTTTTTCAGTCAGAGTCCAGCTGGCCTTGGTGAGCTCCCAAAGAATCAGCCCCACTGTCTCCACGGGTGGGCGCACCCCTTGTGGTCCTGACTTCTTTGCTCATATTCTCCCTCCTTCTGCTCCTCATTGGGACATTGGGAGCTCAGTCCAGTGCTCTGTTGAAATTGGGGGGCCGGGGTTTGCGTCCCCAACACCCCAGTCACCTGGCTAGCTTATGCCCGAAATAACACCACACAGACTGTATTCATTTAAACACTGCTTGACCCATTATTTCTAGTCTCTTCTTGGCTAACTCTCGCACCTGGACTAGCCCATTTCTTATAAAGTGTGTTGCACTCCAAGGTGCGCTTACCGGGAAGATTCTAGCCTACATCCATCTTGAGTCGGAGCTTCATCGCCAGTGTGTCTCAGAGAGCTGGGCCATCCTGTCCGCCCGCTAGACAGGAGCGTCTTGCTTCTCTGAGCGGAGCTGCGTGTTCTGAGCTCACTTCCTCTTCCTGTCCGTATACTATTCTGTTTACTCCTCCCACCTATGTTTTAACCTATTAGGGCCGGCCAAGCAGTTTCTTTATTTTAACCAATGAAATCAACAGATGCATATATGACACTTCCACATCAGTGCTCCACTGTGGGTCTCTGTCTCTATCTCCATCCATCGCCAGATGAAGTTTCTATGGTGATATGCAAGATATTCATCAGTATGGCTATAGGATAGAGTCATTTCAGGTTCCCTGTCCACAGCTGCCCCAGGAACTAACTGGGGACATCGCCCTGGGCACCTGGGAGCCCCTCTAGATCCAAGTCTCTTGCCAACCCTAAGATGGCTCCCTTAATTAAGATGTGTGCTTCTCTGCTCCCCTAACCAACCTTCCTTTATCCCAATCATCCCATTTCCCCAAGTTCCCCCCACCCTTCCCTTCTCACATTTCTCTCCCCTTCTCCCCCTTACCCCCCTCCCACCACACCCCCAAGATCCCAAATTTTTGCCCTGCAATCTGGTCTACTTCCCATAACCCAGAGGATAGCTATATGCTTTTCTTTGGGTTCACCTTCTTAATTAGTTTCTTTAGGGTATCAAATTATAGACTCACTGACCTTTATTTATCTCTAGAAACCAATTATGAGTGAGTACATCCCATGTTCATCCTTTTGGGTCTGGGTTACCTCACTCAGGATAGTGTTTTCTATTTCCATGCATTTGCATGCAAAATTCGCGAAGTCATTGTTTTTTACCGCTGAGTAGTATTCTAATGAATATATATTCCATACTTTCTTCATCCATTCTTCCATTGAAGGGCATCTAGGTTGTTTCCAGGTTCTGGCTATTACAAATAATGCTGCAATGAACATAGTTGAACAAATGTCCTTGTCATATGATCGGGCATCTCGTGGGTATATTCCCAAGAGTGGCATTGCTGGGTCCATGGGTATGTTGATCCCAATTTTCCTGAGAAACCGCCACACTGCTTTCCAAAGTGGTTGCACAAGTTTGCATTCCTGATGTGGGAGTGTCCTATATCAATCTGTTGATTTCATTGGTTAAAATAAAGAAACTGCCTGAGCCCATTGATAGGCCAACCCTTAGGTGGGTGGAGTAGACAGAAGAGGATTCTGGGAAAGAGAAGCTGAGTCAGGAGTTGCCATGATGTTCCCACTCCAGAGAGACGCAGGCTAGAATCTCCCCGGTAAGCACACCATGGGGTGCTACACAGATTATCAGAAATGGGCTAGTCCAGGTGCAAGAGCTAGCCAATAAGAGGCTGGAACTGATGGGCCAGGCAGTGATTAAATGAATACAGTTTCTGTGTAATTATTTCGAGGCATAAGTTAAGCCATGCGGGCGGCCGGGTGCGGGGGAGAGGGGGTGGGGTGGGGGGACCCAGTCCCTGCCGCTCCTCTTTCAACAAATTGGTGCCCAACGTGGGGCTAAATCCACTTAAAAACCTGAGAGAGTTTAATTCTAAACAGAGAAAAACAGAGTTTAACACAGAGTTTTGTTCTTTGTTGCTGGCGTGCGTGCCGTAGAGAAAAAAAAAAGCTGCGTCATTTTAAAATGCGGCTTCCTGGGGCTGTGCTGCCAGCGTGAACTCTGGTTTCAAAGCATTTCAAAATGCCGCATACTCAGTCTCAAACTGCTGAGTGCGGCTCCAATGTGGACCTGCTGTGTGCCTGGAACTGTGCTCAGCTCAGGCGCACCAAATAGATCTGAGGCAGGAGCGGCTCAGCTCCGCCATACTAAACTGTGTGGTCTCAGGCAGTAACTACCGTAATTACCGTAATGACAGCACACTTAAGGTTTCTACTGGGCAGAATGCAGGCGGTACCGTATTAACTGTACAAGAAGCAACTTAACTTTTTAAGAACTGCTTAACATTTTAAGAAATGCTCCTGGATAGTAAAAAAATTACAGATTCACAATAAAACAGATTCAGACAGACCACTAATGTTGGATAATGTACGTGGGTTTGAGAGAGAAAAAAATATATATATAGAGAGAATAAAGTTAATGCCTTTAAAATTAAAAAGGTAAAGTCTTTAAAGAGACAGAGTACAGATAGTTAAGAGAGTAAAAGAAATAAAGAAAAATAAGCCACGTAAAAATGGAAAATTCACAGAGAGTCTGGATTATGTACATTGTGTTTTCTTTAAAATTTTTGACTGTAAAGGAGCTAAGTACAGAGAGTCATTTCATTACATGGGCTGCCAAGCTAAACCAGAATGGATATAAAGGTATTACGATTTCAAAATTTGGGTCTAAGGATATGATGCTTTGGAGAGGGTCTTCTTTTGTTTTCACAGAGGACCAGACCCTATGGATTTCATCTATTCTGATATGGTATGATAGACCACGTCCTCCTGAAAGGTTGCTGTGAACACCCTCAAAAAATTACTTCACTCAACTGCCAACTGAGATGACCCTGGCACACAGGTTATACCATGAAAGACCCAATTAACGACGCCCCCATTCAGCAGGAAGCAGTTTGGAGAGAAAAAACTGCGCCCATGTTCCCAAATATTGTTTATAAATGTTCTTTTACATTTAAAGGGGGATATGATATAGATATGAATAATTTGCATTGGTGTGGATTTTAAGGTCAATTTTGTTATATGTATATGTATTTCTGATCTTGATTAAGGTATGATGATTATGTAGTTCATTTTTAAAATGTAATGTATAAATAATAGTCAAGCTTGTAGTCATGTTAGATTTTCTAGATATATAGAGATATATTTCAGATAGACATTCTTCATATCTTTCGAAGATTATAGAATATAGCATTCTAAATGTTTTAATAACTGAGGACTTTTCATGACAATGAGACACTCTGCTCCTGGCAGCACCAATCTACTTCAAGAAAAAGATGGGCATCGAAGAGGATCCTTATGGAGTTTGATAGCCATTTGGGCAAGAAACTGCTCTTGCCTGGACTATTGCATAAACTGGACACAGAGAACCTGCAGAGAGAGGACTGATGAACTTGCCTAAAGGTGAGATGATCTTTCGGGGTTCCTGATTCATGAAAGAGTCTACAAGACATTCTTCAGGACAAGCAGATAGTGACTGCCTTTGAAATTTCCTGCTTTGTGGAATGTCTGCTGGAAACTATGGGCCTGTAGGCCGAAGATGGATGCCCCAATGGTACAGAGGAACTTTGGGTGACTGTCCAGGCAGCGAGATGTCCCTGTCATTTCTAGAGTTTTCTTATTTCTTGTTTAGTATTATATCCTTCTGGAGTCTTTGATAGAGTTGAAGAATGAATAGATAATTGTAGTTTTCCTTAGTTATGATAAAAGATAAAAAGATATAAATATTGTAACTGTAATTCTTACTTGATAACTGTTTTGCTATATGTAATTTTACTATGTTAAAATGAAAGCCTTCCTTTTTGTTTAAACAGAAAAAGGGGAAGTGATGTGGGAGTGTCCTATATCAATCTGTTGATTTCATTGGTTAAAATAAAGAAACTGCCTGAGCCCATTGATAGGCCAACCCTTAGGTGGGTGGAGTAGACAGAAGAGGATTCTGGGAAAGAGAAGCTGAGTCAGGAGTCGCCATGATGTTCCCACTCCAGAGAGACGCAGGCTAGAATCTCCCCGGTAAGCACACCATGGGGTGCTACACAGATTATCAGAAATGGGCTAGTCCAGGTGCAAGAGCTAGCCAATAAGAGGCTGGAATTGATGGGCCAGGCAGTGATTAAATGAATACAGTTTCTGTGTAATTATTTCGAGGCATAAGTTAAGCCATGCGGGCGGCCGGGTTGGGGGGGGTGTGGAGGGGGTGGGGGACCCAGTCCCTGCCGCTCCTCTTTCAACACATTCCCACCAGCAATGGATGAGGGTGCCCCTTTCTCCACAGCCTCTACAGCAAAGGCTATCATTGGTGTTTTTGATTTTAGCCATTCTGACAGGTGTAAGGTGATATCTCAATGTTGTTTTGATTTGCATTTCCCTGATTGCTAAGGAGGCTGAGCATGACCTTAAGTGCCTTTTGGCCATTTGAACTTCTTCTGTTGAGAATTCTCTCTTCAGATCAGTGCCCCATTTTTTAATTGGGTTAATTAGCATTTTAAAGTCTAGTTTCTTGAGTTCTTTATATATTTTGGAGATCAGACCTTTGTCTGTTGAGGGGTTGGTGAAGATCTTCTCCCAGTCAGTGGGTTCCCTTTTTGTCTTAGTGACAGTGTCTTTTGCTTTACAGAAGCTTCTCAGTTTCAGTAGGTCCCATTTATTCAACGTTGCCCTTAATGACTGTGCTGCTGCGGTTATACCTAGGAAGCGATCGCCTGTGCCCATCTGTTGTAGGGTACTTCCCACTTTCTCTTCTATCAGGTTCAGTGTATTCAGGTTGATATTGAGGTCTTTGATCCATTTGGACTTGAGTTTCGTGCATGGTGATAGATATGGGTCTATTTTCATTCTTCTACAGGTTGACATCCAGTTGTGCCAGCACCATTTGTTGAAGATGCTTTCTTTCTTCCATTGTATACTTTTAGCACCTTTATCGAAAATGAGGTGTTCATAGGTTTGTGGGTTAAAATCTGGGTCTTCTATATGATTCCATTGGTCGCAGAGAGGGAAATCAGAGAAGCATCACCTTTCACAATAGCCACAAACAGCATAAAATATCTCGGGGTAACTCTAACCAAAGAAGTGAAGGATCTATTTGACAAGAACTTTAAAGCATTGAAGCAAGAAATTGAAGAGGATACCAGAAAATGGAAGGATCTCCCTTGCTCTTGGATTGGGAGGATCAACATAGTAAAAATGGCAATCCTACCAAAGGCAATTTATAGATTCAATGCAATCCCCATCAAGATCCCATCAAAATTCTTCACTGATCTTGAAAGGACAATAATCAACTTTATATGGAATAACAAAAAACCCAGGATAGCCAAAACAATCTTGTACAATAAAGGAACTTCTGGAGGCATTACCATCCCTGACTTTAAACTCTATTACAGAGCTACAGTAATGAAAACAGGGTGGTATTGGCAGAATTTAAATTCTTAATGACCTTTTTATCAGGCTACCTCTGCATGCTTGGGACACCATATCTGTTATGTTTTTCTTAGCTTTTACATTGATGTGAACTACAGGAAGTTTCTTTTCTTATATGTGTAAAGTGGCCAAATAGTGATAATTTTTTATTCAACCTAATAGTGAAATAACGAGGTTTTTCCTCGGCAAAGTACTCACTCCTTTCTGTGAAAATCAGAGCTGGAGCAGGAAGGCCTTAATTATCAAAGATAAGCTCTTTACATACTCATATTTTAATTTCCCATTTAAATTTCAGGCTGGAAACTACATTACATATGTAATTGCCACTGTCATATTCTCATAGAAAGAGTGGCTCTTGGGCTCATAAATAGAAGAGAAAGCAAAGAGAGTTGGTTAACACTTCATGCTAAAAACCTTATAGCTAAGAAGATTGAAAGTTATGCTCTTATTTTTGGGTGATTTAAAGCTCTGGCATTATTATTTATTTTCACAATCTCTAATTTCAAAATTACTGAACTCTCTAGTAGTATCTATGAATGGCCATATAACATTATTTTTACACCTTCCACTAACATTTACAGATAGTGAATTTCATAGTGGCTATAAGAAAACAACAACCTTTAAGTGACTGTACTTTCCTCAATATTTTCTCCCTGCAGTTACATTTTAACACAGCAGCTTTTGCAAAACGGATAGAGCAGCTGGTAAATACAGATTATATTAGTAAAGATCTGTGCCTTCTCAGAGGGAAGGGAATTGATTGAAGTGAGAAAGAATTTCTGTGGTGTTTACCTTAAGGCTAACATTAGAACAAATCTCCCAGGACATCTGTGTGCCTCCACAAACTCTTCTGCTTTTGCTTCTAGCCTTTGGTGTCAACAAAATACCCTACTTTTATATGCAGCTAACCCTGCTTTTTCCTCCTGACATTTTGGTAGCTGTAGAACACTAATTCCATATGGTCTTCTATCCATGGTGAGCAATAGAGTAGATGACCCTGGAGATTCACCTTGGATGGTTCTTCAGGAAACTGTCTCACTTGAGTTATTCTCATGGTCAGTTCCTAAGTACCATATTACAATTTGCATACTTTGGATTTTCCTATGAGAAAAAAGCATATTTTCTAGTTGCCTGTAAATCTAAAATCTCAAGTCAGCCATGGAAGCAATATGGCTTTGACCATAGTGATAGTTCCACGATTTATACTTCATGGTCAGGAAGGTAATAACCTGACCAGATGTTGCCAAGAACTTACTTGATTGTGTCTTATCTACTTATTTATTAAAATGGCCACAGAGTTAGCCTGCAGGTTTATTTCCATTGGCAGAGGTAATGAAGTAATGCCCCAGTGCTTTGTAATGCCAGGGCCTAGGCAGATCTCCTGCACATTCCAGCTTTTGCTTCCCCATCTTGTTGGCCAGATGTTTGCTGTGTTTCAAACGTATTGGTTTTTTCTTGCCTTTTATAGTGTCCCTGTTGCTTTGTGATGTCTCTAGTTTTTAATATCACAATTTTTTTCAAACGTCCAAAGTTGCTGCTCTGATTTCTCAGGTGTTTAAACATATCTCAGGATATCACATGCCAAGAAACAGCTTATTGAAGAAACGAGAGCCCTGAAGATATTTTCTTTATCTTTTATTTCAAAAATTACACCTTACTTTATGACTATTAGTATAAATTCAGTTGCTAGGAAGTTTTCAATCTCATTTTCGCCATTTAAAAAAATCCATTGTGAATTCTACATAATGCATTTTTGTTATATTTATCCACCACTTCTTTCCAACTTCTCACCTAGTCTTAAAACAAACATGACTCAACAGGTCCAATTTGTGCCACCAATATACTACTGAGTGTGGGCCACCAACTAGAGTAGCTCAACCCACCAAGGACCACACTCTGGAAGAAAACTGCCTCTCAGCTGTTAATTGGTTCCATGAGCTCCTTCCCATTCCATGCTAAAAGATGTTTAGAAAAAGCCATATGGAAAACTTCAGATAAAAAAGTTTAATTGTAGTTACTCTTCAGATGGGATTATACTCATCTCATCCCAGAAGCCATAGATTATGATTTTAAAAAAAAAGGCAGAGTGCAAGTCTGATATTAGCATAATGGAACCAAATAGAAAGGCCGATATTAATCCATACACCTTTAAACACCTGATTTTTGACAAAGAAGCAAAAATATGGAATAAAGAAGGCATATTTAACAAATGGTACTGGCATAACTGGATATCAACATGTAGAAGAATGAAAATAGATCCAAATATATCACTATGCCCAAAACTCAAGTCCAAATGGTTCAAATACCTTATAGAAGAAAAAGTGGGAAGTACACTTGAATGCATTGGCACAGGAGACCACATTCTAAATATAATCACAGCAGCACAGACACTATGAGTAACAATTAATAAATGGGACCTCCTGAAACTGAAAAGCATCTGTAAAGCAAAGGACACGATCAACAAGACAAAAATAACAGCCTGCAGAATGGGAAAAGATCTCCACAAACCCCACATCAGTCTCATCTCCAAAATATACAAAGAACTCAAGAAATTGGTCATCAAAAGAACACGTAATCCAATAAAAATGGAGTATAGACCTAAACAGAAAACTCTTAACAGATGAATCTAAAATGGCTTAAGGAAATGTTCAACATCCTTAGTCATCAGAGAAATGTAAATCAAAACAACTCAGATTCCATCTTATACCTGTAAGAATGGCCAAGATCAAAAACACTGATGACAACTTATACTGGAGAGGTTGTGAAGAAAAGGGAACACTCCTGCATTCCTGGTGGGAATGCAAACTGGTACAACCCCTTTGGATGTCAGTGTGGCAATTTCTCAGAAAATTAGGAAACAACCTTCCTCAAGACTCAGTAATACCACTTTTGGGTATGTAACCAAAGGATGCTCAGTCGTGCCACAAGGACATGTGCTCCACTATGTTTATAGCAGCATTGTTTGTCATAGCCTGTTGCGGGAGGTCTTTCCGCCCCTCCAACCAATAGCTGCTGAGATACCAGCCCATTGGGGCGTGGTTTCTCTCCCTTCAAAAAGCTTCTACTTCCTCTGCTTGCTCTTTTCACTTCCTGCTCCGCCAGAGACTGGACTCCCTTCCTGGTTGCGCAGAGGGCTTTTGTCTGGGACGGTGATTTGTAAGTTTTTTCCTCTTTAAATAAATACTATCTTATTAATAATAATTCCAAACTGGTGTGGCATTGTTCGTGGCTTACGCCTTCACCTGGTGCCCAACGTGGGGCTTTTAGGACCCCCCCCCCCACCATCGAAGAGGATCCTTATGAAATTGGATAGCCATTTGGGCAAGAAACTGCTCTTGCCTGGACTGATGCATAAACTGGACACAAAGAACCCGCAGAGAGAGGACTGCTGAACTTGCCTAAAGGTGAGATGGTCTTTCGGGGTTCCTGATTCATGAAAGAGTCTACAAGACATTCTGCAGGACACAGCAGAAGCTGACTGAACTGTCTTTAAAATTTCCTGCTTCATGAAAATGTCCTGGATACTATGGGCCTGAAGCCCGAAGATGGATGCCCCAACGGCACAAAGGAACTTTGGGTGACTGTCCAGGCAGCGAGATGTCTCTGTGATTTGTTGAATGTTTTGGAAGTTGTTTTACTGAACTTCCTAATTACCCAGGTAACATTATTTCCCTTCTCAGATCTTCGATGGGGTTGAAGACTATATAACTGTAGTTACTTTTCTCTCATGACTTGGCCAAGTTATTTATTATACAAGTCCTAAGCTAGTTAGAATAGGATATTTGTACTTATTGTATATAATTTCGTAGTAGGTTTAGAACTCTCTTACTTAAACAAAAGGGGGAGGTGTTGCGGGAGGTCTTTCTGCCCCTCCAACAAATAGCTGCTGAGATACCAGCCCATTGGGGCGTGGTTTCTCTCCCTTCAAAAAGCTGCTACTTCCTCCGCTCGCTCTCTTCACTTCCTGCTCTACCGGAGACTGGACTCCCTTCCTGGTTGCGCAGAGGGCTGTTGTCTGGGACGGTGATTTGTAATATTTTTCCTCTTTAAATAAATACTATCTTATTAATAATAATTCCAAACTGGTGTGGCATTGTTCGTGGCTTACGCCTTCAATAGCCAGAACCTGGAAGCAACCTAAATGCCCCTCAACCAAAGAATGGATAAGAAAAATGTGGTACATTTACACAATGGAGTACTACACAGCAGAAAAAAAAACACATCTTGAATTTTTCAGGCAAATGGATGGAGCTAGAAAACATCATTTTGAGTGAGAAAACCCAGACCCAGAAAGACGATTATCACATGTACTCACTCATAAGTGTTTTTTAACCATAAAGCAAAGAAAATCAGCCCACAAATCACAATCCCAGAGAACCTAGACAACAATGAGGACCCTAAGAGAGACATACATAGATCTAATCTACATGGGAAGTAGAAAAAGACAAGATCTTCTGAGTAAATTGGGAGCACAGGTACTTTTGAAGAGAGTTGAAGGGTGAGGGGAGAGGCATGGAGGGGAACAGAGAAATATGTAGAGCTTAATAAAAATCAATAAAATTGAATTTAATTTAAAAAAATAAGGGAAGAAGGGAGTGATTGATCTCCCAGATAAACTGTCCCAATTCCTAGGCCCTAAGACCTAGGGAGCATTCTCTGCCCTTTCCCTTCTCATCTCAGCTCCAGAAGCCAGACAACAGGTGAAAGTCCTGCTGACAGGATTCTTCAACATCCCCATCAATTGGGCAGTATAACCTACAAGTCCCATTCTGCCACCCAAACTCAATGAATCCTTCACCCTCCCCCTGGCTAAACATCCCTCACAAGATCAGCAGCTCTTAGTGACATAAGGACTGCCTGCACCAATTAGAGGAAGAGATGGGTAGATGGACAATACATGCAACCTAAAGAGCTATATGGCATCTAGAACATAGTGGGTCTATGACAGCAAGACCTGAACATCTCAGTGCAGATGAAGCAAAAGAAAGTGACCTTAAAATAACTTTATGCAGATGATAGAGGCCCTTAAGAAGGAAATGAGTAATTCCCTTAAAGAAATCTAGGAAAGTGAAAAAAAATGGGAAAAAAAAATCCATAAATTCTTTAAGGAAAGTCAAGAAAGGCATGAAAAAAAAATCAAGTAGGTGAGAGAAACAGTTCAAGACTTGAAAATCGAAATAGAGGCAATAAAGAAAACACAAACAAAGGAAATTCTGGGAATGTAAAATCTGGGCAAATAAGCAAAAACTACAGTTGAAAGAATAGCCAACATAATGCAAGGGCTGGAAAAGAGAATCTCAGGATTGAAGATCTGGTAGAGGAAATAATTCATTGGTCAAAGAAAATGTTAACTTCAGAAATTCTTAACACAAAACGTACAGAAAATCTGGGACACTGTAAAAAGACCAAACCTAAGAATAAGAGGGATAGAAGAAGGAGAAAAAAAATTCCACCTCAAAGGCACAGAAAATATATTCAACAAAATCATAGAATTAAACTTTCCCAGCCTAAAGAAAGACATGCTGATGAAGATACAAGAAGCTTACAGACCACCAAATAGACTGGACCAAAAAATGTAGTGCCCTCTCCACATAATAATCAAAACACTAAGTATACAGAATAAAGAAAGACTATTAAGATCTTCAAAGGAAAAAGGTCAAGTAACATATAAAGGCAAATCTATCAGAATAACACGCAACTTCTCAATGGAGGCCATGAAAGGTCCTGATCAGACATTTTTCACTAAGAAATCGTGATTGCCAACCTAGATAACTACTCAGCAAAACATTCAATGAACATAGACAGAGAAAGCAAGGTATTCTATGACAAAACCAGATTTAAACACTACTTATCCACAAGTCCAGCCCTATAGAAAGTAGTTGAAGGAAAATTCCAACCCAAGGAGTTAGCTAAACCCACGAAAACATAGGAAATGAATAATCCCACCCCAGCAAATCCCAAAGAAGGGAAACATACACACATTACCGCCGAAAAATAACAGGAACTAACAATCATTGGTCATTAAGATCTCTTAATATCAATGAACACTATTCACCTCTGAAAAGACACATGCTAAGAGAATGGATACAAAAAAAGAGAAACATTACTAAAGCTTAAGTCACACATCAAACCCCACACTAATATCGGGAGACTTTAACACCTTACTCTCACCAATGGACAAGTCTGCCAGACAGAAAATAGCAGAGAAATAAAGAAACTAACAAATGTTATGACTCTATTGGACTCAGCAGACATCTACAGAACACTCCACCCAACCACAAAAGAATATACTTTCTTCTTAGCACTCCATGGCACATTCTCTGAAACTGACCACATACTTAGTCACAAAAAAAATCTTAACACATATAAAAAATTGAATCATTATTGAATTATCATGGGTTAAAGTTGGAATTCAACAACAACACAAAGAACAGAAAGTATATAAACTCATGGAAAGTAGGCAATTCTCATCTGAATTACTGCTGGGTCAAGGAAGAAATAAAGAAATTAAAGACTTCCTAGATTTCAATGAAAATGAATGCAAAACATACCAAAACCTATGGGATCCCATGAAAACAGTGATAAGAGGGAAGTTCATAGTACGAAGTGCCTACATAAAGAATTTGAAGAAATTTTACACTAACAACTTAACAGCACACCTGAAAGCTGTGGTGATATTTCATTTGTAATTTAATAAACAAAGCTTGCCTGAAGGTCAGAAATTAAAACAGCTCCATAGGTCAGCCTTACAGACCAGGCAGTGTTGACACACACCTCCCTCTAATCCGTATAGCCACACTAGTTTGCCATAAGAACTGGGCAGTGTACAGCTTTAATCTCAGCCTTAGAGAGGAAGGTAAGATGGGAGGAGACAGCTCTCAGACACAGTTTCATTCTGAGATTTGGTTCTGGAGGCAGAATGGCCATTTCAGACTGAGGTAGAGGTAAGAGCCAGTGACGGTCTGTCTGTTTTGCCTTTCTGATTTTGAGGTTGAACCCCAATATCTGTCTCTGGGTTTTTATTAGTCATGCTACATAATGCTCTAGAAAAAAGGAAGCAAATTTACCCAGGAGGAGTAAACGACAGGAAATAATCAAACTAAAGGCTGAAATTAATAAAATAGAAACAAAAAGAACAATACAGAGAATCAATAAAACAAAAAGTCGGTTCTTTGAGAAAATCAACAAGATTGACAAACCCTTATCCAAACTAACCAAAAAGCAGAGAGAGAACATGCAAATTAACAAAATCAGAACTGAAGGGGGATAGAACAGCAGACACTGGGAAAATTCAGAGAATTATCAGGCCATACTTCAAAAATCTATACTCCACAAAACTGGAAAAATCTAAAAGAAATGGACAGTTTTCCGGATCGGTACCACATGCCAAAATTAAATTAAGACCAGATAAGCAATTTAAATATATCTATTACGCTTAAGGAAATAAAATCAGTCTTTAAATGTCTCCCACCTAAAGAAAAAGCCCAGGGCCAGATAGTTTTAGCACAGAATTCTTCCTTAATTTCAAAGAAGAACTAATACCAGTACTCCTCAAATTTTTATACACAATAGAAACAGAAGGAACATTGCCAAACTCTTTTTATGAGGCTATAGTTATCCTGATAACAAAACCACACAAAATGCAACAAAGAAAGAGAATTACAGATCAGTCTCCCTCATGAGCATTGATGTAAAAATACTCAATAAAATTCTGGCAAGCCAAATCCAAAAATGCATCAAAAAAAAAGAATTATCCACTATAACCAAGTAAGCTTCATCCCAGAGATGCAGGGGTGGTTCTTTCTAAGAAAATCTGTTCACATAACCCACCATATAAACACAATTAAAAAAAACACATGATCATCTCATTAGATGCTGAAAAGGCCTTTGACAAAATCCAGCCGCCCTTTGTAATAAAGGTCTTAGACAGATCAGGGATATAAGGAATGTGTCTAAACATAATACAGGCAATATACAGCAATTTGACAGTTAGCATCAAATTAAATCAAAAGAAATTCAAAGCAATCCCATTAAAATCAAGACAAAGCTTTCCACTCATTCCATATTTATTTAATATAATATTGGAAGTTCTACCTAGAGCAATAGAAAAACAAAAGGAGATCAAAGAAGCCAAACTTTCACTATTTGCAGATGATATGATAGTTTACATAAGAGACCCTAAAAATTCTACCAGGGAACTCATACAACTGATAAACACCTTCAATTATGTGGGCAGATATAAGATTAACTAAAAAAAAAAAAAAAAAACAAAAAAAAACAATTGAATGGGGGAGGTCCTTGGACTTCCCACAGGGCAGGGAACCCTGACTGCTCTTAGGACTGAAGAGGGAGGGGGAGAGGAGTGGGGGGAAGGGGAGAGAGGGAGGGAAATGGGAGGCTAGGAGGAGGCAGAAATTTTTTCCAACAAAAAAATAGTCCTCTTACATATAAATTATAGATGAGCTAAGAAAGAAATCAAAGAAACATCACCCTTTACAATATCCACAAAAGTTAGACTTCTATTATAGATGCATCTGTTAGGGATGAGCACCCCATAACCATTTTGCATTTTGACCATTTGTGGTTTTCAATGCTTTCTTGACTTATGACCACTTGATACTTTTGAGTAATTACTTTTGGGGACTGCGTGCTTTTCCCCATGTTTGTTTGTTATTTGTTTCTTTGTTTGTTTCACCAGGGTAAATCTCATTGTGTTCCTATCTGTTTTTATTTAGAAGCATTTGTGGGTAATTCACATCATCCTTTTTTCTATTCCAGCTTTGACAACTGCCAAAATGGAGTCCTCAGTTGCCATGGCTTTTGTGAAGTTCATTTTCTATTTTGCATTCATAGCGAAGTCTGTTCTCCAGTTCTCTTTGCTCCTGGAACATATTGCCTACACGTCTCTCTTATCACCTCCAAGGCAAGCTTCCATGATTGTTGTGTTCATTTTCCCTAGCAGACCATAAGTGTCTTTAAGGCAGAGAATATGAAATTTTTATTTCCCGCAGTGACTAGCAGGAACACATCAGGAAGTCAGTCAGTATGGTGTGAGTTACATTACTGAATAAAACTAATATTGCTGTTGAAACTAACACAGGTTTTATGTTTTCTTCTCTTTAATTAATGTCTTCCAATTAAAGGTTCCCACTTGGACTTATGTAAATTAGATTTAAATTAGCATTGTTTTTATAGTTTGAGATGCTGCATTGTATCTTTTAGAGTCCAGGCATACAATAAGGGTCACATTTGTTCCAATCAGAACATGAAACACAACAAGGAGCTGATTTTTTTAAATAAGGTAATTGGATGTTTCTCTCCTGGTGTTTAAGATTCTGACTGTGTCTGTTCCGAGAGATCTAAATGCTTACTCTTAGATTCTTCTAATTATTACATAAAACAGTGCAAGCACATGAGCATTGCATGAGCCTTCTGCCTTGTTTTGCCAGAGATCCCAGACCAATGGCACGGGTCTTCAAGCCTTTACAGTTTTCTGCTAGCTTTTTACGATAATGTACTCTACTCCAAGTTCAACAGATTTCTGATTTCAAAAGCAGATCAATTGCATGGTAAAAGACTTAAAGACATAAAAGCATAATTAATGAATGTATAACCAATAACGTATATTCTATGATTTTTCTTATAAATGTTCTAGAACAGCTTTTAATTTCTCAATACAAATTTGTTTCATAATTGTACATTTTTAGCTAAGATGCATATTCTAAGAAATTATTCTAGAATATTATTGCCAATATTTACTTATTATTCTGTTATTTGACAGATCACATTCTGGATAAGAACTAAGATATCATATATTCACAAATAATGCTGTATATTGCATGGATAATAAATAATAATAAAACTGTTACTTGAAGGAAGTACATTGGGTTTGATGCCATCATATTTTATACAATAATTTAGACATAGAAAAACATGCATTGCACATTATGTCTTGTATGTGGAAGTTATGTTTCATATACATGTACCCCTCCATACACATACATGAACACTTATGACGTGAGAGGTAAACAGACTATTTGGAAAGAAGAGAAGAAGAAAAGAAACTAGAGGGGGCAGGGTACAGTATTGGGAGTCAATGTGGGAGGAAAAGGTATGATGAATAAAGATGTCACAAGGTTCGTTGTCTGTACAAAAGATATACACTGACAAACATTTAAAAATTGACATTCTATATTATAAGACTTTGAGCTACTTTCAAGCAAATTTTATGGTAAATTAATTTTCAAAATGAATAAATAGCTTTATATAGACAGAATGAACTTGGTTATTGCATAAACTGTGAGTTTTAAATTTCATAAGTTCTGTTGCTTTTGTTTTTGTTGTACTTCCAAAATCACTCAGTTGATCCCACCAGTAAGGTTGCCATATGGCAAAGCAGTTTTAGTGTCCAGAAACAATTCTCTTTTCCTAGAGCATCATTATGAGGGTGGTTTAGAGGCGCACTCTATACCAAAGCATACCCATCTGGATTGACAAAACAAGTGTAATTTAATTTTGATAATTCTATATCCTGATAATGTAAATATAGTACTTAGTAAAAAAGAATAGGGGATATTAAGTTAGGAATATGGGAAAAGAGATGCAGGAATCTGCAGATAAGAGGGATATATCAATTTTATGTCAATGATTAGGTTTGATTGTGCATAATACAAAAATACAAAGAAGGGAGTGGGAAGAAGGCTCAGTAGTTAAGAGCACTTGCAGTTTTTGCATAGAGATCCAGGTTCATTTCCCAGCCTTCACATGGTCATGCTGCCTATAACTCCATATCCCTCAGTTCCAGTTTAGGGGTTTGGATACCCTTTTCTGCCCGCTGTGGGCTCCTGCATGAACTTTGTACACATAAACTCATGCAAGTGCAAGGGAACACACGCACACAGACACACACACACACACACACTACAAAGAGGGCTGACTTAAATAAGCCGTAAGTTCATTTACTGAATTTTAGAAACACATACTCCAGATCCAGTCTGAAAGTTTCATCCAGTAGGAAGGAACCCCAATAACTTTCAAAGTTTATTCTAGTACATCACTTTCATCCTGAGGTCTGGAGTGTTTGCTGGAGAAGTTCATGATATCTATGTTCTAGAAAACAGGAGGAAGTAGAGGGATAAATATTATTTTTCAGTTTATAACAATAATGTCAAATTATGAATATGAATCAACTAATTATTATAACAGAAACTCAATTAAGTAGTCACAATTGTAGTCAAGAAATAGGTTATCGCCAGTACCACAGAATTTTTTCTTAGGTCTTCTTTAACTCTACACCTCCTCTTCCCAAGGGGTGGTCCCCTTTCTTGCTTCTGAGGTCTAAATTCCCTATTTGTGAGGTTTCCATAAATGGAATGAATGGTATATACTCTTTATTTTCTGCATTCTGCCATGCCACTTTATCTATTTTTCACATTCTTTGTAAAATGACTTTAAACCTTTTGATGTGGATGAATGTTTTGCTTAAGTGCATTTAAGTGTAGAATGTGAATGCAGTTCCTGTGGAAGCCAGAAGACACCAGATGACCTGGAGCTAGAATTACAGGGGGCTGTAAGCTTCCCTGTAGGTAGGTGCTTGGAACCAAACTGTGGTCCTCTGCAACAGTAGCAAGCGCTCCCTACCACTGAGCCATCCCCCTGTCTCCAGGTTTCTGTTTCTCTCATTTGTTCTTCAGTTACTCACAATTTATTGTTAACCCATGAGTAGAGAACTCAATATTAGTTATTTCGATATTGGAGTTTTTATTTGGTCTCTTTCAATAGCCCTTAGTGTTTTTTTCAGATTCTTTTTAATGTTTTGAAATTAAAATTCAATTGTGTCATTTCTATCGTTTCCTTTTCTCCCCTTGTTCTTCCATGTATCATCCTTTCCTCTCTCAAATTTGTAGCCATATTTCTTTAATTGTTGTTATATATATATATATCCTATATGCAATATATATAAATTAAATAATACACAAACAAATATATGTTACTAAATATATAATCCAACCTTTATGTACTTGTATGTACATAATTTCAAGGCTGACTTCTTGGTACTTGATTGTAAGACCCCTGCTAACAGCCTGCGGCCTACAGCAGCAGTAACGGCATTTTAAGCAAGGCTTGTACTTGTTACAGAGTTCAACTTAAGGCAAACTTCCCCAACTTGCTAGACACATAGGGCCCCTGGGGTGCGCCCACAGCAGACTGACCGCAGGTTAGGCCATAACTGTGGTCAGACAGATAGGCCAAAAGGGGAACCAAAGGTTCCTAAGAAAACACTTTGTCATATGTCCCAATTTCTTTGGAACTTGGTGAAACATGCCCCCTAGTTCAACCTGGTACCACCCTGACCACTTTTAGATCATCCAATGAGAACCCTGTAACTATGCTTCTCGCTTTTGTAAGCTGCGCCTTCGCTCCCTAACCCATAAAAAGACTGTTGACCCCTCCTGTGGGCACGCTGGTCTTTTGAAAGATTCAGCCGCCCCAGGTACCTGTGTATCTGAATAAACCTCTTGCTGTTTGCATCCGCACTGGTGGTCTTGCTGATCCTTGGGAAGGGTCTCCTCCGAGGGAAGACACTCACCCCGAGGGTCTTTCATGATAACCAATTTGGGAGGTCTTTCCTAGACTTTTAATTTTTTTTTAGTTCAACTTATTAGCTTGTTAATTGTCAATATACTATAAAGATGAGGATGATGCTAGTGTCTTCTTTGAGACACATTTGGTTTTGCTGTTGGAGAGCTGTTAGAGTCACTAGAAATTCTAGATCATTTAGAGCTATGAAGACAGGAATGATTGGCAGCTTGATTTCTTGTAATTTCCTACAAAGGCTCATCTATTTCTGGATCATAATTTCTTCTGAACTGTAACCCTTCACAGCCTCAAACTAAACTTGTAATAATTTCCCAGAGCCTTTGGGTTTGGAGAGCTTTGGTCTCTACTTTATATTCCTTTAGTCCAGTCAACGTGTCAAAGATCTGTCTAAATTTCTCTAAAATTATCCTGTAGCCTACAGAGATGCTGTGTTGTGATTCCATGTTTGTACAAGGTGAGAGATCAACCTCATGTGTCCTCAGGAGTCGCCCATTTTGTGTTTTGAGACAGAGTCTCTGGGTGGGACTCTGCAGCTTGCTGATTAGTCTGTGGTCACTGGCGGGTGAGCCCACAGGCTTGTCTACCTATCTCCATTTTCTCACTACGCCTGTGTTTCAAATCCTGGTTTCATGGTGCACATTACGCTTTTTATTAATTGAGCTATCTCCTCTCCCATGAATCCTATTTGTTCTAGGTTCCACTGATTCCCATTCTTATGTGTTTTTTTTTTTTCCAACAGAGCTACTTTTCAGATTAAATAATTAGCCCTTTTCTTTCTCCTCCGTAATGAGTGCTTGCTGGTAATTTTTTCAGCCTTGGGATTTTGCCATCCTTTTTTTTTTTTTCTCTTGAAAGGTTGGCAAAAGTGTAACAAGTACAGTGCTCAGTTCTCAGGGATACTTTCTTCTTTGTCTTCGCCTTATAATTTTTTAACTGCTGCAGTACATCCCCGCTACAGTTTGTTTTGTTTTTCAAATGTTGCTCATCGTTTGGAAGTATATACTTTGTGAACTATCTGAGTTCCGAATGGAATTCCCCCATGTCTTGTTTTTAAGGAAATTATTCAAGATGCTCACAAAGTGTTTTCTAGTTAGATGCATGATTGGTCACATGGCTACAGCTGGCTGGGCTGAGATGGAACCTGGGAAGCATCACCTTTAACCCATCTGGCAACACACCCAGGTTAAATAAGACCTATGCTACTACAGAAAATCATGAGACTGAGCACTGAATGGAAATTAGCAGTACATCACTGAAAACAAATGGGAGACGCAACCAAGAAACAGGCCCAGAAATACATCATTTAGAAAATCATGGAGAAGCAGTCTACTAAACAAGAAGAGTTAAAGATTTTATTTTTCCCCAGGAAATGAAATCCAAAGGTGAGATAAACAAGACAAGGGACTGCCTATATGTGCATGTGTGTGTATATGCTTGCACATATATGTGCAGACATGCATGCCTGTGTGTGTGTGTATCGATGGGTGGGGCATGCATGCATGTCTGTGTGGTATGGTGTGGTATGTGCATATGCATTCCAAATCTTACAGTTCTAAGAGTTTATCTATCCATCATCTACATCTTTAGCCATGTGTTGCTTTGACGCATACAAAATCAGTATAAGAAGAAGTGGAAACTCTAGTTGGTGTTTGCCCTTACTCTTTGTTCGCTTTCCCTGTATGCTTCTCTTGGCTTTGGTTTCTTCTTTTAAACTTTCTTCTTGCTTCTGGTAATGTTTTCCATGAACCAGAACTAGAGGAAATGCTCTCCAATGTCTCTTCCACCCCTGGGATTTCGTGAATCCAGTTCAGTGCAAAGCACATGGTTTAAAATGTAACCATCCCCATATTTAGATGTCACACACACACACACACACACACACACACACACACACACACGTACATCTGCAGGTATTCCTTCAGAACTTGACCAGGCTCCTGTTCTCCACAGACAGAAAAATGATTTAACATTTACATTTATTTCATGATGGAAACGGCGAAATCAGGAATTTTCCTCAAGAGCAAGGATAAGACTTCAACTTTTTTTTTTAAAAAAAGAAAGTGAAAATAACAGTTGAGACTTCATAACATATGTGCAACGTGTTTATTTTATAGTTTCCAATCCTGAGTGGTGTTAAAGTCTGTACCTGACAGTTCTTACACCTGCACTCATGAATAGTCTGCTTAGGAATTATGCAAGATCACCGAGATAACATTTAGTAAGGTAATCCAGTCCTTCATAGAAAAACATACAAGGAACAGCATCACTTACAAAAATCCAACTCTCCTACTGTTTAAGTGAGATGGGTTATAAAATGGTTGGAACTGGAATAGAGGTGAAAGAAATGATTTTATCACATGCCCATGGAAGGGAGAACAGTTAATACACAGAGTCGACATCCGAAACTCCTTTACTGCTGCTGTGTGACTTATTCATTTTATGCCATTAAAACAGAATTGTCACGGGTGAGGCCATTTATAAAGAAAAAAAACTGAGGCTTTGAGGAGATGCCTAAGCTCTTCTTTAGGTACATCTCAAAACCAAATACCCATAATTAGGCATAGCTGCCTGTAACCCCAGCACTAGGAGGGTGGAGACAGGCAAATCAAGAGTTTGCTGGTTGGATATTCAGCCAACTTAGCAAAACTGCCAGCTTTTCATTTCGGGAGCACTCCTGTCTCAAGGGTGACAGGAGAAGAAACCTGTCACTGCACTCTGGTCTCCACATACTTTGTGCCTTTGTGGTCCATCCTTTTGCATGCACCACACATTTGAACACAACACACTAGCTCAGACGTTCTCACACATACAAAGTTGGTTTCTCACAGTTCTGGTGGCCAAGATGTCCATGATCAAGGTGTTTCATATGTTGAGGAGCTTCTTGCTGCAATGTTACATAGCAGAAAAAAAAGACCAAACACAGCCTCAATGCTTTTCATGAGTGGCATTAGTCTGTTAATAAGGGCAGTACCCTCCTGCCCTCATCCTCTCTTGGAAATTGTCCTCTCAACAATATTGCACAGGGACTAAGTTCCTATTAATGTATTCCACTTAGGGGAAATAATACGGTAAGGAGCTCTCCAAAGATATTCCCATTTTACCACATTCTTGTGTACTGGGAAGGGCTGTGCTGTTTGTTGGCTGGAGTGATTGGTTTATGCTTGACTTAACGCTACCAGAATTGACTGTTATTTCCTCAAACACCCACAGCTTCCGTCAGTTTATACAAAGGTTACTGGGATTCTTTATAGTTCTAAGTGTGATTTCATATTTTCAGAAAAACTATGAAGATAGTTGATGTAAAAAGATGTACTGCCAATCATATTCAATATTTTCATAATTTATGCATCATTAGACATGTCTCCTAACCTGCTTTGCCTCTTTTTTTTTTCTGTAGAAGTAGGTACAGATTTGCACTAGGCTAACTCCTCTCCTTTAAGTACAAAACGAAATGGAGGCCAGTCCATATTTCCAGTAGCTCAGAAAGAAAAACCACTCAAGTCTAAGAATTGTGCTTCTGCTTTAGCCTTTTTAACCCTTTTCAACACCTGAGGGGAGTTCATTAGACTTTTTGTTAAGCTAACAATGGTGTATAATTTAACCACTCTAAATGAACAAATGAAAAATCAAAATGGGCAAACAGAATATTTAGGGAGCCACAGGGTGACACAGTAGAATACTGGCTGCTACCTTGCCTTACGGTTCAGAGCTGGGAGCATCTGGCCAGCATCTGGTCAGTTTGTGGGCTTCCCTCAGAGGCTCTAAATCAGAACAGTGACTACTGCTGGAATAAGTGGTCAAGATGGAGTTTCAATCATTTCACTAAATATGTGTACTTCCATTAACAACAGCCCTTCCCCAGCTGTCAAACAGGACAGAAATTCTCACTGTAGAATTTCAGCATGAATCGAATTTAGATCTCCAGTCCCAGCAAGGAAGCTACAATACAAAGGAAACCAAATAGTTACAACTCTGGAAGTAATTCTCAAGGTGTCATCAAAGCTTTGGCCAGCTGTGCTTTAGAGGGTTTCTTGGACTGCGGTGAAACCAGCCAGAAAGACAGTGGAGCTGTTGATGGTGCCACGGAAGTCAGGGGTCCAGGAGGGAGATGTAAAGTGAGTTGGGACACTGGAGTGAGGAGCTGCACTCCACTTACCCCTGTGTCCATCCCGGATCGCTGGCTACTCACAGCTGGGAGACATCAGAGGGGGTCCTGTTCAGTGAGCTAATGAAGAGCTAATCCAGAACAGCTAGGCCAGGAGGCTGAGACTGGGTTGCATGAGCAAACCCTTGGCTGTGTGAGCAGAATAGTACCATCCAGGTCAAGTGATACAAAAGGAGTGTCTCTGCCTCACGTGATTGAACAGAGTCAAGGACTCATCAAACTCAGTGATGCTTTGGGTTCTGTGCAGCTGGGGTGTGGAGTCCTCTCCGAGGAGGACAGTACTAAGGAAAGGATCACAAAGATATGGAGCCTCTAGGCACCACCCCTGTGATCTTTGGCATTTATACCACTCGGGAGCAGAGTGCCTGCAAATCAGATCAGCCTCAGGGCGTAGGGTGTGGAGTACAATGGAAGTCTTCACTAGGGCTTCTCCTCCAGGAAAGGGCAGAGTGGACACTGGGCATAGAGGGGGTTGTGGAGTCCCTCCTGTCATGTGCCAGGAGAAGGAAACAGAGGTAGCTTCTCGAGACCTATGTAAGTGCCTACATCCCAGTCACTCAGAGGGAGGACTCACTGCCCAGCTCAGTGGCATTTACTCCATGGTGACTAGCAACTCCTATCATGATAGTAAAGAGTATGGCAGGACAGATAGTCACTTCTTTGCAGGGAAAGGAACCCCAGGCTTTTTTCTATGTACTCAGGTCAGTCAGGTCAAAATCCCGGAGATTAAACTCATCCACTTAGAGGGACAATCTTTAAGGGAAAATGACAGGAGGGAAAGCCACCCTTAAGATCCACTTACTGGAAAGATCCCAAGTGTTGGGGACTCAGAAGCTCTTCTGAAGTAATTGAGAGCTTAGAAGAAAAGCAGGCATGGTCTATGTGCAGTGAAGACTCAGGGCACTGATGAGAACGAGGGAGGTGATCTCTCTCTCAGATGACATTTCTGAGTTCCTGAAGTGCAGACTCCATGCAGGAGTTCGCCACCTAAAGGCCACCAGGGGCCAGGCTTGGCAGCCAGAAGGTCTTATGTGTCTGAGAACTGGAGACCAGGCAGTGAGTAGGATACCTGCCTTCTTTCTTTCAGAGTATCATTTCTGGGGAAGAAAATGGGCACCCCCCCCAATCACCAAGGGAGATGACAGGGGAGCAAGACTTCTGATGCCCAGACTGTTCTGATCCTAGCCCAGTAAACAGGGTGTAATAGATGCTCGTGAAGGATCCACCACCACACTAATGGAGTGTTCTCTGCATGACTTCTAGTGTCCAGGAAGATGCTGCACACTGTGGGTTTTTAGTATACAGGTTCTTCTATTGTCTATCAAAGGAAATACGTCATCCCTAGAGAATTGCTTGTGGGAGGGGAATGAAGTCATAGTCGGCTGAAACTCTCTGCTCTCCCAGTATATTGCCATTCAACTTTTAAAGAGAAAATATATTAGCATCCTTCTTTAATAGGTAAATACATTGTTATTAAGGTCTGGAAGAAGCAGTCCTTGTATTATAATCTGCACTTATTATACGTCACTCTTAGGCCTTCCAAAATGAGAGAGAATTGCATGAGTCACCAACAACTATTATTCAAAGAGTCCAGTGAGGACAAAAGGAACTCAAAAAGTAAATGAAGTTTATTTAAGGAAGCAAGATCTCCTTGGACTTGGGTTCTATGCTTCCTAAGTTTCCCTAACTCAATTATCCCAATTCTTCTCCCATACCCTTGATCCTCTTTACCAGTTGTCTACAGTCTCAAACATACACAGCAGGGTCTCACTACATTCCAGTCTACTTCTTGAAACACCTCCTTGAAGTTGAGACCCATGCCCTGCAGACTAACAGCCACCCTATACGTGTTATTTATATATAGCTAAATACATACTTATTTTTATTTAGCTATATATATATATATAGCTAAAATAGTTATGACTGTGTAATATAAATGTATATTTATATACGCGTATTTCGTGTAGTTCAAGTAATAAATGTGTTGAATAAGTAAAATAATAATTGGAATAACCTATAAAAGCATACCACTTTAACCTTGATCGTGTCACATTCCAGTCCATCCTGGTATTATTTTCAGGTTCTCTTCTCACTCTGATTTAAAGTGGGTGGTTACCTTGATGACTTCCATGTCTCTAGGATGATGTGGGAAGTGATGCTTTCTTTGGTTTCCTTTGACTCTAGGAATTCATGACAATTTGAGCAGATAATATAACTATTGAATTCCATTTTTATTTATCTATAAAAGCAACATAGCATTTTTTGATGTATTTATCTAATAGTTTCCAAAAGGAGTTCATATAAATGATTGTGAATACCTTGAATCTTCTTGACAGTACACCACCCAGTCATGGTCATACTAGCCAAGCCCGGGGCTTGAGCTCCTGGTCTCAGAAAGCTTTTGACAAGAGAGTTTCTTCTGTCTACAAGGTCATTTGTTATCTCCCCCTTTTCTAGAGCATTCCCTGGTTTTACCTGTATGCTCCTTTGTTCTGTAGGTTGAAACTTCCTTTCCCCTCTCATCTCTCACATTGCTTCTGATTTTCTATCTTAAGAATCTCTTCTTTGACTTGTTGTTATTGTTGCTGCTGTTTCTGATTTAAGTCTGCACTATCACTTCTCTTACACAACTGGGTCCAAAGAGACTTTGACTTACTTAGATTTCCCCTTTTTGTAAGCAGGTTAATAGCTGACTCACTCACCACCCTTTCTGATCGTATACACAGGTGTTTTTCCAAGAAGTTTTTTTTTTTTTTTTTTTTTTTTTTTTTTTGGTTTTTCGAGACAGGGTTTCTCTGTGGCTTTGGAGCCTGTCCTGGAACTAGCTCTGTAGACCAGGCTGGTCTTGAAACTCACAGAGATCCGTCTGCCTCTGCCTCCTGAGTGCTGGGATTAAAGGCGTGCGCCATCACCGCCTGGCTCCAAAAAGTTTTTCAATAAAATTAAGGTTTAGGGGTAGCTCTTTGTTGCCTCACTACAATTAAGTCTCATGAGCTCTGCTCTTTCATTTCATGTATTTCCCTATTAGGACCCAGCTTCACTAATGCAGAAAGATCTCACCCTCCCAAGCTGCCGGTGTTTGGTCTCTTTAATGATTATCCACAATTACCTTTTCACTTTACTTTGAAGCTGGGTATGGTCAAGCCTACAGAGATAGTCAGCTTCAGATCTGTGAGGAAAATCCTATCACCCAGTAGAAGACCAGGACACAATCCAAACGTTTCACCCTTTCAGTGGGGTTTTTGAAGTTTATGAAGCAGCCACAAGGTAAGTACAGGACATGTCTCTACCATGACATGCTTCTTACTGACAGATTCTTGCCTAAGAAGCCTTCTTGCTGAGGTTTCCATTTTTTGCATAGTATTGCTTGCCTTTGGATACTGAGTCATTTTTTTTTATTGAAATAACTCTTAGCTGAGATTTCCAAATCATAGTATAATATAATTGCTTATTTTTGTACTTTTATAGTGATACTATTAATATAATAAAGCAGTTATAGCAGCGTCTTAAAGCCTAGTAGGTAATACAACAGAACTGTGTTGTTTAAAATGGGTAATGGTGGCATATCATGCACTTCTGAGAGATGGGGGCAGTACTGAAGGTTCTCCTTGGTTAGGTAGAGTTCAAAGTTAGCCTGGGCTACATGAGACCCTGTCTCGAGCTCAGGTTCAAGATGTAGGTTTTATTTTGTTGTTGTTTAATTTAATTAATTAATTTTTTGCTACAGATTGAATCTCAGACATGGTAAACAACCTACCAAGGACTGACCTGCATGCCTAGCCCAAGGTGGCTCCATGCAAAGGCAGCAAGGGAAAACTTTATTTTAGACCTCTCTCTAACCTCAGGCTCTCTCTTTTTCATCTCCACGTGGCTTCTCTTCTATTAGTATTAGCTTCTATGTGCAAAATTCCTCCTTTAACATTTTCCTTTGTTTTTGAGATTATCATAGGATTACATAATTTTCTCATATCCTTTTCTCTCTCCAAACTTTCCTATATATTCTCATTTTTCTCTTTCGAATTCATGACTTATTCTTTCATTAATTTTTTTTGTGTGTATTTCTAAATATTACCTGTTCAGTCTGCATAATGTTGCTTGTTTCCAAGACTTACCATTTGGTATTAGACAACCAATTGGTGTGCTCTCTCCTGGGAAGATGTTTGTCTTGGTATCAACCTTTTTTTAGTTAAAATGGCACTAGTAGTACTGTATTCATGCCCAATCTAATGACTTCATTTTAATGTGATTATTTCTAAAAGAACCTATCTCCAAATGCCACTTTTTGAGATGCTGTGGCTAAGCCTCCAACATATAAATTTGAAAGCACATAAACCATGACAATAATAGCATAATCAGTGACATAAATACATAATTTACTATAGAGCATGGATACAGTAGTACTAATTTTAAAATAAACTTACAGAAGCCTATTATTCAAATGTGAATTTAACTATATGCCCAGACATAATCGTACTCATCAAAACTTTATTTAATGAAGTGAGAAATGTACCATAAGTGCCCCCTTACACCTCAATATTCTTCCTCACCTTCGTGTTTCTGGACTTGAGAGTTTCACCAGTAGACTTCCTTAGAGAATTAACACATTTTTATAACTCCATGTCTCTCACTCTTCTCAGGACCGAAACTGAAATCGCTGAAGACAAAAAACAAGCCAGCATGTTTCTTACCGCATGATCTCCACTAGATCTCAAGTGTAAAGCAGTGTAGTAAACAAATTGTTACCATGTCAGACAGTAATGTGTGTGTATGTGTGAGTGTGTGTGAGAGAGAGAGTGTGTTTATGGATGTGTATGTGAGTGTGTGTGTGTGTGTATGTGTGTATGTTCAGAAGAGTTCTACAATATTAATCAGTATTTAAAACCTCAGTGTATCTTGGTTAAACAGCTGTAAGTTTCTTAAGGTAATGAAACTGATCAGATGAATATCACTGGCAGATGGGATAAGAAGCAAAATGACAACTTGTACTTATACAAGGGGCACAGACTAGGCACATTTCCCTGGGAAGCCCAGTTCGGTAGAGGGGAGCATGATCCACCAAAAAAGAAGACAAAGAAAAGGAAGTGCCTATGTGGAGAGTGAGGAACCCTGAGGAGAGGTTCGGAAAGGAGGACTGAGGAAGGAGAAGAGAAACACTAATGTCAAATATTTCCCTCTTAACATTCCTCTCTACTGACTTTTGAAGCAAACATGTTAATCAAAGCCTGCCAATAAGCCTGTCTCCTTTGGATGCCATAGTTGCTTGTGCGTGTGTGTAGGAGAGATAGTGAAACCCTTGCTTATTATGTGTGATGAGTCTAGTGTTCAACAGACACTCACTGGTTGCTTATTACCTAGGTACTCAGTTAGCTGTCAGTGACAAAGGAATGGATAAAACAGTATACTTTGTCCTTGTACCATGGATCCTTTCAGCTTTAATCCTAAGCATTTTTTTCTGGTTTCCTGTAAGTACTTAGTGGTAAACAAATAAAGATACCACTAGAAACATATTTGATTTTTACACACTGTTTTAATTGCAGCCATTACTTCCTTAGTGACATATTTGGAACAATGTCTGAAAACACTGACCACTCAACAAATATGGCTTGTGAGAAGAAAGGTAAGATGCTAATATCAAAAAACTTACATTAATTATTAGACTTAGAAATAATGATTCGGCAGGGCGGTGGTGGTGGACCTTTAATCCCAGCACAATAGAGTCAGAGGCAGGCAGATCTCTGTGAGTCTGACGCCAACCTGGTCTACAGAACGAGTTCCAAGAAGGCTCCAGAGCTACAGAGAAACCGTGTCTCGAAAAACAAAATAATGATTCATCTGGAGGCCTGAAGTTGAGCCATAGGCTGATGCAGAACTATCAAGTTACAAAGGCTGCAAATCTCCTGAGCAAACTTGTTTTGCTTGGGCCTTCCCACACTCATTTGTAAGGTGGAGGAAAATAGGCAATATATCTTCCAATTTCATAGACATCACATGGATCAAATAACATAAAATATTTCATAATAACTTTGGGTTTGGACCTGTAGAGATGGTTCAACCATTAAGAGTACTTGCTACTCTTCCAGAGGTCCTGGGTTCTCTTCCTGACATTCACATGACAGCTCAGAGCCTTCAGGGAGTCTTCCAAGGGTACCAGAAATGTACATGGTGTACATGCAAGCAAACACACACACACACACACACACACACACACACACACACACACACACATTAAATCTGAATAATAATAATTTAGGGATTTGTAAAAATACTACTAAATGTCATGTTATTAACATATGTGCTTAATCTTAATCCAAATATTTACCAGCTCAAATGTACTTGATGTTTTATAATAAGAAATACACCACACCCAATGCCCTGATTTAATTGTTTAATGGAAAATTACAATCTATAATCACTTATGGGACTACAAACATTATGAAGATAGGTTTAGTTTCTTTTATGAGAGTAAAAGATTCTTAGTTGTGAGGATAATGATCCATGATAGTTACTCTGCTATCTTTGTAATTTCCATAGCAACAAACTCTGGTGTACCAAAGAGCTGAATTTGATGTGGATACCAGAAGTAGCTTTCTGTTATCACAATGGAAAGTCAAAAATGTACTTGTAAAGTAAGAAAAAAAATCTGTATAAGTACTTCCTTTTCTACAGTGTTCTTAATTTGAAATTACCCTTTGGATATCACCATTCTTCTCTCTATTAAAAAGTGGATTATTGAAAAGCGAAGCATTCCTGGGGAAACAAAACATTGTAAGCACATAATTCCCAGCTCACTTAAGGGAATTTGTGGTTTTTCATGCGAGATTGTAAGTAAGAGGTATGCTTCCAGGATATAACAAAGAGGAAGCCAAAATGAGGCTGGGGTCTCTTCTGAGAACATGTCTCCCAGATGACCGAGGTATGTCCCCTGAGGTTCTTAAAGGTGTTGTCACATTACACACCAATTTAAACGCATGGACCTTTGGGGCCTATAGTCAAACACTATCCAAATCACAACATTTGCCAATGCTTTATTGTACTCTCATTTATTCATCGGAGAAAGTCTTTAGGGAGTACCAACTCCAAACACACACCAAATCGAACAAATAGACCCCCCCAAAAAATCACAAAAACATCTTCCTCAGCTCAGCTTGCTCATAGTTGAGTGGGTGAGAGGGCAGACAAATAATGGAATAGCTGAATTCTCAGGATATATTCCTTTGGGAGTGGTTAGAAAAGAAATGTCACAGAGGAAATAGTGTCTGGCCAGTCTTCAAGGTCAGATTCCTATTCTTTTTCTCAAGAAGTCTGGAGTAGGAGGCTAAGATTCAACCCCTACAAAGATGAGAACATTTAGCTTTAGATGCTGGTGTGTGGGAAGGAAATAGAAAATGTGTCCTTGCCTCAAGCCTAATCTTGTCTCTAAAACATTACATTTTGTGGTCTTAAGAACTTTTTAAAGTGTGTTTCTAACTACCAGATACGAAGGATGCCATAGTTCCTTCAGTGACAGTGTAGATCTGTTAGAATTGTGATACCCTCTCATTTCAGTTTGTCCTTCTCAAAGGTATTATCTAAGAAAACTGTGCTCCATGATTGCTGGATTCCTCCTCTATATTCCAAAATTAAAGATGTTCAAAGAAACAACAGGATGTATTGAATGTCAATAGTCATTTTTATAATTTCAGCATTCATGATAATAAACTTCTTTCCCTAGACTCTCTGGCAAATGTCAATTCACCCTGTCAAGAGCATGTGGACACTACTTTCTTTGTGACTTTCCCTGTCTCATAATGAATGTCCCTAGCACATTCTCCTCCATCATCCAAATGCATTAAACCCTGCAATACAGTAAAAACTCTCAGCCCGGTGAGCATCGTCTCTGTGAGAAATGTGAACACAAATACAGCACTCCGGATAGTTTCAGGCCCTTATTTTGTTGGGCATTTTCTTTTTGGTAAATAAGGAGATTGTTTTTCTGAGCTACACAGGGTCTGAGAATAGCGAGTTGATAGATAAACTTATCTCTTTTCAGAGGATTTTTTTCCAGATTGTCCTCTTAACTGCGTATAAGTGCCTAATTCAATCACTTGATACTATTCAAAGCTGCTAGCAGGACACATATGCTAGAAATCACACACTATCTGTCTCCATCAGTAGCACTATTGTTCCAGGACAAGGTCCTTAGAGAGGATGCACACTTCTATGGGGAGTGGACAGAGCACAGATAAATCCTAACATCATAGAATCTTCAGATTTTTAAAGCCAAAAAGAGAATTTAGAGAACATTTAGTCTAATATCTCATTTTGCTAATGATCATATTAAAACCTAGAATCTCATAGCCAGTAGAGGTGACAGGAAGTAGAGGCAGGACAACAAAGTCTGTGGTGGCTCACACTGCCCAGGCTTCTCATGGTGTATTTATGAAAACAAGTGGGTTTGGCCCTACGTGAAAAATATGTGATTTTTTTTTGTTGCTGTTGTTGTTGCTTTTAAAGACCTAGCCTGGAAGGTGCAATTAGTCTGGCATTTGTTAATCAACTCCTCTCCCTTCCCTCTTCCTCTCTCTTTCCCTCTCCACCTCCCTCTTCCTCTCCATCTGTCTTTAGTACCAGGATTTGAACCCGGTCTTCATGGATGGTCCATATGTATACGATCATTAAGCTGTCTTCAGATCTGCAGCCTACCTTTCTCATTATAATTCTCACTGGAGTAAAAGAGATGTAGGAGGAGACAATGTTTCAAATTATGATATTCTTAACACTGAAGCAATTTGCAGGTTGGAGAATACAGGTATATAAGACATTAGGTTCTTAAAAGCGATTTCCAAGCTGTTTAAACAATATAATCTAGATCTCTATATGCACAGGGTTCATGTTTTAGAGAAACTGACCTCTGCCATTTTGTTAAGGCATGCTGTTTTAGAGGTCCCTGGTCTTACAACTGCTATAAAAGTCCAGGGAGTAAAAGTCTTTATGAATACATGTAGGAAGCTCTGTGTTCACATCACAATATTTTCTTAAACAGGAGGGAATGTATGATGTCTGAACACCTAGAATTCTTTGCTATCTCATCTGGAGCAACCTCCACCTGAATCCCCCCACCATCCTGAGTGTAGTGGCATTCCAACTGTATTTTAATAAATAAAGACTGCCTGAAGATCTACGAGTGAAACAGTCCCACCGGTCAGCCCTACAGACCAGATTATGGTAACACATACCTTTAATCCCAGTAGCCACGATAACACACACCTTTCATGTCAGTGGTGCACACCTTTAATCCCAGCCCTAGAGAGGAATATAAATCAGGGCAAGACAGCTCTCAGACGCAGTCTCCTTCTGAGATTCCAGGATGCAGCATTGCCATTTCTGACTGAGATCGACATAAGAGCCAATGGCTGGCTGTTTTGCTTTTCAGATCTTTAGGTTGAACCCCAATTTCTGACCCTGAGTTTTTATTAATCGTGCTTCAACTGAGCATTGTTTAGGGCCCAATCCTTCAGGGAATAGAGCACACCCTTATGGAAGAGGCCCCATGTACTTTGAATCCTCCACCAGTACAATCTTTATGCATATGCTTATCATGGTTCCTTCCTCTGGGCACTAGTCCTGAGCTCTGTTTATCAACCGATAGAATTCATTCTTAATGAAAAGGCCAAAGGTCACAAGTTCTTCTATGTTTAAACATGTCAGAAAAGTAAATCATGAGGTTAGTCTCTGGAAGACTATGATCCAGTGTCTGTAAAGATGGTACTGCCCTAGAACACCTGATATAAAAGTTTAGAAAAGCAAAGAGGAGGTGTGAGGTAGGAGCACAGTCTCTGTTTGAGACAACTGGAATGCTGCAGACGATCCTTGGCTGACAGACCCTAGAGGCTGCTGAAGCAGGGTTAAGGTAGGAACACGGTGTGAGTATTAGTATCTAGCTTCCGTTTCATCTTTGCTATTAGCACATGTAGAAATCAATGTTATGTGTATCTTATGGGTTGAAAGACGAAGAGACCGATGCTTTGGAGGCTTTATGGGCTGCATGCAAACTGGGAACCTCTGTCCTTAGAGTTAACTATGAGTTTGACTTTGGCTTCTAAGGTGTGTCTATCACATAATGCATAGGGCTCCTGGGTGTTGAGTCATCAGGAACTGAGACGGGGACGCACACAACTGGGAAGCCTTAAACGCTGACAAAATTCTCTATGATTCTCCCCTGTATCAACACCTGACTCCTCCTAGGGGAGAGATAATATTAGGAGCACAATCTGAATAAGTAATTAAACAATGGTTATATACTCACCATTGAAACTCAAAATCAGGCATCTTGCTAAGTATTAAATGTTGGCTGAGGGTTCATCATGGATTTGGGGGCTATTTTTATACAGCATAAATGTAAGTTTGAGTGCACTGTGTGCACCTTAGAATTTTATGCATGTTTCCTTGCTTAATTTTCATAATAACTCAATGAGGTAGATATTACTTGATAACCATTTTATTACTATTTTGATAATAGCTTAAATGTACTTTATGAGTTATTTCAATTAAGAAACATTACTTAAAAGAACTGGGGATATGGCTCAGTGGTTAAGGGGTTAGCTGTGTAATTATGAGGATGGGAGGTCAATTCTTTAGAACCCATATAAATATGAAGCAGGTGTGGAATCCGGCCTACAACTCCAGCACTCAGGATGCAAAGACTGGATGAAGATCCTTAGAGCAATCTGATAGCCAGACTAGAGACTCTACCTCAATGAATAGGGTAGAGAGTAATACAGGAAGACATCTGATATTGACATATGGCCTTCACATGCATGTGTGCACACACACATGCACGCAGAACACACAGAAGTATACACACACACATGCACACACACAGAGAAGCATACACACAGAAACACATACACATAAACACACGCACATAACAAACATATATACGCATGTACACAAACACATAAACACATGTACACACATGCAAAACACACACATGAACACACGCCCACACAAACACACACATGTAAAACACATGTAACAATACACACGTGTAACACATGCAAACACATATTACATACATATAAAACACGCATGTACACACACAACATATACATACACATGTACACAGAAACACATACATGCATACACAAACACATACACACATGCAAACATGACACACCAACACATATACAATGTATACACACATGTAAAACACATGCACGCACATGTACGCACACATTACACATGTACATGCACACAAAACATACACACATAAACATACACAAACACACATGCATGCACACATACAAACACATACATATGTGTACACACATGTAAAGACCCATACATACACATGTACACACAAACATATACACACAAACATATAGACATAAAAAACCATGCACACATGTACACATACATACACATATGTACACCCAGCTTATGTAAGTATGCAGGAACACATTGATATGAACCAAACAAACGAAACTTTAAAAAATTACTTAAATACAAAACTGTGTTCAGCAGAATTATGCTTTATTACCCCCACTCCAAAATGTCGGTCTTCTAATCCCTATGAACTGTGAATATGGAAAAGTTACACGGCAGAAGGAATTAAAGTTGGTGATGGAAATAAGACTGCCCATCAGATATCAATTTCTTAGTATAGATCTTATTTTATATCCTCAAGAAAGGGGGATTTCTCTAGCAGTGCATGGGATCTTTGGAAGCTGAAGACTGAGAGGAAAGAAAGGTCACCATGAAGCTGCTGGGCCAGGTATTGAGTGCTGAGAAAATGAAGGAATGAGACCAACAGTCAAATGATGTAGTCAAGCTCTTAAAACTTGAACAAGCAAAATGATACACTCTTCCCTCCTCCCCCCAGGAAGGAGCACAGTCTGCCTGAAACCTTGCTATTTGCCCAGATGGGTTTCCACAGACTGACAGGCCAATCTCTTTTCAATCAAGAGAATGCTGTGGGTAAATATATATATATTTTTTGATTGGTTGCTTTAATCTTTCAAAGGGAAACCTCTTTTGAAAGTATTTGGCCTGTCTCGATCACACTGAAAAGTGTAAATTGGTCATGATTTGGCTTTGGAAGACATTCCAAAGCATGAAATGGATACAGGGGTTTGAACTGCAGTGATGCAGATATGTTCTTGATACAGGAAAACCTGATGGCTGGAACACCAAAGGAGACTGGCTCTTTTCGGGTTTAAATTCTTAAGCCATTTTCTGTCTTGTGATTTCTTGCTGCTAGATATTTATACATGTCTACCTGTCACTTGATAATGCTGCTTGTCATCTATTTATGAACAAACTGCCAATAGAAATCTATTAGAAAGTAGGTTTGAAATTATATTTAATTCAACTCAGAAAATTCATTCTTAATATTACTTATATTTTTACATGTGTCTTTGGATTTTCACAGTTAGAACATAATGTAGCATATCTTAGCATTTGATTATACATTTAATACACATTAAGTATTTTTTAGTATATTGTTCTATAAACTCCTCTTGGATTCTGGCCTAATGGATAATATACTATATTTTAACTCACCCGGATAGCTCTCACCTGACACATTTCCCACTAACAGAATTTAAAAATGAGCTTAGATTTTGGAGCAGAGGCAGATGTAGAATGAGACGTGGAGTCTTTTAGTCTTAGAGACATTTGAATGAAGATTGATTACCGGACTGGAAGGTTAAAACTGGACGCTCAGCCCAGTGCTAGAAGTCCCACTCTCCTGCTTGCCCAGTCTCGGATGGTTCTTTCTCCTGTTGCACCCTGCATGCACTCCGACTGAGTGACGCTCCAACGGCCAGGTTGGTATACATCCCTGGTGGATTTCTCTAGGAAAACTTAGGTAGCTGATAGGATTGTTCAAACATGAATAATCTACATGACTCTTGACTTACTTGGGGATCAATTAATCCTGTGTCCAAATAGTGAATGATGATACCCGAAGCATCAGAAAAATCTAGAAAACAGATGTAAGATATTATCCAGTAAAGCAATATATACTTCACATATTGTATCGACTTTTTTGAGAGCTTTAGTTTAAATGAGGAAAAAGCTCACGTATTAAGATAATGATGACTCATTTTTGGCCTAATTCATGGCTATGAATATTAGATGCCAATGTTTTGAATAAAGTGATATTTTTCAAGGAAAATCTTACATTGATCGTTCAAATATAATTTTTGTTTTTATAGGGGTACATTCAGATGAGATGTACATACTTTTTTTTTTTTAAGCTACACACTGGTTCTATTGGAGCCATGGCTCCTTTTTGGGTTCTATGTTTCCTTGAGAGTTCTAGTAAATGCTCCATGTCTATAATGAAAAGGAGCCTTACTGAGGCAGATAAAGGCCCATTTTATGATATTAGGAACAAGAAACCAATTGGTGATTTTACTATCTTTATACAGTAAAAATATTTTACCTAATCACCAGAAATGTGAATATCTAAAAATCACAATTGAGAGTGGTTACAGGAAGGAAAACTTGAATATCCTTCCTAACTCTCTCTCAAGTGAAATGAGATTGATGTTTAAAAACCATCAATAAAAATCACATCTTTTGTTCCATAGCAGGACTCTTTAATAAATCAATACCCACAAAGAGAGATTTGGTGTGCACTAAGAATTCTAGATTAGTACTTGCGTAAGTGAAGTCAGCATGCATGTTGAAAATAACAGTTGATGGCCAGAGGGGACTCATAAACACTAAGCAGTCATTGGATGAGAGGTTTATACAACTTTTAATTTTCATACTAGAGCCATTTGGAGAGTTTGAGAGGCTCTGAGTCCTGGGTCATACCCCCGGAGCAATTGAGTTGAATATCTGGGTATGATTGAGAGACTCGGGAATCATGTTTTGGGAGGTTTCTAAGGAATCCCAACAAGTACTCAAGGCTGAACGACTGCTATATGACCAGTGAGTGGGTATTTAGTCTCTCGGCATTGCTTACCTGTTCCCACAGGTTAAGGAACCTGGCTCTCAGACCAAACTGAGGTGCTTGTAACCTGCAATCATTATCCTCATGATTTCCGTCAGGCTTATCTGCTATGGAAGAGAATTGAAATTTAGAACCAGCTGAAGTTCTAAAAAGGTCACTCTGCAAAGGCAGGAAGCTGCCATCCCCTCCACACCCCCTGTTCAGCAGCAGTGCTCAGGTGGGTACGTTTTGGTCACTGAAGAAGTAAATTACAAACTACACATGGCCCTTGAATGAAGTTGCTCTCTCAGTAAGTTCTGGCTTCCCAGTTATTATCTTGTGCTATTAATAATAATGGAAAATAAAAGCAAGACATTGTGTTTAGAACAATGAAGGAGGAAGTTTAGCAACTACTTCCAGTTACCTCAGGTACCAAGCCCCCAGCGAATCACAGTAACTTGGTGAATAAACACTAGTTACTAAGGAACTTGGCTGTCAGACCAAACTGAGGACCCTGTAACCGGTAATCATGGGACAATAGAAAGGGGCTGAGATTGTTTCTAAATGGAGGAAATATCTCCTCTATTCAAAGTTAAATTCCACTTCTCACGTACATAACACATTCTGAGTCTCTCCCTCACTTCCCTTCTTCTCCCTCCCCTTCCTCCTGTCTGATTTAAACTGAATTGTAAAAATAGATATGAAAGTCTTGTTTTAAAAGATACTTGACAAATATTTAGATAAAGGTCACAACAGAGTTCTAATTTCTATTTCCTTCAAGTAATTCGTATAAAATTATGCTACTGAGAAAATACAACTTGATTTTAAGGAACAGAACAGAGACTACATTCCCCCACCAGCAGCAGTGATTATACATTTGAACTTCTGTTCTACAACTACCAAACACCTATCAAAGTCATTATTCAGGGAGCATAGGTGAGCAGAGGGGTTTGTGTGCCAGAAACTGATAAACATCTGGGAATCCAGGTGCTCAGCATTTGAATTCTGTGGTGCAGAAATGTTCCTTCATTACATGAAACTGTCACGTTATTATTTTGCCTAATGATACCATCATTATCATATTCACTTGATTGACAAAATGCCAGATTCATGCCCATCAATTTTCTGTGGTGTCTTTCCAAATCAAAGAGCCTTTCCTTTTTAAATCCATCAAATTAGCATGGTGAGCTGAAGCCACACAGAGTGGAATACAGCAGTTATATTCAAAAATTGTAAGCTATCTTAGTCCTTTCCTTTAGTTCATGCATTAAATTTAGTTTTGCCAAGATTTAGTCATTCCAGCTTGAATTATTCTGAGTTTAATTATGCATATCAAGACAAATATTTAAGTGTGAAAATCTTGATCTCAAGAGATGGTAAGAAAAAAGTAAACACAATTTAGAGTGGAAGGACAAAAATAAACATTCTTATTATACCAAGCTGTTAATCCATATCATTCAAATCTATTTAAATGAATTAAAAGAACACATTTCATTTCCATGTATTTAGAAATGGTAGTTTGTCTGCAAACATATTATATCAAGTATAGTTGGTGGAGATTACAGGAAAATAGTTAAAGGTGTTGATAGGTCTCCAATAATTTAGCAAATTAATTTTATAAAGAAATATCAAACCAAAAGGCAAGATACTAGGTTAGGGAAATAGCTCAATCATTAAAGGACTGCCTCAAAGGATAAAGATCTGCATTGATCCCAGAACCTAGATAATAAGCCAAGTGTAGTAACACACACTTGCAATCCCAGTACCGGGAGGCAGAGATAGGCAGATCTCTGGGATCTGCTGACTAACCAGCTTAGTTTGCTTGAAAGACATCAGGCTAGTGAGTGATCCTGTCTAACAAAGTGGACAGCTTCCAAGACACAACTCTCAAAGTTATCCTTCTCTCTTCATTTGCCGGCACATACATGCATATGTGGATATACACATATGTGCACCCTCATATACATGCACTTTCACATAAGTAAATGTAAGAAATTTTTATTATTAAGGGCTTAGGACCTGTGTTCAAATAACCTAAGTGGCTGTTCCTTATATATATGCACTTGACAGCCTCTTTATTGGTTAAATCTTTACTTCAATATAGCATAACTCACACATTTTTTTGTGTGTGTGAAAATTGAAGTAATAATGTGTGTTGCCCACAGTAGGTATTCAAAACATAGCTGTTGTTTTTAAATCAGAGAACTATTATATATTATACTGAATTATAATATTATCATACGGTGACTTCATTTTTACTTATAAGACTTTCAGTTAACGGAGAAGAGTAGGCAAAGACTGTCTAAATTTTAGTTTATGTTAGAAGAATTCTTTAATGATATTCATGTGAATTCTGCCTGAATGTGGGGTGGCAGTTTAGCATGCTGTGTTCATATGTGATGACTGATCGCTAGGTTACTAGTTACATCAATGAAACTGTAATCATTAAGTAGGATCTGCTTCATATTAACTAAAGGTATTGCCTCTCTACTCAATCACACAACAGAACCATCTTGGGCAGTTGAGATGAAACTCAGTTCTCCACTGGTTCCCTTTTATAGCCATGAACTTAGAAGACTATTGGTTACATTCTTTCTGAATCTCTCCAAATTCATCTTTTTTATGCTGCACTTTTAATAAGGTATTGATTGTCTTCTCTTGCTTGAATTCTCTATGGCTCTTGCATTGCCTTTCTAAGTTATCATTCCCACTGCCTAGGTAAAGGATCAATTACTTTTCTAAGGCAACTGGTTGCCTTCTTTTTCTTGTCTTCACTCCATATAAGTCACATATTTTATCACATGATATGATGACTGACAAAACTCTGAGTCAAGTAAACCACCTTTTGAGCATGGTTTTAATGAATACAAAACTTCTTACTTTTTACCTAGTTTAATATACACAGTTATTCTTTAGGTAGTAAAAGAGTACAAACAGGTAAATCATCTAGTTAAAAAAAGAAAGATACCTATATGGGAAGGAGCAAGTTACCAATGGTTCCTTAACATCACATGAGTCAACAAAGTGACATTATGAGAATAGCATAAACATGAAGGTATGGGTTGTCATTATGCATCTAAGAAGACATTAAAAAAATTGCAGTGACTAAGGAAGACATTATGTTAGTAAAGAGTATGGATAAAGTCTGATTGCTTATTTTGTTCTCCTCAGAGTCCTTGGGAAACTGTCATGATAGTTTTAGTATGTTTCCCCCTATTCCATACCTTCACATATGGACCTCATGTGGAAGTTCAATACTGAAAATTAGATAAATATCTGGTATTTCACTAAACTAGTGCAAAGATATCCATTGAACATGAGGTTGGGGGAGGCAGTGAGGAACCTTAGGAAGAGATCTTTAGGTAGAGGGAAGAATGAATGCAGAGTTCCAGGAGCAGCAACCAATGTGGTCGGTTTGAAAAAGAGCAGAAGGCAGGGTGAGAAAAGTGAATAAAACTCATAGGATCGATGAACAAGCCTAAAAAGTTTTAGCTTTTCTTCTAGAGAAAACAGGAAAACAATGAATTATAGAGTGTGTTGACATGATATGAATGGTACTTTTAAAAGCACAACCACTGACAGCCAGACTTTGGTTTGGGTTCTAATGGAGCCCAACAAACCTACCACAGTAAGCTCTGGATATTGCAACATAGCTGAAGTACAAGGCAAAGACCGTAAAATAGTTTTTATTAATATGATAGAGGTTCTTAAAAAAGAAATGAATAAATCTCTTAAAGACACCTGTGAAAACACAAGCAGTGGATTGAAATGAATAAAACAGTTCAAGACCTAAAAGTAGAAATAGAAATATTAAATAAAACCAAAAGGAGGAAAACCCAAAGGTGGCAATGAAAAATTGAGCAACTGAACAGGAACATCAGAGACCAACCTCACCAAAAGAATGTAGGAGAAGAAAGTGAAAAATCTCAGGCAGTAAAGACAACAAAAGAAATGGATAACTTGATCAAAGAAAATATTAAATCTAAAACATCCTAGCACAAAACATCTAGGAAATCTGTGGCTCTATGAAAAAAAAAAATCAAGTATAAGAATAATAGTAATAGAGGAAGGAGAAGAAACCCAGGTCAAAGGCATAGAAAATGTTTTCAAAAACATCATAGAAGAAAATTTCCCTAACCTAAAGAAGGAGATGCCTATTAAGGTATAAGAAGCATAAAGAACAACAAATAGACAGAACCAGAAAAAGAAATTCCCCTCCGTTTATAACAATCAAAACCCCAAACATACAGAACAAATAAAGAATATTAAAAGCTTCAGGGAAAGAAGACCAAGTAACATATAAAGGCAAATCTATTAGAATAACACTTAATTTCTTATTGGAAATGTTTAAGGCTAGAAGGGCCTGGACAGATGTTCTACAATATATGTGGAGATTAGTTGTTAAGTCAATGATAACCAAGCTATAATCTGTGGAGCAATAGAAGATGGATATAGTGTAAGAGACTAAGCAGGGACAGATAGGTCTTCTTAGGAAAGGAGAATAGACTAGATAGATATGAATGAATGAGGGTGGGAGTAGGCTGGAACAAGAGGACTAAAAGGAGGACAGGCAGGAAGAGGAAGATTAGTAAGGGAATGTGGGAAGAGATACCTTAAGAGCCATTTGAAGAATAGTGTGGAAACTGTGGAAACCTAGTATAGCAGAAATTTCCTAAAATATATACATATATGAAGGCAATATCAATTAATACCCACATCATGAAGGAGACAGAGACCCAAATGGCCATCTCTTGTCACCAAATGAAGCTTCCAGTACTAAGGTTGGGTTCCACCTAATGGAGTTGTTGGCAAAAGGGGTCCCGTAAGAACCTTCAAACAACCCAAGCTGTTGCCAAGCCTATGGGTTACTCTCCACAATTTGATAGCAAGGTCCCATTGCTGAAGACAGCACCTACACAAATCATTGAAAACTGAGAAGTTGAGCTGGTTCCTATGTGGAGCTTTCACTCACCGGGAAAACAAACTATTCCTAAGGATATAGGCTGCAGGCCAAGCAGTACATGGACAAGAGAAAACAACACAATGGCATCTTATAATGTTGTGTTAGGACTTTTCCTTTACTCTTATTATTTGAAATCTTAAGTTAATTTTATTTATATATTTTTTATTCTCTCTTGTCATGTAGGTTTTTGTGTGTTATTATGGGTTCATGCTTAGTGTTTTTATTGAATTCTTGAAGATTCAAGCAATGGAGTCTCTATTTCTTGTGCCTTCTTTTAGGCTCTTTTTATTCTATTTGCTTTCCCCAATTCTGACGTGTTAATTTTTCATTTATCTCATTATATTTTTTATTTTATTTTATTATTATTTCCTAGAAACCTGTTTCCTAATGATAAACAAAAAGGAGGTGGATCTGGATGGGAGAGGGGGTGGGAAGGAACTGGAGGAATAGAATAAAGAAAACCATAAGCAAGATGTATTGTGTTAGAAAAAAATGATCTATTTTCAATAAAAAGGGAAACATTCTGAGTGGAAGACACTGAATGGAGGTGAGTTGTGGCCAGGATGTGGGCAGGAGAATTATAACCGAGAGACTTCAGGTCTCTGGCTAGGTGGAGGGTGCTGTGGTACAGTCTGAGGACTGTGAAAACAGGGAGATGGCATCAGATTCTGGACCTTGCTTCAACACAGAACTGACAGGATGAACAGACAGAGCCGTTGTGATAGATCCTGACATTGTTTTTTCCACCAGGTCCTCGTTCTATTTCACCTTCCAAATCAGTATAAGGAGTGGATGTTGAGATGCTTGTTGTGGGTACAAGACCTGCACCCCCAACAGAGCAGTAAAGTCTTGAACCCTTTTGTTGTGCCCAGCTGACTTTCTCCCTAAGAGCTCCCTTCATCCCACGACATACTCTCAATATCAGAACAAACATAGCCTTTCTAGTACATATCCACTAGGTTTTGAGAAATTTCCCAGAATTCTTATAGACGATTTACATAATGTTCTGGGAAAAAAAGCAAAACTGCTCGGAGCGGCCACTTTCCATTTCAATGACTGATAATTTCTGTAGCTTCCTCTCTGATTCCACTCTCCAACTCCATCCATCCCCATATCCACACAATAACTACTTGTGAAATACACTAATTAGGTGTCATTTGCAAGTTAATCTATCAGAAATATGCATTTTATAATGTGGAAGGGTAAAGAGATTTGGCAATGACAAAAACAGAAACAAAAATTTAGCCTTCATAAAAACCAGCTACTAAAGTCCCGTATCTTCCAAGGATGTCATTTTTGGTTTTGCCTTTGTCTCTCAATGTAAAAGAACTGTTGCTTTGCGCTTTTTAAAACATCTCTGGAACAGGGTTAGGGAAAAAGAGGCTTTCAGGGAGCAAAGGCAAAAGGTAGTTTTGGAGTAGGCAAGTTATTTCCCTGGGCATAATTAGGGTTTAAACAGCATGGCGCTGATTTTTCTGCCTTCACTCTATGGTGGCGGAATAATGAGAATTAACAGCATTTTGACTGAGACTAAATATAAAGCGATTCCAGCTTAGTACCTTAGAAAATCAAGCTAATTTCCATTCTTGGGATAAACAGATCCTCAAAGGCCCATCAATGAAAACTCAAATACGATCCTGGGCAATTTTGTTCACTTTAAGTCCTATTTGCTCTTTTATAAAGGCAAGCGCACTATGGAAGGGTGATTATTCGATCTCCAAACAACCCTTTAGTTCACTCTGAGGTTCTGAAACTGGTGAGCCTGTGCAAAGAGCCACAGAATTCTGCTCTCATGCTGCATTTGGGATGCAGTATGCCTTTCTCCCTGAGCCAACATTGCTCCAATATAAAGTAATTTGGATGGATTGATTTCCTCAGGAATTGAACCGTAATGTATTGTAGCGTCCTCACACCCTAGTGTAGAGCAGGAGGCTACCCCCAGTGTACCCACTGATTGCCTTTACATGTGAATCTCCTTTTGTTGGTGTTTGTTCTTTTGCTTGTTTCGAGCTTTGTCACTTTGACTTCTGTGAACCAAGTTGGAGTAGTTAGCGTGGAGTTGTGGTGCCTATAGAGGATGCACAAGTGTTCTGATCATTACACACTCTGTCTCATAAAGACCGGAAAATCCACCCTGAGTCCAGGGCTCTGCTTCTGTGGGTCTGCGCTGTCATTCTGAAGAATGGCAAGTCTTACATTAAGATCAATCAGAGTAATGATTTTCCACCTCAGTGAGTCTATAATAATGATCTTGGAAGAAAAATTAAAAGTGTGACCTTCTCATAGAAACCCAATAAAGTGCTAATTGGCAAATGCACAAAACAGATAGATCTGGGGCAGGGGAAGTCAGTTCCCAATAAAAATCTACTTATCACTATGAAGCCAACGTTTGCTGTAGCCCTCATTCATTCATTCATTCATTCATGTCTGTACGTTATTTACAATTGTATGAAAAGTATTACTAACATGCTAGGTTATTAGGTACTACTAGGTATGTTGATTGTGGTAGGTTAAATTATTCAAAAATATTTAAATACTGGGCTTAGTATGTGGCTTGCTTGGGACATACAGTGGCCTAAGTATAATTTTTCCCTTCGATTTTTGAGTTCAAGTATTTTTCCTGTTGACCAGAGAAATTTTAAGAATATCAAAATGTAACTGCATGATTTTCCCCAGTTTCCCACACGTCTGCCATTGCTATGTGATATGTTTTATATGTCAAGATTTCCCAGTAGTCCACATGTTAGAGGGAGACCCACAATTAACACTGTTGAGCTGTGGTAGAAAATTAAAGAGATGGAGGCTCGGTGATAAAGCACTCATCTAGCATCTGTAAAGTCCTAGGCTCAATCCCCAGGGCTGAAAAAGGAATAGAACAAAATAAAAAGATGGGACCTTGGAAGAGAGCTTTCTTTAGGACAATAGGGAAAGGCCCCTTCAGCTGACCTGCATACATACAAGAATAAGAACACATTGCTTAAGTCACTATGTGGCTGGAAGGGTCATTATTATGGAGTCACAGCTAGGCAAGACAATGGGTGCATGCCCTGTGATTAAATATACAATATACTCATTCACTGTCTCATTTAATTTTTATTTCAAGCCCCTGGACTAGATATTATTATTCCTATTTTGAAAAAAAAATAGCCTCAGATAGGTAATCTGAACTTTCAAACCAACAAAGTACTTTTATGGTTCCAAAGACTCCAGAGCCAGTGGAGATTAAATGTTTTTAAAATAAAAGTTATTCATTAAAATTAGCTGGGTGTAGTGGTGCACACCTTTAATCCCATTACTCAGGAGGCAGAGGCAGGTGGATCGCTGAGAGTTCAAGGCCAGCTTGGTCTATGCAGTGAGTTTCAGGACAACCAGGGCTACACAGTAAGACCCTGTCTCAAAAAAAAAGTATTTATTAAAATTAACAACTAGTTCAGAAGTTGTTGTCAATTTTTACAATTGGTTCCTTTCCATCATTTGGATTTAAAGCAAGTCTACCTGACTCCAGTAAGGTGTCCTCTTGCTGTTCTTCCCTTTCCCACTTCCGCCTTTGCTTCTTCAGAGTGTTATTGCAGTTTAGAAATGTTTCATTCCTTCCTCTCTATGGTTCCCATGTCAGACATAATTCTCTTTGGAAGAGGGCATGTTCGTCTAGTTGACTTTCATATCTTATCCATTTAGTGAGAGCTTGGTGGCTGGTATGGAGCGTGAGCTCAGTGCAGAGTGGCTATGTCAGAAGATGAGAGGTAGGATGTGAATACAGGAGGCTGGCAAGTAGGCCACTGTAAACTTGGATTGGATACACTGGAAAGGAGCCCTGAGTAACAAGAGTCAGATTTAAGATTTTATATATGGGATGTGATGGGGGGGGGCTTTATACATTTATGGAAAAGAGTAAGAAGAGAAATTTGTCCACTTCAGAATTGTACATAAAGCATGCCCTGGGTAATCAAAATTCTTTTCTTTTTGATAAACTCCAGTCAAATGCAGAAAAATCATATCACTGTATGGGTCAGACTATTTTTTAATTGAAATGTACTTTTTTTTTAGGGTTTAATAAAAGAAACCAAAAGGAAAAATGTCCCAGTAACTGATGTGATGGAATCGGGGGGGGGGGGCAGGGAACATCAGACAAGACCTCCAGTGAGCTGCTTTCTCCAGCTGCTGCAGCCACATCAAATCCTGATGAGTTGTTAGGGAAGTCATACAGCAGACCAGCAATGATAATGACTTTCACTGGTGACTTCTATGAGGCCAGGAAAAAATACAAGCTTTGAACACAGATTTGTCTTATTTCTATCCAGTTTCTAGCAGACTACCACCCACAGAAGTATCAAAATGCCTTATTTACCTCCGTGGCTTTCTACAGGATTGAAAATGATCAAAAGACTCACAAATGACAGCTAGAGAGAAGGCTCAGTGGTTAAGAGCACTTTCTCCTCTTACAGAGGACCTAGGTTCAATTCCCAGCACCTCACCATTATCTCTTACTCCATTTCCAAGGGATCTCTCTTATGGCCTGCACAAGAACCAAACCAAATCATGTGTGTGTGATACATGTATGTATACCATGTGCATATATATATACACATATATATATATACATATATGTATATGTATAAAGATGAAACATTCGAACACATGAAATAAAAATAAATACATTTTTAAAGGACTCAGTGAACCATCAAAAAAGTGTAACAGTGGCCCCAAGTTAATGAATTTATTAGTCTTACCATGTTCCCCACCATTTGGAGGCAGCTAGCTAACCAACGAGAATGGTTCTTTGAAGTTGCTTACTTCTCATTTACTTAGGTAATATTATATCCTTCTGGAGCCTTTGATGGAGTTGAAGAATAGATAGATAGTTATAGTTTTCAATTGTTATGATAAAAGATAAAATAGATATAAATATTGTAACTGTAATTCTTGCTTGTTAACTGTTTTGTTATATGTAATTTTACTATGTAAAAATAAAAGCCTTTCTTTTTGTTTAAACAGAAAAAGGAGAAATGGTGTAGAAGGTCCTTCTACATTTGTGTTGATTTCATTGGTTAAATAAAGCATCTGCCTTGGCCTTTGGATAGGGCAGCCCTTAGGTGGGTGGAGTAGACAGAACAGAATTCTGGGAGGAGGAAGGCAGAGAGAGAGCTGCCCGCCATGAAGCTGCTAGGTCAGACATGCTGAATCTTTCCCAGTAAGCCACAACTCAGTGGTGACATACAGATTAATAGAAATGGGTTGAATCAAGACGTGAGAGTTAGCCAATAAGAGGCTAGAGCTAATGGGCCAGGCAGTGCTTAAATGAATACAGTTTGTGTGTCATTATTTTGGGGATAAGCTAGCTGGGTGGCAGGATGCAGCCCACCGCTCCTCAATACTACAGTATTAACTAGGTTTGATTATCTTGCAGGGGTAGGAAAGGTTCTTTAGGAGTCTTATTTATTCTCAGTAAGTATCGAATATTAATTACCCTTCCTCTGAATTCATAGGCTGAAATAGGAGTGGCATCACTCATCAAACTAGTAGTCCAATTGTCTACTTTTAAGTTTGGGCTTCTTGCCTTGGCAACTTTATGCTTTGATAATTGCACATCTTAATTTCAGAGATATGAATGTTTCCAACAGTAGATATAACAATTCCCATTTAACTAGAAGTGAAAACTGATGCTTAGCCCTTGTGTGTTTCTCATTCTTCTGGTCAATAACTGAAGAAGAGAATTACCATGTGGGCTGTAGCAATTGATCTGAACTACCAAGAAAACAAGGAAATTCTCAACTTTGGGACAAGAAAGAATAACGTCTAGATCAGAAGACATTTCTTGGGGCCCCTTAGTCTTCACAAGCTCTGGAATGATTAAATGGAGACATACAAAACTGAATCATGACTGGAGTAGAAATGTCCCAGAGTCCTCAGAAAGAAAAGAATAGCTCACCCTGCTAAGCAAAGAACCAAGACTACCTAAGTCTCCTGCTGAAGGCAAGAGTGGAAAAGAAGTGGGTATAAATAAAGCTATTACTAGGTGACCACTTGAGAAGTGAGAAACATAACACCTGCATTTCCTCCTTGTTTTGTTGTATGTCTGAGTGTATAGTACACAAACAAGTATATATCCATGTTGTTTTTCTTCTCTTATTCCTTGACCATGTCATATAGGATTTATTGGCTTTATATGATAGTCTTATTTATTATTCATTGTATAAAGCATTTGCTGGTTTTTGCATAGATTCCTAGTTCCCTGGCTTGGAGACTCAGACTGAATTCAACTATTAGCTTTTCTGGTTCTTCAGCTGGAGATGGCATACCTTGGGTTTCTGAATTTGTTTCCACAATTAGTTGAATCAATATGAATCTCTTCTTATGCATCTCTATCATCTGTGTTCATAGGCTCAGCCTCTCCAGATAACCCTCACTAATACAGCACAGGGTTTGGAGATGCCACAACAAGTTGTAAATGTGAAAAGGAAAACTTAAGTAAGTTTTAAAGATGTGTAAAGTAAAAGTAGCATAATAAGAGTCAGAAGATGTTATACTAGCAGCTGTTAAGACAGAAATTTTGAAACATGCAGTTATTTGAAGAGAGTAAAAGCTCATAGAAGTTCTTTAGATAAGTGTCTTCCTTTTACTATTTCTTCAGTTCCTTTTACTAGAATTGCTTTTCTGTCACATGCGTTTTCTTAAAGCCAAGTTTTTTATGTGTTGAATTGCATATACCAAAATGTACACAGTGAGGTCTTTTGTCATTAGGTTTAGAAACAGATGAATGAGGTTGGATTTGTTCATCTTCTCTTCATTATTTTCTGGTATTTATGATCATGCTCTGTTTGCCACATTCTGAATTGTCATCGTTAGGATGATGAAAGTGTTTCATGCCACAGATGCTGACAACAAACTAATTTGTTGCTTCGGAATAGGAAACTCTAGTCTATAGATAAATGGATGAAAACACAGAACAGAGATTGTATTTATAGACAAAACAGCCTATTTGATGTTCTAGAGTTCAGACTGAGAATATATGACCTAAGGAATGACTTAAATTCTGATTCTAATAAGAATATTAATTGTTCTCCTCTTGCCTTGCATCTGGTGCCACCGTACAAACCTTGCTCCTTTAATTAGATTTCAGAAGATTGAGAAAAAGTCCATGCCTGATCCGAATTGTTTCCCTTGGTGACATTATTAAGTTTCATTTCAGCAGCCTGGAGGTGAAGGCCATCAACCAATCATCAAGTTCCTACAGCATCCCTACTATGCAGTTTCTTTTGTGTGAGGAGTGTGCTAGGAGCACATAATTGAATTTAGGAGGCAAAAAATCTGCACATACGTAATAGTAAAAGAATAATGAGAACCATGCCAAGTGGAACGGACTTTTAGTACAATAGATATTTAGAGAAAGGAAAAGTCAGCATAGGCTAAATAGCCAAAAGTTTTAAAAATTACTATTATCAATTACTATCATTATAACAACAATGGCTAGAAGTTTTGAACATTATGTATTCACCACATGACACATGGTGTGCAAAGCACTTTGTGAGCCTTCACTGATTTAATAACCTATTATTATTCCTACTTGTAGAGAGAAAACAATGCAGCCTTATTAACCCCCATTTATAGTTGGAGATATTTAAGGTGGTTAGGTAATTCATCCATACCTGTTAGAACTCTAAGTCAGAAGCCACAATTTATTATAATTTCGTAATTTCAAACCACAATACCCATTTCCAAGATTTAGGGAAGTACTTACTCAGATTTTTAGCAGGTGGATTCCAATAGGTAGGGTAGAAGAGTGAAGGCATTTTTACAGAAGTCTGTGTAGACATCTGGAGACAAATGAATAGACGTAATCTATGAGACACCACAGGAAAAGCATTGCAAAACAGGACATTTGTGCCTTCATTCTTGGCAAAGTCTGGGTAAGTCCATTTTGCACAACTACACTGTAATTCTGCACAAAACATCTTGAAGTAAGAAGCCACTTTCAAACATGGCACTGGAAGTGCTGTTTAAGAAATGACTATCATCTTAGATATCAAAATCTTCACACTAAATTGAGAGGTCGAGAATCCAAAGAACAAATGAGTCACAGTAATAGAATCTGACTAAGCCGTTTTTCTGTCAGGTTTGGTGTGTCCATTGGTGGTATCCTTGTTCAGCTCATATTTAGGTAGTCATGTTGGTGAGACTTTATAGGTATATTACTAGGTATATCTCTCTGATATACTAGGAGGAACAATCTGATAGCGAACTCCTTGGTCTTCTAGCTCTTAAACAATCTTTCTACTCTTCTCCAGTGTTCCCTGCCATAGGAGTGTTTTGTAGATGTATCCACTGGGACTGGACTCCACAACTCTACACTGTGATTGGTTGTGGCTTTCTATAGTGGTCCTCATCTCCCTGAGAAAGAGCACACCACTGGTTGTTCAGTGTCTAATAGTCCTGAAAACATACATAAATGTAGCATTATACAGAACGGTGAGTTTATATTAGGAATTTATACATACATATGTACATACATGCAATAATAATTAGCCAAGAAAGAGAGCCTGAATTTGAAAGAGAGTGCTGCGGAGCACTGGGAGGGTTTGCAGGGAGGACAGGTTAGAAAGAAAATGTTGCAACTACTTAAAAAATAGGCAGAGGAGGTCATCTTTCTTTTATCCACTTGCAATAACATCCCTGAATATTTGCATATCAGTTACTTTTGCATTGCTGTGACAAAATGCCTGATGGAAGCAACCTGAAGGAAGGAACAGACATTTTGAATCATGGTTTTAGAGTGTTTAAGTCCAGCATAGCAGAAAAAAATTAGCCAAGCTGCTCTATTCAATAGACGCCTATGGTGGAAGCTGCTGTCATGACAGCTGACTACAATCAGAGTGACCTAACCAGGGTCCAGGAAGAAGCTTCAAGGGTATTACCCACATGATCACCTTATGATGACTCAAAGGCCTTGGCATTCTCCCAAACATTACCTACCAAGGGCGTAAACATTCAAAACAGGAGTCTCTTGATGTGATTCATGTTCACACCACCACAATCTACTACACAAGATGACAGGAACTGCAGAGTTGCAAAGTAAAACTCTGAATTTGTTCCCTCAAGCAGTCTTCAGTCTAGTGAGGGAACTTGGTTACAGGCAAGTTAGAATTCATGAGAATGGGGGGGGGGGAGGCAAAGGAACAATTCTCTGAGAAAACACGTATCCGGAGAAAATTGAAAATTGGATGGCATAACTTTTTAATTTATTGTTAACTTAGCAGTTACTATAAACTAGAAGTTGAGAAAAACTTAGCAATAGGGAAAAAGATAAATGTTTAAAAAAGATGAATCTAGATAGATTTTAGAATAAATATCAAATAAGTCTTACAAAGCAAATGAATTAAGACTATAAAGTTAATAACAATTAACCAGACACAAAAGAGAGATAATATTTTTACCATTTGGGTAAAAAGAAAAGGCCTATTGGATGTTGTATGTGGACTAAAAGCAAGATAACAATAACTATAAATAACTAAATAACTAAAGAAAGGTCAGAGATACAGAAGGAGTAACAGGTTAACATGATTTTGAACATTCTGAAGAAGAAGCTGAGGGAAGATTTCCAAAGATTTCTGTTGACAGCTGCAATTGGACAATAGAAAGGTAGTAAGAAGAGAGTGATAATCAAATATGAAATGGCAGAGAATGGAATGGGAGGCAGGGAAGGGTCAATTCAGAAAGTTCATTAGAAGATTTGGCTAACATTGAGTTGGTAGACTGATGAAGAAAAAGCAAAACATTTAGAACATAAAGCTACAGGGACATGGCAGTAGGTAGGGGTGAAGAAAAATAGGATGCCTAGATTTTACCCATGAGATGTATGGAATTATTAAACTTTTAATCTCCTATGGTACCAACTGTTGGTGATAATGTAGAAAACTGCTTTTTACACTCCACTAAGAGATATATAAAATGATTAAGCTTCAGCAGAAAATACTGTGGTAACCTTAAATGACGTGCTTTCAAAATGCTCAAAGATCCTGTTCTTAAGTGTTTGCTCAAAATCAAAGAGTACATAAGTTCACAGAAGACATAATGTAAATGTTCTTAATAGTTTATACTGAGAAGTGAGACACATGGCAACTTTACTCATGCTCATCACTTACTTTATAGCATGCATCCACCCACAGAATAACATTGTCAGTGATAAAAAGGAGGGAGATTTTGGTCACACATCCAATCTCAGAAACAAGTTTAAGGGGCAGATTGTACATGGCATTCTCTAAGGACAAAACCACACACATGTGAACAATATTCTCCAGAGGCTGGTGGATACATGAGGATGATCAGAATGCGGGGCCAATTTACTTGTGTGGTCAATCTAAAGAGCAAAACCTCTGGGTGGCTACCTATATAAGAAATTCATTATCTCACTAGAAGATGAAAAGAAAAAGGAAAACGTGTGGTAGGTACTATTCATCCAACGATAACTACTCATGCCTTCTGACGGTGTCTATCTCAAGGCTGTCTTCGTTTGGATTCAAAAGGTGTTAGATGAATATGCCTCTTCAAGATGTAATTATACGCACTTCAAGACCCTTCAGGAGACTTGAGATTTCTCTAATCATCCACATCTCCACTAATTAAAGATGCTTTCCCAGCAGGATCTTTGTTTTTTTTTTTTTTAAATCAAGATGCCTCACCTGGGAATCATAACAAGCACTTTGACTGAGAAAGTATCAGATATGTGGATGGTCGGAGGCTACACTCTGAAGTCACCTTCTTCTTATTGTGTTCTACATTAGAAGCTTATATCTTTGAATTTATAGCTTATAAGTAAACACATTGATGAACAAGCATGAAATGCAGTAAATAATTAATTCAGTGAAACCAAACATAATATTTCTGTTCAAAAATCATGAAATATTAAACTTAAATAAGTCAAGGATCTCTTCCAGGCACGTTAACTCAATTGAATATCTTAATACACATGTAATCTCAGAGCCTTTATTATCATCAGTCTTAATGGGAAGAAGGCAAAGTAACTTCCCTGAGGTCACATAGATCATAAGTGTAGAGACTTGAATGTGAACCTAAGAAGTTTAAAAGACTATTACTCTCCACTACAACCTACTATATTAGTGCTGCACACCTGCGCTCCTCTTTACCTACAAACCAAGAGTTATGCTGTTGTGAATACTTATTGTGTACAAAGACCAAAATAGAAAATAACAACAAAGGAAAACAAACAAACAAAAAAAAGGTTCCAGGGGGCAAAGTAAGCATGAAGTAGGGTGTGCCTACAAAGCTTGGGAAGTAAGCATCAACATAGTGTGTGTGTGTGTGTGTGTATGTGTGTGTGTGTATGTGTGTGTGTGTGTGTGTGAGAGAGAGAGAGAGAGAGAGAGAGAGAGAGAGAGAGAGAGAGAGAGAGTCCTACGTGTACCAATTTTAATTCATAATTGCTCTCAGTCCAATTACTTTTGGAAATTTCTCGGTATAACTGACATACTGTTATATTACCTGAGGGGGAACAAAATATCTTGAATTTCACCAACAGTTTGTTGCCATTAGTTTCTTTCTCACTCTGTGGAAAACAATGTACTGTAATAGTCAGAAGGCAGGCCAATATCAGGTCAGTCCCTCACTGCCCATAACTAGGGTTATGGTAAAAATTGTGTGGAGTTGACATATTATTACTTCTACTCATATGATAGACATCCATCTAGTGACTTATTTAAATATTTTTGAAATGTTATAAAAAAATTCTCAGTTTGGTTTATGCCAGAGGATCGAACAGTAAATAAAAGTCTTTGCTTTCAAAGAGCTGGATCTCCTGGCAGAGGTAGACCAATAAGTGATGTTCAAAAAATAATAAAGGGCGCCTGGGTGATGGGTTCACTTGATAAAATGCCTACTATGACTATGAAAGCATGAGGATAATTTGTTTGAGTATGAGCCAGCTTTCTCAGGGGTGCTTTTACAGTGTGTTTACCCTATGGATCAACGGGAAGAACAAGGGGTTATCTATAGAGCTGGAAATAGATAGTAGAAAGTTGCAGCCAAGATGAAGTCTTACAGAGCCTTGCTGTAACATATGTGATCACTGGGTAGCTGAGAAAGTGTGAACTAAGGGAAGATATGAAGGATAGAGCTTCCTCTGAGTAGTCAGATCACTGAGAAAATGATAGGTTTTGCTGGCTCCTGATCATGTCGCAGCTCATTGGTCCAAGATGCTTCATGACCCATCTGTTTGTACACCTTTCAGAACTTGATATGGTAGCTCAAGATCAATCTCAAAGCCCTTAACAGGGCTTTAAAATTCTGCATTTTAGACAACGGACAAATAGGATAATTTGACTTGCTCAATTCAGACAGTTTAAATTAAAATCAATCTGCCACCATGGGTACTAGAACCCAGGGTTGAGCTGAGGAAATGATTCAGTAGCAAATATGCTAGTTATGCAAAAATAAAGACCAGGGTTTGGATTCCCAGGGCTTATATAAAAAGCCAAGCTTGCTAGCATGCACCTGTTTCCTTGATAGGTGCTTGTAGGAGGAGAGATAGGAAGATTCCTGGCAGAGCTCATTGGTTGACTAGTTTTGCTAAACCAATGAGATCCAGATTTAGTGAGAGATCCTTGTCTCAAAAGCTGGAGAACAATTGTAGAAGACAGATGACATCAACCTCTGCCCTCTACACACACATGTACACATACACTTCCCAAACCCATGTGTGCACATGCACCCCCAAATACACATACACTCACCATCAAATACAAAAGAACCTGTGCTTCAGTACTGTAATCCTTACTATTTTCCTATCACATCAGAGCTAATATTTTGCTTACTAAATTATGGATGCCATAGTCAGACAAGTAAAGAGTGTTCTCATAAATCTAGACGTGTCTCTGTTTTTTGATGGTACGAGGATGTCAGAAATACTTTGAGGCTGGTTGGTTGTTTTGGTAAGACTGTCGGAATCAAAAGAAAAACAGTGGATTTTTTTCAGGCCATATAACAATAGTTAGGCATAGCTGCTTAGAAGAAAGGGTTCTGTTAAGACAGATCTGTGTTTGGAAATGGAGAAGCCTCTTTTTCATAACTGTGAACCATTTACATTCTCCACACACAAATGCAAAGAAAAGGAAGGCTTATTGCTGGCCAAATGCCAGAGATGACAATGAAAGGTTTTGTCTTGTCCAGTGAAGATCCTAAAGAATCTGAGAAAGTAGGAGGAAACAATCAACACAGACAAGGCCTTTGTGCTGCTGCCCTTGAGCCCCTTTCTGTGTACTCAGTTATGGGGAGTCTGTGTGTAGAAGGAGGTTGCTCATTCATTTCCAGGCCACCCAGGCCCCAATCACACTTAAATTATATTAATTGCAACCCTGCTTGGCCAATGACTCTATCATTTCTTAACTAGCTCTTAGATCTTAAATTTACCCATTTCTATTAATCTGTGTATTGCCACATGATTGTGGCCTACCTGTAAGGTTCCATCTGGTGTCCAGTGTCTGTCTCCTGCAGCGGCTACATGGCATCTCCCTGACTCTACCCTCTATCTCTGCTTGAAATTCCCACCTTGTTCTATTCTGCTATGCCAGCGGCCCAAAGTAGCTTCTTTATTAGCCAATGGTAGCAAGGCACATTCACAATGTACAGAAGGGAATCACACAGCATCTGTATCTCTAGATCAAAACTGTCTAGGACTGTGCTCACTGACTGTCAAGCCTCTGCTGAGCATAGACCAGGTTCACTTCTTCCTCCCATTGATATTCTCAAGAAATTCACAGTGTGTTCTATGACAATGATGGAATAAACAGTAATCTATCTTCATTATTTAAGTTTGAAGCCTGGACTGACTCAATTACAGTAGCTATTACTACAAACTCTGTATAGATAAAAGTTCCCTATATATACTACACAGTAACACCAATTATGTGTTTAGATAAGTAGGTCATTAACTACTGACATTGTCATTAATTGGACAATGAACTGCCAGGAAAAGCAGCATCTAATGATTTTCTGAACAAGTTGACTTTTCAATATTGTTCTCTCTATATAATCATCATTTGAAAAATTATAATGCATACCTATTCCAAAAAGATAGATGTGAAATGCTTTTAATTTACGTCATTGAACACAACTAGAAACTATGTGAATATGTTCTCATTTGGCTAATGTTACAGGAATACAAAAGATACAATAAACAGACTTCTATATCACTAAAAGATAATCCTTTAGATATCACAAGTATGTTAATTTTCTCTTGTTACCTTTATCATCAATACTTCCCCTTTTCCTACTTCTAGTTAAGAATGTCATTTTGTCTATCTTGAAGATTCCTTTTCCTCTGATGTGTCTTACTGGATGCTTCTGTTCTATAGATGTCACTCCTAAATGTCCAGCCTTGATTTTCCTTTTCCATTCACATTGCTGACACCAGAGTCAATTTACTGCCTGAACTGCTGTACAATGCTCTTGGTATTCATTCCTTCCTACTTATCCTAAACTACATTGCCAGGTGAGGTGGTCCTCTGCTTGGAAAGCCCAAGCAGCACCTGCAGTCCATGATAATATGACTAGAGATGTTTCTGTTTTACAGACCTGGTCTTCCAAAGGCATAGCCCAGAGAACTGCCTTCTCTTGCTGCTCAGTACTAAGGTCCCAAACATGAGACTGGGGATATGGTAACTGCAGTTGTTCATAAACAGCCATAATATCAGGAGAGCAGGTGGAGGAAGATGGTTTCCATAGATTCCATTTTGTTGGTGATGGTAATGAGAGTATTATTATAGCAGAGTTAACTTTAGCACCCAGTGGTGACACTTTGTGGTCCATTTTGAAAGTGATTTTGAGTGCCGGTCTTCTGGTTGGCCTTGAGTCAAGGCCTTCAGCTCTCCTGAGGCTGAGGTTCTCTGTATATCACCACCAACCTTTAAGGAAGTTCAGTTCAATGTCTTAAACCTATTTAAGTATTCTTCCTGAAAGCAAAACCAAATCTATTCTCATTTTGTGATTAAGGAAGTTCTTGGAATCCTACTGCTTGTTGAATGAAGTCCAAATTTCGTAAGCTGTAATTTACATTCTATTGGCTTTGCCTTTCCATCATCCATAAAGATACTATAATCCAGACACGCCAAACAACACACAAGACTCTACCTGCTTATATTTTAATGCTATTTAATGCTATTAACCCTTTGCTAAGTTACCCTTAATTCTTTCCCCATTGTCTAATGGATGATCATGCTTCATATCTTGTGTCATACCTGACCTTTACTCTTCCCTTGTCAGAGTTATACCATTTCTTCTGTGTTCCCACAATGTACCATGGAACTGTTTTTATGTCTGTCAGTCACATTGCTGAAAGTATATGTTAACACCTCATCATCAGGTTGCAAGGCTCTCAAAGGTAAGAAATATATTCTTTTCCTCCTTGTACCCCCTCTTCAAGCACAGTTCTAGACATCTGAAACAGATATTACAAATGAATGGGTTCCTTCTTTTAATTCATCTTCCTTTAAGCTTTTCAAATCACTTCCTACCAACTTGAGCAAATGTTTCCTTAAGTAGTCATTAAACTCCTGAGGGCTCTCTGTCCTTGCTTGTAAACTCCTTCCAAATATTTCCTTGGAAACACTAGCTCTGATAAAAGGTTATTCCCTTTACTCTGAGCAATTCTATCCTCTATTTCTATGTACTGGGGCATTTGACTATTCTATCATTTGTGTTCAAACTATGTCCCACCTCAAAACTCATTAGTTTCTTTTTACATTGCTGTAGCAAAATATGTAACCAAAAAAAAATGACTTAAGGAAGAAAGGGTTAGTTCTGGCAGACAGTTCTAAAGGAAGTCTGTCATGGTGTGAAAGACCCCCAGTGTGAGGAGACTCTCACTCAAGTATCGGGATAATATGACTCCCCCAGTAACTCCTTGCTGCAATCACAAGAGGTTTATTCGACAAGACAGGAACCAGTGCACTGGGGCCGAGACTCATAACCCATGCAGGGGAGGAGTTTGACCCGAGTAACTGGGAGAAGGGGTTTTTAAAGGAAGAAACCACAGTACAGTAATCTGAAAGGGGTAGGGAGGGCTTCATAGAAAATTCTGAAAATACTGGTTGTTGTTCTTTTTTAAAAAATACTGCAAGATCCCCGAGGCAGTAGGCAGCAGAAATGCTGTAGGTCCCAAATGGTGGTAGCGGGCCATGTGGCAGCAGACAGCAGGCTCTGGGAGCAGCCAGTCCCAGGCAGAAATGGCTGCCGGTCCCCGAGCGGTGGCCTGAGCGGTGGTGGCGGGCCATGTGGCGGCAGACAGCGGGCCCTGGGAGCAGCCAGTCCCAGGCAGAGACGGCTGGTCTCAGAGCAATGGCTGGTCCCAGGCAGGGAGACACATGGCGGGCAGGCAGAAGACAGAAACATGGATAGACACGACAGGCAGGGTGAGGTTGAATGTTTATTCAGGGGGTTATGGAGGAGGAAGGGTGAAGTGGGGGACAGAGAGAGAGGGAGAGAGAGAGAGAGAGAGAGAGAAGAGGAGAAAGAGACAGAGAAGGGGGGAAGCAGAGAAGTGGGGAGAGAGGCAGAGGCGAAGCTGCCTCTCCAAGAGGAAGATGGAAAGAGAGCGAACTCAGGCTGGAAGCTGAAGATCAGCCTGCCTCAGCGGATGGGGAGGGAGTGGGCGTGGCTTGTCTCTTAAAGGAACCAATACCATAACATTCCCAGGTCTTCCTTATAATAAAAAGCAGATTAGATGCTCCAGTTTGAAGGAATTGGGGCGGTGAATTCTCAAGACTGCTTCCTGCTGATTTGTGGGCGTTGTCTTGGGGGGGGAGCGCGAGAGAAGGCTGGGAGCATCCTGGCGTAGCTGGTCCCTTTGCTTCTGACTCATGTCTGTGGCATGGGAATATCTGGTGTCCCTAAGGTATTGGCAGAACAAAGAAGAAAGTTAAATTAATGTTAAAAAAATTTTAGGACCAGGGAATTGAGGGGTATCTGACCTGTTTTAATTCGGCTCCCTGGAACTCAAGAGAACTCCTTGGGTTTGTGAAAACAGAAGTTTTAGGACATATAATGACTGTAGCATAAGAGATAAATTTGATTTGAAATTTGCTTGGTGAGGTCACCTTACAAAAACCTCAACCTGGCAAAACCTCTCAGCTGTCAAACTGTCAGAGATCTTTGAGAAATATAAGATGTTACTTGAGTTACTGATTAAAAAATGACAGAGAACTTACTTGGTTGGCACCCAGAGCTACTCTTTTTGGGGTCCTCCATGGTCGCTGAAGGTTGTACTTGAGCTTTGCTGTTTAGCGCAGGGCCTGCCAGGCTCCAGAAGATCCTGTGGGCTAAGAAATCTGTAGGAAGACAGGCCTACCTTGACCTGAGCAGCTAGGCTGTCGATTCCAGCGATTCCGTCCACTTCTAGAGATCTCTAGTTTAGATGAAAGGCAGGTTTTCCCAATGGTTAGCGCTCTGCAGTTGAAGCGAAATGCAGAAGGACGTTGTTCTCCGTGTGTCTGTCTCCTTTGGAGGGAGCTGTCTTCTTTGGAGGGAGCAGAGAGCTGCTGCTAGGAGCCAACCTGTCTCTTTTTGTTGTTGTGAAAAGTTTTTAATAATTAAATACTAAATATCACATTCCCCAGATCTCTGAGCAGTTGAGGGCTGGATTAAATATAGCTGCAGTATACTGGCTCTTAACAGGTAAGGTCCACATTTGCAAAAGGGCAGAAAGAAGAAACTTCTGGCAATGGAAGGTTAATGCCAGAACTGACAATGGTAGAAAACAGCTTAAGAGAGTTAAAGGTACATACCAGCTTAAAATATGAGACTCATGATTTTTGTAGTCTGAAATGAGATGTAATAAACAATTATTATGCATTGAGAGAGTGAACAAGAATTGAGCAACGTGGACGCCTCTGACAGGCCCTATCAGAGACATTTGTCATTGCCCAAAACATAATTTAACAGAGTTAGCATGAGGATTTTAGTGAAACCGGGTGAGAAGGCAGGGTGAAACCGGGAGAGTGTGGTCACATGATCTGGCCCTCAGCCAAGATGGCGAAAAGGTCACCTGACCCATCTGGCCTTCAGCCAAGATGGCGACCGCCACGTGTAGTCTGTTCAGTTGGAAAGCCCGCCAGCCACAACAGAAGCCGCAGAGGGGAGGGGCAAAAGGCTGAAACCGAAAACTGGGATCTGGATGGCTTCCCGTTAAGGCAGGATGCAGATGACACGAACACCCAAAATCCGGGGGGGGATTGGCTTAGAATTTTTAGATCCCATGGTTGGGCGACGAAATTTGCCTGCAGGGGGGCACAGAGGAGTGCCGCGATCGCAGCAGTCTCAGGGTGCGAGCGTCCTCAGACCCCGGGAGGCCGCGGTAGGGGCGAATATCAACTCGGGCCCAGCTAAGTCCCGGCTAGGCGAGAGGAGATAAGCCCGTGATAGGGTCAACGGTATGACCCGCTGTTCAGCTGTCCGTACAGCTGAAGATGGTGCCTGAAGGGACAGGCCCGCCAAGAAAAGAAGGAAGTCAAGGGAGAAACCAGGAATCCCGGATTCCTGGGGAGACGCTGAGAGCCCCGGGCTCTCAGTGCAGGCAAAATAACCGTCAACCAAAAATGGGAGAAGGAAGGGAGGGGGCGATCTACCCAGAATGTACCAGAGAACGCTGGCCAGGCGTTTTCTAGACGTAATGGGAAGAGGGCCCACGGATCAAACTCACTAATTGGTAGGTGTCGGAGATAGCTGCGGCGGAAGGACGCGGGAGCGGTGGAATACTGCAAGCTGCATCCAGGTAGATGGAACACATGGGTTGTTGTAGAGAAGGTCCTCAAGTCCTGATTCTGCCCCAGGAGGGAGCTCAGAGTTCTGGACGGCACCTAAAGCCGAAACTCCAGCCCTGGGTGGAAGTCTGGGGCGGGCGAATCATCCGAGTCTCGGCACCAAAATGTTGTTCTTTTTTAAAAAATACTGCAAGATCCCGAGGCAGTAGGCAGCAGAAATGCTGTAGGTCCCAAATGGTGGTAGCGGGCCATGTGGCGGCAGACAGCAGGCTAAAATGGCTGCCGGTCCCAGAGCGGTGGCCTGAGCAGTGGTGGCGGGCCATGTGGCAGCAGACAGCGGGGCCCTGGGAGCAGCCAGTCCCAGGCAGAGATGGCTGGTCTCAGAGCAATGGCTGGTCCCAGGCAGGGAGACACATGGCGGGCAGGCAGAAGACAGAAACATGGATAGACCCGACAGGCAGGGTGAGGTTTAATGTTTATTCAGGGGGTTATGGAGTAGGAAGGGTGGAGGGGGGGCAGAGAGAGAGGGGGAGAGAGAGAGAGAGAGAGAGAGAGAGAGAGAGAGAAGAGGAGAAAGAGACAGAGAAGGGGGGAAGCAGAGAAGTGGGGAGAGAGGCAGAGGCGAAGCTGCCTCTCCAAGAGGAAGATGGAAAGAGAGCGAACTCAGGCTGGAAGCTGAAGATCAGCCTGCCTCAGAGGATGGGGAGGGAGTGGGCGTGGCTTGTCTCTTAAAGGGACCAATACCATAACATTCCCAGGTCTTTCTTATAATAAAAAGCAGATTAGATCTCTTAAAAGGACCAAAACCATAACACTGGTGATGATCACAAGGGGGGCAACTCCCTGTTTCTCAATATTATATTCAAGATTACAATCTAACTTTATCTTCAGCTAGTTCCTGAAAAACTGAACTGGCTAATCCTAGATTTCTGACTCTTCTCTCCCTGCTTAGATTTTTGGCTCTATTTTTTCCTGCTTGGGGGCGGGGGGGTGGGTCTGGATTTATCCAGGTCTTTCAGGTGGAGAAGACCTGGCAGCAGGAATATGCAGCTCACACTTATTAGCTAGCTTTCTTCCTTATGCAGTCCAGGACGTCAGCCCCTGGAACAGCACTTCCTGCATTCCAGGTAGAGCTTTCCCCCCAAAGGAACTCAATCTAAATAATTCCTCACAGGCATTGTAGAAGCCAAGGTAGTTTTGGGTCTCGCCCATCTGTTTGAAACACCGCAGAGGTTACAATCTTATTCTAAAACAGTTTTTTTATTTTTTTCACACATTTTTTTTTAAAAACTGCACTATGAAGTTTTGAGGGTACCATGCTTAGTAAGAATATTTACTTGAAAAGAATATTTTCAAATATAGTAGGATTTAAAACATAGTTTTTAAAAAGGAGATAAATGGATAGACAGATAAGTAGATGATAGACAAAAATGAACTACTTTAAAAACCACAAGAAAGACTATAAGTTGGTAGAACCATATTGAAAATAATCTTGAGATTCCTCAAAAAATAAAATTATTATAAAATATAGCAACCCTATTTCTTATACTGTATTAATCCATTTTCTGCTATTATAATGAAATGTCAGAGGCAATCTAGCTTTATAAGCATTAGAGATTTATTTAGTTTATTGTTCTGTTTGGTTCTCAAATTGTGTGGACGCCAAAGATTTTGCTTTTGATAAATGTGCATGTAAGCAAGAGTTTATAGAGCAAAATAGAAAGTCAGAAAGTGACCCTGGCTTGATCTTATGGTGTTTTTTTCTGTGAGAAATTCAGAAGTCTAGGCCGGGCGGTGGTGGCGCACGCCTTTAATCCCAGCACTTGAGAGGCAGAGGCAGGCGAATCTCTGTGAGTTCGAGACCAGCGTGGTCTACAAGAGCTAGTTCCAGGACAGGCTCCAAAACCACAGAGAAACCCTGTCTCGAGAAAAAAAAAAAAAGAAAGAAATTCAGAAGTCTAATCTCCACTAAAAAAATGCTCTTTGTGGAGGCTCAGAAATCTGAGCCCAGTTCCCTGTTGACCCAAGGTCAGAAAGTTGGAATTTATCTCTAGTTCCTTCAAGGTTGTTGCGATTCCACCTCAAGCAAAGGTCCCACCTAGAAGCTCTGCTCTTTCAAGGTTATTGTCAACGGGTGTGGCTGATAGACAGACCTTGTACTCCAGGAATAAAGTAGTAGATTGTTCCTACCTCAAACAAGAGTCTAAGGATTCAACTAAGTTCCAGTTCCCTTTATGAAGATAACCTGGGATTCCCTACAGCATGTTTTGGTCTAGTGTGTGAGTGTGACTTGTTTTGTTCTAGCAACAGAATGTTTAACTATGAAAGTAGCCTGTGACCTTAAATTGGTAAATTCATTTCCTTGTTAATGCGGTCTTTTGTCTTCTACTTTTTGGGGTCAGTGGTATTTTAAGCAGTTGGAAATTAAACACGGGTGAATTTTCAGTACCCACTGGAGTTCCCTCCTGATACTATCCTGTATGTGTCTCCATTTTATTGTTTTCATTCACGTCTTCATGCCTTCATATTCTTTATTTCTAAATCCCCATGCCTCTACCCTGGCAAGTTGTATTTTTGTCGAGGCTGGTCCCTGACAGTGCTCCCAGCAACCAAAAGCTCTCTGACTGGTCATCTTTTGAAGGTTCCATGGTGTCCTGTATCATAACTAGGGATTGAAACTTTTAACCTGTGAACTCTTGAGGAAGGCACTTAATGATTTCTAAGCCATGATATGGAACTATGTGCAGAAGAAATGAAATCAGTATCTTGAAAATACTTGTGCTCATTTCAGTGGTGTTACTAAACCAAGACAAAGCAACCACTTACACTCTGCCAGCGGATAAACGTTGTGTGGGGGTAATGCACTGTCATTCATCCTTGGTAAAAGGCTCTCTGTCATTTGTGACAGCAGCAATGAACCCAGAGGGTGTTATTTTAAAATGAATAGTTGAGGGACAGTAAGATAACTACTTCATTTCTCACTTAATGTGGAACCTTAAAAAGAAAACCTTACAGAATCAAGGAGTGGAAAGGTGGCTGCCACAGGCTGGAGAGGAGAAATAGAGGGTCGTTGGTCAAGCAGACTAATAAACAGATTTTTTACAGCAACTTACAATATTGTTTTAAATCAAAATGTGATTAGAAGATAGAAATGATGTGTCAATACCACAAAAGGCTAAGGTAAAAAATGATAATAATAGCCTTGTTAATTGCTGTGTTATTTAGCTTGAGTCTGATGACCAGTTCCCTTTGGATACATGTATTAAAATTTCAAGAAATATATAAATCTTACATGTCAGTGGTAACTCACAGTTAAATTAGGGTGAAAATAATACATACCCCCATTTTTGGGGAATAAAGTTTCTAGAAATATCTGTTTTATTTTAACATGTAATAAGGTTATTGCTTTTGTTTTAAATAACTATAAAACATTTTAAATACATTTCTTTGAAGGCGTAAGTCACAAACAATCCCACAGCAGTTTGGAATTATGATTAATAAGGTGATATTTATTTAAAGGGGAAAAAACTTACAGATCACCATCCCAGACAACAGCCCTCTGTGCAATCAGGAAGGAGTCTAGTCGCTGGAAATGGAGCAGGAAGCAAAGAGAGGGAGAAGGGAAGTAGCTGCTTTTTTAAAGGGAGAGAGACCACGCCCCAATGGGCTGGTATTTCAGCGGCTATTGGCTGGAGGAGCAGAAGGTCCTCCTGCAACATTTCTTATTTAATGTATTTATTGATTTAAATATATTACTTAACTATGCTAAGTAAAATATATTACTCATTTGCTTTTATTTATCTTAATCTTATTATTGAGAAAGCTTTGATGTATCATAGGTAATAGACCTCAATCATATATCTAATTTGCCAAGATTTTCTTTCTTTCTGTGTGTTGTCCTTTTACTTTTCTGATTGGGTCTTTGATTTTTTAGCTTAATGTTTGTATGCAGTGCTAGGAAGGGATTCAGTTTCATTTCTTAAACCTGTACATCTCTAGTTGTCCTAATAGCTTTTGAAAAGACTTTTTTTTTTCTCAGTGAAATGTCTAGGGGCAGGTTTACTTTTACCCTAATTTTCTTTGCTTCCAGTTTCTACTAGCTATACTTACTTATAGCGTAAATCCAAAGTGCACATGCTCAGATCAAGCAGATAATTTGTGAAAATATGTGACAAGAAGTCAGTTCTGGGAAGCAGTTAACTCAATGGCTATGAAAATATGATGTACGATATGTAATCACAGTAAGTCGGTCGAGGAAGGGGGATTTGATTGGGGGAGGAAAGGGGAGGCAGCAGTGGGGAAGAGACAGAAATCTTTAATAAATAAAAACAAAAACAAAACAAAAAAAATCCGCGTGAAACGCATCATATAGTTTCCTCCCTTATCTCATGGAGATATAGACTGGATTTCCTGGGATCCTATTAGAAAGTTGTGCTAACACCATTTTTATGCTGTGAATTTCTTGGTATTTGTTGGAATTGGCTTTGGGAAGCTTTCTTCTTCTTCTTCTTCTTCTTCTTCTTCTTCTTCTTCTTCTTCTTCTTCTTCTTCTTCTTCTTCTTCTTCTCTCACTCTCTTTCTTCTTCTGCGTCTTCTTCTTCCTCTTCCTCCTCTTCTTCTTCTATTTATTCTTATTTCCCTATCCCCTTCCATCTTTCTTCTGACCTTGCAGTTTCTTTCCCAAAACAAAACCAAATTTAAATAAAAGACCAAACTAACCAAATAAAGCACACACACACACACACACACACACACACACACACAGAGAGAGAGAGAGAGAGAGAGAGAGAGAGAGAGAGAGAGAGAGATCTGTTGTGAAGTCGCAGCGTAGCTTGCCAAGTCACACATAGTTTACTTAGTCCATTCAGCTTCCCTTGCACGTGTTCATAGCTATGAGTCATTGGTCTGGCTTGAGGCCTCTGGTTTCTGTTACCCTACTGATAAAGGGCTCTCATTGGGGCTCCTCCTGGATAGATGTTATAGTCCTATGTCACGGTGATCTTGCAGTTTTGGATCTATAGGTTTGTCCCCTTCACCTGCTCCAACTGTTCATAGATGAGGTGGATATTGGGATTAGCTAACTCACAGCCACGGTTCTGACCTGGGTGGTAGCTGGGCTGGTCAGCCCTGCAGCTTTCCTTTATCATCACTCCCTGGGCAAGCTCTCCAGCACTGCCCACATTAGGTCGCCCAATGCAGCCTGTAGCAAGAAGCGCAGCAAGTTCTCTTGCTCTCAAGTCCACAGATCCAGGTCACCACATTCATTCCACCAGGGTCGGCTCTACTGTTTTCCTCAGGTCATGTAGAGGGCCCTCTCTTCTGGCTGTAGAATCAGTTCTCCTACTCTCATACCCTCAGAGCTGGCTCATCTGCACACCTGACAGTGAGGTCAGCTCTCGTGGGCTGCCCAGGTGAGGTTCAGGGCCTGCTCTCCTGTGTACTGCAGTTGGTAAGGGGCAGGGCCAGCTCTCTTGCCTGTGACAGGGAGCAAGGGGCAAAAGGGGGAGGGAATCTTTCCCTTACTGATGCCACTGCTTTGGCAGACTAGGGGAGGTGGTCAGCTTTGTTACTCTCACACCCTCAGAGCTGGCTCACACAGGGTCAGCTCAGGTGTGCTGTCCAGAAGGCGTGCAGGGTCTGCACTCCTGTGTGAGGGTCAAAGCTAGCTCTCTCACTCTTGCAATCCCCAGGACAGCTCTTTCACCTACCGCAGATGGCAACGGATGATGGGTGAGGGCACCTTTTTCTCTCCCATGCCACCACATGACAAATGAGGCAGGACAGGATCAATTCCCTGCTCTCCACTGTCAGAGTTAGCTCACCTATATCCCAGACCATAGGGTCAACTCTAGTGTGCTGCCTGGGTGAGGGGCACGCCTGTGGTGAGGGATGGGGCCATCTTTCCCAAGCACTGGGCCAGTTCTCCTCTGAGGGGAGGGTCCAGATCTTCTGCTGCAGAATTCAGCAGGGGGTGGGGTGGTGAGGTGGGGGGATAGGGTGGAGAGAGGGGGTGAGGGTAGGGTGGGGAGGTGGGGGCAGTTATCTCAGCCAGTGAAGGGCAGGGCTGACTCATCACAGCATGGTTCCAATGACACCTTAATGGACACCATCATAGACCCCAGCTGCAGTAGGACCATGACCCCAGACGTGGGCCATGACTGCAGCTCTGGCCAGACATCATCATGATTCTGTGGCACCACAGGCCACCTGAGTCAGTATGGCCCTGGGGGCAGCATGGCCCTCAGACACCAACACGGTTTCAGGAGACTGACCAGACCCCTGAGTCATCTTCACGGCCCTTGGTAGTAGCAGGATCCAGGACACCAACTCATACTATGACTGCTGAAGGGCCACAGACCTAGACATGGCCCTCAGCAGCAGCCCTGGCTCTGATGACACTATGGCCCTTGGACAACCTGTGTGGTTTTTGGTGACAACATAGGTCATAGACATCAATACAGACCCCAGGTGTGATAGGACCATGGACCCAGACATGGCCCTAGGCAGCATCCCTGGCCAGATGTCACCATGGTTTGGGAAGCTTTCTTAATGTTTTTATTGTTTTTCATTTTTTAGAGAAAAGACCATCAAAGGCTAGAAATTATCCCTGGAGCTTTTCATAATTACACATTTATTTCACAGGGAGAACAAGGCTGTATTGATTGACGAGTGTTTGTTTGAATCATCTGTAAAACATACACAATGAAGATCTGAATGAGATATATTTCATCATATAAATATTTGATTTTTAAAGAGGACATAATGATGATGCCTACAAAACAGTTATCTAACTGGAAGAGGCCAACATAAAAGAAGCCATACAACGAACAAAGAAAATAAGCACATGTTAGTTTTGTATTGTTACAATAATTTCAAGACCTCAAGTTTGCTTGGCTCACGTTTGGAAGTCCTTGCTTATGTTTGGGTAGATCATAAGGCTCTGTGGGAGGAGCCATCACAGAGAGCAATATCAGAGTGTGTGTTGAGGATACAAAGCATTTACTTTCTCTCTAAGAAGCAAAAGAGAAAGAGATCAGAGTCCAGCAATTCCCTTAATGCTACACTCCAATATTAATGCCCTTCTAATGTGTCCCACCTCCTAAAGGTCCACAGTATTTCATATATCGACAATCTGGGGATCTAAGCCTTAAACATATGGGTCTTTGGTGAATACTTTTCTGAATTATAGCAAGATGTTATCTCTAAGAGCCTTAAAATGTTAGAAAAAAGTGAAGGGATTTTCAAACTAATCATAACTGTTAGAGAAACCAGCTTCTTAGTCAACAGTTGGAAATTTTCTCCAAATATAAAGAAACCTGATATATTAATTGTCATTATAACACACTAGCTAAGCTAATGTAACAAAGCAGTATGGTTGCCATAGAAAAAAGTACCTGAGGTGTCAATCCAAGCATGCTTCTCGAGTGGATTTTAAAATTTAGCAGCAAAGCTTAGAGAGATAGCTCAACTGTTGAAGAAACTTACTTCTCTTCTAAAGGACATGAGTCAGGACTCAGGAAGCTCATGTCTGAAGAAGGACAATTAAAAGAAATCCCACATTAGCTCAAAATTGAGAAACAGTAATTTGTTTAGGGGTAGACTCACAAATCAGAATCTTCTGCTGGAATGGAGATCAGAAACCAAATCCCGCAGCTGGAAAAGAGTCCAGATGCATACTCTACATCGGTATAAATAGTATAAGAGGCCACGCCCCAGTGGGCGGGTAACCACTGGCTGTAAGACTTCCTACAGCACATGTCTCTTGCTTGCTTTTACAAAGCATAAAACCCTGTTTTGTGAGCTCAGGTAAAAACAAAACGCAAACTTTTGTGTGAAAGTGTGCATGTGAAGGGAACAGTAGACTGAATGTATGTCTGAGACATGAAGAGGCACTTTAAAGTTGAGATGAAAAGGTTTAAACAAAAAAACAGCATTTCAAAGCTTAACTAGGATTAAGTACCTTTTCCCTTAGGGAGAACTTAAGTTTGCCAACCTGGCTAGTGGTTTTTGGAATGCCTTGGATGGAGAGCCTCTTGGTGTGGCATGCATTTACTATGCTTCGGCATGTGGGAATGTAACAAAGTCCCTCTAATCTCAGCCCAGTCACTTGATCTAGCTATTCCCACATGGGCTGAGGCAGGCAAATGCAAGTTAAAAAGATGGCACAGGACTGTCCCTAGCAGGCACACTGAGGCATAAAGACCTAGCAAAAGAGAGCAGGAAAGTGTTTTGACATGCATTGTGTTTCATTTTGTTTACAGCTGCTATTCACAGTATTGTAAGGTGATAGAGATGAGTTTTCCAGTAAACCACAAGAGTCCTCGAGTTGGTGGACACTCTTACTACCTATTTTGGAAATTTTAAAGTAGTTATTTTGAATCACAATTTTTCCCCTCTGTCTTTACAAGTGTCATAGGACATAATTGAGTAAGATTGCCAATCAAGTGCTTCTCTAATTAAAGTTTCTCTCATTAGGGTTCTATAATCCTTCTACCATAGATAGAAAAAGAAAGGTTGTCTATTATGTTGTTTGTGTATGTTAAAACCTATAGCCAAAGCAAATATCATCTCATCCTAAGGCCTCTCTTTCAGCAGTGACCTCTTTCATCATTGGTCTCTGTCAGCAGTGGCCTCTCAGCAGTGGTCTCTTCAGTGGTGGAGAGACACCTGAGTGCTTGTAGAGTTTTCACATATTCTTACATGAGAAAAGAAAAGACTGTCTGGAGGTACATGTTACTTACACATATGGCATCCTGCATATTTTGTATTGATTTTAATTTCTTTATTGAAAACATGAACATTTTTAATTTTCTAATATTTAAGACATCCTTTGTTTAGAGAAATCTTAACAGGGCAAAAGTATATTTCATTGTAAGATTGATTTCTTTATGTCCTGCAATCAAAATGGTGTACTTCTTCAACAATAGGATCTCACCAGATAATAATGGCAGGTAGCCAGGAGCAATGGCTATTGCATGTGCTGTTTTGGAGACCTTTGTGGTCTCCCTGACTTATTGAGAAGTATTCCCATGCCTGGCACTGCAATTTTTATTTGATAACTCACTTCTTCTGGAATCAGCATTGTCCACACACACAAGGTACCTTAGTTCAAATGCTTTTAAAATTATATATTGAAATTCACCTTCTATCTAGTAGATTTCATAAAGCTTTTTATATACCCTTAGTTTTGCTTAACTGTCTCCCTACCCCCATCCCCCCCACCATCATCCTTGATGGAACCTTTCATCTCTGTCCTTTCACTCATTCTCATGTAGCATATTTTCTACAGCTCCCTCCAATTCTATTTCTAATTGGATTGTGAAATCCTTGTTTTTTTTAATATATATTTTTCATACCCCTGCCATTAGGTTAGTTTTCTACCATGCCACATAATGTCCCCTATTCTTCCTTGATCCTCCCTTACAGAGAAAATCCCAAGAATAATTAGGACAGTAGATGAACCTACAAGAAGACAAATTTTAGCTCATTGTCAATGAACAAATAAGATGAACAGAGAGGAAAAGAGTTGTTAAAATCTGGAAGGAGCAATGAGCCACCTGTCATTAGAGGAATCAGGCAGTGTGTTGAGAAGGAACAGGTTTTGATATACGAATTTCCTTAGGACTTAGAAAAATTTTCCAAACCAAAAGTACTATGTTTTTTAAAATGTCCAGGAAATGATATTAGGATGAGACATTTACTTGAGAATTTATAATAAGTTATTATAGAGGAATTATTATGCAAATAACAAATAATAATTAATTGCCCTCCAATAGCACTTGTCTTATCTTTACCCAACCAGAGGATTCCTTGCCTGTCAAGTCGGTCTTTCATTTAGAAAGAGATAGTATCTTGTGAATAAGAAAAGTCACTTACTAGAAAGACTTTACTTGGTCCCATTTTATTAGTTGCTAAGGTAGTCTATGTTCTGTTGCTTTAACAAGATCCCCGAGGCTGGTGACTCTTTATAGAAGCTGCAGTAGGACACTCTTTGGAGATGCAGAAGTTCAAGAATATAAAACCATTTTGGTTTGGCTTCTGATGAGCCCCATGTGATGGAAGATAAGCTAACATGTATAGGAGACAAGTCCCATGAACACAGAGAGGTAAGACATGCTGGTGTACTTGACATCAAACAAGTCTCATGGTCAGTATTCCAGTCATAAAAGATTAGATTTCGGCAGGACCTCATCCTGTCCTGAGAATGCTAACCTAGTCTCTTAAGGAGGACTTTAGTACATACATGTGAGTAGTTCTCATAACTTAACCGACTCTTGTTGATTTCCACCTGTTAAACATTTTGTCACCACCTCTCAATATCGTTAAATTGGGGACTAAACTTCCACATTTGAACTTTTGGGGGTACACATTAATCCCAAGACACAGATGCCTAGTTCCCTTTCAAATATCCCAGAGCTCACACTGGTCTTTTGACACTATTGTTTGTGCATTCAGGTGAAAAGTGTATACTCAGCTGGATCCTCAGGACTTTTCAGCTAGAATGGTATAATCATACAGTGATATAAGTCAAGAAGAAAACGTTCTAAAATTTTATCTTTGTAAGTCTATGATAAAAGAAGAGGAATTTGCCACCAAACCAAATAATAAAAGAATCCAAGTGCTGAAGAACAGAGAATGCTGTAACTATGCCAACAGAAAATTACTGCAGAAGGGCAGCCTGGCCAGCTTCCATCTTCTTGTTAATAGCATATTGTCAAATATTCTACACTTAGGTAAAAAATAATTTTTGAAAGCGATCGGTCAGCTTGACTGCAAGGCAGACTGTGTCAAGGCCATTTGCTACACTTAAAATCACCATTAGGAACCTTAACATTTTGTTTTCATCATCATCAAGGATAGGGAATGTTTCAAAGGAGCAATATTTTTGATAATCAAATAGGGGGATTTTTTTTCCTTTCTTCCTAAGATAAATAAACAAACACATTTGACTGAGAGCAATAATGGTTTTGTAGCCAAACTGAGCTTGTCTGGGATGGGGACAGGGACATATTGGCCTCACTCATTTCTTTAAACAAGTATATATAGTTTTCCTCAAGAGTTGGCACTGACTGAATCCCTGTATCTGCATGACAGGAATCTTCTGACTTCACAGGAGGGGTGATGGCTTGGATAAACTCAAGTTGTATGGTGGATCTAAGTAATTGATTGCCAAGAGTCTTAAGTTTCCTTTGATGAGTGTACTAAACTTGTATCAATGTTCTAGAACATTACAGGCTTTATTTGCTTCCTCATCCATGTGCAAATGTAATAAACGTTGCATTCAGGAGTCCTGGGTTTGCTTCTGAATACGCTGGTAGCTCCTATTAAAACTGATACACTGACCTCTGAGACTGTTGGAATATGAATATTATACCAGGTAGCTAGGGAAAAAAGTAAGACCACAGCATGCAAGGGGCAGGAGTGCTATTTTTGCATTTCTTATGGTAGTTTTACTCTCCTTCCCTCTTTATTCTTTTGTTTTTCTAAACAATTTGGATAATAAGTTGTTCATTGATTTATTTTTTCATTTCTATATCAGATAACTATAAATGTCTACTCTATGAAAAATGCCCACTGAAAAATATTTATAAGGAACACCTATGCTCTACTGTTCCTCACAGATAGCTAATCAGACTACACACACACACACACACACACACACACACACACACACACACAACTTCAGCATTGAAAAGATCAAGCCAACTACCTGGGGCTGTGAGATCACTAATCTACATGAAAACCAATTACCGCCACTTTACCAGGTCACCGTAATTCCTAAATACATTCCAAAACTTCTTATAGTCACAGATATGTGTAGCTCTCACCACCCCTCATCCAAGGACATTCTCTACAAAGCAAACCAAGACCATTACAGAAAATTACAATGGGTCATAATACAGTGATACATGGACCATGTGGAGGCCAGTTCCAGTGGATACAACTATAACATAAGCCCTGCATCGAATCGCAGGGAGCATCATGGAAGGAGGGGTCAAAAGAGTCTAAGAGCCAGAGAACCAGGCTGTGAGATTGTGCCAACTAGGAATGATAAGGAAGTGACACTCTGATACTACGACCATACAGTTGCCTAAAAAAATCAAATAATGATACCACCAACAGACCAGCAAATGTGAAAAGAAAAATTCTCACTAAGCCCCACTGCCTCTACAAAACTACAGATGAAGTTCCTCATTCATTATTCAACACACAGTGGTCAACCCTAAATTATATACACACGGGCCACACTGATGGACTTAACAGGTTGTATTTATATATTTATGTGTGTATATGTCAGATTAATAATCAAAAAGAGGTAGTCAGTTTGAGAGGAAAAGAAGGAGAGGGCGTGTGATGGGTTGGGAAAAAGAGAAAGAAGTGATGTAATTTCATTTTAATTAATTTTTGATAAAAGAAAAAAGTTAATTGAAGAAATAATAGGTAGGTTTTTTTTTCTTTCTTTTTTTTTCTTCGAGATAGGGTTTCTCTGTGGTTTTAAAGCCTGTCCTGGAACTAGCGCTTGTAGACCAGGCTGGTCTCGAACTCACAGAGATCCGCCTGCCTCTACCTCCCAAGTGCGTGCGCCACCACCGCCCAGCTAATAGGTAGGTTTTAAATAAAATGTCTGTCCATAATAAATAGAAGTAAATACATTAAACCATAAGCAGTAACTATTTTTTCAGCTATGTTCTGAAAGGATTTAATATAGATTATATTGGGGGTCACTTTACTTCATAGAATATAGTCATACTTTAGAAACATGACCTATTGTAAAACATTCAGATTAGCAAGCAAATAATATCGTCTGTGTTGTATGACTTTAGTTCTACCAATGACATTGATTCTTCAAGCTACAACTTCATCTGTTGGCATTATTAGCTAGCAGCACTTTGGGCTTACTCTGTAGGTAATAATTAATTGCATTTGTTTACAAATCATAATGCCAGTGACTCTAGAGAGAAAATAGGACACTCTATAAAGAACACATTCATTTAATTTTACTTACTATTTAAATCTCTGGGCTTAAGAACTAATGTACATTTCTTATTACCCCTTTGGAATGAGCCTTAATGTTCCAGAATGCACTTTCTCTTCTTCTCTTCCTCCATTTTATCATCTCTGAATTTCTCACTTCTAACATCCCATGGTACCAAAAAAAAAAAAAAATGAGGTAAGAGTTGGTCCAGAAGAAACATTTTTTCAAGTTAGCAGAGGGAGTGGCCAGTCCTGTGTTGGCCCTGGTACTAAGACAGACTAGTCACTGAGTCCGTCTGAAGAGTCCCTCTTTTGGAATTTGCTTCTCTTCTCGGTTCACAGAAGCCAGGTCCTTGCCTTTCAGGACACAGTTCAATCTTAATCTACTTGGTCAGTTATTTACTTCATGATTATTAAAGCTCTGGTTAATGAATGATGCCAACCTAAGCATTTGGGGAACTTGTATTTAAATCTACACTCTACATGGTTGACAAATAATTTATCTTTCATTTTAGGAAATGGGATATGGGCCTAAAAATTTGCCAACTTTTTTTTATTTATTAAAAATTTCCACCTCCTCCCATCCTCCCATTTCCCTCCCACTCCTCCCAATCCCCTTCCCCTCCCTTTCCAGTCCTAAGAGCAGTCAGGGTTCCCTGCCCTGTGGGAAGTTAGTTTTGAAGCAAGGCTTTACTCTATTGTTTGTGTTGCCTAGGCTGGGCTTGAACTCATAATTCTCCTATTTCAGTCCTCCCAAGAGTGGGAACAAGTAATTATCAGCCATGTAACATCACCGTCTATGTTTTGGCTTTGTCAAGAGGATTTGGTTCAACTTAAATCTTTGATGCATTAACCCAAAGTAATTGAAAAGAGTAAAACATGCAAAAGTAAGTGCCAGGACTACTAGATGGTGGTAAGGGGGAAAATGTCTTGTCTTAGTAGCTTGTAAAATGTTTGGAGATCAGCTCACATATAAGACTTCCTTTTCCCCGTGCGATGTCTAAAAGCTTTGAAATTTATAAAGATGTTTGGAATATATAAATAGGCATCTCAGCTGGTGAAATGGCTCAGCAGGTAAAGGCACCTGGTTCTGAGCACAGTGATTTAAGTTCAGTCTTCAGTACCCACATAGCCAACGGAGAGATCTGGTGTATGCATTTGTCCCCTGATCCTTATACATGTTCCATGATGTATATGTGTTTGTACAGTCATACACACACAAAATAAATAAATTTTAAAAATAAATAAATAATAAATAAATGCCCATCAAGAATGACATTCAGTTTGGGGGCTAGTGGAAGCTTAAGAACAAATGAATTCCAGGAGAAATCCTAGTTTTCAATTCCCTGACCAAAAGTCTCAATTGAAACTGACTAAAATTGATAGGCATTTTATACTCTGAAAGTTCAAAGAATTAAAACAGCAGAGTGACTGAATGAAGCAGATGCTGATTCACTAAGAATACAAGCCTTTTGACTTTTGGTGTGTTTTCCCCTCCTTAGCAAGTGTACATTAGCATACACTTAAAAAATCTTAGAAGTCTTTGAAATGCCACGTATCTTTTGAAACATGAACACTTTACTGATCGACACCTTACTATATAAGCAATGTGCCTATGATGTGGGAAGGTCAAATGTCAATCTGTTGATTTCATTGGTTAATAAAGAGACTGCCTTGGCCCATTTGATAGGCCAGCCCTTAGGTAGGCGGAGTAAACAGAACAGAATGCTGGGAAGAAGGAAAGTGGGGCAGATGGAAGAAGGAAGGTGGACGCAGGTCAGACATGCTGAATCTTTCCCAGTAAGCCACCACCTCGTGGTGCTACACAGATTATTAGAGATGGGTTAATAAAGATGTGAGAATTAGCCATTAAGAGGCTGGAACTAATGGGTCAAGCAGTGTTTAAATGAATACAGTTTGTGTGTTGTTATTTCGGGCATAAGCTAGCTAGGCGGCCAGGAGCCGGGCAGCAGGAAGTGGCCCGCTGCTCCTTCTACATGCCTATTTGGCTTCATTTGATTACAAGCACAGGTAGGCACAGAGATGACTATCCACAGAGTATGTACTTATACCCAGAACTTTACTAGAAACAAGAGAGGCAAATGAACACTTCCCACTCAAAGAATTAGTAGTCTTACTGAGGATTTAAGATCCACATGCATTAGTAAAATAATGAATGGCGTAAGTTATTCTACTTCAGGGACACGAAAGAAATTTAAATCAATATTGCCAAATATTAAATCAATGATTCTCAAATTTTAGGGTGCATAAATGTAGTGATGAGGCGAGCAGGCCTGCTTTTTGTCCCACCTGGCTTCTGCACAGCTAACTTAGTCCCAGAAATAATTACACTGAAACTGTATTCATTTAAACACTGCCTGGCCCATTAGTTCTAGCCTCTTATTGGCTAACTCTCACATCTTGACTAACCCATATCTAATAATTTGTATGCCACCGCGAGGTTGTGGCTTACTGGCATGAGTCTAGCCAGCTTCCATCTCGGGAAGCGGAATAATGACATCTGCATGATTCTGCTTTCTTCCTTCCAGAATTTTGTTCTGTCTACTCCACCCATGTAAGGGCTGGCCTATCAAAAGGCCAAGGCAGTTTCTTTATTAACCAATGAAAGTAACACATAGACAGATGACCCTCCTACATCACATAAAATTACATACAAAGCTAAATAAGCATGAAGAGTGTCAAGACTCATTTTGGTTCAATGCTACAGTCATTTGCATTTATGTCAAGCGCTCCAGGTTACATGGATGCATTTGGCCTAAGAGGCTTCCTGGGATGGACTTATGAAGTAATGGATCAGGGAGTTGGACACAGATTGGAGTTATCATTATAGAGAAGCAAAATGAACATGAATTAGTAAGATCAAATTTGAAGGAGAGAAGAAATGCATATTCATAGAAGAAAAGGCTCCAAGAAGGGCACACATTTGAAAATGAATGTGTCATAAGGAAAAGAGAACCAGAAAACAGGTTTGAGGGAAACTCACTTCCTCTCTGTTCCCACTGATTGTCTGCACCACTCGAGTGTGATCAATCGAACTCCTTAAGCCAGATGGGGAAGGGGCTTCTTCCATCTCTGTTCAAACCTTTCATCTCACTTGTGTTATCCATAATGTCCAAGAGTAAATGACAAAGGTCTAATCCTTAGGCTTACCAACCCACATGCAAAGTCTCTGTTTGTGAGCTGAATAAAGAGACAATATTGTAGATATATAGAATAGTTTAAAAAAGAAAAAGAAAGCATTTCCTTAGGTGTCAGAAAGGGTTCAATTCAAGTTATTACTATACCACTTAATTCCTGGCACATTTTATCTGATCTCCTTGATTCTGAGTTTCCACAAAACATAGATGATAATAATAACAACAAATAACAAAACAAACGTTCATGACTGTATTTGTGTATGTTCCTGCTACTAGAGAGTGAACCTGGAGTCTCATGGTTACTAGGCAAGGACTCTACCACTGAGTTACTGTCCCACACCAATCCCCTTTCTGCTTTTAAATATTTTCTTAATCTTAATTTTCTTAAGCTCACTTTGTAGCTTGGAATGTACTTGAACTTAACAATCTTCCTCTCTGAGTCTCTTGAGTAACTGTATTTATAGGCCAGCATCACCTGCCTAGATTGTATTAGGTTTTGAAAATTAAACAGGGTAGAAACTACAAAATCCCTGGAGCATAGTAGAATATGGTGTACAAATCAGTAGTATTAGTCGTTTATTTTTATATTTGAAAAGAATGTGTTTTAAATTAACTAATGTTCACCTGATGTTACAATTTAATTTCTATACAACACAATTACTGTGTGTTAAAATAACACAACCGTAGTATGTTACAGAAGTTTAGGTTTCTCTGCTTAAAAATGAGGAAAACTACCACAGGAAACTAACTTGTCTTTGACTTAAAATTGATTAACACCAGGGCACAATTTGCATTCTCTTAAGATACATTCTTTAGAAGCTCCTAAATTCTTGACTATTCATTCCTTGGAAACTCCTGAGTGACATTCGCACGTACTAATCCTTTGAGTTGACTGGAAATTACTTTGTCAGATCTTTTCTGTCTGTGACAGCTAGAGAACATAGCTGGGTATTAGGGGAATGGATGTGTGGTAGACATGAAGCTGAGGGTGGATGTTCTGTAACTATGGGCTAAAACTTCTTGAGTGGACACCCACCAAAGGCCTGTCTAGCTGTTGCTTCAGGCTGCAGAATGAGGGTCCTGAGAACCTTCCTATGGGGAGAGACTGTCCCTGGAAGAGAGCAGAGGCACAGACAAGCACCAAATGCTCTTCTTAGCCTCCATGTCACTGAAGCATCACCTCTCCCAACACTGCCTAGGCCCTCATTTCTGTCAGATGACACACAAATGCCATTTCATTTTTTTGGTATCATTTCACAAAGTCATATCCTCTGAGATGAGACAGTGAAGTTCACATACTCACACCAGGTGGCCTAAGAAAATCAGAGTAAAAGTTTTTCTTTAAATATTCAAAAAAAAAAGGAAAAGCATGTGATAAACTAGTCAGGGCCTTCGTGGGAAAAATGAGTATAATTCTGGGCATCTCAGCTCCTTTAATCTGTTCTTAATGTTCTTTATTATTGCTACTTTGTGGATCGTCACAGTTGTATGACTATCATTATTCAGATGGCAATCACCCTTTCTTTCATCTGTGAATTTTTTTATATAGTACACTATTCTTATTCAGAACATTTTTTTGTTTACTTGTCTAGTTTTCCTGAATCACCCTCTGTGTGATTTGGCTGGAAATATATCATTTTAGAGGGGAAACTTCCTTATTTACATTATTAATACAGGGATTGTTATTGAAAATAATTTTTTTCCTTGACAGAAAAATAAAACAGAGTCAACACCACTATGGAATTAGAAATCTGATCTAAATAATAACCATATGTTATATAAGAGTGATATCTCTGTCAAGAGAAAGCCACTATAAATTATAGGAGTTCTGGGGAAGCGCTTTGCTGATATCTGGGGCTGAGTGCACAGTTCCTTAGTTGAACCTTAGTGGCTAATAAATTTACAATTTAAAGCACACCAGACAATCCCTAGCCATCTCCTGTATTCTATGTTGTAGCAGTTTTCATCATGCACACATGGAGGCCCTTGCACACATACACACGTGCACACACATATCTTGAAGGACCCCAGTGAATTATCTCTTTACAGCTCCCTTGGCAAGTATGTAGCTAGTGTTAGGGCAATAATATTAATTCAAACCCATAACTGTCTTAAATGTAAGGGTTTCTACAAGGTTTATTTTTGTTTCTTACCAAAAAGTGGTATTAGGATCTCTAAGAGACATGGATTATCTTGCGTTCAAAGTGAAAGAAAAAATTGTTATCACTGTTTTAGAATGCTGACTGGGTACATGACCTGGGAAGCCCATGGAAACCTCACCAGCACCTAACACCCTTTCTTTTACTCACTCCCCCGTGCTGAAATCCCTGCTGTTGGAGTTGCTGTTTCACCATAGACACGAGTATGCTTTCTTAGGCAGGGCTCTGGAGACAGTCTACGGAGGGATACTGAAGGGATCACAAACGTGACAGCTCCGGCTAGAGAAGCCAGGAGTCATCCAAAGGGGCAGCGGGGATTGAGGAAGGACACTCTTGGTTAATGTTATGATCTTACCTTCCCCTGGTCGCTCCAGGCTACAGTCCAGTTACTGTGCGCTAAGAAAGAGAAAAGGAACTAGTATTACCTTCTACAAATCACATAAGCAAATGGTCTTTGAGTCCTCAAGCACTCTTGGGCTTATCTCTCTGTTTTAATTGTGATAGTAAAGCAATAAAAATGAGTTTTAATTTTAACTAACTCTGCTCAGTCTGAGGCAGTAAGTAGAGATGATCAGGTAGAAAATTATTAATCCAAGCTGGTTATTTAACATCTGCCCGAGGGTGAAGAAGACACTGTTGAAGGTACCTGCTCAGGACAATGAAACTCCTCAATTATGTTTTGGTCTATCGCCGCTTTCTCCTTGTGGTTCTCTGTGTTCTCCTTTTATTGCCACTCCCTCTCGTTGTCCGCACCAAGGTAAGTAAGCCTAGAGCTCAGACTGGCACATTTATTGAGCTATTTAGGTTGTCCTTCAATATTGATGACGGTCTGGTTAAAAGCTGAACGAACGGTAATAGTTTATGTTTCGCTATGTATTATATTTTGTCTATTTTCTTTGTTTAATAGTTAATCTTATTTGTTTCTTGGCATTATTAACTGGAATAATTAAGTATAGCAATCAACAAGAATTGTTTTCCACTTGTCAACTAGATGAAAGGAAGAACAAAAGAAACACAGCCCTTTCGAGCTGATCTTTCAAGTTATCAACCAATGAAGAGCATCGTGGATAACATTCCCTTCCCCTGAGAATAGGCAATCATAAATCTCTGTATAAAAGACTATCAGGGATGTCTATTCTTGTGACACTCTGACATGACGCTCTTGTCATCTGCAAATGTACTGTGCTGTATTCATAGTTATTCTAGGATACAGGAGGCCCGTGGGCTGCGGGATAGACAGCCCTGGGCAGAACAATTGGCAGCACAGGGTCTAGAGTCAGCCGCAAAACTTCCCAGAAATTTAATTTCCTCCTAGAATAGAGACATCAAAAATGTGAAGTTGTTTTCCAGGTTAATCAGAAAATGTAATAAATCATCATACCGTGCTTTGATATTTCAGATTTTAGTGTACTTACTTCGGTGTGTTTATGAATATCTTTTGGCTTGCTTTTGAAAAGAACCAGTCTATTAAATCCAGAATATTAAACTCAGTGAATTTCCCATGTTTTGGTGACGTGATCTGAACTAGCAAACAGTGAGCGGAGCGCCTTCTCTGTGCCAGGCACAAGTGCTGTTTGGTGGTAGGAGAACAGGTGCTCAAGAGAGACTCACTGCTTGAGATGCCGTATTTAGCGCTTGCAAGCTGTGTGACCTGAACCACTTACATAACCTCCCTGTGCTTCTGTTTGCTCCTAAGAGTGGGATCAAAGCAGGCTTGTTGTGAGGATGAAATGAACAGGAAGCAAGGGCCTCCCAGTCTCCCTTCCTGTGTGGCCTGGACAGCTAGCGCGATTCTTACCTCCTCGGATGTGCAGTCCCTCCACTAAGTGGAAGAGAGCCTGCCTCCCCGATGCTCTTTTCTCATGAGTGCTGTTGGATTAATAAAACTGAATAAGTAACTGTTACACAATAAACACTCCAGCTCCTCTCACAAGTCTTAGCCCCCGACCAAGAAATCTCTAAAGAAGTTTATACGCAGTAATAGAGTGTTTTATATTTAGCCGAGGCCCTCTCTACCTGCAAAGTCAGCAGAGGAAGGTGTGGGTGGGATCAGCCTGGCAAGATATATCGATTGCAGCTCCCTACGCTTGATTTCCACCCCTGAGACTAGGCAGCTGTGTGACCCCAGGGGACAAACCGGACAACAGAATTGACTCATACATACAGGGCTCTAATTTAGCTCCTCCCCATCACGTCTGCAAGTCTGTCATTCTATCTAGTGTGAATAATAACCTCTTCTAAGCCCCCTGATCTTATGAATTTCCTGATGTGTCAGAACCTTATCATGGGCACATTTTTGATTCACACAGGGTGCTTGACATACTTGAACATTTCTGCCTTAGACTCAACATCGGGTCTTACTTATTGCAGAGAACACAGGAAATTAAACTAAAGTCAATTTCATGCCATGGCCGCACACCTTCTGTGCTGCTCCTCTGACGTATAGATGAATCTCACTCTAATTACCAACCTTAATTTTAAGGAAAATAAATATGAGCCCACTGAGAAAGAAAACAAATCCATAAATTAAAAGCAATAGTGTGAATTCATGGTTCACTAACTGGAAAGTACATTATTGCTGAGAAATGTACTCATTGATTTTTCTTTTCCAAACATGGAATGATAAGAGTATATTACATCTATGCATTAGTCCAAGTACACTGGGTGCCAAGCGAGGAGCCCCAAACACGCTGTCCTTGTGTGTGTGTTCCTCTGTGTTTCCTTCTCATCAGCTCATTTGCTAAAATTCATTTAAGGTTAATGGGAAAAATTTTCCTCACACAAAAACAGAATTTCATTTTTGACTATTTTGAATAGATATTTTATTATTAACCAACTTCTACCTAAACATAAAAGAGCATTATTTTAACTCTTGAAATGAAAGCAGGCAAGAGGTACGAGACCTGACAGAGGCTTACACTGACAAGGATGTGAATTGATTTACTGGTAACATTTTTGTTACTGAAGTAAGGGAGCCTGCATTTGGAGAGACACGGCAGTAAGTTAACAGAAAAATTCAAGCAAAACAAAGCCCACATTTATTTTTAAAAACACAATGGATTGCTGTGACACAGAACCAAGAAGCAATGAATGTTGGCTGATATTTTAATTCTTCTACTTGTTACTAGTGCTTTTAGACACTGGCCTTGCTTCCTATCTTGACTCCATCTACAGTAGAGCAAGTGTCATCAACAAAGGGACCCTCAGAGAATTTTTAAGCAACCTTAAGAGGGAAGGAGAATGGACATCTCTGCAGAGCATTCCTCTGGTCCAGGCATTCTGCCAAATGCTTTGCTCAAATCATTATATTTAACCTTCTAACAAACCAACAGACGAAGGCTGACATGCCAGAGCTCTCATTTTACATCTGTAGGAATCCGTGCTCAGACGCTGAATGCAACAAAAGCCGAGAAGCTTGTTTTGAACGTGGGTTTTTGTCAAAACTCAGAATTCAAGTGTTAGCAGGTGTTTTGGACTCATCTCCATTTTGTGTTTTTGAAGGTTTATTCCCTGTGGATTGTTAATCATTTATCAACAGCTCAGGCGGTTCTAAACATGATAGTGCCTCCAATAAGTCAAAGAGCAAAGGAGGCTTATCCTAACCATTTCCTTAATTAACATTATGCCTTTAGAGGCTTCAGATAGAAGAATGGCATTGATTCCCTGTAGCAGGGAAAGGTCTTTTGAGAAATGAAGCAATGAATTAGGTGTGTGCCATGTCCTAATGTCCCAGAGTCCCAGCTGTATCACATGGCTACATCTGCTTGTCAGGTTATGGTGACCCTTTCCCTTCCAGGGTTCACTATGACTCATCCCGTTGGGTTGGTATCTTCATGCCATCAGGTTGAGTGAGAACTTGGGCCCATGTTTTTCAATGCTTTGATTGGAAAAGTAGTTTATAAGGAAGAAGATTGTGTCTTAGACCTAAAGCTTCTGGGTATAGGCTAAACAGAAGACCAGATTTATTTTTTATCAATTGGTTATTACTTTTACTCATTCACTCAAAATTACAGAGTAAAAATAGAAAGAAAAACCAGTAAAGAGCTTGCCATGATCTGGTTCCTCGTGTTTCCAAACAACACTTGTCTGAGTCCTTTGACTGACCAGTAATTTTATTTTATTTTTTTTTTAGTATGTCTTTTAATTTTTCCATTCAAAAATTTATGCTTTTTCCCCTCATCTCAATCCCCTCCTGCTCCCCCACTCATCCTCTTCTTTCCTCCTCCCTCCTTAAGAGAGAGCAGGGAACCCTGCCCTGTGGGAAGTTCAAGACCCCCCCCCCCCCCCAATCTGCCTAGGAAGCTGTGCATCCAAATAGACTAGGATCCCAAAAAGCCAGTACATGCAGTAAAAACAAGCCCCAGTGCCTTTATCAATGGCTTCTCAGTCAGTCCCCATTGTCAGCGACATTCATAGAGTCCGGTTTGATCACATGCTCTTTCAGTCCCGGTCCAGCTGGCCTTGGTGAGCTTCCATTAGATCAGGCACACTGTCTCGCGGTCCTGACTTCCTTGCTTATCTTCTCCCTCCTTATGCTTTTCAACTGAATCTTGGGAGCTCAGTCTGTTGCTCTGATGAGGGTCTCTGTCTCTATCTCCCTCTGTTGTGTCGAAGATTCTATGGTGATATTCGAGATAATCATCAGTGTGATAGCGGGGCAAGGACAGTTCAGGCACCCTCTCCTTTGCTGCCCAAGGACCTAGCTGGGGACATCCCTGTGGACACCTGGGATCTCTTCTAGAGCCAAGTCTCTTGCCAACCCTAAAACGGCTCCCTTATTATAGATATCTTCTTCCCTGCTCCTATGTCTGCCCTTCCTCCATCTCCACCCTCCCACTCCCCCAAGCTCTCCCCAGTCTTTCCCTTCTCCTTTCTCTCCCCCCTCTCCCTTTCCTCCACTCCCACTCTCACCCCTACCCCACCCCCCATGCTCCCAACTTTTGCCCAGCGATCTTGTTTGCTTCCAATTTCCAGGAGCATCTATATATATGTTTTTCTTTGGGTTCACCTTGTTATTTAGCTTCTCTAGGCTTGTGAACGACAGGCTTAGTGTCCTTTGTTTATGGCTAGAGTCCATTAATGAGTGAGTACATACCATATTCATCCTTTTGGGTTTGGGTTATCTCACTCAGGATAGTGTTTTCTATTTCCATCCATTTGCATGTAAAATTCAAGATGTCATTGTTTTTTACTGCTGAGTAGTACTCTAATGTGTATATATTCCACACTTTCTTTATCCATTCTTCCGTTGAGAAGCATCTAGGTTGCTTCCAGCTTCTGGCTATTACAAATAATGCTGCTATGAACATAGTTGAACAAATGCTTTTGTAGTATTATTGGGCATCTCTTGGGTATATTCCCAAGAGTGGTATTGCTGGATCCTGAGGTTGGTTGATTCCCAATTTCCTGAGGAACCACCAAACTGATTTCCAAAATGGTTGCACAAGTTTGCCTTCCCACCAGCAATGGATGAGTGTTCCCCTTACTCTACATCCTCTCCAGCATAAGCTATCATTGGTGTCTTTTCTTTTAGCCATTCTGACAGGTGTAAGATGGTATCTCAAAGTTGTTTTGATTTTCATTTCCCCGACTGCTAAGGAGGTTGAACATGATCTTAAGTTTCTTTTGGCCATTTGAACTTCTTCTGTTGAGAATTCTCTGTTCAATTCAGTCTAGTTTCTTGAGTTCTTTATATATTTTGGAGATCAGACCTTTGTCTGAGGAGAGATTAGTGAAGATCTTCTCCCATTCAGTAGAATGGCTTTTTGTTTTAATGACAGTGTCCTTTGCTTTACAGAAGCTTCTCAGTTTCAGGAGGTCCCATTTATTCAATGTTGCTCTTGTTGTATGTGCTACTGAGGTTATACGTAGGAAGTGGTCTCCTGTGCCCATGTGTTGCAGTCTACTTCCCACTTTCTCTTGTATCAGATTCAGTGTGCTGACCAGTAATTTTAATTACAAGTGAATCTCTGCATTTCTATTGTTTCCATAATGGTGAGAAGTTCAATTCCAATGCATTTCTGTAAGTCCTCCTTCAATAAATTATATCTTCTTATGAATCTGAAGTACCAGCAACATTTTTTTTCTTTTTTTCTCTTTTAATTTATTTATTTATTAAAGATTTCTGTCTCTTCCCTCCACTGCCTCCCATTTCCCTCCCCCTCCCCCAACCAAATCCCCCTCCCTCATCAGCCCAAAGAGAAATCAGGGTTCCCTGCCCTGTGGGAAGTCCAAGGACCACCCACCTCCATCCAGGTCTAGTAAGGTGAGCATCCAAACTGCCTAGGCTCCCACAAAGCCAGTTCATGCAAAACCTATTGCCATTGTTCTTGAGTTCTCAGTAGTCCTCATCGTCTGCAAATAGATAAACAAACCCAGATGGTTTCAGAAGCAGTAGGAAAAAACCTGAGCAATCATATATTATTTTGTTAGGTGCATTTCTCCGATGTATGCCTCACTCCATCTAGCTGATGCACTGACTAGGAACCTTTTTCACAATAAAGAAACAGTGAAACAATCGTATGGGTACCGAGAAACACTTACAAGGTGATGGATTTTAAAATGCTGGTCACATTTCAGTTTTCATTTTGGGTACTTTTGTTTTAGGTTTTTTTTCGGGGTGGGAAAGAAAAGGATTTTACAGCAAGATAGAGTCAAAGGAAGAGAAGAGTGGGAGAGTCATGATACAATACTAGTCCCACCCCCATCCGTGTGGCCTCTGGGATGCTTTCCCCCTCTGTCACTCTTCCGTTACTGAGAATGTTGTCTTACCATCTAGATTTCCCTCTTTCTGCCCATTTTCCTCCCATTCTCCAGTTTCATTGTACCTTCCTTGAGAGGACAATTTTCATCCTTCTTTTTCTTTTTTTTTTAATTTTTATTATTATTAGTTAATTAAAAATTTCCACCTCCTCCCATTTCCTTCCCGCTCCTCCCACCCCTCTCCCTCTCCCTCTCCAGTCCAAAGACCAGTTGGGTTCCCTGCCCTGTGGAAAGTCCAAGGTCCTCCCCCCTCCATCCAGGTCTAGGAAGGTGAGCATCCAGACAGACTAGGCTCCCACAAAGCCAGTACATGCAGTAGGATCAAAACCCAGTACCATTGTCCTTGGCTTCTCAGTCAACCCTCCTTGTCAGCCATGTTCAGGAAGTCCGGTTTGATGACATGCTTCATCATCCAGCTGGCCTTAGTGAGCTCCCATTAGATCAGCCCCACTGTCTCAGTCCTTCTTCCAAAAGTCTTATCTGAGTACTGACTTAAAAATATAAGCTGGATACAGCCAAGGATCTTTTCATCCTAATGACCTTCCATACCTATCTTTCACAGTCATTATGTGCAGTCCCTAGAGTACCAATGGATATTCCTGCCCCTTTTTCTTTATCCATGCTGCAATCTCTTCCTGGAATACTCTTCCCCTTTGTGCTGCTCTCTTTAAGAAGACAGGCTCAAACTGGTACAGATTGAGAATCATTATGACTACTCTTGTTTTAATCATAGTTGTGTTGGCCCCGTTGTAGTGTGTCTTCCATGTGGCAGTTCCCTTTCCTCTACAGACTGTAAATGCTCTAGGAGAACCATGCAGATTGCTAACCTGTGTCCTCTAGCCTCAAATGCAGGACCTGTCACATAGATCGTACATGACAATGTTGAGTGAGCTGATAAATTTTCTCATGTGGCAAAAGGATTTGAGATTTAAGTTATATCTAATAAGAGAAATCAGATTCACACTTTTTCCATGAGCTATAAGGTGAAAGATGTTGATGGGAGGAGAGAGCTTCTAACATGGAGAAAAAAGTAGTGAAGAGACAGATCAAAACATGGATAAAACAGAAAGATGCCTGACCCGTAGGCTCAGCTCTGGGCATTATGTTTTTGTTTTTGTTTTTGTTTTTTTTTAAATTTTTAAATTAACGTGCAATGTATTAGAAACACTACGGCATTTTCTTCTTTTAAAATACACTTTGTTAGGAAACAATATTGCCATTGAATAGTGTTTCTATTAGATCTTGACAAGATATGCTTATTTTGAATTAAGCCATTGTTTCCACATTTAAAACCACGCAAGTGTTCATTGAGATGCAGCTTCTCTGGGCCTGTAGTTGTTGCTTGCACCAGAACCCATGATGGAGTCTTAAGGTGTCAAGAAATACAGGTCAGTTGCTTTAAGATTCTGAGACATATTCCTCTTTTTGGGTCTGGCTTACCTCACTCAGGATAATGTTTTCTATTTCCATCCATTTGTATGCAAAATTCAAGAAGTCCTTGTTTTTTACTGCTGAGTAGTACTCTAATATGTATATATTCCATACTTTCTTCATCCATTCTTCCACTGAAGGGCATCTAGGTTGTTTCCAGGTTCTGGCTATTACAAACAATGAGTAGAGCATATATGTTTGGACTTCCCACAGGGCAGGGAAACCTGATAGCTCTTTGGGCTGACGAGGGAAGGGGACTTGATTGGGGTAGGAGGGAAATGGGATGCGGTGGCGGGGAAGAGACAGAAATCTTTAATAAATAAATAAATTAAAAAAAAAGATTCTGAGACATATTAACACTGGCCATGGTTTAGCCTTACCTGTCTTCCTTTACTTAGATAATTTTGATAACTTTTCTAAGAGATTTTAACATGCTACTCTTGGCCCATTTCCTCATCTTTAGTGTGAAGAGGATTCTCTTCATAAAAAGTTTTAAGTATTTTCTATAGATTAGCTGCTATAGGTTCATCTCGGATTCTTTTGTAAAAATCTCATCTTCTGGGCATCATTAGCAAAATCATTGGGTGATTCTGATAGTAATTTTTGGATTGCATCCTATTGCATAGAATACAGAACTTTGGTTATTTCCATTTCAGTGGCGTTGGGGTTGGATGAGAAGAAAGTTATGTCTTTAGGGTGTAATTTACGTATGGAGGGTGGATGTAAAGGGGAATTTAAAAATATTCCTGGTGTGGCATAGTGGAACCTCTAATTACAGGTCTCTGCTATTCATTTTAAGTCTAAAATATAACAAGAGATGCTTACTATTTTTCCTTAACTTTATAGTCAAGCTCCATACTTTCCATCTTCTAAGACAGGGATCTTTTAAAGTATATTAAGCTTTTGATTAATATGGATTGAGCTTTGAGCTACAGCCACTGCTGTGGGCAGGTGTGTCAGAAAGCATACAAAGCTTCTTCAGGCATTGCCAGTAAAAATGCTTTCTTTGTAGCACACAGACTCAGGATGTATGATTCCCCTCCCTTTGTAATTGCTTTGTGTTCTCTTCTGGAAACCAGTTGTCATGAGTGAGACCTTGAAGGGTCTGCCTTCCTCAAGCTCTGATGGAAGGAGAGGAACTCTCTTACCCACATTAAGGACCCTGCCATCAGCCAAAGTACTCCCCAGTTATCAGTACGTGTCATTTAAAAAGAGAAGGAATGAAAAAAAAAGATATTTTAAAAGAGAATGTATATTTTAATCTCATCTGGAGCCATCATTGAAAAGAGAACCAACGTGAAATTTTTAAACCTAGTAGCCACATTTCCCAAGATAACATGACAGAACTTTGTGAAAGGGGAAACATGCAAATTGCAATGTCATCCCTCCATTTGCCTTGGCTGCTCTTAGCTGCAGTGAATGAGACAAAACAGGACTAAGATGGTCTTAAATCGGGACTGAGAACATGGGAGAACATCAGCTGTGGGGACCTCACTTCTTCACATAAATATTTTGGTCATAATTCTTTTGCTTAGAGAGATGAGGACTCTGGGGGAAAATGGAAAGACATAATCTCAGCTTGGGGAGAGTCACAGTCTCTGGGGCCAGGCTAGAAGAAGAAAGGGAAAAAAAAGAGGGACAAGGTAAAGTGACAGAGATTCCTATGCTAAGGGACCTTGTACGAGAATGGAAAACAATTGTTTTGCATAAGCATCAAAATAAATCATTAAGCATAATAGTAGAATGACCATAGAGGACCCATGGTCAAGAGTTTCCACCAATATTACTAGAGTCAGATCTAGGTTAACACCAGGAAACTAAGGGCTGAAGAGATAATGTCAAACGCTTGAAAGACGAGTGTAAGACTGACCATTGCTTCTAGTCCACAGGAAGCAGGCACTACCAGTTCCCCAGGCCAGGAAGAACCACACATCAGCTCCCTTATTTAGTCAAACATCCCATTTGGGTCAAACTTAGCAGAATTAGTACTCTCAGATGACAGGACCTTGTCTAAGGACTAATGGAGATCAAAAGTGAAATTCCCATGGTGGGAATATAAATATAGAAAGAGAAGGCACAGAAATAAAGCAATTATAAAGTTCTTTTTTGTGTCTATGACTTTAGGGCTGACCACTTGGTACTGGAAACTAATTTGAGGGCTCTTCCACAGGGAAGACTATTCTTTCTGTTTTCTGCATTCCTTAGTTGCCTACAAATCTTTGTCTAGGGTTGAAGCACCATGATCTTTCCCACTTCTCATGTAAACATGTCTATTGTCATCATGCTTGTTCAGATCTTAATTAGACAGCCATGTTGATGAGACTTCATGGATGTAGCTTCTTTGACTTTTCTACGAGACAAAAATGTCATAGCAAACTTCCTGTTTCTCTGAATCTTACAATCCTTCCACCTCTTCTGCTATTATCCCCAAGCCTTAGGTGTAGGAATTGTACTGTAGATGGATTGCAGGTAGTATTGATATATTCAGGAATATATCAATATTTTTATAAATGCAACAAAAATTAAAGAAATAGAGGCCATTAAGTTGAGTGATAACAAAGTATTATGAAGGAAGTGTGTTGAGAGGATTGGAGGGAATAATGGGAAGGAGAAAAAGACTGCAATTATATTTTAATTAAAAATTTTAAAAGTAGCCGGGCGGTGGTGGCACACGCCGTTAATCCCAGCACTCGGGAGGAAGAGGCAGGCGGATCTCTGTGAGTTCGAGGCCAGCCTGATCTAGTTCCAGGACAGGAACCAAAAGCTACGGAGAAACCCTGTCTCGAAAAATCAAAAAAAATATTAAAAGTATATAAATAAATAGAACAATTCCCACTAGAATACATTTGAAAAGCTCAAAATTGAATGCATTACAATAAAGAAGATTGCAGAAATCAATATACAGGTGACCACATCCTAACTGCAATAAAAGTAATTAGGAATTCAGCAAAAGAATACATATACAAAGAGAGATATTTTTAAAAATAGAAATACAAAGCATGGCACATCAAGTTAAGGTAGGATCAATCTCCTCCCTTTGTATTAAGGCGGGGCAAAGAAATCCAGTATGAGGAATAGGCTCCCAAAAGCCAGCCAAAGCATTAGAGACAGATCCTGCTCCCACTGCCAGGAGTTTCACAAGTAGACCAAGCTACAAAACTGATGCACATATGTAGAGGGTCTAGGCTGATCCCATGCAGGCTCCCTGGCTGTTGGTCAGTTCAGGCAACTGATGTGGGAGTGTCATCAATCTGTTGATTTCATTGGTTAAAATAAAGAAACTGCTTGGCTGGTCCAATAGGTTAAAACATAGGTGGGAGGAGTAAACAGAATAGTATACGGACAGGAAGAGGAAGTGAGCTCAGAAAATCATGCAGCTCCGCTCAGAGACAGCAGCCTCCTCTCTCGCGGGCCAGACAGGATAGCTCTGCTCTTTGAGGCACGCTCACGATGAAACTCCGACCCGAGATGGATGTAGGCTAGAATCTCCCCGGTAAGCGCACCTTGGGGTGCTAACACAGAATATTAGAAATGGGTTAGACCAGGTGTGAGAGTTAGCCCATAAGAGGCTAGAGCTAGTGGGCCAAGCAGTGTTTAAATGAATACAGTTTGTGTGTTGTTATTTCGGGCATAAGCTAGCCAGGCGATTGGGGTGTTGGGGATGCAAATCCCGGCGCCCCAATTTCAACAGGCAACCTATCCATTATTGCTAGAAGTCTTAGCTAGGGTCATCCTTGTAGATTTGTAGAAATTTCCCTTGCATCAGGTTTCTAGCTAACCCCAACTTGATATGCCACATTTTTTTAACACCCATGGGAGGTCTTGCCCCTTTCTTAACAGCAAAAGAGGAGGAATGAATTAGAGATCAGTGCGGGAGGGAATGGAAGGAGAAGATAGAGGGCAAACTACCATTGGAATGTAAAATAATTGGATAAATTTAATAAAAAAGTTAATTGTAGGAAAAACCAACCTACCAAAATTAAACCTATTTCATGAAAAAAAACTTGCCAACTCTTTTCATTTAATATTTCAGACTACATTTAACTGTAAGCAACTGATAGGAACTATGAAGAATGAAAGTAAAAAAAAAGAGAACGCATGTGCTACAAATGTAAAAATAAAATAGAAGTGTCAGTAAGAATGGATGACTGTTAAAATCCTAGGTAGGTATGATAGACATGAATAAAGGTAGTCCTAGAAATTGAAAACAACAAAAACAAATAAAAAATCATGAGGGGTATTGGGGGTTTTGAGTTGTCCTAGGTAACCAATTTCCCCAGGGAAATGTCTTTGCTTTGGTTGAATTCAGTTCTCATCAAAGAAGAACCTTACGTAACAACCATTGCAAGCAATTTACTGTGACAACATCACACACAGTAAGATGAATAGCAAGAGCATGACAATGTCATGGTTCAGGTTTAGCCAGGAGGTGCACTGATTAGGAAGACTGTTTTTTCTTATACCTAAGTACGCTGGGGTACTTTGGCAGGTGTTTCTTTTATAAAGGGAACTTATGACATTCTTAGGGTGAGTTTGCTTTCTAATCTGTGCTGTTTTTGCCTTGTGGCCCGAAAATCCCTTTGCCCCTTTACAGAAAGATTGGTAGCAAAATATGAGGTAACAACAGCCCTACAAGACATTTAAATTGGCCTCATGTCCATCATTAATTTTAGATTTCTTCAAGATATACTACATTCTACATGCTGACTTTAAGGGGTCCATATTCCAGTCTGCCAGCACTTGAAAACATACCCCAGTGGTCTGTCAAATATTAAGGAATAGACATTGGAGAGTGAGGCCAACTTGCTCCAAGGGCTGTGAATGAGAGTTTTAAATGTCCTGAAGATCAATCAGGAGAACAAATCAAGGGACAGACAGGCTTCTTGGGTTAGGCACCTTTGCTCTAGGTTTCTTAAGTATTTGACAAGAATCATCTACCCACCAACAACAGGAGGAAAATCTCAAGGAACAAAATCCTTCCAGAATGTCAAAGGAGATCTAAGAATAATAGTATCATCTAAAACTATGACCCCCAACAGTCAGAAAAGGGCAATGAAGTATCCCTAATGGTCACCACAATTGCCCCACCAGACTTCTGTCAAGAGGAAGTAAAAGAGAAAGGGCCTGGAACACTGGCTACAGACATGTGAGGGAATTCAAGAAGAGGCAGGGTGACTCTGGGTTGGCTAAATAGGAATTTCTAGAAACAGGCCATTATGATCATTCATTTGGCTAGCCCAAATGTTGAGCTCTGGGTCCACTAAGAAGATGCTCAGGAAGTTATAGAGGAAGTTCCAATCTGAATTTGAGCATCCTCTAGGCCAGGGTATCATAATCTAGTGCTAGCAAGAGAGGAGTGGGTACCATGCACAGAACAATTTGGTGGGGGCTAAACTACATAACTGTCAGGGAGAGCAAAGCGCGTACATTATCTAGATGTGTAGTCAGAGGGCACGAGAGTTAAGCTCAGCTGCGGATACAAAACAGGCACCTGTGGGGAAAGAAGACGGCTAACAGGAAATAAGCAATTGTGCGGGTTGAGACATGGATTGAGTGTGACTTTCTGGGGCTCATATGTTGAAAGGTTGGCCCCAGTGTGAGGACACTGAGAAGTGAAAACACTTTTAAGAAGTGGAGACTGGTAGTTGAGAATAACAAGGGTAAAGTCATCTTGAAGAACTGTTAGTTCTGTGGACCCTTAGTTCCCATGAGAGTAAGTTATAGAAAAGCACAAGTCTGGGCCCTCCCTAACCTCTGGTTTCTTATTTGTCCACATCATCTCTTAGTATATGAACTTTTCCCATTGTGGTACCAAGCATCAAAGGATAAGCATGGTCTCCTAAAGTAGACCACCAGTCTTGGTATCCCACTGTAACAGTGGAAAACAGAATTTCCACATGGGGTGTGGACCACTGGGAGAAGTACATGAAGACCTAGCAGGAAATTATGATTCTAATTCTTATTTTTTAGGTAAAGTTCAGCCTATTACAGCAAGTTTGAGAAAAATAATGTTTTACTAATATAGGTCAGAAACCTTACTGAAAAACCACAGAAATTAAGAAGAATGATAATATTGTAAGAAACAACTTGGAAAAGCAGCAATAAGGCAGGGAGTTGGGATTTTTTTACAATGTCATACTACAACAATACTATAAATTAGTATAACCATCTTTCTAGAAAATAGAAGTACCTAATAAAGTTTAAATGAGCTTTTCCACCTGGAAATTTTGCTACTTGCTCTCTGTTCTAGGGTGGAAAATCTTTTTCCTATAGCCATATGGAGCTTAGGTAGAAAGATGTTCACAGCCATATAGTATTGAAAAATTAGGGAGAGTTAGAAAGCTGTATGCCCAAATGCTAATATATTCTTTAACAGGAAAATTTGATCTACTTAAAATGAATTTGACAATAGTTACACTATGCTAGCATATATGCCTTTGCAATATAAATGCTGAATGAAAAAGTCACAAAATGATACACAGATAAAGCATTATTTAATTTTAAAAGTGCATGTTGGGGCTGGGGAGATGGCACTATAGGTGTAATATTCACTGCACAAGTGTGAGTCTCTGTGTTTGGGCCTCCAGCACTCCTGAGAAAGCCAGGTGTGGTGGTGTGTTTCTGTAATCCCTGTGCTGGGAGCTGGAGACAGGAGGATGCCATGGCTCACTGGCCAGCCAGGTTAGCCAAAATGTTGAGCTCTGGGTTCACTAAGAGACTGTCAAGAAAGAAGGAAGAGAAGTAGTTAAGAAAGACATTCTAACATGAACCTTTGACCCTACACCTGCCTGCACTGGCAGGTGTACTCATACATGAATCTGCACAAATGCAGACACCACACACAAAGAAAAGAAAAGATAGTTATTAAAATGTTAACAGTCTTGCGGGGTAGTGATGCACGCCTTTAATACCAGCACTTGGGATACAGAGGCATGGGATCTGGGTGAGCCCTATGTCGGTCTGGTCTACAAAGCAAGTTTCAGGACAGCCAGAGCTGATACACAGGGAAACCCTGTCTTTGAAAACCAAAGAAGATGAAGAGGAGGAGGAGCAGAAGGAAATATTAATGATCTCTATATAGCAAAAATCACACAAACACTGATGGAAAGTGACAAACCTCATGCCAGACAGGGTCAAATCTGAGAGATAAGTACAGGGAAGAATACAGAGGAGTGACACTGACTAGTTTTTCACAGAAATGTTTTACATTTAAAAAAAATAAATTAATGCGACAAAGTCCATACTTGTTTACTATGATAAACAACCATATGTTATGTAATTTTTTTCACTGTCCTAAATATTTTAGAAATTTGAAGGCTCTTTGCAAACAGATTGCTCCAAAGCTTTAGCACCTTGATGTTTTACTGTAAAGGAACAGTGTCTTCCCAGAACACTTCCATCACTCTTAGTGGGAGCGAACCTTCCTGCGGTAGGAAAAGGTGGAGGCAGCCAAGAGTGGGCAGGAGAGGTGCACAGGCAAGCATCCTAGGCTACCGGACAGGGCATCATCTCCATGCGATCTAGCGGAATGTCTGATGAGTATATAATAAACAGTCCCCTCTCCCTGAATGAGTGTCTTATTTTCTGAGATAAACGATATATATTTTTAGGGAAAATAGGGTATCTAGAGACTTTTGAACAACTAAGTGGCATTTTTAGTCCTGAGGAAATTCATGAATATTTTTTATCTTCCTTTTTCTTCCTCCCCTTCTTCTTTTCTTTCCTGTTCCGCCTTCATTTTGCTCAATTCACATATGGCATTTCGAAAAAGGTACCATGGATCTTGAAAACATTTTGTAATGTCTGTGATAGTCATAATTCCAAGACCAATAGGTCTTTTCTTCCTGTGTTTTCTGCCATAATACACAAACAAGATAAAAATAGCTACTACTCTGGCTTCTGTCTCTCTGATCAGGACTTTATAATACTAAACGACTTGTCTAACTCTGGAACAAAATTTGAATTAAAATATATGCTTGCCATGATTTCAGTTTATATAACAACACCAGAAGAATTGCAAACATCTATTAGACTTGAGGGTAGACTTGAGATGGGGAAAACAATTCCCTCACTCTACCTGGACAAGGGTGACTCTGTGTGTTCCCTCCTTGTCTAGAATTTCAGTTTCATTGTCTCAGTGTGTGTGTGCACCCCTCGCGGTCCTGAGTTCCTTGCTCATGTTCTATCGGGAACTCACCAAGGCCAGCTGGCCTGGATTTGAAAAAGCCTGGAATAAAACCGGACTCGCTGAACATAGCAGACAATGAGGACTACTGAGAACTCAAGAACAATGGCAATGGGTTTTTGATCCTACCGCACGAACTGGCTTTGTGGGAGCCTAGGCAGTTTGGATGCTCACCTTACTAGACCTGGATGGAGAGGGGAGGACCTTGGACTTCCCGCAGGGCAGGGAACCCTGATTGCTCTTTGGGCTGAAGAGGGAGGGGGACTTGATTGGGGGAGGAAGAGGGAAATGGGAGGCCGTGGCGGGGAAGAGACAGAAATCTTTAATAAATAAATAAATTAAAAAATTTAAAAAAAGAATTTCAGTTTCATTCAGGCATGGAAAATTCCTACAAATTATGGCAAATTATCTAACAGAGACAACAGAAACATTGCATAATTACATGTGAATTACTCATATGGAAAAACTGATGTTCAAATGTTGTTGGGGAAACTTCATGAAAGGGATATGATTTGACTGCACATTGCAGGATTGTCAGACTTTCCAAATAGCATATAAATCCAGGGATTTTACCTGGCAGTAGGATATTCCCTGCAAGCAAGATTCTAGAGCAAGTGGTAAATATAAGAAGAAAAGACTGAGTGATCATATCCCAGATAGCTTTTCAATCTTTACCCTAAGCAACAACAATAAAAATCACTTGGTTACTTTGAAAATACTGGTCTTGTTTCAGTCTATTCAGGAACAGGCAAGCATCGTACATTTCTTGCAAGTTCCCAGGTGATCCATGATTCAGTGATCCAACAATCCCCAACATTGCTGGTCCATGGATTATATGGGATACAAGCAGAGAAAGACAATGAGTAAATATAAAAACTCGGGAATAAGGACACAAGTAGGAAAGTCAGAAGAGGAGGGAATGGTTTGCAATTAGACATTGACGCAAATGCTAACTTAGCAGATGAGCAGGGCGTGGGGAAGTGCTATGCAGAGGGAGAAAGCAGGTGTCATTCTTTAAGGGATAAATTCTTTGTTTCTAGAGAATTATGTCACAACACAATACTAATGTTACGCAGTCTCTCACTTTTTAAAAACATAAATTCACTGTATTTTCACATAGAATTTACTGATTTATAAATCTTGAGTCTAACTTTTACATATACACAAATGTTCACATATATGAATAGTCAAGTATTGTGAGTCTAACAAACTGAATTTGCCTGTTAGAATTTCATCTATTTCAGATCTTTAAATAAGGTAAAGAGTCCTGAATCTGAACAGAAGTGGATATTAAAAAGCCCCCTGGGAGGCCCTCAGGCTTACTGGGAGACAACCTGGGAAACAGAAATGCTGTGAGTTAGAGTCTGATGCAAAGTGAGAGGCGGGGATCAGATCCACACATCAAGAGGGTCTCAAAAAGAGACTGTCTGTTTTGAGGCAGTCTTTCTGTGTAGACCAGACTAGTTTCAGTCTCGGGTAGTCTTCCTTAGTTTCCCAAAAACTGGGACTAAGGGTATGTGCCACTATGTCTGGCTCAACAAGCGTCTTTGTAGATAAAAAATTAATGTCAAGAAGTATGGAGATAAGTCTGGTTGTAGAGGAAAGATGATTGAATACAAGTTGAAAATTTTGAATTATTATACAAAAAAACAACTAAAAGGTACTTACTTGATGAAGTCACAGTTGCATTAGTTGAAATATGAAAATCTCTCAGGAAATGTAACCATCCAGCAAGTGAAATTTTGCTGGTTGTTCTGTTATTAAAGCTGTCCCATCTGAGCAGATTAGGACTGTTAGGGAAACATTTCAAGCCCACGGTAGAAGTTGAGGTGGTGACCAGAACTCACCAGAATCATTTGGCTTTTTCTTTTTCTGGTGCAGAGTGCTATATGTAGTTGCTGCAGAGTGTTTTCGGGTGTATGGGCCTTTAATCTTAGCTTTATGATAGAGAATGAGGAAATCAAGTTGCCTTCTTAGAAGGTCTGGTCTTGGAACAAGCTTGTCTCTAATGGACTCAGGTGGAGGCAGAGGCACAGAGCTGAGACTTAGTGTAAGAACAGTAAACAGCACTAGGAGACTGGTTGGCCATAACTCAGGAGCATGATAGCCAAGGGGCCCATGCTGTCTTCTTGTAAGTACGGCAGGAAGCATAAGGTTGTAAGGAAAAGTTTTGGGGCCATCTATGGGTTATCGTTAAAACAAAATACACAGTCGTCCCTATACACTGGCATTTTAAACTAAACTAGTGCCTACAGAATCTCTCAAGAGCTGTTTAGAAGGATTCAGTCAAGGCTCTGCTGTATTTTGCTGTTTTATTGTTTGTCAAGACTACAGGGGCAGACTCTGTGAAAACTGTCAACATCAAAACACCTTTATTCTTTTTCCTTTAAAAAGATAACACAATGAAGATGCGGCAGAGTCTGGGCTTATTAAGACTCTCTTAGATTCCTGAAAGAGAAAGGATGCTGGGGAGCCAATGCCCAGCCCCGAGGATTCAGCATGATGCTGGTGAATCATAGCGAGGGAAGCTGGATATTGTGCAGACCTAAAGAAAAGACCTCATCAAAACCCTAGCACACAGTCTCTCTCAGTAAATTTCCAATGCAACCCAGAGTTCTCAGACAGCAAACAGCACAAGAACAAGAAGCAGCAATACAGTGGATGACAGCATTTTTTGATTGTTTGGCACGTTTCAGGTGATTCCATACCGAATTATTCAGGTTACAATGGTTGTAAATTTCACCTCTTCCTTTTAGTGCCCGAAGACAGAAACCTGGTTTCCAGCTAAGCAAAGCAACAGATTTCATTAAAATTCCCTTTGAGCCTCCTTGTGCTGTCCGCAGCCACTCGGCTGCCTTCCTCAAAAAGCCATTTTTCCTAAGCACATGAACCTGCACCCCTAAATTCCCATGCTTAGAAGCTGCATTCAGTTTCATCTGAGCCACCTGTCTCATCGCTCCAGGAAGTCTTTTCTTCTAGGTTGATTTCCCACTTTTGGTTAGAAAATATGAATGCAGTTCCCATCCAAACACACGCAGCTAAAAGAGAAAAGTAATTCAATTAACGGAAAGGTATATCATGAAGAAATGTCTCCAGTCTGCCTAGATCTGCTTTCCAACAACACTCCAAGTACATTTGAGATGCCAAATGAGAGCAAAGACAGACATCCATGTGCACTAATTAATTTGAGCTAAGAAAATTAGTTCTAAGATATTCTGTTCAGAGGGAAATATGAAAAAAAAGACAGAAAATTTTCCAGGTTTCCAGTTTCCATGTTTATTAACTTCTGCTCCAAAGCCCTTAAAAACAACTATGTGGTGGTAACTAAACAACAGAGACATTTCCACAACCTCCCTCCCTCTCTCAACTGCATCCAGCAAATGTGTTCATTATTTGAAGGGTGATTTCTGGGGCTCATTTCGTTTTTCACCTGATGTCTTGTCTTGATTCTTTGCAGGAAGCAGAATGTGCCTACGTCCTCTTTGTTGTTGCCATCTTTTGGGTCACAGAAGCCTTACCCCTGTCAGTCACAGCTCTACTGCCTGGCTTAATGTTTCCCATGTTTGGGATCATGTCTTCCACACATGTAAGTTCTCCTTCAAATGTCTTCAAAATTTGATTACTTGTTGTGTGTGGTGACATCGTTTGAGAAACGTTGCCTTTAAAAGGAGCCATGATCCTGAGGTAAGGGCTCTTCATCAGTGCCCCCAAATTATCTAAGTGCTCCCTCTCTGAGATTCTGTGTGCTTGTCTACTTTTGGGGGCAAACAGGACTGAACTTGAGTCATGAGTGTCTGTAGAAGAAACTGTGTCCATCTTCTCTTGCTGACACTTTTATCTGGTGCCTCTTTCCCAACAAAAGGGGCCATTCATTTACATCCTGAATAGTCTCAGACTAGTCCACAGAATTTGAACTGACAGCACACACACAAAAGGAGGAAGCACTTTCTGCTTTTAATGAAGAAAAACCTTCCCTGTCTTCTTTTCCGGAAACCTTGTATTTCAGAAGATAAAGCCAAATTAACTTTCATGTGTGTCTCTATTTTGTTTCTTGCTGGGAGGAGTTTATTCATGCTGAGAGCTGCTTTTTTTTAACCTTTATGCAGTCTAAGGGTGTCCATCTAAAGGAAATAGATTCAGTTTTTGTTTAATACACAAAACACCCTGAAAGCAAAGCACTTATTTCCATTTAGTCTCTAGTTAGCAGACAGTTGCCTAACTTAGAGTACTAACATTCATCAGAAGGAGTTCAAGTTCAACCCAGTCAGTACCATCCACCTTTTCTTCCATCTTCTGCTTTGGTCCAATGCTATTGTCTGGATACTCACATGTCTTTAATGTGGACAGTCTTAGTTAAGTTCTTCCTATGAGACAAGTTGTTCCTACTTCATTTTCACATTGTTCTTCCCCATGTTGGATCCAAAATCATTTTGTACTTATGACCCTGTTTGTTCCTCTTTTCATACTGGTTTTCTACATTCATCCTGACTTTGCTTCCCTTCTTTCTTATTATGATTGGTTCGGAGGTGAGTGTGCCAAGGGTTATCCTTCAATTCCTCTTACTTCTAGGCTGAGGTTTAGCTTCTGAGGAATATGAGACCCAAAATCTAAGTTTCTGAAATGGTCTAACATGCTGATGGGTGGGTAAGACCAATCAGGCACAGAAAACATGATGTGGGAGAAAATTGTTGTCATTCTACTGTGTCTGGCAGTACATGTTCAGAAATCTTTATTCTTAAAGGTGACATCATCACCAAACCTAGGGTCTGAGAGGTGGAAAGAGACCTGGGACAACTCTCACCTAGGGCACGCATCTTCTCCTTTTATGTCCTACACATGACAATACTCCATGTCTTTTTGATTGTAGGTTTTCAGTAACTCACAGAGGGGGCAATTTTGATTTCCAAAAATTCAGTTTTATTTAAACCAAGTCTGATGTTCAATTACAATGAGCCATGCACCTTTTACCTCACAACTGTTCTGCAAATACAAATCATCTTTCTTTTGCACACAGCATTTTTTTGGATGTTACAATTAATGTAATCCCTACCTCCAGTCTTTATGATCTCTAGACCATAACTCCTCTCTTCAAACCTAACACCTCCAACGTTATCACTCCTACCATCCTATCTTCTTTTGTCATCCCAGAACTATCTCTGGTTTGTCAACATTACTGAAAATTAGATCAGTTAATTAATTAGCTATGTTTTGTTGTTGTTGTTGTTGCTGTGGTAAAGAATCCTGGCATGAGCAAATTAAGGAAGGAATAATGTGATTTGGCTCACAGTTTGGGTGTAGAGTCAATCATTCTGGGGAAATGTTGACAGCAGGAATTTAACATAGCTGGTAATATATCTGTAGTCAGGAAGTAGAGAGCAATGAATGCTAGTGTTCAGCACAATTTCTCCTTTGTATTTCGTCCAGGATAGAAGTCCATAGAGTGGTGTAGCCTTTCTGCCTCCTTGAGAGCTCAATCTAGACAATCTGTCTCGTGTATGCCTAGAGGCTGACCTAATCTAGATAATTCATCTCACGTATGCCTAGAGGCTGATCTAATCTAGAAATTTCCTTATTGGAATCTCCAAAGGCTTGTATACCAGATGAATCTAGATCTCATCAAATTGACAATACTAACTATGGTAAATATTAAATCTGCTACAAAGTAACTACTCAATAAATAATTGATGTAGCTAGTAGACTGACAAAAGCAGACCATTTTAGAAATAGTTGGAGTATTGCAAAAGCAAATAAATGAACCATTTATATTCTGGTCTGATGTGTTTCAGTCTTTTGAAACGTATACAGTACAGGACTTCTTTGAGTCCCTTTGCCTAGTGAGTGGAATGTGAGCTTACAGGAAGTCAAAGACCTTAGGACTTTTAGTGGTGATATATAAATGGCAGCTGTAATTTTGTTTTCTGGACACCCAGACCCAAATAGCCCATAAAACTATGTTAATTATAGCACTGTTTGGCCAATGACTCAGGCATATTCCTAGCTAGCTCTTACATCTAAAATTAACCCATTTATATTAATCGGTGTATTATCACAAGGTTGTGGCTTGCTGGTAAGGCTCTAGCATCATTTTCCTTCGGCAACTATATGGCATCTTTCTGACTCCGCCTTCTTTCCCCCTGCATTCATTTAGTTTTGCTGCCTAAACCAATTCTGCCCTACCATAGGCCGAAGCTGCTTCTTTATTAACCAATGGTTTATAGCACATAAAGGGGAATCCCATATCATCTTCCCTTTTCTGTGTAAATAAAAAGGAAGGTTTAAAATTTAACATAGTATAATTACATGTAATAGAACAGGTATCAAGCAAGAATTACAGTAACAATATTTTTTGTGAGTCTACTGTTTTATATGTAATTTATCTTTTATCATAACTAAGGAAAACTATAACTATCTGTCTTCAACTCCATCAAAGACCCCAGAAAGATATACTATTACCTAAGTAAATAGGAAATGCATTGTAAGCAACTTCAAAACTCTAGAATTGACAAAGACATCTTGCTACCTGGACAGACACCCAAAGTTCTTCTGTAATGTTGCGGGTATCCATCTTCAGCCTACAGGCCCATAGTTTCTAGCAAACTTTTCTCCATGAAGCAAGAAATTTGAAAGTCTGCTTTGCGTCTATTGGCAGTTTGTCATTCACCTTCTTCTGTGTCCTGATAATGTCATTCAGACTCTTTCATGAAGCAGAAATACTGAAAGACTATCTCACATTCTTTAGGCAAGTTCAGCAGTCATTTTTCTGTGGGTCCTGAATGTCCAGTTCATACAGCATATTAAGCAGTTCAGCCAAGTGCAGTTTCTTGCACAAATGACTAGCAAACTCTATAGAGAGCTTCTTCGATTCCCATCATCCTCTTGAAATAATTGGTGCTGCCAGAAACAGACATGTTTCATTGTCTAGAAAAGTCTAAGTTCTTTTTTTTTAATATTTATTTATTTATTATGTATACAATATTCTGTCTGTGTGTATGCCTGAAGGTCAGAAGAGGGCGCCAGACCTCATTACAGATGGTTGTGAGCCACCATGTGGTTGCTGGGAATTGAACTCAGGACCTTTGGAAGAGCAGGCAATGCCCTTAACTGCTGAGCCATCTCTGCAGCCCCAAGTCTAAGTTCTTGAAACCTTTCAAATGTGATATTCTGTTGGTCTTTGAAGTGTTGAAGATTATCTGTCTAACTTAAATGTCTATCTAGAAAACCTAACTAATATGATTACAAGTTTGAATATTATAAATGACTATCTATTAATCCATAATTTTAAATTATACGTTGCATTTTAAATAAGCTGTATAAACATAATTCCTTAAATAAGAGTAGAAATATACATATAACAAAACTGACCTTAAATTTGTATCAATAAACCAAAGTCCATACTAATGTTAAATATTCATCTTGTGATCTTTTTTCCACAATGAACGATTAAACTTTAAACAGTAAATGTCTGACTTGACATACATCCAAAGCTTGTATGGAGACAGATACAAATTTAGTAAAAAAAGATGTGAGTTGAGTAGTTGATATGTATCCTACATATGTGTTTGATCTTTATCATGTATCTTAATTATTCCTTTTTATCATCTGTAAGTGAAACATGAAGTGATAAGTCAAGCTGTACAATCAAATAAAATATGTAAAATAATTTTCAAATGCTGATATAACACCTATGAGTTTTTATATCAACAGTTTTGAGAGTGCTACCTGTCATTGTGCCCCATATTATGAGTTTCAAATATCAAATCTATCATTGAGTAGATAAAGATCTTCATTCAACTGGAAAGCCCTAAGAATGTCTTTTATTGGCCATCATAGTTACAGTCTTACCTACTTTAAGGCCAGTGCTGGATATTCAAACCTCGCTATGCCTATTACTGTAATTGAAAACTACCAACAACTATTGAATTTTTATACTGTTTGAATTATACCTAAATATCTAAATAGTCGTGTGTGATAAATTTGATCTTCTACAACAGATATTAGTATTGGTATTGTTGAAAATATGTTTATAAATAAAATACATAAGAAAAATCTATGAATATATAGATTTTATTTACTCAGTCATTCAATAAATATTTATGTGATGGAGCCTGCCAGACACTTGGAAAACATTAATAAATAAAACTTGGGGAAAATTTTATGAATAAAAATAGAGAAAAATTACCTATTTTTTAGGGGAATGGAGAGAGTAAATAATATATTTGATAAATAGATGAGTTGAGTAGTTTGCTAGAAATGTAATTGATAGGGCCTTAATGTTTAATGTGCTTGTTATGTAAACTCAAAGGTATAAGTTTGGAGCCCAGCACCCACACAAAAAGCCAGATGCAGCAGCATAAGCCTATAATGTCAACTCCAGGGAGGTAGGAGATAGGAGGTGCATGGTGCGAAGCCAGTCTACACAATTGCTGAGCCAAAAATTCAGTAAGAGAACCTGTCTCAGAAAATAAGGGAGAGAGTGATAAATATACAGATATCCTCTTCTTGACTCCATATATGCAGGCTTAAGTACAGGCACTTGCATACATGGGTACACACATATGGATACATCATGCACACACACACACACACATACTCACACACAAGAAAAGCAATTGATAATACAGATAAATGCAAAAAGTTAGTGAAGATCAGAAGGAGTAGCAATTTTAGATAGCATTGTTTAATCTAATAGGAATTTGTTACCAAGGTAGAACAACCTATGTATCTGAACAAAGAGTTACTGGAGATAAGGAAGTTATGCATTTGCATATTGATAAATGCCCACTGAAGGGAGAAACACCCAGTACAAAGGCCTTAAGTCAGACCAGAATACTGTAGTAAAAGAAATAAATGTGATATCTACTATGGGGTCAGGGAGCCAAAATGGTAAGATTCGGGCTGGCCATGGTCAAAGAAGGTCACAGTAAGCTTTTACCAACTGAGGAAGTAGAAACTTAATGGAGAATTTTGAGCAAAAAAGGTAACACTTTTTTTAACCTGACAATGATTTTTCAAAGAATAATTTGAGCTGTTGTATTGAGAACCTAAGCAGAAAGGAGACAGGCAAGCTACTGCAAGTGAGGTGGAGACCATGGTAACTCAGAACAGAGCAGACACACACACACACACACACACACACACACACACACACACACATTGGCTATCTTGTTAATGAAATTTGAAAGAAAAGACAACTAACTGACTTCCTCTACTTATTAAATATGACATACAATTGAAAGAAGAGATTTAAGGATACATCCTGGGTTTTTGATCTGTCAAGTAGAGAAATGGAATTGCATCCCATGACAGTGGAGTCATTATGGGAGAAGCAGGTTGGCTGTGAAGAGGACTGAAATTTGGGATTCAGTGCTGGATGTTCACATGCAAAATGCCTATTGGGTACCTAAGCGAAGATGTTGAGAATAGATGTTGATACAGCTCAAAAGTTCAGGGTTTATGAGACATGGGCTCATCTGGAGTTACTAGTTACCTGACAGTCATCTGCATATAGATGTTTTTAAAGTCTCTGACATGAGATCATGTAGGGGAGTTAGGACAGAAAAGTGAAGCAGAGTCGTGGAAAACCAGAAGGGCTGCAAGTGAAGGAAATGCTTCAAGGATGAAGCAGTGACCAGGCTGTCAAATTTGCTGCTAAGTCGGTAAATATGAAGACCAGAAAATTTATCATTGTGTTTAGAAAACAGCAGAAATAAATATTTTAAGATGAACTATATAATCATATTAATTTTAACCAACAAAGCACATTTTTAAGAAGCATTCTTATTTAGCTCACAGTCAATGTGAAGAACTACTTTTTATGACTTTTTATTGATTTGAGCAAGGGTTGCTCAGCTGATAAATGATATGCTTAGGCAGGAACCCAGGTGTTCTGATTGAAAAATTCCATATTTTTAGATGAAATCCTATTTGCAGGCAGCAATGCAGCTATCTTGATCTTATAAGTAGACTTTAAATCTCATGAATTTTACTTGACATATCCATTTTTCTCGCCAAATAGTTATATTTATCAGTGTCATTTCTAAAGCACCAAAACTTCCTTCATTTATCTATCTATCTATCTATCTATCTATCTATCTATCTATCTATCTATCTATCTATCTATCTATCTATCTGATCATGTATCCAATGCTTGCCTCAACAATTAATATGTAGCCAAGGATGACATGAACCTTTTTCTTATCCTCCTACGTTTACCTTCTGAGTGCAAGTCTGAGATTATAGGCATGCACCAGGCTATGGTTTCTTTGATGCTGATATTAAAACCCAAGACTTCGTGTATTCCCAGGGATCTGTGTAAGCTAGGAAGTACTCTACCAGAAGATGAGCCACATCCTGATTCCTTCAGAGCAATTTTTTTGCTACTATTTCCTGGACAGTTAATCTGTACACAATGCTCTTTCTTAAGTCTATTTGATTCTTATGAAAAACTAGAACCTAAGCTCTACATTAGGAAACAAAGAATATGGACCTCCTTCTTCAAGTTTAATCTCTAAATTTGTTTACAAATTAGATCATACTTTGCTGGTAAAGGACTGGTAATCTATACACCTGAGGGCAGAACCATCTTGGTACCTAATTTTCAAATTGAAGTTTGAAAACAACATTGGCCATTTATTTATATATTATCATTGACTCTTGCATGTCACCCACAAAGTTGAATAATTGTATAGAGACTTTATAACACCAAAAATATAGAAAATTTACTATCTTTTTAAAAGCATGACTAAATTGGTTACAAGAATATCTTGCTGCACATGGTGATGCATACAATTAACACCGGCACTCCAGAGGCAGAGCCAGGTGGATAATTGTGAGTTTGAGGTCAGACTGGTATACACACAGAATGCCAGGACATCCAGAGCTACATACAGACCCTTCTTAGGGTCCCCTCATAACCATAAAAAGAATATCTTATAGTCCTGAACTTATTCTGGTGCTTAATCACTTATTAATGCAGTATTTTGCCCCTTATTTTCAGGGTATATATTCCAAGATGCCCAGAAATTGCCCCCAAACTGTTGGCAATACTGAATCCCACATGGACTATGAGTTTTTCTCATGTGATCTTCAGTGCTCTCACGTAGTTCCAGAGTTAATCTGGCCTTTTGTATTTTATGTCTTGCTGTCTTCTTTTGCTTGAGATCCACTGGTAATTAAAATAAGAATTACTTAACATAAGTACTTTGGTACCATAGTTATCAATCTGATAACCAAAAAGGTTACTAATAACTAACTTAGAGGTTATATACCACATGGAATACATGAGAGATTAGGTAGAGTGACATGCTGGTACGGATAAAGAAAAATCGTGTGAGATTTTATTATGTAACTCTGAGCAGAATATAATTTTAAATTTACAAATTATTCATTCGGCTTCTAAAACAAAATAACAATAGTCTCTTATCTGGGAACTTACAAACAATTGAAATTTAATTGTTCATGGTTCTGAAGGCTGAAAACTACAAGATCAAAATACCAGTAGAGTGTTTGGATAGATGGTTTAGCAGCAAAAAGCATTTGTTGCTCTCATAGAGGATCAGAACTGGCATTGGCTAACTCACAAACGCCTATAAATCCTGTCCTAGGGGATCCAATATCCTCTTCCAGCTTCCATAGGATTTACACACACACACACACACACACACACACACAAAGTAAAAACATCAATAGATTTGGTGTCTGTTAAGTCTTAACTTTCTGCCCTGTAGATGTTGCCCTGATGTTTTACTTGCGGTGAAGGAGCAAGAAGCTCATGATATCCTTTTATAAGAAAGTAGAGCCAATATTATGTTCATTTTACAGTCTAATATATACAGTATTGGAAACAACAGTATTATACCAGAGCAGTCATGGAGTTATTTCCATAAGCCAAACTCAAAAAGAGGTTAGAGTACCTTTCAAAATTTGAGTATCAGGTCTTGCAGGATTACTTCCCATATTTCTGGAAAAAGGTCGTCACTTACTCTGGAAGTTAATTATGCCTTGAAGAAGTATCCCAGATATACCCCTGACACTGTCTTGCCTTCTCTGCTAACTTGTTTCTTTTCATTTAATAACCTACAAGATTCTTGAACCAAGGGACTTGATAATTAAAAAAATCTATTAAAAATAAACCATATGTGCTATGTACATACTAAGTTCAAAACTACCTGATCAATATAATTCATTCTGTCTTCAAAATTATCTGGTCTAGTGAAAGGGAGATTAAGTGAAAAAAATCAATATAATAGGCACTCATTTTTGTAATAATATGGAGAAATACCATGCAGTCCAACTTAGGGTCCCAGAGAAGGAATCTTTGGAGATTTACCGTCCATTTTAATCCATGAAAGAAAATTAGGAGTTTGGAAGAAATGCAGAAAGGCTATTCCATCTTAAATTGGAAGCAAATACTAAATTATTTTTGTGTTTGGGGAAATCTATAAACAGAAAGCAGTTGGGTGAGGTGGTCAAAGATTAAACTGGGGCGATGAGGTGAAACTCATCTTGTTAGGTATGACAAGTGAATAATAAAGGTTTTGGTCTCAGGTACCACAGAATGAACTGAAAGGGCACAGAAAGGTCAATAATGTGACTAGATTCACACTGTAGAAAAGCGAGTAATGGTGGTTTAGAATGGGTTATAAAAAGAAAGATGGGGACCTTAATTAAGGTAATTATTTGTGCCTAGAGAAGACTTGATGCATTTATAAATATAGAAAATATAACAGGAACAGGACACATATATCAGAAATAAAAAGGGGATCACAGATAACTCTGGAATTTGACTAGATTTCGTTTCATTCTTCCTGAGACAGGGAATAAGAGGAAGACATTGTAGGATATTTGGGTTGAGAAAATGGGTGTCATTTTGAGTTATTGTGCTTTTAGATGTTTGTGGAAATGAAAGTGTCCATTGGTTTCATATTCTGGAGTCTGGACTTCTCTATCAGGATACAAAGAGCATAGGGTTGTACTCACTACTCATTCAACAAGTATGAAGTTGATTTCTTTTATATTAGATAGTGTGTATGTTAGTCATGCAGATATAGAAATTATCTCTCTAGAATTTTCCATTAGATATATGAAACAACAAGAGCACAAACGGAACTTTCCAAACAAATGTAATTGTGAGAACAGATTTAAAACATTTCAAAGTAGGCAAGAAAAAAATTTCTCAAAGAGCAAGGAACAAGCTATTGAGGAAAAAGGTTGTTCACAAGTATAGACACACTAGAAAATCAATATACTAAAACAGTTATTGCCAAGTAAGGGCATAGAGTTAGCTGGCTAGAAGGTTTAGAACAGAATAAACACATGTGGAAGGGTAGGAGCATATAAATAATTTGCTTCCCCTTCCTCTTTAATTTATTTAATACTATTTCCTGAGTTTCTACTTTGTGTCAGGACATACGATGATCTAAAAACATCAAGTTTCTAAAGCCACAGGACATGTGGTGTCAGGGGTAAGACAGGGAGCATGGCATTAAGAAAGCAGTTGCAAGATATGGTAAAGAAAAGAAGCACAATGAGTCAAAACGAAAGCAGGACCTACTTAAATCCCAAATGTTTCACCACTGAAGCAGTCTCGTGGGGAAGAACCCATCAGACAGCTCCTTCATTTTGTCTCAGAGGAGAGCTTCCTCAGCTTTTCCAATGCTTGTCATTTCTTTATGTGGTGAAACTGAACTCTTCTAGTTTTTTTATAAAAAAAATGTAATCAATTGTTGAACTCTAGTTAACATATTGTGCTTTAGAATATTTGAGTGTAGACCTCTATTCTAATAGTTCTTGGTGGTCACCCTTTAACCTTCCTTCTTTCCACTCGTCATTCTAACTTCTACTGGCCAGCATTCTCCCTCAGTTTCCATCTATGAAAACTCACATATTTTGTCTCCCTGTGCTCTACTTAATTCCTTTAACCCACTTTCCGTGTGCTCATGTGGCCAGACAAAGACTGCACACCCTCTGTTTCCTTAACACTTTAGGATGGATGGCAGATACATTTTAAAGGTTACAGTAATAAACAAAATAATATTATTATACTTATTACCCAATTACTACCAAAAATAAATAACAAACACTTAGAATACATTTTAAGAGTCATTGTTTCACAAACATTGTACAGGTTTCTGCTTGTCTGCTTCCAGTTTCAAGGGATAGTATCAGCTTTTTTCTATTTTACTGAAGTCAGGCCAGTTATAAATGTTAATATAATTCAAAATAGCAAAATCACCACCAGAATTCATTTTCTTTTCTCTTTGTCTTCCATGGCATTAGAATAGTTTGGGTTTATCCCTCTCCTTCTATTTTGCCAGGCATTTGTGAGGATATTTTCTCGGCCAGTCCCCTTTTTTCATCACAGCTTTGTGATTTGATTTTATAAAGCATTTTCTAATGTCAGTTCTCCTAAATTTTAGTTGCATGAGATGCTTCCTTCTAGCATGTTTCAAGTGAATTTTTTTTAAAAGTAAAGAAATTCTGAAAATGGACAGTATGCTAGGCCACTTTTTGAAAAAGAAGATAAATGATCATTTAAAGGCTTTATAAGGGCCTGTGGGGGAAAGCTAGTACTTTAAGAGTTGAGATTTTAACTTGATTGAACCCCATTCTCATGGAGTGGGGAAATTTGCATTTAACATATTGGGAATTTTTTGGAATTATTCTGGCAAATGGTTGCTCAAAGTGTCTGGGCACTGTTTCTCTCTGAGTGATAGTAAGTTAAAGTGGTTTAAAATGATGGCCTTTGGGTAAGGATTTTTTTAAAAAAAAATTAGTAATAAAAGATTTTCAAGATGAAGTCATTCAAATATGAAAGATTATAGTTCTTAAAAAAGAGGCAGTGATAAAGAAATGTATTTGGGTTGGTGAGGATGAAGATTGAATAGCAGAAGTCATAAAGCCAGCACAGCTGCTTGACAAAAACCAAGCAAAGCTGAGCCGTATGATGGCCACCATGCCTCTTTTGGTTTTAATCTCCACCTGTTGTATACTTTGGGGAAATGTTAATGTTTGTACAATTTGAGGATATTGGAGTGAAGGAAAATTTCTTATTAAGCATTTATGCCTTCTTCAAGTACTGCTTCTAAGCTTTCTAGTAAAGTCCTGAGCAAAGCACCTCTCCTTTGGAAGATAGCCCCCTTAGGAAAATATACTTATCTACTTGAATTTTTTTTTTAATTTTTATTGAGCTCTACATTTTTTTCTGGTCCCTTGCCTACCTCTCCCCTCCCCATCAACCCTTTCGCAAGGTCCCCATGCTCCCAATTTACTCAGGAGATCTTGTCTTTTTCTACTACCCATGTAGATTAGATCTATATATGTCTCTCTTAGGGACCTCATTGTTGTCTAGGTTCTATGGAGGTTGTGACACTCATAAAGAAGTCAGAAGTCTCTTTATAAGGCTAGGAAATATTCTTGAAACATCTGCCCTGTACTCATTCAGGAACAAGAGAACCAAAACAAAGTAGACTTAAAGGTCTACAAGATTTGGTGGCTACAGAAGTTGGCCACAGATCAGATCACAAATCTCTTCCTACTATACATTCAGGCAATTATGTGACATATACAGTAACAAAGTTAGATTAGCTACAGTTACCTTCGCCTTACACAGGGACATACATTTATGAACAAAAAATGATGAAGATGACAAAGAAATGAGGTGTCAGGACCTCCCTTTCTTAGAAAAGTTAGCTCATGCAGAGCCACTATGGTGTCTTACGACCAAGGATTAGACATAGAAAGAAATTCAATAAAGACATAAAATGCAAAACATTATATTATGACAGAAACTGAGTAATAACTGAAGCACTTTTGGCCAAGAGATTTTTCTTGGGCACTTTGACAATTAAGAGTTACTAATAACTTTTTAGTACATAGCCATCTGCCTGGGCTGGCTTGGAGATTTTCTTTTGTTCTAGTGTCTCTGAAGCTGCAAAAGCTTTCAGTCTGGGAACAGACTTACATGTGCCCCTAGGTTCTTTCTTTCTTTCTTTCCTTCTTTCTTTCTTTCTTTCTTTCTTTCTTTCTTTCTTTCTTTCTTTCTTTCTTTCTTTCTTTCTTCCTTCCTTCCTTCCTTCCTTCCTTCCTTCCTTCCTTCCTTCCTTCCTTCCTTTCTTTCTTTCTTTCTTTCTTTCTTTCTTTCTTTCTTTCTTTCTTTCTTTCTGGTTTTTCAAGACAGGGTTTCACTGTAGTTTTAGAGCCCGCCCTGGAACTAGCTCTTGTAGACCAGACTGGTCTCGAACTCACAGAGATCTGCCTGCCTCTGCCTCCCAAGAGCTGGAATTAAAGGCGTGCACCACCACCACCCGGAATACCTCTAGATTCTTAAAAGTTGGTTTATGGGGATGTTGAGTAAAAATGATTGTAAAAGATAGCACTGTCCTGTCACAGCTTATTAATGACAACTAAATTTATGACCCCAGATGTTCAAGAGTAAGTTAAACACATGTCTGGAAACAAAAATGATATGATCTATGCTTTGGTACAACTTGGATCTATTCCTGCTTACTGAGTTCTGTATAAATGAAGAAGCACTCTGACCACTGTTTAGTCAGGCTGTAAGATTCAACCATCATGCCTGGCTCATCCATCCCTCGTTAGCTTCTTATCTCCTTTTTGGGACCTGGCCACCATGTGGGCTGAACCCTGGCAGGTGGGATTGATGTGGAATTTTCTGACATTTAAGTCATTGGTACTCCACCATAGGACATTTTAAAACTAACATCAGTTCGTAGATGGAGAAATTATGACCACTTATATGAAATGACTCATATTTAAAAATCCAGTGTCCTGTGTATGCATATTTCCCTGCATGCTTTTAATAGCTGTATTTCTGAATAAAACCATAATCATATTTAAATTTTTAGTAAAATACATTTACCTGTTCTTTGACGCAATAGAAAATTACATAGTTCAAGGTCACAGTTAAGTGTGGTAACCTATGAGTGTCTTTGTTGTACATTATTCTCTCAGTCAAGATACGTAATCTGTGGGTTTAACTGCAATTTCAGGTGGCCTCTTCTTATTTCAAAGATTTTCACCTGCTGTTAATTGGAGTCATCTGTTTAGCAACATCAATAGAAAAATGGAATTTGCACAAGAGGATTGCTCTGAGGATGGTGATGATGGTGGGTGTGAATCCGACCTGGTCAGTACCTTGTTGATTTCGTTTATACTATATCCTAAGCAGACCATTTTGTGTAGAGCAAACCACAAACCAGTAATGCAGAAAATGGCTTGGGTAGCAGGGTGACTGTGAAAATATGAAAAGGATATGAAGTGTGCTTGAGGGGTAGGAAGGAAAAAAAAAACTTTTCTTTCACCTCAGGTCAAATTTCAGGGAGACTGGAACAAATAACCACAACTCTCACCTTTAATGCGTCATTGGAGTCAAAGATTAGATGAGCCTTGAACCTCAAAGGAGGAGGCTGATATCTGCAGAGTAGATTTCAATCCCACTTTGTTTATTTGCCTGATTACACATTCAAAACTCATCCAAGAGCATTCTTTATCAACAGGGAGGATGTTATGAGCCAAAGACAAAGGCATTACTGACAGAATACAAATCTGTGCAGAGAAATTTCAAGGTGAACACATTTTTCTTTTCAATTCAAGTGTTGCAAAGTGAAACAATCAATTGAAATTTTTCTTCTATACGTGAAATTACTCATTTGACTGATTTCCCTTCACTGAAATGAATGTTTTTTATTCCATTAAATTAATTGACTATTTGGGTTCTATTCCACCTCTTGTTATAAACACGAACATCAGCTAAGGAACATTTCCAGTGTCATAATCATTTGCATAATGTTTTGCTTTAAAGCCTTAGGTGGTTTTGCCCTTCTTATCATTTTTTGGAAAATAAGAAAAAAATGACTCCTGTTGCATAATTTCTTCAAGGGCATAGCAGAGTATCTGTTTACTCCTGTGGAGTACATTTCTCTGCTAAAATACTATGTATGTATATTTATTCATACTTCTCTGTGTATATATGACACATATAAGAAAATGTATTTGACAAAATACATTGCTTAGAATATTTAGTATGCAAATATATTTCTTTATAATGTATTTATTATGTATATACACTAGAAAAGCATCTTCCTCTTGGGCATCATAGAAATCTTATCTATCTGGTCATTAGTCTGGGAGAGGGGATAGCATACTGCACAGTAAGGGAAGACTCCTGTCTGTTATATCACTGTATGGCTCTTTGGTCTAAGGCATTTCCACCAGCAGAAGCTTTACCTGTTGTTAATATTATTTAATATGGAAGAACTATAATTATATAGATATCTATTAAAAAGCTTCCATTTTAAAATTAAGATTTACTTCTTGTTCAAACAAATTTCTAAGATGTTTTATGTTGTTCCGCACATGGAAAATATTCCCCATACTCGAGTCTAAAACATGGTATAGAATTGCCTATATAGATCTATTTTTTGAAAAGAAGATTCTATAATTGATACTTCATAGAAATATCTGCTTCTGGATTATTTGGGTGGTCTCCTATCAGATCAAACTTTCCCCCAAGTTTGTTTTGAAATTTTATAAAAATGGTTTAAGTCCCAAAGTCTTAGATTTGTTATTTTAAGGATGAATTACTCTGGTTATAAGAGGAGACAAGTAGTAAATCTAATTCCTGACAGCAGGAAGAAATGCTAGGTTCCAGAGAGTATAAATAATAGAATCCATAGAAAAGTCTGAAACTTCAATTTATAGAGTGATTGTAACCATTATCTCCACCCACTACATATTGAACCAGAGAGTGCATGAGTAAAGTGGAGATTTATAAATATTAATCCTGTTCCTGGTTCTGCTTGGTGCACATACTAACAAACAGAGAAGGGGCCAAAGGATGAAATAAAAGCAAGGGACTCTCAGAAGTTGGTTGCACTTTCATCTTACTTGTGTCTAAAGACAAATAGCTGTTCATTAAAAAGTACTCAAATATTAGGGTAACACTGCAAGCTATTTTTCTATATGCCAATTTGCAGTTAATGTAAATGTAATGACTCATCTGGTTTTCGAAAGAATGCTCCCCTAGAACCTTTAAAGGGATATATAGGTTAATAATTCTACTCTTAGATGTTCTACTTTGATTCTACCTGTCTATATAACTACACTCAGATTTCCCCATCTGGACAGAAACTTAATCTTCTTTTTTTATCGAACACATAGTTTCCAATCTGTAAACAATATCCTTTAGAGTTGAATATAGAGAGTTACGTGTGCTAGACAACACAACTCCACACTAAAGACCCTCTCATTTCAGGCTGACGCTGGGGTTCATGAGCAGTACTGCCTTCTTATCTATGTGGCTTAGCAACACCTCTACTGCTGCCATGGTGATGCCCATCGTGGAGGCTGTGGCGCAGCAGATCATCAGTGCTGAAGCAGAGGCCGAGGCCACTCAGATGACTTATTTCAATGAATCTGCAGCCCATGGACTGGAAGTTGATGGTATATTTAGGCAGTAGGCATAAATTCAAGAATCCTGGGTTATATTTTGAATTAAGTATGCATAAATGCACGAGATTCATTCAGCCTCACTATTTTTGTAGTCCCCAGTATCTATCAAAATGAATTTTACAAGTATTTTACTTTAAATTAACTGCTAAATAAATTCTCTGGCATAAAAAGGAAGGATGACTTTGTACCCTCCAGTCAGTTCAACAGAACACTCTCTTGTCCTTATCAGTAGACATCCAGCTTACTTTCCTTTTACCTGAATGGCTTTCCTGCATAAATTATAGATCATTAATTCTATATCCTATTTGGGTGCAATACAGCATTAATTCCAACACTGGTATTTTCTGCTCTGATGAACTGCTCTGATTGCAATAGAAGATGTTGCAGGATATTTCTACTTATAAAAGAAGAATGCTATTTTGGTGTAAGGTGAATTTGTTTACTTTTAATAATATTTCCATCTTCTAATTGATACATACACATACATATACACCTGCATACTTACACATATGCAGACCCATTAATAACTTTTTATTTAAATGGTATCTCTTTCATTTAATATTTTACAGAAACAGTTATTGGACAAGAAACAAATGAGAGAAAAGAGAAAGCAACACCAGTTCTAGGGTAAAGACTATTGATATTTTGATAAGGATTTTCCAAATTAGATTTTAATGAAATTACAAACTGGGTCAATTTATGTTTCAGAAGCAGTAATGACGCAGGGAAAATTTCAAGCAAGATGGAGACAGAAAAGGTATATTACATTTGATTCTTTCTAAATACTTGTACATGAATTACATTAGAACTGCAATTAGATACAAAACTATTATATAAAATTACTTTGTATGACTAAGTCTGGTTGTGGTCCAATGGTTTGATAATCCTCTTTGGATAGACGTCCAGACAAAAATTATTTTTGGAACTATAAATCTGCAGCATTACTTTTTTCCTTTTACTAGAATCTCAGTTGGCAATTATCCACTAAGTTTAGAGAAATACAATTCTACTTGTAGAATATTGTGTCAGTTTTTACTAAATCCTGTTGACCTGTTATGCTGGTTTTCATTAACATCATCTCCATTTCTTCAAGACTTAAAACACCTTTTTCTGTATAATTACAAGTGATCATGTAATTTTAGTGTTCCTGTTGCCACTAAAAATTCAGTGTGGAATTCATGCGTTGTTTCTGTCAAATACAGGGAAAGGAGTGGTAGTTAAAGAGAGGAAGGAGAACTTAGTGAATGGTGCCATATGATTTGTTTCCTTAGAATAAATCCATATAAAACACTATACTACATTGCACCAGCAGCCCAATTTTTCAAGATTGCTGAAAGTAGTCCTACTTAATAAGTCCTACAGTAACCATAGCATTAAGAAGTGGAGAGCAAAGCATATATCCCCTCATTGGACTGTATGATACATTAACATGGAACTTAATGGGAAGAGGAACATTATTGTAGTTCATAGGAATTTCAAAGAGAGAGTTCTATGGAAGGAGAAAATAAATGCAAAGCAAGGTTTAAACCATTAGTTATGTCTACTGAAGCTTTTTACTAGAAAAATATCATATATATTTATAAAAATGATGTTATCTTTGAGAATAGGACTATTCCTTATAAAACATTAAAAATTAATGGTGAGGTAGGTGTGTTATAGAAACATACATTGGAAAATGAACTTTGCATATGCTCATGAAAACTAGCAAGTCTAAACAGAAAGAATAAAGAATATACACTCATGAAAACTAACAGGTCTAAATAGAAGGAATAAAAAATGAACACATAGCCAGGAACTTGCTTGGAGATATCTTTAGCAAGCAAGGTTTTTGGCACCATGCCTACATTTTTAATTCAAATTTACTTGCTATCAGTTGTGTCCTGGGCCTTGTAGGGGGAGATGTTATAAAACAGACTGCTCTTTATTATACATATTTCAGAATCTAGTGATTGTAAAACAACAGACACAGAAAAGCTACAGCAGAATTTGCCCAGAGTTCAACCCTCCCCAAAAGAAGCACAATTAGTTTAATATGGGTATGCAATGGAGAAGGAGTAGGCGGTAAAGATGCTTGAGTCCCAGGAAATGACAGTCTTCATGAGAAGAGTGTAAATTTCTAGTCTTTAAGAATAGTTGTATTTTATTCTAATTTTGACCCCAGCCTATCCCACAACCTGAAACATGGTAGGTATTAAACATTCACCAAATCAGGAATGAGTGACTACGAAGCAAGAAAATAAAAAAGACAGGCTAATCAGAGAGCATATTCGTTAAAAGCACAGCAGAGTCGAACTCCCAGCCTCCCAGGTCTGCAGCACTGGTACTAGAGATGAGTGAAATACAAGGGGCAGTTCTTTCAGCCGACAGTGGAGTTGGGATGCGTTGTCTGAAGATAACATTGTGAAAGGCAATAGGTATGGACTCTACTGTTTTCTGATTAATAAGACTCTGGGAATGGGAAATTTATAGAAAATGTCTCCACTGTTCTAAACTGAGGGTAGACAGGAATATGGTACATTGAGATGGGGAACACAGAGTGAGGAAACCTTACCCTTGGAAAAAGTAAAACAGTTGGAGGCATACTGTAAGGAATAAACATTGATATCTGCGTTTAGGAAAGAGAAAAAAAAAAGTTAAGTTCTGATTCTAAGGGCTTCTCAGATTTTAACACTTTAAAATTCAGCTATCATGGAAATAAGTGTTTTTTTTTTATTTGCTGTAGAATAGGCTTTTTGGAAAAGAGAACAAACATTACTTTGTATATACAGAATATATTTTTATTTAGTCATTGAGATTTTCACACATTTATGTAAAGCATTTCGATTATAGTGACTGTCACTTCCCCCTATTCCTCCCAAACACTCAGCCAAAACTTGTCTTTTAACCAGTTTCTTATCCCTCCCCCATTTTAAAAATAAACCATGGAATCAAATTAGTGAGGCCTATAAGCACGCGTGTAGGGCCACCCAGTGGCTCTGGAGCTACACTGAAGAAAACGCTCCCTTTCTAGCAAGGAACAACTGTCAAGAATTCCTCATGTAGAGGTTGACTTCATGAGTTCCTCCCCCATCCATTCTGGAGTTTTTACTTGGTTGATCCAGTGCAGATCTTACATAAGCAGCTATAGCTACTGTGAGCACCCGAGTTCTTGGCTCTGTCACATCTACAAAATGGTTTGGCAATAGCCTTCCCTAACCTCTGGCTCTTCCTTGATGTTCCTTGAGCCTTTGGGAAAGAAGGCATGATAAATATTCCACAATATTAGAGATGAACATGTTATAGTCACTTAACCTCTGCCTTTTGAGCAGCTGTGAATCTCTGTATTAACTGTGGTCCACTTCTGGGGTGGGGGGATTCTCTGATGAGGTCTGAGAAGTGCATTCATTTATGGGTACTTAAAAGGTCGTTTGATACTGTGTCAATTTAGCAAAATAATAAGTTCTTTCTTGTAGCCTGTAAGCTGCCCAGCCAGGCTGGTTTGGGGGTCACATATCAGTTCTGTTGTATGAAGTGGGCTTTAAGTTACACTAAAAAGTGGTTTGTTGTTCCTGTAATATACACACCACTCAATTCAATGAGCATATGATGTCAAACTTGGTGATTAATATAGCTAACAGGGTTTATGTCTGGGTGAGACTTGATTTTTCTCCCCCACAAGCCTGGAGAGCACCTCTTGCCACTATGAAAACTTCCCAAGTCATGATCAACTTGGTTTCTCCAGGTTTTGTGCCCCAGCTGTGTGGTATCTTCAGAAATAGGTTCTTACCTTCAAGTTCTGTTGAGTAACCAGGAGCAATGACGATAGAGTGCATTATTTTGAAGTTCTATGACATGTCTCTGATCAACAAATCAAACAGAGCCACACATGGCACTGGGTTCTTTATTTGATAACCTCTTGTGTCTTGGAGAGCACTATTCTCCTGTGTAGGGCAACTCTAAACCCTTTTTAAGACTTACTTTTATTATGTTTAATCTTGCGTGTGTGTTTCTCTTTTCTGTATATGGGTATGTACGTATGAGTGCAGGGGCCCTGAGGAGGCTAGGACATGGTGTCAGATCTCCTGGAGTTGGAGTTGCAGGCAGATATAAAGGGCCAGAAGTGGTTTTAGGGAAGAACGTTGGGTCTTTTGCAAGAGCAATGTGTGTTCTTAATTGCTAAGGTATCTCACCACTGTCCATTTACACACACACACACACACACACACACACACACACACACACGAGGTTTATAAAATAATAGGTTTCCATATGACTCTTTCAAAACCCCTTATTGTTAGTGTTCCCTTTCCCACCCTCTTGTCGGTCTTACCCTCTCACCTCCTCTCCACTTTATCCATAGCCTCCCAATTTTAACATTTTTTGCCTTTATACCACATGAGCTCTACTGTTCCCCCCTTAAAAAAACTCTCCCCAGCCCCCCATTAGCCCTTCTTAGTTTCCTGGCTTCTACAGGCACTCAAAAATAAAATCTACAAGTGTAAAATGATTTTGATTCTTAGCAAATATAGCTCTCTCTTTTCATGAATAAACAAGTCATGTGGTTTATATAGCCATGATAAAGAACTGCAGCTGTTCTTCATCAGGTTTACATTAGACATTTAACACTGACTGACTATATGGAAAAATATATACCTAATTTATCTAGTTATGAAATAGAAGGCGTATTTGAGTTCATAATGTTTTGTTTGTCTGCATTGTTCTTCGAGTAGATAGGGTGTTCTATTGATTAAAATAAACCTGGTATAGTTTGACAATGCATTTTATCTACAAGCCATAAAAGATAAAAATATTACTGGAGATGTTATTACAAGGGACTGGAGAATGGTCGATATTTATTGTTCCTTGAGTCTCAAGAACCAATCTAATAGTGCCCACATCTAAGGGGCACTTTCCTATGTTGCATGCCTAGCAAAGGGAGAATTTTTTTCCCAGCAGGCTCTCCTCTCAATATAGGGCAAGGTCTAAGCATTAACAGGTATCCTCCTGATGCCAGGAATTAAAGTGATAGGTAAGTAGCTGGGCCATAAATTCCACACTACTCTCTAAAAACACCTGTAACATTTATAGAGAAAGGAACTGGAAAAAGAAATGGTGAGCACAAAAAACACTGGAATACGTGGGTGATGATATCTCTCAGGTTCCATATTACAGATAGAAAACCAAACATCCCTTGTAGGGTGTTCTAGGCCTCCAAAAATGAAATCGCAAACAGGAAAGGAAGCAACCACCAGTGGCCTCCACAGTGAGCATTAGCATTATTCGAATAGACAGCTCAGAGTTTTATTCGCTCATAATTTCTCAACCTTCAGGCATCTTTGGATGAACAAAATTGGAAAATTGGTATGTTTTTATGAAAAACTGAGATAATTGTTTTTTTATTCATTTAATATAACTTGTTGTTTCTCAGAGGTAAAAATGTTTAAGAGAATATCCTTGAACAAATTGGATCAAGCTTTTAATTTGGTGTTGTTTAGTCCGGGGGTAAAAATTCTTATGACTGAAAATTAAATTATAGAAGACAACACTTCTTAGTTCTTGCCAAGAATTCAAAGTCTGGTAAGCGTAGTAATAAATAGAGATCTTAACATCAGGAATGAAGCCCATTAGTTCTGCAAGGCAAGGCAAGAGCAATTTAGACACCTGGCCCCAGACTAATTATTAAATTGGTATTTTAACTTAAATAGCAGTGGCTCTATAGATGTAAGCATCTTCTACATTACTCTTCCCCAACCCTTGACCAGGTGAAATTCAGTCACCAGGGAAACTACTGTACTTGTTACGTACTGCTCAGTTCTTATTTGACTTCAACTTAGAGGTCTGCTTTCACTTGTGCAAATCTCATGGCTGAGAGATAACATTTACAGAAGAGCTGAGTATGGAGAAAGGGGATGACCATACATTCTTTGAGAACTACTTCCACCATTTAGGAGCTCACTTTAGATTTTTAAAAATCTGAGTAAATTGGGAGCATGGGGGCCTTGGGAAAGGGTTGAAGGGGAAGGAGGGAGATAGGAAGAGAAGCATAGAAAGATGTAGAGCTCAATAAAAATCAATAAAGAAAAACTTAACCAAAGTTGAAGTTCCAGATCCTACAGTGGCTATAATTCATTGTAATTCAGTAAAATATTTTATTATTAATTATATATTTTCCTAGTAAACTTTTTATTTTATGAATTGCAAAAATATTATTGAGCAGAGAACATAAGCTCAGCCATACTGAAAGCATTTGCAAGTTAGTCTAACCCACCAGAAGCAGCGAGCGTCTGTGTGTCTTCCTTGGTTCTCAATTTGTTTTCTTTTTTTAAATATATTTTGAGTACAAAGTATTTTGCAACCTATACATACATATGTAGAGAGTCATTGATGGACCTATTCACTAAGCTTTAATCTATATTTTATAACCTCATTTTCTGTACTAATATTTCAAAGCCTTCTAAAAAGTCATCGTTGATTAATAAACTTACTTGTGTCCTGTTTTAATAACTTTAGTTTCTGGTGCCTTCGTTGGCCCCTTTCTGACCATTTTTGTTTTCTGGTCTGTCTCATGCTACAAACTATTTTCTTGTGAGTTTCGTGCATACAAATATTGAAATGTTAATTTTCCTTGAAATCTCCACAGGGAAAAAAATCTGAGTTCAGAGTTGCAGCTGCCTACAGGACTTTTCAATCATAGTACCACATTTCCTGTAACATACAAATAATGACCATTTGTGCTATGAAGTTCTTATGATAGGAAATTTCAGGATATTTTGTAGTTTTCTGTAGGATTAGTTGACATTTCCTTCTCTCTACAAAGGTTATATTCATTGGGAATGTTTTCCTATACTCATCCCCCCACACTGCTGGCCTTGGGCATTATCTTCCACTCCAAATTCCCTTTGTATCAAGATAAATGAAATCTCTTGAGCAAAGTCAGACTTGATTCTCCCTTATATTAAACTCACTTGCACTTTACAGCTTTACAGTTAATACAGATTTCTTCTTTCACACAGTTTCATGAGATAGTTTTCAAAATGATGTTTAATGTTTTTAATTTAAAATTGTTCAACCAGTAGTTTGATTTGTTGTGAAACTAAATAGACAATATGCTATTATCTATCTATTATTTCAGGCATTTCACTGCTAAAGGAAGAATATCTTGTACCTAGACCTCATATGTTTTTCTGTTAACTAGAAAACTGTAAAGGAAGCTTCCAAATACTTAGCATCTAACATAATTCAAGTTTGTAAGTAAACCTTGTAGTAAGAAAATCATGATTTAAAAAAAAAACACTGCTGAAAAATAGCATATTTTTAACATTGAGTAGCCTCCATGTCCTGAATGCTAAATTTTAAAAACTGTTCTGTGCCTCTCCCTATTGCTTTGTAAACTGGTATTTACATTCACAACATGAATCATAGTCCTTTAGTAACTTCAGAGGATGGAAACCCTATTTCAAGGATTGTTCTCGATCATTTCATTTTTATTGAAACCCTGAGTTCTCCAGGTTACCTCTGACTAGATCTGGAACAGATCTTCATGCAGTGTTCACCCTAAGAGTTGGGGCATGAACCCTCCCCCTTCTTTTTGATTCAGCTCACTTGCTTATTAATTACATGCCGTGACTTCTTTGCAGAAGCCATTTCCTTACAGAAATTATCTCAAGCCATAAGCGCCTTATGGAAAGTCAAGCTTAATTAAAGCTAAATAACAGTATCTGTTATCCATTGAACCGAGCACATGGAAACTCAATGTGCAAACAGAATGAAGCCCAGTGTTTTCATACCTCTGTGCCTTTGAACGTCCACTTTCACTCTCCTTCATTAGTTATATCATCTGCTGACATATGGGGCAGAAAGGCCCCACAGTTAACCTGTTGATTCATTAACAGTAAAGAGTTATTCATTAAAACAACAGCAACTAAGATTGCTCTGAGGCTGTGCATATAGTTAGAACAAACTCTACCACCGAACTATATCCCCAACGTAATTTTCTCTTTTACTTTTATTCAAGACAAGGTCTCACTAATTTTCCCAGATTGTCCTTGAACTCATTATGCAATCAGAGACTACCTGCCTCACTCTCTAGATTGATAGCTGTCTTTGAAGTCACTCTGTATAATAGAGACCTTCCTGCTTCAGCCTTCTAGATAGATAGTATTACGGTCCTATACTATATTTTTTGTTGTTTTAATAGAAATATATGCATCAGAGTTTCATTGAAATGACATGTTAAACAGGTCAGTTTACCTCAGCTTTATTTGAATCTTCACTAAATTAAGAATAAGTAGAATTTTAAGCCATAATTACAATCAATTTTGTAATTATAAAGGCAAGGGAAAACAGAAAAATAATTCCAGAAGCTGGAATCCTGATGAAAGGGTGGAAAAGACTTGGTTATATGTAGGCATTGAATTGAAAATCGATACTAAAGAAAGCCAGTAGCTAAATTTAAATAGTGCATTCTTCAAAGTATCTATTTCAAAAGGGGAGAGGGCTGACAAACTTTGCTTCTGAAGCCATTAAATCTCCAAATGTCTTCCTCAAATCCTCTTAGACAGCTGTTCCTCTATCAAGGAGAAGTGTTATCTTTGGAATGGCAGCACAGACAATCAAGAGATGTCTCTGAGCTGGGGGGGGGGGGGGGGGGGGGCAGGCAGGCAGCGATCCCAATGCAACTAAGGGCACCAACTAAATGTTCATGCCCTGTGTACAGGGAACCTGTAGCTCCAATGCCCTCCAGGAGAGAGGGCAGTTGAGACCTGCTTTCTATGCTGGAACCAGCATCCTACTCTAATGCCCTCCAGGTGTCAACAGACAGCAGTCCACAAAGGTCTTCCCTGGGGAATGCAATCAGTACAACAGAATAAACAACAGCATCCTGACTTAAAGTTTCTGAGAGAAGGCCTGTCAGAGAAGTTCCGAGCCAAGAGCGAGTCCCACAGCACACATGCAGAGCTTCTGAGCAGTGTTTCACTGCTTTAAATATGAAGAGGCAACCCCAAATTCCTAGATGTCTGAAGAAAGCCTGAGGCATGAAGAAGAAGTTGCAAACAAACAACAAAATCAGCTATGTGCAGGAAGCAGTCAATGCAAGGAGAGGAAAATATGAGAAAGGAAAACATCATTATGTTTAGAGAGGTCAAGGAAGAAACTGCATTTATAAAATCGAAACAGCATTCTGGAGAACAGAAAGGGGATACAAGAAATATAAAATAGAGAAATATACAATGCAAATAAGTGTGTGAAGTATAAATAAAATGTGAAGGTTTCAGAATATACTGTAAAGGAAAATTCAGAGGGTGAAATATGGAGAAAAAAGCACAAGAAAGTAATGAGGAATTCAGGAAAAGGGTAGATAACAAAGAGGAGTAGAACTTTGAGAAATCCAAGAGTATTTCCACCATGGAAGAATGGAACATTTATCATTAAAGTCCTGATGGCAGCCCAGAAAGTGAGCAGACCTCACAGATCTCATTTGAAATCTAAGAGCTAAGAATACCATGGGTAGAAAGAGTACTCCACATGCTTCCAGGTTTCAGAAAAGCAAAGGGAATGGGGACTGATTCCTTTTAAAAGACTTAAAAAATATGGACAACTGAATACTTCTCTCTATTTACACAGACTATTAGCAACAATAGAAAACCAAATTGTGCCTTCAAAATTCCAAGTTATACTTGCACCATATCCCATCAATAACAATGCCCAACAAAAACAGCAATGAAGTGGGAGCTATCTAGCTCACTCTTTGGAATTCTAAGGGAAATGACCAGATGAAGATGTCCTGGCAGATATCATACCTAGATAATGACACTGGAGATTATTTGATGTGTTTAAAGTAGCCTAGCATTTGATTGCAATGGGAGAAAATCGACAGAAGGGAATAGTTAGAACTAAGTGGTTTGTCCACAAAATCCTGAGCAAGAGAATGATACATATCATTTTTTAAAAATATTTATTTATTTATTATGTATACAGTATTCTGGTGCCAGAAGAGGGCGCCAGACCTCATTACAGATGGTTGTGAGCCACCATGTGGTTGCTGGGAATTGAACTCAGGACCTTTGGAAGAGCAAGCAATGCTCTTAACCTCTGAGCCATCTCTCCAGCCCGATACATATCATTTTATAGATTCTTTTGTGTGCTTCTATCTATCCATGTATCTATTCCTATCCAGGTTTTTCATATTCACTGAAACACTGAATTCTACCCTAATCCAAATTATGTTATTATAATGTTAAGATCATGGAAGAATAGAAAGTCTAGGTGTGTTGAGGGAAGAAAGTTGACAGGGGGATGTTAAATGCTGCCGACATGGAATACAAAAATTGTGTTGCAATGCCTATATCTGAGAAAGCAGGATATGTCCCGAGCTGGGACTGTTGGTGCAGGCGTGTATTTACAGCTACTTGGGAGAATAATGCAGGAGAATTTCCAGCTCAAGGACTGCCCCGGTGGTCTACAGAGTGAATTCAAGGCCAGTCTAAGGGGCTTTGTGTGACCTTATCTCTAAACAGAGAAGTAAAAAGCCCGGAGATGCACATGCAATGTTCTAGGTTCACTCTCTAGTACAAAAAAGAATTGACAGTGTGTAAAAACTAAGGCGGGTGCACATATACACAATAAGGTCTGCAAGATTGTAAACTAGCTGTTGGCAAGCTGAAACTGCACAGCAAGAACTTACAGGCTTCATAATCTTCCTTTTGTAGTGGTTGAAATACAAAGAGAAGCATTGATGTGCTCACAGTGTACTCAGGACATTCCAATGAACGAATCTCTGGGGTCTCTAGAGACCATTGGGTGGCTGTTGGTAATTCATAGGCACAATTTCAACATTCAAAGTTGCAAGTGTGCATCTTGCTCCTGGCATCTACCATCATTGCCACCAGGAGGCATCGCAAAGTGATACCTAGGGCTGGGGTTTCTGACTCGTCTTCGATTATGCCTCAGATTTCTGCTTTTGGTCGTGACTGAATTGGAACTATTTCAGTTACTCAGAAGATCTGGAAAAACACTAGCAAGGTCTTAGATGTCGTATCTCCGTGTGTTACCTAAAACACGACTGTATGGCAGGTATTGGAATTGGGTCAAACTCTTAGAAGTAGGTTTAAAACCTTACATAAATAAGAAACCCATTGGAAGGAGGTGTAGTGAAGGAATCACTAAGAGGGAGCTAGGTTGCAGGAGCTGTGGCTTCAGTTCTGTGGTGAATGGCTGTCACATTTAGGGCTTATTTTATTATCTGAAAATAAAGTGATGTTCGTTCCATGTCAAATATACATATCTGTCTGCTCTAGTGGCCTATGACCATTGTACATGTTAAAAAACTCTTTCTTATAAGTGCCGAGGATACAAAATATATCAACAAGGCAGCAGACACTGTAATTACATGATCAAGAAATACTAGTATTAATATTTTGGCATATCTTTTAGCATTATTTCTAGTCACCTATGTACATGTGTGCATACTTTTGTGTTTGAGAACATGCATCAACCTGTCTACATTATTTCACTGAAGTCTCCTTCACCTTATTACATAAGCACTCTCTCATCGTAACATACCCATGACACAAGAGGCCCCTCATCACCCATGACACAAGAGTCTTCCTGGCCACTTCATAATTCATATTTCTAGATGCTTCACATTTTATTTTAATCCTCCTTTTCTTTGAAATTCTTATATCCACATTCTCCTTCCCCAACACCTGACTCAGTAGAAAACAAACATACAACGCTCACCAAAAGCCTCCACGATGAAGCCACAGAGTGATGATTTTCTCATCTTTTATTTGCAAACACATGTGTCCTTCTGGGCGGGGTCTAACTGTCTATTTCAAGTGATTCAACCCAGCTTCTTATTGCTCTGGTGCCAAACACTTAATTCTAGATTCAAGTTATTGTCTTAAGATGACATCGAAGATGAATTTGTTGTAAAGCTTTCTTTTTTATATAATTTCTGTATCAGCAATTGGCTCTCCTTGCTTCAGTGTAACGGGTTGACTTCAGTTTCCCATGCCCAACACAAAATAACAGTAAATCTCAGGTTCATGCTCACTAGGATGGGAAAAATGTGTATCTCCCATTCTACACCAAAAACATTCTTTAAACCCTTAATGGGTGTGATCAGTTAGTGATTATGTTTACTTATTGTGAAATTTGAATTGACCTTAAATGTTTCTGCCTGTCTAAATCCATCGTATCTACACAAATATCAGTTAATGTGCTCACACTGAAATTAATGCTGCTTTTACATTCTCTATTTAAAAAAAGACTGTGGCATCTCAGTATGAAATAATTTTTATTACGGACCTGCCAGGGCATTTCAATGATTATGTTTATATGCAAATATTTGAAGTTCATCTTCCATATAAAAAATCTGTATTTTTATTTGCTTTTAAATCTGAAAGCTTTAACCTCAGTGGGGAGCAATACATAAACACATTTTCAAAACTCTGCACCTATTAGTTTTAAAATGTCCAAATTATACACCACTTCCTGGGTTGTTAAATGTCTTTTTTATAGTAAAAATATTTTATATATAAGCCATACATTTCAGGTTTCACTTAGGTTCACTAATGAATTTTTAATAAAGTTTGCAATATTTTAAACACCTTTTGGGTAACTTTTAAATAGAAAAAAATCACAAGGAAGAATACAAACCATTTCCATATAGAAAGTACAAGGCAAATGTCTTTATAAATTTCTTTCTTTTGGGTGAAGAGTAGATACCTATGGGGGATGACCTTTAAATTAATTAAAAAGTAATGGTAAATTATAGTCCATAGTACCAGACCCTGCCATTTCCACATCCATGATGACTTTTAGAGAGAAGTCATTTTTTCTTATCATGAGTTTGTTAAAGGCCTTACCCTGTCAATATCGCAGCTAGCATGCTTATCTGTATGGAATACCAATGCACCTTGTTGTGCTTGGTGGGTGGGAGTACATTTTGTTGCAGGCATTTTATAAAATATTGTAAAGGTTCTTTACAAAATGAACTGCAGAACTAACCTATGATCCATCAATACTGTTTCTGGGCACATATCAAAAAGAAATGCAATCAAAGTTACGGATAATATCTAGTCCCCATTATTCATTGTAGCACTATCACAATAGCCAAGACACATGGATAAATGTATTTTTTTAAAGATGTTCTTGGGTACCAAGATAACCTGTGGATGCACTTATAGCAATTCTTAGCTATTTAAGATGTGTCTGATATACTACAGATATAAAAATAGCCTTACATATTAAAATATATATGGATACAGCACAATACATAACAAGTGCTCATATAGTTCCTAGATTTATTTGAAGATTGAAGCATAAAGAACAAATGTAAAATCATCAAGGGTTGAACCATGGAGTCTCAAAGATATTACTAAATTAACCCAGGCCAGAGATGACATAAGATGACATTATGGCTTTGGTTATGGAGGAATCTAAACACATATGCAGCACTTTAAGTAAAAGGAAATAAATGGAATAAGTGAGCAGAGTAAAAGAATACTTAAAGGAGGACAAATAACACAGAATAAGAGTTGCAGCTCTGGACTTTAAAGCAAAACAATAATTTTATTACCCAGCATTGCCACTTTTAGGCACCGATTCTTGGTAATTCATTTAACCTCTCTGTGTCTTATGTCTTCATCTGTAACTTTGTTTAATACTGCCCATGTCTCTAAGATACAAAGTTTACATGGATAGAATGTAGTTCAGGAAATCCTTAACTGTATAGTGTGTAAAGGTGATACTGAGCAGAAGCAAGTTGGACGTGACTAGCTCCTGCCCCTGTGACTTCCCTACCAGGCCGGACATCAACCTAGAATTGTAAAGCTGAGTTAAGTTTACAATTGTAAGCTTTTTCTGCCTGTATTTTTGTCAGGATATTTTCTCACAAAACAAAAATGAAACTAGGACAAATATTTTGGGTAAAATGGAGAGACCAAATCGGACAGAATCATTAAATGAAAACACCAAATAACTACTTCAGAATAAGATCAAAAGCATAGAAAAGAATATCCAGCTTATATCATCTGGAGAGAGAGAGAGAGAGAGAGAGAGAGAGAGAGAGAGAGAGAGAGAGAGAGAGAGAGAGCACCTGCGTGCATGTATAGGCATGCAGGATATTTTGGAAGCTGTAGTGAGGCACTTAGTGACCATGTACCATCAATAACATCAGGAAACTATAGGAATCTTCGGAAGTTATAATGAGAAGGAAGAGATGAAGGAAAAGTTGGCTTAGAAACGGAAGAGAAGCATTAAGGAATTATTGAAATTATCTTTGTGAAGTATTTCAATGTTTTATTTAAATGTTTATTTTATTGTTACAGTTCTATGAACAAAAAGGTATTATGTTATTAGTCAGCCCAGGCTACTATAACAAAACACGACAAAATCCCGTTAACCACACTTAAGTGTAGGATTCAGGTGTGGCAGATTTAGGGAGTCTGATAAAGACTGCTTCCTGGACGCAAACATGGCTACCTCCCTGCATTTCCACTTGGTGGAGAGAAATCTTAGTGCCTTCTTTTAAAGGGCTTGGATCTCACCTCATGGCGTTAACTCTACCTACCAAAGGTTCCATCTTCAAACACCATCATGTATATGACACAGAAAAGTTGTAGCACATTTATTATATAAGAAATGTTGTTCTGACCACAAGTAGAGCTGTTCTCATGATGTATTTTCTTATCAACAGAACAGAGTCACAGGAATAGCGTATCGGTCAAAGAGGGACCACATGATGTGTAAACTCATGTGTTTATCTATTACTTACTCTTCAACCATTGGTGGGCTGACAACAATCACTGGTACCTCCACCAACCTGATCTTCTCTGAGCACTTCAATACGTAAGTAAAATCAGATTGGTGGTTTAAAAAGTGGGCATCAAACAAACCATAGAAGTTGTTCTTACCTGACTAATCAAATCCAGAGACTGAACTGTTATTTGGGAATAACATATCGTCGCTTCTTATGAGAATGTCTCTAGATCTAGAAACCTTCCTCTGGACTGAGGATGAAATATGCAGGATCTAGTAAATTAATATCTACTTGAAGGTTCATTCTGCTAATCTAAGATCAGATCATGATTTTATTCTGCCAACATCACCAACAGCAGGCTTATTATGTATGGGGTGTAGCAGAACTCCCAACTGAGCCTCTTACCAGAGAGGGAAAATTTGTTTCCTTGTAACTAATTCAATAATGTGATAATGAGTGGGCATGCAAATGCAGTGTTGCATGAGATGGTTTATGCAGAGATTGGCTACTGAGCATTTGGACTTAAATGGTGAACTGTGAACACAAGATCTAATTGCAAGAGGCTGAAGTTAGCAACTCCAAAAATATCTGAAGCTACCAGAGACGAAAACACCAGAATATCCTAGGGAAATGTAAATAATTAAAGTTTACAGTTGTGAGACCAGAATTTTATAAAAATTGAGAAATCTTCAATTTCAACCATGGTACTGTTTTAGTTAAAACTTCTACAACTTCGCTTCCCTACTTTATAAAATTTAACCCAAAATAATATTTCTAAGATGTAACTCTTCACATGTAAAATAGTCACATTTTGTAAAAGTACTATGAGAATTAAATGTGTAAATAATGCTAAAATGTTTTGCACTATGTAAAACTGTTGAAGCAGCCATTAGAAATACATGTTTTTGTTTGAGCTCAGAAAGAAGGTTTATTTCAAGTATTAGAGGTACATTTTATATCTGCTGGAGTACTAGGAAGATCTATGGCATTTAAGAACGCCAAGAAGAGGAGATAGACATTTCTCATGAAAGATAGGGCTCAGAATCAAGGAATTCATTACACTCTAAGAGGCAGAACTCAAGACTCTTTGGACCTTATCAAATTATTTGTAAAATGTTTTTCATACAAAGTTTCTCCAACAAATCCAACCCTAAGAATGTCATTCCTTGTTCTCCAAAGAGAAGCATCCTATGTACAAAGAACAATGATGTAGAAGTTTGGGCTCAGCACTGAATACCTTTGTGTGCATTTAATGTTTCTGTGGATACACATCTATTTTAATTTATATATTTTAATATACATATATATTTATGCTATTTTATGATTTTAAGAACAATATATTTTGATAATGTTTTCCCCTTTCTCAACTCTTCCCAGATCTTTCTCATCTTCCCATCTTCCTATTCTCTTTCTTTCTCTCTTCCCTAAACAAGACGAAAATTAAAATCAAAACAAACTAGCACATGAAAAACAAATTAAAAGTCTTAAAAAATATGGAGTACATCCCCCCTTGTTTAGCTATACTTGGACATGGGGTCTACCCTGAAATGTGATTGATATACCAATGCAATCCATTGGAGAAAACTGAATTCCCCTTTCCCATAGGTATCCATTGCAAATAGCTTCTTGTTTAGGATGGAGCTTTGTATCCACTTCCCATTCTAGTGATGCTTCATAGGTTCAACAATCACTTAGGAGGAAATATCTGAAAGGTGCTTGATTCATAAGTGGAGGACATCTGAAAAATCAGTGTGGAAGGGCTGTATCTGTGAACACCCAAATTCAGAACTGGAATTGCCCCTGAGTCATTTCTGCAAGCTAGAATTACACCCATGGTTAAGAAAAGAGATCCAGCATCTCAACCAGCTCTTCAGAATCTTATTCCTAATGTTGAGACTCAGTTACTACTGCTAGTGGCAAAAGACTGCTGTTATGTATAGGACAGTTAATGAAACCACTTTCTACAGTTGAATCCATGCAGACTTTGCCCCTAATCTTCATGGTTCTGTGTAGTATATCAACCAGTTTTTTAAAATTACTATTTTTTTTCATCTTTTTCTTGATTCTTTGCATGCACTAATCTATTTGTCGTACCAGGTCAAGAGCATTTTAAAGAATTTGAACAAAAGTTTCAAACTATTTTCATGAATCTAATGTCCCTGATCATAAAATTTGACTAAAATTTACTTTAAATTTAAAAAATGCTTAAAATACACCATGAAAGGTAGTGTTTGTCTTCAACATTTTGCCTTTGCACTAATAATATATTGAAAGAGTAATTATAAAATCAGATTCACCATTTGATAGAAATACTGTTATAAAAGAGAAAATACATGTCATTTTATAAGTTTTATATTACTAAATAAAATAGATACTTAGTGAGCCTTTCCTTGAATACTCCTTTGCAAAATACAGTAGTATCACAAAACTACAATAGGATAATGTTGATTCAAAATCATTGAAAAAATATCAGAAGCTTAAAGCTCTCCAATATATACTGTTTTTTATATATATATTTATAGCTAGAGAGATATTCTGCTTTATTTAGGAATTCACTAAGGCAATACAGTCTTGTCTTCTTTATACGGCTTGCTGTTGTTTTGAAGAATGATGAATTTGCAATTTTTTCTTCCAAATGCTAAAGACTACAAAGGAACTTGAATATCAGCAATTTCTGTCACTGATATTTAAAGTAAGGTGCCATCTCCCAAATGCACTATTGAAAGGAAAATATTACATAACCTATTTTGAATTCTTTTCCAGCTATTTACCTGCCTATTTATTTTCTATTTACTATAATATATCTAACAATAAATCCATACATCATTTTTATAGATATGGTTGAGAGATAATAATAGAATATCATAATATAAATACTCCAGTACGCTCTAAAGAGTACTTCTGCTTTATGCTACAAAACATTTGTTAGTGGAAATCTGACATGCTTCAGAAAGATTTTTAAGGCAAACACTATGTACAGTAATAAAATTAGTACAAATAACTCATAAATCAATGGAACAATGTCTACAATGCATTTTCTAAGGACTGGGGCGATATCCATTCTCTACATAGTTTAGAGTATCAGTGGGCTCTCAGGTTGGCATTCTAGGAGTCTGTGGAAAGGAAACCAATTAGAAGTGCATTACTAACATGCTGACACATGATGAAAGGCTACTTCTGAGATGTTAGAATTTAAATCTAAGACACTAGACACCCAGAAGGTCATTATAATTAATTTTGAAAGTTTCAGGTTAAAGAGGGGTGAAAGCAACTATGGTACCTCAGTGGTTCCAAGAACATCTATAAAAGAAAAGGCAGATTCACTGGAAAAATTAACACACTTAATTGAGACAGGCTAACATGTCTTACTAAGTACCTAACCACACGAAGATCTGTAGCAGATTTTGTAAGTTTATTCACCTAAGGTAATTATAAGTCAAATTGTATATCTTTTTTTTTTAATTGGAAAAAAAAAGAAATTTCTGCCTCCTCCCCGCCTCCCATTTCCCTCCCACTCCTCCCTCTCCTCCTCCCCTCCCCCCACTCCTCCCCTTCCCTCTCCAGCCTGAAGAGCAGTCAGGGTTCCCTGTGGAAAGTCCAAAGTCCTCCCCCCTCGATCCTGGTCTAGGAAGGTGAACATCCAAACTGGATAGGCTCCCACAAAGCCAGAACATGAAGTAGGATCAAAACCCAGTGCCATTGTCCTTGGCTTCTCAGCAGCCCTCATTGTCCGCCAAATTCAGAGAGTCCGGTTTTATCCCATGCTTTTTCAGTCACAGTCCAGCTGGCCTTGGTGAGCTCCCAAAGAATCAGCCCCACTGTCTCCACGGGTGGGCGCACCCCTTGTGGTCCTGACTTCTTTGCTCATATTCTCCCTCCTTCTGCTCCTCATTGGGACATTGTGAGCTCAGTCCAGTGTTCCAGTGTGGGTCTCTGTCTCTATCTCCATCCATCGCCAGATGAAGTTTCTATGGTGATATGCAAGATATTCATCAGTATGGTTAGGGGAGCAGAGAAGCACACATCTTAATTAAGGGAGCCATCTTAGGGTTGGCAAGAGACTTGGATCGAGAGGGGCTCCTAGGTGCCCAGGGTGATGTCCCCAGTTAGTTCCTGGGGCAGCTGTGGATAGGGAACCTGAAATGACTCTATCCAAATCGTATATCTTTAAGAGCAGAGCTTAAATTCTTGAACATAGAATTTTAAATGATCGTCGGAAAAATACTAAGAAAAAGTTAAAAGGATATCAATAGGAAATGCTGCCCATAAAGAGGGTGAAGTGATGTGGGAGTGTCATATATCAATCTATTGATTTCATTGGATAAGCAATAAATAAACTGCTTGGGCCCTGATAGGACAGAAAATTAGGTAGGCGGAGTAGACAGAAGAGGATGCTGGGAGAGAGAAGCTGAGTCAGGAGTCGCCATGATTTTCGTACCAGAGGCAGAGGCAGGCTAGAATCTCCCCGGTAAGCACACCTTGGGGTGCTACACAGATTATCAGAAATGGGCTAGTCCAGGTGCAAGAGCTAGCCAATAAGAGGCTGGAACTAATGGGCCAGGCAGTGTTTAAAAGAATACAGTTTCCGTGTAATTATTTCGGGGCATAAGCTAAGCCATGCGGGCGGCAGGGGACACACAGCCATGCCGCTCCATACTTCAACAGTGAAGGAAGTTAATTAAAGTAGAAGAATCAGAAGTACTCGGTGTTCTGATAGTCAAAACTGAAGTCCACCTTCAGAGGAAAAGGTGAAATCGGGGCTCCTGAAGGGACAAAAGGGCAAGAAGATGGCTGAGGAAGGACACAGTTCCCCTTGATGTTCTGGAAGAGAGTGGGCTCAATGGAGCAGTGGATGGTGCACACATTTAGACTGATGAAGAGTGAAGGAAGTCCATAGTGGGGAGAGGAAAACACAAAGTTGACATTACTCATGTTTGAAAAAGGCAAGAATAAATTTTGGCCTGGACAAAACTTAGGGGAATTCTTTTAGAACAAAGGTAAGATTTCAGTCTGTTTTTCACAACTGAGAGAAATAAAAAGTCTTGGAAAAGGGAGGCTGAATGGAGGAATAAGGAGAAGAGAGCTTCTTAACAAGCATTGCTGGAGACCAGCTGTAGCAAGATATGCATGGAGTTCACAAGCACTGATCGTTCTTCAGGCTCATACTAACAACTGAATAATGTTTACATCAAGATATACTTGTGAGAAGAAATGTATTATTGAGAATAGTTGTTATTTTTGTAGTAGTAGAGAAGGTTTTCATGCACTATTGCCACAAAATAAATGACAGCTATCAGTCAAGAAAGAGCTATAGCAAAAGAAAATGGGATGCTATACCAGGTAAAATGACATAGTTTGATAATTATAAAAATATATTATTAAGGTTTTAAGTTTTAACTGTAAAATTATGGGCATAGAAAGTATCTTGGAAGGAATGCTTACGTTAAGATCATCACAGTCATTCTTAACCGTGTGCCCAGTCGTTACAGCAGTCACTATATCTACAAGAGACAGGCTCCAAAAATCTCAGCGGATATCTAAGCCTATTATAGTATCCAACCACAATGTGGCATTAGTTACATATATAGTACTGAATTTGTAAAATAGTTACTGTAAGATATTTTTACAATACCAATCAAAACTTAGAAGAGCAACATACTGTAACGGAAGTTATAAAACATAGCTACTTTCTTTCTTGAAACAGTCAAGGCAAGTATGAATATTTTTAATTATGATTGACGGCTGATAGCTGCTCTACAAAAAATGAAACTGTGGCCAACCAGTGGACTATTTTAAGGTTCGTGGGGCCAGAGGATAGTAAAAAAAAAAAAATCCTTTTGTGACTGGATGGTGGTGGCACATGCCTTTAACCCCAGTACTGGGTGGCAGAGGCAAGTGGATCTTTGTGAGTTTGAGATCAGCCTGGGCTACAAAGCAATTACCAGGACAGGCTCTCCAAAGCCACACAGAGAGACCATGTCTCAAATTAATTAATTAATTAATTAAATAAAATGAAATGAAAGAAGTGCATTTGTTCTTGCCTTGATTTCAAAGCCTACTTGACTACCTATTGTCTTTGCTACTCCCAGATGAAGAAAATAAATTTATTTTCTCCCAACACATTAATAATTCCCAATAACTACCATGGCTCTTTGGAAAGGAGCAGGATAAATCTCTTAAAAACAAATTCCCTGACATGTACCAGAGAGGAAATGTGGGGACCAGTAAAATGCCTAAGCAGGAAAAGGTGTTTGCCACAAGATGGGCAATCTGAAATTAATTCTTGGGATCTAGATTATAGAAGGTGAAAACCAACTGCTGTAGGCTGTTCAATGACCTCCATATATGCTCTGTGACATGAACATACAGACACACAAAAAAAACCCACACCCATCATACACAAATGCATAATCATTTTTTTTAATTAAGAAATGTAGACATCAATAACTGGATCATATGTCAGTTCAGATTTTAGTCCTGTCATATATCAGCTTAACTTCTTTCAAGATCAGGCTTTTATTTAAACAGGGGAAATATTAATTTATTAGCATAAGATTAATGTGCAGAACATGTGTGGCTCTTCATAGGGCCTGGGGATGGCAGCATTGCCAGCTGCTCCACTTTGTAGCCACCTTGCTCTTCTGTTGTTCTTTGAGAATCCCACACGTCTGCATTTGATCATATCCACACTCCTTCCTCCATCTTCCCCATGTCTATGTGCCGGTTTCATGCCCTCTCAACTTGGTGTCCTCCATGTCTTTCCATATCAAGGCCAGTTTGTGCTACCCAGATATTCTTGGATGTATGTCTCCCACTGAAGCATGGTCAACTTTTCAGGGGCTATGCTCCTAGGGAAAATCGACCCTTCCGTCCCAGCAGTTAACAGTTTGCAATGGCTTCCCAGCTAGAGACAGGACTTTACGCCCACTGCCCCTTCCTGCTGGGATGTAGTCTGCTTGGACTTGCCCAGGTCTTGTGCATGCTGTCACACTGCTGTGCGCTCATACGCGCTGCTTGCTCTTGCTGTTAGGAGTTGTGCTCCTGAAAACAAAAAGCAGTCAACACTTTCAGACTTCTGTTAAAAATAAATAGCTAAGAGTCCTCAAATCTAAAGCTGAAAATCAGCTTAGCCTTGCACAATTAAAAAAAGTTCTAAATCAAAAGGATTATAATAAAAACAGATTATAATCAGTATAGACACCAACTCATTATGACTGTTAAAGATCTTCAACATGACTGTAGATTTCCATATCTACATCCTTTCTTTTGAGGCTGTTTCTGTGCATTTTTCATTGATATTAAAGTTAATTTATCGTGTTCATAGTTGGTCATAAGAAACACAATAACAATGCTATCTTCTTCACTTGGAAATACACATGCTTTATGTCCAAGCATATCTGTTTTAGGTGAAAAAATTGTAGCTGTTTAAAATGCCCTTAGAATAAAAAAGATTTTATACAGTTTATGGGTATTTTATGACATACATAAAACTTTCTAATTTTAAATGGGACCTGTAGTTGAAGACACAGTGGGTTAGTGATAAACAGTTTTCTTTTTTTTTTTTTTAATTGAAACTTCTCCTGGGTTGAAAATTCCACTTGACTTCACAATCTATGACCTTAAATAATACACTTTGTCCCTAAGACTTAGGTCTTTTACCTGTGAAATGGAAGTGCCTTCCTCAGGGGATTTCATTAGAATTCAAAATTCTTAGCCTACTTGCTCATCCTTGCACCTTTTCCTGACCTCTTCAATCAAGGTGAGCCTAAGCATGCACTGAGATACAGTTTCACACCCGAATCTCTGTTTCATTCCTGCCTGATCATCCTTCCCTGGCCTAGAATCTCACCAAAGCACTAGTGGCTTCCCATTTTATATCTATATCTCTGCCCTCTCCTCTTAACCCTGGACTCATGTCCATACAGGTCTATCAAAGATCACTTGGAAAACTAAAGGGCACATCAAGTCATTCTGAATCACCTGTTCCCCAGCCAGCTTGTCCTTTAGACTTCACCGTCTTCATAAGTGGCACATTTTCTTCATATCTATGAAAGGAATTCTTATGTTCATGGATTGGTAGGGTTGCTATTATGAAAATAGCTATCCTGCCAAAAGCAATCTGTTCATTCATATAATTCTCATGAAAATTCTAATGCATCTATTCTCAAAATTTCTTCTTTGAAAATCTTAAAATTCACAAGGAATTACAAAAGACACCAGGCATGCAAAGCCGTCCTGAACAACAGCAACAAAACATTGCTGAAGATATACCATACCTTACCTCAACCTATACTACAGAGTCATAGTAATCAAAAGCAGCATGGAGCTGGCACAAGAGACACATTGGTCAGCTGAAGAGTGGCATACAACTGAGGACCCAGAAATAAATCTATCCATGTACAACCACCTGATTCTTGACAAAGACACCAAAAATACACATTAGAGAAAAGACAGTTCCTTTAAAATTTTAAAAACATATAATTATGTCAGTTTCTCCATTCCCATTTTTCCCTCCAAACCTTCTCAGGCACCCCCTCAAATTTATGGCTTCTATTTTTTAAATTATATATGCATAATATATAACAATTATATTAATAAAAATAATATATAAACACATTGCTAAATATATAAATACCACCTGTTCAGTCAATATAATGTTACTTGTATGCATATTATTTCAGGGCTGACCATGTATTGGATAACCAATTGGAGGCTCTTCCCTGGAAAAGACATTTTAGTGGCATGCATACCTTGGAGGTAACCAATAGCTCTCTACTTGGACTCAAGGCCCACTCAGCAAGAGGGGAGTCATGCATGGTACTGCAAACTTATCCAGCTACTCAGGGTTAGTGAAGTCATGCTCTTGGAAAAGAATCTGCAAAGGCTAATTTACTAAGCCCACATAATTCCTAACTGTATTCTAAATATTTATTCTCATATCCACAGGCAAAACACCACTTTCCTTAAGTACTGTGGGGAAAACTGGATATTGATTGATATTCAGACAAATGAGATTTGATCATAATCTCTTACTCTGTATCCATTTATTTAAGAATATCAATTTGTAAATGAATAAAGCCTGTTGCTTTTTTTTTATCTTTATCACCACCAACTAAAACTTTAAATTGACACATTAAAAATTCTTTATATTTACAGGATGCTAAATTATGCTCCAACACATAGTTTCCAGGTTCAAATTATTCACTATTATGTCTTTTATGATTATCCATAGTAAAATTGTAGAAAAATGACAGGGTTTCATTCCTTAGTGGCTGAATACCACTTCATTTGTATATCTGCCATATTCCATTCATTCATCACTAGCTGAGAGTTTGATGACACCTCATGGCAATTAAAAAAATAACAAAAGTACAATAAACATAGTATTTGTAATTTTTTTCTACTAACTTTGCTCCTTTTGGATGTATGTCCACTAGTGAAACAACAAGATCACATAGAAGTTACATTTTCAAGAGACTTAGAGGCCTCTATTGTGCATTCTGTCATTTCCATTGCTACCAACAGTGAGTAAGGGCTCCCTTTGCTCCCCATCCTGGCCAAAACTCACCTTCTGTCTTTCATCCTTGCCTACTCAGTTGTACCTTAAGCATCATTTCTCTCATTGCACTATATAAATATTCTCCCTTTCCCAACCACTTTTATTTCGTTATTCTGATTGATTTTCTATTCTATTGCCAGATTCTCCACTTATTATCTGTGTGTCATATTTTAGTATGAGTTTCTTAAGAGCTTCTATTATGCTCATTTATCTTTATATCACCAAGACCAAGGAAAACACCCACCACTAATACTCATGTTTAACATAGCGATATATTCCATAGTTTGGGGTAAAAATAAAAGGATTTTATCAGGAATGAATTTTTTAGCACTATTAATGATAAAAATACAGATAGTTATTTTGGAAATAAATTTGCATTTATTAAATTATATAATATGAAGAGCCATGGGAAAATGAATGCCATAGGAAAATAATTCTTTTATGGCATATTATTTGGCATATTCATTCTAGGTATGCATTACAGTGATATTTATAGGGCCATATTCCTATATAGTTATTTATAGCCTTCTTTACTACTCAAGGAAAGAAATAACCACACAAATTTAGCTTTTCAGGGTTCTGTTGTTTTTTCCCAAATGGAATCTCCCCCAAGGCAAAACTTCTGAAAAGTTTTTTTCAGTCAAATATGCTTTATATAAGTCTATCCGGTGAGAGCGGGAAGCGATGCAGCCTGATTTCATGGTGTTACAAAATAGTAAAAGTAAAGTGAGGCTTTGGGGACATTGCTCTGATCCTAATCCATATCGTGCATCCAAGTATCAAAGGGCTGGGCAAAAAAACAAAGGCCATTCTGTAACCCATGTTTAATATGACTAATGGAGCATTCAGCTTAAGTGTGTCCTCAGCCATGTTTAATATGACTGACGGAACGTTCAGCGTGAGTACATCCTCACATGTTCTATTTTCCAATTAAAAGCAACAGAACCTCCTGGACATGGTAAAGCATTTTCTTTTCATCTAGTTCTATATATTTTTAGACATTTTAAAAACTATCATTTGCCAGTTTCTAATTATGTAACCATAAACCTATCCTTCCAGGTAGATAAAAATATAAGTTTTTATTAAGCTGATAATGCTAGCTCCAGAGGTCAGGAGATTCAAGAATTTTTATAAGTTCAAATAAAACTATAGAAAAAAATTACAAGTCTAAAGTTGTGAGCAGCTAATTATTGTGTGGAAAAAAAGTATAGATTTATTAAAAGTCATGGGAGCAGCATGAGCAAGGTGCTTCTGAGTCTTTATACTACTTAGAAGCTGTCTTCAAGAAAAAAATTAAGGTATGTAACTTTACTACGTACATGTAATAAAAGGCATTTTATCTATATATAATTTAATTTTTCATGTAATATATTTTGATCATGTTTTCCCTCTTCCAACTCCTCCCAGATCCTTCCCACCCCCTTACCTGTCTGACTTCAAGTTCTCTCTCTTTGTCAAAACTAAGGGAAAAATCAAAATAAACAAACAAACAAAAAACCCAATGAGACAAAAGAATGCCAAAGAAAAAAGGCCACAGAAAGCAAAACTAAAATGTGGAGACTTTGTATTGGCCGCCTGCTCCTGAGCTCGATGCCTCCCTGTGGTGTGGGTGATATGCCCAATGGTAGTACATAGGAAAAAACTGACTTTCCCTTTTCCAGCAGGAATCAATTGCATATAACTTCTTAGTTCATGATGGGACTCCGTGTCCACCCCAAACAGAATGACCAAGATCAGAAGTTTTATGAATTATTTTCTTTTAATGAAAATACAATTTTCCCTCCCCCAGGTCCTCTCAGTTCCTCCAAATCCACACTCTTTCTGTCTCTCATGGACATCTAAGGAATAAAGACATAATAAGATAAAACAAAAAGAAACAGAATAAGACAAACAAACAAATAGAGGAAAAAAGAGTCAAAGAAAAAGCATGAGGAAGACATAGACAGAAACACACAGGTTTGCATACACAGGGATGCCATAAAAAGACAAAACTGGAGGCCATAAATCACATGCAAAGTACCTATAAGGTTTTAAAAGAAAAAAAAGAAAAGCAAAATCTCCAATGCAGCGCTATGAGACAAAGACCCTTCAAAGATGCCTTTGAATTTTTTATGTTGGTTAGCTACTGGTGGGGTCGACCTTTAAGAGTGGTTCATTTCTTCAGTGAGAATCCCTTGGAGAAAACTAAATTTTCATTTGCAAGTAGTTATTAATTGGAGCTGGATTCTATGTTAGGGACAGGAGTGCGTGTCCATTTTCCCTCTCAACTCTTAAGTCCTATCTGGTACAGACTCATGTAGGTAGGCCCTAGGTATGCTGCCTTGACCTCTCTGAGTTCATATGTGTGTCAGTGGTGCTGTGTTTAAAAGTCTTGTTTCCTTGGTGTCCTCCATTCCTTCTGGCTCTTACACTCTTTCTGGCAAAGGGTCCTATGGGAACCCACAAACAACCCAGGGTACCACCAAAGCTTTTGGTTGCTCTCCACAAATTGATAGTAATATCCCATTGTTGAAGACTACATCTACACAATTCATTGAACACAGAGAAGTTGAACTGGTGCCTACATAGAGTCTTCACCCCTATCCCTAGTGTTCACACTACTGGAAGGTACCCTGCATTCTATCAGAGGAGAAAGGTAAACACTAACACAGCTACAAATCCTTCAGTATACAGTGATAACTTATACTCAAGATAAGCTGGTACAATAGTGGCACAAAGTTTGTGGGCATAACCAATGAAGATCTGATTTTATTTAAGGCCCATGTCATGAGCTGGAACAGATACCTGACACTGCTTGGGTAGCCACAAACCCAACACTAGATAACCCAGGGACCTAGAATAAAACAAAATACTATGGTTCTACTAAAGAAACATGAATAAAATGACTCCTACCCACATTCTGCTATATTCATAGATCAGTGCCTTGCTCAGCCATCATCTGAGAAACTTACTTCTGCAGCAGGTGGTAACAAATACAGAGACTCATAAATAGGCAGTTTTCAGAAAGCTTTAAAAGGGACGTCTCCATCAAAATTTTTATGAATTTAAAAAAGTCATGGCCTTACTATGTAACCCAAACTAGCCTAAAACTTGAAATTTTCTATTGTAGACTCTCAAGAGTTAACTTACAAGGTGCCTCTAGGCCTGGGTATAAAATTTTCTTAATTAACAAAATGCAATCTGTTAAGTAACAGAATGCAATATGAAATGTTATACGACTTTTCCTGAAGAGATCTGAAGAAATGACAACTCACCTCAAATATAGTACCCAGAACAGGTCAATCATAAACTATTCTACTAAGTTCAACTTGGAGAAACATACTGGAGTTCCTTATAGGAATTTGGATCGCTCAATGACAGCTGTTCCACTAAAAAAGCTCACACTAACGTAACTGACAACTCTGAAATGCTACAACCCCAGAGATCTCTGCTGGATTTGCATGCAGCTCATTGGGTCCCAGAACCTCTTCCTGGCAATTGTTTCCTGATTATAACCCTGCAGAGTGGCTTTGTAGTTTAGTTTCAGTTTCCTGAACTTGTGTGATTTGCTGACACTCAAAGTCTCATGAACTCCACTCTTCTCTCCAGGAAGCTATACTTCAATTTAGGGAAAATTGCTATGCAACAAATGGTAGCAAAAATTGAAAATCTTTATTTTTCACAAAGCTTTCTATATTTTGTCATTTGAAAAAGCACTAAAAACAGGTTTTCAAATTTTTTGTATATGTTTAGATTTCCAACTTTCTTTTTTTTATCACTTGAAGAGCAAATTAATTACTACCAATTATTTTTCAAACTTCCAGATGTTTCTCTGTAGTTATAAAATGAGTGTGATGTCATGATTTATTTAGTATTTAAGCCATATTTTAAAGTAATAAATGCAATGTTATCAAAAAAGATGTTTGTTATCTTAGCATGTTTAATTGCTGATGTTTTCTTATTGTGTTAATTTGAAAGTAAAATATCTAGAAGATAAAGAAAAGTAAGATGTTTTGCACAAAATGTTTTCATCTGGTTCAGAGTTGTCTCATTAGACTGAGTCCAAAGTTAAATAGAATGGCCTCATATATCACCAAGATGTATCATGCTTTTGGTAAAAACAAAACAAACAACCTGAAAAACACTGGAGGAGACAGTCTGAGCAGAGCCTAAGTTCTTCACAGGTATGAGGATACCTACTACCTGTGGGGAATGGTACCCAACAGTGAGTTCTTCCCAACTCATGTGGTTAGTCTTTGCTCATTCCTAGTTTGATGATTTGAACAACAACAATGAAGCACAACCCCTTGTGCACACTTATTTATTTTGTATTGGATGAATATGAGCTACAGTGATAGGTGTTCTTCACAAGTATTTCATGAGAGATTGATTAAAAAGAATAAACATTAAAAATGACCCTCCTACTTTGGTAGGGTGTAACATAATTATATAGTTACGGAACAGAAGCCAGAGATAAAAAAAAGAATGCTAGTTAGAGCACAAGAATGATGTAGACTGTTGCTTTTTTGCTTAGACTACCAGTGAGGACTCATCATGTCTCTCCTCCCTAACCCATTTTTCTCTTTGATGTAGACGCTACCCTGAATGTCGTTGCCTCAACTTTGGATCCTGGTTTTTGTTATCCTTCCCGGTTGCAGTTATCCTTCTACTCTTGTCCTGGGTCTGGCTTCAGTGGCTTTTCTTAGGATTCAAGTAAGTAGGCATTTTACTTTGATGTGATAAAGGTACCTATGACCCATGCTTTTAGCTTTATTTCCTGTGCTCGTTCTCCCTTGTGTAGTCAGAGGTTGCTCATTCGTTGCCGACTGCCCAGACCTGTTGACAGAGGTTTCTGTCCCACCTGGACCCACAGCCATTCGTCCCAAAGAAACACACAGAGGTCTACATTAATCATAAACTAGTTGGTCTAGTAGCTCAGGCTTCTTATTAGCTCTTATAACTTACATTAGCCTATAATTCTTGTCTGTGTTAGCCATTTGGCTTGGTACCTTTCATCAGCAATGCATTTTCATCTTGCTTCCTCTGCATCTGGCTTCCTTTGTTAGAACTGCAGACTGACTCTTTCCTCTTCCCAGAATTCTCCTTTTCTCGTCACCCCATCTCTACTTCCTGCCTTGCTACTGGCCAACCAGCATTTATTAAAATACAAGTGACAGTGACAGGGTACAGACCATTGCCCCACAGCACTCCCCCCTTTTTTCAAAACAAGAACTCTGAATCAAATCTCCTTTGTTTAACTTTTCTCCTGACCATTATCTATAACAACTTGTAAACAACATTCTAAACAAATGTAAACATCCATAATCCATTTTTGGGTGAATGTAGGCATAGTTTTCCAGGCTACTTCCTGCTGATTGGGGAGTGCTGATAATCTTACGGGACCTAAAGAAAATTTTGAATTATGATCAAGTCCAAAATGGAATATTCTGTGAGGCTTGATCATCTCAGCCAAAACCATTCTGGATGCAGAACTCAAAGGAAACTCCAACAGAGGCCCTCTAAAATATTGGATGATCTGGACCATCTGCTCCTATTAGAATTCTTCAGGGCATCTTCCTTGATCAAACCTGATTTTTCTTAGCCCAGAATGAATCCACAGCCTCTCATTTCCTGTGGAAACAAAAGCAAACTCTTCTCCAAAGTAACATACCTTTGACTTAAATTTTGAAGTCAAGGCATTTTCAAAATATATATGTTGTATTAATCCAGAAGCACTTATAACCAAATATCTGTTAGCAGCTTTTGATCCTTCCTCAGCCATCAGACAATTTAAAGATAACACAATAACATACAGTAGCCAGACTCTGTGTATTTTTCATCATTATGTGGCTTTATTTTAAACTCTATTCTTTTTATTTTTAATTTTTGGCTTTTTCAGACAGGGTGTCTCTGTGTATCTTTAGCTGTCCTGGAATTTACTCTATAGACCAGGCTTTCCTTGAACTCACAGAGCTCTGCCTGCCTCTACCTCCCAAGTGCTGGGATTAAAAGTGTGTACCATCACACCTTGAACTCACAGAGATCCACCTGCCTCTGCCTCCCAAGGGTTGGTATTAAAGGTATGTGCCACCACACCTAACTACTCTCTTTTTCCTTTTTTTTTTGTTTTAAGGACTTTATCCTTTTTCTTTTCTCTCATAAGCCTACATATATTTTTTTAACACACTATAAACCATTTAGAAGTTTTATTTGACTTTCAATCTATCTTTACTGTTTATCTTTTTTTCTGACCTCATAAGTCTTTAATTTGCTAAGTGATATAGCTAGGATTAAAGCCGTGGGTTTGACAGCTGGATCCACCTCATTCCTTAGCTTTCTGGGGGTCTAACGTCATGGCAGAGTTACTGGTGGGAGCCATGTTTATTGCTATAACTCTATGGAGTTTAAAAGTCCCTGACACCACCAAAAAGCATGCTGCCAGCAATTCATAAACACCATTTAAGTGTTTGGTGGCAGGGTTTCTTAAAAGAGCTGCAAGGTTTCACAGCTAAAGCCAAGTCAGGAAGCCTCTCTTAAACGAGACATGCTTGCCTCTAAGAAAAAGAGCCCAACTGAGAAAGTGCTACCATCAATAAGCCATGTTTTACTCTGTTATTTTGTGTCTAAAATTGCTTCCCAAGCTCTCTCAGATTTTCTGGGGATGCAGTTGTCCACATTTGTTGATAGAGACTTCTTCTGTCCCACCCAGACCCGCAGCCATTCCATACCAAAGAAACATGTAGAGGCCTACATTAATCATAAACTTGTTGCCCTAGTAGCTCAGATTTCTTATTAACTCTTATAACTTACATTTGCCCATAATTCTTACTTATTTTAGCCATGTGGCTTGGCATCTTTCACCAGCAAGGCATTCTCATCTTGCTTTCTCTGCATCTGTCTTCCTTTGTGAGAACTGCAGACTGACTCCTCTTCCCAGAATTCTCCTGTTCTTGTTGCCCTGCCTCTTCTTCCTGGCTGGTTGTCCTGCCTATACTCCTGCCTGACTACTGGCCAATCAACGTTTTGTTAAAATACAAATGGCAGGATACAGACTATTGTCCCACAGCACAGACCTGAAATAATCAAATAGAAACTGTATTATTACAACACTGCTTGGCCTATTAGCTCATGGTTCTTATTGTAAAGCTCTTATATCTTAAATTAACCAATTTCTATTAATCTGTGCATCATTTTGTGGATGTGGCAACTAGTAAGGTTCCATCTGATGACGTCTGTCTTCTGGCTACATGGCTTCTCCGTGACTCCACTTACTTTCTTCTAGCATTCAGTATAGCTTCTGCCTATCTCTATTCTGCTCTACCATAGGTCCAAGCAGTTTCTTTATTAACCAATAAAAGCAACACATATATTGAAGGATTTCCCATACCATCCCTATGCTATACACACTGTATTTCTACATTCCACAATAAAAAAAAAACTCAAGATATATGAGCACATTAAGATAAGCTGAAATTATTTAAACAATGTTAGCATTGGCAGAGTCTATAAAATACCTATCCAGTCAGGTTCCCTTTGAATCTCAAACCAGTGATATAGTTACTACTCAGAAAGGCATATGGAAGAGACTACATTGTGATCTCCATCCGACTATTACAGGAGAGTTGTGAGAAACCATGGCCTCTGCTTGTTTTAAGAGGAATGCCCAAAGATTATCAAGATAATTTCAACTGTCAACGTGCAGGATTTCCTGCTTCATGATAGCTCCAGAGTTGACTAACACCTTCAAATTATAAAGTAAAATAGAGTCTGAGTAGATTTTCTGTTGGAAGCTGTTGGACTAGTGATTAGAAGTAAGGTATCTTTCTCACTGTTCTGTTACTGTGAAGGACACCATGACCACTAGAAATCTTATAAAAGAAAGCGTTTGATTGGGTGCTTGCTTACAGTTTCAAGTTAGTCCATTATCAACATGGTGGGAAACATGGCAGCATGTATGGTGATAGAGAAGTAGCTGAGAGTTATATCCTGATCTGTAGTACAAGAGAGAGAAAGAGAGAGGGGGAAGGGATAGAGAGAGAGAGAGAAAGGAAGGAGGAGGTAGAAGGAGAGAGAGACTGGGCTTGGGATCGACTTTTGAAATTTCAAAGCCCACCCCTAGTAACACATTTCCTCCAACAAAAATCACACCTCTTAATCCTTATAATCTTTTCAAAGAGTTCTATTCCCTGGCAACTAAGTCTTCAAAGGTATGGGCCTATAGGGGCTGTGGTAGTTTGAATGCATTTGGTCCCCATAAGCTCATATGGAGTGGCAGCATTAGGAGGTGTAGCTTTGTTGGAATAGGTATGGCCTTGTTGGAGGAAGTATGTCACTGTGGAGGTGGGCTTTGAGGTTAAATGTCCTCAAGATATCGCCCAGTATCAGAGTCCCATTTTTTTTTATTGCCTTCTGATCAATATGTAGCCAGCACCATGTCTTCCTGCACAGATGTTCCCTGCCTTGATGATAATGGACAAAACCTCTGAAGTGTAAGCTACCACTTCAAAGCATCACAAGAGGTAACAGCAGCTTCTGAAGGGACAAATAAGCAAACTCTACAAGTCCTGCCATGATCAGTCTCAGCACCTTTCACTGTAAACAGCAGGATTTACCTGATACATTTCATAAGATCACTTCTAGCATCATGATGTCAACATCATCTAAATTACAGCAACGGAAGTAAGACATACTGATCAATAATGCCACTAAAATGTCAAATTCTGAATTCAAGGGAATTTCAAGATTTCTTTTCGAGGATTGAAGCGGGTAGTTTAGCAAGCACTCAGTAGTCATAGGACTGAGATGACAGCCGCCATGAAAACCACAAAGGGCTAATCCACACAATCTCAAATTCAGCCTGTACTTTCAACTCTGAATATTCTATTAGGAAGTAGGTATATCACAAGCATGAAAATATTTTTTCCTGAATAATAAAATATTTAAAATTTATCATGATAGCTTAATTTAAATAATCTCAAGGACCTATGAACCAAGCAGGATGCTGTTCTCTAAGGCAGCTAAGGTGAACTCAGTTACTAGGACTTCTTTTGAAAAATGACAGAGTAGGGTAGGGTGTGGTGCCTTAGCTATGGCCATAGTTTCCAGGTCTAGCAAGGGAATGGTCAATATTTTCGTCTCTCTGTTTTTCATCTTATTGTTCCTTTATAACTGCCCAATTGTGCTACTAGTTGGAAGATGGAGCTGATAGTTTTTAAAAATGCTCTATCCAGATTGTGAGAGCAGCATGTGGCAGTCCTCCTGCTGAAGCAAATATGTGCAATGTCACTGACTTCAGCAGGTGGCCTTCAGTGTGACAGGCCAGCTGCATACTAAACTCTCCTCCCTGGAAATTCAAGCTTTGGGGGGCTGGTTTAGTTGCACAGGTAGCAAGATTGGAAGCAGGAGAACAATCCCAGCCAGCGGATGTGGACATTAGCCACTGACTATAGCCCAGGACTGTTTTCTTTCTTTGTTGCTAATTTTAATGATTTTAAACAAACACACGTGCCACCTCCATTATTATTTTAATACAGCATGTCACTGAAAATTAAAAAAAAATTAAGAAGATAAAGAGCAGAAGTACTAGAATATGCTCCCAACAAGGAACCAAAAAAATCCCTGCGAAATGCACTCATTGGGCAACATCCATAAATCATGATCAGTGTTGTATTTAAATAGTTCTCTTGCTGTCACTACTGGTTAGACATGGCAGTTTCATGTTCCAGTTAATTTTCCAGCATCCTCTCAGTTTTACAGGGTGCTTATCTCTAAAGGCTCTAGATTGACAAACAGAAATTAGCTGCCACTGCCCTGGCCGGCTAATATACATTCTCATTAGTGTTCTGGCTGTTAGCACAGTTAGCTCCTCACTCACGGTAAACAACTCCAACATGCGAGAAGCTCATCCATCTTCTGCATTTATTTCCAAGAAGAGGTGAACACATCCTCACATGCTTCATCAGTTCCTTTGTCCCATATGAACCTTCATTTGAAGCAAAGAAAATTTGGCTTGACCTAACTGTCCATTGTCTTCATCCAATGGGATAGTCACATGCAGTGTAGAGGGCAGGAAAGAGTTTCTAAGAAAAAGTTTGATCTTTGACTATTATTTTTGTTTCTATAGATAGTTCTCAGGGTGGTCCTCCGATTTGTGTCTTCGAATAATAGTGTGTATGTTGTGACTAGGGGCAAAAATTTGAGATTGGCATTAGAAGCTTAATTGAAATAAAATTTTCACCAGCCCTTCTCTGTTCATAAATAAAACAATAATCAACTAATTACAGTCAGAAGTCATTGTGTTGGCATGAGGGTGACTGTGAATGTTTAGGACATATCACAGAAATTCTGTTTACCCAGGCACTTGAGTGGCAGAGACAGACAGATATCTGTGAGCTGAAGGCCAGCCTGGTCTACAAAAGGAGTTCCTGAACAGCCAAAACTATATATAGAGACCCTGTATTAAAGAAACAAACGGACAACAACAACAAAAAGAATCAAGTAAATTCTACTCATTCAAAAAGAAAGCCTAGAACAATGTTTTAGAGCAGAGTTGTATGACCAAGCACAAACCGTGTCTATGTTAGTAACTACTTTCTCACTGTTGCGTCTCCTTTTCATTGTGTCCTAAGCTATAACGTTACAGAAGACTGTTTCTGTGTTTATTCCTCACACATAAGGTTCTAACCGAGCTACTCACCATCATCCCAAGGGACAATCCCCAGGAACCTATTTTCCCATCTGATTCTTCCTCCAGAGGTATTTAAAAAAAAAAAAGAAAGAAAGAAAGAAAGAAAGAAAGAAAGAAAGAAAGAAAGAAAGAAAGAAAGAAGAAAAGAAAAGAAAAAAAATTACATCTAGAGTAATGTCCCACAAAAACTGGTCAAAGTTTAAAGATCCTAGACTAACTTCCATAGGCACAGTGCATAGCAACCAAGATACCCAATAAATAATACATTTTAATGTAACATCATTATCAAGCATGGAGTACATATTTATAACTATCATTGTATAAGGACTGATGAAGGTGAGCGGCACATGGAAATAAGTGCATGGTACAAAAAGATCTTTAAAAGGGAGTAGACGGGCTGATGTCATCTAGAATTGAGCAAGCCAGACAGTACAGAGAAGGGAATAGTCAAGGAAAGAATCAGAGACACAGGCGCAGGGCATGGATTCCTAATGTCAGCAGACAGTCATGTTTATAAAGCCTTCCCTGAAGTTCTTCCATAAAGAAGGGAAGTAGTGAAATAATTTCCTTAACTCTAAAGCTTTCTTGTCTTTTTCAGCTTCAAGGAGATGTTCAAATGTGGCAAAATCAAAACACCCAAAGAAAAAGCATGTGCCGAGGTGATCAAGCAAGAATATGAAAAACTGGGTCCAATTAAGTAAGATATGCATGAGTAACACACACACACACACACCCCACATGCATGGGAACTCACACAGATAAACACAAACAGTTAATGTAAAGAAAATATCACTTACTTGCCACCAAGGAAGTCCTAAGTCTTGACTAAGACCACAAACATACGAAGTTCAGTGACTTTGAGTTACTAAGTCACTAAAATGAAATTCATACCACTGCCCAACTAAAATTTGCTAGATAGAAAGAAAGAAACATAAACAAATTTCAGAGAAGCTGAGGAGAAAGGGCCTTTCCTAAGAGCCCCAGCACTCTCCAAGTAAGAGCACATCATGTTCCCACAGCACACATCAGCTTGACAACAACTCAGAGTTCTCACAAATGTTGACAGCAGCATGTTTTCTACAGGTATCAAGAAATTGTAACCTTGGTAATCTTCGTCGTGATGGCCTTGCTATGGTTCAGTCGGGATCCTGGCTTTGTTACTGGGTGGTCGGCCCTGTTTTCAGAGTAAGTATTCACGTGTCAGCCCTTTCTGTTCGGTGCTGTGTCGCTGCTAACTAACTGTTGAAAAACTGTAGTGAGGTGCTTTGGTCATTTCTTTGGGGAAAAAAAAATTATGCCTAATCTCCTGTGGTGAGGAGTTAAGTATCAGGTAAGAAAGCAAAAAGGATGGCCGTTATCCTCTGTATAAAAATTAGGGTCCATTAGACATGCAGCTATACCTCAGGACCAAGTTAGACATTTGAGCTGCATTTGACCAGGATCTAGGCTGGTAGAAGAGTTGTGAGAGCTGTACCGCCCGACTTTGCTCAGGATCCTTCTATTTACTGTGGACAAATCACTGCATTCTCCCACTTCCTCTACCGGGAAGATGGAAATTACAGTAGCGCAGAGAATACTCCTGTTTGTTTTTTCTTTTCTAGTAAAAGTGCTAAATAGATATTGTGTGAAACAAATGCTACACAGTGTGTTCTCTCTCGGTCTATTTTTGACCAATACACTCTGGTTCTTACATCTAGAGGAGTTTCATCTTCCGCTTCCGGTCTCACATCGCCAGTAAGAACTCACATAGCTTGTGAAAACAAATTGAAACTGAGTCAGATGTAATTTGGCCTGATGGAAGAGAGAAACACCACCTTCCCTCAGCCTGACTTTTCTGTTTCCACAGGCATTACCAATAATTTTTTTAAGGCCCAAAGGATGAATGCAGATATCTTATGACCACCTGCCTCAAGCAGTTCATGAAACAAGATAGTTTAAAAGATCAGCTGGATGATTCCTTTAGGCAAAAAAACTTCTCATTTTTAAGAAGGACAAATTAAAAGCATCATCTATTTATTTAAAACAATCTATCGTTTAATAAAAGATTGGTACTTTGTATTTTTCTAACAGGATATAGAGCAAAATAAATAACTCCAGCTCCCTTTAAAATCAACACCAACTATTATAATGTTTTTCTCTCTCTCACTTTCTCTTTCTATAATGTATTGAGAACTAGATGGAATAGTAGCAAATAACAGTAAATAAAACCTAGGAGAAAGTAGCATATTCAGTACAATCAGATCTAATTTTTCTTCCTTATAGCAGAAAACATAATTTAGGAGATGCTTTTCTTTTGTGTCAGGAAAACAGTGTGTGCTATGAGGAGGGGCTTCTCCTCTCACCCAGCCTTGTGAGAGACAGCAATAGGAAAGGAAACAGGGCTGAAAAAAGGTCAGAGCTTGACAGTAGAAATAAAACAAGCACAAGGCACATAAAATCTGTATAGGCTTAATTCTTGATAGTGTTGAGATAACCCAGTTCCTACTGAATCAAAATTCAAAGTAATAATGAAAAATTATATTTAAAATGTTTTATGAAAATGTTTGTCAACCTCTATACCTTAATTTGTCTAAAGTATGCATTCTGTAAAATGCGTGTGCTGTGTGCAGGTTTTAGGCAGTACCAATTTCTAAAGCTGGTATGATATATTAAGATTTATTGCTACCACCCAATGTTTTCATTCCATCTGCTTGAATCTGGACCGATTTCAATATGTCTTTTCATATTAAACAAAATCCAATTACATGACACCTGGCTCAGTCTGGCAAAAGCTTAGCCAAAAACTGTAACTAAAATAGAATAATAAAGGAACAATATATTTATAAGGATTGGTCAGGTTTTTAGAAAGTTATGCCTTTCTAGTCTTTCTGTCAACAAGGAAAGAAACTCAGCCTACATTGAAGATGCATTTTTTTTAAAAAAATATCAAATTGAGAAAAATAATGTACTTCTTTGATTATTTAGATTTTTCACATAAACTGCAAAAGTATAGACTCTTGTAAAAAAAATAAGTCAATTCAGATATAAGATAGAAAAACAAGACTGATGACGCTCGTGTTTCTTCAGTTGCAAAAGTGCATGTAGTTGATACTGCTAACTTCTAAGGCTGTATTCTAATTGTTTGTGTCTGTTTCATTTGTATAATGTCCAGGTGCCTCCTAAGTGTGGAGGCTTCCGGGAACCTGTCTTTTTGCTAGAATGGTCTGGCAATTGTTAGCCCCATCTGTTCCCAAATTATTCTTAATTTGTACAGGGGTCATTTGTGAGCAACTCGTAAGTCATTCTGGTCATTAATCTTCTTAAGTTTCTAGAGGGCAAAGCATCAAATGGGTTGATTTCTTTTGGATGTATGGTTAGTATCCACTGTAGAAGCAGGTGTTTCATCCTAGAAACCAGATCAATTTGCTTTCACAGTTTATAGAGGAGTTTAGGGGACACTAGCAACAGCATGTCTCGCTAAATTCAATAGAAGGACATTATAAATCAATTACATGGGGCTTTGCCAAACTCCAGCAACTGTTTAAGCCTCAAGTCTCTGACATTATAATAAAAAGCAATATTTCAGAGAAGAAATTGCTTAACAAATCTGAAAGTTTACCTGAAAATTTTGCTCTATTGGTCTGATAAGGTATCATCTGGTTATTCAGTATTGGCAATATGAGAATGTGTTGAATTATTAGGAATGCATTCTGAAATAACTGGTCCTTATAAGTTACATCACTTCATTGGGAAACTACATTTTAGAACAGACTTGTGTAGATTAAATGATCTATATTTATTTTCATTTCTATTTAAGTGTTATTAGCATAATTGACTGATATTTTATATCATATAAGTCCTTCATACCATTTTAATGAACATGTTTGTTCATATTTTTCAGGCACTCTGGTTATGTTACAGATTCAACTGTTGCGTTAGTTGCCGGAATACTTTTTTTTCTAATTCCAGCTAAGAAATTGACAAAAACTACATCTTCAGGAGAAATTGGTTGAGTATCATTTCTTTTTTTTTCCAAAGAAAAAAAGCTATCTTTTTTCATTTTCAGTTCCCACTACCTCTCCTGCTCCCATTCCCTCCACACATTCCCCCCACCCCAACCCTATCTACACTTCAGAGAGGATAAGGCACATTGCTTTGCGGAAGGTCCAAGGCTCTCCCTATTACGTCTAGGCTGAGCAAGGTATCCATCCAAAGAGAATAGGTTCCAAAAAGCCAGTACAAACAGTAGGGAAAAATCCTGGTGCCACTGCCAGTAGCCCCGCGGTCTGCCCCAGCCATACAAATGTCACTCACATTCAAAGGGTCTAGTTTGTTCCTATGCTCGTTCTTTCCCTATCTGTCCAGAGTTGGTGAGCTCCTATTAGCTCAGGTAAACCGTTTAAGTGTCCCCATCATGGTCTTGACCTCTTTGCTCATATTCTCACTCCTCCTACTCTTCAGCTGGACATTGGAAGCTCAATCCAGTGTTCCACTGCTGGTCTCTGCCTGCTTCCATTAGTTGCTGGATGAAGGTCCTATGGTGACATTTAAGATATTCATCAATCTGACTACAGGGCAAGTCAAGCTCGCGCACCCTCTCCACTATTGCTTAGGGTCTTAACTGAGGTCATCCTTGTGGATTCCTGGGGATTTCTCTAGTGCCATGCTACTTACTAGCCCCATAATGGCTCCCTCAATCAAAATATCTCTTTCCTTGCTCTCATCTCTGTCCTTCCTCCATCTCAACTATCCTGTTCCCTCAAGTTCTCTTCCCCCTCCCCTTCTTTCTTCATCTTCCCCTTCTGCCCTTCCTATTCCTCCCACCCCCATGCTCCATTACTGGTGGAAACGCAAACTTGTACAACCACTTTGGAAATCAGTATGGCGGTTTTTTAGAAAATTGGGAATCAACCTACCTCAGGATCCAGCAATACCACTCTTGGGCATATACTCAAAAGATGTTAGATCATACTACAAGGGCATTTGTTCAACTGGGTTTATAGCAGCATTATTTGTAATAGCCAGAACCCTAGATGCCCTTCAACCAAAGAATGGGTACAGAAAATGTGGCATATTCACACGTTAGAGTAGTAGTCAGTGGAAAAAAAAAAAGACATCTTGAAATTTGCATGAAAATGGATAGAACTAGAAAAAAACATTCTGACCAAGAAAGATGAAGATGGTATGTACTCACTCATAAGAAAATACTAGATATAAACAAAGGATATTGCGCCTATAGTTCATGATCTTAGAGAAGCTAAGTGACAAGGTGAACCTTAAGAAAAAAACATACATATCCACCAGGAAAGGGGAAATAGATGAGTATCATTTCTAACAGTAAATTTATAGAACATCTTTTGAAGAAATTAAAATTCCATAAGTTTCAGTTAGCACATAGAATATTAAAAATGGCCATGTCAATCTAACCTCTATCTTTGCTTATGTCACTTACACCCTGAACCCCCTATTCAGTCAGCATTTATCTCCACCAACAGGCAGACTCTCTAGAATTTTCAGAAATGAAAAGTCTATTTCCTTTTATACCCAGGTTCCAGCTATTCTTGAGGGATATCGCCTCCTTTGCCAAAATCAGAATACTGACTAACAAGGAAAGAAGAATGAATGATGAGACCTCAGTAATAATTTTGAGGACCTAGAGGAGGACAAGTTTCATGAGAAAGATTATTTATAGTTTCACAGAAAGTCCTTGAAGAAAAGAAAACAAGCCCCTTATAAGCATAGCTTGAGTTCACAATTGGAAAAGGTGCTTAGTAAGAACACTCACTGTATTCACAACCCATGGTCAGAGAAGTGCACACATATGCTGGAGCATGCATTCTTCTACATGCACTTCTTACACATGATTCGCTCCTGTCTGTGCTTTATGTTAACATCAGTTTTCAGGGGCTGTATTTTTATGTGCGTACATAGGGCAAATGGGTTATTATAGTTTGGAAGCACAGTTTCATGTTGGCTGCTTATGTGAGTAGCCTAATAACAGAACAGTATTAAGAAGTCTTATTTGCCTTACAATCTTGGGACAGTCCATCATTGGGTAGATATCAAGGCAGGAACTTCAGTTACATCACATCCACAATCAAGATAAAAAACAAATACTTTTATTATTTTGAAGCCTCCTCTAGTCATATAAATTCCAGGGGTCATTTCATGAAATAAATATAACCCACAGTTGACTGGGCTCTGCCACATCAATGGACAGTTAAGACAGTCCCTCGCAGAAATACCTAAAGGCCAAGCCAATCAAGATAATTCTTCATTGAGTCTCTCTTCTCAGTTGATTCTACGTCATGCCCATTTGACAGAGTTCAATGCACTGTCCTATAGTAAGAGTAGAAAGATGAGCCCATGAAAGCATGGCATTACTAATGACAATATCATAATGATTTATCTAAATGTGATTCAAATATTATCAGAAGGATTTGTCCAAAATACTTTCTCAAAGTTTCTTAAAGTATTTTTTCTCTGTCTGAGTGTTCCCTTGCACATGTGCATGTGCACTGTTTGGATCCATGTAGAGGCTGGAAAAGAGTGTCAGATTGGAACTGGAGTTACAGGCAGTTGTGAACTACCATGTAGGTGCTAGGAATTGGACCCATGTCCTCTGGAAGAGCAGCCAGTGAACATAACTTCTGAGTCATCTCTCCACCTCCAAAGTTATAACATTATTAATCAGTATAATATAATATTCCACTTAAGGTCAGTGCAAACTCAAAGTTGAGGCCAGATCTCTGCCTGGAAAACAGTATCATGATATTGTATGTTTCTTGTAACATGACTATTCAGGAGACTGATAAAAATTTTTGTATATTCTTGCGATCAACAATATTTAACTGTAGGGCTTTTGTTTTGCAGTTGCTTTTGATTTCTCTCCCCTGATTACTTGGAAAGAATTCCAGTCATTCATGCCGTGGGACATAGCCATTCTCGTTGGTGGCGGCTTTGCCCTGGCAGATGGCTGTCAGGTAATGCTCAGTGTGTACGAGATTTAATAGTTAACTAGGTGGTTGAAAAGAAGAACACAGGCACATGCAAGCTTTGGGCATAGTCACCTTTATCCTCTCATTTTAATAATGCAGAATTCAATAGCCATGCAGTATCCCACACAGATGAGGTTAGTTCATAGTTCAAGAACTTTTACAGGCTGTAAGCATAAACAATAATGTCACAAGGTCTCAGAATGTCAAAGAAAATAATGCAAAATGATTAAAATACTTAATCCATGATATTATACTTGAAGAGTAGCTTAGTAGAAAGAAAAACTGAGATTCAAAAATGTGGTTCCTAATTGGACATGTTTATTTGTTTGCTTGCTTATATTTTTATGTCATTTCATATAGAATTTGTGCAATTCTTCGGTTTCAATTCAATAACCCATCATTCTATCATTGTCACATAAGGAAATGAAAAGTAATGCCATAAATAAATTTATCTTGTGAATGAATTCCAGAATATTTAATGTGGCAATTTCTGGTATATAATGTCCACTGTCAGGCAGAAATGAAAACATCATGAGTTAGACAGATGGCCATTTCATTGATCTATCCACCAGCTTACCCAAAGCAAGCTCTTATCCCTTCTAATTGCCCTGGTCATTGTAGGTTTCCTAGAAGAAAATTATCTTCTCTAAAATTTTTTGAGCATATTTACATACAAACAAGATCAAATGTACTCAGTAAGTTGTATATATGTGCGTGTATATATTTAGAAAAATAATATGTGTGAATAATATATTATATATAATGTATATATAGTATATAATTGAAGAAGAGACCATGCATTTAGCAGGGGAGACATGGAAGGAAATTTTTGAGGGAATCTTGAGAGTGGTGTAGATACAGTGTCAATGTATGAAACTCTCAATTTTTGCTTTGAAAAAGCAAAGAATATTTCTATCTTTCTGTCTGACTACACACCAGTCACTCAGGGGGTTCATAGCTTTCTGTTAAATACTCAGCGCTGATTTGCATCTATTTCCATACTCAGTCACAAATAGCAGGATGGCAAGGGAGGAACTGTGACAAGTCCCTTGACTTCTTAGAAGTCATATATTTATTTATTTCAATTTACAGTACAAAGTGCTATTGTTTCTTCTTGATAGGAGAATACTGTTTACTTCTAATTTTCTTACTAGTTCCTGCATAAATTTCAGATTCGGACCTTTTCAGCAATAAGGGTTAGTAATTACTGTAAGTCTTAGAAACCATTTCAACTCAGAGAGCCTTTTGCCAAATTGCTTTAGGCTTAGATATGCCCAGATAAAAATGGTGGAAGTATAAGACAATAACAATTTTCTTTTCTACTATTTCAGCAGTAATGAGATCTGCATTTTCAGAATAATAACTGCCATCTTTATGTCTGCTGATTTGAACTGTGAGGAAAGCAGAATCAGAAAGTCTGGCATTCATAAGAATGTTGCTCTTCTCTGCTCAGAATATGTCTAAACTGGACTCTAGACACTCAAAGTGGCTTTGAAAGCATCGACCAGACCCTAGAACAGCAAAATCTGAGGAAATGAAAAGGTGTGGATTTAGTCTGATGCACATGGCTCTCTCAGTGGAAGAATTAGGGAAATCACGGAGGGAGAATTAATTCATTATAAAGATCCTAGTACCCGGAATCTGTATTCTGCAAGAATTTCCAGAAAAACTACTCCTGAGTAACCAAACTGAAGTCGAAAGCTTCTCACAAAAAAGTCCGTACAAAATTGTGACCGTAAAAATTGGTTTTACAAAATACTAGGAGACAACTTGAAAAACTTTTTTTTATTTTTAAATTAATTTATTATGTTTTCCATTATTTAAAACAATTTTCAAATTCAAATACACTTTGATCATATTCTTCCTCTCCCTCAAGTCCCTTCAGATCTTTTCCCCATCCCTACCCACCCAACTTTAAGTTCTTTCTTTAACAAGAAGCAAAAATCCTGTACAACAATAAAATCTTCCAAAACTTAGAAACAAGAAAGTCATACCAAGAAAAGAAAGAAAAAAAGATTGAAAACAAACAAAAAGCCCAACTTGTAACCAAATAAAGCTCAGACAAAATCCTGTGGAGTCCAACTATATGTTGTTGGTCAATTACTCCTGAACATGAGGCTTGCCCAAAATTAGTTGACATGCTCAGTGTCACTCATCGTAGAAAACTGATTGTCTCTCCCCTAACTGGTATAAGTGATAGTTCAGTTGTTAACCTTTTTTTTTTCTTTTTTTTTTTTTTTTGTCAAAGCCTCCGTTTATTAGGGACAGGGTAACGACTTATATACCCCCTGAATGAGGGCTTGGGGAGTAGGGCACAGGAGCATGGAATCTGGCCGTGTGGTCCCAGTCACGTAACCTACATCCGGTCAGGTAGGCCAAGAAGTCAGGAGTTGCCACACCTAGTTCCCTGGATAGCTGGAATTTAAGGCAGTTCCGCTATCAGATTAGGTTCGTTAGCAATTAGCGAATAGCTAATTGGGTGTGGGGCAGGTTTTGCCAATAGGACTATTCTTAACATAATTATGGGTTTGGGGTTCCCTGCAGGCTCCCCAAGGTGATGGTTTCTGTAACAATCTTTAGGGGGGGAAACGGCTCCCAACATATTCCTCCTTTCATATATAAAGGCAAGTAGTTATAGGTGGAGGGCACCAAGACAGAGTCAACCATGGTGTCAGATCTAAAGGAGAGGGGACTGGGACAAGGAGAGACCCTCCTCTCGACTGGTGAAGTAATTAACCTCTCCTGGGAACAGAGGGGTGCCTTATGAGTAGCATTAGTTTCTTGGAGCTTCTCAAATAAAAGGTATCTAGTAGGATTAAAGTAAGCAGATCACAGGGCACCCTGTCTTAGGCTATGTGGAGAGCGCCCTCGTACCTAAAAACCATGCCATGTTGAGCCGGCCTGTACGGCCTCTGTATGGTTTGAAATTTAGGTGAGGATCCACACTAACTCCCGTCATTGGGCCCCTGTATCTATCATTAATGAAAAATCTGTGAGGTGCTCCTTAAACAAAAGATATGATATAATTTTGGCACCAATAACTCCATCTCCAGACAAGAAGAAAGGGGCACCTTCTAAACCCAGTATTCACCTTTTAGTCTGGCCCATGGTATGTCCTCCTTCCTAAATGCCTATTCCACAAAAAGTTACGTGTGCTTGCCTGTCATCAATTAGGGAGGTGAAAAAGGGATCAAAATCTAAAATTCTTAACATATGCATTAAACCCAAACACTTTACAGCATGTGTCAAACCTTTCCCAACATCTATAAGCAGTTACAAATATCATTAGATCAATTTCAGTAAGAGTACAATGACATACATTGTTGTCAAATACCACCATTTCCAGACTCTGAGCAACAGTCACAGGAACCCCAATCTTTCCCCTTCTTAAGTGAAGAGGTTAGTATTTTAATTAAAATGAGTTCTGTGTCCCAAAGATTAAAACAGTCTGATGTCCAGTCTGCATCTCAGCTCCAAAGCAGACCAGAGTTCAAGCTGCAGAAGCAGTTTAGCACTTGTGCTTCAGGGCCGGTGGGATTCCTGGGTGAGGTGAGCTGGATTCAGCTATCTGAAGCACATCCTGGCATTATCTCAGCCGGGACTCCCTGGACTCAGGAGGCAGGATTGACACCCTGTAGAGTGGAGCAGCAGGTTCTGTTATCAGGGACTCCTCTCCTTGGGGGCAGGAAAAGCCAGACTAAGGACCTCTCTGCAATCGCCTCAGGAACTCCTCTGTGTCCGCAGCGCAGCCTCGACATCAGGCCCAGCTTTTATTTTCTTTCTGTGAAAAAAGCATAAACATATCCTCGACCCCAAATATATATAGGTCGGGTTTTTTCATAATGCATTGCAAGGGCTTTTCCACCTTGCCCTAGCAAAGGTCAGCTTGGTGTTATCATGTCAGATCCGTTTGCATCTGGATCTACTTGCAAGTTTCATAAGCTGCTTACAAGGAGCCTTATTATGCTCCATAATATTTTTTTATTATTATTAGCCATATATGCAGTTCCTCCATTGGAAGAGCCATTTGTAAAATTTAGCATAAAATCCTTTAAGGGATTTTTTTTGCTATAACATTAGCAAAATACAGTTGTGTGAATTGTAGCAATAATCATCTGGGGATCAAGCCATTTTTTAGCTTTTATCCTGCCCTTTTGTACCAGACAGGCTACTGGTTTAAATTAAGAGTTTAATATCTTAATTGGCAAAACTTGAGAAGATTTTGCCATAAACAGCATTTTTTCATAAAAATGTTGTAGCATAAGTTTTATATTTAATGTGCACATTTGCCATAGCTGCATTATAATTAATATACTGTATTTGTTGATTATTGTATACTTTACCTGTTGATTTATATTTTACCTGTTTGAGTACCTGTTAGGCAGCTTTAAGCTCTCTCTATTGGAAACTGTTTTTTTTTTTTTTATTTTATTTTTCTATTCTAAGATGGCTCCCTTAATTAAGATGTGTGCTTCTCTGCTCCCCTAACCAACCTTCCTTTATCCCAAACATCCCGTTTCCCCAGGTTCCCCCCATCCTCCCCTTCTCACATTTCTCTCCCCTTCTCCCCTCACCCCCCCTCCCACCACACCCCCAAGATCCCAAATTTTTGCCCGGCAATCTGGTCTACTTCCCATAACCAGGAGGATAGCTATATGTTTTTCTTTCGGTTCACCTTCTTATTTAGTTTCTTTAGGATATCAAATTATAGACTCACTGACCTTTATTTATCTCTAGAAACCAATTATGAGTGAGTACATCCCATGTTCATCCTTTTGGGTCTGGGTTACCTCACTCAGGATAGTGTTTTCTATTTCCATCCATTTGCATGCAAAATTCGCGAAGTCATTGTTTTTTACCGCTGAGTAGTATTCTAATGTATATATATTCCATACTTTCTTCATCCATTCTTCCATTGAAGGGCATCTAGGTTGTTTCCAGGTTCCGGCTATTACAAATAATGCTGCGATGAACATAGTTGAACAAATATCCTTGTCATATGATCGGGCATCTCGTGGGTATATTCCCAAGAGTGGCATTGCTGGGTCCATGGGTAGGTTGATCCCAAATTTCCTGAGAAACCGCCACACTGCTTTCCAAAGTGGTTGCACAAGTTTGCATTCCCACCAGCAATGGATGAGGGTACCCCTTTCTCCACAGCCTCTCCAGCAAAGGCTATCATTAGTGTTTTTGATTTTAGCCATTCTGACAGGTGTAAGGTGATATCTCAATGTTGTTTTGATTTGCATTTCCCTGATCGCTAAGGAGGCTGAGCATGACCTTAAGTGCCTTTTGGCCATTTGAACTTCTTCTGTTGAGAATTCTCTCTTCAGATCAGTGCCCCATTTTTTAATTGGGTTAATTAGCATTTTAAAGTCTAGTTTCTTGAGTTCTTTATATATTTTGGAGATCAGACCTTTGTCTGTTGCGGGGTTGGTGAAAATCTTCTCCCAGTCAGTGGGTTCCCTTTTTGTCTTAGTGACAGTGTCTTTTGCTTTACAGAAGCTTCTCAGTTTCAGTAGGTCCCATTTATTCAATGTTGCCCTTAATGACTGTGCTGCTGGGGTTATACCTAGGAAGCGATCGCCTGTGCCCATCTGTTGTAGGGTACTTCCCACTTTCTCTTCTATCAGGTTCAGTGTGTTCAGATTGATATTGAGGTCTTTGATCCATTTGGACTTGAGTTTTGTGCATGGTGATAGATATGGGTCAATTTTCTTTCTTCTACAGGTTGACATCCAGTTGTGCCAGCACCATTTGTTGAAGATGCTTTCTTTCTTCCATTGTATACTTTTAGCACCTTTATCGAAAATGAGGTGTTCATAGGTTTGTGGGTTAAGATCCGGGTCTACTACACGATTCCATTGGTCGACTTCTCTATTTTTATGCCAATACCACACTGTTTTCATTACTGTAGCTCTATAGTAGAGTTTAAAGTCAGGGATGGTAATGCCTCCAGAAGTACCTTTATTGTACAAGATTGTTTTGGCTATCCTGGGTTTTTTGTTATTCCATATAAAGTTGATTATTGTCCTGTCAAGATCAGTGAAGAATTTTAATGGGATCTTGATGGGGATTGCATTGAATCTATAAATTGCCTTTGGTAGGATTGCCATTTTTACTATGTTGATCCTCCCAATCCAAGAGCAAGGGAGATCCTTCCATTTTCTGGTATCCTCTTCAATTTCTTTCTTCAATGCCTTAAAGTTCTTGTCAAATAGATCCTTCACTTCTTTGGTTAGAGTTACCCCGAGATATTTTATGCTGTTTGTGGCTATCGTGAAAGGTGATGCTTCTCTGAAATCCCTCTCTGCTTCCATATCCTTTGTGTATAGGAGGGCGACTGATTTTTTGGAGTTGATCTTGTATCCGGCCACATTACTAAAGGTGTTTATCAGCTGTAGGAGTTCTTTGGTGGAGTTTTTGGGGTCGCTTATGTAGACTATCATATCATCTGCAAATAACGAAAGTTTAACTTCTTCCTTTCCAATTCGAATCCCCTTGATCCCCTTATGTTGTCTTATTGCTATTGCTAAAACTTCAAGCACTATATTGAAGAGGTATGGAGAGAGTGGACAGCTTTGTTGTGTTCCTGATTTAAGTGGGATGGCTTTCAGTTTCTCTCCGTTTAATTTGATGTTAGCTGTCGGTTTGCTGTAAATAGCTTTTATTATATTTAAGTATGACCCTTGTATCCCTAATCTCTCCAAGACTTTTATCATAAAGGGATGTTGAATTTTGTCAAAAGCTTTTTCAGCATCTAATGAAATGATCATATGGTTTTTTTCTTTCAGTTTATTTATATGATGGATTACATTGATAGATTTTCGTATGTTGAACCAGCCTTGCATCTCTGGTATGAAGCCTACTTGATCATAATGGATAATGTTTCTAATGTATTCTTGGATACGGTTCGCCAGTATTTTGTTGAGGATTTTTGCATCGATGTTCATGAGTGAGATTGGCCTGTAATTCTCTTTCTTGGTTGAGTCTTTGTGTGGTTTTGGTATCAGAGTGATGGTAGCTTCATAAAAGGAATTTGGCAATGACTCTTCTGTTTCTATATTGTGAAATACCTTAAGGAGTATAGGTATTAGGTCTTCTTGGAAATTCTGGTAGAATTCCGCATTGAAACCGTCTGGTCCTGGGCTTTTTTTGGTAGGGAGGTTTTTGATAACAGCTTCTAATTCTTCGCGACTGACAGGTCTATTTAGATTGCTCACCTGGTCCTGATTTAACTTTGGTATATGGTATTTATCTAAAAAAGTGTCCATTTCTTTTACATTTTCCAGTTTTGTGGCATACAGGTTTTTGTAGTAAGATCTAATGATTCTCTGAATTTCCTCTATGTCTGTGGTTATGTCCCCCTTTTCATTTCTGATCTTATTAATTTGCAGATTCTCTCTCTGCCGTTTGATTAGTTTGGATAGGGGTTTATCAATTTTGTTGATTTTCTCCAGGAACCAGCTTTTTGTTTCATTGATTCTTTGGATTGTTTTCTGTGTTTCTATTTTGTTGATTTCAGCCCTCAGTTTGACTATTTCCACTCTTCTACTCCTCCTAGGTGAGTCTGCTTCTTTTTTTTCTAGAGCTTTCAGGTGGGCTGTTAAGTCTCCAATGTATGCTTTCTCTGTTTTCTTTAAGTGGGCACTAAGGGCTATGAACTTTCCCCTTAGGACTACTTTCAAAGTGTCCCATAAGTTTGAGTATGTTGATTCTTTATTTTCATTGAATTCAAGGAAGACTTTAATTTCTTTCTTTATTTCTTCTTTAATCCAGGTGTGGGTCAATAGTTGACTATTCAGTTTCCATGAGTTTGCAGGCTTTCTGGGGGTAGCATTGTTGTTGAATTCTAACTTTAGTCCGTGGTGATCTGATAAGACACAGGTGGTTATGGATATTTTTTTGTAACTGTGGAAGTTTGCTTTGTTACCGAGGATGTGGTCAATTTTCGAGAAGGTTCCATGAACTGCAGAGAAGAAGGTATATTCTTTCCTATTTGGGTGGAATGTTCTATAGATGTCTGTTAAGTCCATTTGATTCAATACCTCCATTAATTCTCTTATTTCTCTGTTAGGTTTCTGTCTGATTGACCTGTCCATTGGTGAAAGAGGCGTGTTGAGATCTCCCACTATTAGTGTGTGCGGTTTGATGGCGTCTTTGAGTTTTAGTAATGTTTCTTTTACATATGTGGGTGCTTTTATATTAGGGGCATAGATATTCAGGATTGAGACCTCATCCTGATCAATTGTTCCTGTTATGAGTATAAAATATCCCTCTCCATCTCTTCTGATTGATTTAAGTTTGAAGTCAACTTTGTTAGAAATTAGTATGGCCACACCAGCTTGTTTCTTAGGTCCATTTGCTTGATAAACCTTTTCCCATCCCTTTACTCTAAGTAGGTGCCTATCTTTGTGGTTGAGGTGTGTTTCTTGTAAACAGCAGAATGTTGGATCCTGTTTGCGTATCCAATCTCTTAGCCTGTGTCTTTTTATAGGTGAGTTGAGTCCATTGACATTAAGGGATATTAATGACCAGTGGTTGCTAACTCTGGTCACTTTTTTAGTCATAGGGTTTGTGTGTTTGCTTTCTTTTAGTTGCGCTGGTAAAGGGTGTCTAGAAGTTTGAGTTATTGTGGTCATTGTTGGTCTCCTTGGTTTGTGATTTTCCTTCTATTACTTTCTGTAAGGCTGGATTTGTGGCTACGTATTGTTTAAATTTGTTTTTATCCTGGAAAATTTTGTTTTCTCCATTTATAGTGAACGAAAGCTTGGCTGGGTATAGTAGTCTGGGCTTGCATCCATGTTCTCTTAGCTTCTGCAGTACATCTATCCAGGACCTTCTGGCTTTCATGGTTTCCATAGAGTAGTCAGGAGTAAGTCTGATAGGTTTACCTTTATAAGTAACTTGACCTTTTTCCTTTGCAGCTCTTAATATTCTTTCTTTATTCTGGATGTTTTGTGTTCTGATTATTATGTGGCGAGGAGATGTTTTTTTCTGGTCCAGTCTATTCGGTGTTCTGTATGCTTCTTGAACCTTCAAAGGAATATCTTTCTTTAGGCTGGGAAAGTTTTCTTCTATAATTTTATTAAATATATTTTCTGAACCATTGAGCTGTATTTCTTCTCCTTCTTATATCCCAATTATTCTTAGGTTTGGTCTTTTTATTGTGTCCCATATTTCCTGAATGTTTTGTGATGAGAATTTGTTGGTTTTGCTGTTTTCTTTGATCAGTGTGTTAATTTTCTCTATGGTATCTTCAGTGTCTGACATTCTTTCTTCTAACTCTTGTAATCTGTTGGTAGTACTTGTCTCTGTAGTTCCTGTTCGTTTACCCAGATTTTCCATCTCCAACCTTCCCTCGGTTTGTGTTTTCTTCATTACTTCCATTTCATTCTTCAGGTCTTGAACCATTTCCCTTACCTGTTTGATTGCATTTTCTTGTTTCTCTTGGTTTTCTTGGGTATCTTTGAGCGATTTATTCATTTCCTCTACCTTTTTGTTTGTAATCTCTAATTGTTTATGGCAGTTTTTCACCTCCTGTTTAAGGTCTTCTATTATTTTCAAAAAATTCACTTTTGGGTCGATTTCTTCTACTTCTTCTGGAGTAGGGTGTACAATTCTTCTTATTTCGGGATCCCTGGGTTCTGGTGATGTCATGTTGCCTTTCAGGTTGTTGGAGGAATTCTTGCATTGGCGCCTTCCCATCTCCTCTTTCAAATGAAGCCAAGAGAGGCCTGGTGTCTTGGTCCAGTTTTTGCTGTGACTGAGCCTCTGGGTGTATCTCTTCAGTGTGGAAGCAAGGTCCGTCCTGCTGAGCTTGATCTGCCCAGTGATGTCTCTCCTGGCACCTGGATCTGATCTCCCTGCTGCTTGGGTGTCTCGCGAACAAAGGGCCGGGCCCGCTTGGTGCAGGCCGGCCACCTAGACAAAGGAGCCACCACCCTCCCGAATGCCCTCCCAATTCGGACCCTGTCCCAGCGCCCAAACAGGCTGAGCTGGGAGCTGTTGTGTGGTTCAAAGAGGGGAGGGGGGTCAGAGGTAGTGCGGAGGGCCTTGGATGCAAGTTGGGTGGGACAGTAATGGAGAAGAGGTATCAAGGAGTACAGTCCCCGCAGACTGACCAGGGAGTGCAGGAGGGGTGGGGAACGTCTGAGCTCCCTGTCCCGGGCTGCCGCCGCGGCCAGAAACTCACTCACCCCAGCGATGGCCCACCTGGCACCCGGATCCGATCTCCCCGCTGCCTGGGCGTCCCGCGAACAAAGGGCCGGGCCCGCTTGGTGCAGGCCGGCCACCTAGACCTTGAAAAACTTTTGTTCAAAGTTATAATTTGTCTGACAAATGCCTCAAGCCACAGAATATTTCTACTTGAAAAAATAACCAAAAAAGAACGATGAGGTAGCAATTATGTGCTACTTACCTCATGCTATGTCCTCTCTCTTAAACACCCCTGATTTGATTTAAGATAATGAATGTCCCACAAAGTGATAGACACTGTCCAACTCTTCCCAGTGGATAATTTCTCTTTGTTGGTGGTTTTTTACTCATTACTCAAATGCTTTTTCTAAGATAACTGTGAGAGATTAAATGCCGTTTTCTCAAATATTCCTAAGTTCCCAAGACCATAATAAATAATGACAAAAATTACTAACAGTCTTTAAAGATAAAAACTATATAACACAGTCAATAACATACAAAAGATGTTCAAAACCATGCAAGATAGTGGGAAAATCTTGTATGAGTAAATGGTTTTGTGAAAGTAGTTGAACTATATAGGTCAGAAAATAGAAGGGTCCTCAAGAAATTAGATGATTTAATATTAAGATCCTGAAAGAGAGAAAGAATTGGAAGCAACAAATAATATGGAAGAAGCCAAGGCTGGATATTAAGATGGTTCTAAAAGCTTCCAAGGTTATGCAATTTCTTCAACTACTATCCCCATTCGTGAAGGACCACATAGTCTTTAGGAAATTGTTTCATTTTGTAGCAAAGTTGAAGCATGGTCTCCATCAATAATCTTTGCTTGTTACCAAGAGCTTTAAATCACCATTTAATAGTCTCTTTAAATAAAAATGAGTAGGTAGTCAAGAGTCAACAGATAGTTGGGAGAAGCCCCATTTACAATGACCAAAGGAAGAAAAATAAAATGAAATAAGGAAACAAAAAGAAATAGAACAAGGAAAAAGTGAAGAGAGTGAACAAAGCAATAAACTCTTTAAATTTTATCATTGGTGCCTCAAAGGGATGTCAGAAATATACAAAAAGTAAAAGAAAATACCATTTAAAAAGTAATAATAAAGTAATTCTCTCAAATTTAGAATTATGGTATCAACTTTATATTTAAAAGTCGGCAACATTCTTTAAAGATAAAATCTAACATATGTCAGAAATATAACAAAAGGCTAAAAGACAGTAAACACTAAAAAGAGTTGATTGTCCAGTACCAAATGGTCAGCCCTCAACATATACATTTAAGCAACATTACCACTCTCAGTAGCTTGAATGTGTGTATATATGTATGTGTGTACATATATAAGCATTTATGTCTGTGAGTCTGTATTTGTGTGTGTATAACAATAAAGAAAAAGGGGCATGAATTTGAGAGGGAAGGGGGAATTAGAATAATTGCAGAGAGAAGAGAGGGGAAAATGATGCAACTATACTTTAATCAAAAATAAAGTAAAATTGTGAAAAGATAAGAAAACTAGAGCATTAGTCTACAAACTCCTCAAGAATCTGTTTTGAAAGAGAAAAAGATTAGAAAGGAAGGAGATCTTTATTAATAACACCAGGAATGTCTCAGAAGTAAAGTCTTTGAGATTCTTGGCTAAGAGAACTATGAAAAGGTTCATGCTCGAGGGATTTATGTAGAGCCTACATTGTAGATCTCATAATCTTGAGGTGGAGATAGAATCATAATGGACTCCAGAACGAATCACAAACACTTGCTGCTTTCCTCTCACACTCAATCAGAATGAGGTAAAACACATCTTCACTCACCTTCTAGGAATCTATGTCCTTGTTCTTTAGTTTTTATACTTCTAAATGTTACACTCAGTATTCATACCCTTATATGTATAAATCCATAAAGTTAATATCTATTCTCATAATGGCTCATTGGATAAAATGCTTCCTCTACAAGCTTGGGAAACAGAGTTCAAATCCCCAGGAACTCATGTAAATTGTAGGTGGTTATGGTGACCCTCTGTAAATCCAGAGCAAGCTAAATAGATAGATTGGCCATATCAGTGGACTCTGGATTCAATTGAGAGAACCCCACTCCACATATAGCATGAATAGCAGTCAAGACTCTTGGCATCAACCTCAGGTTTACACACACACACACACACACACACACACACGGACACACACGGACACGTGCCCACATACATATAAACATACACAATACAGTCATGCACTTGCACAAACATACACATGATAAAATACAAATAAAATAGTTAATTCTGTATATGAATCAAAATAATAAACAATAAAACTGATATCTAGCGCCCATGTTTGTGATGCTTATATTTACTTTGGAAATGAATTTATTGCTTATAATCAAAGTGTTTTCCTGATGGATAGCCTAGATTTTCATAAGTATAAAGTCACAAAGGGCAGACTTCTCCTTCTATTTAGGGAGAAATCAGAATAATAAACCAATTAATCCAAGTGCAGGCAATATTTTGGACTGCATGAAATGAAACAAAGATCAATATTCAATCAATTTAAAGAACCCCACAGAAAGACACTGAAAATAAATTGATAGTTTAACATTGCTGAGTGATTTTGATGATTTCGAAACTATAATTCCAAAAATCAGAACTAGAAAAATAGTGTGAAAAGAAATAAAATAATTTTCAGACCTATAAATACTCTGCAAATGTACTTTCTCTCCTACAGTCTCAGCATATTTGAAAGGATGTGTAGTTCCTCCAAATAAACAGAATGAAGGAGAGGTTCCCACAAAGCAGAGTGGTGAGACAAGAGTGGACTTAAGTAGATCTAAAATGAATCTAGTCCAGATGGAGCAGGAAAAGGGTCTATTCCAGGACAGATATCTTGAGGGAACACAAACAAAGCAAACCCACTTGCTTCACGTGTTTGTTTGCTTGTTGGATAGGTCTCCAGATAGTTTGAAGAGCATGATGAATTAGTGATAGGTTTTTAGAAAACTAAGCAATCAGACTAATGTTTTCTTTGGAAAACAAAGTAAATATAATCTTAGATAGTTAAGTGGCTCATCAATGAACAATATTTATATAATTATAACATTAATCTTTAAATATCGATTTAACCAAAGTATAGCAATGTTCTGAAGAATTAAGGGGCAGAAAACATATGTATGATGAATGGCATAAAAAAAACATAATCCTCAGGCAACATATTAGGAAATCAATAAATAATGTTTCTAGTTGAAAATTTAAGAAAAAGCTTAATTAGAATGTTATTTTGAAAGATACCTATACTAATACTAAATATCAGTGTATATAGCTAATAACAGTTGACAATTCTTGACTATGGGGGATACAGCTTAGGAGAAGGGGAAGGAGCCTGCAGGCTTCCCTTTTCTTAAAGCTCTATGGTCCATCATGACTTATCAGGACATTTAGAGATTTTGATTACATAAAATTAATGTTTAATAGAGGAAAGCATAGAGATAGAATTTAAACTTCTTAAAGCTTGACTATAGTATTGAAATAATTCTGAAAACTTGTTTATATCAAACCTATCTATATTTATCAAAACACAAGAATATGGGAAATGATATTTCAGAAACAAACTCAGTACATACCGTGTGTGTGAATGTGAATGATGTGATTAAATTGGGCTTCATTAAAATGAATCATGTGACGTGGGACAGTTATGTAGCTTGGTGTGTTTGTAAGCCTCCTAGGACTGGGATCAGGGCCTGTCTATAACACTTTGCCTGGATTTTGGGAACCTATTCCTCATTCTGGGTTGCCTCTCCCAGCATCAATGCAAAGTGAGGAGCTTAGTCCTACTTCAGCATGTTATGCCATGCTTTGTCAATACCTAAGAGTGGCTTGCCCCTCGCTGAACAGAAACAGAGGAGGAGTAGATGGGTGGGGGTAGAGGGAAGGCAGAGGAAGAGACAGGAGGGGAGGGAGGGAAACTGTGGTCGGGATGTAAATTTAATGGAAAATATAATTAATAAAAATAAATTATGTGAATAATAAATACTCCAAATTTGTTTTTTAGGCATCAGGACTATCTACCTGGATAGGAAGTAAATTATCTCCTTTAGGTTCATTACCAATTTGGCTAATAATTCTGATATCTTCTTTGATTGTGACGAGTTTGACAGAGGTAGCCAGCAACCCAGCTACCATCACCATTCTTTTCCCAATATTATCTCCTTTGGTGAGTATTACACTTATATTGTTTTCCTTTAGAGTAGGTTTTCTTGTCATTTTGACTGTGAGTTTTCATCCTGTGGTATAGTTTCTTTTGGCTTAAATGAACCTTCTGTAAGCAATCTATATGGGTTTTATCTGCACCAGGTGACGTTTACTCAAGGGAATATGTTTCATATCCAAGTAGGATAATCTTTAGTAAATAATTTACTTTTGATCTGCACAGGTTTTTGTTTTGTTCTGTTTTCATTTGCAAATATATGAAACTATACTGGATCCAAAGCAGCCATAAGATGATTCAATAGTTCCAGGCACTTTGAAATATCACCTTTCCAAACAGTGTTCCTAAGATTCTGAGAAGTTCTTCCCATACAGAGACAAATGAGAAGATAGTCTTAACCTTAAGGCCTAAATTTCTTAGACAGATCTCGAGTCAATGTGCTAAAAGGGGGAGGAAGACCCCTTTTCCACGCTCCATAGCAAGGACATGAGATAACTTTGCGTGAAATGTTTTTCTGATTCAGGTGGGTGATGTTGGTGAAAAGAAATCACTTTAAATTAAGAACAGTTTTAAAGAAACAGCAAAGATTGTCTTTCTGAAAATGATTCCCAGCCACTCCACAGAGTTATTTGCTCATATACTTGAGTTGTTACTAAAAAAGAAAATATAGATTGTTTATCAATTGCTTATTGGCAAGAAATCACAAACAACTTATCATCTCAGCTTTCGGCTTTCTGGTTTTATTTCATGAAATGAACCATCATAAAATTATGCGACGAGTTCCAGATAATAACCATTATCCCTAAGTAATGATCACTGAGGAATTTTAAATCTCTCACAGAAGTAATTGAATAAATAGTACACTGAAAATCTCTAGAGCCACGGGTATCCAGGCCTTCCAAGATTCTCTTGGTTGTCAGCTGCATGCTCGACAATTTCTTTGGTGTCTTTGACCTCGGTGACATCATCTATCATTTTGAGCTATACTAGCTATCTTATACTTTTCTAAAATGTTTAAGAATATACAAAGATATTATTATATAGTATAATATGTGAATGTACATAACACTAATTACATAATAAACATATTTTGTTTAATGAAATTTCTGAGATAAGGTATACTTTACTTTCTAAATAAATTATAATAAAAGGTCTAAATACATAACAATAGCAATAAAAATAAGAGGCACTTTACAATACTCTGAGAAGTTATAAATTATGCATAGTTTTATGCTTTTAGGTTTCAACTCTATTCTGGGAAAGTATTTTACAATAACTTTGTTCATTTTCATGTTTGGTGTCCACCCTCAGCATTTTAATTTTGTTCTCCTTTGGCTTTTCCCACAGGCTGAAGCCATTCATGTGAACCCCCTTCAAATTTTACTGCCTTCCACACTCTGTACATCATTTGCATTCCTTCTGCCAGTTGCAAATCCACCCAATGCTATTGTTTTTTCATACGGCCACTTGAAAGTCATCGACATGGTAAGTTAGCAGCTAAAAGAACATAATGTCACCCAATAGACTCCTCTACCTGGTGGGCTACCCTTGCACTCTAATCAGCCCTGATAAAATCAGAGTTTGAAGTCTGTTTCTAAAACTGTGGGCAAGAATGGTCATAGATTATTTTCAAGAAGCAGACATGCCATTAGAGTTTATGGTCACAAATAGAGATGTGGAATGCATGAGCATTGGTCTGGAGAAAAGGAAAAGAGTGCGGAATTTCTTAACATGACTCCTTAAACCCATGCCAAGACTAGGATCCAATCTAAGGCAAAAAAGAAACAGGAACACTACTGTTCTGTATCACAAATGTTTACACAACATTTGGTCTGATGAGGACATTGCTCAATACCTAAGGAAAAGTACCTTTCTTGTAGATCTTGTAGATCTCTTTCTGGAGGATCTCTGTGAGAAACAAAGAAAAATTTAAGTGGTAGAATACACATTTTGTTTCCAAATACAAATAGTGGTAGCTGAGAATCAATTTGAGAATATTCCAGTCTTAAGCCAATATCCATCACCAATTTCCAACCCAACCCAAAGGAGAATATAGTCAAAATCAATTCTGTGAGTTTGCTCCATCTGTGGAGTTACACAGTGAGTTCCTGTTCTTTTTTTCCCACCCTAATTGCTGTCCCTGAAAAACCAGTGAAATAAAACTTCTAGAAATATTTCTATGCTCAAGGCACATAACATCTTGTTGCAAAATAGAATATGTTTAACATAAAATATCACAAACATGTACGTGTTTAAAACATGTACGTGTATAAAAAATCATGGCTTGTATGGATAGAAAAAGGATATCCAAAGTAATCATGCTAAGTATTTCCCTTTTGCTTTGGAAAGCCGTGTTTTCATCCAGAGAATTCAGGAACAGGCAAACAGTCTCTGTGAGGGGACCAACCACAACTACTTTAGGCTTTGCAGGCCATAGAGTTACTACTACAATTACCCTCCTCCACTATTGTATCATATAACCAGTCAATGATATTCTATAAACAAATGAGCAAAGATATGGTCTAGGAAAAAAATCAAATGATAGTAAGAAAAAAAAACAATTTAAGAGCAGCAGCTGACAATCTCTAATATGTAAAAAAACTATTTTGAGATTGTTTAATGGACACACTAGAAATCCTATGTAAGAGTTTCAAAAAATAGCAACACTAAGGAAGAGAAATAGAAGAGGTATTACAAAATTTCAATTAAAAAATACTCTCATGGGAAACCAGTAATACTAAGTGATCCTGAAGAATACAGTTATCACATGGTATTCCTGAAAACTATTTATTCATAAATAAGATCATAAATCATCAATTAGAATTTAACATACAAGGGCAGATTGACTGACATATATTCCAAAGAGAAGCCTCTCTGGTGCAGTCAAAATGATAGTTAGGGACAGATTCTCATTTGATATGAAAGGGAGAATATACCCAGTTGATGATAATCACGACTTATATAGGTCATTGAGGGTGTATGTAAATCAGGTTTATGCTTTGTGTGATGCAATTCTGAAATTGCTGTGGATTTTATTTTCACTGGGAGACTGACATGTGTGCATTTTTTTCTGCTCTAGGTTAAAGCTGGACTTGGAGTAAATATTTTGGGTGTTGCTGTGGTAATGCTGGGCATGTTCACCTGGATCGAATCTATGTTTAACCTCAATGAATACCCTGCCTGGGCTCCCAACTTTGTTAATCAGACCATGCCATGACAAGCACAAAATTGCTACCTACTTTATTGTGACTTTGGGACTTGCTAGGAATTCATTGTAAGATGTAACTGTATATAATTGACACATATCAATCAATGATATAGTCACTGCAGTCCTGGTAAATGCCTCACACTCACTGTCATAGAGTCTCTACATCTTTTGAAGTACAACCAAAGAGCATCTACACACCTACATCCAGAAACCTATGGTTGAAATTGCATTGGCAAACTCTACACACTCTTTCTCCATAAAAAATGATGCTAGTACCTTCAACAAAGTTAGGCCATTTTCCACATCTTAAACTTGGAGTTAAGTGTAACATTTCAAACATTAATTTATTATTTGAAAATCTTCTTATGAAACTAAAAGCAGAAAATAAAGTATAAAAGTAAATGTGATACTTGAATAAATCATTTCTATAGTGTTTTTCAAGGGAATTTGCTAAGGAATCAAGCCATAGCCCTTGGTGTAATAAAAGTAACGTGTGTATTTATTTATTTATTGAAAATTCCAGCTGCATTATTACTAAGGTATAGACAAAACAAATTGAAATTAAAATAGTTATAAATTCCAAAATCCACGAATTCATTTGATAGTAGAAAATTTACAATGATTAATTCTACGTGTCCATATAAACAGGCTATCATTTTATTTGTCTGTGAATTCCATGCTGAGCAATGCATTTTGAGGAGTTATGAAAAAATGAGTTGTGATTTGCAGTATTTTACGGTACAGTTAGAAAAGCTGTGCATTAAAACTATTAACACATCTGTGCAATGTATGACATCTGCATCTGTCACCACAGAATCACAGGATTTGGATTCTCTCCTGCTTAGTCTCGCAGAGGAAATAAACTAAAAAAAAGCCCCCAGTTTCACAAATCCTGGGTTGACACAAAGACTACAAATTTTGAAGAAAATAACCAGAAACGTAGTAATTTCTCTCTAGTACTCTGATAACTTTATTTAACTTACTTTGTAGGGCCCTGTAACCACTGTTGTCACAGATGCAAACTCTTCACTTGGGTTAGCAGATGTCCAGTAGGTGACCGTAGCAGGATAAAAGCATTTAAAATCCCTTCTTTGCATTGTTTTTCTCACTTTATTCTAATTAAATTTATTTTTATTTTAAAAATTGTTTGTTTTAGAGAACAATATATGAAAATGAGTTGTAATTTAAAAATATTACTATATATAGAAGTAAATCACATAAATATATTGTATCAATACTGAAATAAGAAAGATAGAAGTAAATACGGAATAAAAAAATTAAAAAGATGTACTTGACAAAAAAGAAAAACTACTTATGATAAAGAAAACCGGCCTTCAAGCATACAGACAAACAAGAAATAAGATAAAAAAAAAGAGAGAGAGAGAGATCTTTGGTATTCCAAAGCTGGCCTAAAATAATAAAATTATCAAAACCAAAATAATCTGCTCATTTAAGAAAAGATTGACATTAGAGCATGGAATTTTCCTGCTAAAAATGAAATGGAGGTCAAAATGAACTTTTGTTTTTATTCCTCATTTGCACATTCTTTGATGTTAAGGCCTGGTTTGGAAATTTTTTTTAATACTACTATTTATAAAATTATTCTTGAAATTAAGCATCAAAAGGGTTCTAAAAATCATGATATATCTTTCTTACTTTTTATCATTTAAATGATTTTTTTTTAATTTAAATATATTTTGATCTTATTTTTCCTCTCCCTAAAGTTCATTAGGATACTCTCCACCTCTCTACAACTTTAAGTTTTTTCTCAGGAAACAAAAACCCAATACAACTAAAGTCCCCAAAACTATGGAAAAAATAGCACTACCCAAGAAGCAAAATGAATTACCACCTAAACTGAACCAAACAGAGGCAGGCACAAACAAATAACTGTGGCTATCATTTTATCTTTGTCAGCTGCTCCTGAACATAGGCCTGGCCTGGAGGGGTTAACCCAGTGCCGCTGCATTCGAGAAAAATGATTTCCCCTCTCCTAGCAGATATAAGTGACAGTTTCATTGTTAGTCATTACCCTAGTGACTAGGTTTTCATTCATTCATTAATCCACTCATTCATTTTTTGAAATATAACACAATAAATATAATAAGATAAAACAAAAACTATTCATTGAAGTTGAACAAGAGAAACCAAGAAAAGGAAAAGAACCCAAGAGCAGGTGCAAGAATAAGAAACTCACTCATTTACACACTCGGGAATCACTAAAAATGCTAAACTGGAAGCTTACATGTGTACACAGAGGACCTGGCACAGCCCCGTGCAGCCCCTGTGCATGTTGCTTCAGTCTCTGTGAGTTTATATAAATTTTGATCATGTTGATTTGGAGGGCCATGTTTTTCTCCATCCTTTCTGGCTCAAACACTCTTTCTGCTTCCACAGAATGCCCTGAGCTCTGACGGAGAAGGATTTGACGGAGCTATTTTATTCAGGGCTGGGTGTTTCATGGTCTCTTACCCTCTGTGTTGTACATGGATGTGGTTGAACATGCATACCTCTATGCATGTCCCCATCTGTTACAGAAGGAAGCTTCTCTGATGGTGATTGAACAAGGCTCTGATCTACGAGTACAGCAGAGTATCATCAGCAGTCATATTATCCCTTCTTTTTTTTTCTATTTTTAGATGAGTACTATTTGGTTTTATACTAGGTCTCTATGTTATTTAGTCTCAGGTTACCCAAGCAATGTCTGGTATATCTTCTAAAATAATGTACAATGAATCGTCTGTTATTATATGTGGTTATTAGTCAATGAAAGTTAATCATCTTTTCAAATAAAAAGTCATTCTTTTTAATCTTAAAATATAATCCTGCTGCTTTGTGAAAATCATCTATGTTCAATTAATTCACTTATTCCTTTATTATTTTCCCTATCATATGTCACACTTTTATTTATGATCTGGAATATAGATTAAATTCTGCTCACTACTTGTCATTTAATTTATCACTGATAAATTATATTATATGTTAGGTACATTTTTATTATGAAAAACTAAAATGAATTTTCCAATTATTATGAATAAGTTTTGGTCTCAAGAAAATGATATCAGCATTTCAGCTTGAATAATTTTAATGTATTATTACTTCCAGCAGCTGCCATCTAAGTACAAGAATAGTAATACTTAGCCCAAAATTGTTTAATTGAGCCATCCTGTTTTCTTGCCACATATTTATGTTTGGTCGCTATATCAGAATTGACTGATTCATTTCACAATAATCCCTTTTATATCAAAGTTCTCAAGCTTTTTAAATCTGACGATTGCATGCTGTCTTTGAAATTTCTAAAAGACGCTCTTAAACAGATGATCAAACACGTCTTCATCTTCCCACTCTGTAACAGATAGTATTTTTGCCATTATCTTGAGCATCACTTAAAGGTTAACTAGAAATCATTGTCACTTTAAATTTGAGCATCTTACTTAGGATCAGATCTTGTCTGGATAATAGTGGCAATTTCACTAACTGCTCCTTCACTGTTCATGTAAGTACATTGAAGGCTTTGCTGGCATATGTATGTCTTTCACGTGCCCCAGTTGCTGCTGTGCAGGGCAGTGTCTCCAGGATCCAGACTTCCTTTTCTAGCGAGTGTGTGATATTCTCCCCTTCTTGGTTTCCATGTCTTTGTTCCTCTTAAAGGTAGAGAAATTGACTTTCAACAAATGCTACTAATTAACATTATTGTACACAGTTGACAAAACAATATCATGGCATGTTGTTTGTGTCTTGACATGCTTTCTCTATGTAAAAGACTGTTGCATTTATCTCTATATCTCTGCCTCACGTAAATATTTGGAAAGAACCTTTGTAATAACTAGTCCAAGTACAGAGAATAAGTTACTATGGAGTGCTTGGCCATATATGTGACTTGTTTACCACACTCCTTTATCCCAAGCTCAGGGAACATCACTGAAGAAGAGTAGAAAGAGTGTAGGAACAAGAGGTTAGAGAGGACTGCGGTTAACCAGATCAAGAGAGTCAAATTCCAACATCTTTCAGGGAGGGCTTACAAGGCCCTACCCCTAGCTGAAGACTTAATAACAGTTGATAGATGCTGAAGGAGGGAGTTAGTTTTCTTCAGCAGTGTTTTCCATGGCAGATTGCCCATGCCCTAGTAGATGCTCCTTTACCCAATTCACATATGGTTAGCACTTAATTCAGCCTTAGTGGATTAAGAAGAAGAGGAGCAGAAGGGGAGCAGCAGGAGGAAAACAGGAATGAGAAAGAGGAAGAAGAAGAAGAAGAAGAAGAAGAAGAAGAAGAAGAAGAAGAAGAAGAAGAAGAAGAAGAAGAAGAAGAAGAAGAAGAAGAAGAGAAGGAGGAGGCGGGAGGGAGGAGAAATGGTGATGAATTTGGGAGAGGAACATGAATAGTGGGGTCTAGGAGAGTTAGACATGGATAATGAGTGTTGATGATAAAAACATGGTCTATTAGTATATGAATTTCTCAAAGAATAAATAGAAATAGTATGTCAATAAAAAGAACCTTTGTGGTGATATTTTTATCCCAAAACTATATTGATTTCTTTGATAAGTAACTCTAATGTGTATTTGTGTATGTATTTTATCAAATTAATTTGCCAAAGTTTTACCAAATTAAATGTTTTTTCCTACTTATTTTTGGTAGGAGATGGATGCTAGGAAATAAACAGTAAACCCAAGAGAAATAAGTCAATTTTATTCTTGGAACACAGCCTAAAAAAGAAAAATAGTTAAAAACTGTTACTCCAGATCAGCACTAGCAATCTTACACACAAACAAACCATGATAACTTGTAAAAATGCTCTAGATAAGTTCTGGGAAGGCAACTAACAAAAGTATGGTCACTTTTGTGGTGGTAACCCACATTAGTTCAGTTGTCACTAGAAACAGCAAACAGGCAGAAATTAAAAGGAGTTTTAGAAATATGTAGTCTTCAGCTGTTTAACAAGTCTATAGATCCTCCTGTCTCTCTCCCATTCTCAGCACTGGGGTTACAGTACATATGACAAGGACCAGCACTGGGGTTACAGGTCATATGACCAGGACCAGCACTGGAGTTACGGGACATATGACAAGGACCAGCACTGGGGTTCTGTGACTTATGACCATGACCAGCACTGGGGTTATAAACATATAACCATGCCCAGCACTAGGATTATGGTACACGTGACCATGCTCTGCTTTCCGGGTTGAACTCATGCTCCCATGGCAAACACTCTTATTTACTTAGCCATCTCTCCAGCACTACTTTGTATGATGTTTTAATAAAAAACTGACAAACCACACCAAGTGAAAGCAATGTGCATGACCTAACACTAACAGAATAAGTGGAATCCAAAGGACAAAGAGATCAGGTATCATAATTGTTAAATGTAGGCCATAAAATCATGAGAACTAATATCTAAAAACATGAGGAGTGTTATGGAAAGAGTATAAAGATAGTAAGCACAAACTGACAACATTCCCTTAAGATTTCAGTATAATGCTAGATTATTCATATTATTCAAGTGTGCTTAGGAAAAGTACACCAGCCCTTAAAGGCAGAAGAGAGGAGAGAACATGAGGAGCCATGGAAATGAGAATGAGACTCATTTTCCTTTGATGGTTGTGGGTGAAGCCAATCTCAAGTCAGGTAGTGCAGACAGCTTTTAGTGAATGAGGTTGTCCCCAACTAAAAACTCATCCAGGAGTTTGCCCTATAGTGACATGAAACTGAACTCTACCAACAGCCAGTATGTGAAGGTTGCTGATGTTACCCCTCAAGATTTTGTTTGGGCCATCAGTTCCACAGAACTTCTAATAATGACCAGTATCATTTTAGCCACTAAATTTACAGTAATATGTTATGGTAGCAATAGTAAACAAATACAATAGGCAACATGAGACTGTAAACCATGGTAGAGAGAAGAAGATGTGTCAAATAGAACTTTTAGAAGTAGGAAGTACAGCAGTGTTAAAAAATAAGAGGTTAGGTAAACCAAATGTGTGAACTGAAGGACAAGCTCAAAACATGCAAAATGTATAGCACCAGGATAAAATATAGAACTCTGAAAGGGAGATTTATTAGCTGCTGCTTGCTGGGACAGAAATGTATCTAAATGACTATAGAAAAGTTTCTTTTGGCTCAGGTTGAAGGTGTAGTCCACCATGGTGGGAAGGCATGACAACTGGGGCATGGTGCAGCTGTTCACTCTCTAAACATAGTCAGAAAGCTAAGAGAAGTGCATGGTGGTGCTCCACGCACAATCTTCTTTATATTTCATTTAGGATTCTGGTCCTTGAGATATAATACTACCCATATTCAGGGTGAGTCCTTTCTTCAGTTAAACCTTTTTCAAAATCTTCACAGAAATATCCAGGAGTATGTTTCAAAGCAACTCTAAGTCCCATCAAGTCAACTAGGAAGACTACTCACCATAGGGAGTTAAGAAAAATCAAGTTAAAATGAGAAATACGTCTTTAATCAGAATAGGAATAAATAACACAAGAGAGAGAGATGAGATCTGGTGGCACATACCTGTAATCTTAGCACTTGGGAGGCAGAGATAGGAGGATCAAGAGTTCAAAACTAGCCTGAGGGATATAGTTAGTCCTATTTTACATAGAGGGGGGTGGGCCAGGACTATAATTTAAAGAGAGAGTGATTGCCAAACATGCAGAAGATCCAAAACAATGGACTATAAATCCAGAATTAAATGTTTCAATAACTAAAGACAAAATGAGAACTCAAATCAACAAAACTGACCTTAACGTCAAATGCTCACTAAAGGTCTTCTAAAGGATATATCAAACAAGATAAAAAAAATTAGAAGAAGTATGCATGACCTAATGAGCAATAATGAGTAAAAACTGTCAAACGTCTTTGTAAAAAATTAAATCTAGAATCAGGAAAATTTTAACGTATAAGTCCAAAGGACAATGGATTAATCTAATTGTTGCTTTTTTCATGGGGGTAGAAATAGTGCACAGTATTGGTAGCTGTTCATTTAGAGCTAACACTTTTAAGGAAGCTATGCTAACCTGTAGGCATGACTCAAAGACAGGCCTCTTGAATGAAAACCATCTCCCATAGGTTCAGGAGTTTGAATACTTGGCCCCAGTTGCTGGTGGTGTTTGGGGAGGCAGTGGTCAAGAGGTGGACTTGTTCTACATGTTCGTAGACCAAGTGATAGTTAAAAAAAAAAAAGGCTTGAGGCTCATCTACCCTATTTCTGATGTTCACTATATTAGAACCCAGTTCTTTAGAAATCCATTGTAGACTAAAGACCAGCAGCTCCAGGACTCCAGCACCAGACTGGAAGTGCAGAGACATCTAGTTTTTTGGGCTGAACAATTACTGGATTCTTGGCCTGTCTGTTGGAAGACAGCCACTATTGGACTATTCAGCTCACACACTGGAAGCTACTCTAATAAATTCCCTCTTCTATATTTTCATTCTATTCCTTTGGAGAACCATGAATAAAAGAAGAGATAATTTTGACAAAGGGAGGTAGATGTTGTATGTCTGTTTCAGGGAGAGAGTTTTACACACACACACACACACACACACACACACACACACACACACAAAATGAGAGAGAGAGAGAGAGAGAGAGAGAACCAATAAGACAAAGAATGCCCAAATTAATTAACTATATGAGACCAAAATACCATTGAGAATTTTTTTGTGTGTTGAACTACTCCTGGTCATGCGATCTACCCTGAAGTGTGGTTAATATATCCAATGAGACCCCATTAGAGAAGTCTAACAGGTGGGTAGCAATGGAAAGATAACTTCTTGGTTAGGGGTGGGAGCCAGTGTTCCCTTTCCTCTCAGCAATGGTAAGGAATTCTTCCTTAGCATTCAAACATATTTTCCTATAAGAAGTGTTTTCATCTCTTGCTTTTTCTATTATATTTTGTGTTCCCTTTGTGCTAGCTGGGTTGCTTCAAATTTTTTCATTGTTGCTTATTTTAAGAAATTTCCTTGAGAAGGAACTTGAGTGTTATTTTCTTTATTTTTCCTGTGAGGAATTTATTAAGACAAATCAGTTTGTTTGTTTATTCCTCAGTCACTTTCTCTCTATCAAAATTATTCAAATATTTATTTTACATAATTTCCAATGTTTTTTGTTAGAATCAATGATTATTTTTGTTCTGTCTTATCTGATGTTAACTCTATTTAATTTCACATATAGTCACATTAATCTCTAGGAAGTTGATTTGGCCTTAGAGTATTGCTCAGATTATACTTTTGCCCAATATGAATGGAGCTCTGGGTTTCGCCCCAAGCACTGAATAAAATAGATGTGATGGTACACACTTACAACACTAGCACTAATGAGATGGAGGAAGGAGGATCAGAAGTCAGAGTTGTCCGTGGATAAATAATGAATTTGAGGACTGCCTAAGATAAAGGAGACAATGTCTAAAAGGAAGCAAAGAGGAAAGAAAAATTGCATTTGGCTTTTACTCCATATTTCCCAGGTACTCATCAAACTCTTCTGTATTCTGCCTTCTTCAATATGTATAAATAGGGTATATGATTGCTCTGTGTCTTGTAAAGAATCTGTTTCATCTCAGCACAATCCTTTCAAATGTTTTCTTCTCTGATTTGAGTCACATGTTTTTTTTTTGTTTTCTGCCTTGATATTTGTTTTGTAATTGAACCCTAGGCATTATTAATTCTGTTACCTTTGTTACTGTACATTTTTATACCAAAATGTTCTTGGTTATCATTCTTGACCTTTTAATGTTATTTGAGAAAGTCTGATCTTGAGATTTGTCTCTGAGATTTGTTGGTTTATTAGTTCCTTTATTTCTTCAAATTTCATACTTGAGCTCATAGTATGTCATGATTTTCACCCCTTTGCTCTCCAATCGCTAACTCCTCCTGCCTCCAACTAAGATTCCTGACCTTTTTAGTATTAATGTATAACTATCTAGAACAATGGGGTTCAAGCTTCCAAAGGCTGTGACCCTTTAATACAGTTCCTCATGACCCCCATCATAAAATTATTTTTTGCTGCTTCATAACTGTAATTTTGCTACTGTTATTAATCATAATGTAAACAGCTATGTTTTCTGGTGTTCTTAAGTTACTCCTGTGAAAGAGTTGTTCTACCCCAAAATGGTCATGACCCACAGGTTGAGAAACAGTGATATAGACATACACACACACACACAAACACATACTTTACTAAGTTTATTTAGTATTGCTCATATATACATGGGGCTGACCACTTAAGATTATTGAATAACCTATCAGGGTTCTCTTTTTTCGAGAAAACTGATTATCCCTCTCCTACCAGCCATTGATTGTCTATAGTTCTTTATCTAGGGATGAAGTATTGTTAGACAACCATATTTGTTGTGAGTTCATGGGCAAAGATGTCCTGTATTGTCTAGAACGGACTACATTATTGCAAATACCTTGGTCCCCTGGCTTTTAATCTTCCTCATATTTCCTGAGTTTGAGGCATAGGACTTGTACTGTAGTTGTACCAAATGGGTGGTGTACCCTGCAGCCACTTATTCTTTAAATTTTGACTAGCTGCAGATCTGTGCTGTAACCTATCCACTACAGAAAGAAGCTCCTTTGGTGGGGGTAAGAGTGACATGACACTTACATGAGAATGTGTATCACTGCAGCCAACATCCCTGCGGCTGAAAGATGCATTTTGGCTCAGTTTCAAAGAATTTAGACCATGAATATTGGCCCAATGTGCTTGGGCAGAACACCCCTGATATGAGTGTGTTTGCTGGAGTAGAGCTACTCACTTCATGACCACCCCAACCAGAAATCCTTGAGAACTCAGAGAAGCGAGGAACATCAGACCCATGAGGACCAACCCCTAGTGATCTCCTTTTTCAACTGGGTCCCACATCCTTACCTTTCCATAGCATCTCAAACTAGAACCATTTGCTAGATACCAGGAATTCAGATCATTAGTTTGTCGTAACACATAACAAGTAAGCTTGATTTAAGTTTGGATAGATTCTCTTCTGATGCAATGCATAAGCATTGCAGCTGAGTATTGTGTGTGTGTGTGATGTTCCATGAGCTTAGAAGTTTTCCACTCTGGATGGCAAGCTATTTTAAGTCCTGCAGGAGCCCTCACTTGGATTTTTTATGGTGATCACTGTTCAGTAGATTTTATGGGAACGGGGTGCTTATTACTTCTGGTGATCTCATTTATGGTCTGGGTCTGTGCATTTTTCTCCTCTGTGATTCTCTGTTTTGCAATCTTTCATCACCCCAAGCTCACATCTCCACAGTGAACAGTGGAATCAAGCTGAGTTCCCTTAGATGAACTTCTTCCTAAAACCTATCTCCATAGAATGATCCAGAGCCATTATAACACTTATATGTTCCTATGTGTCAAAATTTGCTGTCATGTGTTGCCTGAAGTTCAAACTCTGAAAATATTATTTCATATAATTTGTTTTGCTTCCTAGTTGTTTCAGACAGAAGAGTAAATTTTGTTCCTAATGTTATATCCTAGCAAATACAGAATGAAGTTCCTAGAACAGTTCAATTCAATTATGACTCTTTTTATTTTTCCTAGGAAGCTTTGAATTGGGACAAACTGAGTTAATGGGGTAATTATGGAATCTCCTATTATAAATGCTGGTGTGTAAATAAAGCCCTTAAATAAGAGAATAAACTCTGCTGAAAATCGTTGTCATGGCAATGGGAAGTGGGAAAGATGACTTTATGAGTTGAAATGTAAACCTTGTTCAGTCTGAGATGTGTTTAACACCTATCAGAAAACATTAGGAAGGACTATCTATAAGTACTTAAATGTGGAATGAGAACAGTTGCTGTGGGACAACAGTCTTATACCCTGTAAAGATTTGTCACTTGTATTGTTTTAATAAAATGCTGATTGGCCAGTAGCCAGGCAGGTAGTATAGACAGGACAGCCAGAAAAGTAAAATGCTAGGAAGAGGAAAAACTCAGTCTGTATTTGTCAGGCAGACCAAGAGAAAGCAAAATGAGAATGACTCATTGATAAAAGGTACCAAGCCACGTGGTTATCACAGACAAAAAATTATGAGTTAATGTGAGATATAAGAGTTAATAAGAATCCTGTGCTAATAAGCCAACTAGTTTATAATTAACATAGGCCTCTGTGTGTTTCTTTGGGACTGAATTGCTGTGGGGCCAGGCAGGACAGAAACCTCTGTCAACAAACAGTGATGACATAAACATTTTAAATTTCAAATACAGTGTTTCAAATACAGGGTGGAGTGAGTATGCCCTTTCTGTTTTCTCAACAGCATTATTCATTACAGTTATGCTTAGTATTTTTTATGCTTGTGTATTTTATTTATTAATTACCCATATTTATTAAAGTACAGAGTATACAAGAAGCTACATATGGAATGTGGTAAGGTTGGGTGCACACATTCAATTGTGTCACCATCACTATAATCCAGGTAATAACCACACCCATCATATCTAAGTATTCTTGTGTCCCAATTATCTATTTCTGCTGGTGTTGTTTTGCTGCTTTCGATGTCCTGATCTCAAACAGAAAAGGAATTGTTTCTGGACAGCACAGCATTAGAGGATACTGAGAGCTGTGGGGAAACTTCTAGGTTTCTTGGGGATGTTTTCATTCTCCTTCAGTTTGAACTGACTTATGGCTTATCTTCATACTTATAACAGGGCTAGAATCTATCAGAAAATCTAGGACTTGACTGTCTTTGCTATAGTTCTGTTGCTGTGATAAACCAGGATGACCAAGGCAACTCTAATAAAAGAAAGCATTTAATTTGGCATTTGCTTACAGTTTTAGAAGTTAGTCTATGATTATTATGGTAGGAACAAGATAGCCATGGCACTGGAGCAGTACCTGAGAGGCTTATATTGACATTGCCAGGCATCAGAAAGAGAGAGAAAGGTCCTTGACCTGGCAAGGGCTATAAAATCCTCAAACTTTACCACAGCAACTTACCTCCTCTACCAAGACACACCTCTTAATCCTTCCCAAACATTTCCACTAACTCTGGACTAAACACTCAAACATATAAGCCTATGGAGTCATCCTCATTCCTTGGCATTCTATTATATTGCAACTCTACTCAGAATTACATGTCAAGTTTCATGCTAGATGATATTTGTTATGGGTTAAAGTCATATTAAAAGTTAGTATTTCCAAAAGCTAGTGTTACTTATTGTTAGGCTGGGAGCCTAGGCCCCAGTCCCTACCATCTATCTCAGCCACCTGGTCTGGACTTCAAATCCCAGCAGGCCAGTCCTGACCCCTCCCTGGGGGTGGGGTCAGGACCGCTCCTCGGGGTACTTAAATGATCCCCCAAAAGAAGAACACATGGTCCCTCTTTTTTCCTCCCGGGGGTCACGTTCCTGCGGCTTCCCGGTTTCCCCCTCGGGGTCACCCGAGAGCGCAGATCTATCATTAAACCTGGATATCTTTTAATTCGGTTTGTTTTGATTTGGCTTGATTGGGAATTTTTGTGTCGTCAGAGAGCTCTGTTAGGAAATATTCCTAACATTTGGAGGTTCCCACCGAGCTAGGGCAGGTCCTTTCCACGTGGCAGGCCTCGTGCTGAAAGGCCCCTAGTCTGCAGTTCCGAGCTCTCTACACCATGCTTAAAACTGGCTTCTGGGCTGCAGCGGCTGCGTCTTGGTGAGTCCCTTTTCTTGTCTATGCTATAGGGTTTGGGGGGACCCATTCGTACTTATTTTTGTTGTTTTCGGATTTCCATTGAAGTCGTGAGCTCACGGTGGGAATTCGAGTCAGGTTGTGGTCAATCCTGCGGGATCGGGGTTGGCTGAGGCGGAGATCTGTTTGTACCGGGACGCCGGACACTCAATCTCCGCGACCCCTTTTGGACCTAAGAGCCACTTTGGAGGACGCTCTGAAATGGACTTAGGTGACGTGGTTGGGCATAGACTCTAATTGGCACTCCCAGTTCGAAGCCAGGTCTGTTTTTGGCCCTGTAAGCCTCTTTAAAAAAATCTTTTAAATTGAGCCTGTCTGATACAGATGAACAAAACTTACATATATATGGGTTTTTTGTCCATGGTTTTTTGGTCTCTGTGCTCTCGCCCCTTCCCACGCTGCCAGAGGCACTGGCCCCTCCCCCACTTCCTCAAGCCCACACTCCAAACCCCTCCTGTGGAGCAACATTCTTTCCCCTCCTTTTCCCAATTTGGAGGTTCACAGTCAACTTCCACCTTCCCCTCCCCCTCCTACCTCACTGCTCCACTCCTGGACCCCCTCTGAGCACTGGGCTAGTCCCTCCCCTGCTCTGTTTTCTCTTTCAAATCCATCTCAGGTAAAAAAAAAAAAAAGTGGCTAGCTTCCTTTTCTACTAATCATTCTGCTTCATCAGTCAGTACCAGATTTTAGAAAAAAAAAAAAAAAAGTTGAGGATGGTCCCCAAACTCCTATACGGGAATTGGTGAAAATGGCCTTTAAAGTTTTAATGCCCAAAAAAATCAGCTGAGTCTTCCCGACAGACAAAGCTACAATCTACAGGCCCAGGCCTTACCAGCTGCCCTAAGGTCACAGGAAGGGGGGCAAGAGAAGTCAATCACAGGGCTTTATCAAGTGTGGCCTAAATGGTCACGTGGCACGATATTGCACTACACCTGCTCCGAAGCTGTGCCTTATCTGCCAGCAACCTGGACACTGGAAATCACAGTTCCCCCGTGCAGGCTTGTCCTCTATGCCAAGCCACGGAGGTCCAGCCTCATCACGATCGGCAAGTAAAACTGTGCCAGCCTTCAAACGTCTCAGCCTTGCAGAGGATTGACGCCGCCCAAACGTGGTATATCCCGTAACCCTCTCCTAGCCTAGGGTCATGCTACAAGTGGTGGGTAAGTCCATTAGTTTTATTCTCACTCGGGCCTTAAGTTTCCCTCCCCAATTTCAGCTATGGGGGTGGATGGGACCTGTTCATCCCCACTTAAAAAATTTGCCACTGCCCTATATATTCTTGTAGGACAATTTTTTCTCTCATTCTTTCTTATCGATACCGGCTTGCCCAGCACATTTACTGGGTGGAGATATCCTTAGCCGCTTCCCCAAAGCTTTGTTCCACTTCTTGGAGCCCCTTTTAACTCCTCCCATCTCCAAGGTTCTATTTTACAGGTTCACTCCTCCTGCCAGACGTGTGCCCAGGCCAGCCCACAAGGAGCTCTCCACATACACCAGCTTCGTGGACACAACTGGACAAAGATTGGCAGCCACCTGCCTTCTCATCTCTTCCAAGGAACAGCTGCCTGCCTTCTCCGGGATGACAGTTCATGGGATGCCTTTCCAGCCACACCTCGCTAACCGCGGACACCTGGCTCTCCCCTTCCCCACGCCGCCCCGTACCCGCAGGAAGCAGCCAGATTTGAGTCTATGCCCTTTTTTCCAAGAGAGCCTAAGTGTTTGTCATAAACACCATTCCAATTTTCTGTCACCCCTATAGACAAAGAGTCTGGAATGTTAGGCTGGGAGCCTAGGCCCCAGTCCCTACCATCTATCTCAGCCACCTGGTCTGGACTTCAAATCCCAGCAGGCCAGTCCTGACCCCTCCCTGGGGGTGGGGTCAGGACCGCTCCTCGGGGTACTTAAATGATCCCCCAAAAGAAGAACACATGGTCCCTCTTTTTTCCTCCCGGGAGTCGCGTTCCTGCGGCTTCCCGGTTTCCCCCTCGGGGCTACCCGAGAGCGCAGATCTATCATTAAACCTGGATATCTTTTAATTCGGTTTGTTTTGATTTGGCTTGATTGGGAATTTTTGCGTCTCAGAGAGCTCTATTAGGAAATATTCCTAACACTTATGTTTACTTTTTATTTTTCTTAATTCAAGAGCTTGGCTTTTTTTCATGTGTCAATTGGTATTGAAGACCTGACAGTCAGTTCTTCTATTCGGCTTGACCACTTGTGTTTTTCTGTAGTGGCGTCCCACCTGGTAAAAAAAGAAATTTCTTTGATGATGAGTGAGAAATATGCCTATCTAAAGATACAAAGATAAACACTTAGAATGCATGTAGAGATTACACTTGTTTATAAAAGTAGCATTAGTAGGTTCTCCTCTAGGATCTATGACCTCACCAACCACCTGTTCCATATGATGTATATATGTATGATGCATGACATCATCAGTAAAGTACCTGTTGAGCAATAAGACAAGCACCTGTAACTCAACACCTGGCAGGCAGAGCTTGATGGGTCATTAAAACTCATTGTCTTACCAGAATAACCAACTTGATAAGATACAAGTTCATTGAGACAATCTGTCACAACAAGAGAAGGTGTAGAACAAGGGAGAGATTTGTGTGGGAGAAACTGGAGGAAGAAAAGGGAAGGGAAAATGATTATGTTCTAATTTTGAGTGGATAAAATAAAAAGATAATGTTGAAACAAGAAATGAACGTGTCTAAAATCTATCTCTGATTTCCACATACACTTACATATCATATATACTTCCATACATACATACAAACACACACCCAACACATATAGAATAGCATTAACCAAGTACTTAATGAAACATAAGCCAGTGGTCAAGAAGTATTGTTTTTACTACAAAACTCATAAAATAGTAATAGTGTGTAGATCTTAAGAAAATAGGTAGAAAGCAGAGATGATAAGTGTACATGCAAGTGCTTGTTACTATATTATACTGTTAACACTTTCTGCAGTATGCTCTAAATCTAGGTTCCAAATACTACACATAGTGAATTTTTAATTGTCATCAGATAGCCAAAAATTAGTAGTATATACAATTCAGGAGTACATAGCTACATATGTACAATGATCAAGACTGTATGCAATATATATATGTATATATATATATATACACATATATATATATCCATGCATATGTGTGTACAGATAATAGAAGGCTCAGAAACAGTCACACAAAAATGAGTCTTACTGATTTTTTTGAAAATAAATTCTATTCGCATACAATACATCCAGACCACAGTTTCCCTTCCCTCCACTTCTCCCAGCATCCCCCACCTTCCCTAGTTCCCAAATTCCCTCTTCCTCTGTTTCCCTTCAGAAAGGAGCAGGACTCCAAGAGACAGTAGCCAACCATAACAAAACAAGATATAATAATACAAAGCAGAAGCCATCTTATCAAGGCTGACATGGAAACCCAATAGGAGGAAAAAAGTCCTAAGAGCAAGTAAAAGAGTCAGAGACACACCTGCTATTACTGTTAGGAGGCCCAAAAGAACAGCAAGCTAACAGACATAACATACATGCAGAGGCATGCCTAGGCCTCACTGATTTTTTTTATGAAGTTCTGAGTGTAATTCAATGCAGGAATAATGATCTTTTTCATCACATAGTGCCAGAACATGTAAGTATCTATATGCCACAAAAATAAAAGAAAAAGAAAACTTCACGACTCATACCTTAGGCAAAAATGACTCAAAATGTATCACGGGTCTAAATGTAAAGTAGAAGATTATACAACTATGAGAAAAGCTCAGAAGAAAGTCATTGGGAACTGTGATTACTGAGGACCTTGCAGGCTTTATTTTAAATGCTAGTCTTCCACCTGCAAATCTTTTCATTTTTCATCAAAATGAAAAAGTTGCCCTCATCAAAAGACTTCATTGAAAAAATAAAAATATGAAAGTGAAAAAAACTATTCCCCAAACATATGTTTGACAAAAATCTTTGTCTAAAATACGTATCAAAGTCTTAAAACTCAATAAGCAATCAATGCAACATAAAATGACAAAAAAAACTATGAACAGACATTTCACAGAGGAGGAAATACAGATGTCATTTAACTCACAAAAAGATACTCAACATAGGAGCCAGGGCATTCTGCTTAGTGTCTGGTCTCCTGCCTAATGTATACAGGCCCTGAGTTTGACCCCAGCCCTGCGAAGCAATTCAAAGAATTTAAAATATATACCATGCCATCATCCATAATGAATTAAAATTATGAGCTATTGCTACACACTTGCTGCAATAGCTACCAGAAAGAATGGAAACATCATGGGCAGATGAGGAGAAACTCAATCATTCAGACAACACTGTTGAGAATGTAATAGCTACAACCTGAGTGGGAAACAGAACCATTCTGAACACAAAACTGCCATATTACATGCAGTCATAGTCATAGAAAGGAAAATTTATTCTCAACCAAAAACCTGCATTTGAATATTTGTAGATACTTATTAGTAAATATACAAAAATTAGAAGTCTGGATTCTCAAAACATATCAAGTCATAAATTATAGGCCACCTGCCTGCATTCTCACCAAGTTCTCGTACTATGTCAGGTGCAGCTGAGTTCACAAAGTGTTTCTGTCCACAACAATGACTGGAAATGTCTAAAGCATCTTCAATGTTTTTACTATTTGTGTTATTGATGGAATAATGTTTAAGTGAGGATCTATGAATATTCTTGTATCATTATTGGAGGAGCTAGCCATGATAAGATAAATATGAACAGATCACTTAAATGAAGTTCTTTATTTCCAGCCATTACCACCTGCCAGAGTAGGTCTCAGCCATGGATAAGATTAAGGGGGGCTGAGTCTCAGTAGTTTATCCTGAAGCAATACCTAGTTGCAGGAAGGACTGTAAACGAAGATTACCTGAGCACCACCCAAGAACAGACCTAATGTTCCAACTGCTGTAGATAGGATCGCCTGCCAGCCCACTCTCACCAGGACACCCCTAGACAAATGTCAGCCAATCAGGGGTCCTGAACCTCAGAAACCCCTCACCCCCACCTTTACTACTATAAAAACACATCTCTAACAGAACTCAGGGCTCTCCGCTCATTCCAATACGATGGAAATGCGGAGAGACCAGGTTTGCAAACTTGCATAAAATAAAGGCTCTTTGCTTCTACATTACAGGATTCAGTCTCTTCTTTGGCTTTTGGAACACTTCGCGGATTTGGACATAACAGTTATAATGTCTCTCATTACAATTGCAAACACTCAAAAAAAAAAAAGCCTGAAGATGGATATCAGGGAAGAAAATGCCATGTTTTAGGTGGAGAGCACAGCTGGCAAACAGGCTAATAGCGGTACTTCCCAGCCATTGTTGAAACTTGGGTTAGCTGGAAGGACAGACTTGATACACTGAGCATACAGGAATGACCCTCGTCCTCCTTTTTTTCTTCTCCGACTTCCAGGCTTCTCAATCCATCTGTTTTTTCATTCCTATTGTCAGAACGGCTGATGGAGTGCCTCTTTAACACACTCAGTACATCAATGTGTTAATTGATAGATGCATTGCACCGTAATTGCACCTTCTCAGAGAACGTTCACACTGTTCAATTTTATTACAGTCTAATGAAGTACTCTCGAGAAGATAAAGTGGCAGCATATGAGACATCAAAGTACACACTCCCTGTATATTTCCATGTCTTTTTATGAAGAGATGTCAATCTGTCTATTAGGATTTCTCCAAAAAATATTTGTTGACATTTTCTAATCCCTCTCTATTCTCCTGGGGGAAAACTGATGACTTAATTGTGTTGTCATTCTTTCAGTTGTTCAAAATTCCTTTCAGTGTATGTTCTCAAGACTGTTCAAGAGAACTGGAAGATTCAGAAATTTCCAGTCACTCGGGAATGATTCAATTCACTGTGCAAAGCATTATTAAAAATCAAAAGTCTGTAATGGGCTGTAAGTTTTCTCTGATAATCCTTTTTTTTATTTCTTCATAAAAATGTACTTGCATAATAAATATTCCTATTGCATTAAGGAAAGAGTATATGAAAATTGACAGTGATATTTGGGAGGAAAAGCTATCCTGTGGTTTTGTTAATATGAGTTCAAAAATAGCTTTGGTTATGAAAACTAATGCTCAACTGATTCTAAAGAAAGTATGAGTCAGGCACTGTAAGGCTTAAATGGAGGTAAGAGTACCTCAGAATGGAAGTGATGGTGGTGAGAAATGTCTTATAATTATGTAGGATGAAGATTTTGGTGCAATATTATCTAACATTATACTACATTAAGTAATTTGCTAGAGTATGGTTATCTAATTTAATAGTAGGGGGAAATTTTAAAGTGCTAAGAGCCTAGGTTTGGTGTAAAAAGTGCTCAGGTCTGAATATTTCTGCTGCATTAGCTTTGGTTCAGTTATTTAACTTTTAAAACCATTTTTCCCACTCTGGAAAATATTGTAAGGCTAGTGCACAGCTCCTCATGGCTCCTGATTTAATCCTAATTCATGTGTCCAATTTTTCATTTAAAATTTTAATTTTCTAGAGTGCTCATTATGATTTATAAGATGTGCTTTTGCCTGCATGGAACATGTTTTTGTACAAGAGGAGGACTGAGGGTTCAGCACCTTCTTTAATCCTCCTGGTGACTTGCTTTTTCAGGTTTTTGGTTTTATTTTGTCATGTTTGCTTGTCAAAAATCATTTACAATAAGGTGTTTATTTTTATTCATCACATGGTTTCATTGTATAATATGCATTGGTTTCAAATTAATAAACAAATTTATCAACATCCATGCAGGAGTTATGTTCCCGAACTTATTCATTGTTGCCTGAAAGTTTGTGTTGAGTGTCTCTATCTTTTCTGGGCTCATCCACCACTAGCCACTGTTTTAACGGCAGTTTTACTCACTGTTCTATGAAGCCAACTATTTCAGATTATACTTGAATGTACAGCCTACTGTGAATGTTTTTCTGCATCTTACTGATTTATCCTAGCATGATGTTCTCTGGTTTCATCAGTGTTATTTCAAAGTGCCTCAATTTCCTTCCTTTTCATATATGAGTGGTATTTGTTTATCAGTAGATATGTGGGTCATTTCTATATAATAGCTATCATAAATTATGTTGTCAAATATGTAATCATGCAGATATTTCTTAAAGAGAGTCCAACTTCATGTTCTATAGATACACAGAAATGGAATTGCTAGATCACATGGGCAGCCTACTTTTTTTTTTTAAAGAACTTTAGTGATCTTTCTGTATACTGTACATGCCCACTAGAGGAGAAGACTTCCATTTCCCCTGTAGCCTCACAACTTGCTACTTATGTCTTTCTGATAGTGGGCATCCGAACAAGGATCAAGTGAGACCTCACTGAGGTTCCTATTTACATGTCTCAGATAATCAATAATATTGAGTTTCTTTTCATTTACCTGTAGGCCACTTGTATAGATTTCTTGGAAGTATGTCAACTAATTTCATTTTTAAAAAATTACTCCATACATTGTTTTCTTTTTTTCTTTTCTTTTTTCTTTTTCTTTTTTTTTTTTTCGAGACAGGGGTTCTCTGTGGCTTTGAAGCCTGTCCTGGAACTAGCTCTTGTAGACCAGGTTGGTCTCGAACTCACAGAGATCCACCTGTCTCTGCCTCCCGAGTGCTGGGATTAAAAGCCTGCGCCACCATATTTTTATTATTATTATTTTCCTTTAAAAATGTAACCACCACATTATTCCTTTCTCTATCTCCTCTTTGCTACCCCTCACATGTCCACTCCCACTCCAAATACCATGATCTCCCTTATTTAGCCACTATTGTTTTATACACACATGCATTTGCACACACATACATGTAACAGACAAATTACATAATCTGCTGAATCCATTCATTGTTGCTGCATGTTTCTAAAACTAACCACATGATATAGGATAACCAATCAGGGGTTCCTCTCTCAGAGGTTGCTAATTCCCAGTATCTCACCCAGAGCTGGATAAGTTACAGTGCCAACTGTTGTGGAAATTGTTCATGTCCTGCCTAGGAAGCCATGAAGTTGAGCTTTCATATGTACTGTCAGATAACATGGTCTCACAGCAAACTTCCTGGCTCTTTCAATCTTTCCTCTCCCTCTTCCATGGTGTTCTCTCAGCACTAGGTGAAGGAGTTGTGTTGTAGATGTAGCAACAGGAGCTAAGCTTTCCATTGGTGCGGACAATTGTCAATATTCTGTCAATTATGCTTTAAATAAATGCTGATTGGCCAATAGCCAGGCAGGAAGTATAGGTGGGACAACTAGACAGGAAGTGAAGGTGGGTCAATGAGAAAAGGAGAATTCTGGGAAAAAGGAATCCCATTCCTCCCCAGTCCTGTCCCAACCACAGAAGAAAGAAGATGTGATATGGATAGTACTGTCCCCATTTCCAGGGTGACAAGTGAGATATGCCATCTCACTACGGAGTTCTCCACAAGGGCAGCTTTTAAAATCATACAGATAGATTTTGTTCACCCTAACTGGCAGGTCATAAATAAACGTTGACTTTAGTACAGGAAAAGCAATTGACATTAAATTAATACAGTGCACTAAGTGTGCTTTCATATGGCCACAGGTGTCTTCACTGCATGTCCTTGATTACATTGATATAATGACTGGAGTTATTCCTTCTAGTATCTTATGATTAAAACCTACAAAATAATGAAAGTGTCAATAAAGAAAAACAAGTAATGCAATGGCCCAAGGTAGAGATATGGTAGAAACAATGAAGCCAAAGCCATAGAGCAAAGACATGGAAATAATGATTTAGCTCAGGGGTCTGGCATCTAACTGACTTGATTTTAAATACTGTTTCTAGAAAAAAAATTCACTTCATAGTATTTTTTTTTTTTTGGTTTTTCGAGACAGGGTTTCTCTGTGGTTTTGGAGCCTGTCTGGAACTAACTCTTGTAGACCAGGTTGGTCTCGAACTCACAGAGATCCGCCTGCCTCTGCCTCCCAAGTGCTGGGATTAAAGGCGTGTGCCACCACCGGCCACTTCATAGTATTTTAAAACCATCCAATAAATATGAATTCCTTTGATATTTAGAAGTTAAAATTACAAAAGACCTCAAAAATGTGGAAAATAGCAATGTCAAGCTATCTACTATCCGATGAGCCCACCATTCATAAAATGTATTTTAAATCTCCCCCCAATAAATATTCTATATAGGAATTGAAACCCCCAACTCATTATGATCAACTGTTTTGCTAGAGGTAAACACTATTTTGAATTTTCAATATACTATTTCCATCTATCCATATTTTACCACTTTTCTCACATTTGTAAATATGTATAAATATCACAAGATATCATCTGGTTAACTAGTAGAGTTTTTAATCTATATACTGTGAACAATAATGTATAGATATTTCTATGTGCCTCTGTCCTTGCCATCATTTATTGTTAGACATTTGAATTCTTAGGTGTTCTCTTAGAAAATGAAATGCTTTAACATTTCCTTGATTTCCCTAAGACTGAACATTTTCCATATAATTATTATCTTTTCAGAGTTTAATATATTTTGAATGGTGAATACAAACACATTTATTTTCCTACTTGTATACTATTTGTTTTATTTCTTTGTGTTGATTCTTTAGATGAATTTTATTCTAATGTCTGTCAGGAGGGGGCTCTCTACATTTTCAAGATAGATTTATTTGAGCCAATATTTTAATATTCATTTTTCTTCTTATTAAGAATGTACCCCTTTGAAACCCTATCAATGAACTTGAACATCTTGTTTAAGAGATATCTTCTTTCCCATAGTCATAAAGCTGTTTCAATATTTCCTAAAAATGTTTATATATGAAATTAGAATGTACTTTTTCTCCTTCTTGTCCCTGTTCAGTTTCACTGTAAAGACTATAGCATTATTACATATCAAGTGTTTTCCTATTTTTGTAAATAGGAAAACAAACATACAAAAGTGATATTAGACCTCTGTTCCTACTTTTTTCTTATATCTCAGATTATTATATTGGATCGATTGTCTTTCATCTAAGTCTTTATATAAACTGATTGAATAAATAGAGTTTTTTCCCTTAAGCATTTTCAAATATATGTTCTCAAACATAAACAAAACTAGAGAAACTTTATGAAACATTCCTACATCCATATCTACTCTACTATTCTATTAACATTTTACTCTGTCTGATTATCCACATATATGCTCATTTGTTCACTGTCTAATATCCAGTAAGATGTTATTAAATCTAAATTCTTATGAATAAATGTTAAAAATCATTTTTTCATTTTTTTAATTATTTTCACCTTAGTTTTAATTTTCCAGAAAAGTTGTGATGATGATCTTTGCCATACTAGAGAGCTACCATGTTCTTGTCTTATATCTTCAATTTTCCAGAAATGGATTGACCATAGTCTAGTTCACAAACCAAGTTGCATCAAATAACAACAAACCAAGTTTAGACCTGCCTTCTAACTGAAGTGAAATAAACTAACATTGACTAAGACAGAAGTTGGCACAAGGAGTGGGGAAGTGCTATGACAGGTCTATCTATGCTTCTTGTTGGCAGAATATAGACTGTGGGACTTTGGATTAGGAAAACAGTTGAATGCTGCAAGTGGGGCTTAATGGACCATACTAGTAGGAACATAAAAGACAGTGGTGCTGAGAGAAATGTAGATTATGACAGCCTGGCTCAAGAGCTTTTAGAGTGGTGTACAGACTGTTCTTGTGCTAATTTGGCAAGGAATGTGGCTGCTTTCTGCCCTTGTCAAAAAAAAAAAAAAAAAAACCTGCCTGAAGCTAAATTGACATGTTTTAGATTCATGTCATTAGCAGGGGAAATGTCAACACAGCCTAGTATTGACTTAATAGTATAGTTCTTAGTGGACACTCTTATGTGGATCCATAATGAAAAGGAGCAAGCTGAACAAGGAAAAATACACAATGTACAATTTGAGGAGAAAAGTCACCAGAAAGTTAAAGAAAGTCTAGTGTTCAAGGAGATTAATAGTTTAAAGAAAAGGCTGGTGCTAAAAATAATAATAATAATAATAATAATAATAATAATAATAATAATGGGAGGAGTGACCTCAGGGAAAGACCCTATTCAGCTAAGTTTCCAACTTGTGAAAAGAAATTAAAGAAAATTTTAAACAGTGAAAGAAACTATCAACAACAGAAAGCCGGTACAAATATAATTGAAGGAGGGGCCCAGTTTCAGCTTCACAAAGCAGAAAAACTTGGCAGCTTTGACCATAAGCTTCTGACTTCAGAATCAAGGGTACAAGAAATGAGTTATGATCTCACCTTCTTAGATTAAAGAAAGCTACTGAGGCAATATTGTGTCAGGGGTGTCACTGTACAGAAAATCAGAGATCCATTTCATGAACCTGTGACAGAGAAGCCTAGGAGACCCCAAGGTGTTGGAGATATCAGAATCATGAATACAGCTGTCAAAAAAAGTTGCAGACAGGGTATGGAATCAGCCCAAGAGAGAGAAGTTTGTTGCAGTCAACAAAGTTGAAAGGGGTTGAAGATCCAAAGAGGGCTTTTACATCAGATGTATAGATGCAGAGATTGAAGTTTGCCTGGGCAGTTTTCAGTCTTTGGTCTAGTATTTCCTCATTATGATCCCTTTCCTCCCTTATGGAATAGTAATATAAAGTCTGTGACATTGTATGTTGGATGTATGTGATCTGTTGTTTCATTTTGATTTTACAAGGTGTTAAAATTAAGAAATTGTCATGAGTATCAGATGAGACTTTAAACTTTGGGCTTCTAAACAGTGTTGAAACTGGCATACACTAGTGAAACCTTTGAAGACAGACCAAATGCAGACTTACATTTTGTTATGTCAATAAGTCTATGGGGACCAGAAATGAAAAGGGGTGGTTTGAATAAGAATGGTCCCTATAGGCTCATATTTTTGAATACTTAGGAAGTGGCACTATTTAAAAGGATTAGAATGTGTGGCTTTGTTAGAGTAGGTATGGCCTAGATGGGATAGGTGTGGCCTTGTTGGAGGAAAGTGTCACTGGGGGTGGACTTTGAGGTTTCAAAAGCCCATACCAGTCCCAGTGTCTCTCTTTTTTCTGATGCCTATGTGTCTGAAAGTAGAACTCTCAGCTACTTCTACATCACCATGTCTGCTACATGTCACCATGCCCTCCCCCATGGTGACAATGGACTAAAACTCTGAAACTCTAAGAAAGCCCTAATTAAATGTTTCCTTTATAAGAATTGTTATGATAATGCTGCCTCTTCACAACAATATAACAGTGTCTGAGACACTACCAGTTAATGGAAGAAAGATATTTCAAAGTATGCTTACATGTTTAGAGATTAAAAGCATTAATAGTAAACTTTAATCTGCATGTGTTTACTTATGATTAGTTCTTGGTTCATGTTTTCTCAGTTACTTGCTACTAATTTTATCTGTCTTCATAACATTTGAGTATTTGAGTATATGCAGTATGTACTTTTCTTTTATATTATGTTAATCCAACCTTCATTTTATGTCCTTTTATACTATGCTACAGTATTATTCCCATGGGTACTATGCTGGTCCTATCAGCATGTGGCTGATGTTATCCCCACGAGAACAATGCTTTCCTACCAACCTCTCCCACTTGTGGAATTCCACATAGGTTTCAATAAGATCACAATATGTCTTCCCTAACTTGTTTCATTATGTGTAAAAACTGCCGCCCGTCTGTTCTTGCTGTGAATTGCGGAATGTCACTGATTTTCATTACTTGGATTTGTTCCTTCCCACAATTCTCCTTATGGTCCTGACTCCCAAGAGTGTTGCTTCAGCAACTGGCCACTCAGGCTGATGGCTTTGAGCTTCTGTATTGTATGTCTGCATTGCAGAAGACTACTTTCCTTCTCTAACTAGATGTGTTTTTCTATAGTTTATTTCCCCTGTTAGTCAGAACCAGTAATGTGAAGAGTTGTGCCCTGAGAACACTGTATACCATTTGATTTTCCTGGACACAAAAATTCACCTATACCAGAAAGGGCACCAACAACAGATCAAAAAATATATGATTCTACTCAAGGTTAACTTCATGAAAAACAGTAAGTTTAACTGTAGCTATGAACACGGGAGTAGGTGAAGGGTTATTTACAGGAATTTTGGCAAAATGTGAGCTGCGGTTACACTGAAAAAACCTTTCTACCCACAACTTTAAGCTCTTCTTTGGTCAATATACATTGTGCCTTCTCCTTAGTAACCATTCATGGCCTCTAAATCTCTGGAGAGGGATAGAAGCCTTGAAAGACTCCCTCAACTCCTTAGTAGAAAGTCAAGAAGTTCAGTCCAGTCTTCTGTAGGTCCTCATGGTGTAAGCAGAGATATTAATAGTTCAAAAGATTAATGTTCATGTCATGCCCATTGGGAACAGCACTCCCCAAAGCTGTACTTATGCTTTCTTCATTTTATTACTTGCAATATGTAAAACAAATATGTTTTGGGGAGATTTATGCGTATTTAATTACACAGATTGTATATTTTACTTCAAAGTAACATTTTAACCTTCCTTCTTCATATACACTTGAAGTTTATCTCAATGATACGTTTAAAGTGAAAAAAATTAATTTAGTTCAGATTCAACATTAGCAAGGTTAATAACAAACAGGTTCTCAGCATTTCCTCTTGCCCTCTATGTTAAGATTAAATTAAGATTGCTACAATACATTAAATTTGCATAATTTCAGCTACTATTTGCATAGTCTATGGAAAATATGCTAAGATATCTGAATGTAATTTATAATTTGGCTTTTAATACACTTATACTTTTTCTATTGACTCTATAAATTCTTAGATGATCTTTGCAGTTTATTTTGTTATTTTCCTTCTTCGTTCACTGGGTGGCATTTATAAAAGTTATATTCACTGCTTTTGCATATTTATTGGTGACTTTTTCTAATGTTTAAATAGCTTAGAGGAAAGCACACACACAGTTTTTCAACAGTCTATGGAAACAGAATTTTTATTACATTTTATTGCCAAATGGGATTTCCAATAGGCTGTTGTTTACAGACATTGGTAACTGTTCACTCAAGCTTTCTTTTGTGGCTCTGTGATGAAGCCATAGGTCACAGGACCCATTCATTCAGCTTCTCATGCTCTTTTGACCCAAACTGCTTTAACCTGTCCTTGTTCTTCTCTGATGAGCAGTTGTTTTTTCCCTAATCACTCTATACATACACATAAGTTTTTACCTTATTTTCAGTCTCTTAGCTTACAGTGGTGAATGCAGGATCTTTTCTTCCAACTGTTATTCAGGCAGAGAAGGAAATCGACAAGAAATAGAGGCTTCAATGTTTATTGAAATCCTGTGTGCTAGGAGATTTTGATTTCTGTACCATGTTTGTTCACAACAAAGCACAAACTTGCTTCTCAATGAGAGCTTTCTTTCCTCTGTCCCTTCAGCTCAGATAAGAATGTGTAGAAGTGACCTTCTTGACAGAGTGGTATATTTGTTTGTAATGGGTTTGTTCTGTGCATAGTAGGGTACTTAGCAACATACCTGTCCTCTACCTTCTCAATGCCAGGAGTAACTCCCTCTAATTCTGACAACAAAAATAGACCTGAGCCTCCAGTTGTCTCCTCAAGGACCAAAATAACTTCCAGATTGGAATAACTGATATGTGCCATATTTAATTGAATATACAATGCATCTAATTACATTTATACCTTCAACTGATCCAATATACAGGAAATACAGAAAGATGGTGATCATATAATAAAATGTTTTAATTGAATAGTGTATTTTCAAATATTAATCAGACTTGTAAATGTAAATAATTCTAACACGGAAATAATGTTAACAGGACCTGAATATATAATCATAGCCACCTGGGCAAGGCAGCTTCCTGTTAGGCATTTTTATTTTACAGCTGAAATGCACTATTATCTTATTCAGCAATTCTGAAATGATTATTAGGTTCTAGAGACTGCACAAAGCAACAGACACACACACAAAAAATACAGTACTATCTTCAGGCAAAATGCACAACAAATAGTTTTTCTAAACATACAAACTTCATAAAATTTAAGAATATAATCACAGCAGGAAAAACAGGTAACATTATTTTGCTAAACTACTGCCCACTTTTGAATATTTCCCCACAAAAGTGAAATTTATATGATTTTGAGGTCATCCTTGTCACACAATGTATTCTAAGCATCCATGACAACATACAGTGGATTTCTGGTTTTGGTATTGCAATGTACCAAAAGACAAAGAATAACCATCCCCTCTGACTTTTTGTTATTCAAACACAATTATTTTAAATAATCTGGTTAGATATTTTAGACCACAGTCTTTTTAACTATATTCAATTATTTTTGATGTTTTTGAAGGTATTGTTCTTTAATTGATATTATTATCTTTAATATTGCTATTTTTCATTCAATGTGTTTTAATGATAATCTTTCCCCTAATTCCTCTCAGAGCCTCCCCCTTCCACCCTACCAACCTAACTGCATATGCCCCCTCTCAAAATAACAACAAACAATGAAATCCCAAGTCTCCCAAAACAGTAGAATTAAAAACACTAAAACAAAGCAAAAAATGTGTGTGTGCATGTGTACAAAAAAACATGGAGTCTATTTTGTGTTGGCCAACTACTTCCAAGCATGGGGCTGCACTAGAGTGTGATTAATATAATCATATACTCATTAGAGAAAACTGATTTTCCCTTTCCAAAAGACATTACTTGCAAATAGCTTCTTGACTAAGACTGAGGTTTTGTATCTAGTTCCTCTCTTTTTTGCTGGGATTTTGTCTGGTTTGGACTTGTGTAGGTCTTATATGTGCTGTCCTAGTCACTGTGAATTTCTCTGTGTACCAGTCCTGGTGTGTCTAGAAGATAGAGTTTCTTTGCAGTCATCTACCTCCTCTGACTCATAAAATCTTTCCACTTCCTCTTCTGTTCTGTAAAGATCCCTGAGCCCCCAGGAGAGGTTCATATTCCATGTAGGGTCAATTGCTTTGAAGTCTCTCACTCTGCATGTCCAGTTGAAGGTTTCTGTGATAATTACAATCTACTGCAAGAAGATTATCTATTGAATAGAAACCAAGTGCTGAAGATTTAAAAGTCTATTACTCTGATTCTTTAAGAAAGTGGATACTTTTCTCATTTGGGCAATCTGGTGGTTGGGTAATCAGTGTCTTATGACTTCTGCTGGTATCAGTATATTTTCTAAGTACAAGGACTGACTTAGTGAAAGCAACGAAGACCTGGCTATGTAAATCTGAAAACAGATGATCACACATACCTGCTTGCAAGAACTCTGGGAATGAGAAAGCAATGCCTTTGGGCCAAATCCACAATTGGAGACTGCTGGTTTGACTTCTATGTGCCCTAACAAACACACTTAACTTCATTTGTTTCCTTATCAGAGCTCTCAAATGTTAGGGCTGTTGTGCTTAGTGTACTGCTAAGCTCTCTGTCCTTTTTCATTTCTCTGGTTTCCCATTCCTTTGTCTGCATTCCACCGCCTTAGTTAATATGAAAACCAATCAGAAGAACCATTTTATTCTACATGTTTCATTCAAAAGTATTTATTCTTGTCTTTTCCCCTCCCTTATATTTTTTATTTCAGCCTATTTTAAAACAAACAATTGCTTTTTTAAAAAAAAAAATTCTTCATTTTCTTTTAATATTTTCCTTTAGCCTAACCTGTAGGTGTCCTTTCTGGTGGTCAATATCCCTCTAATTTGGTGGCTATAGAAAAAGTTGTTTTGCCTTTGTCAGTAGCGTCTGTTTATATCTGGAGACATTTTTATTGTTATATCTGGAGGGAAAGAAGCCCCAAGTAGGGAAAGAGACCAGGAATGCTACTGGACATCCTACAGTGCAAAAGACAGCCCACAAGAACCTTACTCACCTCAAAAGTGGAAGGTAAGGAGCCCTGCACCTCACCTCAGTGCAGGGAAATGCACATCCCATTGATGTATGTGTACACATGAGTACCTGTATGTTCACATGGGTGCACTGCGTAGTCATCAGTGTCCAGTTAGCTACTTCCCATCTTAGTGTTGTTAATCTGAGGGTTTTTTAAAAAAAATATTAATTTTACATACCAGTCACAGTTCCTTCTCCCATCCCTCCCCCTCCATTCCCATCAATACTTCCAAAATGTAAGGTCTCCTATGCAAAGTCTACAAAGCCTGGTACATTCAGTTGAGACAGTACCAAGCCTCTCCTCTCTGCATCAGGGCTGAGCAAGGCATCCCGCCTTCAGAAATGTGCAAAAAAAAAAAAAAAAGGAAAAAAAGCCAGTTCATGCACTAGGGATAAATCCTGATCCCAACTGAAATTTTAATAGCAACTTACTAACATTACAATTTTGATCTTAGCCTTTTGCCCTAGAAATAGACAACAATATGACTAAATTGTTAAGTCACCCAGAACCCCATAGTATTCTTTGTGGAGTACTTGTGGGGGAAGGTTCTTTCTCAAAGTCTTTGCTTCGACAATTATGTAATGGTTGACAGGTTTTATTGTTGTTGTTGTTGTTTTCTTTTGCTTATAGGTCATGAATAACTTTTTCTAGACAGCAATGCACTTCCTACTTTTTAAAAATTACTGATTTCTAAGCACCTAATTCTAAAACATAGAGAAGAATTTACCTTCATATTCATTTTAACAGTTAATTTGGGAGATGGATGTCTTTCCCTGCTAGAAATAGAACCTAAGGAAAGCCTTATAACACTGTAACGGCTTAATGATGTAGAACCACCTGACAACTCATTTTTGGGGAGGAATTTGCCAGTCCCAACAGGATGTCATTAGGTCTTAGACTCACTATCTAGCAGTGAACAGTTCTGCACTACTTCTCACTTTTTTTTTTTTTTTACTAAAATCACTGATTTTTAAGGAATTACAAGGCAGGGTATGGCTTACAGGTACATGCTGAAGGCACAAGGGCAAATCCAGCCTCTTTGGTCAGATCTAGTGGTTATGCTTATGTAAATAAATGGTTTATTTATTATGTCTCAACAATATTCACAAAAACAGACAGACTGACATACCCTTCTTTAAGTGTGATTATTATGCAGTTCCAAGGAGCTGGTTGGCTTTTCTTGGTCATTGTCCCTACTCACAGATCCTTTGTGTGTGCTGTAAGTACCATAAGTGTGCAGAGATAAATTCTATGGACCCATCCTCAGGGGCGGCAAGCCAGAGTGAGGCAGGCCCATATGAAAAGTCTTTGTTACAGAAATTTGAGTGGAAATAGCATGTGTGTCTTCTAGATTTGAACAGGAAAAAAATCTATGTAATTCCCCAGTCCTTTTCTCCCTTCCTACTGCCTTGTGTATACTATCAGTTCCTCCTTTAACCAATACCCTTGAGTGACTCTGACATGTCCCACTGTGAGCATAAAATATGTTACTTAAACAAGCCTATAATGCAATACTGGAATTCATGTTACTGTCACTACCACAGCATAACTTTGTTTATCTGACTAATATGTAATACAATACTTCCTTGCTGGTGCTGGGAGAAAAGAAATGTTGATTGTAACTCTATTTTTATGAAGCAGACCCTTTCACTGTAAAATTAATAATTGGAATTCATAATTAATGCATATAAATTCTACCATTAAGACTACCATTATTTTCTGATACTCTGGATGGATCAAAATGTATTTTAAGTCAGTTTGTATGTACATATATTATCCAAGTCATTTGTTTTCTTACCACTATAGTTTATAGAAATTACAAATGATTATATGCAGTCTGAACTGGCCAATTTTTTTTATTGTAGCCAGGCAAGGCTTCCAATGCTGGGACTGGGTTACATTCTAGTGGTCAAGGATGTCCCAGATTTGGAGCCTTTACCCCTACACTCTAGTCCCTTTGGCAATAGATGGTACACTGTAGGCTATGGAAAACAAAACCTGGTCACCAACACAGCCACAAAACCCTCAGCCTAAATCTGTCCTGCCTACAAGATGTGTTAGGGCAATGAGGACACAGAACATGTGGGAGTGGCCAACTAATGTTTGGTTTAACTTGAGGACTGTACTACAAAAGGGAGCCCATGCCCCTACACTGCCTGGATAGCCCAGAGACCTACGCTGGAACCAATCACAAATGGAAAAAAAGTCAATGAAATGGTACCTAATGATATTCTTCTGTACTCATAGAATGATTCCTTGTCAATCCATCATCAGAGAGGCTTCCTCCAGCCTCAGATGGGCACAGATGCAGACATCCACAACCAGAAATTATGCAGAGAGAGAGTCTAAATTGGAGGTCTCATCAGGTCCCCTCCTTCAGAGATCTGTGAACTCCAAGGAAGATGGGGAGGAAAGATTATAGGAGTCAGAGGGGATGGAGGACATCAGGAGAACATGGTTCATCAACGAAGCAGGGCTCACATAGACTGAAATGGCAAGCATAGGGCCTGCATGGGTCTGCATCAGTTCCTCTGTATCTATGGTAACGGTCGTTAGTTTGGTGTTCTTATGAGACTCTAATCAGTGCAAGCAGGTATCTCTGGACTATTTTGCCTGCCCTTGAAATTCTTTTCCTCTTATTGGGTTGTCTTGTCCATCCTCAATATGAGAGCTTTCGCCTTGTCTTATTGTATCTTGTTCTGTACCATTTGGCTTCCATCTCTCAGAGATCTGCCATTTTCTGAAGAGAAAATGAAGGGAGAGTGTGTCTGGGGACTGGGGAAGGTAGGAGGCACCTAGGCGGAGTGAGGGAGGGGAAATTGTGGTTGGGATATATTATATGAGAGAAGAACTTATTTTTAATTAAAAAAAGGAAAGTAATTAGGAATGATGACTGTTTACAAGACAGTGAGCTCATTGAATATTTAAATACAACCCAGATTTCATCAGATCATCCAGGACACATACATCCAAGCAATGCCAGTTATATAGCCTTGGATCTGGGAATGTAACATAATGTGATATGAATTGATATTGTGTAACTAATCTGGTTTTTCTACTTCATTCCCTGTCATGATGAAATACGGAATTACCCGTGATTTCTGTAGTTTCTGGCTAGACATCTTGCCTACATTTCAGAAGAGAAAGTTTTCTGTTTTAAACTTTACATTTTATTTGCATTAAAAAAAAACTCTTATATTTCCAAAACTTTGGCATTAACAGGGACCAGAACTCAGTCATTTGCACAGCCTGAGTAATCCCTCTTTCAAATCTCAGATGAGAAGGGATTTGTCTTCCTGCTGAGAGCAAGCTCCAGATCTTTAAAAGTACCAGCTTGTTATGCTGAACAAATCACTGAATCTTCTTTACCATCAATATTCTCAACAGGAAGTGCACTTGTATGTATTTAACTAAAGAGTTCTGTGCTACTTAGTTACTCAAAATTACTTAATTAAATAGATACAAAAATAGATGGTTAGATAGCAAGTGTGAGTTTAGATAAAAAAAATATTGATAAAAAGTTCTCTTCTAAATGGATAACTGATACAAAGATAAAAATATTATCAACAAATGGAGTATTTTCTTATTTAAATTTTATTTTTATTACAAATAGATTATTTTCTCATATAACTATAATCAAAATATAGTTTTCCCTCCCTGTATTCCTCCCAGGTCCTCCCCACCTCCTCTTCCATCCAGATCTACCCCTGATGTGGGATTCCCTTCTGTATTCTGTGAATACCATTGGTTAATAAAGAAACTGTCTTGACCTTGTGGTAGAGTAGAAGAAAGTGAAGCTATGTAGACAGATGCCGGAACATTACCCGGTAAGACAGAGCCTCGTGGCAATGCACAGATTAATGGAGATGAGTGAAGATAGGAGCTAGCCAGAAATATGCTTAAGCTATTGGCCAAACAGTATTACAAATAATATAGTTTCTGAGTGATTATGTTGAATCTGGCCAGACAGGAGCAAACAAGTGGCTCTCCTACTTCATACTCCCTTTCTGTGTCTTATTAGGAAAGAACAGGCTTCTAGGAGGTGACAACAAAACATAATAAAATAAAATATAACACAATAACATGAAAACCATCATACCAAGTTGGATGAGATAAGCCACCACAAAAATAAAAGAGCCCCAAGAGAAGGCACAACAATCAGAGATCCTCTTGTTTACACATTCAGGATCCCATGAAAGTACACAACTGAAAACAATAGTGCATATGCAGAGGAACTGGTACACATGTGGACCCTATGCATGCAGCTTCCAGCTCTGTGGGTTCAAATGGGCTTTGCTCAGTTGAACAAATAAAATATTTAAAAACATTGTGTGTATGTGTGTGTTTGTGTGTGTGTGCACATTTGTGGGGGGGTGAATATTGGTACTGGTACATATTTATGCAGGTGAATGTCCATGAAGTCAAGCTTAGGTGTTATTCCTTAGGCTGTTCTTTTGTTGCTGGTTCATTGATTGTTTTTAAGCAGGGACTCACTATGTAGCCCTGCCTGGTTTAGAACACATTATAAAGACCAAGAAAGCCCTAAATTCATAGAGAGCCACCCACTTCTGCCTTTGAGTACTAAGATTCAAAGTTTGTACCACCCAATGATGTGGGAGTGTCATATATCAATCTGTTGATTTCATTGGTTAAAATAAAGAAACTGCTTGGCTGGTCCTATAGGTTAGAACATAGGTGGGTGGAGTAAACAGAACTGGGTGGAAGAGGAAGTGAGGTCAGAATTCACGCAGCTCGGCTCAGAGATGCCAGCCTCCTCTCTCGCGGGCAGATAGGATAGCCCGGCACTCTGAGGCATGCTCGCGATGAAGCTCCAGCTCAGGATGAAAGGCTAGAATCTCCCCGGTAAGCGCACCTTGGGGTGCTTACTCACATTATTAGAAATGGGTTAGTCCAGGTGTGAGAGTTAGCTCGTAAGAGGCTAGAGCTAGTGGGCCAAGCAGTGTTTAAATGAATACAGTTTGTGTGTTTTTATTTCGGGCATAAGCTAGCCAGGCGATTGGGGTGTTGGGGATGCAAACCCGGCGCCCCCAATTTCAACAGATGGCTGCCCAACGTGTGGACAACTGAATCCACTGAAAGCCCAAGAAAGCTTGGGAAAGAGTAAAGCATGTTTGTTTTCTTGGTAGCAGCAGTTTCTCAGGGCTGCTCTGCTTGCTAGAGGCAAGCAGCGATCTCATCTAAGAGAGGCTTCCTGACTCAGCTTTAGCTGCAAAACCCTGCAGCTCATTAAGAGGTCCTGCCACGAAACACTGAAACGGTATTGACAAAAAGCTGAACGCATGCTTTTCGGTTTTCAGCCGTAGCAGAAAAAAGCTGCACCGTTTAAAAATGCCGGCTTTCTGGGCCGTCCTGCCAGGGCAAACTCTGACTGAAGCAGGAGGGCCGACTACAGAGAAAGGACTTGAGTGTTGTCTGTTGTAGCTCGCTGGCTGGCAGGGACCTTGAAACACTGTAGACTTGTGGCACTGAACGCGGCTCTGGCCGGTACCTCAGTCACAAGTTTGGAATAGCAGAAAGTTAAGGAATGAGCTACATCTAGCCGGCAAAGCCACACATTTAGTCCTACTGAGATTGCTTGGTAAATTAAAGACCTATGTGGTCAGAAAAACAGAGAGAGATACAGTAAAAAGAGATTCAAAGATAAAGAAAATTTCTAAATGATTTACAGTGTGTTAAAAATATATGCAAGCTAAAAGTAAATTCTTAAGAGTAAAAAAAAAAATGAAAGAAAAAGAGAAGTTGGTTGTGATAGTACACGCCTTTAATCCCAACACTTGGGATGCAGAGGGAAATTGACCTCTGTGACTTCAAAGTGTGGTAGCACACGCCTTTAATCCCAGTGCTTAGAAGGCAGAGACAAACAGATCTCTGTGAGTCCAAGGTGTAGTAGCATACACCTTTAATGTCTGGGAGGCAGAGACAGGCGGATCTCTGAGAGTTCAAGAACAGCCTGGTCCAGGTCAAAGATATACGCTAAAAAGCAAAAAGTTAAAAGTAAAAATAAACAAAATAGAGGTTAAAACAAAAGCTGTACAAAGATGGAAAATACACAGAGAATCTTGATACTGTATGCTATTATGCTCTGTTTGAATCATTTGAATGCTGAGGAAGGAGCAAGAGCTGCTAAAAGGTATTTGCTTATAAATGCTGCTAAACTAACCCAACATAGATATTATGAAAATGCCTTGACTTTGAAATTTGGATCTAAGGATATGATACTTTGGAAAGGAGTTTCTTGTTTTGTTTTCACAGAGGATGAGACCCTGTTCATTTCTTCTATTCCGATATGGTATGATGGACCATGCCCTCCTGAAGGATTGCTGTGAACGCCTTCAGAAAATTGCTTCGCTCAACTGCCAACAGAGATGAAACTAGCACACAGGTTATACCATGAAAGACCTAATTAACAACGCCCCCATTCAGCAGGAAGCAGTTTGGAGAGATAACTGCGCCCATGTTCCCAAATATGGTTTATAAGTGTTCTTTTACATTTAAAGGAGGATATGATATAGGTATGAATAATTTACATTGATATGGATTTTGCTTTAGTGATTTGAATTTAAGGTCAATTTTGTTATATGTATCTGTATTTCTGATCTTGATTAGGTGTAGTGATTGTGTAGTTCACTTAAAAATGTAATGTATATAGGTTGTTAATGGATAATCATCGATAATGGTCAAGCTTGTAGTTATGTTAGTTAGATTTTCTAGATATATAGAGATATATTTTAGTTAGATAGGCATTCTTCATATCTTTCAAAGACTACAAAATAGGACATTTAATGTTTTAATAACTTGGGACTTTTCATGACAATGAGACACTCTGCTCCTGGCAGCACCAATCTACTTCAAGAAGAAGATGGGCATCAAAGAGGATCCTTATGGAGTTTGATAGCCATTTGGGCAAGAAACTGTTCTTGCCTGGACTATTGCATAAAGTGGACACAGAGAACCCGCAGAGAGAGGACTACTGAACTTGCCTAAAGGTGAGATGATCTTTCGAGGTTCCTGATTCATGAAAGAGCCTGCAAGACATTCTTCAGGATAAGCAGATAGTGACTGCCTTTGAAATTTCCTGCTTTGTGGAATGTCTGCTGAAAACTATGGGCCTGTAGGCCGAAGACGGATGCCCCAACGGTACAGAGGAACTTTGGGTGACTGTACAGGCAGCGAGATGTCTCTGTCATTTCTAGAATTTAAAGGTTGCTTTTTTCTTGTTTGCTGAGGTAATATTGAATCTTTCTGGAGTCTTTGATAGAATTAAGAATAGTTAGTTATAGTTATACTTTTCCTTAGTTATGATAAAGATTATTGTAATTTTTACTTGATAACTGTTTTATGTAATTTTGCTATGTTAAAGTTAAAGCCTTTCCTTTTTGTTTAAACAGAAAAAGGGGAAGTGATGTGGGAGTGTCATATATCAATCTGCTGATTTCATTGGTTAAAATAAAGAAACTGCTTGGCTGGTCCTATAGGTTAGAACATAGGTGGGTGGAGTAAACAGAACTGGGTGGAAGAGGAAGTGAGGTCAGAATTCACGCAGCTCGGCTCAGAGATGCCAGCCTCCTCTCTCGCGGGCGGATAGGATAGCCCGGCACTCTGAGGCATGCTCGCGATGAAGCTCCAGCTCAGGATGAAAGGCTAGAATCTCCCCGGTAAGCGCACCTTGGGGTGCTTACTCACATTATTAGAAATGGGTTAGTCCAGGTGTGAGAGTTAGCTCGTAAGAGGCTAGAGCTAGTGGGCCAAGCAGTGTTTAAATGAATACAGTTTGTGTGTTTTTATTTCGGGCATAAGCTAGCCAGGCGATTGGGGTGTTGGGGATGCAAACCCGGCGCCCCCAATTTCAACAACCCAAATTAATTTTTTCTTTATCTTTTTATTTAATCTTTTTATTGTTTTCATTGAGCTATATTTTTCTCCCCCACCCCTTTTCTTCCTCTCCCCACCCCTTCTACCTTTCCTATGGTCCCTATGCTCCCAATTTACATAGAAGATCTTGTCTTTTTCTATTTTCCATGTAGATTAGATTCATGTATGTCTTTCTTAGGGTCTTCTTTGTTGTCTAGGTTCTCTGGAATTGTGAATTGTAGGCTGTTTTTTAATGTCTAAAAGTCACTTATGTATGAGTACACATGCTGTTTGTCTTTCTGGGTCAGGGTTAGGTTACCTCACTCAATATGATATTTTCTAGATCCATCTATTTGCCCACAAATTTCAAGATGTCATTATTTTTTCTGATGTGTAGTAGTCAATTGTATAAATGTAACACATTTTTCTTATTCATTCTTCGGTCAAGGAGCATTTAGGTTGTTTCCATATTCCGGCTATGACAAACAATGCTGCTATGAACATAACTGAGCACATGTCCTTGTGGTACATTTGAGAATCCTTTGGGTATATACCCAAAAGTGATAATACTGGGTCTTGATGAAGGTTATTTTCTATTTTTCTGAGAAATCGCCATACTCAAATCCAAAGCAGCTGTACCAATTTGCAAACCCACCAGCAATGGAGGAGTGTTCCCTTTACCTCTCCAGCATAAGTTGTCATCAGTGATATTGGTCTTGGCCATTCTGATAGGTATAAAATGGAATCTCAAAGTTGTTTTGATTTGCATTTCTCTCATGGCTAAGGATGTTGAACATTTTCTTTAGTGTCTTTCAGTCATTTTAGATTCTTCTGTTGAAAGTTCTCTGTTTAGTTCTGTACCCCATTTTGATTGGGTTATTTGTTCTTTTGATGACCAATTTTTTGAGTTCTTTGTATATTTTGGAGGTTGGCCCTCTGTCTGATGTGGGGTTGATGAAGATTTTTTCCCATTCAGTAGGCTGTTGTTTTGTCTTGTTAACCATGTCCTTTGCTTTACAGAAGCTTCTCGGTTTCAGGAGGTTTCATGTATTAATTGTTTCTCTCAGTGTCTATGCTAGTAGGAATTGGTCTTCTGTGCCAATACATTCATTCAATTCAATTCAGTGTGTGTTTCTCACTTTCTCTTCTATGAAGTTTAGTGTGGTTGGTTTTATGTTGAAGTCTTTGACCTATTTGGACTTGAGTTTTGTACATGGTGATAGATATGGGTCTATTTCCATTCTTCTACATGTTGACATCCAGTTATACCAGCACCATTTGTTGAATGTGCATTTTTTTTATTTGATATTTTTGCTTTTTTTTTTGTCAAAAATCAGGTGTTCATTGGTATGTGGATTGATAGCTGGGCCTTTAATTCAGTTCCATTGATCCTCCTGTCTATTTTTATGCCAATACCAGGCTGCTAAACTGTTTTTTTAAGACCTGGTTACTCAGTGGCCTGTACTTTGCTGAGTTAGTCCTGTTGTCCAGTGAGTCCTAGGGATCCTATCATCTCCACATTCTGGGGCAGAAAAAAGTATGTGCCACTGTACATGACATTTTAGGTGGGTGCTAGAAATCAAATTCATACAATTATGTTTGTATGGTTGTATGGTAGCTAGACTGACTTAGACTTGCTTAACGTCCCTGATTAAAGAAAGAACAAAGGGAACTTTAGTTCTGTGTTCCTGTCCAGGAGTAGACATGCAAGGCCAGTCAGACACTGGAACCGAGGCCTCAGAAGAGTCAAGACTGCAGCTTCTAAAGCCCCAACTCTTCCTTCTGAGCTGTGATTATCAGTCCTTATGCAGCTGTGTCTGAGGGATCTTGTGTTCTCTTTGTCAATGCTCTCTGATGATCTTAGCCATTCTGCCTCCTACAAATAGTATATATGATGCTGTACTTCTTCACAAACTTGCTTAGCATAAATCATCTGCTTAAGCAAGGCCTCCTGTTCCCAGCTATTTCTCTTGTCTTATTTTTTTTATTTCTCATCCCTGTTTCTCCCTTGTAACACCCCGCCATTAGGGACCCTTCTTCCTTCTGCTTTAGATGATACAGCATGCACTTTACTGGCTAAACCATCTTCCAGTCAAAAGCATAATAATTGTGCTACATGTATGCTCATAATTTGAGTTGATGACACAGAAGAATCCATATGAGCCCTGTCAGCTTTACAGTGGACTACCCAAAAGTGGACCCTTTTCTGAACAAGAGAGGAATAGGGGCTCCTACTCTCTACTTCATAGTGTCCCTGGAAAACCTTGCTCAGAGCGTGCTTGGACTTCCTAGCAAAGTGAGGCTCTGCATTAGGGAGATAACAGAGGATGTTTGACTATCTTTTAAGAGGAATTAGGAGGCTATATTTAGACTTCACCTTTCCACACTTACCTCTCATGGAGCAGACTGCCAGCAGAATATCCATGCCCCAGTGGGGTTCCTGGGGCAGATTCTTCTCAACACTATGGATACGTTAACGACTTTTCACCCTAAAGTGGCACAAGGGCTTGTTTAGGATGTGGTATAGCCAAGGGTATTGTTATCACTGTAATGTCTAAACCTTACAACCATGACTTCAAATCAGATCTCCAAAGAGTGGCTTTCTGCCCAGACCTCAAATCCAACCCCAGCCTTCCCTGTTCTCCCAGAATCCCAAAGCATTTTATCACTGTGACTGATTTTAATATTCTTATAACTTTAGATGCAATTGGAAATTCACTGTTATTTGTGAAGTTGATCTGCAGCTATTAAATTAAAACTCTTTTCATCTCTAAGAAAAAGAAACAATCCAGTCGGATAATGACTAGTTATTAAAACGCTACCACTTCTTCAATGTTTTGTTTATTTTGCTTGCTGCTGTTCCAAACTGCATATCACTCCTTTGAATACCCACCCCCAACCTCACGTCTAACATCTGCATCATTTGTTTTTTTTTTTTTAAAGGAGGTGCATTTTGTGATGTTTTGTAAAATGAAGATCATTTTAAACTGTTTCAATTAAAATTGTTTAATTATGTATTTCCATATCTTTTTCAGGACGCATTTTAGATAGTCTTGACTGTTTGTTAACTTGTTTGAATCTGAGAGGAAAGGCTCTCAGTAAATTGGCTAGCGCATCTCCCAGAAGGATGAAAAAGACCTTTCTTGCAAAGTGAGTGTACCTTCTGCAGCTGGCCTAGGCATCAGGAGGTTACAAAAGGAACGCATTCCCTTTTCGTCTGCTTCCTTCACCCTTTGATGAATCAATTGCACATCAAATCAATTGCTGCCACTAACAATACTGCTTATGGATACCGGAGTCCAGCTTTTTAAGCCTTCCAATCTGGGGTGAAGACTAGAGGCCCACTGTAATCATCACTGCTTGAGTGTCTTACGGTGGCTACTGAAGCATACAGCCTTGGGGGCTGGAGAAGTATTTTTTTTTAATTAGCCTTTTTGGTATGAAGATAGCTATTATTAGACTTCCCAGCCTGTATCATGTAGGCAAATTTAATGTATCATATATATATATATATATATATATATATTTTTTTTTCTAACAGCTCTGTTCCTTTAAAGAACCCTGAGTAATATTGGCAGTTTTATAACAGTTGTAGAGATCTAGAATTGTAATAGCCCCTGGCCGGTTCATAATAGGAAGTCTACAAATAATTGTGGTGTTTTCTACATCCAAAAATGTTTCAAAAAAAGTTAAGGGCAGGGATATTTTTGCTCAATCTCTGTCAGTCTAACACTAAGGAGGATATGGTCTTATTCCCCTAGCAGGTAGTAGTCCTTAAAGCCAATGAACAGAAGGCATCACAAACACCAGAAAGTGTCAAAAAAAAATAACACATTTTAAAAAGTCATTCATAGTTTTATGTGGTGGATTTTATCTTGGTTGTTAACTTGACACACCTCATAGGAAGGAGCAGCAATTACATAACTGCTTCCATCAGATTGGTCTATGGACATGTATATGGGTCTCTTCCTTGATTGTTAATTAATATAGGAAAGCCCAGTCCACTGTGGGCGGTGACGTCCCTGGGGAAAAGGTATGTGAAAGGTAGCTTTACTGGTCTCTGCCTCAGTTCCTGTTTCCAGGCTTGTTGGGGTCTGATGCCCCAACATAAACTACTTTTCCCTCTCTGGACCGGCATGGAGGTGCAGGAATAATTGAGGCACAGTTCACACAGCAATATCAGATGGGAGTCTCAGCCTTCATTTAGACCCTGAGGATCCCCAGCATTTATTATCCAAACACCTTTTATTCCCCAATCTAGAGGTGGAAGTTCATTACCATTCTGTTTTGGCAGTAACAGGACTACCATCATGTCTGCAGCTTGGTCACTAGCTTGGAATTCATACCTCTTCTCAGGCAATCTACATAATTACAAAAGAAAAGGAGCAACAAATCCTGAGTTTTTATTAGGGTAGCAACAGCCTGTCTGGCAGGGTGGGGGACTGTTCTGGATACCAACTATGGCCTGAGAACTTGGCTGTCACACCATGTAGAAATATAAACCTACAATTCACTATGCCTATCATGTTTCTCCCTCTCTATGCTTCCAACTACTGTGAGTTGAGCAGCTCTTCTCCATCACACTCACACCTCTATGATACTCTGCCTCCCATAGCACAAAACCTCTGAAACCATGAGCCAAAGTAGATGTGTCATCCTTCAAGTTGTTTCCTTGGGTAGTTTCCCCAGCAAAGGAAGGCTGACAGTTACTTTTCTACATCTTATCTATGCCAGCATTTAACGATTAGTATTATTAATACTCAGACTTTCTGTTTTAAATAATTAAACCTAGACATTTAGGTAGATATTAGTACTGAGTACTGAGTTTTCAATGTTGGATGTTGGCAATAGAGACCAGCTGATAACCACTTCTCAGTGAGTGTGTGTGTGTGTGTGGGGGGGGGGTTCCTATGGAATCCATGTGTGTTTCTTTGATGTTTTGATACATCAGTTATATCTTTAACATAGTTACACATTTTAATACATAGTCTTATTCTCTTGGTCTTTCCAAAGGGAAGCTGGAAAACATAAAACCTGAATTTGCTCACTTCTATTCCAACTTAAGTGGGTGCATTCTAACTTATTTTCTCAATATTTTTACCTTCTTTTTGTTTGAACATAATTTGAATACCCACAATGAAACACTTTTGATTGTTTTATAAAAGTAAACTACACACACACACACACACAGAGAGCGAGAGAGAGAGAGAGAGAGAGAGAGAGAGAGAGAGAGATGCATTCTCACACCTATCCTATAGAAACTTGGATGAAGCAGTATTTAGTTATTAGTGATTTTTTTTAACTCTTGCCTTTTGTGGGGCTCCTTACATATTTCTTAGCATTGTATAGCAGCAAGCACATTTTCAATGTCCTTCTGATTTGTATACTGTTAGAAACAGACATTGTTCAGCCTTAGATCACACTGAAGATGTTATTCTTAAAGACGATTACTGAGTGGGCTGGTGGAGCCCGCCATGAGAAAAGCGGCGGGCAAGTTCCCAGCAGCGGGGGGCACGTGCATTGCGGACGGTGGTGGAGGGTCACAGACACATAAGCACATGAGATATGCATAGGAATTTATTAAGGAAGAGAGGGAGAGAGACAGGAAGAGAGAGAGAGAGAAAAAGAGAAAGGGGGAGGGAGAGAGAGCCCGCGTGTACACCGGGAAAGATGGCGGGGAAGAGAGAGCTTGCAGGCTGGGTTAGAAGTTTAAAAAGGTGTAGGCATGGCTAGGGCAGGGACCAGAAAGAATAACATTTGCACATCTTGCTTTTAATAAAAAGCAAATTAGATGCTCCAGTTTGACGGAATTGGGGCGGCGAATTCTCAAGACTTCTTCCGGCTGATTGTGGGCGTCGTCTTGCGGGGGGAGCGCGAGAGAAGGCTGGGAACATCCTGGCATGGCTGGTCCCTTTGCTTTTGACCGGTGTTTGTGGCATGGCCTAAGGTATTGGCAGAACAAAAAACAAAGTTAAATTAAGGAAAAAAAATTTTAGGACCAGAGGATTGAGGGGTATCTGACCTGTTTTAATTCGGCTCCCTGGAACTCACGAGAACTCCTTGGGTTTGTGAAAACAGAAGTTTTAGACATATAATGACTGTAGCATAAGAGATAAATTTGATTTGAAATTTGTTTGGTGAGGTCACCTTACAAAAACCTCAACCTGGCAAAACCTCTCAGCTGTCAGACTGTCAGAGATCTTTGAGAAGTATAAGATTTTACTTGAGTTACTGATTAAAAAATGACAGAGAACTTACTTGATTGGCACCCAGAGCTACCCCTTTTTGGGTCCTCCATGGTCGCTGAAGGTTGCACTTGAGCTTTGCTGTTTAGCGCAGGGCCTGCCAGGCTCCAGAAGATCCTGTGGGCTAAAAAATCTGTAGGAAGACAGGCCTACCTTGACCTGAGCAGCTAGGCTGTCGATTCCAGTGATTCCGTCCACATCTAGAGATCTCTAGTTTAGATGAAAGGCAGGTTTGCCCAATGGTTAGCGCTCTGCAGTTGAAGCGAAATGCAGAAGGACGTTGTTCTGCATGTGTCTGTCTCCTTTGGAGGGAGCTGTCTTCTTTGGAGGGAGCAGAGAGCTGCTGCTAGGAGCCAACCTGTCTCTTTTTGTTGTTGTGAAAAGTTTTTAATAATTAAATACTTAAATATCACATTCCCCAGATCTCTGAGCAGTTGAGGGCTGGATTAAATATAGCTGCAGTATACTGGCTCTTAACAGGTAAGATCCACATTTGTAAAAGGGCAGAAAGAAGAAACTTCTGGCAATGGAAGGTTAAAAACTGGCCATTTACAGAGACTGATAAATGAGGCATTTAAAGCATGAGGCCGGAGTACTAGGTCTGGATGGCTTAGCTCCCATGATCAAGGCCGTGTAATCACCCGCAAAGACTGTGGAGCAGCATAGAATTGGGGTACCAAACCCCAGAGAGTGCGAGCCTTGGGGGTACCAAACCCCAGAGAGAGAATCAGGCCGCACCGTAGCAGCTGTGCTGCACCAAACAGCATAGAATTGGGGTACCAAACCCCACTGGGGGCACCAAATCCCCGGAGAGAAAAGGGAACTAGAGACCCCGGGCCTCCAGGCGCAAGTGAGCTGAGAGGCTGGCCAAGGACATGCCATCCCAGGCACGGGCTTAGCACAGGAAAAGAACCTGGTTCCGGAGTCACGCGGCACCATTTGTTATTCCTAAAAACGATTACCGAGCGGACTGGTGGAGCCCACCATGAGAAAAGCGGCGGGCAGGTTCTCACCAGCTGGGGTGAGCGCGCCTCGCGGACAGTGGCGGAGGGTCACAGACGCGTAAATGCAGGAAATAATCATAAGTATTTATTAAGGAAGAGAGGGAAAGAGAGAAAGAGAGGGAGAGAGAGAGAGAGGGAGAGAGAAAGAGAGAGAGAGAGAGAGAGAAGAGGAGGAGGAGGAGGAGAAAAGGAAAAGCTGTGTGTACACCTGGACAGAGGGAACAGGAAGAGAGCAATTGCAGGTGGGGGTCGGAGGTTAAAAGGATGTGGGCGTGGCTAGGGCAGGGGCCAAAAGAATAACAGAAGAGATGAAAATAGAAATCTTTTTAACAAAATTTTCTTGGAAAAACAATTTTTATACAGAGCACATTCCAGTAAAATTGTGACTTTGGTGTTTTTCTCAGGGCAGTAAGACCTGCAGTGGTGATTTCTTGAATATCCCATGTGGGGCCCTGGTCTCCCTTATTCCTGGGGTGCATCTCGAGGACAATTTCTGGTCAGCGTGACTAAGCATTTAGCCCTTATTCCTGGGACGCACACAGTTTCTAGTCAGATGACTAGCATTCTGTTAGTTCCTGTTTTCCCCCCTGCCCCACCTGGTTAAGTTCCTGTATTCCTCCTGCCCCACCTGGTGATTAGCCGCAGGGCATTCATTTAATTTGAGATATGGTAATTTCCCCATCTGCCTGGGCAGTGGTCCTTGTGCTACAATTAGGTAGATAAAGGCTTCCCCAAGGCTGAATAAAAGGCATTCGCTTTGTCTCCCATTGAATGACCCTGGTCTAGCTGTTTTGTGTTCAATCTCCAGGTCCTTGCTCGACTTGCGTTTGGTACAGTGGCGCGCGAACTGTACCGAGGGTGTAACACCAAAATCGGGTGTTACAATCCCACTTTGGCAAATGGCCATGAACCTTAGAACAACCCTCACTTCCCACAGATGTCTGTGAGCCCATCCTGTAGCTTCTCAAACATCCTTATCCTTTTCTCTAACTTGGGCATTCACAGGTGGGTCTGAGAGTAGCAACGAGACTCTAAGAACAGAAAGTCAGGAGATTCCCTTTTTCTGGGAGGAGAAATGATAGGATGGAAGACAAAACTTGAGCATACTATTTATTGGAGAAATTTAAAAAAAAAAAAAACAGGTGAAATGACCACACCAAATTCAGCAGGGGAAATGGCCACACAAAACTCTGCAGGGAAAATGGCCACACATAAGACTGTGGGTTCCTTGAAGGGATGTACTGCATGCATCACACAAACTGCTGTGCCCCAGGGTATTCCTTGATACCTAGCAGGTACACAAATAGGCATGAATCACTCTGATGTTTTCTTTTAGTGGTTCACATTCAGCCTGTAGAAACTAACAGGAAAATGTGTTATTGAACAGATTACTTAATGACTACTAGCAATGTCTGTCTATTAAATGAAAATAAAATAAAGGTCTTTAAAGGGAAGAAAATTTTAAAATTCTACTTTCTTTTAAGTGATTTGCTAATGAGTCTCAATTATTCACAGCACTTGAATTTTTAAAACATTTTAACATTCCTCATTCTATATTCAAAGAAATATGAAAATAAGCAGAATGATTCAGTTTTCCCTATTGTGAACTATGAGCTAGAGAGTTGATGCAGCCCAAACTTCTAACTTCAAAATCTCAAGTGTTCTATGTTGAGTTCAGGATTGTCTATTGTTAATTATTAATGACATTTTCTAATATACACTGTGTTTCTAGCTACTCCCCAGAAACACAAATTAAGACAATTGCAAATGATTCAAAGGAAAATAAAACTAAATTAATGCTAGCAAAATAAAACAACTGAAAGTGTAGTTCCAATTTGTCTGATTTGAGAAAACTATTTGATCAGTTTCACAATGTTCTTGCCAACCAATTTAAATAAAAGAATAGCCTGAGTTCCTAATATAATATAAAACGTTCTGCTACCATAATGTAAAGAAACAAAGAAATGGCTAAAATTATTTCTAATAAGATGTTTTATTTAATCCAAAATGCTGTATAATGTCATCATGTATCAGTCCTCTTTTCAACATTGATTTGAATACAGCCCATATGCTAAGGAGAATAAGAATAGTTCATTTTGACCAACAGCAGGAACTTGGCTTTTAGTTGCCTTCTATTGTGGAAGAAGTTATATGAACAGGCACAGAACAATAGAAAGTTATAAACAAGGCACTTGCCATATACTTTAGTGGTAACATCAAGTAAGCAGTTTAGAATAGAGCAGGAAAATCTCCTTTATGGGTTTGATGTGATATCTTACATCATTAGTGGCAGAGTTGGTCAAAGTGAGTAGTCAGCTATGGTAATAAATTCTAAGGATTTTACTTAAATGTCACAGGTGTTGGATCAGGCATAAAAGCTGTGAATACATTATTTTTAAGAAAGCTAAAGATAGACAGGCCAAGAGGTTTTGTCCCTCAGACTTCAGTGCCCCTTTTCTCCACAATTACGATGTGCCTGTTTTCAACCCCCCCCCCCCAGGATCTTTGTGCATATACAAAGCCTTAGGAGAACTCAAAAGCCAAAGGTAGCTAATGGCTACCCTTTGCTTAGAACTAGACCTAGGCTGTTAAATAAGACAGAGCCTACCACATATTTAAACATGCATTCCTCCTTGTCTAACAGGACTCCTACAGAAAGAAGTACTCTTCTTCAGCAGCTAATAGAACACCCTACTTCAGTTCATTGGCCTTCTTGAGTATTTAGGCCTCCACTAGGTTTGAGGATTTTTTTTTAACTATTGTTTTCTACACACTTTCCTTTTGCATTTATTCTGGGGACTTTAAATAACTTTTACATCAGATGATTTGATATTGTTGTACACGTCCCAACCCTACTTAAGAACCTTCTGGTTTCAAGCTTTTCAGTCAAGAAAGACTCAACATGCATTATGTTCTGGAAGCTGTGAAAGACCTGGCCCCAGTTTTATCCCTCTGTATTTTTTATGATAGAAGGTGTCTCTGACTATGTTCAACCCTCTCAATCTCATGTTAACTTCATGTAGGAAATTCTTCATTTCACATATCATATTGTTCTCTCTATAATTTGCATTTAAATATCTTTTTTAATTAATTGTTTGAAAATTCCATGTAATGTATTTTGAATATGTCTGTCTACCTCAACTCCTCCTTCTCAGTCCTTCTGTTCCTTCCCGCTGGACTTTGAGATACTGTTATCTTGTCTTTCTCCCATACTTAGTTCATTTTAGATTGCACAGCAAGTTTGAAGTTGGGCCTTTCTCTGGTTATGGTCATACTACCATGAGTTGTATCATTTTACAAATCTGGCTCTCCCTCTCCTAGGACCTATCAAATGTCAGTGTGTCTATAGCTCCTTAGCCAGTGGTAGGAATACACCCTCCTCGCACATGCACACACTGGGTTTTTGTCTGGCTGGGGCCTGCATGAGTCTTGTTCATGCTGTCACTATTATTGTGAGTTCGTATTTGCATCTATGCCACAATGTCTGGAAGATACTGTTTTCTTGAAAGCTCCCACAACTTCTGGCTCACAGTCTTTCTGCCCCCTCTTCCACAAAGATCCCTGAGCCCAGGATACTATAACATGGCCTTGCTTGTTGAGTTTTCATTTCTCTTTTATTAAGAAAAATTTAATTAATTTTATATATTTAAATAGATTTTAAAATCAATTATACATATTTAAACACATTTCAATATACATTTTATGTATTTGTCATAATCAAATATGTGTTTATGTCTTTTGAGGGACAGAAAAAGAGGAACTTATAGCTGTTTTACTTGGAAATGTGTCAGGTTTTTCTGTTTTATTCTGCAGTGGCCTATAAGGATATTATAATTACTCCAGATTATGTTATTGTTCTGTGAATTGTATTAAGTTTTCCCTAGTAGAATGATGAATTCAAAGTTTGCTTTTACATATTGAATGGTATATATGTAAAATTGCTAGAGTGTTTCCCAAGTCTCTTTAATTTGATGGGTCTAAAACTCCAAAGGCTACTTTTGTGATTTCACTTTTTCTACCTTAGAAATTCTTTCATTCAGCAACTAGGAGTTAGTAAATCTCAAGTGAGATCACATCACTCAATATCTCCTAATGACTGAGATAATAAAGCCCATGTGCTACGGGGGCATCCCCAATCCAAAATACTCCAGGATGCATTTGGCTATCGAGAGTTTTTAGTTAAAGATACTAAATCAGTAAAGTCTATGAAAACAAACTGAAATCTGAAAAACAATCATTTTGGAATCTTAAAAATATCTGGCCCAGGAATTTCTGACCAGTGATAGTCAACCTGTATTATGCCCTTCTTGCTTTGACTCATTGGACTTTTCTTTTCCCTTTAACCTTAGCACCTCAATTTTCTTTTATTTCTGTCTCCCTAAGGAATTCTTTTATTTTCTTTTCAAAACTGCCAAGTTCACTGATACTTCAAACTTTCTTCGCATATAATATGTCCATAAAAATTATATGATTGGGTCTCTTCGGATTTCACCTAATATGCTGGTGTCATAGATATAGCTAAATGGCTCAAGATCACTCCAAGAATTCCACCCCAATTTCCTAACAGCAATTATTAGTACATGGAATTTATACATTTATTTTATGTTCCCACAAATTTGAATATAAGAACCATGAGAGGAGGCACTTCTTTTAACTTAGCTCTCTAATTCTAGAAATAGTATCTGAATTAATGAAGTACTTAGTATTTGCTTTTAAAAAAGAATTTTTTAATTTATTTTTCCATTCAAAAATTTAGACTTCCTCCCCTCCTCCCACTCCCCTCCCGCTCCCCCACCCACCCTTCTCTCTCCTGCTCCCTGCTTGAGAGAGGGCAGGGAACCCTGCCCTGTGGGAAGTCCAAGGCCCTCCCCCCTACATCCATGCCTAGGAAGGTGTGCATCCAAATCGATTAGGGTCCCAAAAAGCAGTAGAAACAGGTCCCAGTGCCATTATCAATGGCTTCTCAGTCAGCCTCCATTGTCAGCCACATTCAGAGAGTCCAGTTTGATCGCATGCTAGTTCAGTCCCTGTCCAGCTGGATTTGGTGAGCTCCCATTAGATCAGGCATATTGTCTCAGTGAGTGGACCAACCCCTCATGATCCTGACTTCCTTTCTCATCTTCTCCCTCCTTCTTCTCTTAGAGTGGACTTGGGAGCTCAGTCTATTGCTCTGATAAGGGTCTCTGCCTCTATCTCCATCCATTGCTGGATGAAGATTCTATGGTGATATTCGAGATAATCATCAGTGTGATAGTGGGGCAAGGACAGTTCAGGCACCCTCTCCTCTGCTGCCCAAGGACCTAGCTGGGGACATCTCAGTGGACACCTGGGATCTCCCCTAGAGCCAAGTCTCTTGCCAACCTTAAAATGACTCCCTTAATGTAGATATCTTCTTCCCTGCTCCTATATCCGTCCTTCCTCCATCTCCACCCTCCTACTCCCCCAAGCTCTCCTCAGTCTTTCCCTTCTCCCTTCTCCCTTCCCTCTCCCCTTCTTCCCTTCCCCCAAGCTAACCCCTACCCCCACCACCATGCTCCCAAATTTGCCCAGCAATCTTGTTTGCTTCCAATTTCCAGGAGGATCTATATATGTTTTCTTTGGGTTCACCTTGTTATTTGGCTTCTCTAGGCTTGTGAACTATAGGCTTAGTGTCCTTGGTTTATCAAAGGACACTGCCATTAAGACAAAAAAGCATTCTACTGAATGGGAGAAGATCTTCACAAACCCCTCATCAGATAAAGGTCTGATCTTCAAAACATATAAAGAACTCAAGAAACTAGACTTTAAAATTCTAATTAACCCAATTAAAAAGTGGTGTACTGAAATGAACAGGGAAATCACAACAGAAGAAGTTCAAATGGCCAAAAGACACTTAAGGTCATGTTCAACTTCCTTAGTGATCAAGCAAATGCAAATGAAAACAACTTTGAGATACCATCTTATACCTGTCAGAATGGCTAAAATCAAAAATACCAATGATAGCCTAGGCTGGAGAGGATGTGGAGTAAGGGGAACACTCATCCATTGTTTGTGGGAATCCAAACTTGTACAATCACTTTGGAAATCAGTGTGACAGTTTCTCAAGAAATTGGGAATCAACCTACCTCAGGATCCAGCAATACTACTCTTGGGAATATATCCAAGAGATGCACTATCATATTACAAAAGCATTTGTTCAACTATGTTCATAGCAGCATTATTTGTAATAACAAGAACCTGGAAACAACCTAGATGCCCCTCAATGGAAGAATGGATAAAGAAAGTGTGGAATATATACGCATTAGAGTACTACTCAGTGGTAAAAAAAAAAATGACATCTTGAATTTTGCATGCAAATGGATGGAAATAGAAAACACTATCCTGAGTGAGGTAACCCAGACCCAAAAAGATGAATATGGTATGTACTCACTCATTAGTGTACTCTAGCCATAAACCAAGGATATTAAAAAAGAATTACCTTATTATTTTACATCAATATTACTCATACATCAGAGATATATAATGTCATACAATTTCTCTATCTAAAAATATGCATATGTCAAAGAATTAGTGCACAGCACAGGTAAGTATCTATATTGGCATGTGTGCACATGTGCATTTAGAATCAATATAGAAACATGACCATCTTGAGAAGCCAGTAACTATTTGGGGGTGGGTCATCACAACCACATCATTCTTGACAGATCTCCACTGCATTTTTTCAGTAGATCACAGAATAGTGCCATTGTTGTTGTTATCCTCATATTAAGTTTGACATCAGTTGTCCTTCCTCACAGAAATTCAACCAAATTAGGTACAGGTGAATGATTTCTGCCTTTTCAGGATTCTTTGTTTTCCTGAATTTGTTTCTGAAAATTTCAAAGACATAAAGCTCTGGGCTCTTGCTAAAAATTCTAGTGCTTACCTTCTTTAGGAAAGGTCCTAGCAATAGGAAAAAAAAATAAGAATACTTGCATTGATCCAGATATCTGAAGAATGGGAAATGCTGACTCGGGGTCAAGTTCAATTTTCCCAGAAGAATTTGATAGCTGGGGAGTCTGGTGTTGCCCTGTACCCATCCTACCACGTGGTCTGCAGGTATAACTTGTTGCTCTAATTAAGAGTTCCTATTTTTTCTGAAACAGTTTTGTTTTAACTTTACATTACCTGTGCAGCTTCAGGAATAGCAAGAATTCTAGGGATTGCTCATATTAGGGAGGAATTCTTGGTTATCTTTGAGACTTTTATCAACTTAATGCAAGTATTTTGTTTCACTCAACTATACAACAGCTGACAGAAAGAGCCTCACAACATTCCCTAAGACTGAGAGGCATACAAAAGCTGAGTGGTGGTGATCTTTCAACATTCTGGCATGATTTTAACATGTAGAGCCAGGAATTATACTGCTGTAAAATATTATTTTAACTAGGTAAAGACATGTTACATTTCTTATAATGCAGAATGCCACTTTAAATGTGTAAAATTGTGTTACATTTATTTATGTTGCCCTTGTTGAATCATGAAAATATGTGTTACTGATTCACCTTGGCTGCCAAAGATACCTGATTGGTTTAATAAAATCTTGGCAGACAATAGTAGGCAGGAAAAGGATAGACAGGGCTTAAAGGCAGAGAAAATGAGCTGGCAGAGATATCTAGGCTTAAAAAGAAGAAAGAAGAAGAGAGGCGAGAACAAGAGAGAAAGAAAAGGAGATGCCCAGGGCTAACCATCCTGGCAGTCTCCAGACAGACAGACACAGAAGCAGCATGAAAATTAGGGCATACAGAAAGAAATGAAAAGGGAGACATAACAACCAACAGTGAGGAAATTCAGAGAATCATTAGTACAAAAACCTGTACTGCACAAAATTGGGAAATATAAAAGAAATGGACAATTTTTAGATAGATACCATATACCAAAATTAAATCAATACCAGGTAAGCAATTTAAATAGACTTAAATATAAACTGCAAGGAAATAGAAGCTGTCATCAAAAACCTCCCTAGCAAAAAAAGCCCAGGGCTGGATAGCTTCACAGCAGAATTCTACCAGAACTTCCAAGAAGAGCTATACCTATACTCCTCAAAGTATTCCACATAACAGAAAAAAAATTGTCAAACTCTTTTCATAAGACTACAGTTATTCTGATATCAAAACTACACAAAGACTCAACTAAGAAAGAGAATTAAGGACCAATCTAACTCATAAACATGATGCAAAAATAATAAAATACTCGCAAACCAAATCCAATAACACATTAAAAAAAATCCACCATGATCAAGTTAACTTCATCTCAGAGATGCAGGGCTGATTCAACATACAAAAATCTATCAATGTAATCCATCATATACATAAACTGAAGGGAAAAAAACGTATGATCATTTTATTAGATGCTGAAAAAACATTCGAAAAAATCCAACATCCCATTATAATAAAGTTCTTAGAGAGATCAAGGATACAAGGAACATATCTAAATATAATAAAAACAATGTACAGAAAGCCAACATCCAACATCAAATTAAATGGAGAGAAACTCAAAGCAATTCCACTAAAATCAGGAACAAGACTGTCCACTCTCTCCATAGCTCTTCAACATAGTTCTTGAAGTTTTTTTTTAAAGATTTATTTATTATGTATACAGAGTTCTGTCTGTCTGTATGATTGCAGGCCAGAAGAGGGTACCAGATCTCATTACAGATGGTTGTGAGCCACCATGTGGTTACTGGGAATTGAACTCAGAACATCTGGAAGAGCAGTCAGTGCTCTTAATCTCTGAGCCATTTCTCCAGCCCTAGTTCTTGAAGTTTTAGCAATAGCAATAAGACAACATAAGGAGATCAAGAGGATTCAAATTGGAAAGGAAGAAGTCAAACTTTCATTATTTGCAGATGATATGACAGTATATATAAGTGACCTCAAAAACTCTACCAGAGAACTCCTACAGCTGATAAATACTTTCCGTGATTTGGCAGGATAAAAGATCAACTCAAAAAGTCAGTAGCCTTCCTATACACAAATGACCAAGGAGCTGAGAGGGAAATCAGAGAAACATCATCTTTCACAATAGCCACAAATGGGAAAATATCTTGGGGAAACACTAACCAAAGAAGTAAAAGACCTATTTGACAAGACCTTAAAGTATTTGAAGAAAGAAATTAAAGAAAATACCAGAAAATAGAAAGATCTCCCATTCTCTTGGATAGGCAGGATCAACATAGTAAAATTGGCAGTCCTACCAAAAGCAATCTATTGATTCAATGCAATCATCGTCGAAATCCCAACACAATTCTTCACAGGCCTTGAAAGAACAGTAATCAACCTCATATGAAAAAACAAAAAACCCAGGAGAGCCAAAACAATCCTGTACAATAAAGGAACTTCTGGAGACATTACCATCCCTGACATCAAGCTCTATTACAGAGCTACAGTAATGAAAACAGAGGTTAACCAATGAAATTGAATCAAAGACCCGGATATTAATCCACACACTTATGAACAGCTGATTTTGACAAAAAAGCTCAAATTATACAATGGAAAAAAGGAAGTACATGTAACAAATGCTGCTGGCATAACTGGATGTCAAAATGTAGAAGAATGAAAATAGATCCATGTCTATCACCATGCACAAAACTCAAGTCCAAATGGATTAAAGACCTCAATGTAAATATGTCCACACTGAACCTGATAGAAGAGAGAGTGGGTAGTAGTCTTCAATGTATGAGCATAGGAGACCACTTCCTAAATATAACCCCAGTAGCACAGAAACTGAGAGCAACAATAAATAAATGGAACTTTCTGAAACTGAGATGCTTCTGTAAAGCAAAGGACACATTTAATAAGACAAAAAGTTGCCTACTGATTGAGAAAAGATCTTTGCCAACTCCACATAAGATAAAAGACTGATCTCAAAAATATAAACAGAACCCAAGAAATTAGACATCAAAATTCCAGATAATCCAATTGAAAAATCAGGTACAGAACTAAATAGACAATTCTCAACAGAAGAATCTCAAATTGCCAAAAGATACTTAAGGAAATGTTTAACATCCTTAACCATCAGGGAAATGCAAATCAAAACAACTCTGAAATACCATCTTACATCTGTCTGAATGACTAAGATCAAAAACATCAATCATAGCTTATGCTAGAGAAGATGCAGAGTAAGGGGAACACTCATCCTTTTCAGGTGGAAATGCATTTTGTACAACTACTTTGGAAATCAGTGTGCCAGTTTCTCAGAAAACTGTGAATCAACCTACCTCAGGATCCAGGAATACCACTCTTGGGAATATACCCAAAAGATGTTCAATCATACTAAAAGGCATTTGTTCACCTATGTTCATAACACCCTTATTTATAATGGCCAGAACCTGGAAACAACTTAGATGCCCCTGAACTGAAGAATGGATAAAAAAAAAGTGGCACATTTACACATTCGAGTACTACTCAATGCTAAAAAACAAGGACATCTTGAATTTTCCTTCAAATGCATGGAATTAGAAAGCACTATTCTAAGTGAGGTATCCCAGGCTCAAAAAGATGAATATGGTATGTACTCACTCAAAAGTGGGAACTAGCTATAAACAAAATGGTACTGAGCCTATAGTTTATGATCCTAGAGAAGCTAAGTAATAAGGTGAACCCAAAGAAAAACATATGTATTTCCACCTTGAAATTGGAAACAGACATATCGCCTGACAGAATTGGGAGCATTGGAGACAGGGAGAAGATAGGGTAAAAGATGTAGAGAAGAGGAGAAGATGAGGGTTGAGGAGAACTAGGGGGAATGGGATATTGGACATGGAGAAAGGACAGAGATGAGAGCAAGGAAAGAGATATCTTGATGGAGGGAGCCATTATAGGGTTAGCAAAAACCCTGGCTCAAGAGAAATTCCCAGTAATCCACAAGTATAACCCCAGCTAAGACTCAGCAATAGAGGAGAGGGGGCCCGATCTTAGTAAGACTGATGAATATCTTAAATATCACCATAGAACCTTCATCCAGCAACTGATGGAAACAGAGGCAGAGATCCACATCGGAGCATTGAACTGAGCTCCCAAAGTCCAGTTGAAGAATGGAAGGAATGAGAATATGAGCAAAGAGGTCAAGACCATGATGGATACACCCACTGAAATAGTTTGCCTGAGCTAATGAGAACTCACCAACTCCAGCCAGACTGGAAAGGAACAAGCATGGGACCAAACTAGTCCCTCTGAATGTGGGTGACAGTTGCATAGCTGGTGAAGACTGGGGCCACTGTCAGTGGCATCAGGTTTTATCCCTATTGCATGTGCTAGCTTTTTGGGATCCTGTTCTCTTTGGGTGTATACCTTGCTCAGCCTATATATAGTAGGGAGTTCCTTGGACCTTCCACAAAACAATGTCCCTTACCCTCTCTGAGGATTGGATGGAGGTAGGGTGAGGAGGTGTGTGAAGGGAATGTGAGGAGGAGAGGCTGTGGAATCTTGGATTGCTAATTTTTAAAAATCTAATAAATTAAAAAAGAAAAAAAAAACCTTTCCTCCCCCCCCCCCAAAAAAAGCTAGCCTGAATTTAGGTCAAGCATTATAACAAATAATAAGTCTCCCTGTCATGATTTGGAAGCTGGTTGGAGGCCCAAAAGAAAAAGGCTGGTACATTATACAACTTGTTTTATCTACTTTTTATGATCATGGGCATTTTACAAACATAGAGGGCACTAATAATATTTTTCAAAACTGGGACTATAATGTGAATCCCTGCTTGTCTGTCCCCACAAAGCTCATTAAACCTTCATATAATTCAATGCATTTGCTAGCCACAAAAAATGCTTTCCCCTCTCCTTCCTAATACAAGGACACTTGTGAGATTCTTCCTGGCAAGTAGCTTATGGCAGTGCTACAGAGGCACTGCAGCCCGCCTAGGACCTGCTCTCAGTTGTGATAAGGTGGAACCTAATTATGTATGTCACGAGCCTTACTCCCTCTACAGAGAGTATTCCGACTCCTGAGTGCACGGGGTGTCTGAAGAGACAAGATAAACCTCATTTCTAGTTTCCAAGTTTAAAGCAGTTCATTTCAGAGTTTCCATCTGGGTATCTCATAAAAACCTGCCTAAAACTAATTCAGCCATGTGGGGAAAATATTAATAAAAACAGACTGGAAAGTTTGGAATGTTTTTGTATGTATTTTGGAAGGAGTGAGATCATCAGCAGAGAAGAATTGCCAAAGCTCGGTACTACCTTCCTCCACATACATTCCCAGAATTGCTTCAGGATCCATAGGGGAAGGTACCTTTTGAACGGTCTAGATGATTTAAGAAAAGAGGACCAACATAATAAAGAAAATAAATTTCAGAGGAGATTCAAACATGTTTCAAAGATTGTCAATAAAATGACCAGAATAAAGTGAAGGTCCATGATGAGGATTTAATGATTATTCAAAAATGTACACCATTAAGGATGCTTTTCCATTGGGTTTTTAGCACATAATAGTGGCAATATTCTGCTGATTTTAAAAGGGTTGATTACTTACTTTATTCCCTAGTATGTAGAATGGAATCAAGTCCTGTGTGATATATTCTCCCAGTGTTTGTAGCTCCTATTTTAAGACTAATTCATGATTCTTTATTCCAAGGTGTTTGACTACTGAAAAACAGAGACTGTACTTTTGTTTCCTGGACATCCAGACCTGAATAACCACATAGAAACTATATTAATTACAATTATGCCTGACCAACGGCTCAGGTATATTCCTAGATAGCTCTTACATCTTAAATTAACCCATTTCTATTATTAAATAATATATTTTATCACAAGTCTCATGGTTTACTGGTAAGGTTCTGGCAGTTTTTTTCTTTGGTAGCTACATGGAGACTGCCTGACTTTGCCTTCTTTCCTCCTCTATCTTTGCTTAAACTTCCTGCCTTGCTATATTCTGCCCTGCCACAGGGCAAAGGAGCTTCTTTATTAGCCAGTGGTAATAAAACATATTTACAGCATACGGAGGAGAATCCCACACCAACTACAATGATAGATCAAACTTTCTGGGAAATGTGATGTCACATGGTCCCAATACCATCAGAACTGCAGGAAGGTGACTCATCTTATGAGATCTTAATGAGATCAGAGTGAAATCAAAAGGGTGATGAATTAGAGAAGGACATAGGCACATAGAAGAGATCTGCTAGAACAGTTCTTTCTTCTTCAAAATTTTGGGATGCACAAAATTGTACTAGTTTACTTAAAAGAAAGGTATCAGAAAGGGAGATAGAAAAGAAGGAACAGGCAAATGAATGAATGAACAAATGAACAAACAGATGAATGAAAGAATGATTTAAGAACTACCAGCGTCCTTGAAGTTGCCCAGTGGGGCTGTAGCAACCAAGTCAGCTGCAAAGGCTCTTCTTGCTCACTGCAGTAGTGATGGCCAGAAACCAGTTTCCTCCACTGGCCCCAGAGCACTTTGATTGCCCTACCTGGGAGCATTTTTACCTCATTCTAACCTGCTTGCATATCTATGCAATGTAAGCTTTTATTTGGTTCTCTCTTTTTTATTTTTTAAGTGAATAAACAAAAGGCCAAACATATAAAAATAATTTTTTTACCTTTTTTTTATTTGTTTAAAAAACAAAACAATCTTTTTTCGTTATACCTACCAATCCAAGTTCCTACACCCTCCCTTCCTCCTATTCCCACCACACACCCTCCCACCCCACCCCCATCCAATCCTCAGAGAGGGTAAGCAACTTTGTTTGGGGAAGGTCCAAGGCCCTCCCTATTATATCTAGGCTGAGCAAGGTATCCATGCAAAGAGAATAGGTTCCCAAAAAGCCAGTACATGCAGTAGGGATAAATCCTGGTGCCACTGCCAGTGACCCCTCAGTCTGCCTCAGTAATTCAACTGTCAACCACATTGAGAGGGACTAGTTTGGTCCTGCGCTTGTTTCTTCCCTATCTGATTGGAGTTGGTGAGCTCCCTTTAGCTCAGGTAAACTATTTCAGTGTGTGTACGCATCATGGTCTTGACCCCTTTACTCATATTCTCATTCCTTCAACTCTCAACTGGACTTTGGGAGCTCAGTTCAATGCTCCAATGTGGGTCTCTGCCTATGTTTCCATCAGTTGATAGATGAAGGTTCTATGGTGATAAGATATTCATCAGTCTAACTATAGGGTAAGTCAAGATTGGGCCCCCTCTCCTCTAGTGCTTAGGGTTTTAGTGGGGGTCATCTTCATTGATTTCTGTGAATTTCTCTAGAGCCAGGTTTCTTGCTAACCCTATAATGGCTCCCTCAATCAAGATATCTCTTTCCTTGCTCTCATCTCTGTCCTTTCTCTTTCTCAACTATTCCATTCCCTCAAGTTCTCCTCATCCCTTCCCTTCTGCCCTCCTCTTTCCTTTCCACCCTCCCTTCTCCCCCGACTCTCATACTCCCAAATTTGTCAGGCGATCATGTCTGTTTCCTGTTTCCAGGTGGAACTATATACGTTGTTTGGGGGGTTCACCTTATTACTTGGCTTATCAAGGATCATGAACTATAGGCTCAATATCTTTTGTTTATACCTAGTATCCACTTATGTGTGAGTACACTATAATCAACTAATTGGGTCTTAGTTTCCTCACCCAGGATAGTGTTTTTTACTTCCATCCATTTGATAAAAAAAATTCAAGATGTTCTTGATTTTTTAGCATTGAGTAATACTCTAATATGTAAATGTGCCACAGTTTCTTTATCCATTTATCAGTTCAGTGTCATCTAGGTTGTTTCCAGGTTCTGGCTGATAAATAATGCTGCTATGAACATAGTTGAACAAATGCTTTTGTAGTATGATTGAGCATCTTTTGGGTCTATTCCCAAGAGTGGTATTGCTGGATCCTGAGGTAGGTTGATTCCAAGTTTTTTTGTGAAACTGGAATACTGATTTCCAAAGTGGCTGTACAAGTTTGCATTCCCACCAGAAGTGGATGAGTGTTTCCCTTACTCTGCATTCTCTCCAGCATAAACTATGATTGATGTTTTTGATCTTAATCATTCAGACAGATGTAAGATGGTATTTCAGAACTGTTTTGATTTGCATTTCCCTGATGGTTAAGGATGTTGAACATTTCCTTAAGTATCTTTTGGCCATTTGAGATACTTCTATTGAGATTTCTCTGTTTAGTTCAGGAGCCTATTTTTAATTGGGTTATTTATAATTTTGATGTCTAATTTTTTGGGGTCTGTTTATATTTTTGAGATCAGACCATTGTCTGATGTGGGGTTGGTGAAGATCTTCTCCCATTCAGTAGACAGTCTTTTTGTCTTATTGATTGTGTGTCCCTTGCTTTTCAGGAGCATTTCAGTTTCAGGAGGTCTCATTCATCTATTATTGCTCTCAGTGTCTGTGCTACTGACGTTATATTTAGGAAGTGGTCTCTTGTGCCAATGCATTGAAGACTACGTCCCACTTTCTCTTCTGTCAGGTTCAGTGTGGACATATTTACATTGAGGTCTTTAATCCATTTGGACTTGAATTTTGTGCATGGTGATAGACATGGATCTATTTTCATTCTTCTACATTTTGACATCCAGTTATGCCAGCATCATTTGTTGACCATATTTTCTTTTTTCCATTCTATAATTTTAGCTTCTTTGTCAAAATCAGGTGTTCATAGGTGTGTGAACTAATATCTGGTCTTTGATTTGATTCCATTGGTCAACCTCTGTGTTTTTATGCTAGTACCAAGCTGTTTTCATTACTGTAGCTCTGTAATAGAGCTTGATGTCAGGATGGTAATGTCTCCAGAAGTTCCTTTATTGTACAGGATTGTTTTGGCTCTCCTGTTTTTTTTTTTTCATATGAGGTTGATTACTGTTCTTTCAAGGCCTGTGAAGAATTGTGTTGGGATTTCGATGATGATTGCATTGAATCTATAGACTGCTTTTGGTAGGACCGCCATTTTTACTATGTTGATCCTGCCTATCCAAGAGCATGGGAAATCTTTCCATTTTCTGGTATTTTCTTCAATTTCTTTCTTTAAAGACTTTAAGTTCTTGTTGAATAGGTCTTTCACTTCTTTGGTTAGTGTTTCCCCAAGATATTTTGCTATTTGTGGCTATTGTGAAAGATGATGTTTCTCTGATTTTCCTCTCAGCTTCTTTGTCATTTGGGTATAGGAAGGCTACTGACTTTTTTGAGTTGATCTTGTATCCTGCCATATCACGGAAGGTATTTATCAGCTGTAGGAGTTCTCTGGTAGAGTTTTTGGGGTCACTTATGTATACTATCATATCATCTGCAAATAACAAAAGTTTGATTTCTTTCTTTCCAATTTGAATCCCTTTATGTTGTCTTATTGCTATTGCTAGAACTTTAAACACTATGTTGAAGATATATGGAGGGAGTGGACAGCCTTGTCTTGTTTCTGATTTTAGTGGAATTGCTTTCAGTTTCTCTCCATTTAATTTGATGTTGAGTGTTGGCTTGCTGTATATTGCTTTTTAAACCTGTTTTTGTCATAGAATTATTTTTTTCCTAGAATATTCCATAGAAATATTGTTTTTTCCTTTGATAGTGATTGAAGCTTTCCTGGGTAGAGTAGTCTGGGCTTACATTCGTGGTCTGTGAGTGTCTGCAGCACGTCTGCCCAGGACCTTCTGGCCTTCGTGGTTTGCTGTGAGAAGTCAGGTGTAATTTTGATAGGTTTACTTGACCTTTTTCCTTTGCAGCTCTTAATATTCTTTCGTTAGTCTGTATGTTTTGTGTTTTGATTATTATATGGCAAGGGGACATTTTCTATTGATCCAGTCTATTTGTTGTTCTGTAAGCTTCTTGTACCTTTATAGGAATATCCTTCTTTAGGTTGAGAAAGTGTTCTATGATTTTGTTGAATATGTTTTCTGTATCTTTGAGCAGGAGTTCTTCTACTTCTACTACTATTATTCTTAGTTATGGCTTTTTCATGATGTCCCAGATTTCCTGGATGTTTTGTGTTAAGAATTTGTTGGATTTAATGTTTTCTTTGACTAATGGGTCTATTCCTCTATAGTATCTTCAGCACCCGAGCTTCTTTCTTCTAACTCTTGTATTCTGTTGGTTATACTTGTTCCTGTTCACTTACCCATATTTTCTATATCCAGAATTCCCTTGGTTTGCATTTTCTTTATTACCTCTATTTCAGTCTTCAAGACTTAAACTGTTTGCTTTTCCTGTTTGATTTGTTTTTTCTTGGTTTTCTTTGGTTTCTTTGAGGGATTTATTAATTTCCTCCATTTTTTGTTTATCTTTTTCTCCATTTCTTTAAGGGAGTTTTTATTTCCTCTTTAAAAGTCTCCATCATTTTCAAAAAGTTATGTTTAAAATTGGTTTTATTTTTGCTTTTTCTGCGTTAGGATGATGAAGTCTCCCTGATATATGACCACTGGGTTCTGGTGTTACCATGTTGCTCTTTAGATTGTTGGAAGAATTCTTGCATTGATGCCTACCCATTTCTTCCTTCAACTGAGGCTGGCAGTGTCTGAGCACCTTGGTCCAATCCTTGCAGTGGCTGTCTGAGTTTTGGGAATTTGTCTTGGTCTTCTCTGTGCTGTCAATGTCTGTGACTCAGGAAGCCTCTCAGTTCTCTCTAAGCCTGCTCACTTGGTCTTCTCTCCTGGTTCGCTCCCTTGGTCCTCTCTATTGGCCCCTCAGTGTTTTAGCAAGCTCTTGGTCCTCTCAGTACTGTAGCAAGCACTTAAGTCCTCTCACTACTGAAGTAAGCTATGTTTCAGAGTTCTTCTGAGGTTGCAGGAGGATAGGTGAATTTGAGGGAGGGTGGGTTTATTAGTTTGGAGGGTGAGGTGGATGGGTTTGGGTTTTGGGAAAGCCTACCTGCAGGAAAGTCTCCTGCTGGCTGGCTAGAAAAGCCAAGGGAGTTGGGGGAGGGGCCTGTGATTTTTGTCCTGCTGTGTAGGTCCTAGAGAGTGTAGTGTCCTACTCCATCACCTCTTAAGTACCCTCAGTATTGGAGCAAGCTATGTTTCCTACAAAAATAATTCTAACATGTCAAAATTGGAATCCTCTTTCCTTAAGCTAAATGACAAAGCTCCATACCTGACAGACCTTTGTATGTTTGTCTGTTTTTATCTTTGTTTTTCAAGACAGGGTTTCTCTGTGTAGCTTTGGAACCTGTCCTACTACTTGCTCTGTATACCAGGTTGGCCTCAAACTCACAGAGATCCTCCTGCCTCTGCTTCCCAAGTGCTGAGATTAAAGGCTTGGGCCACCATCACCCAGCCCTGACAGGCTTTTAAGTACTGTGGGTCCTGGAATTTGATTCTGGCTTTCTGCTCAGTAGTCAAAGTATAAATTTTGAGATTCTAAACTCAGCAACCAGGGACAGGTCATTAACTGTTCTGAGTCCCATTTCTGTGTCCTGGTGGGTGGATGACCTGTGCAGGAATGGGGAACAGGATAGCACTAAGAGGCTGACCTACGACCCCACAGTTCCCCATTTGTGTTGTAAGAAGTTCCAGGCATCTGTCTCTGGCAGGGCTCCATTGCTTCTTCCTGACTCTACCTTCTTTCTCCCAGCATTCAGTTTAGTTTTCCCCACCTAGGTATGTTCTACCCTATCAGGCCAAGCCAGTTTCTTTGTCACTTTGTTAACCAATTGTATTCACAGCATACAGAGGGGAATCCCACATCACATTTGTATGTAAGTTAGAGTCTCAGAGCCAAGTTCACCTGAGGACCTCTCTCAGTGTGTGTGTGTGTGTGTGTGTGTGTGTGTGTGTGTGTGTGTGTGTGTGTGTTGTCTGTCTTTCTGAACAATTCTGATCACTGTTTGCTTGAAGAAATCTGGAGCACTCAGTCTCCAGCTGCCTTTTTTTTTTTGTATGAAGCCACTTTAATTTTACCCAGAAGTGTTTTTTTAAATAGAAAATGTCAACAAACTATATTCAATATTGAGGTTTCATAATATGATTGCTTGAAAGAATAACACAGCTGAGACTTCTCTGAAATACCTATACCATTTTATTTTCCTTCAACTCTCCCAGTTTTAAAATTCTGTGAGATCTAGGTGCCCTAGAGGAGAAAGTTGTAAGACCTTCATTTATAGTTTTCATCCTCATCAAATAGAACTAATATAACAATCATATTTCCTGAGTTGAGTTTTTATATTTTACCCCTTTTATTATATGAATCTTGTAGGAAAAGAAGTCAAAATAGGCAGAAACTAGCTCACCTTGTTTCTCCTGAACACACAGTTTTAGTGCCTGTAAAATGTCTTTTCTAAATTATTTCTAGCAAAATTTTCTCCATTTGACCTATACTTTAAGATGGGCTCAAAACATTTCTATCCCTAGACTGTATATGAACAAATGTTCATATGTCCAAAAGCACTGTCATTCACTCACAAATTATATTGAAAACTTCAAAAGTAAAATATAAGACTATGATTAAAAGATGTTAGCAAAATGTCAAAATATGAAATGTGTTATAACATATACCGTAGAGTAAGCTGATTTAGAGGGGAAAATGCATTTTGGCACACTGCTTTTGATTTAAAAATTTGAATTATTTTGGAATCGGATTTATTCTAGCTTTTTGTTAAATTATCTCAGTAATTAAATTATCTTAAATTAAATTATCTTCAGTTATCTCAGAAACAAGATAGCAAATGTGTATTTGGAATGAGTCTATGAAAATGTACTGTAGTTGTTGTGCCTTTTAACAACAATTAATGAAGAGAAATCATGAATTTGAAAACAAAGATGTGTTGTAGGAAAGAAAGGGGGGGAGAAATGGTGTAATTTTGATATTAAAGTGTCAAATATAAAATAAAAAATTTAAAAGCTAATTATTTTATTGAAAACATTTTTGTTTCTTTTATTTTAAAATTTTAATGCTGTATATTTTTTTGAAAATATACATTTTCTACAGTATATTCTGATTTTTTCCCAACTCCTCCCACATCCTCCACACTTCTCCAGCCATCCAAATGCACATCCTTTATTTTTTCCCTCATTAGGATACAAACAAGCATTACTACTACTACTAATAATAATAACATAAAATTAGATTAAAATAAAATCCAACAAACCAGATTAGGACAAAAATCAAACAGAAACACAAGATCCTAACAAAAAGCACAAGAACCTCAGGTACATGCAGAGACACACACATCCACAAACACAGAAATCAATAAAAACACAAAACCAAAAGCCATAATGTATACACGGGTGCCTGTAAAGAAAAAAAGAAAAATAATATCCTGACAAAACATGAGACAAAGACCCTCTAAAATGCCACTGAGTTTATTGTGTGTTGCCATCTATTGCTGGTCCTGGGGCCTGGCCTTAAGAGTGGCTTGTCTACCTTGTGTACTCTTTTGCAGAAAACTAATTTTTCATTTTTGAGCAGTTATCAATTGGAGATAACTTCTGGGTTAGGAATGGGGGCTTGTGTCTCCTTCCCTCCCAGCCCTGGGATGTTATCTGGTGCAAACCTCTGCAGGTCCTGTGAATGCTGCCAGTTTCTGTGAGTATCATGCGCTTGGACCTTTCTTCCTTGGTGTCCTCCATCCCCTCTTGCTCTTGCAGTCTTTTGGCCTTCTCTTTTGCAATGTTCCCAGAGCCCTGTGGGGAGGGTCTTGATGGAGACATCCCATTTAGGACTGAGTATTCTGAGCTTTCTCACTGGAAGACTCTGTATTTATTCCCTCTACTCTAGGAGGACGCTTCTCTGCTGATAACTGAGCAAGCCACTGAGAAATAAGTATAGCAGGATGCTCATAGGGGTTACTTTGTTTGCTATGCTCCTTAACAGAGCAGTAGTATTTGTTTTTTTCCTAAGTCCCTGGGCTATCTAGTCTCAGGTTCTTGACCACCTGAGCAGTGTCAGCATTGGGTTTCATCTCATAGAGTGGGTCTTACGTAAAACCAGATACTGATTGATTAGTCCCACAGGCTTTGTGCTGCTACTGCACTCATACATATCCAGGCAGGTCACCAATGTAGATCAAAGGGTTTATAGCTGGTTTGGTGTTTGCTGCTTATCCTTGGGTTCCATGAAAAGAACTTCCAGTACTGTGAACACAAGTCAGTGGGGTAGGCACCAACTCAACTTTTCCATGTTCAGTTGGTTGTGTAGGTGTTGTCTTCAGCAACAGGGTCTTACCATCTATTTGTGGAGAACAACCAATAGCCATGATAACATCCTGGATTGTGTGGCAGTTCCCTTGGGACCCCTTTGGCCAACAACTTAATTTGATGTGGCCCATTCCCAGAACCAGAGACTTTATTTAGTGATAAGAGATATCCAGTTGGGGTTCTGTCTTCCCAGCTATTTGTCTATCCTATTTAGATCCCCTTCATATATACATATGGAATATTTTGTCATGTGACTAGATGGGCCTGGGGAAACCATACTATGATTATTCTGCTAAAGGAACAAAGCAATAAAAACATTTCTAACTTAAAATTTTAAATCAATGTAATTAAAGAATGAAAACCCAACTGTATATTAGACTCATGTGGGGAGGATTAATTGCTACCTTACTATTAATAGAGTAGGACAATGAGAACTTTTATTTGACTGAGCTATGAAATCTCTAAGGACTAGACCATCAATTCTGCAAGGGAGAGTGCAAAAGTTATGGGAAAACACAGGACTACGACAGAAGTCTGTGCATATTAGTGAATATCTTTTTATCTCATGAAAATTTTAAGGTTAATAAAGATAACAAACTGGCTTTTCTACTTTTATATGTTGGTGATTCCTGAATGTTTTTCACAAATTCCTTTATAAAAATTCATGGAGGACTTTTATTTTTGATCATGTATATGAGTAGATGTTGCGGGAGCTCCTTCCACTCCTTCAGCCAATAGCCACTGAGATACCAGCCCATTGGGGTATGGTCTCTCTCCCTTTAAAAAGCGGCCACTTCCCTCTCCTCTCTCTCTTGCTTCCTGCTCTGCTTCCCGCGACTAGACTCCCTCCCTGATTGCGCAGAGGGCTGTTGTGTGGGATGGTGATCTGTAAGTTTTTTCCCCTTTAAATAAATAACCATTCTATTAATCATAATTCCAAACTGGTGTGAGATTGTTTGTGACTTACGCCTTTGCCTTCAGGTAGAGATATGAAAATTCAGAATGAGCCATCTTGCTCTAAAAGCTCACAGACATGCTTGCTTAGGTGGCTCTGTGAGTGATGACTGTACAATCAGCTCGGGGTTTTGTCCCAGAGGGTCTAAGGGCTTGGAAAAGGTGGACAACCATAGAAAACTTTATGTGTCTGATTCTAAGATGACAGTCAGAAGATATTTTATCCATGATTGTCAGCTAATTTCAAAAATATCTTTAAAGCAAAAGTTTTTTTTTTTTAATCTTTGAGTATGTCACATAGGTATACAATGTAATCTGACTATATCAATCCCTAAAGGTTTTTTTTAATTGCTCCTAAACCCCACAAACATGTTCCAAATTTTGCAAGCTCTTCTTTTTAAAAATAGCTCAATGGGTTACTATGCTGTTGTGAGGAAGCATCATGACTATGGAAAAATATAGAAGACATAAATTTGGGGGACTTATTATTTCAGAGGGTTCATCATGGCGGGAGCAGCAGAGCAACTGAAAGCAGCAGTGTTAACAGAAGCTGGATTCTAAGAGCTCACATTTTGAGCCACAAACACAAAGCAGAGTGTCTAAACTGAAAGTAGGGTGAGGCTTTAAACTCTCAAAGCCCACCGTCAGGGACATACTTCTTCCAGCAAGTCAACCTCTCCAAAGGGTACAACCACATGGAGACCAAATATTCACATATAGGAGCCTATGAGGGACATTTCTCATTAAAAACACTGTGTTCACTTTGTGATGCTCATATCTGCATGGCTATGGAGGCATTCCCAACCAGTGGCCACAGACCAGAGAAGACTCATGCTCTACCCCAGTAGTTCTTAAGTTAGGGGTAGAGTCTTGTGAGTTCTTCCTCCTTTGAAAAGAAGAGTTCGTGGGCATGCTTTGGTATGCAGACAATCTAGAGGGAAATACTGAACCCCACTGTGATCATTTGAATGTTATAGAATATTTTGTGTCCTGTTAGAGGCACTGTTTGGGAGAGATTACAGAATCTTTAAGAGCCTTCTAGAGAAAGTATGTCTCTGAGAAGTCTTTGAGAGTTTATGGCCTCACACCATTTCCAGTTTCTTCTCTATGCTTTATTCTTGTGGTTGAGGATAAGATCACTCAGCTTCCTGCTCTAGCCCCCATTACCACTGGCACCCCCGCATTTATGGACATTTCCTCTAGAACCATAATAAACTTTTTTTTTTGCCTTAAGTTGCTTCTGATCATGGTGTTTTATCACAGCAGCAGAAGCATAACTAACACACCCACTGTTTCTGCTTTCCAAAGCATTTGAGCTTAGTAGTATTTTGCTCATCCAAAAGACACATTTCTCACAACCTCCTCCTTGCCTGGCAGAAAATAGATACTCTGCAAATATTTTGGAACCCAATTGTAAAACAATGCTTGAGTTCAAGGAAAGAAGCCTTAACTGGGAAAAAAAACTTGTGTAAAAAAACTGACTGCTTTAAAATGAGAAAAGAAGAATTAATTTGGTCACTTTGGTCATCTGGATAAGCTGAAAATATATAACATCAACTTAGAGAGATTCAAGTAGTTCTGTTTCAAAAGCCAATGTCAGAAAACTTTATATCTTATTCAGAATAATATATACAAAGTTCATATGTGTTTCAGAATAATATAACTAAAATACAGTTATAATAATATAACCAAAATAAAGTATCTGACGTATTTTAAAGAGATACAGCTTAAACAACTAAATGGCTCAAATACCTTAATGGATAAACTCTGTCTTAATTATTGTAAAAGTACAATTATTGGCAGCAGTTCCTTTGTTCTGATAAAGTAAGTAGGTGAGGGGGGGTTTTCTCCTTTCTCTATATGAAACAAAAACTCATAGTCTTAATGAAGATTTACATTTCTGGGTTCCCAGTGAATCTCAAATTTAATTGCCACATGTCTTCTTGCTATTGCTCTAGCAATGGACTGTATACCAGTCAGCATTAGCTACTGTCTTCTGAGGCTTTCTGAAGTTTGCATGCTGGTTGTGTGATTAACACCCTGTGAAGCGAAGCAACTGTCAGATCAAAACTCACCTCCTTCAGTTGGATGTCTGTCAACTCAAGGGTTATTTCTTAATGTAAGAAAATGTCAGTTACCAAATAAAATAAAGTTTTCTGATGATCCATTTAACCATTTAATTCCTGGTGGTTAATAGGAGAATGCAAATATATACAAATAGCATAATATACAGTATAAGTATATATCAATGTGTATATTTGAGAGCATAAAGCACGAGAATAATTTGTATATTTTAGACACACACACACACACACGGAGAGAGAGAGAGAAAGAGAGAGAGAGAGAGAGAGAGAGAGAGAGAGAGAGAGAAAGAGAGAGAGGATTTTAACCAAGAAATTTTTATTTATCAGGAAATCTATTTTTTATGTGTTCCAAATTGGAAAATGAAGGAATACATACACACTTAAATTTAAATGTTCATATTTCTGATGTAGGTTTAGAATTCTTTAATGGAAAAAATTCCCACTATTTCCTTATCACTGGGCCTATTCTTGTAAGAACAGAAACCTTTTCAGTGGGAAATAGCAGAAAGTTTAGTTGCAAAGATGCAATTTATTCATTTTTTAACATTTCATCAAATAATAGAGGAGCTATGCTGATCTAATGCAAACAGCAAGCTAAAATTCTTGAACTAGAAAATATGTTAATGCACATAATCTGAACATATGTGCATAGCTGTATTTCGTTATTGGATTTATCCATGGGAGTTTGTGTATGGCAGACCAACCCTTATAAACATTCAGCACATTATTTTTATAGGGACAGAGAAACAGTGAAAGCCTGGTATATTTCTTTCTTATTTTTTTCATTTTTGAAACAATCTTATACCAATCCCAGTTACCTCTCTCTTCCATTCCCCCCACCTTCTCCTCATCCCCCATCTACTCCTCAGTGAGGATAAGATCTCCCATGGGGAGTCAACAAAGTCTGTCACATCACTCCTGCTGTCTGGGCCAAAACCAACTTTCAGAGGGCCCTCCAGATAAAGTCAGCATCTGCACCAGCTCCTGGGACTTCACCATTGGTACCAACTCTCCTGGATCAAGGACACCTACCAACTAAAATCTAGTTTTAAAGGGACATCTCTGCTCTGGTATCTCACTTAGTCACTGAGTCTTACCTGTACAATCAGGGCACTTCTTTGTCCCATTCTTTCTGGCAGTTAGTGACCTTTCCCATAGCTAGCCCCGTTAATGGGCCAATAATAACAATATATTTTTCTCCTAGCAACCTGCCTTCTCATCTTCCTCAAAGAACAGCTGTCTGAGGACTCCAGATTGACAGTAAACCAGATGTTGTTCTAGCTACACCTCTTGCTGAGCCTGAGCCCACCAACTCATAATGAATCATTCCATGCCCAAGGGAAGTAGCCAGACTTGAGCCAGCACCCCATTTATCCAAAAACAGTCTGAAATGTTTGGTTAAAAGCATCACCTCAGCTCTCTAACACCCCTTTATACAAACAGTCTAGAATATTTAGTAAGGGTCTTTACCCAGCCCCCTGGCATTAATCTTAAAATGTTGGGTGAAAAACTCCATTCCAAGCCTCCTCCCCTGAAAGTGGTCGCAATCCAGACGCCTTCCTCAAGAAAGCCTGCCTAATGGTGACTCCTTTCCAGAGAGGGTCAAGAAATCCCACCAAATGATGACCTTTCCCCAGTGAAACTCAAGGACATTTCCACAGGCTGTTTAAACTGCTTCCCCCCCACCCCTAGAGAATGAACACATGGTCTCTTGGTTTTCCATGGTCTTTCTGTTCTCTGTTCCCCAGTTTGTGTTTTCCCAGAGGGCCACGCAGGAGTGTTGGCATCCAATAAACTGGACATCTCTAATCAAGTCTGATCTGGCTTGATTTTGATTATTGCATTAACAGAGAGGTTTGTTGGTCAAAAAATACTTAACACTCACTAACTCCACAATGGTTTCCTCTTTCAAGGTATATTTTCCTTGTTCTCCCTCTCTGTCCTTTATTCAACTCAATCTTCCCTATAGCTCATGTTTTCCTCCCCGCTTCCCTTCTTCTCTCTCCACTGCCATACCACTCTCTCCCTCCTCCCGTGCTGTCAATTTACAGAGGAGATTTTGTCTACTTCCCCTTCCTGGGGGTATCTATGTATGTCTTTTAAGATTCTCCTTGTTTCCTGTCATCTCTGGGGTTGTGGACTGTAGTATGGTTATCCTTTGTTTCACGTCTAATATCCATTTAGGAATGAGTACATACCGTGTTTGTCTTTCTGTGTCTGTGTTGCCTCACTCAGGATGGCTTAAAGCTATAATAATAAAAATAGCTTTGTACTGGCATAAAGACAGACAGGTGGACCAATGGAATAGAATCAAAGACCCTGATATTAATCCACAGACTATGAACACCTGATTTTTGACAAAGAAGCTAAAATTATAAAATGGAAAAACAAAGCATCTTCAACAAATGGTGCTGGCATAATTGGAAGTCAACATGTAGAAGAATGCTAATAGATCCATATATATCCTCATGTACAAAACTCAAGCCTAAATGGATCAAAGACTCAACATAAATCCAGCTACACTGAGCTGTATAGAAGAGAAAGTGGGAAGTAGCCTTGAATGCACTGGTGGAGGAGACCACGTCTTGAGTTATTACAGTAAAGCAGATACACTGAGATCAACAATTAAAATGGAACCTCCTAAAACTGAGAAGCTTCTGTGAGGTAAAGAATACAGTTAAGAACACAAAATGACAACCTACAGAACGGAAAAAGTCTTAATCAACCCCACTTTGGATAGAGGACTGGTCTCAAAATACATAAAGCTCTCAAGAAACAGATATCAAAATATCAAATAATCCAGTTGAAAAAAAAATGGATACAGGTTTAAACAGAGAATTTTCAACAGACAAATCTCTAATGGCTGAAAGGCACTTAAGGAACTGCTCAACATCCTTAGCCATCAGGGAATGCAAATCAAAATGACTCTGAGATACCATCTTACACCAGTTAGAATGACTAAGGTCAAAAACACTAATGACATCTTATGCTGGAGAAGATGTGGAATAAGGAAAACACTCCTCTAGTAGTGATGATGGGCAGCAGGGCTGTGTCCCCGGCACCCAGCCGCCTGCATGGCTAGCTTTACCCTGAAATAATTACACGAAAACTGTATTCTTTTAAACACTGCCTGGCCCATAGTTCCAGCCTCTTATTGGCTAGCTCTTATATATTAATCTAACCCATTTCTATTAATCTGTGTAGCCCATGAGCTGGCTTACCAGGAATGATCTTAACCTGCATCTGCCTGGCGTGGGAACATCATGGCAACTCCTACTTACTCAGCTTCTTTCTCCCAGAATTCTGTTCTGTTTACTCCACCCACCTAAGGGTGGGCCTAACAATGGGCCAGGGAGTTTCTTTATTGATAAGAAATCACTCCCACATCATTTCCCCTTTTTCTGTTTAAACAAAAAAGAAGGCTTTCATTTTAACATAGTAAAATTACATATAGCAAAACAGTTATCAAGCAAGAATTACAGTTACAATATTTATATCTATTTTATCTTTTATCATAACTAAGGAAAACTATAAGTATCCATTCTTTAACTCTATCAAAGACTCCAGAAGGATATAAAACTACCTAAGTAAACAAGAAATAAGAAAACTCTAGAAATGACAGAGACATCTCGCTGCCTGGACAGTCACCCAAAGTTCTTTTGTACCATTGGGGCATCCTTCTTCAGCCTTCAGGCCCATAGTATCCAGAAGACATTTCCATGAAGCAGGAATTTCCAAAGACAGTTCAATCATTTTCTGCTGTGTCCTGCAGAATGTCTCGTAGATTCTTTCATGAATCAGGAACCCCAAAAGACCATCTCACCTTTAGGCAAGTTCAGCAGTCCTCTCTCTGCGGGTTCTTTGTGTCCAGTTTATGCAATAGTCCAGGCAAGAGCAGTTTCTTGCCCAATGGCTATCAAACTCCATAAGGATCCTCTTCGATGCCCATCTTCTTCTTGAAGAAGATTGGTGCTGCCAGGAGCAGATGTGTCTCATTGTCATGAAAAACCCTAAGTTATCAAAAACATTTAAATGCCATATTCTGCTGTCTTTGAGAGATATGAAGAATGCCTATCTAACTGAAATATATCTCTATATATCTAAAAAATTTAACTAACGTGACTATAAGCTTGACTATTATTGATGATTATCCATCAACAACCTGTATTTCCTAATTATACATTACATTTTAAAATGAACTACATAATCACAATACCTTAATCAAGATCAGAAATACATATACATATAACAAAATTGACCTTAAAATCCATACCAATGCAAATTATTCATATCTATATCATATCCCCCTTTAAATGTAAAAGAACATTTATAAACAGTATTTGGGAACATGGGCGTAGTTTTTTCTCTCTAAACTGCTTCCTGCTGAATGGGGGCGTTGTTAATTAGGTCTTTCATGGTATAACCTGTGTGCCAGGGTCATCTCAGTTGGCAGTTGAGTGAAGTAATTTTTTGAGGGTGATCACAGTAACCTTTCAGGAGGGCGTGGTCTATCATACCAAATTGGAATAGAAGAAATCCATAGGGTCTGGTCCTCTGTGAAAACAAAAGAAGACCCTCTCCAAAGCATCATATCCTTAGACCCAAATTTTGAAATCGTAATACCCTTATATCCATTTTGGTTTAGCTTGGCAGCCCATGTAATGAAATGACTTTCTGTAGTTAGCTCCTTCACAGTCAAAAATTTTAAAGAAAACACAATGTACATAATACAGATTCTCTGTGAATTTTCCATTTTTACGTGGCTTATTTTTTTTCTTTTAATCTCTTAACTATCTGTACTCTGTCTCTTTAAAGATTTTACCTTTTTTTTAAACCGTTAACTTTATTCTCTATATTTTTTTCTTCTCTCTCTCAAGCCTAAGTACATTTATCCAACACTGTGATCCATAAAGGTCTTTTATGTCTGAAATCTGTTTTATTGTGAATCTGCAATTTTTTTACTATCCAGGAGCACTTTGTTTTGCACCTTTAAATCACTAAGCGCTTAAGAATCTAAGTTGTGACATTCCTAGGTCAAAAACAGGTACTGCCTGCTGGCCCCGCCCAGTCCAACATGGCGGAGCTGCTCGTGCCTCTGATCCTTGCACAGTGCATCAGTAGTATGGCGGAGCTGCTTGTGCCTCTAAGCTGCAGCACGCAATGTCCCCCTTTTAGGCACACAGCAGTCTAGTTGCCATCAAACAAATTGTAGCACTTTACTCCAAATGCTCCATTCAAAAGCTCTGTCTCCCGCAGGAGCCAGGCAGAGATCTCAATGGCGGCACAGCACAGAAAGCTGGCATTTTAAAACAGCCAGTTTTTTACTGTTGCTGAGTCAGGACAATTTCTTTGCGGCACGCAACCCACAAACAGCAAAAAGCTGTCTTAAATTCTCTCTCTCTTCTTTTTAAGTCCTCTCAGGTTTTATGTGGAGTTCATTAGCACGTTGGGTGCCACCTGTAGTAATGAGGGGCAGCAGGGCTGTGTCCCCAGCACCCAGCCGCCTGTATGGCTGGCTTTACCCCGAAATAATTACATGGAAACTGTATTCTTTTAAACACTGCCTGGCCCGTAGTTCCAGCCTCTTATTGGCTAGCTCTTATATATTAATCTAACCCATTTCTATTAATCTGTGTAGCCCATGAGCTGGCTTACCAGGAATGATCTTAACCTGCATCTGCCTGGCGTGGGAACATCATGGCAACTCCTACTTACTCAGCTTCTTTCTCCCAGAATTCTGTTCTGTTTATTCCACCCACCTAAGGGTGGGCCTATCAATGGGCCTAGGCAGTTTCTTTATTGATAAGAAATCACTCCTACATCACTCCTCCATTGCTGGTGGGAGTGCAAACTTATATAGCCACTTTGGAAATCAGCAGTATGGCAATTTCTCAAAAAAAAAATGTAAATCAATCTAACTCAAGACCCAGCAATACCTAACTCTCGGGAACATACTTAAAGAATGCAGACTCACACCACAAGGACACTTGTTCAACTGCGTTCATAGCAGCATTATTTTTAATATCCAGAACCCAGAAACAACCTAATTGTTCTGCAACCAAAAAATGGATAAAGAAAACATGGCACATTTATAAAATGGAATACTACTCTGTAGTAAAAAAGAAAATCATCTTGAAATTTGACAAATGGAAGGAACTAGAAAAAAACTTTTTTCTATTTTTATTATTATTTAAAAAATTTCCCTACAGTTTATTTGTTCATACGTTCCCTCTCCCAAATCCTCCCAAATCCTTCTCAAACTCCTTACACATTCATTGTCATATTTTTTCTCTCCTTCAAAAGAAAAAAAAAACCATGAAAATTAAAACAAATAAAACATCAGACAAAAAATTACCAAAACCAAACCTAACAAAAATCATACACAGAAAAATCACATAGTACTTTTTTTTTTCTTGGCCATAAGGCCTACACTGGACTGTTGTTGATATACCCATTAACACTCCACTGAGGGGGGGGACAACTGATTTTCCTTTTTCCAGCAGATATCAATTGCAAATAGGTTCTTGGTTAGGGGTGGGACTTCCTCTCCTCAGTGCTGGGATTTTTGCCTGGCTTAATCCTGCACACACCTTGTGTGTGCTGCCACTATCTCTGTGAATTTAAATATGCATTAGCCCTGTTGTGTCTGGAAGACACTGTTTTCTTGGAGTCATCCACTGTCCCAGCCTCTTACAATGTTTCTGTCTTTTTTCCCACATAGGCCCCTGAACCTTGAGAGGAGGGTTTTGATCAAAACATGTCATTTAGGCTGAGTGTTCCAAACTCTCTCTGTACTTGCACACTGTACACTTGTGAGTCTCTTTGTTAATTACTGAATACTACAAGAAGAGGCTTCTCTGATGAGGGTTGAGTGATACGTTCATCCCTGGTATAATGAACCCAATCCTATTGACCAACTAGAATTTCAGTCTCTATGGCTCCCTATCAGTGTTTCTGGCTTCCATGAAACTCCATTATGTTCTCAAAGAATCCTGTTTTGCAAGGTGTCATCACTGTTCCCTGGAAGGTCTTTCCAAGAGTTTCCCACTAGAACCCTGTGACCCTAATCATTTCAGAGGGTTGTGGATGCTCCATGTCACATGTACTTCTTGAGATAGATCATCTTTTGTGTGCACTCACTGCAGTCACAGAGGAATTGTGGTTCAAGACTCACCACACTATTCCTTTCACTTCCTCAGTTTCTCCTCCCAAATTTCAGCTTCTCTGGTACTTCCTCCCACTCATTCCATTGTCATAGAAGAAAGGATGAATCCAAGGCCACTTATGCAAATGAATCCATTTAAGGTGTATTTCAAAGGCTTTATTTAAGTCTTGCCACAGGAATTGTCCCTACACACTTTCATTCCTTCCGTCAGCATCTATTGAGACCTTCATATTTTACACTGCATCATTAAAAATAGCTAAGAAGGAGGAAGAATAATGATAGGAAGCTAAGAATGAAGAGCATACAAAGGTAAAAGAAAGATTAAGATCATGTCTCCCCTAAACTAGATGAGCAAGACCCTGCATGAATGATTATATCAAGTTCTTGGTCTTCTAGATGACTCTTATTTTAAAGCTTAAGAACAATAATTCCACTTTTATTTCAAAGTTTATGAACATATCTAGAGTTTTATTTGGCTACATTCAATAAGCCCTGTTAATAGCTAATAACTCTCTAAGATCACTCAATTGCTAAAGAAGATGGCCCATGCTAAATGTTTATTTGAAGGCACTGAACAAAATGACTATATTTTTATTTTGTATAGATAGAGTTTGGAATTACTACATACTTTAAACCTGTTAATTATCTATTTCTTTCTCAATTGATAAATTCATTTTATTCTTCTTATCAAAAAGCTAATGTGGCTTTGATGCATTAAAAGGTGAAAAATTGACATAAAGATAGTTAACATCTAGTTTGGAGAGAAAATCTGTGTGTGTGTGTGTGTGTGTGTGTGTGTATGAAAATCTCAACATATTTACATTTCAAAACAACATAGCTATGATCTAAATTAATGTAATTGATAAATATGGAATATATGTATGCATGTATAAGCCTCTAACATCTGTTCAGATGTCAGTTTTGTTGTCATAAAGACTATATATAGTTTGGAAAACTGACTAATTTCAATCCTGTCATTAGTGTATGAATTTCATTCCTTTTGAACATGGTTTCCATGAACGAGTTTGTTTAACAGGTAATATATTCACCTAGTAGTTTATTCAAAGGTAAAATATACAAAAAAAAAAATGGAAGGCAAATCTAAACCCTTTCCTTTCATGTCACCAGTTTGTCTCCTATGGGCCAGTGCTTTTGCTGGTTTCTCATACATCTTTCTAGAGACACACTGTATTTTACATATATGTGTGTGTGTGTTTGTGTATGTATGCATATATACAGATTTGCTTTCTGAATATGACTATAACCACAGAAAACATACTTCTGCATACCTGTTTTACTCACTGAAGATTTTTTAAAAGTAGATTTTATATATTTAATCAGTAACCTATTAAAGGATGTTTCGTATTTTCCAACTTTTGCTAGTATAAAAATTGCGGTTAGTATTTTTTCATATTTATCATTTTACTTTTAGAATTAAGTTCTTTGCCTAAAAGGAGGACATAATCTTATAGGTACTCAAGCTACACACATTAAACACATCTTTATGCATTTCATGCATTGTATTCATGTGGTACCTGACTATGCAAATAAAATCATCCATTGGAAATGGTGAGGAACAGGGAAATGAAGGGATGTAGCCTGAGATAAACTTGAAATGAGAGTCATTGATTAGATCCTGGAAGAGCTTAATAGGATTTTGTATTTTCCCAAGTCAAAATGTACTAAATAACAATCTGTGTCAAAATGGCCATCAGAATCTGATACAAGTGCATAGTCCATGAACAGGAATATTTGCAGTGACTAGGAAGACTAAAAAGGCTCTGACCAGGTCACTTCCAATGAGCAGTCTAACCTATTACTCCCAATAAACACATATATATCATACAGGGAAAGTAGGGACATACTACTCTATACAGTAGGAAGGGTTTTAAGCTAGTGAATTGTAATCAGTTTAGAGGGATCACTGAGAACAGAGCATTTTGCAGAAGTTTGCACAAAAGATATTAAAGGTTTAAAGGCCAGATACAAAGGTCAGGGCTGATAGCCAGGAAGTAAAAGTTCAGCATCTATAGTTTTGCTTTATTGACTAAGAGAATAATAACAGCTTTGCAGACTTTAATAAGGGGAATTCTGAAGTTGAGTTTTGAGTTCTTGTGAATGCCAGTGAGACATATCTGACACACTTGAAACACTAGAGTAAATATCAAATATTACCATTGGATACAGAGCTACTTTAAACTAGGTAGCAAAAGGTATAGATATTATAATTATCCTAGTTTAGTTAGAAGCTGCTCTGACTGGGAAATAAAATGTATGCCAGTGAGGACTAAAAAGACGGGGATCTTTCTCTATAAATACACCCAGTCTGGAGTTAGATATTTCAGGACCTGATGAAGCAGCTCCAGGTTATGATGCTCCCAGCATCACTGCCTTTCCACTCTATTAACATGGCTGGTGGATTCCAATTTTAAGGTCACTTCCAGACCACGAGATGGCTGTTGTTATCCTAGTCAAAGCACACATTCCAGGAATAAAGGATGAGGAGTAAGGAAGGACAGCACAGACACACTGATTGTCCTTATTCCTACTTTTCTGCACTTTCTCATAGAGGAGTCTAAGATGACTTAGACTTATTCATTTGTTTTTGTTTCTTTGCGTACTGCCATCCTGACTAACCTAGAACTGTGACAGAGGAAAAAGAGTGAACACTGGAGATATGATTAGTCTCTTTGGTATTCAAAATATGTAAATAAAGGGGGGGGTCATTTGAAGGCTTGTTGTTCCACAGTTCCATAAATTTTCACAGCTTTCAAAGCGTACTGTTCTCTATTAGCTGATTTGGTCTTCACAGAAACCCAGTGAGCTCATAGAAAAAGCAACACCAGTAAAAAGAACGCTGCACACTAAAAATAATATTCAGAAACAAACTTGGTAGGAACAAGACTTTATTATAGTTATAAGCAGTAAGAATGATTACATTTTCACTGAACTGACAGAATATTTTTAATTTCATATATGCTGTTTTTCCGCCCTACACGAAGTACAGGAAATTAGACCAGCTTATTTCCAAATCACTATCAGAAAAGAATCTACAATATGCCTAAATTATTCAAAAGCCAATATTGCTATGAGTCTCTAAATCTCTACAAACAGATGGTGATAAAATGTGTTTTGGGTTAAGGAGAGATCAGAATAGGTGGTTATGCACACCCTCTGTTCCCTTATTCTATACATCCACATGTTCCCTAGTGAGGAGAGCAATCTTTGATAAGACATGGGCTTTTTTGTTTTTGTTTTACCTTATAATACATTATCATAAGTTGTAAATTGAAAGCAGACATTACAAAAATCCATTCTTCAATGGCTAGAAGGAAGTCTCTTATTTTGACTGCTAGTAACAACATCGCAATGGAACTGGACGGGGTGTTGTCAATCATCCGTTCTTTAAGGGCCTTGAAACTTGTGTCTAGAATTGAGCTGTCTTCTACAAACAATGACGTCACACTGGAGAACACAAAGGGACATCAGGAGACTAGAGAAATGGCATGTCTTATAGCCGCTGATTCTACTTCACAGAGAAGCAACTTGATTTAAAAAGTAAGGTTTCAATCACTCATAGAGTTCCACTTACATTTGAATCAGCAACTTGTGAATTTTTTCTCATAATAAAATAAAATACATTCTAAGTATTATTCAAGGAAAAAAATATCAATCAAAATGAAATAACAAATTTTTAAAGATATCCTACAAATACAATTGAAATCATGAAATTTGTAGCAATTGTTTTATTTACCAATGCTTCTTTTTTGGTAGTATTATGCTTTATAAAATAACACAAATGTTGCTAAAACTACATATATACATACATACAGATAGATGGAAAACTTTCAAAGAACATGATTTACTTGAAAAATGGACACAAAAAGAACTTAAAGTGTCTTGCCCTCTTTCCAGATTCCAGGATCAGGGTTGGTTTTGGCTCACCACACATAAGTAGTGTTAGCCTTAAGGCCTATGCTTTTAGATATATTTTCATGCTACCTCTGAGATTAGATTAGATATCTGTTTTTTGGTGATGGTTAATCTAAATATCTTGGTATAGCTATATTTATTTTTAAAAATGTGACTTGAGCTGATACAACCTAAGGATTAACAAAATGATATAAAACCATAAACACTGCACACTGTCTCCGTCTGATTAGTGCGCCAGTGTTTTCTAGGTTTCTTTTCAGGGTCATAAAAAATATAGAGAGCTATTGTTAATGGAAGTTTTATTTTATTTATTTATTTTTGTGAAACACAGTGACAACTAATAGAGTCAACCTCTTTCCTTGATCCTCAGGTTATATTTTCTTATTTTAGGTATTTATTTCTGATAAATATGCTTCTTAAGTAAATTATCTTGGTTTGGACTTTGACTTTCCTCACTTCTAAATATTCATACAATAACAAAATATGCCAGATATTGTATCTAACTCCAGACAACCTTCTTCATACCCTTTGTCCATTCTGTAAAAGCAGTTTGTCATGATTGTGAATATTATATAAAGAGATTAACTTTTGACATTCCTGGTTTAAAAACATCACTCCCACCAATCTCCCCACCCCTTTCATCACTTCTTTCTATTGTGACACATCCATTTCCTTTTCAGTTACCATTCCATTTACCTTTTAAATTAATACTTAGTGAAAATGTAAGTGCTACAACAATGTTATGTAAATAATCCCCCAGAGAACCTTCGAGAACCTTACCTTCCATTAGCATCCTTGTAAGAGCTGTTTTGTTTCTTGTAAAAGGTAATTTACTAACAAAAAAAAAAAGCCGTTTAGTGGAGTTGTTTGTTTTGTGTGTATTCTTCTGTTCTGTTCAGACATGAGTCAGCCTGTCTGAGCTGGCCTCATTTCATTGGTCACTTGAGTGGGTCGAATCCTTGGTCATCCTATGGTTCTTTATAATATGGCTCCTTTATGAAGTGTCAGATGTTCTTGGCAGTTCAGGTAACTTACATTTGTTATTTCTTTTTCTGGCAAGACTTAGATCATTTTTGGGGGGGACTTATCTGTTCCTTCTACCTTCTATTTTTTTCCTCTGGCTTTCAAGAGCCAGGAAATATAGAATGTGTCTTTTACTTTCATTCTCAAACTTTCAGTCTTTCACACAAAGTAAAAAGTGACTGCAGTTAATGAAAGGCAATTTTTCCTTCACCCACTGGGGAAATTGAAAATATGACCTTTCTGAGAGACACACTGAGAGGCAGGTTAAAGTATGATGGAAATCTATGTCAAATTAAACGATCTCCTCCCCCACCCTATAATAACTCATCAAGTAAGTTAGTGCACTCAGTCTGGATTACTACAGAGCTGTCCCATCTTGTGCAATTTACAAATACTCCCTGCCTGTGAATTATACTTCCGTTTCAGCCTCATTACTTCTTTCTGTCATTTTTTGGTTTCTGTGGATTTTCTCGTCGAGTTACACATCAGACACCTGCAACCTTGAGCAGAAATTTCAAGTACAATAAGTTGAAATGAAGAAGCTCGTACCAAAGTCTCCTCTACCTGAAAAGAGTGTTCGCTTCTGTGCTGAGAAAAAACTGTGTCCTATTCCAGATTTAGCGATGATTAATAACTTAACTAGAAATAATGATGGTTAAATAATTCTTTCAGAATAGGGATGGCAGTAGAGGAAGTGTCTATGGTAGGATCAATAAAGTGGTGTATAGTAAAAACAGTGATCAAAAAATATGTGATTGTCTAGACTTTTAAATAGTGCAAAAGGCTTTATACGTGTTTCTAGCCTAGTTTCACACAATAGCAAACTCTTGTAAGAGATAGCTAAAATGTATTATGACTGAGGAGATTTTTGCTTTGTTCAGTGTTTTTTTTTTTTTTTTTTTTTTTTTTGAGACAAGAATCCCTAAGAAGTCATGACTGGCCTGGAACTATCACAGAGAGCCACCAACCTCTGCTTCCCAAGTTCTGGAATTAAGGATGTACAATGTCCACCAGAAAAGTCCAACAAAATTTTAAAGGACTTACCTTGAAAGACTTGATTGACTAACCTTTCCAAACCTTAATTCTATAAATAAAAATGAATAAATTATAACCAGCTGTGTTTATCTTCATTCATAATACACTACTTTTACACCCACTGAGAAGCAAATTCTTGAAATTGTCATTGTCTCTTAATAAATGAACAAATATACAAAAAGTAAGCAAATGATCGAGATGAAGCAGCAATCAGTTTTTCTAGCAGAGACTGTGTTCAGAAAACAAGAAATTCTTGGGAAGAGTTTCATACAACACATTTTGATTGTGTTCACTTCCTCTCCATCTCCTCCCAGACAAACCTACTAGTCTTACTAGTCTTTAAATTAACCTCCATTGAAGACAGTTTTCCCAAAGGACTTTTGACAATGTCCAAAAATAATTTTAATATAATTAAGGCACATACTCCTGGTCTCTCCTGGATAGAGATCTAAGATGATGGTAGAGACTTTCTGTAATACGTAGATCATGGTCTTTCCTGGATTTTGATCTAAGATGATGGTAGAGACTTTATAATACATAGATCAGTGTCTTTACACATGTATGAATCTGTTCAATGTGAGTTGCAAGAATGTCAGCCACAGAGCTGCAATGCTATCTCAATAGTTAAGAGCACTGGCTTCTTTTCCAGAGGAGCATAGTTTGACTCCCAGTATCCAAATGGTGGCTCACCACCATCTGTAACCCCAGTGCCAGGAGATCTGAGACCTTCTTCCTCTGTCCTCTACAGGTGCTAGGCATCATGATGCACAGGTGTACATGTAGACAGAAAACTACACCCATTTTTTTAAAAAAATGATGCCAGTCAGTCAATGCTAGATCATTCTGTCTCTGGTCTTCTTCTTCTTTTTTTTATTGGAAAAAAAAGGAATTTCTGCCTCCTCCCCGCCTCCCTTTTCCCTCACACTCCTCCCTCTCCTCCTCCCCTCCCCCCACTCCTCCCCCTCCCTCTCCAGCCTGAAGAGCAGTCAGGGTTCCCTGCCCTGTGGAACGTCCAAAGTCCTCCCCCCTCAATCCTGGTCTAGGAAGGTGAACATCCAAACTGGATAGGCTCCCACAAAGCCAGAACATGAAGTAGGATCAAAACCCGGTGCCATGGTCCTTGGCTTCTCAGCAGCCCTCATTGTCCGCCAAATTCAGAGAGTCCGGTTTTATCCCATGCTTTTTCAGTCACAGTCCAGCTGGCCTTGGTGAGCTCCCAAAGGATCAGCCCCACTGTCTCCACGGGTGGGCGCACCCCTTGTGGTCCTGACTTCTTTGCTCATATTCTCCCTCCTTCTGCTCCTCATTGGGACATTGGGAGCTCAGTCCAGTGCTCCAGTGTGGGTCTCTGTCTCTATCTCCATCCATCGCCAGATGAAGTTTCTATGGTGATATGCAAGATATTCATCAGTATGGCTATAGGATAGGGTCATTTCAGGTTCCCTATCCTCAGCTGCCCCAGGAACTAACTGGGGACATCGCCCTGGGCACCTGGGAGCCCCTCTAGGTCCAAGTCTCTTGCCAACCCTAAGATGGCTCCCTTAATTAAGATGTGTGCTTCTCTGCTCCCCTAACCAACCTTCCTTTATCCCAATCATCCCGTTTCCCCAAGTTCCCCCCACCCTCCCCTTCTCACATTTCTCTCTCCTTCTCCCCCTACCCAACCTCCCACCACACCCCCAAGATCCCAATTTTTTGCCCGGCAATCTAGTCTACTTCCCATAACCAGGAGGATAGCTATATGTTTCTCTTTGGGTTCACCTTCTTATTTAGTTTCTTTAGGATATCAAATTATAGACTCACTGACCTTTATTTATCTCTAGAAACCAATTATGAGTGAGTACATCCCATGTTCATTCTTTTGGGTCTGGGTTACCTCACTCAGGATAGTGTTTTCTATTTCCATCCATTTGCATGCAAAATTCGCGAAGTCATTGCTTTTTACCTCTGAGTAGTATTCTAATGTGCATATATTCCACACTTTCTTCATCCATTCTTCCATTGCAGGGCATCTAGGTTGTTTCCAGGTTCTGGCTATTACAAATAATGCTGCTATGAACATAGTTGAACAAATGTCCTTGTCATATGATCGGGCATCTTGTGGGTATATTCCAAAGAGTGGCATTGCTGGGTCCATGGAAAGGTTGATCCCAAATTTCCTGAGAAACTGCCACACTGCTTTCAAAGTGGTTGCACAAGTTTGCATTCCCACCAGCAATGGATGAGGGTACCCCTTTCTCCACAGCCTCTCCAGCAAAGGCTATCATTGGTGTTTTTGATTTTAGCCATTCTGACAGGTGTAAGATGATATCTCAATGTTGTTTTGATTTGCATTTCCCTGATCGCTAAGGAGGCTGAGCATGACCTTAAGTGCCTTTTGGCCATTTGAACTTCTTCTGTTGAGAATTCTCTGTTCAGTTCAGTGCCCAATTTTTAATTGGGTTAATTAGCATTTTAAAGTCTAGTTTCTTGAGTTCTTTATATATTTTGGAGATCAGACCTATGTCTGTTGCGGGGTTGGTGAAGATCTTCTCCCAGTCAGTGGGTTCCCTTTTTGTCTTAGTGACAGTGTCTTTTGCTTTACAGAAGCTTCTCAGTTTCAGTAGGTCCCATTTATTCAATGTTGCCCTTAATGACTGTGCTGCTGGAGTTATACCTAGGAAGCGATCGCCTGTGCCCATCTGTTGTAGGGTACTTCCCACTTTCTCTTCTATCAGGTTCAGTGTGTTCAGATTGATATTGAGGTCTTTGATCCATTTGGACTTGCGTTTTGTGCATGGTGATAGATATGGGTCTATTTTCATTCTTCTACAGGTTGACATCCAGTTGTGCCAGCACCATTTGTTGAAGATGCTTTCTTTCTTCCATTGTATACTTTTAGCACCTTTATCGAAAATGAGGTGTTCATAGGTTTGTGGGTTAAACTCCGGGTCTTCTATCCGATTCCATTGGTCGACTTCTCTATTTTTATGCCAGTACCACACTGTTTTCATTACTGTAGCTCTGTAATAGAGTTTAAAGTCAGGGATGGTAATGCCTCCAGAAGTTCCTTTATTGTATAAAATTGTTTTGGCTATCCAGGGTTTTTTGTTTTTCCATATAAAATTGATTGTTGTTCTTTCAAGATCTGTGAAGAATTTTGATGGGATCTTGATGGGGATTGCATTGAATCTATAAATTGCCTTTGGTAGGATTGCCATTTTTACTATGTTGATCCTCCCAATCCAAGAGCAAGGGAGATCCTTCCATTTTCTGGTATCCTCTTCAATTTCTTTCTTCAATGCCTTAAAGTTCTTGTCAAATAGATCCTTCACTTCTTTGGTTAGAGTTACCCTGAGATATTTTATGCTGTTTGTGGCTATCGTGAAAGGTGATGCTTCTCTGATTTCCCTCTCTGATTCCATATCCTTTGTGTATAGGAGGGCGACTGATTTTTTGGAGTTGATCTTGTATCCGGCCACATTACTAAAGGTATTTATCAGCTGTAGGAGTTCTTTGGTGGAGTTTTTGGGGTCGCTTATGTATACTATCATATCATCTGCAAATAACGAAAGTTTAACTTCTTCCTTTCCAATTGGAATCCCCTTGATCCCCTTATGTTGTCTTATTGCTATTGCTAGAACTTCAAGCACTATCTTGAAGAGGTATGGAGAGAGTGGACAGCCTTGTCGTGTTCCTGATTTAAGTGGGATGGCTTTGAGTTTCTCTCCGTTTAGTTTGATGTTAGCTGTCGATTTGCTGTAAATAGCTTTTATTATATTTAGGTATGACCTTTGTATCCCTAATCTCTCGAAGACTTTTATCATAAAGGGATGTCGAATTTTGTCAAAAGCTTTTTCAGCATCTAATGAAATGATCATATGTTTTTTTTTTTCAGTTTATTTATATGATGGATTACATTGATAAATTTTCGTATGTTGAACCAGCCTTGCATCTCTGGGATGAAGCCTACTTGATCAAAATGGATAATTTTTCTAATGTGTTTTTGGATATTGTTTGCCAGTATTTTGTTGAGGACTTTTGCGTCGATGTTCATGAGTGAGATTGGCCTGTAATTCTCTTTCTTGGTTGAGTCTTCGTGTGGTGTTGGTATCAGAGTGACTGTAGCTTCATAAAAGGAATTTGGAAATGACTCTTCTGTTTCTATATTGTGAAATACCTTAAGGAGTATAGGTATTAGGTCTTCTTGGAAGTTCTGGTAGAATTCCGCATTGAAACCATCTGGTCCTGGGCTTTTTTTGGTAGGGAGATTTTTGATAACAGCTTCTAATTCTTTGCGACTGACAGGTCTATTTAGATTATTCACCTGGTCCTGATTTCACTTTGGTCTATGGTATTTATCTAAAAAAGTGTCCATTTCTTTTACATTTTCCAGTTTTGTGGCATACAGGCTTTTGTAGTAAGATCTAATGATTTTCTGAATTTCCTCTATGTCTGTGGTTATGTCCCCCTTTTCATTTCTGATCTTATTAATTTGCATATTCTTTCTCTGCCGTTTGATTAGTTTGGATAGGGGTTTATCAATTTTGTTGATTTTTTCCAGGAACCAGCTTTTTGTTCCAATGATTCTTTGGATTGTTTTCTGTGCTTCTATTTTGTTGATTTCCGCCCTCAGTTTGACTATTTCCAGTCTTCTACTCCTCCTAGGTGAGTCTGCTTCTTTTTTTTTCTAGAACTTTCAGGTGGGCTGTTAAGTCTCCAATGTGTGCTTTCTCTGTTTTCTTTAAGTGGGCACTTAGGGCTATGAACTTTCCCCTTAGGACTGCTTTCAAAGTGTCCCATAAGTTTGAGTATGTTGTTTCTTTATTTTCATTGAATTCAAGGAAGACTTTAATTTTTTCTTTATTTCTTCTTTGATCCAGGTGTGGGTCAATAGTTGACTGTTCAGTTTCCATGAGTTTGTAGGCTTTCTGGGGGTAGCATTGTTGTTGAATTCTAACTATAGTCCATGGTGATCTGATAAGATCCAGGTGGTTATGGATATTTTTTTGTAACTGTGGAAGTTTGCTTTGTTACTGAGGATGTGGTCAATTTTCGAGAAGGTTCCATGAGCTGCAGAGAAGAAGGTATATTCTTTCCTATTTGGGTGGAATATTCTATAGATGTCTGTTAAGTCCATTTGATTCATTACCTCCATTAATTCTCCTATTTCTCTGTTAGGTTTCTGTCTGATTGACCTGTCCATTGGTGAAAGAGGAGTGTTGAAATCTCCTACTACTAGTGTGTGCGGTTTGATGGCAGCCTTGAGTTTTAGTAATGTTTCTTTTACATATGTAGGTGCTTTTATATTAGGGGCATAGATATTCAGGATTGAGACTTCATCCTGATCAATTGTTCCTGTTATGAGTATAAAATGTCCCTCTCCATCTCTTCTGATTGATTTAAGTTTGAAGTCAACTTTGTTAGAAATTAGTATGGCCACACCTGCTTGTTTCTTAGGTCCATTTGCTTGATAAACCATTTCCCATCCCTTTACTCTAAGTAGGTGCCTGTCTTTGTGGCTGAGGTGTGTTTCTTGTAAACAGCAGAATGTTGGATCCTGTTTGCGTATCCAATCTCTTAGCCTGTGCCTTTTTATAGGTGAGTTTAGTCCATTGACATTAAGGGATATTAATGACCAGTGGTTGTTAACTCCGGTCACTTTTTTAGTCATAGAGTTTGTGTGTTTGCCTTCTTTTAGTTGTGCTGGTGAAGGGTGCCTAGATGTTTGAGATATTCTGGTCATTGTTGGACTCCTTGGTTTGTGATTTTCCTTCTATTACTTTCTGTAAGGCTGGATTTGTGGCTACGTATTGTTTAAATTTGTTTTTATCCTGGAAAATTTTGTTTTCTCCATTTATAGTGAACAAAAGCTTGGCTGGGTATAGTAGTCTGGGCTTGCATCCATGTTCTCTTAGCTTCTGCAGTACATCTATCCAGGACCTTCTGGCTTTCATGGTTTCCATAGAGTAGTCAGGTGTAAGTCTGATAGGTTTACCTTTATAAGTAACTTGACCTTTTTCCTTTGCAGCTCTTAATATTCTTTCTTTATTCTGTATGTTTTGTGTTTTGATTATTATATGGCGAAGAGATTTTTTTTTTTGTCCAGTCTATTCGGTGTTCTGTATGCTTCTTGAACCTTCAAAGGAATATCTTTCTTTAGGCTGGGAAAGTTTTCTTCCATAATTTTATTAAATATATTTTCTGAACCATTGAGCTGTACTTCTTCTCCTTCTTCTATCCCAATTATTCTTAGGTTTGGTCTTTTTATTGTGTCCCATATTTCCTGAATGTTTTGTGATGAGAATTTGTTGGTTTTGCTGTTTTCTTTGATCAGTGTGTTAATTTTCTCTATGGTATCTTCAGTGTCTGACATTCTTTCTTCTATCTCTTGTAATCTGTTGGTAGTACTTGTCTCTGTAGTTCCTGTTTGTTTACCCAGATTTTCCATCTCCAACCTTCCCTCGGTTTGTGTTTTCTTCATTACTTCCATTTCATTCTCCAGGTCTTGAACCATTTCCCTTACCTGTTTGATTGCTTTTTCTTGTTTCTCTTGGTTTTCTTGGGTATCTTTGAGCGATTTATTCATTTCCTCTACCTTTTTGTTTGTAATCTCTAATTGTTTATGGCAGTTTTTCACCTCCTGTTTAAGGTCTTCTATTATTTTCAAATAATTCACTTTTGACTCGATTTCTTCTAATTCTTCTGGAGTAGGGTGTACAATTCTTCTTATTTCGGGATCCCTGGGTTCTGGTGATGTCATGTTGCTTTTCAGGTTGTTGGAGGAATTCTTGCATTGGCGCCTTCCCATCTCCTCCTTCAAATGAAGCCAAGAGAGGCCTGTTGTCTTGGTCCAGTCTTTGCTGTGACTGAGTCTCTGGGTGTATCTCTTCAGTGTAGAAGCAGGGACCATCCCGCTGAGCTTGAACTCCTCAGTACCCAAACATGGACGACAATCGAGATGGAACTCCTCAGCACCACTCTGGGTGGGTTGTGGATGCAAGCCCAATGTCTCTCCTGGTGCCCGGATCAGATTTCCTTGCTTCTTGGGTGGCTCGCAAACAAAGAGCCCGCCTTGCTTGCTGCAGGCAGGCCACCTAGACAAAGGAGCTACTACCCTCCCGGATGCCCTCCAAGTTCGGACCCTGTCCCAGCACCCGAACAGGCTGAGTTGGGAGATGTTATGTGGTTCAAAGAGGGGAGGGAGTCAGACGGAGTGGGGGAAGGCCATGGATGCAAGCTGGGTGGGATAGGAAGAGAGAGGAGGTATCGAGCAGTATAGCCCCTGCAGGCTGACCAGGAAGTGTAGGAGGGGTGAGGAATGTCTGAGTTCCCTGTCCTGGGCTGCTGCCGCGGTCAGAAACTCACTCACCCCAAAGATGTCTCTCCTGGCACCCGGATCGGATCTTCCTGCTGCTTGGGTGTCTCGCGAACAAAGGGTCCACCTTGCTTGCTGCAGGCAGGCCACCTAGACAAAGGAGCTACTACCCTCCCGGATGCCCTCCCATTTCGGACCCTGTCCCAGCGCCCGAACAGCTCTGGTCTTCTTATTTCCTATTCAGATTTAGCATGACCAAAAAGATTATGCTTGGATTCAGCCCTGATATTTAGTCTGGCAACTACAAGAGGAGGTGAATAGAACTTTTGAGGAACACCTGCTAATTTGCATGAAGGGAAAAAGGAAGAGGTTTTCTGCAGGATTTTGTAACAAAGCAGAAACCCTAACCCTTACTAGAGAATTGTGGTCCACCTCAGCAAACCTAGAGGATATAGGGAATTTTAGAGAGATGTGATACTCACCATTATCCATTTGATCTTTGTCCTAGTTATCAAGCCACAGGATTTTCCTATTAGGTCCCCGAGTTTTACATATAGTCGAACATCTCTGGAGCTCTGCTAACCTCAAAATTCAGTTTCCAGCTGGGCGATGGTGGTGTACGCCTTTAATCCCAGCACTCAGGAGGAAGAGGCAGGCAGATCTTTGTGAGTTCAAGACCAGCCTGGTCTACAGAGCTAGTTCCAGGACAGGCTCCAAAGCCACAGAGAAACCCTGTCTTGAAAAAAACAAAACAAAAAAAAAAATTCAGTCTCCATCTCCATCTTACACCTTAAATAACGAATGTCCCTTCATATATTACTAGCAAGGCTTTCTGGTTCTAACACTTAGTTATTCAACTGCTGGCTAGCAGGTCTCGGTCCCTTACATTGATATAAATACTACAGAGTGGCAATCTCCCAACTAACCATAATTTTCCTCATGTTTCTGAAATGTCAGAAGCATCATAGTTGCCAGTTTTCCAGCAGTAATCAAGGTCACCACCGATGAAAACTCAGCAACTGAGCCACCCACTCATATCACACATTGCAAGTGCCACCTGTCAATCAGTGGATCATCCCCTTCGCCAGCTGATGCTTGCTGCCTATATTCTTAGACTGCTCTTCATCCCACTTTTGCCAACCTGAATTCCTCGAGAAATAGATGCTAAGGCAGGATTAGATATGAAAATGAGTTACAAGGGGGGAAAACCTATGTGGGAGGACACAGAAGGATAGCAGAAGAAGGAGAAAGCCATCATATGCAAGCCTAAAGACTAGAAAGAAAGGCTGCGATTTTGACTAAGGCCACGATTGGCCAATTAAAAAAGAATCACATGCCTTTCTCCCCAAATATCTCCAGTGGTATGCCCATTTCACTTATCATTTTTTTGGGAAGTATTCCTTAAGAGAAAGGCTTCTGAACAGATACAAGGATATATACTTAATGTATCACAAAATCTGAGACACTCTTCTTGTATTAGAATATCGGTGAGTCACTTTTGCACAATCACCCAACTTCTTCAAAGTGGGAAATATAATTTTCACTTAGAGAACACTTATAGGCAGTCATAGTAGCCCATCAGAGTCCTGGTCTCTTACTTGATATGTGGAGGGATGTCTTAGTGGACAGGAAAGTTCTGTTTCTGTCCTCTCGGATGTTAGCATTGAATAGCAAGAGAGGAAATGCTCACTGAAAGGTAAGGCTTCTCATAGGAGTTTGAGGAAAGCTCCAGCACTCCCTTTACAATGTGTTGCAATTTATCACTCTCCGAAACAAGCATAGACCTTGGGAGAGCTAAATTAATCAACATAATTTATTAATTGTTAACTTTTCCCCAAGGGAAAGTGAAGAAACACCTTCATCATGTGATAAATATCCAAGAGTGTTTTGAGGCTTACTGAAGGGAACTGTTTGGGGATCTTCAAAAACATATTCCAATCTGCCCATGATATTGTGCTCTAGAAATAAAAATGCCACTTCATAATGCAGGCTATACTCTGCCATTTAAAAGTTTTAGAATACAAATGGGATATTAATGGAATTCCTCTACTATATCTAAGCTACAGAATAAAACAATGCCTATAAATCTAGTTAAGTATTTGGCAAATGTTTATATCTCAAAACATAAAATTACTATAAACATAATTTGATTATGCCACTTCCCTATGAGTTAAAAAGTGGATTAAAAATAATTATTTCTGTCTTAAGATGTGGTATAGTGTAGTATAGATGTCTGAAAAACCATAGACTACAATCCTATAGCTAAGAGCTGGCATCAAAGTTTATGATATGGATGCTGGATGATGTCCTGTAAATTAAGCTATTTGACACTTCTCTTACTTTTAAAGACATAAAGACTTCTATTATACAGTTGTTTTCAAAGTTAAATAATTGCAATAAGCATATCCCATATTTAGCATGCAGTAGGCAAATACTAAGCTCATAATATCTATTAGTTAATATCAATTGTTTTCCATCATAAGTATGTTCCTTCATGTCTGGAGAGTTAATTTTTTTTTACATTTTTTATTTTTACTTAAAATGGAGAGTTCATTATTATACTTCATTCTTCATGAAAATATCTAAGACTCATTATCCACAAAATTTTCATCATCCTTTTCCAGTGTATGTTATTTAGTTTCTAGTCTATTTCTTTGTTTGCTACTCATCACCCAGGTACTCATTCTCTTCGCAGTGACACTCATCGTCCACAGCTTTCTTTTTTAAAGAACAATGTTCATTCATTGATTAATAATGATATAACAGAATTGTAACATAGAGTTAAAAAAAGGAAATTTCTCAGTGTTTTCACATGACTGGCATGCTACTCTTGGAGATTTATGTACAAATAAAACATTCTTCCAAGACATTCCTAGAGTTTTCAAGTTTGAAAATTTTAAACATAGTTCTATTAATAACGACATTTTACAACCTTGGAGTGTCCAGTCTTCTTGTCTTAGATTTAGCCTTTAATTGGCTAGATTCTTGATAGCTATTCAGTTTTGTGCTGATGGTATATAAAACAACAATAAACACCTTAGGAGTGAATGTTTGAGAAAATTTTCTTATTTAAATGAATAGGCTACAGTGTCAAACTTCCAAGAGATGCATTTTATGTTACTGAACCTTCACACCTTCTTCCTCACTATAGACAGAGAGCTTGGTCACAATTGCTAACTACAGCCCTGTGCATGTGTAAGATGCTAATGAATGGCTTCTAATTATATATGCTGTATATAATTACATGCAATAAATTAAGCTTACATAACACTGAGGTTCCTCCTATTTTGGTCTGTCAATATTTAGCTATTACTTTATTTCAATCACTGTGTATACCTGGTTGTAACACTGCACATATGTGGTCATGTGTTTTAATATTTTTCATTTCTACTTTCTATACCAACAGAAGCACAGAACATCTTGCTTGTCATGCAGCATCCTCTATGAGAAAGATGCTGTATCTCGTTAAGGCAAGCATGTGTATATTGTTTTGCTCTTAGTTATAGCAAACATTCAGTACTGCTCTGCTAATTTGTATTTAAGAAGCTCTGTGTAGTCATGTCTAAGTATTTTCCACACTTCACTTTCCTTCTTTTCCAGGTGGCATTTAATGCAAAACAAAAACTGATGGAGGGTTTAAAATTATCCTTGGCTTATTGTGTTTCCATAGTTACAGGTCTATGTTGTTCATCTTCCTAATTCAGCCTCAATGACTTGCCCTGCTTTTGTGACCCATGCTTATTAAATCCTGATTACTATGTTCCATTGGTGCTGGCCTCCTCCTTACACACCACAATCACTTAGAAAGCAGGCATTCTTCTTATGTTGTGATCGAAGCTTTGGAGCACAAACACCACTTTTCCAGTGTTTTTCACCCTCACGTTAAAGTCCATCCTAAAATAACTGGCCCTTTTTCATGGTACTCTTTGTGGAAATGACATTTTTTTTAACTTCTCCTTTGTCAAGGTTTTCTCTTTATTCTTTCCAGTCTGTGATTAATCATCTACTTTCTACCTTTTCATCTAGAAAAGCGATTATTTCTTTGGGGAATTTTGGTACCACAATAGTAAATGAAGATAATAATAAATAAAAAATGAGATTTTACTAGAAAATAAGCATAACATAATATGAATCAATAGAAAAATATTTTGAAAATGAAGAATATAATTCAAATAACTAGCTTTTTGCCTTCTGTGAGTGAAATTTGGAAATTTTAGACCAGTCTACAAATAAATGGGAGAATTGAACAAACTCCTGAGGAATGTAATTGAAAAACATTGTCAGATAGAATTGAGCATAGCTGCATATAGAACCAGCAATAATAATAGCAAGGAAGATAACGGTCCTAAGAGAAAGAGTTCGTTTTTCTCAAAAGGAATTTAAAAGTAGGCAGTTCATAAAAAGGTACGGCTATGGTGTCATCAGTGTCAGGACCTTAGGAACACCGATTCTTCAGTGGTCTGATTTGTGATCAAGTATGGTCACTCAGGGACCAGTTCTCATATCCACATTTCAGGCCACAAGAGGAAAAAAATAAAAAGGAATAGCCTTTTAAATTTTTCATGGACTGTCCTTGCTTCTCATTGCCCATAATACAGTTATAGGCTCCCACATTGTTACAAATAGTCTGGAATAGGTAGTCTCTTTATTGAGCTACCAGGTAAGCAGCTAAAGTTCAACTTATTGTTGCTACAGAAGAAGAATACAGATACTGTGATCAACTATCCATTTCTATCACAAATCCCCAAGCAAATAAGTTGAAGAACGGAGAGACAGTAGACAAAACAGACTCAGTCATACTGGAATAAGTGCTGTAACACACCCACAGAAAAGATCTGTTTCAAATATCCACTTGTCTTAAAAGGCATTTGACACAGAGAAAGCTAACCTCTGTGTCAAATTTTTCATTTGACATAGTCCTCATTTCTCATAATACCAATGGTATTTTCTGCTAGTAATTTGATAAGGTTGTTAAGGTTTAGACAACCAGATGACCTATTTAATTTTTTTTTATTCTTCAAGCTAAATTTTTGAAGTTTAATTATATTTTGAATGTAATTTATATTCCCATTTACAGAGAACAAATTCAATTTCTTGGATATAGTTTATCTCCCCAGAGATGACGAGTTCAAATCTTGGTCCTTTAATAACAGTGTGAGAAGTGATAGGCTCTTCAAGAAGGGAAGCTGAAAGAGGAGAAATTGCTGTCCTAAAATACTAAGATTGATCCATGGGGTGTTAAATTAGTTATTGGGAGAATCAGTTGTGATAAGATGCCCTTTGCTGTGTTCTTGCCTACTGCTTACCCTGAGCTGGCTTGGTCTGCATGTGGCAATAGTATTGTGATGACATATATCATGTCATTTAGCTAAGAAAGGCTCTCATCAAATCAAGACCATGTTGTGAGGATGTTCAGTGCCCGAGGTGTGAGCTAAAAGCCTCTTTTCTTTATATATTGTATAGACCTAGATATTCCATTATAACTAAAAATTGACAAAAGTCACCTTGATTAAAGTCATGGACGGCAAATCTTGAGTCCAAGATTCTAAACCAGTCGATCTGACCAATCCTAACTAAAGAGTCAATTCTCACTGCACCACAGTTCTCTTTACTGTTTCTTTTTTTCTTTTTTTCTTTTTTTTTTTTTGGTCTGTTATACTATTTTTACATATAAGAAGACATAATTCCCTTAAAGTATGCTTTCTATATCTAACTTCATTTTCTCACTTGTTTTTCAAACAGCAAGTAAATAATGTAGCATTCCTATTCAGAAGAAGTCTGGAACTGGTGTGTTAAGTATTTTATGATCTTCCATACTGCTTTGTATAAACTAGATGACTGATAGGTAGGGGGAGAATAAAAGAATATATTTTTTGGTACACTGCCTGGTGGTTTGTTCTGCTGAGTAGTTTCAGGTCAAAGGCAGAATAAATAATCATTCCTGAAGTGTAAGCAGAAATAAATAGTATAAACTTTGGTTGAGTTTATACTCCCGGGTCTTTCATTATAATCTTGAAGGTTAAATAAGGGTTGTAAGTATTAACAAGATTCTGTGCAATTTTATTTTTGATTGTTTGGTTTTCTTTGTTCTGATTTTATCATCTGGGAATATGAGAAAATAAAAAAGCCTGAAGAAATAATGAGAGAACTGGTGTTTGCCGAGAAGAGGACAAAATTTAAAAATAATCTCAGAAGCAATGGAAATGATGAGATGGGGTCAGGGGACAAAGAACAGGGACATAGCAATGAGAGTTCAATATGTCAGAGATTTATGGAGAGAAAGAGAGATAGGAATTATTAATGCCTAACCTCCCTTTTAGGCCTGGTTAACCTTAACTCGTAGTTGAGGAATTGAGGGAAGGTAAACCTGCATGGCTGAAAGGGAATAAAAGCAGAAATAGGCTTGTATACAGGGAGAAATGACCTATGATGATGGACTAGTTATGTGATAGCAGGCATGGAAGAAAAGACAATATTGGGGGGATGGAAGAAGTCGATATGGGGGTAATCAGGAGTCATGGGTGGACAAAAGACTGCTAATGTGAAAAGGAACATATGACACAAGGAAGATGGATGGGTACCAGAGACAGGCTCGTGACATCGAAAGGAGACTCGATGAGTGCGGGAGATGAGAAGAAGCATCTTCCTTTGAGACGCAGTCTCTATTCAGGCCGCAGCATTCCAAGGTAACTTTTTAACATGTGCTATTTTAGCACATGAAAACAGAAAGAGAAAGAAGAACATCCTGTGCAAATTCAATCTTTGGGCATATTCAAAGCAACAGCATATTGTTTATTATCATATTTCATAATCACAGAGTCATTATACCCAACTGACATTTTCCTCAAGTGCTTCTATTTTCCTCACCACCATTATATGTTACTTGTGCTACATTTTCACAAGCACATCGCTTTGACTGAATTAAATCTTCCTCTAGGACATAATGAATGAACTACATATACTCTAGACAAAATACCACCCTGCCAAAATATCCAACGTTTAGCTTTGTTAACATAGATATAAGGAGGAATTTTTCATGAACAAATCCCCGTTCTTTAATCATATCACTGTGTGCATATCAATCACTTCCTTAATTTTCATTACCTACCCACCTTGTCTTGTGTGGCCCCCTTTTATTAATGAATCATTACTTGTAAGAATTTGTAAATATATCTCATAATCTGATGCTACTTCTTTGCAAAATGCAATAAATACTTGCCAGACTCCTCTTTTAGTTCATAAACTTTTATAGGCAGCAGGGTTATACTGGTACTCATAGCAAAATTTCTCCCCTCGTGTCACATATATTCTGGTACAGAAAGTAGAACATGAAATGAATACTTTAGTCTGTGAGATGGCAAATGGTAATAAATTCCATGAGCAAAAATGAAGGAAAATAGGCAGAATGGAGTAGTTTTAAAGAGGGAGTAATTTCTCTTGATAAGAGAGGGAGAGTAGGTATCTAGGAGGTGGAATGGGTATAAAGAGGGAGACATCTAAAATGGGATGAAAGTAGAAACCTCCTTATGATGGTAAGAGTGTGCAAAGATTATGAATTATCACAATAAAATAGACATTGCTTAAATGGGAGATCTTGAGATTGTTAACTTGTTGAACCAGAGATATTATGAGTTGGTTTAGGAAAGAAAGGTATTAGAAGGCCTCATTAGCAGTTTGCCTTGGTAAACCACTGGAGGGGTTTGTGTGAGGGAATAACACTAGGTTTTGAGATCAGAGGTGATAAGGAGTTTGTTCCAGGACAGTCAGAAGTTACTTGTATATTTTAAACATCTCTATCTGGAAGGAGTGGGATGAGGAATATGAAAGAAAGAACTGAAGGTTACTGAAGGAGGTGGCTGAGGTAATGATTTCCTAATGATAGAAAAATATATCATTAAACATGAGAAGCTCTGTGACAATTGAATGTAAAAAAAGAAGTCCCACAATTTTAATAGTTGACATGTTACCTAGAAGAATAAGTTGTTGAATCATATTCTGAAATATAGTCGAATATTCATTAAATTTAATTTCAAATGCAAATATTTGAGGCAAAAATCAATTCATTTTGTCCCAAAGTACAAAGTAGAAGGGAGATGACTCATCTTTCAATCCTTGATTTATCACTTGTGGGTTAGAAGGCTCCCTTATCCAAGACACCAAAGGGGGCAATAGGTGTGGGATTAGAGCTTCCTTTTTTAGAGGGCTTTGATTTTGCTTAAGTTCAATAATATTTTCAAGGTCAAGTTAAATTGTGAATGAACAAAAAATTAAATTGCAACTCAAGTTTCATTAAATCAACATCTTCATGTAAACTCGGGGCTTTAAGTAATATATTCCCTCTCCTACTTCAACATATTTGTGTCATAAATGACAGGCTGGATGTGTTTTTTGCTCTGTGTAGATGGAAAATGTATGGCTAGCAAAGATGATTGCCTCAATGTTACTAACTCCATATTCCCAAGAGTTTAAGGGCCTATGACTTTGATGGATTCCAAGACTTAAGGTTTTCAGTGCTGAGAACTAGAGATGTATGGTTTCCAGCTCTTACAGTGAGAGACTTATAACTCGGGAACTCAACTCAGTTCTAGGGTTCAAAGAAACACACAGAGGCTGATATTAGTTATAAACTGTTTGGCCTGTTAGCTCGGGCTTATTTTTAATTTAACTAAACTTAATACTAAAATTATCCCAAAATTCTTATCTATGCCTAACCACATGGCTTGGTTCCTCTTCTCAGTGTAGCTCTCTCATCTTGCATCCTCTATACCTGGTTGATGGTTCTGTCTCTGTCTTTTCTCTTCCCAGAATTCTCCTAGTCTGGCTGCCCCCCTTATACTTCCTGACTGGCTGGCTACTGGCCATTCAGTGTTTCAATAAACTAATACAGATGACAAAGCTTTAGAGTGTACAAGAGCCTTATTCCACAACATTCTGCTTTAGAAAACTGAGTTCCCCAGTCTCTCTTTGCCTTCTCAGTACTTTAATCAGCCTTGATCATCTCATATGTGATAGTTTTTTCCCACATTTTAACACATAAAAAATAGAAACCAATACAAAGAAATAGAAAATGGTCAGCACTAAATTTTTCATATGCATGTGCTACTTTATATGTATATATGTGTGTGTTACTTGTATCTATGTATGTATATATGTGTGTTACTTGTATCTATGTGTGTATATGTATATATATACATATATATGGGTTGAGCAAGTTGTTTTTCCTTATTTAAGAATATATTTAAATATATATACTTATATTTATACACATGCTGTTGGAAGTTCTACAGCCAGTACTAACTCGCCACTGGGGTGCGGCCTCTTATACTATTCATGCTAATGTAGAGTATGTATCCGGCTTCTTTTCCAGCTGCAGGATTTGGTTTCTGTTCTCTGTTCCTGCAGAGGCTTCTGATTTGTGAATCTACCCCTAAATAAATAACCATCTATTTTTCTCAATTCTGAGTTAGTGTGGGATTTCTTTTAAGTGTCCTTCACCATACACGTATGTATGTATACCTCCATTTATTTTTAACCATAATTAAAGGAAAATAGACTTTTAATTTAAGAGAGTAAGGGAGTACCTAGAGGGTTTGAAGGAAGAAAGTGTTAACGGCAATTATAATCTCAAAATATCAAAAATTATTTAAAAAGTAAAGAAACATAAAACTATGCTCTAGTCACAGGCAGAAATAATAAGAATTAAACTGTCTCTGGAAAATGAATGATGTTAGATACATTTTTAAAAGACTTTAAAACAAATAACTGTCTTTAAAATGCTTCAAGAACTCAATAAAGCTTAAAAGAAAGACAAGAAAACAATGTGCAAACAAACTAAAAACAATAGGGAGAAGGAATTTGTTTAAAAAAAAAGAATACATAAGAACTTTTGGAGTTGAAAAGTTGAATTGAAATTTTAAAAATTCAACCAAATTATTTAAATATAGATTTAAGCTGATATGAGAAAACATTAGTGAACTTGAAGGCAACATAATAAAACTTCCTATGTCTGAGGAATAGGAAGAGCAGTAAAGTTGAAAAGAAACAAGCAGAGCCTAAGAGACCAACGGAACATCAGCGAGTAGACCAGAGCACAGTGTGGGCATCCAAAAGGAGAAACAATGATGGTTCAAACTCCCTAGATGTTGTGAAGGACTTAATACTCAGAATACTCAAAAGTCCCAAGTAAGATGACTCCAAAGGGATAATCTTGAAAGAAGCAGGATTTTAAATGATCACATAGGAGGTTTTTATTCATACCACAAGCATATTTGTCACCAGAAATAGTAACAAGTGTCAACCAAAAATCTCATATCCTTCCTACTATCACTAAAAAGTGAAGGACAGTATAGAGAACTCAAGGTAAAGAAGACTCAAGGCAGTTTGATATCATTAAACATTTTCTACAAGAAACGTGGAAGGTCCTGCAGGGTGAGATGTGGTGGCGTATGCCTTCAATCCCAGCACTAGGGAGGCAGAGGCAGGCGGATCTCTGTGAGTTCGAAACCAGCCTGGTCTACAAGAGCTAGTTCCAGGACAGGCTCCAAAACCACAGAGAAACCCTGTCTCGGAAAAAAAAAAAAACCAAATAAAGAGTAACTTAAAACACTATATATTTTAAAAGGTTTCAATAAAGGTAAATAGATGAACAATTATAAAAGTTTATTATTATTATTATTATTACTGGAAAATGTGTTGTAACTACAGGAAGTTATATATGTGTTGTAACTACAGGAAGATATATGTGTGATAACTACATATATCACAAAGATCCATCTCCATTGTCATATCTGTTCCATGTAGGTCCCACCCCCAACAAATGATACTTCCTCTAAAAATAGTGCCCGTACATGGGAAATGATCATTTAAACCAAGAGCCTGTTGGGGACATTTAATTTTCAAGCACAACATCCGAAACAGTGTCATCATACATTTTTAAGGTATGAGTTTTACATAATAGATTGTATTTTAGGTCAGAAATTAAATCCCAATGGCTTTTAAAAAGCAATCATTTTGTGAAGTATCATCTCTGATCACAATGGGATTCAATTAGAAATCAACAACAGAAGTGAAACTGGAAGATTCATTAATCTTTGGAAATTCAATAATGGGCATTTAAATAGCTAATATATCAAAGACAAAATTCTCAAACTAAATTAGAAAATATTTGGAAATAAATGACAATGAAAATACAGCATGCCAAAATTCCAGAGAAAGTGATAGCAGTGAGAAAGAAACTTGTATCTCTACACACTTATATTAAATATATATAACACTTGTGTGTACATGCATGCATGCACACATGTGTGTGTGCGTACGTGTGTGTCTGTGTGTGTGTTTATATGACAGCATACCACTCTAGTCCCAGCACTTGGGAGGTAAAAACAAGGATATCAGGAGCTTACTGTCAGTGTGGTGTACAAGGTGAGACCCAGTCTCTGAGAGAGCAGGGGGGAGAAGAAAGAGAGAAAGAGAGTGAGGTAGAAGGCTTCATATTGACAACCTTTGTGAACACTGAAATTAAAACTCCAGCTAAGTACTATCAAGGCAACTTTAGCAGCAAAGCCTAAGGAATGTATAGAATGGCTGTTGTTTGTATTTGTTACTAAAAGTCAATGTTAGTTTCACAACTGAAGATTAAGCATTGCAAAGGGACAGATGGAAAAAATAGAAGCATATGATCAGCTCTGATTTGGAAATTTTATTTAATAGAAATTATTTGCTTTCACGATAAAGCCACCCTTTCTTGGTTTGAACATAAAATGTACTCCAAAGGTTCATGTGTTTGAACACCTGATTCCAAACTGGAGGCCCTGTTTGAGTTGTGGAACCGTTTAGAGACAGCCTCACTGGAGGAAGAGGGTTACCAGGGTTGACCTTGAGAGTTAAGGTGACCAGCCATCCTCTCAGTCCTGCCACCAACCTTGAATGTACCCACTCACATGATTAGCCAGAATGAATTCCTTCCTTAAGCTGCTTCTTCTCAGGTGTTTTGCAACAGCTATAGAAAAGTAAGAAATAAATTTGATACAAAGAAGTAGAATCATTTCTGTGGTGATACTTCCCAAGATGCCCTAACATTGTTGCAATCTCTATCAAAATTCTAAAGACTTTTTCTGCAGAAATTTTAAAAACCTAGCCTAAATTGAATAGTGAATCTTCAGAAATCCTGGGAATGCTAGTATGGTGTATTGAAAGAAATTGGTCCCCATAGGTTCATAGGGAATGACACTATTAAAGGTGTGGCCTTGTTAGAGGAATATGTCCCTGTGAGTTGGTTTTGATGTTTCAGACAGTCAGTCAGGCCCAGTGTCACTCTCTCTTCCTGCTGCCTGCAGATCCGGATGTAGAACTCTTGGCTACCTCTTCAGCACTGTGTCTGCCTGCATACCTCCATTTTTCCTGCTATGACAATAATGGACTCAACCTCTGAACTGTAAGCCAGCCCCAGTTAAATGTTTTCCTTTATAAAAGTTGCTTTGGTCATGGCATCTCTTCACAGCAATAAAAATCTTAAGACGGCTATTATGTGAATAAAGATTTCATTTTTACAAAACACAGTATGGCTAACTAACCTGCCTGTCCACACCACCTTATTCTTCCATACTGAAGAGTGAACTTTTTCCTGTCTATCTAGCACAGAGCAGGCAAATAAGCCGTGAATCATGCTGAATTTACAGACCACATCATGAAAACCTGGGAGAAGATATTAAAACTGTACACTGTGTGATGTACAAATGCCATGATATTACATCTGCATAAGAATAATTAATTTCAGTCTTTTGCACTTAATATATTTCTCCTAAAATATATTAAAAATAGAAGAGATAAAATTGCAAGCATATATCTATATAAAAACAAGAAGGGATATAAAAATCAATGAATATTTATGAGACACTGAGTCATAGTAAAAATATGTTATTGGCTTAATATAATGTTTTTAAGTCTATATTTTTCTACTTGCTCATTGTTTCTTTGCCAGTATAATACTTGCTCAATATTTTATTTACATACAAACTAAAGTTGGGAATGTATTTTGTCAGATTTTAAGTTGTAGTTTTGTTAATTGATTAAAATTCACATTTTTGCTGTTTTAATATTGCATATTTTCTGATAATACCTTTGTACAGAAAAGAAACATTCTTATACTTGGACCCCTCAAATATTTTGAAGATTATTTCAGATTTTTAGATTTTTTGATACTGCTATATTCCTTTCATTACATTCATACTCATTTTTTAGAATTCTATATTCCTGTCAAAATCACTTTATCAATGCTTTTTGTAACTCTGCATCATATTCCTATATCCATTTGGGACATGGATATTTTAGAGAAGAAAAAGTCAGACTCCAGCATGTCCTGCATGAACGGTAGTCAGCTTCTTCACTGGTACTAAGAGGGTAATCTCTGAGCCCACTTCTAAATCCATGGATTTATAGATTTCACAGCATTTGGAATGTAATTCTGTTTTTTTTTTAATATTCAGGATTAACCTAACTCTCATTTTTAAAATATATCGGAGGGCTGGAGATGTGGCCAATCAGTAATGTGCTAAAATGTTTGTGTTCAAGTGTAAAGACCTGACATCAGTTACCCACCACCTACTTAAAAGTCAGGTGTTGGGGCTAGAGAGTAGGCTTAGTGGTTAAGGGCACTTGCTGTTCTTCCAGAGGACTCAATTTCAATTCCCAGTATACATGTGGCACCCCACATCTGTCTGTAATTCAAGTTCCAGGGGATCCAACACCCTCTTCTGGACACACATGATTCACAGAAATTCATGTAAGTAAAATACCCATACACTTAAAAAGTTGAACATTTTTTATAATGTAAGAAATACTGCCGGGCGGTGGTGGCGCACGCCTTTAATCCCAGCACTTGGAAGGCAGAGGCAGGCAGCTCTGTGAGTTCGAGACCAGCCTGGTCTACAAGAGCTAGTTCTAGGACAGGCTCCAAAACCACAGAGAAACATGTCTGTAATCCCAGCATTTGAGGGAGTGGTACACAAGCAAGATGGCCACTGGATCTCACTGGCCATACACTCTAGGTGAATCAACTTTTCAGTGTTCAGTCTCAAAGAATAAGAGGAATGCTATAAGTGACACCCAATATGGACCTCCTACCTCCACAAACATACACATAAATGTGCACATCAAAAGACATGTACACACATACCACATGCATTTACACATATCACGCAAACACACAAAATGAACAAATATATTTTGGTTAGTTAGAATAGCTTTAGGTTTGTAGTGAAGTTAACTAGAAATTATCTAGAATGCTCATATTTCCGAGATGCAGCTGTCATTGTCAGTAGCATCCATCTCAGTGAAGTATTGTCACACTTGATTAATATTATCTGTCACAATCTTGTGACCCTAAGTCCATATATTACATTACATTCAAATGATGTTATACATTCTCTGGGTTTTGACAATGTATAATAACATTTATCACACAGTTTTACTGCCCCAAATAGTGCTCTGTGCTCTGCTAGTCCCTCGTGACCACTAATAATTGTTTTCCTATTTTCATAGCTATCCTTTTCCATGGTGTCGCCCAGTTGGATTACATAGTGTGTGGTCTTTCAAATTGGCTTCTTGTACTTAAAAATATACTCTTAGGATCCCGCCTTGTCTTTTCAAGGCCTAAGATTTCTGAATCCCTAGAACACTAAATTATATCCCCTTGTCAGTTTAGCACAATTTATACACACACTTACCTAATGAACATACAATTTTAAAAGATCTTAAAGGTATTTTTTGTCTCTCCCCTCTTCTCATCTCTTTTTTTGGGATTCTAATTATACATATATTACCTACTTGAAGCCACAGCTCTGCCATATACTTTTATATTGAAGTTTTCATTCACTCTGGGCTTTGTTCTCAGATAGTTGTTTTTTTTTTTTTGCTGCTTGTTCAAGTTTATTAATTTTTTTGTTCACAGATTTCATTTACTTGTTATTTTATCTAGCCAATCCATGCAGTTCCTGTTTTATATTTTTCCTCCTTCATAAAGCCCAACATGTCCTCAGGTAGATCCTGCTGGGATACGACTGTTGTCCTCAGCCCATCTATGAGAAGGTCGTACCTCTCATGAGGGCTGCGTTGGTTGTTTTACAAGTTAAACACATCAGTATCTTCTAGCATAGGAGGTACTTTGTCTGCTACAGGAAATGGTTGGACAACTCAGAAAGCTCTGTGTGCTCACAGGGTCTATGTAGGCAAAATCACAGGAGCAGACACTCAACTGTCCTCCAGTTGTGACTATCAAAAGTTATCCAGGTATGGTCACGGCCTTACACAATTTCATTGGGTATGCATTGAAATAGTCAGTGTCTCTGCTTGGCTAGTCATCAAATCTCCCTTTTGCTGCCTTTCTAGCCTCAGGCTCTTCTACCCTGAGATAAAGGTCTTATTACAAGGTACTCAAAGCAGTTCCGTCTCTTACTTAACCTTAGGCTTTGACTGCCCCCATCTAGATTATCCCCATTTTATCAAATCTGCTTTTATTTACATGTTTAAAAATGACTCTCTCCCCTTTCAGTAAGTAATTAATATATCTGTTTCCTTGTACCTGTTTCCCCTTCCACTTTTTTCTTGTGGGACTTCCAATGTGAGTATTATGTTTGTCATTATTTCTGACCGTTCTTCTAAGACAGTTTTTAACATGTCGTGACAGTTTGTTAGGACTGATGCAACAAAGTGCCAGAAAGCATGTGGATTAAAAATCAGAAGTTTATTCTTCTCGGTGCTGAGGGTTGGAAGTACAAGATAAAGTATAAACAAAATGGCATTTTTAAGACCTTCTTCTCCCTGAGAGCCATTTCTGGGATCTAGTTTCTTTACAGATCTGTGTCTGGATTTTCCCTTTTTGTGAGAATATTAGTCATATTGATTCAGAGCTTAATCAAATTGATTTATTTTAACTTAATATTATTTTCAAAGAGTCTATTTACAAATCCAATTTTATTTTAAATGCAGTGAGTGGGTAAGCCTCCAACATAAAAGCTTTAAAAGAAATTCTAAATCTGTAATGCATGCTTACCAGCAAACTCTACATTGCTAAAAATCTAACAGTTAATTTTCAGTGACTACCAGAGTGTATCGATCAATCACATTGGATATAACTGATAGCTATGACTTCTCTGAAACACTTTCTTCGGTTTGGCCTTTCTGCTACCTGCTTCTCTGATCTCCTTTGCTGGTTCCTCCTCAGTGTGACCTCTAAGGGTTGGAGTATTGCTGTACTTAGTCTTCAAGCTTATTCATCCTCAGTCTTTAGTCATGGAGCTGCAAATTTTAGGTAACATCTATAAGTGCCTCGTAGTCCTAAATTTATACAGAAACCCAGACTTATCATTGAATCCTTGATATGCATATCCAGCTACCACACATTTCTCTAAGATGATGTTTAAAGTAGACATTCCTTGCTTAGTGTGTACAGATCCCTTCTTTCTTCCCAGGCTTTCATTATGATAGTCTGACTTTTAATAGAATCATAGGAAATATTTGCAAAATGAGTAAGTGATCATAGTTACAACCTGCATAGTTGATCTTCATGGAGGAAATTTTCTCAAATGTGACTTGGACCATGGCCTGCTAAATTGTTTTTGCTTGTACTACTACTCGATCAAACAGGATAAAAGAAGAGAGTGCAATCCTTTGTTCCCAGCAAAATTGCTTATATGAATCATCCGATTAAACTTAAGGTTTAATCTTTTAGAGAAGAAATGAGTAAACTGGGAACGTAGGGATCATGGGAGCGGGTAGAAGGGGAACGAGAGAAAGAAAGGGAAACAGAAAAAAAATATATAGCACGATAAAAACAATAAAAAAAGAAACTTGAAAACTGTATCTCTGGTATCTTGACTTTAGAAACTGAGTTTCTGCCACTGTGCTGTGTAGCCTGAATGTGGTTGTTTCATTATTGATGGTAGAAGCAATCCTTAACTCTCTTGGTCCAAACCTTATCTAGGTATAATGTTAGCATTAAATTCTTGTTCCTGTATTTCCTATAATTTTCAATTTTCCAGTTGACTGTGTACATGCTCCCAGAGTTACAGGAATGCATCCTCTCAGTGTGTTGGAGACTAAACAAATTAGTACTGTGGTGTTTTATTTTTTTTTTTAATTTAATATTTTCCTAGTTTATTTGTTTCCACATGAACACAGGTAACTTCAGTTTCAAGTATGAGGTCTGTGACCATTATTTTTTCTTTCTTTCTTTCTTTTTTTTTTTTTTTTTTTAAGGCTGAGATAGGAAGGAAATGAAAGCTGACTCCTTTTGGGCTTTGCAGGTAGGTAGCAGAGTTAGGAAGGGAAGGGAGACTGTTCCCCTTGCTGTAGTTGCACCTCCTTGTGTCTCACTTACTTCAAGATCTTCTGTCTCAGTAGCAAACCTTTTGGAAGTCCACATGAAAACAATGACTTCTGAGGTAGTGCTGCTGTTAACAAAGGTTACTACATGTGCATATCTACAAATTTAAGCGAATGCGCCAGGCCTTGTTGACTCCCCATGGGAGGCCTTATACTTTCTGAGGAGTGGATGGGGTGGAGGGAGGGGGAGTAAGAGGAGATGGAGAGGGAACTTTGATTGGTATATAAAATAAATTAAAGAAAACAGCTTTCCAACTCCAACAACAACAAAAAATCACCAGGAGAGGCATGACTGCATCACGGCAGCTTCTGTTCCTTAACCCTCTCTTGACCAAAATTACTTTTATAGAAACTCACAGCTGGGAAGAATAATTTAGCAGACAATGACATGAATTCCAGTTTTAAAGATCCAAAATAAAAGATAATTCATAGACTAACAAAAAAAAAGGCAAAAAAAAAAAAACCCTAACAATTAAGTAATAGTACAGTTTGGCTCCTAGGTTCTTATATTGTTTTCATAGTAAGTGCTTCTGTGTGTGTGTATGTGTGTGTGTGTGTCCATTCATGTCTGTCTGTGTGTGTGTGTGGTGTGCAGATGTGATTGATTTGTGTGCTTCCATTAATTTCCCCTCAACACTATAGCTGTCCTCAGCATCACATGTACTTTAGAATAGAACAGGATGAAAAGAAGGATCTCTGTATTACCAGAGAGGAATATTCCCAAAGAACGTCAAGAGGCTTCTCTTCTGGGCTCTATCCCCAGAATTGATTTTCATGCCCAGGCTGAATATGCAAAAAAGACATTAAACTAAGTCTGGCATTTAAAAGCTCTCCAGTAAGAGGCAACTTCTGCCAGCAAGAATCAAGTGTAGTAAACTAGTTTGGCAAATAAATGTCTGTGTGGTTTTACAGCATCATATGAATATGCCACGCTTGATCTCTTCCTCAGCTGCTGGCTGTTTACACAATTTCTCGTCCAGTAAACATCTCTCTTGTCCCAAATATGCAAGAGTTTCTCTATAACATACAGCATGTACCCAACAATTAATAGCTTATTGATGGGATCAAATTGCTTTTGAGTGTATAACTATAATTTACATTCCTTCCAGCTCTCTGTTTTTTTATAGATTCCAACTGAAGTTGCTATTACCAAAATTGTCTACTTTGTTTTGGGAATGGGAAGGTTAAAAAGTGTTCTTTTTTGAAATATTCTTGGTTATATTGATTGCCTTCTGTTAACTGAACATTCCTTTTAATTTTTAGTTTTTGATATTTTATAAAATGAATATGTGCACACAAGCACACATATATCAAAAATGAGATTAGTTTTCTAATGAAAGAAAAAGAAAAAGCAAGAAAGGGTGTGGGTTTGTGGGAGGTATGGAGAATCTAGGAGGAGTTGGGGGAGGTGAAACCATATATTATAATATCAAATATATTATAAGAAAAAAATCAATTTTTGATTAAAAAATAGGTTAGTGCCTAGGACTGCGTGAGTCTTGTTTAATAATAGTAAAATCCACAGTTGATTAAAATAGTTATACAATACTTACAAATAAGTAACATTAAGTTACATAAGATGAGACTAGATTATACCCCGGGAAACCAGGAGTGACAGATATAAAACCCCTAGCTGTAAATATTGTATTGCCTATAAGGAAAGAGTAAAAACAATTAGGAATCAATCTTGTGGGTCTTGCTGTGTCTAAAAAGTGGAGACAGAACTGGATCGAGCACGCAGTCTGGAGATCTTGCATTCTCACCAATGAACTTGGGAAAGCTAGAAAGCTCAATGGTTAGAGGCAAGCTTGACCAATTAAGTTCAATGCACAGAATCCCCATAGTAAACAGAGAGAATCTTGAGTCCCACAAGTTGCCCTCTGACCTCTATACATGTAAGTTGTGGCATGAATGCTATACACACAGACATAGACATGCACACTGTGCCCTGTCAATTTGTCAGCATTGGATAATGGACAATGATTCTCAGGGATATGAGAAAAGGCTAGAGGTGGGTGCTAAAGGAAGAAGAGAGAAAGCCCAAGTTGGTATCACAACAGCAGAGAGTGAAGAGAGGCACCCACACAACACAAGAGCCAGTTTTCAAAGTTTGAATCCCAGAGACTATCAACTCATCCTATGTCTCAGTCAAACTCTTCTAAAGGGATTATCTCAGAAATTTAGTCTTCACAACCACATGAAGGAATCCCTGTGAGGGAGCAGAGTATCAGGTGTTGCTTCAGATGAAGGATAGCTATAAAATTCCACTTTGGACAGAGATTCATTTCTGGTTAAACTCTTGTAGCTATCATCGGTCCTGAAGGCTATGGCATGATGTCCCAAACTGAGCAACTCCTGAGATGGAGACTTACAACATCACAGTCTTTCTAAGGTCACTGTGTGTAGGAAGGAGCATGCTCAGCAGACCAGTAAATAAAACAGGTGTCATTGCTGTCGTGGTATGTTTCTCTAAAAACCCTTCAAACTCTTTCCCCTCTCATGGGGGGGGGGGGCTAGTCTCAATCAATCCCTCCTTTAATTAGAAGCTCTTGTTTCATTGTTTCATTTCCTACTTTTTGTACTTTACTGAACATGCAAAGAAGATGTTTTCTAATTTTAGTTCTATGTGCTGGTGTAAGTTTTGAAAATGTATTGTTTTTCCTTTGCACCACTGAGTTCAGTGGCCTTTGAAGGTTTATGTGAAACAATTCTAAGTTTCATGTTAGACTACTTCTGCTTTGTCATTCTTAAATAATTAAATGAACATCCAGGTTTGGAATTCACTTCTTCCTCTCACTAGCTATCAATTACAAGAATCTGGATCTCATTTTTGAAGCCACTAATTAAATAGTTGGCTTCTATTTGGAGAATTGTCTAGTACCAAGGGAAAATGTATTCCTTCTCTAACCTTCTTGTATAACTGTGAAAGAATGCTGTACACATTTAGAGGTGATAAGTTTTACTAGTGTTGGGATGCTTCTTTTCCAATTCATCTGGGAAAAGGGACCTAAAGGACCGAGCCAAGAAAGAAGAGACAAAAGTGATATTAATGAAACAAGAACAATTTCCAAAACTATGTAAGATATGTACTGAAGGCATTGGAATTAGTAGAAGAGTAGTAGAAACAAGAATACTTCATCTCCATTGGGAAGTCAAAGAGGAGTGAGTGATGGCTTCCCTGCAATTTGTCACCTCTGAGTTGGGCCATTCAGCAGACAATTTTGAGATTGACTTTCAACAGATGGGGACACCAAAAGGTCCTAACTTCTAGTAACTATGGGTGGGATTTCTAAGCAAAGATTTCAGGTACCCTTTTTGTTTCTCCTCACATTTTGTTATTAGTGTTCACATCCCCAGCTGTTGAAGGTGCTGGAAAGACAGAGACTCTGAGGATTCCACTAATATGGCTTTTGATCAAATGAAAACATTACTCATGACATCAATACACAATGAAGGATTCATCTTTTCTACTGCTCAAGTTTTACATTCACAAATTTTAAAGACATCATTTAAAGAAGGTGGAAAGATAATCAAAAGTACCTTGAACGTATAAAGTGGAAAAGAGATTTCTCTTTATAAACATAATCAAATCCTCTTAGGATCAAGAATCCACAACCAAATAATATTTTCATGCATCTCTATGTAAATTCAACCCAACATGCAAACCAAGACAAATCCTGTAGATAGGAAAATGACTAGGTCAAAAGAGACTTTAGAGAATTTGCATTCATAAGGAGGTGTTCCCTTATACCAAGAGAGTGAGAACATGAGTGAGAAACACTTGTTTCAGATTTGGAAATTGGTACAGAACTTCTGAGTCACTGTCCAGGAAGATCCTTCAGAACAGAAGCATGGTGCCAAATCAAGTCACTACCTTCTCCATCATCATGTATGTGCTTGAGTCCTTGGTAATACTTATTCAAAGTGGCACAACTGTTGCAGCACTGTGCAGAGAGTGGATGAACTTTCAAAGACTGTCACCAGTGGAAATGATTCTCATTAGCCTGGGCATCTCACATTTCTGTCTACAGTGGGCATCAATGCTGTACAACTTCGGCACCATTTCTAGACCTGCCCTTGTATTTTGGAAGATTTCGGTCATCTGGGAGTTTATGAACTTTTTGACATTCTGGCTGACCAGTTTGCTCTCTGTCTTCTACTGTGTCAAGGTCTCTTCCTTCACCCACCCCGTCTTCCACTGGCTGAGGTGGAAAATTTTGAAATTGGTTCCCTGGCTGATATTGGGTACTCTGATAGCTTCTTGTTTGTCAATCATTCCTTCCGTTGTTAAATATCACATTCAGATTGAATTAATTACCCTGGATCATTTACCTAGAAACAGTACTTTGATTATAAGACTTAAAATGTTTGAGCAATATTTTTCTAATCCTCTCAAAATGATTGGTTTTGGTGCTCCCTTCCTTGTGTTCCTGGTTTCTATTATCTTACTCACCATCTCTCTTGTCCGGCACTGGGAGCAGATGAAAGAGTTCAACACCAACGACTCCAGCATGAAAGCTCAGTCCACTGTTCTGAAGTCTCTTGCTACCTTCTTCATCTTCTTCACCTCCTATTTTCTGACTATAGTAGTTTCCTTTATTGGCACCGTATTTGATAAGAAATCCTGGTTCTGGGTCTGCGAAGCTGTCATCTATGGCTTGGTCTGTATTCATTATACTTCACTGATGATGAGCAATCCTACACTGAAAAAAGTACTGACGATGCAGTTCTGAAGACCAGAGCCTTCCTGAGGCATGAGATGCAGTAAGAACTCTAGGGTAAGAAGCCTTTGCTTTGGCAAGGTCCTTATCTGATAATGAAATGCCTTCCATGTAAGTTTCATTCCCTTCCATGCCCACAGATGCCCAATTCTTTAAATCCTTTATTCTGACCCACTCCTTTCCTGTCCTAGTCATAGTCCTGGGTTGGTTTTGATTTTTCTCCTGATTACTTTGTCTCCCCTTAGTTTTTGCCACCTCTAAAATATTAAAGATGAGATGTTCTATATATTAGAGTCAATATCATTCTCACAGTTACTGACTGCTTCACATATGAATCCCCCTCCCTGACAGGAGTTTATTGTCTGTGCACCTAATGCTCACCACACTAAGCCATTAATTCACCTTCCTAACTTCAGTCTAGAAAAGGAAAATGTCTTACCATTGCCCAAATTTTTTTACACTGCTTCTGGATCTTCATGCAGAAATTTATACTCCCCTTCGCCTCTATCCAAATACCACTCCTTTATTCCTTTACAGATTTAATAATTTAATTCTTATTTTGTTTCATTGATCAAGACATTGTATTCTTCACCAGAATAGTGGGCCATTTATCCAGTTTAGTCTCATCCTTAGTATCTCTAAATATCGATGATTTCAGTTGGTTAACAACTCATGATTTCTATTGCCTTGATTCTTGCTTAAGTTGGACTGTAGCTTAGAGTGAGCACACAGAGAACTTCCTGTATTAGTTTGTAATCAGTTATTTTAATTTGTTTATGGATTGCTCTATATAACACAGAGATAAGATGCCCTCTTATTTCAGAACACCTGAAAGATGCCAGCTGATATTTTCCGTACTTTATCTAGGGTTCTATGCTTCTAACAATCCAAAGTCCTCCCCAAATTGATAAGAATATAGGAACCACAGAGTAAACAGTTTTCTAATCACCCACAAGACATCATTCATTGTTCTATAAAAATTCTTTTCAACTTTCCCATCTAATAAATATCATACCCTTTTCTTTTACAGGGTCTGGTCTTACTCCGCCATATTTTTCTCTTTATCGCTTTGCTTTTTATACTGACTCACTAGGAACCAGATATCTCAGTAACAACTGTATGCCTTGGCATCTCTCTATCCCTGGCACTTTCAATGTATTTCTCCTAAGCACAGCCACATGTCTTTCAGCATTCTGGTGCCAAGGTAGAGAACATAACTTTCCCACTTTTATACATGGTGGACACATTTGGTGATTTGAACTTCTGGCTCTTTCTTTAGAAGACTGAAACTACTCCTGAAAGCAAACCATCCCATTGAGAAAGAGATATGGGTAACTCATGCTTGGTTGTGAAAGCAAAGTTCAATGTCTAGAGAGAAATGGATCTTTTTTCTCTTGAGTTTGTCACTCTGATATGTCTTCCATGGTGAATAAAATTTGAAATGAGGGCATGAATGTAAGAAATCCTTAAAGACTACTTCCAAAACTGCCACTCAGCATTTTCCCACAACATCCTTGATACTGCATGAGTAAGAGAGAAAAAATATTGTCCTGCTTGAAGAAGGAAGTGTTGCAAGCAATCTGGGTATCTCTAGAACTACTGTGGTTCAACTGCAACTGAAGATGGGATGGACACTGGAGGATTTGGTGATATCTGCAGAGCAGAGTCTTACCTGCAGAGATACTGAACAGAGTATATGCTTACACTGTGACTACAGCCCCTTAGGAAGAGTTTGTAAGCTTTTAGGGAGTTGGGCTGTAAGAATTTGGGATCCTTTCAGAATGGGTTGAGCAAGAGCCAGTGAAACTTGGATTATACCTTTGTTATTTGTATCTATATCCAGAAGGGTCCTTGCATGTTCCAAAATATCAGATAGCTGGGAGAAATAAGAACTGTTCTCTTTACATGAATATAAATAGAGAAAAATCAAAAGAGCCCACTTGTCTTCACTATCACACACAGAGATGCTATTCCAGTAACTGGGGAATATTTTTAGTATTCTCACTATCTTCCTTTGAATAAAGTGCAATGGAAAACTTATCCATGATATATATGAGGTTGGAGTGTTAAAAGCAACTGAAGGGATGAGGAAGTCTGAAAAAAATAGAAACAGAAATGATGCTTGTCCTACATATTTGTGACACCCACCAGTTCCCAAGGAGATTTTACATACATTATCTCATTTCAAACTGGAAGGACAAGTCAAGATCACCCAACCAACCTACAGCAGAAAACAGACCTTCAGAAGTTAAATCCACACTGATGATTCATTCTCACCCTAAAACCAATGAAAATGGATAGGAGAGGAAGGGATGCTTTTTCAGGGAGCAGAGTGTTTCAATCCAGAAAAAAGAAAAGACAAAAAGGGAAATGCTGTAGAAAAATCATAGAGAGAATGTGTCCAAGAGTAAGGAAATTATTCTAGTTACCAAGGGGCTAATGTGTTTCTGTTGTTCAATCTTCAATATTGTATCTTACGTTATAAGACCACTATACTTAGCAGCGAGTGCATTTTGAATACTGGAATTAGGAAAGTTATGGGTCCAGGCTCAGAAGCCAAGTTGTAGCATCCATGAAGTTAGGAAAAACATTGTGAGCCCTGCAGAAGGGTACCTGAAAAGACATAAACTATATATACATGCCAATTAGAAGCAATTTGAAAGTAAAACTCTGCTCTTTGTACAGAACCCCATGATCTTGGTAAATTGTAACGATGTGGAGACTGAAAACAATGATAAATTCCTAATAACATCTGTCATGGAGTCTATTCATAATTAGACACACTCAGATGTTATTTGGGAAAGAAAAGTCTTTCCCCTTTATCCACATTCCTAACAGGCAGAACGTACAAGTACAGAAACTTCCAATTCACCTTTTGGCTTTTTTCTGAATCTGGTAGTCAAGAGATTCCATCTTCAGCCTCAGAAACACCTGTCAGTCTTAACTTCCAATAATCTACAATGTAAACATGAGTGTTTGCATGAGGCATATCTCATCACTATTTTATGAATGTCAACATCCTTGCACAGGATATTTGCATAGGCTGCCTCTCTGCATAGAAAATGTACTCCTCACGTTCGCTGTCATTTACCTTTCCTACCCAGTATTCCCTTTCTAAATGATTTGGCTTTCTAGACCTAGCACTATTCCTGCTAAGGCATGAATGCCAAATCTACCAGTCTTTTGCCCTTCAAAATTATTCCCCTTTCTACTACACATCAATGTGATATCAATGAGAAATTTGTTCCATTTTAAAATCCTACTCTTTGAAATTGTGCCTTTGTAAGAGTTTTCTCTACACAAGAAATTAAATTAATGTTAAATGATGTCAATGAGATGATAAGTTACAAGACTGAATTTGGGAATTTAGGATTAAACAAATATGATGTAATATTATGGCTTATCATAGTGTTAATTTACTGCACTCTACTGGGAATGCAAAGATAGATGGCAGTGTTCAGATCAGCATGTGTTCTCTTACAAAAACGAGTTGTGTAAAATGACGATGATACTCAGGGTAAACCTATGAGAATATCTCTGGCCATTTTTGCTTTTGAGAAGCCGTGAGCCGAGACTTGGATGTTTCACAGCAAGTCTACAGTAGACAATGCTTAGAGGATGGCTGCCTCTCTCTTCCTTATGAAGGAATGGTAAAAGCAGCAGAGCCTCTCATGTTTTAGAGAATAGGAAACAGCCTGCATTTCAACACCCTCCTTTAGGGAAGGCTCCAGAATGCACCACCAGGCGAGACACCCCTCTACTTTCTTAGGCTTCCTTCAGTATGATGATCCTTCAGAGACAAGAAAAAGGAAAAGATGTCATAGGCAAATGAGAGACTATGCTCCCAACTCCCCAGTTAGCTCTCAACTTCTTAATCAGACCAAAAAATAGGTGATAAAATTAATTTCTAATTGGGTATGAAAATAATGTTTAGAATGCCAATTTTGAAACCTTAAAATGAAAACAATTTTTAGGTTCATAAGACTTATTATATGTTGCTGAGAAAAACTGATTTTAGGAAAATGTTTAGTCTGAATATTTTGAGTATTTTTTTTCTTTCTTTCTTGGGCTTGGCCTAATCACTACATTTGTTACAAAAAGTTGAAAGTCTGTGCATTGGACTTAGAGCCTACTTTGAATTATCCCAAGATAATATCATTTCTCAGAAAGCTTAGCCAAAGGCCTTAGATTCTTTTTACCATACCTGCCATAGCTCTCTACATATGAATCCTGATGGAGCATCATGAAATCTAAGGCTTTACAACAGAATCTTTCCACCCCTGGTAGAATACCCTGAACCTAGGGTTTCAATTTTATTCTGTTCATATTTATATTTTATGTTTTACCAATGTTTTTGCATTTCTATTGTAAATTATGGTGACTTATTTTTAAAATTGGTCTTGTTGCTTTAAAAGGAGACAAAGAGAACTAGAGATAGATGATAGATAGATAAATAGATAGATAGATAGATAGATAGATAGACAGATGATAGATAGATAGATATTGGCCTGATATTATTAAAAAAGATGGTATCAGAAGCATTTTAGCATTAAAATATTTATAATATAATTACAAAGGTAAACCATTTTGAAATATTTTACAGTATTGCTTTTGTTTCAGAAATACATTCTAAGAAAGAGAGTCGAAGGGACCTTTCTCTCCTTGACTCTAGAAGACTATATCAGTAAGGTATAACACAATTCAGGGACTCAGAATAAAGACAGAAGCTTACAAACAGGAGGAGAAGTATATAGTGGACTTTCTACATGGAATTATGACTAGAACATGGGACTCGTTTACCATCTACCTGCCAAGCCCCCAACTGTCAGGACAGTATATCTCTGTCAGTTTCTTCTATTTTAGTAAAACTTTCAAAAATTGATTCTAAGTGTGAATTGACTAGCTTTAATGGCAAAGACTGGATAAACAATTTCAATGCCAAGTTCCGCTAAGTTGATACTTTTAATAGTATGTATATAAAAATGGAAGATTAGCCATTCATTGGAAAGTAGAAATTCCTTATGAATCCATTCTTTTTCTTTACATTTTAACTTAAATGTTGATTTCTTTTTCTAAATAAATAAGTAAATGAGTGTCTATTTTAAAACTATGTTAGATGGAACTGAATTACAGCCAAGGTAGTCAAAATGACTGAGAATAATCACATATTTTCGGGGGAAAGCGACTTCAGATTTGAGTTTAAAATGGGAAGAAAGATACATTTCACAAGCTTTCACTCTTAAGGCTAAAGATAGGCTGTGTAGGTAGTTATTTTGAGGACGTTGGCAGATCAGTGTTGTCAGTACTTGAGGGTTTGAATGGGGCTCATTTCAAGAACTTGGAAATAAGGTGGTCTCCTGGTGTAAATCAAGAAATCAGCTTCCTCCCTACCTCTTCCCTAAATGCAACAATCTAAGACTTATCCCGAAAATGGATGGTTCAAGGGTTCTTCAGTCAAGTTCAGGATTAATGTCAAAGCACAGTCCATACTACATAGAAAAATAAGTGTGTGGGTCTTAAAAAAAAGAAAGAAAAAAATTTTAAATTCACAACCAAATAAAAAGGTAACACACATCAAAACTAGGTTCGTGTTTGGTGAGTTACGCCTGGAAAAGGGCAATGTTTGGTCAGCTTACTTGAAGCCGTCCAGCCGTACTGACAATTGTTCCACGCTATTGCCCACTGAACTTGGGTCACATCAGTGTCCTCAGCTTTTACTCTGTCCGCTCATCCTCTCACTCTGTTCTCCATCCCGTGTTGTGATGGCTACGCCCAGGTACACAAGCATCTGTGAGTGGAGAATTCCATATCCTATAACTAGTAAGTACAAAATGGATAGCATGAGATGTCGGTATAGCACAGTAAGACTTTTGTGCCCAGACTTAGGACACTGAGAGTGATGTTTGTTACTCACAGATTGGTCTACCACCCCTCAAAAACAATAACAACTAAAAGCCAGAAAAGTAGTACCTACCACTGTGAGGTAGCTTGTTCCAATGTTTAATAAACTTTGATAGATTGTTATATAGTATCATTTTCTGCCCTCTTCACACTCAATGAATTTTCATAACATAAACTTTAAATCACATGGATTAAGGTTAAATAGAAGCTTCTTTGGTATTTTTCATCCTGCAATGGGTCCATTCTGCAATGGATCTCATTCTCATTTTCTTCAGCTTCCTTTTCAGTAGAACGAGTTTATCTCAATCTGACTACCCTAGATAATTGATAGGATGGTCATTTTCTTCCTAAAGATCAGGATCAGAACTTAAAATGTAGCAGAGTGTGTCTATATCATTGAGATATTATTTAGGAAATAATCTTGGTAGTGGTTTAAACTGATACTTTTATTGTCGAGGTCACTGTTCTTAGTTACAGGAAATAAAATTCTTCCTCCCTGGTTTGGTGCAGAAGGAAATAAAATAATACTTTAGATACCATATAGGTTTCAGGGAATGCTAGGTGAGTAGACCAGACAGAAGCAATGTATCCAAAAGGAATGATTACCTGCATCTCAGGTTGCTATGGCAGCCATGCCTGCCATTCCACATTCATGATATTAGGGACCAGAAAGCAGAGTTCCCATGGCACCTGTGTGGGGGCATCCAATTCCTCTGCTCTGAGATTATTTCCTCCATGTCAGTCCACTTTCCCACTGCTTCTGTATCTCTCGTGGGTACCTATGTTGTGCTTACCCTGAGTCGCACAGACTCACTCAGACTTACAGCTGCTCTGTGTGCCTCGGCAATGTCTTGATTGGCTTTCTGCCCTCCAGAAAAGGGTCACATGAAACGGGACATAAGAGGTATAGGCTAAAAGAAGTAGAAACCTTCCCATGACTTTCTCATACAAATATATGGCCTGTTGTTTAGATACCCATGAGCTTCACATATCTGTCACTATTGCTCATTAGTTACAGGTTTATAATATTTATATATATGTAAAATGTTTATCAATATAAATGACAATTCTAAAACAATTTATAAGCCATGGAAAATATAAAGAAGACAAAGACAATCAAATACGGCTGCCTTAGAACTTATTATAATCAAGGTTCTAAACTCTACTAATTTCAAGGCTGTGACACAAACATGTAGTCTAATGGAAAGTTTGATGGTACGAGTTGCTGATTTTGTGTTTTCTTTGCAGTTTTTCTATTAATCCAAGTGATTTTAAAATGTAAAGTACACTTTATAATTATTTCCTTAATTATTCCAATATATAGGAAATTTTGTCTCATAAGAGTAAGTGTGTTTTTTCTTATGCTTTGTAATTGTTGACTAAATGTCAGACATTTTATATAGAAGAGTAGAGGATAAGACAAACAATATTGTGCCTAAATATGGGTGCATATTTTCCTATCAGAGTGACACCTCTTTCTCATCTGTCCAGCCATAAGCAATCAGTTCTCATAACTTTCCTTTTCTTGAGAGAGTTTGTTCCCTTTTATATGCCAGGCTTTGCAGCTGCCCTGAGTCCTAGACTCTGTGTTGAGTTCAGGAAAGTTGTACCCTTTTTTGATTTATTAAAGTCTTTTTCATTGAGAAATAAAAGTACATACTTATTAGCATTCTACATCCTAGGAGTAAGCACCTATATCAGCGTGTTTTTTCCCTTAATTCTGAATAGCTAAGCCCCTAACACATGCAGTAGAAAGGAAAAAATAGAGGGAAGTGATTAGACTAAGATATTTTAGAATATGAATTTCTGAGTCTGTGAAAACTCGCAGAATCTTAATCTCAGAGGAAATATCAAAAGACATCTATCTTAGTCTTAAGATCTTCAAACTCTGTCCTCTTTTGCTAAAATTAAACCTCAGTCCTCATGTTCCTTCCTGGGGAAAATGCTTCCAGCTAAAATGACTGTGACTTCTGCAATACCCCAACAATCAAAGGGTTTTTTTTTTCCTAAAATCATGAAAAGCACATATGCAGTTTTTTTCATTGACTAAATAAACACAATGATGCTGAAAATGTTTGCAAATCATATATCCTTTTCTTATTCTTGTTATAACACCATATGGACACAGGGGAAATGTCACCATGAATGAAGTGTTCTCTGTTCAAACATAAATACTGGAATTCAGATTCCCAAAGCCTTTATAAGACCTGGAAAGACACGGCAGGTCTCTGTATACCCAGCACTGGGGAGACAGAAGCAGGGGCTCCTGGGAGAGAATAGCCAGGTAGACCAGCTGGAATTGATGAGCTCCAGCTTCAATGGAATACTCTGCCTTAATAAATAATCCCAGCAATTGGGAGGCAGATGCAGGCGGATCTCTGTGAGTTTGAGACCAGCCTGGTCTACAAGAGCTAGTTCCAGGACAGGCTCCAATACCACAGAGAAACCCTGTCTTGAAAAACCAAAAAAAAAAATAAAATAAAATAAAAATAAATAAAAATAAAATAATGTGGAGGATAATTAAAATGACACATGTTGTCAACTTCAGGCCTCCACAAGCAGGTGTATACAGGTGCAAAGGCACCTGAAAATATGTGCAACCTTACACGTGTGAACACAAACACATACCACACACACACATATAAAAGTAATGAAAGCACCATATGAAATCATTTCCCTCCCTAGTTTGAATATCTTTCATCTACGCCCCAAAACATCCAACAAGTAGTCAAATTTTTGTCTGTATGTATATAGAAGAAAAATATTATACATCGAATTATATAGAGAACCTACAAATTCTTTTCAATATTGAATGTTAACAGATTAGTCATAAATGCAGGAAGACGAAAAAAATGACAGACTCAAAGATATGGCCTAAACTTCTTCTATAACAAGAAGGTTGAAAGATGAATTGTATAAAACAGAACTGGGCCTATAACGATTCAGGATACCTAGGCTGAAGATTCCAACACCAGATAGATAAAGAGTTTATATAAGTATAAATCATATACCTGTACTTTCTTATGCGAAGAAGAATAAAAAGTAACTAAAAAAAAAGAGGTCTAGAGAGTGAAGCCCACTTGGTTTCTATAACTTTTAAATGCCAAAGAAAAATAGGCCTACAGTGAGCTCCACTAACAGTGAAATCTGCCCTGGTCACCATACTCCCTGAACTTCCCTTGTTGGAAGAATTATCTGACGAAGCAACCTCCAGAAGCAAGCAAGAAAGGCCCTAGCAACCTCTGGACACAGGCAGGAAGACTTAAGTGACCTCCTGGAACAAACAAACAGTGCCCAAGTGAGCAGGTAAGAAGGCCTAAAACACCTCTGGGAGCTCCAAGCAACCAGAACCATGGCCCCAGTTCCACCTTTAGGAACAACCATCTAAGCCTTAGACCCACTGACAGTGGGAGGTGTGATCACTAGAGAAACAGCCTAAACTACACCAATTAGAGGAAAAGATGGGAAGACAACACAAAGAGCAACACGGAGCTACCACAAAAAAAAAAAAAAAAATAGACTTCAAACTAAAATCAGACCAAAGAGACAAATAGAACATGGCCTGAGACAGTCTCCCTTGCTGTTTCTGTGGCTCTCTGCACTCTAGGCTAGATAACTTGTGACCTGCTGGGTATTCTGATGTCTCAGCATCCTTCTCCTGGGAGCAGGGCTAGGATTCAGGACAGATGCTACAGATTCCAATGTTTAATGTTGGTGCTAGAGGTCTGAACTTAGGCAATTAGGTGACTAATTCTGAAAGCAATTTTACTCACTGAACCATTTTCCTGATTCAGAGAACGTGAAATTTTTAGTAAAGCTTATAAAATTCTGTTGGTTAGAAATTCTGGGGAAAAGCTTTAGAATGGTCTTTTTTATAGTCTCCACAAACATAGCTTTCATATTATTAATTAATCATTTATGATGATGAAGTCACAATAATTCTGATACTTAACACATAGATACTAAACACCTGGAGCCCTGTGTGTGCTTTCTTAAGCTGTAACTTCTTTAAAGGTATAAACAAAAAAAACTTAACATTAAATTGACTTTAAAATAAGTAAATTTTAGTGAGAAGATGAGAAAAAAATTAAGTGCTTTATTTATTTTTGTTAGAGTAATGTCCCCAAGAAAATTATTCAGGGATTAACAGTGTTCCTTTAAATACAAATTATTCTAATGCATGTGTTATTATATGAGCAGAAACAAACAAACGCACTCATGATCACATGACTGGTGCACAGTGCACTCACTATTCCAAATGTCTTAATATACACCTCAAGTTACTTCGAGTTTGAGATTCCCTTTTCTACTTCAGTGACGTACATTTTCTTTAGATATATTTAAATTTTCTTTTTTAATATGAACATTGTTTTATGGGAAAATGAAAGACAGAAGTTTGGTTTTAATTGAAGAGAAGATGATAAAAATACCAAAGCCAACTCTGAATAGTCTAATCCTTTCTTTTTATTTTTCTGATGGCTTTGAGATAGTATTCCTCAGTGTTTACCTCAAGATTATCTGAGAATTTAAGAATTAAAGTGTTTAAAAATGATAATTCCAATTTCTATAGATATTCTGAAATTAATAGCTCAAGTGGAACCCAAAATGCCATAATTTTTAAGTTTTTCATGGGGTTTAAATGAACACTGAAGCAGCAGGATATCCTAAAACTTTTTTCTGGAAAAGGGTTCTTATTGTAGCCTTTCTGAAAATAAGTCTAGAGACTAGAATCTAATGCTATGATACATAAGCAGCCATCAACAATGTCTAATGATATAAATGGCTATATTCATCTGAAATGTTACAAAACTTCAGCAACCAGCCAGATTCACTCCACTGGCTGCAATCTGTCAACTCCTTCCCAAAACTGTAACGTTTCTGCTCATTTTCAACCTGTCACTTCTCTATTGATGAAGACTTCAGGACCAAGGCAACTTATAGAAGGAAGAGTTTATTTTGATTTATGTCCCAGAGGATTAGACGTCATGTGTCAGGGCAGTGGCAGCAGGAAGCCATGGTGGCTAGAGCAGGATGCTAAGAATTCATATCTTAACCATAGCACAAGGCAAGGAATCAATGCTTTCAAAGCCAGCCTCCAGGGACACACCTCCTCCAGCAAGGCCACACCTCCCGAACCTTCCCAAACACCCCCAACAACTGGGGACCAAGGCTTGAGACTATGAGGAATACTTCTCATTCAAACTACCAGCCACACCGAAGTTTCATAAGAAGGAATTAAGGAAAGATGTGCCTGTCCCTGCTACTGAAGAGTTGGGAGAAATGGAAGAGGAACCACAAATTGTCCTTTGCTGGTAACCGAGAATGTTGTCTGTCCTGTGGCTATTCTGAAAATGGGATCATGGTCATGACACAGCTAGACACAACTTAGTTATCTTTTTAGTTAAAAAGCAACCAGCAGCAGAATTCTGAAATCTCACTGCCTATCTTTCCAAAAAGTAAATATCAAGTATCTGAAGATAGAAGAATTAGATATAAAGCACCCCCACTCCCACAGTAGCTAAATTATAGAACCAACCTAGGTATTCAAAAACTGAGGATTGGAAAAAGAAAATGTATGTTTACATAATGAAATTGTTTTCATAAAGAAAAATGAAGTTATGTCATTTGCACAAAAGTGAGTCCAGGTGGAAAATAATATTAAGCTAATTAAAACAGTAGCTAAAAGAATATTACATATTGTTTTCTCTCATTGTATGACCTGAATTTTTATAAATATCAAAAATAATGTAAATATATGACATGCAAGGAGAAGTGAAACTGTAGGAGAATAGCGGGGAGCAATGTGAAGGCGAGGAATAGGAGAGAGAGCGATAGCAGTGAGAATATTTTCAGCATACAATAAATACTTGTAGAAAATACCTTTAACAGGGCACTATGTACAGTGAATAAATACAATAAAACTTTAAAGTTTAAAAATGAAAGTTTAGAGATGCAAATTATTATAACACATAAAGTTATTATTATGTCTGTCTTATTGAAAGGAAAACTAAAAGCAATTTCACATTTTTCAGTAGATACTAAATTATCACAAAACATCAGGGAGAATGACAAACTGAAGTTAGAATACAGTCTTATGACTCTTTATATATATATAATTAGGAGCTTGGGAGGGGCTCAGTCAGTAAAATTTTTATTGAACAACCATAAGGCCCTGAGTTCAGGTCACCAGCAACCATATACAAGTTTGTGTGGCAGCATATGTAAATAGGGTTACATAACCCTAGTCCTTTGAGTGTGATAGAAATAGAGACTGGAAGATCCCTCACTCTCGCTAGCAGCCAGTATAACCAATGAGAGACTTTGTATCAACAAATTAGGTGAAGAACTATAGAGGCAGACACTGGATGTCTACTTCCTCTGTCCTACACATGCTCGCATGTGCGCACACGTGCACACGTGCACACACACACACATACGTAAAAACAAAAGATTCAGAAAAGTAATAAAAACTCAAATAAGGTAAGATTGAATGTCAAGAAATCTACACATGTCTCTGCAAAAGCTCATGAAGTTCAGAATGCAGCGTGTTTCAAAATCAAAACAACTGTGAGATACCATCTTACACCTGTCAGAATGGTTAAATCAAAAACACCAATGATAGCCTTCACTGGAGAGGATGTGGAGTAAGGGGTACACTCATCCATTGCTGGTGGGAATGCAAACTTGTGCAACCACTTTGGAAATCAGTGTGGTGGTTTCTCAGGAAATTTGGGATCAACCTACCCCAGGACGAAGCAATACCACTCTTGGAAATATACCCAAACAGATGCCCTATCATACTACAAAAGCATTTGTTCAACTATGTTCATAACAGCATTATTTGTAATAACAAGAACCTGGAAACAACGAAGATGCCCTTCAATGGAAGAATGGATGAAGAAAGTGTGGAATATATACATATTAGAGTACTACTCAGCGGTTAAAACAATGACATCTTGAATTTTGCATGCAAATGGATGGAAATAGAAAACACTATCCAAAGTGAGAACCTTCATCTGGCAATGGATGGAGATAGAGTCAAAATCAATATAGATGGAATAAAACTGAAGTTTATTAGCTGCCACTAGGAGTCTCCCTAATAATTAGCCCTAAATACTGAGCACTTTTAGCTTAAAAATCTAAGTGCAAACAAACTTATACAGAAAGTAATGAAACTTAAAAACTCAGTGCATTATGCCTGCTTCTCTCATACATAGATCTTTCTGTAAATAGAAAGTCCAGGTAGAATCTAGAGTAATCAACAATGAAAGGCCATTCATAGAAACCGATATAAAACATATTAAGAAACAGAGAAAATCAAAACAAAATTAATGTTGTTAAAGAGGACATCACAGCAAAGGTCTCAATACAGAAGATTATGATCATGATTAAATATATTTAGTAAACCTGAAATTAAATCACAAAAACATGCTCTACCAGATTAAAAATCCAAGCTGGTTGTACTCATAATCCTAGCACTAGGGAAGTAAAGGCAGAGGATTAAGAGTTCAAGGCAAGCTTTGGCCGCACAGCAAGTTTGATGCCACACTAGGCTATGTGAGATCTCTAAAAAATGAAAAATAAAAATGCAATGAAAAATATCATAGTGTAAAATGAAAGGAGGCCTGAATGTGAAAGGAGACAATTAAATGATCACATTTTTCGTGAAAGAAGCAGCTAAGAAGAAAATTAGTGAGCTGGACGGTGGCACACACCCTTAATCTTAGCACTTGGGAGACAGAGGCAGGCAGATCTTAGTGAATTTGAGGCCAACCTGGTCTATAAAGTGAGTTCCAGGACAACCAGAAATGCTACACAGAGAAACCGTGTCTTGAAATACCAAAAATTAAAATGAAATAAATTTTAAGAATCCAAAATTCAAACTAAGAAATGTGCCAATCAGATGTGAGTTAAGGGAGTAAAATGAAATTAAAAATATAAAGACTTAAATTAGGATAAGAATTTGCTTTTGGAGAAGTAGGAAGATTTGAGGGTGTTAGTAGTTGTCTGTCTCTTGAAATAGATGGTCTATATGTTCAGGCTCTTACATATTGAGCATACTTCATTTATAGTTTTATTTTTCTTTTGTGGGTTTATGCTATATTTCAAAACAAATAAAAATGGAATAGAGATAGCATAACAGAAATGAATGGCATTCTAACCTATATATTACTGGTGCATACTAACTGTGCATACTAATGGTGCTTCCTTGGGAAGATATAGAAGAGTCACAGAAAAAGCATTCAAAATTTAATATAAGACAACTTTCCTGAACACAGAGAAATAAAGATAAGATTGAGTAGGAATCTCTCTGTCTCTCTCTCTCTGTCTCTCTCTCTCTCTCTCTCTCTCTCTCTCTTCGTATTATCAAAGGTGCTATGCAGACTTCTGAGAGAGAAAAGGCATCAATAGTCTCACCCAGCTACACATATGTACTACATGTCCTATAATAGCAACCCACAAGGCAGTATATGCCCATGTGTGTATTAGTGATTGTGATTCTTTTTAAGAATGATCACTGCTTTGTGACAAGATCTGAGGACCACTGCACAGAAAGAGAATGTATACCTTATTACACACTTGACATGATTAAAAACTTATGGATCGAGAGTTATGGGCCCAAGTAGAATATACTATCTTTGTGCCCCTAAATGAACTAACTGTTTCCCAAAATGAAATGTTGTCAAACTACCTTCTAAATATTTACATTTATACCCACTGACCCACACGGCTTCAGTCTCCTGCAGAGTTCATTTCACAAAGGTTGACCTTTAATACAAAGACTCATAATTCAGAAAGTGTTGAGAATAAGTGACTGATAAGTACATAGTCTGTAATAAGACATCATTATCATCCTGCCTATGAGGTTCACAGTGGAGCTGGCAGAAAAAATCTATGAACGGAAGAATGGGGAAGAGTGGCATTAGATACTGCATTGGATAAGGCATTGTTACAAACATAAATACACACCAGCTATCAAATGAATCCAGTACCACACTGAGCCTTTTAATCTTCCACCATGGATAGAGAAGAGACAATGACTGTTAATGGTTGCCGGGAGAGGAGGCACCATTTTTTCAAATGGTGTAGCCACTGGGGGAATAGGTAGGAAAAAGAAGAGGTTCAGAGAAAACAAGGGGGACACTAGAGCTTAAGAGAATGTAAATATAATCACATAACATTGTATATACTTACAAAACTTTCAAAAATAATGAAAAAAGAGAAACTTTTCCTAAAATTAGTGAAATCTAAAACCACAGAATAAAAATCTATCAAGACTTGAAAGGAAATAAGCACAAATTTCTCAGAAGTGGGGTATATTCCAAAAAAAATGTAAATTTCATATAAAAAGAAATTTGCTGGAAGAGAGTATTACATCCCTAAAAGTGTCTATCTCAAAAAAAAAATCTTGAGAATAATGGGTAAACAGTGGCATGCGTGTTAAACTCTGACAATATAAAATCGAGATCATAGCCAATGCAGATCTAGATATAATAGAATAAAAGTAAGATTACATGCACACACACACAAATACTACATAAAGTCATTACAAAAGTAACTACTACAATAGCTGTGTATATATTGCCGATATTCCAAATTATCATTTACAAAATGAATTTACAAAATCAAGCACAATCATATAACCAAGAATGAAAAGCAAGAGAACTATTAAAATATAATGTTTGAGCAAACTATGTGAGAAATAAATTCAACTGTATTAATTGATTTGTTAAATTTAAATAAATAATACCAAAAGAAAATAATACCAAAATGGGTCTCATTTTGGACCCATACCAAAATATAATTATGAGCTAATATCAAGAGAAACAAACATTCAAATTTAAGTAAATAATAAAGGTTAAAGTTAAAAAGGAGAAACAAGTCTTTTTGTAGTAATCTATAATTCACTGATGTAATGTTAAGTAAATGAAAAGGTTCGTAAAAGGTTAGAGTGACTAAATAATACAAAATAAAGCTTATTGTTTCAAGTCTAACTCTGTACCCAGAAAACAAACAAAACCTTCTCAAGTTCTTGCATCTTTTATAAAAATTGATTACAGTGTAAGGGGAGATTGCTTACTGAGTAAAATGCTTGCCACACAAGCTTGAGGACTGGAATTCGGATCCCCATGACCCCCATAACAATGGTAGGTGTGACAGCATACGTGTAGTGTTTTGGAATCAGAGACAGGACTCTTCAGACAAGGTAGCTAGGTAGATTAGCCTATCAGCAAACTCAGAGCTCAAAAGAGGATCCTTAATACATAAGGTGAAGGGATCAGGAAAGATACCTAGCATCAACCTCTGAACTCAACACATGTGCACACACAAGGCACGCAAGGCACATATGCACTTATATGCACACCGCATTCACATACCCTTCAAACAAGGAAAAATACGATTACATATTAAGTAACCATAAAACTGCAAATTTCAAAAGCAAATAGCAAACATACTCTTTTACTATATTTCACAATGATAGCAATTAATATCAAAGCCAAAAGGGGAAGAGTGCCACCAAATGACCAACCAATTATTAATATTTTTTAACAATCTTTAATTACAAAGAGAAAGGCAAACTAAAACTCCACATGGAGAAAAATGTTAATTATAAAGTGTTAAAAAGTGAGTGAATCAATGATCTAAATAAGTATAATTACAAGCAGGAATAGCATTAATATACAGTATACCTATTGTTATTATCATAGAACTAGACAAATAAGACACCTGTGTTTAAATAAAAGCAGAATATTATCACCAATATCAGAGAAAATATTTAAAGAACAATCAAGCTACTGTTTTTCAGAGAAGTAGTTAAAATTTTAGCAAAATGAAGAGTTTTTCTTAGAAATCTTACATTACTAAAACTAGAAAAACCACATAGATTAATCTTTATAAACAATTAATAAAAAATGATGACATGCCAGGTGGTGGCAGCTCAAACCTTTAATCTTAGAATTTGGGAGGCAGAGACAGGCAGATCTCAGTAAGTTTGATGCTAACATGCTCTATAAAAGCAAGTTTCAGGACATCCAGGATTGTTACACAGAGAAACATTTTCTAGATAGATAGATAGATAGATAGATAGATAGATAGATAGATAGATAGATAGATAGATAGATAGATAAAGACATTAGGTTGATGGGAGGACATGACAGGTATGAGACAGATTGAAGAGGTTAATGAATGGAAGGTATAATCAAAATATACATGCATAAATGTACAAAACTCTCAGAGAAAAGGTAACCATTTTTAAGTTAAAGCAAATAGAACATAAATTAGTGGTTCTCCAAACACAAATAGTTTACACAAGTAAATCTGACCAAAAATTTTTCAATATATGAATGAGAGGTATAGAAAATTTGAAGGAAGTAGAAGTATTATTATTTGTTGAGGACTGTATTATCAATCTGTATATCAAGTGAAAACTCTAACACAGGATAAGGGAACCAAGTACAGCCACTGAGTGAAAAATATACAGAGACATATACATGCTACCAATAAGCAACAGAAAATTTAATGGCAGAAGATCATGTATATAATAGAGGCAGTGAAGCTCTACCATACTAGTAATAACTGACAGCATGTTGGTACTGTAAGGATGAATCACCCTCAGACACTCCTGCAGTGCATAAAGCTAGCTCTGCAGGAACACAACAGCATTTTTCAAGCCTGGACAAAATGACTCATATTTCTGAATCAATATAATATTTTTTGCATAAAAGTATTGTGCTCAATACTTTTTTAACTAGATAATTTTTTTATAATTTATGTGGTAAACTAATATGCTGAATTGTTTTTTGTTTGTTTTTAATTCTAAGGAAAATAAAGAAGGTCATAAAAAGAAATAACTCCGCAGATAATAAAACCCATCACAGGGTTAAATACATAGCACAATGGCCAAGTTTACCTGACATGTGTAGGGACATGAGTTCAGTACCAGGCACAGAAAATAAAATCATATAGATCTAAAAATGCACATAATATAATCAAATAATATCATAAAATCTAATTGTGACCGAAAGTAAATAATGAGCTCTAAGATCATTTAAATCTAAAAACCTAGTTGAATTATTTTAAGTATCTGAAAAAAATTAAGAGTATAATTCTATCATAAATTACCCAGGAATTAACAGATTGCTTTTTGGGAAGAAAATTTAAAATTAAGGCTTAGGCAATTTACTTTTTCATTATATATGTTGTTTCTTTTCAGTTTTGTGCTATGATTGTTTTCGATCTTAATTTTAAAAAAAGTAAAATTTAAATTATGCATACCCATTTTTAAAATGTCTGAAAATTTTTAAAAGTTCAAAAATGAAAACAAAATTAATTACTATCCCATTACCTAGAGTTACACTGAATATAAAATTTTTATTTGCTTCTCTTTGTTCTCTTCATGATGTGCAGTTGATATGCAACATTTATTAGATGTAAATGAATGAACCAAAGACACAAGAAGAGAAGGTCATTGAAAGCATACATCTCTACATGGCAAACAGAAAAGAGGAGAGTAGAAAGGAGAGGGGAAATAAAAGGAAGCTCTGGGTGGTTATCTCAGCCAGGTGAAGACACAACCAGGACCACAACAATTCTTATAAAGGAAAATATTTAGTTGGAGTTGACTTACACTTCAGAGGTTTAGTCCATTATCATTATGGTGGGAAATATGACAGTATGCAGGCAGACATGGTGCTGGAGAAGAAACTGAGAGTTCTACATCTTGATCTGCAGGCAACAGATGGAGGCTGTGTGACACACTGGATGTAGATTGAGCATATGAGATCTCAAGTCTGCCCCTCCCCCATATCCCGCCCACAGTTGAAGGAAAGTAACACACTCTCTCCAAAAAGGCCACACCTCCCAATAGTGCCACTCCCTATGAGTCAAGCATTCAAACACATGAGTCTATGGGAGCTATACCTGTTAAACCACCACAGTGGAAACTGAACAAAAGTGTGAAATTTGATATTACTATTATTTAACTACAACTACTGTGTGTTTCCAACACATAAAACTGATTGGTGATTGAACAGACAGAAATGTTCATTACCCTAATTTGATTATTGCATATTATATAAATGTACAAATTATCATAATGTATACCACACAGATATACAATGATATCTCAACAATATATGATACTTCATCTGTAGTTAGCAATTTATAGTTATAATATGTAATGTAATAAATATAACCTATATTTTAAAAATATGGCATATTGTGTAGTTTTGTTATGTTTACTAAGTTTTTAAAACTTTCTATGAAACTGAACCATAGGCAGTCTAGCAGAGTTTTGTCTATTTAATGTATGTATGTGAGTGAGTAGTACACACAGGCATTTTTTCCTTGGTAAACATGCACATAACCTCTTAATTTTTAAAAGTAGAACCATAGAAATATGCATGACTTCACCTTTCTCGTAGTTAAAAATAACCTGATAAGACTATCAGAGTAAAACCCAAACTTAAGGATGTTGACCACCAGGCAATCTTGCTTTCTTAGAGAACAATATGGTGTAGTCCCTGTTCATCAAGACTAAAGGGTGTTTACCCTGTGAGGTGGGAACAGAGTGACATTTAAAATACCCTTCCCCTGCTCTAGTCAATAAGCTGCAAGCCTCCTAGTCCAGTACCTGGGTCACTTTCTGCACATCTACGGGTGCCCTCTCCTTCAGAATCAGAAGAGTGGTGGGCCCAGAGCCGACTTGAGAATACCAAAGACTTATCCGTGCAATAGGTTTTCCTTTGGCTTGTCACACACATAGTCACAATAGCCAAATTTCTACTCACCTCAACTTCAACATACCCAATACCCCTTTGTATGTTGCTAGCTCTTAACTGTTAATACCTTTGGAATCTCTGAGAAAGTTCAAGAGGGCCAGTGAGATATTGTTGGAGTGGTTTAATTTTTTGGCTGGCTTTTGCAGTTAAAGAAAGAGAATGTACTTTTTAAATGCATTTAGCTAGAGGGATGAACAGGACGCTACTTTTGTCTCAAACATTTTTGTGTTGCGTACTTTAAAAGAAAAGCAAATCTGAATCACTCTAATTACATCTTAATAAGAAAACTCACTTAGAAATTCTATTTATAATTAAGTGCTTATTTTTAGTTGATTTAGAAATGGCTGTGACGTTTAATGCTCATAACATTCCCCATTAACACCATACAGCGCCTCTTGGCCTAATGTTTCACCTTATGCCTTTCAAGTTGTTATATGGGGGAAAAGCGCATGTATGCTTCTGTTTGAAATTTTTTATTTCATGACAAATACATAGTTTTAGAATTGAGGGTGGTTGTATTTTTAATAATATTATGAATATTTTCTGGGCCATTAAAATAGTGGATTTGGGGGGTTTTGTTTTTTAATGATTGCTATTGCAAAACAAAAAAAAAATGGGACTATCCTGGGAACCACTCCTTCCATTATTATAATCAGGTTTAAGGCAAAGGGTATAAGGTCTCACTGTGTGATTTAAAGAATTTGACTTTAGAAACTGGGGAGATAGGTCAGTCAGAAAGGAGTTTACACTACAATCCACCAGATCTAGATTCATATCTCCCATGCACATGTAAACTCAGGGCTGGGGAGAAGGAAGCAGGAGGAAATTCACATCTTGTTGGCTAGAAGATTGAAGTACTGTGTTCTTTTAGACAGAAAGAGTGGGAGAAACAGAGAGGGAGGGGGGAAAAGGGAGGGAGGGAGAAAGAGAGAGAGACAGAGAGACAGAGAGAGAACTCTTTTTTAAGTATAGCTTTTCTCTCTCTCTCTCTCTCTCTCTCTCTCTCTCTCTCTCTCTCTCTCTCTCTCTATACTTTAGAGAGAACCCTTATTGGGAAAAGAGGAAACTTTGGGTCATCAAGCAGAGAACAGGGGCAGGGTATTTGTCAGGATTTCTCAGGGACTCCTGCTGAGAGGCCAGTGTTTAGGATCTCTGTGGATTCCAGTGGAAAGCCTCACTTCCTGAGTCCTTTTTCTAGAATAAGTTTGAGAAAGCAACCTTGTTAGTATGAAATTGAAGAAACTGCTGGCCAGCCGTTTACCTTCATTGTCAGAGAGCGACAGTGCCAGTTCCCAAGGACCATGGAAAGCTGTAGGACTAGCTTCTCCTAGAAGAAACACTATCCAGTCCTGGGGGAGCCTTTCCCAGCAGTTCTGGGAGACAGGGAACACCAAATGCCAAGTAGACAGTACTTGTCGGAGTCAGGTGTCTACTAATGTGATGAAACACCGTGACTTGAGAAGGAAAGGGTTTATTTCTTTTTCTTTCTTGCTTTCTTTTTCTCTCTTTTGATTTGTTTGTTTGTTTATTTATTTATTTATTTATTCATGTTTTTTGAGACAGGGTTTCTCTGTAGTGTTTGAGCCTCTCCTGGAACTAACACTTGTAGGGTTTATTCCATCTCCCGTTTCCAATAGCACTCCATCACTGAGGCACGTCAGGGCAGGAGCTCAGTTAGGTCAGGAAACTGGAGGCAAGAACTAATCCAGAGGTCATGGAGAAGTGTAATTTACTGGCTTGCTCCTTGCGGCTTGCTCACCTGGCTTGCTTGTATCACACAGGACTACTCTATAGGAAAGGCCTGGCCACATCAATCATCCATCATCCAAGAAAACACACCAAAGGCATGCCTACACATCAGTTTGTGGATTATTTTCTCATTTGAGTTTCTCTTTCCTAAATACTCTGTGTCAAGTTGGCATAAAAACTAGCAAAATCTAACAAACTAAAAACTTTTTAGGGCTAATCTTACTCATCATTCATTGTTTGTTTAAAAAAATGAAAATAAATACCATATTTCCCATATTTGTTATTTTGTTTTTTTTCATTTTTGTCAGTAATATTTTAACATTTTAATGAAGAACATTTGCAAAAATATTTTGTTCAGTTCAAACTCATAGAAATTAAAATCTTAGGGTCAGAAGGCAACAATTCTATTACAACTTTCATTTCTGCTACCACTGTGTCTCCAGAAATATTAAGGAAATATTGATTGAATATATTGGTAAGTTCCCATATTTTTTTTTTTGTCAAAATAGGGATTACTAAGATAATGCTTAGTCGGAGAAAGATTGGTAAAGTGGGACTTTCATGCATTGGTTATGAGAGTATAAACTTGTCTGTCATCTAGAAGCAGAGAATGGTGTGTGCCACTTTCCAGTTTCATCTCTACTTCGCATCCTGTTCAGGACCCCAGCCCACAGAATGGTACCACCCATTCACGATAAAATTGCCTGCCTTAACTAGTCTAATCTAGAAACTTATTTCACAGACACACCTAGACATTTGTTTCCATGACAATTCTAAACCCCATGAAGTTGGCAATCAGGATGAATAAGCACAGCTCCACCCTTGTCAACATGAGATTCACTCACTTTTTAGCCTTTGCCTTTCATTCTTTGTCCCTATAGGCTCACCTCCATGTCATAACGCAAAATGTCTCTGTTACTATAAAAAAATACCCATAGTTTTTAAGATAGTTTATACACTGTTTAAAAGTTGAAAGCCCAAGTTTCTTCAAAGATTCAAGACTGTCTGTCTCTTAACTATGAGCTTCTAGAAAACAAAAACAAATTCCAAACTTCCGATGTATGTACAGTGGCTCTGAATAACATCCCTATCCCAAAAGGAAGATGGGGGCAGGCACATCAAGGACTATCCAAACAAGACTGAAACCCAGCAGAGCAAACATCAAATTCTTCTGCTCTTTTCCATCTGGGTGGAATTATCTGGACTTCAAGGGTCTCAGGTAGGATGTCTCCTCATGTTCTGCTGCCTGCAACAGATAAAAATTTTTACTTGTCCCGGGCTCTACTCTATATGTGTAGCTTGTCTCCATCGGCATTTCATCCATGGTCCTGGATCTCATGGTCCCGGCATATTCAATATCCTGGGGTCTCTACTGAAACTTAAGCTTCACCTTCACGTCTTCATACAATGCCATATCAGGGTCTCCAAGGAACATATCTGAGACTGTTTTACATTGCCTGTACTCAGTGTCTCTTTGAGCTATGGAGCAAGATGCTGTGCACTCCTTCTCCTAGTTACTTTTCCGTTGTTGTGACCAAACACCATAACCAAGGCAACTTATAAAAGAAATGCTTAATTTAGGGCTCACAGTTCCATGCTCATCATGTCAGGGGAGCATGGCAACAGACAGGAAGGTAAGGCCCTGGAACAGTATCTGAGATCTTAGGTCCTTTGCAGCAAGCAAAGCCAGAGAAAGTTAAGTGGGAATGGTTTGGGCTTTTGAAACCCTATGTTGTGTTGTTGTATTGTGTTGTGTTATGGACCTGTGACAAACCTTCTCACAAGGCCACATCTCCTGATCCTTCCCAAACAGTTCTTTCATCTGGGTACAGAGCATTCAAATATATGAGTCTATGGGGGGCCATTCTCTTTCAAACTAATGCACCACCTCAATTTACATCTTTCATGCTGGCAAAACTAGTACCACATGGATGGTTCTTTTAGTTCTTGGTGGTGCCTGGGCCCCTTTGATCATGACTAAAGGGCCTTTAGAAACTCTATGGGCAAAATCTGCAAAATTCATTTTTAGGCAGCTGTTCCTAAGCAGGGAATGGCTTCACTTGTGCTCTGCAATAGGGCTCAGTCCTTGCAAATGAGTTTGCATTTTTATAAGTTGGAGCCTTTGATGGATTCATCTTACCTCAGGCACCTTTCCCATTGCTTCTCTTTAATAATTACAGGTTTTTTTTTTCTTAGTACTCATCTTGAATACAATTTTTAACTTGCTCTTGCTCTTTGACAAACTGAACATTTTTTATATCCCCCTTTCTCTCCTGGAAAGTGATGATCAGTAATTATTCAGCAATCTGAATACTATTGTACCTTGAAAGTCCCTCCACCAAACACTTTAGTCCCTTATTTTCAAATTCAACCATACTCAAGTTGTTATAATCTGCTGGCCTGGTCTGTCACCTGCGTACCTTGTCCCTTTAAGAAACAAGCCCTGCCCACTCCCACCTCACCCCTTCTGCCTAGGCAAGTGGATCTCCTGACTCCTCTCCAGCCTGCTATCTCTCTTCCTGTCCCTCTTCTGAAGAGGCTACTGCCTCTCACCCTCTCTCTCTCTCTCTCTCTCTCTCTCTCTCTCTCTCTCTCTCTCTCTCTCTCTCTCTCTCTCTCTCTCTTTTTTCTTCTCCCCACTTCTTGCCTTCCCTTTCTCCTCCATAAGCCACTAAATAAACTCTATACCCAAACTCTCTCTGCATGGCATCTCTGTCTCTTACCCACCATGGTCTCCCACCACAAAGGGGACCCACTGAGGCCTAAGGAAACCCATGAGTGTTTCTTGTGGTTCCCCATCACCTGTTTATAAATGTTAACACATCTTCTCCAAGACAGGCAGAATGCAGTCAAATTATTTGTCAGAATATAACCTAGGTAGCTCTAGCTTAGTTCCCAATAAAGTCCTTACTTTTCTCAGAAACCTCATGAGCTCTGTCTTCAAAGTATACAATTTCTCTCAGCCTTCTGGCCTTCCAAACATGTTAAGCTCTGTTTAAATACTGCAACATTTCTCTAGCCCAGAATTCCAAACTCTTCCATTTTCTCCCACAAAGTAATTGCCCAAGCCTAAGAACCACATGGTCAGGTTTATTATAGCAACAGGCCTACTTTTTAGTGTATCAACTGCTTTTCTCATTACTGTGACAAAATATCTGGCAAAACAGGTAATGCAGGAAGGGGTTATTTAGGGTCACAGTTGTAGGGTCTGGTCAATCTGGGAGGGGAGTCCTGCCAGTAAGAGTTTGAGGTGTCTTGCCACTCATCCTCTGTGCTCAGGGCAAGAGAACTAGTAAGGACGCCCCTCAAATCCTTCTCCCTTCTATTCAGTCTTCAGTCCATGGAAGAAGCATTTATGGGGGTTTTGTTTTCTCAATTAATCTAATCTAGAAACTCTTTACAGGCATTCACAGATGTTTGCTTCCATCTCTAAGTCATAACACAGGTCTAATTACCATGTATTTTCTTCCCATCTTTACTGTTCCCACCCTCCAGTCCCTCTGCAGGTATGTGCATTCCCACAGCTAGCATCCTGCATTCCCACCCTCCAGTCCCTCTGCAGGTATGTGCATTCCCCCAGCTAGCATCCTGCATTCCCAGGTATGTGCATTCAGAGGCCAGCATCCCTTACATTCTCCCCCTTTCTAGATACCACAATATCACATTATATATCACATTATCATGATAGAAACAATGACGAGACAGAAAATAATGGAGAAAGTGCTGGGAGATAAAGTGAAGCTGCACACACATCTTGATCTTCATGATCTTGGAAGACTGATGGCTCTATAGATACAGAATTTGAGAACAAGGGAAGATCTCTGAATCTTCGGACTCTGAAGTTTCAGTTAGCAGACAAGGTAACAGGCAGTACCAGAGTTTAAGATACCTGCTCCAAGAACTCAGGTAGCTGGTGATAAGTCTAGGATTAGAGCTTATGTTTTTCGTGTTTAACTGAGATAGTATTCCTCCCCCCACCACATGCATACAGCACTAACAGAGTTTATTTACCATACTGCATGAAGCCCAAGGCAGGCATTTTCAGAATTTCTCTTCCATGATCACCATCACTACAATATTAAGGTGAAAGACCTGGATAAATCCAGACCCCTCTAGCAGAAAAAATAGAGCCAAAAATCTAGGTTCAGTGACTCTGTTTCAGGAACTAGCTGAAGATAAAGTTAGATTATAATCTTGAGAATAATCGTGAGAAACAGGGAGTTACCCCCTTATGATTATCACTGGCATTTTCGGAATTTTCAATGACACCCTCCCTACACTCTTTGGATTACTGGGTTGTGGTTTCTTCCCTTGAAATCCCCTTCTCCCAGTTACTGGAGGTTATTCCCCTGCGTGGGTTATGAGTCTCAGCCCCAGTGCACTGGTTCCTGTCCTGTCAAATAAACTTCGTGTGATTGCAGCGGGACAATCTCTTGTGAGTTACTGGAGGGTCGTGTTATCCCGAGACTTGAGTGAGAGTCTCCCCACACTGGGGGTCTTTCAAAGGTCTAGCATTCACCATTGTTAGAAAATGGAAACCTTGTTATATTCAGTTTGCACTGAAAATAGAGCTATGTTCAGCTTATGCTAACCAGTCTAGAATTGTTGGATGTACCTGAAGAGAAGTAAATGAAATAGTCAGTAGGAATGACTGTAGGTGGGTTTTCTGTCCTACCCAAATAACCACATGGAGACTTTTTATTAATTATAAAACCTTAGCTGATAGCTTGGGCTTATTACCAACTGGCTCTTTTACTTTAAATTCACCCATTTTTATTGATTTATGTATTACCACATGGCTCATGGCTCATAGCTTGCTACCTCTTCTGCATGTTCCCTCAGTCCACACTTCTGACTCCATACTTCTTCCAAGCATCCCTAGTTAGATTCTCCTAACCTTATCCTGCGTAGCTATAGGCCAGTCAGCTTCTTGGTTAAACTAATCACAATAACACAGATGCACACAGTGTAAAGGAATAGTCACAAATCACTGTCACAGAGTCCTGGAATATAAGTAGAAAAAAGTTCTGGTGCAAGTATTTATTTGCAAACAGCAACAGCCACGCCTATTCTACTGCCAAATCCCAGTATAATATCGATTTGGTTAGTTTCCTCACTGCTCCTATTTTTCCATTCCTCGGTAGCTAGGTATATATTAGTATGTATGTAGCCACTGAGGATGGACTCCTCTTTCAAAGTCAACTTTGGACCCCACCTCCTGTTTTTCTGGTAACACTAAGCCTGCAAGCCTTACTTTACACTTAAATTTTAAATTAACATATGAAAAGGCAAAGCCTTTCCTTGAGGCTACTTCCTCCATTGGTCTCCCTCTGTCATAGTCATACTGTCTTTTAATTTGCTTACTAAAGAATAAATCTGGGGCTAGAGAGATGGTGGTTAAGAGCACTCTCTGCTCTTCCAGAGGACCTGAGTTCAATTCCCAGCAACCACATGGTGGCTCACAACCATCTGTAATGAGATCTGACGCCCTCTTCTGGTGTGTGGGCATATATGCAGGCAGAATGTTGTATACATAATAAATAAATAAATAAACCTAAAAAAAAAAAAAAGAATAAATCTAAGTTCTATTTTTGATCCTGGGAGAAAACCTGACATCCTAAACTTCCCAAAATATTTCACGTTATTGCCTCCTCCTTTTAAGAGTTAATCCAGCAGTGCTTGTCAATCACCTAAACAGAAGTTCATCCCCCCATTCTCCCATTCCTCAGGACCATAGGAAATCTTATTTGCCTAAAGACTTGCTTAACAGAAGGAAGGACTAATTATCCCCTTAATGAGATAATATGCTTGTCTTTCCCAGCAGTCCCTCCCTTGGGGCAAAAGCTTGCTGTAATTTCACCAGGCAGCACTATAGAGTCTGCTTGAACTCTGAAAACCAGAACTTCTCCTTTTTCTTCTATCTTTTCCTTTTGGACATTGAATAAAAGCCTGAACATGCTTTCCTAGACATTCTGGTCCTTTTTCCACCCATTCTCTGAAGCCTTTCTCCCTATATAATTTAGCTGCTTGTTGACTTCTGCTGTAAAAGGCATGGCATTCTCTCTTCCTCTTCTCCATCTCTCTTCTCTTCTATGAGCATCTACTAATTTTTCTGCTTGTCTGTGAATGAAAATGAAGGCATGATGGTTCCTAGGTATGGTTGAGGAGAAGGGTTTTATTGTAGGTATGAGGGATAGCACATCCAGAGGCATCTGGAAGTTTCCAGAGTGATCTGGCTCATGAGGAGAGAGAGAGAGAGAAAGAGACAGAGACAGACAGACAGAGAGAGAGACAGAGAGAGAGAGAGAGAGAAGAAAGAGGAAAGAGAGGGTCAAGAGGAACAAAAGAATATATGCAAACCAGGAGAGCCAAGAGGGACATAGTCAAAACAATTGAGTTATATAGACATCAGAAGTTCAGGAACAGGAAGCAAAGCCCAGTCCTTGAGCTGGAGAAGTTTGAGGTAGGGGTAGGTTGAAAGTGCTGGGAGGAGCCACAGGTACTGAGTAGTGCTGTGGGAACTGGCCAATGTCCAGTTTGATATGTTAAAAGCACCTCAGTTAGGCTTTTGCCTGGATTTCTTTGATATCTAACAGCCTACCCTGCTGATTTTCTGCCAAAATCTGAAAAATTTGTCTTTGAGCTTGCTTCTGTCTAAATTTCTAAATATTGTTATGGAAGAAACTAAGAACCCAAAATATATAACCCTATGGTTCCCTAGTAACACAATGACAGAATCTTTACTTTTTCTGTGCATGTGTATTCAAGTTTCATTTCTATTGGTATAATAAAATATCTGAAGAAAAAATAAATTAGGGGAAAAAAGGATTTACTTCAGCTTAGAGTTTCAGGTACAGCCCATGAAATTAGAAAAGTAAAGACAAGAACTTAAAAGTATCTAATCATATTATACTCAATATCAATGACAAAGAGAAATTAATGTATGTGTAATTATTTGTGCTCAGTCTCCTCTCTACATTTATATTACTATGAACCCAAACCCAAGGAATAGTGCTACTCACAAAAGATGGTATTCTCAATTCACTTAATGTAATCAAGAGAATGCTCCAAAGACATGCACATGTGCCAACCTCATCTATACAATCCCTCACTGGAACTCTCTTAGTAGGTGAGTCTGCATTGTATCTGTGGTCATTTGAATAGGAATGACCGCACAGATTCATATGTTTGAATGAGTGACCCATGAGAAATGGCACTATAAGGAGCTGTGACCTTGTTGGAGTAGTTGTGCCTTGTTGGGGGAAGTATGTCCCTGTGGAGGAAGATTTTGAGGTCTCATACGATCAGAGTATAATCAGTGTGGTACACAATCTTCTTCTGCTGCCTATGGATCAAGAAGTAGAACTTTCAGCCTCTTCTTCAGTACCATGTTCTGCCATAATGATAATGGACTAAACCTCTGAAATTGTAAGCTAGCCCCTATTAAATGTGTTCCTTTATAAGAATTATTGTGGTCATGGTGCTTTTTTACAGCAAGAGAAGCCCTAACTCAGACAGTGTCCAAGCTGAGAATCAAAACAAATGACCATGTCCAGTATCTAGCATCAACCTGGGAAAATAGGAGCCACATTCAACATGAAGCTGCTAATACATAAAGAACACTTCTATGTGACCATCTTGCTGTGGGACAATGGTCTTTAATCCTGTCACTTGTATTATTTTTCATAAAATGCTGATTGGCCAGTAGCCAGGCAGGAAATATAGACGGGGCAATCAGACAGAAAGTGGATGTGGGGCAACAAGAACAGGAGACTGCTGGGAAGAAGAAAGGTCAGTCTGCAGTCATCACCAGACACAGAGGAAGCAAGATATGACAGCCTCATTGAAAAAGGTACCAAGCTACATGTCTAACACAGAAAGAATTGTGGACTAAAAAAGTTATAAGAGTTAATAAGAAGCCTGAGCTAATAGGCCAACCAGTTTATAATTAATGTAGACCTCTGTGTATTTCTTTAGGATTGAATGACTGCAGGACCATGCAGGACAAAAACCTCAGTCAACATCATCTCAAATGCTATGACATAAACCACACACATGATTTCTTTGGATGTAGTATTCATCCTTTCTTTTAACTAACAGAAGCCAGAATAATGTCATAAAGCACAGTATTTGATCTATAATAGAGGCATCCATAAAGTGACAATACAATACCCAGAAGAGTCTTAATAGTGGCAAGAATTACATACTAAAAAGGAACATAATGTATATAGTAAGCTAATAACCTAACACATATATGCAATGAGCTTAAAACAGAGAATTCTGATTAAATCTGTACATACCCAAAGTCACTGTTTCTTTTTGAAAGCGCATTTACCTTATAAAGAGGGTGGAAAAGCAAGGATAAAAGCAAAGGTAAAAGGAGACTCACCAATGAAACAACATGTGGGAAGCTGGGAGACAATATGTGGTAGTGGATGCAGCCTTACTGGAGAGCTGGACCCTAAATTGGCAATATGTAAAGCTAAGCAGCCAAGGAGGTGACACCGCATGAGATTTTGATGAAGTATGCGGAAGTGAAGGAATCCAGCTCTGCTGCTGTCTGCAGAATCTCAGGATGCCTGAATGAGGAAGTCTGGCATGGCTGAGATAACCATAGGAAAACTTCCTCTTATCAAGACCCATCGAAAGAGCACCATCAGTCAAGTTCATATCTTTCAGAAAATGCAAGTCGTAGTGCTTTCCAGGACCACTAGACCAATGCCTAGCTGGGCCTTCTTAGAGTGACTCTTTTTTCAATAAACCCTATATGACCCATGAGCTTCCAGTCTGTCTCTTAGCCCTATATCCTAGGAGCACTGGATGCACCTTCAGACATTTGACCAGTGTCTAGGTATTTAAACAAAGCTCTAACTGGAGATAAAAAGAAGGAGATCACAGGAAATATCTAAAAACAAAACCAAAATAAAAGATCTCTGTGGTAGACAATCTCCTAATAAATTATGTTTCTGTGTGCCCCTGAAGAGCTATAGTGCACCATTGTCTAGGAACTGAGCTGGCTGATCAACAGACCAGCAGTGGTGTAAGACATGTGCTTCAACCTGCTGCCCTCAGGCCTTGTCCTTTTAGACCCAGGAAGTTGCTCAGGCAATTTACAGAAACAAGAGAAATAGGAAACTAAACTGTGACCTTAAATCACTAAGTTTGACAAATTTTAGTTTTAAGGTTGCATAAAAGTCATGGTATTCTCATTTAAAGAACCATAGCTTAGTAACCGCCGCTTCCTCTCAACAGATAATGGGTAAAACAGAAGTTTGAAAAGACAAAATGATCATGTTTCTTAGAGCCATGTGGGCTGATATCAAAAGAACCCATTAAAGCTGTCAAGAATCATTTTTCCTAGCAGACTTCACAAAAATATTGTTCTCTTAGTGTCTTACACATGTAGAAGGTGGATAAAAACCAAAACTATATGTTGAGGGATAAAAGCCAAGGAGAAAAGATTAAGAAGAAAATGTATTCAAGTAACGGTATTGTTGACTGAATTGTAGGCTGCAAATGATTTTCATTTTTCCTGTTGGACATTTCTGCATTTTCCAAGGTTTTGATAATGAATACATGTTACTCACATAATCTGAAGGGGTTCAGGGACAGCTTAGGAGAAAGAGAAAAATAAGTAAAAGCAGAAAGGAAGTTTTCCTGACCAAGTCTAATTCTCAGGGTCCCTCAGGCCTGCATCCTTTGCCATTTATCTTCAATTGTTTCTGTGTCTCCGTTTCTCTCCTCAGTTACATCTGATGGGACTATACAGTCTGCTCCTCTACAACAGGGCCGTTCCTCACACATTGTTGCTGCTTCTGAAACACAGACTTCTTTGGAAACTGGTCTGTATATTTCAGCTTGTGTTGATTTGCAGGAATCTTCTGTATTGCTCTGTAACTCTTTGCCCCCTTCTAATTCCTAAAGCCACCAGACTCTGCCTACCACATCTACTCTCCTTCTCAACCAGGACATACAAAGCTCAGATTCTCAATGTTCATGATTTTACAAGAAGGGGAAACAGTGACTCAATGTATTGTCTAGAATTACAAATCCACTTTTATCTGGCAGCTACCCTTGCTGGCTGTGCTGATATGGGGAGGGGGGGGAAGGGGCAAGAGCAGTTTCATTGTTTCTGCAGAGGGGAAGGTGTGACAAAGAACACCTCTTTGTTTGCCCTGTAACACCACAACCTTCCTTGTAGTGGGTTACAAGTGGGTCTGTCTGAGGCTCATGATCTCCGGGAGCCTGAGCAGGCTGGCCTGCACAGCCAATCATTTAAGGAGAGAAAACACGTGAAATGTTTAAGATATTTGAAGAGCGTTAGTTCTTTCAGCTTTCCAAGAGAGAAAAATTTCCCAAATGCAGTCTTACGGAAGCAAAAGCAGAGAAGGCCAGGTGGAAAGGTCAGGTAAAGATTTGCTTTTTGCTGAAACATAAATATTTTATATGCGAAAGCTGAGATGAGCTTTGGATGTTTGGATTTTATTCTCCAGCTAGAATTTGCTTTTTCAAATTGTAGCAAGGCTATTATTAATACAACCGCATTTCCTAATGTCACACACCCTTGAACTATCATAGTTTACTTCTTTAGAACAATAGTCTCTCACACACATGCATACGCATGTGCACGTACACACACACTTCTCCATTAATATTTTAGTCATATGCTTTAAAAATTATTTCCCATGTTTGTATTCCTAGTGGAACAAAAGAATCCTTAGCCCTCTCTCTTCATCTCTGTAAAGGAGGGGCAGGGTGACCAGAAGAGCGAGACACAGATTATAAACTGGGGTAAAAGTCATGAGGAACAGAATGTATGCATTGCCATCTGAAAATCTCCATTTCAGTCAATTGCTTGGTTAAACAACTCTAAAAGCATGGGAGATGTCCTTGTAGGTACCTGGATCACAGCTCATCTTTATAGACAGACGGGTCTTAGTGTTTAAACACTAGAAATAATTCAGTCTCTCCCTCAGGAAATGACACCCACTTCTTTTGTGCTGAGGGATTAGGAAGGGTCTCTACTGTTAAGTAAACAATCTCCACAGGAAAGGGAAGAGGGAAGGAGGAGGAAGACAGACAAACTATTAGTTTAGACTGGATTAACCCATGCTGAACCACAAGGAAATTTTTTAAAAGTATGAAAAAAAAATGAGAAAATAATTTCAGCTTTCTCAGAGTGTGAAAATACAATTATTAGATATCTGATTGCATCTAAAAGAAATGTTAAGTTCTATGTTCTATTTACTTAAGTTGTAAAAAATAAAAATATCCTCAGCTTTATTTTTAAGATTGAAAAGAAAGAACAAGACTGAAAAAAAAAAAACTACAAGTGAGCATTACAACATCTTCTGTGGTACAGGAAAGATTCCACAGTGCTTAGCATTGGGATCCTGAGGGAAAATTTGTATTTGGAGGAAGGTGATCTGGTTTGAGACTATTTGATGTAGGTGGGTCTTCTTTCTATGTGTTGCTTTCATTGGTTAATTAATAAAAAAACTGCTTGGCCTGATAGGTCAGAACATAGGTGAGTGGAGTAGACAGAACAGAATGCTGGGAAGAAGGGAAGTGAGTCAGATGCCATGATTCTCCGACCTGAGATGGATGTAGGTTAGGATCTTTCCCGATAAGCCACCACCCCGTGGTGCCACACAGATTATTAGAAATGGGTTAATCAAGATGTGAGAGTTAGCCAATAAGAGGCTAGAAATAATGGGCCAGGCAGTATTTAAATGAATACAATTTGTGTGTTATTATTTCGGGGGTAAGCTGGCTGGGATCCGGGCAGGAACGCAGCCTGCTGCCCTTTCTACAACTATTCACAGGTTGGGGTCTGTGCTTTCTTGTTTGTTTGGTTGGTTTTTCCGAGACAGGGTCTCTCTGTGTAGCTTTGGAACCTTTTCTGGAACTAGCTCTGTAGACCAGACTGAACTTGAACTCACAGAGAACTGCCTGCCTCTGCCTTGCAAGTGCTGGGGTTAAAGTTGTGAGCCTCCACCACCTGGTTGGCCTTTTTTCTTTAATAATATTCCTAATTTATATTCTACATTGGCAGAATGTATTTTAGAAATCAGTTTTAAAAAAATAAAGGAATGATACATAGGGGTGTGACTCAGTTGTGTAGCACAGCAACAAACATAAACTAAAGATAAAAGGAAAGAAAGAGGGGAGGGAGAGGGGGAGAGATGGGCAGGGAGAAATCAAAGAAATTTAATAAATGAAAGTAATGAAGATAAAGATAGTAAAAGAGAAGCCACAAAGACCAGGGTGGGGTAGGGAGGCTGATCACCATCCTCTGTTCTCATACTTTCTCTGGATTTCATCAGATTCCTTGGGTCTCATTCACTACTCAACCATTGTCTTTTCCTCACAATCCCAGTGTGTTTTCCTTCTCTTCTTCTGACTATGATATTTAATCTTTCTACTCTTTTTTACTTTTGCTTCCTTTCTTTCTTCCCATTCAGTTCCTACTTTTCCTTTCTCAATAAGAAAAACACAAGAGCACAGAGCAATGAAAGACATTGTTTTTACATGAGATGGGGGCATTTTGCTCTTCCTGTCCTCTCTAAAGACAGGGTCAGAGAGGAGGGAGAAAATGAAAGGAGTTGGAAAAGGAAAGAAAACATTAGGAAAAGGAGAAAGAGGTTGGAGGACATGAGGAAGGCAAGAGAAAGAGCTGTTGAATTATGTTTCCTGGGATTTTACTCTAAAATCAACATAGAGAGAGAGAGAGACAGAGACAGAGACAGAGAGACAGAGAGAGACAGAGAGAGAGACAGAGAGAGACAGAGAGAGAGACAGAGAAAGAGACAGAGAGAGAGAGCACACAAATTCATACACATTTGCATGTCATATAGCCTTTGTGTGGACAGCCTGTAGTAGCCAGCTCTGTTCCTCCATTATCTGTGTCCCAAGAAGAGAATCCAGATTGTCAGTCTTAGCAGTAAATGCCTTTACCTGGTGAGCTGTCTGTCTCTCCAGTCCCCAGAGAATAAGAATCTTTTTTTTTTTAATATTTATTTATTACGTATACAATATTCTGTCTGTGTATGTCTGCAGACCAGAAGAGGGCAGCAGACCTCATTACAGATGGTTGTGAGCCACCATGTGGTTGCCGGGAATTGAACTCATGACCTTTGGAAGAGCAGGCAATGCTCTTAACCACTGAGCCACCTCAAGAATCTTTTATAGATGCTTCTTTCCCAATGCTATCAAACAACACTTACCACAGCTAAGTGCATCGCTCTGGAAAAAATGTTCATAACAGTTAAAGTTATGTGACATATATACTTTCTTAAATCTTCTACACTACAACTTTTAATGATTTGGTTTAATATGTAGCTGCTCATTCAGATAAATTGCCTCAGCATAATTATTTAAATAATGAAAAGCCTCATTAACTATAAAGGTTGGATGTAGGCTAGAAGGGAGATATGTAAAGTTGTTTCTTTTCTTGCATGTTCTTATATTGGATATTAAAATTCTTCAAGGGAATATGAAATTTAACTTTTAGAACATGGAAAACATAGGGTCCTGATGCTACCAAACATTTATTTCAACTGGGAGAATACCGTACCACCAGGCTTCACATTTTTGAAAGGGAAGGTTTTGTGATTATATCTCACAAGTTATAATTATTACATATTTATTCACCCAGTTTTGTAAATTATTAAAGAATAAATTTTTAGAAAGCTGGGAATATGTTTGGATATTGTTTTTCTTAAATAAAATGTACATAGACTATCCATAAACTTAATCTCTATTAGTGGAAAAGAAAACTAATCCAATGTTTGAAAACAGTAAATTTAAATAGTTTTAAAATGTAGTCACTAACTGAGTCAAATGGCTAGCAACTAAAATGGATCAAATAAAGCAAGTGAAAAACAGAAAAAAAAAAAACAAGATCACAAACCATGTCTACTTTCACATTGGCGTTAATGGTTGAACAGAATAATGAGATATAAAGTGTAGGAAAGACTGAAATATTAATAGAATACTTTGGAAAATTTGTCTGAAGAAACAAGAACGAAGACATCACAGAGCAAGAGAAGAGTCGTCAAGGAGGCTTAAAGAACAGAGTCACAGGCTCCCTCCTCCTTCACAAGCTTGTTCTCAATACCAATCTGAACCCTACTCCCCTCTGAGCTCCACTCTTGGCCCAATGAGATATAACCAGACATGCTAAAGCCATTCACGGCTTCATAAGAAAGACTTAATAGCCCGGCAGTGGTGGCACACTCCTTTAATCCCAGCACTCAAGAGGCAGAGGCAGGTGGATCTCTGTGAGTTCAAGGCTAATCTGGTCTACAGAGTGAGTTTCAGGACAGGTTCTATAGCTACTGAGAAACCCTGTCTAGAGAGAGAGAGAGAGAGAGAGAGAGAGAGAGAGAGAGAGAGAGAGAGAGGCCTAATAATTGCTGACTGAATCTTTCCTGAGTACAGATAGAGTCTCTCTGCTCCTTCTTAAATTACAACTGAAAGTGTTTCTTAACTGTCAGCATTTCCAATCACTTTGTTATTTCTATTGTTTCCTTCTAAATCAGTTACAGGTTGATCACACTATTCAAAGGTGGTGGTTTGAGTTTTTTGGTTATTGGTGGTTTTTTTTTTTTCCCTTTACAAGCCTTTTAAAGATGACAAAACGCAATGGAATTACAAGGTCTACTCCCAAAAAGGCAATTACAAAAGCAACAATTTTAAAGTGATACATCTATTGTAACCAAAATGATAAAGAAACTTCTGGGACTTTTGTACATGACATAGAAATCCTAAGACTGTTACCGCGGGGAAAAGTACACTGACTAAATTCTCAGAATTCTCACGAATGCTGTCACTGAAGAGAGAAGGCTTTTGTAAGGGAAGTAGGCTTAAAGGGGAAAGCTGAGGACAAGAGCTCAGTCAAAGCAGTAGATGTACTACAGGCGCTGAAAGGTGTAATAGAGGCCGAAGATGTTAAAGATGCCATTGCTCAGGGCTTAATTACAAGTTATAGAAGAATTTAAAGCCTGAAATCATTGTTTCTTTAATACATAACAAAATAATACAGCATTTGAAGAAATAGGATGGAACAATAACAAAACATTAAAATAACTTGACACTGAAATCCTACTAAGAAGGCTGCTAAAGTTCCTCACACAGAAAGGAGGGCAATCCCATCTCCTGTGTTCAAAGACAAAGTAGTCTTTTTTTGTTTGTTTGTTTGTTTTTTGTTTTTGTTTTTTTTTTGTTTTTTTTTGTTTTTTTTTTTTAAATTTATTTATTTATTTAAGATTTCTGTCTTTTCCCCACCGCAGCCTCCCATTTCCCTCCCCCTCCCCCAGTCAAGTCCCCCTCCCTCGTCAGCCCAAAGAGCTATCAGGGTTCCCTGCCCTGTGGGAAGTCCATGGACCACCCACCTCATCCAGGTCCAGTAAGGTGAGCATCCAAACTGCCTAGGCTCCCACAAAGCAATACGTGCAGTAGGATCAAAAACCCATTGCCTTTGTTCTTGAGATCTCAGTAGTCCTCATTGTCTCTATGTTTTTTCCCCAAGACGGTTTTATCCCAGGCTTTTTCAAACCCAGGTCAGCTGGCCTTGGTGAGTTCCTGGTAGAAAATCCCCATTGTCTCCGTGTGTGGGTGCACCCCTCGCGTTCCTGAGTTCCTTGCTCGTGCTCACTCTCCTTCGTCTCCTGATTTGGACCTTGAGATTACTGTCCGGTGCTCCAATGTGGGTCTCTGTCTCTGTCTCCTTTCATCGCCTGATGAAGGTTGATATTCAGGAGGATGCCTTTATGTTTTTCTTTGGGTTCTCCTTCTTATTTAGCTTCTCTAAGATCACGTATTAGAGGCTCATTGGCCTTTGTTTATGTCTAGAAACCAAATATGAGTGAGTACATCCCATGTTCCTCTTTTTGGGTCTGGCTTACCTCACTCAGGATCGTGTTCTCTATTTCCATCCATTTGCCTGCAAACTTCAGGAAGTCTGACAAAGTAGTCTTAAGTAATCGTTAAGTGTGCCAAAATCCATTCAACCACCTTACACTAAACCTCTGAATTGAGTGTGGTGACACAGGCATAGGATGGGAAGCTGTAGCAGGAGGACCTGGAGTTTGAGACTAGCCTGGACTACATGCCAAGACTACCTAATGCAGTTTCCCCACACTAGACGAGAGCAAGCTAGAGGCGAAGAAAAGCAACCAACAAGAATGGATAAACATGTTAGAAGGAGACAGGAGGAAGACATGCATAAAAAACAGAAAAATTTAAGAATATTTTAAAGAAAATATTCAACGTGAAGTTACCAGAACCATATTGAGTCATGAAAGAACAGACTATGAACAAAAAGTCATATAATATGAGCCCAAAGAAAAGATGATAAAACATTTATATAAATGACTCCTTAAAGAGGAAATCAGTATACCATTATTCCAGAGTTAATTAAAAATATTGGAATCAGAACTGACTGAAAGCTTGTTTTGCTGAAAATGTAGTAATATGTACATGGAAAAAAACTGAGGCAATGACAGCATATTTAGAAGAAAGAGATTAAAACAATTAGCTAAACACAGTTTATATGTTGGGTAATGGTAAACCAACCTGTATATAATTAGAAGAATGATTTCTCTGAAATAAAGATGTGAATATTTAGATGAAATGGAAACACTGGAAACCACAGCACCACCACTACAGGAAAAAAAAAAAAAAGAGCAGCCGGGTGGTGGTGGCACACGCCTTTAATCCCAGCGCTCGGGAGGCAGAGGCAGGCGGATCTCTGTGAGTTCGAGATTAGCCTGGTCTAGAAGAGCTAGTTCCAGAACAGGCTCCAAAGCCACAGAGAAACCCTGTCTCGAAAAACCAAAAAAAAAAAAAAAAAAAAAAAAGCATAAAAATACACCAACATCAAGTGTGTTATTATGTATATGTATTCCAGTTAAATTACTACACTTCGATGGAAGTTTATTTATTTATTTATTCCCTTATTTATTTGTTTTGAGACTGGGTCTCACTGTGTAGTCCTGGATAGCCTGGACCTCACTCTACAGACCAGGCTAGCCTTGAACTTGCAGAGATCAGTATGCCTCTGCCTCAAATTCTGAGACCAGAGGTATGAACCACACACCAGCTGGTTGATTCTTCTATTTATTTATTTTAAGTATGTTTAAGTTACATCATTATTATGTGCAGTAACATTCACCTAAAGGTAAAATGTTCAAACAATTCTTCTAGTAATCTTTCTGATCTTTTCTTTGTTTTCCTCTGTACCACTTGGATATTTCAAAATTAATATATCTCCTAAAAATTACCATATGTGATACCTGGTCTATAGCATCATAATCTACGGCAGCCTACTTTCTGTGTTTCTAATAGTAGGGCCTATGATGTTGAAGTTGTCCAACTACATAGTTGGTTTATTTTAAGCCAACGCTGGAGGTGTAGAGCATAGAGAACATAAACACCACCTGCCTTGCACTGACGAGAATATGGTGGCTTCTGTGCTGAGTGGAACTGCTGGCCGCTGAAGCTGGAGAAGATAAGGAGGAAATTCGTACAGGAGCCTCTTCTAGGTACAGGCAAACAAATCTTTCAGTCATTGAGTGTGCAGCAGAGGCTATTTCAGTGCAGGGTGTTCTGCTGGTGTAGTTCAGGGTGTTATGCTGGTGTAGTTCGGGGTGTTTCTGCCAGTGTAGCATTATGGAATGAAGCAATTACCATGAGCCCTGGGGCACTTGAAACCACTGCTTTTCTCCTATATCAAGAGTTCACAGGCTAGGGGTTCCAGCAAGACTCAGTCCGGAGAAGTCTGCTCTGTCTGATTATCGGCTAAGGTTATATTTGGGTTACAACTGACCCAATGAGCTGGTGTCGGGAGTCAAGACAGGTCTGCTCACATATCCAAAACACCAGCCAGGAAACTGGCTCCTCTGGGCACATGTGATTAGCGTTCGGCTATAGGAGAAAGGGCAAGACTAGTCACTGTAGCTTAACCATTTAAGTGGTGATTGCATCTCATGGCGTTGTTCCAAAGGAACGCCACAAACACTCTAAGAACTTTTATAACCTTGTCTCTGGAGTGTTCTGTTGGAGTTTAGGAGCTCACAGAAGGTCATCCCGCATCAACAGGAGGAGTTTTTCTCCTTAATGGAGGAAGAGCCAGGAATGCAGCACCATTTTCATTCTTCATACATTGCATCAATAAATACTAACTAAAGCTTATGCCTCATTGCTATTCTGATGTACTTTAGAATACAGCTGCTGCTAATGACTTAGAAATGAACTATGGAACCTGCTTGGCTGGGTTCTCTTCTAGTGATTAAGTAAATCAATGAGGGTGAACAAATCACTTGAACTCTCTTAGTCTCCATCTTCCCACTTGTAAACTGAAGGTTAGATTTTCTCCTTAGAAAACATTCATCTATTTTTTTTCTGGAAGAACTTAGATTGGCACTTGGAGAGATGTGAACCTAAAGTTTTGAAGCAGATTTTAGGAGGGGCGTTCTCCTTCCAGCAGGTATGGTGTGTGTAGCTGGAATGTGTTTGTGTTGCACCGGCTCCATGAAGATCCCCTCAAGCAGACTCTGGGCCAGATACCCTCCAGTTCTGTTTCAACTCCATAATTCTCAATGGTCACCTGACATTTTCTATCATATAAAGCTAAGTCTGTTTAGGCAAAAACACTCATAATAGTGCCTTTACACATATGTTTACTTTTTGATTTCTTGACAATATTGCCCAACAAGTTGCAGCAAAATAAGGCTTTGCTCGGCAAAGCCATTCAGAGTCTGGAAAGGGATATTTGTTCTTCAGTTCCACCACTGCCTGGGAACTCATCACCACTGTCTGATTTCCCTAAGCCCACTTGGCTGGCAGAGGAAAAAGGAAAGATCATTGGGTTGCCATTTAGGGACTATCATGGAGGAGCTGGGTAGCCCTAGTCATCACTCTGTTAGAGCTAGCTTGGTCACACAGGGCGTCTTAGGGTGGGTGTTAAGACCTGTCAGTCAGCCAGGCATTAAGGAAATAGATTGTGGTGACTATGCAGCTGTCTAGCACATTCTCTGTTCTTTAAAGCCGGGAAACATCCTGGGTTTTCACAAGTCCAGATGAATTTGAGAATGAAAACAGAGAAAAAAATTATTTTTAATTTCCTGTGTGGGGGATGCATAACATCGAGTGCTAAACGGAGAACCTGAACGAACAAAGCTTCCACTTACTTGACAAACATTATGGAAAAGCCTTTTTGTGCGTGAGTACAGACCTTTCGAACACAAGTAGAAAATTTCCTGTGGTGTACTGTGGATTTGAAAGCACTCAGAACACGCTAAAGAGCCCACTGATGGCTCATTTGTACCATGAATTAGCCATCCTTCCTGATGGCCCAATGTGGCAGAGAAGCCCCATGGAGAAGCTCCTGTAACGCTTGCCCACGCTGTGTTCATTTACACAGGCAGCACTCAGGCCTGGACTTTCATAGGCAGCATTGGTACACCTTTTCAAGAGAAACATTGTGTTCTTGCAGTTTCCAAATAAGAATTACTCAAAAGGTTAGGAGGGGCCCTGAAATCAGAAGCCATTCAGATTAAGCAAAGCTGTATTTGTTTGCAAAATGACCCAGTCCCTTCTTTTGCTCTTTATCGATGTGTATTATTCTCAGGTCTAAGGTTGAATGTCTAGTCAAGCCTAACTAGTTTGCCCCTGACATTCATTTCACTCATAACTCAGTGATACGATTTTACTCTCGAGATCACCAATTGGTTAGGTTTCTTTTTTTAAATTATTTCAAGTCTAACTGTAAAATAAAATATTGAAAAACAAAACTAACAAATGCAGCAAGGAATGCTCCCACTGAAGGAGCGGACTCTTTTCCATCTTCTTTCAGGGGGTTGCTTTTCACAGGAGCAGCAGAAGTGAAACTCACAAAACTGGCATGAGCTTGACTGCTCCTCTGCTCCACCTCCAACATTTTCTCTGGTCATTACCATCTCTTCTTAGTGGAGAAAAAACCCAGCAGCCTTTCCTACAGCACATGATGGGAATGCCTGAGTGATTTTAGGTTTAAGGAAATATTTGTGCAAAATATTTAAATCACAATTAAAATATGGAATTGCCCCTTTAATTGTCACTCAAATGATGCTAAAAGGAAAATTAAAAGGAAAACTAATAGGAAAATCTCACTCTTGATTAGTGTGTTGTCCTTTCAATGCATTTACTTTTGTAAATGGTATTACTCCAAGTCATAGCAACACCTTCTTAAATTAATTATATAAGATCAACTTAAAGGAAATATTGAACAAGTAATGTTAGAGGTAGACATGACTATATCAAGCATTATGAAGGTAGAACAGAACTTTGAGTTTTGGGATACACTATGTGAGAAAATGATGCACTGTAGACCCATCCATCAAATCTGTAGCTGCTCTTGCACACAAAATCCTTAGCACCCTCTGTGGTAATTTTTCTTGTGCTAAAGTGGTTTGTTCATACTTTGCCTTGCTCTTCAATTCTAATTTAAGGGGAAGTTATTTACATGTTTGACTCCGGATTTAACTGACTAGAATGGCTCAGGTATGTGTATTAGCTTTCACTATTGTAGTAAGCACATAAAATTAAGAATAGCATGCTACAACCTAAACAAATAAAGCTTGTCTGAGATAAGCCAAATCTATATATCTCATTCCCTGGTCTGAAACCACAGTCTATTACCTATGGAAAGGCAGCTCATCAATATAGGAAGTTTCTGCTTTGTAAAGTAAAATCTTCAACTAATGGACAGGAGAAAAGAAGAAAAAAAGGATTAATGGCTAGAGTTGGACTATCCTCTCTCAAGAATGCAGTGTGACCAAAGAAGAGCCCACCGTGCTACACCTACCAAGGTATTATGCTCGCAACCAAGCCTTTGATATGTGGGCCTCTCAAGGGCATTCCAGATGCAAATTATAGAAGTGTGATAGTGTTTAGTGTTTATTTCTCTCTCCTATAACAGTCCAGGTGGTCCAAGGTTTGTATTTCTCTTGTTGCTCCTCTCACATCCTGATGCAGGTATAGGTTAACATTCAATAGCAGGCTGTCTACGTATAGCAAGGAGGGGGAAATCCCAAAGACATTCCTCTCCATGTAAAGAGTGTTGTCACTTGGTGAGGACTCAAATTAGAGGGGCTGGTTGTCACGTGGTTTATCAAAATACTCTCTTACTATAGGATAGAGAGTAGATGCTGATAGGCAAAAAGCACCGGTCATTTTTAAAAATTCAAGGATGCTACAGAAAAGGTAAAATTGTAGTAATTTCATTACTACAGCATGTAAGGCACCTTGCTGTTCTATTGCACAGTGGATTAAATGCAAATCTCTTGGATTTGTAACATCCAGGTTTCTTCACAGTTGTCTGCCCCATAAGAGCACGGCATTATGCTGCAGAGATATTTTGAAATGACAACATGTTTGAGATGGTTCTTTTAAAAACTATACATGGGACTGAACTGATCTGGGCAAATCTTACAGGCAAGCAGATGGGAATCCGAGCAATTAAGAGCAGTATTTAAGCTTGATGTCTTGGAGAGCTTAACCGACACTAAAGCCTAGGAAGAGATTCCCATACTTAGCGCTGCTTAATGACTAGCCAGCCACAGAAAGTGAGCTTGAGACACCCACAGAAGAGCCTGGCACTGACTAATGACAGTGAGGTTAAACGGAGTCATTATAAAACTCCCTCTGGTAAAATTTCAGAAAAGCAGAAGTTAAAGCCAGATGTTGCTGTTGCCCAGCTCATTCAATCTAAGTACACTCGATCTCCAAGAAAGTTCTTTTCTGGTATTTCATAGCAACGATTCAAGGTATTGGGAACAGAATGAGGCCTGCCTGGTGTTTCCCAAAGCTGGACCTCTTTATAGGATGCTCCCAGATCATCTAACCTGAGTTCTTAAGTTATGAGAGTCCTGTGAAATCTATTTTAAATGTTTTTTGTTCCATTTATAAGAATATTAGCAATGTTAAAATTGTTTCATTACTTTTAATATCTCAGAAAAAAATGTAACTCATGACAGACAAAAAGTGGGCTACCACCCAGAAATTAACATAGATCCCATTTTGATATAAAACGAAGGGATTAATACCTACTAAAACAGGGCAACATGATTCCAATTTCTCAAACTGTATCGTTATATAAGAATTTATTAATTTCAGGGCAGAACAAGTTCATATTTAAATGAATCTTACTGAACACCATAGGCTTTTTTCCCCGAATTTTAGAATAGTATTTTTAAATACAAAACTTGTATTTAAAAACTAATGCTGAAGCCCGACATGATGGTGCACGCCTTCCCTCCCATTACTCAGGAGGCAGAGGCAGGTGGATCTCTGTGAGTTTGCAGCCAGCCTGATCTACAGAGTGAGTTCCAAAACAGCCGGGGCTGTGTAGAGAGACCCTTTAAAAAAGCTGGGCATGAGAAATCAGCTGAATCATGGGGTGTAGCTGTGAGCAAAGCTATAGTCTCAGCTTCCACTGCAGGTGTTCTTTCCGCAGCCATTCAGGTACCTGGCTCCTTGTCATCTCCTCCTGCCTGTCCTCCCGCCCCTGCCCTGTCTTAGCCTCTAACCACCCCATTCTGGTCCCGTTCTCAGGAAGGATCTTACAGGCGGTGGTGATGGCGAATTTTGTATTTTACATTTGAAAGAAAAACAACTGACTAGAGACAGATCGCTGCCATTTGTGCTTTCATTCCCATCCTCTGTCCCCAACAGTACCATGGTATGGGGAATGTAAGTATACACACACACACACACACACACACACACACACACACTATATTTTCTATCAAGGGTTTAAATAAAACAAAGCTGCATTAAAAATGATAAACAAGTAAACAAGCAAGGTCAGCACTTCTTGAAATCAAAGCATGTGCTCAAGGTTATACTTGGTGTTCAAACTTGCTTTCTGCTTGCCAACTCTGTCACTTTAAATCAGCCAGTCCTGCAAGAATGCGAGGCTGAGCTCAGAGCACTCAGACAGAGGCACAAGACCCCTTTGCATTAGGGATAAAAATGGACCCCACCTTATGGGCTTGCCTACTTAATTTGGCATGGGGATGCATCCTTCTGAAGCATAAACTTTTGCCCTGCTATGATATTTTGGATTGTATGGTATTCTCTAGAGACCCCATGTCCACCTTTTACACTGGTAAGCTATAAAAGAATACACTTCTCACTCTCTCTTGCTCATGATATTTGAATGGAGAGAGCTATTAGTTTGCTTTTTGTCCCTAGGCATCAAGTGTAGGAGCACTATGGGGCTGGTGTTTGCTTACAAGTATGGTTGCTTCTAGATTTGATATTTCATATTGAACCTATCACAATATGAAAATATCACTAAGTTAAAAGTGTATTCAAATACCACTAAACCTACCAGACCTTGTGCTTAACCTAGCCTACATGAAACATACTCGGAAGCAAACTCAGGAACTCAATGTGCCAGGTTGACTGTTCTGAAAGCTTGTGGGACATTCTCCTGTACCTCCGTTTCACTTGCTGAAGAAATGCTGACATTACAGATGTGAGTGAGCACATCTGTTTTTTTCCCATGGATTCCTATGATCCCATTCAGGGCATGGTGGTTTGTGTGCCTAGCACTTACCTGCTGAGCCATCTTCCTGGATTCTCTACCCAGTTTATTAACTAGAGTAAACAAGATAGTACTTAGTACTTAGCAGGCAGTGTCTAAGTGGTGTTTGATTACTAGCTAGTGTAGATCACTAGGGATTGTTGTTTTCTACTCTCCATCTGTCATTTCTAAAGTGTTTTGTTGTGTTGTGTTTTTATTGTTGAGTCACCCCTAATAGTTCAAATGGCAAAGTTATGGTGTCTAGATTGGAATTACATCAATAATATTATGAGAAAGTCACAAAAACCGGCTAACAAAAATTGAAAAAAGAAATAGTAAAATCATTCTACACAATATTTGGTCACCACCAGAATATTAATATTTACACTACAATGTCCTCAGGGGTGACCACGATGGATGGTCAAGTAAGATACCCTCTGTCTTAGTGTTCAAATGCAATGAAAACCATGACCAAGGCAACTCTTGCAAATGAAAGCATTTAATTAGGGGCTTATTTACCATTTCAAAGGTTTGGCTCTTTATCATCATGGCAGGGAACATGGCAGTGAATAGGCATAGTTCTTGAATGTAGCCAAGAGCTACATTCTGGTCCACAAGCACAGAGAGGAGAGGAAGAGGAGGAGGGAGGGAGGGAGGGAGGGAGGGAGGGAGGGAGGGAGGGATAGAGGAAGAGAGGAAGGGAGGGAGAAGAGACTGTGTCTTGCATGCGTTTTTGAAAACCCAAAGCCCACCTCCAGTGACAGTTCCTCCAACAAGACCATACTTCCTAAACCTTCCTAAAAGTTCTTCTCCCTGGTGACTAAACATGTCAATATATCAGCCTATGGGGCCATTCTTATTCAAACCACCATACCCTCTCAATAGGCAGAATATAGAAAGAACACTGCAGCTGGTTCTCATTTTGCTGGGGAAACATGTTCCCAAGTATGGGTCTACACTGACTCATGGGCAATGATAATGTTTTGGTTACATGTCAAAAATGTACAAGGTACACACCTAGAAAACCGATGACAAGAAGGAGTATGGATGAGATATGTGACCTTTTGGAGAGGATACAGAATTTGAGTATATTCATGACATACACAAATCCCCATTGTTGAGTAATCTCAGCAGAAGAGGACTCATGATCACATGAACTCTGTAGTACATGATACTCTGTAGGTGTCAGTCACCTCTTTATATCTGCCCCATTGGTGGCCATGTGCCCTTACACAGTGGATTATGTTAATAGGGAGAATACTTTTGGTTTTATTTAGTATCATGGCCTTTTACTCGCCAGGTATATCTTTCTTTTAAGTGTTCAGTTTTCGAACAGCAAAAGTTAACACTTCTCTGAGTAAAGAAACCTTCTTATTCTCTTAGCAAAAACATTTTATCCATGCATTTGCTTTTCTTGTGTGCAATTCTTTTGACTAAATCACTATCATTGGCTTTATAGAAAAAACATCCATCATTAAGCTATTCCCATCTGCATTGCTTCCGAATAAGGAACTCAGTTCAAAGAACAATTCCCTAGTGGGCTTATTCTAGTAGAATCTACTATATGTAATATGGAAATAATGACTTTATGAGGATTGAATTGCAATGCCAGCTGGGTGACAATATACTGTGGAGATGATTGCTATCTTTCAAGTGGGTTGTACGTTCTCAATTGGAAACTTATATATGACAACAATTTTCTATTAGCCATGGTTCCTGGGACTGGAGGTTATCGGGTGAAAATAAAAGTGATTCTTTTCACTTTTATCCCTAATAATATAATCCTATAGCAAAAGTTTTCCTATGGTTAACACAACTTTGAATTTTGTTGGTATAGTGGTTAGTTCCCAAGACATAAATATTGTCACAAGGTGGCACAGCTGTCCTATTAAACTGGAAACAATGAGTGCTACTTGCTTGTTTTGAATTCCTTGGTATTTATTTTACTGTCACTGATTACTGAGCTTTAACAAATTCCTTTATCCATCATCACTGTAGTTCTTTCTGACTTACCTAGTTTTGTAACTTATGCCCTCAATTCTGATGGGTCTGATCAATCAGTCACTATATATTTTTGAACACTGTTCTAGTTGCACATTCATTAGGCAAGAAGTATCTGCATGAATCAACTGCATCCCACAATGATTTTTACCCATCTCTACTCTAAAGAGCAGCCCTATTTACTCCTGCTAACCTTGAGTGGAGAAAATTATCTCTGAAAAGGTAATGGCTCTTCTTTTCTTCTACTTGCCCCAAGACACAGGGAAACACAAAGCTTCTGAATGTGGAACAAGACACCAATGAGATTTTTGGTGTCTATCTTAGAAAGTGCATATTATTTGGAGGCCAGAGCCTCTATGCTTTTAGAGCCCATGGCTTTTGGGTGAAGGAATACCTGCTACATCCTTCTGGAAGATTAAGTCCAGCTTGTTTCCTTTTAGAATGTGACTCTGGCCATGAAATTGCATGCATTCATCTCTCCAGTGACTTGTACTGAGAAGAAAAGGGCCAGGCAATGGTCAGGAAGAGGCTACTTCTCCATCTGGTGCTTTTCTCATTACTCCATCTCTAGTACCTTTAAGATATGCAATCAAATCTTTTCTCTAATATGTATGAATTAAAGTAACACATTTTGGTGTGTGTGTGTGTGTGTGTGTGTGTGTGTGCATATGCACGTGTCCATGCAGAGGTGTATGCCAATGAATATATAAAAAAAAAAAAACAAAGAAAAATCCTGTTCTATCACTCTCCATTTTATTTCCTTCTGACAAGGTCTCTCGATGAACCTGGAGCTAAGCTAACAAATAAAAAGCCCCCAGTGAGCTTCATATCTGTCTCCAGCTCTCACAGCATATGGGATATAGGTGCATGTGTGATCACAACTTTAAAATGGAATCTGGGGATTTGAACTCAGATCGTTCTACTTGTGCTGCAAGAGTTCTTGCCCACTGAGCACTCCTCCCAGGCTCAAGTATTTCTTTTGATTAATATTGAAAGTAATCATTCAAGTGACTACCTATCCATATTGACAAGTTCCCCTGCCTTTGTGTCCCAGGATTATCCAAGAATTTAATAAATATGCCTATTCCAAAAGACTGTAGCACGTAGATTCTAAAATTTGCCTTTTGGGATTTCCTACCTTACATCCAGGACGAACTATGGGTATGATGAAATACTATGTCTATTAATATATCATACTACATAACAAAGTGGACATTACAGTGTGATTAAGGTTGCTAATTAGTTGACCTTATGTTATTAATTGGTTGACCTTAAGACAAAGAGATCATTCTGGGTCATCCAGGTACACATTAGAGTTAATCACTCTGTCTCTTTAACAGCATCAGAAACGGCACGAAAAAAGTCAGAGTTTGAAGCTTGAGAAAGATCTGACACGCCATTTTATTTTTAGCTTGAAGTTGAGGACCATAGCGCAAAACGGGGAGGTTAAGGAATAAAAGAGATCTTCTGACCAAAAGCAAGGAAGAAATCCATAAACTCTGTCCATAGCTCCAACACTCTTAGTTATACCAATAACCTGTATGAGGTTAAATTTATATTTTTCTTCAGAGCCCTCAGGTTTAAAAAAAATCCAACTCTGTTCAGCATCTTGATTTCAGGCCTCATACAACTCTGAACAGAGACTCTATGAATGTTGTGCCCAGTCTCTGAACACGTAGAACTATGGGATAATTAATGAACAGTATCATAATCTTCTAAATTTATAGTGACAGAAATGCAAAAATAACATAAAGATCCATTACTGCTGCCAGTACGAGGAGCAAGAAGAGCAATTACGAAAGCGACAAACGAGTTCCCTATTTTCTCCATACATGATACAGACTTTTCTTCTACAATTAATACTCTCAAGTATTTTTACTGTTGCTATTAGAAACAACTCATCTTCCTTGGCAAATACAACCTTGCCCACCAGAGTGATATAGCATATGGTATGCCCAGATCCCAGAATACTGATGTCATCCCTAAGGGAAGCCTAGATTCCTAAGCTTACAATTAGTGTGTCCCAGGTAAAGATTAGATTTATGCAATAGTTCATTGGCTGTTTCCAGGGTTTAATACAGTATTAAGGTAATCTATGAAGGCATCTTGCTTTTGCCATTACTGTGAGGGAAATCTGACTTCCTTTCATAGTAGACTACTCAAAAGAAAGGTATAGAATATTGTTTGTCAACACACTTAGATATTGTTCAAGATGAAAGGCAGGTTTTGAATCAGACACTTCAAAAATTATTTTTGAATGCCCTAGAATGTGATCTGATTTGACAATATTGTCTTACAGAGATAATAGTTAAGTTGATGTTCTTGGAATCACACCTAAGCCTGATGTTTCATAAACAGAAAAATTGAACACAGAGAAAAGTATATAACAAAGATACATAGAAAATGGGAGAAAGATAACCATCTCCAAGATAGGGAAAGACTGGGAACAGACTCTCTGCTCTAAGCTCTCAGAAGAATCTAAACCTACAGAAACCTTGATTTGTGTGGGTCTAGACTCCAGAACCATAATACAATGAGTGTATATTTTTCAAGCAATACAGTTTATGGTATTTTGCAATGGTCCTTTTAAACTCATAGACTGGATCTATACTTTCCATAGATTTTCCTATGGCCTTCTTTTCTGTTACCTGCCTGGATTGCTGAAGATAGTTGAATCTGTGGACCACAGAAAGAATTTAGATCAGAACTACTGACCTACCTTGATACCTCATGAGGAGCCCATGACAAAGCTGTCGTTTCATCCTGGTTTGCGTACGATTATCCGGCTTTGCATAACCTAGAAAGTGCTCAGGCTTAAGCAAATTAAAGTGGCTGTAGTCTGTTCTGTATGGTCTCCTCTCACAAAAGCTGAACTGAAATTTTGTCAGTCAATCAGAACAATTGTAATAATGTCAAACTCACAGAATATGTGTGTTGGTTTCTTTATCCATATGAAACACATTTAGCTTCTAATAATATCCCCACCTGTTCTCAAATGTCCTGTTCTCTGAAGTCATGGGTTCTGGGAAAGGGTGACTACTTTTATTTGCAATTCTCACTTCTTCCCAGAGTAAGGAAAGAATACTGTGCTACATCAATGCATCAGTACAGTTTTCTGAATGTATTCCTTCCAGCGCAATTAAAGTTGGCTCCAAGCAGCCCTATACATAAACAGAAGTGCCTGATAGTTCTAGTTTTTCTATTGCTTTGCTTTGAAAGCTGATTTTTTTAAATTGATAAATTTTATATATTTATATATGATGTTTTACATGTGGACATGATATAACCTTCAATCAAGGTAAGTATATTTATGTAATCAATGAGCTTTTTCTCTGATTCTCTCTTGCATACACCATACACATGTTTAAAGTTCTTTTGGTTTCCTTGCTACTGGTCAGAGACAACCAGCTGTTTCTTTTTCTATAATGTTAAGAACAATTCCTGCTGGGCAGTGGTAGCACACGCCTTTAATCCCAGCACTCGGGAGACAGAGGCAGGTGGATCTCTATGAGTTCGAGGCCAACATGGTCTATAAGAGCTAGTTCCAAGAAAGTCTCCAGAGCTACAGAGAAACCCTGTCTCAAAAAAAAAAAGAACAATTCCTAACAAATTCAATAGACTTTCACTGAATCAGACAAATGCTATTGTACCTAAAATCCACACAACACATACCACTGAAACTTATAGACTAAATTAAGATAGAAGGGAAAAAGTATGGGGGGGGTGGAGTAAAAATCTTAAGGCTGTCCAGACATTGTAGAAGTGGAGCAAAAAGAAGTATCTAGAAGAATGGATAGTATAAGAACAAGGACTCTCCTTTCACAGTTACTGAAAATGGACTTTTAGTAGAGGTTATGAATGGGTTTTTCAGTGGGGTCAGAGAAATGCAATGTATAAGGAAGTGGGGAGTTCTGCCAAGGACATAGAAATCCCTCTAGTAGGATCATAATAACCCTATAGGGGGTCAATTAGAAGAAACAAGCAAAGAAAAAAATCAGAAAGCAAACAAAATGATGTATAAAGAAACAAGCGTGGTTGTTCTCTCAAACACAGAGAAGAGGGAAAATGACAAAAATGTTTGATTTAGGTTCCTTTGGTCACTTCTTAATTTAAGAGATTTTAGTAAATAGGAACATGGTACAAAACAATACACTTTAATAAAATAGAAAAAGACAGCAGAGATAGGTCTTCATCATGGAGATGAAGCAGAGTAAGTGAAGACTTGGAGGGTGGGTGTTCATCCAGCGGAGCATGAGTTTTACACTGATGAATACATCATATCCAAAAGCAATGGGAATAGAAGAGTGAGAGAGAAAACACGATCAATGAGAGAGAAAGCAAGTCACAAGGTTAGAGGCAGGTGACTGATGAAGAATGGGTGGGTCTACAAACTGGATCACATGTGATATTGCTATATACTGTGTGATTATATGTCACTGTGATTGCTCTAATAAAGAAGTTGACTGACCAATAGCAGAACAGAATAAGGTTAAGCAGGAGAGCCAAACTGAGAATGATGGGGAGGAGAAGGGCAGAGTCCAGAGTCACCAGCAAATGCAGAAAGAAGCAAGATAGGCACACCGTACTGAGAAAAGGTACCAAGTTATGCAACAAAGCGTAGATAAGATATAGGGGTTAATTTAAATGTAAGAGTTAACTAGTAACAAACCTGAGCTTGGCAGATAGGTCAAGCATTTACAATAAATAAGTTTCTGAGTGGTTGGTTACTTGGTAGCACTTCCAGGACAGGAAATCTCTACCTACAGGATTATGATTATGTCATTAAAAAATAAATAGTGAGAGGAGAGGGGAGAGTAGATGTCACAATCATAGACATTTTCCCATGATGGTACTATATAGTAGAGAAGGATGCTGATTTTTCAAAACTTGTCTTCAGAGATAGAGCAAGATAAAGAAAGGAAGAATAAAAAAAAAGAGCTAAAGATGGTAGACCACTATAGGTTTCTCTATCTTGATTTCCTCTCTGAATTTCATAAGCTTCATTTTAATTGCTTTAGGAGTGCTTTATAGCACTGGATCATGTGGTCATGCACTTTGGAGGAGTGAAGATATAATTGTAAATTCTATCATGACTTTCATACTAAATTATTCTGTATATGTTGTAACGTAACTTATAAAACATATATTTCCATATTCTGGCTCAAAGTCAAGGTACATACATATTAACAGTCTTCAAAGCAAAATAAATACATATAAATCATAAATTTAAACATAAAAATGAATTTTTGGTTTGGAAGACAGGGTAAGGTTTAAGAAGCACCATTTTCTCTTTTCTATTGAGAGCTATGAGATTAAGTAAAATTCGAGACCTTTCCCACTGGCGTGATACAAATCTTTTTTGAAAGCTTTTTCCTTCCTCATTCTTTTTGCAATTTAAATATTTAAGACAACCTCAACATACTTGAGTTCGTTTATTAATTTTCCTCACCCCTAGGTAATTTCACTCTTTCTAAGAGAACTAGAAAGCAACAGTATTTTTCAAATCTCAACATTAGCGCTGAATTTATTGAATCACATTCAGCTGCTTAGGACCAAAATCCTACAGTGCACTTGAGAGAGAGAGAATCAGACAGACAGACAGAGAAACAGACAGAGGCAGAGACAGAGAGAGCCTTAAATTATTAAAAGAGATGTTCCATGAGAATGCTTAGTACAAGATGCTCAAGTGTCAGCTTTAGAAACCTTCTTTTTTTTCATATCAATCTTGGAATTCTGGTTTTGCAGTTTCCTCTTTTAATATTAAATGAGAGCAAAAGTAGCATAAGCAGTCATTGGAGGCTTGGACTATTTTATATAAAATGAAAATTTCTTTGGTTGTGTTATTTGCTATTCCAAATAGCAATTACTAGCTGCATTTTCACGCTAATTCTCTAAGTTCTCTGAGGTTGCAAGGACAAAAACAAGCAGAGAGAGAGATGACATTGGGTTATTTTAAAGATGCTCTAGAGGGCAGAAAAATGCAGAGACCAATCTTTGTAGCCATATTTGTGATCATGGGTCCATAGGTCTATCCCCTCCGGAGCTGAGATGACATCAAGCTCCCCCAAGGATGAAAACAACAGCAGGATATTCCTAACTCAAGCTCAGCACAGTACTCTCAACAGCAGTTTCACACCGAAGAGACCATCTAATATGAAACTTCCAAATTCAGCTCATGGTTTTCTTCTATTATTCTTAAAAATATTTTAATAATACTTTGAGCAATTCATACAGTGCATTTTGATCATATTCACCCACTCTAATCCTCAATTAACTCCTTCCAGATTCATCCCCATCTCCTTATCCCAAATTATATGTCCCATCTAGCTTTTTTCTTTTTTTATTGCTTGTTTCTTTTGTATAATATTTTATGAATATAAATATATATACTCCTGGGTGTGAGGCCATCCAATGCAGCATGGTCAATCTACCAGGAACCATAACCTTAAAAACTGACTCTCCCCAAGAAGCATCAACTATCAATAACTTCTCAGTTGGGGTACAAGCTCATGAACCCCTTTCTCTTGCAATGGTGTAGGAGGTCCTTCTTTCTATGTGTTGCTTTCATTGGTTAATAAAGGAACTACTTTGGGCATATAGCAGAGCTGTAGGGGAACAGAGCTAGGCAGAGAAAACTAAACTGAATGCTGGGAGGAAGAAGGCAGAGTTGGGGGGATACCATGGATCCACAACCAGAGATAGATGTGCTGAAACTTTGCTGGTAGGCCACGACCTCGTGGTGATATACAGATAAATAGAAATGGATTAAATTAAGATGTAAGAATTAGCCAATAAGAAGTTAGAGCTAATGGGCCAAGCGGTGATTTAAATAGCACGGTTTCTGTGTGATTATTTCAGGCCTAAGCAGCCGGGTGGCTGGGAAGTACAAGCGGCCCCGTCCTCCTACACTTGCATACTAGAATGGTGACTGTCTTGATCTCATGGAGGTCTTGTAGAGGCAAGCACAGTACCTGTGACTTCTTGAGTGCAATGTCTCTGCCATGTCCAGAAGACACTGTTTTGTCCCAGTCCTCTCTTCCTGACTGCTGGCTCTTACAGTATTGCCTTATAATTTTCCACCTCCTCCTGAATATAGAGGGTGGAATGATATACGTGTCCTGTTTATAGCTGAACACTCCACTGGCATTTACTCTCTGGACACTGGCCAGTTATGAGCTTCTGCACAAAGAAACTTCGCTGATGAACTCTAAGAGCTGCACTACAAGTAGAGAAAGAAGTATAAATATAGAAGGACATTTAGTACTAGTTCCATTTAGCAGAATAAAGAGGGAAGTTTAGTACTATGTCCATTTAGCAGAATAATAATAGCAGGCACACTACTGGAGCCTATGAATCATAGATTCTTATAACCAGATTTACAGTACCAGGTATGTGTCCTCATGTGGAAGGGGCCTTAGAGCCAATAAGGCATTGGTTGCCCCATAACATTTATAATTTTTATTCTATTTAATTATTTATCTGTGGGAGATGTGTGTGTGTGTGTGTGTGTGTGTGTGTGTGCGCGCGCGTGCGTGCGCATATACACATGTGTGCTATGGTGGGCATTTGGAGGTCAGAGAACACGTTCCAAGACTCAGTTCTGATTCTTCTCTTCTGCCATGTGGGATTAAGCCCAGGGGGTCAGACTTGGCAACATTGCCTCAGCACACGCTGTCAATCCTCTTGACTAAGTTTGGTGACGAGTTCCACCATTTTCAAATGACAAACTTTATGCCCACTGTTGAAATGAGGGGCAGCAGGGCTGCGTCCCCGGCACCCAGCCGCCCGCATGGCTAGCTTATGCCCTGAAACAATTACACGGAAACTGTATTTTTTTAAACACTGCCTGGCCCATAGTTTCAGCCTCTTATTGGCTAGCTCTTACATATTAATCTAACCCATTTCTATTAATCTGTGTAGCCCACAAGCTGGCCTACCAGGAAAGATCTTAGCCTGTGTCTGCCTGGCATGGGAACATCATGGCGACTCCTTACTCAGCTTCCTTCTCCCAGAATCCTGTTCTGTTTACTCCACCCACGTAAGGGTTGGCCTATCAATGAGCTCAGGCAGTTTCTTTATTAATAAGAAATCACTCCCACATCAGCCCACCATACCAGTTTTCTTTATGTAGCACACCTATCCATATCAGGATCTCGGGTTGACATCATTAGAATTAATTTAAATTTCAAAGCGTATGCTTATTTATTTAGAGATCTTTTGAATCTTTTCCTTTCTTTTTTTTATTTTTATTTTTGAAACAGGGTCTTCTTACGAGTGCAGGCTAGCCTGCAATTCACAGTGTTCCCCAGGCTAGCATCAAATTCTCATGATCCACCTGCCACAGGCAGTTCTGGGATTACAAGAGTTTGCCCCCATACCTTGACTTAGTCACGTTCTTGTTAACTTTTTCTCTGGTTGTCGCTTCTTGTGATGGAAGGTATTGCCTAAACAATAAAATATGAGTTCTGAACTGCGAGTTCCTGAGGCTACCTTGTGATCATTGTTTTAAATACAGATTTAAATCCACAGTACCTAGCTATCTTGAGTGACAGATGAGGAGGGATATGAGTAACTCCACTTTGAAACACCACCTTCCGTGTTATAATGAAGTGGTAAAAGATTTTGCCTTTGAGAAGAGTGGGACACAGAAAATTTTAAAATTGATTTTTTCTCACTGGGATCTGTGTTGTTCAGAATGACGCGAAAGTGCCCAGAACACTAACTAACTGTGCAACAACTTTGCGCAAATATTCTTCAGTGTCTACTTATGTGTAGGACCAAGACATCCATAAAATGATAACTAATCAGAGATAAAAGATAGTTTTGGATGTTATATATCACACACGCAAAAAAAAAAGAAAGAAAGAAAAGAAAAAGAAAAATAGCACAAGGCAACTCTAACTCACAGCCACTCACTTCTGCACTGTCAGATTCTATTAGAATGGAAGCCATTAAAAGATTCAGCTCAGCTGGGTTTGGAAGCCTGATGAGATCATAGCCCCATGGCAGATGGTACAGGGAAGCTGAAGCAAAGCACAACCCAAATGAAGCCAGAAACAAGAGAGTTTGTGTGTTGTGGGGGAGCATGGGACAATCTTTACCCAATAAGAAATTAATTCCTGTAATCTAATCTCAATGCCACTCTCTGCCTCATGAAGGGTGATGTTTTAGAACAATTTTTAGTGCCTTGTCTGGCCTAACCATAAAGTTGGGATAATAATTCTTGTTTCACAGGTCTCCTGTGAAGAATCAATGAGTTAACTCTAGTAAAATGTTTAAGACAGTGCCTAGTGCACAGTACTTTCCACAAAGTTAACTATAGGAGACCCAGGATACCCTAAGAAAGATGGGCTTAGTAATAAGTGCTTTACTAAAAGGCCAAATTCTTTCTTCTCTTTCAATTTCGGGGCTTATGCTGTTATTCTGCCATGGCAATAGAGAACAGTAGGACACTCCTCTCTGCAAGAGGGCCCTTCACACGTTGACTGATTTCAAATGATGGGAAACATTTGTGGATGTAGAGCCCTTCTGGGAAAAGTATGTCCCAATCTAATTTCACAAAGTAATGGCAGGAAGGAGACAATCAATGCCACCCCAAAGTTACTCCCAATCAAAGTGCTTCAAAGTCTCATATGCCATCATTAGATTTACAGCCTGAAAAACCGCTGACAGGCAAGAGAGTGCCTTACAACTACTTATTGTTCCACTTTGATGCTGAAATCAAAAGTTAGGAAAAGGTCTAATTTGTTAAATCAGTAAAATTCTGGCTATTGGAGTATTTGTTTTAAATGTTAACTGGTTTTTATAGCTCATTTAGACTTAATCTTGGTTTAACCTTCTTTCTCCTCTCCCTTCCTTCCTTCCTTCCTTCCTTCCTTCCTTCCTTTCTTTTTTCTGTATTAAGTATTAAATTAATACTTAATTTTATATGCTAGAACCTTTTATATGCTAGGCAGGTACTCTGTCAATGAGTTAAGCAACCAACCTTGCCTTTACTTTTACTTGGAGGTGATAGTCTTACTATATTGCCCTTGCTAGACACACTCTGTCTTGGGTACTATTCTATAGCTGTGAAGAGACACCATGACTAAAGCAACTTATGAAAGAAAACGCTTAGTTGAGAACTTGGTTACAGTTTCAGAGGCCATGACCATAATTGCAGGGATGCATAGCAGCAGGCAAGCATGCAGGCATGGAGCTGGAGAAGGAGCTCAGAGCTGACAAACTGATCTGCAAGCTGAAGTTAGAGAGAGCTAACTGGGAATGTCATGGGTATTTTAAACATCAAAGCTCACCCTCAATGACAAACTTCCTCCGAAAACTCACATCCCCTAACCCTTCCCAAACAGTTCTAACAACGTTGAAATAAGTATTCAAATATGAGCTTATGGAGGCCGTTCTCATTCAAATCACTACAAACTGCCTTTGTAACCCACACACACCCTTTTCCTGATTCTGCCACCCAAGTAGTTTCAATTACCAGGTAATTTGAAAGTGGAGGAGGCACCTACATATATTTGGATTCTTATAAAATACAGTAAACAGTCTATCTGTTAAAACTAATAGGGAAACTAGAAATTAAGAAAGTGATTTCTGAGTATGTTTAGTGAATATAACAGTGACAGGCACTGTCTTCATTCACGAAAGTCTGAAAAATCTTTCTACTTTCTCCTCCGTCTCTATTTTCCACAAAATTCTCCCCAGTAAATCATACACATGCCTTATCCAACTTCAGAAAACCCCAAATGACAGTAATACACTTAATTTCTCTGATTTTTAGTTCCATCATCTATAAGAGTAAGGCTAATAATAGTTGCACAAGGATACCTTTAAAGATTAAAAGAAATAATGTTTATAAAATTCTTGTCACGGTGCCTAGGACATATATGTATATAGTATGAAGTCAACAAATGGAAAACCTACCAAAATTATCATTAAAAACAAAAGTAATATGTTTATGGATTAGATTTGCCAGGATTTTCTTGAGTATTTGTGCATTAATATTCATGAGGGAGATTGGTCTATAATTCTCTTTCTTAGTTGAGTCTTTGTGTAGTTTGGGTATCAGGGTAATTGTAACCTCATAAAAAGAGTTTTGCAATGTTTCTTTTACTCCTATTATGTGGAACAATTTGATGAGTATAGGTATTAGTTCTTCTTTGAAGTTCTGATAGAATTCTGTGCTGAAACCATATGGGCCTGGACTTTTTTGGTTGGGAGACTTTTGATAACTGTTTCTAGTTCCTTAGGGAATATAGGTGTATTTAAGTAGTTCATGTGGTCTTGGTTTAATTTTGGTATGTGGTACCTATTCAGAAAATTGTCCTTTTCTTTTAGATTTTCAAATTTTGTAGAGTGCAGGTTTCTGAGGTATAGCCTAATGATTCTCTGGTTTTCCTCAGTATCTGTTGTTATGTCCCCCTTTTTCATTTCTGATTTTGTTAATTTGGATGTTATCTCTCTGCCTTTTGGTTAGTTTGGATAAGGTTTTGTCTATCTTATGGATTTTCTCAAAGAACCATCTCTTTGATTCTTCTTTGTACTGTTTTCTTTGTTTCTATTTTATTGATTTTAGCCCTAAATTTGATCATTTTCTGTTGTCTAATCCTCCCAGGTGAGTCTATTTCTCTTTGTTCTAGAGCTTTCAGGTGTGCTGTTAAGTCCTTAGTGTGAAATTTCTTTACTTTCTTTATGTAGGCATTTAGTGCTAAGGACTTTCCTCTTAGCACTGCTTTCATCGTGTCCCATAGGTTTGGGTATGTTGTGCATTCATTTTGGTTAAAATCTAGGAAGTCTTAAATTCTTTCATTTCTTCCTTGATCCAGGGGCAATTCAATTGAGCATTTTTCAATTTCAATGAGTTTGAAGGCTTTCTGCAATTAGTGTTGTTGTTGGATTCTAACTTAAAACCATGTTGATCTGATAAGATACAAGGATTATTCCAATTTTTTTGTATCTGTTGGGGTTTGCTTTATTCACCTAGTATGTGGTTGATTTTAGAGAACATTCCATGAAGTGCTGAGAAAAAGGTATATTCTTTTGTGTTTGGGTGAAATATTCTATAGATGTCTGTTAAGTACAGTTGAGTCATGACATCTGTTAGTTCTCTTACTTTTCTGTTAAGTTTCTGTCTGGCAGACCTGTCCAATGTGGAGAATGGGGTGTTAAAGCCTTCTACTATTAGTGTGTGGGGTATAATGTGCAATTTAAGCTTCTGTAATGTTTACATATGTAGACACTCTTGTAATTGGGGCATAGATGGTTAGAATTGATACTTTATCTTGATTGATTTTTCCTGTGACGAATATGAAATGTCCTTCCTCATTTCTTTTGATTAACTTTAGTTTGAAATCTATTTTGTTAGATATTAGGATAGCTACACTTGCTTGTTTCTTTGGTCCATTTGATTAGAAAAATCTTTTCCCAATCCTTTACTCTGAGTTAATGTCTTTTGTAGTTGATGAATGCAGCAGGACAAATTCTGTATATCTACTCTTTTAGCCTGTGTCTTTTTATAGGTAGATTGAGTCTATTGATATTAAGAGATATTAATGACCAGTGATTGTTAATTCTTGTTAGTTTTTGATGGTAATATTTGTGTGTTTCCCTTCTTTGGCATTTGCTGGTATGTGGTTATCTGTTACCTATGTTTTTGTCGGTGGAGCTAATTTCCTTGTGTTGGAGTTTTCCTTCTAGACTTTATGTAAGACTGGATTTGTGTTGTGCCCAAATCCACGAAGTCCCGGCAAAAGCCAACAAGGAGACAGAGTCCCATATGTAAAAGCAAAGAGCCTTTATTTTATGCAAGTTTGCAAACTGGGTCTCTCAGCATATCCAAAGTATTGGAATAAACGGAGAGCCCCGAGCTCAGTTAGAGTTGGGTTTTTATAGTAGTAAAGGTGGGGGTGAGCAGATTCTGAGGTTCAAGACCCCTGATTGGCTGACAAGTGTCTAGGTGTGTCCTGGTGAGTGTGTGCTAGCAGGTGATCCTATCTATAGTGGTTAGAATGTTAGGCATTTCCTTTAGATGGTCTGTTCTTAGGTGGTGCTTAGGTAATCTGCAACCGGGTATTGCTTCAGGGTAAACTACTGAGACTCAGACCTCCATTAAACTTATTGTTGGCTGAGTCCTACTCTGGCAGGTGATGATGGTTGGAAGTAAAGAACTTCCTTTGGTTGATCTGTTCATATTTTTAGCTTATCGTGGCTGGCTTCTACATTTGTTGATAGGTATTGTTTAAATCTGGTTTTATCAGGGAATATCTTATTTTCTCTGTCTATGCTTACTTAAAACTTTAATGAGTATAGTGATCTGGGCTTGCATCTCTTAGTGTTTGCAGCACATCTGTCCAGGACCTTTCGGTTTTCAGAGTTTCCATTGAGAAGTCAGGTGTAATTCTGATAGGTTTGCCTTTATATGTTACTTGGCCTTTTTTTTTTCTTTGCAGCTCTTAATATTCTTTCTTTATTCTGTATGTTTATTGTTTTGATTATTATATGGCAAGGGGATTTTTTTTTTTTGGTCCACTCTATTTGGTGTTCAGTAAGATTCTTGTACCTTCATAGGTAGAGGGACTAGGATTTTTCTCTAGTGCTTGAACGGGCCTTTTGGTGCCCATTCTCATTGGATAGATACCTTACTCAGCCTAGATATAGGGGGAAGGACCTTGTTCCTGCCTCAAAATGATGTGCCAGACTTTGTTGACTCCCACGGGAAGCCTTAAGGTCTCTGAGGAGTTTGTCATGTGGGAGGAGGTGGGGGAAGTAGGAGGAGGATAAGGAGAGGCAACTGGGCTTGGTATGTAAAACGAGAAAAGATTGTTTTAAAAAAATAAAGAATATAAAAGTAAAACCATACACTCGACACATACAAAATAAGTATTACATAGGGATAACAGACGTTTCTTCCTCTGGTTTGCCCATATTTTCCAGCATTTCAATAATGAAATTTAAAAAATAATATAGGCCTAGAACTAGAAGTAGGTCATAAGCACAGGATTTTTGGTGAAGCACTTAATAAATAGTCTTCAGCTGTTAATTATGGGGCTGATAGTTCAAATAATTTATAATTCACACCAGCTGAAATACCCCATTCTCAGGATTTGACAGACCCCAAGTTATTTCAGCAAAATATACCAATCCTTGTAAGAAATGTCATAGCTTTTTACAACACAAACAGAATTCTTCCTTTCAAGTAGCTACAGAATATGTTTTACGCATTAGACATTAGCATATGTGAATCTTTTGTTGTTTCTCACAAAACAGAATTGGAGGACTTATAACAAAACACAATCAGAGTTTGAGGTTGATATTTTCCTAAGAAGCATTGTATTTTCTTTTTCTAAATCACTTAAAACACCTCTGCCTGATGTCCTTGGGAAACAAGTTATAATTACTTGAGATCTTGCAATATGAGTTTAAAAGTTTAAACGCAGAGTGCAAAGATTAAATTAGTTACATTAAATATTTTCAGTCTGTTTTCTGTAAATGCACAGGCTTAAATGTTTGCTTTGCACTCTTGAATTAATAAATATAAACTGATTGTTGCATTTGATGGACTGTTGCATTTGATGCATTTACTTATATCTGTTTTACACTCTGTGTTTAAGGATTGGCCTGTTCACTTCTAAATTCTCCCCTCCAGGAAACCACAATTACAATTTAAATTACGGAGAAAATACAAGTGCCCAAAGTGTATCTATGTGAAGAAACTTTCTATTCTTTTAAATATTTAATTGCTGGAAATTTTTTGTTAAAAATACAAACGTGGTACTTGGAAAAAATAGTATTTGAGGGATTATCACCCATGAATAATTTAATAAAACTACTTCATATACATAGTGCAATGAGCTTTTAGAAGATAACTTTTTTATTGATTTTTATTGAGCTCTACATTTTTCTCTGCTCCCCTCCCTGCCTCTCCTCTCCCCCCTTAAACATTTCCCCAAGATTCCCATGCTCCCAATTTACTCAGGAGATCTTGTCTTTTTCTACTTCCCATGTAGATTATTAGATCTATGTAAGTCTCTCTTAGTGTCCTCATTGTTGTCTAAATTCTCTGGGATTGTGGTTTGTAGGCTGGTTTTCTTGGCTTTATGTTTAAAAACCACCTGTGAGTGGGTACATGTGATAATTGTCTTTGTGTCTGGGTTACCTCACTCAAAATAATGTTTTCTAGCTCCATCCATTTTCCTGCAAAATTCAAAATGTAATTATTTTTTTCTGCTGTGTAGTACTCCATTATGTAAATATACCACATTTTCTTTATCCATTCTTTGGTTGAGAGGCATTTAGGTTGTTTCCAGATTCTGGCTATGACAAAAAATGCTGCTTTGAACATAGTTGAGCACATGTCCTTGTGGAATGATTGAGCATCCTTTGGATATATACCCAAAAGTGGTATTACTGGGTCTTGAGGAAGGTTGTTTCCTAATTTTCTGAGAAATTGCCACACTGACCTCCAAAGGGGTTGTACCAGCTTGCATTCCCACCAGCAATGCAGAAGTATTCCCTTTTCCCCACAACCTCTCCAGCATAAGTTGTTGTTGGTGTTTTTGATCGTGACAATTCTTATAGATGTAAGATGGAATCTCAGAGTTGTTTTGATTTGCATTTCTTTTATGACTAAGGATGTTGAACATCTTCTGATAAAGGTCTTGAAGAGAGCACAGATACAAGGAACATACCTAAACATAATAAAGACAACATACAGCAAACCAACAGACAACATCAAACTAAATGGAGAGAAACTCCCAGCGATTCCACTGAAATCAGGAACAAGATAAGGTTGTCCACTCTCTCCATATCTATTCAATATAGTTCTTGAGGTACTAGCTAGAGCAATAAGACACCAAAAGGAGATCAAGGGGATGTAAATCAGAAAAGAAGTCAAACTTTCACTGTTTGTTGATTATATGATAGTTTACATAAGTGATCCCAAAAATTCTACCAAGTAACTTCTATGACTCATAAACACTTTCAGTAATGCAGCATGATACAAGATTAACTAAAAAAAAGAAAATAGTAGCCCTTCTGTACACAGATGATAAAAGGGCTGGGAAAGAAATGAAAGAAACAACACTCTTCACAATAGCCACAAATAGCATAAAATATCTCAGAGTATGTCTAATCAAACAAGTGGAAGACTTGTTTGACAAGAACTTTAAATCTTTGAAGAGAAAAATTGAAGAAGACATTAGAAAGTGGAAAGATCTCCCATGCTCTTGGGTAGGCAGAATTAACATAATAAAAATGGCAATCTTACCAAAAGCAATCTACATATTCAATGCAATACCTATCAACATCCCAGCAAAATTCTTTACAGACCTCCAAAGAACAGTACTCAGCTTCATACGGAAAAGCAAAAATAAATAAATAAATAAATAAATAAATAAATAAATAAATAAATAAAATAAACCCAGGATAGCCAAAGCAATCCTGTACAATAAAAGAATTTCTGGAAGCATCACAATCCCCGACTTCAAACTCTACTACAAAGTTACAGTACTGAAAACAGCCTAGTATTGACATAAGAACAGACAGGAAGACCAATGGAACCAAATAGAAGATCCAGATATTAATCCACACTCCTTCGAATGCCTGATTTTTGACAAAGAAGCAAAAATATCAAATGGAAAAAAGAAATCATATTTAACAAATGGTTCTGGCATAACTGGGTATCAACATGTAAAAGAATGAAAATAGACCGATATCTATCACCATGTACAAAACTCAAGTCCAAATGGATCAAAGACCTCAACATAAAGCCTGGCACACTGAACCTTATAGAAGAGAAAGTGGGAAGTACACTTGAACACATTGGCACAGGAGATCACTTCCTAAATATAACCGCAGTAGCACAGACACTGAGAGAAACAATTAATAAATGGGATCTTCTGAAGCTGAAAAGCTCTGTAAAGCAAAGGACATGATCAACAAGACAAAACGACAGCCTATAGAATGGGAAAAGATTTTCACCAAACCTACATTTGATAGAGGTCTGATCTCCAAAATATACAAAGAATTTAAGAAATTGGTTGTCCCAAGAACAAATAATCCAATTTTTAAAAATGGGGTACAGACATAGTTAAAGAACCCACCTTTCTATGTCTCATAGTAAGTTATTTTTCCCCACCTTTCTGTAATGTCACCCCCCCCCAAGTCCTGGGCTTGCTTGGGTTCAAATGATGTTCAGTAGTCAAATGGAATTCTAGTTGCATGTAGGAAGAAAGAGACCCTTTGTAGTCTTGTTACACCTGTAAGAATGGCCAAGATCAAAAACTCTGATGGCAACTTATGCTAACCAGTTTTTCTTACCTAAAATTATCCCATCTACCTTTTGCTTTGGGGCTTTTATCTTTATTCTATATTACTCTGTGGTTTGCTGTATAGCAGGGTGGCTTGTCCCTGGTGTCCTCTTTCCTTCTCCTTTTCTCATTCCTCAGTCTTCTCCCAGATTTCTTCTACTATTTATTCGTTCTTCCTGCCAGCCTCACCTATACTTTTTCTTGCCTTTATTTGACCAATCAGGTGTGTTAGACAAGCAAAATAACACTGAGTTAAACAAATGCAACATAAAAGAATACAACAGATCTTTGCAACAGTAAACAAATATTCCACCACATAAACAAATGTAACACATCTTTAACTAATAGCCCACAACAAGAAGTAGCAAAAAAGTCATTGATTAGGTGATGTTGTCACAAGTAGAAAAACAGGAAAAGGACGTGTCTCTTTATGACCTCTGACCTTTCATCTTCCTGTAGAAAGCTCTATTGTCAAAGTTTAACAAAGGAAACTGGCAGAGCAGAAACATGGATTCAGAATTCCAGTCCTTGTGGAACAAGGCAGAACACAAAAAAGTAGGTATGAAACAGAAAAGTGGCTAATCACCAGCACATACAATAAAATAATTTTATTTTACTCATTAATTTCATTTTATGGCAAACACATATTATAAAAATATTTGTAAAATGAATGAATTTTGGATTAGTTAAGCCTTAGAAACCACTAAATAAATTGCTTAACAAATTCAAGGAAATTTTGCAATTTGGCAGACTAAATTGTACTAAAAAAATTCCTTCAATTATTTCATTTGATCTTGTTTAATGAACTATAAATTTAGAACCAGTTTTATGCTTTAGTTGAACAAAATAAAAAAAATAATGTAAGTGTATACTCTTAAAGTCTGGGACACTATAAAAATACTAAATCTAAAAATGATAAGAATGGAAAAATAAGAAGAAACCCAGCTCCACAGCCTAGGTAATATTTTCAACAAAATTATAGAAGAAAATTTTCCTCACCTGAAGATGCAGATAACTATATAGATACAAGGAGCACATCAGGAACCAAATAAATAGGAACAGAAAAGAAAACCCCCTGGACACGTAATAATCAAAACATTAAACACACAGAACAAAGAATGAATAATAAAAACTACAAAGGAAAAAAGACCAAATATCACATAAAGGCAGACCTATTAAAAACACGCCTGACTTCTCAGTGAAGACTCTAAAAAACAGAAAGGCACAGACAGATGTGCTGAAAACTCTAAGAGACCCACAGATGCAAATATAGACTGCTATACCCAGTAAAACTTTTAATCACCATAGATGAAGAAAACAAGATATTCCATGATAAAGTCAAATTTAAACACTATCTATCTACAAATGCAGCCCTACAGAAGATGCTAAAAGTAAAAGACCAACCAAAGAAGGTTCACTACCCCCTGAAAACACAGGGAATAAATAATATCCCACCAGCAAAATCAAAAGATGGGAAACACACACTCAAAAACAACAACGAGATAGCAGGATTCAACAATCTTCAAACATTTTGAATTTTTGACAGTGTTCATGTGTTAATATCATCTTTCTACTAGACTTGCATAAACTAACGTATTTTATTCTTTTATTAAATGTGTCAATACCACTTCCATAGTTTTACAGATTTGCAGTTTGGTAAACAATTTTGTTGCTTTAATATTAGAAGGTCAAAAAAACACTATAAAACTTCTAAAGCACAAATGAATCACCAAAATTATGTTTTATATTTTTCATTAAGACATATACTTAATGGATTAAAAATTATTTTTAAAACCATCTTTGAAGCACATTGAAGAATAAATGGACAACTAGTGAATTAGAATATGAAATAAAAATAATTGCCTTTTTTGGTAAATTGATATTCACTGCACATTTTCTTCCCTTAAAGACATTTGCCAGTTTTGAGCATGAACTACAACTGTGTTGCAAGGACAGTCATAAAAGCTCATATTATTCACATATGCATGGCCTTCACAATGAAGCATTACATTGCCTCCTTTAAGAGGTAGAGTCCTCATATCCATCCTTAGATTGCATGACTGTTCTGCAATTTACTTCAACTGATAGTTCTGGCAGAACCAAACCTGTGAGTTTTGGAGCCTGTGGTGATTTGAATAGGAATGGCCCCATAGACTCATGTGTTTGAATGCTTGGCCCATAGGGAGTAGCAGTAGTAGGAGTAGGTGTGGCCTTGTTGGAGAAAGTGTCACTGTAGAGGCAGGTTTTGAGGTCTCATATATGCTCAAGCTATGCCCAGTGTCACAGTTTACATCTGTTGCTTGCAGATCAAGAAGTAGAACTCTCAGCTCCTTCCCAGCACTATGTCTGCCTGCACACCTCTGTTTCCCACCATGAGAATATGGACTAAACCTCTGAAACTATACGCCAGCCCCAGTTAAATGTTTTCCTTTATAAGTGTTGCTGAGGTCATGGGGTCACTTCACAGCAATAAAACCTTATCTATGACAGAGTCCAAGAAGTATAAAAAGGCTTTTTCCTTAGGATAATACCTGAGACTTCCATATAAAAATATTTGCCTAACTTAATACCTCATATAGTTGAGGAAGAGAGTAATGGAATTTCCCAGCTGCATATCGAACCATGTACAATAATGTGAGTGAAACTCCCTTGATCATTTAGTCCCAGCTGAGTGAGAGACGACCCTAGCTACATGAGGATTCCAGATGACATGAACAACAGCGAACAAAAAAATCTCCTCGCTGATTCCAGAATAAATTGCTAAACTACAGAATTATACTAATGTAAAAGGTTGCATCCTGCTAAATTTAGTGTGAGTTGTTATCTAGTAACTAATATAGCATGTGTATGAGCTACAGAGGAATTCTACTAGATGATAGAGTGATGCTTCTTTTAATATCTATATGGGATGGTGTGATGAGTTCTAATCCAAATATTCCTAATTGTATTTTCAATTTTCTGAAAGGAAGCTTGAAATGGGGGAGGGGGCTAACATGAAAACTTAGAAGAAGCCAAAAGGAAAATCTCATTATCTTAGAATTCTTAGAAAATACTCTTGCCAGTAGGAGAGTATGTGCATCAAATTCATGTTGATACCCATACTCATCATACTCAAGAAACTTGTCAGTGTTCAAGGTTGTGCAAAATGGGTTGGCAAATCTTAGCTCACTGTCCCCAAACCCAAACACACCCCACATAGTCTACCTATTGGGACAAAGAGAACTGAAAGAAACAGAGGCAAAAGTGTCAGCAAGCCCATTTTACACAAAATGAAGATCAGCTTTCAAGGTCTGTTATTCGGCTGGAGTTATCAGTTCTTCTTTACCTAACAAAATGAAGAAGACCTATCTTGGGAAATTATATCATACACAACCTCTATTATAATTTCTTATCCAATGTTTGCTATAAAATAGAGACATTAAAAAAGTTAAAACAGCATGAGCAAACAATATATCAAACAATAAATTTTGATGTACAGGCAATCCTAGCATTGAAGTCAGTAAATAACAATATTAAAAGGATTTTTAAATAAATTATTCAGTAAAGTGAACAAAACTTTGGAAAAGTTTTGAAATTTTTTGAAAGTTAAAGTAATATTTTATCACGATAAAGCAGAATCTGCCATTAAGAATTTATTGGCTAGAAACCAAATATGAGTGAGTACATCCCATGTTCCTCTTTTTGGGTCTGGCTTACCTCACTCAGGATAGTGTTTTCTATTTCCATCCATTTGTATGCAAAATTCAAGAAGTCCTTGTTTTTTACTGCTAAGTAGTACTCTAATATGTATATATTCCATACTTTCTTCATCCATTCTTCCATTGAAGGGCATCTAGGTTGTTTCCAAGTTCTGGCTATTACAAACAATGCTGCTATGAACATAGTAGAGCATACACTTTTGTTGTATGATAAGGCTCAAGAGTGGTATTGCTGGGTCCGGGGGTAGGTTGATCCCGAATTTCCTGAGAAACCACCACACTGCTTTCCAAAGTGGTTGCACAAGTTTGCATTTCCACCAGCAATGGATGAGTGTACTCCTTTCTCCACAACCTCTCCAGCAAAGGCTATCATTGGTGTTTTTGATTTTAGCCATTCTGACAGGTGTAAGATGGTATCTTAAAGTTGTCTTGACATAATTAGTGATCCTAGAGAAGCTAAATAAGGAGAACCCAAAGAAAAACATATAGGCATTCTCCTGAATATTAACCTTCATCAGGCGATGAAAGGAGACAGAGACCCACATTAGAGCACCGGACAGAAATCTCAAGGTCCAAATCAGGAGCAGAAGGAGAGAGAGCAGGAGCAAGGAACTCAGGACAGCGAGGGGTGCACCCACACACTGAGACAATGGCGATGTTCTATCGGGAACTCACCAAGGCCAGCTGGCCTGGATCTGAAAAAGCCTGGGATAAAACCGGACTCGCTGAACATAGTGGACAATGAGGACTACTGAGAACTCAAGAACAATGGCAATGGGTTTTTGATCCTACTGCACGAACTGGCTTTGTGGGAGCCTAGGCAGTTTGGATGTTCACCTTACTAGACCTGGATGGAGGTGGGTGGTCCATGGACTTCCCACAGGGCAGGGAAACCTGATTGCTCTTTGGGCTAACGAAGAAGGAGGACTTGATTGGGGGAGGGGGAGGGAAGTGGGAGGCGGCGGTGGGGAAGAGACAGAAATCTTTAATAAATAAATAAATTAAAAAAAGAATTTATTGGAGTCAGGCAGTGGTGGCAAATGCCTTATTCCCAGCACTCGGGAAGCAGAGGCAGGTGATTCTTGGTGAGTTAGTGGCCAGCCTGGTCTACAGATTGAATTCCAGGACAACCAGAACTGTTATGCAGAGAAACCCTGTCTGAAATTTAAAATATAGAAAAATATTTAAAAGAATTTAAAATTAATTTGAAATTATTAGGCATGTCAATTAAGTGTTATTGATAAATGACAAAAGTGCAATATATTAAAACTAATAAAAGACATAGCATAAATAACTTCTAAACATTGAAGACACTGATTTCTCTTCAAAAGAAAACCAAACTAGAAGTAGTGGCTCAAGCCCATAATCCTAATTCTTTGGCAGATGACTTCAATGAATTAAAGGCTAGCTTAGACTGCAACATCAGATCCTGTATCAAACAAACAGCAAAATAAACAGCCTAACTAAAAAAATTAGGGCTAATGAGATGGCTCAATTAGTTAAGTTCTTGCCATGTTAGTAAACGGACCTGAGTTTGGCCCATATGACGCCACCCAGATAAAAGTCAGGCACGAATCAATAGTTCCAGCAGGAGAAGTTGCAGGAGAATACCTGCCTGGGTCTTGCTCTTCAGCACAGCTACATGCGTGAGCTACGTGTTCAGTGAGAGACCATGACTTAAAATAAATAAATAAATAAATAAATAAATAAATAGGCAAACGATTAAGGAAAACATCAGCGTCAACCTCTGCACTCCCACCTGCATCTGCTCACTTATGCATTGGTACTCAGGTGTACATACACTCACATACACAAAATTCCTAAATAACTAATAGAAATGAAGGCCATATTCATCAGTGGTTTTGGAGGTGAAAACTTGTGCATATTTCAGAAAGAAATACTGCCAAATTTACACAAACTCTCAAGAAATAAGGAGTAAATATTTTATATATCATTTTAGATAATCACAAATCATTACAAGAAATCAATGCTTTCTTACAGTAAAGTTAGGTAATCAATGGAAAACGCTGCTGACAGGCATCGGTTGGGCAAGGAAGGCGAATCTAAGTCCATGATGAATCATAGACTGCTTCAATTCATGATGAAAAGGAGCCAAAGTCATGAATTTGCCACCAGACTCCCCACTGATGAGAACAGTTACACTGGAATTTAACCTTGGACTCTTCCACATAAGAATATGAGAAAGGTGTGACCTTCAACCAGCTCAATCTTGCAGAAGACTTTATGAATCTCTTGTAATATGAGAGTTTGGGATTCTCAGTTTCAGAAAATAAACACTCACAAGCACAAAATCTCACAGGAGACCTGATATAATGACAGTGAGTGACCTTAGAACCTAACTGACAATGTTAGATAGGTCATCAAGAAAGAAACAATCAAACTATACTACAAATTGAAAAGACAACAGTTATTGACAGAAACAAAATACAGTCTTCACAGTTCACAGGGTCTTCTCTAAAATGGACACATTCTAGCTTACACTTTTTTTTTTAACCATTTTAGGTTTTTTTTAAATTGATTTTATTGAGCTATATATTTTTCTCTGCTTCCCTCCTTTCCTCTCCCCTCCCCTTCTGCCCTCTTCCACGGTCCCCATGTTCCCAGTTTACCCTGGAGATCTTGTCTTTTTCTACTTCCCATGTAGATTAGATCCATGTATGTATCTCTTAGGGTCCTCATTGTTGCCTAGGTTCTCGGATTGTAAATTGTAGGCTGGTTTTTCTTTGTTTTGTGTCTAAAAGCCACTTACAAGTGAGTATATATGGTATTTGTCTTTCTGCATCTTGGTTACCTCACTCAATATGATATTTTCTAGATCCATCTATTTGCCCACAAAATTTAAGATGTCTTTGTCTTTTTTCTGCTTTGTAGTACTCCATTGTGTAAATGTACCACATTTTTCTTATCGATTCTTCAGTTGAGGGACATTTAGGTTGTTTTCAGGTGCTGGATATAACAAACAATGCTGCTATGAACATAGATAGTTGAGTATATGTCCTTATGGTATGATTGAGCATCTTTTGGGTATATACCCAAAAGTGGTATTACTGCATCTTGAGGTAAGTTGTTTTCTAATTTTCTGAAACATACCCATACTGAAATCCAAAGGGGCTGTACCATTTGCTCTCCCACCAGCAGTTGAGGAATGTTCCCTTTACCTCACATCCTCTCAGGCCATGCATGGTGGCTCACACCTATAATACCAGCAGCTCAGGAGGCTGGGGCAGGATCGGTGCTTGGGAGTTTGGGACTAGCCTCCTGGGACAAGTCTTAAAAAGAAATTGAAATCATTTCTGGAACTTTGTCAGATCATAACAAGATAAAATAGAAAGCAATAGTAAGAGAAACTTCATAAACTACACAAATATTGGAGACTGAATAATACATTTTTGAATGATCACTGGGGCTCTCTGAAGAAATCAGGGAAAAATTGTTTTAAATCATAGAATCAAATGAAAATGAAAACATAACTTATTAGAGCCCTTGAGATAAAGCTAAGTTCTAAAAAGAAAGTTTAAGGCTATGAGTTCTTACATTAAAAATAAAATCAAAGAGAGGGATTAAAGAGATATCTCAAAAGCGCCATCTCTTCTTGTAGAGTACCCTAGTACACGTGGTACATATGTCCAGCTGTAGGGAATCTGATGCCCTCTTCTGATCTTCAGGGGTACTTAGATACACACACACACACACACACACACACACACACACACACCGCGCAAACACACACAAAATTAAAAATAAAATTCATTCTTTAAAAAGCCCAGAGAGATCCTAATATTCATATGGAAACACAAACTTACCTGTGTAGCCAAAACAAACATTTTTTAAATGAACAATGCTGAAGTTATCACTATATGTATTCTCAAATCTCAAATAACACTACTAAAATTGCATAAGACTCTTGTGGAATATTACTTTAAAAGTGTAAGGGTGTGTTACATTTGTTTATTGCACATTTATTCAATGATATAAGGATTGTGTTTAATTATGTAAAGATGGAACTTTGCATCTGTTTCATCTTGTCTGTCTAATGAACCTGATTGATCTTATAAAGATCTGAACAGCCAATAGTTAGGCAGGAGAAAGGGTGGGACTGGTGGGATGGTGGGGAGAGAGACAAGTAGGAGGAGAAATCTAGTCTTGGAGAAGGAGAGAAGAAGGGTGAGAGAATGAGAGACAAGCCCCAAGCCAGAAGCCAGGTAGTCATCAGCCAGCCTAACAAAGAGACAGTAAGAAAATAAGAAAAGGAAAGAAAAAGCCCTGAGGCACATAGATAAAGAAAAACAGGTTAAGTTAAAAGAGTTAGTGAGAAATGAGCTAAGTGATAACCAAGCATTCAAAACTAATAATAAGTCTCTGTGTCATGATTTGGGAGCTTGTTGGTGGCCCAAAAGAAAATGCCAGGTACACCCTACTGGCACATGAAGATATATGTAGACCAATAGAATAGTACCTAGAAATAAACTCACTTAGTTAGTATTACGTTTGTTTAAAAAAAGATGTGGAAACATCCATTGAACAAAAGAGCCTGTTCAACAAATAGTACAAGCAAATTGGATGTAAAAAAATGAAACTGGATTTACATCTCTTATCTTAGACAAAAATCAGTTCAAAATAAAATTTTAAAAACTTAGTGAAAGATCTGAAAAGTTGTAATTGGTAGAGAAAATGTATTTTAAAAAACTAATTATGTAGGTATTGACAAAGACATTCTAAAAATTATTCTAATATCATATAAAACAAAAGTTGCCAAAAAGAACTGCAAGAAATTGAAGCTTTTGTGCATGGCAAAGGATCAATTATAAGAAAGAGGAAATGCTGCTTTCAGATTTGTCCCCCAAGGCTTTCTTGGTTTGCTTTTTTTGTATACTTCAGGATCACCTGTCTAGAGTGACACCACTCACAGTGTGACGAAACTACCCACATCAATCATTAATAAAGACAATGTCCCACAGACTCATCTAAAGGTAATCTGACAGAGACAGTCCATTGTAACATGAGGTCCTGCTTTTTGGGGTTTCTATCCTGCCCAGTTCCCACAGCTGGAAAGTCCCAAACAAATTACACAGAGGTCTCCTTAAGTTATAAACTGATTGGTCCCTTAGGTCAGGCTTCTTATTAACTCATAAGTTATGTTAGCCCATTATTCTAGTATATGTTAGCCACATGGCTCAGTACCTTTTTCAGCAGGGCAGGACACATTCTGCTTCTTCAGTGTCTGGACAAGACTGGGGAGGAAGCTTCCTTCTTCCCAGAATACTCCTGTTCTCATTGCCCTGCCTCTACTTCCTGTCTGGTTGTCCCGCCTATACTTCCTGCCTGGCTACTGGCCAATCAGCATTTATTTAAAACATAATTGACAGATACAGAATTGTCCCCCACCAGTCCCTCGGTGGAGATTCCCACCTCCTAGAGGATTCTAGTCTGTGTTAAGTTTACATAAGTTAATTGGCACACCAATTCTAGTTGTGACAGGAGATTGATACCCAGAATAAATAACAGCTGCAAAAAGTAAATACGCATAAGCCATCCAATCAGTAAAGGGGCTAATAAATTGAACAGATAGTTCTCAAAAGGAGGATCACAAATGGCCAAGAAGTGTTAGAAAAAGTGTTCTACATTTTATTTTACATGGAAACAAAGGACAGCAATGCTGGTGAGGGAAAGCTGAACTTCTGCGCACTAAAGGCACTGCAGCCACTCTGGAAATCAGTGCACAGGCTCCTTAAGAAATTTTGAATAGAACTGTTTATCTAGCTACACCATGTCTTACTATATGCCCAAAGGAGTCTACGTCAAAATGACACAGAGTTATTTACTTGCCCATGCCTATATATGGCCAACAGGTAAATGGATAAAGAAAATGTGGTGCATATATTTGATAGAATTGTATTCAACTATACAGAAAAGCAGAAATCATGGCATTTTTCAGGAACAGTGGAAGGAACTAGATAGTATGCTAAGTAAATGAAGCCAGATCAGACAACCAGACAGACATCGCATTTTCTCTCACATGTAAAACCTAAGCTTGAATTACTGACTGTCTTCTACTTCACAGTTTCCTTTGCTGAACAAGGGCTTTCGATGAGACAAACAACAGAAGAGCTGCAGGATGGTGCCTGGACACAACATGATTGTTGTACATATGAACTCACAGCAGCTGGGGTTAACTACATTTGAACTCTACAAGGTCAAAGGAGTTAAAACATGTAGCATGTATTCTCATCACCCACAAGCCTAGTTGAGGAGCTAATGGCGGTAGATACCTGTTGAAGGGGAAAAGTTAGTTTTCAGGCACGGGCAAGGGCAGAGCTTGATAGGTTGGTAGGTTGTTCATGTCCAGTGGATGGATAGTCCCACATTCGTGAACATATTGGCAGCACTAATTGGACTTAATGCATTACTTTTTTAAAAACAAGAAGGAAAAATACATAAAATTAGAAGGGATATGGGATGCAGGAGAGTTAGAAGGAAACAGTGGGGGATGCATAGAACCAAGGTACATATTGTGTGTGTGTGTGTGTGTGTGTGTATGAAATTGCCAAGGAATTTTTTTTAAATATATATATTTTTTATTTCTAAAACCAAAAATGCATTTGTTAGAGACCTTAGAGAAATTTGTACTAGATACCTTGCTGAAACATATTGAGTGATCGATTTAGGATCTCTTCTAAAACAGCTGTCTTAATTTACCTTTGTTTTTCATGTTACTCTCAGCTACTTTATCTAAGCAATTTACCAGCTAAGGCTTCTTACTCTAAGAAATGGTGATAGGGAATCACTCACTATTTAGAGGGGTGGACATAGATCAGTTGAGCTGCCTCTGGAGGTCATTTTAGATGAATCGAACTCTAAGGGATCCACGCAAAGGTTTCCTATGTGCATGCTAATTTGAGTGTTTCACAGTGACAAAGGCTGCCTCCTCAGAACCCTCAGCAATGAGCGGCTAATACAGTGACTCCATGTAGGTTCAGAGAGAGAGAGAACTGAATATGTCATTAGCTGTAGTTCAACCTCAAGATTTCTTTATAGTCTAAATTTTCACGGCCAAGTGATTTCACAAACTCAGGTAAATCTCAAGAGGCTGGATAATGATTCACACACGAATCGCAATGTTTCCGTTTTAGACATAGCCATCATTTTGGTAATGCCATTGATTGCTTAATTCTGCTAGTTTCTTTAACAGCAAAGGGAAATGGAAACCATTCCTGTAATTGCCAATATGCAGGCTTACACAGAAGCCAGTTGAACGGGAATGAAGGTTATACCTAGCTCTCAGTTAATGAGGTTTCACAATCAATCAGCAATGGTTCCTGAGTGCCTGTTGCAGCAATGCAATAACCCAGGTAAACTCTATTGTTAGATTTTGTTTTCTTTTAGTGTAGAACAAGGAATGCCTCTTTAGAACTTAGGAAAAGGGGGGAAATGGGTTTGTCTTAAGAGACAAACTTTGAAATTGATGTACAAACAACCAGTAAACAAATTTGCCTCGGAGATTGGATAGCTTTCCTGGCTAATTGCAAGCTGATTGAATGAAACAGCAATGTATTTAAAGGATGAGTGTGTTAATGAATAGAAACATGAGTTTTATGGGGTGGTGAGGTGAAGCGCAAGCTTCTAGAAGGAAATTCTCACAAGGAAGCCTGATGCAAGACTGAAATGTTTAATTCTAAGGGCAAACAAAAATTAAAGATAAGAGACTTAATTTTCCCTTTTAAAATTAGGGAGGAGACCACTCCCTCTTCTTCCCCTTAAAACATTCACTTGAAATTCACAAATTCTTAATCTTCTTTTTGAAATCCATATAAATCCTTTTAATAGTTAAATAAGCCTCTTGTCAGCTTACTGTGCCCCAGATGAAAAGTATCATCAGGAAAGATGGAGCTGTTAGTTCTCACTGTCTATTGAAGGATACAGTACAGTGCAAATGGAGGACAGAATTGCCAATAGAAGTCTTTCTCTGAGTTGCACAAGTATCCTGTGATACAACTGTGAGAGCTTAATTTTCTTCTGATAAGACCAATTAGCTAACACTGATGGCTACTTCAATTAGTAAGTGAAATGTAGGTGTGATGAAAAGGTGTGTAGTCTTCTTGGAAGGAGTTTATTCATCTTAAGATTCTGTACAAACATATTACCTACTTGGCTGTAAAAGGAAGATCTCCTTTAATCTCAGCAATCTCACCAGTGTGTTGCCTCTGGTGCATATTTCATTGCTTTTACTGCTTTTGCAATAGTTATTTTCCACACAATATGGGAACATTGGGTGTTTCTGAGAACAATGGGGCTTTGTAGGATTCTTGGTGAGCTGTGTTTAAGGGGGTTCTCTCAAGCCATGTAACTCAGAGAACTATTTATTTCCTCACACCTGTATTCTGGGTCTTCTGCCTTGTCTAGGAGGAAGGTCGGCACATTTAGTAAAGACCAAGCCCTTAACCGAATGGCTGGCTCTCTAGTCTCTTAGGATGAGATTATCAGTCAGCCAGATACTTCCACGAGAGGAAAACAGGCCTGACACATGAGGATAAGTGAACAAGGTCAGGTCATTTCCTGAAGCTGATTTGGTAGCCTCTGGAATAGCTAGAGCTTCTATGGCCATAAGGCAAGCTGACCATCTCTTGGCAACTAGATCGAATTCTTTACTAAAGTCTCCAAACAGGCTGTTAGGCAGGCTTCCGGACCTGAATCAGAACTCACTAAATTATCTCCTTTTATTCTGACACATAAAGATTAAGCACTTTTCCAATTGGAAGTTTGAATAATGGGGCCTCAATTAGACCCTGCTAAAGGAATACTGTATCTCTGGTTCCCAGGTCAGGAGTGGAGGTCTTGATAATTTCATATCTTTTTTATTAACTGACACAAGAGGCAAGGTATCTTCTCACAACCAGAGAACTATAACCAGTAGAATCTGTAGTTCCCAAGAACCATCTATGTTGCTTGAGACTTCTTGGCAATGGATAGGAGACAATGGGCTTTGCACATTATTTACTTTATACTCTAGTCCTCTGTCACAAAATTAGTTCAAAATATTTATTTATTTATTTTTTGGTTTTTCGAGACAGGGTTTCTCTGTGGTTTTGGAGCCTGTCCTGGAACTAGCACTTGTAGACCAGGCTGTTCTCGAACTCACAGAGATCTGCCTGCCTCTGCCTCCCGAGTGCTGGGATTAAAGGCGTGCACCACCACCGCCCGGCTAATATTTAATATTTTAATGTCAGGACACAATTGCACTTTAGATTTTGAAACTTCAACAGCCTCTCTCTCTAGGTTGTGAAGTGACCTCTATGGGGCACAGAGATGGTTCTTTTCCGGAAGAACCTGAGCCTGGGATGAGAGAATCTGAGTAAGTTCTTCCAATGTTTGCCCAAATAGGCAGGGGTTAAATGTAATAGCCCTCAGGGTCACATTGCCCAAGTCAAGTGAGCAACCACCTCTGAAGGATATCAGAAATCAGGGTTGAATGTGATGCAAAAAAAAAGCATCTTTTAAGTTGAGAACTACCAATCTTTCAGCACCTTCAGGAACATGGATTGGGGGCTACAGTAGAGACAGATAACATAGCCTTATTAATAAAATAGAAGTTTTATACTAGTCTCCATTCCCCGTGGAGTTTTTGAAATCTCAGTATATAGAGGCACTTCAGACAATATTGCAGAAGTTTTAGGTTTTCCTTAGACTAACCATGCCACAGCAATGGGAAAGTGGAAGTGAAAACAGAAGGGAACCCAGGCATTTTGGATGTAGAAAAAAGGTGTCAAAATACACAGTAGGGGGGGGGCTGGAGAGATGGCTCAGTGGTTAAGAGCATTGCCTGCTCTTCCAAAGGTCCTGAGTTCAATTCCCAGCAACTCACAACCATATGTAAAGAGGTCTGGTGCCCTCTTCTGGCCTTCAGGCATACACACAGACAGAATATTGTATACAATTGTATACATAATAAATAAATATTAAAAAAAGAAGTTTCTTTTAAAAAAAATACACAGTAGGGTCATCTCTAAGCTATTCCTGCTGCAGCTGATTTTGCTGACTTTCTCCTGACAGTGGATTGTCTAACACAAGGCAAGTTATTGCTCCATCTCAGGTGAGATCTATGCTTCTCCCAGACTCCACCCTGAGCCCCTAGAAATTCCCACGGGCCTCACAAGTCCAGCTATCTCAAAGCATTAGCCCTCTTTGGCAATTTGCCACTGCAGGCTTTCCTTGCCAGGTACAAACACAGTTAATGTCTATAGTGCAGGAAGGCTATTTAGGCATGCTCCTAGCTCCTGGTGCCTCACAAGCAGCTGAAAGAGAAAAAAGAAGGAGCTGTATTCAGGTATCACAAAGAAATCTGCCTAGTTTCAAATGTGTGCAGTTACCAAGTGAGAAGGAGGTTCAAAGCAGAAAGAAGAAATAAGAGACAAAAGACCATTCCTCCTGCTTGCAAGCAAGGATGACAATATGAAAGGTGAATAAGGTAAAAGTAAAATAGTGAAAGAGTGTTGGTCCTGTATGAAGATGGAAACCAAAAAGAAATCCCACACTAGTTTAGAATTGAATATGATAAAGGATTATTTATTTAGGGGTAGACTCACAGATCACAGTCCTTTGCTTGAACAGGGAAATTCAGCAGCCGGAAGAGAGAGGGACCATTAGCTTTACATGGGCATTTATAGTATAAGAGACCACGTCCAAGTCGGTGGGTAACTTAAATGCTACTGACTGAAGGATTTCTTGCAGCACCTTCCCATTTTGTTTAAATTAGAGAGTTATAAGCCCAATACAAAATTTTACACAATAAGAATAAACATCAAGTATAAAAATTAGAGCTACAACCAGCGTAAATGATAGCAAGTAAGAAACATGTGATAAATGTTTCAATAATTATCCTATCTAAAGAGTCTACTAAGACTTGTATTATAATTAACTTAGCCAATTCATGAGAGGAAAGGAACTATGACTATCTAGTCTTAAACCCCATCAAAGACCCAAGAAGGGAAATGATATGAATTGAGTAAGCAGGGAAGTGCAATCAAGCAGCTTCCAAAATGTGCAACAAATAACAGAGATAACTGGCTACCTGGGCAATCACCCAAAGTCTCATTTGCAACATTGGAGCAACCAGTTTTTGGTGATGGAGAATTGTCTGTATTATGTCAATCATGTATTTTAATAAAACTCTGATTGGCCAGACAGGAAGTATAGGCGGTCAACCAGACAGGAAGTAGAGGTGGGGCGATGAGAACAGGAGAATGCTGGAGAGGAGGAAGCCCATTCCTCCCATTCCTGCCCAGACCACCAAGAAGCAACATGTAACCTGCCCAGCTGAAAAAGGTACTGAGCCACATGGCTAACATAGATAAGAATAATGGATTAATATAAGTGATAAGAGCTAATAAGAAACCTGAACTAATGGACCAATCAGTTGTATAACTTATGGAGATCTCTGTGTGATTTTCTTTGGGGCTTGCCAGTTATGGGGTATTGGGCTAGACAGAAAGCCCAACAAGCAGGCCCTTCATGTTACAAACTTTGGCTAAGGACTGACAGAATATTTTCAGAGGCAAGAAATTTTTCAAAACCATTTTACCCTGTCTTGGCAGGATTTGACACTCTTTTTTTCTTGTATCCTGCTTGTCCTGTTCAGACATTATGTATTCGTCAGTGGTCCATGTATATAGACAGTTCCTTGCCCAAAGGCCAGTTTTGCCAACAAGAAAACAAGCTTTAATTGGTGTGTCTTCGGTGCTCAACATTGTCTTGAGAATAGATCAGTGCTGCCAACAGCAATCTTGTCTCGTTACAATAGAACCCTAAGTTATTTAAATGCCATATTCTACAACTCTTTGAAATGGCTGAAGATTACCTATCTATGCAGAATACAATCTCTATGTATCTAAAGAACCTGATTAATCTAAATATAAGTATGACAAACATGGATGACTATTGATCTATAATTCTTAATACATGTATAACTTCAAGACTAAGACTTCATATTAGAATAGTAAACAATCTTTAAACAACTGTGCAATGAATTAGGACACTAACCTCAAAATGTATCAATTTATAAAATGTCTTATGCAGAGGTAGAAGCATGCATGCATGCAATATAACAAAATAACTTTGCCTAGGTATACAAATATTGTAGAAAAAATAAGGAACATATTGAATATAATTTAAGTTTGTATCAATATATAAGAATCTATACCAATATAAATTGCCTATAAATAACACCTCATAAGTATTCACTCTATTACTCTCTATTATTATTAGTGTGAGTAAGCTCACACTAATCTACTATCCCATCCAATTTCTTCCTTTTTCAAAGAGATCCCCGAGTCTACATAACCCGAGTTCTCCTAACCACCAACCCTATACCAGTTATACTCAACCCCTAAGTTCATGTCCTTAACTCTGAGGACAGTTGGAAGAGGGGATGTTGTCTTCTAGAATTACTTCCAGCTGTCATGGGGTGATGTTCTCTCTACGGGATCCTGTGAAAGTAAAATGGTGGTTAAGTTTCAAGATTACTGTCTTGTATAATTGCATATAGACTCTGGGTATTTGGTAGGATTTTTCTGAGGTTCCTATTTGGAGTTCTGGCCAGAATGTTGTAAAAAGGTGCACCATTTCAGCTAACCAAATTGGAACCATCTTGAGCAGCTGGTACCCAAAACAGGTCTTATAATAGCACTATCAGAATCATGACATCATATCAATTAGGTAGAATTGTTGTTGTGAGGGCCCAGCTTCTTCCTGGAAACTTCAAAAGATTACTGAAGAAAAATTCATTGTTCATTGTGGAAAACTTAAACATTATTTATATAGACATATACAAACATATATATTCAATGAAAGGTACAAAAGAGACAAAAATAGGTATAAAGAAAAGTAAAATATTTTTTCTAAATTCTTTCTTCTTTCTCTCCTATACCAGATGGCTCTTGACATGAGACAGAAACTCTGAATTTTTCTTTTAATAACATGCTTGAATTTAGAGAAAAACAGAGCTATTGTCCAATACCAAAACTAGCTCTGTATATACATATATATGTACATAAATATATTTAAATGTATATGTTTTGATCACCTGACCTTACAAGTCATAATTTCTTGATGATCCTTATAGGGTAGTTATTTTTCATTCTGTCAGCATCCAAACATCCAGCATCTCTTGATTTTTGAAGATGTATATTTTTCTGTAAAGACAAGAGCAGAACCTTGCCCCAATCCTATATGGTTTCCTTACCACCTATATGGTTGTCACTTTGTAGATGAGCTGTCATTTCTCTTTCTCAAGGTCATGACCCCATAAATTCACTGCAATATTAGCCATATATGGCCTCAGCCTTCCCCTCTGTCCTTCTGGCCCTATGTACTCAACCCATCTTTTGCTTTGTTTCACTTGAGATAGGGTTTCAATTCCTAGGAATTGACATCTGCCTCTTGAAGAGACCAATTTGGATGCCAAGATTCTGGTGTAATGATACTCTCATCTGCACCCATGTCTATCAAATGCACAATTACAATGCCTTTTATACAGACTCTTAGCTTTGGTCTTTGATCATTTATAGAAGTCTGACAGAATATATGTTTCCTACTTCCTATATGAATTTTGATTCATCCTCCCTCTTTATTCCATCATCCATAACAGTGTGTGTGTGTGTGTGTGTGTGTGTGTGTGTGTGTGTGTTTTTTACAGAAGGCTCTGGATTTTATAATTTTCCTGATGAAACATGTCCTCCACAGTGACTGGGAATGATTAGACCACTTTTGACTTGGGGGCCTGCAAGAGCCTCCCCCCGAAGGAGTTTCCTGATGTATCACATGGCCTTGTCTGTCATTTGTTGATCTGTATTCATTGGTCCAATGTTGACCTTTGCTACACCTTTTTCATAATCCAGAAGGTTGATACCTTTTATTTTTGCCATTCCCAGAGGAGATTTTATTCCTAGTAATTCCTTATCTACAGTCTCTTCTCAGATGTCCTATTCTGCCACAATTAAAAAATTTTGATGTCTCCTCATATCTTTGGAAATTGCTTTTTCTACCCAAGATTCAGTATTATAATCAAATATCTTAATGTTCATTGTACGCAGGATCCATTCATCCATTGGTGCTGATCTAACCTTTAAAGGCCCAAGTATCTTTTCACATTGTAAGTTGGCATTTTCAAAAGTCAAAGATTCAATAAATACTTATCTAGCATCTGGGTCTGTTACTTACAGCCTTAGTTAATCTTTGTAAAAAGTCACTAAACGGTTCTCTCTGGCCTTGTTTAACCCTGGTATATGATTCAATTCATTTTCTTAGTTCTTGAATCCTGTCTCAAGCATGTAAAGCTGTTTTGTGGCATAGGGAAAAGATTTGTTCATCATAAAGTGATGTGGGAGTGTCATATATCAATCTGTTGGTTTCATTGGTTAATTATAATAAAGAAACTGCTTGGCCCTCATAGGTTAAAACAAAGGTGGGAGGAGTAAACAGAATAGAATGCTGGGAGGAAGAGGAAGTGAGCTCAGAGGCCATACTCCCCTCTCCCGGGCAGATGCCATGAAGCAAGCTGCCAGGTCAGACATGCTGAATCTTTCCCAGTAAGACTGATGCTACACAGATTATTAGAGATGGGTTGATTGGGATATGAGAATTAGCCTGTAAGGGCTAGAGTCAATGGGCCAAGCAGTATTTAAAAGAATACAGTTTGTGTGTTGTTTTTTCGGGGCATAAGCTAGCCAGGAGACCAGGGGCTGGGGTGGCCTGAACACAGCCCGCAGCTCTTACAGCAATAAAGAGCTTGAGTCTGTGGGTCAGCATAAGTGCCCTCACCAAGAATTTGTTCTTATAAAGCTCAAGTCCTTTTGCTTTTCCTTATTGTTCTAAAACTTTTGCCTCTTCTCACGAATAACGTTTCCATAGCAGTTGGTGTCCATCATTCAGGACTGCTGAAACTAATTGAAGCCAGTTTTGTGGGGTAGCCTTAATGCTAGAAGCCCGTGTTTATATTATTTCCCTAACAAATGGTGAATACAGGCCATAAAATACTACTTCTTGCTGAATTTCTTTTAGATAATTCATTCTTAAAGGTATCCATCTACCTTCTTTGGATACTTATAGGCATTTAAAACTTGATGCTTTGTTAGAGTAGATTACAGGGTAGGAAGCTAACTCTGGGTAAGTCATCTCTGACAGGTACTGGCAATGTTAAATTCTGTCCTAGTACCTTCTGTCCCTGCTCATCAGCTCTAATAATTTCCTCAATACTCTTTGATATTGATTCAATTTTGTCTGTAAAATTAATGTTATCCTTTTCAATAGTATTAATTCTTTTTAATAGTAACTATTAATTTTTTTTGTAACTATTAATTTTTGATGGCATTAATCCTATCAGCTAACTGTCCATTATTAGTATGTAAAAACTGTATCATTTCTAAAAGTGACTCATTTCTGGTCCTGTTATCAAACCATCTTCTTAAGTATATAATATGAAGGAAAAAATTGAGTCCCAATATCCAATAAATGGATGTATCACAAAAACCATATAAGCCTTCCACAATACAATCCATAGTATCAGCAAAAGGTTAATAAAATTTTGTGTGCTAATGTCTGCTATTATATAACTTTCAAAATATTGATATATTAATTAATCAAATAGTTACCTTGTTATGAGATCTGGTAAATTGTTTTAAGTGTAATAATCTTTATCATCCAGTAGGTGTTGAAATTGCAGAGGTGAGACCAGTGGCACAACTGGTGGCTGCACAAACAGTCCTGTGCACCTTCAGCCTTCTACCTTGGTGCTGATAAAATCAACTCCACATATGGAGCAAGGAGCCCAGTACTCATGAGCAGGAAGCATAAACTGGAAGCTGCCCAAGTTGTCATGAGGTAGGTAATGTAGCCTTGGTGGGGTGAAATATGCACAAGCTTAGAAAATTTCCAAGTTGTCACACCACTGTGGCAGGGAGTAGGTGAAAGCAAGCCAGGTGCATTGTTTGGGCTTTTTGGACAGGTCCAGCTGGTAGATGTGGAGTCAGGATCCACATGGGATACCAGATAAAGAGGGACACTAAAAAGAAATCCCACACCAGCTCAGAATTGAATATAACACAGGGTTGTTTATTTAGGGGTAGACTCACAGATCACAGTCCTCTGAATGGGGAATCCAGCAGCTGGAAGAGAAAAGGAGCATGTCCTTTACATTGGCATTTATAGTATAAAAAGCCACACCCAAGAGGGCAGGTAACTTAAAAGCTGCTGGTTGAAGGATTTCCTACACACCTGTATAACCTCCTTTGATTTTTCTGGCCTGAAGCACCAATATAATATTGGAACTGGTGTTTCTGTGAGAGTAATAAAGCCTTTCTTGGCTCTTTGTGAGTTTATATTGGAGTAGTAGGGGTCCCAAAAAATTCATGTCTACCAAAGCCACTCTGAGTCTTTGGCATTTGGATTCTCATCTCCCAGATTTGAAAACTGAAATTTACAGATCATAGAGGGTGAGTTTTACAAAGTAGTTTGTTACACATTCATATCTAGGTGTGAAAGAGAAAAACTGAAGACAAAGTTCCTGTGTAGTGGGAACAGAGTCCTGGAACTAGGATTCTGTTGAAGGCCTTGGAGTAAATAAGGTTTTTCTGGATGGAGGCACCAACGCAGATGAACTGGTTGGTGCAGTTGGCTCATTCCCAGGAGTCCTTATGCCTCTCGGTTTCAATGGCATCCTCATACAAAGTTTCTGGGAACACAGTACTCATTCAGAGGGAAGGAGTTAAGGAAAATCCAAGCCTTCCTTCTGGCACCTTGGTGTCTGGCCAGTGCAAAACCAAAGTCATTTTGATTTAAATATTTCTGACGTCTCTGGCCTCTAAGAAGGAGGAAAATGCCAATATGACCAAAGACACTTTCCATTTCAGTGAAGGAAAAAAATGTAGACTTTTTTGGGGGAAGGGGTGACTGTTCACCCTAAATTGAACAGTCCTCATTATCCCATTTTTTTCTGGACTGAGAGGCAACTTAGTTTCTAATTATGCTTCCAAAACACAATTCCTTGCTTATTTCAAACTCTTGATCGTTTTTGATTTTCTTTAAATTAGACATATCCAATACATCAAATAGGTGTGATTTATTTTGTATGTAGGCAGAAGTTTCTGTTCCAGCAGCAGCTCTCAAATAAGCACACCGAGGCTTTTATTAATTATAAATACTCAGCCCATAGCTCAGGCTTATTACTAACTAGTTCTTGCAACTTAAATTAGTCCATTTCTATTACTCTATGTACTTTCCTTAAGCTCATGGCTTTTACCTCTCCTATAGTCTTGCTTCCTTTCCCTCTGACTGGTGACTCTTCAGATTCTGTCCTACTTTCCAGCATTCTCCTAGTATGACTCTCCCACCCAAACTCTTCCTGTCTAACTATAGGTTAGTTGGTGCTTTATTAACCAGTAAGAGTAATGCATATTCACAGGGTACAGAAGGATCACTCAACAGCATTTGTATTAACTATGATTCCCATACCTTTAGTCTAAGGATCAGTCTCAAATCTAATGATTGTGAAGGTTAGTGTTGTTACATTCTGTGAAAAGCCTTTCTTTTTTCTTTGAGACGGGGTCTCATGATGCAGCCTTTTCTGGCCAGAATTATGGTAACAGAGTAGCCTCAAACTCACAGAGATCTGTCCCTGCCTCTTGAGTGCATGGATTAAAGGCACATGCTACCACACCCAGCTTCTGTGAGAAGTGTAAGTAAATAGCTAGGGGGCTGGAGAGAAGGCTCAGCAGTTAAGAGTACTTGCTGCACATAAATGTAGTCCTGACCCAAGCACCCATGCAACAAACCATATGTCTTTCTCAATCCAATAATTTTAATTCTGAGGGATCTAAAACCCCCTTTTGAACTCCATGTATGAATAATAATAGCAGCATACACAGGCAGGCTTACAGTCATATAGACACTCACATATATTTGTAAATAAATAAAATAAATCATAAAAGAAAACAGTTAACCAGTCTTCCCTTGTGAATTCCTATAGATGTAAAATTTCTTCATAATAAGAATTAATAAATGTTAAAAAAATCATGTTTGATGAGAAATGGCTCAGTGGTAAAGATCATTTGTTACTTTTCAAGAAGACCCTGATTTGCCTTCCAGCGCCCACATGGTTGCTCTTATCCATCTGTAACTCCAGTGCTGGGGGACCTGACACCCTCTTCTAGTGTCAGCAGCCATTGTACTCATGAGGTCTATGTGTATACATACAGGCAAAACATGAAGATACATAATATCAAGTCCATAAACATTTGTAAAATTAATGTTTTGCAATCTTGATCTTGGCTTTAGATCATAAATAGGTAAGAACTTGAAAGTCTTGACATTTCATTCTGAAATGTTTTGCAGAATCCCTGAAGAAGAAGAAAGCAGAATTCTAAGATTTAAAATTTCCTTCCTAGCTGGGTAGAGAATAGTTAAAGGATATCACTTTATTTTGATCTAAGAATTTCTTCTCCCATGCAGATACATCAACAGGACATAAAATTTTGAACTGACTTTGCTTTCCCTGTAAAGGTGTGTCTCTTTTCATATTCTTTGGAGACAGAAGAACCCAGCACTTTTCAGAGGTGTCTACTAAACCCTGAATTCAGCCAGTATCAGCCAAGTTACACCCAAACTGTTTACCTTTTTGAGTATTAAGGTTCTTTTTTTTTTACTCTAGAATATTTTATTTCCCCCATCTTTTAGTCACTTACATAATAAGAAATCCTTCAGTTTGTGAAGTCTAGGTATTGACTAGGTATTGACTAGGTATTGTGTTGATATTGATTATGAAATAATTTGGTAACATATCCTAGAATAACTTAAATTTTCAAAATGACTACATATAGTTAACATAACCTAGAAATTGAAGAATATTACACCTTACTCCTTTGCCATGTTTTATAGGGAAAGAGTAATAGATGAATATGGCAATAACTTTATGGTTTCCCCTGACATCAGTCCCCAAAGGTCAACAAAACTGAAACACAAATATAGGGGGACAAGAGAGCATTCACTAATGGGAAGAATATTTAGATTTGTAGACTTCTTACAAAGTCTTCCAAATATTTTTAAAATGGAAATTTAGCCAAAAAAAAGGACATAATGAAGAAGAATGGAGTTTTTTTTTTTAAATCAATCTATATTCAAAGGCTTAACCTAAACTATTTTTGGAACTTCACAGTATCCATCCGTCTACCCAGTTAGATTACACACACAGAAGAATTTCTCTTTTTTTGTGTTAGAAATTTCACTTGGAACTTGAAAAACAAAAGCAACTGGAGCCTCATTTCCATTTCTAAATAAACTCACACAATTTTTAACTACTCTTTAATTACAGTGACTTTTAATACTGCCCTTAATCATCAATTTCATCTTACCATTTTCAGTACTAATCAAGCAAATTATACATAATTTGGTTGTTATAATTGCAATATGCTATTCACATTCTTACATCACAAAATATGATTTATTAAAAAATATAAAATTTTGTGAATTGAATAACTAAATTATGTTTACTAGGTAACATGTCATTTCACCTCATATTGCTCTAGAGTGTTAGAAAGTTTCATTCAATCTACAAGACAAGAGGGAAATTTAAGATTAAATTGAATTCTTATAAATGTTAAGATTCAATGACACTTGCCAGCATGCCATAAAAAGTAATAGATCAAATTACTGTTTAATATTAATAAACCTGGGGCTTGGTTACACACCATCCCAATGATCATATCTAATTACTTCAACTGTCCCTGTGCTGGTTCAGTAAAGTCCGAAAAAGGTCACTGGAATGATATGAAGTATGTTCAGTCTTTATCATGTCAGAGACACATGGCTAGTTATGAACAACTCTACAGGGTTTCATTACTTATTAAAGTGGCCTTGGCATTGAGCACCTGTTGCTCTCAAGTCTATCAGGTATCAGAGTCTGGCAGAAGACAAGATTATTTCCTAATATAATCAAAACACCCTACAGCCAAAGGAGTGCCAGATCTTGATTCCAGACACACACTGAAAGGTGCAGGTACAAATCCTGAAATATTTGATTATATCAGAGCTTTACCTGAACTCCTATCCCATGTAATCTTATCAATGAGGATTTGTTGGAGGAGGGAGCTGGTTGGTTCCTGGCTGCCCAGCTAGCTTAGATGCGAAATAATCACATAGAAACTGTATTAATTAAATCACTGCTTGAACCATCATCTCTAGCTTCTTTTTTTTTTTTTTTTTTTGATTTTTCGAGACAGGGTTTCTCCATAGCTTTTTGGTTCCTGTCCTGGAACTAGCTCTTGTAGACCAGGCTGGCCTCGAACTCACAGAGATCCACCTGCCTCTGCCTCCCAAGTGCTGGGATTAAAGGCGTGCACCACCACCACCCGACCATCTCTAGCTTCTTATTGGTTAACTCTTATATTAATTTAACCCATTTCTATTAATCTGTATATTACCACGTGGCTGTGGCTTTCTGGGTAAAGTTCACATCATCTATCTTTAGTGGCTCCATGGCTTCTCCCTAACTTCACCCTTCTTTCTCCCAGCATACAGCCTTACTTTCCCTGCCTAGTTCTGTTCTTCCCTGCCATAGGTTCAAAGCTGTTCTTTATTCATTAACCAACAAAATCAATACACAGAAAGAAGGTCATCCCATACCATTTCCCTTTTTCTGTTTAAACAAAAGGAAGGCTTTAACTTTAACATAGTAAAATTACATAAAACAAAAGTTATCAAGCAAGAATTACAATTATATATATTTTGTCTTCTATAATAGCTAAGGAAAATTATATTATTACTATCTACTCCTCAAATGCATCAAAGACTCTAGAAGGATATATTACTTAAGTAAACAGGAAGTACACTGGAAGAAATTTCCAAAATTCTGGAATTGACAAACACATCTCACTGCCTGGATAGTCACCCAAAGTTCTTCTGTACCATTGGGGCATTCATCTTCAGGCTACAAGCCGATAGTAGCCAGCAGGAAATTTCAAAGATAGTTCTGCCTATATTGGCAATTTGTAAGTCACTTTCTTCACTGTCCTGCAGAATGTCTAGCAGATGCTTTCATGTAACAGGAACCCTGAAAGACTGTCTCACCTTTAGGCAAGTTCAGTAGTCATTTCTCTATGGGTCCTAATGTCCAGTTAAGCAGTCCAGTCAAGAGCAATTTCTTGCCCAAATGACCAACCAACTTCAATGCCCATCTTCCTCTTAAAGTAATTGGTGATGCCAGGAGCAGATGTGTCTCATTATCATAAAAAGTCCTAAGTTATTAAAACATTTTAAATGCCATATCCTAAAGGTCTCTGAAAGATTTGAAGAATACATATCTAACTGAAATGTACCTCTATACATCTAGAAAATCTAAGTAACATTACTACAAGCTTGACTATTATAGGTGAGTATTATAGATGAGTAGCTATTAGCTTATAGTTCTTATTTATACATTATATTTTTAAATAAGCTACACAAACACAATACCTTAATCAAGATCAGAAATACATATACATATAACAAAATTGACCTTAAATTTATATCAATAAACCAAGATTCATACCAAAGCAAATTATTCAAATCTATAGCCTATCACCCTTTAAATGTAAAGAAACATTTATATACAATATTTGGAAATATAGGGATAGTTTCTCCAAGCTTCTTCCTTCTATTTGTTGGATGAAGTATTTTCTTAGTGGGGGTGTTCACATCAACCTTTTGGAGGGCCTTTTCCCATCAAACCATATTGGTCTGGAAGGTTTTCATCTTCTGTGAAAACAAAAGAAGAACTTCTTTTTCAAAGCAAAACATATCTTTAGACCCAAATTCTGAAGTCAAGATACCTTTAAAGTATATACATTGACTACTTAGCTCTTTTACCATCAAAAATTTCAAAGAAACACAATAATATACATAATCCAGACTCTCTGTGAATTTTCCATTTTTATATGGCTTATTTTTCTTTACTCCTTTAATCTATGACTATCTGTACTCTGTCACTTTAAAGACTTTACTCCCCCCCCCTTTTAAAGCATTAACTTTATTTTATAACTCTACACACTTTTCCTCCAATCCTACGTATATTTATCCAACACTATGATTCATCTGGATTTGTCTTTATTAGATATCTGTAATTATTTTCTACCAGAAGCACTTCTTAAAATGCTAAGCATTTAAGAATCTAAGCTGCACCATTGCTAGGGGAATTACGGTACCTTCTGTTTGCCTTGCCCATTTCAACATGGCAGAGCTGTTCACTGCTTCAGAGAGTCACACACACCACCCCACTTCCAGGAACACAGCCAGCCCATGTTGCCATCAAGCAAGCCATAGCACATTGCTCACAAACCCCATCCAAATATTCGGTTTCCCAAGAGAGTCAGAGTTCGTGCTAGCAGCACAGTTCAAGGCCAGGAAGCTACCATTTTGAAACTGTGGCTACTACTGCTAAAGCAGTAAGACCTCTCTTAAAGGAGCTATGGCATGCCACCAGCAAACAGCAAGAGGCTATGTTAAAGTCTGTACTTCTGTGTCTAGAATTTCTTTTCAAGCCCTATCGGGTTTTACACAGATTTAGTCCACCATGTTGGGCTCCAATTTGTTGGAGGAGGGAGCTTGTTCATTCATGGCTGCCCAGCTAGCTTAGACCCGAAATAATCACACAAAAACTGTATTAATTAAATCACTGCTTGGACCATTATCTTTAGCTTCTTATTGGCTAACTCATATTAATTTAATCCATTTCTATTAATCTGTATATCATCACGTGGCTTTGGCTTACAGGGTAAAGTTCACAGCATCTATCTTTAGCAGCTCTGTGGTTTCTCCCTGACTTCACCCTTCTTTCTCTCAACATACAACCTAACTTTCCCTGCCTAGTTCTGTTCTTCTCTGCCATAGGCTCAAAGCAGTTCTTTATTCATTAACCAATAAAATCAAGACATAGAAGGACCTCCCACACCAAGGATTCTGTAATGCATAGCTTTTATAGTAAAAATTCAAGTACATCTCCAATGAATTTATTACTGAATCGTCCCAAAGTCTGCCTATAATTTTAGTTTCTTTTAAAAATATGGCCAGGAACTTTGCATATTGTGATATTAAATAAAACCCAATTAGACAAATTGCATTAATATAAGAAGTAATATGAAAACAAAAGTATGAACACATAATTGTGGTGTACTTAGCTTGTAATTATTACAGAGTAGCTGTCAATGTAATTGGAATTGTGTAACAAGTAACACTGACTCAAGAAGAAGAAGTTAATATAAAGCTAGGAAAGAAAGTTTAGTTCATGTTTACCACATATTCGCTGGTTTAGAAAATATCTGAAAGATACAGTTTACATATTGTAAGTCCCCAAACAAGACAGTTATGAAAACATGTCCTGTTGTTAAGAAACCTTTTGGAATCTCCCTGTAAGAGAAGGAGAATAAAAATGACAGCAGAGTGAACTCCTGAATTAGAACAAAAGGAAAGGTGGGCAGATAGACAATGGGAGTTCCTAAACAAAGCACAGTAGTGCAGAAAGGTGGATAGAGGTAAATTTAGAGATATACAGAAACAGAATAGATGCAGAAAATTAATTGTGTGGTGTACAAAACAACGGTTTCCCTCAAATATCTACATCATAACCCTTAGAATGTGTGTATGTGGTGTGTGGTATGTGTGTTATTATATGAAAAAGAAAGTTTAAGGAAGCAGAGGGAATTAAAGATGCTGGTGAAATGTGTACCGTGAAGGGGCCTGCTTGTTGGGGTATCTGTCCTGCCTGGTACCCCACAGCCGGCAAGCCCCAAAGAAAATCACACAGAGATCTCCATAAGTTATAAAACTGATTGGCCCATTAGCTTAGGCTACTTATTAGCTCTTATAGTTTATATTAACCCATTATCCTTATCTATGTTAGCCACCTTTCTCAGTTGGGTAGATTACATCTTGTTTCTTCAGTAGCCTGGGCAGAACTGGAGAAATGGGCTTCCTTCTACCAAGAATTCTCCTGTTCTCATTGCCCCGCCTCTACTTCCTGTCTGGTCGACCCACCTATACTTCCTGCCAGGCCAATCAGTGTTTATTCAAAACATAATTGACAGAATAGAGACAATTCTCCCGCACCAGAAATGAACTTAAAATAGGGAGATCTCCCCACTTTATGGCAGTAGGTTCGATGTAATAAGAATTATAGGAAAATGTAGCAAAGGAAATCAGAATGGGGGTGTTGGAGCAATGTGTGAGAAACATTACGTGGCACAGTAATTTTTTAATTTTAAATTTTAAAATAGATGGTTTTAAAATAGAGGATCAGGGGTACAGGCAAAGCAAAGAGCTAAGGCCTCCAGAAAGGAAAACCACTTTTCCTATCTTGGTGTTAGTTCATTGATACACAAAACTAAATAGCTAATAACATAAGCATGTGCTTTAAGCCTTGGAGCTTGTGAAAATTCATCATGGTGACATCAATAAACCAATCCATCCATGTTGTAGTCAGCAGGAGACATTAAATGTGAATTCTAAAAAAAAAAAAAAAAAAACTCTGGACAAATTTTAGACACAAATGTTTGACTGATAGGAAGTTTACATACTCAATATGTTTACCAGTATTTCTTATTTAGTTAGTGAAAAGATCAGTTGCAGGGAAGTTTGCACAAGCTTAAATAAACACAGAAAAGGTATTTAAAATTTGAACTTTCTTTGATAGATATATATATAAAATGTTCATACTCCTCATTTTCATTGTCTAATGAGTTTCGGCATTAGGAAAACATTGAATGACTGTCTCACAGTGCTGGCTTCTCAAATCAGTTGTGTACAGTATCTCTGCAACTTAACAGTTTTCTTAGAGCTGTAAACAGAGACTGCACATTTGTTTCTGGGACACCCACACCCAAATTATCACACAGAGGCTTATAGTAATTATAAACTGTTTGGACTATTAGCTAAGGCTTATTATTAACTAGCTCTACAATTTAAATTAACCAATAATTATTATCTATGTTTAGCCATGTGACTTGGTACCTTTTATCAGTGAGACACTCTCATCTTGCTTGCTCTGTGTCTGGGTTGTGACTACAGACTGAGCCTTTCCTCTTTCCACAATTCTCCTAGTCTGTTTGCCCTGCCTATACTTCCTGCCTGGCTACTGGCCAATCAGCATCTTATCAAACCAATATGAGTGACAAATCTTTACAGGGTAGAAGAGTATTGTCCCACAGCACAGAGTCCTTACTGGATATGCACCTGTCCTTGGTAACTCTGTTTTACCCAACAAGCTGCTTCCTGGATGTGAGGAGATGGACCATGAGAGCAGGTTGAGGCTCTGCTCTCCATCCATGACTGTACGGATGGCGATGCATTTCCTTAAGACAAATATAATGAGAGAAAAGAGAAGTCCAGGAATAAAGTTCAGAGGAGTCTGCACCTGGCAATCCATCATGGGGGTGATGGGAGAGAATGGATACTTTCTACAAATAGTAAAAAAAAAAATGAACTATGTCCTTTAATTAATACTTCATCTCCTTCAGTTTCCTTTCCTTCTAGTTCATTTACGGTGCAGGGAAAGATTTAGCACACTGAAAGTTTTGTCCCTGAGTTGGTTTGTCCCCAGCATCCAGCCCTTTCTCACTGTCTACCAATACCCCTGTATGGGATGTCTTGATCATTATTCTTTTCTTCTCACAATCCAAGAACCTCAAGAGAAGCTGGTTCTTCTCACCACTGAAGATTTTGTTTGTGTGTTTAGATGGAGGATAGACATTGGAAATTAGTTTAGAGATCCAACTCTAACCAAATCAGCACACAACATGTTTCTAGTACATCGTTCAACCAGAATCTGATGAAGGGCAGGCTTGCTGAATGCCCTTGAGGAAAAAAAAATCCCCCACTTTATAGATGGATCTCCAAATTAGTCGGCTGTCTCCAGTGTGGTGATGGAGAAGTGCTGCCATCATCAAAGGAGCAGCCTGGGGAAAGCCAATACTCTAGGCCCAAGATAAGAAGCTGAAGTTATTAAATTAAAAAAGGACCTAAAGTCAGTCAGGCCTCTTCACCAATAAATGATCTCACTGCTTAAGCCGATTTAAAAGTTTAAGAACTATCTGCTCCTTGGACTCACGCATCAAGAAAGAGTTAATGTGTTCTCTGAGATTACATTGACATGGTCTTCTTAGCCTAAGAAAAACAAACAAAAAATTGTGACCTTTAGTCAGAGGGATGATTAACCATAGAAGAGAGGTGTCAGGTAAGAGTACAGACCCATTGTGGTGGGTTAAGTAATAGGTCAAGGAACTGAAGATGTCACAGAAGCGCTCTTCTAGAAAAAATTTCCACTTGTTTGCACTTGTTTCCCCTTGTGTTTCAAGAAAATAAACAAAAGCTTGGATTTCTTTCTCATGCTGTTATTTGCTAAAGGAAGTAGCAGTTGAATGCCCTGCAAAGCCAGGAGATGTCATCAGTCCTTGCCGGGAGTCCTTTGTCCTTTAGATCAGTATCTGCCTAGTCACACAGCTTCAACGCCCGCCCGTATTTTCCTATCTGTGTGCATGATGCTCTGCTTCTGTTTATTTTATCCGTCATTCCCTTGCTATTTGCTTCTCTTCATTAAACTGTTCTCTAGAAACAAGCTTCAGAGGAAAATAACGACAGATTTGAAGCTACTGAGAATGTATTCAGTTAGTGTCTGTCTGGTCTGGGGGTCTTGGTATTTGAATTGCAGCCCCCTTGACTGGTAATCTTGTTATCTTACCTCTTGTTTCCCTTGGTCTCCGTCACGTTTTAAAATAGATTTTTCCAAGAAAATAATTTGTTGAGTTTAGACAATGTCTTCTTAGGAAAGGCTGCTCGGATTCTGTGGGTGCCCCCCAGTCCTCTCCCCTCGGCTTCCCAAGCTCTCTCTTCAACTCTCTATACTCTGCTGTACAGCACTTTCCTTGTATTTGTAAAACTCCCCAGCCAGGTGCCCAGGCCTTCTAGATCTGAAAGCCTGCACAGGTGCCGCCCACATGAGCATGCTGTGATACTGATTAAGGTAGGGCCCTCTAAGAAATGTTCCTGTCACTCTTCACTTAAAGCTAGCTACCAGACTCTCTTCTGTACACTGCAAGAGTAGGAGTCTGCAGTCTAGACTGTATACATTCCAGCCCTTGGCTCTGCTTTTCACTGGCTGAACAACTTTGAAAAAATTATGTAACGCCTCCGCAAGTCTCCGCTTGCTTGGCCTCAAAATTGGTAGAATAAATGATTCTACTTAATATGGGTATTTTGCAAGAATCCAATGCAAGTTTTCCTGTCAAGATTTTAGAAGTGCAGCTGGCACGTGAGACCCGTTCCCTTTCTCTTTCTAGGTGGCAGCGTCCCAGGGTTTAATGGCAGCTGTTGTGACTATTGTTACTAGTAGTTACTGAAATATTTGACTTTCAGGGTGATTAGACACCAAGTTCCAAAGACTAATGAAATTGCATTATGAATAAGAAGGCAGTGAATTTGGGCTAGCTTCAGGAGGACTCCAGGTAAACTTTCTGCTGAAGATTAGAGGTACTGCAAGAAGCAGTCACATGAGACTTCTACTTTTCCTGGGTTGTTTTCTACCACTCATCATCCAAATTCAGCACTGATTATCTCTGGGGCGCTGGCATATGGATATATTCCTCCACAAACGCTACAATTCACAACTCAATGATGGGGTGGACATGAACATTATGTATGGTTTATTCTGCATTCAGAGCATTTCCAAGGTCCTTCAAGTCTCCTGCATGGTGTATCACTGTTGATAAGACTGGATTATGAAAATTTTGGACAACCCACTGCTACAGTCATGTATTTAAAATGCTGAATATTAAGTACTCTCCTCTCAAACCTTTCCTTTCTCTTTTTTTCTTCTCAAGTCTACCTCATGGAATTGTGTGGTTTGGGCAGGCATGTGTGTAGATACATGTATAGTAGGAGTGAGTTGGTTTGGTCACAGCAATATTCCTAGGAAAACCTGCAAGTATTGCAGTTCTACACAATTTCATGTTATCTTTGTTTAATGTCTTTAATATTAGTCTTTTGGAACACTGAACCAGAAAAGGGTTGATTAGCTACAACTAATTGAGACTGTTCTGATAAAAATTACCCATGACTCGGGTTGAAATACCATGGAAATAGTTTATTTTAGAAGCAGATCCTAACATCTACTCCATTCTCGTTGATTTTCTCAGGAGTAAAGAAAGGAAAACAAATGTAAGTTCGATTTGCAGATTCAAGAAAGTCAATTGTGAGGGATATCAAGAGAAACCAGCAATGGCCTCCTTAGAGAGATGTTAAATTAGGGCTGAATTTCACAAGCTTTATGTAAGCACTAGCACGTTACCATAACCTTGGGAACTCCTCTGAATTCTGAAGATGGTATAGGAGGTGTCTCGTCATTGTCAGTATGCTCATGTGCATTAATGGAATTACATATACAATTTCAGTATTTTAATTTTCTCTCTGAAAAAAAAATTGAGATTATAAACAGAGAAAAAAATCAACCTTTTTGTACAAGCATTAGCACCAAACAAATAGATTTTTACAGTATGTGGGAGAGAGGAGAATAAAGAAAGGCGATAAAGAGAGGAAAGGAAAGCAATGCCTGTTTTACCAAAGGACAGAGGACAGCAGAGTGAGACATAAGAAGAATTTCAATGAATTAGAAAGTGAAGATTTTAAAAAATGCTTTTTATTTGGTTACCTCCCATTTTCTGCGCAATGTTAGTTTTTAAGAACTAACTAAATTTTTTTTAATGTTCAATAATACCACTTTTCTCTATTTGCACAATAAATATATCTGCCAATAAAATGTTAGTTTGCTACAGGTCATTTTAATTAATTCAATGCTTTTTGGAATTCCTTTTAATTTTAAGTGTACTTTATTGAGCTATAATTTACAAATGGCAAACTGCACACGTATAAATTATGCAGTTGGCTGAGTTTCTACAGATGTTTGCAACTCTGAAAATTGCACAATAAATACTGCTATTTTTAACACCTGAGACTGTCTCTTGTGACCTTTTGGGTCCCATCTTTTCCTCCCATGCTTATGGCATCCCAGTGAAAACATTCCTTTAGACAGTTTCAAAGAGGACGAAAACAGGTGCTATACTTGTAAAAACCAACCTGTAACAGAGCCCAGGCTTTCCTGGAGCAGGTGACCCACAGGTGAGGGAGGTGTTGATTGTGTGACACCACTGTGTTTTAGGGAGACTATTGTTTATTCAGCTACCTAAATGACAGAAAAGGTCAGAAACTATAGATGTCAGTCAATGCATGGTGCTACTCACAGTGGAAATAATGAGCGATTTCTCATACATGCAAATATATTGAACAAACCAAGGGCTGGAGATAAAGATCTCTACTTCAGGAGAAAGTTTTGTGTATTGAATAAAGAGACTTAAGCCAGGGCACGTCATTGGAAACTAGCTGCGCCTCTTTAAATCTCTCCGAACTTCCACTACAAACGGCCATAAAACACTAGCCACCAAAACTATTCCAAATATACATGGTGAAATTACAATTTTAACAAAAATGCCCATATTGTCTCTTTAGTAACTAGTGTGTAGCCAGTAGGTGCTTTGTAACTATTTGCCACCTTAGAGTAAATGAAAACTTTTTGAAAACAATTCCCTCTCCTTAGAAATTTTAAAGAGCGCCGAGTATGCTTTGAATTATGTAAGTAATTCATTTCTATTTGTGACAAAAATGAGGAAAATAGCAAGGGAAATCACATCCTCTTTCAACAGTAGACTTACAGTCACCACCCACAGGGTGTTTGTGCTGTTGTCTTCCCTGACTACCTAATTAGTGACACCCAAAGTAATGCTGTGTGAATCCCAAGATTAGGTGAGTGCTGCGGAAGTCTTTTAGTATAAGCCTCTTTGGTTCATTGAGTGTTTTATTAGTTGGAAGCTTATTTGAATTTAAAGTATTCTGTAGTTTGAAAAGGGGAGCTTTAATTATCAGATATGTAGTTTCTAGGTATTTGGGAGATGGGTGGAGGAAGACTACAGATCAAGGCATGCATGGGCTACAGAGTGAATCCGAACTCAGTCTGGGCAATTTAGTGAGACCATGATTCAAAGTAATGAAAAATTAAAACGGGGTTAGGATATACTTTAATGGCAGAGAACTCATTCAATTATTATATATGAGACTCTAGGTTGATATCCGCTGTCAATCAATCTACCAATTTTTAAAAATACAACACAGTTCAGAAAACAATCAAATGAACCTCTATACTAAAAACTGCAAGCACTGTGTTTAGAGTAAAATCCATCTATTCTTTCTCCTCCTTCATTAACGGTACACCAGAACACTGCCTAGTAATGTCTCAGTTTCAAAGGGTTTTGTTTTGTTTTTTTTAAGCTATCCCCCAACCTCATGTATGTACACAAATGAGCACAGGCAACTGCAGAGTCCAGAAGTGGGCATTGGGCTTCCTGCAGCTGGAGTCACTGAGAGCTGGGAGCTGAGTAGGAGTCTTCAGGAAGAACCCTGCAACCTCTTAGCATCTGAGCCATCTCTCTAGCCCCAGTGCCTCTCTTCTATGGTATTTGCATCTGATTACCTAGAAGTCAGTCCAGGGTTATACTGAGTCTTTGAACTTTGGATTATGTGGACAGTTGTTTGCACATATCAAACTTCAGTAAAATTCAGACTAGTCATGGATTTAACTTGTTCTATCTTCTATTAAAACTTAGGTTACCTTTTTAATCTTAGAAATTCTAAGCTGGGTTTAGAGGCACAAGACTTTATTACCAGTTCTTGGGAGGGAGAGACAAGAGGATAACTGAGTTCAAGGCCAGCTTAATCTACATACTGAGTTTCAGCGCTAAATAGAGTGACTCTGTTTCAAAAAACATTTGTGTGTGTGTGTGTGTTGATTTCCAGAGAAATTCAATGGGAGTATAATTAAAGACTTACTTCACTTTCACATTTTCTTGTTAAAATAATAAACTGGAATATCTGAACAGCCTTGCATCACCAGCACTAAACACACTAAAAGAAAAGATAAACAATATATTTCACTGAAGTATTTTTTCTTTGTAGTAAACACCTTATTTGGTAGTCTCTTGAGGATTCCTTGTCTAAATTAAAATCCTTCAGTAGTCTTCGGTAATCCTGAGCCAGTGATGCCCCTCTAGTTAATATGCATTGGTAATGTAGTTTAACCTAGCACTGCCATATATTAAAACCTATAAACAAGGGGTTGGAGAAGTGGCTTAGCAGTTAAGAACATTTGCTGCTTTTGATGCACAACCACGTTTAATTCCCGACACCTGCATGGCAGCTCAAATCCATCCATAATTTCAGCTCTAGGGAATCTGGTGCCCTCTTCTGAGCTCCAAGGGTACTAAGTATGCGCATGGCATACTTACCCCCCTCCGACACACACACAAGCAAAACACTCATACACATGAAGTAAAAAGTCAGTAAATCTAAACTAAATTTAGAATACTTAAAGACAAATTATAGAATTACCAAAAAAGTTCAATTTCAACTAGTTTTGGTATAAATGTTTATTTTAACAATTTCTCAACTTTACATTTTGAATATCTATTGTCTTTGTCCAAAGATTGGTCCATATGATTATGGTTCCTGACTGAAAAATCTATATGATCACAAAAGATAATGAATTAGTAAGATTATACAGGTGTAATTCTTATCCTGGATTTCTTAGCAGAATGAGGGGATTGCTGCTGTTTCATCCTCCTCACCAGTTTGCCTGGTGCTGTGGCAGCCACACTGCGAGGAGAGCACAGCTAATAGAAAGAATCTACCGCCTTCAGAGGCACTTTGTGTTTAAAAGAGACAAAGCATGTGCTGCTTAAAATTTCATGGTGGTAATGAGATGCCAAGACCAAAATGTGTTATTTCTGAAATAATATGTAAACAGGGTTTTATTTATTTGTTTTTAATTAGGAACAGTTCAAGTACCAAGTTTTGCAGATTTGGATTGCTGGTTGGAATCTTAACATTTTCTTTTAACTTTTGCCTAATTTCATGTGTGTGTGTGTATGTGTGTGTGTGTGTGTATGTGTGCTTCTGTGTGTGCATGTACAATCCACTTCTTCATTGGTGTGTTTAATTTACACAATGTGTTATTATTTTTCAATCATTTAATTTCTTCCATTTTGTTTACCTGCCCCCATTTTGTTGTTTTAACTCTACTGTATGACCTAAGTGGTTTTATCATAAAATTCTAAAAATATGACTCTGATGTTTAATAGTCACCATTGATTTTAGGATAAAGGGCTTAATTTTATTAGGCACATATGGCCCTTGAATGCCTTTAGTTCTCAATTCTCAGTCTACTGCTGCTGTCTTTCAGGAACTGAGAACACATCTAGCTCCTCCTCACTCAGGGGATTTCAAACTTGTTCTGCCTTCTGCATAACCTCCACCCCTGCTTTGTATGTATTTGTGTGTGTGTGTATGCTTGTACATATGCTTTTATTGTTGATTCGTCACACTCATTACAACATATGACTAATCTTCTTTCATCCAAAGCTCTACCCACGCCACCCCTGCTCCATAATTTTGAAGCAAATCCAAGACATACTATAAAGTTTACTCCACTTACTTTTTTCATCTCTCTACCAGACTGCATTAGACCCAGAAATTCTTACTTAACAATTGTGTTATGTGTTTAAGTGGGTTTAGCTATAACATATATCTTCTCCTCTAAACTTTATGTTTCATGGGGGGTGGTTGCCTATTTTGCTCATTACTCAATTTCCTACATATGTCAGAACGCTTGACTCTAAGTGGATGTCTCATAAATAGCTACTGAATTAATTAAGCAAAGGGAATTTCTATAAAAATACCCCATGTGTCTTGTTGCTTTTTTGGTTATTTTTTATGATCTTTTGATTGACACCAGATTTTATGCTGCTAAACCCTGTGCTTTGGGGCCTTTAATCTTTAGGCTGACCCCTTTCCTCTTCCTGAACAGCCATCTTCTATCTTCAGGTCTGGGCAACAGCTCTGCCTTTTAAAAAATGAATGCACAAACACAGTTCATGAGTAATTTATCTTCTTTTTAATATATATAATATATATCTTATGAAACTAATTCTTCACTGGATATACAAAGCTTCTATTGAAAGTGGCCTTGGGAAGGTATTATAGATGAAAATATTTATTATGCTATCAACAATGTTGTCAAGTGAGTCGAAAATAAGCAGCTAAAAGACTGATGGATTATCTTAATGAAAATGGTTGACAATAAAATTACTTGACTTTAGTTTCCTTCCTTCCTTCCTTTTTAGTTTTTCTACTGACAATTAAACTAAGAGCTGTGCACGAGTTAGGTAGATAATTCACTACTGAGTTACACCCCCAAATCCCAGGTTCTAGTTTCTTTATTTCAATGATTTATTTTATCAAATTAATATAATTTGCTTTTTATTTACTTAAACACTATTTAAACATTCCGTCACCATTTGAACAATAAAAATTTATGCTAACATTCAGAAAAGGCTAATCCTAGTCCTAGGAAATGTTTCTTAGGATTATTTTATAATTTTTAAAAGGTAAGGATATTGCCGACAGAAAAGTTAGAATAAATACGGAGCTTACTAACAATAAATATTCATTAGGTTTTCCTACTCTGAAACATGTTGTACAGTATTTTTTTGTAAAGTATACTTTAGCGTGCCTACAAATATCTATCCAGGTTCTTACACAATTATAGTAATATTAGGTACAAGAGACATAATGATGACGTCACTCAGAAGCAGCAAGTCCAAAGAGACAAATGAGAAAATAAGTGGAGAAAGGACCCATGAAGTTAAATATACCTCACTACAGTAAATGACTGAGTTGAGATTTCCGTGTATTTATTGATAGGACGAGGTTCTTCCTTTGGGTATGTCTCTGTGGCTGTCACTGTCTGTCATGACCTCGAATTCTTCCTCTTATGAACAAGCTTCCCCTTGTCACATCTTGACAAAAGCTTTTTATTCCTTTGACATAAAAATATTTATCTTAAAAATAACAGAATAATAACCATCTTAAATATTCTTACAAAATCTGTTTGCAGTAATGAAATGGGAAATTAGGAATTATTTATGATGACATCACCCTATATCAGACTACAATTAGCATATTAAGTTACATTTCCTTAACTGAAAAAGTAATTTTACTAGTTATTACATTTTATTGAGTTAATAATTATAGAAGTCTTCAACATTTGAAAGAAAAAATTTGCATACAGTGTCATTTCTAATTCCCAGTCAAACAGGGAATTCAAAGGACTTTTCGAGACTACTATTGACCATGGTAGAAATTGATACTGTATATAATTCAAGCACATTTCTTGTTTAATATGGTATATGAACAGTGCCTATAATTCAGAAAATGCCAGTTGAAATGAGAATTTCGATTACTTTTTAATGTATTGTTGGCAGCTAGATCTGGAACAAAGATACTTTAGCAATTATATGAAATGTGAGAAGTTGCTTTCAAGATTCTGATTATCTCTACACTGTCAGCTACACAGCTTAAGATTTTTATTAAGGGAGAAAATCTAGTCCAAGCTTTTAACCTCATTTGTAATAGATGCATTACAGTGTGCAAGTCTGTGACAAAATTAAATTAAAGATACAGCACCATCTTATGGATATTTCTATATTTGTGAAAATTGGAACTCAAAAAAATCATTTTGTACTTGGAAATAGAAAGAGGCTCTTGGCAGTGGAAGTGTTGTGCTAAGAGCTCCCTTGATGTGGTGAGGTAAAATGATACAGTGAGTAAAGCATGTGCTCGTATGTGTGTGTGCATGTCATACATACATGCCATTCTGCTGCTCTGGTATGTTCATGGTTGAAAATTAAGCATTATACTAAGAAGTGAAATAAACAATGGTTATTACAATACACGTTGCTAAATTTATGCAGTCACTGGCCCGGAATACTGGCAGCCTCTAAAGGACACTGGGACGTTACTGACTGTCACCTTTCTAGGATGCTGTCAAAGTAGAGGACAACGTAAGAGTAGTAGTATTTTCACAGTCATGAACCACAGTTCGACAGAGCGCTGAGAAATTGAGATGTGACCATAAAACTATTCAATTATCTGCAAAAAATATGTAACCAATGACAACGTCTCCTTATACCTAACTAGCATTTACTCACCTTCATAAGTGATTTACACCCATCCCTACTGTTCATGTTTTAACACAGACATTTACCGATAAACCTTTCCCAAGCATCTTTTTAGTTATTTTAATGTAAATCTCATAGCCAGCTTAAGGATGTTATAGGGAACATGGTGACTAGAACTCCCTAGTGAATTGTTAAGGAGTAGCTACTTATATATGGCTTAAACCATTATTCACTAGTCCCTAGTTTACTCCAGTTACCAAATACAGACCTGAGGCATGTCTACAATTCTAATTAAGAATAAGCACCTAGATACAGTGGTTCTTAGCTTTGGGGTATCTTATATTTCATGATACAAATGTTGAAGTCTTTCCTTAGATAAAGCCCATGGGTATAGTTTAGTTTGTATGAAGTGCAAGGTTTCTAGATTCCCTAAATTCCCTAGAGTAGAGTTTTAAATAGTATTTTTGACATTATTTTATTTATATTTGCTCATACTTCCGAGGAGCGAACAAAGTGTAAACAATCCTCTTGTGATGCAATGATTGTAACTGTGATACATACAACCTCTCTCTCCTCTCTGTCTCTCTGTCTTTCTCTCCTCCATCTTATTCCTTCCCTCCCCCCCAATTACACACAGAAGCACATGATAACCCTACATAAACTCACATATATACATACACTCTCCTATTTAGTTTTCAGTCATCCCCCAACACATTTTATAGAAGCCACATCAAAATGGATTTTTATATGTTTATTGTATGTAAGTCATCTTTATGGTACTTGCCTAAAAGTAAGATGTGAAACTGTGGTGTTGAGCACAAAAGAACAATGTAGACCACTGTCTTTATCCTCTCACATTGGGAGGGCTCTAAAGCCTCGTTAGAACTCATGCTCTATACATGCAGATTCTTTGTTCTAAATTTTGCTTCAGATATAAAATTTGTGCCTGTCTTGGTTTCTTTCCTCTTGCTGTGATGAAATAGTCTGGCTTGGGCGGATGAGGGAAGGAAAGGTTTATTTCTCAGTGCATACTAGGCACAATCCATCATGGTGAGGAGATCCCTGTAGTGTGAGTTTGGAGCAGCTGGCCACATCAAGTCTGCAGTTAGGAGAGAGAAATGAATGGGTATGTGCTGGCTTGCTTTTCCAGAAGGAACTCGTGAGTATGAAATGGTGCCGCTCACACTAGGCTGGTCAACCCAACTCAGTTAACGTAATAAAGGCAATCAACCCATAGCCATGCCATGAGGTCAACTTAACCCAGAGAACCCTTCATTGCAGTTCCCTTCCCAGGAGAGTCTAGATTGTTTTAAAGACAATTAAGATTAATCTTTGACGTTTTTGAGTACGCTCATGCAATTCTTTTAGATGTGCACACTAATAAAAAATTATTGAGAAGCTGTAGTTATGTCATGTGTATATTTTCATGTCTTTGATGTCAACAGACCCTTTTTAGTTTAATATCAGAAAATTAATAAAATTTAGATTTATAATATAATGTTCAAACACCATTCAAAAGTTAAATTATAGCTTTAGCCATATTAAGAAAGAGAATTATTTTCATTTAAATATTAATTGTATTTATCAATATTATAGAATAGCCTCACTATTTAACATGATGCTTTTCAAGGGTCAGATTGAATAAAAGTTAATGAAAAATTAGATATCTGAACATTTATACTATGAAAGAGAACATTTTAGATTCTGTATATCTAAGTATAACAGAATCTACTATATATATCTGTTCAATGTAGAGTAATATCTACTGAACTTAGAGTTCACTAATTTAGCCAGATGTGCCAATTTGCTAGTTCCTGGTTGTTCTACTGTCTCTGTCTCCAGAGTCCTGAGATTATGAGTCTGTTTGTTGGCTTTTACACAGGTCAGATTTTATATTCCTGGATTGCTAGCCTTCAAAGAATCAGACCAACTCACAAATACGCTATTATGCTTGTTATTTTACACGTGTGCTCAGGATTTAACTCGGGTCCTCATGCTTGTACAGCGAGCACTTTAGCAGCTGAGCCATCTCTCTAGCCCTGGAGCTCAGGTTTCCTTAGAGGGAACTGACACGCAGATGACAGCTTTGTGACTTGGGTTTCCAGCCGACATTTCCTCTGAAGTGACCAGACCGAGCTGCCACTTAGTGAAAACACTGATGATATTGCTGCCAAAGAGAAAACTCAAGTTTTCAGGTGAAAGTTCCAGTCTTGTAAAACTTTTATCTTCCATAGCGTTTGACAGTTCCCCAGTACTGTAATGGTTTGAATGAGAAATGTCCCTCATAGGCTCGCATATTCTAAAACTCAGTGGTGCTGTTTGGGGAAGTGATGCAACCCTGCTGGGGAAAGTTCATCACTAGGGACAGGCTTTGAGAGTTCATAACCTTGCCTCCTCCAGTTCTCCCTCCCTTATCTTGGTTTGTGGTTGAAGATATCTCTCAGCTTCCTGTTCCAGTGCTCTGTTGCCTTGTCTCCCTGCCATTACGGACGCTTCCTCTGACACCATAAAATGAAAGAAAACTTTGCTTTTATAGCTGCTTTTGGTTACAGTGTTTTGTCACAGTAACAGCAGGATAACTAAAATAAATTCTTCTTTTGAGGTTGGTAGTTAGCGATAAATGTAATTTTTGATGTTATATAATGAACTATGTTTGGAACTATTATTTGTAAAATCTATAATTCAACAAACAAAAATTTTCCAAATAGCACATGGATGTGGTTATAAAATTGTGTATAGGAAAAGGATCCATCAAAGTAGAAGTTACAGTGGCAAGTGATGTGGGATGCCCTTCTGTATACTGTAAATATGTTTTATTACCATTATTTAATAAAGAAGGTGATTTGGCAGGAACTCTAAGCAAAGATAAAGGGAAAAAGAAGGGGGAGTCTGGGAGATGCCAGCAGCCGCCAGAGAAGCAAGATGTGAATTAATACCACAGCCATGTGGTAAAATACAAGTAGTAGAAATGGCTTAATTTAAGCTGTAAGAGCTAGTTAATAATAAACCTGAGCTAATGGACAAACAGTTTGTAATTAACATCAAGCCTCAGAGTGTTTATTTGGGAACTGGTAAGTGGGAGAGAAACCTGCACTTACAGATCAGTTTTTAAGTAGTATATATTAAAACAAATGTATTGATATGATTTTATTGCATCTGAACCTAAATAAACTACTACATTACTACGTGATGAGCATTGGTATAATATCCAAGACGGATATTCATCCTATATTTGTTAACTTTTTGTTGCTGTGATAAAACACCGTGACCAAAGCGACTTTAGGGAGAGAGTTTATTTGGTTTATGGTTCCTCAGGAATAAAATTCATGATGGCAGAGCAGAAGCATGGTGACATGCAGCAAGCATGTCAGCAGGAAAAGGAAGTTTACATCTTGTACTGTAAGCATAAAGCCGAGAGAGACAGAGAACACTAGGGATGGTGTAAGCCTTTTATACCCCCAAAGCCTGCCCCTAGAGACATCCTTCCTCCAGCAAGAACAAAATTGAAAAGCTGTTAAATAGTACCTTTAGATCAAATATTTATGTGGGGCATGGTTTTTAATCCATTTGAACCAAAATAATGTATGGTAACATATAAATTGAGAAATTGATATGAGATTTTAATTCTGTTAAACCAGAAATTAAAGGACTCTGTACTGTGTAAAATAATCCCACTCTCTTCATGAAACCTATTTTGTAAATACAGCATTTTAAATAAAAATATGCAATTGATGTTATATAGAAGTTGGTTATTGTAATGGTTTATATGGGAATGGCTCCCATAGGCTCATATGTTTGAATACGTGGTCCCATATTTGGGAAGGATTAGGAAATGTGACCTTCTTTGAGGTTTCAAAAGGCCATGCCATTCTCAGTTTGCTCTCTCTGCCTCATGCTTGTAGAACAAGATGTTACCTCTCAACCCTTCATGCCACCATGCCTTCTCCCCATTATGGCTCACCCTCTGAAACCATACGTTCCCAAATTAAACACTTTCTTTTATAAGTTGCCTTGCTCATGGTGTCTTATCACAAATAGAAAAGTAACAAAGACAATTACTTTTAGAGGAATAGTTATTTCCTAATATGAGCAAGACTGAAAATTAATAAAATCCATATAAATAAAAATTATTGGGGTCATTAATAACTTTTAGCAGTGAAAATGTATCCTGAAATTGAATTTAGTAATATTATTTTTTTCAAGACAGCATTTCTTTGTGTAGCTTTGGTGACTGCCCTGGAATTAGTTCTAGCTGTTGTAGACCAGGCTGGTCTTAGACTCACAGTGATTAGTCTGCCTCTGCCTCTCAAGTGCTGTGATTAAAGGTAAGCACCACCACTGCCTGGCTGAGTTCATTAATAAATTCTACAGATTAAAGTAAATATAGTAATTATATATTTAAAAACCAAGCATCTTTATTTCCCCATTTGTTGCCATTTTATGAGAATTTTTCGAGAAAATTCTTCACTGCAGTTATTTTTGTGAGAGCTATTGTTGACATATTACAAGTTGTTTATGATAGTAACATTCTCATCTTAGAAGTGAGACTTGCTTGAGTTCCTAGTCAATCAATACAATTTTCTCTTTACAGTGTCCTATCGTAGGGCTTAATATAAAATAGGCACTCAATACATGATATTGACTAGCAGAAAATGCATTTAACAACAAAGTCAATATAAGTCAAAAAAAAAAAGAAAAAAAGAAAGAAAAAGGAAAAAATCAAAAAGAAAGACCCATGAAGCTGGAGGGAAAAAATAGATTCTGCCTTCTTATTTCTTCATTCATTTTGGAGCAAATTTCCTGAACTTCATCCCTTGTGACAAACATCTTTCATTGTCTGTGGGTATTCTCACATTTAAAATATGGGTCTTAGAGGTCACTATCAGTTTCCCTAGAGACCATGATTATACATGTAGACGAATCTTCAACTATATGATCCTTCCTTAGGACAGTTTTGGCTGCTCAGCACAATACGTCTCTACCTTCTTATTCTTTCCTGCATTTTCCAATCCAATTTACTCTTATTTGTTTCCTTCAAATTTCTCATAGCATGGAAGAATTAGACACCACCCAAATGGCTATCAATTACTAGTGAATGCTCCCAGATGTGCTGGGAGCAGACCCATGCTAACTTTTTTCTAAGCCATACCTTCTTACAATACTTATAAAACGTCTAAAATCATAAAAAATGTAACAATGAATGATTGTGAGTTGGTCTGATTGCTTGAAGGCTAACAGTCGAGGAATATGAAATCTGAGCTGTGTAAAACTCAATAAATGTATATAATTCTTTATTACTTTAGTTTTTTCTTTGTCTAGTTCTATGTCTGAAAGCAAAGCTAATAAGAAAGTGACCCTAATAGCTGTGAAATACTAGATTTTAAATATGCTACATGGTCGTTCAAGTATTTTTCCTTATGTTAATCTTCATAGATTCTCTTTAAGTGTGTGTGTGTTGTGCATGTGTTGTTCATTGGCAGTCATTTTATGCTAATCATTTGTACATATCTTCAACAATTATCTGTAAGTTGTTGTATATCTGAATAATTTCTTCTAGAATTTAAATTCTAACTGAAAGGGAGAAAGAGAAAAATATTAAGATTAAAATGAATCTTTCAGGAGGATTATAGCCTCATAAATGGTCACCTCAAAGTTTTAAAAATGTTGATAATTTTCATCTTACCTTTGTAAGTGTGTTCTTTTTATTAGTTGGGCTGTACTTTGACACTTTCCTTATAAATATTACAAAATGAGTCCTCCATTCAGCATGAAAAATGTTGCTTTTTAATGTAAAATAATTTTAATTCCAGGTACATGACATAACACTATAAAACGTCCACTTCAAAATTGCTTAAGAAAATTTTGATATTTTTTTCTCTAACACCACAGATAACATAATTATTTGTTCTGTTCTCATATTTGTTTCATACAAATCTTATTAGAGGGTAAATTTAGTGTCCTCAGAATGGTACATATTCTATTCAAGGAAAAAAATGCTTTTTATCTGTGACTGAAAGAGTTAAGTCTTTCATTTCATATCAAGCACCCAGACAGCTTAGCACAGAACTGCCCACCTACAGGTATTCAGATCACATACCTACTTAAATATCATTGCCAAAACACATTTTATGTTTTATTACTGTTCATCCATCTTTCCTTAGCATTTGAGGTGTTTCATTAAAAAGCTGTATAACTTCAATTTGTTTTTATGCTCACCTTTACCAAAGCAAAAATAAATCACCAAATAACCCAAGTATATTGCATGCATTTGTGAAATGGTACAAACCAATCATAGTTTTATGTTGTGCACCACATAGTCAATTCTTCAGAGCATCAAATAGCATGCTATTGACCTGAAAAGGTAATATGTTAGGGGGACTGTGGCAACAGATCAATTAAAAGCAAAAATAGAAAAAATTAATTAAAATTATTAACAGTAAATTACTAATAACGACTGGAAATTAATTTCAGATACCTTTTTATTCACACCACCCTGTAAGTAGAGGGCAGCCAAGATGCTCACATCCTCATCTCTCATTTCCTCCTGAACTCACTCCTGCTGGACCTTACCTGTCACATCTGTGACTTCAATTACCACCCATGTGCTGAAGATCTGCTTATCTGGATTTAACAGTTTACATTTGTAATGATGCCTATGATTTCTCTGATATGTGACATAAAACCATCAAAGAGTTGATGGTTCAATTTTACTAGTCTCCTGAAAATCCATATTTCAATATCTACTATTAATGGAGTTACTCTATTCTTGGATATGTATCCTATCCGTAGTCCTCCTCTTCTTGAGTGCCTCATAAGTAGTTCATTGATTTCTCCATGTCTCTTTTTTGCCAGTTCAATTATGTGCATTCTTTGTACATTACAGTGTCTCTCCTCACGATGTTCTCTTACACGTAAATCATGTGCTTTCCTCTAATTCATTCTCCATTAACTTATCTGCCTCTTTATCCCCTCCCACCTTCCCTCTTTCTGTTCCCAAATAGTATCCCCTCTGCTTTCAAGTCATTTTCTTCACAGAGTCTGAAATCATACTAGAGCAAATGTGTGCTATTTGATTTTTGGGGGGGTCTTGTCTTACTTTATTAATGTGATGATCATCTTTTAGTATCTTGTAGGGTTTCCTTCTCCTCCCCTCTTAAATTTGAGCACTCATCATCTCTCCTAGACTTTTTAAAGTTATCTTCTCATGGCGGCTTGTTTCTGCTTTCAGTGCCACCACATTACTTGATATTAAGTGTTAAAAAATAAAATAAAACAACTTTGATACTTATTTAGATATACAAGGTCTCCTGTAGGGCACATTGGTTTCAAGCTCCCTATGCAGACAAGTGTGATCTTGAACTTGTAAGCCTCCATCTTTAGAGTGCTGGAATCACATTCATACAATATTATTTCTAACAATGTGGTATTAGAGATAAACCCTAGGGCTTTGTGTATGCTAGGCAAGTACTTTTTCACTGAAGCTCTGTCCTGTCAAGCCCTTGTATGGCTTGGGTCCTTGAATTGTTCCTGGGGTGAGAAGAAAAAACAAAGACAGATATAGAGAAATCCTGGGATCTGATTAACTGGACTTTTTGATTGAGAAGCTATAGTTCCCTGGAGACTCGGTATATTACTATATACCATTGAATGGGGGTGGGGGCGTTATTGCATACACCTGGACAAGGAAGCAGGGCTTACAGTGTAAAGCAAGATGAAGGAGGGAAGAGCAGTCTCTGTAGGGAAGCAGTACCCAGGCTATAAACATCCTGGGATGGGGGCAGGGGGAATCTACAGAAGACATATTCTACATACATGATCAACATCCACACGTGGACACGAGGCTGCAATTCTTCTGAAATGGGGCTGAGGCATTAGGGTCCTTGACATGGCTGTGCCCTGTTTACACCACAGTTGCTCAGGGCTTAGCTCACTCAGGACTTCCTCTGCCCTCCCTCTTTCTTATTTCTTAAGCTTCAGAATGGATATTCATCATAGTTTAGGGGGAGGTTTTCTGTAATGCTCAACACCGGATTGTATGGGATGGGAAGAGGGAAGACTATACTATGCCCAGCAGAAACAAAGGGAATGATTTAGCAAGTTAAAGAGACTGAAGTCTTGTTTGTTTTTGTAATATTAGCAGGAGGAAACAATCGAGGATGTGGTAACAGAATTTGGTATCATCCATGCTATCATCACTGCGGGTCCAAACACCAGGGGCCTCTGATCACAGCCTACTCTGCTGACCAATCATGCAGGCTCACCACCTGGAGTCTGCTACCTGAGCTTTGTTTGTATTTTGTCAATTGTAATATGATAGCAATTAAACTGCAAACAAAAAATAGGAATTCGCTGGCTTCCCTCAGCCATGTATCCACCCAATTTTTAATTTGTCTCGTTATTTATTTTCTCAGGTAGACATCCATCATCACCCCCTTCCCTGGACACCAAGGGCATGCCTCCCGAACACAGACCAAGAGTCCATTAAGCTGCATTGCCTCCACCCTACTTCTGTGGTTCCTCAAAATATCAACTAAAGCACCAACATTTAATTACTGATCTGTCTTAGTTGTTTTTCTATTGATGTGAGGAGACACCATATTGGAGGCTTAGAATTCAGAGGGTGAGCCCAAGACCATTGTGGCAGGGAGCATGGCTGCAGATAGGCAGGAGCAGTAGCTGAGAGCTTACATCTTGATTCACAAGCAGGAGACAGGGAGTGATACATTGGGAATGGGCTTTTGAAGCCTTAGTGTCCACGTCCAGGGGCACCACCTCCAACAAGACCACAACTCCTAATCCTTCCCCAAAGAGCTCCACCAACCGGGGAACAAGGATACAAACATATGAGCCCATGGTGGCTATTCTCATTCAAACCACCACACAGTCTATCTCCACATTTTTCTTATCCCCAAATCCTAACACATAACTGCCTACATTTAGATTCTACCTGTTCTTTGTTTTACGCCCTATGAACTTATACGTGCACCCTCTATTCCTTTATTTGCTCTTTACCCTCTTTCTTTCCTTTTTATTGTATTTAAATATTCAAATTATGTCCCTTCTCTTCATCTTCACGGAGAAAACACTGTACATGCTTTTTTTAAAAAAAAAATTACAAGTTTTCCCTTGGGATCTCCAAAGCTTCGAGATCTTTGACTTCTAATATTTTTAATAGGAAGAAATCCTATTGAATCAAGACGAAAGAAAATAATAAGTTATCAAATCAAGACATAGTACTAACTAATAAAATTGAAATATATACTTTGAATAGAAAGTAAAGGAAGACTATATTAAAGCTGTACTCTCATGTCTTTAGGAATTGTGTCCCTATTTTAATATGCACCACATTTTAATACACTGATTTACAATCAAAGGAAATTACAATAGAAAAGACCCCAGCTAGAAATAAAAGTTCATGTTGAGTCTTTATCACTAGTGTTGTAGTCTCAGCTTCCATCGTTGCACTATAGAAGTAAAGATAATGCATGTAGAGTTTAAAGCAAAATCTGGCACAAAGGGTGATCATCAGAATACTGTCACCTACTTGCCTAAGGGGGTTACTTTGATAAAAAGCCTCACAGAATTTTGCAAACTGCACGAGATGAGGCCCTAAATAAAATGCTTAAGATTTCCACTAATTGTCTACCTTGTCCAAGACAAAAAGTCTTTAAATTCATCAATTTTAAGCGACATTTTTCCTTAGCATAGACCATCAGCGAGCAGGCAGGCCTTTGGTAAAGACCTTCTATCACTTAGGGACCAGTTAAGGGTTAACAAATAGAGAAGGCTCCCTAGGAGTAAAATGTTTCCTTTTTCCTTCATCGAGGGAGAACATCCTCAGATGCAAAAGAACATCTGTGTATCCAACTACCAAATGGCCTGGGTCACCCAAAACTGCTCCTTGGTCACTGGACGGAGAAGCTCAAAGCTGGTGGCGGCTGCTTCATTTTTCCTTTGTTACTTCCCCTGAGATCTGCAGCCTCCTGGCCAGAGTGGCCACTGCACACTGTTCCTTGTGTTGAATGCCTGTTTTGCATATTGCTTCTGTCTGGGTTCAGGACACAAGTTACAGAAAGACAGAAACTGCTAGGCAGTTTTGGCACTGAGAATTCTGCACAGATACAGGCTTCAGGTGCAGCTACAACTACGAGACGCCCACTTGAGGCCAGGAAACAGAGAGGCTGCGTGTGGTGTGCCGCATCTTGTGTCTGCCACACGGACAAAGCTGGGCACCTGGTCGGCTCTCAGATGTTTGCTGAATGTCTGTTCACCCAGTACACCCTGTTTTGGGTCAATCCTATCTCAATCTAGGAAACAACCTAGCAGTTTTTGTTCTGAATCTGAGTATCAGTTCGCAAATATAAAATTTAACATGCTCATGGGTTTGCAAGAAAGAAGAATATATACCAGTTTAAATGACCTCCCCCCTCCCCCCAACTGTTCTTTTAATGCATACGCTGTGACGTTTACAATTTGGACTTCTCGCAGAGTGTCCCATTGCAGTGGAGAAGGGCAAGAGACTTATTTCGAGTCTCCTGGTAAGAATACTTCGAGGTGGAGGGCAGGGACTCACTTTTCAGCACTCGGGTTTCACGAAGGCTATCAGAACCGGGTCCCAGCAACTCCGGACCTCTCTCCCTCTTGTCTTCCTGGGGTACTGCCTTCTCTACTCCTATCCCACCACCAGGTCCATAGAAAGCCTGCAGGATGACGGATATTCGGGGGTAGGGGTCGTAAGGGCTCTGAACCTCCCGCCCCTTGCAAACTGCGCGCTCCGGGGCACCAGGCACACCCGCCTGGCCCAGGCGGTGGCGGCGGCGCGCGCACGCGCACTCCGCGGCCCCGCGGCCGCTCCTCGACATTCCATTCCACATGTTGCTTAGGAGGCGCCACAGGTTCCTCACCTGCGCGGGCTGCGGGGGGTCGGCGGCGGCGGGGCTGGGGGACCCGCGCGGGCTGGCGGACCTGGGCTGGGCGAGCGCTCCCCGGGCGCCCCGAGCGGCCCCGCGCTAACTCCGCCTCTCGCCTCCCGCGGCTCCGCTCGCCCGCCCCGCGTCCTGGCCGCGGCAAACACTCGGGCGCAGAACTCGACGTGTCCGGAAAGCCCGGGCCACTTTCCCTTTCGTTCTGCGGCCGCCGCGCACGGACCCAAGCTCCCGCGGACCCGCGGGGACAGCTGCGCTCGGCGAGGAGCCCAGGAGCCCCAGCCAGCACCATGCTCGACCCGTCTTCCAGCGAGGAGGAGTCGGACGAGGGGCTGGAGGAGGAGAGCCGCGAGGTGCTGGTGGCGCCGGGTGGCTCCCAGCGAGCACCGCCGGCCACGGCTCGGGAAGGGCGGCGGGACGCGCCGGGGCGCTCCGGAGGTGGCGGCGGCGGCGGAGCTGCTAGACCCGTGAGCCCGAGTCCCTCGGTGCTCAGCGAGGGGCGAGATGAGCCCGAGCGGCAGCTGGACGAGGAGCAGGAGCGGCGCATCCGCCTGCAGCTGTACGTCTTCGTGGTGAGGTGCATCGCGTACCCATTCAATGCCAAGCAGCCCACCGACATGGCCCGGAGGCAGCAGAAGGTGAGTGGTGGGACAGGGAGCCTCCTGCGGCTACTTCTCCCCTCAGGGTTTTTTCCTAGGAGAGCTCTCGGGCACCTGCAGCCACCCTTCTGCGAGGGGCCGGGGCACTATTTTAGGCAGTCTTTGAGGGGTGTCTAGGGCAGGAGGGAGCGCTTTGGTCTTTAACCTCGGTGGGAGCTGGTCAGAACTGGCCTGAACTGGCAGGGACTGGCAGGGGCTTTCAGCTTCACCTCACCATCCGCAAGACGTGGACGGAACAGCTGACCGCACCTTGCAGGCCCTGCAGTAATTGCACCTGGGCAGGTTAGGTTGGGACAGGGTTAGATGCAACTCCCAACAACTTTAATTTGGGCTGCTGTGGGGATGCATGGAGCAGGGTTTTGCCTGGAGCATGTAGCTAGGTGAAGCAGATGGAGCATGGACACTTTCCCATTACAGAGAAATCTCCTCGCAGGCGAAGGACTATACATGTTCTTTGGTGAATTAAAAGCAAAGTTACATTGCTCCGTTTCCTGTGCTGCCAAACAAGCAGGGCGTAGCATTCAAACATCGTGGAAGGTAGTCACCCAGAATGACTGTGGGTAAGTAATTCCAGACCATGGCAGGTGTAACGAAGTCCACCGGTGATGCTATCTGGACTAGAGCAAATGCTTAGCCAATGGCTCTTTCCCCCCACATTTAAGGAAGTTCTATCAGATGAAATGGCTACCTAGATTAGTTTGAAACAGGACCCTAGGAGTCTGATGTTCTGTACCATACATACACAAAGGGACTGAAATCGCCTTCATTGGATAAATGTGTGCATTAGAAACTGTCTCGGAAACCTTTTAATGGAATGCTGAACTTGGAAGGTTCTGAAGAATCTGTAAGCGTCCCCTTAGCTTGTGACATTCATGGGGACCCAGCGACCCCAGAGCTCGCAGAAAGCGTACCTACATGTACAGTCCTTTTTTGTTTTTCTGAAATAGTAACTTCAGCACGGGAACCTTTTCTTTCAGAACCTTTTGAATTGACTTTTAAAATAAAACCGTAGTCCAGAGAAAGTAGTGTCCTATCACGTCCCACTCACCCGTGCCTCTGACCACAACCCTCCTGTCCACATTTATCCAATCCTTGTTTTTATCTTATTATTATTATTATTGAAGTCTGCTTGACATGTTAAAAGCTGTGGATAGTTACTGGGTGCAACTCATTGAGTTCGGGGATAGGTGGACAACTATGAATTTGCCTGAGGTTAACGATACTGTATTACATATTTAAAAAGCATTCTTACTAACTTTGAAAAATCAGAAGCAGATGAGCTATGCTGAAACTATGATCCTCTTGAGTACCTTTGCCGCATTCTTTTAATGTTGAAGGCTCATCCCAGCAGCGCTTCAGGTAGCCCAACACTCTAGGGAGTTCACAGAACGTCGGATTGATAGAGACCTAACCAGCTCTAGGCCGTCTCCTCACGCAATGGAGAGAAGTAGGTCAGAGGAGCATTTTCTAGCACCAAGCCACTGGGCATGATGAAAGCTGCCATTCCTCAGCGGAAGAGTGAATGCCCTGCAGCGTGGCAAGCCTGCTGCTCCGCTCCTACATGAGGCCGTAGATCCTCATGTGCCGCTTGGGTTGAGTCTGTATTATCTGTGTAGGTCCTGCAAGTGCCAATCTCCATAGTCCTCTTAAACTAAGCATGGGTTTTCTCCGTTGTGGTAGGAGTCGCCTTTCGCATTCCATCTAGCTTAGCTTTAGTGTGCTCATATGTACAAATTATTATCTGGTAAAAATCCAGAGGCCATCTGTATTTGGAGAGGTTTCCTTTAGACTCCTAATGAGGAAAGTCATTTACCAACTGGCTCATTTCTACTGTGGATACTTGTTGCAGTTTGTTAAGGAAGGGACTCTCCCTTGTTTGGTCAAATAATGCAGCTCTCCTGGCTCTTCCTGTTTGAACAGAATGTTTCTCTAGCAGTTATTTGAATTGGCAGACAGGTGTACTCACAATGCTACTGAGGAAACTGTTGATGTAATGTCACTCAGTCATTACTAAAATAAACGCAGTTTCACGAATGGAGAAAAGCACTGCGTACATTCTATGCAAAATATTTGGAATGCTTGGACTTTTTGTTTTTAAATATTGTGAACCTCAAGCATAATCAGATGAACTTTAGTATTTATATTTTAATGGGGAGGTCCTAAACATTTACCTTATTCAGAAGCTCCTCCACCTTCCTTCCTTCCTTCCTTCCTTCCTTCCTTTCTTTCTTTCTTTCTTTCTTTCTTTCTTTCCTTCTTTCTTCTTTCTTTTTTTTTAAGATATGCAGATTGCTAAAGGGAGCTGGAGCAATTCTTGGCAGTCAGGTTTCCTCCTAGGAAAAATAAAATGGGAATTTAACTGTGTTCATGTGAATTTGATGCACAAGCCAACAATTAATGCCAAAGCTTACTTTAAGTCTTGAATTATACAGTTGGGTTTTTATAAAAGAAGTAACATGAAGATTGCACAGTCACTAAATCCGTTGTATACTTTTCTTCGTCTTTGTAGTCAGACAGGCAATAAAACGGTTTTTCCTCTGCTCTCTCACTTCTCCCAACTTTGAGAACTGAGAGGATCAGAAATTGAGGTCTGAGAGGGTCCTCATTCTGTGACTGAAGAAAATGAATTACAGAGATAAGAACCTTACCCTGGAGGCCACGACTTAGGTTTGCAGTCAAAGCCTCTCATTGGTAGGGCTATTTGGCTTTTAGGAACAGAGCTGAGCTACAGGGTTTGTTTGGTTCCCCCGTTTTTTCACTTGTCTAAAATGTCCCACAGAACTCGTAAGAGGCTGTGTGTGTGAGCTATTTGAGAATGTTAAAGAGTAGTAAACTCCCTTCAGTGGAAATATGTGTGCTGTGGTTTTGACTAGCACACATCAACACAGAGGAGTAACAGCTGACACATTTCAGGACTGGCGGTGACTATTGTGGCTTTTACAGAAAATCTTGGAGTAGATTTTGGTTTGTTTCTGTGACAGAGCACTGTTTCAGGTGGTCCCACTGCCTCAGTGGATATATACATGGTTATATGCGTGACAGGCATGTGTGGTGATGAACAGCCACCATGAAATGGCTTCAGCAGTAAACACTGCTTGACACCACCTCCTGTTTATTGACTTCATTGTATTTGTTCCGTTATAGAACTATCAGTAATCACGACCATTGGGTAATTCTAGATGGTTGAAGGAGAGATCAATGTTATAGCTAGAAAAACAGTAAATAAAACAAAGAATCCTCAAGCAAATCACACATATTTAATAAGGTCTGTCTTCACCTCTCATACATGTAGAAAATGTTGAGAACCTAGAGGGAAAAGTAGCAAATGGGGTCCTTAGTGGTTACAAGCTGGGGAGATTAAGACAAGCCCTTTGGCCACCATGGAAGGCTATTCACAGATGTGTTTCTGCTGTTAAGTCTGTATTCACAACTATTTACAGAGAACACTGTTTGAAGAGATGGTAGCTTGGATCAAGCAGGAACTGGAAGATTGTGCTCAGCCATTTTACAGTTATTTTTGTTTTTATTATTGGATATAACATGTTGAGAAAATGGCCAACTCTTGTTTTTAACTAGAAATAAGGAAAGGGGGATTTCAAAGATGAAAATGTTAACTGATAACTTTGCGCATGACTTCTATGCCTGTGTTCATCCATTGCTAATTGCATTGCCATTGAAATGATACACAGTGCATTTTATGAAATAAACCTTTCGTAAATTATTTCTTAGCATTTTGCATAGCCTTTGATAGTTCTAAGTTTGAGAAATTTATATTAAAAAAGCTGCAGAAATTTCTTCGGTAACACTGATTTGCAGGACTGTGTTGAGGAAATACAATATTGGATGAGATTATTTGCCCATCTTTCATTTGAATTTTGTAGTTCAGAGAAAACATCCACAATCTGATAATCCATAAGCCTAAATGCTCAGAAATCTTAAACATTTTTTAGTGATTTATAAGTGGATCCTTTCATATCTTGCTTCATTTCATAAGTCATGGTTACAAACTAAAAAGGTTGTCAGCAGTTACTTTGGCCTATGTTTATACGGCGAGCAGAAAACATGAATACATTTTGTGTTTACGCTTGAGTCCCATCCCCAAGATACGATGTAATATGTATGCAAATTTTTCAAAATCCCAAATCTGCAACCCTTTTAGCTCCATGCTCTTCAGATAGGCATATTCAACTCATTCAAAATGACCACTTTTATCTCCTTTGGAAACAGGTGGCCTTTCTGTATTTATTTATTTTTTTTGGTCTTCTGGTAACAGGCTCAGGGAAGCCAGCTTTGTTAGAAATAAATAATAGGTTTCCAAGTGCCGAGAGGACATCTTTCTTTTGTGTGGCACCTTGTAGCCTGAGTGATGTGCTGCCTTACTTTTGAGGCTTGAGTTACAGTTGTGAACTGATACTGTATATCAGTATACTGTATACATAACACACACAGTGCATGGCATACGGAATCTAGTAAATGTTTGGTCTGCACAAGCCTCAGATTTAGTGTATGTCTCAAATAATTAGTAAGATAGATCTAGAATGGAGGAAAGATACCATAAAAGGAAAGTATAAAGATCTTCTAGTTTTCTGCGGAACTCGTACCCTTCAACATGATTTGAGACCTGTAAGTGTCCTGAAGGAAGCTCCGAAAACAGAAATCTCTATTGACATAGAACAACTGACTTCATAGAAACCTTCTCAGTGCCGTTATCAAACCCGAGGGACAAGAAAGCAGTGAACCCTGGCAATCCGGCTTTCTCTTTTTTTTCCCCTGTAGTTTCCAGTAGATCTGGTGCTATTCTAACAGAGCCCGAATCGTTCATCCTTCGTGCTCCTTTGGTTTTAGTACGGTGTGGGGCAAATACCAAAGGGATGGGTTACAATTTGCTGCTTTTAATAATAGGGAATACCTTGTCCTCTGGGGATCCAGTGGGAAACCACACATTAAGGAAAAACCTCAGGCGGGACTTGAAATGGTATCTCAGAGAAAAATGCCTATTGCTTTAGCTGATTCATCTAATCCTCCACAGGGTGTCCGGGTACCACAGCCGCAGCGCTTAATTTGTTAGAATGAGTTGTGCTAATGAGAACTCAAATGGATTAAGTGGTATTGGAGCCCCTCTCTTTCAAAAATGTAATCATCCTTTATTTGGATGTTTGAAGACTGCTTGTAAAGTGAAATAAAGTATTGGGATTGTGTTTTACCTCTTTGGTCTCCTTTTTCTTTTAAGAGTTTCATGTATTTGTTGTACTCTCAGAAAATAAGCAGCCAAGTCTCACTATAAGGTCATTGAAGTATTTCCAAAGAAAATGGAGAAAGCTGGGCCCTCTGGATAGGTCAGCAGGGAAAGATACCTGTCAGTGAGCCTGACAGTCTGAGTTAACTTCCTGGGACCCACATAGAGAAGTGATCCTTGCAGGTTGTACTTGCATCTCTACACACGTAACTTGACATGTGTGCACACGTGTGTGCGTGTCCCCATTCCAATCCAAACTAAGTAAATAAAAATGAACTTTAAAGACTGAGGAAGGTGACTCCCGGGTTATGAAATATGGAAAAGGGAATCACACTTTGGGGCAGCCCACTTAAATTCCTGTACATTTTTTTTTTTTATGAAGTTCCAATCGATTGAGACTTTTCCCCCACTGGGATATATTAAGGTATTGTACTCACATGGTATTGTCATCATCAGGGAGAACCTCATGATTGCAAGTCATAGGTGCAAAGGTGGTGCATTCTTTAGAGTGAAGACTAGTCAAGTATCAAATGGTGGAGTTGTCCAAAATAATTAACATTTTTCTTATAGCCCCTGCATATTGGTTAAAGATTTATTTATTATCTCCTTAATATCTATGATTCTCTTCTTTGACTGCATATTTCTAATCACCTTGGGAGCTTTAAAAAAATCCTATTATCCAGGTGATACTGCAGACTAATTAAATTAATCTCAGAGATTGGGAAGGTAGTCTTTAGGCTTCCCTGGTGAATTCAGTGTGCAGCCAAGGTTGAGAACTACTGTCCTAAAGAGAGCTACATAAAAAATGGTTTATTTTCACTTAGTCAAGGTGAAAGTATTTGTAATTAATCAGAATACTGTATGAAAGTGGGTATTCTGTTGGAGTGGGAGGTCCTTCTGTCTATGTGTTGCTTTTATTGGTTAATGAATAAAGAAACTGGCTTGGCCTATAGCAAGGTAGAAGGAAGGCAGAGTCAAAGAGAAGCCATGGAGCCGCAGCCAGAGTCAGACATGCTGAAACTTTGCCGGTAAGCCACTGCCACATGGCAATACGCAGGTTAATGGAGATGGGTTAAATTAACATGTAAGAGTTAGCCAATAAGAAGCTAGAGCGAACGGGCCAAACAGTGATTTAAATAATACAGTTTCTGTGTGATTATTTTGGGGCTGAGTAGCCAGGAACCAACAAGCAGCTCACTCTGTCTTCCTACATTCTGTATTAAGTAAAAGGCAACACCAACAAAAAGGGCATCTAAATAATATGGAATTCTTTGAGTTAGTACAGTGGGAAAGACAGTACAGTAATTTAGACTTTTGAAGTCTTTAAATAGGTTTTATTATGGTTGATAAATTGTATTAGCAGCTATAATTTATTACAGAACTATAAAGAGATCACTAGCAATAACATAAAATGAATAATGGAAACAGAGTTGTGAAGTAAGCTTAATTGTTATTTTTCTTTCCCAATGACATTGAGAAGAAAATTGTCATGAAATCTCAGTGGTGGAGTTGATATCAAGTGATGCCTAAAAGAGTAAACTTCACAGAAGTCTTCTATAAAACAGTGTAGTGTGTTTCAGTCATGCGCATATGTTTCTCAAAACAATTGTACCTTACCTGACTCAAGTGAGTCATATCAACAACCTTCATAGCACGATAACCCTAGGTTGAAGTAGTGGCTTTACACACCTTGGTGGTAACCAACAGCTCTCTAATTGGACTTAAGACCTGCTCAAAAAGAGGGTGATCATGCCTCCTGCCGGAAACTTGGCTAACTACCCAGTGAAGTCATGGCTATTAGAGTATAATCTACTACCACTAATACACTAAAGCAGAATAAGTCTGAACAACAGTCTCTCAGCATTTGTCTTTATACCCACAGATAAGTGTTGTCCTCACCCCTCATCAAGGAATCTTCTCTTTGCATCAGGTAGAGACCACTACAGAAAACCACAGCCAATCAAATTGCATGGTCGAGGGCCAAGTCCCAATGGATACATTTACAAAACACTCCCATACCTAAGGCTCAGGGAACATTGTGGAAGAGGGGCAGGAAGCCTTTAAGAGCCAAATAACCAGGTAGTTTGCTGTAAGATTGTCTCCTAGCAATATCAGAAGCTACACCCAACAGGTAAAGACACTTGCTACATAAAATCTCACCAACATGACTGCCTAAAAATGAGCTAAACAAGAAGAGTACCAATGCATATGCCAAAGTGGATGTTAAAAAGTCCAAGAGCTCTCACCTTTAGATAACAGGAAAGCTGAGGGCAGAGGCTCATCAATTGGTTGTCTAGAGCCAAGTGGCCAGTCCTGGAAACATACATACAAGTAACATTATGTGGACTGATCAGGTTATATTGAGGAATATGCATGTATATATGGTATATATGCGTTAAATAACAATTAGTAAAAAAGAGTCCATGCATTTGAAGGAGAGCAGGAGGTGTATATGGGGACATTTTGAGAAAGGAAAGGAAAGGAGAGAGATTGTAATTTACATTAGAATCTCAAAAATAAAAATAATGAGATAAAATTTGCCTGTCTTCTATACTCATAAAAGTATATTATAGAAGATAGTCTCAAGTGATCCTTATGAAATAAAATCATTAGAAAAATTTAGAGAAAGTTTTAAGAGTGAATTCGTGTTTTCCTACCATATCCTAGCTTCTGACTTTCTAGGTAGATATTAATCAGAGGCCCCTGTTTTTCCTTGAATGTAGTAGTTGGGTAACCATTGATTTGCATTTGGAAAACTTATGCTGTAAAGCGTCATGGGGGCTGAAGTTACAGCTTTGGGTGAACTTGTTGCTTTGCATGCATAAGGCTGTAGGTTCAATTCCCAGCAGAGATGAGGGGGGAGAGACAACATCAACACACAACAAAAGAAGCCCCCCCCCAAAAAAAATCACAAATGTCTACTTTGGTTATGTAAATGTTATGGCAAAGCTTTGTAAACTTTTTGGTTTAAATATGCTTTCATTATGTAACCTTCAAGTTGGTGATGAGTTTCTACAAAGGAAATATTACTGGAGCAAAAGGTCTAAATGACTTAAAGGCTATTTTGGTTAATCATATCATCATAATTCTGCGGAGAAATTTAATTTGGTCTTTTCTGATTACATGTGGTGATGACTCCCCACCTCCTGTGATCTAATACTCTTTCCTATCTTTTTCTACTGAGTTTTGGTTTTGCCTACTATTAAGACATGCACTAGAGATGGCATTCCTTCATGTGGGGTATTCCTATCATCTGCCTTTCACTTCATTTTGGGGTAGATTTGCACTGATATTTTCCTTAATGGCCCATTCCTCAGTCATGCTCAGTTACTCACTGAAATAAAAGTTGAAGGTAAGTTAGTTTTTCCCCGCTTTTTTTCCCTCAGAAAACAGCTATGCTGTCTTTACAGCCTTAATTTTGATTAAGCCCTCCTTTGATCACTAAAACCTTAAGGACTAGTTAATCATACTAATTGTTTCATTAATTTTTTGTAAACCATTTATTCAGTTCTTACAATGTGAGTTTTACATTATCTAGTGCTCTGAGTACGTTATAAAATATAAAATAAATGGAAATCCTTTCTTCAGTTAATGATAAAAATATATATAATTTATGTATTTCTCTTTCCATGTTAATTATTTCAATATATTAATGTAGCTTCTCCTGTTCACAGAGCCAACTAATTTTGATGAAAAGTTGCTATGTATTTTAATTTCTGGTAGTGTTTTTACTTCTTTGTTGAAAGTTTCTTACCTTCCATGTTCCTCCCTTCCTTCCTGACTTCTCCAGTTGCTATTCTCTGCATAAACACATTTCATCTCAGTGGGTCCTGGCTGCTTCATTTGCTCCTGTGATTAAATGAGATGCTTGGTGTAGCATATTTAGGGTATTGCAAACTAGTATCTATTCCATTTGGAGTGCTGTCATTTTAAACTCAGTCTAATTAAGCCTTTTTGGGAACTATGCTTGCATTATAACCAGTCTTCTAGGAGTTCAGTCTACGCCATTTTCCTCAATCTTCATGTTTTTGTAATATTTTGAAATTTGGATTTTATGGAGGCCTCAAATTTATACTTATGGTGATATTTTGAGTGTTTTATACTTTGTTGTTATTATTGTAGCCTGTGATTCTCCATAATTTATTTATCTAATTATGGGGAAGTGGGGAGCTCTTTAATTTTTAATGCTCTAACTAGTCATATTGATTGTACATATTGACGGCTCACAGTTGATTCCTTTAATATTGATCTTTCTGGGTCTCTGTCTGGCAGGGCAAAATGGTGCTGATGGGGGTGTGCTTGCCGTGTGCAGTAGCTGGCCCTTGTCCATTTTACATCTCATTGGCCAGAGTGCTAGGACTGGTTACCAGCCTACTCTCTGTGGCTCTGCTAGGGAGGGCTTCATGTAGTTTACCAGTGAGTGTACTGCTGGCTAAAATTTTAGGATAGATACCCTTTATTCTAGATATTTATCCTTTCATTTTTATTACATTAATAAGACAAAACATCCAAAATTGATTTTTGAATGCTATAAAATTTCTTTTTTCTTATATATAGAGACTGTGGATTGCTTCTGTTTGGTTTATATGTGTCAGATTACATATTTTCCATGAAATCAAATCTTCAATTCCTAGGTAATTTCTACCTGTAGAGGATTTGATTTTGAGTTTGGTATACTTTTATGTTTTGTTTTTATACTTATGTTCTTAAGAGAAAGGTATACCATTTTCTATTTTACAGTCATAAGTTTGGGAGAAATAGTGATGGGCAATGAGACACATTTCATTGTATGTGTGCTCTCAAGTACTGTCTTTTAGGGTGAAAATGCTCTAATAATTGCATTATCCACATCCAGAACCCATTGAAGATTTTTGTCTTTCTTTTTTCCTAATTAGATTTCTTCTCAGTTCCAGATTCAAATATGGTAATTGCCCATTTTTATCAAATTGGCCATTTCTAGAATTTCAAAGTGTGCTACCATAGAGTTGAACTTGTTTTTCACTTGCTTTCTTTCCTCTGTCTCCTTCTCTTCTTCTTCTGGCAGACTCTCAATATGTCGCCGTGGCTGACAGGAAACTTAGGTTTGTCTTGATCTCACAGAGATTGGCCTGCTTCTGCATCTGGTGCTGGGTTGCTAAGGTTATAGATGTGCACTGCCGGATAGGCTTTATTTATTATTTTTAAATTTATTTTTATGGATATCAAAGTTTTGTCTGCTTAGGTCAGAAAAGGGCATTGGATTTACAGACTGCCTTGAGCTGCCCATGTGAGGTGCTGGGAATTGAATTTGTAAGAGCAGCCAGTGCTCTTAAACACTGCACAATCTCTGCAGTCCCACTAGTTAAAAACCCATGTTTCCTCTTTTAAAATGCTAATTGAGTGGTGGAATTGTCTCCATTGGTAAAGTGCTTGCCACACAAGCGTGAGGACCTGAATCATGATCCTTGGTATCCATGTAAAAACCGGATGTGGTAGGTGATGGCACCCACCCATAATTCCATTGCTTCGGAGGTAGAGTCAGGGAGATCAGTGGGATTTCTAGTCTCATTCTAGCCAAATTGCTAAGCTTAAGGTTTAATGAAAGACCCTCTCTCAAGAAATAAGTGGGGACACTGGAATTGGTTGTAGCCTCCACATGTAACTGCATATATATACACATTCATGAACTTGTACACAGCACATGCATACACAAAATGAAAATAAACATTGACGAAGGGGTTGAGAGTGACTAGACCTTTCACAGTCCAGTTGTCTTTGACTCAGGGACATAGCATGTCAGATACTGATAATCAGCAACCCAAAGACAAGTCTGGGATGGTGAATCTGGACTCTAGTGGCAGGATGCAAAGCTTAAGTCATATTTATTAAGAGTTACAGAGAAGTGAGTAGTTGAGGAAAAAAAAAGAATAAGAGAAATCTGGTTAATGGAAGAGGTGCTGATAAAAGAAAATGCCTTTGAACTCCATTGTCTAGAGTTTTCATAGGGCCATGGCAGAAACTGGACAAAAGCTGAGGGAATCTCTAGTGATACTGGCTGATTCCTTGAGCTGTCAGTTTTGTAGCCATCAGAAGGCTGTGTGCATGTCACCCTGTTTCCAATAGCCAGATGGTTGTGCCAGGAAGTTGAAGCTCGTCCTCTGTCCATCTCTTACTATTGCTTTGTTAGTTCTGGATCATAACTGTCTGCCAAGGGTTAATCTCTTGGTCAGTATTATTACCCTCCAGCCTTGCAGCTGTCCTGGGTTCTGTTCATTGAGCTTTCTTTGTTCTCAGATTTATGTGATTATCTTTGTCTTAACAGTTAACTCAGGCCCCTCCACCAAGATGTAGCTGCAGTGTTTCTCATATACCATTTTTTTTTTTTTTTGTTTTGGGGGTTGTCTGAAGTGGTCTCCAGGGCAGGACATTCTTGGTGGAAGCCATCTTCACATACAGGACATTCTTGGTGGAAGCCATCTTCACATACAGTATAGTTTGTTACAATCAGAAGTATTAGGATAAGAAAGGACCAAAGTACCTGGTGGGGAGAGGAAGCAACCTGCCTGCTACCCTCCAACTGTTCTCAGTCTAGTTCGTTATATAATGTAGAATTCTAAGTTCTCTTCTTTATCTTCATCAGTGTTACAGACCTTACCATGGTAACCTTTAATCTTCTTTTTAACTTTAGTGTCTGTTCTCACAGTGATGTACTGAACAATTTACAGTTTTTGTTATGAGTGCTTTTGCTTTGCTACCCACAGAGAGCTGGTTCTATCCATTCTGTAGTTTCTATTCTTTTTTCTCATAGTTCTGTTCTTGTTTTGTTTGTTGCCTTTTTTTTTTTTTTGGTAAGGACTGATCAAAGGTGAGACATGAAAATATGATTTTTCTCCTGATTTTTTTCTGCTTTGTTATAAGATAATGAAAACAAAGTTATGCATTTACATCTTTGGTAGATATTTGTTCATTGCTATATCAAAATTCCTAGTTAAAGTAAGCTTAAGAAAAAGCTTAACTTGGCTTGCAGTTTAAGAAATATATTGGTGGGGTGGCAGGACAGTTGGTAGGAAGAAGGCATAGCAGTAAGGAGCATCAGATTGTTAGTCACATTGTGTCTACAGCAATGAAGGAAGTGGACTAGACTCTCAGACCTAAAGCCTGCCTCCAATGATGCTCTTCTTCCACCAAGCCTGCCTCCAGTGATGATGCTAAAGCCTGCCTCCAGTGATGCTAAAGCCTGCCTCCAGTGATGATACTAAAGCCTGCCTCCAGTGATGATGCTAAAGCCTGCCTCCAGTGATGCTAAAGCCTACCTCCAGTGATGATACTAAAGCCTGCCTCCTGTGATGATGCTGAAGCCTGCCTCCAGTGATGCTAAAGCCTGCCTCCAGTGATGATGCTGAAGCCTGCCTCCAGTGATGATGCTGAAGCCTGCCTCCAGTGATGATGCTGAAGCCTGCCTCCAGTGATGATGCTGAAGCCTGCCTCCAGTGATGATGCTGAAGCCTGCCTCCAGTGATGCTAAAGCCTGCCTCCAGTGATGATGCTGAAGCCTGCCTCCAGTGATGATACTGAAGCCTGCCTCCAGTGATGATACTAAAGCCTGCCTCCAGTGATGATGCTGAAGCCTGCCTCCAGTGATGATGCTGAAGCCTGCTTCCAGTGATGATGCTGAAGCCTGCCTCCAGTGATGATGCTGAAGCCTGCCTCCAGTGATGATGCTGAAGCCTGCCTCCAGTGATGATGCTGAAGCCTGCCTCCAGTGATGATGCTGAAGCCTGCCTCCAGTGTTGATGCTGAAGCCTGCCTCCAGTGATGATGCTGAAGCCTGCCTTCAGTGATGCTCTTCCACCACCAGCTGGGGACCATGTGTTTAAACACATGAATCTGGAGTACATTTCACATTCATACCGCAGCAACCCCTATGTATAGTCTTGCATCAATCTACATGTTACATTGCAAAGCTTATTTTAAATTTAAATATTTAATCTTATTTCAGATCTTTTTCTTTTCTTTGAAGTAGATAGAGGGATAAATTAAGCATTGCAGTGGTTGAAGAAATTTTGTTTTCTCTTTGGTATTAGGTTTTTAATGTTATGTTGCAAGAAAATGTGAGCAATTTTTTTTTGTGTATAAATAACTTTAAGTTCCCTTTATATAATAGTGTATTATTAGTGTGTGTGTGTGTGTGTGTGTGTGTGTCATGTGTGTCTGTGTGTATGTACATGAACATGTATGTGAAGGTCAGAGATAAACAGAGGGTGGCCTTGCTCTTCCCCTTACTTTTTGAAATAGGGTCTCTTCGCTGAACCTGTCGCTCTCCCATTTATCTAGACTGAATGAGCAGTGAGTCCTCTGAGTCTGCTTATCCCTGTCTCTGCCACCTCTACTCCCCACCCAACCTCTATGGCTGTGGAGTTACTGGGGTTAGGGACACCTTCCAGCACACTTAGCTTTTTATGTGGGATTTGGGGATCTGAACTCAGGTCCTTAAATTTGCACAGCAAGTACTTTATGTCTTGTCATGGCTCCACAAGGTTTGCTATGCATAATTTGTGTGTGTGTGTGTGCATATATGTGTGTGTTTGTGTACTGATGCACACACACACATTTGCCTGAGTATGTGGAAGCAGGTTAGACGACATCATTGGCTATCACATAACCCTGTCATGAGTCCCACAAGAACTAAGTTATATAACCATAACATGTGTGAAGAGAACCTAGCCTGTTGTATTTTGAGGCACAGTCTTTTATTGGCTTGAGGCTTGTGAATGCATGGAGCGGGTTGGCCAAGGAACTCCAGCCAGGGCTCTCCCCATTTCTGTCACTCTAGTGCTGGGTTTGCTAGTTCAAGACACCATGCCTGCCTACATCTCCAGTTTTGTTTTACGGTTACAAAGTTAGTGAATGTTGTGAATGCTTCTTTGAAATTGGGTGGTCTATTTTATCAGGTAGTCTATTCTCCAAAATGTTACTCTTTTAAACACACACACACACACACACACACACACACACACACATGACAGAGAGAAGGGGAGTATTTCTGTATCAACTTGGAATTATTTTATATGGAAGGTGGGTAAAAAAGACCTTCTGCTACCACAAAACCTACATTCTTACTACGTCAATTTTAGGGAAACAGATTCAAAATTTTATTTAAAGCCATAAGTCTTAATTTGGGTGTCTGCAAAAAGAAAAAAAAGACTAAAGCTCAAAGTACTGCTCCAGTTAAAAAGGTTTTAAAAATGCTGAATAATATCATGGGAAAGAATTCCAGATGCAACAAGACAACCATAGCCTACAACATGTCTTCCCTTGTGTTCTTCATCAGGAGGACTGCATGTGTTCTGGACTTGAAAGAAGGAGGAGCGTTGAGCTGAAAGCCCGTAATCTCTTGTCTTTGGTTTCACAAGATCTAGGTTTCCTTCACATGTTTCGAGTAAGGAGTTTCTGTTGGAGTCTTCCTCAGAGTCAGAAGAACAAGAGACTGCTTGGAGACTTTGTTTCCTTGACTTTCAGAAGCTACACCCACAAAGTCTCTGAGCTGAACGAGGACAACAGTGGACATGCTCACGTGGATGGTGAAAGCCTACAATGCCTCAACCTTACACAAAAGCTGCGGGCAACTGTGGAATGCTGAGAAGAATGGGAGAAAGGGTCTTCTGCAGGGAAGAAAACACCAATTTGTTATCTGATACTAAATGGTGAACCCTAAAAACATACATACAAGTAACATTATATAGACTGAGAAAGTCATATTTATGAATATATCTATCTATATCAACAATTAGTGAAAAAAGAGGCCATGTATTTGGAAGAGAGCAAGGAGGGATATATGAGAGGTTTCGAACAAAAAAAGCAATGGGGGAATGATGTAATATTTCATAATCACAAGAAATAAAAGAATTTTTTAAAAGTTTCTTTCTAAGAAATGAGTTTTCCATTTATTTAAACATGACAGCGTTGTTTTATAGCAATGACAGAGAGATAGTTTCAAATATTTAAGTAATTATACAAAATTAAAGTTATGTATCTTAAGTGTTTAACACCAGAAGAATTCCCATTAACTGCTGTCATCAAATCTTAGAATCCTGTGCTCAAACTTGATTTTTTTGCCTTTACATTTTAATGTTCTAATCTATTAAAGGGAGAAATTATATTTGATATGCTATTATTATTATAAGAAGCGGATGCACATTTGGTAAGTTGCTGAGTTTATGGCCCTTCAAATAGGAAGATGTCAAGAAGTCGGTGTTTAGTATTTAGGGGTGAGATTTGGGTACAAGAATTAAATGGGAGCTGTCAGGTGTTTTGTAATTGGCAGTAGGCACTGGGATGAGACAGCCTGAGGAAAGATAGCCTAACGGGAACAACATTTTAATGACTAGCCTTAAATGTTTTAGAGTAGACTAAGAGGCTGGGATGACAAAGGGAATTGAAATAAGAATAGCCAAGTACAGAAGAAGAAAGTTAAGATGTTCTGTGTCATAGAAATGAAAGCTCTGTTTGACAGAGGAAGTTAAGTCAGAGCCAGGAGCTGTGGAGAAATCAGGTGAGCTAGGCATTGAAAATGGTAACTGGATTTATGGAAGTGAACACGACCCTACCAATATTGACCCAAGCAACTTAATTTAGTCTTCATAAATAACTCACCCTTTTGTATGCTGACATTCTGAAATAGTCTATTTTACACACTGATTCAGCCTTTCTTGCTTTAGTTGGGGAACAGCTTAAGGTTTCAGATAGGAGTTCTGCCACCTAACTGCTAAGTTTTGGCTTTGTAAAGAATTATTTTCAGGGGAGAAGCTATATAAATATAACTGTGTATAGCTACCTGTGTATATTTTTGTTTTGTTTTGTAATAGTGAATTAAAAATTAGCCATATCATAGATTTCAATTGTGATTTAATCCAGACGAAGGTCATCAAGGATCCTGGCATGAGGAAATCTTTGATGTTAATGTAAAGTCACCAAGTTTAACTGTTTTCCTTTCAGCTGTGAATTTCAAAAGCAAACATAGATTAGATGTTATACAAATGTTCAAATATATATCAACCTGAGCAAACCAGGTTGTAATATATTTTAGTTAGTGGGATGCTGTGAAGATTACATGAAATGGTTTCTGGGAAGCATGGAGTTTCAGTAATTAGCATAAAGCAAACCTTTAAAGAGTTTCCTCTTTAAAATTTTATCATGGTTACTTTCAGGAAAATAATTGGTTGCATATGTGTGTGCATGTTCAATGGCCAGAGGTTGATGTTAGGGGTCTTCCTCAGTTGCTTTTCACCTTAGATATTAAGGCAGCGTCTCTCACTTAAACCTAGTGTTTAGGTATGACAGCTAGTCTAATAGCTCAGCTTGTCACAAGGATCTAATATCCAAGCTTGTCTCTTCTTCCAAGCACTGGGGTTCTAGGGGGTTAACACACTCTGCTGGCATTTCTGTGGGCTCTGGGGATCTGGACTCTCGGCCTTGTCTTGTGTGACAAATGATTTGTCCACAAGGCCATCTCCACATTCCCAAGGTATTTTGCTTTTAACAAATATTACCAAGGCACTATTTGAACAGCTTTTCTATGGTAAGAATCATATTAGGTACTGTTGTGTAGATGTGGACAAGCTGGATTCTTGGTAGCTGATATTCTAGTACGGGTAATGAAGGATTAACACACATACATGTGTATGTACATTAACAAGACAAAGATGTGAGAGAGTTTGCCACCCGTTACTATGTGGAGAGGGATGGCCAGGAAGAACCCAATGGGGAAGCTAGTAGCTGCTGAACAGGACTTGAATTAAGTGAAAAATTGGGCTACTTACAGAAGGTGAGAAGAGTAGTTAAGATTGTACTAAAAGCAAGTACAAAATGTATTGCAGTAGAATAAATATGATTTTTTTTTCTTTCTGAGAAACTGCAGAGAGCTCCACGAGGACTAGAGTGGAATGTGGCTGTGGCAAATGATTCCTTTTTTGACTGGGACTAGGAAATGACCTGATTCAGATTCTAAACTGGTCTACTCCGAGAATGAATCGTGTCATTCCATGGAATAATTTGGGGCCAGATCTAGGCACATGTACAATGTACATGAAAGTTTAGTTACCTGTTTCTAGTTGGTAAGAATAGAAGCGGGTAAACCGGTTTGATTTAAGAAGATATAGACTGTCAGAGTAGTTACTAAATATCACGTAAGTTCATAAATTCCATGAGTAATGGGACAAAATTGTGCTATTATCCTTGGTAAAATGCTACACACACACACACACACACACACACACACACCCTGTAAAACTCGTAAAACAGTCCCCTGTCCCTCTCCTTTCATTTTAATGTTTAACAGTTAATTCATCCTTCCTTTCTTCCTTCCCTCTGACCCCCACCCCATTGTGTGTGTTCATGTATTCATGAGTATACACATGTGTGTTGAAGTCAGATCTACCTTGGCTTTTGTTCCTCAGCACCCATTCCCCTGGTTGTTTGGATGAGGATCTCTCATTAGCCTAGAACTGGATGATTTAGCTAGGCTGGCTGGCTGCCAAGCCAGATTCTCCTATCTCCACTTCCCCAAAGCTAGGATTATAAATGTGTGCAAGTGCCCCTGGCTTTTAAACATGAGTTTTGAAAGCTAAATTCAGGTCCTCATGCTTACTAGGCAAGCACTTTATAGACAGCTGTTTTCCAGCCCTTATTGTTTTTAAGTTCTTCAAGAAAACTCTTCAAAAATCTAAACAAGTTGTTTCTTGTTTTGATAATTTCCTATAGAGGGATCATGGTGAAGCTGTAGTTTGCTGATATAAACATCTGGCTCTTTTTCTTCTTTTTAGGATATTGCCTAATTCTTTTGCTTTTGTTTGTGGACTTCAACAAGGTTGGTCCCTTCTTATGAGCACTATAGTTTTAGTTGAGTATGTGGCAGTTTGATAGAAGACTATATTTTCCATCTTCTAGTTTCTTCCCTTCAGTGCAATGAGTCCAAGCATGATTGTCTATAGAAGATATGAAAACACAGCTTGAGAACACAACATGGCTTTATTATTTTTACTACATGAAAATGGTACCTTGAGATGATTAGTATCAAAAAGTCACAGAGGCAATACTTTAGCTTTGACAGAATTCAAGATAGGTTAGAGACTATTGAGATTTCTCTTCAAAAAGATTACCACACCAAAGGTGAATTCATTAATATATTTGTTCCTACTCTTAGAGGTAGGAAGAAGAAAAACGGAGGAGGAGGAGGAGAAGGAGGGAAGAGAGGAAGAGGGGAGAGGAGAGTAAAGCGTATATGGAGGAGTAGGGGGAAGAGGAGGCCATAACAACAAACATGACAACGAAGATGATGACTACTTACATTTGTGAGAGTGATGTATCCCTGAATCAGAATGATGTTTCTTCCATGGTGTTTCCTGGACTATTTCTGGTCCTGGGTTCTATAAGAAAGCAGGCTGAGCAAGCTGTTGGGAGCAAGCCAGTAAGAAGTACCCATTCACAGCCTCTGCATCAGCTCCTGCCTCCAAGTTCCTGCTCTGTTTAAAGTTTCTGTTCACTTCCTTTACTCATTGGCTATGATGTGGAAGTGTAAGTCAAATAAACCCTTTCCTCCCCAGGTTCTTTTTGTCATGGTGTTTAGTAGCTGCAATAGAAACCCTAAGAGTTTCCAAGAAACAATTTAGAAAGAGTGAGCCTGGGTATCTGACAATTTTGCAGAGGAAAGACACCGCTTAGCTAGACTTCAGTGTGAGAGAGGACTGTCATGTCTAAATGGATTTAAGTAACTGTGCTTAATTTAATGTGTTGAAGTTGATTTCTGTTATCTTTTTGTACACATTTATTATAGATTTATTTTCTTTTTCTTTTCCACTTAACTTCTCCTTCCATGCCTCCTTATGCTGGTGTAAATGTTAAGTCAGTGGTTTTCTCAGCAGGGGTGTTTATATGCTCTAACAAACATTTCATAACACACACACACACACACACACACACACACACAGAGAGAGAGAGAGAGAGAGAGAGAGAGAGAGAAATAGTGACAATGTTTCTTCCTCAGTGATTATTGTTCTCAGTTACTAATTGGTAGGAAGGTTTGCTAAAAACTGTAAACTCAACAAAGATTTGTATGTTATCCTGTATAGAGTTTCAATAGTCTTATTTAATATCTATGTCAAAGCTTCCTTATAATTACTTGGCCCTAGAATATTTATGTTACAATTACAAGATGCCTTTTACATATTTTAATAAATAGCAACGTTCTTAGACATGCAAACTATTCCCAAGTAAATTGAGAGAACACTGAATTTGGTTTAGTCAGGAACTTTTTCCGGAATTGCTCCCTATTTTGGAAAACAGTGTCTCCAACAGCAGTGATGTCTGTGTTATTTGTTTCCCCAATGCAGGATACATGTGTCAGCCTTCATTTTCACCTGTCAGCCTCCCCTTGATTTTATGGGTATATATAAAACCTATTTAGCTTTTATTTCAAAATGTCAAAAATAAAGAATAGTGTTGACAACATTTAGTAAAATATTGCCTAACATTTCTGAACCAGACTTCTTCATTATTTACCTAGGTGTATGCACCTAGTTTATTTTGTCTTCTAGACCATTTTGGCTGAGGTTTTACATACTGAAATCTGTCTGATTTTTATTGCTTATTTCTATTTTACTTACGGTTATTCATTTATATTTTAAAATGTCAGTGTAGATGATATATCCCCTATAAATTTGATTTCTAACTATAAAAAATTATTTATTAATTATTTTAAAGGAAGTCTTACTATTTAGGGTAAGATTATACTCAAATTAATAGTTCACAGATGATATAGTTAGGTAGGATTTAGGGAAACGTGAAAGATGGTACAGTAGTTCAGGGATCCCTTTGGGGGGTTTTTACTAGTCTTAGGGGGTGAAATGGAAACCTGGGAGCTGTGGTCATAACAGAGTTGGGATTCTCTAGGACAGGGGGTGAGAGCTGGGCTCCTGTGAAGACTGCAGTCAGCGTCACACCAGGAGCATCAGTGTGCAAGTCAAATAAATAACTCCTTTCATCCTTTCCTTTCCTCCCTTAGCTTTGTCTTGGTACAAAGGAAAACACAAAGAGATGCTGATAGCACACACACCTATGACTTTCCCTTCCAAAGACAGATCGAGATGACTGACCAGGGCAAAAGAAATCAGGACAGAAAGAAAGGGGAGCTCGTACATTTGGGTTGAGAGCATTGTGTCTGGTTGCGTTTGAGAATCGCTGCTTTAGAGGACAACTGTAATTAATCTGTTTTTGTCTTTCCTTTAGACATGCCCTTGACTTCTGGCTTGCTCTGGTCTGAGCCAGTGTTTGGACAGAGCGGAATCACTTGTATAATTATTTTGAATGTGAGGTATTGTTGCCTGATTCTCTCATTGTTTGAACCTTTTTACATGTACCTTTCTAAGAAAGAGCATGTAATAAAATTTCTGATCTCATGCATATCTTATTTTGTTGGGGGAAATTGACTTGGTATTGAATTCTGGACTGGCCTCCTTCTGAAGCTAATTGTACAGGCATTGGTCCACTGTCCTCTGCAAGCCAATGTTGCTAAGGAAGAGTCTGAAGTGTGATTTCATTCATTTTTTTACGTGAACTGTTTCTTCCTTTCTCGGTGTTTTAAATGCTTTTGTCCTTTCCTTTAGGTATTCTGAAATGTTCAACTAATTCTTTTATATTTCTAAGAATGAATTATTGTATAAGGCACTTGCTGCTTACAATCTTGAGCTAGGAATATTCCTGTATTTTGGGGAATATTTTCTTTGTTCTGAGAAATTCAGGATGGGGACAGCCAGAGGGAGAAGCAGAGGGTTGGCTGTTCTGTAGGGTGAACCGCCTCCCGCAGGCCTTTCTGTCTTTATTAGTATACTTACGAATCCTGGAATGTTCTGCTTGGGTGGTTTTTCTGGTCATACTCTAAAGATTATCATTAACTGGTGTTTTCACAAGCCCTTTGGCTTTCTTTTGTATATAACGAGGAATATAGTTTGCTCTAGCGAATCAAAAAACATTGTAGTAGCTTGTTCATAGGTACATAATTAGAATATTTCCAGTTTATCATATGTTTTGGTGTGTGTGTGTGTGCATTTAGTAGATTTATCTTTGACATCCCTGTCTATCAATGGAGCTATTAACTGATAGTAAGATAATAAGAACCATAGATGACCAAAATGACCTTGATGTGATAAAATACAAACGCTTGCCTTAGGAAAGAAATGACAGGAGAAATTTTGTGTGCGTTCTGGCAGAATGTTTTCACCAGGAAGCATTGTTGCATGCATCAAGATAAGAGCAAGAACTGAAATGACCTCGTCTACCTAATTATTAAATTACATGCGACTCCAGTGTTCAACTATTTAAAAACTGGGTTTTTGAAAGTATTTTTCGTTAATGTAAAGTACTGTAAACTTCCAAATAATGAAAATATGATCAAGCTAAAAATCTTGTGTTAATCAGTGATACATTCAAGATATTTCTAGTCTGTGCTAAGTTCCATGAGCAAATATTGCCTGGTTCTTTTCACGTACCTGGCCCTCAGGCCCTGCTCCCTGATCATATCAATATATAATAGCTTCTGGATGTAGCACCATCTGTGTGCTGTCCCCACAAGAGCCAAGTATGTGACAATGAGATCACTTTCTCTTCTCTTTTTACAAAGAAGCTTCTTTTATTCTTTTAAAAATAGCACTCTTTATCTTATTTGCTTATATAATACATATTTTACTTGCTTTTTTTCTCTCTGCTGAGACCTCACTAGGTTGTTTGTATTTTCATTCATTCCAAAATTACATATTGCTGTCCAGAGTCCTTGCTACAGACTAGTATCAATATTGTCAGGAAAATGTATAGTCTTTAAATGTCAGCCATATATAATGTGCCTGAAATATTAATGTTGATCAACTTCTAAGATGTTATTCTGCAGAGAAGGAAAGTTAAAAAGCAAGTGATAAAGCCTGCATGGCTTTTCAAAGAAACAAATAGGATTAAATGATACTTTTAAGTCTTAGAAGTTTGAGATAATCTTATTTCCGGTTTTGCATTTGCTCAGAGAGCATAGTCTTTTCAAGGTCACCCAGTTTGTTAATGGCAGTGTTTAGATCTGAACTTACATTTCTGTGTCTTGAAATCCTGGGGTCTTTTCTTTGAGAGTTTCTCAAGATATCTTTCTTTTCCTTAAAAATTAAGAACTGCTTTGTTTCTTACATAAAAGTATTATTTTGACACTGATTTCTTAAATTACGATGAATATAAGATAATATTCTCTTGCAGAACAAGTAGTGTGCCCCCTAAAGAATTGTTGTATGTAGTTAGAAACTGATGCAAGGTCATGAGAACTTCCATCATCATCAGCAGTAGTATTATAAAAAGACTTATGTAGCATGTTTGCAAAACTGCTTAAGTAGGAAACCTTATATATGTCAGGATCTCATAACTGTAATTGTGTATTTGCATAAATAGTCAGTGAGTGTATCCAAATACTAAGGAAATTGTTGGTCTTGGTTGCATGTGCCTGACCCAGGGCCTCTTGAGAGCACCCACTCCTTCTCTTGGAGTAATAGTAACTCTGGTTAGTGAAAAGATGCCATACATGGGCACTGGCCCCAATTCTCTTTTTATGTTGTCGCTTTTACTGCCTTTTGTTTCTTTATTATCTTATATCTCCGGAGATGTTCTACACCTTTTTGAGACTGGAATTAGGGAACAGAAAATTAGAGCAAGATCGCTGCTAACTGGTCCAGCAGTCATCATGAGTTCTGGATCGACCTTTATCCCTGCTGTTTCCCTGCTTCTCCCACTGACCATGCTAGAAACACAGTTTTTTATCAGCTGGCATCCTCCACCAAACATGCTCCTACTCCAAACTCTTCCTGAGCCTTCTTAATGACTTCATATTCTTCCCTCATGTGTACAGACCATGATATTTAGACCATGATGACTATCTGCCTAAACCTTGTAGGAGAGGAAAAAGTTAATGTTTCTAGACAGGAAACAAGTTAGAATGTACACAATTCGAAATGCACATTGAGTCATCGTACAGGCCAGGACTGCTGATATAGCTTTGTCTCTGACTACTTTGTGGCATTACTCATCTCACTGTAGCTCTCTTAGTTTTGGGTATTTTATTGATTTGGTTTTTTAGTAAAAACTTAATCCGCTTAGTGAATATTTTGTTCAGTAAATTCTTCTTCCTCTCCTCCCTTTCTCCCTCCCTCCCTCCCTCCCTCCCTCCCTCCCTCCCTCCCTCCCTCCCTCCCTTTCTCCCTGCCTCCCTCCTTCCCTTCCTCCCTCCTCTCTTTCCTCCTTTTCTTCCTTTCCTTCTCTTTTGTAATTATGTGCCCAGGCTTCCCTTGAATTTGCAACTTTCCTGTCTCCACCTCTGAACACAGGAGTTGAAGGAGTATGTCACTATACCTAGCTTTCATTTTCTTTTTATTCTGTGTTAATCTACAGGGTGAATGTCCAGTTTTCACATGTGTTTTTAGCACATGGGCCAATTATTCTTAAGGCTTCTGCTGGGTAGGTTTGGGGAGGTGTGTGAGAAGTCTGCAAATAGAGGCTCAGAAAGGTATAGGCAGAGTAGTTATCAGTGTGAGGAAAAGAGGGGCTTCTCCTAGTTTGGTAGAGTAGAGAATGGGGCATGGGTGATGGATGAGTAGAGAAGGAAGGAGAACAAAGAGATATTGAAGAATAGAATAAAAGGCGAGCAAGGGCTGAATGTGTTGGATTTAGAGATTGTTCCAATATCTTGCTGGAGCTGTGGTAGGACAGAGTCATTGTCAAGAAGTGAAATAGAGAAGAAAAGAATTGGAGGACATTCCAATAAGTGTTCTGTTGACACTGGATAACAACAAAATGTGCCTAGTAGTAGCTTAAGCTGCTGGGAATTCTTTGCAAGGCACAGGGATGGGGGATCATGACTCAGTGCCATTGGCGGGGCATATTGGTAGTGTTCTCACCCATACCTGCATTGGAGGTAAAAAGAGAAGGGATTTAGAATGGGAGACTAGCCACCATCTTTCAGGAATAAGGGTAAATTTTGACTTTTCTTGTACTGGATATTTTTATGCAATGAAAAGCAAGTAAAATGTGTATTATATAAGGAAATATGATAAAGAGTGCTATTTTTTTTAAAGATTTAAAGAAGCTTCCTGGGTTTGAAACCCAGTACTATATAAAACTACGTATGGTGGGGAAATCCCTCTAATCCCAGACCTAGAAAAGTAGAAACATAATAATTATGAGTTCAAGATCATCCTCTGCTCCTTGGGTCTTTGAGGCCAGCCTGGCATATATAATACTCTGTCTCAAAAAACAAAAAAAGTCTGGGGAAGATAGCTGAGTGGGGAAAGTGCTCGATGGGTATGTGTAATGATAATAGAATATGTTAATACGCATAACCTCAGTAAAAAGGCAAATGAACGAACAAGCAGAAAACACCAAAAATAGTTACAGTAGCATGCATCTATAACACCAGTGCTCTTACTGCCTAATGGGAGGCAATGAGAGGGGAGAATCCCCAGAAGCTCTCTGGCAGGGTAGCCTAGCATGGACAGCAGTGAACAGTAAAAGAGACCCCGTCCCAAATAAGGTGACACTAAGGATTGATCACTTCAGATTGTATTATGACCTCTATGTGTTGTATATTACATACATACTTATGAACATGTATCACACATACATATATATATATATATATATATATATATATATACATATATATACACAAAAAAAATTTTAAAAGAACACAAAAAGTTGATAAGGGTCCAGAAGTCATGAATGTTTTAAATAGGTATACAAATGGCATAGGTTTGTCTCTAAAAAATTAAAAAGATTCCCATTTTTCTGGTTACTGCTTGTATCCACAGCTTTCTTTTCTCTACATTGTGTTTAGTTGTGTAGGTCTTATGTCACTTTCTTGCATCAGGGTCATACCCTGCACTAAACTAACCATGGCATCATATCATTCTGGTCTAAGTCACCCCTGTCTTATTTTTGTAAACCAGTTATTTTTGGGATTCTCTTGGATATTCTTTTGTAAACAGGAGGGTCCATTTTCCATGTGTAGAATTGAATTCTGATCTACATATCAGAAGTATGGCTGTAGTCAAATTCTTCATTCCCTTCATCTTAACATCTTCCCATACTTGAGGAATGGCATAAATTGGTGTTTGCGTAGCTGCTTCCTTTGTTTTTTTCCCAACACAGATATTGGGAGAGCTGGCTTCCAGGCCTAACACTCCTGTGGGATATTATTCTTAACACCAGGGGAATGATTTCTCTCACAAATTAGCAACCTCTTTCTCTGCGGAGGTCTTCTTTTCTCTCCCATCAGTGTTCCCCTCCTGCTCTGCCTGCAGCAGATGGGATCAACGTTATACCTAAAAGGCTTTCAGGCTCTACTATAGACTGCTTCCTACCCAGGCAGAAAGGCTTTTAAGTAATTTGAAGGCTTTCACAGGTTATATTTGTATGTGTGTTTTCATATTTAACAATTCAGTAAACATAATCTAATTTTTTTCGCTGTGCACAAATATAATGATGTTTCTTTATACTATGAGTTTCAAGGATACAGGTTTCTTTTTGAATTAAACTAAGTGGTGTCTAACAGCTGTTGTGCTAAAGCGATGCTTTCATGTCAGCGAGAGAACCTATTCCTGAGGTCACATCAGCATTCCCTTGTACCACACACTTATACAACACAGTATAACCTTAAATGTTTTCCTATAGCACCTTTTGTTCTCTGTACACACTTGACATTAAATTGTTCATTGCTGTTTATTTATCTGCAATGATAATGAGCTATAGCTTTAGGGATGCTCATGGAAGTCTCTCTTGTCCGTGTGTGTGTGTGTGTGTGTGTGTGTGTGTGGCACACTTTGCTCTGGCACACCTAAGCAACACGATGCCTGGTGTCCCACTGGCTGATGTATTAGAGAAAACATGGATGATACTTCCATCTTGATGCCATTGTGACTTGTTTATCTCCACTGCATATTTTGTTCATACACTCTTCTGACTTTATTTTTTATAAGAACAACAACTCACACTTTATTAAATCATAAAGAAATTTAAGATGATTTTTGGTATACATCTTTCCCAGGGATGATCACACCAATTGATTAATCAATACCAAAATGTCATCTCTGAAAAGACATACATAAAAGTAACAATGTGTGGAATGAGCATGATATGTGTGTGTGTGTGTGTGTGTATGTGTGTGTGTGTATGTGTGTGTGTGGCTTTATTTACTTATTTATTTATTTGTGATCAGAAGGTGGATGAAAGTAAGACCAGAGTTTTGTCATTGCCATACAGACCTGCTGGTATTCAGTCATTTCAGTAAACTCTGGAGTTCTCTACCATTGATTTAAGAGAGCATAAGGGGGGCCTTGGCCTTCAGAAGAAGAGTGTTTGCAAAGCACAGGAACCATGGCACACTGTACTGTTCATGCCCCCTCACCTCTTTCTATACTCTTCTCCATTTTCTTATTGCCTTCTCTCTCTTATTCTCTCTGCTCCAGGCTAATTGCCCTAGGAGGAATTTATCATAACTAATACAGATCACATATATATATACAAAGGTATGTATATATACCTTTAAAATGAAACACAGTTACATAAATGCATATTCTTTTTCTATAGAGCTATGTTAGATTGTAGTAATACGGAGCGGCGGGGCTGCGTACCCAACACCCCGGCCGCCCACACGGCTAGCTTTACCCAAAATAATTACACCGACACTGTATTCTTTTAAGCACTGCTTGGTCCATTTCTATCTAGCCTCCTCTAGGCTAACTCTCACACCTGGACTAGCCCATTTCTAATAAGGCATGTAGCACCCCAAGGTGCGCTTACTGGGGAGATTCTAGCCTACGTCCATCTTGGGTCGGAGCTTCATTGCATGTGTCTTGCTCTGAGAGGAGTTGCGTTAATTCTGAGCTCACTTCCTCTTCCTCTCAGCATTTTCTTCTGTTTACTCCACCCACCTATGTTCTAACCAATCGGGACCAAGCAGTTTATTTATTGCTTAACCAATGAAGCCAACAGATTGGTATGACACTCCCACATCACTTCCCCTTTTTCTGTTTAAACAAAAAGGAAAGGCTTTAACTTTAACATAGTAAAATTACATAAAACAGTTATCAAGTAAAAATTGCAATAATCTTTATCATAACTAAGGAAAAGTATAACTATAACTAACTATTCTTAACTCCATCAAAGACTCCAGAAAGATACAATATTATGTAAGCAAACAAGAAATAAGCAACTTTCAAACTCTAGAAATGACAGAGACATCTCGCTGCCTGTACAGTCACCCAAAGTTCCTCTGTACCGTTGGGGCATCCATCTTCGGCTTACAGGCCCATAGATAGTTGGGAAAACAATAATTGCTGGATCATTTCATAGAATTGATTTAATGCTTGCAATTGAGAAGTATTTGAAAAATGTAATAACAATAGCTATCTGTGTGTAATATGGAGTTTACCAATGGCAGAAAGACTTTCACTACTTTTGAGCAAATGGACAAAGTGGGGAGTTGATATCAGACCCAAGTAGTGAGTTTCCTGAGGGAGACAGAGAACCATCCCACTGGAAACAGAACTTAGGATTCAGCTCCCCTCTCCCAGGAGTAACTGGTACCATGGAAGAGACACACAAAACATAATAATTAAATCCAAGTTGTTGCTGCTTTTGTAAATGCTATATAAAGCAGAGTAGGTGGGCACAGAAGTGTCCTGGTCTTTCCTTATAGCTATTCAATCTCCTATTGGTTTCTCATCATCTTATTAAATTAAAACCCAGCTCTAAAGGAAGCCTGGGACCTGCCGTTTGCAGGGTTTGATTATGTATAGAAGAAGGCTGGGGAATAAAAGGAGACACTCAGGAAAAGCCCTGGTACAGAAAAGGCCCAGATCTTTTTCTTAAGTAGGTTTCAAAGAATTATTCTCTGAGTATCAGCTATATCCCAATGCACTTCCCACCATTTTCACTTTAGGTTCTTTGCGGTAAGATGGTTGGCTTGGAGCTTATGTCCAGTTCGCAATGCAAGATTCTGCAGTTGCCCCTCAATTTCCTTTCCTGCTTCCATCTTCTTTTACTTAGTTTCCATAGAAGTTGGAGTGATTTCTTTGTATCAGAAGTCAGATTGCTTTCCTGGCTTAGGGCCTTTTGGAAATTCTGTTGTACTGTCCATGAAAGTGAAAACCTGGAGTGGCCTTTCAGGCCCTACCTGATTGTTTGCTTTATATCTACAGCTTCATTTGCTTTCTCCGTACTCTCCGTGCTCTAAGTTAACTCACATCCTTGATGTGTATGGAGCGGCCAACTCACGCTATTGTTTTCTGTTCCTTGATTGTGTTTCCTTAGGTTCCTTCTTCACCTTTGCACATCTGTTAACTCAGTCAGACTCTCTCCTCTGTTTAAAAGCTTCTTCAATCTCACCTCCAACTTTAACTTTCTCCTGTTTTACAAGGAGCACTTCTGTTATGATTTAAGTGGTAAGTGTGGGCATTGGCAAGAGGTGGCCTTATGATGGTCAGTCTTGAGTGAATAGCTTTGAAATCACCTTGGAAATGTCCCTCTGGCTATATGATTGATGGCATTTCTATGGAGATTTAACTGAGCACTGGCTGCTCTTGAAGAAGAAAAACCTTATGTTTGGTTCCTAGTACCCATATCGTGTTTCACAACTGTTAGTAATTCCAGCTTCAGGGGATCCACTGTTCTCATATGAACTCTTTTGACCAAGGCACACACAGAGGACAGACACACTCTCATATATGTACAATAAAAATAAATATTTTAAAGCAAGAGTTTGACAAAATACTAGTAAAAAATTTTTTTTGCAATAATCTGGTTAGTCAAAAGTCATGTTTTCCTTATGATATTTTACTGAATGTTCCCACATTATTTTTAAAGAGGGGTTAAAATATAATAAACATGAGTAAATTGAATATGAGGTATGAGCGTGCTTATTGTGTCCTTGATTTGTCTGAACTGTCTAGATGTGTAAGGAGTCTGGGACTTGGCTTTCTCAATTACCTTCAAATGAAAACTAGTCATTCAGGGTTGAAAGGTTTAGTAATTATTTGTAAACCTGTCTGAGACTTTGGAAAGCAGGTTTCATGCTCATGTATCAGAACTTTTAGAAGAACATGAAAAACCACTGAAAGTTGTCTCAGAGGCATTTATTTTTCCTTTGTGAAGTCTTTTAAAGATATGACTTTTGCATCTAAATCTCCAGGTTTCCTTCGCCCACCGTCCTTATCTCCTGGGAGTTCCTTTAAAATTCTCATTGCTTTGGTCTCTTAGGGGTAAAGCTCAGCTAGATCTCTGCCTTTTAAACACAGATGCAAAATGTTAATATAGTCTGCTGCTCGGAAGTGTGTATTTTAACTTGCAATGCCTCTGAATGAAAGATTGAAACAGAGCACAGTGCAGAGAAAAACATGGGCATTTGTGGCTGTGACCTCCATGTGTTCTGGTAGTAACCTTTGAGTACTAAGATTCTGAGCAACAGCTTATCATCCTGATGCATTGCCCCAGTGGCTGCATCTGTCTTGTTCACGCCATCTTGTTTACACCATGCTGGTTATTTGAGGGAGGGGTATTGCTTCTTTGGGGATGTTTATAAAAACGGTGAGACCTTAACTATAAGGAAAGTCCTGTCTATTCTGATGGGATCAGCACAGAATGGTCTGTCCTAACAGCTCACCATACAATTGCTCTAGAGCAGTACTTTCCTTCTGCATTTCCCTAAGAGAGCATTTTACTTGGGGATCAAGTTTCCTTTCATTGAATTTGCTAGATTTCTTTGATCATAAGTGTAGGTGAATGGTACATGACCTTTACTTAACACTCCTACTAAGGCTATTCCTGTAGCAGCTACATTTTTGCTTGCTTCCTTTCAATCTTGCAAAAAAAATATGATGAAAGGAGATTATAATCCATATAGTTTATAGTAGCAACCGATGAGGTGGTCTGGGAATAATGACTTTATTCTTTCCAGGTAGCACTCACTGAAGCAAATTTTTGGAAGGTATCTTTTCCTAAATGTTAAAGGATACACAAGTCCTGTCTTTTCTGTGAAGTCGTTATTAATGATTAGATTAAAACTATGAATTAAGTATGTATAACAAAGGATGTAAGTTTTGCCCATTTTTTATTCAACAAGTAGAACATTGAAAGAACAATAGCTGTAAATTGGGAAAGTTCTAGAATTGCACAGATAATTATAAAACTCCCAAAATGGTTGAAAATTTAACCTTTGAAGGTTTCTGATAGGAGCACATTGAACTGAATTTGAAGTGTCGAACATGAGGAATAACGAAGAGACTTAGTTCCCGCGCTGAAAGCCGTGGTTCTTGGGCTCTGGTGTATATTGCAGTCACCTGAAGAACCTTTCGGGGCCTGCTGCCAGTCACTGGGTCAGCGGGTTTGATAAGAGACTTAGGTACACTTCATAAGCATTGGAGTTTTGGCTAATGGCCTCACTAAGATGGCAGAAGTTTGCTGTGAGGTCTTGCAGAGCCTGGCATGCTCCTCCAATGGAGGAGATACCCCTGTGATGTTTGGGGAGTTGGAAGAGCTTTTGCATCTTGTGTTTGTTTCTTCGAATCCTGTTTTTGACTACACTTTGGTCTGTTCCTGGCAGTTTGTTCTTATCAAGATATAAATAACCAGTCTGTCCTGTTCAAATTATTGGCTCCTGTATTTGGAGAGATACCAACATGCTTGTCAGTCTCATAGTTTATGGATTTCTTCACATGTTCTCATTCTAAATATGAATCTATAGAGTTTATGTATATATCTGAGATAATATTTGAAGCACTTTGTTCTTAGTTTTATGCTTCCTTTGACCACTTTTGTATATTACTAAATCTAACCTAAGTTTACTTTGGAGATTTACAAAGCCTGTCAAGAGGTTCAGTATTTGTTAAATATATACAATGATTTTTCTTGGTATCTCAGAGATTTATAGGCTTTTCTTTAGGCTGCAGTTTCTCATACAGTATATTCTACATATGAAGTCGTTTTTCTTAAGCAGGGTTGTTGAGTCTGTCTTTTGTCTTTTTTATTTCTTGGAGTAGAGATGAATAAACTGTGATACTAGATGTGATAGTACCTTTATCACTTAATATTTGAACATTCTCAGCACTTTAATTTTAATATGGCTAAATGGAATTTGTAAGATGCAACACTTTGCATTCAATGCCTTGCATTACAATAAATGTTTGGTAACTGTGAAAACCCTTATAGATAAATAGCTGGAATGCGTTGCATTTCCTTACTTTTGAATTTTTACAGTGACTCCAGCATTTCCTCTCTAACTAGTGCATTGAATGAAGAAACACATGATGTCAGTCAAAACTGACTTTGTGTTCTTCAAATTTGTTTTGTTTATATAGATAGAAACACTTTAGATGCAATCTCAGGTAGGTACCATAACTTTATTTGGATTAAAACATGGGTGCTCTATTATTTTCCTTTTGTGATTAATTCCATAGTGTTATCTCAACAGTTAATATCTAATCTTTTATAATAATCAAATCTCCAAGAAGCAATTAAAGATTCTTTTATCTCCAGGTGAACTCAACATTGATAGTACCCTGTGGAGGGCTGGTGGAGGAGGAAGACCGTGTGTGTGTGTGTGTGTGTGTGTGTGTGTGTGTGTGTGTGCGTGCGTGTGCAGGGATTACAGGGCAGATGGAAGGTATTGGTGTGTTAGGTTAATTATCAGTGCATTCAGCATCTTGTGTCTGTCTCCCAGTGGGGCACTGTTGAGGAGAGTGGAAGAAAAGCAGTTCAGGTCAATAAAGACAGCTGCGTGTTTACTCATGTCCTAGAGAGTACAGGCAAGAATTTAAAGTTAATGGCATGGTGAGTATTTTCTGATACCATCCCCATTTGTTTTTCATTTTCCTTCCTGAGAGGTCCTAGCTCTGGCCTTGGTTGGTGGCAATGGCTCTTTTCTTTCTAGTTGGCATGACTTCATACTATTCAGGCTTTAAGTTTATTACACCAGCCAAGAGACTATATGATGTGAAGTCATTCAAGACAAAACAAATCATCTTTCATCGTCTATGCATGTTCTTAGTGCCTGCATGTGTGAGCAGTCATGTGTATGCTTTGTTTCAATAGCTTAACCAGTTGTCCTGTGCTACAACTAGCAGAAGCAAACATAGCCATTCACTAGCAATTAAGCACTGATTAGAGGACTGCATATCATCTATAAGAAAATTGTCTGTAGTTGGCTTTTTTTTTTGCCTTGATTGCATGGTAGGCATTAGGGTAACATGATGATTTAATTTGTCTCTGCTTGTAAAATCATGATGGACACTATGTGTTTAACCATAAATCATAAATAAATTGTAAATTATATAAAAGTTGAATAAGAAAGTCTGTCATATTTGTACTAGAAGGTTGATTTTTTTACTGGGTGATTAAAATCACCAAGAAGATGGGGGACATTTGATGGAGTTCATGGATAAAAATTTATTAACAAAGGAGATGGCTTGTAGTGAGCAGGTGAGATAATGGTGAGAAAGACATGGTACAGGAGAGTGACAGGTAGTAGGACTGTGCATCATGGTAAGATTTTGGTATAGGATGTATTGTTAAGGGGGATTAAACTTGGAAAGTCTAGCTGGACAGTGGGGGCACATGTCTTTAATCCCAGCTCTTGGAAGGCAGAAACAGGTGGATCTCTGTGAGTTCAAGGCAATCCTGGTCTACAAGATGAGTTCCAGGACAGTGAGGGCTATTACAAAGAGAAACCTTTTTCTCAAAATAAATAAATAAATAGAAAGACCAAGTTGTGGGTGTTTCTGAGTGCTGTGGGATAGAACCTGGGGCTTATGGAGGTGATGCTGGAACTATGATGGTACCCAACACATCCTTCAGGAGATCTGAGACCCACTGTGACAGTCCATGCAGATGATATCAGCCATGGACTGGTGAGTACACAGCCGTCACTGCAAAGTCACATAAAGGCATTTATGGCCCCAAAGTTCCTTGAATTTGTTACCCTGTTCCTAGCCAATGCTTTTAACTCTTGTTGCCCTTTTTCCTTGTGGTTTGTGTTAGAGAATATATACTGAGGTTACTTAGGTCATATTTCTTCAGTTAGAAGCAGTGACCGAGGAGCTAATTTTGAAAATTTAAATTCCTCAGAACATCTTGTTTATGCCCCTACTCTGAATCATTGAATGAACTGTAAAGCTAGAAAAAAAAAGCAAGACCAAAGTCTTTTAATTGAATGACACTAACATCTTTACATTGTGATGTTGTTTTTGACCTCTTGTCTATATACCTCTGAGCATTGCTAAGTCCTTTCATCCTTAGCCGAATTATGCTCCCTCGCCTTGCCTCTTAAACTTGAGCAGCTGTCATGACAGAGTTCTTAAGTTTCTTGTCCTTTATCTAATGTGACATTGGATAAACTCTTGGTACATACATTAGACCTGAGTTCTTGGCGTCAGACTGTGTAACAGGATACATTAATAATAGATAGAAAATGAGAAATGTTTTGTTAATCATTATTGCTTTCTATGTTCATATTTGGACACCACCTTCTTAAATGTTTCCTGTGGTTAATGTGACAATTCAGAATACTTAGTGAAAGTTCTAGTTCCTCCACATAATTGAACATGGCATTATAACATATTCTTGGACAGGAAACTCTTAGAAATAAAACACACACACACACACACACACACACACATACACATGGAGTTTGTTAATAAAGAGCCCTGATTCTTAATGGATCATCATGTATTCCTTTTGGGACCAACAATATATTGGCCAGTTATTATAATTGTGAAATCATAAACGGAAGTGTTCACCATTAATTTTAGAGAATAAACTGATGCAAATCTGACATCCAGCCTGGGTACATCTAATTATGCCCCCGTTCTGCCTGATTTTTTTTTTTCTTTTGTGATGTCTGATGCCAACCTGTACTCAGCTTCATTCCCCAGGTAGAGATAGTGCTATCCTGAGGGAGCCAGCAGCTTTGGGTTGGATTGTGTTCAGGTCCACATTCTTCTTGGCACCCAGTTGCCAGGAAACTGGATTGCTGTCTTACTCATCCATAAGCCCTTCTCTGCTGGGCATCCCATTTTCCTTTCAGACACATTATACTCATCTTGAATTCTTTGCTCGCCTTTTTTGTCAGGCTTCTCTGCTCAAAATGATTTCCAAGCTGACTGGTCTTCACCTGGATCCTATTTTCACTTTGAACTTTTGCCTCATGATGATGCCCGCACCTGCCTTTTCATCTTGCAGACTCATCTTCTGCTGCAGCTCTGCTGGGAGATGCATGACCCTCTTTACCACCTCTTCATTATCGTGTCCTTTGTCTCTTTCTATTGTATTCTGATCAGTGAAATTCGGAGTCAAGCCTTTCTTAGTTTGTCATGTAGGACTGCTCCATTCTGTGGTGAAGCTAACTTTCTTCTGTCCGGTGTTATAATCTGGCATCATCGCCTCCCAAGGAACTGATCTGTGGCTTAGAGCTAATCACACATACATCACTTGTTCTGCATTAAAAAAAAAAATAGTTGCTCTCTGTGTCAAATTGCCTATATTCTGTCTCCTTCCCATTGCCACCTCCAAGTAGTCTCTGTTTATTATGATGATAGTGTCTGTTATATAATTTCTGGTCTAGGTTTATCTATATGTGGCAGGCCTACAACTGAAGAATTTTTAAAAGGGCTTATGCGTTTTCATAGTTTATCCAAGGACATACTGGAAAACCCTGGATGAAACCATGACTTTAATTTTTTCTTCTTGCTTATCTTTGATTCATTTCACCCTCTCCTGGAAGAATATTTCTATAAACAAGCTCTTAAACAAATTTTGATAATTTCATGCACTTACCTTTGTGATTATTAATGCAGTGATTAATCCATGCAAATAAAGTAATCTACAAAAATAATCTGTAAAATTAGCCCATTAAATCAACCAATAAATTAAATTAATCTGTCAGTTAATGCATCCACTAGATTTTAATCCATTAATGCTAGACAGAGATTAAGTTGCCCCCTGATTCTCTGACTTCTTACACTTCTAGGAAGCTATCATTATACCTCCAGAAGCTGTGACTTGATTTCCCTGTGTCAGTTTCCTTCATGTCTGGGAAGCCACTGAGGTGGTATAGATTTAATCGCCCTAGGATATTGAGAAACTATAAAGACTTCTTTTCACTGTGGAAAAAAAAAGGGAGCTAGCTTTCATTTATGTAAATTCTGTATCACCTAGAAAGTAACAGGAAACTGCAGTGTTAGTGATCTAAGGTAAACATAACTAAGTTTTAAACAAGCATATAAAAATCAGAACAGTGACTATCACTTACCCTTAATTCCATTAACACAGGGCTTCCTGTTAAAACAACAAATCATTTTAATACCATGTCTCTATACTAAAACGGAACTCATAGACAATGAAACTATAATTAAATGGTGCAATGTCTTATAGAGACATAAAGAAGTAAAGCTAAATTTAATAATGCTACATCTTAACCCTATGTAAGTCTTTATTCAAAACCAATTTAGAAGATAAAAATTGAGACGCATCTGTGCATAGTTATATAAAATTAAATTGTATGAGTCACGGGTGCAGACTGATGAAGTATATTACAATGGGAGGTTGAATTCCATGGTGGGACAGCATTGTGCTTTTATAAACCATAAAATGGCTATTGGTTAATTTCCTAGCAAAACAGTCCTCCATTGATTAATGCTCTGATTGCTTTTAATAGTATTTTTTTGAAAACATCATGTATCTATTAAAATTTTGCAACATGTTCATATTGGTATAGGTTGGAGTTAGTTTAGGAACTAATCCTAAGTGGGTTTCCATGTATGTCAATGTCTTGAACAGGTCCAGGATCACCCAGTCATGTTGGCTTTTGCTCAGTTAGTGCCAGCATTACCCTCCTTTATTTGGAAATTGTGGCTTTATCCAGAGACCTTCAGAGTGCTTTTGGGTGAGGGTGAGTCTGACTTTGGTACCTTCTCTCTTAGAGGGCTGGCAGTGCTCACCTGTGGAGGAGCTGTCCTGCCCTGCTCAGGAAGGGCAGGGACAGTGACTTCATCACCATCACTTGCTGCTAGGCTTGGTAGTTTGGTGCTAACCTTCATAATTCCCATGGCAAGAACAGCCCTGCAATTGGGTAACTCTAAGGACCCATCACTTGTATATGCCTACTTATGTCACATAACCATTGTTTTCTTTGAAATAGTACATTTTTTTTCTCAATACAAGGTTTGATAATGCTTAAGGATAAAGCTTAATGATTGACTTTCATTTTTAGTAGTTGGGTTTAATTCAAGATAATCTCGGTTACTATTTTATTTTGTGGAAATGTGTAGGTTAAATGAAAAAGAAATAACAGCTTCCTTGTAGAGAGACTCCCTGTTTGTATGTGGCAAATGCCATGTGTGATGGGAGTACTAGATATGAAACCAGAATAGTGGAGTACAAACTCTCTTTATGCTAATTATTAGCTATGAGACCTTGGGTTTTTCTCAACCTCTTCAAAATGCATTGCTTTAGTTCTTGTCTTTTCACATTTGAGTTCATTTGCTATTTCAATATTTGGCTGTATTCTCATTTTCAAAATGCTATGACATTTAAAAACCTGGGCACTTTTGGCTTCTGTTTCTTTTTAGCTATGAATCTGAGATTTATAGATGTAGCTTATATTCTCGCTTGAAGTCCTCACCTGCTACCCAAGCCTATGACCACTGAAACCTGTCTTTCATGCTGTCTGTACAACGCTTGATAGGTAGAACTAGGCTAAACCTGTGCTACTCACAATTCTTTGTAGTTGTAAGTAGGAAAACCTATCCGAGGATACCAGAGAACTAGTGGGGATTTGTAACAAAAAAATTGTCTCATAGTTTCAAGGGTGGAGTGAGCAGCCAAACCTTTAGAAGCTGCTTGACCCTGGAACCAGAAACACTTGAACAAAGGTAGTTGGGCTTCCATTTCCTCTCTGGATGTCCTAGTCTTGGTCCTGAGGCCTTTCTTGCTCTACTCTTCATGTGCATGACAAGTAAACAGCCTTGAACTTTTGTTGTCACTTTACCTGTCAATACACTGCTTATCCCAAGTTAATCCTGGTTCCTGCCAGGGAAGAGAGAACTCTGATCTAGCTCAGAGGTGAGAGCTCAGTCAGGAGCATAAGTGAGAAATACTCAAAAGGGACTTTTGTGTCCAGGCAGGCATCCAGTGTGTGTAAGTTTTAAAAATTATAAACAGCATTTTCTGCTCCTTTGTTTTTAACTGGTGATGCCAAAGTTAGTGACTCTACAGTGCTTGTGGGTGTGGAGAGACTGTTTTCTCATTGTCTCCCCTTAGCCTTTGTTTTTATTTGACAGTCAAATAACGTTAATTTTTGGCTAGACATCCATACTATTTTGATCTACGTTAATGTTCCTGTCTATAGGAGATGTAGAGTTAGGGGGTTGCAAGAATATAGTTATGGAAGCTGTCCTTGTAAGAATAGTGTCTGATGAACTTTAGGCAAGAAATCATATAAAGGATGGTTGCTTTTTCAGTCACTCTCTTCACTCTGTTACATAAATTGAAGCTCGACGGCTAAAATATAGTCAAGGTGAATGTTTGAGAACATAATGTATTCTGAACATAATAAACATCATCTTCATCAGAGCAGTTGTAACCACTTGCAAGAGACCAAGATAAATAAGACTTATAAGAGGAGGGGACATTGGATCCTCACCTAATACTGCCTCCTGCACTTATCAGCACTATATGATTTTACCCTAATTTCATGTGACCTAGTTTTTGTGGAAGGCACTGGAATACATAGTGTATAGAGTGTTAACTAAAGAGGAGATTCTGTGTACGCCACAATGGGGAAGTTGTCATCCATTTGAGGGAGAGACTTTTTGATGGCGTGGTTGCTTGGAATTACATTTTTCTAAACAACCCCTCACCCATGCTTTGAAATTCAGCCAGTCAACTCATTGGTTTCTCAGGTTGGACTTGGTGAAATTCTACTTTGTTTTGTTATCTGTGCCATATTTGGGGGATCCAGATACTTGTTTGTATCTTTCCAGGGGAACAGTTCATGTAACATTGAGAAATGAGTGGTAGCATTCTCTGTCTGAGATCGAAGGGCAGGGATGGGAAATATTTGTTCTTGTTTAATGATTCTGGACAATGGTTTTACATTAGAATCACCTGTGGAAAGAATCAGTGATATTTTTTTCATGAATTGGATGAGATTTAGTGAAAGGTAGTGATTTATGATTCCCAACTTTGGATTTCAATGACTGGGTAAATTCTGGTAGTTTTTTCCTAAGATTGAGAATGTAGACTGGGTAGTAGTTGCATTTGAAGTGAATTGTGATTTTGACATCTTTGAAGGACTAATTATCCCCATGAAGACTAGAGGTCATTCGGACTGAGTCTCAGGAAGTGTCAGAGGTCTGATAGTGTGGCCGATTACGGCTGTAAAGGGAATTGTTATAGTTGATTTCTTTTGAACAGGACACTATCCAGTATTTTTATAGACACAGCAACTCTCTAGATTTGAGTCATTTTGAGTAGCAGGTACATTTGGTGGCCTCCATTTCGGGCTGCTAGACATCACCGCTAAGTACTAGTGCTTCTGAAGTCATGATTGTACTATTTGTGTCAAGTATCACTCATCCCAGCTATAGCTTTTTGATACAGAGGTAACTCACAGGTCAAAGTAATAATACGATCCTTCAGAATTTACCACTTTGATAGTGTTTTTTTTTTTCTCGATAGCAAGATATATATGTTAATAAATTTCAGTGACTTTCTTTGGATTTTCATTTTTGTATGCTATCCTAGTTAGGGACACTATTGCTGTGATGAAACACCATGACCAAAGCAACTTGGAGAGGAAAGGGCTTATTTACTGAGACTTCCATATCAATGTCCATCATTGAAGGAAGTGAGGACAGGGACTCAAACAGGGCAGGAACATGGAGGCAGGAGCTGATGGAAGAATGATGCTTACTGGCTTGCTAATCATAGCTTGCTCAGGTGCTTTCTTACAGAACCCAGAACCACCAGCCCTGCTCCATCAGTCACTAATTAAGAAAAGATTTCTACAGGTGTACCTACCTGATCTTATGGAGGCATTTTCTCAGTTGAGACTCTCTTCTCTCTGATGACTCCAGCTTATGTTAAGATGACATAAAACTAGCCAGTATGTATACCTTTGAAAATAAATTTATTATATTTTCATATGATAGGAAAGAAAAATAACCCATGTAATAACCAGAGTTTGTCTATGTAGTACGAGGCTTCTGTTTAATATTGTTCCTACGTGAGGATAAGTTAGTATTCACAGGAAATAATCCTTTAATGGAGGCTCTTGTTTTCCCACCTTGAATAGTCTTAACTAATTTGAAAAGAAATATAGTCTCAAATTTCATGATCTTATGAGGTTAAAATATGCTTTCCCCTTACTTATTCTTTGCATTTACGTATAGTTATGTTTTGTTTTCTGCTTCTAACTTAAAACAACAACAACAAAACCAAGCGTTTCCCTAGGATTGTGGATAAAGTTTTAGCAGGATCCCTAGCTCATTTCCTTTAATTTTCATTATAGCAAATTTACAATTGTCCTCAAGTGTTATCTGTGTCCTTATTGGTAATATACAGATATTTCTCTCCCCTTTCTCACTTTTTTCTACCTCTTTCTGTGTCCCAGCGATACTTAGTGGCATAATTATTTTCAAATTTTTAACTTATTTCTTCCTACTTTAATTCATATGTGGTTTGAATACTTTTAATGTTAAACTGTTAAAGAACATAGCCTTTTCCATACAATATAGTGAAATCATGTTTATATTTGGTTTCATAATAATGAGTCTGTTGCTCATTTCTTTGTCATGCTATTGATCATATAGCTTGTTCTGAAGTTTTGCTTTTTGATGTTCAGCATCAAGGGCTTTTTAGTGACTAGAGAGGAAAAGAGGATAGCCCCAGGTTGTCAAGGATCCTCCCTTGAGGTGTAATGCAAGGCTGAAACCAGCAAGGACTGCTGTGGGACAATGGTCTTGTACTTTGTAAAGATTTGTCACTTGTGTTGTTTTAATAAAATGCTGATTGGCCAGTAGCCAGGCAGGAAGTAAGTATAGGTGCGACAACCAGAATAGGAGAATTCTGACTAGAGGAAAAGTTCAGTCTGCAGTTGTCACTCAGACACAGAGGAAGTAAGATGAGAATGCCTCACTGATACAAGGTACCAAACCATGTGGCTAAAACAGAGAAGAATTATGAGTTAATGTAGGATGTAAGAGTTAAGAAGCCTGAGCTGAACAGTTTCTAATTAATGTAGACTTCTATGTGTTTCTTTGGCACAAAATGGCTGTGGGACCTGGTTGGACAGAAACCTCTGTCAGCAAAGGACAAAGATGCAAACAAGAGCTTGGTTATGGGGGTGACCGTTGGCTACTCTAGACATGTCTGCTCCTTTAATCGTCCTACTGTTTACCCCAGATGCTGACAGTATGGCTTCAAACTCTCTTTCCATTGATGTTTTTGGAGGGAAACCAGAAAGAGAAATCAAATACTGTTGCCTATGGTTCTTATCTTGCAAGGGCAGCCTGGGTAGCATCATTTCTGAACTGGACCTCTTGGTCCCCATGAACAGTCTAGCTGTGGTTGTTCCTCAAGGTTTCAGTGATTGTTCTTCACTGTCCTTTTTTTCCTAGGGTGGAACAGCTTAGCTGATGGGAATCCCAGACCACTTCTCTAGTGATTTATGCCATAGCTTTCATACAAAGAAACCCTCTACTTTATCCATTCGGGTGTCCTATCTGCTTTGTTTTTGAGACTTGGAAACACCAAGCCAAACACATTGCTGCAAGCAGGAGATGTTTTGTATCACCCAGAAGAGATGTTGTGTATTTGGATTCCCAGCTGTACTGTTAAATGTGAATGATTTTGATTCAACCTGAAAGTAATTCTTCACTTCTTTCTGGCTCTTTTGGAGGGACAAGCTGAGAATATAAGTCAGATTTCTCCCCCCTTGGTTATGACAGCGTCTAGAGGCTTTTTACATTCCTTGTGTATCAGATCATTGGGTCATCTGTTTTTTAGCTCTGTGTTTTCTTCTTTTCTTAAAGCAGAGCATTGGGGACGCTATCTCCATAGAAAATGAATACCCGTTCTTTATTTGTACCTCTATTTGATAAATTGTGTCTACAATTTATTTATTATGGCATAAATATTTTATGATATAAGGCATAAATTTACATCAGAAGTTTCTGTGGTGATAGACTATCTAGTTGTTTATCAAGTAATTCCCCCTTTCATTGGGCTTCATGATGCCTAATTTACCATGTATTAAATGTCTTTAATTAGATTTTTTCTGGACTTCTAGTTTTCATTTCCATCTGCTTTTCTAATTTGGGGCAGTATACAGTCGCTTTTGTGATTGTTACTGCATAATAAATTTACCAGATAAGGTTTCAGATGGTCTCTTTCCTGTTTGTCATTTAAGGCACTTGACAACACATTCTTTTTCAAGTAAAAAATATGATTTACTGTCTCAATGACTTTTTTTTTGAGAGTCAGAGGAATACTATACAAGGAATGTAAGAATTAACTAAAGAGAATTGATGTATTCGTCATATCCTTTTTGTTGAGGAACATGTATTCTCCATCAATATACGTTATAGCACTGATAAACAATTGTGTTCAACTTCACTAAGTATACTCCCATTCAGTTTTAGCATTTTATAAACATTTTAGGTTTAGTGGTTTTATTATATTACTTTCTACTTACTTGATAATATGAAAATTATATTATGCTTATGCTTTACTAAATATTGTCAATATATTTCTGTAGGTATTATGTTAAAAATAATAGTCCTTTATGGATTTTATTACTGTCAGTTAAGTATGGTAGTTGTGAGCCTCTTGGAGAGAAGTTCTGTAGTGTGTTTGAATGATTTATTATATTCATCCAATTCCTACTTTGATTTCAAAATGATTTTTATTTAAAAAATATTTGGGGGAATTCCAAGGGAAAAAAGATAGAACACAGTATAAAGAGTTGAATAAATAGAAAGGGTTACAGACGGTGGAAGTTGGGAGGGTGAGTAGAGAACGGGATAGGTAGCTGAAGGATAATGCACATAAAGATATGATTTAAAAGTCACATGGAAACTTACCGTAGAAGCTTCCTAAAACAGACAGAAAGACAGACACAGACACACACACACTAATTAAAATGAAGTGTCCCTATAAGAAAGCAACATTACCTCTATTAGATACCAGAAGTTAATATATAAAAAGCCCAGAGACAGAAATGGGTGACTTCTTTTGTAGTTGTTGACCAATGAGGTCACTTAGAGACCCCCAAAACATTCCTTGCTATTACCAGTGCTCTTGGCAACCCTCCAGAACTTGACAATAAGACCTTGTTATTGAAGATAACACATATAAATCATTGAACACTGATGAATAAATCTGATACTTTCCCGGCCATCTCTCATAGTGCTGGAAAGTGCTATGCTGGCACCTGGAGGAAAAACTTATAATTATGTCTAGCTGTGAACTCTGCAATCCATGACAATGATTAGCTTTGGAAGCCATGCCTGGGAGGTGCAATAATGGCACTGAATGTCGGGGGAGTAGCCAACTACTTTCTGATTGGATTTAAGGCTTGTTCTATAAGTTTAAACTCTTATCTGGCACCAATGTGGGGACAAATAATCATGTGGCTTGACAGGCAATAGACTATGTGGCAGAGTCTACTATTACTTTACAAAATAGGCATAACAATAAACAGATTAGAAATGATTTATTGCTATACCCATTGATCAGTGTATCTCTCAACTCAGCAGAGAAGCTTCCTTTTGCAGTAGATGATGATTAACATGGAAATTCAAAATTGCCTGTTGTGCAGAAAATAAGAAATAACAGAATGCCCTTTCAGGCCTAAGTAGGATGTTTGTATCACTTGTTCTCTCTGCCAAGGGTCATGGATCATTGAAGGAGAGGGAGTAAGAGCCAGAGGTAGCTGACGGATGTAAGGAAACAGTGTTTTCTGAATACAAGCAGGGCAGTTGTACTTATGTATTCCTGGCAGTTGAGACAGCCTGCACACAAACTGTGCTCAAGCCTAACAGAAATTCCAGCATGGAGAGTGGAGGTGGGCACAAAGCCTACCCCCAGCTAAGTAGCCATTAGAAATTGGTAACTGCTGGGGGAGAGAGAGTGTCAGTTCTCTTTAAGGGTGTGTCGCCTGGTAGGTCAACCATGTCTGGAAGGCCACATATCCAAGAAAATAGGGGTACCACAAATTGGCCTTCATGTTTTATTTTTTTTATTTTATTTTTTACGAAGTTAAGAAGTTGTTTATCTACAGAATGGGGAATGAATTGGGGAGAAGTGAATATGAGCATACATTGTTTGGAATTCTCAAAGAAGTAATCAAAATGAAAACAATATAATAAAAATGATGAGAAATATTTTGTTTTTCAGATAATGGGTACAGTAGTAACTTTCATGTTAATTGGAGGCTGCCACAGTTGGTTTAATTTTGTATTTGACTATTTTAGGTAACTTTTAATTAGAGTTTGATAGTCTACAGAAACTGTGCTGCACATATATGTCATTTAGTAGCACCTCCCATTAGTGGCTTATTCAGATCCTTATACACAGTGGTGCAAGGGAACTGGAGACAGAAAACCAACAGGTCTCCAAAGCTGATGATAGATTTCTTCTCATTTTCTCGAATCGTCATCCTTTTCAGTGTTGTTTTGTAGAATTTCATAGTCTGTGTACACAATGAACATTTGACTGTTTTTCAGCATAAAAGTAAGAATAAGAAATGCCCTCTAATGCTTGCCTTGGTGTTTCTTAACCGTATTTAGTGATGATTGGAGACTCCATGTAGCAGTCCCTTACTATAATCAACAAGAGGTTCTGCAATTGTATTTGGAACGTAAGCATGCATGTTATTTATCAGAGGTATACTTAGGAGCATGTATATATGTTTAGTCTCTTAGCTGACAAAGTGAGATCTTTTCATCTTCATTTTAAGTCGAATGGAAAGCCAAATATGAGTTTTAATAAGTTTTTATTAGCCTTTTATAAATTGTTGACTATTTTAAATAATCTTTGCCCATACTGTAAAATAAAATGACTTGTATTTTTCATAGACAGTAAGTATACATATACAACTATACTTTATATACACCGCTACACAAATATGGTTCTGGTGAAAGTTATGGTAATTGAACAGATAAGGAAAAGCTGAAGGCCAATTTGTATAATCATGTGTAAGACAGTGAAAAAATAAGTTTTCAGTTCATTTTTCATCATGCCTGTTTTATAGAAATAGAAAACCAAAATTAATTTGTATTCTGACACTAAAAACATATAATAAAATAAGTTTTATAGTTGTTGTGATTATAGCTGGAATGCCTGTTCTAGATGACCAAGGCTTTCCTGCTTCTGGATGTGCTGCCCAATGTTGTCACACCCTAGCACATTTAGAGCATGTTGTAGACACTCAGGTGAATACGAAGCTGGCTGTTCCTGTTGGTTTTGTATGTATTCCTCTGAGCCCAACTGTTGAAACTTTTAAATCCCACTGTGGAGTTCATGACAAAGCTAGCCAACAGTGTTGACCGAGTTCCTCAACACTGTGGCTGCCAAACAGAAAGCTGTGTAGGAGCAGCATTGATCATTACAGTAAGTTCTTCTGTGGGTATGCTCTCTGCTCAGGTAGGCTTTCGTTCATCCGCTCGAACTCCTAGCTAGTTTCCCATTCACTGAGAAGAAAAGCCAGAGTTCTTGTAGTGATTCCGTCACCTAATTTCGTGTCATATCTTTGTGTCTGTCACTCACCACTAGTCTCTTTGTGCTTTCTTAGCAGACTCAGACCCCTCTCTCAGTCTGGGACCACCTCCCAGGCAGACTCAAGGTTCCTTTCTTTACCACCCACAAGTTCAGCTTTGATAAAACTTTCTGTCAGACATCAACCCTGAACAATCATGTTTGATTTGCTGGGTTTTTGCTTTGTCCACTGCCATGTCCTCTCTTAAGCTTTGTACCGGTATTTTGTGGAAAAGGTTAATTGCTTACTCTGTAAGCTCTAACTGTCCTATCCCGTTGAAGAAGAAGCACTGAATGGCCTCACCACTAGATCCAATGGCATTCTCCAGCTCCTACAGACCATGGTGTACTCTTAGGCTCTTGAAACTGTCTTTGCCAATTTTTGTAAATTCCAGTGCTTCTTAAATTCTTATTGATTTGATAATACCCCTGTTTTTGTTGTTGTTTTATGTTTTTCGCGTAGGATGTCACAGTTTATCAGCTATTTCTAGAAAAATCCACCAATGGTTAAGCTTTGTTTTTTAGTTCTTTTCTGTGTTGGGTATCTTGCCTCCTGCCACTGTGTTTGCTGTTGGTGTTGCTCCCCAGTCTCCCTGGGTGGTTGTCTTCCAAGGCACACAACTTCCTGCACCTTGTAAGTTCACCTTAGCCAAGTCTGCTTATTAATTTATTTTCTGGTCTTCTTGTTTATAAGTCTCCAGTAAAGTGATATTTAAAAATTTTGTAGCAATTCATATAGAAAGAAACTATCTCTAAAAACAAGTTTACTTACTGATTGTGCTTTTTTTGTCAACTTGACACAAGCTAGAGTCATCTGAGAAGAGGGAGCATTTGTTGAGGAATTGCCTTATTAGCATGTCTGTGGGGGGGATTGATTGCTAGTTGATGGAAGAGGGCTTTATCTACTATGGGCAGTAACAGCCCTGGGCTGGTGTTCCTGGGTTGTGTAAGAAAGAAAGTATTAGGATCAAGCAGTGGGGGGAGGGTGGGAGGCAAACCAATAAACAGCCTTCCTTCATGCCTGGATTTCAGTTCTGCAGTAACTGTCTTTTGAAAAAGCCAATGACAATATTCTTATTGGGAAAATTATTTCATAAAAACGGGGATTGGCATAAAGTATTTTTTTTTTGTTTGTTTGTTTGTTTCCAGCTTTCACTATGTTATGGTGATGTGCTTTGGTTATCACAGTTTTTTACAATGATGAATTTATTTTGATTTCTAAGAAGTATTTTAGTGTGTGTTCATTTTGCCTCAGTGATGTTTGCTTCAGTTGCCTTTAAATGGTAGTTCTGCTGTCTCTCCACATAGGTGCATGGGGGATCTCTCCTGGCACATGTGGGGGGTGGCAGTCTGTTGATATTATACCTCTGCTCGCTGCAATTGTAAGACTGCCCTGGCATTTCTATTGACTTCTGGACAGGATGGTTGCATGAGATCAATTTACAGATGAATAGTTTTAAATTCTATTTATACTATAAGATTCTTTTTCAGCAGTTCACACAAGTGGGGGTCCACCTACAAGATCACATTTCTAAATCTGATCATTCTGTACTTTTTGTAAGTTTATACATTTAGGAATTATAATAACCATTATGTAGTCTTCTGTGTGATTCTTTTATATTCTTTTTAATATACCTTTATGATTTTCCTATTTTATAAGTGGTTTCAATCTTTAAAACTGGTTTAACCAATCAAAGTACTGTTGATAGGAAAATAACTTTCTGATGTTTTGAAGGGATTACATTATTTGTTCAAGTGCTATTTTCCATAGGTCTTAGAATTATGTTAAACTGGTTGTTTTTGTTTGTATGTGCTTGAGACATACTTACTAAGAAACTTTGAATTATTTTTGAACAAATAATATCTGTATATATGTATTTAAATGTACCTATGCTCACAGAAGCGAGACTGTCTCTTATAGCATGATTTATTTTGCATTTGTATTTTCTAGAGAGAATGTGACCCTTCACTGCTTCCTTTTTCTGTAGTCAAATGGTTTCCCTTTTATAGTAAATTGGTATTTCTCTTTTCTTAGATTTTCATTAATTTTGACAGGAGAAACCCACCATAACTTATCAGAAATTTCTATCCCTTATTTTTATATTTGAGAGTGGCTCTCCAGGAGCAGTCTGCATGTGTGCCTTTCTCCATCGTGTGCCCTCTGTTAACCTCTTCTCCGTGTATGCACAGAATAAACGGATCTATGGTCTTCTGTGAAATTGTTTCAGTGTGAGGGCGAGAAGATTCTTTGCAAGTTCAGGGTTTGGCTCTGCTGAGATAAAAAGTCAGAAATGAGTTTCATGTCTTTGAGATTTTTGTGGCAGTAATTATAGTGACTTAATGTGAAACAGCCACGCTACCTTTTTCCCTGATGAATTATCAAATTATTACCCCCATTTTTAAAATCTCTTGGGCCCTTTTAAAACATTTTTTATGAAATCATCTGTGTGGGGGTGAAAGGGGTTGGGGACATGGTTGGAGTTCCTGCAGAGACAGGAGATGGCATTGCATCCACTGGAGCTTCTGAAGGTTGTGAGACACCTGATGTGGGTGCTGGTAGACACTGTTTTCAAAGACTGGGTGTTTCTCTTTTACATGATACAGATGACATAGAGTTAAATATTTATTAGGAGAAAGGGGAAACCAAGTTTCAAAAAGGTTTAAAAAAACAGTATGCTTTGAATTAAGGGTTTAATACAGAACTGAGAGTTTACTTAAGCATGTGGTGTTGAATTTGCCTTTCTTCCTTCTTTCCTCCCTCCCTCCTTCCCTCCCTCCCTCCCTCCCTTCCTCATTCCTTTCTCCCTCCCTTCCTTTCTTCCTTTTTATTTATTATTAATTAAATTTTACTTATTTTTCCATGCCCACCACAGTTTCCCCTCCTTCTTCTCCTTCTGTTCCTCCCCACATACCTCCCATGTACCCACCTCCCCATCCACTCCTCCTCTGTAGAGGAGGATCAGAGCTCCCATGGGTGTCAACCAAGCTTGGCAGGTCAAGTTGAGGTAGGAATAAGCTCCTCCCTCTACATCAAGGCCAGGCAAAGCCTTCCTCAAGGCAACTCAGCTGTTTTTGTTTGTTTGTTTGTTTTTTTTACAAGACAAAGAAGAGCTGACTTGGTATTTAGAGTTGGGAGGAAAAGAAGATTTATATAGTTAGGGCTGTTTCTCTTTATCCCTCTCTCTCCTCCCTCCCTCCCTCCCTCCCTCCCTCCCTCCGTCTTCTTCTCTCTCCCGGCAGAGATGATGTTTACTTCAATGACTCTGTACCTTATTTTTCAAAAAATAAGTCTCTCACTAAATTAGGAGCTCACCAATGTGCTAATATGGCGGGTCAAAGAACTCCAGGGATCCCCCTTGCTCTGCCTCCCCAGTCCTGGTATTATGGAAGTTTGCTGCTACCTGGTTTTCACATGGGTGCTGGAATCTGAACTTAGGTTTTCTTGCTTGTGCCATAGGTACTTTACTTATTGAGTCATCTTGTCTGCCCTTGCATAGAGGCATTTCTCTTAACACATCTTCACAGTTTCTTTTTGACTATCCTAATTGCAGTGCTTAAACTTTAATTCCTCCCTCCATTATATAGAGAGCTTCATGGTATTGAACTGCTCTTCTGTTGCCACTTAAATACTTATGTCCTCTACTTATGCTTATTTTATTCATAAGTTTTGTCGAGTGAAAAGCTGCTTGCTTTCCCTAATGGTGATGTGTTTATGAGAATCTTCATTGAGGTTTCATGATTTGTAGCTGGGATCGACAAATGAAAAATGTCAAATGACTTTTAAAAATTCAAATACAATGGGGTTAGCCTTTTATTTTTATGACCTAACATTTTTTTCCTTTCTAATTAACATTTTTTTTTCTTGTTTGTTTTCTGAATAAACTACTTGATGGAAGATTGAAGATACTCCAAGGCCAAGATAACACTTGTTTCATTTATTAAATTTGAAAAGGCAAATTCTTAAACATTATCCATTGAGCCTGCTTACTCTTTACTACCATACTGGAGATGGAGCAATTATATTACTTCTTGGTTCACATTTCTTTCTCATTGTCAAGCACAGAATATAAACAAAATTGATGTATTGTTTCATATTTCTTAGTGCGAAGGAGAGATCTTTCATAAGGTAGAGTCTTGTATTCTCTACTCCTGTGATGATAGAGAAATAGATCACTTGATTGACTTGAATCAATAGTGCTAATGCCACGCATTATCATAAAATGTGAGTAGGAGCGATGCCACTGGGAGAAGACAATGCTCTGATGACTAAGGAGATGGATGCAGTTCTCCTCACCCACGCTGACCCATCCTTCTTGAGGAAGAAGCAATGGCATCCTGTCTTCGATGTCTGACTTCATTTTCTACATTGTTGGTTTAAAGGATGAAGAAACTTTTAAAAAAAAAAACCATTGAGTTTAAGTATTTGACATTTGTACATTGTGTTTCAAGACCAGTGGCATTTGACTCCCAAGTGAAACCTTCAATAAAGTAAGAAGGTCTCAAGGTCTTCAGGGGCAACATAGTAGCAAAGGTGGCTTGTGTCCTCCATTCACTCAACAAAAGCCCAGCCAGGTCTATCAGTAGTTTACAGCCTAGAATATTTTCAGTTACTAAAAGAACAGAATTATCCACTGCAAGCTGTAGATCAGTGATATTGTCACTCAGGAAAACAAAAGGAAAAAAAAACTTTTCTAACTGAAGAAAAACAAATAAAAAACCAATTTGTTACAGATAGACCTTTGTTCTTAGGTAGGATAAAGTTCTTAAACAGTAAGGAAATAGTAAAAGAAATTGCAGGCAATGAGGAACAACAGAACTCAAAGAAGAGCATACAGAATAGACTAAACATCTCTTCATGACCTTTAAAAATCATGTTGACTTATTGTAAAAAAAATCACAATGCCACGTAATACTTTAAAACTATACTTCAAAGCCAAGGGGGCAAAGGAGCTAAATGAAAATAATGTTTCCATGCTCCCCTGAAGGTGATACTGTAATGGTATTAGCAGACTACTATAAACCAGTCATAGATGTGTTCATATATGTACACATATAAGATACCCTGAGAAACTAGAGTATTTATTATAAAACCTATACAGAAAGATTCTTTAAAACATTGAAGAAACTAAGATGCCATTCTGTAAAAATGGTCAGATAAGCTGAAGAAAAGAAGTAAAAGAGAAATTGAGGAATAGGCTCCAGAGGAAATAGAAGACAAATAATAATAACAAGACATATTTAAATAGTAGCATGCAAAAACCACCTTGAAAATAAAAGTTCTAAACGTTCTACACAAAATACAGAGACTGCAGGGCGCGTCAAAAATACAGCTAGCAATTATAACTGCTTTGAGAAACTCATTTCGAATGTAATGACATAGGTAAGTTCAAAGTAAAAGGTTGGGAGAAATTATGCCACACAAACATTAATCAGAAACAGTAATGGCTGTATCAATATTTGGCCATTTAGACTTTGAGCAAGGGAAATTATTAGAAACAAGGACAATTCATAATGATGACAGGGTAAGTGCACCAGAGAGAAGAGGATTCTGGACATATATCTGCCTGCCACACCACCGTGCCTCCAAATTAAGCAAACATGAGCAGAACAGAAAAGGAAAAGAGGCATTTGCAGATATGGCAGAGGACACTGATCCCTCTTTTTCTTACTGACTATCTTCAACTAATAGTACAGGCCAACATCTCATACTGCATTGGACAGACTGGCAACTCCATCTCCTCTTGATCACAGCACAGAGTTGCTACGTGCTGCTCAATTCTGTCTGTTAATATTTTGTGAAAGATAGTTGCATTTAGATTTTTCTTAGTACTGTTTTTGTTTGACATTGCTATCATTGTAATTGCACCTTTTTTTTTTTTCTTTTTTCTCCGTCTTAATCTGATAGCTCTTCGGACTGTATTAAAGCTCCGGCTTTAACTGCTATGTTTTCAGTTTGAGGAGTTTTAGATTCTTGCATTTTCAGCTTTGTCTGTGTACCTGTACATTTAGGTGTCTGTCTGTGGGTGAATCGATTCCATGTATTATGTAATGTCAGTGCTATCTCCGCTAACACTCCTGGCTCTGAAGTCTGATTTATCTGGCACATTGTCATTCCTGCTTAATGTTTGCATGGTGTGTCTTCTTTTTTCCACATTTACTTTCAGTTCGCCCGTGTCATTATGTATCTGAGATGAGTTTCTGTAAGCAGCATATTATTGAAGCGTTCTTTTAAAGTCGCTCTGCCTGTCTCTTTAATTAGCACATTTAACCATTTACACTCCACATGACTGTATATTCAGATTTAAGTTACTGATTTATTTTGTGTTTGACATTTTCTTTCATTTTTGTTTTCTTTCTCTTGCCTTTCTGTAGGTTGCTCAGATGTATTTTTGCATTTCATTTTACTTCACCTATAGTTGGTATATATCTTTCACAGGTCACTCTATCATCGCCAAAATATACACGGATTATCACGGTTTGCTATTGGCTCCCTGCTTTAGCAGTTGGCCTGGAGTATAGAAACATTCCCTCTCTTGAGATCTATCCCCTCTCCCTCCTTTTAGATCAACACGTGATCTTGATATATTTTGTTTGGCCGCTGACATAATTCACAAACTAAAGAAAAGCAGGCAGGTGTGTCACCCTTTGTCATCTGTGGGCAGACTGTGCCTTATTTGGATCTTTCTTTCTTCCTGATGTCCCTGGTTGCTACTGCTTCAATTTCCTTTTCTTTTTCTTTTAAATCATCTTTCTTATTGGAAAACTCACTCAAGCCTCCTTTTAGAGTGAATTTACTGACAAAAAAAATCTCTGAGCTTTCTTTTTATCTGAGGATGTATTGATTTCCTCCTTATTTCCTGAAGGCTGTTTTGATAGATAGAGGATAGTAGATTGACCACTCTTAAATTACATTTGCCACTTAACTTCTAGCCCTGATGGCTTCTGAGTAGGCTGAACCACTACTCTATTTTTTTAACCACTTTTTTCTCGTGTACTCTGAAGATTTCTTGTCTTTAGAATTCAGAGATTTAATGATGATGTGCTTGAAATAGACTAACTTGAACTTTGAATTATCTTGCTTCTTGAATCAATAAATAGGTTTATGTCACTTGGCTGATTTGTAGAGTTCAACCACTGGGTACCATACAGGCATGTTCCGCTGTTTGTTTCTTTCTGTGGCTCCAGTGACACAAATGTAGGTTATTTGTGATAATCCCCTGGGTCTCCAAGACTACATTCATATTTCTCAGTCACTCCCCTCTCTACTATTTCACTTTTTAGTTTATTGATATTTTCCCCTTTTAATTTCAGCCATTCTGCCATTGAACTTCAAAGACTGAAATTTTTAATTTTTTATTATATACTTTATTACTAACTTTTAGTTTATTTTTCCTTTATATTCTCTTTCATTAGCTTTAACCATACTAATAATTGGTCCCTCAAGCATAATTTTATGGTCATTTAAAATATAAGACAGGTCTAATATCCCTGCCATTCCCATGTTGGTATTGTCCCTTTTGAAACTTAGAAATTTTCTTGTTATGTTTGGATCTTGAGTCTGTGATTCTGAGTTTTCAGGAGAAAGGAAACCATTGCCTTATTCTGCAAGATACAAGCTCAGAATCCCCAGTCAGAATCCCTTGACACGTATGCAGGGCTCTGTGTGGCTGCTGGGTGGCAATAGAGTTACTCCGTGTTCTCTGCAGATATGGTGTTCCCAGAGGGGCATGGTGAAAGCTACATCCTCCATCAAGCCTCCTCTGCCATCACCTGGGTGGGACTGGAATCGTGCCAGTTTGCTGCATAGAAGTTGATTCAAGTTCCCTTTGTGCTCATTGACCAGAAGGCGAGGACTTCATTAGCACCCGGTGATATTACAGTGGCTTAGAGTGGTGATGACGGATAGTGAGTGGGAGTAAGATAGGTAGATTACGTCAATATTATAGTTTTGAAAAGTGTTGACAGTGGAGCAAACTAGCATTGTCTCTGTCTCATATCTGCATGGGAATGCAACTATCTCAGTAAAAATTCAGTTAAGAGTCAGTAAAAGAATTAAAAGAGCAAATTGATTCCAAAGTCAAAACTAAAAAGCAAAGATTTAATGTATTCATAAAAAGCATCTTTCTACAGCGGTGTCTTAGTTAGGACTAATTTTGCTGTAGTGAAACACCATGACCAAAAGAAACTGGGAAGGAACAGGTCTTTTACACTTCCGTATAACAGCTCATCATTGAAAGCAGTGAGGGTAGGAATCTGGAGGCAGGAGCTGATGCAGAGACCATGGTGGTGGTATTGAGTACTACTTACTGGCTTGCTTCCATGACTTTGCTCAGCCTGCTTTCTTTTCTAATTGGTTTTTGCTTTTGTTATTATTTTGGTTTTGGTTTTTGGAGATAAGGTTTCTCCATGTAGGCTTGGCTGTCCCAGAATTTTCTCTGAAGACCAGGCTGTCTCTTACAGAATAGAGGTCCACCAGCCCTAGGATAGCACCACCCAAAATGTGATGGACCATCGCCCATCAATCACTTGTTAAGAATGTACCCTATAGCTGGATCTTATTTTATTTATTTATTTTTTAATTGAAAGAAAAAAAAAAGAAATTCCAGCCTCCTCCCAGCCTCCCATTTCCCTCCCCCTCCTCCCACTCTTCTCCCCCTCCCTCTCCAGTCCGAAGAGCAGTCAGGGTTCCCTGCCCTGTGGAAAGTCCAAGGTCCTCCCCCCTCCATCCAGGTCTAAGAAGGTGAACATCCATACTGGCTAGGTTCCCACAAAGCCAGAACATGAAGTAGGATCAAAACCCAGTGCCATTGTCTTTGGCTTCTCATCAGCCCTCATTGGCCGCCATGTTCAAAGAGTCCGGTTTTAATCCATGCTTTTAAACTCACAGTCCTTCTGGCCTTGGTGAGCTCCCAATAGATCAACCCCACTGTCTCAGTGGGTGGGTGCACCCCTCGTGGTCCTGACTTCCATGCTCATGTTCGCCCTCCTTCTGCTCTTCATTGGGACCTTGGGAGCTCAGTCCGATGCTCCAGTGTGGGTCTCTGTCTCTATCTCCATCCATCCCTATAGCTGGATCTTATGGAGACATTCTCTTAATTGAGGTTCCCTCCTCTTAGATGAGTCTAGCTAACATCAAGTTGACTTACAATTAGTCATGACAAATACTGTCCTCTCTATCTTGTCCATATACAATCTCTTCTTATTTTATGTGGCTGTCCCTGATCCCACTCCTTCCCTTCCTCCTGCTTCCTCCACCTTCTCCTACCCCACCTCCCCATCCACATCTCAGAAAGGATAAGGCTTCCTATGGGGAGTCAATAAAGTCTGACACTTCACTTTGAGACATGACCAGTGCCCTCTCCCCCTGTATCTAGGCTGAGCAAGGTATCCTCCAAGAAGAATATGCTCCTAGATGCCAGTTCAAGCACTAGGGATTATTTCTTGTCCCATGGCCAGTGGCCCCCCAGACAGTTCAAGCCTCACAACTGTTCCCCACATTCAGTGGGCCTAATTTGGTCTTATGCAGGTTCACCCACTATCAGTCCAGAGTCAGTGAGCTCTTACAAGCTCGGGTCAGCTGTCTCTGTGGGTATCACAATCATGGTCTTGATCCTTTTGCTCATATTATCACTCCTCCCTCTCATGGGCTGGTCTCAGGTAGCTCAGCCCAGTGCTTCTTGTAGGTCTCTGTATTGCTTCTATCAGTTGCTGGTTGAAAGTTCTATGGTGACAATTAAGGTAGTCATCAATGTGTTTACAGGAGAATGCCAATATAGGCGTCTTTTCCATTGTTGCTTAGAATCATAGTTGGGGTCTTCCTTGAGGTTCCTGGGAATTTTCCTAGTGCTGTGTTTCTCAATAGCCCTTTAGTGACTCCCTCAATTAAGATATCTCTTTCCTTTCTCTCCTTTACTGTCTTTTCCTTTTCCTGAGCAACCCATTCCCTCATGTTCTCCTCCTCTTCTCCCCTTCTCCCCCCCCCCATAATTTTTTCATGAGATCTTGTCTGTTTCTCCTTTTCAGGGGGTTCCATGTATGTTTCTCTTAGGGTTTTCCTTGTTAACTAGCTTCTCTGGAATTATGGACTATAGGCTGGTTATCCTTTGCTTTATGTCTAATATCCACTTCTGAGTTAGTACGTACCATGTTTGTCTACCTGGGTCTGAGTTACCACCCTCAGGATTTTTTTTCTAATTCCATCCATTTGCATGCAAATTTGAAGATGCCATTTTTTCCCACTGAGTAGTACTCCATTGTGTAATTGTACCAAATTTTCTTTATCCATTTTTCAGTTGAGGGGCATCTAGGTTGTTCCAGGTTGTGGCAACTATGAACACAATTGAGCAAACGTATCTAGAGATCAGAAGAGAATAGCATGGTATAGTTAAAGAGTCAGAGTCCATATACTGACCAAAGCATTAATTTTTTCCTCAGTGTCAACCTCAGTCGTAACCTTTGGTTACGAAGTAAATATAATATGACTAGCCTTGTCCAGGTTCTTATATATGTATTGATAAAATACTTTTCAAAAAATCATAAAAGCAAGCATGAAGAGTAAATACTGTATTTAAACATTCAACTAAGAATTTGCTGTATCTATTTTGATAGGATATATTAAATTTAAGGGAAAGTATTTTTAAACTAATGTTAATTTTGCTTTATTTGGGTTTGAGTTTGGGAGGATAGACATCCTGCGTCTGTGTATTTTACTATTTCTTAAGCCACTTTACATCATTTAGTCTCTTTGGATCAATCCCCATCTTTATGAATGAGAGCGGACTTCTGATTGAACCTTGCCTTTCTGTGATATGATTCCTCTCTCTTAGTTTTTGGAGAATGAGAACTGGCTTGCTTCTTTTAGTCTAATAAATCTTTTTCGTCTACAGTATTATGATCATATTCTTTTCCTTTTCATAACTCCTCCCAGACAGACCCTTCTCACCTCACTAACTCAAATTCATATTTTCTCTCTATCTCTCTCTCCCCCTCCCCCAAAATACAAGAAACAAAAATTAGAACAAGCAAGCAAAAAATAAGTCAAAACACCCGAGGAAAAAAAAGAATGCAAAGTACATGGGGTCCATTTTGTGTTGACCAACTACTCTTGGGCCTTGGGTCTTTCTGGAGTAGGTTTGACATACCTGTTTTCAGTCCATTGGAGAAACTGATTTACCCTTTCTTCACAGATATCAGTTGCAAATAGCTTCATGTCTAGGGGTTAGCCTTTACGTCCTCCTCCATATGTAGTTTTTAAACTAACACATTGATCAGGAAAATTTCTAGTTCCTACTCAGCCTGTGCTCGGGATGATGCTAGGAACCAACACTGCAGAGAACAGTGGTGTCACTGGGGCCGCTCTTCAGACATATTCCGTTCCCTTGGAGAGAGATGGTGAGATGCTGTTCTATAGCCTCTACACATTTGCAGACAATTTCTCTAAATCCATCTTGATAAAGTTCAGTTTTCATAAACATTTTTGTACTGGAGGGACTCCTCATAAATAAGCAAGGTAATTTACAAGTGACAGTGGTTTTGAATGGCTTTGACTGGGGAACAATAAACACTCCATTTATGGTAATCAGCAGTTTGAAATGATCAGTTATGTGATTTCAAAATAACATTTTATCCAAAAAGCTTAAATGTAATTATTATAAATTAGCACAATTAAACAACATAATTATGGTAGGTTGTTCATATAATTAAACCTAAAATTAAACTTGTATAGAAAATTAAAGTGTTTGTTCCTTTTCATAATTTTGCTTTAAGTATGTTTTTTATTGGGAATGGAAAGAGAAGAAAATACATAAGTGCAGGTGTTGATTTACATCTCAGTGAGAGGGTCAAAGATGCTTAGTAATGATAAAGACATACTTAGTTTACACTTTCCCTTTGGTAAGAACATTGGCTTCAATTTTTATTGCCTATACTACTTTGGAATCTGATGGAGGAAGAATAGGAAGTCTTAGGGCCTAGAGTTTATTGATGGTAGCTTTTCCTGCTGATTTCCATATTGACTTTAACACCAAAAGCATTCTGGGATCACAGGGACACTCAGCCAGAATAGCAGAGAGCACTGGCGAAAACAGTAGTGCTTTCTATGTGCTCCAAGGAGATGAAAGTGCTGCCATTAGGATGATGGACAGAGTAGGTTTCTGAACATAGCAGGATGTTATATATACACCAGAGATGGAGTCTGAGAGTGGTAGGACCAAGGTTTATCATTAGGTTTCTATTGTTGGTAATACTTGAAAGATGGTAGGGACTGAAAGACTTGGCAAATGGATACATCCATCACTGTGGAGAGTCCCTTCATACACAAAGGAACCCTGTTTATTATAACCCAAATACTCATTTCTCTAATTGATCTCCAGAAAGAAATTAATTTTTTTGGGTAAGTTTATCCTGCAGATGGTATTAGCTTTTTTGGCATTTTTGCACATTTTTAATTCAAACTATAATTACATCGCTTTCCCGTTTCTCTTTTCTGTCTCCAGTTCCTACCAAGTCTCTTCTCCCTAATTCCTTCCTTGTTTCCCCAAAGCAATAACACCTTTTTTCTTTGAATATTATTGTTAATGTATGTATGTGTATACATACATACATAAAACACACATGTACCATGTATGTGGACATATGTACCATATATATGTATGTATCATACATTGGAACACGTGCCATGTATATTTAAATGGTAAGTCTGTTTCCCCTAACTCTCTCCCAATTCTATTTAAAATCACAGAAAACAGTCTAGCAGTAGTAAGTAGTCCTAGAACCAATACTGAGCTCCAAAAATACAGTTTCCCATAATTTTTTCTCACATGAAGTTTCACTGAAGCAGTGCATTACTGTGGCAAATTTTGAAAAATGACAGACAGATGGACAGCACTCTTCCTTTCAGAACTATCTGAATTTGGTTTGCTTCACATTGGAATGAAAACTTTGGTATGAATGTAAGAAGTAGAATGGTTTCACATTCAGCTTCTCATATGCCTGACAACAATACTTGTCTTGGCCTGGGTCTTCTTTCATATCAAACATGTGGTTATATATGATTCGTCATTTTAGCAGTAGGTACAGCCACTGGAATTTAGCTCTTAATGCTCTACCACAGGGCCTTATATTCTTGATCTCTGAAGTTATCATGGTGGTTAAGAATAATTCCCAGGGATTAGAGCATTCAACAGTGCTATGCTTTAACACTAAAAGAAAGAAATAAGAGAAAAAAGAAACTCCACATATTCTTTAAACGTCTTAAGTGAAAGAATTATGAAATTGAAGTTCTAGGAATTTTGAGGTTATTAAAATGTGACTGGGGGCTGAAGAGATAGCTCAGCGGTAAAGTGTTTGTAACGGCTCTTGCAAAGATCCAGAATATGGTGCTCAGCTCTTAACTCAGGCACACCCCAACTGCCTGCAATTCCAGCTCATATTGGCATGTCAGACACCCTCTTCTGGAATCCACAAGAACCTGTATTCCCATGTGAATTCACACACACACACACACACACACACACGGAGGGAGGGAAGGAGGGAGAGAGAGAGAGAGAGAGAGAGAGAGAGAGAGAGAGAGAGAGAGAGAGCGCTAGCAGGAGAGGTAGGGTTTAAACAACGAGAATGCATAACTCATGTATTAGAAAGCATTTGATTAGAAAACACAAATCATGGTAATTTGAACAAAAAACATTTAATTTAAAAAGCCATTAACCATAGCAAGGGATTAAAAATGAAAGCAAAAAGAACATTAGTGTTCTTCCTGCAAGCTTAGTGTTATGATGGTTTGGGCGGAATTGTGCTATTCTGCCAAAGTTCATATGTTGAAGCCCTAATTCCCAGAACCTCTCAACATAGCTGTGTGTTGAGATGTTTCTAAATATGTGATTAAGTTAAAATGAGCCATTAGGATAGGCTGTTTTCTAGTTTGCCTGGTGTCACTGGTTTTCTCTACAGCATCTAAATGTGTTTTGATTAATTGCAGAATAGCAGGTTTCCTTATGGCATTTTCATCTATTCTTACTTTTGGTTGACTTTGCCCTCTACTCACATTTTGAGAAGAGGAAAATTCGAGAAACATACACCCAAGAATATGAGAACTGACCAGAGTGACTCCATGATCCTGGACTAGGCAGAAATAACTCTGATGTTGAGACTACTCAGTGTTTGGTATTTGGTTACAGCAGCAGTAGAAAACTATTCGAAAGGGATACACATAGAAGGGAAGGTCTGTGTTCAGGGTCATTGAGACCTCATTGAATCCTAGTCTCATCCAAAGTAGGCAGGTAAATAGAAAACCTGACATATCAGACAATTTGGTAGCAGTAGGCTGGGTCACGTCTTGGAAGTTTGGATGGGCCTCGGTGGCATATTTATAGAGCGATTTGGACAGTGGGAACATGAACATCTCCATATTCTATCAGTGTACAAGTAAAATACACGTATCCATGTTAGGGTGGCCCTATTGGAGTTTTTAATGGGGAAAGGTGGGGCTATGAACTCACTAAGTCTTGGTTGAGGCATTCATCTGGGGTGGATCACCACCGTATGTTTCCCGAGAGTTCTGCTTGTAGTTCAGTGATAGGACTAAGAGGAAGCCAAGGAAGGAGCATTAGACCCAGGAAAGAAAGCTCCTAGCCACATCCCTCCAGTGAACATCATGTTCACAACAAAAGGAATGCTGTTTGCTTTCTGTGTTCATCTCTCTTACCCAAGAGCAGTCAAGAAATAATAAAATTGTATCCGTGAGAGAAAAGATTGATAGTTTTCCATATATTAACAGGTATTAAAATTTTGAAATCAGCTTCTGATTGTGAAAAGTCATTCAGCCTGAGAAACTAACAAGTTTCAGACTCGAATTTTAAATGCCATATAGGAATTGAGTGTATATAAGTGATTGTTCTAACAAAATGATTATGAAGTGTTTCAGCCTTTTCTTTCGCTGTTCCTGTTGGTGAAGCATTATTCATTTGACCAAGTCCATCCACGATACAAGGAAAGGAGATAAACAGCAAAGTACATGGGGGTAATTTCATCATAGATTATGATGCTTTACTGGGAGTCAGCCAGGTGGTTTTAGTAGCACATTCATGTGGCTTCTGTCTTCAAAGAAATAAGTACCTTAGCTAGGGTGGGTAACTCCAGTTACAAAAGAGATGCTGCTTCAGCTATATGTAGCAAGTTTGAGGCCAGTCTGGACACATGAGACTCTATTGAAGCTGAAATCCCCAGAGATTTCAACAACAAAACTTACAGTTTACAAAAGAAGATAAGACAAAATATGTCTAGAGAAAACAAAGTTACCATATTCCAAGTCACAAACTTTGTGTGTGATTAATAAGATTGTTTGCCATGCCTGGGAATGTAGTTCAATGGTGTAGGTCTTGCCCAGAATAAATAAGGCGACAGAGTTGAGACCATAGCATTGAAGCAGCAACAACTTCATTCTTCTAATCTCTATAGTGGGTTGACACCTTCATACAGTTTGAAAAGGCTTAGTATCCTATTTTAAAAGGGCATACAAATGCATAATATATAATTATAAGTATTATATATAATACACATATATAGTATCTATTGCATTATAAGTGTATATATATTGGATTGTAAGTATTTTTAGGGAAATAGTTAATAGTATGATTCCTTGTGACTTTCCTAACCATCCTTACTGTTTTTTCTTTTGTGTTTATCTCCTGCAGCTCTTGTTTTATGTATCTCTGTGGGACATGTGCACGTCTGGTACCCTTGGATGCCAAAAGAGTGTGTTAGATCTCATGAGACTGAAGTTCTGAGCTGCTATGTAGATTCTGGGAACTAAACTCTGTGCAAGAATGACAAGTGCGCTTAACCCTTTTAGCCCCAGCAGATCTTATTTTTTAAGTCTCCTTAGAGAGAACCAGTAGATGTGGGCACAAGCTTATATACAAGCATAGTGAAATAGAATGAGGAATATCGGCTAACTTCAAGACAAACTTAGGAAATATAATACATACTAAAGTATTTGAAAATACAACAGTCTTCAAATCATTCAATGAAGGAAAACTGACCCATTGGTGATGGCACGGCATCATTGTGAATTATAACCTAGACCAGTAAATGACCTTTCAATGATAAGTACACACTTGAAGAAAATCTTAGTCTTCTTTCATTCCCTAATAATGTGTCTTCTAGCTCTACCAAAATCTCTACTATTTCCTTACAGTATATTTTAGAAATATTCTATAAACCAGTAAATTAAATGAGCTTTTGTCTTTAAACTAGGCTATGAGTGATTCTAAAATTGTCAGCTATTCATCTTGGGTTTTCAGCAGCAGATGCTTAATTATATTGAGAATCTCTTTCTGAAAACAAAAGATAACCATAATGCAGCTTAAACTCATGATTGTAAAAATGCCACGAGTTAGTCTTTAGCATTTGTGAATATGCATTTTAAATGGATGTTATAGAGAAGCCTTGTTTTTGCCTCATAAGAAGTAACTTCAAAAAACAAATGTATAATTTGCCCCTGTAGAAAAATGCTGGTTCTATGGATCTCTTGGTCCTGATGTGGAGAAAGGCAGCCCCAAAGGTCAGAGCCAATGCTTCAACTCTAGACTTGACCGGATAAAGTAGAGCTCAGCTCTTTTTTTCACAGTCATCTCTATAGGAGCTGGGAATAGTGTGGGAATAGTAACTGCTTGCAGCATAGCTGTCATTTTAAGAAAGCCTGTCTGAACCATGTACAGGAATTTTCTATTCAAGACTCATTAGAAGACAGGCAAGTGAAGCCTCAGAACTAGATGTTCTGAAGTCAATGTTTCTTATTTTAGTAAGTAGAGTGCTCTGCTCCATACCTCTGTGTTGAAAGAGACTGCTCTTTTGTTTCCCAGCTGCCCAGTCCTGAAATAATCACACAGAAACTATGAACTACAACACTGCTTGGCCTTTTAGCTCATGCTTCTTATTGGCTAGCTCTTATATCTTAAATTGACCCATTTCTATTAATCTGTGTATTACCATGTGGTTGTGACCTACCTGGTAAGGTTCTATCCGGCTTCCATTGTCTGTCTCCTGAGGCAGCTACACTGCTTCTCTTTGATTCTGCCTACTCTCTCTATAGATATCTCTTCCAGTTTGGCTATTTTCTTTTAAGCCATGGCCAAAAGCAGTTTCTTTATTAACCAGTGGCAATAAAACATATTCATAGTATACAGAGGGGAATTCCACATCACCTCCCTTTTCTGTTTTGTTGCATATAGCGAAACAGGTATCAAGCAAGAATTACAGATACAATATTTATATCTATTTTATCTTTTATCATAACTAAGGAAAACTATAATTATCTGTTTTTCAACTCCATCAAACTACAGAAGGATATAATATTACCTAAGTAAACAGGAAGTGCATTATAAGCAACTCTAAAACTCTAGAATTGACAGAGACATCTCTCTGCCTGGATGCCTCCATCATCCGAAGTTCTTCTGTAACATTGGGGTACTCATCTTCTGCCTACAGGCCCATGGTCTCTGGCATACTTTTCCTTGAAGCAGGAAATTTCAAAGACAGTTCTGCCTATTGGCAGTTTGTCTGTCACTTTCTTCTGTGTACTGCAGAATATCTGGCAAACTCTTTTTGTTCTTTCATAAAACAGTAACCCCAAAGGACTGTCTCACCTTTAGGCAAGTTCAGCAGTCTGTGGGCCCCGCATGTCCAGTTTACACAGCATAACATCAAGCAGTCCAGGCAAGACCAGTTTCTTGCTTAAATGGCTAGCAAACTCTTTAGGGAGATTCTTTGATGCCTATTTTCCTCTTGAAGTAATTGATGCTGCCAGGAGCAGATGTGTTATGAAAATTCATAAATTCTTAAATCATTTTAAATGTCATTTTCTGTTAGTCTTTGAAATATATCTCTGTACATCTAGAAAACCTAAGTAACGTGACTATAAGCTTGACTGTTAAAAGATGACTATCTTGTAATCTGTATTTCTTAATTGTACATTACATTTTTAAATGAGCTGCACAAACACAATACCTTAATCAAGAGCAGAAATGTACATATAACAAAATAGACCTTAAATTTATATCGACCAAGATCCATACCAATGCAAAGTATTCATCTCTATAGCATATCCCCTTTAAATGTAAATAAACATTTATTATCAAAATTTGGGAATTTGGGCTTAGTTCTCCTCAAACTGCTTCCTGCTTTTCGTTGGGCAAAATAATTTTACGGATTTACAGAGACATTTCAGGGGGCCCTGTTCCATTGAACAGCAGTAGTATTGGAGGAATCCAAAGGTTCTTATCCTCTGTGGAAATAAAAGCAGAACTTCTTTTCCAAAGCAACACACCTTTAGACACAAATTTTGAAGTCAAGATAGCTTTAAAATATATATGTTGGCTTATCTTAACAGACTGTACAGTGAAATGTCTCTCCGTACTTAGCTCATTCACAGCCAAAAAATTCAAAGAAAGCACAATAATATATATAATCTGGACTCTCTGCATATTCCATCTTCACATGGCTTATTTTTCTTGCTCTATTACTTTTTCCTACAAGTTTGATATTTATTTTATTATCTTTACTCCTTTAATCTATGACTGTCCGTACGCTTTCATATTACTTTACTGTCTCTTTACTTTTTCTCCTCTCTCCCAAGCCTACACACATTTATTTGAACACACTGTGTCTGGTTTAGAGGTCTTTTATGTCTGAATTTGTCCTGTTGTGAATCTGAAATCCTTCTGTCCAGGAGCACTTCTTAGAGTGCTAAACTGCATGACATGCTGCTTTGTCTTTTCGCTCTGCCCAGTCCAACATGACGGAGGTCCATTCACTGCCTCTGAGACTGACGTGTGAGAGCCATGCTCACCACCTCAATGCTGGTAACCAGTTGGCCCAGCTGCCACCAAGTAACTTGCAGCGTGCTGCTCACAAAACCCATTCAAGTGTTCAGCCTCCTGAAAGAGCCAGTGTTCATGCTACCCAAACCAGGAAGCCACCATTTCTTTTGCTGAGTCAGTAAACCTTTTCTAAAAGGAGCTGTGGCACCACCAGCAAACACAGTACATCCAAAAAAAAAAAAAAAAAAAAGCTAGCTACCAAGAAGCCATGCTTAACTCTGTTCTTTTGTGTCTAGAACTCCTTTCCAAGATTTCTCAGGTTTTATGTGGATTTATTCAGTCCCATGTTGGAATGAAAGAGAAACCATGTAGAAGCTTCAGGAGAAGGACACTGGATATTGTATGGAACCTTATCGATAGGCAGCAACCACATGTCTATACACAATTTAATAGAAATTAGTTAATTTAAGATATAAGAACTAGCCAATAAGAGGCATGAGCTATTAGGCCAAGCACTGTTGTAATTAATAGTTACCGTGTGATTATTTCAGTTCTGGGCAACTAGGAAATCAACAAGTAGTCTTCACTAACACCCCCCATGCTCGTTAATTTGAGGTTAAAATGTGCGTATTAAAAAAGTAATATGTTTTGGTTTGGTTTTTGAAATGCAAAAACTATGTTCTGATAATTGTTTGTTAACTGCCTAATGCTTAGTTGCAAAGTACTTAGTTTCTTATTTAAAACATTAGCATTTTAAGATGGATGGAGCCAGTCTGCTTTTTTAGGTTGTTTTTCTTTTTGAAAGGCTAGTGACCCCAGAGGCCAGAGCTGCTAAGTCACAAGGTCGCCATCTAGTGGCGAAAGATTACTGTGATTTATGGTGTGTCACATTTTCATACCTGATGCTGATAGAAAACACCCTAGGAAATAACAAGCTCTCTGTCACAGTGGCAGCAATGGAACCTTTCCTCAAACTCTAGAATGAGATTCTGCAATAAACAGGGCATCCCTTGCTTGTTTCTTGTACACCACCAAAGTGAGAATTTAAGGGGGATTCTATCTCATTTCTCTTACTTTGAAAATGAAGTAGTTTTTCTGAATTGCCATTCGGTGTGTCCACATAAATGTGGATGCAGGCAGACACCTGTGTATGTGTATGTGGTGGCACCGAGCACTGAATCCAGAGCTCTGCACATGCTAGGCAAGTTCCCTATGACTGAATAACATAAAGTCCAAGGTTTTCTGTGTTTTTAGAAGCAGGAAAGTAAGTATTTGAGTGAATTTCCATGGTATTTTTGGCCTTTTTCCCCCAGGAATATATTTTTGTTGAATCTTAATAGTTCATTTGTTGGTGATTTTTTTCCCACCAACATTTATGAACACTGGAATAAAAAAATAACAAGGGGAGTTGGAGGAAATACAGAAGTTAATTTCCTTTACACACTAGAGATACACATATAATTACAACAAACAAACCACTATTGAGATTTTTTTATAACTCTGAAAATAGTTCAGTTGTTTTTTAGGAAAGTTAAAAATGAAATAAACGTAAGTAAAGACCACTTAACATGTATTATGAGTATGTCTGGAATCATCAGTTATGGGCATGCTTACATGGATGCTTACTTCAGAGATAACTGCCTCTCAAGAGAGGACTGTGCTGTGCGTTCGGGTGTGGCCTCTAACAGCTCTTCTCAATTACCAGCAACATTTTAATGCCTGAATATTTCATTTTGTTTGTGTGTAACTAACCAACCATATAGACCTTTACATTGTTGGGAATATGAATTGTTTAAAAACATAGTTAAGTATTTGAGAACTGCAAATCAGGCATACTCTAGGTCTGTTGGTAATGATGAGAAATATGTTATAGAAACTGATGGAGTCCATGCCTATGGAAATGTTCAAGGAGAAGCAGGTAGACACAGGCAGGGCAGGTCTTGTTGGAAGTGTGACATTTAGACATACAGGGGGTAAGTATGCAGCTCTGCTGTAGCCAAGGAAGTTTCAGAAGGAGATGTTTTAGTGATGAGATTTGTAGGAGGAGGCTGCTAGTTTGTTCCCGGAAACTTAGCCCCAAAATAACCACACAGAAACTGTATTATATAAATCACTGCTTCGCCCATTAGTTCTAGCTTCTTATTAGCTAACTCTTACAGATTAATTTAACCCATTTCTATTAATCTGTGTATTGCCATGCGGCTGTGGCTTACCAGCTAAAGGGCTACATGGCTTCTCTCTGACTTTGTCTCCTTTCTCCCAGCATTCAGTTTAGTTTTCCCTGCCTACCTAAGTTCTGCCCTGTCAACAGACCAAGGCAGTTTCTTTATTCATTAATGGTAATCACAGCATACAGAGGGAAATCCCACATCAGAGATTCAGTGAGTGGTGAGTCTGGCCAACCAATACTGCTCACTTAGGTATAAGGCATTTGAGGAAAAGGGAAAGAAGGATGGAGCCTGGAGCCAGGAAAGAGTTTTGCTACTGTTAAAAGAGAATATTAGTCTGTTGTTGTCATTTATAGAGCAAGTAGTGACTTACTTACTATTCTCTACAGTAGAAATACATACTTTTATTATTTAAGTTTGCTTGTAAGCCTGCCCTTCCTTCCTCCCTCCCTCCTCTCTTCATGTGAGAGTCAGTCTTTCTATAAAGTCAGGTTGTTCTCAGAGCCTAGTATGTGCCCAAGGTGACCAGAAACCCACAGTCCTCCTGCCTCAACCTCCTAAGTGTTAGCATTATGATCATATACCACAGACTTGTAATAGGAAATGAAGGGGAAGAAAAAGATTATACCCGTATGAAACTCCAGATATTTAAGTTTTTATGCAAGATGTTAGAGTATTTTAAAAATATTTGTATATTGATTTTATATTTCAATCTATACATGAGTCTTATTAATTCTAATAATACTTTAAAAAGTGATTCCTCCTTTGCATATAAACACTAATTTCCAGTAAAGATAATTAAGAAAAAATTCTTTGTTCTTGTGGGTGAGCATAACATTCTTTGTAAACTAACATGTAATAGTGGCATTAATACTAGGTATTCTTGCCATTTTATGAGCACATACGAGCATATGTAATATTTATATAGGTTTCTTTATCATATATGGAGATTTATGCTGAATATACTTTTCTATCTTTTATTAAATGAACTTTGAATTCATTCTTGAGACAGGGTGTATCTTTGGAGCCTGTCCTGAAACTAGCTCTGTAGACCAGGCCGACCTGGAACTTATATAGATCCACTTCTGCTTCCTGAGTGCAGGGACTAAAGGTATGCACCACCACTGCCCAGCTCCTTGAAATAATTCTTTCACTAATGCATTTTGTTAGCAAACACTGATGAATTACTTAGATAAAGCCTTTCAAATCATTCGCTGATTTGATCATAGGCTTTTGTCCTTTAATCTCCTAAGCCAACAGATTTATCTAGGACGTGATTGACTTCATATGCATTCCTCTTATGAGCCTTAATTGCTTTAGAATTTTTGTAGCATTATTTATAACTACTGTGGTGATTCACTGCCTGGGTTTGTGCACTAGGATATGCTTGTCTCAAAGCTTAATATTTGTTTATTCCTTTTTAGTGCCTCTTTTTATATAACTATGCATTTTCATCTCAGTTCTGTGTTGTCCAACAATGTTCCTACTCTGAAATATCTGGCTTCCTTTTTCTATATGCTTTGTGTGTAATTTCCATTTAGTTTGTCCCATTAGCTTAATAGTGATTTTTTTTCTTAATTACAAAACTGAAAAGTTTGCTTGATTATTTTCTTCTTTTTTAATACGATCCTACTTCATTGTACTAGGTATATGATGAAAGTTTCGTGGAATTTTTTCTTTGTGGTCTTGAATTGTGTCATTGATCCATGTTTCTCAGACAAGCAGTTATCTGGTAACTTCCTAGAAATACAGTCTCTGAGGCCCCATCCTTCATCTCTAGGCCTGCATCTGCTTTGAAGAAAACTTCCACATGAACTATATACATGTAATATTTAAAATTATCTGGTCTGCAATTTATTTTGGCTTTATAAAGATTATATGGTTTCTAAAACTCATACCTAATTTTAAGGTAAGAAGTTATCTTCAGTTACTTATTTGGACAAATTATATTAAGTACTTTGTGCTTCTTCTAAGAATTCTGAGAAACATGTTAAATTTCCAGAATACTACATTAACGAAAACATTTGTTGTTAAAATAGTGATATTATTTATCAATATATATGTTGTGAGAATAAAACTAGGGTTATTATAGTCCTGGATGTATTTGTTTTTTTTGTTATATTAAAAATGTAATATTCCAAACACCAAACTGGATACGTGGTAGTGAAATAATCTTGTATGTGCAAATACCACAAAATGGTATTTGTTGAGGAGGAGGAACAGAAAGATATCTTCTCTAAAGACTTATTCAATGTAGAAGCAGCATGTAAATTCCCATTCCTTCCCTGCTTTGAGGGCAAATGAATTTTCTCTTCACCAATAAGTGTGTTGACTAAATGAATGTAAATCAGCCACTGGGCATTTTCTCCACCGGAATCAATAACTGAATACTTAGAGTGTTCACTTGTAAATATATGTAGACTCATGTGAGTGCCAATGCTATACACTAACCTGCTCAGATTACCTTCATCACTCACGTGTTGCAGTCGTTCTTTTGGTGCCATTTATATTATTCAAGTTAATTGTATACTATATATTTATTCCCTGTAGTCATGCTAAGTAGAGACTGTTCCTTCTTTTAGTTAAAGTGAACAAAATCATGTTTGTATTCTGCTGGAGGTTTGTGCACTATTTAGGCACAACAGTTTTTAGGTTTTATTTTTAAAATAAATTGGCATTATCCCAACACTAGCATGCTAAGGGAACTATAAGAAAACTGATGCAGACATGCTTGATCTTAGCAGGCTGAAACTGCTTTATTGGAACGGAAAGGAGCCTCATCCTTTCCACAGGATGAAGATTGAGCGAATTTAGAGGGGCTGAGGGACAGATATTTGTATATGCGTAAACATGCACACATACGCAGACACGTATACACACATATGCACACACATATACCCACATGTATAAACACACATTTACTTGGCTAACTAAAGGAAGTTACAGATATTTGGGGATATTTGAATGGGACAGGGTGGGTTGGTTTTGATAATCAGGCATATTGTTTCTACACGTAGAACAAAATTGTTAGGCTGCCATTAAGCTATTCTTTATGGCTAGTGCCTGATTCAATTCCTCCCGACCTAAGGCTGTTGCCCAACAGTAACTATTGCATTCTTTTTATTTATTAATTTTATTTATAGACCACAGTTTCCCCTCACTTTTCTCCTCTAGTCCCTTCTTCATACCTCCCATACAGTCACTTGTCCTCTTTCTGTTCAGAAAGGGTCCTGCCTCCCATATGTATCAACAAAGCATGACATACCAAGTTGCGGGAAGAATAAGTATCTTCCCTTCTCTTAAAACTGGGCAAGGCAGACCAGTATGAGGAATATGTTCCCAAGAGCCAGCCAAAGCACTGGGGACAGTCCCTGCTCCCATTGTTAGGAGTCCCACAAGTAGTACTAGCTACACAGCTGTCACATATATGCAGAGGGCCTAGATCAGTCCCACACAGATTCTCTGGTTCTTGGTTCATTTTTTGTGAGTTCCTATGAGCCAGGTTAGTTGTTTCTGTGGATTTTCTTGTAATGTTCTTGTACCCTCTGGCTCCAACAATCCTTCCTCGCTCTCTTCAGCAGGATTCCCTGAGCTCAGTCTAATGTTTGGCTGTGGGTCTCTGCATCTGTTTCCATCAGTTACTGAATGAAGAATATCTGATCACAATTGGGGTAGCTACCAATCTGATCACAGGAGATGGCAAGTTCATGCTATCTATCCAATATTGTTACGAGTCTTAGCTGGGGTCATCCTTGTGAATTTGTGGGAGTTTCCTTTGCACCCGGTTCCTACCTGACCCCGAAATGCACCCTCTTTCCTGTCATCTCTTTCATTATCCCCCCCCCCCAACTACCCTACAGCCTGATTCCTCAAGCTTCCATCACCACCCACCCTAGTCTACCCAGGAGGTCTCTTCTATTTCCGTTTCCCAGGGAGATCCATGTGTCCATTCTTGGGCCCTCCTTGTTACCTAACCTCTCTGAGTCTGTGGATTATAGCATGGTTATCCTTTACTTTACAGATAATATTCACTCTTGAGTGAGTACACACCATGTTTGTCTTTCCGGGTCTGAGTTACTGCACTCAGAGTTGGTTCTTGGCGAAAATCAGCAAGATAGACAAACCTTATCCAAACTAACTAAAACGCTGCGAGAAAATATCCCAGTTAAGAAAATCAGAAATGAAAAGTGGGATATAACAGCAGACACTGAAGAAATTCAGGCAATCATTTAAGTCCTACTTCAAAACCTGTACTCCACAAAACTGGAAAATATAAAAAGTACAAATTTCTTGATATGTACCACATACAGTAATTAAATCAAGATCAGATAAACAATTTAAATAGACCTACAACCCTAAAGGAAATAGAAAAAGTCATTAAAAGTCTCCCCCCCCCCAAAAAAAAAGAACTCAACAAAGGAAGAAAATTATATACTACTATCCCTCATGAATATTGATGTAAAAATAGTCAATAAAATATTGGCAAACTGAATCTAAGAAAACATAAAAAAGATCATCTACCATGATTAAGTGGTCTTTATTATAGAGATTCGGGATGGTTCAAAATAGGAAAATCTATCAGTATAAATCACCATATAAAAAAGCTGAAAGAAAAAAACTACATGATTATCTCATTAGATGTTGTAAAACTCTTTGACAAAATCCAACACCTCTGAGTGATAAAAGTCTTAGAGAGATCAGAGATACAAGGACCATACGTAAATATAATAAAAGCACTATACATATGTAATATATAATTATAAAATACTTATTTTGTAATATGTATTTTACATAATATATAAAAGCAAACTGACAGCCAACATCAAATTAAATAGAGAAAAACTCAAAGCAGTTACTCTAAAATCAGAAACATGGCAAGACTGTCCATTCTGTATGTATCTATTCAATGTAGTACTCAAAGTTCTAGCTAGAGCAATAAGACAACAAAAGGAGATCAAGGTGATATAAATTGGGAAAGAAGTCAAAGTATTGCTATTTGCAGATGATGTGGTAGTTTACATAAGCAACCCCAAAAATTCTACCCAGTAACTCCTGTTGCATTATTGAATGGCAGAAACATTACAAACTTGACTCCATTTAGGGCTTTGCTTATAGTGCAACTTACGATTACTTTATCCAGGAACTGTGTGAAGGGTAAGAGCATGTTTACAGGGAGACCATTTCTGTCAGTGTGATCTGTTCCAGATTAGATGGCTGTATTTGTCCTTACCAAGGGATCAGCTGACTTCACTAAGTGTCATGCAACTGTCGAAATGTATGTTACTTAACAAGCCCCCTTCCTGATCTTGAAGAAAAGTGAGCTGAACAACTCTGTCTGATCTCTTTATAATCTGTTCAATGACACATGAAAGATCTCAGACACAAGAGTAGACACCTAGACACATTGTTCTTTGAAGCCACAGGGTTTATTGAATTCCATGGACAGACAGACAGACACCAGTGTAATGCAGATGCTCTGAGGAGAATTTAGATCCCAGCATAGCAGCAATATGGGAGGAGTTGTGAAGAGCAGAAATCAGGGCCTGAGTGACAGAAGTTACTGTCTTAGTGCATTCAGGAAGTCTCTTAATACCTTTGTAAGAACAAGTGTGGGGCATGGTGTGGTACGGGAGAATTGTCTGTATTCTGTCAATCATGTTTTAAGTAAATGCTGCCGGGCGATGGTGGCGCACGCCTTTAATCCCAGCACTCGGGAGGCAGAGGCAGGCGGATCTCTGTGAGTTCGAGACCAGCCTGGTCTACAGAGCTAGTTCCAGGACAGGCTCCAAAGCCACAGAGAAACCCTGTCTCGAAAAACCAAAAAAAAAACCCAAAAACAAATAAGTAAATGCTGATTGGCCAGGCAAGAAGTATAGGCAGGAAAACCAGACAGGAAGTAGAAATGATGTAATGAGAACAGGAGAATTCTGGGAAGGAGGAAGTTGATTCCTCTGACTCCCGTCCAGACCACCGAAGCAGCAGGATGTGATCTGCTCCACTGAAAAAGGTACTGAGTCACATGGTTAACATAGATCAGAAAAATGGGTTAATCAAGATGTGAGAGTTAGCCAGTGAGAGGCTAGAGCTAAGGGGCCAATCAGCTTATAATTTATGGAGACCTATGTGTGATTTTCTTTGGGGCTAAACAGCTGGGGGGCCAGGCGGGACAGAAACCACAGCAAACAGGCCTAGCCCTTCATGTTACAGTGGTGTGAGCTTCTCTTCCCTCAGCCAAGCACTCTGATTTCCAGGTAGAAGTGACGGGATAGGTAGCAGGATGTGTGGCCACCAATATCACCATTGATGCAAGCTCAGTTGTCCAGCTAAGAGATCCTGGCATCTTGTACTCTATTAGCTAGAGCCTCATAGACCATGTCTCCATAGGGTACATGCTGGTATATGTGAAAGGGGAAGGGATGCTGTATTCTAATATTACATTCATGTAGTATCAACACAGGAACTGTTAACACATACCGACTGAGGACTTAGAGTTCCATTTGTAATAAAGAGCTCAACACACTTTTGGCACACAGTTCTCCCTTCAGATTACCTAGCGAATATAGGGTGAAATTCATATGGTTAATTTGACAGGAACATTTTTTTCTGGACCCAGGAGCAGGGCGAACATTGATTGTTATGTCAAACAGTATGGTGTGTGTGAGGGTCTTGGGGCCTTTCTGTCTCCCGATTCTTGTTCTTCAGAGTTGAAGTACTCTGCCTGGAAAGCGTTAGTGAAGGAGAGAAGAAAACCTCACCAGAAGTTTCTCATGGTGTTGGACTGCTTGTTTGGTAGCCATCTAAGATTGTGTTTGTTGACATTTTTAAAGGGATTGTGTATCATTTGTGTGATCATACATGACAAGAAGCATCTTAAGGGAGAAGGGGTTTATTTTGCCTGGCAGAGGAGTGTGTGGATCCTCAGTGCGTTGCAATCTCAGTAGGGAACTAGAGAAATGCTTGTTTTGTGTTCGCCTTTTTCTTTTGATTCAGTTCAGGCACCTTCTGCATTCAGGGGGTCTTCCTTCCTTGGTCTTTTCTGAAAACACCCTCACTGGCATGCCGAGAAGTTTATTTCTTAGGTGATGCCGAATCCTGTCAAGTTGACGATGGTGATGGACCATCATTTACTGTAAAGATGAACATTCTGAGCTTAAACCTCAGAAAAGGAATTCTCGGCAGTGGTAGAGGCTGGAGACTTGGACTGAAGAGGTCATTAGAGGTAAAAAGAAAGGGGAGAGGAAAGTAGTGAAATCTTCAAGTCAAAGAAGAACCAAAGCACAGATTTTTACGCTACGATGAATTAGTACATCTCTTATAACGGCTTCTAGTGCAGATCAGGAGATAGCTAAAAGGCTTAGCTTCAGTGTTTCCTTATTTACACTTAGCATTCTTTGCACAGAGATCCAATCTGACTTTTAATTTGTCCAAATATACAGAATTATTTAATTGCTACCTCCACTTAGGATTGTACAGATAACATCTGGAGCCCTGGAGCCGAAGCTGCAGGAAAGTTCTCAGGCAGTGTTTCATCTGGAGAGACCACATGTTTTGCTGATTGCTGTTTCTTGGCATGAGGTGAGCCATTTGCCTTTGTTGGTTCACTTTCTTCATGGTTCAAAGTGAACATTTTATGACTGATTTCATGTCCTTGCTGGGTAAAGAACACAGGCTGCTTGAGAGACCACTGCATGCCATTTTCTTGAAATCCACGGTGCATCCTTCTGAAGACGCTCGGGGGATCTTGCTGGTGCATCCTCAAATCTGTTGCACCTGTCATGGGTAATTCACGCAGCAACCGCCAAATGCCATCTACTGAAATTTATTTCTAACAGCTCCATAAAGTAGACTTGGACATCCGAGATTATGTCAGGAAGATTTGGTGACTGGTGAGGATCCGCTTCAGAGTCATAGTTGCTGTTTCCCTGAAGTCTCACATGACTGAGGGGCGAGGTGGTTTTCTGGGGCCTCTTTAAATGAATGTGTTTTAAAGGGGCCTGAGGGGGCTCACACAGCTAAGCTTCATCTCCTAATCAGCCCAGAGACCCAATTATCTCCTGTAACTCAATATTCAAATGTTATTACCCGGGGAGGGTGTAATTTCACTATAGGAATTTAGGGGGAGCACAGACATTCAGACCATTGTAGATTGTTAAAGGGAGTGCTTGCTGGGTAGATTTCTTTTTCCTCACGGTATGTTACCAGGTATGTGGTCTAATTAATCTCTTCCCTATGGGGAGTGCTTCATAATACATTTTGCTTGGTATGAGCACCACAGGATGTGGTACAAAAGTTATAGTTTGATTGACAAGACTCTGAATGTACCTATGCATTTTGAGGTTCCTTTTTAGTATTCTGGAGAAGAATGCAAGACTGCTGTCTTGTTGTTTAGACTGAATTAGCCATTGGATTTTAGTTCCCTTAAGATGAGATATTAATAGAAATTATATTTTCTTTGCCAATGGTGATTTAAGAAAATAGATATATTTTAGTAGCTATATAAATGGTATAATTGAAATAAAAAAGTTTGTGACTTAGCCTTTTTTATTTGGAATTTGAGATGCTTTGGTCTTGAGTTCTGATCAGACATCTTAAATCTGGGCCATACAGTTAGAGTTCCTCTTTTGACCTTAAAACTTTTCTCTAAAATTGAAAAAACAAAACTCCGAAGGTAGAATGTTTTCTATAGATTATTCTATCCTGTGCTGCTTTATTTGAAATTATTAACTAAGAAACTAGAGAAAAGGCTCACCAGTTAATAACACTTGCTTTCTTGCCAAGGACTAGAGCCTCAATCCCAGAACCCACATATAATTAATTCCTCACAACCACCTCTAATGCCAGCTTCAGATGCTTCAGCAACTTCTGGCCTTGGTGGGCATGTTCACTCACACATGTGGCACCCCCCCCCCGCCTCTCTCTCTCCTCTCTCTTTCTGTCTGTCTCTCTCACACATACTCACACACAAATAATAATCTTAAAAACATGAAAAATTTAGAAATTATGTGAAATAAAGTGTAGTCAATTCCTTTGTAGAGTCCTTAAACCTCAGTGTATTTGCTAGGAGAATTCTGTGCAGTCTTTGACCAGGCTGTGCTGGAAAAGCTGCTGTTGACATTGTAGATATTGCAATGCTGGGAACATCTTACCATGTGTTTGACTTTTTGATCCTTTGCTCCATTTGGGGCAAACTGTAGAGTGACTTGCCATTGAGAGTCAAGGAAATGACTCAAGAAAAATAAGAATGTTCTAAAGAAGAATTTAGGAATTACATTGCTTGAGAATTTACTTTTGTGTGTCTTTCTCAGAAAAGAATCCCATCTCATTCCATCTGTGGTTTCCCTATTGTTTTGTCGGTAGCATAAAATATGAAAGTTAAGCCTTCTTAATACATGAGAGGAGGAACAGTTCCATCATAAAACTGTGAAGTTAAAAGAACTCCCAACACCTGAGCCTCAAGCATTGCCAGCTGCTATTTTATCATCCCATTGGCAATATTTAATAGAAGTTACTTTGGTCTGGTCAGCGTATTAAACAGACACTCCAACAGCTGCAGAAGGGACTGAGGGACCTGGTCTGAGAGCATTGTATACTGAATCCAAAATATCTTTTCCTTGTATTTTTGTTGCCCCCAGTTTGTATAAACCCAAATACTCTAGTGTTAAGAACTGATGTCTAGAAACAGTTGTAAAGAGAGGCCTATGGTGAGCTTGGCTCTGAAGAAGGCCTGGAACTTTATGCCTCTGTATCTTGAAGTAGGAGATTAATTCGGTGGAACTGGTCCTGCATCTCAGGGCCTTTAAGTCCCGTTCCAAAAGGGATTTCAAGCCCAGCGCTCTTCGTGAGCTGTGACAGTCCAGAGTGGCTGAGGGATCTGGATACCACATTTCATGAAAAACAGTTTCATATAGATTAAATAGAATGTTTTACTCATAAGAGCTAGCTAAATCTTCATTTGCCTTTATTTTAAGACATATAGGTCTTGTATTTTCCATTGGTTTCCATAAGATGCCTTTATTTTCAATAGATTGGCTAGGTGGTAGGTAGGAGATATTCTTGAGTTACAAGATTATTTTTTAGTAAATATCATGTTGGTAAAATCTCACCTATTCAGAAAGTTTGATTCTTTATATTTTAACTGGTAATTTAACTAATTAATTAATAAAATTTGTAATACTGGGGATTATGCAGTACTCTATCATGAAGCTATATTCTGTGGGACAATGATCTTTTATCCTGTCACTTGTATTATTTTTAATAAAATGCTGATTGGCCAGTAGCCAGACAGGAAGTATAGGTGGGGTAACAGCGACTAGGCAGGAAGTAGAGGCATGGTAATGAGAATTATGGGAAGAAGAAAGCTCAGTCTGCAGTTGTAATCCTGAGACAGAGGAATCAAGATGTGACTGCTTCACCGAAAATGGTACCAAGCCACATGGCTATCATAGACAAGAATAATGGGCTAGTTTAAGATGTAAGAATTAATCAATAAGAAGCCTGATCTACTAGGCCAACCAATTTATAAGTAGTGTAAATCTCTGTGTGTTTATTTGGGACTTAACGGCTGTAGGACTGAGTGGGACAGAAACATCTCTCTCTCTCTCTATTTATTTATTATTTATTGTTTTTTTTTGTTTTTTTTTTTTTTTTTTTTTTTGAGGCAGAGTTTCTCTGTAGCTTTGGAGCCTGTCCTGGAACTATCTCTTGTAGACCAGGCTGGTCTCGAACTCACAGAGATCCACCTGCCTCTGCCTTTCAAATGCTGGGATTAGAGGTGTGTGCCACCACTGACTGGCTCCTTAGATCTCTTTTGAACTTCAGGTTTTTTTTTTTTTTTTTTGGAACTGTTCTCACTAATTTTCCCAGTTTGTCCTTGGAATTATTTTGTGGCTCAGGTTAGATCTTAAATTGTGTTTCTTCTGCTTCAGCTTTCGGAGTAGCTGGTATTACAGATCCATGTCACCAGATCTGGCTCTGCCAATTTTAAATATACAATATTATCTTTCAATGTTTTTCTCTTTTGAACTGATTTTTATTGAACTCTACATTTTTTTCTGCTCCCCTCCCTGCCTCTCCCCTCCCCACTTCAACCCTCCTTCAATGTCCTCATGCTCCCATTTATTTTTTTTTTATGAGACCCTTTGTTTTCCACCTCACAAACCTTGTTTAGTGATCAATTATTCATGTTTGTGAGCACATGCCGAATTTCTTATATTTTTTTCTTTAGCACTGAGCATTTACAATTTGATTTCCCAAGAGAATGGGTGAGTGCCATTTTCTATTTCATTTTGTATTCACTGTGTCTTCATGCCCACAATGGGTTCTGTTTCTATGCACAGGAAACTGGCAGTTGTCTCTCTCCAAAAGAGATATTTCCACAGATTTTATCTTTGTTTCCTTTTCAGTTTTTTAGACTCTGTCACCCATACCTTTGTTTTCTGGTTGGCGTTTTATATTTTGGCTTAAATAAGCAAGTTTTATAGTTTTAGATAGTCAGATTATTCATTTTTCATTGTTTGGTTATTTTGCATTTGGATATTTCCCACAAATAACTTTTGAAAAGAGTTATAATTCTATTACTTGTTTTAAAATTACAGGTTGCATGTATATATTTTATCGGCATGTAAATTTCCATTAAACCTATTATTGTGATTATTTTGCTATTTTGCTGTGGATGAAAAGAAATGCTTTCTAGTTTAGGGACTACAGGTGTTTGGGAGGTACAGAGTGATATTTATAGTAAATAATGGCTTGTTTTGTACTCCTTCCCAGATATCCTCTGTGAGACTCTTTTTCTTTTGAATGCTTTCCAAAGTAAGATAAAGTGGTTAAGGCAATTAAGTAGAAGCTTGTATTACTAATTACTGGATCTTTGGAAGAATGAACCTATCAGAAGTTAACCCTTCTCTGAAATGCATGGGTCTTGGGGAAGCTGGGTTAGTCCAGTACGGCCTACCTTTCTGACAGATTGAAAAAAGGTATGACTGAAATATCCTATCTGGTATACCAAACTAGGCTGCTCTGTTTGTTATCCCTCAACTGTCCAGTTTGAACGATCCCTTGATAACAAAAGTCTGCTCCTAAGTTCAGTGTCTTCACTCTTGCCTCCTCCATTTGATGGGAAGCCAGTAGAGCCAAGCCAAAGGACGGGAAGAACCATTATGATCTCTGCAACCTGGTACTAAACCTCTGAAGCCCTGGGAACAAGAGCAAACAGCCTGTCCTGCCTCCTTGGCTAGTCAGCATCCAGCAGGACCAGGCATTCTGAGTGTTGAGAACAAGCCTTGGGGACCGGACCCTAAGTGCATGTCCTGCTTCAGAAGCATGGTTATCTTTAATCCTGGTGACCTACTCAACTTACTCTCTGAAAACAACAAGTCACTGCAGTCCAACTAAGCACAAAGGAAATCCTATACCTCTGGAAGAACAGTTTTAATGCCCTAAACCTTTGCTAGAGTATAAACAATAATGGAAATGTGTTTGCTAGAAGCTTTCTTAAAGTTTAGTCATAGCTTCATCAGCGTGAAACTATCAGAGGTGAAGCTACAGTCCCCAAGAGATGGATTTATTGACTTCCTACAGTGACAGCAACCACACAGAAGGGGAAACGCTCTCAGCTTCTCACCAAGAAGGAAAACACTCTTAACTTGGGATTTGTGTGTGTGTTTGTTTTTTAAACATAGTCTTGCTATGTAGCGTAGGATGGGCTTGAACTCATGTTCCTTCTGCCTCAGCCTCTAGCGCTAGAAATGTAGTATGTACTTCCACACATGACAAAATTTTGAGGAAGAATACCGTTTAGGTGAAATCCAAAGTAAAGCAACTTTTCTGATAGATTCAGAACAAAGCATGGCCATGTAGAAATGGGCCAACATCACTGCAAAATGAACCCAGATCCTGTTTCTTTGAAAATGTGCCATGGGAACAATGTAATATATATCTCTTTTCTGAAGCTATGTCCTGGCTGTGAAGGCTACTGCCATCTACCAGTAAGTGTAGACTGCCTCCTCCTGACGACTGTAATTTTCAACAGAAAGTTTTTGGTAGTCTATGATCTTACAGGAGAGAGTTTCTGAGGAAAAGAACAGGAGACTCACCAGGGTGTCACTATGATGCTCAAGGTGGCAAAACACCCGTAGAAAGCCATTGTTTCCTTTTCCTCTGAAGCTGGTTCTATTGAATGCCAACATGAGGAGTATCCAAGACAAATGCTACTTTCTTTGAGTTAAATTTTACACTTTCAGGGTCCTGTAGCTTTTTCAGTCTTATAAGAGCATATAATATTTGATAACTATGTGCAAGAAACTCTCCTCTCTCCAGTTTGTCCATGCAAGCACACCTTTCTAAGCTTGTTTTCCAAGGCAAGAAAATGTCTCTTGGCAAGGATCAGGTGTTTGGGATCTGCGCAGCTTCTTTTACTGAGTGAGGTGGACTGGTATATGAATAGCAGTGTTAGTAAGGTCACCTAACGTGCAAATGGTGGATATCCTAGAGTGCAGTTACTATTATTTCCTTCTTCAGATGTGTGGCTGGGAATTGACAATCTTTCATGAATAACAGTAAGCTCCATTAATTACTCATCCTTGAGGAGCCCAATATATCCTGCGGCATGAGCGTAGAGGTGAACCATTGTAATGTATTGTAGCATTAGAACTATGGTAAGTTCCCTCTGCTGGGGACACAAAGCTGGTGATGACTATCTCCACACTCCTAACTTCCCTTGAAACCTCACTAAGCCTGAAGTTATGTGAAAATTGAGTCTTGCTCTGGACTGTGGGTAGACTCAGTGCAAGAATTAAGTTGTGGATTTGTAGAGAGAGGAAAAATGAGAACATCATTCAGAAAGTAATTTTTGTGTATTTGACACGAGGCCTTGTGTATTTTAGACTACCTTCAAACTCACTGTGTAGTTGAGGATGACGCTGGCTTTCTGATTTTCTTACCTCTACTTCCCCAGTGCTAGGATAGCAGGCATGTACTACCATGCTTATGTATGTCATGTTGGCTGTTATGTCAACAGCCAGGGCTTCCTGGTTGCTACACAGCTCTTTGCTCAACTGAGCCACATGCCGAGAAGATTCAGTAGTTGTTAACAGCCAATCCCTTGCTGGGTCACTGACTTCTGTGAGCTTTCCTTCGATGCTGCCAAAAGTTTTTGTCAAGGTCATGTCACATTGCTGTTAAGTGGCATTAACACAAGAGAGTCAACTTTTTCTCTAGGTGGGGTGACATCTTATTAAAGTCTCATTAGTTATAGCAGGTTGAGATACCTACTCCTGACCATTCAGCAGAAGGGTACTGCAGCTTCTGATGTACAACCTTTCATTCAGTCTGGATTGATGCCCTAGAGACTGTTGCCTCTAAAGAGTCTTGAGTAGTGATTTGAAACAGCTCTGTCATAGCTTAGAGATTATCTAGCAAGGCTTATGTGCCTCAAATTTCCTAGCCCTGGGAACATATATGTAAGAAACATGATGAACTCCACACTCATCTCTTTTCTACTGTGAATTTTTGTTTTAAAAGTTTATTTTACTATTAATTTAATTTTTAATTGTGTGTGCCTGTGTGTGTGTGTGTTGTGTGTGTGTGTGTGTGTGTGTGTGTGTGTATGAGCGTGCGCTTTGGTTTCTGCTCATAATTGCAGGTGCCTATGGAGGGCAGAAGCATTTAGAATCCCTGGAGCTGGAGTTACAGAAGATTGTAAGCTACCCTATGTGGATGCTGGGAACCAAACATGTGTCTTCTGCAAAAGCAGTACATGCTCTTAACTGCCGAGCTATCTCTTCAGTTCCCCAGTGCAAAAAAATTAATTTATCTTTTTTTGACCCAGGTACATTGTGAGTTTAAAAATGACTTTTAGGGAAAAAGAAAGAAAGGGGGAGGGGGAACAGGGAAAGGGAAGAGAAAGAAAAGGGAGGAGGAGGAAGAAGGGGAAGAGGAGGAGGAAGAAGAAGAAGAACAAGAACAAGAAGAAGAGAAGAAAAAGAGAGAGAGGAGAAAGAGAGAGAGAACAGAAGGCAATTTGTGATGCTTTCCTGCCCTTTACTCAATGGTTATGTAAGGACAGAGTGCCAAAAGTAGTTCTTACAAACTTGAAATTCACAGCATTAGTGAAAACATTTCTGCCTTAAAATTGGAAGGCACAATTATCCCCCAAGTGTGTACTGTATATTTGTCTCATAGGTGAGTGCTATGCACTGTTAAATCTATAAATATCAAAAGAAAATTTTGATGAATTCTTAGAAACAGTTTCCTAAAGATAACAGATGCTCCTTAGCACAGTGGTTCTTTTCCTAATGAATGCAACAAGGCTCTTAGTACAGTTTCTCATGTTGTGGTGACTCCCAACCATATAATTATTTTTGTTGTTACATCATAACTGTAATTTTAATACTTTTCTTAATTGTAATATAAATATCAGTATTTAGTGGTGATCTCAAACTATCCTTAAGAAAGGGTTGTTTGAATCACAGAGGGCTCCTGACCCATAGGTTGAGAACCACTGCCTAAGTGGAAGGGTGAATTTTATACCCTAACACTCTAGACCTATGTGTTATAAAAGCTATTAGTTTATTAGTGTACTGTTTACCTATTTGCTTATGTTTATAAATGATTTTGATTTTTCTTCAGGCAATATGGATCAGTTTTGCTCACTGTCTTGACAGATTAATATCCCTGCTTCTCCTTTGAAAGGCTGTTGATACGCTAATATTCACTATAAGCAGTTCTACCCTTCTTGTGACTTCCCCTCTAATCTCTGGATATTGATAATTTCCCAATAGAAGGAAAACTAGATACCACAAACATTGAAAACTTTAAAACAGTGAAAGTCCATATGATGTCCTATTCTAGGAGGTAAATTTGAAGAGCTAAATATTCCTTATTTTTACTCTTCTAACTTTATTACCAGGGTATGTTGATTTGGGGGACCTGGAGGCAGCCACTTTGAGGAATAAATTGAAATCTATGGGATTTCAAGGAAGAAATCATAGCATAGTGTGGTACTTACTTGAAATCATTTTCTTTTCGTTTTCTTTTTGTTTTTTATTTTGTTGTTGTTGTTGTTGAAAGAATAGTGTTTGACCCAGGTTAAAAAATTTTAAAGTTGCAGATCTAAAAAGAATCCAGTCTTTAGAGCACTGAAGATTCTTAGAGTAGATGCATATGAATATTCTGGGTCTCATTGACTCCTGGAAATCCAGGAAGGAGCTAAATACATGAAGTAGATGAATTTGGGTGGAAAGGCCTGGGAGTAAAAAAGTGTTCCTCTGCTGTCCCTGCAGAGCCTGAAAATATGTTCAAATGATCATGGTGGGCAACTTCAAGTTATGACTCTTAGCCCTCTCTTGCCAACTAAATTTCATGATCAAGTAGTCCTCAAACAGAGATCCCTTTGAAAGAAAGAAAGAACACAAACAAACAAAAGATAATATCACTTAATGGGTAGCATAGCAATAGCCAAATTGTTATAAAGTGAAATTCAGATTTCTTAGCACTCTGATTCTCATGATGAACATCTACCAGTTCCTGGGGATATTGATGTATATACTAAAGACAGGTGTCTCTTTAAGAAATTCTTAATGAATTAGCACTTCACGAAAAGTTTAAAAATGAAACAAAATTAAATGGTGGATCTAATACATAGCCAAATTGAAGAACTTATGAGATCGGAGCAAAGATTATCATCTTTATTATTATCTATATAATAAGACCAGCACACAAAGAAAGAACAACTAAAGGCAAACCAAGTGTGTAGTGGCGAGATAGAAAAAAGATGGAAAATTAAAGTCACCTAGGGAGGCTCAATTGTAGTGCCTGAATATTAAGCACAATTCCTTATTAAATACAACTTATGAATAAAATTGAAGTTATTGGTTACTTCTGAAGTTTGTGATTTATTGTCCTGGAAGATCAAGCACAGAAATAAAATCAGAGTAAACTGTGACTGAAAGATTAAGAGATAGAAGCCATAATAGGAGAGTGAAGCCTTGGAGAACTTATCTCTGAGACATGAAATGAAAATACTTGGAGTTGAATGAAGTGGGGAAAAGGAGCACAAATATAAAAGGTGGTAATTACATAACACCAAAAATGTTCCTGACCTGAGCTAGAGAAAATCCAGGGCCTGTAAATTGGAAGGGCTATGTAATGTCTAGGATCAGTGGACTTGAAAAGACCCATGTCTAGACATCTTGTAAAATTTCCAAGTTCTCCAATGACATAGAAGATTTCAGGTGAAAAACTCCAAATTACTTTGAGAAAGAGTTGGCTGTGGGAACCAGTGTTTCTTTGGCTTTCTCATTTATAACTCAGGAAAGGAGATGGAAGAGTCTAGCTTCAACATCTAAAGAGGAAAGAAGAGGGGGAAGAGTGATAGGAGAGGGACGGAAGCTGTGTAATATATCAGAGTATCAGCTGCATATCTGAGGGCATACGCTAACCAAACCATACATTAACCGGAGCAGACTCTTCTAACTAGAAAGATAATCAGCAGATAGATATTTAGAAATTGGATGAAAGGAGATCACTTTCCAGGAATTTGTAACTTCAGTATAAATAAGGGCATATTAAACTTGTACTTAAAATTTAAAAGTAAGCTGTATCATGTAGTCTTAAAGTCTAAGCAACAAGGAGAGGGTGGAAATGAAAATTTTAAAGCAATCAAAAATAACCCCTAGCCTATTAGAGAAAAATCAATGGTAAATAGAGCATAATTTTGCAAAATAAAATTGTCAAAGGTGAAATCTGATTTTTAATGAGTCATCTGTCTTAGACTGGAGATAAAACATGGGCAGTTAACCACCAATTGAAGAGAATAGTACAGCGAAATTCTCAAGTGAATGAGAGAAAGGTAAATTGATCAGGCTCTTCAAAACAGGGAACAAAAGCAAGTCATCTTTAGAAATGACTAATAGAAGGGGCTGGAGAAAAGGCTTGGTGTCTAAGGACACTCACTGCTTTGTAAGAGGACAGAGGTTGTTTTTCAGCATCCATTTTGTGAGCCTAAAGCTGTCTGTAACTCCAGTTCCATGCAACCTGCAGCCCTCTTCTAGCCTCTGAGGCAACTGTGCACATGTGACATTCATACATACAGGCACACATGTATACACATGTATATATGACTACAAATAGATACAATATATGACTACAATAGATACAAAATTAGATGGAAGGTATAACCTCAGCCACTTAGTCATCTTTTAAAACAGAACAGAGCGAATTACAAAAATCAAAGCCAGATACTAAAAAGTCAGAAAAATAAGCTTCATTGTTTCTTCTTTACTGATTAATTGTTTATCACAGTATGTTGAAATAGAGAGAAACACTGAGTCAATACAAAGAAATTCAAAATGAGTCATTGGCGCCATTTCAGTACAATGCAGAAATGGGATAAAGAATGATATTGAGTACAAGTAAAGGACAAATTTGTTTTGAGGGTGAGTTAAAATATGAATTACTGGGCTACATTGCCAATGTACTTGATTATCCTCCAGAACTTGGTGGTAAGACGCAGTTGCCAAAAATACCACATAGTTGAGGCACAGAACATGAAGAAATCAAGCCGGTACTGAATGGAAGTGTCATCTCTACTGGCTAGCTTTTATAGTGCTAGGAGGTGCCATACATAATACCAAAGGAGAACAGGACTCATCAGTTTTACTTGTGAACCCTGTGAGATTTGCAAAGACATGTCTACTGGTGCAATACTGGCAAGACCATCATGGAACTAGCCAATCATTTTATGGTTGGATTTAAGTCTGGCTCCCCAAGATAAATAAACATACCTGCACCATTTTTGGGTCAAAAGCCTGTGGTTAGACAGGTCACAGGTCCTGCAATGGAGATCCTAGTTTCTTTTCTGTTAAATAGGCATATTAGCCTGTATTAAACTGACTCCTCACAGTTGTATTCAAGTACGAAAATATCCCTCAACCATCATCAGAGAAGTTTCTAATACCTAAAAGTGGTCAAAGTGCAGAAAATAAAAAACTAAAGAATTTGTATTCCTGTAAGGAACATTTATTCCCCACCTCCATCCAAAGTCTCAGGAATAATTGCAGAAGAGGGGAGAGAAGTTAAACAGCCAGAGGTAGTAGTTGACTACAAAGGAACTGTGATTCAGCACACAGCTAGGCAACTGTACGTGTGAACTCACAGCTGTTGTGATGAGACCTTGTACAAGATCTGTGTAAGTCCAACCCAAGCAGAATCTCAATGGAGAGGGAAATTGGGAGCGTAATCCTACCCCGGGCCATAGAATGCTCGGCAGTTTTTAACTTCCGGAAAAGGATGACTTGGCCTTCTCTCAGAGTATAGCTCTAATAAGTGTGGCTGTGATTTACTGGAAGGTCACACATCCAAGAATATTTGGGCAGTACAAATTGGCCTTGTGATTGTCTCTGTCTCTCTCTCCATATCTATATAAAGATACAGATATAGATAGAATCATTTGGGTATGGATATGGGAAGAGTTGGTGGGGTTGTCATTAAAAACAATGTTATAACTTCTCAAAAAATAATAAAAACATGGAAGTACTAAATAAAATGTGAGGTAGAATTCTAAGTTCAGTTCCCAGGCTAATGTTCGGTGGCTCACAATCACCTGTAATTCCAGCTCTAGGAGATCTGATGTCCACCTTAGCTTCCACAAGCAATCACTCACATATGGCATAAAATTACACAGATCCAAATATAATTTGTTTTTAATTGTTTTATTTTTGAGATTATAATATAATTGCATCATTCCCGCCTTATCTTTCTTCCATCTACACCTTTCCATAGAGCCCTCTCATTCAGATACTTGGCTTCTTTGTTCATTAACTGTTGTGACACGCTTATTTGAATATGCATATACATATATATTCCTAGATATATCCTGCTCAATCTGAATTATGTTCCTTGTATTTATGTTTTCAGGGCTGACCATTTTGTGTTGAGTGACCAGTTGGTGTGTTCTCCCCTGGGAAAGACTGTTTTTCCCACTCTCGGCAATCCTTAGTCATCTGTAAGTTCTTAATGCAGGGTTGAGGCCTCGCGGGCTTTCCTATCCAAATTATCATGTCTCTTGTTGCCCTTGCAGCTCATGTTTAAGCATTCCCTTTAACGAGACTTTCTGGGTGTAGCTTCTGGCATCCCTAGGAGACAGTCTCACAGCAAGCTGCCAGACCCTCTTGGTCTTAGACTTTTCTGCTGCTGGAGTGTTCCTTGAGCCTAAGCCGCCAGAGTTGTTTTGTAGGTATAACCATTGAGACTGGTCTCCACAGCTCTGTGTTTTGATTGGCAGTGGTTTTCTCTAAGGTCTCTACTGTGAAGAGAAGTTTCCTCAATGAGGGCCGAGAACTACACTTATCTGTGGGTATAAAGACAAGCGTTTAGATTGTTGTTAGGGATTCTGCTGGCTTAGTAAAGTGGTAATTGTAGGCTCTCCTTCAAGACTCATGGGTTCACTTCATCAGCCCTAACTAGCAGCAGGTTTCTAGCAGCACGTGGGATTCCCTCTCGTCAAGAGGGTCTTACATGCTATTAGGGAGCTGTTGGTTACCACTAAGTATGCATGATACTATTACTCTCAGTGTTCTGATGACACGCTGGCTGTTGTGGTTCAGATGCATTACATCTGGTTAGGACTTTTGTTTTTTTTTCCATCTTTTGGAAACTTGCATGCCACCTTCTGGTATCATGGAAGCTAGTTCTCAGGGAGGAGATGGCTTTCAAAACAGTTCCAGATCAGGGGTCTCTGGGCTCTGTGACCCAAGTGCATGATGTCTTCTGCCGTAAGAGCTTACCTTACACCTCCTCTGGGGAAACCAGCAGCAGTAGCCATAGTCTGTAATGTTTGGGAGTCTCTTGGACAACCCTGAGCAAAGACTCAAAAGACTCAATATCTTGTGTCTGATATTGAGGTTATTTGTTAGATGGTCTTTGGTCTTGGAGAGAGCAATAAATAAAAAGTTTTTACATGTGTATAAAAAGAAGGTACCTACTAGAAAAAAAATGATGCACAATATTTTGAAAAAGAAAGTGCAAAGTGCTGGATTTGTCTTCTAATAAGGATGGTGTGTTATTTTGCATGAGACAGAATTTGGGCAGATCTGTCTTTTATCTCTTTGGAAATGTTGCTGATTCCTGAATTCCAAGGTTATACGCTGTGACACAAAGTAATGTATGATTGATTCCTGTGGGAAAACTCACACCACTGCTAAAAGACTTGAGGACAAAGAGTCAGTGTGTGCATAGTTCCAGTGCTGCCTTGTGCTGTTTTTTGTTTTATTTTGGAAATGTTTTAGAAATTCACCCAAGGTAAAAGATGCAGTATAACTACAATTAGGACAATTGCCATAAAACTTTTATAATACAGGGCGACATAACTACCAATCGTAACATCTAAAACTGTGTGTTATTTTGAGGTTTTAGCATCATAGCCGAGAAGTTTTTAAACATCTCTTTTAGAGTTTAGTAGATCAAGTGGGAAAGTATCAGTTACTTAGAAGACCTTGAATAAGTACATGTTGAATAACTGTTGATTTCTATATATACACAGAAGGATATCACTAATTAAAGGGTAATATAAAAATAGAAATACAAAGTATTGTGCCTATGACACACATAAACAATATATACTGTAGGATGGAAAGCAAAGTTCAATGAATACAAGCAGAGATGTTTGTCTTTATTTCCTTGCCTAAATCCACATGAAAATTTGAAATAAACACTCTCAAAGAAATTAAACATTTTTCTAAATAATGTTGAGACCACACATGAGTTTTGATTGACTTTTAAGATGTATTCTTCAAGGTACTCTTTGGAAAAAGGTTATGGGAAGTAGACAATTCAAAATTGGTAAACAATCTGAAACCTCACACTTTGAGTAAAAGGATGCCAAGACAAATGAGCAAAGATTTCAGGGCAGAAGCTAGACAGGCATAGCCAACTTTGCTTGGAATGATTTGGGTTCTTACTGCTAAATATAAGCTGTCTCAACACATCACTCCATTTTTAGAAAAGAAAAATATAACTTTTTACACTTCCAAAATTTTTGTTGGAGATGACTTTTTTGGCAGTTAGTATGTTTCCAGACTATATATGACTTTTGTTTTTGGTAACAAAGACTTGAATACATTTCAGCAAATTACTTGTTTGAACTTAAAAAACATCAACTTTGAATAATTTATACCTGCTTTAGAGATGAATAGTACTTGAAATTGAAAAGTCATTTTTTTTTCAATTTAAAATGATTATAAGGCTTTTGATATTGGTGGGATACAGTGAGTTTTCTAGCTATCTCATCTTTTGCAGCCTTTTAATAAAACTTTTAACATGTCAAATTGTCTTCTCAATACTTGTATCCGTAGACCTAGTGTGATAAAGGCTTGTTTGCCTTGTCATCAGTGAGGAGAGAATGCCGAGAATGGGAGCCTCAGTGCTCAGCCCTAAATGGGACATCTTTACTAACACCAGCAACGGCAAGGCTCAGGGAACATCATTGATGAGATGACCAAATGGTTATATGAGCTTGGTCATGGAGAGTGTTGGGAGGGCATGGTGGGAGTCGGTGTCAGGGAGTGGGATTAGATAGGATCATATTTAATTATATACATGTATGACATTTAAACAATAAAAGGAAGTTAAAAAATAAAGGCAAAATATTTTATCCATAATATACCAGGTCTGCACAAATTGAAAACTAAGCGGGTGTACATCTATGACCTGCCTAGTGTCCGGGCAAATGCAGAAGGAAAATCAAGGTGTTAGGCAGAAACACAACTACTGAAGATGCAGGTTTGGTTGTTCCTGCAGACTGTGGAAGCTGGCGTACAGGGAAGCCTTGCAATGAGAGCGAGGTGAGACTGTGAAGCATTTGCTGCAAACAGAACATAGTATTTTATATGCTGATTCTAGTTTCATAGTAAGGCAATGCTTAAAAACTAATACTTGCTCATTGAACAACAAAATGGAAGATGTGTGCAAATGTGGACATTTTCTATATAAATTCAGCATTTCTTATAGGAAACCTTTCCCAACCTTCTGACCGGGGGCTCGTCCTTCAGAGACACTCCTCCGCTTTCTTTCACAGCTGGGCTTATCGCTCCCATTGATCTGAGTATGGCTCAGATATCTTCTTTTATATTATCAGCAATGTAGTACAGATCATTTAGTACTGTAATTAAGGCACTAAGTAAATGAACATTGATTTTTTTGAATCATTTATTTTATTGGAATTCATTTATTACGAATAGATAGTGTTTGCTTTTAGTAGTGCAGATTATGTTGAGGCTTTAGGCCACTAACCCTTCAGAAATGCCTTCCCAGTTCTTACGCTTACCAATAACTGAGCATAATAATTCTAAAAACGTGAATTTTAAGTAATAAATGTAAGCTTATTGTCTTAGGGGGCTTTCTGCCTGCTCCTCCCTCTACAGTTCAGACTTATGGATTATTCCTGTCGTCGGCCCTTTATTAAAACCTCACTCCATTAAAAGCAATTTTAGCCCACTTCATTGGTGTTATTTGCTTCTAGTTTGTTTGCATTTTTTTCTCTTGGGATCTGTTTGATTTTTCAAATACTTTGTGCATTTAAAACACCTTGTAGACTGTCATTTGCTCTGTCTAAAACATTCTTTACTGCCAAGAACTTCAGATTCTCCTCTGTTTTCTCGAAGCATGATAAGGTTTACGTGGCTGGTGTAGGTGTAGGGAATCATTGTAGTGACTGTATTTGCAGTAAGTGTACATGTAAGTCTGGCAAGAATTATCTCCTAGTTTTTCATCTTGGACTGTATATTTTTCCTCCAGTTTTCAAGCCTTCTTTAGCTCTTTCAATAAAAATTTGTGTTCTTTAAATAGGATTATAGGGCCTTTAAGATGATTAATTGATGATTGCTTTTTGCAGTGGATTTTCTAAACATTTAAGTCTTATTTATTATTGTGAGTGCCTGTGTGTGTGTGTGTGTGTGAATGTGTGTTCGTGTGTGTGCATGTGTGTGTGTGTGTGTGTGTGTGTGTGTGCAGGCGTGTGCATACCCTACATCATGTGAGGAGGTCAAAGGACAATTTTTGCAGATCAGTTCCTTCTGATATGGGATCTGGGGATTGAATTCTGGTTATTCAGCTAGTACAGAAAGCACTTCTACCTTGCTGAGACATCTCACTGACCCTTTGCAAAATTTGATTTTACTTGGTAGTGTGTGTACCAGTATACTTTTCTGTCTCGTCAGTGGATTTTTCTACTATATTATTGTTTTTTTTTTTTTTTTTTGGTTTTTCGAGACAGGGTTTCTCTGTGGTTTTGGAGCCTGTCCTGGAATATATTATTGTTTTTAATCAGTAGGAAAGCCTTGATTTTTGTCCTTTATGGTAAATTTTTCTTTTATCCTTTGCACTCAGAAGACTCACATTTCCACCAGTGACTATTCAGTTAATTAATTCTGACATACTAGATTGAAAGTTATACATAAAAGTAAAATGACATTTTTATTTGGTATGGCTTTTAATGGTATGTGTGTTAATTTCTTTACCCATTAAAATGACTTGTGTTTTTTTTTTCAAATTTATCTTGTAATGATATTCTCAACATTTATTCATTTAAGAAATCTGGAATATATATTGAATTTCACAGAAACTTTTTGGCAAGTCTTAAAGCCATTTAACGGTTCCAAAAGTTTGAAATTTTGAAGTGATGTGTTAATGAAGCTTGTAAAACATTCTTGAAGAAATAAGATCTATATTTGGATGCTTATTCTTCTAATAAACAACTGAAATTGATTCATCTTTCTCTCTCTAGTATTTACCGCAGTCTGAGTTAGGCAGTGGCCCACCTCGCCTATTTTCTTTATCTCTCATCTCCCTGGTTTCACCTTACTGTTCTAGTTTAATTCCAACCCTTTCCTTCCTTCCTTCCTTCCTTCCTTCCTTCCTTCCTTCCTTCCTTCCTTCCTTCCTTCCTTCCTTCCTTCCTTCCTTTCCTTCCTTCCTTCCTTAGTGCAAAACCATCCTCCAAATATAAAGGATTAATATGACCTAGAGAGAAAACAGAGTAGCAAACCCGTTTCTGTAGCTAACGATCTAACTTCTCCAGCCAACTCCCCACTGTTCCTCACTCTTCCGCCCCAGGCAGGCTGCTGAGTGTCCTCCAAAGTTCTCTCCCACGTGCTACAGTTTCACCCTTCTATTCTGTCAAGCTGCCCCCCCTCCACCCCCCAACACACAGACCTGACCATGGCATTTCAGGTTTTAGGGTTAATTGGTGGCACACAGTTGCCTTCGCTGTGAAACTGAGAGTCTTCCACTGGTCATTTCTGATTTTGACAGCCTTTGGGTCCCTTCTCCTGCCTTTGTTCCAGCTTCATGATGTAACTTGATGCTACAGAAACATAACCCAAGGTTCTTACAGCCTTCAGTCGTCCATTGCTTTCTTGCTTTGACACTCTTTAAACTCCTCTCTGTGGCTCACAACCTACATCATATTTTATAATTTTACTGTTCATACTGATCTTAGGTATCAGTATCTTTCCAATACCCACTACATCCTGCATATTTATATTTACTCACTGGGTAGTGTTTTAATTCGTTTTCCCCTTTCATCTGTGGGGGAACTTCTTTAGAGCAAACGTTGTGTGTCTTTTCGTCTTACTCCCTGAGAATAGTATTACTTGGGTAAGTGGGTGCATGCATGAACAGCCTATCTGTATAGTCTAATTTGTAAGGTGCTACTGTCCTGTTATTGATAAAAAGATACCTGTAATTCTTTTACAACAGCATTGTAAACTCTTTAATGATTTACAGCATATTTCTGATAAAGAGCTCTCAGCAGGGTTTTCTCAGACTTTAACTACAGGAGGCTGTGCCTCCCATGTGGCATATTGGCATACCTATGAAGATCTGAAAATTCCAGGAGATTGAGGACCTGTTCCAGACCAGTTAGAGCCTCAGCATTTTGTTTAAATATCCCTGGAGCCTAATATGCAAGATAAAACTTGTCTTATCCTTTGTGCCATTCTTCCCAGGAGCTTCTAACCTATTGATCTGGAAGATTCCAAGAAAGCTTATTGAGCATTTATTTCTTCATGGCTTTATGCTAAAAATGGTCTCCTTACTCTGAGATCAGCTCCTCAGGGCCCTTCCACTCTAGTTGTCTGTGAATCTGCCACATTACCTATTCCTATTCATGGAGGGACCAACTGTTGCTTCAGGTGACACTGGTGCTGTATAGGACTTCCCAGTGAGGGTAATTGGTCATGTAATTTTGGACTCACTGTGTAGAAACTGGATACAGTCATCAGTGTCCTCCAGATGTCAGACACTGTCTTTGATTATAGCATTGGCTCTGCCCAATCTATACTAGATGCTGAGTTGAAGAGGAGAGGTTGTTTTCCCGGTTCCTTTTTTTGTCATATTCTGTTAAATGAACATCAAATGAAACAAAAGTACCTATGTTCTAATATATATTACCTTTAAAGGGGTGGGGCCGGTGACTGTTATGAGTGGCATATTGTGTTCTGTACAGAATTTCCTTGGATGAGATTACTTGATAGCTGGCTAACTTGGAGAATAGTCCTCCTGTCTATGTCTTTAGTGTTTTTGTTTGTTTGTTTTTAATTTGGGTGGTCTGAAGGCAAAGGTGTAAGTCACAACAATCCCACACCAGTTTGGAATTATGATTAATAGAATGGTTATTTATTTAAAGGGGAAAAAACTTACAGATCACAGTCCCAGACAACAGCCCTCTGCATATTCAGGAAGGGAGTCTAGTCGCCGGAAGTGGAGCAGGAAGTAAGAGAGAGAGAGAGGAGAGGGAAGTGGCCGCTTTTTTGAAGGGAGAGAGACCATGCCCCAATGGGCTGGTATCTCAGCAGCTATTGGTTGAAGGAGCGGGAGGAGCTACCGCAACACCTCCCCCTTTTTTTTTAAGTAAGAGAGTTCTAAACCTACTATGAAATTATACACAATAAGTACAAATATCCTATTCTAACTAGCTTAGGTCTTGTATAATAAATAACTTGGCCAAGTCATGAGAAAAAAGTAACTACATTTATATAGTCTTCAACCCCATCAAAGATCTGAGAAGGGAAATAATGTTACCTGGATAATTAGGAAGTTCAGTAAAACAACTTCCAAAACATGCAACAAATCACAGAGACAACTAGCTACCTGGGCAATCACCCAAAGTCACGTTTGCAGCGTTTTAAGCTCCTTGCCAGGAAACAAGCTACAACACTCAAATGCTCTCTCTGTAGCTGACCTCCTGCCTCAAAGAGTCAGAGTTTGCCCTGGCAAGACGGCCCACAAAGCCGGCATTTTAAAATGGCTCAGCTTTTTTCCTGCTACGGCTAAAAACTGAAAAGCATGCGTTCAGCTTTTCATCAACACCATTTAAGTGTTTCGTAGCAGGACCTCTTAAGAGCTGCAGGGTTTTGCAGCTAAAGCTGAGTCAGGAAGCCTCTCTTAGATGAGAGCGCTTGCTTGCCTCTGGCAAGTAGAGCAGACCCGAGAAATTGCTGCTACCAAGAAAACATGCTTTACTCTATTCTTCCCCAAGCTTTCTCAGGCTTTCTGTGGATTCAGTTAGCCCCACGTTGGGCAGCCATTCTGTTGAGGGGAGCTGCGGGCTGTGTTCCTGCCGCCCCAGCTCCTGGTCTCCCGGCTAGCTCAGTCAGTAGAGCATGAGACTCTTAATCTCAGGGTCTGGGTTCGAGCCCCACGTTGGGCGCCAGATGAAGGCGAAGGTGTAAGTCACAACAATCCCACACCAGTTTGGAATTATGATTAATAGAATGGTTATTTATTTAAAGGGGAAAAAACTTACAGATCACCATCCCAGACAACAGCCCTCTGCACAATCAGGAAAGGAGTCTAGTCGCCAGACGTGGAGCAGGAAGTAAGAGAGAGAGGAGAGGGAAGTGGCTGCTTTTTTAAAGGGAGAGAGACCATGCACCAATGGGCTGGAGGAGCGGGAGGAGCTCCCGCAACAGTGGTCCTTTTAGCCCGTCATATTTTATAAGCCTTTATCTGTAATGAAAGTGTTATATTGCTTTCCCACTGGTTGTTAAACTGATATCATGAGCTGCATGCTGTAGAGTTGGGTGGGGATGTGGATCAGTAGAAAGGGAAAGGCATGAGATGACTCTACATGAATGGACTCTTGCACACAGCATCCCTATGTCCATGAGCATGGAAGGATGGAAGGAGAGTTGCATTCTTCTCACAGACCTGATTCCAGTTTTTGTCCCCCTAGTAACTGAATCTCTCCAAGTCTCAGTTTCTGTCTTGGCAAAGCAGCAATTCTGATTCTCATCTTCTGTTTTTTTGGGTAGTTTCTGTGTTAGCCAGTTTTTCTTTGTTGTGAAGAAATACCTGAGACAAGTACTTAAGGGAGGATCTGTTTTGGTTATACTTTCAGGTAATGGTCACATGGCTGTATTGTTCCCGGGCCACTGTAAGGCAGTGTAACACACTTAAGAAACTAGTGGAGCAGAATGGCTCACCTCGTGCCAACTAGGAATCCAAGAGGACAGGGAAAGGCATGGAAACAAGAAGTACCCTACATGTCTTTTACCCTAAGACAGGTCTGCTTCATCCAGCTAGGTTCTACCTCCTAATAACCTACTCAAATATGAAGTCGTCAGTAGGGTCGTTCATTGCTAGTATCCAACACACAAGTCTTCTGGGGAGACATTTCATGTGTAAACTACTATAAGTAGACTAAATGTACATATATAGGCCTAAAGATTTAATATATAGTGCATCACAACTTAATAAATATTAGCTATAATTATGATCATGGTAATTCAGACAGTTCAACCCTCAGTTTAGTCATTTGAGATTTAATCTTTTACCATGATTTTTGAAAGAAGTAGAGTCTCAGACAAGTTGAATCCCTTGTCTAAGATATACAGTTAAGGACTAGAAAAAGATCATAATCCATGTCTGTCTCATAAGGAGCTCGTGCCTCTTCTTTTGCAGTCCCACATGGCAAAACAAACCAAACAAACAAACAAAAGCCCTCTTCTTGCATCTGGAAAAGGGGGGGGGAAGTATTTAAGTTTTAATAAATATTTTGAAATCTACACTATAGGAAGGTTTTAGTGTTTTTTTTTTCTATTTTGGAAATGCATTGAGAAAACTGATTGACAGGTAGGTGAATGTCATTTTTGAGAAAATTATGTTCCCTATGTCGAATGGTTTTAGAGGGAGATAGGGTAAAGAATGATAAATGTGAGGTGATGGGTTCAGATGAACTAAAAGAGATGAGTCAAGAAATATCATGATCCCTTTGGCCTGGATGATTCGGGGCTTCCTCAGATTTGTGCCTTCCCAAGGCACCCACAGCTCTGCCCTGCTAGGGAATTAAAGTGAACAAAATGTTGTCGAAGATGAAATTCAGGTTCTAATTTTTAGTTTAGTTTTTTGTTGATGTTATTGTTTGCTGTTTTTTAAAACATGCTCTTCTGTATGGCAGGGCAGTAAGAATGAAGCATCTCCTTGTCCGGTAAACTGTGATGAACTGTTGTGACGACCGTGCTGACGGAACAGCAGAAAGTCACATTAGCTGTCACTCATTCAGCTCTCTGAAACCCTTGAGGTGTGTATCTCACATTGAGTGTACACCAGTGTAATTGACCAGAGCTGTTTAAGTGACAGCCCTGTCGTGTCCTAGAAATGCTTCTTCGCTACCACAACTTCTGATGGTGGGACTCAGGAGCATTTGCTGCCTTTCAGTCATTAGTGTTTCCCAATGTGCGCTTTGTGCTCTGCAACTCTGTAGTCGTTCTTCATCTGGGTTTTCTGTTTAGAACAAACAGAATGTACTCTCTTGTGACGTTATGTGTTTGAGCTCTTTGGGCCTCTCAGTATTGAAATGAAACAGAAGAAAGAGAATATTTGCCTATAAGCGCAAACATATGGCTTCCCGAGGAACTGTTATCATGCAACTATCTACAATATGATTTTCTCCAGATAGAAGAAGGAAATTTTAGAATAGCATATATTTTATATCGCTCTGAAAAATTGGAATAATTACTTTGTATCCACTTTAGGCATCTTTTCCTCAATGTCATTTCAAATCAGAATCTACTGTGCTCAAAAGCACTTTAAAAGCACTCGAGAGGCTCAGTGCCAAGGCTCTCTGATATTTTTAAAACCTTCTCAGGTTCCTCTTGTTACCCGACCTAACAGTAAGCAACCATTGATTTGCACCCCCCCCCACTCCCTCTCTCCCTTCCTTTCTTTCTTTTTCTTATTTTCTTTTTAAAATATGTTTGCTCAATTGGGAATTTTTAATTATTATTTCCCTAACAGGATGGTCTTACTGAGATTTCCTGGCTTTGTTTTTATTTCTGATATAGGTATCACTGAATGTTAGGGTTTTTTTTTTTCCACCCTATTTGCCCTGCTACACTATAGCAATAACTAGGAAGTGGACTTATAACTCTTGATTTGAACTTGATGAGATCAGCTTTTTTTTTTTTTTTCTTTTTTCTTTTTTCTTTTTTCTGCCGGTGCTAGTCTGACTGAGTCAGATTACAGAATCTTGAAGGTGTCACATTTAAATCTTCATTTCGCTGGGGAGAGATTTGGCTTTAGCGACCACATTTCTCTTTGTGAATTTGTGACTGACACCTGGCTGCAGACAGTAACAGAAGTTGTATCTAAGAACAGAAATTGATTTTATCCATCTCTGCCACCTGATCCTATTTTTTCCAGAATGGCAAACAAAAAGGTCTGTCTGCTTGTTGTCTCCCTAGTGAAATGACAAATGAGACTCAGCAGGTTAGACATAGGGAGATTTCATAATTTCGATCTTTTTGTTTTTCAGATCATTTGAGTTCTTCTGAGGAGTTGCTCTCTTTATCCTTTAAAATTTCAGCATGACGAAAAGACTCAATCTGAGAGCACCTCACATCAGGCACGGGCTTCGCTTCTTGGAATGAGGGTGTTTGGAATATCAGTAAATGGTTCGTTTTGAGTTTCTAAAATTCTTTGCACACTGTCTAGGCATAGGTCAGGGGGAATAAGAGAAAGGCACAGTGCGTGTGCCAGCTGTGCGGAATGAGAGCCTTTGTTGGGCTAGCTGCAGGCTCTCCAAAACCACTCTGTACTATTGACTTTTTCTTTTACAAATAATAGGATGATAATCCCTTCCCCACTGGGAAGCTTAACTTTTCTGAAAAGCACTGTGGTTGGTGCAACTATGGTCTCCAAGGAAATAAGGGGTTAGGTTAGCAAGTGTTTCTAAGCATAGGCTTTGAGATTGAACCGAGATCCATCATTCATCTACATGGTCACTTGCCTTAACTCTTGCCTTCACGCTACGTTGTTAATGGACTATGGACCGTAACACCGACATCATTGATTCTTTTGGTATTTAAAATTGTTTTATATAATTTCTTTTGATCATATTCTTTTCTCTTCCTACCTCCCTACCTGTTCAACTTCACATTCTCTCTCTTCCTTCCACAAAATAACCCCCAAATCAAAACAATACAATATGACAAAAGTACCAAAACAAAACATGCAGAACTACCATGGAGTCCATGTTGTGTTGGCCAACTGCTGTGGGACATGAGGCCCTGCCCTGGAGGATGGTTGATACAGCCAGAGCCCTTCAACTGGAGAAGATGGCTGATTTTCCCTCTCCCAGCAGGCATCACTTGGACATAGCTTCTTTGTTAGGCTAGGATTTAGTGCCACAGGGTTTGTGAGTCATATGTTTATCAGTCTTGTGTCAACCAGACAATATTTCCTTGGACTCATTCACCACTTCTGGTTCTGCTTCCTGCTGAGATCCCCAGGCTGTGAGGGAACGGGTTTGATAAAGACATTGCATTTCGGGTTGAGTGTTCCAATTCCCCCACTCTCTGCACATTGTCCACTTATGGACCTGTTTATTAATTGCCATCCATTGAAAGAAGAGGCTTCTCTGATGAAGGTTAAGTGATGCATTGATCTACAGGTCTAACAATTCCTTAAGAGTCATTTCGGGGCTGGAGAGATGGCTCAGAGGTTAAGAGCATTGCCTGCTTTTCCAAAGGTCCTGAGTTCAGTTCCCAGCAACCACATGGTGGTTCACAACCATCTGTAATGGAGTCTGGTGCCCTCTTCTGGCCTGCAGGCATACACACAGGCAGAATATTGTAGACATAATAAATAAATAAATAAATTTTTTTTTTTTAAAAAAGAGTCATTTCGTTGCTATGCTTCTTTAGCAGAAGAATAGTAGTAGGTTTTCCCCTGGAGTCCATGACCTATCTAATCTCAGGTTCCTGGCTACTTTGTGATTGGATTTAAGGCCTACTCTGTAAGATGGAACCCATGCCTGATACTTCTAAAAAAACTTCAGAGAATTTCAAGGATTGTATAAGAAAAAGTATCTCTCAGCTTTGTGTCTGCTCCTAGGAAGTTTTCTGAAAGGACTCTTTATTAATTCTCTGGTGGGGAGTGGCTTAAAATGACACAATGTATATTTGCAAACTCAGATAAAATGTCTGGAAGTGTCTATTACAAACAATGTGTATTTGTGCTAACATTTGGCTGTGGTAGGCAGTGTCCTCCTTATGCTTCTTAAAGCAAACAGGGACTAATGACTTTTTAAACATTAAGAAGCTAACTCGGTGGCAGTCTTTAAAAAAACTCATTTTATAAGTATTAATTAATTTCATTCCCATATCAGTCCTGTAGAATCATATTTTTACACATGGGAAGCAAAGCTGGAGAGACTTGGGGAATTTGCATTATTTTCCCAGGAAGGAATGGATGGAGGAGCTGGAGTTTGCTATCAGTTCTGCCGCAGGGCGTGAACAGGTGCCTGCCTCTCCTCATGCTGACAGCTAGGATGCTGTCTGGGCTGATGCATATTTCCCCGCATCTCTGTGTTCTGTAGATTTGTTAGAAGCTTTGGAAATAGTCCTTGAGGGAGCTTTATTGTCTGTCCCGATGGTATAAACCCTTACTAACACCTTTTCTTAGGTGTTAGCACGATGACATTTCAAAGTAATTTTGGCATGAAATGGCATGCTCTCCTGCATGGAACCCTTCAAGTGTTGACAGGGAGGCAGAGTAAACAATTGTCCTCTGTTTCCTACCCACTGGTCCAGAGAACATCCAGGCCTAGGGAACTGTGTATCCAGATAGACTAGGGTCCCAAAAAGCCAGAACAAGCCGTAAAAACAAGTCCCAGTGCCTTTATCAATGGCTTCTCAGTCAGCCCCCATTCTCAGCCACAATCAGAGAGTCTGGTTTGATCACATGCTCATTCAGACCCTGTCCAGCTGGATTTGGTGAGCTCCCATTCGAACAAGCACACTGCCTCAGTTGGTGGCCCAACCCCTCGCGGTCCTGGCTTCTTCTCCTTCCTTCTGCCTTTTAACTGGACCTTGGGAGCTCACTACAGGGGCTTCTCTGCCTTAAATTTCAACTATGGATTGTGACCTGCAAATGTGGCAATGTAAACAAAGTAAATCCGTTCCTCTTCCCCAACTTCTTTTGGTTATGGTATTTATTACAGCAACTGAAGAGAAAACTAGGGCAGCAGTTTTGATTACAGCCTGATTTCCTTGTGTTGTTCGATCCCTTCCTCTAGAAATGCAAACTCTGTAAAAGCAAACTGTCTGTTCTCTTTCTCATCATGTTGTTGATGCCCAGAAAGGTGCCTTGTGCCCTGCAGATGCTAAATAAATGCTACTCAAATTAATGAACAAATACACTTATTAGTGAAATGTTTATGTAATGATGATTACTGTACTGGTTGCCAAGGATACAATTATAAATAGGAGAGAGTCATTCTAATCAAGATCCTGTTTCCAAATGAAAGAGACAAGACAGGGAGTTCAGGGTGCTGTCTTCTGTGAGTGGTACAGAAATATGTGGGACCTTCAACTTTAGAGACCAGAGATGGCATCTTGAGGAATATGCTGTCTGAGCTGTGTGGTAGAAACGGCCGGTTTAAGGCAGACGTTAGTGTGGAATGTTGGCCAGGTGACAGATACCAAATAGGAGGACCCCCAAAGGAAGTGACTTAGAGCAACTTGACCTTGGGTCCCTTGAAAGAACATTATGTGCTCTTGGCCATCTCTCCAGCTCAAGAAAACTATTTTTGTTATTCTAATTGCAGCTGGCTCATATTTCTCAATGTTATCCAACAAGTGCTGTAATTGAATTAGTGATTCCCCTCAAGCTACTGTCAGCTGGTTTTCCAATCAGTCTTTTGACTTCTTTTTAAACTTTTACTTTTCTTACCTATTTTTTTCTACTTTGGCAGAATTTTTCTAGTTATTTTTTTTTTAACATTTTCATTGTGTATTTTATTTCTCTTGCCCTAACTTTATTTTCAGTAGCATTTGTTTTAATTCTCTGAATTCTTGTCTTGTGATATGCTTCGTGTTTTTCATGTTACACAAGAGTTTGCTTGTGGATGCTATCAAGGACAGTGTGGTAGAAATTAGATCTTCTGTTTATTCTAGTTTGCCCTTTTCCATTTGTTTTGTTTTTGAACTTTTGTATTAGATGCTGTTCTCACCTCTCGGGCCATACTGATTCTATGTACATTTTTAAGAATCAGGGGCTTAAACACTATTCAGAATGCTCAATACACAGATGGACTTATTGATTAGAATTCCAGCCACGTTGTTCTAGGGAACCCACCATTAGGTTTATTTAAGTGTTTTTACATTGGCTTGATATGGTTCCTTAGAGATGGGTAGTGTTTCTCCAGTAGTAGTGACCTGGGAGTGAATGGTGGAGACACTTCATGCGTGCAATTGATTCTATTTGGTCCTTTTATTTCCTGTATAGTGTCCTGCCTCTGTTGTGTCTAGGACCCGTAGGTGAGAGTTTATCTTTCCCAGAGAGGAAATCTTTGTCTTTGCTTGAGCAGGGAAGGGTAGGCACCCTGCAATGTAGAGACGGGTAGGAATATAAACATGTGTTGCATAACACCTCTCAGTAGTACTTCCTTGTTTTATTCGTTTCTGTGCCACATGGAATCACAGATTGTTGAAGCTGGCAGCTTGTGAGGTTTAATGATAATTTGGTGCTGATCAGTATTGGTATTTCATTATCAGATTAGGATCTAGTTTTTGGAAAAATCATGGCGTTGATAACAGTTGTCCATTTCTCTCCAGTTTTCAAACTCTTATTGCTATTCTTTTACTTTTAACCCCCCTCCCTGTTAACCTACTTTCCCCTAGCCCACCTTCCCTTCCTTCCTTTCTCCCTTTTGAAATAGTCTTGCTGTATAAGCCCAGACTGGCCTTCAACTTGTGATGATCTTCCTGGTTTAGCCTCCTGAGTTCTAGAACTAGAGGTTACAGGAGTGTGCCATTACACATGGCTTTTTGAATATTCTTTCTCTCTGTAGTGGTCGGACTGGACTCCAAGGCTTGTGTATGCATGCTTGACAATGTTGCTAGTTCTCATTAGTCTCTCGCTAGTTTCTTTTAAACCATCTGAGCTATGATAAGTGGGTACAGTTTAATGTGTACACTTTTAGTACAATCTACTAAAAGTGAAAGCTTAACTACTTGTCTAATATCTACAAATAATTGCATTAAGTATGTATGTGTGTACATATACATTTATGCATTTGTAACTGTAGCAACATTGTGGGGTGATGTAATTCTATTTTCTTATATTTCCTAAAGCTAATGATATTTATATGTTTGTTCTCTTAATTATACAGTTTTAATAATTTGTTTTATATACCCGGTTGGTTATAGATAACTCTGTACTCTACTAATTATACAGTACATAAAGCTTATGTATATCTGTGTATATAAGTATAGGAATATTCATTATATTTACTGTATACATATGTGTATGTATAATCAGATAAATGCAAAACTGTGACTGAATTAGTTTAATGAAGATTTTTATGAGCTGTAGTTTGGTTTCTATTTTAAGGTATTAATCTTATTTATATTTTGATCCTTCCCTTGCTAGCAAAGTTTCAGTATTTACCATAAGATTTGAATAGAATTAGGTAATGTAATATTAAAATCAAATTATGATGACAAGTGCCTTTCTTCAGAAATAGCGACAATTGGATTAATATAGGCCTGGGCCAGAAAGATCTCTCTATCCCTGCCATTCCATTTCTTCATGCTACTTAGTTAACCTGTTAAAACCATTACATTTCTCATAAATCACTGTGATCACTGTGTAATCTAATGAACTTAAGCTCTTCCACGTATCCTTCAGAAGTTTTCAAAACATTTTTTTTCTTGAAACTATGAATGACTTCTGAAAATTCAGAAGCCTACCCGTGCTGTATCCCAAGGTTATTTATTTTCTCAATAAAATGTAGAAAGTTGGCCGCCTTTCATGTTTGCACTTTTGAGAAGTTAGAAAATAGATGTATCTTTATTACAATAGGATTCCAGTTCTTCTCTCATCAGCGAATTGACACATGAGACTTTGCTTTATGCCCTTCGTCCTGCTTCTGGCCTGACAAGTCATTCACTCCTTTTAAGAGTGTGCTCTTTTTAGTCACATGGGCCATGGTGACTTTATGCTGCCACGGCCTTATAGTTTTCTGGCAGTTGCCTAAATTGCCAATGAGCAAATGGAACAAGACCCACATGGTTTTTGTCAAGGCTCAAAAGACCACAGATGTCTCTATTTAGAAGGAAGCATGACCAATTTCATTATGTGTGTATGTATGTATGTATGTAGGTGTATGTATGTATGCATGCATGCATGTGTGTATATGTTTGCGTGCATGTATGTTTATGTGCATGCATGTGTGTATGTTTAGATGTATGTATGAATGCATGTATGCATGCTGTATTCAGCTTCTTGGAAACAAAGGTCCCTGCTCTGTAACTATCTGCCTTAAGATTATTTTCCCTTCAGGGCCTATTTTTTTTCTTCTGAAACAAATTATACCAGTATTTTTAGGTTCTGCTGGGGGGTTTGGCATGGGGCATGGGGAGAATGGACAGAGAGACACAGAGACTGTTCTAAACAAACACACTTTTAAAACGTACGAATCCTGATGCTTTTATATTTACTGTGGTCCCTCCCCTTCCAACACGCATGCTGTTGATGGACGATTGTTTCTGACACAGTAGCCTATCGCTTTGGTGGCAGTGACTTTCCTGCTATTTGAATGACCTTCACTAGTGCTTAGCATCAGCTCTGGAAACTGCTTAGGGAAAGGTGAGTTAGCATATGCAAGCCCCCTTTTCCTCTGGGTTCCGGTGGCCTTGGCCCGCACTGCTATGTGTCTCATTTACTACTTTAAGTGCAGTACAGATAATTTAAGCTTCAGAAATTTGTACTCTAAGGGGCATAAATGCTAGGGTTCATGTTGATTATACCTGAATGAGACTTTTAGTTTAATCATTTAGAATACATCCCCATAATGTTGTTCTATCTTAGAGCCCTTCTCAGTGCTTCACAGCAACTGTGAGGCCACACTTTTTTACTTTACGGTGGTTTCAAGCCCTTTCTGCTTCGGTTTAACCCTGGTTTCAGGATTTGGGTAGAAATTCTGTTATTGTCCTAATATGAATGATTGCAATACATCTATTTTTTTTTTGCCTCAACTTTTTAGACATTTACTTTGTGTTTAGCCTGACCGCTTCCTCGTTCTGCAAGTTGGGCATGTAACACCCAAAGGAGCCAGGAAACTCACTTATTTGAAACCTGCAGGCGATATAAAAATGAGTAAGGCTTGGCAATTTTCAGCAAAAGAAACATAACTTTCATGGGAATGGGATGATATATGTGTGTGTATGTGTGTGCATGTAAAACTAAAATTTTAATTACGATTATATCTATAATTTACAAGAAAGTTATTAATGAAGCACGAAGGGTGCAGCTTTTCTTGGCTTTGTTTCTAATAATGAATTTGCTATTTTTCTAGGAAAATATTAGATAGCAAAGATAACTTTGTCAAATAATGTTAGTTTTTAAAAGATATTTGGTATTTTAATTAGGGAAAATGAAATAATTTTGGAAATTCTAGCTGTGCTTGCATGGTAGACTCATGCATCGTCTGGCCATTGATTGCTTTGAACCATGAGAACATACACAGGAAAACAGCCAGCCTTTTACAGCTCTGTAGTCTTAAAATTAATTTTTGTGTTTATGCATGCATTTGTGTGTGTGTGTGTGTGTGTGTGTGTAACTGTACATACATATGGATGCTCATGCAGGTGGAGGGCAGAGGTCCTCATTCCTCAGGAGCCCACTACCCTGTTCTTTTCAAGACAAGGTCTCCCACTGGCCTTGATGATTGAGCTAGGTTGACCATATCCCCCCCGTGTTTCCTTTGTGCTGTCCTTAAAGCACGGAGATAAAGTGCTGGTTACCCTTTTTGTACTGAGGATGGAACTTGGGTCTTCATGATGTTCCCTCGTGTTATAGCAAAAGCTATAGCAGAAAATATCCAGAAGTGCTAGCCCTGGCACTGAGTGCTGAATTGTGCCCAGGGTATCCCATCGAGGGCCATTACCTCACCCTGTTGTCATGCAGGACTTCTGGAGGAACGGTGTTCAAAATGTTACCTTTTGGCCACCATCAGGACTCTCTCGTCATAGACACAGAGGACACAGGGCACTTCCTAGGGAATGTGATGCAAGAATGCAATGTCAACGATGTTCCTAGAGTTGTACAATCGGGCAAAACCTTTCTGCTCCTCTTAGGGCTTAATCTGAAGGGAGCTGGTGTTTGTAGGGAGTTTAGGAAAGAATTCAAGCCATTTTCTTTACAGGATCCTGGCATGGTGAAGTATGTGGAAAATTATTCATACATTAAGATTACAAATGTTTATCATTTCAACCCTTTGTTTCCTTTAACTTAACTTGCTTCAATCTAACATTTTATACTTTTCTAACAAATATGTATGTATTTCATTTCATAACACAAATCCTTTCTATTTGAATTGAACTTTGCCATATTAAAAATGATTGCATATTTAGATATTTCACAGTACTGTAGTAACAAAATAATATTCCCCTTTGTCTTAGAATTTTTGTAGTGTTGGATTGTCCTTTGAAATTCATGACTCTTGCATGTACATGTCACCATGTACTCATGAATCTCTTGTGATGTTGGGTTAGTTCATTTTAAAGTGATGGTTATTGTCAGACCTTCTGTCAACTTTTGGGTTTGTTTGGTTTCATTGGGACAAGGTTTCAAGTCTAGGTTGGACTTGAATTCAAAAGGTAATCAAGACTGACTGAAGTCCTGATTCTCTTGCCAAAGGCTAGGGTTATAAACATGTGTCCCCATTAAGCTCATTTTGAAGTTAGTAACTTAACCATCAATCTGAAAGATACAAATAAGGTATTTTAAATATTCTAAAATATCACCTTTTTAGAAAAAGTAATTTCTATACCCTTTCACAAACTTTGGCTTTTTTTCTTTCTCTTTTACAATCTTATTTAATTTGTTTTCTTTTATGTAGATGAATGTTTTGCATGCATGTTTGTTATGTGCCCCGTGTGCTTGCCTGGTGCTTGAGGAGTTCAGAAGAGAGTATCAGATCCCCTGGAACTGGAGTTAGCTGCCAGTGTAAGCCGCCATGGGGTGCTGGGATCCTGGATCCTCTGCAAGAGCAGCACGTACTCTTTCTTAGCTTCTGCATCTGCTCTTCAATCTCTTAATCTCTTTTCTGTATCCTTGATAAGCTGTGGCCAGAAGAAGGATAAGTGCCACTCTATCTCCGTTTCTTCACATAAAAGCTGGAAACAGATGGGGCAGTAACATCTTGGATTTTAGTCTATTCATTATTTTATCATAATTTAATATAGAATTGACACAATCTTCCACATAAGAAGGCTTCTTTGGTAACAGAACCATGTGCTCCTTTAATTACAGTGTTTTCTGGACAAGCTTTTCGCATTACTGTCTTTACATATTCAGTCAGAACACAATATGTTCTATATAATGTCCTAGTGATGTTCCCAAGTTTTCTTAAACCATTGTCACCAGTAATTTATTTCCCTGCAAAAATACCATGTTGGGAAACAGTAAAGGCATTGATCTCCGGGTATTTAAATTTTAATTCGACATAAGATTGGCTTTTAACATCTTGAGATGCGTTACAGTGTAATAGAAATTCTCCCAATCTAATAATATTTATTTATTTATTTATTTATTCATTCATTCATTCATTCATTCATTCAGTATCCTGCCTGTAGGCCAGAAGACAGCACCAGATCTCATTACAGATGGTTGTGAGCCACCATGTTGTTGCTGGGAATTGAACTCAGGACCTCTGGAAGAGCAGTCAGCACTCTTAGCCTCTGACCCATCTCTCCAGTCCCCCAATCTAATAATCTTTCAAACTAGTTTTTTCTCTGTCATCTGGCAAGTTCATGGTTATGGAAAATTTTGAGCCTTGATACTTTTCAGCATCCTTTATTTCATTGATTCCCAACCACAATGCAATGTTACTATGAGTCATGTAGCTTGGGAGGATGTGATTTTTACCGTATGAGATGCTTTGGTTGAGTATAGTTACTGCATAACCTAAGACTTTGATTTCCATCTAGTATAATCAAAAATAAATTCATAAAAATATCAAAGGCCTTAAATTTCAGAGATTTTAGGATTTAATGGAGATGGGTGGTGGGAGGACATTAGTACAGTTCACATGGCACCTGTGTCCCGCTTGACATACCGCCCATGGAAGGAAGGCTTAGGGAAAGGAAAGCATCGCTAGGTGACACAGAGTTGGATTTAATGTAAACCTCGTTTGTGACTATTATCTCAGAAAAATCTGTGCTAAGAATTAAAAGTTGCTTTTTTGTGGAAAAAAAATCCAAAAAAATTAAATCAATTTAGATATAGAATTCTAAAGGAGACTGGAAAAATTGTAAATTTGGAAACTCGATTTACAAAAGAAATCTGATTAATTTTATTTTGTATAATATACTTTAAAACAAGATAGTAAAAAGGTCCATTCATGAAATTAGAAGACACTTAATTTTTATTTAGCTAATTAAATTTTGTAATCATGAGATAAGGTTTATTAAAGCTTTCACATCCCTTTAATACATGCTTTAAATTACATTCTTCTAACAATATCAGATTCTTTCAGGAGTAGGTAAATTAAGAAGTACCAGTTGATAAAATTTATACAAATTAAGTACAATGTAAAAATATTAATTTAAAAATGTAATAGTAGGGTCAGAGAGAAGGTTCAGTGGTTTAAGAGCACTGTCTAGTTTTCCAGAGAACACTGGTTTGACTCCCAGTACCAACATGGCTGCTCACAACTGTTTGGAACTCCAGTTACAGTCAATCTGATGCCTTCTTCTTGCTTCTGAGGACATTGCACACATGAGATGCATAGACATATATACAGGCAAAACACATATACACGTAAGATATTTTAAATATTAAGAAGAAAGTAATAGTAGCAGCTGGTCTTCAATACAAACTTGTATTATCCTAGCTAGTAAGAAAGCTGATGCAAAAGGATCACAACTTTTTGGCCAGACTAGAATACTTGCTAATATGCTATTTTAAAATGAAAAATAATTATTAAAAGAAGGTTAAGTTTAGAGGCCAGTGGCAGGCAATTTGCCTAATAATGCAAGAGGCACTGGGTTGAATCCCTGAGCTGGAAAAATGGCAATGATAATAAATAATATGTTTTAATTCTTTTATCTCTGCAAAAATGGATGGATGCTCCTTCACTAGGGAAAAATTATACACTTCTTCTTTGTGCAAGGATGTTTCCCCTTCTGGATCAGAAGGGTAATGGTTACTCCACTGTTGTTGTCCTCAAATGGTAGTGAATATATTTTTTTCTTTTTCTTTTACCATTCTCCAGAAATAAAGCAGGTGACAAGGTTATCAGAATCTTAAAAACAAGACAAAACAAAACATAGTAAGAGTAACAGTAGTGGTAACCAATGCCATAGTCTGTATTAATAAGAAATGTGTGAAAAGCAACGACAAATCAGTTGTGTTAGACACTGTGTCTATACAATGAAAGTTTGATAATATATTATGACAGAATTAATCTACTGACTGGGTGAGGTGCTGGAAGAGGTCAGCAGAGATGTGATTTTGTGTGTGGTTGCAAATCCTTTTCTAGGGCTGGTGAGTCATGGAATGCCCTCCCTCCCTCCCTCCCTCCCTCCCTCCCTCCCTCCCTCCCTCCCTCCCTTCCTCCCTCCCTCCCTCCTCCCTCCCTCCTCTCGCTTCTTTCCTCCCTCCCTTCCTTCATCTTTTTCTTTCTTTCCAAAATGACAACTATTTAGTAAAGTTTATGAAGACAGATAATGTTCAGACACAGCTTAACTTTGTTAAATTTTTGTATTAATTTTGATTTTGATTAATTTATAAGAATCAATATCTTTGTGTTGACTTGTAGCACAGTTTGAGGACATGTGCTCCAGTGAACATATTAGGTGGGCAGGAAAGCTCATCCACATCTCCTGAGTCTGTTCAAGCATTTGTGTGCTTGTGTATGTATGTGTGTGTTTGTGCTTATATACAAACACAAACACACACATAAAGCTGAGCTGGCTTTAAATTAGTCATCTAATTTTTGGCAGCCATGATTGTTGGCTAAAGTGTCCCATTTTAGAAACCAAGATCACAGGAAGAAAAAAAAAATCTTTTTTCACTCATACTGTGTTTGAATACTTGTTTCAAAATATCTCAATTTATTTGATAATATATTAGAAAATGAAGATGTATTTTACCAAAATATGTTTCAACAGATAGTAAAGGCTAGATGAGTTTTTTTGTTTTTTGTAAGAGTTTATAGCAAGTTTATAATAAATATTTGCTGAACTGTTGAATTATTAGATGCTTGAAGTCACATTAAAATGTGACACAATTCTTTAAACTATGAGTCAGCTATTACTTTAAAATTTTCCTGTTTGTGTACAGTTAGAATGCTGTTCAGCTGATGTAGTAATATTTTTAAAGCATTATGTGAGAGAGATGTTATACTTTATGCATTATAGAATTTCTGTGCTTGTAAATGTTTTAAAGGATGCAATGATTTTTTTCCTAGAAAAGTTAGCTGTGGTTTAATTATGCCATATTACATTTCAGTGAAATAATGTTTTTGTAATATGTGAACATTGTTAAATCTTTTTACCTCAGGACTAAGGTGGCTTTGTTAGTTTTTCTGTCTTCTGTTTACGGTGCTGGGATCAAGGGTGAGGCCTTTCACCGACCCAAGGAAGTACTGATTGCCTTGATCTACTTCCAGAGTATCATTGGCCACTTTCTAGTATGGGAGGTCCTTCTGTCTATGTGTGGCTTTTATTGGTTAATGAACAAAGAACTGCTTTGAATCTATGGCAAGGGCAGAACAGAACTAGGCGAGGGAAAAGCTAGGCTGTATGCTGAGAGAAAGATGGTAGAGTCAGAGAGACACCATGGAGCCGCAGCCAGAGTCAGACATGCTGAAACCTTGTTGGTAAGCCACTGCCACGTGGTGATATACAGATTAATGGAGATGGGTTAAATTAATATGTAAGAGCTAGCCAATAAGAAGCTAAACCTAATGGGCCATGCAGTGATTTAATTAATACAGTTTCTGTGTGATTATTTTGGGGCTGAGCAGCCGAGAACCAACAAGTGACCTCCTTACTACAATTCTCCTGACATATCTCCCTTTAGAGATTGAAATTCGAGTATAACATCATATCACATATGCCTGTTCATCTTCTTTCTTGCTTCTCTCCATTCCACAACCATCTGGGCATGTGAGGTACTTTTTTTCCCTACTTTCTTTGTATTTGCCGTACTCAATTCATAGCAACGGGAGGAGTTATTATTTGAGATGTCCAATGTGGGAATAGGCTATGAACTTAATGTAGTTTTACCATACAGTCAAAGGGGCTGAAGAGTTTATATATTTACCTAGGGAAGGATGTTTTATGAGGAAGAACCTTACCACCAAGCCAAGACCCCGCAGAATTTGTCATTGCTGCTGTAGAATACCAGTCATTGTGGTGGGCAATGTTCAGTAGTGCACCAGGGAGAATCCAAAAGCAACACAGGCATCTTTTGATCGTACAAAATTGTCCTAAATTTGGACATTTTATAATCTTTAACATTACTCCTTACAGTATTCATTTTGATGTTATATTATCTTTTTAACCATAAATATATTGCTTTTCTCTATTACACATTTCTCTACATTAATTTACATCTAAATTTCATACCTCTAGACAAATATTTCAGGGATTAATGACAGTTAGGATTTTTCATTAAGTATCAAGGTGCTATTTATTTCTTATCATGTAAATAGCATAATTATCCTCTAATTTATTAATATAAATGTGGACCTTTTGTTTTGTTTTTGTGTGAGATGGGGTCTCACATCTCACACTGTATTCCAGGCTTACCTGGTACTCAGAGTATCCCAGGCTGGTCTTCATCTCACAGGTTTTCACATGCTGTGATAGCAGACATGAACCTGCACACCTGATTCGTAACTATCTTTAGTGTGTAATGAAGTTTCTTAATTGAACTTTGGATACAAGAAATTAATACATAAGCTAATGCTATAATAATGTGTTCTAATATGAAAAATTTCAGATCCACTTGAATGGAAAATATTTAAGACTTTTTTATTTATTTACATCCTAGATAATCTTTTAGTTTTTAGCTTCTTGAATCCCTTTTGAGTTTTCTTAGACATCTGTTTTGAGCATCCAAGCTTCTGTGAATGGAGCTGATGGTAACATCTAAATGCTAGTGGAGGGTGACTGAGGGCTCTTCCCTCTGCAAGTTGCTTTGGTCCTATGTATGTAAATAGGTGGATAGCAGCTGAGATAGAGTCAGGCAGACCTTGTAGTCAGCCAAAGTTTAGGAGCAAAGTAGATATCCTAAGGCAATGAGTACACAGCTCTTCACTGTTCAATCACCAGATAGCTGTGTATTATGTAGTGTTGGCTTTCTCTATAGACCAGCATTAGTGACAATGTGTTCTTCACAAGTGCAGTTACCTCTCTGTATCCTGGAGGTAATCTGTTGTCCTCATAGTTTTGGGTTGTGAGAGTCTTTTCAGTGGTTACTTTAATCATTTTAAATTTATGGTGTGATCATTATTGTATTATGTGCTTTTTTTCTTTTAGGTGTGGTGAAAAGACATACTAGAAGCCCCCCACCTTCTGCAAGATTCAGGAAAGCTATTCCTTTGGTGGAATAGGTGGTATGCTTTAGGGAATCCCAATTGCAGTTCCCTAGTCCCTGGAAAAATGTCCCATATAATTATTTCTCATGAGAAATTTGCTGTAGATAGTAGTTGATTTTTAGATCTGTATGTTTTTCAAGTGATTTCATCAGAATTTTAAGGAGTAATTTTGGTGAAGAGAGGAAGTTTGATTTAAAAAAATGAATTTAGTACTAGGAGACTATTGATAAAGTGCTTGCCATGCAGGGGTATGAAGTCTTGAGGTCAATCCCCTGGACCTACCTGTAACCTCAGGGTTTGGAAGGCAGGGACAAGGAGATCCTTGAGACTTGCAGGCCAGCCTAACCCATCTAGCTGAACCAGCAAGTTCCTGGTTTAGTAAAGGTTATCTTAAAAATTGGTATCAAAAGCCATTGAGAACTCCCTAGCCTGTTGGAGTGCATGTGCACACACTAAAAAATACATAAATAAATTTAGACTTAGTTTTATACTCTGAATTGAATGTATCTGCCACCATCTATATCATTTGAAAAAAGCAATCAGTCATCCAAAGTTATAGCAAGGGAGTTTGCTGTTTGAATCAGTCCAATCTCATCCCTGACCTCTCTCGTTATTTGATTTAGTTGGCCGACATTCTTCACTTGTAATTATGTTCTCCATCAATTTCCAAACCTAACTGAACATCAGAAATCTTTCAGGACTTTAAACTAGACCTTCTAAGGCCACTGAAGTATTAATCCTGAAATAGCAGGGACGTGTTGCTTTCTCAGAACATGTGGTCACCTGGGTTTGGTCTTCAGCCATGTCTTCTTTACTTCTTTAGTAATGGTTACACCTTCCTGCTTCTTGGTAGCATCTCATCTGTTTTCTGCTTTCAAATTTTTCCAGCATGGTGAGATCGACTGTGGAAGTTTCCTTTGAAATTTCTTTTCATATAGCACTGGAAAGATGAAGGAGTTGAAGGTGACTAGCCCTCCGATATATCAAATTCTATCAGTCAGAGTGTCTAGGCAGAGTTGCAAGACAGTCTGAAGAACAAAAAGAATATATTGATAAAGTGAGGGATATAAACAAAAGATACAATACAAATATGGCCTGCATTTGAAATAACTAATGGATGTATCTTAATGTCTCTAATAAATATTGCCCGAGGTATACTCTTGTCATTTCATTTCAGTGAGTGTAAATATTCACTCTTAACTTTACCTGTTATTTAATAAAAACTCAAATTTGTCTGCTGGAACTTCTACATCTAATGATGATCCCCACCCCTTATAGGATAGGAGAGATATATGGCTTACAATTCAGACCACTTGTAAAGTGTAGAATAGCTATTCAGTTAAACTAGCTCATAAATGAGGAGGCTTTGCTTTAAAATATTTTCACTTTTCATTTACTGTTTCTTTGTTGATTATTTAAATATTTGCTTTGTAATTGACACTATCAACTCCAAGTGTTCAGTCCCTCTTTATGGGAAAATAGTTATATATTCTTTTTATTTTTAAACCTTCTTTGGTGAATAGATATGCTAAAAAATTTGCATATCAGCAGCAATGTGCTGTATATAAATTCAGAATTGCTTTTGGAATCTGAAAAACCATATGTGAATATTTATGTCATCCAGTCTAGGTGTTCAGTTCTTTCAATGATAATCTTGAGGAGAGTTTTTATCCGTTTATTCTTTACAAACCCTGAAGTTTGCTAATATTTTAAATGTGTTTGCGGTGAGGTCTTGGGGAATATAGCATGCCTGCCAACTACAATATTGATAAAAGAAAGAAGCAAATGTAAAATTTTTCATTAAGGGAATGATGCGCTTGCATTTTACCCATGAATTTATGGATATAAATGTGGTAATTCGTCAGTAAAATTTAAATTAATTTGAATAAGTTATTTTAAAAGTTTTGCTGCTAAGCTTTCTTCTTTAGGCACCAATCAGGATTTTATTATCTGCTAGAGAAAGATTTATTCATCCAGGCCTTGACAGTCCTCCCGTTGGTGTATGGTTTGCCAGTTCAAGCCTCTTGGTAGGAAAGGCGCATCCGAGGAGCAATGCTGGTCACCACCAGGCATGTCTCTAGCCATCTTCCATTTTTACCAGACCTGGGTGTCATTTAGATTTCCCGCCCTGTTATTATTTGTTGGGAGGGAAGACTGGGTTTCTCTTCCGGCCAGCTGATTGGTCAGTAATGATACTCCCTTTCCATTACCCCATTGATTTCATTAGGAAACATTCCAATTTATGGACAGTGATATGTCAGGCCAAGTGTGAGAGAAGCAAGACTCATTTGGAAATGTTTCCTCTCTTTTTTCTTTGGCTTCACTCTCTCTTGCTCTCCTTTCTCTTCATGCACAGATATACACACATGTGCATTTATTCATATATAAATATATAAAAGTTTTTCTTCAGCCTTTGGTACTTTCAGTGAGGATTCTTTATGTAAATTTAATGTAGATTTCTTAGAAGGACAAAAGACAGTGTAGGGAGGATGACATAGAAAGTCCTTTCCGTGATGACTTTCTGTTCCACCTGAATAAACTATCTTGGTTGCCCTTTAGTTTTGGGTCTTCTTGAGATATGTAATAATATCTTTCTTATAAAAATGGGCCATGTGAAGTTGGAGCTCTGTTACTCTCAGTCAAAGTTTTGAGTGGGGTACAAACTAATGGTCGCATTGACATTCTGCTGCTTTTTCTGTCAGAGGAATGGTCAGAAATAAGGTGAGTTGGAGCTTCTCACTTTATTCCCTTTCTTTTCAGAAGATAATTGCACATCTGTGATTTAGAAAGAGCAACAACTTTCATCATTTCTGAGGAAAGTTAATTTCTAGTGAGTTTTGTTTCTAAATTCACCCCGAGAAAGCACTTGTTACCTACAGGAGGAGGCTAAGCTTTTAGATGGGCAAACAATTGTCTGCTGCTGCTAAGGAGCATCCCTCCCTTGAGTGCTTAGTGATGACTGTAAAATTTGTGTCTTGCAAATAAGACTCATCATAGGGAGCCTTGCCATGAAGTAGCAGATGGTATTGAGGCACAAAGTTCTTCCTGCCTGAGAACAACACCATTGCAAAACAGAGCTTCTCAGCTGCAACTCCACAGAGAACTCCTTCACTGTTTCTTCCTACTTGTAGAGTATGACCATGAGTATATTTGAATAACACCGAGTTATCTTAGAATTCTTTTCCAAAGCTTTGCCTGCACTCTCCATCCCACTCACTTATATACTACACTCTACTGTCCTGAAACGTAATAGCAAATAGCGATTTTCTTTTTCTATGGCAGACGAACTGCTAATAGCAAACACCAGACTTAGTGTGGGAGCATAGAGATCTGGGGAGTCTGCATTTAAAGCATCTGCATCCTTGACAGGAAAAAGAGAAATAAGCAAGTGATGCTTGTGTACATGTGCTACAGAAATGACACAAAAGACATGATGTCTTAATCTTGGGGACATCAGGAGAAAGTGAATTTCTTGAAGGTTTTATTGAAGTTAGGTTCTAAAGGGTAAAAGGTAATTCTAGTAAGACATAATAAACAGTTTGTGCAAAGCCAGATTGGCATGAACTATCATCAAAGGTGGTGTTTTGAGTTTTAAGGGGAAGTCACTCACATTCACATCCTAATTCAATCACAGGGTAAGCTGCTAGTCTCAGCTGTTCCTATACATTAAGCTATAGAGAGTGTTGTTTAAGGGGTTCCATAGAAAACCTTAGGCATGGTCAGTGGGTACAAATATGTTAGATATGCCAGGCTAAACCCACAGAATCTTCAAACTGGACCACTGTTGTGTAATCTTAACTTCCTCATTTGAAAAAGAAGGAATCCATCCTAGGGGGAGACCCTGATATTAAAATAGCCCACCAGAATTAGTCAGAAATGTGTTTAGGATATAGTACACATTCGGTAAGTGTTAGCTGCTATTTCCAGTTAAGTTATACATCTGGTGAGGGTAGGCAGGGAAGTCAATTTCTTTTAATGTGTAGTTCCCCACCCTTGACATAGTCCATTAGAAACATTGGCTCTGAATTGCCTAGTGACTTGGGACATGCTGTGTTCATGTTATAGGTTAGAAAGATGGCCCATCATACACCGTTCTTCCTATTCTCTGCCTCCTTCATGGCAGCTTTCAGAAAGAACAGCTTGTATAGCCTCTTTGCTTCAGTTAAACCTTATTGCATGACTGGGCAAGGAGTAAATGTGATTTAATTGCTGTAAGAACTTCTTGTGATAGCTTTGGAGACTTGTGTTTCTTATTACCGCAGTCATCTTTGAACTGCTGGTTGCAGCAGAAAAAAATGTTCAGGATACTCTTTATGATAATTGGTTTGATTTACTTTTGATGAGCTTATGTTATTGGTGGGGATGATTGAAGGCTATTTTTATCATCCTTTTCACTCTGGCTGGGGGCAGTTAAATAGATGCTGTCAATGAATAAGACTGTTCTAAAGCAGATGTTTGGAAGATAATGACCAATAAGCTTGGCCAGCTTTCTTTCTTATCTACTTATCATCTCCTTCAGGGACATAAGAGAGCCTTGTTGAATAACCCCTTTGCATTTAACTTGATTATCTTTTTAAAAGATGCAGCTGAATGAAGACACAGAGTCAAATTAGAACTGCCAGCAGTATGAGGAGGATGTAGCAATAGAGTCATGATTGTGTACTCCAAATGCAGAGACCAAGATTAGAGTTGCAGTTCTGAAATCTGCATTTCTATTTTAGTCTGCCACTGGGTCTTCTACTTCACAACACTTGTGGCAGTGTCGGTGTGCAATAATGCCTACCTTACTGTCTAACAATGAAAGAAGACTAGGTAAACATAGTTTTCTCCTCTGTATCTCAGACGTATGTATGACTGAGGCTCTCCATATGGATACCAACATGCACAGATGCTTCATTGTCTTTTTTTTCAAATTGTTTTTATTGAGCTATACCTTTTTCTTCACTCCCCTCTTTTCCTCCCCTCTCCCCTTCTATACTCTCCCATGATTCCCATGTTCTCAATTTACTCAGGAGATCTTGTCCTTTTCACCTTCCTATGGAGATCCATGTATGTTTCTCTTAGGGTTCTCTTTGTTATATAGTTCCTCTGGGGTTGTGACCTGTAGGCAGGTTTTTATTTGCTTTATGTCTAAAAGTCACTTATACTATATTTGTCTTTCTAGGTCTGGGTTACCTCACTCAATATGGCTTTTTCTAGGTCCATTCATTTGCCTGCAAATTTCAAGATGTCATTATTCTTTATCCATTCTTCAGTTGAGGGTCATCTGGGTTGTTTCCATATTCTTGCTATTTCAAATAATGCTGTTATGAACATAGTTGAGAACATGTCCTTGTAGTATGACTGAGTATCTTTTGGTTATATACCCAACAGCGGCAAATAGATCCATATCTATTAGCATGCAAAAAACTCAAGTTCCAAAGGATCAAAGACTTCAGTGTAAAAGCAACCACAATAAACCTCATAGAAGAGAAAGTTGAGAGTAAACTTGAGCACGTTGGCACAGGAGACCACTTCCTAAATATAACCACAATAGCACAGGCACAGAGAGTAACATTTAATATATGGGACCTACTGAAACTGGGAAGTTTCTGTAAAGCAAAAGACATGGTCAACAAGACAAAACGACAGCCTACAGATTAGGAAAAGATTTTCAACAATCCCACAACAGACAGAATATTGATCTCCAAAATATACAAAGAACTCGATTGTCTTATTTAAATACCTAGTATTTGCATGTAATTTATACATCTCTTGTATGCTTTAAGTCATCCGTAGATTGCTCATAGTACCGAACACAATATAATTGCTATGAAAATAGTAGGTATACTCTATTGTTTAGGTATGTTAAGAAAAATTTGCCTGTATCAGTCCAGGGACAGTTGTGTTTCTGGGATATTCTCTCTCTGCAGGTGGATGGCTGTAGAAGTGGAACTTGCAGATAAGGTGGGCATACTCTGAAGCTCTGCATTTGGTCCACACTCAATTTCTTAGGAATAGGCCATATCTCAGAACTTTGCCCTCAGCTTATATACAGTGATGTTTCCTTTTGTGATTCAGGCCATATCTGCTTTGCATGGGATATCATGATGCCATTCATCTTTTGGTCCAGAGACATTTAAATATCACTCGTGTTTCTACATATTGATACTGAACAATTGAAAAATGTGAGCCAGAGATGTAATTTAGACTTTCTGGGATCCTTTTAAAAACATATCCAAAGGAACTGATGAAGGTTATCTTAACTTATTTTAACCTTTATATCCATTTTTTTCTGCCTATAACTAATAAAGATTTTGGCGATGTGTTCTTGGTTTTGTGTGTGTGTGTGTGTGTGTGTGTGTGTGTGTGTGTGGTATTGGAATTTAGAATGGGTTTGAAGCAACATATGAACTTGGATCAGCATAGTTCAAGTGCCAAATAGCCATGGTTTATGCTTATTTGGGTGAGTAGCATGGCACTGTATCCATCTATTATTAATTGTTCTTTGGCATCTATTCTAAGATTCATTTATTTTCCTGTGGTTCTTGAATTTGCTAAAGTAAAACAACCACATGTTTCTAAAGTAATAGCAGTTACAAACCGTCTAGTATGTTAATCTCTTCTGTTTGAGTATCTTGTTTAGTGTAACAGTCTTGCTAAATGTTACCATTTAGCAAAAATACAAATGTTTTTGTTATGTAGATGAAGAATGCGAGGCACTGAGATTAATGAGCCCTCTTATTGCCATATAAATTGTGGGGATCAAGTTATAAAAAGAAATGAAATAACCTCAGTAGAAGACTCCATTGCCTTTTACTACTATGTAAACTGACTGGCTAATTGATGAAATATCTTGGGTGGATTATTTTCTGATCCATTGTGGTTTCTGAGTTCATTTTATTTTCTTACTGGGTAGGAAGGGAGTGGAGACTCAAATATGGGACTAAAGGATATGACCATCCTACAAAGGAATAGTTTTATTAGCACATTATTTCTGTTTCTCAGCGCATTCATTAAAAAGGAATTTTTGAGAACTTGTTATGTGATAAGCATTGTTTTAGTCAGAGTTATAGCAGAAACCTACGTCTAAGGGTACAAAGTTTCACTTATACAGAATGGAAAGTTCTAGAGATATCATTTTAATCTTGGCATCTACAGTTACTAATATCATATTACATATATGAAATCCATTATGCAAGTGCATCTTCAGTACTCTTACACATGTAGACACACTCACCCACACAAGTTAACTAGAAAGTAATGAATATGTTAATTAGATTATTTATAGCAACTAATTTGCAGTGTATAAACCTGTCCAGAAAAGGTCAAATGATGACAAAACATCTCATTATAAATACCCTTGAATATGTGTGATTTTTAGTTGTTGATGACAATTCCACTAGGAGAAAAAGAAAGAAAAACTAGGCATTTGGAGGTATGCTGTCTATGCCCCTTGGCAGGGAAATTAGTGAAATCCTTGGACTACACATTGTAGTTTCATTTTTCACCTGCCTCCCACGTACACAACAAAGACAGCATCATAATGGTTTGCATTCTGACAAGAACATAGCTAGCTGAGTTAGCTTTGCCTAGGGTCCATTTATCTATAATGCAGTAGGTGTGATTCTATACTCATTAGTTAGAATACCTTTTATTATAGGATATGTTAAATTGCTATTGTTCCTTTGGGACTTTTTAATCTCCCTCATAATATTGTGAGATAATAACATTTCAATTTTCCAAAATAATATTATTTTCAGTCTGCCTCAGGCACTTTTATTTAGATGTTCACTGTTTATTGGAGCAGACCTATTGAATGATGATCTTCTATTGCAAAAAATATGAAAAATATTTTAGGATAATCTTACAGGAAATATTAGGCTACCTGCGTACTGTGCTATTTTCCTCCTGGTTCTGTACTTTGTTGATTTTTCTTTTTAATTCATTAGGATTAAGTGCCAGTAGCTACATATTGCCAATAAAGCCAAAATAAAAGTTGTCTGTATATGATGGTCAATTCTCTCTTAGTCAAAGTTGAGAGGTGAGGGGTCCAGGGTGGCATTGCTATTGTAGGCGCCAACTCTGCTTATGCTGCTATTTATCTGTCTTCATAGTCAATGTGTCACCTTCATTTGTCATTTAAAATGTCAGCCGCAGAGAAAGTGGAAAGGAACCATTCGCTGCAGCATCCTTCCTGCAAGAATTCATACATATCTCCTATCTTATATCTCAATGGTCACATAATAAACCTGGTCTTTGTAGTCTCTGGTAGGAATAGTTGCTATCCCAAGAACAGGTTGCATATCCCTGTTTTGTAGGCCTTGGAATCAGAAATGTTTCAGCTTTCATCTTTTCTTTCCAATGTTTGGAATGTTACATAAACTCTATGGTTTAACATTCTTGATCTGAAGGCTATGAGGACCAAAATTATCCAAAGCCAAAGCTTAACCTGCATCTGTTATCATGCAAGAGGACACAAAACCTTATAGAATTGGATATGATAAATGCTAATGTTTCCCATGTAAGAGGCTCTCTCAGGAGCTACTTTGCTCTGCCCTTTTGAGGGCCTTTGTGTTTTAGACTGTGGAAGGTGCCAGTATTGTACATTTTATTTGCCAACTACTGATACACACTACTCTTTTTTCCCTCCTGTCTTTTAATCTTTACTGTGTCCTTTGCTGTGTCTAATTAGTAGTGCGCCTTTGTGCATTTTCATGAACACTGGTGCCTGGAGTAAAGAAGCTTAACCTAGAAAACTCTGATTCCAGTCCCAAAGATATTCTACCCTGCGGTCATGTGCTGCTTTGCTATGGAATCTCTTATCTTGAAGCTGCTACTGTAAGTGGTGAGCCTGGTGACAAGAGCTGCAGGCCAAGGCAGGATCCACACAGTACAGTAGTGGGTGCTGGGTTCTTGGAAGCACATTGAATTGTCTCTTGTCTAGAAGAATCCTGGAATGTGTCTTCAGTTAGTCCACGATTTAGCATGAAAAGTCTATGATCTAATTTGAACTGGAAAACAAAATGCCAAAGATAAACAGAACATCTTTACACCCAGGGTTTTGTTTTCCCCATTGCAGTTGTTATTTCAGCTACACAATTAGCACAGCCGGACTGGATCTATAAAATGCAGCCTGTACTGTCAATATTTGAAGTATTTTCATAAGCATGGTGTCTTGACTGTGTTTACATATTTTCAAGGATATGTGTGTTTTTTAAGCTTCTATAATTTATTTTTATATAAAGTTTGTTTTAAATCCCCACTAGATTGTTAGTTTTTTATTTATATTTGAAAGAAAATTTTATTCATTGGTGGTGAAAGCGATGCCTGATGATAAAATATGGGGAAAATACAGTTTTCAAACACGGTTGAACAGTAAGTCAGCTGACCCCATTGTTTGATGTTGTATGTCAGCACCAATAATGGAAATATCAGAATTCCTAATCATGAGTTAGTAAGGATTTTGTACTACTCCAACAAAGACTATTAAGAATGTCTTATTACAGTAGTGACTATAGCAAACTGGTAGAGCTTTACAGACCTGAGGGAAAGGAAATCAGAAGTTAAAACAGAAGTCTTAATCAACTGTAACAGTGAACTGAATGGGTTTAGAAAGATGAAACAGGGCTTAATGAAGAGCATGGGAGAAAGTTTTAGAAGTTTTTGTTGACAAGAAGTGTGATGTGAGTCATCTGATGTGTCTGCCAAGAGATAATTATCTCTTGGGTTGAATTAATAGACACGGAGTGCTCACGGTGTGGGAAGCTATCTTCCCACCACTCTTTCTGTGTTGGCCGCTCTATCCTAGGAGAGATATACACACTCTACCAGTCTATATTAAGAGGGAACATTGCTATTGTGATACATTTCATTTGCCTATCTTACAGCTTTCCAGGAGTTTTTGTGGTTTTAGTTTGATTTAGCATGTTTATTTTCTGAGACACTACAGTGAAGAGTATCCAGGGGATTGGAGAAACCCGAAATTTTGTTTTAGAAGTAAAGACTCCTGAGCAAATGCTTGTGTTTAGATTCTTAAATTGCTGTGTTGAAGAACCTAATTCTAGTCTGTGTTGCCCTAGAAAGTACTGAATAAGGAAGGGGTTGTACTACAAAGTCATCGGTTGGATATTTTAATGTTTTATTGGTGTGGGAGGTACTTCTGTCTATGTATTGTTTTTATTGGTTAATAATAAAGTAACTGTCTTGGGCTGTTGATAGGGCAGAACTTAGGTAGGTGGGGGAAACTGGACTGAATGCTGGGAGAAGGAAGGCGAAGTCGGAAAGATGCCATGGAGCCGCCAGAGATAGACATGCTAAAACTTTGCTAGTAGGCCATGGCCTTGTGATGATGTACAGATTAATGGAGATGGGTTAAATTAAGATGTAAGAGTTAGCCAATAAGAAACTAGAGCTAATGGGCCTACTGTGTTGGCTTCTGGACTTTAGTGCAGGCGTATTGTCCTGGCTGTTATTGATTCTGGTTTTACACTATCAAATAGGCATCTGGGTTTGGGAAGACTGCAGTTGTAAGTGCTCAGATCTGGTCTTGTCTTTGTTGGGTGGGTGTTTGCTTTTTGATTTCTGTTGTTCTTTCTTGTTCATAGGGCAGCATGGTAGCTATATGTTGTCCGGTAGGAAATTCTTCTGGGATCCTGATAGATGTGGCCACTAGAGGGTCCAGGTAAAACATGTTCTTGTGTATTAGGAACTGACATTTAGGAATGGAGAGGGGCTAAAAGGGGTGAAGAGGTCCACAGGAAGGAAGAAAGTAGGGTGTTCCCCTTGGAATTGGGCAGAAAGGAAGGGAAAGCCACAACAGTTGGTGTGCTGCAAAGCCGGGAATAATCCTGTGGGATTGGTCATGGATGAGCGGTAGGGCAGTAAAGACCTAAAGCTTGAGTGTGTACCTGCTTCAGTGGCCTACTTGCTTCTCTGTCAGGCTGAATGTTTCCTGGAACTGGGACTGGGATAACACGATGTTTAGGGAGGAAGGTCCTCTGATCCTTTAGGGTTGGGGATATGGACAGAGGGTGAGGGGAGGACGTAGTCGGCAAGATGGGGCTTAGATTGGGGGATTGGATTTGAAGGAGAGGAGGAAATTTTAATTAAAATGAAGTCTAGTGCTGGTGCCTCAATTATCTTTTCATTTTATGCCGTTGCCCTTGTATCCAAAAAGTCACCAAATACATGGCCATATAAAATTTTTTGTAGATTAGGACATTCATAGTTTTACATTTAGACTTGTGATCTTTTTAAGTTAATATTTGTAATGAAAGTAAGGTATTTGTCTAGATCCATATACTTTTCTTGTGACTGTCTAACTATTCCAGTGTCATTTGCTCTAAATACTCTCTGTTCTTCATAAGTTGACTTGTTTCTTTGTTAAAGACCAGTTGATATTTGTTCTCTAGGTCTCTTTCTGGGCATCCTTTTTCACTGCATTGATCTGATTGCCTACACGTCTGCTAATTTCAGTTTCTAGATTACCATAGTTATAAAAATTGAAGGTGAGTAGTATCAGCCCTCCAACTTTATTTTTTTCATTCAATAACATAATGACTACTTTTTTTTTTGTCTTTCTGGATAGTAAAATTAATGTGTTGATTTCCAGAAAATGACATGTCAGAATTTTGAGTGAGGATGGTTTTTGTCAATCATATCAAGTAAGGAAGAACCGATATCCTAACAATATTGATCTGCCTACCCATGAAAGGGAATATCTTTCCAATTTGTTTGCTTTGATTTCTTCATTGGTTTTGTGCTTTTTACTACATGGCTGTCTTTTGCAGCCTTATACATTTGTTAGATTTATGATCGGTTTTGCACTTAGAAGATAATAAAATCACCTTGTAATTATAATTAAAACTTCAACTTATTCATTGGTGTTGTACAAAAAAAAGTCATAGCCGGGCGGTGGTGGCGCACGCCTTTAATCCCAGCACTCGGGAGGCAGAGGCAGGCGGATCTCTGTGAGTTCGAGACCAGCCTGGTCTACAGAGCTAGTTCCAGGACAGGTTCCAAAGACACAGAGAAACCCTGTCTCGAAAAACCAAAAAAAAAAAAAAAAAAAAAAAAGTAGTTAACTTTCGTACATTAACCCTACACACTGTTGCCACACTATAATTGATTATTATGTCAGGAACGTTTTGTCGTTGATATTTTTTGGGCTTTTTTCATAGATTTTCATTATGATCTATGAAGAAAGACTGTTTTATTTCTTTTTCCTTTTCCTCTACCTTTTGCCTTACTGCTTTATGTAGGATGACTTCCATTATTCTCTTGATGAGCAGTGGTCAGCTGAGCACCCATCCCTTGCCATAACCTCAGGAAGAAAGCTGCCCATGTCCTGTCATTATATGTAACAGTGATTGTGTGGTTTTGTAGGAGGTTTTATAAGCATATAAGTTTAGGGAGTTACTCTCCATTTGTGGTTCATGGACGTTTCTTTTTAAAAAAATAATGAATGACTGTTGACTTTCCTAAATGTTTTCGCTATAGCTACTGATATGGTCATGTGTTTCTTTTCCATTTTAGCTTGTTTATGGGATAAGTTCTACTAATAGATTTTTGAGTGTTGAACCACACACTTATGATGAATCATGCTTGGTTTTGCTTGAGTAATTGATTTTATACCTATTGAATTCAGCTTTCTAAATTTTCTTGAGGATTTTACATTTATATTCATGAGAAATACGGATCTGAAGGTTTCTTTCCATTTAATGGAATTGTAGGTTTTGAGTCATAATTAGAGAGGTTTTTCTCACACTGATGTAGAAAGGAATTCTCTCGTGTTTTCTTCTAGTTTCATTATGGTTCAACCTTTATATATTAAATGATTTAATCCATATCATTGTGAGTTATACTGTAATCTATATTTTTCTGGGGAGATAATCAGTTATTCTTATACCACTTTTGGTATTATACTGTAGTAAAAAGTGCACCGTAGCAAAATGTAAATCACATTTGACTAGTATTTTGATTCTGATTGTTTCTGTGTTGATTTCTTCTATCTGTGTGCTAATCAAGTAGTATGTCTCTTAGTCTACAATAGAGATTGTGTAGGTCAAAACATTTTAGGAAACTACTTTCTGAGAACAGTTATCAGTGCTGTATTTGAAGATTGATTTTATTTTTCTTTCCCATTTTATCTGTATGGAAATGTAAATACTTGTTGTTAATTAAGAGACTTATTTAACTTATCTAACTAATATTTGATGCTGTTTCATTTCTTAAATATAGCAGCAGTATCTTTTGTCTATGTATACCTATCTATGTATCTATTTAGTAATCTATCATATATGTACATATTCATTTTCAAATTTTAAGTTTATAAACTTCTTATGAAAAACTTGTAAATAAAAACAGCACACACAAAAGTAAACCAGATTCAAAATCTAATTTCTATACAGGTAGAGTAGGATTCAGACTAAAGCTATGGAGCTTTATATTAAACTTTATACTTTACACTTTTTAAATATATTTTATCCACTTATCCACCACAGAAAAAAGCAAACAAGTGACTGAATTAAAATTCTTTTATTTATAAACGTTGGATCCTGATAGGTAGTTTTTAAAAGTAGTAACAAAATACTTTGGATAGCAGAAAGTTGAAGGAGAAACAAGTTATTTATTTTGAATGATGTTTCATCCAGTGGGGGAGCTTGAATAAATGATCATGTAAGTCCCCTCTGGTTCCCCACAAACCTTTCCATTTCTGTCATCTCATCCAGTGCTGGATTTGCAAGGTAAAGCTTTTTGTTGTGACTCCCATGGCTCCGGAACTAAAACCTCTCAGCTGCCTTACACTAAGCAGTTTCTGTCCCAGTTCCGTTAAGTCCTCTTTGTGAGCTATGCTTAGAGTACTAAAGTTGTGGGCTTAACTTTGCCTTGCTTGTACACTTGCCTACAAAACGTGTCTTCTTTATTTTCTTCTTACTATGGAGATGTAAGTTGTAACATAATGTTGATGTTTTTTGTTGCTGTACTTCATCGGGGTTAACTCCTTTTAAAATGAAGGAAGTAACCTTACTGAAGGAATGGACCATCTTCATCTTTCAGTCCTCAAAGCAAGCGCTTTTATTTACACTTCTAACACCTAGGCACACAATAGGACACTTTTTTATCAGCCTGGGAGCAACTGCAACAGTTTCAATTCAAGCTTCCTTGTTTGTTATACTCCTAAATAAAATCCAGGTTTTGAAAGAGCTTGTCTCTCGGATATTTGAATGGCATTTTAATAAGCCTTTTGAACAGATTTAAACTTATTTCACACCAGCTTTCTTCTTGAAGCCAAATCATACCGGTTTTGTTTAGCTTTCTAATCCTTTACTCATTTCCCCCCAGCATGGTTCCGCCTCTATAGACTCCACAACTGGACTAGGTTCTTCAGTGGAGGCTCATCATGATGGGATGAAACAGAAACATCATTCCTCTGCTGTTTGTTATGTGTTTTAGTGAACACTGTTTCCAGAACTGCCTTGGTCTAGTGGAGCATGAACACAGCATTTCTAAATGTCTAGACCTATTGCCTGTCTTAAGGGCGTGTGTGTGTGTGTGTGTGTGTGTGTGTGTGTGTGTGTGTGTAGTGAGTGTGTGATAAAGATGAGGTTCATGGCATGAATGAACGCAGAGCCTTAAGACAGTGTTTTCAGGGGCCTAAACACTGGGTTTAAATCTCTGTTCCTGCTATCATGGAATTATTTATGCTTTTTTTTTTTTTTTTTTTTTTTTTTTTTACAAGAGACACCTGGTCTTTATTTTGCAGTGCCGCTTAAAACCGAAGTGACTGGTGCTGTTTGTAGTTGACTAGAGGACATGGTTGGTGAGTCACAGCCTGTGTCTGAGCCAGCCTGGGTTGTTATGACAGCTGGTAGTGACGGCAGCCGCATTACAGTGCTGATGAAGTTGGGTTGTAAGTTTGTGTTCCCCCTCAGCCTCTCATCTCTTCCCCTAGGAGGGCTTGAGTAGGCGTTCCTGGTTTATCTGTGGGTCGCTCATCTTCCAGATCTGTCATCTGCTCATGTCTCTATTTATTTCAGTTCAGGCGTGTAAAGCATGTTTGTTCCTGGAATTGGAACGTTTAGAAGCCAGCACTCATTCCTTCCAGAAGATTTTGTCCTGAGTCCCTTTTGCTCTTGTGTTCTGTGATATTCCAGCTTCTTGTCTCTTTCCCCAAAAGGTATCTACTTGTCTCTAAGAGTTCTTACCCTCTGGCTTTGTTTATTCAGCACAATTTTGTGCATTAGTCTCTCAGCAAAATTTTAGCTTTTCCTGTCTTTGCAAAGGGCCTGGAAATTAACACAAGGAATTCTGTCTAGGGCAGACATTTGTAGCCCAGGTCCACATCTGGATTCTGAGAAGTGTAGGGAAGTCACTTGGGGAAAATGTTTTTAAGTACAGAGAGGAAGATTTTTCAGCTTTTTTTCTTTACTATAAAGCTAAATCTATGTCTAACTCATCTGTCTACAGCATATATAACTTTTAATGATTGTTCTATTGTACAGATTGGCTGATTTATCAGCTTATTTATTTATGTATTTATTTATTTTTCTCTGTAGCTCAACAAACAACAGTTGCAGTTACTGAAGGAACGGTTCCAGGCCTTCCTCAATGGGGAAACTCAGATAGTAGCCGATGAAGCCTTTTGCAATGCAGTCCGAAGTTACTATGAGGTGAGTTTGCAGAGCTGTTTCAGGAACTGTGATGCTTTCTGGGACCATTTAAAGGCTGTCACTGGTATGGCAAAGAGTCTTTGAGCTTTTGACTTTTTCCAAAGGATTGTCACTTCTACTTTGCAATTTAAAAAGTCTAATTCCACAGCCTGGTTTTGAGAGATAAATAAAATTGGAAATTACATTGTTTGTGAAGAAAACTGTTTAGAATCATCTTCTGGCAGTGACTGATACAGCTGGGTTTAGCTATCTTCCTGTTCACATTCATAAATGATCCTTCTTAATCAGGATTTCAATAGTAAATTACTATCTTATGCCAGTTTGTTCTCTAAGCTTTATAATAATTAAGGCCACTAATTAATTTCAAGCGAATGCATTTTCTTTTCTAATTGAATGAATAATACCCACTAGTCCATCTTGCTGTTGCTTCTGACTTCAGCTTGCGACTCAAATGGGAACTCTCTGTGTGTTTCCTGTGAATAGCTTTCTCATAAGATCATGAGTTTGTTTCAGGAAATTGCCAATAGATGTTAAATCGGATAGTTCACGTATGTCCTAAGCATCTCAGAGTCATTTGGGAGTCGGGTTTCTTTCATTGTGCAAAAGCTTTAGACAATTCGTCTGAAGAAACATGGCATACAACATAACGTAGGCTAGAGCAAAATTGAAAGCTTGGAGACATAATATTCTGAACTGCCCTGAGGCAGGGAGTACTGTCATGTGCAAAACAAAATACTGGTGGTTTATGAATGATATGCTATTTAATATTCCACTACACAAGTATATATGGAATTAAAGGATCATCTGGCAGTTATGGAAGACTTGCTTACCAAGTATTCATGAAACAGATTTGGGAGCTGTAGTGGATATATTGTCTAACTTGATCTCAACTCAGACTATCTTAATAGGGCTTCTATCTCACCTTGAATGTCAGAGTCTTACATGATAAACTCTTTCCCTGAATCTTAGAAGATGAATATTCATACACATACATGCATACAATAGTACATAGTGAAACAAAAACCATGGATTCAAAGGAGAGCTGTCTACAAAGGTGTCAGTTTTTAAAAAAATAAATCAATGAGCTCAATTGAGTTTTGATAAACATAGCATGGCACACTAAGAGAAAAGGACTGAAATTCTTGGATGGGTGAGGTTTTTAAAAGTACTTTTATAACTTTTGCATAAATCTAAAATTATTATAAAATAAGTATTTTCTTTTTCTAATTCACCTGAAAATTTATTGTAAAACCTGCAATGATCAAGACTGTGGATGTTTGTAAAATACCAATGGATTGAGGAAACACAATAGGGCACCTGGAAATACACTACTACAGTAAAATAATTTTTGCTCAAAGAGCAGCCACAATAGAGTGGGAAAAAGATAAATCATTTCAATTCAAACTATGTGATGGCGCCACAAAACATTGATCTCTACTTGGAATTAACACCTTTTCCAGGTCAAATAATTGAATCATAGACTTAAATGTAACACTATCTAACTCCTAGATGATGCCAAGAAAGGCCTTATTCCCTCTGAAGAATGGGTGGGAGTGTGATGGGTAGGAGAAGGAGAGGGAGGTGGAACTAGGGTTGCTATGTAAAATGAAAAAATTAACTTAACAAAAAGAAAAAAGGAGAGAATAATATAAATACAAGAGAATAATTTTTTTTTAAAAAAATCTAAATGAAGGGCTAGAGGAGGTGCTTTGCAGTTATGAGCTCTGGCTCTTCCAGAGGACCCAGGTTCAATTCCCAGCACCCATATGGTGACTAACAATCATCTGTAACTCCTGTTCCAAAGCACCCAGCGCCCCCTTCTAGCCTCTACACAGGTGGTGCACAGATGTACATGGAGGCAGACTCATACCCGTAATATAAAAATACATAAGTCTTAAAAAGAAGTTCACCAAAAATTTAACACCACACTTATGGATTAGAGAAGTATAAAGGCTATAAATTATTGACAGAGATTTGTAAATTAAAGCAATAGAACACTGTTCAAAAGGCCATGATGTAGAACTGATATCACCAAAGACTGGTGTGAAGTTGGAGCCACTGGAAGACTTTTCTGTTATAAACTGATAGTAATGGTTTTCTTTTCTTTTTTCCTTCTTTCTTTCTTTTTTTATTATTTTTTTTTTTTTTTTTATTTTTCGAGACAGGATTTCTCTGTAGCTTTGGTGCCTGTCCTGGAACTACCTCTTGTAGACCAGACTGGCCTCGAACTCACAGAGATCCACCTGCTTCTGCCTCCTGAGTGCTGGGATTAAAGGCATGGTTTTCTTTAAAAACACTTTTTTTGCATTGCTTGAAAATTCTATACATGCACTTAATGTATATTTATCAATCTACTGCTTATCCATTTCCCTCTGGTTTCTCTCCATCCCTTTCAACACTTCCCTCTCAATTTTATATGCTCATTTTCAAAGAAATTCACTGAGTCTACTTAATGCAATAGGTCTGTCCATCAACTGGAATATGGTTAGTCCCTCAGAAGAAATCATACTCTCCCTCCCCCAAGTACCTATCTATTGTCAGTAACTAGGTGGGCTTTCGCGAGCCCCTTCCTCACCCATACAGGGATTTGATTAGTCTGTTCTTTTACAGGCGTTGTGCATGTAGTCACAGTCACTGTGAACTCATGTGTGCAACACCATTATCATATCTGGTAAACTGTTTTTGGCAGACATCCACTGTCTCTGGTTTTTAGCATCTTTCACCTCTAATTCTGAGCTTCAGGGTCAGGAGTCATGATCTATATCTTTCGTAGTTGGGGATCTCTCTATTAATCAGCATCTCCTGCAAAATGGAACTTCTCTGATGGGAAACGAGGAATGCTCTAATCATTGGCTATAAAATAAGTACTTAGGGAACAATTTATTATTATGTCCATTTAGCATAAGCTGTTTTGTTTTTTTCTTTTCACTTTTTATTTCATTTTTTTCAAAAAGAAAACAAACTACCTTTTTTCATTTTGCATACCAATACCAGTTCCCACTTCCTCCTTTCCTCCCACTCCCCTTACCCCTCACACTCCTTAGAGAGGGTAAGGCAGGTTACTTTGAGGAAGGACCAAGGCTCTCCCTACTATATTTTGGCTGAGCAAAGTATCCATCTAAAGAGAATGGATTCCAAAAAGCCAGTGCAAGCAGTAGGGATAACTCAAAACAACTCTGACACACCAGTTAGAATGGCTAAGATCAAAAACACTAATCATAGCTTATGATGGAGAGGATGTAGAATAAGGGAGAACACCCCTCCTTTGCTGGTGGGAATGCAAACTTGTACAACCACTCTGGAAATCAGTATGTCCATTTTCCAGAAAATTGGGTATTAACCTACTCCAGGACCTAGCAATGTCACTCTTGGGCATATACCCAGAGGATGCCCAATCATACTACAAGGACATTTGTTTAACTATGTTTATAGCAGCATTATTTGTAATAGCCAGAACCTGGAAACAACCTAGATGCCCCTCAACTGAAGAGTGGATAAAGAAAATGTGGCACATCTACACATTAGAGTACGTCTCAGTGGTAAAACAAAACAAAACAAACAAACAATGACATCTTGAATTTTGCATGCAAATGGATGGAACTAGGAAAAAAACATCCTGAGTGAGGTAACTCTGACCCAGAAACATGAACATGGTACTCATAAGTAGGTACTAGCTGCAAAGCAATGGATAACGAGCCTATAGTCCATGACCCTAGAGAAGCTAAGTAACAAGGTGAACCCTAAGAGAAACATATATAGATTCCCCTGGGAAGGGGAAACCAACATGATTTCTTGACAAAATTGGGATCATGGGGGTAGGGGAGAAGAGTGGATAGAAGAGGAGGAAGAAAGGAGAAGGGGAGTGGGGGAGAGTTTGAGGGAATGGGATAGTTGAGATGGGGAAGAACAGAGATGGAGAGCAAGAAAAGAAATATTTTGATTGAGGGAGCCATTATGAGGCTAGAAACCTGGCACTAGAGAAATTCCCAGGAATCAGGATGACCCCTGACCCCGCTAAGACCCTAAGCAATAGTGGAGAAGGTGTCCAAATTGGCCTTACCCTGTAGTCATATTGATGACTATCTTAAATGTCACCATAGAACCCTCATCCAGCAACTGATGGAAGTACAGGCAGTGACCCACAGAGGAGCACGGGGATGAGCTCACAAACTCCAGTTGAAGAGTGGGAGGAGTGAGAATATGAGCAAAGAGGTGAAGGCCATGATGGGTACGCCCACTGAAACAGCTTACCTGAGCTACTGGGAGCTAACCAACTCCAGCCGGACAGGGAAGGAACCACATAGTACCAGACTAGTCCCTCTGAATGTGGGTGGCAGTTGTATGGCTGGGGCAGACTGAGGGGGGACATTAGCAGTGGCACCACCATAAGTTGTTTTTAACATGCACCATATGAAGGAAGTAAAGTTTAGTGAAAGGTGTGCTTAAGCCATGCTGATGAAATTAACTGTAGTGAAGTATAGACTACAACCTGTGTGTTCAGAGAGCTGTATTTTCTTCCAAGCATAGTAAATCAGAAGCCATGGACAAAACCAAGGTCTTAGGGTATTGAATGTATCTTCTGTTGTTCACGTGTTAAGACTGGAGATGTTTGGTTTGGCAACAGATTGTGCTTGTGTTATATGTGGTCATCAAAGTAAAACTAGAGTAAAGGTCAAAACTGACATGGAAAAGATTTCCTCTGTCATCTTCAGAGATTCCGCTTTATTGAATAAAATAGCCTTTTCCATGTTGTTAGTCTACACAGCAGATAGTCATGTGTCAGTTTGTTGTGTGTGCAGATATTTACTCTGCAAATATTTCCCTTTAATATCTGCAGTTTTAGAAGAAAACATCATCATTATGGGTGCTACAATAAACTTTCTTACAAAAGTTACATCAACAAAAAGTAACCAATAGAGTATTAAACATATTCACCACTACTGTGACCATAATTACTAACCATTTAGTTTTTCTATTTCTATAGGGCGAAAAAGGAAAACCCTGCAACAAATCAAAAATAATTTTAGGGTCTTGTTAATATAAAACTCATAAATAAACATTTACACCTCAACAGTTTAGCTCTAATTTTTACTCATTATTTTATATGCACCCTGCAGTCAAAATTTGAAACTCAGAAGATTTCTGCTTAGGTGTGTCTTTAATGACAGCTTTCAAAAGAATTAGTAACCTGGCGGTGGTGGTGCATGCCTTAAATCCCAGCACTCGGGAGGCAGAGGCAGGCAGATCCCTGTGATTTCGAGGCCAGCCTGGTCTACAAAAGCTATCAAGTTCCTGGACAGGTTTGATAGCTATAGTGAAACTCTGTCTCAAAAAAAAAAAAAAAAAAAAAAAAAAAAACTAACTAACTAAATAAATAAATGCTATAGTTGTCTAAAAAGAGGGGAAATCAGTTGATAAAATTCTTCCATGAGATCCAGCTATAAGGTATTTTCTTAATTAGTGATTGGTAGGGCTTGTAGGTGGTGTCATATCTAGGCTGGTGACCCTGGGTTCTATAAGAAAGAAGGCTGAACCAGTCATGGGAGCAAGCCAGTAAATAACACCCATTTGTGTTCTCAACATCAGCACTTGTGGAGGTTTCTGCCCTGTTTGCGTTCCTGTCCTGACTGCCTTTGATGATGAACAGTGATATAGAAATATAAGCCAAACAAACCCTTTCATCCCCAAGTTTCTTTGGTCATGGTGTTTAATCATAGCAATAATAACTGAAGCTATGATTAAACATAGCATAATAAACATTTATTATAAATAAAGAAATATTTAGTAAAATCATGTTTTCTGTAATAGTAAAATTACCTAAAACAAAATAATCAATTAATAAAAGGAGGAAAAGAACATTGATATTTCATGTGCAATTCCTACAGCAACTAACAACAATTTCTTGTTTCTTTTACATATGTATGAAATTGGAGTCATTACAGGTCTTTATATACTATAATAAGAACATCCTTTAATAGCAAATATTTTATGTATATAATTTTAAATCACTGTGCAACAGTCCATTAAGTGACTAAATATAAATATTACTTCATATCCTAATTGTTAGCATTTATGTTGCCTGGATTTTTACTTAAAAATTTTGAAAAACCCTGAAATATCTTTGTCTGGGGCAAGACCTTGCAAAATTTCCCCTCTTCCTGTTAACATGTGCAGTGTTCTTCTCTTGATTATGTTGCTACTTCTAGGAAAGATTGTTTAATATCAGACTTCCTGGTAATCTGATTCTTAAAATCTTCGTTTCTTCTAGATTGTTCCTTGCTTCATATATGCAGGAACTACAATATAGATGTATCTGTTGGAGCTGGACTTCCCATGATCAGTTGATCTGTACGTTGTGTCCAGTTGGGGCTTTTCTACAATAGTCTTTATTTGTTATAAGAGAACCACAGGCATGTAATGACTCTTGGTAGCAGGCTAATAATTAGCTTCTCCCAACTATAAGCCCTCTTATTGGTCGTTCAATCTAGAGTGATCAGCCTTGAAACCATATCTACAACACCAAAAAAAGAGAACCCAATAAGTTTTATTTATATGCATTATTGTTATATACATACATATATATATATGTATGTATATAACAATAATGCCCAAAGAAAAAGAGGTTATCAACTTGAGAATCAAGAGGACATAAGAAACGTTGGAAGAATGGAAGCTGAGAGGGGCTGGAGTGGGGAGGAAAGGGGAAAAGTGCTATAATCCTACTTCTGTTCAAAACATACTTCAAAATGTCTGAAAGGATTGCATATATTCCTAAATTTGCCATCTTGGTAAATCACAACAAATGGGATAAGTGGTCTACGGGTAAAGAGCCTTGTTTAAGCTTTTAATGCAGACTGCAAGTTTCCTTGTTAAAAAATGCCAACTATTCATATTACATTTTTTTTACTACTAGTGAAGTTTCACTTCTCACCAGCTGTTCATATTTTTAAATACTTTTTCTTTGTCTGTTTCTCCACTTGGATGTTACTAATTTAAATACTGATTTATAAGCTTTTTTATACTCTTTTTGGACTATTAATACTTTAAAGCCAAAGCCAAAACTTCCTTGTTTCTATTTGCATTTCGCATCCTTATTTGGTGAGGTTTTCTGCCTCTGCTATGACCCTTTCTTAGTCCAGTAAGAATGAAAACCTGTTCATATCTCAGGTTGGTACTACACTCCATTTGTTTTCTTTTGGACTCTATTTTCCTGTCCACGAGTCACTGCTGACAGTAGCTCTTTTCCTCTCCTCCTTTAGCTCTCTTGATTTTAGTCCCCCTCCCCATTGGACTGGTAGCTCTGTAGAATTCAAGTTCCATTCTGCCCCCCTCCACTTCTGTAACTCGCGTCATTGCCATGGTCTTGTTGCTCTACCTAGGGCAGAAGAACGATGATCTCAAAAGCTCCCTCCAGTTGTCTAGGACTCTAGAAACTAAATACAGTTCCTGTGCATTTATTTTTTTCTTTGTTGTTGAGTGACTTTGTATCTCTAAAAAATGAAGAACAAAATAGTACCGTGGCTCAATTTATATACATCATTGTATACACATATCTCTAAAAAAATGAAGAACAAGCCCTACAGAAAATAATAGAAGGAAAATCACAACCTAAGGAATCTAGCATTGCCAACACTGCCTACAATAACTCAGGCGTCTAGCGAACCTTCACCTGCACACCTCAAAGAAGGGAGACACACAAACGCTACTACCAAAACCAATAATAATAACCGGAGTAAACAACCACTGGTCATTAGTATCACTTAATATTAATGGCCTCAATTCACCCATAAAAAGGCACAGGCTAAGGGATTGGATACGTAAACAGGACCCAACATTCTGCTGTTTGCAAGAAACACATCTCAACCACAAAGACAGGCATCTACTCAGAGTAAAGGGTTGGGAAAAGGTGTTTCAAGCAAATGGTCCTAAGAAAAAAGCAGGTGTGGCCATACTAATTTCTAACAAAACTGACTTCAAACTAAAGTCAATCAGAAGAGATCGAGATGGACACTTTATACTCATAACAGGAACAATTCATCAGGATGAAGTCTCAATTCTGAATATCTATGCCCCTAACATAAAAGCACCCACCTATGTAAAAGAAATATTACTAGAACTCAAGGCAGACATCAAACCACACACACTAGTAATAGGAGACTTCAATACACCTCTTTCTCCATTGGACAGGTCAATCAGACAGAAACCTAATAGAGAATTAAGAGAATTATTGGAGGTAATGAAGCAAATGGACTTAACAGACATCTATAGAACATTCCACCCAAAAAGGAAAGAATATACCTTCTTCTCTGCAGCTCATGGAACCTTCTCGAAAATTGACCACATACTCGGAAACAAAGGAAACCTCCACAGATACAAAAAAATATCAGTGTCCACCTGTGTCTTATCAGATCACCACGGACTGAAGCTAGAAGGCAATAACAATGCTACCCCCAGAAAGCCGACAAACTCATGGAAACTGAACAGTCAACTACTGAACCACACATGGGTCAAGGAAGAAATTAAGAAAGAAATTAAAGTCTTCCTTGAATTTAATGAAAATAAAGAGACAACATACTCAAACCTATGGGACACATTGAAAGCAGTGCTAAGAGGAAAGTTCATAGCACTAAGTGCCCACTTAAAGAAAACAGAGAAAGCATACATTGAGGACTTAACAGCACACCTGAAAGCTCTAGAAAAGAAAGAAGCAGATGCGCCCAGGAGGAGTAGAAGACTGGAAATAATCAAACTGAGGGCAGAAATCAACAAAATAGAAACACAGAAAACAGTCCAAAGAATCAATGAAACAAAAAGTTGGTTCTTTGAGAAAATCAACAAGATCGACAAACCCCCTATCCAAACTAATTAAACAACAGAGAGAGAACACGCAAATAAATAAGATCAGCAATGAAAAGGGGGACATAACCACAGACACAGAGGAAATTCAGAGAATCATTAGATCTTACTACAAAAGCCTGTATGCCACAAAACTGGAAAATGCAAAAGAAATGGACAGTTTTTTAGATAAGTACCACATACCAAAGCTAAACCAAGACCAGGTGAACGATCTAAATAGACCGGTTAGTCGCGAAGAACTAGAAACTGTTATCAAAAATCTCCCTACCAAAAAAAGCCCAGGACCAGATGGTTTCAATGCAGAATTCTACCAGAACTTCCAAGAAGAGCTAATACCTATACTCCTTAATGTATTTCACAATATAGAAGCAGAAGAGTCATTGCCAAATTCCTTTTACGAAGCCACAGTTACCCTGATACCAAAACCACACAAAGACCCAACCAAGAAAGAGAATTATAGGCCTATTTCACTCATGAATATCGACGCAAAAATTCTCAATAAAATACTGGCAAACCGAATCCAAGAACAGATTAGGAAAATTATCCATTATGATCAAGTAGGCTTCATCCCAGAGATGCAGGGCTGGTTCAACATACGCAAATCTTTCAATGTAATCCACCATATAAATAAACTGAAAGAAAAAAACCATATGATCATTTCATTAGATGCTGAAAAAGCATTCGACAAAATTCAACACCCCTTTATGATAAAGGTCTTGGAGAGATTAGGGATACAAGGGTCATACCTAAATATAATAAAAGCTATTTACAGCAAGCCGACAGCTAACATTAAATTGAACGGAGAAAAACTCAAAGCCATCCCACTAAAATCAGGAACAAGACAAGGATGTCCACTCTCTCCATACCTCTTCAATATAGTGCTTGAAGTTCTAGCAATTGCAATTAGACAACATAAGAGGATCAAGGGGATTCGTATTGGAAAGGAAGAAGTTAAGCTTTCGTTATTTGCAGATGATATGATAGTATACATAAGCGACCCCAAAAACTCTATCCAAGAACTCCTACATCTGATAAACGCCTTTAGTAAGGTGGCAGGATACAAGATCAACTCCAAAAAGTCAGTGGCCTTCCTATACACTAAGGATAAGGAAGCAGAGAGGGAAATCAGAGAAGCATCACCTTTCACGATAGCCACAAATAGCATAAAATATCTAGGGGTAACCCTAACCAAGGAAGTGAAAGATCTATTTGACAAGAACTTTAAGTCTTTGAAGAAAGAAATTGAAGATGACACCAGAAAATGGAAGGATCTCCCTTGCTCTTGGATTGGGAGGATCAACATAGTAAAAATGGCAATTCTACCAAAAGCAATCTACAGATTCAATGCAATCCCCATCAAAATACCATCAAAATTCTTCACAGATCTGGAGAAGACAATAATTAACTTTATATGGAAAAACAAAAAACCCAGGATAGCCAAAACAATCTTATACAATAAAGGATCGTCTGGAGGCATTACCATCCCTGACTTCAAACTCTATTACAGAGCTACAGTATTGAAATCAGCTTGGTATTGGCATAAAAACAGAGAAGTCGACCAATGGAATCGAATAGAAGACCCTGACTTTAACCCACAAACCTATGAACACCTGATTTTCGATAAAGGAGCTAAAAGTATACAATGGAAAAAAGAGAGCATCTTCAACAAATTGTGCTGGCAAAACTGGATGTCAATCTGTAGAAGAATGAAAATAGATCCATATCTATCACCATGCACAAAACTCAAGTCCAAGTGGATTAAAGACCTCAATATCAGTCCGAACACGCTGAACCTGATAGAGGAGAAAGTGGGAAGTACTCTACAACAAGTGGGCACAGGAGACCACTTCCTACGTATAACCCCAGCAGCACAAACAGTAAGGGACTCATTGAATAAATGGGACCTACTGAGACTGAGAAGCTTCTGTAAAGCAAAGGACACTGTTGCTAAGACAGAAAGGCAACCCACTGACTGGGAGAAGATCTTCACCAACCCCGCAACTGACAAAGGTCTGATCTCCAAAATATATAAAGAACTCAAGAAACTAGACCGTAAAAGGCTAATCAACCCATTTATAAAATGGGGCACTGAGCTGAACAGAGATCTCTCAACAGAAGAAGTTCAAATGGCCAAAAGACACCTAAGGTCATGCTCAACTTCCTTAGTGATCAGGGAAATGCAAATCAAGACAACTTTAAGATACCATCTTACACCTGTCAGAATGGCGAAAATAAAAAACACCAATGATAGCCTTTGCTGGAGAGGGTGTGGAGAAAGGGGTACACTCATCCATTGCTGGTGGGAATGCAAACTTGTGCAACCACTTTGGAAAGCAGTGTGGAGGTTTCTCAGGAAATTTGGGATCAACCTACCCCTGGATCCAGCAATACCACTCTTGGGAATATACCCAAGAGAGGCCTTATCATACAACAAAAGTATATGCTCTACTATGTTCATAGCAGCACTGTTTGTAATAGCCAGAACATGGAAACAACCTAGATGCCCTTCAATTGAAGAATGGATGAAGAAAGTATGGAATATATACATATTAGAGTACTACTCAGCAATAAAAAACAAGGACTTCTTGAAGTTTGCAGGCAAATGGATGGAAATAGAGAACACGATCCTGAGTGAGGTAAGCCAGACCCAAAAAGAGGAACATGGGATGTACTCACTCATATTTGGTTTCTAGACATAAACAAAGGCCAATGAGCCTCTAATACGTGATCTTAGAGAAGCTAAATAAGAAGGAGAACCCAAAGAAAAACATAAAGGCATCCTCCTGAATATCAACCTTCATCAGGCGATGAAAGGAGACAGAGACAGAGACCCACATTGGAGCACCGGACAGTAATCTCAAGGTCCAAATCAGGAGACGAAGGAGAGTGAGCACGAGCAAGGAACTCAGGAACGCGAGGGGTGCACCCACACACGGAGACAATGGGGATTTTCTACCAGGAACTCACCAAGGCCAGCTGACCTGGGTTTGAAAAAGCCTGGGATAAAACCGTCTTGGGGAAAAAACATAGAGACAATGAGGTCTACTGAGATCTCAAGAACAAAGGCAATGGGTTTTTGATCCTACTGCACGTATTGCTTTGTGGGAGCCTAGGCAGTTTGGATGCTCACCTTACTGGACCTGGATGAGGTGGGTGGTCCATGGACTTCCCACAGGGCAGGGAACCCTGATAGCTCTTTGGGCTGACGAGGGAGGGGGACTTGACTGGGGGAGGGGGAGGGAAATGGGAGGCTGCGGTGGGGGAAAAGACAGAAATCTTAAATAAATAAATAAATTAAAAAAAAAGAAAGAAAAAGAAAAGCTGGCTAGAAACAAGCCAAGCTAAAGCCAGGCATTTATAAGAAAGAAAAAAAAAATGAAGAACAAAATAGTACCGTGGCTCAATTCTCTACCTCCAGGGTGGATGTCCAAGCCAAGCTGCTTGCCTCCATATACACACTCTTAATTCTTAGTGCAGATAACAAAGGACTTGACTTTAGCAGCTGATGCTTTTTCTAAGGAAACAAATGTACGACCCAACTCTTCTCCATCGCTGTCACCCTTAGCACTGTTGTTGCAAGAAAAGTAGGTGCTCTTAAAGCCTTTTTGTGTTTTGTTTTGCTTATGTGATTTCTTTACCTTTTGCAGACTATATAACATTTATTTCTTAGTCTTTCATATGCGAGCTAGAGGGGGCACTAGTGGCTGTAAGATAACATTTAAATGTTTTAATGGGACTTCTCTTGTTTTATTGACATAGGAAGATTTGCTTTGCATATTCTAGAAAGTGTTCAACCTGTCAAAATCTTTTTGAACTTTGAAATAATGCCATGGAAGAGGCATTCATAGAGAACCGATAATCGCTAAGTAAATGAAGATTGGCAGCTCTGTCAGGAAGGGAGAGAAGAAAGGTCAGCACACTAATAGATGAAATCCATTGCCAGTAATAAGAAGTGAGATTTCAGATTTGCACTGAACTCTGCAAATCACTTTGTATTTGTTATTTTTGATATTAGCTATTTGAGTTCACATATTTTTGTATAGGCTAAGAGTGACATTTGAAATTAAGCATTCTGTAAGAATGTGGAGAATGTGTTTTTATGTCTGAGATTTCTATTGCTGTTTAGAGCATCTGGGTCAATGTTACCTCTCAGTGGACTATGTAAAGTCACTTGCATTTTCTATGACAAGGGCTTTTATTATGAATAGACTAACTAGTGTGCATTCAAAGAATTATATTTGAGAATAATTGAGAAAACCAATATTTTCACAGTTGTTCTCCAAGAAATTTTAGAACTAACTGAGCTTATGAGTATTCCATGTTCACCTAGCAGATTTGTGACAGACAGCAGGGGTGAGCCTTTATCTAATTCTTGGCTTTTTTTTTTTGTAATGGGGAAGTAGGCTGTTCTACCCTCCATTTACTCTACAGTATAGACATTTAAGCCAAATAGCAGTGAAGAGCAGAGGTACATGCTTACCTAGTTCCCATGTTCAACATATTGGTACATTTAATATGCTTGCTGATTGTTATTGCAACAAAATGAAGATTTTTTTCACTCATATATATAATCCTTTCAAGAGAGTTTGTAACCACTGGATTCTCAAACCTTCTTAATCAACTCAATACCAGCAAAGCCATAATCCCTCTTGAATAGAAACTCCACACCATTGTTCAGAGGATCTCTAAGCTGTAGGTCTCTTCTAAGCTCCTGTAGATTTCAAGGGGGCCCATTTGGACACAGATTTCATTGATTCAGAGTACTCCTTAATTTTTCTGGAAAATGTTCTGTAACTTTGGATTTTTCCTTCAGAAGTTGTGTTTTCACTTCGGAGCTTAGTTGTCTTCCACATCTACCAACATTGTCTTAGGTGAGTAGTTTTTTCTGTCTAAATTTAGAGTTAGAATTTCCAAGCTTTGAGTTCCAATAGCAAATAATCCCATTTTCTTGATCCCCAAAGTGTCATGACGTTTTGTATTTGCTCAGCTGTTACACCTGGGCCTATTCAATGATTTCTACTGTTCATCTTCTATGCCATTTATTCTATGGTGCATTAAATCATTAGAGTTCTGTTTTGTTGTTGTTGTTGTTGTTTTTTTTTTTTTTGGTCTTGTTTTTTGAGACAGGGTTTCTCTGTAGCTTTGGTGCTTGTCCCGAAACTAGCTCTTGTAGACCAGGCTGGCCTCGAACTCCCAGAGATCCGCCTGCCTCTGCCTCCCAAGTGCTGGGATTAAAGGCTCAGCTAGAGTTCTGCTTTAAATGACATCCTGTTCTTTAGTTTCATAAGTCAGAATTTTTTTACTGTTGTTGTATAATGAAGAAATTGATTTAATCTTTCTTTCAAGACATATCTTCTGTTGACATTATCTTTTATTTAGTTTGAAAGAAATCATGAGTACCCCAATTAGCAGTCATAAGAATACCTAGTCTCCCCTTACTATATTTAAATCTTTTCTCTTCTATCTTCATAAAACTAAAGATAAAATGCTCATGAGAAGGATAAAATAAAATCTTCAACACTGTGAATATCTAAGATAGTCATTGGTCATCTATCTCTTGTAATTGATTTAACCACAGAATTTAATTTTTTATATAGATTACTATCAAAGTACTGACCAAAGGCTCTATTTTTGATATGACACACCATAAAACATATTAAGAATATATTCCCTTTACTTTGAACTTTGTTTGGATTAAAAAATGTAACTTTGTATTTTACCTGTCATTATTTGTATAGACTGAGGCCTCATGGACCTTTCCCCATTCATGTTGCCATTTTCAGAGAGTGACCTTCTGCCCTAGCATCAGCCTAGTTTATTTAGAAGTCTCCACAGGGTACTCTTGGCCAACCACTCAAAAGGAACGTAACCCAGTCCCACCACTGGAAGCCTTGCCTGGCTACAAAGGGTGTCCAGTTCAGACTTCATTCTCTATTACTAGGAGTCCTCTCTAGAGTCACCCTCACAGATTCCAGGAAGTTTCCACTACACCCTCATCCCCAGTTCCAACTGTTTCTTCTTGTATTCTCTTCTTCTATCCTTACCACCTAATCCTTCCAGTTCTAGTCTCCACCTGCCCCCAGTCCACCTGCAAAATTTATTTTATTTCCCCTTCCAAACGAGGTCTGTGCATTACTCTCTAGATTCCTATTCATTACCCAACCTCTCCGGGTCTGTGGATTGTACCTTAACCTTTACATCACAGCTAATATCCACTTATAACTGAATGTATATCATATTTGTCTTTCTGGGTCTGGGTTACCTCATTCAGGAATTTTTTTTTTTTAGTTGTGTCCATTTACCTGCAAATGAGTACTTATCTAAGAATGAGTCAAATACCGCCTTATGTCCTAGAACTATATAGGTGAGTAAGAAAAGGGAACAGACAGATGTGAATGCCAGCCAGGGGTGTGTACCGACTGAGCCCATTTCCCTTTCTAAAGTTTTTATTCTATGTTGCACAAATGTATAATCTTTTAAGGTTTATCTTATTTTATTTAAATGTACATGTGTTTTCCCATGTGTGTTTTCCACATGTGTGTGAGTGCTGTGGAGGCCAAATTAAGGTATCAGATCCCCTGGAGCTAGAGCTACATGCAATTGCCTATTATTTGTCCTGGGAACTAATCTCAGATTCTCTAGAAGAGCAGCAAGTGCTGTTAACTGCAGTTATCTTTCCCTAATATGTGATTTTTTCTATGAAGTTGTGAAAATAAAATTAGATTAAGCCTCACACTCTATGTTCAACTCTATGAAAGTGCAGATCTTTTGCCACTTTGATGTACTGAAAAATGTCTGCTTCTCATCAGTAAACCTAATAGTGCTTGAAGCAGCTACCTTGAATTCGATTTGATATCTCGCCCAGGTAGCTTGGTATGTGGTGCTAATCTTGTGAGTTTGCAGTCAGTATCTGGTTGCCTTGCTGGAACATTGTAGATGGTATGTTATTGGGTTTTGTTGTTGTTGTTTACAGATGAAGATCCTTAAAGCCCTGCGCATATACCTCTAAGAAGTCATTGTTCATATACTCTTACAGTGTTTGAATCTTTACTGTTATGATATATTTAAGAATGTACACTTGTATACCTGCATTATGATGTATTTTAGTATGTATTTAATTTTTTATCCGTTTGTGTCACTAATTCAACACCTTCTGCCCTAGCTACATTATCAGACGTATATATAATTATATACATAGTAGAAGATTATCTGGGCTGGGCATTACATTTTTCTTTCAAACATAGAAACTCCTAAAGCTCCGCGGTCACATTATAATCTCAACAATGTCTAAAGGGTTAATTAAATGCATTCCAAAGTCACTGGAACGAAAATTACAAAAGAAGGAAATCCACCTGCCATTTGGAATGTCCTCTTGAACAGCAGTCAGAAATTGGCCAATCCTATATTTTCATTATCGTATACATTTGTCTTTTAGTTTTTAAAATGATTCATAGGTTTGATTGATACCTACTATCATATTCAAACTTGGTTTACTTTTTCTCAGATAATATTTGGCAATATTTGAGTGTGTATTTACCAGGAATTGAAAACAACTTATTGCTCCAAAATTACAAGGCACTCACAGAGTGTTTAAGCCAATCATAATATCTGACAAACAAATATTAAATAGTTCTAGCTTTCTGTTCAGGAACACCCCTGATTTGATCAAGTTCTAGCCCTACTTTTATTTCTCAATTATAACAAATATTTGTAGAGAGGTCAGTTTTCTTTCTCCAGTGACCATCAGTGTGTGCAAGATTTTGAAAAAGTAATCAGTGATTTTTCTATTCTATTTTTTTTCTTTCAGCAACTATCTCTGTTTATCTCTGGCGGCATCTCCATGGCTTCTCCTGACTCTGTCCTCTTTCTCCCAGCATTCAGTTTACTTTTCCCCACCTAGCTTTACTCTACCCTATCAGTCCAAGCCAGTTTCTTTATTCATTAACCTATCGTATTTACAGCATACAGAGGGGAATTCCACATCAGGAAGAGCCAGGCTTGCTCCTTTATCACAACCTATTCTTGAGCACTATTCAGGGGGTCTCATAAGAGTGACCCTAATCTCTTAAAGATTAGTGGTCCCTATGAGCAAATAACCTTCCACTAGGCTTTCCTTTGGGAGTTACACTCGGGACATGTCCAAAACACAGAACAGCATCTGAGTAGGACAAGAAAGGATAAAGTCCATCCTGAGTGCTAATTTTGATAGATTCTCCATGAATGAAAACAGGTTCATTCTCTAAAGCTGATGGTCAGGTCTGGACCCACTGATTTCTAAGAAACAGCCAGACTTGCTCAGTGCTCAGGGATTCAGCTTCTTTGTGGCACAGTGTTTGGTTATCTGCATGTTTTATTGAAATGCTTGGACTGTAGAGGTCTTAGTATGACCCTTTTGGTTAGCTCCCTTCCAGTGTTTTTATATTATCACTTTACTAAGCATTTTATGAATGGTTAGCTCTAAGGCTCTTAAGATCTACCTAAATTTTCCACCTATCCTGTGAGGCCTTGGTTTCTCGTGACAGCCTCTGGGAAACTGATCTAGGTGTTCTGGGTCTCTTGTCTTCCTCTCTCGTCCCCATGTTTTTTTTCTCGTTCTAGTCTGCCTCTCTCCCATTTTTATTCCCCCAACCTATTTTCCTCCCCCCATGTCCTCTTCCGATAATATTTTCTATGTCAGAGAAACTTTTATCTATATAAACATAAATAGAAAATAATAAAAATAGAAGGCTTTAAGTGGCGAAGATAAAATGGTTAAATTGTATAATAATAATGGCATGTAGGACATTTCTACCTTAGCGAACTCTAAATGTGCGAACTTTCAGAATAAAGAGTTGGAGATGGAGAGAAGGCCCAGCAGTTATGATCATTTGCCGCTCTTACAGAGGACAGGAGTTGGTTCTTAGAACCTTAGCTTCAGGGTAATACAGCCACTTGCAGCTTCAGCTGCCGGGAACCCATTGATATTTTCTGGCCTCTTCAAGCACCCCCCCCCATACAGAGAGAGAGAAAGAGAGAGAGAGAGAGACAGAGACAGAGACAGAGAGAGACAGAGAGGGGGAGATGGGTGAGAGAGAGAAATTGAGAGAAAGAGAGAGAAAAAGATCTAAAAATATACATGAAGAATATAGAGCACACATTCTTAAGATAGAATAACAGGTGTGGGCTGGATACATAGCTTAGTGGTAGAGTAACTTCCAAGAATGAAGAGACCCTGAGTTCAGTTCCTGGCATAACAAATAATAAGCCATGAGTAGAGAATCGTGCTGTTCTGCGAGAATAATCTGCCCAGTATTTTCTGCCCAGTAACTTTACTACATGAAGGAAATAATTTGCCTGTTACAAGATACATTCTTAATTTTAGGACCCATTAGCTTAAAGATAAGGAAGATAGATTTCCATTGTTGAATGTTATAAATATTTTCTGCCCAGGAGAATTCTGTGCTCTCCTTGTAGTGAGGTGACTTTACTTTCGATATTACTTTGGTCTGTGGAAGTTGATTGTTACCTTTCCAATTCCAAGAACACATCAAAGATCAATTCAAGAAATACCATATATGTCATTTGTAGTCAGTACTCATTTAGATGAGAAGATACTGCTTTTTATAATGCCAGTGTGTCTTACACTCCCTGTGAAAGTTCTAAATGGTTTTATCTTTTTATTCTATTTGTTTTACACCTTAAGAATTATTTATAGTCTGTTTATGTGTTTGTACCCTCAATTTACACATTTTTGAAGTTGCCAGACAACTCAAGCTTTGCTACTAAATATCTGTCACCTTTCCTTGCTAAGTCTGACCAAAGGGAGAGGAGAAGGTAACTTTCTAATTGGGTTTCGACAGCCTATTTGAAAAATTAATTCAAGATGATAAAAAGTGATAGAAACTGTCAGATATGCTGTGAATAAGTTGTGTAGGATCGGATGTATCCTGAGTTTGAAAGTAGGACGGTCCACAGCACATGTATTAGCCAGTCTCCTTCATGCTACACAAAAGTCTTGGTTTTGTCATTTCTCTTGTTATAAAGTCCCATTAAGGTGACAGATTTTCTTGGCATATTACAAATAGGAAAAATACATATAAATGCTGTAGAAAGTTTATTGTGTTCTATAGAGTTCTAATAATAATATGTGTATTCTCAGTGGATACTTTGCCTATTTTTTTCTTTTTTTTATTGATTTTTATTGAGCTCTACATTTTTCTCTGCTCCCCTCCCTGCCTCTCCCCTCCTCCCTTCAACCCTCCCCCAAGGTCCCAATGCTCCCAGTTTACTCAGATCTTGTCTTTTTCTACTTCCCATTTAGATTAGGTCCATGTAAGTCTCTCTTAGTGCCCTCATTGTTGTCTAAATTCTCTGGGATTGTGGTCTGTAGGCTGGTTTTCTTTGCTTTATGTTTAAAAACCGCCTATGAGTGAGCACATGTGATAACTGTCTTTCTGTGTCTGGTTACCTCACTTAAAATAATGTTTTCTAGCTTCATACATTTTCCTGCAAAATTCAAGGTGTCATTATGCCTATTTTTTCTTGTAGTTAACTTTCCCCTTTTCTGGTTGAACTCTTTTTCGTTGCCCCCAAGGAGCACTGCTTTGGGATAACCCATAGCCCTGGTCCTGCCTCTCACCTTGCACCCTTCTTCCAGTATGTTCCCTGGAGAATGCAGTTGGGAAGAAAATTCAGGTGTGTCTTATTTTCCCACAGCACTTTCTGCTGGCAGAGAACACTTCGTGGAGAGCAACCTATAGTCTTGGCAGCAGCCTTGGTTGTTTGGAGTTCTCATGGTAACCATTTATCCAACCACTCAATTAGATGCAACCCAATCCTGGTAGTGGAAGGTTCATTTGGTGACAAGAGACGGCCACTTCAGGCTCTGTCTCCCTTGTTATTTGGCAATAACTTTTCATATATGTGTATATTTAGGAAGTTTCTACTGTATTGGGTTTCTGTAATTTCCCTCAAATTGCCCTTAATTTTAATTATCTATATTCCTTCCCTCATCCCCCTCCTCCCACCATCTGTCCTCTTGATCCTCCTGTTCAGTCTCCCACATATCCACTCTTAACTATCAATTCTATTTCCTTTTCCTAGTGAGAGCTATTTATACCCTCACTCTATATCTAACCTCTGTGGTTCTGTGGGTATTAGGTTGGTTATCATATCATATCATATCATCAATTAACATCTAATATCCACATTTAAGTGAATAAATACCATATTTGTCTATCTGAGTTACCTCACTAAGTGTGATTTTTTTTCTAGTTCCATCCAATTTGCCTACAAATTTCATGATTTTATTATTTTTAAGAGCCAAGTAATACTCCATTGTGTAAATGTACGACGTTTTCTTTATCCATTCATTTGTTGAGGGTCATTTAGGTTATTTCCAGTTTGTGGCTATTCTTTATAGCAATGAACACAATTGAGCAAATATTTCTGTGAAAAGATGAAGTGATCTTGGGGTATATGCCCAAGAGTGGTATAGCTGGACCTTGAGGTACATTGATTCCCCTATTCTTGAGGAACTAGTGATTTTCATAGTGGTTGTACAAGTTTGTACTTCTATCAGTGATCAGTTTGTGTCTATTTGGGTTCTTCTATATGTAGCCATCCAGTTTGATCAGCATCATTTCTTAAAGATGCTACTACCTTTTTTTTTTTCAATGTTTATTTCTGGTATCTTAGTCGAAGAAAAACTCACATCTGTAGGTATGTGGATTTATGTGTGGGTCTTCAGTTTGATTCCATTGATCATGTCTATGTTTATGCCAACACCATGTAGTTTCTATTACTGTAGTCCTGTTTCAAGTACAACTTGAATGTAATTAGTGTGATAAAGCCTTTGTATGTATCAGCAATCTTCTGATACATAAAAGAACACATACTGGAGAGAAACCCTATGAATGCAATCAATGTGGTAAAACCTTTGTATGTCAAAATAGTCTCTGGGATAAAACCAGACTCGCTGAACATAGCGGACAATGAGGACTACTGAGATCTCAAGAACAATGGCACTGGGTTTTGATCCTACTGCACGTACTGGTTTTGTGGGAGCCTAGGCAGTTTGGATGCTCACCTTACTAGACCTGGATGGAGGTGGGTGGTCCTTGGACTTCACACAGGGCAGGGAACCCTGATTGCTCTTCAGGCTGATGAGGGAGGAGGACTTGGTTGGGGGAGGGGGAGGGAAATGGGAGGCAGTGGCGGGGAAGAGGCAGAAATCTTAAATTAATTAATTAATTAAAAACAATCAAAAAAAAGAAGCTAGAGCTAATGGGCCAAGGAGTGATTTAAAAAAAAATAGTCTCCAAACACATGAAAGAAGTACAACTTGCAATTGGGGTTGATGATACCTCCAGCAGTTCTTCTGTTATTTGGGATTTGGGATGGAGAGGTAAAGCAAGGACAGAGATATCTTCATAGAGGGAGCTATTATGAGGTTAGGGAGAAACCTGATGCTAGGAAAATTACCAGGACTTAACAAGGGTAACCCCAGCAAGATTTCTAGCAGTAGTGGAGAGGGCACCTGAACTGGCCTTCCCCTGTAATCAGATTAGTACCCACCTTAACTGTCATCATAGAACCTCCATCCAGTAACTGATGGAAGAAGATGCCGTGATCCTCAGCCAAGCACTGGGCTGAGCTCCTGGAATTCAGTTGAAGAGAGGGGAGGAGGAATTGTGTGTGAGGCATGACAGGGGGTCAAGGTCATGATAGGGAAAACCACAGAGATAGCTGAACTGAGCTGTTAGGAGCTCAGGGACTCTGGCCTGACAACTGGGAAGCCTGCATAGGACTGAATTAGTCCCTCTGAATGTAGGTTACAGTTGTGTGGCTTGATCTGTTAGTAGGGCTCCTGGCAGTGAGACAAAGATTTATCCTCAGTGTATGAACTGTCTCTTTGGAGCCTATTTCCTATGGTGGGATACCTTACTTAGCCTTGATGCAGAGGTGGGGAGCCTGCCCTGTCTCAACTTGGTATACCAGACTTTGTTGACTCCCCAAGGGAGGCCTTAACCCCTCTATAGGGTATGGATGGGGGTTGGAATGCGAGGAGGTAGGGAGCAGGAGAAAGGGAGGGAGGAAAACTGGGGTTGATTAAACAAAAGAAATATTTCTCTTTTAGATAAGTACCCCATTTTTAAATTGGATTGTTTGGTTTGTTTTAGTCTGGTTTCTTGAGTTCATTATATATTTTTTGATATTAGCCCACTGTCTGATGTGATTGGTAGACATCTTTCTCATGGTCTAGACAGCTGCTTTGTCCAAATGACTGTGTCCTTTGACTTATGGAAGCTTTTCGGTTTCATGAAGTTGTTGGGTATTTTCTTAATTAGAGATTGACAGAAGAGGGCCCAGATGAGTGTGTGTCATGCCACGCCTGGATTTAATAAGAACGCAGGCTATGTGGAGTAAGCTGGTCAGCAGCACTTCTTCCTGGCTTCTGCATCAACCCCTCCTTCTATGTTCCTGGCCAGTTTGAGTTCCTACCTTAGTTTCCCTCAATGGTCACTCAGTATTTGTAAGCCAAATAAACATTTTCCTCCCCCGGGTTTTATCGTATCAATAGTAACCCTAACTAAGCTATCTGCATTTATGGTAGGGACTGGGGCAGTGACTGGCCATGGAATGTAGACCCCCATATTTGTGATTGTGTGCAGTTTGGATGTATGTCAACTAGAACATTACAGGTAAAGGTCATAGTCTACTTTTTTTTTCTTTTACAGTTATGGAGTTAAGTTGTTGGAGTCAAAGAGTAGCATAGTAGGTACCATAATAAGATCAATAATGTCTCTGTAGCAACATTTGTGAGTGGCTGTACTGAGTGAGTATATAAACTATAAATGTATTTGTTTCACATAAGCTATCTTTCACACAAATCTAAAAAAGATGTGTGTGTGTGTGTGTGTGTGTGTGTGTGTGTGTGGTGTGTCGTGTCTAAGAGAGAGGGCTAAGGTGATGTGTATGTGTGTGTCTGAGAGAGAGGGCTAGAGTGATGTGTGTGTGTGTGTGTCTGAGACAGAGGGATGGTGTGAAGTGTGTGTGTGTGTGTGGGGGGGGGTAATGTGTTATATGTGTGTGTGTCTGCAGCAGCCAGAAGAGGACATCTCATTTCCTGGATCTGGAGTTTTAGGAACTGGTGAGAAATCCGCTATGGGTGCTAGGAACTGAACTGAGGGCCTCCACATTTTATTATTGTTTGTTGCTTGTATGTTATGTTCTGACATAGACTCACCGTGTAGAAAGATTCAGCCATTTTTATTGGTGTATCCTTCACCTACATACTTAGCTGTGTGTGGTGAGAACATATGACATGCATTCTTTCAGCAATTTCAAGGAGTCAAGTTTAGTCCCTCCTTTCAATGAGTTTACTAGAAACGTTACAGAAAAATATTTTCGAATTTATAGTGAACCATGTATAAAAGGACCGTGACCCTTGGGAATGAAATCTTGGAGAACAAAATGTGCAATTACAATTTCTATTAGGGCCTTAGGGGGTGATTTGAAATTTCAATCATACCTAAATAAAAGCAGGCAAGTTTTTTCTAATTATTATTATTAAACTGGAGTTTTAAATCAATGTACACAGTTCATTTTACAGCTGCACAATTTGTAGGGGATTTTTATTTTCTTCTGTTTTTATTTGTTTATTTGGTTTTGACTTTGGATTTTATGAGAGGATTTGAGCCAGATGCCAGTTAGAAGCTTAACTGTGAAAGATAATAAGTTAAAAAGTTTTGTTTTATTTTTGTGTTTTGCTTTGCTTTGCTTCTATTCCATTTGTACATATTAGGGTCTAACCCATATTTAAACACATATTTTAGCACCTGAGGACCCCTCTATGCCAGGTCAAGCAATCCGGACATTGTTTTTAAGGCAGAGCTATACACTCTAGTCCTTATTCAAAGGAATGAGACTGTAGCTGGGATTTAAGAAAAGTTTTTGGTATAATTTGTTGCTTTTGAACTATAAAGCTCAGAAATCCTATGATCATAGATTCCTTATAGCTGTACAACCTCTATCTGGACTCTCAAGATGGAGACTCCTCAAGGATGCAGAGACCTGTGGTCCAAACAACTCACCTAGATAGAAGCCAGCCAAGACTAGAAAGATGCTAAGATGTCTGTAAGCAACACAGGCTTCACATCTAAGATGCATGCACAACTCCCATACCTCAGTGTGAAAAGGCAAATGACCCCCGAGCGAAGTGAATAAGGATCTGAATAAGAATTCCAAGCATAGCATAGTGCATGGCGTTCATGCCACCCTGTGACAACTGCAATGAACTGAGCAGCTTACAGCGGCAGAAACATGCTCTGAGTTCCACGGGAGAAACCCAGATTCTTGTCAGGAAGATTCCATTTTCATGGGGAACTCTTGGCCTCTTACAGATGGTGATTTCTCTGGCTGTCTTGACCTTAATGGGAGTTAGTGATATGTCTGTAGACCAAGGGACCCCAGAAACTGCTGGCAATGCCAAATGCTGGGAGTGAAGCGGGAAGATGCTTGTTGGGGCTTGTGGTAGGAGCCAGTTCTGCCAACTTTGCTGTTCCTCTAAAAGACACTGAATTCTCCTATCAAGCCATGTATTCTGTGGTAATTTTTTGCAGAAGCCTCGGGAAATGATTTCTATCTAACATGTTTAAGAATCACCAATATTGGGTAAAGAATATAGCTAGTATTTGTTGGAAAACTCCAACATTTAAGTTTAGTGTAATGAGTTAAGGGACTTAATTATTTTTTTTTTCAAAAGGGGATGATAGATTTACTAGGCATCTAAAATGTTCTTGGCCAGAGTTCTGTGTAGAAAATAATCACTTACCTAACTGGACATAGTGGTTTGAAGACTTTTAATTGTGATATAAGACATTCAGATAATTACTGGAGTCAGATAGTGGTTGCACCCCTTATAAATGGCTGTGAGATGCTGAGGAGATAATTCTGTTAGTAAAGTCCTTGTAAGGAAACATGAATCCCTGAGCTCAATCTCAGGGTCCATGTTAAATCTGAGCATGGGGGCTCACACCTGTAATCCCAGCACTGGGGAGGTGAGGATGGGACTATTTAGGGGGGCTTGCTGGATAGCCAGTCTAGTCTTTTCCATGGAGAATGATTAAGGAAGACAGCCAGTGTCAACCTGCAGCCTCTACACATGTGTCAAGCACACCTACCCACATGCAAGTATATATTTATACCACAAACATGGTATATATAATACATAATAAAATATATATACAGACAGATAAATGTTGTATGGTGTTAACAGATTACTTTGTTCAAGTATTTCTTCATTTCTGTGTAAACTTCTTATAGGATACATTCCATTGCATGCATTATGGTAAATTTAGAAGTAGATAGGACATTGGTCTGGAAAGGTGGCTCAGCCGTTAAGGCCAGGCTCATAGGAAAGAAGTGAATGGGATAAAAGTACTAGGCAACAATCATTTGGGAAAGGCTGAGTCATTATAGCAATGACATTTTTGATTTTACTCTTAGCTAACAATGATGAAACTATAATAGTTGGAGTGTAACAAGAGAAGTTCATAAACATACAATCAACTTGAAAGTGAACAAACTTATTCATATATTGGGCAGTGAACTTTTTTCTGTCTGCTCTGTTTATTCCTCACTCCAGTAACACATTTTATGTGTGTGGTGTGTTTCAATTGAACCATAAACACGAAAATTAAAATTTTGTGTAACCCATTCTCAAGCTTACTATAGATTCCTTCTATAGTTTCTCCTACGATGCTTATTCTTATTTAAGTTTATTGGATTGTTGATAAGAATGCCAAATAACTTCAATGCAAATGTAGGTCAAGTGCCCATAGAAGTTCAAACTTAAAACCATGGTCAAACAACTTAAAAATTGTAAAGCCTGTAGAAACAAAAAGTACTATGTCTACTTTATATACATTTATGTGGTGTCTACCACATGTAGATTTTTCAAACTAGCTGTTTTCCTTTTCTGTTGATGTGCATGGCCTATCAATCATTAAATTATGGCACCTGCTTCATCTCTGTTAGTTTAACATTCTGCATTAAATAGACAAGCAACACAGGTGTTACCCAGAAGCAATTTCTATGTGTGAATTATAAACTTCTTTTTTGTCTTCTCACAGAACTGTAGCCTTATCTGTTCCTTAAATTTCAAATAAACTTTTGTATCATTGGTAGCATGAGTAATTGCTGCAATTTTATATGGATTTGTAATGTAACAATTAGTCAAACAAAGCTGTTGTCATTAAATTCAACATTCTTGTGCCAAGAGAGTTCACCGAAGTTTTACTTCTTTTTTAGTTTGTAATGGGAGGTTTGTAGGCATATGGATTCAAAAAGCAATCTTTTTTTAAACTTGACCTGGACCTTCATAGTAACTGTATTCCAACTATTTTCATGCATTTCTTTATGAAGCTCGGAGTACTTTGTCTCTAACCGACAAACATTGGCTCTGTAGCTACTAAAGGATGTCACATAAACAGATGTTTAGTACTCAAGTGGATATGTAAAAGTGATAAGTGGTATTTGTGTCCCTACAGAGACTTTTTCAGAACTGTAAGATAAGGAAATTTCTTGAAGACCTTGGAGTCATTATCATCTGGTGTACGGACTGGGCTGGCTGCATCCCACTGCCCAGCTAGCTTAGCCCTGAAATAATTACACAGAAACTGTATTCATTTAAACACTTCCTGGCCCATTATTTCTAGCCTCTTATTGGCTAACTCTCACATCTTGATTAACCCATTTTGATTAATCTGTGTGTTCACCACGAGGTCGTGGCTTACTGGCATGAGTCTAACCAATGTCTGTCTTGGGCAGGAGAAGCATGGTCTGCCACAGTGCCTCTTTCCCAGCATTCTGTTCTGTCTACTCCGCCCACTTAAGGGCTGCCCTATAAAAAGGCCAAGGCAGTCTCTTTATTCAACCAATGAAAGTAACACATCCTACACCAATAACTAATACTGATGTATGCACAGTGATGGTACTGATGCTGGGGAACAGATGACATCATGGATGAGCTAACCAATGTTCTGTGTACTTGAAATGTTGTACTAAATCTCATTTAGTCTTCATAGATGTCCTAAAAGTTTGGGGCTGTTATTACACTCCATGTGCATAAAAGGAAACTAAGACAGGTATCTTTGGGCAACCTGCAAGGGTCACAGAGCTAGTGGAGATAAACAAAAGACAAAACAAAAACAGGAAGAGCCAGTCTGGCCTAAGCATTAATGAGATGTGACACGGTCTATTCCTTGCAAGCCTCAGGAGTGTGTGGTGTTTTATGACTGTAATCCCAGAACTTGGAAGGCGGGGACAAGAAGATCATGAGTTCCAAGACAGCTCAGGCTAGAAGAGACCCGGTATGGGAAACAAAACAAAACAAACAAACAAACAAAAAACAACTTAGGGAATTATTGATGAGATGTTAAATAAATATTTGTCATTAAATATAAACTTTGACGTACTTGAAGGAACCATTGGCTATGATCATTGGGGTGTTTTGTTTTCATTTATGTGATATGCAGCAGGAAAAAGGATGATCATTTTTTATTTCTTTGAAACTAAATATTAGATTTTATGGCCCTTTTGGGATGCTGAAATCACAACCAAAATAATTGAAATTGGAGGTGATAGGGACAAGGGACAAAAGCCATGAGAACAGGGCATGTGCCTTTATGAAAGTGACCTAGGTATACTCCTCATTCCTTCTATCAAGTGATGTCACAGTAACCTAGGCCCACTCCTCATTCCTTCTATCAAGTGACGTCACAGTAACCTAGGCCCACTCCTCGTTCCTTCTATCAAGTGACGTCACAGTAACCTAGGCACACTCCTCGTTCCTTCTATCAAGTGACATCACAGTAACCTAGGCCCACTCCTCGTTCCTTCTATCAAGTGACGTCACAGTAACCTAGGCCCACTCCTCATTCCTTCTATCAAGTGACGTCACAGTAACCTAGGCCCACTCCTCATTCCTTCTATCAAGTGACGTCACAGTAACCTAGGCCCACTCCTCATTCCTTCTATCAAGTGACGTCACAGTAACCTAGGCCCACTCCTCATTCCTTCTATCAAGTGACCTCACAGTAACCTAGGTACATTCCTCATTCCTTCTATCAAGTGATGTCATAGTAACCTAGGCCCACTCCTCATTCCTTCTATCAAGTGACATCACAGTAACCTAGGTACATTCCTCACTCCTTCTATCAAGTGACATCACAGTAACCTAGGCACACTCCTCAGTCCTTCTATCAAGTGACGTCACAGTAACCTAGGCACACTCCTCAGTCCTTCTATCAAGTGACGTCACAGTAACCTAGGGACATTCCTCATTCCTTCTATCAAGTGACGTCACAGTAGGAAGACTCCATTGGTGAGCCAGAAAAGTACTTCCCTCTAGACTCTATGACTTCCTTTATATTTGGTTTACCAGACTCCAAATCTGTATGAGTTAAGTTTTATTTTTAAATCACCAAGTAAGTGTTTTTCTGACACTTTTAAGCTTGGTTAGCATTTATCACATTGGAATGTCAGCCTCTTGAATAAGATACAATCTTGACCTTGCCTTTGAAGTCCTGGGTACATGGGAAGATCATGAAAACAGGAATTGTCTTTTTTTTATTCTATTTCCAGCACCTAGGCCTATGTCTGTGTTAGATTTTTGATTAATAACTTGAATAAGCGAATGATAGAATCAGTTGTGTAGGCATTTAATAGGGGGTTAGTTTTGGATTATATAACAAAAAAACAGGAAATCATGTCAATTAGTTGACATGAATTCCACAAATATATCAAAAAATAAATAAATGAATTTATATTCTAGTCTGCTAGGCCCCAACAGGAATGCCAAGGAATATATCAAAACCTTTCAATTAGAGATAAAGCAAAACCTTTGTAAGAGAGTAAGAAGATAAACAGATTTTTTTCTGTAAAAAATCACAAGGAACTATGCAAACCATTTACTAAGAAACATATAAAATGAAATAATTTCTATTTCCAGAAATACTCAAACACTAATTTTTACAATGTGGGCAAATGTTAATTGAACATTGTGGGGCAGGCCTATAGTACAACACTGGTGGGAACAGGAGCATAGGAGTTCAAGGCCAGTCTCCTGTTGAAAGCCAGTGGGCTACACAAGACCCTGTGTCAAAGAAGATAATAAAAATACGTACATAAATATTATGTATTTTTGCTATATTATGAATACAAATTTAAATATATATATTGCTGTGGATACACAAAGGAAATTGCGTGGAGACTGCTAAATTTGACTATATCTGGAAGAAGTTTATAGCTTATAGAAATATTTTCTCTAACTTTTACTGCTACTACAATATTTGAACCTTCCTCAGGGTACTAAGATGTAGGTATCCATTATTAATGTGATATAGACTTCTGATCATGACTCATTTGTGTTTATGACAACATATGGCTATATAGGCCTATATAAGTATCTGTGCCCATAGATCTCTTTCTGCAAGTTTTATGATAAATTGGTAAAGACAAATGACTGTATATGAAAAGATATATTCATGTTAAAGTTAAAAGTGTGCATTTTCATCAGTAAAGTTGGATTGCTGTATATTAGAAATTCTTGGTATTTTTGGTTGCATTTGTATGTTGAGTTCCTATTTCAGAAACAGATGTGAAGAGATTTGTTCTTAGATTTGAGAGTGAAGCTATTAGACAGATGGCCCCTGATCCTTTGATATTAAATAACCTCTTTTCTGGACAACTGTTGTCATTGTAATTCTTAGCTGAGGGAAGAGTTGTCAAATGGTTGCCTCTTTTGTTTTTAATTGGTGGTCATATAAAGCAAAGGTTGTGAACACTGCTGCTGTATCTTAATGTTCTGAAGAGTAGAAATTTAGAAAGGCAGGCATGTGTCAAAATTCTTTTTTTTTATTTTGTTTATTTTTTTTAGTTGTTGAAAAAAAAATTCCGCCTCCTCCCCGTTTCCCATTTCCCTCCTCCTCCTCTCACAGATCGCCCCCTCCCCCGCTGCCCTCCCCCTCCCCCACTCTCCTCCCCCTCTCTTCCCTCTCTCCACTCCTCTCCCCCTCCCCCCCACTCCATTCCCCCTCCCTCTTGAGAATGAAGAGCAGTCCAGATTCCCTGCCCTGCAGAAAGTCCAAGGTCCTCCCACTTCTATCCAGGTCCAGGAAGGTGAGCATCCAAACAGGCTAGGCTCCCACAAAGCCAGTTCATGTATTAGGATTGAAACCTAGTGCCTTTGTCCTTGGCTTCTCATCAGCCTTCATTGTCCGCCATGTTCAGAAAGTTCAGTTTTATCCCATGCTTATTCAGTCCCAGTCCCGCTGGCCTTGGTGAGCTCCCAATAGGTCAGTTCCACTGTCACAGTGGGTTGGTGCACCCCTCGTGGTCCTGACTTCCTTGCTCATGTTCTCCCTCCTTCTGCTCCTTATTTGGATCTTAAGAGCTCAGTCCGGTGCTCCTATTTGGGTCTCTGTCTCTATCTCTATTCATCACAATTCTTGAATAGCTTTTCTCGTGGTAGTATAGGGATGGAGTGAAGAAAACAGAAATTTTAAAAAATAAGGCAATAACTGTACTATTCATAAGATGTTCTACAGGATGCAAAAACGCAGACAAATGTATCAGCATCTCATTATACATAATGTGAGACAGAATGAGTGCAAAATTATTATGTCACAGGAACAGACTGTTTTGACCAGACAGACTGAGTTAGATTGATGTTGGGGGATGAGATGAATTTGATTAGGTGGGAAATAGAAAAAAGAAATTATATGGGACAAGGAATTGTGAAGACCCACTTAGGGAGCATCTGCCAAGCTAGCAGTATTCTTGGGGATTTATAAATAGGTATGACATATGCCATCTGATATTCCCCATGACATCTAGAAGCAGGTATTGCTTCTATACCCTACAGGAACAAATACTGATAGTATGGTCCTCTCTCATCCAGAAGATAGCAGAGATGTAATTTCTATATAGTTGTCATACAGCCTTGTGTGACACATAGTACAGTTTCTGTGAATGTGTGGGCTCTATACTGTTCCCTTCCCTCATGCATCCTTGGTGAGATTACATTAGCTAAAAATGAGAATGAGATTTTTGACCTGTAAATTGAGAAAAAAAAATACAAGGATTCTAAATGGGAAAATCCCCTTCATCTCTTCTGCTGCAATTCCAGTTTGTGACAGGTTCACTTGGAATTCATGCCCACTTGTAGAACTTAAATATTTCAGGAAGGCAGAGCTTGTGAAAAGCTTCAGTGGTTAATGGTGGCTTAGGAAGGTTCAGGACCCACTTTAGGTTCTAGAATATCTTAGATGTGTTGCAGCCCCAGAATAGTGCCCATACCCAGTAGGTCTTGGTACCACCAGACCTTAGTGAGAAGAGGGCAGAATAGGTTATCAGGCGAATGGGAGGAGTTCTCTTGATAATTCAAAGTATTCTGCTTGGGTATATTTAATATTTTTGTACGTTTCCTCTTTTTCACTCCTGAACTAAAGATTTGATCTAAATGGTTAATGTGAAGATAATTTTGCTCTAACTTCAAGCAGAGATAAGAGCCTTGTGTTTATTTTAGATTACTCAATGACTCCTGTGTCTTTAATGGAAAAAAAAGTACAATATTAAATTTTGCCCAGTTGCCTGGTAGGTGTCATAATGTTTCTCCTGTTGACTGCAGCACTGTCTTATACTTGCTAGGGTGAAGGAGAAGGAAATATTTGAGAAACATTGTAGGTTTTCTTCTAGGCTGAAGAGCTATCTTGTGCCAGGTTCTTGGCCCCTTTAGTAGTGTCAAGTATGGGTTCCATCTCATGGAAGGGGCCTTAAATTCACTCACAAAATGCTACCCAATTCTTCCTGACTTTTGTGCTTTTCCTGGTCCCATGTGTGAACATGGAAACAATGCAGAAGTTCACATTTAATCTTTTAAAGCTACTGTATTGTTCCATGTTTAGCATGTTTAGAACTCACTGTCTTAGACTGAGAGTGGTTTAGGATATTTAAAACATGTTTTTTTTTCTATCACGTGCATGTTTTATTGAACATGTGAGTATAATGATTAACTTAATATAAATTCCAGAAAAAAAGACTACATTGTTAGGTATAAGAATTATAAACTTGCAATCAAATAAATATAAAGTAAAATTTTATTGTGAAAAAAGATTTTGCTTTCAAAAAATTCTTTTGTTCCTTTTAGCAAGCCACTTTAAATCAGCATTCTCTCACCCTCGAATCCCTTTATGATGTTTCTCTTCAGAAACAAATGAACATTGACATTTCTTGAGTTTACATGCAAAGTAAGTGTGCTTTATGAAACCTAGGGAATTTTTGTGATTCGTGATCTGTGTACTAGAACTTGTGGGTTACTTTGATGTGGGTTACGTTTCTTCTGTTTTCCCTATGTTGTAGAGATGCTGTTAAGAGCAGAATGTTCTTGGTTGCTTTTCTTTATCACAGTTGGGGTTTTTGGAGGCATGAGTAATGATCAAAAACCAGGAAGAGTGGAGATGAGTTGATCACATCCCCGTTACTCCATGATGGTTATAATCCTCAAAGTTTCCCCATAGTCCAACTGTTATATACTCACAGTTTCTCTGTAATTGTTTCTCTTATAGTCATGCCCTCCTAAGGACCAGGACTGTGTTTAGTCTGTCGCCTCAACAAGAACCCTGTCTTATGGTGGTACCGTGTGTGGATTGTACATTGTGTTTGTTCTGGTTAGTGGTTATTCAAATATTTCTTTAAGTGTATATCAGGGATTTAGGTCCTGCAGCTGGCACTTGTCCGAGTGCTTGCCTTTTGCTTCCTGGTTTTCTCCCTTGGTACCTGAGAATGGATAGCTTTACCTTCTCTCCACTCAAGTACTCAGCCAGGCATGGGCTCCTCCAGAAGACAAATTGCGATTTGCCTGTGTCAATCGTAATGACCAAACTCACTTAATGTATCCACTAAATGTGAATTTGAAAAGTAGTTCTAGCCACAGACATTCAGAGAAGGTTGATAAATATCCGGGGGAATCTTTTCCCTCTTTCTTAAAGGGAGATGTAGGAGTAGAAATGTTGCATTGTACCTCAGGGTGCTGTGTGCGTATGGGTAATTAGAACAGTAACCATCCTGGGAGCTCATCAGGGGAGCCAACTTAAGGGGAAAACCAACATACTTTAAAGGCAGAATGGAATGATGTAAAAAATCAGGAACCACTGAACTATTGGATCTTCCAAACCCTAGTTGTATGTTCTGTTTCCCTTAATCTACCTGCAAGCATCAATAGAATAAAGAACAAAATCTTCAGGTGCTAAGAGTCCATACATTGAATAACTATTTTTAAACGAACCGATTACAGTGGCATCAATTGTCCATTCCCTCTTTCTGCCCTATTTAACTGTGCCAGTCCCAGGATTGAAGACTCTTTGCTCTAGTTCTGTTAAAATGGATGCAATTGACAACCATCCCTGATGAGATGATCTGTTCTGTTTCTGTGCTAGGAAAAGCTGGGGAAATGGAGGCACATTCTGAGAGCATCTTACTTGACAGACATATTGGTACAAAAGCTGACTGTGCAACCAGAGCTCAGTGTTTGTCTCTTGGTGATGAGGGACTTTGGAGGTAGTGCCTCTCTCCTAAGATTGTACCATTATCACAGGCTTTCCTAACCTCATTTGTGACCTTTCTGAGCTAGGTGTATTTAAGAGGCCACACTCAGCATTTCAGAATGTTCAGTTGCATCCTTGGTTTTTAGACACATTATGCCAGGTACATTTCCCAGTTTTGATAATAATAAAAAAGTCTCTGAAAATAGAAAATACCCATCAGAAGGCAAAATTACATCTGCTTCAGAGAGCCTCTGTTAGATGTAGGGAGCATTTTGTACTAGGACTATGGCAGAAGAGAAAAATTAACTACCATGGCCTTAGCCACTTCATATTATAGCAAGGACAAGTCAATGGATGTAGAGATTTTTATAAGTTGTTCCTTCCAACCAAAAAAAGAAACTCTTGACTTGAGATAAGGTTTGAGCCATACATATTTTGCTATGCAAACTTTTCGCCCTTCCAAACTCAGTAGAAGATTTGGGATGTGGTGGAACAAGATATATCCACATCAAGTATTTCCAGCACTTGAAAGACAGAGGCACGAGGACTAGGAGTTCAAGGTTGTCCTACACTACATGTCAAGTTTGAGTCCGTTGTAGTAACCTATCTGAAAACAACAAACAAACCCACTAAAATATAAAGGCCATGTCAGAATCAGATTGTTTTCAAATCACCTTGCAGGGCCTAGAGAGATGGCTCAGGGGGTAAGAGCACTTGCTGCTGCTCTTCCAGAGATGCAGGTTCAATTTCTAGCATCCACATCACAGTTCACAATGGTCTGTAACTCCAGTCTGATGCCTTCTTCTGCCCTCTAAAGACACTGTACATACATGGTGCACAGACAAAAATATAAACATTCCTGAACTAAATCACTTTCCAAAAGCAATCACCAATTAAACAAGTACCCCCTAAGTAACATCAAACTTAACTGGCTCTCACACTTTCACTTTTAACAGAACCAAGCCAGTAGTTCACACTATGAACATGGAAAATTCCACCTTCCATGAAGGCAGTTCAGATGCAAACTGAATCACACATAAATAAAATTGTGTGAACTGAGAATTTGATCAATATCCACCTTGCAAACAAATGTCATCTAGTGTTGTTGCTCAGTGGTACAAAGAATGCTTTCGTCAAAATCATACCCTCTCTTAACACTTGCATTTTCAGTGGAAGGGCCCAGTCTGTACATGAACCTCATAAACAGACAAGGTCTTTTCTTTCTGTGTCCCCAAAGCTTTGCTACACACCAGTCACAGAGAGCTGTCCTATACCCAGGTGATACATGTTTGAATGAGTATTGTCAACTTATCTATCTCTGTGCAAAGATTTCAGACAGAGATTCATAGTAAAAAGCAAAGGGTCTGAAAGGTGCTCAAAAGCACAAAACTGGCAGTATTGTTCTCATGTCTTGGGACATAACTCCGAGTCCTCAGGATTATGTGCCACCAAACCCACCAATTACCCTTTGTCTTTTCTCCTTCACTGCTTCCTGATGAGTCTGCATTCCTTCAGATCCTTTAACTTACCATGTGGCTTTCCATCGTAGAGGACAAAGTTACCCTTTCGTCTACCTCCAGGCTTGTATCAGGCTATCATTTCTTAGACAAGTTTACCTTGAGACGCTAAGAGTTGTCCCCAGTCCATGTCATCTTTTTCTCTGTACTTGGTGCTTTCTGTTCAGAGTTCTTACAGTTACTCTTATCTGTATTTATTTGTTTCAAATCTACTCACTGTATCATGTATCATGTTTTTGGCCCAGTATCTATTTTCATCTTTTTTCTTAGCACATCGTAGGTCTTTTAGTAACAGACTCAATGAACAAAAATGTGTTTACCTTGTGGGATGGGTCTCTATCAGAAAAAAAAATATATATTTTTTTCTTCCTCATTCCAGTGCTAAATCTTTGGTCTTGGTGTTAGCATTTAGCACCAGCAGAGTGTGGGGTGATTTACTCCTAATGTCCAGAGTGGCCAACTGGGTAGCATAGAGCAGAGTGAGAGCTGACACCTGACCAGAAGCATTCGCTAATGTGAATGGGTTTTGGAAAGGTTCATGATATATTTCAGTATATCCTTATATAAAAAAAAAAACTCAAGTTGTATTCTTTCTAATGCTTACCACTTTTATTCAGTGATTTTGAGTGTGTTCTAAGTGGTGATATATATATATATATATATAATGTAATCTTATTCATATACTAATACATAGACATACGTATGAATACATACCTCTTGACTTATTGCTTAGTAGCCCTTTTGACCAATGGGATTTCAGTATACATTGCATTAATATAAACTACTGGATTGGCTTAACTGCCTCTGATGTCACAATTTACCCATTAGGAAGTCATAAGTTTCCTGAAATCACACTGAACTAATAACATCTCTTGAATTCTCACTATAAGAAAGATAAAGTACCAAGAGTAAAAATGCTGGAAGGAGCAAGGTGTCTTCCATCCAGGCAGACCTTCGTCATTCCTGGGCTTTAGCAATCTGTTCTCGACAGCTCAGGCCAGCTCCTTTACCTCCTTTTAAAGCAGCTGTTTTGTTTTTCATGTCTGTCAGTTACTGGAGGAATGAGCCCACTTGGACGTACACGTTCAGCTCATAGGTCGGTTTCATCTCAACTGTTGAGGCTTATCATCTTTCTACTGCTTAGCCTCCCAGACTCCAAAGGAAAAGCAATATGGACGGCTCATCTGAATATAACATTCCAGGTGGGAAACCGGATCATATCAGAACTAGGAGAGAGTGGAGTGTTTGGGAATCATTCTCCTCTGGAAAGGGCATCCGGTGCCGTGGTACTTCCTGAAGGATGGAATCAAAATGCCTGTAATCCCCTGACCAACTTCAGCAGGCCTGATCAGGCGGACTCTTGGCTGGCCCTCATTGAACGAGGAGGCTGTACTTTTACTCATAAAATCAACGTGGCAGCAGAGAAGGGAGCAAATGGGGTGATCATCTATAACTATCCGGGTACAGGCAACAAGGTGTTTCCCATGTCTCATGAGGGAACAGACAATATCGTTGCCGTGATGATAGGCAACGTCAAAGGCATGGAACTTTTGCACTTGGTCCAGAAAGGTGTCTACGTGACAATCATCATTGAAGTGGGGAGAATGCATATGCCATGGCTGAGTCACTATGTCATGTCTCTGTTCACCTTCCTCGCAGCCACAGTTGCTTACCTCTTCCTGTATTGTGCCTGGAGACCCCGAGTGCCCAGTTCTTCTTCCAGGAGGCAAAGACAGATAAAGGCCAATGTGAAGAAAGCTATTGGTCAGCTGCCACTTCGAGTGCTCAAGGAAGGGGATAAGGAACTAGACCCAAATGAAGACAACTGTGTCGTTTGTTTTGATATGTACAAAGCACAAGATGTAATACGCATTTTAACCTGCAGGCATTTTTTCCACAAGACGTGCATTGACCCCTGGCTTTTAGCCCATAGGACATGCCCCATGTGCAAGTGTGACATTCTGAACCCTTAAGAAGCTCAAGATCTTTGCACAGATTAAAATTAGATGAAGTCTCTCACTGCACCGTACACACAGAGAAAACTTGACCCTTGGTTCCTCTATCCAGCCACAGAAGATGAAATTTGTGTGCTCTGAAAATAAAACTCCATATCATACTCATCAACTGTTGTCTTTTTGGTCAGTTTAATTGCTAGACATTGTTATGCTTTGCCAAATAAGAAAGAAGGTATATTTAAAAAAATACCTATTCTGATCTTCAGATTTCTGTTTTATGACACTGATGTAGTGGGGAATGGCCATTTTAAGATATTTATTTGGGAGCTTTGTTTTAATACTTCACCGAACAGTTTACATCCTAACTTCACTCTAAAATTAGATTTGGATTTAAGTTGTCATGGTTAATTAATTTTAATAATATCTATGAAATTCTGTTTTCCAAAGCTATGGGTTGAATGTACTTTATTCTCATTATTTTACAGGATAGAATTTGTTACATATATAAAAGTTTTAAAGGATTTTAGGCATTGCTTAGAGCAGTATTGCAAAATTTCACCTGTTTGTTATGGGTCTTTAAATCCTACCATAGTGAAACAGCCATGGTGACAAGAGCTTCTTCTAGAAATATCCCTTAGGGGCTGTCATTGGCTTCTCAGTTGGTAGTGAGAATCTGTATGGCCTTTGACACCACAGCAGAGCTAAACATTTTGTTCAGTTTCAATTCCAATATTACATTTGACTCATTTTCACTCTCATTTCTGGTGAGTGGGTAAGCACCTATGTAGTATTAAAAAGCTGAAAGACAAGGGTTTGTAGATTGGGTGAAAATCTCTCTTAGCTTTTAATGTTCAATGCAGATGGCATGCGGTGGGGTCTTTGCAAGTCTACACACTCTTTACTGTGCTTATCCCAAGGAGCTGTTTGGAAATGAGTCAGCCATTGCTTCAACAAGAGAAAATCAACCATGGTGGACGAAAAGTTCCACACTAATATTCTTTGAGTTATGCTTATTTGAACTTTTAATTTATTTATTTTGTTAATTGACAGTTTTGTGCATATATACAGTGTATTCTGATTAATCTAACCCAGACACCCTTATCCTCTTCTCATCCTGTCAGTCTCTGCCCCTCACTGCCACTAATCCCTTCTAAGTTAGGACCTCTACAGTTTAAGCAGGACTATCTGGGTGACTATTAGATCAGAACCACCCACTAGGGCCTGGTGCAGTCATCAATGGGTTTACAACTGAAGGCAATGGCTCCCTCTCCTCCTGAGTCCATCAGGAAGAAATAGTTCTGCAGTCGGGAGTAGACTCTTATGAGCCTTTCCTGTAACTATGCCTGACTACTGATGTAACCATTCTTGTACAGAATCAGTCTGACGTCCACAGCTTCTGTGAGTTCATAATTTCAATCACATGCCTTTTCCAGGAGATAGTATTTTGAAGTCCTTTTTTCTAGTCCTCCAGCTTTTATGTTCTTTTTGTATCTCTTTCTGGACTGGAATAAATGTCTTGTTTGAGGATGGCCACTTAGTTCAACACTCTGTGTAGTCAGAAGTCTCAGTATTTACTACTGTTCATGACAAAGAGAGGCTTCTCTGATGAAGACTGAGGGTAGTCAATGTCTGTGCATATAAACAATACTTGGATCACAGTTTAACACTGTCACCTTGCCCTAGGACCTGTGATCTCCTTAGCCATGTATTTTTGACCAGGTTTATAGTACCAGACACAGATTATCTACCACGTAGTGGGTGTCCAATCCAATCATAGCTGTTGCTCACCAACAGTAGTGCTACTATTGCACGAGTGAGTGCATTGTGCCTGGCAAGTTGGTTTTGTAGATCATAGGAGTCACAACTGTGTAAGATCTTTGATGTCTTTTCTCTATCAGTAGCCTGCATAGTATCTTCCAGAGTTGAGAGAGCTAGCTTTCGGGAGCCAGCTTCTAGCTCTGTTCCAGCCTGATTTCTCTGTACCATGAATCCAAGGTGTGCCCCGCCTTTAACAATAAGGTTTTATCATCTAATTCTAGCAGGCAACCAAGAGGAATGGCAAGAACCTATATTGCTCTGTGAGCTTCTGGAGCAGTGGTTCCCAACCTGCAGGGTGGTGATCCTTTTGGCAAACCTCTAGCTCCAAAAATACATGCATTGTAACTCACAAAAGTATAAAAATTAGTTATAATGTAACAATAACAAAAATTGTGATTGAGGATGACCACAACATGAACTGTAGTATAGGGTGAACGCATTAGGAAGGCTGGAAGCTGCTGTGGAATTTCCCTGGCCAAAACCTTATATGTTAATTTTTGTTCTGCATGTAGAAATTTCTTCATTCTTGCCTCAGCTTGTTACTTCATAAACTACAAAAAGTACCAGTTTTAAATGACTTGTTTTTTAAACCCTCATATAGAGGCCAAAAACGTTTGTTCAAGGTAAAAGTCCTTAGCTTTGACTTTCTAGCTAGCAAAGTAGAAACATATTGATGCCTACATGAGAACACATATAGCAACATTTGTCACTGCCAATGTATGTTAATTCTATACGTTTAAAGTTATTTAAAGCCATTGAATAAAGGTAGTAAAAGTGGAGCCAGAGATGGCAGGGTGTATAGAATCTTCTAGGAGAGATATTAAGTTTGGTCAAAAATTTTGTCAGCATCATCTCTCTATGACCTGTCACCATTGTTACTGTCATTTTGGTTAATTTTAATCTTTTGTAAAAATTAAGTTACATTTGGAAAATAGTTGCACTTGCATTATACAGCTGTGTTTAAGCTTTACTCTTCCACCCTTTCTTCTCTTCATTCAGAGGTTGGCTAGATTGGTAATACCTGTCAACGTCTGCAAAGAAATAAACTCCTATAAGATGTTAAGTTTTTTTATATTTATTCCTACTCACCTGTATGTGCTGCAGGGCTGTCTGTGTAAGAATGAGACAAGGAAACTGAGCTGGATTCTGTACTTTAGCATTGGTTTTCAACCTTCCTAATGTTGCGGCCCTTTAATACAGTTCCTCATGCTGTGGTGACCCCCCCCTTCTCTCCCACCCCCACCCCGACCAGAAAATTACTTTCATCTACTTTATAACTGTAACTTTGCTACTGTTAGGAATTGTAATATAAATATTTTGGAGCTAAAAGTTGCCAAAGGGGTCAGGACCAGCATGTTGTGTACCACTGCTTTAAAAGATCAAAATAAGACAAAACAAATAAATGTCTCAGAAATTGTATGTCATTTATTTCTTTGCGTGGTGATAAGAAATGAACAGGGACCAAATATGTAAAATTAGTGTTATAGATCTCATTGCCTTTCCTTCTCATTTGGTCACAGTCCTAATTTATGACTCTTTGTATATTTCAAACCATTTTGTCAGATTAGGAAATGTGACAATTGTACAGTATTCTTATATATGTTTTGAGTTTTTAAAAAGAGTAAGTTGCAGAGACTTTATTTTAAAAACTTAATTTGCTACCTATTACCATTTTAAATGGCTCAATGATTGAAATCATCTTATAAACATACCCAAACTACCTATAACCACATTGGAAACATCTAGGCCAATACATTTACAGTGTGCTCTGAGCTCTTCCCTAATTGGCTGCTTGGTCTTTTATGTCACAATCACCTCATGCAGCAACAGTAAGCGGTTTCCAAAGTTACAGTAGTGAGGCAGGGATTTCTTTACTATCTAAAGTTTTTCTCTCCAATCAAACATCTGAAACTGAAGACATCTTTGGAAATCTCTTGCTGAACCATGTTGGGAGACAGCGGATCGTGTTTTCACCCAGAAGCTACTTTTTCCTTCCTCCTTTGGAATTGATTGTCAGCAGATGTGGAAGCCACACCCTCTGTTTGGGTGGGCTCTTAAAGTCCTTCACGAAAGGCAGAGATGACTCTCCTTTACACTGGCACTTGGCCAAACAGCGCTGCATCCTTCTGGCTTCTAAAATTCGGTTTCATTTGGCTCCTTGGTCAGAACTTTTGCGCAGCAAGTGCAGTTTGGACGGCTTACATGAACATCTCATTTCATGTGGGGAACCGTATGCTGTCAGAGCTGGGGGAGACTGGGGTCTACGGGAGAAGTTCCAGCCTGAAGAGAGTAGCAGGAGTGGTTGTCCCGCCACAGGGAAAAACTCAAAACGCTTGTGATCCCAACACCAATTTCAACCGGCCGCGGAATAATGAGCACTGGATCGCGCTCATTGAACGAGGAGGCTGCACTTTCACGCAGAAAATTAAGGTGGCATCTGAGAACGGAGCCAGAGGAGTGATCATCTACAACTTTCCACGTACTGGCAACAAGGTTTTCCCTATGTCTCACCAGGCGTTTGATGACACCGTTGTAGTTATGATTGGTAACCTGAAAGGCATGGAAATTTTGAATTTGCTCCGGAAAGGGGTTCACATTACAGTCATGGTTGAGGTGGGGAGGAAACATATCATCTGGCTCAACCACTATTTTGTCTCTTTTATGATCGTCACAACTGCTACTTTGGCATATTTCACCTTTTATCATATTCGGAGACTTTGGGTTGCAAGGATTGAGGACAGGAGATGGAAGCGGTTAACAAGAGAACTCAAGAAAGCTTTTGGCCAGCTGCAAATTCGAGTGTTGAAAGAGGGCGATGAGGAGGTCCATCCTAATGCGGACAGCTGCGTCATCTGCTTTGAGCCCTATAAACCTAACGATACAGTTCGTATTCTCACTTGTAACCATTTTTTCCACAAGAACTGCATCGACCCCTGGATTCTAGCCCATGGCACATGCCCCATGTGCAAATGTGATATTCTGAAAGCTCTGGGGATTCAAATGGACATTGAGGATGGAACAGATTCTCTGCAAGTTTTGATGGCAAATGAACTGCCTGGAACCTTTTTACCTGTGGAAGAAGAGACAAATAATGAACTTCCGCCTGCAAGAACTTCAGGAAAAGTGACCCATGTACAGGAGCACCCTACTTCTCCAAACACTGGCAGCCAGCCTCCTGCAGCAGAGGAAACTGGTCATCCTTCACTTGGACAGTTTGACCTTTGAGCAAATGGATTAAACCTGTTTGTCAAATCAGGTCCTCACAGCGACAAGCAGTTTGTCTGAAGTGCTTTTTTGTGTGCGTGTGTGTCATTTGCTGTCTACTCATTTCCCAAATTCACTGTCAAGCTTCAAATACAGGGGAAAGAAAACCTGTCGGGATTTTATGGCTTTTTACCTCTGCCAATTTTAACTTTTTGTGAATGTGTTATTCTTGTGAGTGTGCCCGTGTTTATTTCTAATTAGCCTGTGTTAAAACCAGGGTCAAACTTCCCCCCTAAATTATATTTATGTGTTTATACATGGCTTTATTTTGGTAAGAAAATTGTTTAATATATTTTTGCATTTTTCTTATAAGAAATCATCGGTTAACTTTCATGTTTTAGCAATAGTAAAGCTTATACTACACTATAGTAATTTGAAATCATTATGTTGCAGTGTTTTTTCATTCTTTGAAATGAAAATTTGTGATATAGAATTTTTTTATTTATCCTTGATCAAGAGTTCTCTTCTATCAGTAAGTTTTATATAGCAGGTGTCTGCATAACAAAAAAAAAACTTTAGAAATAAAGTAGTAAAACTCTATGAAAAGTAAATATTCCAGTGCCCAATATTACTTATAGGCATTATATGATCACAATTTGTTGAATAAAGTTATATAATTTCTGTGTTCTTTTGTCCTGTCACATTTAATTTCCAGGAGATTCGATCCAAACCCCAATTAGATTTTTTTTTCATTTTTGTCCTTAAGGAAAATGTTTACACCATGTTAGCTTATTTTGGAGAAAGTAGCATCATGTGGGGTGACCGTTCTGACATAGCGGGTTCCTGTTAGTTGTGCTCACTGGATGTAGTCTTGCACAGTGTATGGCACTCAAGGGTTTTTTGATAAGTGAGTTTAGGGATAATGAAGTATAGATATTTTTCATAATATGTTCCATTTTAATCTGATACACTAAGCTATTTATTCCCATTGTAAAAAATAATGGAAAACTGATTCTGAAATTTCACTTCCAAAATCACATTGACAAAAATAGCAAATTTTGATTTTAGTGTTGAATTCAATATAATTCATATTGACTCTCATAGTAGTTTAACATAATTTCAATGAACCTTTGAACTGTCTGCCGCCAGTTCTGGAGTTTGAATTATTGGGCAGTGCTAGAGAGGACTGGTGAGTGTGAATTTCATGAATTGTTCCTGCAGAAGGGCAGTGCTTTGCTGCAGACACAACCCAGTGGAAATTATTAAGGGAGGAAGGGCATTCCTGCCGGGCCACGAGAGCCAAGATACAGCAGAGCTTGGACAGATGCCAGGAGGCCACAGCTTCTTGTTCCATACAGGCCTTTGTGTTCCTGACCCTGGGAGAGTTTGACAACTGATCACATACAATATCAGGTTTACTGGCAGATTTAGCAAGAACTGAATTTTCAGTGTCTCCAGGTTTTTCTTAGGACAGTAAAGTTGTTCCTTGGAGTACCTGTTGTCATATGAGAGAGAAGGACCCAGAGAACTCTACAGGAACTCTTCTTGGGTCACTGAATGCGGAACAGATGAGCCGCCATCCTTAGACTATATGTTGGCCACTGGGAGTTGGGCCTGATGGTTTGGCTCCAGTGGTTTTCAGCGAAACTGTGGAAATGTTGGGTTGGTACATTGCAAAATATTTGTACAAGGCCTTGAAGACCTTGGGTTCCATTTCCATCACCACAAACACTACCATAAAAAAGCAAAGAAAATACCTGAAATGTGTATGTCTCTTACTGTGGCATTTTCTCCACCCAAAGTTCTAGATCATTATAGCGCCTCACAAATTTACTTGAGGTTCTTAATAGTCATGGCTCATGAGGGTTTTTCTTATCCTTTCTGCTCAAAATGCCACTGTGTTCTCCTTTTCCTCCTCTGTATCCTCTTGGCTTCCATTTTCCTCTTTTTACCCCCCCCCCACTTTGTCCATCACCACCAAGCTTAGACTTAACTCCCAGGTTTAAGGAATTACCATTGGTTCACTTATGTAACAGGTGTCTTTTGCTAGGATGCACAGTGAACATTTAACATAGGAGATAGGAAAGGAGGGTCGGGTCTATGAACTTGGGAACTGGAGGCACTGAGTGCCTCTATGTCTGTGACAATGCAGCCAAGTGTTCTGCAGAGCCACTCTCTAAGTCAAAACAAAACAGCAGCTTCAGCCCTGCCCTTCTAGTGAGTAGCTGTAAAAAAATCAATAACGCACTTTTATTCCAGGTTTATTTTATTTATTTTTGGGTTAAGTAACCTGGACCTAGAATTATCACCATGCTATTATATATTTATATGATATTAAGTATTTGTTGTAGTATGTGTACCTGCACTATAGGCGATGGCATTTTGTATTGGATCCAGTAATGCTAATATATTTTGCTTGATGATATGGAACTGGAAGGTATAGTATTATGGCACAATGTCAATATAATGAGTTTCCTTTTGATACTCTCTTTTTATTTTTTTAGGTTTTAGTGTTCTTCAGTGGTCAGTGTGTGGTTTCCTGCCCCCATGCCCGATGATGAGTAGGGTGTTGATTTTTTTTAATGAAAATAAAATCTCCTTTCTCGTCATTAGTGGGGCAAGTTTTCCCTGTGATCGCATGACTGAATAGCATGCATTAAACATAAGCTTCAATGGTAACATCTTTGTGTCGTGCTGTAGAATGGTTGTAATGATCCTAGAATGAAATGCTGGTCAATGACTTTGAAGTCGTGTGAGCCTTTCATAAGGTCTCGTGAGCCAGGGACCCGCCTGGCCTGATGTACTTAAAGTACTTAAAGTGGTCTCTTTCCAGATATCTGGATATTGAAACAACAGACAGGAACCAAGAAGAGGACTATCAAAGTCTTGGGAAACTGTGAGTGGCAAAGGGGATGTCGTCCCATGTTGCTTCCGAGTAGCAATCATTATGATAGAGATTTCAGTCTTCTAATTTATTGCTCACCAATAAGCGCCACCTGAAATTTTAAAAATGCTTTGGTTTCCTTTGTAATTACTGTGGTTTTCAGTGTTTAGGTTTCAACTGTTTAGAAATTATTGCATGTGCTATCATAGGAATATCTTAAAACATACCTGGCTTTCAGCCAAAAATGGGTTTATTTGGGGGTGGGTGGGTGTTATATAGAGAGAAGGAGATGAACTTCTAACCCAGAATTGTTGAAACTGTTGTTCCAATATGTCATCACAGACATCTCATTTACACAGTTTTAACCAACTCGTTACACCTCTCTCCCCAGGTCGCTGAATGCCTGATCAGCTTAGGTGCATCATGTCGATCACTGATGTAATAACCTACCTGCTTTTGTTATTTCATCTCTATTTCAGCAGTTGTCTGCTCGGTGTGAGGTGGGGGAAATGGGGTGCTTGGGGATAGATGGCTACATATATGTGCACTTGCATGGAGAAGCCAGAGGTGAATGTCAGCTGCCTTTCTCAATCGCTTCCCTCCTTACTTTGTGAGACAAGGTCTTTCACTGAACCTAGACGTCATTGATTTGGCTTGGCTGGCCATCCATCAAGCCCCAAAGATTCTGCTGTCTCTGCCTCCCCAGCTGGAAATAGAAGGGTTGACTATGGTTCAGGTTTTTTTTTTTTTTTTTTTCCAGGTGCTAGGGTCGAATGTAGATCCTCGTGTAGGTAAGACAGTTACTTTACTGTCTGGCTCAACTCGCCAGCTCCCATTAACATTGTTTTCGCCACATATCGAGTTCTGTTGTCTTTGAAAGCTTGCCAAGTCAGAGCACCGGTCACAGAATTCTGCTTGAAATCTGGTTGGCCCCATCCCCACCTTTCCATCAGGCTTGCTTCTGACTTTCATTGTAACGAAGGTCTCCCTCAGCCGCCAGCGCTTCCCTCCCCTCCAGTTCTTTTCCAGCATGATACAGACTCAAATTTCAAGTTGTTTTACCATCCAGGTACCATGTCTTGCTTCCCCTTAACCGTTTTCTTAGTATCATTTACTCTTAATCAAAGTACCTGCTTTTAATACTTCTGTTCCACAGAAGGCGTTCATTATTTGGGTTGTAGTGGATCTTCATTATCTACTTTTCACAAGATCTTTGTTCCTCTTAAAAAAATTATAACCATTGAATCCCCCTCTCCATTTTCTGCAGGGCAGTATTTCTAAGCCTAGGCTACATATCCGAATAGTCTGGGGAAGAGTTAAAAGGCTCAATGCGCCTACTTACATCTCTAGATTTAGACGCAGCTCCAATCTCTACAAAGTTGATCAGGGGAATTCAGCTGTACTCTAGATTGGGAACTAGGCATAGGGCTATGACAAAGAGCTTTGGCTATTTAATTTCCTTCGAGAATACTTGATTTCAATTTGTGAAAATATTTTTGTAGAAATCAAAGTATCAATTTTGAAATACTTAAGTTTCACTGAAATGAGTTAAAATAGGCTTCTAGAAATTAGGGATCGGTTTCACCTGGAGAAACAAAAAATACCTTCTGAAAATATTTGAAGTGGAAATACCTCTGGGTTTAGAAAAGCTGTTCTCAGCACCAGCAAGATGGTTCAGTGGGTAAAGGCTCATACCATCAAGTTTGGCAATCTGAGTTTGTTCCCTGGGACCCCAGTAAAAGGAGAGAACCTACTTCACAAAGGTACCCTATAGCTTACAAATTCTCATTCTCTCTCTCTCTCTCTCTCTCTCTCTCTCTCTCTCTCTCTCTCTCTCTGTGTGTGTGTGTTGTGTCTCTCTGTCTCTCTCTGTCTCTTTTTCTCTCTCCCTTCCTCCCTCTCCTGTCATACATACATACACATACTGTGGTGGTTTCTACACACACACACTGTGGTGGTTTGTGCACACACACACTGAAAATGTGATAACATTGTTCTACTAGAGGCAGCAGTGAGAACAAATGTTTCATAGAGAAGTTCAAATGGCCAGTATAGTTTTGTTTGAGGACTTGATAAAACAGGACATTCAAAATGCTGTTGGTTTTTAGCATAAGCATTGGTATTCAAGTATGTGCCAATTCAATAATAGGCAAATGGGTGAGTTACCTTCAAGATACCATGTTCTTATTTACTGGTACAAATTTTTCCATATTCCTTTTTTATGACCAAGACAACACTGATTTGGAAGCTTTCTGTCATTTCCATTTTTTATGTATCACCAATGTAGCAATACACCAATCAAATAGAAGAGGTGAAGATGGGTCAGGAGTAGTTGAGGAAGGGTGAGGAGTCAGGGATAACGTCCCTCTTCTGGTGTGTGCCTCTAGGTTTTAACAGTAACATTCACCAAAATGGAAACTAACAGATGGCACAATGTGTGGTTAAAAAAATATGTATTGAAACTCAGAGAATGTCAAATCGAGAAACAATAGAACTTCTAAGTGATAATAAAGAGCTGGAAATGTAGTTCTAGCCCAATTAAATTCATTTAAATTAAAATTAAACAGCCAAAGAATGATGCATAGTAAGTAGTAAGTTGTAATTAACTCACACATTTTCACTCAAATTCTAATTATATTGTGATGATTTTACTGTTTTATATTATTTTGGCTGCCTTTCTACATAGTATTCCTGTTTGTTATGGTCCATGACTTCCAACGCTTCAAACCTAGATGGCACTGGCAAGTAATCTAGGAATGGTGGAGGAATGACTATAGCTACAGTGTTGCAGGGTACAGTTAATTCAATTGTGCATTTCTTAGGTAGGAACTCATGCAGTCATCACAGAAACTGCAAGATTGGCATCAACACTAAGTACCCTATTCTTTTTTTCTTTAATTTACATATTTTTAGGGATTGAACCTAGACCTTGATGCACCTTAGGGGCAGGTGTTCTATCCATGTAACCTTGGAAAGTCTTGAAGTTGATCCACCCTGAGCAGCTGCACTGCAGTCCCGTGTGACAGTCTGCAAGTGTCTCTGCTCTCATGGTCAAGGATGTCAAGAGCACTCAAATGATGCTGCCAGTTTCATGTTAACTCTATATTTGTATTTAGAATAATTCCATAGCTGATTGTTTTAACCTGTACACGACAATCGGCTAGATACTTGAGCGTTTAAGCGAAGGAGAAACTATTAGCATGAGTGCAGTTTTGAAAACAGGAAGGGTAGAACCATGTAAGAGAAATCCCAGCTAAAGATATTGGTGGTGCTATGCTGAGGAGCGGGCAGCTCTTCTGTGCAAAGCACTTATTTACTCAGAGGCTTTTGATGTGAGGTGCCTTTCTCAATGAAGTTCGAAAGACTAGCAATTTTCATAATTCCCTTGCTCTTTGATATTGGCTGTTTTAAGTTCAGTCATAAAACCCAGATCTTCTTTTCTAAAAGAATATGTGTCATCTGTATGAAGTCACCTGAATTTATTTTCTGTCCCCAGTGAACACCTCAGAGCCATGGTGAGTCCCACTGTGGTAACAGCAATCAGCATCACCTCCCCTCCCCCCCCCATCTTAGGTTTCACTTAGGTAAATGCAGTCAGAAATCTTGGGGGATCCATTGGCTGTTTTCAGGGAGTCCTCCACTGGCTCTGCTGCACATTTAAGAATCTCATCTAATCAGAGGATCTGTTCCGTTTAGCTAGAATTCATCATACACTTGTAATCAGAACTAATATTAAGTGAAAGCAATTATGAATATTACAGCAGTTGCTATCAGTGCCGTAAGTTCTGAGATAACTTTAAGCACATTTCAAGTGTGTGATTGGTCTGATTTATGCATATAAATGCTTCTTCCAGCTCACATTGCTGCTTCTTTATTCACCACCACTATCATGTCTGCTGAGGAAGTTGTGAGGACAATTAATGGGTTTTAGACAGATTGAAATTTCCAAATCAGAATGATAGAAAATAACGCAAAAACAAAATGGAGTATTACACTCAATTCTGCAGCCACCAACAGAAGAGGATGCTTTCCAATTCCTTTGTACTGGCCTCTTAAGATGTTATGCTTTGGAGCCAGGAGCCAGCACTTGGGGAGCAGAGTCAGGCAGATCTCTAAGTTTGAGGTCAGCCTGATGTACAGAGCAGGTTCTAGGACAACTAAGGCTACACAAAGAAACCTGGTCTCAAAAATACAAAACCTAAAGATGTCATGGTTTGGATCTTAAATGTTCCCCTAAAGACTCATGTGTACGTGTTGTCCCCAGTTGATGGCATTGGTGGAGGGTGCTGTCACTTTCAGGAAGGAGTGGCCAGATGGGCCAGATAGGTATGCCCAATGAGGGAATCCTGGGACTCTAGCCCTTTCCTCTCTCTCTCCTTCATCCTCAGCCTCTCCCTCCTGCCCCCACTCCTCTCTGTCTCTTGCTCTACTACAGGCTTCAAAGCAACACAGTCAAGAGACCGTAGACCGAGACTTAGGAAACTGTGAGCCAAAATGAACCTTTCCAATACTGCATGAATGTTAAAGCAACAGAACGCTCTCTTGTACAGATACTTGAATGCTTAAACAGTGGCCGAAGATGACATTCAGAAGAAAATCGTGCAAACTTTCCCCTGGTCCTAGCTTCATACAAACTGGCTGGTGTTCATTTCAAATAAGTGCAAAATGCACCATTGGGAGTGTAAATCACCCGATGAAGGTGTGTAGTGTCTTCTCCTGCATGAGTAACAACACTGTTTCTCTAGTAGGAATTAATCACTACTCTTCCCTTGATTGTGAGATTTTTCCCTCTGTTGTTGGTGGCTCATGGGTCTATTCAGCCAATACTGGGTTCCTTGAAGAGTTCTCTGCTGCCAGCCCAGCAGTCAGTTCTCTCTTGGGGCTCACTTTCTAGTGGGAAGAAAATATCAGTGCTATCTTAGATAAATTATATGATCTATGGAAAGAAAAATGGTCACAGGAAACTGAGGATAGAGTTGTGGTTTTATAGAAAGTTATTACCAAGAGATGAATAGTTGAACAGATTGCCCACTTAGCTTCAAGTGTCAATATGACACAGACAAGTGTTATCTGGAAAGAGTCTTAATTGGGGAATTGCCCATATCAGATGGCCTGTGGGCATATCTGTAAGGTGTTTTCTTGAAATTTTTAAAAATTATGTTTATGTGTGTTTTCTCTGCATGTATGTCAGTGAAGCAAGTGTGTGTGGTACCCATGGGGTCCAAAAGAGGGCATCACATCCGCTGTGGCTAGCCCAGTGTGGGTGACAAAACGGATTGATGGTCATGGATTTTTTTTTTTTTTAAGAATGCTAGTAGCAGAATCGGTAGCCATAGCATTCTGAACACACACGATCTCTTCTGATCTTGGTAGCTGAGCAGGTTTGGTCTGCTTAGCACTTGGATGGGACAAAGCTGGCTGAGCCTGAGCCATGGGAACAAGCCAATCAACAATATTGATCCATAATTCATATGTCTGTTCCTCCTTGAGTCCCTGCCATAACTTTCTTCAATGATAGGTTGTGACCTAGAAATCTAAGCCAAATAAACCCGTTCCTTCCTAAATTGCTTTCAGTCATGGTGGTTTACCACAGCAACAGAAAGCAGACTAGAACAGACCTGAAAGAAATGATCCCATTCACACAAAACCAGCTATGTGCTGCGAAGAGAGTCAGAAGGGTGAGGAGATGTTCTTGTCCCCTCAGAAACACCTGAGGTCTGTTTAGCCTGGAAGCCAGAGGAGTGTGTTAATTGCCATTAAACACTTGTAGCATGGCCTTGGGACACATGTATCATTTCTTTGTTACTCTGGAGGTTAGAACTAGTTGGGAAAATATCGGCTAAGGGGAGATTGTTGCCACTCAGAAACAGAGGTTTGAGAAATTAGTCCTGACCAATGGTTATTTGATGTGGGAGTGTCATATATCAATCTGTTGATTTCATTGGTTAAAATAAAGAAACTGCCTGAGCCCATTGATAGGCCAACCCTTAGGTGGGTGGAGTAGACAGAAGAGGATTCTGGGAGAAGGAAGCTGAGTCAGAAGGAGTCGCCATGATGTTCCCAGTCCCTGCAGATGCAGGCTAGAATCTCCCCGGTAAGCACACCTTGGGGTGCTACACAGATTATCAGAAATGGGTTAGGTCGATATGTAAGAGCTAGCCAATAATGGGCCAGGCAGTGATTAAAAGAAAACAGTTTTCGTGTAATTATTTCAGGGCTTAAGCTGGGCCATGCGGGCGGCCAGGTACAGGGGCACAGCCAGGCCGCTCCCTCTTACAACAGTTATTCACCACACACAATCTGACTTTCTCTAAGGAGCTTGATAAATGTTTGAATATTATCTCCATGGTGGTGGTGGTTTTGGTGATTGGGTGGTGGGGTGTTGGTGGAGTGGGGTGTTTGGGGGTGGTGTGGTGGTGATGTAGATGGGCGTGGGGTGGGGTAGTGGTGGGGGAGGGTGGTTGTGTGGTGATGGTGGTGGAGGTGTGGGGGGCATGGAGAAGGAATTTAAATTTTATAAAGATGATTGAATTTACAACCTCTGGGTCCCTCACAGTTTTGAGAATCAGATTCTAGGATTAAAAAACAAAAATATTGTTTTTCATACATAGTTGCCATCTGGTGGAAAAACAAATAACTACAAGATTTAAGCCTGAAAAGCCATTCAACAAATATTGACTGAAAGGCACAACATACTAGGGAATTCTATTCAGTGAGTCTAGAGTTTATTTCTCTTGATCTTAACAGACTGTTTTCCTTTAAGATCAATTTACTTTACCAGCCTTTTTCATTTTGAACTTTGGGTCTTCATTCCTCAGCTACAGATCCTTAGCTTATGAAGTGTAAATAACTTGCCACCTTCACAATTCATGCTTTATAAACCTGGGACCGGAGAGAGTAGCTTTCTGGTGTCCTGGTAGTAGTGTGGAAATGCAATGATTTGGCTTATAGACTATTGTCTTTGCTTCGCTGTCAACATTGCCACAACATCGTCTTCTAATCTTTCAAAAGGGGAATCTCTTGAGACATTGATTCTCAAGCGAAAGGACAATATTCATTGTATTTTCAATTAACTGTGGAATATATTATAATAAAAGATCATGTATTTGGCTTACCCTACTAAAAAGTTTAGCTAATGATGATGGATAAAACAATAAGCAGGGTGAAATGTAACTTGCAGAATCTAGATTGTATATATATATATATATATATATATATATATATATATATATATATATATATATATATATATATATGCTCAAAACAACTTCATTCACTTTTTCATCTATTTCAACATTCTTATAATAAAATATTGGTGGAATTTGGTTGTCGTGGTGATGTGTATCACCTGTAAAGTTTTCAGACTTTCTATTTATGGAGGCCCAGGTGACTGTATGGACCACAGATCACGTTTTGAGTGTCACCACACATGAGAACTTACACCACTGAGTAGTCCTCCTTCCACATCTGTGCATTTGCACACCTGGATTCAAACAACCTTGATTTGAAAATGGGGGACCACATTTGTTTTGTATCTATAAAGAGCTATTATCTATATCTTTTTCTACAGAACAGTGACTATTTCCATAGTGTGTACATTGTATTAGGATGTGTAGTATAGACGTAAATAGGTATTTGTTACATTCAAGTAGTGCAGCAGATTTGAGCATTGCTCATGGATTCCAGGAGGAGTTCTGTGAATACTCAGGGACAACTGTTTTTTATCTGTTTATCTTATCTAATATTAAGATAATTCTGAAAAAAAATTAAATCACCCTGTTCCAGCAATGAGAAAGCAGAGTCACAGTGATTTTGTCCTCCCTTATGGTTCATGCCACGTTTTGAAATCTTAGGTCTTCTAATTGGGAAGTTTTTACTTACCGAATGGTGAGAGAAGTAGAGTGGCTCAGAACGTAAGTGAGAATGAGGTGAACAGAATGACACAGTTAGATTTGGAACATGCTGCAGCTTTAACATGGAAGAAGGGGTGACATAATTAACTGCGTGTAATAAAAATTATTTAAGAACTTATTGCAAAGTGCATATTATGGGAGTCTAGCTAGTCTATATTTAAAACTTATAAAACAATAATATTTAAAAAAATAATCTGTACCATTACAATGAAGACAACAAAAGAAAGCCTTTCCTTGATAGAGTGTGTAGAAGAATGTAGCCCAGCACAAGATAGCTCAGTGTGTCTGTCAAGCCATGAGACATTGGATTAAATATGGGGAAAATGCAGACTATTGCTCCTCACATCACAGGGAAACATGGCTTTTCCTCCTTTCAGGATCCTTGTATGCTGTCACATGAATTGGAAAACCAGGTTGATGGAGGAAGGTCATTGGCTAATAAAGAAACTGCTTGGCCCTCATAGGTTAAAACATAGGTGGGTGGAGTAAACAGAACAGAATGCTGGGAGGAAGAGGAAGTGAGCTCAGAAGCCATGCTCCCCTCTCCGGGGCAGATGCCATGCAGCCAGCCACCAGGTCAGACATGCTGAATCTTTCCTGGTAAGCGCACCTCATGGTGCTACATAGATTATTAGAAATGGGTTAAGAGGTTGAAACTAATGGGTCAGGCAGTGTTTAAAAGAATACAATTTGTGTGTTGTTATTTTTGGAGCATAAGCTAGCCAGGCGACCAGGAGCTGGGGCGGCAGGAACATGGCCCGCAGCTCCCACAACACCAGGTAGTGTTCAGTGACCTTTTCTTTTTTGTTTGTGCTTCTAACAGGTGCCACAATATAATTTTTTCTTCCTTCCTTCTTTCCTTCCTTCCTTTCTTATTTGAGACAGAATTTCTCTGTGTAGCTTTGGAGCCTGTCCTGGAACTCACTCAATAGACCAGGCTGGCCTCAAATTCACAAGGACCTGCTGCCTCTGCCTCCCAAATGCTGGGATTAAAGGCGTGTGTTACCACCACCTGGCCACTGACATATTCCTATGTTTCAGCCTTAGTAGCTATTAGTGGCTCAAGGAAACTTTGTCATTAGCCCAAGCAAGACTTAGGCTGATCAATAAGTTGAGAAATACCTGAAATTGCAAACTAATGGACTTACTAACAGCTGGCACTAGAAGAAAGCTTTAGAGCAACTCCCTAGCATCTGTAACATGGTGAGAGTTGAAGAAGGATGCTTAAAAGAAATCCCACACTATCTCAGACTTGAGAATAATAGAAAGTTACTTATTTAGGGGTAGACTCAAAAATCGATATCCTCTGCTGGAACAGAGAATAGCATCCAAATCCCACAGCCAGATAAAAGGCCAGATGCACACTTTACATCAGCATAAATAGTATAAGAGGCCACGCCCACGTGGTCGGGTAACTTAAAGGCTACTGGCTGTAGGAATTCCTACATCAGAGAGCGCTCAATTTATTTATTTTTTTTACTCTTTATATTTTTCAAGTAGTTTCTTTCTTTGTATGGATGGAGACTCATCTCAGTCCATATAGCAGAACTTGGTAAGCTTTTGGCAAATTTTGGCTTTAGGTTTGTTCCAAGGGTTTTAGATGTGATATGTCAGATTTAGGTTAGCTCTGGGAAAGGCTCCTTTGAGATAAACTCTTTTCTAGGTCTCTAATAAATGTCTAGATGTATCACTTATTTACAGTAACATTTTTAGTCAGGAGGTTATTTGTGGTCAATTTTAAGAGAGTTCCTTCACTTTTATTAAGAAATGAGATTGGTTGTCAGTGGTTTCCAAGCCTTTAGGATTCACAGATCAGTAAAATTCTCTGCTAACATCTAATGACTCCCTCTTTTACACACACACACACACACACACACACCACCAGAAATATATATAAACAGAGAGAAATGATATATATATATACATATATATTTTAGAAAGAGAGGACTATATATATTTATGTGCATATATATTACATAACTATAGATAGCATTTACTCCCCACTAGGTACTATAACAAGCATTCACTGCTAGTGAGTTTATATGAAAAAGTTATTTGTTTACCACTAATAGCTGCCATATTAATAGAGTCAACTCTTATGAAAAAGTACTCTCACTGCAGAAGAGAAGCCTCTGTATTCTCCTTAAGCTAGGATTGATGGTTTGACTACAGACTCTCTTATGACAACTGTCTGTGTTTATCAAGGTAAATCAGCTTGTGTGCCTGTTTTTCTCACTATATATAGGATATAGGATATAATATATAGGGTAAGCAAATACATGTCATTGTCATGGCAGTGATGATCAAACCCAGAACATGATTCACTTTGATGCATATTTATTGGGGAAGGAACATACAGAGAATATTGAGGACCAAACAAGTGCTTCTCTTTCTTAGAACAGAAAATACCTTCTTCAGGGCCATGAAGAAAGATCTGGGAAGAGGAGGTCAGGATAACTTGGTAAATGGAAAAAAATTAAGTCAAATAGTGCTGGCAGAGAAACCTCTGGCTGGCTTTGGTTATTCAGAGTGACCCAATGCAAATATAATTTGTATTTTGCAAAAATAGATATTGTTTAATTTTTAGCGATACTCAATTCACCATTGTTACAGCATTCACAAATTGATGACATTTGAAAAAATAGTTTTTTAAGAAAAAACATTCTAAATTGAATTTCTTCAAGGACATTACAAATTATAACACTCACGAGACAATGTTTTCTTTGGCATTATTGAGAAGAGGCATCTCTTATAAGTGGGACTCTTGTACTTTCTCAACATCCTCCTGCCTGAAGACATGCTGGCAGTCTTCCCAGGAAACATCTCATAGATAGCCACAATGATTTGGCAAGAAGATAACGTTCTAGTCATTATGAAATCCTTTTGAATAAAAGAAGCAGTGTGCAGTTCAGATCAGCAGCACTGTGCATCTTAAGAGCTTCTATAGAAAAGTGTATTTGAAGTCTTATTTGGACAGCTAGGCAGACTTGGCCTTTAAAGAAATTGTTTCTTATAGTCATCACATTCAATTTTGTTATTGGTTCCCTGTAACTTTGTCAAGATTTCAATTATCTCTTTGGTATATGAACCAGACAGATGAATAGGAAGAATGGCATTCCAAGAGAAAATTATAATCCAGAAAACTGATGTGGGAGTCCCCTCTGTGTATCTGATTACCATTAGTGAAAGAAACTGCCATTGCCCGATAGGGTAGAACTTAGGTAGGCGGAGAAGACTAAGCTGAATGCTGGGAGGAAGAAGGCCAAGTCAGAGAGATGCCATGGAGCCGCTAGAGACAGACACTAGTAGGAACTTTAGCGGGTAAGCCACTGTCCCATAGCGATACACAGATTAATAGAAATGGGCTAATTTAATATGTAAGAGTTAGCCAATAAGAAGCTAGAACTAATGGGCCAAGCAGTGATTTAATTAATACAGTTTCTATGTGATTATTTCATGGCTGGGTGGTCAGGTCCAACAAGCAGTCCCCTTCCACAACAGGAAACAAAGAGTGATTGTGCCAATTAAATGAAATCATGTCAGAGATCTCTAGAGAGACAATACCTGTTCACCAGTGCATTTTTTAAAATATGCTTAGTTCCCATGCAGGCTACATCTGGGTACCTTTGACCTTTCTCAGACAGAATTTCACAAATGATCTTCTGTTGCAGATCAAAGAATTATTTTCTGGAAACCCTAAGATTAGAGATCAGCCTTGACTATAGCCATAGTTTGGCTGTTTATAATAGCTCTTGTTGTGAAAGGACATTGGATTAAAATATGTGATATTTAATGAGACTTCACATATCAATGTCACATAGATTCTTAGCTGTGTGGCATATCGTGTATGAAAAGCTGATTATAAAAACTACATGTGTTTCTTTCTATAAAACACTACAAACAATGGGAATTACTAGAGAATTTGAATCTCACTCCTCCCTTTGAACAGTACTATAATGATATTTTGTTTGTGCTGTAACAAAGTTTGCATGAGGATCGGAGTTGGAGCGAGGCACTAATTAGCCATAGAGGCCAGGCACTTCCTTCTGTGTTCAGAACCACGAGAACTCTTCTCCATGAAGCTCTTGTATTCTGGAGCTTGTGCCTTTGGGGCATAGCTTTCCCTCTGCTTACAGTTACGGATTTTTGCGACCTTTGGTGTCTCCTGCAGCCTTCTGTATCTTAGGATGCCTGTAGCTAGATTTGTATCTGGTCTTCTTCATCACTGAAGCGTCGATCATCTTCAGACCATCATTACTTTTTTTTTAAACAAATCCTTCTTTGACTCCTAATAAGTGACCGTCTCTTTTTAGACCTTAGACTCATCAGCAACCGAAGTGGAATCCACCCCATTGGCAGCTACTTTTTACTTTGGGGAGACATAGAGTCAATAGATGTCAAATGGTATTTTGTGCAAAAGAGACAAAGAGGATAAGAAGGTAAAGTATGATGAATGAGAGGTAGAGGGAGGACACGGATTGCTCTTTTATTCTTTTTTCTTTATTCTTCTCTCATCTATTACATCCCAACTACAGTTTCCCCTACCTCCTTCCCTCCCAGTCCCTCTTCGATGTCTCTCCTCTCTCCCACGTCCACTCCTCTGTTTCCCTTCAGAAAATATCATGCCTCCCAGTGATATCAACCAAACATGGCATAATAAGTTATAGTAATACTAAGGCTTCCTCTTAAGAGGTGATGATAGCGAGACCCAAGTGAAGTAGGAGGATACACCTTGTGGATGGTATCTTCCTTTATAACAAGTCATTTAAAAAATACCAGCATAAAAACTATGAGTGACTATCTTGTCTTTTCTCAATTAAGGATCATTGAGGCAGCCTAGCTGGGTGTTCTTAAGGTTTCTGAAAAGGATGATATCAAGTTGTCAGGTTCACTGCATGCACCTTGAGGATTAACAGGGACTGAAGAATTTGCTTCCTAGTTCACCGATGTGGTTCTGAACGGACTTCTGTTCATTAAGGATCGTTAGACTGGGGACCTCAGGTCCCTGTTTCACAGCAGCTTCCTTCCCGCAGGGCACATGTTAAGGACCAAGAGCAAGAAAGAGTGCCACAGCCTGTGAGGGTCTCATCTCAGAAGTGGCCCAGTGTTGGTTTTGCTGGGTCTTCTGTGCTACTGAGTTGCCGTTCCTACTGCTTGAGTGTGACTTCCCAGCCTTGCTTTTCTTGGCTTCCCTCCATCTTCTTCTTCCATTCATCCTTTCTAAAAGCAGAATCTAAGGTTGCCATCTTAACTTTATTGTGCCTTGTCTCCTTTGCTCCCTCTTGTAGCTGGCTCTTCATCTTCAGTTGGATAAATGTCCTCTGCCCAAGGTGACATGGGAACAGGAAACAGTAAACCGATCTGCTTTCATTTCATCTATTAGATCTAGAGGCCTCTGGTTCTTGTTGTTTTCTTTGGAAGCATCTCCTGCTTTTGTTGCTAGTGTGTGTGTATTTTGCTTTTTGTTTCCCTGATTCTCCTGACCACTACTGGACACAATTTTTGTTGGTTTCATTTTATTTAATTTAGAATCATTTAAATATAGATTTTTAGGCTTTTGTTCTTCACTGTACTTTTACCATTTTACCATCACTGTGCTTTTTTTACTGACCACTATCCAAACTAAATTAGTTATCTCTTAACACTCACAACATCATCTCTTTGTTCAAAAAATGTGTAAGACCCCTGATTGCTCTTTGGGCTGATGAGGGAGGGGGACTTGACTGGGGGAGGGGGAGGGAAATGGGAGGCTGTGGCGGGGAAGAGACAGAAATCTTTAATAAATAAATAAATAAATTTTAAAAAATGTGTAAATATATACTTTTACCCACCTTTATTATTAATTATAGTTACAAAGAGAATGAAAATCTTATTTTCAGAATTAGTTTCCATATCTTGCAGCTCATCAAAAAACTAAGCAGGTTTTTCTAATGACCCAAAAGAAAACTAAAAGCAATTGGGAAATTTTGGAGTCAAGAGGCCACACATGCCAGATAGTAGACAAGTGATGTAGATGGAGGTTTTTTCTTACCCAGTCCTGCACCCACTTTGAAAATAGCCATTAGAAGCTTTATATTAATTATAAAATGTTTGGAAGATGGTTCAGGCTTACTACTGGCTACCCCTTACATTTAAATGAACTCATTTCTATTTATCTAAGTATTGCCACATGGCTATGGTGTTTACCAGTCCCACTGGCATGTTGTTCCTTGGGTGGCTGGGTGGCATCTGCCAAACTCTACACTGCTTCTCCTGTATCTTTGCTTGGATTTCCCATATGGCTCTATCCTGCCTTTCCATAAGACAAAGCAGCTTCATTTATCAGTGAATGAGAACAACACATATTCACAGTACACAGAAACACATCCCACAGAAACTGAGTCACCTGATATTTGGGGTACATGTTTGTCACTGATTTACACATATACAGCTGTGGTGGGGTAATCAAATGCTGTAATCCTAACTTAAGAGTATTTATTTAATCATTCTGAGTCAGTTCTTAGGAACAAATTTGCCCTTTGGGGAGCTGGAGATAGAGCTCAGAAATCAAGAATGTGTGCAGCACAGTCAAAAGGACCCCGCACCCATGTAGTAAGTCAGGTATTCCCTACATGCCTTTAACTCCAGTGCTCAGATGCAGTAGAGACTGGATGACTGAGGCTGTCCAGCTTCCATGCAAGGTAATGAAGTTAAAGGCACACAGGGTTATGGAGAGACCAGGCCTCAGAGGATGACTAGAACTGACAGGTTACCAACCTAACTAAGAAAACAAACCACCAGTACAGAAAGACCTGGTTACAGAGGACTAGGTGAAGAGTGATAAAGATATGTGATATGCTCTTATCTCTAGATATGCATAGATGCTCACAACTCACACATTATATCTATGCATCCACACATGCACACGCACACACACACACACACACACACACACATACACAATAACTTTTAATTGACATTTTTTTGTCCCATCAGTAGCAGCATATAATAATACATGTTAGTTGCATTAGTTTTTCAGTCTCTTCTGGAAAAATCTATGTCATAGAAGAAAAAATCTATAGCAGTATCATACGGTAAGTATTGGTGACAAAATAGTTGTTGGGTTCATAGGCATATCATTGACAAAATAGTTGTTTAATGAATGTGTTGTATCTCTCCAAAACATTATTGCTACCCATCGCCCCCTATGTATTTCATTAGTCTATCTCTCTGTAATTATTATTGTTTTTCTTTTTAGTTGTGTCACCTGGTATAAAGAAATATTATATTACTATATTCTTACCTATTTTTAGTAGAGATTCACAACTATCTTACCGATACTTCCCTCTCATCACATGCATTTCTTCTAGTTATGAGACATTAAGAACATGGGTAGCTGTTGAAATCAGAGAAAGAACCAAATGTCGTGAGCCTCACGTTGAGGGCCATCTGTCAGGGTCTGGCATTGATAGGTTCGCTCATTCCAGGGTAGGGGCGTGTGGATTAGAAATATTAGCCAGAAAAAAAAAACAGACACAAAAGAAAAAGACAGAAACACATAGAAGAGTTGGGAGGGCAACCTAGTGAATAATGAATTCACCCATGTTTATTTTCCATATGCTTTATATACCCCAATCCAAAACAAAAGGAGAAGACTTCTTTACCATGGTACAAACAATGAACAAACAAAATAATTACACAGAACATTAAGTAACTATATTCTGAGTTAAGTATACTTGTATGAAATTTAAGAATAAATACATAATTTATCAAATTATAATTCTCACTTAATTCTGATAAAAACAAGAAAAAATTTCTGAGGTGGATGAGCTGTGAGTGTTTTCCTCTCCTATAATCCAATTGCATTGCTGCTTCTAACTTCCAAAGATAAGTTTGAACTGTCCCTGTCTCTCAGTAGCAGCCAAACTTTTATGCCACTCCTCATCATTTCCTGAAGAGGGTTTCAGTCACATGTCACCTCCATAATAGTGTTTCATTGCTTTACCAAGTCTCTTTACCTCAGAGGGGAAATCCTGAGCTCCTAGTTCTCAAGTCCTATTTCAATAACAGATTGGACACCATACTGGCAAAGTTAACTTCTTGTCCCAAGATATTTTGTATTTTTGCCCGGCAATCTTGTCTTCTTCCTGGGATCTTGGGGGTGGGGCGGGATGGGGGTAAGGGCAGAGGTGGAGAGAAAGGTGAGAAGGGGGGGATGGGGGGAACTTGGGGAAACAGGATGATTGGGATATAGGAGGGTTGCATAGGGGAGCAGGGAAGCACAAATCTTAGTTAAGGGAGCCACCTTAGGATTGGCAAGAGTCTCGAACCTAGAGTGGCTCCCAGGTGCCCCGGACGATGTCTCCAGTTAGTTCCTTGGGCAGCTGAGGATAGGGAACCTGAAAGGACCCTATCCTATAGCCATACTGATGAATATTTTGCATATCACCATAGAACCTTCATCTGGCGATGGATGGAGATAGAGACAGAGACCCACAGTGGAGCACCAGACTGAGCTCCCAAGGTCCCAATGAGGAGCAGAAGGAGGGAGAACATGAGCAAGAAAGTCAGGACCACAAGGGGTGCACCCACCCACTGAGACAGTGGGGCTGATCTATTGGGAGTTCACCAAGGCCAGCTGGACTGTGACTGAAAAAGCATGGGATAAAACCGGACTCTCTGAACATGGCGGACAATGAAGGCTGATGAGAAGCCAAGGACAATGGCCCTGGGTTTTGATCCTACTTCATGTTCTGGCTTTGTGGGAGCCTAACCAGTTTGGATGTTCACCTTCCTAGACCTGGATGGAGGGGGGAGGACCTTGGATTTTCCACGGGGCAGGGAACCCTGACTGCTCTTCGGACTGGAGAGGAAGGAGGAGAAAAGTGGGGCGAGGGGGAGAGGGGCGGGAGAAGGGGGAGGGAAATGGGAGCCTGGGAGGAGGCAGAATTTTTTTTCAATAAAAAAATAAAAATAAAATAAAAAAAGATATTCTGTAAATGGTCAAACATTCAGCCAGCGTTTTGGGGCTGGCTTCAAAGTGAATAGGGCTCACTAAGGTCTGGAAATCTGTGTAGCAGGTCTGTCAGAAAAGTGGGAACCACTAACCATCACCATGGTCTCCTTTCCTTCTCAGACTGCAGCATGATGACATCAGCAGGTCAGGAACGAGGTTCAGCAATCTCTCAATCCAACTCCTCTGAAAAGGCTTCAGCAGCTATTCTGACATCAGGGCTTCCTACTCCTTTGTTCTCGACACCACACCAAGTGCTCAGGAAGCCACCAAGCTTCATTCTCCTACTGTGAAAAACAAACATGCCCTTGACCCCATATTAAAACAGGTTCAGGTCTTTTCCATAATTCAGTGCAAGAGTCTTTCCATTTTGCTTTAGTGAAGGTCACTCTGGTGCCATCATACCAAAATCTGCCTGCAGCAGATTGCTCACAGGCATCCACATTCAAGAAATTTAGAATAAAAAGAACATGACTGAGAGTATAATTCCCTCTTTCATTTGAAGTTGTTTTCAAGGAGCCATGGGCACACTCCACAATTCCTTGTCCTTGGAGATTATAAGGAATGCCTGGTTTATAACCACCATTCCAGTGGGAACAAGACTGATGAAATGATTTACCAATGTATCCAGATCCTTTATCCATCTTTATAATTTTAGAAATTCCCATATATGAAAAAACACACTAAGCAATATGTTATCACATGCTTATTGGCATGCCCAGTTTGTGCAGTAGCCATTAAGAATCCTGAATATGTATTGGTTGTCTCATGCATATATCTTAATTTGCCACATTGTGCAATATGAGTAGCATCTATTTGCCATAAATGATTAGGAAGCAGGACTTGAGAAATTACTCCCATATAAAATTCAGGTAAGTATTGTGGGCATATATCACATTGCTTCACAATCTGAAGAGAAATTTCTCTTGTTAATCCAAATTGTTTTCTTAAACTTTTATTTTGATGATGTAAAGATTGCTGAGCGAGCTCGAGTTGAGATAAAGAGTAAATTTTCAGCTGAAGCATTACACTCAGCCAGTGGACCAGGAAGATTTGAATGTGCTCTAATATGATCCACAAAGCATGGCGATTTTCTTTGATGAATGGCATCTCGAATTTGCTGAAACAGTATTTTAACTTGACTATTGCTAGTTCCAATGCAGGGTCCAGTTTCTGTTACCTGAAGGGCTTTAAATATGTAATGACTGTCAGTCTATAAATTAAATGTATTATTTGCAACAAGATGGAATATCACAGCAACATCTCACAGCTCAACTATTTGAGCTGAGGCCTTACCTGTTTGCACTACATATCCTTTACCCTCAACAACATATGCTGCTCTTTCATTAGAAGACCCATGTGTAAAAGTTAACATATAAATGATCTTTAATTATAATTTTAAGAAAAATAAAGGGATGCAGTTGTGCAAGTTGTAGCACTTAATCAGCTGGAAACTAATTATCAATTTGGCCGAAAAAAATGAGCAAATGCAATTACCCAAGAATTATTATTTTAAAATAACCAATCTACCTGTTGTTTAGTATAAGGAACAGTGATCACATTGGGTTACCTCCAAAAATATCACCTAGATTCCATCTGACTTTTCCGAACTAAAAAAGCTACTGCTGCATAATAGGGGTTTAATATCTTGACTGGTGAAACAGGAAGATGTAGCCATAAAAGAGGACCATTTTGTCATTATACTGCTGTGGAAGTAAGTTTTGTAGGTAAAATATATGCTTGCCAAGATTGGCCATAATTAATATAATGTATCTGCTGATTCTATATTTCATAGTCTCCTTTTACCAGTACTTGTCTAGTAGTGTCTGTAGTATGTCTGCTGGATTGCTCTTCCCCTTAGAATCTCATTGAGGGACTCAAGGTCTATAGACAACTTTAAGTAGGATTGCAGCCATTTAATATCCCCTAATAACTCTGAAAGTCATTCAAAGTTTGTAAGCTATCATCCAAGCTGCAACAGTCTCACTGGGTGACAGGCATCATTTGCAGTTTTACAGATTCCTGGATGGGTGGAGCTAGAGCTGTAGAGCTGTGCTCTCTGCAGCTCTGCCATTCTGCCGGGACCTGGGTGGGTCCCACTGGAGGCCAGCAGTGGCTGGCAAACTTAACTGCAGCCCAGGCTTGGCTGGCTGGACGTTTAGGCAGGTGGAACCACACTGTTTTCACAATTCCTGTTTTCCTTTCTTAAATCTTGTATCAGTCTCCGTTTTTCAGATTTCTTTTCCTACATCTTCTCTTCTGCTAAAGGCTATTGACCCACCCATACAGTCTCCTTGGCTCATGGGCCATGTAGCCTCTAGCCATTCCTTACCAGCCAGCTTTGGGTGCCAGTCACAGGAGGCACAGCCCTCCAAAACTTTTTGTCTCCTGCATTTTCCTGCCTGCACACAGCATGGTGCAGATTGGACTCAGCTGGGGCAATGGGAACGGCAACTCCAAGGGGACAGGATGGCACAGTCACTCACTCCCTCACCTGCTTAGCAGCAGTGGCAGCTACAGCAGCTGCTTGTAAACTTAGGAGGATGTGCTGGATACAAGACGTGTGGGCAGTCACCTTTGACCCCATTGTGGTGGCTACAGGCTTGGTCTGCCAGGAGGGACTGCAAGCTTTCTCTTCCTCAAGCTCTGAAGCAGACATGCAGGGCCTTGCTGCTTTCCCTTGCCCAACCTCAGGAGCAAACCAAAAACTGTGGTGGCTATGCCACTAGTGTTGGGAGAAAGGGAGAAGTTTAAACTCTTTGCAAACTCTAAAAATTTCTGTACTTTTCACTGCTGCACCCCAGTTCTCCTGGTTAAAAAATATACCCAAGTAAATGTACACACAGCTGAATACTATTTCCTTATCCCATATCGACAATTATTCCCAATTTCTACTCTTGATATCACTGCCTTTCCACATTTATTATTTATTTGAGTGCTCACCTTTTACTTCTACACCTGTGATACCTTATTCATCTGTGGTATCCACCACGTTCTCTACCTCTACTGGCCACACATCTGGGCAACATCTGTTGGGGTCCCACATTGGGGCAACATCTATTGTGAGCCCTAAATTGAAGGTCATCTATCAGGATCCAGCACTGATGGGCTCATGTATTCCAGGGTAGGAGTGTGTGGATTAGAAATGTTATACAGAAAAAAACAGACACAAAAGAAATGGGGAAATATAAAATAGAGTCAGGAGGGCAATTCAGTGAGTACTGAATTTACCTGTTTATTTTTCATATGCTTTGTATACTCCAATCAAAAACAGGGAGAAGGCAAGACTTCTTTACCATGATACAAACAAGGAACAAACCAAATAATTACCACTTCAATACCTGAAACATCAAGTAACTACATCCTGAGTTAAGTAGTCTGTCGTTTAGCCAGGACATATAGTGACCACACCCCAGGCCCAGCATCCTGTAGATAGCCACACCCTGGGTCAAATCTCCTGTTAAAACTTTGAAGGAGCAAGAATATGCCTGAACTCTCTCACCTTTAGTCAAGGTGAAAGGGATCCCCATCTATGGGCATTGACAGCCAAATACCTCTGACCTCTATGTCATGAAGTAGTTTGGGTTAACAGCTACATGGGATGTTTATGGACTTCAATTGTATTTCTACAAAACTGTTGGTGTCCAAACCTTCTTTTACTTAGTAGTTACCCGGGACTACCAAATATATGTATGGAAGTTGGCCATGTGTTTCTGGCTAGTTTTTTTTTTTTTTTAACCGTTTGAATGAGAATGAGGTAGGTGGCGAGTCAGATGAGAGAATTATAAACAACGGAAGTTTAGTTCTTCTGGTTTCTGAGTCTAGGAAGTTCGAAGTCAGCAGTTCTCAACCTGTGTGTCAAAGCCTCTTTGGAGGTGGAATGACCCTTTCACAGGGATCATCCAAGACCACCAGAAAACACAGATATTTACATTATAATTCATAACAGTAGCCAAACTATAGTTTTGAAGTAGCAATGAAAATAATTTTTTGGTTGGGGGTCACTACAGCATGAGGAACTGTATTAAAGCGTCACTGCATTAGCAAGGTGGAGAACCACTGCTCTAAGTCAAAGTGCCAGAGGATGTTGTGTTCACTGGATGACTCTTGCTTCTTAGGCCATTGTTTTTTAGCACTGTGTTCTCAGGCTGCAGAGGAATGAGACAAACTATAGAGTCTCCTTTCAAGGCCCCTGTTAACAAACACTGGGACTCCACTTTTGTGTGTGCATTCTTGACCTTCAGGTAGGACACGATGTGTAGGTTATCTCAGCTTCCTCAGGACTACATACTGCCTCTCTTGAGTTTTCAACAGTTTCCAGAGATTTGCAACTCCTTTTATATGTTATCATGTATTGTATTATACTTGTGTTATGCATTTTGAGCCATGGCAGAACATTTTGTGCCCAGGCTAGATTGCTGAAAGCATAGATATTAGTGACCCTGCCTAATTACTGATGTGTTTGATTTTGTTCTTCAGGTTTTTCTAAAGAGTGACCGAGTGGCCAGAATGGTTCAGAGTGGAGGATGTTCTGCTAATGATTTCAGAGAGGTGTTTAAGAAGAACATAGAGAAACGTGTACGCAGCTTGCCAGAAATAGATGGCCTGAGCAAAGAGACTGTGCTGAGCTCATGGATAGCCAAGTATGATGCCATATACAGGGGAGAAGAAGACTTGTGTAAGCAGCCGAACAGGATGACCCTGAGTGCCGTGTCTGAGCTTATTCTGAGCAAGGAGCAGCTCTATGAAATGTTCCAGCAGATCCTGGGTATTAAGAAACTGGAACACCAGCTCCTTTATAACGCCTGCCAGGTAAGTGCCACGATGCCGGTCCTTTCCATGTCTGATGCATGGAAGGAGCATTTTTATCACCCTGTGAATAAGCAGTTTTCATTCTACAATCAATTCTCTTGAAGAGCTGAGTGAGACTGAATTTTAATAAATCAAAGAGTGGTATTTGAAAGAAGTTTTGGAAGAAGTTGGGTGGAGAGAGAATGTCAGTATCACTAGTCAGTCAGGATTGGTCCCATGTGCCCTATTTAAGGACATCACGTTTGTGGCTACTAGGCATATTCAGGGTGGGACCTGAATAGAAAAATGACAGTCATATTCAGCCACAACAATGTCTTTAATGTATAATGAGCCAGTGTTCCTCAGTGCAAAATAATTTGTCATTAAAGAATGATGCTAGTTTTCAGAGTGTTATCAAAGTAATTGCAATTTCAAATTTTTTTTCTTAACCTCAGCTGGGAAGAAATGAATTGAGGATGATTATTAAACTGGCTAATTTAAAGCAATGACAGCTAATAATATGTTTTCTCTTAAGTTGTTATTCAAGTCATGCATATGAAAATTGAATAAAATCTCATATGGTTTTCATTTTTAGACTGATTTGTCTAATAATATATTCCTTAGGTATTTGCATTTTTGCTTTTTTGGGTGTATGTATTATTTAACTCAGCCCTAATATACAATTCAAATTACCAAAATTCTACCATTTTAAAATTCATTAAGAATTATAATTCTATGTTGTACACCTATTTATTTTAATCTTTTTGCAAGTTTGTTTCTCTTCATTTCTGTATTCTTTCATGTTCCTTACTCTTCATCACTAATTTGTGAATAATTTAGATTAATAAATTAAGAATTCATTAATAATTAGTATGTCACCTTAACCCTACCAACAATTTGTGTGCTCACTGTCATTGTTTTCGCAGTGTCATTAAGCCAGGTGGTGTTTTGATAGTGGAGGATGACAGCAAATCACGAGCTTATGTATTAACAAATGTATACAGCTAAGACATTGCCTCCCAGACTGTCCGTAGTGGTCCTTTTATAAAGTTAATATTGATGAGCAACACTAAGTAATAAAATTGAGATTCAGTCATTCAGTGGCTATTTAGTGAGAATTTATCAAAAGACTCACAAAGTTAAAAAAAAAAAAACAAACAAGCTGAACCAACTGCTTCCCTGTTCCAAATGCAGTGGGGTGGTAGAACCTCTCAAATAGTTAGCTACACATTCCAATTTATATTGCCTTTAAAATACCTTTCCACATATTATAGGTTTATGGTTATTAACACAGAATCTTTTGTCTTCTTTTTAAAACTGTTCTTGCATATGAGGTTTGGACCTTATAATTTCTCTCTCCTGTGACTTGCTGCACACCATACTTCCCATTCAAGTCACTGATATAATAGTGGGTTTATATTTGCATTCAGTTCTATCAGAATTTGCCTCCTGTAGGACCTGTTCTGTCTTCTTGTAGAATTACATCCTTTATCGTGATGTCCATGTTGTTTCTCTAAAGCCTACTTTGTCTTACCCTAATGGAGCTAGCTGGAGCTTCCCTATGATTAGAGGTAGCATGGTGGATATTTTCCCTTGTGTTGACTTTTAACATGATTTTTATTTTTAAACGTGTAATTGGGTCCTGAGGGTTTATTTGTTTTGTTTACACCCACTCAGATAGTTTTGACTTTCAATGCCTGTGTTTAGACCACTCATAATTAAAGTGATTACTATAGTTGACTTAAATAGTACAATCAGTTATAGTTATTTTTTCCTTGCTGCTCTCCTTTGTCCCTATATCATTTTGTCTTTAATACTTTCTATGCTTTCATTTTATATCTTCTTTTGATATAGCACACATTCCATTTTTAAGTATGTTTTCTAGGTTTCATAAGTTATATATTGTAAATCGTAAAATCGCCTAATTCCTTTTAAGTCCAGTTCAGCTTCCCTACAATTCAGTGTTCTTCCTCCTTTATTATGCTGTATTGGTATCATCTTGACTATGATATGCCATAGTCAATCACTATGTTATGACAATTGTTTTAAACAGTTAACTTTTCTGATATGAGGACAGCATTATTCATTACTGTTAAAGTGCTTTTTTATTAGCACTAGCACTCTCTGTTGAGTTTTAAACATTTTTCTTTGAGACTAGAGGCATATTAATAGTTGTAATTAAATCTCCTTGTTTGACAGTTGTTTCTGGTTGAGATATTTGATTTGTTCTTTCTGAGTCTTTTATACATCTCTTTATATACACCTTGAATTATTCTAGAAAGTGAGGTATATTGTATCAGATGATAGGATATGAGCTAATAAGGTTGTTGTGTGAGAATTGTGCTAATCTGACCGTAGGCTGAGTTGTGCCTGTTTCTTAGGGCCATACATACAAGAAAATTCAAAATCCCAATATGCTTGTGTTTTTGTTTTGTTTTTCTTTTCTATTGACTAATTGTATTTAATGATTTCATTTGTAATGTATTCAGTCTCTTCCCCACACTCTTTCACTTCCCTCCATCCCTAGCAACCCTCGCAATCTCTACTAGTCCCTTTCCCAGATTCATGAATTTTGGTTTCGTTTATGAAACACTTAGTTTAACCAGGGCCATTGTGTGACCATTAGATTGGAAGTGACTTTTTCTATAATGTATCTGTGCTTATCTTTAACCGTTTTGCAAATCTATTTTCCTTAATTTCTGCATCCTATTTGTGTTTCTTATTTTTTTGCACCACTAATTTTATTGTGAATAATTTAGATGAATAAAGGATTAATTTATAATAAAGTAGTATGTCAATAACACTGCAGGCAATTCATGCACTCACCATGGTAGTTTTCACTGTGTCATTATGCCTTGTGGAATCATTAGTGGGTACATAACCAAAAGCAAGGTTTGCTTTCTCTCTGACTCTATCAGCAGGAAATAGTTCAGTAGTGAGGGTTAGAGTTCCATAACTTTTCCTCCATCTATGCTTGCTTTTGTTCCTATGTTCTTTGACTCTGGGCTCCTCTATTCACTCCATATAGAGTCTGTATCTCACATCTGTTTTGGCTGTTGTCTACTGCGGTGTTGGAGGTGTATCCATAGCAATGTGCTGGACAATGGAAAGGGTGCCTTTTGGTCTGATTAAATCTTTTTGTGGACTTAGGTCACTGTGGTAAAACCTTTGTGTTTCTGTTTCTTGTGTAGGGGACTTATTTCTTTCTACATTCAAGTCCTTTATTTCCTTCTGTACTACAGACTTCACAGTGTATTTTCTTAAGCTCTGTACTCTGATCACTGAGCTTTTCTGGTTCGGTTTTGTGTCTCCAAGAGATGAGACAGGAAAGCCACGGGTGTGGTGGTATTGTTTCACCAAAACTGGAAGAAATGCTTGACTTTTCTCATTGTCAAAATCTCTTATTTTGGGAGAAGGGTCTGATAAATTTAGAAAAAAGAAAAAAACCTTCCACTCTTTCTTCCCTGGCTACTTGGGATAATTTCTTGGCTTCTTATTAGAAGGAAGTCAGTGAGACATGGAGCTAAGCTCCCTGTATTCAGCTTAGCACCTTGTCAGAAGTACTGAGTAAGCAAGTGCTCTACCAGCATGGCATCTAGTACCTGATCATCCCAATATTATACCTTTAAAATTTGTGTCTTTTTACATTTTGATTAATGGTTTTCCTAGGTTTTAGGCCTGTAAGTCTAGGAAAGGTTTTTGATTTTTCTATTTGTTCAACGCCTTTGCTTTTAAGAATGGGAGTGATGAAGGTTCAAGCTCTTCATATATCTGAGCTGAAAATGGAAATCTTTTTCGTTCCTGATTGAAAAAAGTTTAGAGATGGTTCATTAAAAATAAGTGGAAAACAAAAATCATAAAAACCTACTCTCATGGGGGACGTTTTCCTAAAGAAAAATGGTGTTTTTGCAGAAATAATGAAATAAATTAAGAAAAAATGATATTCTCTTTTCTGCAAGTGAAGTGCATGCACACATGACCCCGCTCTGTGTGTGTACGTGTCTGTGCATGTGTGTGTATACATGTTGGTTTTTATTTGTTGTTGTTGTTATCTTCCAACAAAATATGAAAAGTAAAGAGAGTCAGAAGTCACAGAAAACACTTTGTGTTCTATTGGAAGGGAATATTCTGGAGAGAGAAATTGCAAATCGGGTTTTGAAGTACATAGACTTGACTGCTTTGCTTCTCTGGTCTTCAGGATGAACAACAATATCTGTCTCTGGGTTTTATTATTTGTGCTACATTTGGCGCCCAATGTTTGGAGTATGAATTCATGGAAAAGCTGTTTTCCTATTGCTTTTTAGCCACCAGAACAAGCCAGAGGTGCACTTGGGGAGCCCAACATGATTGCAAGTGGGGCTCCAGACCACCTAGCTAGACTTTCTATTCTTTTTCTTTTAACCAAGCCTCTGAGCAATTTTAGGATTTTCCTGTTGTAGCCTCTCTGAAACAGTCTTCAGCTGCCACCTAATCTCCAGAGGAGATAAGAAACTAGAGGGACATATTATAAAGAACTCATCTAGAGTGTTCATCATAGCTCTACAGATCATTACCCATGATTTAGCCCAGAATATTAAAAGTACTGTAAGTAAGGACAAAGAATAAACTGTCAGCCGAAATTCTAATTTCAGGATACTATCCAAAATGCAATGACAGGGATAATACTGGATATAAAAGATGGGCACTTATAGTCTAAATTACTAAACAATTTTATTTTGTATAACTTAAAATGGCAATAAGTTGGATCAGTAAGCTTATTTTCTTTAATGAGAAATTAAATGTTTATTAAAGTTTTTTTTAAATATGACATAAGGTAAATACAGCATGCTCACATCAGTTAGTAATCATGCATGGAAATAGATAATATGCTCCATGAATTGTGTAAAATGAGCAGAATACAGTGACAGATAAGATCTAGGTATTTGCTAGCCTTAATTTTTCAAAGTGTGTCCCAGCACTCGGGAGGCAGAGGCAGGTGGATCTCTGTGAGTTCGAGACCAGCCTGGTCTACAAGAGCTAGTTCCAGGACAGGCTCCAAAGCCACAGAGAAACCCTGTCTCGAAAAACCAATAAATAAATAAATAAATAAATTTTTCAAAGTGTGCCTTTGTAAATGTCACAGTGATGTAATAACTCACTGCATGGGTCCATCCTGCCGAGTCTGAGGAAGGCAGGATAACATATTATCATAAACAAATTTACCAAAATTTAAATTGCCAAAATTCTCTGGGGCAGAGAGGCCCACATGCACAGACTGTAGAACAGGAGGTGGGGCTGTGGCTCACAATGACATTCACATAACAAGGTAAGGGTCTTCCAGAGTGTAAAGACTTAAGGAGAACTACATGACCAGAGCCTGAAGAGTATATGCATAGTACCGTATATACTCACGGGAATGCTCATCCTTCTGCTCTATATTTAGGTTTTAAGAGGATTAAGTAACTCAATTTTTATCACTATCTAGATCCTGATCTTTTCTGCCAGAGGCAACCTTCATCAATGTTTTATAATCACATTCCATTAACTGAAATAAAATGACTCACCTAGATTTACTCAAAAGTCAAAGCAATGTTAATTAAGAACTTGATCTCTAAATATCCCTCACCCAAATTCCTTGTACTCTGAGAACTTGAAGGGCAGTTAAGAATATCGCAGAACTGCCATAGTGATTTTAAAGTGGTAATCAGAAATATTTGTGAACTCTTAAAATTTAATGTTTATGATTCCATTTCTCTAGAAGCTTTCCAACCATTGAACATTAAGGTTTGGAGATGAATTTGGAGTTTAGATTTAGGCTTACTTAAGTAATAAAGTAACTGCTTTTCTTCCTTGGCTCTTTCCCTATGGAAGGGATGCCCCCCAAAACCCAGAAACCATGAGGCGTTAAATGTTCTGAACACTTCAATTCAAAGCCTGCAAAAAAACATGAACGTAGAAGAAAAATGTTCCCAAGACTAGAACCGATCTTCACTGCCACCATCTTCTTTTTCACTTATTTTCATCCAGTAGCTTATGCTAGAAAGTTATTGTGTTTTCAGAGGAAATAAATGCACGTTTTATGTAGAGTTACATTTGATAACCTTCAAAATAAAGCAATAAATGAGGAAATTATAATTACTTAGGGATACTTGTGTGTATATGTAATTTGAAATGTCAAAAATACTTAAAACATTCAAGTATGATTAAGACCTTGAGAATAAATAAATCTTATTATTTCCCATTTTTAAGATATTATAATTGATGATTGAAATATCTATAAGTACTTATAAATATGTGTAATTCTTTTCTACAGAATTTCCTGATACTGTAAATTAGATGAGTTTGATTTAAGTGAATTTGAAATACTAAAATTGATGATTGAAATAACTATAAATACTTATAAATATGTTTATTTCTTTTTCATGCAATTGCCTGGTACTATAAATTAGATGAGTTCAAGTTAAGTGAATTTGAGTCTCTGGTTAGTAATATTCAGTAAATTTCCCCTCTAAAAATTAGATTTTTTTAGCATTGTAAATAAATCAAATTATACATTTTTATTAGTGTGCATCACTTCACTATACATTTTATTTCTTAATTTGGGCTTATGTATGGCCACACAAAAGGTTATTGCTGTTGGACTTAGTGGTGTACTCTTATAACACTTACACCAGAAAACCTGAGATATGATCTTGAGTTGGAGGTCAGCCTAGGCTGTATAACAAGACTCTGTCCTTGTCTTGATCTGGTGGTTTTGCTTTTTGTTTGCCTGCTTGCTTTGTCTTTTTGGCTAAGTGTGGTGACTCACACCTACAATCCCAGATAAAGCAGGGTGGTTGCAAGCTACTAAGTGATAATACTCTCATAAAAATAGAGACTATTTATTAATGAAACTTCTCCGAAATGTTGTGTTAATTGTGCTTTTCATTTTAAAATTTTCAGGGCCTCCGGCTTCTGCTTTTGTTTGCTTTGTTTTTCTAGATCAAGCCTGTTAGAAAATGTTTCCAACTTTTCCACTTTTAAAACTGAGAACACATTTACAGACCAATGAGAATTTCTCATAATAGTAGAACACATTTACAGACCAATGAGAATTTCTCATAATAGATGTAGTTTTGGTAATCTACTTGTTACTTTTCTCAACTGCTAATGAGCGTGCTGTTTCAAACATAGTTAGGAATGTTCTTTATCCTTCATGGTTGATTGTTAATGAAAATATTCAAGTTTCCATTGTAGTTCTGTAGTATGACTTGAGGTATTGTATTTTCCTACCTCCAATTTTTTTTTTTATTTTTCGTGGTTGTATATGATTGTCTTTTCTAAACGTGTGAAATATGACATCAGAATTTTGATAGTTATTGTATTCACTCTCTATATAAATTTTAGTAGTATAACTATTTTCATGATATTAATTCTGGCAAACCAGAGCAAAAGATCTTTCCATCATCTAATGATTTCTTACCCTAGAGGTTTTTGAGTTTTTTTTATTAGGCTTAATACTAGGTACTTTTCTTAGCTATTAAAAAGATCATATTTTTAATAATGTCTTCTCTGAGAGTACATTTTTGGTATATATGAAGAGTACTGGGATTTTTTAATTATCTATTTTTATTTTATGTACATAAATTTATACATATATACTGAGTACATGTATGTACACCACATGTATGCTGCTGCCATAGAGACTAGAGGAAGGGATCGTATGTCCTAGAACTAGAATTATAGATATTTGTAAGCCACCATATGTTTTCTTGGAACCAAACCCTGGTTCTCTTCAAGAGCAGTACATGCTTTTAACTGCTGAGCCACCTCTGCAGCCTGTAGGCTATTGTTATTTTTTAATGGAGAATTTGTATCTTGCAAAACTAAGATGATACATTTGTATGATACATGACCCAGATTTGGTTATTTCCCTCGAGGTATTTTCATGAGATCAGATGACAGATATTAGTACAGTTCATCAGTACACTTCTGAGGGTATGTGCCTGTGGACCTAACATGAACACATTAATAACAAGGTCTTAATTTGGTGTTGGATTACATTCATGATTTCTTTATGATTCCTCAACTCTACATGCGCAATAGCAAAATAAAAGATCTTTTAGAACTACGAGGTACCCTCAGACCTTTAAGTCCAACAGATTGTACAAGAGAATTTAGTGTCTGCTGTTCCTTGGTGATGCTGATGCAAATTGAGTACTGAGGGACTTGCCCTAAGGTCCCATTATAGGACTCTTCCCTATGGCTAGATCTGTCAGGGGATAAGGGAAGTGTGTCCACAAAGGAGAGATGATGTGACAATGTGAAAAAGTCAGCTTCTTTATTGGAGTCTTACTCAGGGTAACAGGTTTTTTTAAAGATTGTTTTAAATCTCACATTTATGTGTATGTGCATCTACATGAGTGTATGGGTGCCCATAAGGTTCATAAGAGGGTGAACTTCCAGGAGCTGGAGTTACAGGTGGATATGAGTCTCTCAACTTGGTGCTGGAATGTACACTGAGAACAGTGGGTGTTCTGTACTCCTGAATCACCTCTGTAAAGAGTGCTCTTAAAAGATGGCAATTCCCGAGTTTTAGAAGATGCACATAAACTTAACTCCTGGAAGAAATACCATTGGCAAATGCATAAGGGACTAGATGGCTCATGTTATGGTTTGAATATCAAATGCCCTCTACTGGCTCCTGTGTTGAGTGATTGGTACCCAGCTAGTCACACTATTTAAGGAGGTTCTAGCAGCTCCAGCACCTCACTGGAGGAATTAGGTCACTGAGGGTATATCCCTAAGAGATGTAGCTCTTCTTAGAAACCTCTGCCTCGCTCTGCTTCCCATCCACCATGACGAAAATAATCTCTTCTTCTACAAGGACTAAAAAAGCCTCTGTAACTATGAAGCAAATAAATTCTGTTTCTAAATTATTTTCTCTTAGGTATTTGGTCAGAGTGATGAAAATCTAACTATACACAGATTGCCGTAAACTAGAAGGCATGTTGTATGAATTTCTAGATAAATGAGAGAAGGGCTTAAAGAGTCAAACAATTTGATGAAAGAGCTAAGGATTTACCTTGTGATAGGAAGCACTGCTGAGGAATATTTTAATTGGGAAAGGGATAAATAGAGGGATCAAAAGTAAGGATCAGATCAGAACAAGACCAAGCCCGTTAGGGTACCCACTGAATGTTGTAGTTCCCTTCAATTCCATGCAGGTGGTCTCCAGCCTGCCAGCTTTCTGTGTTCTCTCTCAGGATCACTCTATGTATGGTCTGTTACGTTCCACATCATGGCATCTCTAGCCCACTATAGTCTCCACTATGGCCTAGCCTTCACCTTCACAGTTTTACATATCATCCTCTCTCTCACCTAAGGGTCTTTGTAGGAAATCTAATTCTGCTAGACATTGTCTAACTTCCACAGCCTTCCTTTGAAATATCAGTAGATGTCCCCGTGATCTTGTCACACATTCTACATGCCTCGAAATGCAGTGTCAAGTGGATGATACTGAGGTCTGCTGACACCTGAGTTGCTACCAAGCCTCTTTGGGTAGTTGCTGGTGTGACTTTTGAAGGCCTAAGTAGCTGGACTCAAGAATACAATTTCTTTGTTTATGGCTAGAAACCAAATATCAGTGAGTACATCCCATGTTCCTCTTTTTGGGTCTGGCTTACCTCACTCAAGAACCCAAAGAAAAACATATAGGTATCCTCCTGAATATTAACCTTCATCAGGCGATGAAAGGAGACAGACACATTGGAGCACCGGACAGAAATCTCAAGACCCAAATCAGGAGCAGAAGGAGAGAGAGCACAAGCTTGGAACTCAGGACCACGAGGGGTGCACCCACACACTGAGACAATGGGGATGTTCTATCGGGAACTCACCAAGGCCAGCTGGCCTGGGTCTGAAAAAGCCTGGGATAAAACTGGACTCGCTGAACATAGCAGACAGTGAGGGCTGCTGAGAAGTCAAGAACAATGGCACTGGGTTTTTGATCCTACTGCACGTACTGGCTTTGTGGGAGCCTAGGCAGTTTGGATGCTCACCTTACTAGACCTGGATGGAGGTGGGAGGTCCTTGGACTTCCCACAGGGCAGGGAACCCTGATTGCTCTTTGGGCTGACGAGGGAGGGGGACTTGACTGGGGGAGGTGGAGGGAAATGGGAAGCGGTGGCAGGGAAGAGACAGAAATATTTAATAAATAAATAAATTAAAATAAAAAATACAATTTCTTAGACTTCCCTGTGTAAACAAGATGTACCAGGGATTTGTCTTCTCAAATGAAAGTTCTTAAAATGAACAATTTTATGTAATTTTGTGTCCTGGGAACTTGTGATAAATAGGGCCTAGCCTTAAAGAAACATTTTTCTAAGTGTCCCTCTAGAAAGTAACTCAAAATTTTAAAGGTAACACCAATATCTGTAACGTTGCAGCAAGCTTTCTCTTGGGTCTCCAAGAAGCTCCCAAATCACGACAAGAGACTTCTTATTAGTTATGAATGCTTGGACATAGCTTAGCTGTTATAATTTTACCTATTTCTGTTCATTTTTGTTTTCGCTTTGGGACATTTTACCTTTCTTCCTTTCTGTATGTCCTACGTTTCCTGCTTCTTTTGCGTCTGTCTGTCTGGCCCTATGTGCCTCCCTAATTCTCTTCTTTCCTCAGCCTAGATTATTCTTATTCTCTCTGCCCACCAGCCCCGCCTATTCCTCTTCTGCCTAGCTTTTGGCCAGTCAGTTTTTTATTACATCAAGTGTCTTGGGCAGGCAAGGTGGAACAAATGCAATACCTCCTTCTATAATTAAACAAATGCTGCACAAACAAAAGTAATACATCTTTAAATCATTAACAAATGCAGCAAAAACAAAAGTAACACATCTCTGCAGAGTTAAAGTAAAATTCCACTGCTTAAGCAAATGTAACCCATCTTTGCCTAGTGAAAAATAATGTTCCACAATGTAACACTATACTTTCATTACTCAAAACCTTTTACTCATGCCTTTTCTAGCCATATATATATTTTAAATCTACTGCAATACTTTTCTCCCCTTATTGTCTCAGGCCTCTTTTTAACTCTCAGAAATTTTAGTAATCAAAAATCAGCTATCCATAACCATGCCACAGTCCAGATGCTACAAGTAAAATTTCCTCCACCATGTAATTCATTTTTTACCTTTAACTTCCCATCAAGTTCCAGGACAGCAACAAATGAAGACAGATTCTTTGCCAGAATGTAAAAGAAGTAACTTTTAGTCCAGTCTCCAAGAGAGCCCTATTCCTACAAGAAATTCATGGTCACTTCTGTTTCCAGGAGATTTCTGAGTTCCCTCCAAAGCCATCTGTACAGCTCTGCTTACAGCATTTTGAGCTTCTCTAGCCCAGGACTGTGATTCTTCCAAATTCCTCCTATAACCCTTGTCCAAAGACCACACTTCTGGTACAACTTTACTGTAGTGATTGCTTGAGCATCATTACAAAATTCCAAAGCTAAATTCCTGTGAGGAGCAAAGCAAACCTATGGCCACTTAGCCCTATATACTTTGTTTGATGGAACATCATGGTTGGTTCAGTAGAGTTGCTCATTCCATGGCAGTTTGGAAGCAGAGAGTGTGGAGAGGGCCCTAGACAAGGCACCATCAAGGGCTCCATGGCTTCCAGCTAAGTCCCACCTCCAAAAGATTGTGTATGCTCCCAAAGCAGTGTCTCCAACTGGGAGCCAAGTGTTTATAACATGAGGCTGTGGGTGACATTGCAACTTGAAACCAAAACAGAGATCCGTATTTACTTCTCTATTGCATATAAAACTCTTGAACAGCTGGGTCTCCCTAAAGTCTATCCATACATTCTTCTGTTTCTGTGTTCTGGATTCTATTTCAGAATTCCTGCATATCTGCCTAGATGAAAACAATGAATCACCAACTTTCCTTGGAAGAAACAAAATATAAATGTAAATTCCAATAGTGGTAGGAATTGGTTATGTTTGTCTGTTAGAGCTTTTCTATAAAACGTGGTCTCTGGCTTTTGTTCCAATGTAGTGCTTCTTCTGCATGAGCATTGTTCCAGCCTTCCATTGTATGGTAGCAATTATCCAGAAGCAGGGCTTCTCACTGGTGTTCCTGGAATCAGTTTGGTACTACATGTATTAAAATCCAAATATTATTTGTCTATATAAACATAATACATGAAATTTGATATGCAAATTTATAATTATAATTAGACATAAGATTTTGGAATAGATACTTAGCAGTCATTGAGAGAATTTTAACATTTTAACCCTTATCTTAAATATTCCTTGCTTTAAACTAGAAAAAAATTATAAATTCTTTTTTTTGTCCAAATCACCTTAGTATAGTACAGTCTGATTATCACTTTGGTAAGAAAGATCTTATACAATGAATAGCTATGATTAATTCCTAAATCTTAGTATAAAGTAATTGAAATACTTCTGTTGTTGTTAAAGACTTAAAATGACATCATTTCTTATGTTAATGTGATGTTATAACTCTTCTATAAGCAATTTCAGGCGAATAAGACTTCTCTTTCCCATCTCTGAATCATTTGTACAGTTGCTGTGGAGGCATCGTTCCAGAACCCCCTTTAGACATCAGAATATGTGGATGTTCCTTCTATTTTTAAAATAAAATAGTACAGAGTTTTCATGAAACGTACACAGTCCTACATCTGTAGAACACCTAATTGTCATGTAACACTTAACTGTGTAATACCACATTAATAGTTGTCATGCTTCATCTCCTTACATTTTGGTTTTCCTTGCATGATCCCCACCACTTGGCTATCTTACCCCTCTATTCTTCAAGACCAAAGGAAATTCCACTTCCTCTACAAAGACCTCCCTCCTCCTCCCTCCATTTTTTTTTTTGCTAAATGTTGAGAGAGGATAAAAAATATGAGGAATTACAATTTTCTGTCATACTCTGTAAACCTGTCATTTTCTATTATTGATCTGTGTGTGTGTGTGTGTGTGTGAAATGTCTCCTTTACTCTATTTTAACAACCTAAACAAGGTAAATATTATTTTTCCTATTAACTGTATAGTAATATATAATGTGTTTCCTGTTGCATGCATTTACTCATATATAATGAAAAACAAAGAACAGGAGGTATATGTTACACTGAACATAGGACTGTGAAACAGTTGTGCTAAAACCTGATGTGGGAGTGTCATACATCAATCTGTTGATTTCATTGGTTAAAATAAAGAAACTGCTTGGCTGGTCCTATAGGTTAGAACATAGGTGGGTGGAGTAAACAGAACTGGGCAGAAGAGGAAGTGAGGTCAGAAATCATGCAGCTCTGCTCAGAGATGTCAGGCTCCTCTCTAGCGGGCAGACGGGATAACTCTGGTCTCTGAGACACACTGGTGATGAAGCTCCGACTCAGGATGGACGTAGGCTAGAATCTTCCCGGTAAGCGCACCTTGGGGTGCTTACTCACATTATTAGAAATGGGTTAGTCCAGGTGCAAGAGTTAGCCCATAAGAGGCTAGAGCTAGTGGGCCAAGCAGTGTTTAAATGAATACAGTTTGTGTGTTGTTATTTCGGGCATAAGCTAGCCAGGCGACCGGAATGTTGGGGACGCAACCCCGGTGCCCCCCAATTTCAACAAAAACCCATAGCTCAACAGTAAGATCAATACCCTTGTCCAACCCTTTATCAGTTGTGTGACTGTAGGAAGGTAGCTTAAACCACCTGTGATTCAGATTTTCTTGACTTAAGGACAGTAATGAGACCCATTGTATAAGAATGCTCTAAGACTAACTGAGGCAAATGTTTATAAAAGTTAGAACAGTTAATGATATCAAATAAGTGATGGTTGTATGTAGTTTTTATTAGTCATGATGAAGTTACAGTTCCTATCTGGAAAAGTGAGTTTATGTGCATTATTTTATTTAGTGGTAAACTTTCAACCCCAGGACAGTTAATGTGAATATAGATGAAACCATTTTATCAAGAAAATATTATTAGCAAATTGTTGCTTGAAAATGTCAGTCAATTTATTGTACAAAGATAAATTTTTAAAACTTATTAACTTGTACTTTTCATGCATGTGTGAGTGCTTCCTTGTATATATGGATACTATGTATATGCCTGGTGACTATGGAGACCAAAGCATTGGATCTTTTAGAAACTGGAATTACAGGCATTTGTGAGCAACCTGGTGTGGGTGCTGGGAACTGAACCCAAACTATCTGGAAGAGGAGCAATTACATTTAACCCCTGAATCTTCTATCCAGTCCTAAAAATTAAATATTAATATAGATTCTAAAGAAGAACTTTGTGATGTATAAGATTTTACAAAGTTGCATCTGACATTTTAAGGTTTTATGTGCATGGCTAGGTGCATGTGTACCTATAGAACAGTGTGTATATCCTCCAGGCTACAGAAATCGCAAGACTTTAACATTTGAGGTTAAATTTCTTACACTCCTGCCTTTGAACATTTTGATCCATTATTTAATATAGTTTAATTCGGTTCACATAGGGTAATTATCTATCTAATTAACTCATTCATCTTTTCCCTGTTTTACGTATTCAAAGGAAACTGTGATTTGGGAAATGAATTTTTAAGACTCTTAGAACTGTTCTACAAGAATCTGTGGCAGAACTTCTATTTCTGAGTCAGATTTTTATGCATAATTTAAGAGGTAGATATAAGGGAGTTCTTTTAAAGGTTTGTATTGAGCAGACAGGATGTTATCTGATTCTATCATAGATAACATCATACAGGGAACACATTGCTCTCAAGAGTCAGGGAATAACTTCATTTCCTTATGTTCTTTTGTTGTATGAAATTACAAAAAAAATAGTTATTTTGTAGTTGTTAGCGCATTTTTAATCATCAAAAGGCAAGGAGCAGATTTTTAGTTTTGTTCTCATGGGGTTGCTTCATGGGAAATGAATCAATGCGAAGAATAAATTAGGATTCAAGAAACTTCCAAATACAAGTGGAATTATTCTCTGTATTTGCTTTAAAATAGAGTTGCTTGAATCCCACTATTAAAGATGGATGTGTTTCATTCCTGTCAGCAGGATGAGATAAAGTGAAGAAAAAAAAAAGTATGTGCACCACATCTCGCGGAAGAGATCATAAACACCTGGGAAATTCAAGACGGTTGTGAAGGGTAGATCTTTGGATAGTGTATTTGCTAAATATTTGGTTCAAATACTTTTCTCAGATGTTTGGAGATTAGTAGGGAAAACAAAATAAAGTTGGGAGAAAATGATTCCCCCAGGAGAAGTGAGCCCTGTGCACATAGTTTGGAAAATGTTTGAATGTTCATGATTGATAAAATTATAGATAAGTTTGTGTAGATAACACAACAGTACAATAGGTTAGGGTGGTGGCTTGTTACAAAGAGTTTGAGAGTCTGTATACTGGGCTAAGGTGTTAGGGCATCATTCTCTCTTATTTAGTTTTTATTTCATCCATTTCCTTCGTCTTCTAATCCCCTGGGAATTTCCCTTCTGCTTCTGAGATTTCAGCATTATGCACTGTAGTAAGATTCATATACCATTATGGAGAACCTTTAAGGAGTTGGTTCTAAAGATCACTCTAGTTTTAATTTGAATTCATGTTAGGGTGACTATAAAGAAAGGACTTTTCTTTGTGTGGACTCCTAGATCTGGAACGTGAGAGATGGAGAAGCCCTGTGCCCTGACTTACGACACCTCATTGAGAAATAGCTGCAATAGGCCGTCTGAACTACAGCAGCTAATAACAAAGACAGAAATACACACCTAAGACAATGGAGAACTGGGACACTTAGGAACATGATTTACTAAAGTCATCTGGGTAGAAAAATGCTCTGTTTCCATTTGTGATTTCAGTCATGACAGAGAATTAACAGGTGAGGTAAAATAATCTGATAATAATAAATATTTTGATCACTATTTTGAGACCATGTTAGAGAATTTATTTGTATAGTGGACTTCGTCAAGTAGGCAATGGGTATTGTAAAACTATATGATAAATCCCTAAGTACTCTGTAAACTGATTTTAGAGAAGCATTTTGTTTGCAACAGTTATTTCTGATGGATATATATAAATAAACAGATTTATAGATAAAATTTATGCAGTATACCATTATGCATTAACCTCAAGGGAAATACAAAGCTATATAAAACATAGCCAATTTGTATTTTTTATGCTGGTAAGAAAATTAACAAGATACAGTTAATTGCAAAAATAGGCCATAATTGGAGTGGAAATTCAGAGAAAAATGTAATTGATTTTTTTTTCCAGAGAGGTACACTTTGCTCAACTTAGCATATACAAAGATGCCATTATGAAAAAACAGAACTATTAATCTTTTCTTTGTGGTCAACAAGATTAATATAAGAGCAGTCAGCCTGGTTGGCTATAGCAGTTTAATCATATAGGACTTTCATACTGAACCATGCCATGAAGGACATTTTTAGAACAATCTATTAATATGTGATTAGATTTAATGAATTCAAGAATTTGTTGGTAGTTTTTGGAGCATTAGAAGGCAAAGTCACAGTCTATGTAAAGAATCTATTGGGTGAAACTTGGTGAAATTATCTTCATATTGAATGCACTAGTGTTCTTAGGCTGAAGAAATGGCTCATTGTTTAAGAGTGCTTGTTGCTCTTGCAGAGAACCCGAGTTCATTTCTCAGCACCCACCCGTATTAAGTAGTTTTCAGCTGCAACAACTCCAGAGGATCCAGTGTCCTCTGTGGGCATAAGCACTCACATATGCACATGTCCACACAAAGACACACATACACATAATTAAAAGTAAATTTGAAACAATTTTCTTCTCGGCTCTCCCTGGGAAGGGTAAATAGAAGAGATTAAGTGGGCGTACTGGGGGTAAGTGAGGATGGGAATGCAAGCCACCAGGTGGGGTGGGGTTTGGGGAGAGAGTACTGAAAAAGAGGAAAGAGGTCATTTTAGGATCGAGTAGAAACCTAGTGCAAGGGAACCTCCCGGAATCTACAAGGATGACCCCAGCTAAGACTCCTAGAATTAAGGAAGTATATAGCCCAAACCAGCCATCTCCTATGAAAAGGCAAGACTAGCAGTGGAGGGATTGGGACACCAACCCAGCCACAAAACTTTTGACCTACAGTCATCTTGCCTATGGGATGTGTTTGGGGTAAGGGTGGCATAGAGATTGTAAGAGTTGCCAAACAACAACTGGTCCAGCCTGAGACCCATGTCATGAGAGTGAGCCCACTCCTGACACAGCCTGAAGTGCCAGGACCCAGAGGTTGGATGGCTCAGAAACCTAGGATAGAACCAAACACAACTGGAGGGGGAAGATGTCAGTGGAATGACACCCAATCATATTCTGCTATACTCATTGATTGGTACCCACCTCAGTAGTCGTTAGAAAGGCTTCATCTAGCAACTGGTGGAAACAGATGTAGAGACTCACAGTCAAACATTAGACAGAGCTTGGGGAATCCTGCTGAAGAGAGGGAGGAAGAATTGTAGGAGTCAAGGACACTACAAGAAAACTCACATGATCAACTAACCTGGGCTCATAGGGGCTCACAGAGACTGGACCAACAACCCAGGAGCCTGCATGGGACTGACCTAGGCCCTCTGCACATATGATACTGTTGTATAGCCTTTTCTTTCTGTAGGACTTCTAACAGTGGGAGCAGGTGCTGTCTAGGACACTAGCTGGCTTTTGCGACCCTATTTCTCATACTGGATTGCCTTGCCCAGCCTCAATACATGGAGAGGTGATTAGTCTTACTGCAACTTGATATGCCATGTTTTGTTGATAAGCATGGGACACCTGCCATTTTCTGAATAGAAACAGAGAAGAAGTAGATGAGAGGGGGCAGAGGGGAGGTGGGTGGAGAAGAGGGATGGGAAACTGCCGTCAAGATTTAAAATAAATAAATTCTTTAAAAATTTCTTTAAGATAATATTCAACATGCATAGGCCTACCCAGTACTTCTCAAAAGTATTTCTGTTCTCTGGGGCTTATTTTTCTCTGCAGATCGAGAGAAAAATAAATGGACAATGATAGTCTAGAATTTGAGATCAGCCTGCCAACGTTCTCCATTTTAAGTATTTCCACATTCACAAATTCTTTCTGATCCCAGTAAGTTTTTCATTGAAGAAATTTCTCCAGTACTTGTCCTGTTTCTTGTAGTAATTGTACTGCAGCTAAGCTATCAAACCCAAGCAGTTCTGGGAAGGAAAACAAATTTCTCTATAAAATCCTGCTCACAACTTTAAACAGTCTCAATTCCCCTAAGGGTCAAGATAAGAGTTCTCAGCTAGAGAATTGTGAATGGGGAAATAGTAAATGCCTGTAGCAGCGAAAGTGAGGGAAACCAAAGGACGTTTCTTGATACCGTCTGACAAGCTAGTGAAATACTTTGAAACCTGAAGTTAAAATGTCTGTGTGATATAAACTAGAGGCCTTGCTGAGATGAGAAGGGCTTTTGTGCATCTGTCATGGTCAGGGTTGAGTGACACTCTTTAAAAAGTCCTGTCCCCAGTGTGGTGGAAGATATCTGTGCGGTAAGTAATCTTTTGTCACATAAAATATTGAAATCATGTACTTGGAGGAGATGAAATTGCAATAGAGGGTGAGCTGCTCAAGTGGAGGCTTGCCTGCGATCCTCTGCTGCAGCCTCTGAGGCCACACAGCTGTATGCCCAGCAATGGCTTCTGCTGTGTCACCAGTATCTCCAAAAGCTCACTCTTTCATTTACTTGGGCTTTACTTTCTCTTGAACACCATACTCCCTTGCGTGTGTGCAAAATCACTTATTTAGGTTGCATCAAGGGTTTAAAGAACAAAGAAATTGTTTTCTCCTTTACTCCCTTTTTGAGAATATATTTATGTGTACAGGTGTGTATATGTGTTCCCTTATATGTGTAATGTGTGTGTTGTGTGTGTGTGTGTGTGTACACGTGGAGGTCAGAGGTTGGTGTCAGTTCTCAGTTCTCTTCAGTCAATCTCTGCCTATTTTTGAAATGTGGTCTCTTACTGAACCAGGTGTGTTTTGATTGGCTAAGGTGGTGATTCTCCAGCCAAGGTGAGGAATTCTCATTTTGCTGCCTGCCCAATTCCGAGATTACAGATGTGTATTGCCACATCTCACACCTGGCTTTTTATATATGTGCTGAGTACCTGGACTTAGGTCTTCACGCAGCACTTCACTCGCGGGGCTATCTCTCCCATCCCGTCACTTTTATTCTTAATTATTTCATAGAAGTATTTGTAGTTGTTTGCAAAATGGGATATATTTGATGGAGCTTGAAGGTCACATGTGTACACATACACATGTGCAGGTATACGTACTATTTATGTACAAAAAGAGGTCTGGTGAAGTGTTCCAGGTACACCTGTCTTCAACTATGTAGCTCTAGGTCTTGCTCTGTATGACTGTAGGTAGATTGTGCCTGAGCTGTTTAGGAAGGAGAGGGCAAAGACAACCCCTGTATTTAGGACTTAAGGAATGGGGAAGATAACATATCACTTAGAGCATGGCATTATGTGCTCAGCAGAATGAGTCAAAATATAATATTCATCTCTTCTGGGACCATTAAATTCAATGTGCCTTTTCTTTGAGTAAGTTGAACTTTTAAGTAGACAGTTAAAGGTAAGTCTGGGTCTCCCATGGTGTGTTGTAGCTAGAGACACACGCACTTCAGAGTTTTTAGTCAGTGATGCTAGTTTTGAACATGAGTATTCAGAAGGACACTCTGACCTTTGAGATTGCAAAGAGGTCACAGGCTTCAGACTCAAAGCTTCCCATTGTTTATCAATGTTGCCTTCTCTGGGGAGTATCTCTTATTTTGTTATGTAAATTAAAATCCTCTTTTCTGTAGCAGAATGTATTTTAAGCATTGTGTAAGATGAAGTTCATCATTATCAAAACTAACCAGTTGGGGGCTTGGTAAAAGGAGAGAGCTGTGATTACAATAGGATACCATGAGGGATCAGCACTGCTCAGTGTCTCAGCTCACTGAAGTTAGGACTCCTGATCGCTGAAGAATACTTTCCTTTGCCTACATCCTCAGACAGATGCAGTGAAGACATGGGCATTTTTAACGTCGTTCAGTGTCTCTTGCAAAACGAACCCCATTAAAATTCAGAAACGAGTGGAACAACCCTTCTTTAAAATTAAGTAAAACAGATAGATTATGGGGGCGCATGCCATTAATCCTAGCACGTGAGAAGCAGAGGCAGGCATATCTGAGTGTGAGGCCAACCTGGTCTAAAGAACAGACAGCTCAGGCTACTCAGAGAAACCCTGTCTTGAAAAATAAATAAGTAAATTGATCTAAAGAGTATATCTCTAATGAAGTAAACATTGCTCTGGTGAAATTTGAAGGGTTTTGTGACTTCTTCAAATACTAATGTTCTGAGAGGAAAATTCATGACTCCTTTAGATAAAAATCCTTTTTATTGTATTTTTCCCCCAGTGGAAAAAATAAATAACAGCTCTCAGAACCACCCGTTTCTTTAGATCTGTGAGATTTAACACCCTCTTTTGTCCTCCAAGAACATCTACACACATGTGGCATGCAGTCACACTCACACACATACACTTAAATATTTAAATTATCTTTAATAAAATATGGTTACATCCTTTGGTCTAGCTTCTGATAATTAGGATAGAAAAAGAAAATGGATTGAAGTGGGAAGGAATTTACCAGTGAATATCACAAGCTTAACGTCTTACGATGAACTAATAAAAGAAGATTGAGTAATTGGGAAGGGGGATAAGCATGAGATTATAGTAAAACTTAATAATTTCAATTAACAAGTGAGAATAATTTTCCATATATGTTGGGGATTTCTGAAAGATAATGATTACATTTTTATTTACCTGCTGTCGAATTTCAAACCCTGAAGTAGAGCTCTAAAGCAATGCTTGTCTGTAGAAATGTGCGAACTTGTCTTGGCCGCATGTGAGCCATCACTAGGATGCAGCCTTCCATGGCAGAAAGTTGTCAGTCAAGCCTTGCTTTCACTGTCTAGCATTCATAGAGACCAAAAATTTGAAGAGATGCTTTTAAAAAGTAGGAAATAAGAAATGAAATGTTAATCGATGTCTTGTCATCCAAAAGAGAACCAAGTAAGAAATTCATCAATATAAGTGCTCAGGGCTGACCTGGAAGAGAGGAGAATCGGATAATGAAATTTGATAATGAGTTGTGTCAACCTCAAGGAAACAAGGACTTCTTGTTTTAGGTTTGTTGCAAACACATTTGGCACAGGGTTATTGCAGTGATTAAGATTACTTAATAAATGGAGCTATTGAATCTTTCAAATTTAAAATTTTGTCCTTTTCTTTTTTTTAATTTTTTTATTTATTTATTAAAGATTTCTGTCTCTTCCCCACCGCCGCCTCCCATTTCCCTCCCCCTCCCCCAATAAAGTCCCCCTCCCTGTCAGCCCAAAGAGCCATCAGGGTTCCCTTTGTAACTAAAGCCCAATGAAAAGTAATATAATTGGGCTACAGTGGAACCAAGCAGACCTCTGACTAGGTAGCGGAGGGGATTTACTGAGAATTTCTTAGTCATTTCGACTTTGTTTTTATGCCAGTGAGGTCCCATTTTATACCCACGTGCATTTCTTTTCATTTTAAGCTGGATAACGCTGACGAGCAAGCAGCCCAGATCAGAAGGGAGCTCGATGGCCGCCTGCAATTGGCAGAGAAAATGGCAAAGGTATGTTTGTTATGCTGGGTAACATGCGGTACCGCATATCTTTCCTTGCCTGAATGTCCGCCAAAAGCATGCTTGACTCAGACAGACATGCCCAACATGACTTATGGTTTGCTCTTCTATATGAATAACTTCTTCATCCCAAATATTTGAATTCATATTTTCTAAATGGAATAGGCTATCTGCCTGGAGTTTCTATGCTTACTTATGTGAGTTGTCCAAATTCAGTGATAACTTTTGTAGTAATTTAAAAGAATCTGAATTTTTTGTTTAACTGCTAACAAGACCTGGAAAAGTTTTAATATTGCACTAGAATATATATTCAGGGAGAAAGCTTTCCTTATAAGATCGTATTCCAAAATTTCAAGCACAATGCTTGGCAAATAGTGGTGCCAACTTCATGGAATGATTGACTGTCTAAAATATAATTGGAAATTTATAGTACAGAATATGACAGATGAAATGTGTTTTCTTTAATAATCCTAGAGATTTTATTTGCATAATCACAATTTCTGAGAACAAAAATATACTTAAAACAAAAGCTTAGTCCTTTTTTAATAATTTGAATATTTAGAGAGATGCATCTTAACCACCAAAACTATTCTTTGGTATGAATTGGCAGGTTATTAAAACTATTCTTTAGTGTGAATTGGTAGGTTGATTTAGTTCAGTGACTTAAGACTTCCTTCTCTCTTTTTTCTCTCCTTCCCTCTCTCCTGTGTGGCTTTTCCTGCCTCCTTCTCTCTCTCTCTCCTCTCTCTGTTCCTTCCCTTCTCTCTATCTTTTCCTTTCTATATCTTTTTCCTCTCTCCCATGTTCTCCCTCTTTTCTCCCACCTCTCTCTTATTTAACATGTATATCAGCATTCATAAGCATTTACTACTGAATGAGTATATGTCTATCCACCTAAGCCAAGACAGTGAATTTTTCCAGCACTGGAAATTTGTTTCATATTCTGACTCCAACATTACATTGTATGCTTCTGCCAAGAAAAAATATATTTGTGATTATATGATATTTTCAGAGTGTTAATACTTTGCCTGTCTAAATTTAATGCTAGAGAACAGATTGAGATATTGCGCAGAAAAAGAGAAAGACAAACAGAAATTGGGTAATTGAGTTGGTGGTAGGTTGTGTGAAACAAGGCAGATTTCTAGAGGGAGACTCTCCAGATGACCTACCATGTGGGATGCTGTGACTGAGAGACTGAAGAGTGATGTGCATACAGAGAGGAGGGTTGAAGAGAATCGCCTTCCTGCTGGCCTCTGGAAATTGATAGACACACTGAACCATTCCAGAATGTACACTGTGCAATCCACAGCGCAGAAATCCAGCAGTTGAAAGCTCCTGGAAATTGTAGAGATGAAGCAGTCTTACAGGAAATGCCAGCCTCTTTGATCCTGCCTAGTAGGCTGGTTGCCTTTCTTATAGGTCAAAGGCTAGGAAAGAATCCAGAGACATGTCTAAATGTACCTTACAGCTGCCTTGTTATAAACTGGACTTGTTACTACAGAGGCCTAATTTGTCACCACAATGACCTTGTGGATTGATGCCTCTTTCATTGCACCGTGAGCCACAAGGGCATGGGTTCTATAGACGATGCTGAGGTTTTGGAAGGCTACTCATTTTTCCCATATCACAGAGCTACTGCATAAATAGACTAGGTCACTGGCCTTGTCCTGGCCTCCAGGGGCTGGTTACTGTCTACATTTGCAAATTTCTTAGTCTAACAGATATTGCGTCAAGTAATAGGGATATCCATTTTTGTTGTTTTAGCCAAGGAAGAAGTGAGGGAATGCTAACAAGGCTAGTAAAACCTGGAGCTAAGTCCGTGTGTTCTTTTTAGATGTGCGGCAGTATGCAGATTATTTAGTTTTTGCACAATATTTGCTGGACATCCACTACTATGAGCAAGCACTATCCTGAGTGCTTAAGATAGAGCCAGACAAATATAATTGCCTTGGACTAAAACAGGACAGAAATATTCCTACATGCCAAATACAGCTCATATTTTATTTGGAAAGGCCCATGAGAAGTGATAAGATGCTGTGTTGCTAAACTATGGAAGATTATTGTTACTACCAAGAAAACAGATCCATGAGGTTGGCTGTGCAGGAAGAAGGATGAATGGTCAGGTAGCTCTGAGCAGCACCATTTTTTTTTTTCTGTTACTCAAGCCAAAAAATAAAAAAGACAACAACAAAAAAACTTAGCATCATATTTGACTTCTTTCTTTTTCTCATGCTTCATGCAAAACTTGTTAGGAAACCTTTTTGCTTCTACTTATGTTTTCAGACACGATCTCACTACAGCCAAGGGTAAGTAACCTCAGAGAACAGCCTGACCACTCTGCCTCAGCTTCTTGAGTGCTGAGATTATGGACACAAGCCACCACACTTTCTGCTTGCTTCTACTTGTGAAATAGTTCCACCATATGACAGTTGTTGCCATTTTTCCTCTTCTATTGGGCTCCATTCACCTCTGCTTTACATCAAAGCATTTGTTCTGTCCCTTTAGCTGGTCTTCCAGCCTCCACCCCTCACCAGCAACACAACAGCCAGTGAGTCCCTGCAAAAGCCTTTGAAGGTGCTATGCCCGTGAGTGTGAGCTGTTGCTCCATGCTCTGTGATTGGTCTCTTGCTCTACTGACCTTAAATACCTGAGTTCTGAACCTGGCTCAGTTCATTTCCTCTATCATGATCCTTTCTTCCTTGCTTCAAGGTTTTTGTCCAGACCTTATGTCCTTCTCACAACCATCTTTTTTGGACACTCAGGCTTCTCTTCCCCCATATTAGGTAGGCATTCTACAGAGACAGAACCCACAGGAAGTCAGATAGATGGAGAAGAAGAAATCATATTCTCTACCTCTGTCTATCTATATATCTATATGGCAGCTTGGAAACTCAGTTAGGAGGCAGTGGGGCCTTCTGTCTGCAGCTGCAGAGCAGGTCTGTAGCAGGGTGATTCAAGCAGGGCTTCTGGGTTTGCGGTCTTGAGGCAGAATTGCTGCTCTTCAAGACAAATTAGTCTCTTTGCTTACCGGTCTTTCAAAGCTTTCTGAATGAGACACACCCATACAGTCATTGCATCCCTTTAACTGGGAAGTTGTGAACAAGGGAATTGGTGTCACACTAAGAGAAATACTCCACTCAAGTTCAGCCTAGTGAGCCAGTGAGTGGTTTTTTTTGTTGTTGTTGTTGTTTTGTTTTGTTTTATTTTTTTCTCTCATAGGAGCATGGGTAAAAGGTTACTGATAGGAACATGATTGCCTACACGTATGTATGTATAGTATGTATGTGTACTATGTGCATGCCTGGGTGCCCATGGAGACCAGAAGAGGGCACTAGATCCAGCATAACTGGAGTTTAGGGCAGTTGTAAGATGCCACATGGGTGCTGGGACTCGAACCTCTGTCCTCAGCAAGAACGGAAAGTGCCATTACTCTCTCAGGCATCTCTGCAGCCCATGTGAATGTCTTCTGAATGGTGGAATCTTTACCTACACATTATCATCAGAAAGCCAGGGCAGGACTGAATTCCTGACATATCTGTGAGACTCTTGACTTCTTCCATGCAAGAGCATTCTTAAATAGGAAGGAAGAGAGACTTTCAGTATGGTTGAGATAACTGAAATTTTTTCATATTTGCAAATACTTCCATTGCCTTTGTTCTGAGTCTATATTCATTAGTTCAAATGATACTGTAATCCTAAAATTAATACAGATTAATTGGAAAGAGGTATTCCAGATTTGAAATTCTTCAGCTTTTAGCATATTTTTGTATACATGAGTAGTTTCAGCAGTAGGACCTTGTCTCAATAGAAAGTCTATTACCCTGGTATTTCATCCCTTAATTGAAAAGGCTGAAGGTGACTTTGTACAGCAGTTTACTTGGAACACGTAAGTTTTGACTATATTTATCACACATTAGGTATGTGGCATCCAAGTCTCAAAAAGTTTCAGATTTTGGAGCATTTCATATTTTTGGATTAAAGGAATCCCACCTGAGCAGTCATGAAAGACAAAGGAAAGATTTATCTTCTTAGGGAGACTCACCAATGGGTCTGGCTAGAAAGGGAGGAGGAAAGTACAGAGAACATGAAGCAATGAGCAACAATAATAGAGACCTTTGCAGAAGACAAACTTTCATGTTATAATATGTATCACCATGTCAGATGGGGCCAAATGTAATAACATGTATCACCATATCAGATGGGCCAAATGTTATAACATGTATCACCATGTCAGATGAGGCCAAATGTTATAACATGTATCACCATATGAGATGGGTCAAATGTTATAACATGTATTACCATGTCAGATGAGGCCAAATGTTATAACATGTATCACCATATGAGATGGGCCAAATGTTATAACATGTATCACCATATCAGATTGGACCAAATGTTATAACATGTATCACCAAATCAGATGGGGCCAAATTAGAATTTCATTGATGGTGAAAACTCATAGTTAAACAACTTGGAAATAATGTGTTGTAATACAGAGCAGTGAGAAGGGTTGGCCTATCAATGGGCTTAGGCAGTTTCTTTATTAATAAGACATCACTCCCACATCAATAATGTCTAATCCCATTCACATAAATGATATTTAACTTGTGTCTTGATCTATGATCGCCACTTTCTTTACAAGAGTCAACGAAAGCAGGGTTAAATGAAGTTGGTGGAATATTTCCTATAAATACCGAATCTTTAAAAGAAGGTTTATGAGGATTTTTTTCACAAAATAAATAAAAATGTAATATAGTCAGTTTCCCACAAAGCTGAAATAATAAATTGATTTTAATGATGCCAATCAGTTTCCTGTTTGACAGATGATGGTGAAGTATGTTTAGCAATACCTAAATACAAATAGGTTTCTGCTATGTACTATTGCTAGGTTTCATAAAAGCAACACCTTAGAAATTTGAAAAAAAATGATGTATTTGAGCTTTCTCAAATATGTCTCAAGTTTTCTTTTTCTTTTTTTTTCTTTTTGCTCCTCTGTGAACATAGAATTTTAAAAGGCAAAACTATGAAGTCCATACAATTAGAAAATGAAACGTAGTATTTTATTCAATGCATTATCAGTGGGCAAGCCAGTGGAAGAGTAAAAAATTATTCCAAAGAGAATCTGAGAAAAAGGTTTTTGGGTGTCCTTTAACTTTCTTGAATTTGTTATAAAGTGGTTCATTTAAAATGCAGACGTATATTGTAGCCATGGGCTATTTTAAATAGGAGACAAACATTAACATCTTTTTCAGACAAAATCACAGGAGCTAACTCGTAGCTTCTCTGGAAGGATTAATCGCTAGTTAACGGGAAGTGTAACGCAGTACCTGGCCCCCTGGTGGTTAATGATGAGAATTACCCCTTTATTTCCAAACAGGTCCCTCATCCTTCTGCTCATTTCTGATCTTCACATAATTCTTCCCCGCCCCTTACAAAGCTTTTAAAACTTGTCCAAAAATATATAACTGGGGCTGGAGAGATGGCTTAGTGTTCAAGAGCACATGTTATTCTCAAGAGAAGACAAAATTATCCCTAACTCCAGTTCTAGGCGGAACCTAGCGCCCTCTATTGACATCTGCAGGTATCAGATAGACTCAAATACATTTAACTCTCTGAACATGGCGAACAATGATTGCTGATGAGAAGCCAAGGACAATGGCACGGGGTTTTGATCCTACTTCATGTTCTGGCTTTGTGGGAGCCTAGCCAGTTTGGATGTTCACCTTCCTAGACATGGACGGAGGGGGGGAGGACCTTGAACTTTCCACAGGGCAGGGAACCCTGACTGATCTTTGGATTGGAGAGGGAGGGGGAGAGGAGTGTGGGGAGGGGGGAGAAGGGTAGGAGGAGGGGGAAGGAAATGGGAGGCTGGGAGGAGGTGGAAACTTTTTTTTTCCTTTTCTCAATAAAAAAAAATTAAAAAAATTAATTAAATCATAAAAATATACATAGCTGTGGTTTAATGACTTCTTTTTCCTTTTTTGCCTTCCTTGAAACAACATTGAGCCACCTTGATTATTTTGTAAGGAAACTAAAAAATTGTCCTGCTGGATATGCAAAATTTCAATTAAGTGATGAGGCATCCAATGTAAGGATCTTGAGGAAAAATTAATTATTAATGCAGAAATGTGATGTTTGTAAAATGTGTATTTTAATATTGATTGTGTGTAAATGATTTTAAGAGAAGTATCTGAAGGTTAAAGTGGAGGAGAGCAAGCAGGCAGCTGGACTCCTAGGTTGATTCCTGACCTGATGCCCTAGTCCTTGCAGTTAACAACCCGGTGCTGGTGAGTCTGATGCATCCGTTAGGAGCATGTTGAATGTATCCAGCTGCTGTGAGGGGATTATTAAAGATGAGGTTCTCAGTGACACAAATGGAAACAACAATAAGGCTGAGATTGTCTGGAACATTCAGAAATCATTTGAAATGTGACCTTATGAAGCCTTCATCCTCAAGCCTTTAGTTTACACTGAGAGTGACGGAACTCTGGGCCTCACATAACAGATACATCCCCTTGACATTGAAGAGCCAAGTGCCAGGTTAGCAGGGAGCAAAGATGGAAAATATGTTCTGTTTTGCTGTTTTATGGCGTATAAATTAACATAACCTACCTTCTCGGAGGACAATTTAGCTCTAAATACTAATGTTTTGGATGTTATGTTTTAGATTTCAATTTATTTATTTTGTGAGTATGAGTGCTTTGCCTGCAGGTATGTCTGTGCACCATACGCATGCCTGTGAGGGTCAACAGAGGGCAGTTGGAGCCCTGGGAACTGAAGTTACCATGTGGGTGCTGGGAAAAATTTCAGGTCTGCTGAAAGAACAAGTGCTCTCTACTGTTTGAGCCGTGTCTCCAGCCCCCAGGTTGTCGTTTTTAATTGAGTATAATAAGTGAGAAAATGATTGCAGAGATAAAAAATAAGTGGTCAATATACTCCTGAAATAAAATAGAATATCCCAGATTAAGATTATTATCTCTTTTTCACCTAACAGATTTCTATCATAAATTGGCCTTTTGCTTTAAACTCAGTTTTTTTCTAAACCTTAGTGAAAGACTCAATTGCAGCCATAAAGAATCTTTGCGTGTTTGTGCAACGTGGAAATTTCCAGTTCTGGAAATATATCCATAATATTTGCAGTAAAGGGGGTTTTCGCGTGAGTACTCGTGTACAGAGGGTATAACTTCCCAATGGTGTTGTACATGTATGGTGAGAATGGAGCCAGGAAAATGTTCCTCTGATTGGCAGAGCCGCGTGTCCTGAGTGTTTTCTTGCACACCACTTACTTACTCCAAGTCCTTCAAAGATGGCACTCACTAAGATGTATTTATGCACTAAGCTGTTCCACCATAACTGTTTTCACCTGTGCTCATCTTATTATAATGAAAATATGAAAGAATATATACAGTGTTATTCATTCCATACTGTAGTAAGGAGCGGCGGGCTGCGTCCCGCCACCCGGCTAGCTTTACCCTGGAATAATTACACGGAAACTGTATTCTTTTAAACACTGCTTGGCCCATTAGTTCCAGCCTCTTATTGGCTAGTTCTCACATCTTTGATTAACCCATTTCTAATCATCTGTGTAGCACCACAAGCTGTGGCTTACCAGGGAGGATCTTAACCTGTGTCTGTGCCTGGCGGGAGAATCATGGCGGCTGACTGACTTGGCTTCTTTCTCCCAGCATTCTGTTCTGTTTACTCCGTCTACCTAATTTTCTGTCCTATGAGGCCAAGCAGTTTTCTTTATTAATTAACCAATGAAAGCAACAGATAGATACAAGACCCACCTCCATCACCATACCACAGTGGTTCTACATAGAATATACACTGTACCTTTAGATATTGTCAAGACTACCAAACTGGGGCTTTTAAACCCCCAGATATGGAAAGTGTCATAGAACCGCACAGGTGAGCCATGGCATCATGTAGTCTCTCCTGGTATAGCTGTAATGGGACTGCCCTAACATCATTTTCTTTTTTAACTGTTTTTAAGGAAAGAAGATTCCCCAGATTTATCTCAAAAGAAATGGAGAACATGTACATAGAAGAGTTGCGGGCCTCCGTGAATTTGCTAATGGCCAATTTAGAGAGTCTTCCTGTTTCAAAAGGTGGCCCAGAATTTAAATTACAAAAGTTAAAGCGTTCCCAGAATTCTGCATTTTTAGGACCTGGGAGATGAGAATGAGATCCAGCTGTCCAAGTCTGACGTGGTGCTGTCCTTCACCTTAGAGGTAAGTGGCTTTTCCTCCCCCTCCCCGCAAACACGAGCTGTGCTGGAATGCCTTTGACTTTTCTGGTAAAGTTTAGAATTTAAAGCAGGATAGTGTGTTTAGGAAATGTTAAAGCAGTCCTCATTGTCTGAACCAGTAGGTTCTATATCTAGATGAATACAAGTTGTTTTCAATGTAGCACCCATGTTAGAATGAATGAAACAGCCATGGGTGGAAGGTATGTGTCCTTTAAGCCAGTGTAAGTACACTGACAAAGCATCATATACACAGGGGTGCAGATAGAATTTAAACGTATAAGTGACTCTGTCTAATCTGGCTTTTGATTAACTTGGGTTTTAGTTTACTTCTCCTGTGGGGTTAGCATTCTGGAGTTTAATCAAGCACAATGCTGTAAAGCACAGTGTTAGGAGCTGTAATGATGAGGAGATTCTTTTTCAGGAATTCTACTTGGATTATAGCGATAGGACAGAACAGGAACAAATAGCACAGGATTAGAAATGTGTCTTCAAAGCCTCAGAATTGTGTCCATTTTCTACTAATCCAGAGAAACTACTAATGCCAAGGCACCTCACTCCTGTCCCTCAGGAGAGTGTGTTAATTTGTGTCAGTGTCCAGTCTAGACTTGTGGACTGTATCTGTGGGCTTACACACCCATTCCCATGAAAGTCCTTGGAAAAAGACCTTATATAAAGTAGATGATAAACGACTTTATTATTATAAAGAGTCAGGTCATCATTTAGCTTTCATTCCAGTTTTTCACCTCATGATATTGTTCTGTGTACAAATGACAGCAGTGTCAAGCCTAAATTTATAGTTTCTGAAATGATGTGCGTGTGTGCATATTTGTGCTTACACTCGTGGGGCCATGCAAAAGCCACAGGTTCACATCAGAGTGTCTTTATCTTCTTACCTTTTAAGACTGGGTCTCTCACTGGAAGCCATGGGTTCTCCATTTCAGCCTCCCTGGCTAGCCAATGAGCCCTCATGATCTGCTGTCTCTAATGCAATCCCATCCCAGCACACAGTGCTAAGGTTATAGGCATTGCTGCCACACATGCATGCTGGGGATCTGAACTCAGGTCCTCATGATTGTAGAGCACGCTCTTTATTCACCGAGCCATCTGCCCAGCCCTTCTCCCAATGCTTCCGCTGGAGTGTTATAGCTTTTCCTTGGACTGTGATTCTCGCTTTGTGTTATTCCCGATGCCACTGTTGGTATTTGCTGACTGGCCATGACGAGGACATCCCATCTTGGGAGCTAGATTTTACATTCTTCCATGATGTTCAACTTGCTAAGTGATAGCAGAAAAAAAACAAACGTCTGCCTTTGTTCAATCTTTCTTTACTTAACAGACTTAAGGACGTGACAGCTGCCTGTCTTTCTTTACTTCCAAGATTGCTTTGTAGGTAAATGTGTTACGTCTGGTGTCAGAGTGAAAATACATGACTGCCTTGTAACTCAGTTCATCCTGGGTTTGCCAAATTGCTTTGCCTCCAGGGATTTTTTTTTTTTTCGGCATATACAGCTTGAGTGTTTAATTTGGAACTACATAGTGGATTATACGTTGAATTTTCTCATCATCTCCGACCATAGATATTTGACTGACACAAAAAGAAATGCTAACGTTTTTTAATTTTTTTTTCCTCCTAAATCATGTAAGTGCAGTGTAACTTTATTCTCATAAGACTTTGCATTTTAAATTTATGGAAAGAAAATATAGAGGAAATAATTTTAATGATATTTAATTTTTCATCCTAATAAATATTCAGAAGTAAAAATACAGTTCTGAACATTTCCCTTTTTATTGTTTAAAAGGCTTCAAAGATTACAAGTAACTTGGAGTAACTTAGGAGTTGTTTTTCCCTTTCAAAGTCAAGATTGGGCTTATATGGTGATGCCAAGTGACTGGATTGTTATTCTGTGTTTTATTACCAATATATTAGATTGAGCTATTGAGGTAGCAATGTAATCTCTAAAGAAAAGAATGCAAGCTGAAACTTCCTTTTGTGTGGTCTGAGAAACTTGCATATTTATAAAATTTGTTTTGACAGCCTTTATTGCCGTATCTGTCTAAGGCAGATATTTTGTGCCTACAGATGAATACAAATCTGTCTTTTGTGCCCACGGCGTTTCAGGGATGAGTTATGTGCCCAGCATCCCAATAAAATCATGCTAAGCAAGGATGGTTAGAATACCTGAGGGATGAGTGGCTAACCTTTCAACAGCCAGGCCCTTTAGGCAAAACACTCACATACCAGTTTTTAGGCTTCAAACTGGTCCAGGGTAGAATGTATCTTTTTGTTGTTGTTTGTTTTTTTTTTTTTTTTTTCCTTTTTCGAGACTGGGTTTCTCTGTGTAACTTTGGTGCCTGTTCGGGAACTAGTAGACTAGGCTGGCCTCAAACTCACTCACTCAGAGATCCATCTGGTTCTGCCTCCAAAGTGCTGGGAGTAGAATGCATCTAAACTAAGATGTGAGTTCAGGGTTCAGGAAGTAAAATACAGACTTGAAAAGCTTTGCTCGTACGCCCTTCCCTTGAGTGAATAGCTCCTGGCCCCTTTTCCTATCAGTTCCTGGTGCTTACTGAGCTCCCTTTTGGCACAGCCGCACCGCAAGGTTGTGGCTCAGTGGCTTATTATCTCCATTAGAATCTGACTTCTGCTATGGACCTGTTGGCTGCAGGAAAGACAGCCAACCCACTTTGTGTTTACTGGTGTGTGGGAAACACCTAACCAGTGCCTGCGCTCAGGTCATGCAGTATATATTGAACACATTAAGGAAGTTTATGGTATCCAAAGCAGTTAGATGTACGGAATCACATCTGCATAATCTCCATGCACAAAGCATTTAGAAGGAAGGATAAAGCAGAACACAAGAACAAGCCATGTAAGGGTACATTAAAATCATGCAAAATAAGAAGAGCACATGGTTGACAATCTAGGAGTCCGTTAACTCCACGAGGGATCTGTGGGTTGATCTGGTTAATTTCAAGTTGAACTTTTACACTAACATTAGGCTAGCAGCCCTTGGGCCTGCCTGTGGGTCTCCTGATACATGATCACATCTCACCATTCTGCTCAGCTGCCTGCTTGTCATGGAGCCTTATTGCTCCCACACCTGCTGTACACACACCTCCTTTCCTTTTATTGCAGGACAGCCTTGTCTATTTCTTCTCATTGCATTAGCCACAGAGAGACCGAGGAGAGATGATGCAGCATACAGCACAGCTCAGTTTTATTTTCTGTACTATCATGATTAGATTTTGTGAAGAATCAGCTGAAACAGCTACAATTCTGTTAGCTGATGGTCTGTGACTATTGGTTCTTTCTCACTAATGTTTGGGGCTGGTTTTGTCCTCCTTCTTGGAAATTAGACCTATAGGGTTGTGTTTTTTATTTATAAGTACCAGACATACTAGTGATAATACTAGATTAAAGCTTAATTGTTCTTCCTACTTCTGAATGTAAATCCTGCTAGTCCTTTAAATGTGTGATTTATTCTCTGAAAGCTTCATACATGTGTATAAAGTATTTTGATCATATCAGCACCTTAACTCTCCTTCTTCAACTGTTTCAAGATATATGTATATGTGTATGTCTCTCTCTATATATATACATATATATATATATACACACACATCCAAAATATATGTCCTGAATGGGCATGAGTTGAAGCCACCCTCTGTACCACAGTCGACATGCCACGTTACACCTCTAAAGGAAACTGGCTTTCCCCTTCCCAGAAGCCATCAACTGCCGTAGATCCTCAGCTAAGAGTGGGAATGGGGTCTTATGAGATCCTTACCCAACTATCCATGCTGATACTTCTCTGTGTTACTTACCAGTATCCACTTGTATATTAATTTCAAATTGCTTTATCTTTAGATTGTCATAATGGAAGTGCAAGGTTTGAAGTCAGTTGCTCCTAATCGAATCGTCTACTGCACAATGGAAGTGGAAGGAGGAGAAAAACTCCAGACAGACCAGGCTGAAGCTTCCAGGCCGCAGTAAGCTCACTGGAAAAAATACACTTTATTTCATCCAATTAAAAGTATCTTATATGATATTATACCTAGGAACTGAAACCATTTGGCTAGCTTTGTATCAACTGTATTAGATATATTTCTCTTTTTATGATACATATTTTTAATTAAAACATAATCACATCATTCTCCCTTTTCTTTTCCCCCTCCAAATCCTCCATGTCTCCTCTCTTCCACTCTTTCCATGTCCCCACCACCACTACCTCTCAAATTGATACAGATGTGAAGCTGGTCACTATGCAACAAAACATTTGTTTTTGGTATAGGGGTTATTTGGAACCTGTGTAAATTACTGAAATTGTGCCATGGTAGCTTCCCCTTTTCTATGGTTCTATAGTATAGACGTCCTGCACTGAGGCTTGGAACGATCCATTCAGTAAGCCGTTAAAGAATAATACCACACAAAAATCAGTAATGATGCAACTGTCTTGTGCTGACTTACCATGTTTCAAACTTTGAAAATTACTAATGAAACTGAAAAGATATTGTCTTTACCTGATTTACCTTTGGGAAGCTTCACTATCTCTAATAGAAATTTCTTCTCTGGGCTAGGTAATGCATGGAGAATGCATGGATCTCCCTGGGAAGGGGAAATAGTAAAGATTCTGTGAGTGGACTGGGCCAATGGGGATGGGAACTTGAGGGACTGGGATGGGTGTGAATGGAAAATAATAAACGAGATGACTGGAAAGGGGAAGGCATTTCGGGGTCAGGTAGAAACCCTGTGCAAGGGAAACTCCCATGAATCTACAAAGATGACCCCAGCTAAGACTCCTAGCAACAGTGGGTATGAGCTTGAACTGGCCACCTCCTGTACTCAGATTGGTAGCTATCCCAATTGTGATCAGAGAACCTTCATTCAGTAACTGATGGAAAGAAACAGTTGCAGAGACCCACAGCCAAACATTAGGCTGAACTCCTGAACTCCTGCTGAAAAGAGGAAGAAAGAGTAGTAGCAGTCAGAGGGGTCAAGGACATCACAAGAAAACCCACAGAAACAGCTAACCTGGCTCATAGAACTCAGAGTCTGAACCAACAACCAGGGAGCCTGCATGGGACCAACCTAGGCATATATGTGTGTGTGTGTGTGTTAGTTATGTAGCTTGGTCTATTTGGGGGACACAGTGGAGGCAGGGGCTGTCTCTAATTCTCTGGCTGACTCTTGGGAACCAATTCCTCATACTAGATTGCCTTTCCCTGCCTAAACACAGGGGGAGATGCTTATTCTTACAGCAACTTGATATGCCATGCTTCATTGTTGGTACCCTTGGGAAGGCCTGCCCCTTTCTGAACAGAAACAGAGGGAGAGTGGGTTGGGGGTAGAGGAAGTGGCAAATGGGAAGAGAGGAGGGAAGGGAATGTCATATTGTGAAATAAATAAATAAACTTTTTAAAGAAAAGAAAGAGAAACATAAAAAAAAAGCCTCTCTGGCCTGAGGGAGTCGAATGTTCATTGGAACCTTGTTTTTAGAACGTATCTGTTTTCTTTCTTGCATTATGACAGTGTACACTTTGATCATTCAGGGAATTTCTGTAGCAATCCTGGCCCGCACTGGCTAGACACCGAAGATGACATGAGTGGAAATCACATTGGTTTCAAGGGGGAACTTGGGCAAGATCCAGAGGGTTATGTGTTACAATCAGAGGTTGCAAACAGTGTCTTGTGGTGTCCCGAAGCAGCAGTTCATTTTCACTTGGACCCAAGCCACTGCTCCTCCATTTCATATATGTATGCAATTAAATGCAGTTCTAGGTCCTAGCATGTTCTATTCCCAACTCGATTTTTTTTTCTTTTCTTACCAACTCATAATTGTTACTGCTTGGCTTGTTGGGTGTGGAGTATGGGAACCCTACAGAAAGTGGTTGGCAAAATTTATGCCACTATTGTTCTGATGGGTATACATTGCCAGTCTGGTCATCATTGTGGCACTCAGGGTTCACAATTAAGTGATGACTCTTCTCTCACAGCAACCTACATAGCACATACATACCTCTTGGCACAATGAAGCTGACCAATAGGAAGGAAGTATCCAGGTATCAACCTCATTGCTCTATGGCAGTGGTTGTCAACCTTCCTAATGCTGCAACCCTTTAATACAGTTCCTCGTGTTGTGGTGACCCCAACCTTAAAATTATTTTTTTGATACTACTTTATACCTGTAATCTTGTTGCTTTTATGAATTGTAGTGTAAATATCTGATATGCAGGATATCTGGTTTGTGACCCCGAAATGGGTTGTGATCTATAGATTAGGAACTGCTGCTCTGTGATCTGTGGTCACAGTACGTGATATCTACAGCAATAGGGTGTTACCATAATGTTCTAGAATAAACCAAGAAAAATGCCACTAGTCTGTATTGTTTTGGGAGTCTCTGGGACCAAGGCTGACATCCAAAGCCTGACAGTAGTCTTTATCTGATGACCTGGTGGCCAGGGCAATCATCATACCTGCCCCCTCTCCCACCTCCCAATTAAACTTAATATTACATAATTTTGGAAATCTTATAAATCAACTTTCATCTTACAGGATTTTATTCTTTTTTAAGTTTAGTATACTTTATTTTTTGTCTTCACACTATCTTCACGTGCCAATTTTGGATTTGGCTTACATTCTTATTAATTCATGCAGTTAAGATTGTCAATTTATGCATGATTTTAGCACTGTTTGTGTTTATCTCTATAGTGTGCCTTCATTTTCATTCACTGTGGTGCTTTTGGTCAGTAAAAATGGGAGAAGCTTCTTAGGAATAGAAAATGAAAGCCCCAGGTTTCCCCATCCACTCCAATGGCTGATTTACCTGAAGTCTAGTCAACACAGAAGAATCAAAACCACGCTAGTACAGTTGAATCCTTGAGCTCTTTTATGGCACTTAACGTTTGTTTATTTACACTTCCCTACTAGTCTGTGATGGTCAACTGGCCTAAGGTTTCTCATGGCCGTGCCTTTTTTATGTAATCTTTTTAAGCACTTTTTTTATTTGGTTTTAATATGTATAAGTATATTGTTTCACAAGTTAAATGACAGGTACTAAAATTTTCAATTGCATCAATACTGTATTTTAAAAGATAGTTTGAAAAGATTTGCCACACCCACTTTGAGTCTGTTCTTGCGTTTACTCATAATTCCAGGAAAGAACACATCAGGGTGGAGGATCAAAGAATGGGATCATGAAATGCTTATTCTGTATAGTTGGCTTTTATTTATTTAGCATAGCTTCTACAAAATCTTACATTCAGCTTATTTACGTATTTAAGAGCAAAATTTTTCACAAAAATAAAAGGTTTTATTTTTTGTTGCCCATTAAATCTCTAAGATAATATAGTTATAAAATATTCTGATAGGGAACTTATTAATGAATATTTTAGTCAATTGTTTACTGTTGCAGAGAAAGTTTTACAGTAGTAGTAACCTAGTACTCCTTTAGACTGTTCATCACAAAGAAACCTGATCTTTCTGGTTTGCTGCGAATACTGAGTGACTTTTAAAATGAATTAAAAAATTGAATGTATGGCCGTTTCCTGGGGGCAGATAGTCTTGAACACACCTCCTGAGTGCTAACCAACTGCAACTTCCTGGTGCGGTCGCTTTAATCCCAAACTTGTCTTGCACAACAGGAAAGAGATTCATCTCTTCCATCATCATTCTGAATTACGCCTCAGACACGTTTTCTAAATTTTTTATTACTTCAACCATTTGTGCTTTGTTGGAGATAAATTCATCCTTCTGTCTGATACTAATTAAGGTGCCTTATTTAGTCCATATTTCCAATAAACATAATCAAGAGTTTTTGCCATTGCCTATTTCATTCCTGTAGTTCAGAATTCTTGCCAGTAATTAAGCAGAAATAGCAAGGAAGTTTGGTTATTACTCAGAGTATGAAACTTGAAGTCTAGTGAAAATAATATTGACAGATAAGTTTAAAGGATTTACTAACTAGGTAAAGTTTTTCCTTTATGTCAGTGTTTTGAAATACAGAAGGGAAGAAGAGAATGGGGAGAAACTATTTTTGCCAAGGCAAGTTTTACCCAGGGATGAGACATTAGAATGTTTTTGATACAGTGTTGTAACATTGTACCATTTTCCCCTATCTCCTTCATCTGAGGTTTGCCCCAGACCATGAAAGCACCTGAAGGAAATAGAGGGATAGTAAGTGAGGACAAGTGAGCACAGGATTTGTTATGCTCATATAATGGACACAGATTTCCTGAGGTGTCTGTACCTTCTAAGACCTATTCCTTCCAGTGCCAATCATCCCTTGAGGGCATGCACATCCTCAGGAGTTTATGATCTCACAGGCAGGATCTAGATAAGTCTTGGTTCTCTGTAAATAAAGGCAATGAAATTATTTCAACTAAACACAAAAGATCTAACCTCATAATTTTAAATGTATAATTTAGTATAATAATAAAGAATATACTATTAATCAGAACAGTGAATTAAATATTGGTACATTCATTTGTTAAGACAAAACAACCAAATAGATAGAGGTTAAACACTTGAAATTTCAGTATTAGGAAATTTGAGGCAGAAGGATAGCAATTTTGAAGCCAGACTGGGATATCTCAAGACCTTCAGAATCCAACCCCTAGTAAACAACAGCGCATTGATACCACAGCCTCTGTATCTTCTTCCTATAGAGCTATATGATTAGAATACTGATTCTCTGCTTCCCATCTCCCTAGAGGAGTGAGGTAAATTGATGTCACATCATTAGAGAAATCTGTTCATGATTGCTAGGCAGAATTATGAGAAGTATAGTTTACTTCTGATAGACATTTATGTAAATTTAATATTTTAACTGAATTGTTATTATCATTGCACCAATATGATTGTCAAAACAATAAGAATATTGCAGCTACAAATATAGAGCTTCTTAGAATAATACAAGGACTAGGGCAATGTTTTAGAGATTAAATATACAGATTGCATACAATCTAAAATAGAATATCTTTCTTAAAGTTATATTCATTTCTCATTTAATTTTTTTCTCATTTAATTATTAATATTAGAATTTTGAGGTGTAATTTATTAGACAATATTTGTAGATTAGAAATAGAATATGCTATATTTTGAATAGTATATCAAAAATTGGCAAAGGAATACATTTGAATTACATGCAGGTTTTTTCTTTTCTCATTTTTGTCATTAAAATTATGACAGATTGCTTGCTCTTATTAAAGTCTCTAAAAGTGACATTTTGCTAGGAATGATGCTGGTGACACAGAGCAAAGTGGACCCGAAAGAGACAGACATTGGCCTAAAACAGGCATTAAATGCATTGAGAATATATTTGTAAGTAAAGAAAGTTAATCTGGGGGGTTTCATAAATGAAGACATGATCTAATGTGAATTTTGAATAGTGTTTCAGACTGTAGTCAAAGAGTACACCTAAGTTACAGTGGAGGGCAACAGTGACATTTGGAGACCCCCATCTCTTTAGGGTTACTTACTCTTCTGCAGTAGGTTTACAGCTTGCTGATAGCTTGCCTCTTTTACAGCAATCTCTCGAAGTTGTTACTGTTTCATTTCATTTGGGCAACCCTTCATTGTATCAGCTAGTACGTGTGACAAGGCTTGAGTGGGTAGGTCAAGGCTTGTCAGCAGTTGTTACCCAGCTGTCCTCTGCAATTAGGAGTCTCCTTCAGAAGGCATCTTCACAGATACCATGTCTTTCCTCGCCTCTTTCAAAGGTGTCTGTAGCTGTATCAGAATTTTCATGCCAGTTCAAGTTAAAATCCACTCATTTTCCCTTTTCTCTATCTTTCTCTTTCTTTTCCTTCCAATCTAACCAGAAGCTTGCAATAGGGAAAAGATATTATAATTTGGTCTTCTTATTCTATTCTTTAAGGGGCAAAAAAGAAAGAAGAGATGGAAGAGAGAGGGGGAACTTTGGGAGAGATTGCCTGCCTGCTTGTGTGCTTGCTTGCTTAATTCACATATTCTAAGCTGTCATTGTACTCACTTTGTAGCCAAGGCTGAGACTGAACTTCTTGTCATCCGGCCTCCACCTCCTAGGTGCTGAAGTTGCAGGCATGCTCCTCCACACTCAGCTTATGTGATGCTGGGGATTGAACCAAGGACTTCTATGCTATAGGGCAGAGTTGTATCAACTGAGCGGCTCCCCACCCCCATTTTGCTTCCTTTTCCTGTTTATCCACTCATTCTACAAGGATTCATTGGGGTTTGGTTTGAACAGAAACGGGGAAATGTCTTTCTTTGTATATGCTCTTCAGATTTGTCGCTTGGATTTCAACACGCATGGTTACTATGATCCTGTGGTAACACAGATCATGTCCGTACATTACAGACCCCAGCTGCACAGACCTAGAACACAGACCCAGACATGGCCCTTTGCAGTAGCTTGGACCCCAATGTCAAGAGTCACCATGGCCCTGGAGGCAGCACAGACCACCCAGGTCAGTGTCATCCTGGTATCAGCAAGGTCCTTGGACACCAACATGGTCTCTGGACGCTGACCAGACCCTGGGCATCCACACAGCCCTCGGTAATAACAGGAGTCATGGACATGGCTGCTGCAGGGTAGAATAGGTCTTTGATGCTCTTCTCTCCCTTCACCAGTTCCTATATCTTCTGCTCTTGTTACATCTCTCAGAGAATGATGCAGCTCAGGGCTGTCCTCATCACTGTCCCACTGGGCTAGTGAACTAAATATGTAATCCATGTATTCTGTTTATGTTTAAACTTCCTTTACATGGCAGAGGGACAAGAAATGGGAGGCTCCTTGAAGACAAGGTTTGTATATGGTACCACTGGGTTCTGCCCTGGCACTAGCACAGTAAGAGATCTCGCAGGTACTCCACTAATCTGTGTATAAGCATTTATAGGGCCAGAGGAACAGGGAACTTCATGTGAGACTGTGCCTCCTAGGAATGATAGAAGCTACACCCATAAAGTCTCACCAATATGACTGCCTAAATATGAAATGAATAAGTACAATGCCAATAGAAGGGATGAAGTGGCCAGGAGAATGTTCAGCTCATAAACCCTACCCAGTCACCGCAAAGAACGCAGCAAACTAAGGAAAGCTGAGAGCTGGAGAAATAGTCTCCCCCAGAGAAGAGCACACCCTTTGGGTTGTCCAGTGCCAAGTGGTCAGCCCTGAAACCGTGCATACAAGTCTACCAGTTGGTCCCTGTCTTTTTCCCTACCCAGAATTCGTATATTTCTAGATATTCCATAGAAAACATTCTCTCCAAGAGCTCCGTTCTTTTCTTGTGTGTGTTCAATTAGGCTGGAGTTACATAATCGCTTTTGTACATGCGCCTCTCTGGCTGAGACAGTATTTTCTAAACTGAGCTGTGAGGCCTCCTGGATAAACAAGACAGTTTGCTTCCCAGGAATAATTCAGCCCAAGGCTGCTGGTGTTGGCAGAAGTGACAAATGACTTTCCTGGCTCCACGAGAACTCCCTCCTACCCCTTTTCTGTCTAGGAAAGGGCCGGTTACCTGCAAAGCTCGTCTTCATCACCCTTTCACAATTATTCTTTGCCTATTTTCCAAGAGAAAGCGACCCCTCTCAGGCAACTCCCTCCTTCTGTGTCGATTCTTCCCCAGAATGGAAAACCCTCCAGGGCAGTACTCAAAAGGGAAATATTACTGTTGATTTTGAGAAAGCGATTGGGTTATGATTCAATCAATCCTTTTGCAAATTAGATGTCTTCCACTACTTTGTTTTCAACCGAGCTGATGGATTTATTCGAGCCTTTACCTGCTAAATAATTGAAAGCTAGATTTTGTCTGTTAATCACTGTATGCCTTGGAGACATTTACATAGAAAGTAAGCAAATTGATGGGAACCATTATCATAATAGTCCCACACACTCATTCTCTTAGCTTTTATAACAGAAAAATGAAAACCTGGATTAAAATCCAGGCTGAACCCTGACTCACTCTAGCATTTAACACTAGGGACCCATGGACACGGTTGTTCAGGAAACAAAGCATAGGCTGCTTCTTTGAGATGCACGTCTATGAAATTAATTTACACTTTACCACTTACACTGAAGTCCTCAAGTACTAATAGTCCTAAGAATAACTAAATTAAGGTGTTTTACTAAAGGGACATTCTAGTGAGAGCAAATAATCATTTTCTTAGACAAAAATTGGATATAGATAGATCCCTATCAAACTATCAAAGCTTGCTCACTCATTAATATACATTATGATCAAATTCTAAGCCTCTTGAGAAGTAAAATCAAAGAAGCAGTTCCAGGAAGGGGGGACAGCTGTGTGTCCTGTTAATCACTGTACTGGTCCGCTTTAAGTGGAAGGTGCTGCAGACAGTGCTGTGAGCATTAGATAGCATAGATTCTACTTAAAGGGAACATCATGGTTTTTATGTTAAATGCCAGCGTTTAAAATACACCAGAAATCACCACCCTTTGCAACTGTTCAGATATACAGCAAAATTTCTAAATGTCTACCTACAAATGTGTGAAGAGGTTATGTCGCTTTGCAGAAGATTTGAAGGCGGCTTGTCTAAGAGCTGCCAGATCCTGGAGTCAGAACCAAGCCTTCAGGTCAGGAGACTTGTAGCTGTGATGCCCATGAAAATCACACAGAGTCAGAGAGTTGCCTTTACTCTCAGCACAATCCCACAGCCCCATGAAGCTGCCTGGACCCCTCTAGTGTGGGGGTACAGATCAGAACGATCTGCTGGCCATGGAAAACATACCTAGTGTTACACAAAAAAGGAATGCTTAAAGCACCCCAGGCAGAAAAGTACAGTTCTTTCTACCTTTGCTGGCGTCCTCTGAAGAATCCAGGAATGCAAAGAGTGAAGAGGAAGCATAAAGCCATTTGAAGAAATCTTGTTGAATACCATTTTGTGGTTTGTTAAATAAGTATATAATTTGAAGAAATGCCAACAGCTATAATTATTAAAGTATAAATATATGTGGTAGCATATATTTATTTATATTAAGAAAGTAAATAATCTTTAAAATAATTCACAGAATACACACAAGAAAAGTCAGGCAGGAATGGCACATTTCTTTAGTTCCAGCACTTAGTGGACAGAGGCAGGTAGATCTCTTTGAGTTCAAGGCCAGACTGGTCTGCAAACTGAGCTCCAAGACAAGAAACATTGGTTTAAAAAAAAAAACCAAAGTGGGGAAAAGAAGAATTCAGTTGTCAATGGTGGTAATTTGTAGTGTGTGTTTCCACCATGTCCTCAGATTATGTAATGAATCTCACAGCTGGTTTAGTTTGGTCTCTTGTCATCAGTGCTACTGCATCTCCAGAACTTGATCATCTTCTACCTGAGCATTTTGCATCTTTTAATGTCCTTTAGTTAGCCCTGCCCCCTGTCCTCCATGCCCCACCCCCAAACTGCTTTTGGCAACCAGTGTTGACTCTTAGTTGCATTTATTCTTTTACTTTTCCATGTACAGGAAACCATACAGCAAGAGAATTGTCTCGTGAGCTTGAGACATTGATTTCAGGGTTATTGTAGTGGATGTTTATCAGAATAACATGGGCCTCGGATGAATCATGACATATACCAGGGTATACATCCTAACATTGACTCCGACTAGCTGTGGTATCATAGATACTTAAGGCCCTTTGAGTCTGTTTCGAAACAGTGGTACCTGTTGGAAGGAATGTTTTGTAGATTAGAGTACAAGTATAGCAATTCTCAGTTCTACTCCTCTGCCTTTACCTATGCCTATATTCTTGCTGTTTTTTTTTTTTTCTGTTAACCTGTGTTTGATTTGTTCCATTGTGTTTTCTTCCACTCAGGCCTTCACGTTTCTGCGGTCTTTAAACTTTCCTTCTGGCATCCTGGCTTTAAGTCCAGGAATTTCTAGATGCTGGGGGAGGAGGATGAACTAACCTTAAGGAACTACCGAGTGCTCTTGAGAGCATCAAGAATTAGTATGGGAAGTAAAATGTGCTTTTGTTTTTTTGAGTCCTGTCTGGGATTTTTGGCTTGGATATTTGTATTGTTATCTGATATTTATTCAGCAAGCACCCCCTTTTTTTAAAAAAAAAAAAGATCTGAGAGTTAATTTCCATCAAATGGATGTGGTTTTCAGCATGAATAATGCCCCTGTGTCAGTCATGATGGGAAAACATCCTTTGGCTGTCATGTATTTGCTATCAACACTGGTTCTGTTTCTCAGTTGATGTCATAGAAGATTTATATCTGTTCTGGTAAAACTCAGCTGTCAAAGGACCTCAAGTGCTCTGCTGTAAATGTTGGCAGAAATCTTGCAGGCGTGTCTCCCATCTTGGCATTGTGTTAATATATTATGTCCAGGGTACTCAACGGTTGCACATTTTGAAGTTGAAATGCAGCTGGGGACTGGCACTGGGAACATAGATCAGCAGAAGAAAGACTGGGCTGATAACAAATGCAACTTTGTATTATTGGGATCCTGTGAGACTAAAGAAAATCTGAAGGAGTTTGTAGAACCCCTTGGAATCTTCCTACTCCTTTTCCTATTACAATGATGCACCAGAGATGCAATAATATTTAAAGGAAAGAGATTCATTGAGCTCAGTTTTTGGAGGCTCAACATTTAAACAGCATGATTCTAGTGTTGAGGCCCCTTTCCCATCACTGCATCATACATTGGTGTATATCATGGCAGAATCACTTATGAGATGGAGAGGTCACGTGGTGAAGCAGGAAGTCAGAGAAGGACTGAGGAAGGACAAAGCTTGCTTCTTTGTAACAACCATTAGTGACATTACCCAGGATGTCTTTAGAGTGGCACCATTGCCTTCCTCTCCATGGCTTCCCCTCCCCAAGGCTGCTACACAGAGGACCATGCTCTTAACACTAACCCGTGAAGCAGCTGGAGACATTTTCACATCAAAGCAAGCTGCTCACAGTCTACTCATGGTGAGGAGGAGACATAGGACGTTGTTTAAATAAATCATGGAATTCAAATAGCACTGGTGCGCTGAGGAGTCAAGGGAGGTAGGAGCCTAAAATGTCGTGCTTTCTCATTCAACTGTACTTGAACTTGAGTGTACAACCTTTCGCTAGGCCCACTTTAGCCTCAAGCTCTGATCAATGCTTTAAGACCAGTTTGACTTCAAAGAGGCTGTTCTAAGAACACACTCTTCTGTTGTGAATTTTTTTACTTTGCATATGTTTACGCATGTGTATTTGCATTCACGTATGTGTATAGGGGCACTTATGTAGACATGCTTGTTGGCTTGTTGTGTGTCTGTAGAAGTCAGATGTCGTTCTTCAGAAACCATCTTTTTTTGTTTGTTTGTTTGTTTGTTTGTTTGTTTTTTAGACAGGATCTCTCACTGGGCTGGAGCTCACCAAGTAGGTTACCAGTAAGTTCTGGAGATCAGCCAGTCTCTGCCTCCTCAGAACTAAGATTCTACCTGCACCACTGTGCCCAGCTTTGTGTGTCTATGTGTGTGTGTGTGTGTGTGTGTGTGTTGATTCTCAGGATCAGGCACAGGTATTCATGATTACAAAACAAGTACCTCATCAACTGAGACCTATCCCCATTCCTAGAATACTCTTTTTTATTAAGAATTGTCTTTAATATTTAACATTAATATACCATTTTATCTTTCAGTTTTTATATTCAGTCTAGCAACATGTGTGACTTTATAGAAAATTTGTCTTTTAATGCCCATATATGCATACATATACACTTTATATAGTGTTTTACAGTTAGTTGACTATATGGCATATAATTATAGTGCTTGTGATAAGGTTAAAAAACTGAAGAAATGACCAGCACTTAAGAGAGCATACCGTTCTCGCAGGAGACCCCAGCTCGTTTCCTAGCTCTCTCATCAGGCCGCCCCATAGCCTTGGAACTCCATCTTCAGGCCTCTGCAGGTACTGCAGTCACATGTACATGCCCCCACACAGCACACACAAACACATAATTTAAAACAAACACAAATCTTTGCAAATGAAGTTTATTTTTATATGTTTGCTCTTTACTGTTTATCTCATTCATCCAAATGGGTAATTGACATTTGAAAAAACTAGACTTTCTTTTCTTGCCTTTACTTTGATCATGATTCTCATCTGTGCATTGTCTAATTATATGCAGAAATATTCAGCTCAAACCACCTTAATGACACCTTTGCCTTCTGAAGAATTTTTACAAATATATGTTACATTAATTTTTCCTTGTATCATTTATGTTATCTTTGACATTCTGTCACTGAATAAAGTTAATTGAAAGTTGATTTTTTTTTTAAAAAAATCACTGTGTTAAAAATAACCACACAGGTTTTTTGGAATTTTGATGTCTAATTTCTTGAGTCTGTTACATATTTTGGAGATCAGTCCTCTGTCTGATGTGGATTTGGTGAAGGTCTTTTCCCATTCAGTAGGCTGCCTTTTTGTCTTATTGACTGTGTCCTTTGCTTTACAGAAGCTTCTCAGTTTCAGGAGGTTCCATTTATTTATTGTTGCTTTCAGTGTCTGTGCTACTGGGGTTATATTTAGGAAATGGTATACTGTGCCCATGCATTGAAGGCTACTTTCCACTTTCTCTTCTATCAGGTTCAGTGTGGTTGGATTTATACTGAGGTCTTTAATCCGTTTGGACTTGAGTTTTTTGCATGGTGATAGATACAGATCTATTTTTATTCTTCTACATGTTAACATCCAGTTATGCCAGCACGATTTGTTGAAGATACTTTCTTTCTTCCATTGTATATTTTTAGCTTCTTTGTCAAAAATCCACACTTAAGATTAAGTGTGTATTACGATCGGGGTCTTTGATTTGATTCCATTAGTCCTCCGGTCTGTTTTTATGCCAGTACCAAGCTGTTTTCATTACTGTAGCTTTATAATAGAGCTTGATGTCAGGGACGGTGATGCCTCCCAAAGTTCCTTTATTGTACAGGATTATTTTGGCTATCTCAGGTTTTTGTTTATCCATATGAAGTTGAGTATTGTTCTGTGAAGAACTGTGTTGGAATTTTGATGGGGTTTGCATTGAATCTTAGATTGCTTTAGGTAAGATTGCCATTTTTATTAGGTTGATCCTACCTATTCAAGCATGGGAGATCTTTCCATTTTCTGTATTCACTCATAAGCAGATACTAGCTGTAAAGCAAAGGATATTGAGCCCATAATTCGTGATCCTAGAGAAGCTAAGTAAGAAGGTGAACCCTGAGAAAAACATACATAGATCCACCCGGAAAGGGGAAACAGCCAAGATCTCCTGACAAAATTGGGAGCATGGGGTTAGGGGGAGTAGGGAGAGCAGAAGGGGAAAAAAAGAAGAGAATGGAAGGGGAGGAGAACTTGAGGGAACTGGATAGTAGAGATATGGAGGAAGGACAGAGATGAGAGCAGGGAAAGAGATATCTTGATTGAGGGAGCCATTATAGGGCTAGCAAGAATTCTAGCACTAGAGAAATTCCCAGGAGTCCACAAGTATGACCCCAGCTAAGACCATAAGCAGTAGAGGAGAGGGGGCCTGAACTAGCCTTGCCCTGTAATCAGACTGATGAATATCTTAAATATCAACATAGACCTTCAGCCAGCAACCTGATAGAAAGAGGCAGAGACCCACATCAGAGCACTGGACTGAGCTCCGAAAGTCCAGTTTAAGAGTGGAAGGAGTGAAAATATGAGCAAAGAGGTCAAGACCATGATGGGTTCACCCACTGAAACAGTCTACCTGAGCTAATGGGAGCTCACCAACACCAGCCGGACAGGGAAAGAAACAGCATAGATACAAACTAGTCCCTCTGAATGTAGTTGACAGTTATATGGCTGGGGCAGACTGCGGGCCACTAGCAGTGGCACCAGGATTTTATCCCTACTACTTGTACTGACTTTTTTGGAACCTACTCTTTGGATGTATACCTTGCTCAGCCTAGATATAGTAGGGAGGGCCTTGGACCTTCCCCAAAGCATTGGGCCTTACATTCTCTGAGAAGTGGGTGGATTGGGGGGCTCGGTGGAGTGAAGGGGAATAGTGAAGGGAATGGGAACTGGGATTGGGATTTAAAATGAAAAAGATTGTTTTGTTTTTAAAAAATAAATTTTAAAAAAATAACCGTAACTTATAAGCATTCATGTCTGGGAGTTTTCAGATGCACCATCTGAGGCAGGCCACCTTTTCAGGTAACTTTTTATTTTTTTTTTTTTTTTTTTTTAGATATCACAAGTAATTATTTTTTATTCATTTAATAGGATATGTTGAACTAACAAGAAAAAATAGATGAACCTGGTCCTAGGAGAACATATGTGTAATGATAGTTTTCCTACTGATATCCATCCTAGTAAAGTTTCGCATTCCAAAGTACATTGCTAACTCTGGTTATCCAACTTTTAAAAAAAATGTCAATTCCCTTGAACTGGACTCTAAAGTCAGTTCTCAACCTCATACAGAGGGTAGTCTAACATCACAGCCTACTGCTGGAAAGAGCTATCTTTGTTGGCAAATACATGCCATGGGTCACAGGCCTGACTAGACCACAGAGAACCTGCTTCACATAATCAAATTCCATCAACTGAATGTTCAGTCAGAGGGAAGGAAGTAGATTCTTGAAATCTTTAATTTACTATGAGTAAAAAAATGGTTTCAGGAATATTTAAGAGCTTTTACTCTTTTTTAAAAAGCAAATGACAAAAAAAATGCTAACATATTTTGAACGTATTTTCGATGATCTACATAGAACAGACAGAGCATGATAAGGTACTAACTCATGTTTGTGAGCTAAATCATCTATACTGTATAGACAAAATGAGACCTGTGGGGGGGGGGAACTGAATAAATGGGTTTTTAAAACATTTTTTAAAAGCTTTGGTTACAGTTAAACGAAACTATAACAGGAAAAGTGGATTTCCTTATGTTAGTAATTAGTCCCTATGTCATTTTCTTTTTTTTTTTTTTGAAAACAAACAAAAAGCCCAACTTGTAACCAAATAAAGCTCAGACAAAATCCTGTGGAGTCCAACTATATGTTGTTGGTCAATTACTCCTGAACATGAGGCTTGCCCAAAATTAGTTGACATGCTCAGTGTCACTCATCGTAGAAAACTGATTGTCTCTCCCCTAACTGGTATAAGTGGTAGTTCAGTTGTTAACCTTTTTTTTCTTTTTGTTAAGTCCGTTATCAAAGTGATGTAAAAGGCATTCATCACAACATCAATAGGCTTGTGGTAGTGAAAAAGGTGTACATGAATTGTCGCAATCGTCACACCTATATCCGCCAGCCAAGCTAAAGAGCTGTCATAAATTTATTCTCATGACATAGCTAACTTAATACAGTTCACAGCTGATTGAGTCTCGTTACACCATTGGTTACTCAGCAGAGTTTTCGCCATAATCGCTCCATAATATGTCAGGTTCTTAAATCTCATGATAGTCAATATCTACTGGGAAATGTTTCAAACATATCTTCCTCCTTTATAAAAGTATTAAAGAGGTCACACAGAGTCACCTTATGTTGATCAAAGGAGAGGGACAGATACAGAATTTCCTCCACTGCGTAGCACCTCAATGATGTTCATATAAAATAATGGAGTTTCAAACAAAGTACTTGGTATATCAGCTATGTGATTCATGAATAATTTTGTCTTATTACAAGATTTGAGACTGCATAATCATATGATTGCTCTGAATGTCTGCATGGTTTATACCAGTGAGATTCACCACTTCTACGCACGAGCCTCCCTTTATATCATTATTAATGAAAAATCAGAGGCTTCAGCCAAAGATGAGTAATTTAAAATTAACATCATTCTATATAAAGAAAATTTCAAATCATATCACTTTTTAGTTTCATCATGGTATACCTTCTTCTAAATGTCATCATAAAAAGCATATGAAGTGTCGTTATCAACAGGGAGGTGGTATCAAACAAAATTTTAAGGTACAACCAAACACTTTACAAAGGTACAAACTCTTTCTAATATCATAATGAGCATGTTATCACGATCATCTGTAAGAGTGGCAAATGCATAATACATTGTTGTAATACATCACTGTCGACTTGAGCAATGTCAGAATCCTAATCTTCTTCTAAGTTAAGAGTGGTATTTAATTTGAAATGAGTTCGGTGTTCAAAGAGTCACGTCAAATTGATAACCAGTCATTCATCAAAAGCATCGATTTAAGCTGCAAGAATGTTAATGAAGCCAGAATGTGGCAGATTCCTAAAGAAAGAGCCAGATCAGCTACCTTCAGCAATCGTTTATCCACAACTTTGGGATCAGGATGTGGGATTGACACCTCTAAGATGATATCGTTTAATTAACAGATCTTCTTCCTGGTAATAAATAATGTTGTGACTGAAGATCTCATCGTTTCAGAATTTTCAGAAATCATGAAAGAATTTCAATATTTATTTTGCTGTTTTTTCAGAAAAATATGTCATCTCAATCTCACAATAGTTTATTTTATATCACTTCATGTTTCCATTTTGTTCACAAAGTTGTTTGAAAGATTATATGATCGTCATCGGATCATCAAAGCTCACAAATGCTTTGTTATTATTTCATTGTACCTATATTACTTTTTTTGTTATATTACATGTTCTATTAAAGAGCTATTGAAATTTTAGCAGTCTTTTAAGATTTTTGAAATGGCAATATTGAAAAACATGAAGCAAACAGGTTCAAATAATTGTCAGACTGCTACTTTTTGCTTTATCTGCTCTTTTTGTACGGAGTATCAATAATAAGATGAAGATGTCTTAATCATAAAATTGAGAGGATTGCAGCAGCCATATTTTTCATAAAATGTTGTGGAGATACTATGTTTATATTAATGCAAGTAAAATATTTGTTTAGTTTTTCAATAATTATGTTTCATTGTTGATTATTACTTATCAAGTTGATTATATTGTCATGAGTACTACAATACTTTCATTGAAATGCATATAGTTTATTTTTCATTCACATGGCTTTATCGTCAAAGTTTGTTCTTGTACTAACTTTCTTATCTGAAGACCTGTTTCAATCTTCTCACCTTCCTTCTTTACGTTTTTCTACCTTCCAACACAATTTCAGATTCAATGTCAATCATTCTACTTCATGCATCATATATAGCATACGCCACTTGTACTATTGGTTTGAGAGCACAAACAGAATACTGACTCTGAGTTAGTTTTGAATTTCACAGAGTATAATCATGTTTCATCTTTAGTCTAAGTTACCTTCATCAGATAGGGTAATCTGTTTCAATCATTGTACAACGCATGCCATTATTACCATATACCTGATGTATATATTCTGGCAATTTCTTCATCATTCTTCATTGTATACATCAGTTGTTTGTATCATATTATAAGTAATTTTTCATGAATATAGTTAATAACATCTTATTATATGATTGCATCTGGTTTGATAGTAATCATGATCACGTAATATCCACTCTGAGAAGTTCCGAGATTTAGTCTTAGGCAGCTGTCACAAGTTACCCCACGAATGGATGAGGCACTTTCTCCATAATACTTCGGCGCATCGTCACGCCAACAAGTTTCTTCGATTTGTTTCAATATGTCAGAACATCTTCATTGCTGAATAGATCGCTTCTCGATCTTTCTAGAGTTGAGCAGATTCTGGCGCTTAATACTTGAATCTTCTGCTATAATTTCTTCACTTGAAAGCTCATCTTTTATTTGTAATAACAAAGGTACTGTTCAGCTTTGTCTATACACTTTGAGACTGACCTTTGTTCCGTTGTGTTATACATCTTCCGTTATGGCTCCTTTTCGTCCAGTGATAAGTTGTTCTGAAGTACAGAAGCTTCTCAGTCATAAATCATCATTCAATGTTGCCCACATCACGCTTAAGCTTCATGTTCCAGTAGTTATCACAAAACGATCATTGCAGGCATCACTTTCTATCATTCCAAAGGTCGATTGATATTAGGTCTTTGATCCATTTGGACTTGAGTTTGACACATGGGTGATAGATATGGTCAATTTTCTCTTCACAGAGTTGGACATCCAGTTGCCACAAAACAATTTTGTTGAGAAATTTTCTTTCTTCATTGTATATCTTTTACACCTTTACTTTCAACAAAAATTGATGTTCCCTAAATAGTTTTGTTAAGATCCGGGTCTTCTACACGATTCCATTGGTCGACTTCTCTATTTTTATTACAATACCACACTGTTTTTCATTACTGTAGCTCTATAGTAGAGTTTAAAGTCGGGATGGTTACCTGTAGAATTTTACTTGTATAAGATTGTTTTGGCTATCTTGGGTTTTTTGTTATTCCATATAAGTTGATTATTGTCCTCTTAAGACAGTGAAGAATTTTAATGGGATCCTGATGGATTGCATTGAATCTATAAATTGCCTTTGGTAGGATTGCCCATTTTTACTATGTTGATCCTCTCAATCCAAGAGCGAGGAGATGTGCTCCATTTTCGGGTATCCTCTTCAATTTCTTTCTTCAATGCCTTAAAGTTCTTGTCAAATAGATCCTTCACTTCTTTGGTAAGGAGTTACCCCGAGATATTTTATGCTGTTTGTGGCTATCGTGAAAGGTGATGCTTCTCTGATTTCCCTCTCTGCTTCCATATCCTTTTGTGTATAGGAAGGGCGACTGATTTTTTGGAGTTGATCTTGTATCCGGCCACATTACCTAAAGGTGTTTATCAGCTGTAGGAGTTCTTTGGTGGAGTTTTTGGGGTCGATGTAGACTATCATATCATCTGCAAATACGTAAAGTTTAACTTCTTCCTTTCCAATCGAATCCCCTTGATCCCCTTATGTTGTCTATATTGCTATTGCTAAAACTTCAAGTTAACTATATTGAAGAGGTATGGAGAGAGTGGACAGCCTTTGTCGTGTTCTGATTTAAGTGGGATGGCTTTTAGTTTTTCTCCGTTTAATTTGATGTTAGCTGTCGGTTTTGTGAATAGTTTATTATATTTAAGTGTGACCCTTGTATCCCCAATCTCTCCAAGACTTTTATCATAAAGGGATGTTGACTTTTGTCAAAAGCTTTTTCAGCATCTAACGAATGATCATATGGTTTTTTTCTTCAGTTTATTTATATGATGGATTACATTGATAGATTTTCGTATGTTGAATCCAGCCTTGCATCTGGTATGAAGCTCACTTGATCATAATGGATAATGTTTCTAATGTATTCTTGGATACGTGTTCGCCAGTATTTTGTTGGGGATTTTTGCGTCGATGTTCATGAGTGAGATTGGCCTGTAATTCTCTTTCTTGGTTGAGTCTTTGTGTGGTTTTGGTATCAGAGTGATGGTAGCTTCATAAAAGGAATTTGGCAATGACTCTTCTGTTTCTATATTGTGAAATACCTGTTAGGAGTATGGGTATTAGGTCTTCTTGGAAATTCTGGTAGAATTCTCGCATTGAAACTGTCTGGTCCTGGGCTTTTTTTGGTAGGAGGTTTTTGATAACAGCTTCTAATTCTTCGCGACTGACGGGTCTATTTAGGTTGCTCACCTGGTCCTGATTTAACTTTGGTATATGGTATTTATCTAAAAAAAGTGTCCATTTCTTTTACCATTTTCCAGTTTTGTGGCATACAGGCTTTTGTAGTAAAGATCTAATGATTCTCTGAATTTCCTCTATGTCTGTGGTTATGTCCCCCTTTTCATTTCTGATCTTATTAATTTGCAGATTCTCTCTCTGCCGTTTGATTAGTTTGGATAGGGGTTTATCAATTTTGTTGATTTTCTCCAGGAACCAGCTTTGTTTCATTGATTCTTCGGATTGTTTTCTGTGTTTCTATTTTGTTGATTTCAGCCCTCAGTTTGACTATTTCCAGTCTTCTACTCCTCCTAGGTGAGTCTGCTTCTTTTTTTTCTAGAGCTTTCAGGTGGGCTGTTAAGTCTCCAATGTATGCTTTCTCTGTTTTTTTTTAAGTGGGCACTACAAGGGCTATGAACTTTCCCCCTTAGGACTGCTTTCAAAGTGTCCCATAAGTTTGAGTATGTTGATTCTTTATTTTCATTGAATTCAAGAAGACTTTAATTTCTTTCTTTATTTCTTCTTTAATCCAGGTGTGGGTCAATGGTTGACTATTCAGTTTCCATGAGTTTGCAGGCTTTCTGGGGGTAGCATTGTTGTTGAATTCTAACTTTAGTCCGTGGTGATCTGATAAGACACAGGTGGTTATGGATATTTTTTTGTAACTGTGGAAGTTTGCTTTGTTACCGAGGATGTGGTCAATTTTCGAGAAGGTTCCATGAGCTGCAGAGAAGAAGGTATATTCTTTCCTATTTGGGTGGAATGTTCTATAGATGTCTGTTAAGTCCATTTGATTCAATACCCCTCCATTAATTCTCTATTTCTCTGTTAGGTTTCTGTCTGATTGACCTGTCCATTGATGAAAGAGGCGTGTTGAGATCTCCCACTATTAGTGTGTAATCGGTTTGATGGCGTCTTTGAGTTTTAGTAATGTTTCTTTTACATATGTGGGTGCTTTTATATTAGGGGCATAGATATTCAGGATTGAGACCTCATCCTGATCAATTGTTCCTGTTATGAGTATAAAATATCCTCTCCATCTCTTCTGATTGATTTAAGTTTGAAGTCAACTTTGTTAGAAATTAGTATGGCCACACCAGCTTGTTTCTTAGGTCCATTTGCTTGATAAACCTTTTCCCATCCCTTTACTCTAAGTAGGTTTCTATCTTTGTGGTTGAGGTGTGTTTCTTGTAAACAGCAGAATGTTGGATCCTGTTTGCGTATCCAATCTCTTAGCCTGTGTCTTTTGTAGTTGAGTTGAGTCCATTGACATTAGGGATATTAATGACCAGTGGTTGCTAACTCTGGTCACTTTTTTGGTCATAGGGTTTGTGTGTTTGCTTTCTTTTAGTTGCGCTGGTAAAGGGTGTCTAGAAGTTTGAGTTATTGTGGTCATTGTTGGTCTCCTTGGTTTGTGATTTTCCTTCTATTACTTTCTGTAAGGCTGGATTTGTAGGCTACGTATTGTTTAAATTTGTTTTTATCCTGGAAAATTTTTGTTTTCTCCATTTATAGTGAACGAAAGCTTGGCTGGGTATAGTAGTCTGGGCTTGCATCCATGTTCTCTCCAGCTTCTGCAGTACATCTATCCAGGACCTTCTGGCTTTTCTTGGTTTCCATAGAGTAGTCAGAGTAAGTCTGATAGGTTTACCTTTATAAGTAACTCTGACCTTTTTCCTTTGCAGCTCTTAATATTCTTTCTTTTATTCTGGATGTTTTGTGTTCTGATTATTATGTGGCTGAGAGATGTTTTTTTCTGGTCCAGTCTATTCGGTGTTCTGTATGCTTCTTGAACCTTCAAAGGAATACTCTTTCTTTAGGGCTGGGAAAGTTTTCTTCTATAATTTTATTAAATATATTTTCTGAACCATTGAGCTGTATTTCTTCTCCTTCTTGTATCCCAATTATTCTTAGGTTTGGTCTTTTTATTGTGTCCCATATTTCCTGAATGTTTTGTGATGAGAATTTGTTGGTTTTGCTGTTTTCTTTGATCAGTGTGTTAATTTTCTCTATGGTATCTTCAGTGATCTGACATTCTTTCTTCTAACTCTTGTAATCTGTTGGTAGTACTTGTCTCTGTAGTTCCTGTTCGTTTACCCAGATTTTCCATCTCCAACCTTCCCTCGGTTTGTGTTTTCTTCATTACTTTCCATTTCATCTCTTCAGGTCTTGAACCATTTCCCTTACCTGTTTGATTGCATTTTCTTGTTTCTCTTGGTTTTCTTGGGTATCTTTGAGCGATTTATTCATTTCCTCTACCTTTTTGTTTGTAATCTCTAATTGTTTATGGCAGTTTTTCACCTCCTGTTTAAGGTCTTCTATTATTTTCAAAAAATTCACTTTTGGGTCGATTTCTTCTACTTCTTCTGGAGTAGGTGTACAATTCTTCTTATTTCGGGATCCCTGGGTTCTGGTGATGTCATGTTTGCCTTTCAGGTTGTTGGAGGAATTCTTGCATTGGAGCCTTTCCATCTCCTCTTTCAAATGAAGCCAAGAGGCCTGGTGTCTTGGTCCAGTTTTTGCTGTGACTGAGCTTCTGGGTTATCTCTTCAGTGGGAAGCAAGGGTCCGTCCTGCTTGAGCTTGATCTGCCCAGTGATGTCTCCTGGTACCTGGGTCTGATCCCCCTGCTGCCTGGGTGTCTGAACAAAGGGCCGGGCCCGCTTGGTGCAGGCCGGCCACCTAGACAAAGGAGCTACTATCTCCCGAATGTCTCCAAATGGTGGATCTGTCCCAGCGCCCAAACAGGCTGTGCTGGAGCTGTTGCTGTGGTTCAAAGAGGGGAGGGGGTCAGAGGTAGTGAGGAGGGCCTTGATGCAAGTTGGGTGGGACAGTAATGGAGAAGAGGTATCAAGAGTACAGCCCCCGGAGCAGACTGACCAGGGAGTTCAGGCTTTTTAAATGAAAGAACAATACCTTCTCCTTTTTTGGAAATTTAATGAAGAAAATATTAAATACAAGAACCCTATTGTCTGGATTATGGAATTTTCTATTGGTTTAAGGAAAGACTGTTTATGTAGGTGCTAAGAAATTGTTTTTGTACAAACACATCCTCTTCTCTCCTGTATGTGTGTTCTGGAGAATGTTCACTCAAGAGATAAACTGCAAAACTCTGGGCATAACTACCATAATTGAACAGTTTGGGAAGGCACACTTCTTCATTTATCTTGATTTCTAAAAGAACTTACCTTGGCTGGAAACCACCAAAGAAACTGCAACTGCCCTGATATTAAGTGTGGCAAAAGAAATAGAAATGAAGAGTTGGTCGATGCTTACAGTTTCCCATTTCTGGCTCAGACTTCCTTGTTACATAAAGTGCAAGATGGCTTTGGCTGGCAACAACTTGAAATCTTTTGGCTTATAAACTAGCACAGTTTTACCTGGAGCAAGTCTGTGAGATTCTCACTGTGTTCTGATGTTTAGTATTCTTTTTTTTTTTTTTGCCATAATATAGCTTTGGTGGCAGATGGCAACATTTTGATTTTATTGAATTTGGCAAATTCTCATAAGAATCCTCAAATTTTTTAATATTTGCATGTGAAAATATTACAGATTTTTCTATCAGTCTGCCAAAGTGGCAGAGATGAAATCTTCTAGATTTTAATAATTTCACTCCCCTTATTGTTTCAGTTTCAAATGAGGTATCTAGGAGAAAAAGATGAAATAAAATTTACAAAGCACGAGTGTAATTTTAAGATCCTAAAAGCTTAGCCTGTCCTTTAACAGCCAACAATTACATCCTGAAAGGGAACCCCACCATCCACATTAAACAGCTATACGTAAGGATCCTTCTGAGCACTCAAAAGGAGGTACCTAGTTGGGTAGTGTTTTGAGTCATGTTCTCTCTTTACAAAGACTGGTTCTAAGAAAGTTCAGTAAACTAGCATCTAGACAATGAGTTAGAACTCTGGTAAGAAGATCCAAAACAGGCAGACCAGATATTTTTCCAAATTCAGCTTTCAGCAACCTGGTATCATGTGGCTGTTTTACACTCTATTGTTAATGAGTGCCAGGCTAATCACCTGCTCTACTAACCCTAAGACTGGAATTAATACATAATCAGGTTTAGAGTTGGGGGCCCTGATTTCTGCTGCCACAAACTCATTAAAATTGCAAAAGCAACATTATTTTTGGAAAGCCTCGAGCAAGTGTGTGGACCTCATGTGATTAGTCACTTTTGTGATGAGGCGTACTAACAGATGGACTTGTTCCTCCACCATCAGATTGGTGATTACATTAAAACTTCATTTTGTGTTTTCTTGGGCATCTCTGCAAACGTTTCAGAGAAGGTCCCCAACCTAGCTAGTGACCTTTGCTGTGTTCCTGCAGGTGGTGAGATCTTTAGAAAGAAAAAGCTTGTTTACACCAAGCTGAGCTTGGCTCTGCTGCTTTGACACCGTGGGGCTGCTCTTTCTGTTCACAAAGAGGCTACTGCATGTGTTGTTGTGGTTTGGTGCCCCCCTGCTCTATCGTGTAGCTTTCCTGGTACCTTGAACAAACAGTATCTGTATATTAGTGATCATTTTCTTAAAAATGGTCAACATAATAACCATCTTTAAATAGCATATTTTTTTACTCTAATCAAACAGCCTGGAGTTTTTTTTTAAATCACATGTAAATTAAGATGTATTACAAGGACGATGATTAATATTGTCTAGGAATACTTATCCATATGGCATAGATGAGCAATAATTTCATCGTAAAATTTAATTATTCCCTTCTATTTAATAGGAAATGGGTTATTGCTTGTTCTGCATTACTTTAACATGAATTTTGTATTGTATGCAGCACGTCTATTATGAAAGAAATTTTTGCAAAGAACCAATTCCCATAAAAGAATACAAAGGAATAGCCTTTGGGTGTAGAAGGAAACTCTGTGATCAACAAAATCTACTTCTTAAAAACCTAGACTAGTAATAGAGAGCGTGCCTTCTCTCTTGATACCTTCAGACCCTTTCCTTCATCATATTCAAAGTCGTTACACTTAAAAGCCTTAAGGAAAACCTTCCTTTTGTCTCTACTGTATGGACATGTGGTGTTGCTACCTGTACAAGTGTCCCAGCTAGGAACTTGGGGGATTCTAATTTCTTCTCCCTGTTCCCATGTCTGAAGCATGGGGATTCATGTAGCTAGCAAGCAAGTCTGTCTCTTGCTGAGTTTACTGTGGCTGGCACTTTGCACCTTGCTTTGGGCCATGCTAGGTTTACTCTGCGAAGCTCTGTTTGACACCAGCTTCCATCCTTGCTTGCATTTCAGTCCAGGTTCTGAAGCACACAGATGCTTATGTAACACACTCCCCTCCTCAGCACTGATGTGACTCTGCCTTCTGGGTGAAGTCTTGTGGAAAGTCTCACCCTTCCCAACACTGATGTGGCTCTATCTCCTGAGTGAAGTCTCACCAAAGCCTTACCCCCCCACTTCCCAGCCTGACTTCTGCTTCCCTCCAACCCATTGCTTTTTCCCATCTTAGGTTCTTATACCCACTGGGTTGTCAGCAGGAGTATGGTTTCTTTTTGATGGTAATAATTCTTGTCAGTCACAGTGGCCCCCTACATGGTGGCCTGTTAGCTCTCCTAGCCTCTGGTCCACCCTCACTTTTACATGCCTACAATAGGGGACTAAAAGAAGATCCCTTGTCCTCACCAGGGCCATCTGCTTGTCCTTTGTCTGTCATCTCCACCCTCAAAGGTGCATTGTGAGGTGTTCTTCCTATAAAGTTTATCTTAAGCCTGTAGCAGTGTTATGGTCTCAGTGCCTGGAATCCCTCACTGTCTGTGACTGGTGTCTCCTTCCCTTTCCCAAAGCCTGTGAGCTCTTGGCTAGAGTTACATTCAGTATCTGGGTCACTGATGCTGGTCTCATGTTGATGCATCACTTGACCCCTCCATGGCCGGCATTAGTACTATCTTGAGTCTAAATGAAATATCCATTAGAGAAATCCGTTATAAATAGAATATGATAAACAAAAAATAGATTTTAAAACCATTGTCTTACACTTGCGACCTTCCATCATGAAAGAGGTAAGCTGGGCAAATGTGCCTGATAGCAGCCAGTAGCTCCTTCTTACCATCTCAACCTACTACCTAGCTAAACATGGTCTCAGTTACACTCATATCGTCCACTTTCTATGGCATAAATTTTCTCACCAATTCTAAATAATGCAACATTATCTCCCTATCTTACCCATGTGGAACATTATTACAGCAGCAGAAGCAGTGAGGTTAACTCTTCTTTGAATTCACATGATTTTTGTGTGCGTGGGAAACACTTCCTAAATGTAAGATGGAATTTTAACATTGCTAAAGCTATTATAGTACCGTTTTAATAGGGTACATTGTCCCAAACAGACATCTTTGAAACATATGTAGGATTTTTTTATTGCTTAACCCAAGATACAACTGTGTGCTGTCTACACTTAAAATATTTCCACCTACATGGCTTGCTTTTCAATGTGGTTTATGTAAATAAAGTACTAACAAGCAATAGCTAAACTCTCTGCAAACATATGCAATTTTCTATGGTCAAAGGGCACAAATGGAGTTTTCTTTTAAAAAAATGTGTTATTTATACAATATACCTGTTCTGGCTTTTAAGTTTAAGTTTAGTTTTGTTGCTTTGTTTTCTTCACTTTGACACAAGCTAGATCATTTAAGAAGAAGAGTCAATTAAGGAAACGGCAGAGACACCTGGCTTAAACTTAGGAAGGCTTGTGGGGCATCTTCTTGGGATTGATATGATGGGCCTGCCCCTGTGAGTGGTTGCCGCTCTTGCATGGTGGTCCTGAGTGGAATAAGAAAGCAGGCTGAGCAAGCCATAGTAGAGACTGTGCTCCTCCATGGCCTCTGACCAGTTCTTCCAGGTTCCCGCCTTGAGTCCTACCCCAAGTTCCCTGAATGATGAACTACAAGCTGTAAGATCAAATCAACCCTTTTCTTCCCAGTTGCTTTTGTCATGGTGTTTATTACAACAGTAGAAACCCCAACTAAAACTCTTGTCTTTTTCTCCCTCCTCCCTCACAGTCCCGTCTCATCCCCCACCTGTATAACTCTCCTCTGTTTCCCATCAGGAAAAAAAAAAAAAGCAGGTCTCCCAGGAATATCCACACAAACATGGCCTAACAAGATGCAGTAAGACTCGGCACAGACTGTTGTATCATAGCTGTATGTGCGCAAAGTCAGAGGAAAAGTATCCCAAGGGCAGGCAAAAGAGTCAGAGATATCTCCCACTCCCACTCTTGGAGTCCCCAAGAACACGCAGCTATGCAACCACGCATATGACGGACCTAGCTCATATCCATACAGGGGCTGTGTTGTTGCTTCAGTTTCTGTGAGCCCCTATGAGCACTGCTTAGTTGATTCAGTGGTCTATGTTCTTGTGATGTTCTTAATTCCTCTGGTACCTAGAATCCTTCCTTACCCTCTCCTGTGGAGTTCTCCTGGCTCTCCCTAGTGTTTGACTGTGGGTGTCTGTAACTGCCTTCATTGGTTGCTGGATGATGCCCTTCTGATGACAATTGGGCTAGGAACTGATGTATAAGTATAGCAGAGTATCAACAGGATGTGGGGTTGGTGAAAATCTTTTACCATTCAGTAGGCTGCGTTTTGTCTTATTGATTGCGTCCTTTGCCTTACAAAGCTTCTTAGTTGCAGGAGGTCCTATGTATTTATTGTTGCTTTCAGTGTCGCTGCTACTGGTGTTATATTTATAAAGTAGTCTCCTGTGCCAGTGCATTTAAGGGTACTTCCCACTTTCTCTTCTCTTCTATGAGGTTAAGTTTGGCTGAATTTATGTTGAGGTCTTTAATCCACTTGGACTTGAGTTTTGATTTTGATAGTGATACACTGAATCTGTAGATTGCTTTGGGTAAGATTGCCATTTTTATTATATTGATCCTACCTATCCAAAAGCATAAGAGATCTTTTTATTTTCTGATATCTTCTTCAATTTCTTTCTTCAAAGGCTTAAAGTCCTTGTCATACAGGTCTTTCAATTTTTGGTTAGTGTTATACCAAGATGTGATTTGGTGCTATTGTTAAAGGGTGATGTTTCTCTGATTTTTTTCTCAGCTCTGTTATCATTTATATATAGGAGGGCTACTGATTTTTTTTTAGTTGATCTTGTATCCTATTACATTACTGAAAGTGTTTATCAATTTTAGGAGTTCCCTGGTAGAATTTTTGGGTCACTTATGTAAACTATCATATCTACTGCAAATAGTGAAAGCTTGATTTCTTCCTTTCCAATTTGTATCACCTTGATCCTTTGTTGTCTTACTGTTCTAGTTGAACTTCAAGTACTATATTGAATAGATGATCTGGAGAAAGAGGGATGCATTGTGTTCCTGATTTTAATGGAGGAATCTCCTTGAGTTTCTCTCCATTAAATTTGATGTTGGCTCCCAGTTTGCTGTATATTGCTTTTTATTATGTTTAAACACATTCCTTGCATCCCTGATTTCTCCAAGACCTTTATCGTGAATGGGTATTGAATTTTGATATATGCTTTTTCAGTATCTAATGATATGATCATATTTTTTTCTTTCAGTTTTTTATATGGTGGTTTACATGGACAGATTTTTGTATGTTGAACCATCCCTGTATCTCTGGAATGAAGCCAACTTGATCATGTTGTATGATTTTTTTTTTTTGCTGTGTTCTTAGATTCAATTTCTGGTATTTTATTGAGTATTTTTGCATCAATGTTCATGAGGGAGATTAGTCTGTAATTTTTTTTTAGTTGAATCTTTGTATGGTTTGGGTATCAGGAGTAATTGTAGCCTCATCAAAAGAGTTTGGCATGTTTCTTTTGTTTTTTTGAGGAACAATTTGAGGAGTATTGATTAGTCTGAAGTTCTGGTAGAATTATCTTCTGAAACCATCACAAAAGTCCTGGGATTTGTCTGGTGGGATACTTTTGATGACTGTTCCTTTTTCCTTAGGAATTATAAATCTATTTAAGTTGTTCCTCTGGTCTTGTTTTAATTTTGGTATGTGTTACCCATCCAGAAAATTATACATTTCTTTTAGATTTTCCAACTTTGTGGAGTACAGGTTTTCAAAGTATATATAACCTAGTATTTTCTGCATTTCTTTAGTGTCTATTGTTAGGTTTTGATTTTGTTAATTTTGATATCTCTCTCACCTTTTGGTTAGTTTGGAGAAGGGTTTGTCTATTTTGTTGATTTTCCTCAGTGAACCTTGTTTTGTTTATTGATTCTTCTGTATCCTTTCTTTGTTTCCATTTTATTGATTTCAGTTCTCAGTTTGAAATTTTCCTGTCGTTCTCATTCTGGTTGGGTCTGATTCTTTTTGTTCCAGAGCTTTCAGGGTGCTATTAAGGCTCTATTACTGAAATTTCTCTACTCTTTTTGTAGGCACTTAGTGGTACGCTGAGATTTTCTCCTTAGCACTGCTTTCATAGTGCCCCATAGGTTTGGAAAATTGTCTTAGTGGTTCATTTTTCATTGACTTCTAGAAAGTCTTTATTTCTTTTCTTATTCTCTTTTTACCCAGGGGTATTCAGTTGAACATTACTTCAGTTTCTAAGAGTTTTGTAGACTTTCTGCAGTTAGTGTAGTTGTTGGGCGTCCGATAAGATTCAGGAGGTTATTCTATTTTTTTATCTGTTGAGGTTTGCTTTGTTAACTAGTATGTGGTTGATTTTAAAGAAGCTTCCATGAGGTACTAAGAAAGTTTATTTCTTTTTTGTGTTTGAATGAAATGTTCTAAAGATATCTGTTAAGTCTACTTGAGTCATGCACAAATATTAGTTCTCTATTTCTCTGTTAAGTTTCTTTCTGGCAAGACCTGTCCATTGGTGAGAGTGGGGTGTTGAAGTCTCATACTATTAGTGTGTGGAGTTTGATGTACGATTTCACCTTGGTATGTTTCTTTTACATATGTAGGTACTCTTGTATTTGGGGCATAGATGTTCAGAATTGAGACTTCATTTTGAAGGATTTTTTCCTGTACTGAGTGTCAGGTTACTTCTTCATTCCTTTTGATTGATTATAGTTTGAAGTTCTATTTTGTTAGATATTAGGATAGCTACACCTTTTGTTTCTTAGATCCATTTGATTGGAAAACCTTTTGCCAAGCCCCTATTCTAAGGTAATGAATGACTTTGAGGTTGAGGTGTATTTCTTGTATGCAGCAGAAAGATAGGTCAATTTTTGTATCCATTCTGTTAGCCTGTGTGTTTTTATAGGTGGATTGAATCCATTGATATTAAGAGATATTAATGACTAATGGTTGTTAATTCCTATTATTTTTCAGTGTAGTGTTTGTGTGTTTCCTTTTTTTGTGTGTGTTTCCTTTCTTTGAGGTTTGTCTGTGTGAGGTTATCTGTCATTTGTGTTTTTGTGGGTTAAACTAACTTCCTTGGATTGGCGTTTTCCTTCTAGTGCTTTCTATAAAGGCTAGATTTGTGGATAGGTAACTGTTTAAACGTGGTTTTGTCATAGAATATCTTGTTTTCTCTCTCCATGTTGATTAAAAAGCTTTGCCTGGATATAGTAGCTTGGGCCTTGTATCTATGGTCTCTTAGTGTCAGAGTTTCCATTGAGAAGTCAGGTATAATTCTGATAGGTCTGCCTTTATATGTTTCTTGGCTCTTTTTCCTTTGCAGCTCTTAAAATTCTTTCTTTATTCTGTATGTTTAGTGTTCTGATTATTATGTGGTAAAAAGGACTTATTTTTGGTTTAGTCTATTTGGTGTTCTGTAAGCTTCTTGTACCTTCATAGGCATGTCTTCTTTCGCCTAGGAAAGTTTGCTTCTATGATTTTATTGAATATATTTTCTATGATTTTGAGCTGGTTCTTAGGTTTGATTTTTTCATGGTCCCAGATTTCCTGGATGTTTTATGTTAAGAACTCTTTTTTTGATTTTTTATTTTCTGTGACTGACAAATCTATTTCTTCTATTTATTGTATCTTCAATTCCTGAAATTCTTTCTTTCATCTCTGTATTCTGATCATTATGCGTGTATCTGTAGTTCCTGTTCATTTATCCAGCTTTTCTTTTCCAGAATTCCTTCAGTTTGTGTTTTCATTATTGCCTCTAATTAGATTTTCAAGTCTTGAACTGTTTACTCCACTGTTTAATTTTTGAATTTTATTTTTGGCTTTCTTTAAGAGATTTATTGACTTCTTCCAATTTTTTGTTGGTGTTTTCCTCCATTTCTCTAAGGGTCTTTTATTTCCTCTTTGAGGGTCTCTATCATCTTCATAAAGTTGTATTTAAGGTTGTTTTCTTCTGCTCTGCTTCTTCTGTGCTTGATGTCCAGGTCTTCCTGTTGGAGGACTACTGTTCTTGTGTTGCCATATTGCTCTTTATGTTGTTGATTGTATTCTTGCCTACCTGTCTCTTCCTCCTATTGTGCAGGCTGTGTCTTTGTCTCTTGGTCTGATCCTTGCAGTCAGTGTCTCTGTTGCAGGGAATCCTCTCTTGGACTAATCATTGGGGTTGCTGTCTCTGTCTCGGAGAGCTGCGGAGATCTTCAGGGATGGGTATGTTTGGGGTCTGAGTGGGACTTGTAGATTACAGGGTTCTACGGAATGGTGTTGGGGCAGCCTGCCTAAGGAAGGCTTGCCTGCTGGAGGGATAGTACAGCTGAGGCAGGCGGGGGAGGGGTCTGGGCTTTTGCCCTGAGGTCTAGGGCCTCAAGATTGGGCTGTCCAGCTGTGGGGCTAATCACTCACCTCTTGGTCTGCTATGTGCTGTTTCTGTCTGTGTCTCCCAATTTGGGTATTCTTATTTGTTTTTAAGTTTGAGTAGAATTTCTTAGTGAATAAATCAGTAAACTGGAAGAAATTCATCTCTAGAGAAAACCATGGCTGATGCTTAAGCTGACAGACCATTTAATTCATGTGATGTGTTCGATAATAATTCCTGAAAAATGAAATGGATACTAAAAAGTGAACCCAAAAAGACTAGTGAAAAAAATCAAACTGATTTCTAAAGCACTCCCAGAAAACCTCAAATAAGTTTAAGCATTCCAAGCATTTTTTTAAAAATTGCTAGTTTATTTTAAAAACATATTGCCCACTGAAAAAAGTACCTAGAAAAAAATTGCTTCGAGGAAATTAGCCTTCTTTTTAGTTGACCGTGGACAGAGAGACTGGGCCAGAAGCAAATGGTCTTGGGCAAATGTTTTTTAAACTTTTAAAATCCTTTTCTATTTGTCAACTGTGATAGTTCTGATGCGTAGATATTCACTTAAGTCATGAAATCTTTATAAACCTCTGTATACATGCTAATATCATATTGGATTTCATTTAAATCTAAGTACATGTTTTAAAATGTAGACTAATTTGGAACAAACTGTTTTCTCATATTAAGAGCCTTCCCTCCCTTGGGCTGTTTACATTCTCCATAAGGAAATGTGAATCTGAAGTATTTCACATGCTTTTTGGTTTATTGGTGTTTATCAGTGACGGTCTCATTTGAAGAGCCTGTGCGGTTTTCCAGTATGGTAGTTTTTTTTTTTTTTTAATGAGAACAGTTCCTGACACTACACAATTTCTATTCTGTGTTTAGCACAGTTGAGTACACTGTCAAGAAAACTCGGGCTTCCTTGAGTTACAGCCCTCATTAAACTGTGTTCTTCTACCCTCTGTAATGATGCACACTTATGATTATGGTACTTTTTTCTAATAGTTACACAATAATACCTTTTGCCATTGACTACGATAATTCTTATATGCACTCGACTTAGTAATGAATCAGCCAGACTCCATTTTAAGATCAGTAGCTATCTTGTTGCATGGTCAAAGTAAGTTTGTTTCCACTTACTGTAAAAATTAAGTGTCTGAAATTTTACATGTTCCACACCATACTCCAACAATATCTTGACCTCCATCCTCATAAGATAAGACATTTTGCCAAGTTCCTGTGGAACCAAAATTTACCCTGGAAGTCCTCGAACCCTTGAAACCTAGGTTTGCAGTTTGAAGTGTATAAAAACCCACTTCTCCCTATGTTTGGGGTTGGCCTCTCAAATCCCCCTCTAACTTTTATGGAGAGGGGCAGTCACTGGACTGGCGATATTGAAAGCTTGTTATAAATTTGGCCAATTTGGGTTCTGTTCTTTATCATTCTTTATAATGCTAGGTTATACTCTTCCATTTTTCTGTATATTGATTCATAGTCTCTTTATGAATTGATTAGAAATAAGGTGTATGTTGTCATTTGTTTTATTTTCATTCATCACACAGTTGAGACCTGTTCTGTATCAGGTACCCTACTGAGTTTGAAATGTTCACTAATGTTAGCTTGTAAAAAAATAGCTTCTTACATACAGTATGAAATAGCCAGTAAAACTAAATACCAATAACATATAATCACAAACTGGGTAACTGCTTTGGAAAGAAAATATTCTTATGCAAATATCTAAGAAAATAATGCCTTCAGAGTTTTATCCTGTGGAGCAGGTAGAGATGGTTAAAATCTTCCTAAAAGAGAAAGTAACCTTGGAGTTCTGAGCAGAAGGACAAATATTTAGCCAGCAGTTGATGGAGTAGGGAGTGAGCACTGTCAGTGAAGAAGAGGCAAGAGTAGATGTTCAGTGTCCAGAGCCTTGTGAGTGAGGTGTTTGTGGACACTGAGCATGGTGGTAGAAGTATATCATGCCAAGAAAGATATTTGCATCTGCCTGCCTTGCTTCTCTTTCCCCTTTTCACACAGACTCCTGTAAGTATATAGGGGAGGGGGGTTGATGTTTGTTTGTTTGTTTTTAATAAATACAGATTTCCTTAGGATTTCTCAGTACTGTAAACTCCGAGGGAAAGAAAAGAGCTGCTGGGGTTTGATAACAAAGAACCACCCATGAAGGTCGTTCATGCCCAAAGCAGCAGGTCCTCTCACCTGTAGGGTGGAAGCTGATTGTTAGAGACTGGTTATCCCAGTTTAAGTTAAATAAAGGCCATCATAGAGTTCTCTACTCTGCTTCTCGCATTAGCTTGGCTCTGTATTGCTGTGTGACTATGCCCTGGTTTATCTCTGTGTAGAATTAGTTCCTTAGATGCCTTTCTTAGGTCTCCCCTTTCTGATTGCTTGCTCACTGGAGTCTGTGCTGTGTTCTGGGCTTAGTGACACATTTTACCTGTGTGAATTTGCCTTTTTGTTTGGCTGTGGTTATGCTACTTGTCTTGGCCCTGCACTCATTCTGTGGATTTTAATGTCATCTCCACCTTACTAAAACTAAGCCCTTTTATTGTTATTGTTTAAGTAGCACAACCCAAAGAGAGATGAATAAAGACATAAAATCTCACCTCTGAGTATACCAGCCAAAAGAGGAAGAATGGCCTGAATTGGAAATCTGAAAAAACCAAAATGTAACTCTTGATTTCCCACTAGTATGATCCACATGCATAGACAGATAAATGACATGTTCTCTGAAGTCAAAAAGGTACCACCTTGTAAATTTTTCAAAGTGATTTGGGACTGTAAGAGCCTGCAGAGATATTAAAGCCTTATTAGTAAGTACTTGTCAGATATACCAGATGAAGCAAAGCATTTGACTCCCTTACCTGGAATTCATAAAGAGGTGAATCCCTAGTACCTCTATGGCAATAGCAGCCCTGACCTATCTACTGCCTTCTGACTCTCCCTCTATTTGTACCGGGAGACTCATAAACAAGGAACCCGCAGTTGTCCTAAGCCATTCCTTATCTCAAATTGGTCCCTGCTATTGACACAAGCCACCCAAATTGCTATCTGCCTGTCTTTTGTCCGCAGTCCATCCATCCACCTATTCTGTCTGGACCTGGTCCCATCCCTTTGCCTCTGCGTTAGCGACCCCCGCTGCAGCATCTGCAGCACACTAAGCAGCTGTATAACAGCAGCTGTGCAAGTAGCCCTCTCAGCTGACCCTCAGTGGCTTTGTTATCTCGCCTGGCAGATTGCTTGACATTTCTATCTGTCTTCCCCCTTTGAATCCTTTACAAATAATACTAGGCAATTTGGCTGTTTCTGGAAGCCAGGATGTTCGTGGAACTCAGGGACTTATGTTGCTCTCAGCTCCTGCTGTACAGTTGGAACTTCTCATCATTGCATCCAAAGACACTATCACTTAAAAAAAGAAAACAAAGGTAAAAGTTGTGTTGTCTCTGGGGAGACACTCAGCAGACAGTTGGAAAGGAAATGTGGAGGTGATTCATCCAAGTGTGCCCCCTTTAAACCTTCGATGTTGTTACTCCAGAGCTGGATGGAGCAGACGATTATATCTGGAGCAACTAGAGAGCTCGGGGGTGTCTGCTTTTACTGTCAGCCTTTGACAAGAAGATATGACTTTAAGTCCTTGAAGTTAAGGAACTACTAAGTAAGGTATTTGATATTCCTCTATGACTTGTCCCAAACAATATTAGCCCATTTTACCCGTCAGTTCAGATCTGAATTGTTGGAGAGCATCTGATAAAAGGAATTAGTAGCTTGTGGGCACTCCAACCTGTTAGTGGCACAGGCTATAGTGATTACTTAGAGATAGTTATAGCCTAAGAATATAGAGTCTATTGTTTTGTAGAATTTAATATCTTTCAAAATATATTTAGGAATATATATGTATATACATAAGTAGATACAATAACAATTAGTGAAAAAAGATCATGGATTTGAAGGAACGTGGGGGTAGGGGTATATGGAAGGGTTTGGAAAGAGGAAATGGAAGGCAACAATATTATAATCAGATTATAATATCAAAAATAAATATTAAAGGGATAAAGATACTATATACATTAAATTGCATTTTAATTTGTAGGAATTTAATTAAATTGTAGGGATTTTTCTCTCCAATTCCTATATTATAGCTAGGTTTTACAAACACTCAAAATTAGAAGTAACCAAGATGATTCTTTCAAATAAACCTGTAAGTTGAAGGTTTGGTAATAATATAAATATACTGTTAAAGTTTTGTAGGTGGCTCACTCACTCTCACTATATATTGTATCTTGTTTGCTTCTGTGATTATTTTTTTTTTGTCTGTCTCATTCTGGATATATATATATGTGTGTGTGTGTGTGTATACACATATATATATGTTTGAAATGTACATTTTAATTGATTCCTCTTAGATACCAAATCTTTAAACTGTCTTTCTATATGTAAACTCTTAAAAGCCCTAGTTTTCATCTTACAAGAAGTTATACTTTTCTGGTATTGTCTTGGCCAAGTAAAACTGTAATACAGGATGTGACAAATTGTCTCTTTAAAATTAGATGCTTCAAGCTAATGTTTTGAACTACCCTGCTATGAGAAAGAGAACAGAAAATACTTGTAAGAGATTGTGTCTTCTATCTTCCCCAGTGTTATGCTAACGCACTTGCTAGTCTTTCCCAGAAGAAAATGATACAAGTGTAAATGATGTCTCCATGCTGAATGTGGGGGTTTAATGGCATGAATACTTCTGAAGAGAAATACAGACATTAGAGGACAATTTTATCCTATTATTCTGAGGCTTTTGCAATCTTGAGAGCAACAGAATAGGAGCTATCTCCTTTAAGGGGAAGGGAAATATCTAAGAGACAATAAGGAAAGAAAGAAGCCTGTAGGGCTTTTCTTTCCTCCTGAAAGTAATTGTTACCCGCCCCGACCATCCCCCCAAAAGTTTTCTGCTCCCCAAATAGGAGATAGAATTCAATTTTTTTTCACTCTGTCCTGTTTGAAGAAATAACTTTGTATTGTCTGTCTACCCTTATATAAAGTTTTCATCTGTTTTTCAAGACATGTCAAAAGCCTAGAGTGATGGATGATAATTCATTACTGAAACATTATTTCCTAGTTCTATTAAACACTTTTATCATATTGACATTTTGAACGATAATTGTTTTTAAAGGAAAGCTTTTTTATTTTTGTAGACCTTTTGCCTTATATTATTTTTTTAGATTATTATAACATATTTTTTATTGATTATCTTAAAACTCCACATCGTGCACCCCAATCCCACTCACCTGCCAGTTCCTCCACATCCTCCCCTCAACCTTACAGCATCCCCCAAAGAGCCTTCCCAAATAAATCAAAACCAAAAAGCAAACAAACAACAACAACAATAACCAAAAATGTTTTTCTTCTCCATCCCTCAGGTACGTCTTTACTTATACCGGTGACACTGGGTGTTGCATTGCAGTGTACCACACAGTACACCCATGTCTTAATTAGGGTTTTGGCTGTGAAGATACACCATGACCACAGCAACCCTTATAAAGAAAGCACTTAATTGTGGTGGCTTGCTTACAGTTTCAGGTCATTCTATTATCATGTGGGGAGCATGGTGGCATGCAGGCAGACATGGCACTGAAGAAATAGCTGAGAGTCCTACATCTTGTAGGTAACAGGAAGTCACACTTGTGAGAAGCATGAGCAAAAGAGAACTCAAAGCTCACCCCCACAATGACACACTTCCTCCAACAAGACCACACCTCCTAATAGTGCCAACTCCCTTTGGGTGCCATTTTCTTTCAAACCACCACATTTCAGTCCCTGGCCTGCAAGGGCTTATAGCCATATTATAATGCAAAAATTCATTCAGCCCAACTTCTTTCTTAGTTAGGGTTTCTACTGCTTGAAAAGACACCATGACCACGGCAACTCTTAAAAAGGGAAAACATTCAATTGGGTGGCTTGCTTACAGTTTCAGAGGTTCATCATAATGGGGAGCATGATGGCATGCAGGCAGATGCAGTGCTAGAGCTGAGAGTACTACATATCACAGGCCACAGAAAGTCAACCGACTGACACACTGAGGGAAGTCTGAGCAAAGGAGACCTCAAAGCCTACCTCTGCAGTGACACACTTCTTCCAACGAAGCCATACCTCCTAATAGTGCCACTCCATTTGAGGGCCATTTTTTTTTTCAAACCTCCACAACCCCTTTGTCCATCTCCAAATGTTCATTCCAAAAAGTCATTGGTCTTGTTCAAGGCCTCTGGCGTACCATCTTCACTGAATTTCCACCAAAACTCCCCTCAGACATCCTGCTATTGCCCAAAGTCATAGAGATCCTAAAGTTATCTCTCTACAGGACCAGTCCCTTTCCAGACAAAAAAAAAAAAAAAAAAAAAAAAGGAGGGGGGGAAGGTTTTTAATTGGATGCAAATGTACATTAAAATATACATTATTTGTAATTCTCTTTACTGTTTCCAGATTATGCTTTTATTGATCTTCTCTCATTTCTGTTCTTCCTCTTTCTGTCTCTTCTGATTCTCCTCTCCTTCTCATGCCCTCCTTCCCTTCCTTCCTCTTCCTGTCTTTGCCTCATACTTTGCTGGCAGCCAGTCTCTCTCATTGTTGTGTTTACTTTTGGTCTAGATTTTAATATCAACATTTAGTGAGACTTATTAAAATGACAATGTCTTAAACTTTTGTTTTTTACTAGATACCATTTTGTGCAGGCAGTAGAGATAAAAATCATAGCACTACCGTAAACATACTAATAGCTATGGTCCATATTCCATATTTTCTGTGGAAAGTGCTGTGCCCTTGTATTAATTAAAGAAGTGTTAATGTATTAAATGAGTATTAAAATGAGTTCCTTTCATGACTGCCTCAGTGAAATTCTATGGAACATTATTGAATTAGGATAGTGTGGTTGTCCTTTTGCAAGTGAGAGTTTCCATCCATGCCTAAATTCTGTCTCTGAATTCTTCCCTGTTTAGCCCTGCCTCAAACTACTATGCTCTAGTGTTGGTAGAGATTAAATAACAGCTATTATTTTTATTAAAAAATCAATTGAACTTTTCCCACACACATGCTTATGTAAAACTGTCCAAAACAATATTGTGATGTTTGTAGCCTTAATTTCATTGAGGTTGTATTTTGATAATTGTACATCCATAATATTTTTTATTTTCTTGAAAAGATAGGGTAGTATAAGTGATTCACCTGACAATGTGATATGAGGAATAAATGTCTTGTTGCCTACAAAATTCTGCCATGATTTCATTCATTGCCAAAGCTGTTTGGCTTTGTGTATTTATTGATCCTCATATCACTAAAGGGAATTTTCAAATTTGCTTATAGTATTTAATAATAGATATTGATATAAGACATTTTTGTAAACTCTGTCAATCATTGTTTCAGAATTTTCATCACTGTAACAAATTCCTGAAAAAAAAACAAAACAGCTCAGAGGAAAAATATTTTATTTGTGTTCATGGTTCAGGGTGGTCAATCCAGTAGCTGCTTCCTCTGGCTTCAGGCCTGTGGCAAGGGAGAATACCACAGCAAGGTCACCTGGGAGAGGAAAGAGCCACTTGGCTCATAGCAGGAAGCAGAGAGCGCACAGGACCTGGACAAGGTGTATCTTTGTAGGTAGCCTTCTATGAACTGTTTAACCTCCAAAAGAAATACAAGTCCAAGCCGGGCGATGGTGGCGCACGCCTTTAATCCCAGCACTCGGGAAGCAGAGGCAGGCGGATCTCTGTGAGTTCGAGACCAGCCTGGTCTACAGAGCTAGTTCCAGGACAGGCTCCAAAGCCACAGAGAAACCCTGTCTCGAAAAACCAAAAAAAAAAAAAAAGAAAGAAATACAAGTCCATATTTATAGAATCTCTATTAAGGGAAGGCTATCAAAATGATAAAGTTCATAATCGAAATGACTGGACTGGTAGTCTAGTGTTTTTATAGTAGTTTTTTTCAAAGGCATAAACAGGAAGTACATAGAAAACAGTGGGTGGAATGATTTCATGAGATTCTGTAGTGCTGCTAGTAGTCCTAGGTGTTCTCTGTGCATACTTTTAAATACTGTGTTTTTTCTTCTTCCTTTCTTTTTTTAAACATTGTAAATTCATTTTTACGGTTTCAGACATGCACAATGTGCTGTGAACATATCTATGCCCATTGTCCTCCCTTCATCTACTCCTGCAGACATTCCGCCTTTTTCTTCCCAGCTCATATACTTTGATTTTTTTTTTCCTTTTGTCTGTAGCCACCGCAGCAGAGTGTTTCTGATGACATTGTTCATGCCATATCTGAGAAACAGCATTTAAAGACACTCTTCTGTATCTCCCAGCCCTTACAAGATCCCCACTCTTTTTTTTTTTAAGTGACATTTGTGAGCTTGGAGGGAGTGATATAGAAGTCCTGTTTAGGGCTTTCATCAGTCACTCTTAGCACTTTGAGCAGTTCTGAGTCTCTGCATTAACTACTGTCCAATGCTAAGGGAAGCTTCTCTAATCAGTGATGGGAGCAGCACTAGTTTAAGGTTATCAATATAAATATCTAGAAGACCAGTTGATTGATACTTAGTTTTTTAATCACGTATTTGTTATATATTTATAACATGAATTCTAATTAAGAAATTTGAATGACTCTGATACAACCATTTATTGCTCATGATTTTTGAACATACTTCAAACGCAGAGGTTAGTGGTATTGGAGGACCTTTCAGATCCCAGGTGTAAATTAGTTCTGCAGCTATTTGGAGGTCACGGGAAATAGCCAGATCTTAAGAGTGAAGGACAGGGATGGTGAGAAATAGATGTTACAATATGTAGTCAATAAGCTATTTATCATGTGCAGTCTACTAGCCTCTAAGTGCCAACAGAATAGGAGCATTGGTCCTTTGTATTATTTTGCATGAATTAAGAGAAACACATTTGCTTTTACAACCCATTTCTTAAATTTTTTTATCTTTTCCATGGTTTTACATCCTCTGTACAACTATCATTATTTGGTAACAAATTGTTCCATAATATACCCATATTTTACATAACCTCTCTATAATAGAAGGCATTCAGTGTGCTCAAATCTTTGCTGTTATGTGGGATGGTATAGTAGATTTAATGTGTAGAATTATTTGATTGACTAATACTTGTATCTTGGCTCCAACCGTCTTGGGAAAAAACATAGAGACAATGAGGACTACTGAGATCTCAAGAACAAAGGCAATGGGTTTTTGATCCTACTGCACGTATTGGCTTTGTGGGAGCCTAGGCAGTTTGGATGCTCACCTTACTGGACCTGGATGGAGGTGGGTGGTCCATGGACTTCCCACAGGGCAGGGAACCCTGATAGCTCTTTGGGCTGACGAGGGAGGGGGACTTGACTAGGGGAGGGGGAGGGAAATGGGAGGCTGCGGTGGGGAAAAGACAGAAATCTTAAATAAATAAATAAATTTAAAAAAAAATTCCAGTATACTTTAATAGCCAATGCATAATTAATGTTAGTTATTTCAGTTGGTGTGTGAACTAAACTGTGTTTTCAGAGTCAGGAAGTCCTGCTGTTTTTGTAAAGGTGCTTTGTACATGTTTAATTCATTTGAAGATTTACACTCAAGTCTGAATCCTCATAAGTAGGGTATCCATACAAATACAGAAGGGCAGTGTATTTTAAGTCGAGCAAATTGATAGCAAGTGCAATGTATTCTTTTATCACTTAATACTAAAAAAGTAGTAGAAAGATTGGTATTAATTGCTGAAAGTGTTGGAAAGTGCCAGTTGAGTAGGAAATAGGGAAATGGATCAGTGAACACTAAAGATAGACTTACTGTCTTCTTGGCTCTTCCTAATCATTTTTCAAGGGGATGTGGGACACATGGGATTTTAATTCATTCATTATTCTAGAATCATAAGCATATTCTTATTGCACATATATTCTTAACTTTATTTTTAAGTTTTATATTGCATTTTATGTTTATGACTGTTTGCTTGCATGTGTGTCTGTGCACTACAGGAGTTCCTGCTACCTACAGAGACAGAAGAAAGCCTAAGATCCTCTGGAACTGTAATTATACATAGTTGTGACCTTGAATGTGGGTGCTGGGAATCAAACTTGGATCCTCTGGAAAGGCAAATCCTGTCTTTAGCTATGGAGCCATCTCTCTAGGCCCTTGTTCTTATTTTTCATAGAAAAAGTTATCAAGATGATATCAATCTTTACTTATATAGTGAGTTGCTAGCATAAAGAAGTACCGTAGAATTATAACTATTTACTCCCCTCTTTACATTTGCACATTGTTAGTACTTCTTATTTTTATTTTCTTTGATGTGAGAGAGGATGATGCTTGCCATGGCACATATATTGAGCTCAGAGGACAGCTTTCAGAAATTGGTTCTCTCCTTACACCATTATGTTGGTTTCAAGGGTTAAACTTGGGTCCTCAGGCTCCTGTGGCAACACTTTGACTGCGTGAGCCTTATCACTGACCTTAAAACTGTACATTTTCAGTGGAATTAAAGCATCAGTCTTCTGGGGTCTGTTATAATCGGAACTACTGATATTCTTGCTTCTCAGCTCCTCCCAGCCTGAAAACACATTATATTTGCTTTTCTCATTTCACAAAATGGTCTTTAGTATTCCCTTTCCTTTTTCTTAGAAATCACTTGTGGGGATTTTTCTTCTACATTACCACAGGGACCTATAATATAATGTTTATTGCCTACCAGACTCTAACCTAATTATCAGACCGGTTTGAGATCACTCATACCAGGTTCTATGATCTTGATTAATAATTCCTTTTTTATGTTGTATCACTTTGTGTTTATATGAATCATTGCTTATTCTGAAATATTTTGAATTTATGGGTACCTTTTCTGACTCCCCAAAGATCCTCTCCCTCATCACTGTTACTAGCCTAGTATTATTTCTGTATTTTAATGTTTGAAAGGTAACCATGGTATTGGGATAAGATCAACATATACCTGTGTGTGTATGTGTGCACACCCCCGTGTGTGTGTGTGACTTAATATGGTGGATACATTTTGAAAATAACGACAAGTTCTGTTGTGCAAACATCATGTAGTAATACTAAAACAAACTCCATACAGCTGGTGCATTTCTGGATTATGTGGCAACACCATTCTGTATGCAGCTTCTTGTTGACCAAACACCACGCATCCTGTGATTGTATGTGTGTACATATATTTTTATATGTCTCCTCTGTATGTCACATATTTGATGCTATATTATATATTTATAATATATAATGTACATATCCTTTATGTAACATATATGTAATTTCAGCGATATGTATATTATTTATACATGTATGCATCTATTGACTCTGATTTATTTGTATGCATATGATAAAAAAGGGATATCTGTTAAAGACAATCTACCAAAAAGTGCCGAACGACCATCACACAGGGCACTGTAAAGCTAGCAGGCAGGGAGAAGCTTCAAGATGAGTTTTAGCTTGGTTTATTTATATCTGTCAAGTAAGGTGTATGGTGTCTTTGGCAATAGGGTCTTGTCCATCTAGTTCTGGTGGGCAACCGAGAGAAAAGGTAATAAGACAATAACCTGTATTATTCTGGGAACTTCTAGGCTTCCCTGACCAAAAATTTATAGAGAGGTGTCCATGCCTGGTACAAGGAGCAGGTTTATTTAGCTATGAAGTATAACTCCCTTCCAGTTATAGTCTTGAACTTACATACTTAATCAGCTTACAAAGTAGTAGGTTTTAGTATGGTGCCCATAGGTCCTTCACTTTGGTTAATCTTCTCATTGCTCTCTGATCTCCTCTATTCCACTACCCCATCCCTGTTGAACCTTTCGACTCCAAGAACTCCCTTATCTACTTCCATATTGCCTGTGTTCTTCTAGCTCAACTTCCTTAAGACATCCATCTCCTCCTACCTCTTATCTGGTTTGGCATCTATGGCTTCCTACAGCAAAACACAAATCTAAAGAAATGTTGTTAAATGGAAATTGTTTAAAGGATGAATAAATTCTTATGGAAGAATATTAGGTGCTTCCAAGACTGTTATAAATTTTTAATCCTAGCCATAGGAAAATTATCCAAGGATAGCCTTGAAATTGTAACTATCTGATAAAGAATTAAGGAAGATATGTTATAAGAATCCAAATTTTCCAACCAGACTTCCCAGCTAAACTCAAGACTTGTACTTCCACACAATACGGTGAGAATCCATTTCTATTCTAATTTTATTTTATTCTTTTTTGCCTTTGTTCTACCACAGACCAACTTAATTCAGTAAAATGACAAAAAAAAATACAAACAAAATAAGAACTTGATGTCTTTTTTATAGAAGTCTGAAATAGAGCGTAGGCAACTTTTCCACCCTGATTGAACCCTTCTCTCGGGCCTGTGATTTTAGTCTCAATGGAACAGCTTTCATACAAATGCTGATTTCTCCAGTCATTGCAATAGCTTTTACTGTTGGATGCATTTTTGCGTATTTCAATGCTATGATAGAAGACAAACACATAACATTTATTCAGTTTTTAACGCACTTGTTTTTGAGAGTTAACTAACTTTCAGAATGAGAGTTATAATATAAACATATTAAGCTTTATAAAAATGATAAATTGGTTGTTCTTGACACATACGAGAAAATTGGCATAGTTTAGTGTTTTATTTTTAACCAGAATCTGTATTTTGTTAAACCCTTAATTTTTTTCTCTCTTTTGCGGCATTTTGTTCAATGGTGTTTTGTTCATGCTGTGTCTCCATACCTGGTATCTCTCAGAATTTCAAGAAATCTGATAAGATTTTTTTAATTTCAGCTGTGTGCCAGTTGAGTTTGTCAATAAGCTCAGATGAATTGGTGCGTGATAAAGATAAGATGACATTAATTAAAAGATAAGCCAAGAAAACGTGTTATTTTGTTATGATGATTTGAAAAGCCAGATGTCAGCAGACTTATTTCCATCCTTTAGAGAATGTATTGGGAAATTAGCCACAGACTGTTCAAATTTTTATGGAACATATTTCATTCTTTTTGAAAGATGCTATAAAATGTCCTATAAAGAAATCGTCTAAGATAATTGTCCTCACTTTTCAAACAATAAAGATAGGCAGTATTTAGTAAAGACTTCCTAAAGGTGGGGGTAGTAAAGTTCCATGGTATGTAAGAGCAGGTTTCTGTAAAGTCATTTCCCACATAGACACCCATAGCAGTTTTCTCATTCATAAAAATTCTATTGCATTGTTCACTGTAATTGATATAATAATAGATTTCACTAGAAACGTCCATTGTGCCTTTTCTTAACCTAAATTCATACAGCATCCCATATTTTGGAGATCAGTATGCTAATTTTTGAGCAGCTGAATAACTATTACAAGCTATAAAGCTGTTGTTATTTTCCTTTAGATGGTGCCATCTGTCAGAAACAAAAACAAAGATGAAAATCTCATTGAGTCATAAAAGAGTCTCCATTGCTTAATGTGCCTTTTATAGAGACATGTCTATCTAGGTTGGAAATTAATGCTGCATAGTAAAGACATTTTTTCTTACTTCATTGTAGATGGGGAACTCAAGGTGATTTCAGCACTACCCATCCTCGGCCTGTGGTCAAAGTGAAACTCTTCACAGAAAGCACAGGGGTCCTGGCCCTGGAAGACAAGGAACTGGGAAGGGTGAGTTTTTCTTGTTCCTGCTTGTCCAGGGTATCATGGCATTAGCATGATTCACAGGAACATCGACAAGTATTTCTCAGGTAAAATTTGTGTTCATGAAGTATGTAAAATCCGAACAGCAAGATGATTCAGTGTGTGAAAGAACCTAAACCAGCCCTCATGGCCTGAGTTCAATCCCTGTAACCCATATGGTGAATCTCCACATGAAGCATGACTGCTTCTAAATCCTCCAAAGGCTCACCATTGCATGTGTTTGCCCTCATGCACACACACATGCATACACATACCCAGGCACACACAAAATAATTTAACAAATGGAAAGCATATTGGACTACTTATTTATAATTTTCCATAAATCCATATTACAGCTATAATCTACTAATCATAACTGTGTATTCATTAGAAAAATTGTGATAGGCTCTGGATGCCTAAGAGGTACACATGAGCCCAGAATCACCAACTCCATCTTTGGCTGCTGAATAGCATCCACCCCAGCCCCCTTGTCCCTCCAGACGAAATGTCAGTCTCATTTAATGATTCTGTTCAAGGGTTGAAAGACCGTTTTTAACAAACAAGGCTACCTGCTGTTTAAATGTGGAGCACTTAACCAAATTGGAATCCATCTATAGGGCATTCCTATAGGGCATTTCTCTTTCCTCTCTGCTGCTCTCCCATGGATGTGGTCTTCCTCGCATTGCTTTTAGCACGGCATCAGTGTGTTTCCCTACACTCACTGCCTTTTATTTGGAATTATATTTATAACCCCTGTGTTCTTCACATGGCATTAAAGGGCTAAGTAGTCTAGTACTTACCACAGCCCAGAATGGAAGGTGATTTGCAGTCTGATGAGGTGGATATGTTCTGAGGTGTGACAGTTTTCTGCTATATGAACCCAGATCTGAAAACAGCTGTCGCAGGTGTTTTCGGGAACATACACGTTTAGAGCTCTTATCTATCTATTTATTCATTTATTGGTACTATGGATGACTTTTGCAGGTATAGATATAGACAAACAGCAGCAGCCATCTGTTTGGGGATTTCCCCTCTCAGCATCATGTTTTATTAATTGCTCTTCTACCTCTCACTTGGAATTCTTGCAGTTCCAGGTTGCTTCTTCTTTCCATGCTTTGGACAGCTAAGCTGAACGTTTTCTTCTTGCAATCATAGAGTCACACATTTATCCTTTCAGTAAAGGTGTCTGTAGCGTAATGAACAAGGAGATCTGCAGAGAGTAATCTCATCTTAGGGATTCATGAATCAGAGTTTTTCACTTAAACTACTATTATATCCATTTACTTTATCTCCTTACTGTAACTGTTTCTCAGTATTAAGGAGCAGGTCTTTGAAACTTAACTTTGTAAGTCATTCTTTGGTTATTTTGATTCATTTTTAGATAATTAATAACATATTTAATCAATTTTAAGGTGAAGACATATGTAGTATATTTTCCTATATAATTGTAAATCTGAGATCACACTGCACACCCTTCAGAAATAAGGTAATTTTTCTGAGTTACTCAACTTTAGTATTCTAATCTTTTAAGCAAAATACTTATTATTGGGTGCTGCCCCTTTCATTTTGTGATATTAATGTCCTCCTTGTCCCCTAGTCAATAAATACCAGGATACAATAATCAGAAATGTCTTAAGACATTGTAGATGGCCCCAGAGGCCCTTATCAAGTCATGCGTCCATGTTGGAAACCTTTGGTCTTTACTAATGATCTAAGTCAGTTTGAAGACTGCAGATATTGTTTGTGTGTCTGACTGCCAGTTACTTTCCTTCCTTGGAGCTTCAGATTTACATGCTGAAACTGCCTACAAAGAGAACACACAATTCACACGATCATAAAGAAGTATTCCATACAGGCGTTGTCAGTCAGTGACTGAGAGGTCCCTCCATTTCTCCTACCTCATCCTAACATCCCACCTCTTTGGAGGAAGAAGCCAACTCTTCATCTTAACCTGATAAGCCTTCATAGTGGCCCTGGAGCAACCACATCAGCAGCCCCTGGATATTAGTTTAAAATGCTGGTTGTCGTGTCCTCCTTTAGATTCACAACCTAGGAAGTGATGACTGCAGTGCACTTTGATTATCTTTCTCGGTGACTTGCACACACACCCAATCTAAAGAAACCATGCTTGGTGAGCTGACCTCTGGTTCCAGATCCTTCTTCTGTACATAATAACCCTCTTGCTATTGTCCATCTGCCTTCACATCTGGCTTGCTGGCTTTCATTTTAAATATCTACGCCTCATTCCTGTTGTAGACTTGGGGTCCTCAGATGTGTCACGTTCTGAGCACACATGAGATATGCCCATGGAAGGTAATCATTGTAAAGTAGGGCAATGCTGATATCATCTATACACTGATCTAGGTTTAGAAAACTCCTCTCAGACAAAGACCTTAACTTATATGATGTGAGATTTGTTGTTTACATTATTAAAAATCTACATAAAAAAGCTTGTTCTCTTGTTGTTGTAGTGGTGGTTTCGTTTGATTTGATTTGGACTGGTCTGGTTTTTTGGAGACAGAGTATTTCTGTGTAGCCCTCTCTGTCCAGAAACTCAAATTCTGAGAGATTTGCCTGCCTCTTAAGTGCTGGGAATAAAGATATGCACCACCATGCCCAGCTAAGAAAAGCTTGTTTTTATACATAAAATTTACTTATACATGTGTATAATATTTAACTTCAAAAAAAACAACGATGAAGAATAGATTTATATCACAAGATACCAGTGTTCATCTTCTTACTATAACTGCTAAAATATAGAAAAGGTGACCATCACAAATGCTGGTAAAAATCTAGAGCAGAAACACATGTATCGATGGAGGTAATGCAAAATTGAGAAGCTACGTTTGAAGATCTTGTTGTCTCTTATGTATTAAACATAAACATATCATATGACTTCCACCTTTAGACATGTACACAAGGCTTATGTATTTTACATTCTCACACAGTAAACAGGTGGATTGATAACTTGTAGCACATCTATGCATCTATATTATTTTGTGCTAAAAGACAAAGCAAGTTGTTAATTCATGCAAACATTAATTCATAAAGATTATATCCCAAAGGATGATGAAGTATATGAGTCTACTCACTCTAGGGAAAAAAAGACACAAATCTAAAAGAAAGAAAGCGATCGCCTGTGCCCATCTGTTGTAGGGTACTTCCCACTTTCTCTTCTATCAGGTTCAGAGTGTTCAGATTGATATTGAGGTCTTTGATCCATTTGGACTTGAGTTTTGTGCATGGTGATAGATATGGGTCTATTTTCATTCTTCTACAGGTTGACATCCAGTTGTGCCAGCACCATTTGTTGAAGATGCTTTCTTTCTTCCATTGTATACTTTTAGCACCTTTATCGAAAATGAGGTGTTCATAGGTTTGTGGGTTAAAATCCGGGTCTTCTATACGATTCCATTGGTCGACTTCTCTATTTTTATGCCAATACCACCCTGTTTTCATTACTGTAGCTCTGTAATAGAGTTTAAAGTCAGGGATGGTAATGCCTCCAGAAGTTCCTTTATTGTATAAGATTGTTTTGGCTATCCTGGGTTTTTTGTTATTCCATATAAAGTTGATTATTGTCCTTTCAAGATCAGTGAAGAATTTTAATGGGATCTTGATGGGGATTGCATTGAATCTATAAATTGCCTTTGGTAGGATTGCCATTTTTACTATGTTGATCCTCCCAATCCACGAGCAAGGGAGATCCTTCCATTTTCTGGTATCCTCTTCAATTTCTTTCTTCAATGCCTTAAAGTTCTTGTCAAATAGATCCTTCACTTCTTTGGTTAAGCGTTACCCCTGAGATATTTTATGCTGTTTGTGGCTATCGTGAAAGGTGATGCTTCTCTGAATTCCCCTCTCTGCTTCCATATCCTTTGTGTATAGGAGGGCGACTGATTTTTTGGAGTTGATCTTGTATCCAGCCACATTACTAAAGGTGTTTATCAGCTGTAGGAGTTCTTTGGTGGAGTTTTGGGGGTCGCTTATGTACACTATCATATCATCTGCAAATAACGAAAGTTTAACTTCTTCCTTTCCAATTCGAGTCCCCTTGATCCCCTTGTGTTGTCTTATTGCTATTGCTAAAACTTCAAGCACTATATTGAAGAGGTATGGAGAGAGTGGACAGCCTTGTCGTGTTCCTGATTTAGGTGGGATGGCTTTGAGTTTCTCTCCGTTTAGTTTGATGTTAGCTGTCGGTTTGCTGTAAATAGCTTTTATTATATTTAGGTATGACCCTTGTATCCCTAATCTCTCCAAGACTTTTATCATAAAGGGATGTTGAATTTTGTCAAAAGCTTTTTCAGCATCTAATGAAATGATCATATGGTTTTTTTCTTTCAGTTTATTTATATGATGGATTACATTGATAGATTTTCGTATGTTGAATCAGCCTTGCATCTCTGGGATGAAGCCTACTTGATCAAAATGGATAATTTTTCTAATGTGTTCTTGGATACGGTTTGCCAGTATTTTGTTGAGGATTTTTGCGTCGATGTTCATGAGTGAGATTGGCCTGTAATTCTCTTTCTTGGTTGAGTCTTTGTGTGGTTTTGGTATCAGAGTGACTGTAGCTTCATAAAAGGAATTTGGCAATGACTCTTCTGTTTCTATATTGTGAAATACCTTAAGGAGTATAGGTATTAGGTCTTCTTGGAAATTCTGGTAGAATTCCGCATTGAAACCGTCTGGTCCTGGGCTTTTTTTGGTAGGGAGGTTTTTGATAACAGCTTCTAATTCTTCGCGACTGACAGGTCTATTTAGATTGTTCACCTGGTCCTGATTTAACTTTGGTATATGGTATTTATCTAAAAAAGTGTCCATTTCTTTTACATTTTCCAGTTTTGTGGCATACAGGCTTTTGTAGTAAGATCTAATGATTTTCTGAATTTCCTCTATGTCTGTGGTTATGTCCCCCTTTTCATTTCTGATCTTATTAATTTGCATATTCTTTCTCTGCCGTTTGATTAGTTTGGATAGGGGTTTATCAATTTTGTTGATTTTTTCCAGGAACCAGCTTTTTGTTTCATTGATTCTTTGGATTGTTTTCTGTGTTTCTATTTTGTTGATTTCAGCCCTCAGTTTGACTATTTCCAGTCTTCTACTCCTCCTAGGTGAGTCTGCTTCTTTTTTTTCTAGAGTTTTCAGGTGGGCTGTTAAGTCTCCAATGTGTGCTTTCTCTGTTTTCTTTAAGTGGGCACTTAGGGCTATGAACTTTCCCCTTAGGACTGCTTTCAAAGTGTCCCATAAGTTTGAGTATGTTGTTTCTTTATTTTCATTGAATTCAAGGAAGACTTTAATTTTTTCTTTATTTCTTCTTTGATCCAGGTGTGGGTCAATAGTTGACTGTTCAGTTTCCATGAGTTTGTAGGCTTTCTGGGGGTAGCATTGTTGTTGAATTCTAACTTTAGTCCATGGTGATCTGATAAGACACAGGTGGTTATGGATATTTTTTTGTAACTGTGGTAGTTTGCTTTGTTACCGAGGATGTGGTCAATTTTCGAGAAGGTTCCATGAGCTGCAGAGAAGAAGGTGTATTCTTTCCTATTTGGGTGGAATATTCTATAGATGTCTATTAAGTCCAATTGATTCATTACCTCCATTAATTCTCTAATTTCTCTGTTAGGTTTCTGTCTGATTGACCTGTCCATTGGTGAAAGAGGAGTGTTGAAATCTCCTACTATTAGCGTGTGCGGTTTGATGGCAGCCTTGAGTTTTAGTAATGTTTCTTTTACGTACGTGGGTGCTTTTATATTAGGGGCATAGATATTCAGGTTTGAGACTTCATCCTGATGAATTGTTCCTGTTATGAATATAAAATGTCCCTCTCCAGCTCTTCTGATTGATTTAAGTTTGAAGTCAACTTTGTTAGAAATTAGTATGGCCACACCTGCTTGTTTCTTAGGTCCATTTGCTTGATAAACCTTTTCCCATCCCTTTACTCTAAGTAGGTGCCTGTCTTTGTGGTTGAGGTGTGTTTCTTGTAAACAGCAGAATGTTGGATCCTGTTTGCGTATCTAGTCTCTTAACCTGTGCCGTTTTATAGGTGAGTTGAGTCCATTGACATTAAGGGATAATAATGACCAGTGGTTGTTAACTCCAGTCAGTTTTTTAGTCATAGAGTTTGTGTGTTTGCCTTCTTTGGGTTGCACTGGTGAAGGGTTTCTAGATGTTTGAGTTATTGTGGTCATTGTTGGACTCCTTGGTTTGTGATTTTCCTTCTATTACCTTCTGTAAGGCTAAAGACTAATTGGGAAGTGGTTGCTATCAAGGGTATCTAGGACACTTAGAGTGGTGGATCAGTTCTGTGTGGTACAAAGGGCTAGATTAATAAATTATATATTTTATAAAATTCCAAAGAACTCTGCATTATGCAGAATATAGTTTAATGTACGTGCGCGCACACATAGAGAAAGAGAGAGAGAGAGAAACAGACAGACAGACACACGTGTACACACACCAACCCATTGTATCAAAAGGATCCCCATGTGGTATAGAAATTGTGCTAAACAAAATTAATTGTATTAAAAATGTAAAAACAATAATTCACTTCCAATATTTATGGGAAAAGACTCTAAGTCGCTAAGACAAAACAGCAGGACTCTCACATGCCCAGAAGTCTCGCCACTGTGGTATCAATAGTTCTCCTGAATCCCACTCACACAGTGACGAGCAAAGGCCATGTTCAATATCCGTGCCATTCTTTCCTCAAACCCCAACATAAGCCTAGCCCACACATGAGAAAGTTGTCAGGCAAAGCCACATTGGGGACAGTGTACAGAAAGATTGGCCAGGACTCTTCAAGATTCTCAAGGTTGTAAAAAACGATAAAATAATCTAATAAAAGATTAGAGAAGAATAAAGATGCATGAACAGTAAATGCAATTTAAGTATGTTGGATTAGCTCTTAAAGCGGAAATGATACTAATTGAAAAACAGCTGATATCCAGTAGCATCTGTAGTTTAGTTGTAGTAATGGACTATTTTAAACAACTTGCTTTTGATAAATATCCCATAGCAATACAAACTCTCTCAGCTTTTTAGAAACCTGGCTCAGGTGTATACAAAACTTTTCTGTACTCACTTAGCAACTCATGATATTATTAAATTATTCTGTAAATAAACATTAGTTATGGAAATACCTATAATAATATTATTCAATATTTTTGGTAAGTGCTTTTGATATGTTATTTATGAACCTTTATGGTGTGCTTCCCAGAAAGAAACCGAGAATGTAAATGAATAGTGTAGGGATCCCATAAACTCATACTTTTGAGTATATTTAAATACATTTATTAACTAGAAACCAGTACTGCATGTGAATTTGGTTTCTTAATTCTAGTATCACTAAAGAGACTAGCAGTGGTGATGAACCTGAAGCAGGGCAGTGTGCATCAGTTCCTCTGCCATCAGTAAATTTGGAAAGTAAAAGACAGCATTCTATATCATATTTTTGTCTGTTTTGTTCTGATGTCTGTCCCAGTAGTTTCACACTTGACGACTATGTTCACAAGTAACTGAAAGGTGAAAACCTTTGAGAAAAGTGTATTCTTTCCTTATGCAGATTATTGTCAACAAGTCTATGATAAAATTGTTCTTTTCTGAAAAACTGGATCATTTGAATCCGTTGTATCCTTTCAGCAGACAGAGGAGGGTGTGTATAGCCCAATGATAGCTTTGAAACAGTGTTAGGATGTAAAGATCTTTAGTTTCCAGACTTACGATCCCTTGTCTGTAAACTGACTGAAGGAAATAGAAATGCATCTTTTCTTGTTCCAGTGCTCTCTTATTTTATTATTAGCTATAATCACTACTTATTTTACAAACATAATTCCATTTAATCCTCTTGGAGAGTAGTAGAAACATTCTCTTTTTAAATAAGAAAAGTAACAATCTAGATTTATTTGTTTTAGGTATAACACATATAGCTAGATACATGCATGCATGGATGGATGGATGGATGGATTATTGGATGGGTGGATGGATGGATGGATGGATGATTGGATGGATGGGTGGATGGATGATGGATGAATGGATGGATAGATTTTGATAGATTATTGGATGGGTGGATGGATGATTGGATGGTCGGTTGGATGGATGATGGATGGATGGATGGATGGATGGATGGATGGATGGATGGATGGATGGATGGATGGATTATTGGATGGGTGGATGGATGATTGGATGGTCGGTTGGATGGATGGATGGATGGATATGATGTAAAACACAAGAAACACTATGAAGAAGAGGAAAGTCTTTAGAAAGAAAAGGGTTGTAAGGACAAGGGTCATGAAGGAGGATAGATATGCAGAATTTTGTCACATGTAAGATACAGAATCACACATACACACATGTGATCAAAAGCAAAGCAGGAGTGTTTGGATGAAAAGGAGGAGTACTGAGATGGAGAAGAGGAATGTGGGAGGGTGGTGGTTGTGTGCTTACGAACAAAGTATATTGATACACACATGAAAATATCCTAAGAAGTGGACAAAAAGTATCAGAATGTGGATTATGACTGTGTAGTATGTTCTTCATATCAAACATTAAGTAGCTATGACTGAGAGGGTGAGTATATTTTATTGTGTGGTTTATGAACCAAGGTGTAGGATGATTTAAAATCTCATGATTCATAAATCAGGAAACAAAAATTACTTAAGCTGAAATCATTTTGTATGTGATATACATTTTAGTTTTTTTGATATATCTACATATGTAGAAATGTAAGTATATATTAAACTAAAATTAAACTGTTTAGTTTGTTGAATGCTATTCTTTGGTACAGATATATTTTGAAAGTTCTATCACAATAACTTTTTAGTTTTAGAAATATTGATATATGAGACTAGAGCGTAGGCTCAGCAGTTAAGAACATTAGTGGCTGTTCCATGGGACTCAGGTTCAAGTTTCAGCACCCTATGGCTCACTCTGTCCATAACTCCAGTTCTGGGAGATCCAGTACCCTCTTGTAGCCTCTGCAGGCACTGCCTGCATGTGGTACACAAACAAACAAACATACATATATACACACATACATGCATACATACATACATGCAGGCAAAACACCCATACACATATATTTTAACTTAAAAAATAAAAATTCTGATGTAAAACAACCCTTGAAAAAGTCCCCTCTATAAAAACCCTGAAAACAAAAATAAAACAAAGCAGCCATAACAAAAAATAAACATTTCCTTGACTATTTAGAAGAATGTAAGTGGTCTCAGGAAAGGCATTAAAGCACACCCAGGCTAGGCCTGTGTATATATAGATATTGTTAATCAGCATACCTATTCCCTATTTTGAACTGAAGCCAGAGTTGAGCCCTAGTGACAGAGAGGGACAATGGAAAACATTCTTATACACGTGAGTGGTGAAATGAAGGCTCAAAACTAAGGGGGGCACTCAGTAGTTGGAGGTTCCCTTATTTGGCAGGGGCTCAGCGTGTGGGTTTGTTTGTGGATGCCATATGCAAATACCTATTTATAGAAGTGGACATGGCATATGGACATTTTTCATCTGAATTGATGTCCAACTCTTTACCGAGTGTGAAGGGGATACCTGGAGGCAGAATTGGGATTTTTCTAAGGAAACAATTCTGAATATGTATTCTAGCTGATAAATAGCCAACTGTATATAGTTCATTCCAAAGTGGATTTGCCCTGAAATCTCTGAAAAATAAGGCTTACCTTACATTAATGTATTACAAAATTAGACTAGTCCCATTTATTTCTGAACAATGTAGCTTCCATTCAGTCTTTCATAGTATAGATCACACTTACATAATACATAAAGGCTAAATGCAACTCATTTGCCAAGTGCTTTGCTTAAGTACAGAAAAAGAATGGAAAATTTACCAATTTTTTTAGTTTTTAGAAGTATTACCGAGAAGTTTTTTGTTGTTGTATTTATTAGCATTTCGCTATGTAGCTGCATATCCAGGCTGGCCCTGAACTTGAGATCTTCCTGCCTCCATCTCCCAAGCACTGGGATTGTAGCAGAGGTCACCACAAGCTGTTGGGCTGAGTTCTGATGTCATTTGTACACTGCGTATCACTTCCTCTGTCCCAGGAGGATGGGGACGCATTCAGATCAGTCTGTTTTCCTTTTTAGTCAACAGATTTAGAAATCTCACCATTGGAAAATAAACTGAAATTTTACACATTTCTTGGATATATGTTTTGGATATATTCTTGGAATTAAGCCTTTATTTTATAAATTTCCTTTCCCCCATTATTTACATACTACTGAAATATTTCTTAAAGTAGAAGTACTCATATCCAATGTATGAAAGTGCTATTAAGTGTGCTTGTTTTATCACTATAAATACAGTGTGGAATTAATAGATGCTGATTCCAAACACTTTTGTGTCTTAAGGTAAATTAGCCCCATAAATTGATTACTCTGTGGAAACAAACTGTTGTCTTTCAAAACCTTCACAACATCTTTACTTCTCAAGTTGAAGCTTTTATACTGTCTCTTTTTTCAAATGTTTCTTTTGGTTGCATTTCTTGAGTATCAATATAAACTCTCTAGGGCGTTATCAGAGGCTGAGTAAGCCTTGTTTTTAGTCCTGATGAGAGAGAAACTGCATTATGGCGCAGCCAAGCAACTGACTGGAGGACACTGTATTACAAAGACTAATATGCTCTTCAGGGTTCTGCTCTGTTTTTCTTTTCTTTTTCCTGTATTATTTGTAATTAGTTCCTCCGTCATTATTTAGGAGACTTAGTAACTCTTTAAGCCAAAGGTAGCATGGCTACCTTAAGTCCCATGCATATTCTTAGAACAAAGTGATTATAATACCTCCCCCAATTATCTAGTTACACAGAGTCATTGTGGAACCTCTCCTTTCAACATACAAGGCCAGGAATAGATTTTAAATGCTGATTGTGTAATTAATCATTGTAATATTTTTAATAAGTAATCACACAGTTAAATTGATAAAAATCACTTCAGGCCTTTTTTTATTTCAGACAAACAAAATTTACGTTTGAGGATTTTTTTTTAAAGGTCCAGCAGTGTATGAATTCAGAAAGCAGCAGAGAGCTGCTAGGGAAATCATAATCGTAGGTATTTTCTCCAATTTGAAAGCAAAGTTTAATATCCAATTTTATTGAAATAGCCAGTGCTTGGTGACTGCTGTCTTAGATATTGGATTTATATCATTTGCTGCAAAATGAAATGCGGATTCTGTTATATTTTATCTGTCTAACTCTGCTCGCTGTACACAGGAGACCTTTCATTTTTGTTATTTTCAAGTGTGCTACAATTTCCCTGAAACTGAAAAATAACACACACAAAAATACCTCTTCCTTCTTCAGTCTTTCTCGCAATATCTCTCAAGAGAATCATAGTCAAACCCTAACCTCTGTGCTAGAGACAAAGAGCAGAGACAGGTAGGTAAAGAATCAGAGATGATAATGTATCTGTGATTCCTCTCCTTTTTGGATGTTGTTTCTAGCACAACTTAGTTGTGTCTGGCTCAAAAGCCTGTGCTTTTTCTTGATAACTCACACCAGTTAGTGGTTCCCCAGTGAGTTCATCTGTCCCATTCTGAGGAGCTGGCCAAGATCTTCACTACAGAAGTAGGCACAATTTGCCTTCTTACCACTGAGAGGAGCTGAGCAATAGATTGGTGCCCTCCATGATGGCATTGGAAGGGATTATAGCCATAGAGGTTGACATTTCTCTACAGCCCCAGAACGATAAAGACCTTCCTCTGTTCATGCCAGAACAAATGATGGGCTTAAACACTGCACTGTTGTGATGAGGAGCAGTGGGGCGGCTTCCCGCCACCCGGCTAGCTTTATCCGAAATAATTACACAGAAACTGTATTCTTTTAAACACTGCCTGGCCCATTAGTTCCAGCCTCTTATTGGCTAGCTCTTACATATTGATCTAACCCATTTCTAATATCTGTGTAGCACCACAAGGTGTCTTACCAGGAAGGATTCTAGCCTACATCCGTCTGGGGTCAGAGAATCATGGCGACTGCCTGACTCAGCTTCTTTCTCCCAGCATTCTGTTCTGTTTACTCCGCCTACCAAATTTTCTGTCCTATCAAAGGGCCAAGGCAGTTTCTCTATTTAACCAATGAAAACAACTCAAAACAGAAGACTCTCCCCCATCACTGCACCAATTCTTTCTATTAATAATTGTGTTTTGTTGTCCCATTGTAATTACACTATACACTTTTTTTTTTTTTTGTTTTTTTCAAGACAGGGTTTCTCTGTGGCTTTGGAGCCTGTCCTGGAACTACCTTTGTAGACCAGGCTGGTCTCGAACTCACAGAGATCCGCCTGCCTCTGCCTCCCGAGTGCTAGGATTAAAGGCGTGCACCACCATCGCCCGGCACTATACACTTTCTTAACACAGTAATGACTGTGTGATTACTTGGCCTCTATACTTCTTTGATGAAGAATCTGTTTAAACATTTTACCTATCTTTATTCCCATATATGCTATACAAAGTACTTAGACATGCCTCAAGTGTCTTTTGGACATATTCACCCTCCTCGTTTTTATCCTGTATTGCCTCTGATGTCATATTGGTTTCCTCTTTTCAAATTGTCTCTTCTTTCTTAAAATTAACTTATTTCTCATTCTTTGAGTGTTATACAAGTATATAATGAATTTTTGTTCCCTTCCCCACTGTTAGCTTGTCTAGTCCTCCCCTCCTCTTGCTGAAACACTTCTTACAAGCAAGCTGACCTCCTGCTTTCATGTCTTGCTCATGTGTGTGACCCACTGAGTTTAAACACGGCTGCCTACATGAACATGAGACATTTACTGAAGCATGGACAATGTTATCTTTGACAACACATTGATAAAAGTGCCATGCCTCTGTCAGTAGCCATTAACTGTCAGTAGTCCCAAAGGGAGGACTGGGGTTCTATGACCCCTTCTCACCCTCATTGTACAATGTTGATGAACCTGTCTTGTATAGCTTTTATGGAGTTTACAGAGTGTTCATGAGTACATCAGTCAGATAATTTCCAAAAGACACTGTTGCACAGTACAGTTCCCCAAATGGCTCCTACATAGTTTACTATCCTCTCTTCTATGGGAGCCTTGGGATGGGGACAGTGATATAATTGGCCTGTTTAGTGTCAGTCTTTTATTCTCTGCAGTGTGAGCCATTGTGAATCTCTGTATTAACTACCATCCTCTATAAAACAAAAGCTCCTACCAAGGCTAAGAACTGCACTAACCTTTGGCTGTGAAGATAAGTACTTCGAAGTCAGTTTTACACCATACCCAGTTATCAAAGCAATAGTAGTAGTAGGTTCTGCCCTACAGCGAACCTTCATGTTCTTGCTGTGTACTAATTATGAGTTCCTTCTTGTGTGGCAGGCCTCCAATCCAATCAGAAAGCAATCAGCTGCTCCCATAGCATTCATCCCACCATTGTGCCAATGGGCACACCTTGACAGACCTTTACTTCAGAGTTCACAACTCTGTAAGACTGACTTTTCCGTGCCAGCAGCTTGCGTACCACCTTCGAGCATTAGGAAAGCTCACCAGCATGGGATATACTTCCTGCTTTATTGCTCCACATTATGTGACCAAAGCCTGTGCTGTCTTCAGCAACAGGGTCTTCCTGTTGAGCTCTATTTGGGCAACCAAGGACAACAGCAATGGCGTGCATTGCTTAGAGGCCACTTAGACCTCCATGATCAACAACTTGTAGGAGGTTTCCCATGCTAGACAGTGTGAGTTTTGTTTAATAACCTATGGTTTCTGGTGGAGTATTAATCCTCCCTTTTCTTCCCTCTTAGGCACCATGTAGGGAACCTCTGTTCAAACAATTTTTGTTAGTTTTAATTGAGCATATATTTCTACATGACTTTTTTATACTTCTTCCATTTAACTATTCCTCCACCCTTTCCTCTGCCGTATATTCCCATCCCTCTTCTAATAATCTCCCTTCCAGCTCCATATGACCTGGGTTCTGCTATATAGTCATTCCTAAGGCTTTTATCCCCTCCTACATATGTACTCACACCTAGTGGGCCCTTTCTAGTTTTCTGGCTTTTATTCCAAGTTTATGTTGTGTATTTATTTATTTTGAGCTTGAAAAGCTGGTATATTGTTCATATACATATACTAATGGATTATAGGACATAAATATTTTCTTCTTGTTTTTGCTTGTGCCTTATTCTTTATACTGTGTTAGAAAGACGTTTTACCTTTTCTTAAGTCCAGTGTCTAAATTTTCTTCTTCATGACTCAGATTTATAATGCTGTATCAAAGGCATCTTGGAAAGCTCAAAGTCAGAATTGATTTCCTTTAAAATTTTTGTTGTTTTCAGTCTTAACTTTTGTGGTTTTGCTCCATTCGTAATTAATATTTAATCAAGAGCCACATAAACAACATTTAGTAAAGGTCTATGTTCATTTCATAAAACTCACCAATTTTCTGCATAAATGTGAGGAAAGGCATTCTTGATTAAATTTACTTAATACCTGTACAGAAAAATCAATTGTATCCATTTCTGAGCATCTTTTTCTGGATTTTGTGTTCTATTTTACTGTTTCTCTATATTGATATCAATGATATGTTGTTATGATGACAGATAATTAGCATTTTCCTATTTTTAAATATGTCCTTCTCTCCACTTCATTCTCCTGACTGTGCTATGGTTATTTCAGGTAATTTGAATTTATGAATTTCAGAATCAGACCATACATTTCTGTCTAAGAAAACTACTTCATGTTTAAAAACCACCTATGAGTGAGTACATGTGATAATTGTCTTTCTGTACTGGATTATCTCACTCAAAATGATGTTTTCTAGTTCCATCCATTTGCCTACAAAATTCAAGATGTCATTATTTTTTTATGCTGTGTAGTACTCCATTGTGTAAATGTACCGCATTTTAAACATAAAGCAAAGAAAACCAGCCCACAAATCACAATCCCAGAGAATCTAGACAACAATGAGAACTCTAAGAGAGACATACATAGATCTAATCTACATGAGAAGTAGAAAAAGACAAGATCTCCTGAGTAAATTGGGAGCGTGGAAACCTGTGAAAGGCTTGAAGGGAAGGAAGAGGCAGGGAGGGGAGTAGAGAAAAATGTAGAGCTCAATAAAAATCAATCTTAAAAAGACAAAAAAAATAAAGAAAATAAAATGAGAAAAAAGAAAACTACTTCAATTCTAGAAGAATGACTATTCTAACAACACTAATTGAACTAAGGTATACATGGTATATTTTTTTCACTTGTTTGGGTTTTATTTACATTTTTCAAAGAAGTATTGCATAGACTTGGACTATATGACTTTTATGTCTTCTAGTAAGTTTATACAATAATTTTTATATCCTTTTAGTATCTTTGAATTCAAGACACTGTTAGAATATTGTAGTTTTAAAGTTTTTATTGTTTCTATGAACAAAATCAGCATTTTAAGAAGAAAAGTATACTAAGTAAATGGACAGTTACATGTTGTGTTTATGGTTAAGACTAAAGTTAATTCTTTGTATCCCTTAGGAACACAAAAAACTGACCAACCTAGCAAGGTCATATTGTAGCATCATGAATTTCTAGAAATTTCTTCCGCACAGTATACATTCAAATAATGTTTAAAAATGAGCATACTTCTAGTGGTTTGCCTTATTCAGTCTTATTTCTCTTATGCAAAGTTACAGCAAGCAGCAAATGGATAACTTTTGTTTAAAGGCCTGAGATACTAGTGGTAAATTGGAACATCTGTTGTAGAACAATGTATGACTTGGACCCAACAGTGAAGTCATATAAACCCAGTGAGATTCTATTGGAGAAAACAAGATTCTCCTTTGCAAGTGGGTGTCAACCATGGATAGCTTCTTGGTTAGGGGCGGGGAGCTCTTGTCCACTTCCCCCTCTCAATGTTAGGGCTGTCTGGCTTCATCTGTGAAAGTCTTGTGTGTGTTGCCAACATCTCTGTGAGTTTATATTGCATCATTTCTGTCGTATCTAACGAACACTGTTTCCCTGGCATCTCTGTCAGTTATATTCATTTCACCTCCCCTTCCACAGAGCTCTCTGAGTCCTAAGGTGAGGGGTTTGATGAAGACCTCCTACTTAGAAGTGAATGTTCCGAAGTCTCTAACTCTTCATATATTGTCCAGTTATAGTCCTCTGCATTAGTTTACATTCAAAGAAAGAGAAAATTTCTCTGATGATAGTTGAACAAGGCACAGATCTCATCTTTTGATAAAAGCAATTATAGTAGATGTGAAATGATTGCTTATTGTGGTTTACAGGTTTTGAGCTACTAGTGATATTTATTTGAAATGGAATATTATTCAGCCTGAAGAGAAGGAAATCTTATCATCCTCAGCAACAGGGGTGGCTCTAGAAAATATTTTGCTAAGTGAAATATGCCAAGCAAGAATCTGGCAACCCATTTTCATCTTGATGATTGTAGATGATAATAATAATAATATACTTGAAATGTTTCTTACATAATAAACCCTAAATTATCTCACCACAGGGACACAGAATAAATGTTAAGTTTATATGAAATATTGTATCTTAGAAAAGAGATGTAATTTTTCTTCGACATCTCTACCTCTGTGACGTTGGGTGGGAAGAGCCTCCTGCTTGATGCTTTGAGTGTTAGTAAGAACTGTGTCCTTTGATTTGCAGCTAGTTCGAATTAGTATGTAAATTTCATGAGTCAGGAATAAAGTCTTTAAAAATGTCTTCAAATCAGTTTTCCACAGTAGCTACGAGGACGCGGCAGTCTTCCCTTTTTCTCTGGGCCTTGTTCCCTTTCTCCCCTCTATCTTAGTGACTTATTTCATGCCACACTGCATTCCTACGGTTTTCTTGACTGGGAAGTCCTCTCTCTTCCCTCCTCATTGCTTACACGATTTCTGACTCTTTTACCCCTTCTTTAAAATGATGAACTGGGAAGGTTTTCATTAGTTTCACTTTAGCATATTTAAGCTGACAGAAATCTTTAATAAATAAATAAATAAATGAAAAAAAATTAAGCTGTGATTCTTACAGCCCCTGCATGGAGTTTGACTGAACAATAAACATCCTCTGACCCCTTCCAGAGTGACAGATAGTTTTTAATACAAATACTGACAGTGACATATGATGCATAAAGGAGTGAGTCAAACCAAGAACACTTTGGTACGTTATATGCCCACATTCTTGAGTTTAAGGATACTCGTGGTGGTATCCATGTTTGACACTACCTGTTCCTACATGTAGCATCATGTTACTGATACACAGGAATCAACTTGGCTCTAAGAATTCTCATCCTACATGATATGCAAATGGAAAGAACAAAGCAAAGCACATTCATACAGTGTTTGTGAGATAATTAAAGGGATAATGTGTTGGGCTGAGGAGGAGAAGTGAAGTTGAAAGAGTGCATTGTTATCTTGAAATAACCTTTCTTAGCTCTTCATTTAACTTCAGTGTCAAGTTATTTACCTAACAGGGTGATGTCTGGCATTTTAGGGTAATGTGAAAATTAATTTAAATTTCATAAAGCTCTCTGTGGCACTCTGAAAGGGTCTTGTAAATGACAGACATTGTTATAACCAAGCTAGGCTTTAAAAAAAAACTTAATAGAGCTGCTCATGTGGTGTCCATGATGGAAACTGTATCAGTAAGTAAATGAAAAGGTCATGGCCATTCATAATTTATGGCTGAGGGGCATAGATCAAGAATAATCAGGATGCTTTCCTGTCTAGAGTGCTTTTAAGACACAAATGTGTCTATGATGGGATATAATATTTCTTCCAAAAAGAAATATGAAATCAATAGTTTTGGGGGAATAAAAATGATGTATGAAAAAGAAAAAGGCCAAACACCTTAATTGAACCATGGAAAACATGGCAGCTGGCAAGCTTGATTATGTCCTTCAGAATCTGTAAAAGGCTTTAAATAGAAGAAATAGTTCTTGATCATTTGGGTTATGGAACTTGAAATTTGTTTGAAGTAAACATGGTGGCCCTTGTTCTTTCCACTTCTTATTGTTTCATGTTTACATTTATTGCAGCAGAAGTTTAAATTTTGCTTTAATTACAAGTATAGCTAAAATACGAGATGAAACATTATATCTGAAACATTTATGATAGGTACAGTTCTATAAGAATGTGACAGATGGGTCTAGAGAGATAGCCAGCAATTAAGAGCACTCATGGCTCTTGCAAAGGGCCTAGGTTCGGCTCTCAGCAACCACGTTTTGGTTTGCAACTGCCTGTAACTCCAGTTCCAAGGAGTCCGATGCCCTTTCCTGGCCTCTGCATGCCCCTATGCACATGTGGTCCCATAAGCTCGCCCAGGCCCACATACATACACACATTCTGTACTTAAATCCTTCTTCAAGTAAAATAATATGTCAAGTAAACATGTGTAAGTAATCAGATAAAGCAGGTGGTAGAAACTTACATAGAAAAATATCTTTGAATTGGTGAGGGTTTCTTTTCCCAGTGAAATCTCAGCTTTCATTACCTATGTTAGTTTCCTATTTTGCTGTAACAAATTATCAAAAACATAGTCTTTCTATAACATGCCTTCTTTACCTAGTAAGCGTGAAGGTTGAATTGGTTAGTTTTATCAACTTGGTACAAACCAGTTGTCTGGGAAGTGGATACTTCTACTGGAAAATTTCCTCCACTGGATTGGCCTGCAGGCAAGACTGCTGGTCATTTTCTTGACTAATAATTGATGCAGGAGGGGCCAACACTTTAGCCACTGAGCCAGTGGAGAGGTCACCACTAAGCAGCTGGTGCTGGGTTGAAAGCAAGCCAAGGAGCCATGGAGAGAAGCACCTGCCCTCTGTGGCCCCATATCTGCTCGTACTTGAACTAAATGACATTTGTGATGAGGATGAGTAAGCCATGTAAGTCCTTTCCTCCCCAGGTTGGTGTTGGTCATAATGTTTATCACAGCAGCAAACAGGCAAGTTATAGCAAAGGTCATGAGTCCAAAATGCCCTTCTGTGGGCTGGAATCAGGGCGTCTGCCTTGCATTCTTTTGATGAGAAATGTTAACCCTCTACTTCTCCAGTTTCTGGAAGCTGTCAGTATCTTCCTGCCCCTGGCCTTCTCCCATTTCCAAAGCCATCAGTGGATGGCCAAGCCTCTACCATGTCCCATCTCTCACACTGACTTTTTCCCCTTTCACATGTCAAACCCTCAGTGAAATGCTGCAGAAATGCTTGGTTGGTATGGTGCTTTTTCTGCAAACATGAGGACCTGAGTTTTGACACCCAGCCCTGGGTGGGGCAGTCGGCGCAGAATCCCTGCACTGCAGTGGTAGTTTGGAAGGTCCCAACACAGGATGTTCAGCCACTCTAGTTCAATCAGTGAGATTCAGAAAAAAAATCAAGGTGAATGACTATGGAAGACACCTTAAGCTGACCTTTACATTCAAGTACACAAATGTATAGTGTACCTAAAAATATATGTGCTCAGTACCTTTTTCAGTGGAGCAGATCACATCCTGCTGCTTCGGTGGTCTAGGCAAGAGTGGGAGGAATCAACTTCCTCCTTCCCAGAATTCTCCTGTTCTCATTACATCATTTCTACTTCCTGTCTGGTTTTCCCACCCACATTTCCTGCCTGGCCAATCAGCGTTTATTTGAAACATGATTGACAGAATACAGACAATTCTCCCGCACCATCTAATTTTTGGCTTTCTCCTTCTCATTGATTTCACTTAGTATAATACCTTCCTATAGATAGAGGTTTCTGTCCCACCTGGTCCTGCAGCTGTTCAGTCCCAAAGAAACACACAGAGGTCTACATTATATAAAGTGGTTGGCCTAGTAGATCAGGCTTTCTTATTAACTAACTCTTTTATCTTACATTAACCCATAATTCTTATCTGTGTTGGCCACATGGTTTGGTATATTTTATCAGTGAGGCATTCTCATCTAGTGTCCTCTCTGTCTGGATGACAACCGCAGACTGAGCTTTTCCTCTTCCCAGAATTCTCCTGCTCTGGTATCCCCACCTATACTTCCTGCCTGACTACTGGCCAGTCAGCAATTTATTAAACCAATACAAGTGACAAATCTTTACAGGGTACAAGACCATTGTCCCACAGCACCTTCTACCCTCACCTATGTTATAAATGGCAACACTTCTTTCTTTTTAAGGATATTTAGTATTTGACTTGGAAAGTCCACTAATACGCATATTTATTATTTGTCAGTTTTTAAAATAATAATAGTGTGAAGAGATTGATAATTAACCTCAACATATCAAAATATCACACTGCAACCTTAAATATAATTTCAGATAAAATGAAAAAAACAGAATGTTTTAAGGATGTTGTCTTAACCATCCTGTATACTACAGACCAGCTGCATCTACCACACTGTAGATCCTGTGCTGCCCTCCTGTTAAATACCCGTTCCTATTGCAGAACATTATTTAGTACACGGATATATGAAAAAAAGAAGGGATAGGCTTTCACACCTCATTTTACTTTTCTTGCTCAATTCTTCATATCCTATTGTGGAAATAACAAGGCTCTTCCTTTCTATTATTTGACAAGCTCTAATGGCAAGAAAGAGTATATCATTAGAACAATACTACTTTCCTTTTTAGGTTATTTTCCAGATTTCATGTACTGGGCACTGCACCAGAACTTTGTGCCTGCTCTGCCATTGAACCAGTACTGTTTAAAAGTTCTCTTTTGTTCTTTCTGAAACAGATTTTTCTTGTAAAAAGATAATAAATGAACTGCATCGGTGGAGGGGACTATGTAATTCCTTGTTAAGCAAAGTACACATTGGTAAGGGGTTGGGAGTTTGATCAGTTCATTATTCTAACCTCCAGGATTCTTTCTAGCCTTTAAAATGAAAGAAACTAAAATTTACACCTTAAACAATAAGATTGACAAAGACTTTGGGCTAATCTTTCAGGATACAAATGAGCATTGTGTTAGCCAGAGAGAGCAAGTGATTTCTGTTGTTGCTATTGTTTGGTTTTTTGTTTGTTTGTTTGTTTGTTTTGGTTTAGTTTAGTTTAGTCATTTGTTCCAACTGAGCAGGTCAGGGAACAATGATATTAAATCAAAGGAGAAATCATTTAGACTAAGCAGCCTCAAGTTCATTAAAGACTTGAAAATGTTACCTATGCAGGATATTAATTTTTCTCAGACAAACCATCAGCTTCATTTACTCCACCCTTTAAGGAGCCCTGGTAGAGCAAAGATATGCTCAGAACTAGTATCTATCTGCTAAATGTTGTTTATGAACTGAAGGAAATTCAGGTAGTTATTCCACTTGTGTGTGTGTGTGTGTGTGTGTGTGTGTGTGTGTGTGTGTGTTGTCTTTAGGTCCTAAACCCGTAGCAAGGTACTTGAAAGGTTTACAAGAAACAGTGGCTATGAATCTTTCCTAAAGTATAAAGTGCCTACTGCTGAATGTAAAATGTTGCAGATATGGACCCCACTTATCTGGAGGGAAGATCCACCAGACTTTTGCTCTGATTCTCCGTTTTTCAAAGCTGTTACAGGGGAAAAAATATCAAGCAAAAGCTAAACAAGACCTCTATTATATCTGCTGATATCCTGATATCATGTTTAGTTACATCTAAGTCTGCATGAAACATGCATTCTTAACACCCATCTATCTGTGGTTGCATATGAGATGACTTGAGTGCACCTGATTCCTCTCTAGGCTACAGGGAGCTGGGAAATGGGGCATTTTTCTTGACTTGAGAGTGTGAGAATCTGATTTCCTTATCCCCTTGCTTAGAAACATCGTTGGCTTGCCTCTTATGTATAGAATGTGCATAGAATAGAAACCTTAGCAGAACACTAGTCTTCATTCTGGGTCTATCAGTAGAGACCAGCTTCCTCTTGTCTAGTCAACATTGCTAACTGGCTATGAACTGCCTTTACAACAGCATCTTTTAGTGAAAGTAATCAGGTAAGTAAGCTTACCTGATCTTGCTGACTTAAGACTTAAATAAAGGCTTTCTCTATACCTCAGAGATAATCTTTCTCCACAGCCATGGCTGACAGCACCTGATCTTTCTCAGACTGAGCTTTCCAGTGACTGTGGCCACTTTGCTTCTTGAACAGGCCGCATGCTTCTTGGGCCTATCACACCTGGTAGCTTAATGTCCATTTGACACTAATATTACTGATTACTATTTCTGGTAATATTCTCCCCATAGAATATGGTATATCACGATCTTAATTTCTTTATTTTTATGTATATATTTTCTTTCATGGATTTGTGTATAGTACATTATTGTTTGACACCCAAAAAGTGCAGAATAGGGTGAGTGGTTCACTGGAACTGAGGTTACAGCTGGTTGTAAGTCTTCATGTGAGTGCTTGGATCCAAACCCATATCCTCTATAAGAGTAATAAGTGATCTTAAGCACTGACCCAACACTCCAGCCCCACACTGTTGATTTTCTTATAAGTGTTTGGCTTCAGACTTCAATTATTAAGTTCTACTTTTCTTTTTATTATTATTATTTATTTATTTATTAAAGATTTCTGTCTCTTCCTCGCCACTGCCTCCCATATCCCTCCCCTTCCCCCAATCAACTCCCCCTCTCTCATCAGTCCAAGAGCAGTCAGGGTTCCCTGCCCTGTGGGGAGTCCAAGGACCTCCCACTTCCTTCCAGGTCTAGTTAGGTGAACATCCAAACAGCCTAGGCTCCCACAAACCCAGTACGGGCAGTGGGATCAAAACCCCGTGCCACTGTTCTTGACTTCTCAGCAGTCCTCATTGTCTGCTATGTTCAGCAAGTCCGGTTTTATCCCATGCTTTTTCAGACCCAGGCCAGTTGGCCTTGGTGAGTTCCCAATAGAACATCCCCATTGTCTCAGTGTGTGGGTGTACCCCTCGTGGTCCTGAGTTCCTTGCTCGTGCTCTCTCTCCTTCTGCTCCTGATTTGGACCTTGGGGTTTCAGTCCGGTGCTCCAATGTGGGACTCTGTCTCTGTCTCCTTTCATCGCCTGATGAAGGTTAATATCCAGGAGGATGCCTATATGTTTTTCTTTGGGTTCACCTTCTTATTTAGCTTCTCTAAGATCACGAATTATAAGCTCAATGTCCTTTATTTATGGCTAGAAACCAAATATGCGTGAGTACATCCTATGTTCCTCTTTTTAGGTCTGGCTTACCTCACTTAGGATAGAAGATTTATGATAAGTCCTACTTTTCATAAATCTTAAAAATAATGATGCTTGGATTATAGTTCACCTGATACAGTGTTTGTGTAACATGTAAAAGATCTCTGGTGTGACTTAAAGAGGGCATGCCTGTGATCCAAGCACTGGAGGGTGGAGGAAGGAAGAGAAGAATTTCAGTGTTGTATTAGTTTGAGGCTAGTTTGGGATTCAGGAGACTCTGTCTCATAAATAGTCGTGTTCCATATGGGGCTTCTCCTTGACCTTTGAGAATATAAGGTGATTTGGCATGGCTTAAGAAGCAATGAGTATCTACACACTGGTTGAAATTATCTTGACGACAATCTGTGGAGGCCAACAAGGTAACAGGCAACAAGGGAATATCTGAACAACCATCTTTAACGTTGACTGAGGTTTCTGTCCTGCCCAGTCCTGCAGTCTTCAGTCCCAAAGAATCACACAGAGGTCTACATCGATTATAAACTGATTGGCCAAGTATCTCAGGCTCTTCTTATTAACTAAATCTTATAACTTATATTAGCCCATAATTCTTGTCTATGTTGGCCACGTGGCTTGGTACATTTTTCGGTGAGGCAGTCACATCTTGCTTCCTCTGCAGTTGGGTCACGACTGAAGACTGAGCTTCCCTCTTCCCAGAATTCTCCTGTTCTCATTGCCCCACCTCTACTTCCTGCTTGGCTGCCCTGTCTATACTTCCTGCCAGGCTACTGGTCAATCAGCATTTTATTAAAAATAATACAAGTGACAGGATAAATGACCATTGTCCCACAGCATTTTAGGAAGAACATAAACCCTGTGGCCTTGGTGAGAATGTCAGCATCAGAATTGTGAGCCTATGACAAGTCCTTACTGCTAAGGTGTTGAATTCCAAGGTGTGTGTGTGTGTGTGTGTGTGTGTGTGTGTGTGTGTGTTCTAGTCACAAAGGTTAATTCTTGAGATAGACAGATACGCATGGCTTGACTCAGTTTTTCAACAAGATATCTGAATAAAAGAGAAAGGTTCTAAAATACCATGTTAGTAGATTCTAAGGGAAACATCCTTATGAGCCCTATATTACTGCAATGCATGTTTATGACATTTGGTTTCTGTCTTATGTATTAAATTTGACAGTTTTTAAGCTTTGAAAATCTTGTATTCTTAATTATATTTTTAGCAAAATTGCAAGGCACTTTGCCTTTTTTTTGTGTGAAGAAGATAAGTTGCCTTCAAAATAAGACATCATAACATTTTTGTGTCATGTTAAGTGACAAGACATTTAAAGTGTTAGTGGCAAAAAGAAATACCCTGGAAGCAGGAAAATATATATAAAGAGAAGTTAAAAGAAATACATAGTAAATGTAAATGTGGTTAATTTTTTATACAGAGCTACAATTTAGTTTATGTGTGTATTTAGAATTTTTGTATCGGAAATAGTTTGGTTATTATGATGACCAATATTAGGCGTGCCTTCTTTTGTATAAACTAAACACTATTGAATTTGATATAGCTTATCATGAAAAGTAGTTCTTTAAGTACCTATTTACAGTGAAAGTTTCGTGAAGCGAACCATTGTCTTAATATTCAAGATAAGACAACTAGGCAACTGTAACAAGCCAGTGAGACATTTCAGTATTCACACAGGAGTTTGCTTTCCTCTGACGTGGTCATTCGAAGCTCTAGTTTCTCCCATTTTAGTCTCTCTCACTCCCTATAGCCATTGGTGTTTCTCTGCATTTGGTAAGCAAAGAGTAAGGAAAGTCTATATCTACCTTACTCATCAGTGTGACATGTTGCACTCTTAGCCCGTGTCATTAGCTAGAACTTTTACACTCAGATGCAAAAAAAAAACCCAGAAACATGGCTCTCAGCTGACTCAATGCTCTTTCGCAGTAGTTCTTTGCTAGTGAGAGCATGGATTCCAATTGAGTTATTAGATTAGCAGCAACATCAACAGCAGCAACAGCAGCCATAATGACAGCTTAACCATTGCCCTCAAGAACTTTAGGAAACCAGGAAACAAGACTTCACCCAATTAAGCTGTCTCTTTGTGGGCAATCTCTCCCTGACATCACTGAGGAGGAAATGAGGAAACGTTTTTGGGAAATATGGGATAGCAATTGAAGTTTTCATTTATAAGGAAAAAGGCTTTGGAGTTATTCCCTTGGAAACATGAACCCTAGTAGAAATTACCAAAATGGAGTTGAATAACGTGCCACCCCGTGGAGAGCACCATGCATGTGCTTTGTCTGTCATAGTGCATCCCTTACATTCCACAGCCTTCCTCAGTATGTGCCCAACAAACAATTATAAGGAGCCTTTTCTGTGTTTGGTCAGGTAGAGAGGGCTGTGGCCATCGTGGATGACCGAGGAGGGCCCTCAGGGAAAGGCATTGTTGAGTTCTCAGAGAAGGCAACCGCTGGGAAAGTTCTGGACAGATACTGTAAAGGCTCCTTCTTGCTAACCGCATTTCCTCAGCCTGTGACTGTGGAGCCTATGGACCAGTTAGATGACTAGGAGGGACTTCCGGAGAAGCTGGTTATAAAAAATAAGCAGCAATTTCACAAGGAGCAGAACAGCCACCCAGATTTGCACAGGCTGGGTCCTTTGAGTATGAGTATGTCACGCGCTGGAAGGCACTAATTGAGATGGAGAAGCAACAGCCGTTCAAGTGGACCGCAACGTCAAGGAGGCTCGTGAGAAATGAGATGCAGTTGGAGGCAGCACGCCATGAACATCGGGTTATGCTAATGAGGCAGGAGTTGATGAAGTGTCAAAAAAAAAAAAAAAAAAAAAAAGCTTAGAAGAAGGGAGGAGCTGCATAACCAAAAGGTTCAAAAACAAAAAGCAGCTAGCGCTCAGGCAGGAAGAGGAGCACAGACGCCCTGAGGAAGAAATGCGGCGGCACCAGAAGAAATGACGGGCGACAGTAAGAAGGATTCAGAGAAACCTTCCCTGATGCGAGAGAACAAGAGATACCAATGGGCCAAGTAACTGTGGGAGGTACTATGGGCATAAACAGTAGAGGCGCCATGCCCCCTGCTGCTGTGCTAACTGGTACCCCAGTTCCTCCAGGACATGCCACTGTGATGCCAGATGTAAGCTTGGGATTTACCCCACCAACAACTGAACTTTTCGGCCAAGCTACTACAATGAAAGAAAGTGAGGCCACTGTTGGAACTCCTTCTGCATTCACTCGTTCAGCTCCTGGAGCCAAATTTGCTCAAAATAAACAATGCAGATACTAAATAAAAGTTACAGTGTCTAGTTTCCCAGAGAGAGAGAGAGAGAGAGAGAGAGAGAGAGAGAGAGAGAGAGAGGAAAGAGAAGAAAAGAAAGTGTTTTCCATGCCTGATCATGTTTATGAGTCTTTAGTTTATGTCTGGATATCAGGTTCATATGCTTTTCCTGATGTCTTAGGGTACAGATGACTTTCATAGCGTGCCGTTCCTTGTGTCTGCTTTGTCGTTCGGACTGTAGTCCTTCTATTGTATCATGCCTCCTAAAGGGTGGATATGGTTGTGTTTCAAAGGAGTCAAGATTGTGTGAAGGGGAAGGATAGGAAAAGGGTGGTTTCACTGATAAGGCAGGTAGCATCAGAGGCGCAGACTTCTCTTTCCTAAGCTGACTTGGCAAAGTGGGGCGCTATCAAATAATCACCTATTAATTTGATATGTTGATAAAATATGATCTTGTTTCAGTTATAATGCCATCTTGATAATTCTGACAATAGACTCTTGCCAGAAGATAGTCTTTGGTATTGATCTAAAACTGGAAACATGTTATGAACATTCTTTGCCACCTGTAATTGAGTTGCTTTCCTTTAATGCCATTTTACAGGGAAGATACTAAAATACAAGGTGTATTTGTACGGCTTTAATAATTGGTTTTGCTTTATGGTATTTGCTTCTGCAATTTCAGTTTTTTTCCCCTGAACTTCTATGCCCTGAGTTGTTTGGAATCGTGTTGAAATTATAGGTGTCCATTAAGTATTTTCCAAGTGGCAGCTCAAATGCCACATATTGAGTAATTAACTCATTATGAAGAGAAAGAAAACTCATTGTGTGATAATAGGGAAAGCATATACTTGTGAAAAAACAAATAAATCAATATGGAAAATCCATCCGCTGTGAGGGGTGAGTCCAGTGATCTATCAGACACACTTGAATATTGACACCTTCCTTTCGCATAGGAAAACGTTTGCAGAAGGTTTTAGTTCCAATTCTGTATCATGCACTCAGAGCTGTTCTCTTTTGTTGCTTACAGGTGATACTATACCCAACTTCTAATAGCTCCAAGTCAGCAGAACTACACCGAATGATAGTTCCCAAGAATAGTCAGGACTCTGACTTAAAGATCAAATTGGCAGTGCGCATGGATAAACCACCACACATGAAGCACAGTGGGTGAGTGTTTGAATGCTCTGCCCGTGAATCATTGAACTTGCTTTCAGTGTATCACTTATGTGTGTCTAGGGAAGAAACCATTGTATCAGATATTTATGTTCAATTTTATCAACAAATTGACATAAGTAAGTTGTTTATGTAGCAAATCTAGTCATATCTCCATAAATAAAAAGGTATTCTGTTATTGTAACTGTCTTAGCACCAAAGAGTGTTGCTTATCGATTGTATGGATATCACTTTGTTATGATTGATCTAAAACTGATCAATCACCAGAGATGATCACTCAGACACAGTTTATAGCCACCTGAAAGCCTTTATTCCAGCTATTTGGGACTGCACTCTGGTGCTCAGGACCTGAGTGTAGCCATGAGGATGCTTTTATGTGGTGTGGCTCCCCTGCAGGCTTTACAGCAGACGGGAGAAATGATCCACGAAGATACAAGAATGAAACTCGGCTTAGCCGATTTTACTTGGTCCAGCACTGGACCAAGACTTCTAGACTTTAGTCATATTGAAGCACAGCACAATTTGGGGATAAAGTATTCAGATAACAATTAACTCAGTCCCAAGTGCACAACAGTTTAAGACATGTTTTCATTGAGATTCTTCACCAAGTGTATCTGGCTTCTTTCACAAGAATGGGTACTGTTGACTCAGAGATAGTGCCCAAGATTTAGGGTCTAGGGATCTTGACTGAGATAACAACACCTCTGATTGTGGTGTCAGGATTGGCCTGGCCCTAAAATAGCATAGAAGTAACCTGGATTGTTATCAAACACAGTAACCTCATTCGTAAGAGTGGGTTTTAGGGAAGAGGGTCTCAGAGAAGTAAAAACCATAAATTCTGGGAGATGCGGGCAGAGTCTGTCTCATCAGACAGCAAAGGATCACCAAGTTGTAAAACTACATCATTCCTAACTTTCCAAGAAGAACAACTGTACACCTCATTCCATTGAAGAGAGGTAAGCTGTGGGTTTAACTTTTCTGGCTTCTCCAATGTTTATCTTTTGTCCTCCACACTTTTCCAGGGGAAAACCACATCCTGGTCTCTCACTCTGCTGCTGCAGGGAGAGGGCAGCCCAAGCAGGCACTGTAGCAGAAGCTAAGATGAATTAACTGAAGCATCTTGGCCTCGGGTTCCAGAGTAAAGTTGGATAATTTTCCATGGTGTTCTCCATCAAGGAGGTCAAATTCTGGTTACACCTCAAATGGCCTTAACAAGAATAAAAGATGAAGGAACCCCTGAATTATCTTGCCCTGGCACAACATATGAGTTACACAGATGTACGGTTATACACAACATATGAGTTACACATCCTTTTTAGGAAATAGTCTTCACATTCCAGGTACAGTGGTGTTTAGGGTAATGGTGAACTCATGCCTAGTGCAGGGTAACAGTGGCAGGGAAGTAGTGGACTCACACCTGATGCTCAGGGCCCTAGAAATGGTTAAACTGTCATAGAATATATGAAAGCAAACAGTGGGTCAGATAAGACCCAGAAGGCCATGCGCATTTTGATAGGAGGGATGTGAGTGTTCACGCACTATAAGAGTGAAAACTGAGTCAGTCCCAATGGAGACTGTTGATGGAAACCCAGGAGGCAAGCGCTTCTCATCTGGGGATTACCAGGGTCTAACACAGCTGTCGTCATTGCTAATGTTCTTTTTCTCCAATAACTGGAGAGGAACCAGTTCAGAACTAAGTCGGAACTCATTCAGCTATTGTTGGGTTTTGTTGTTGTTGTTGTTGGTGGTGGTGGTGGTGGTGGTGGTGGTGGTGGTGTTGGTCTTTTCAAGAAGGAATCTCACTAAGTAGCTCTGGCTGTCCTAGAACTCACTACATACACCGGGCTGGCCTTGAACCCACAGAAATCTACCTACGTCTGCCTGCCAAGGGCTGGGATTAAGGGCATGTGCCACTATGCCAGGTTCTCTCTTACAGACAGAAAATGAATTTTCAAAGCTTTATAGTTTTCTCCTGTTAACTTATTAAGACAAATTTTGGCCTTCAAATACTATTTGTTTAGAAAGACTGTGACCATTTTTTTGTTATTTTTTTATGTTTCAACTGAAGTTTGACCTCCCTCCTCTCCTCTGAGTCCCTCCCCACAGCTCCCCTCTGTCCCACCCCATCTACTCATCCTCCATTTTTTTCTAGAAGAGGGCAGGCCTCCCGTGGATATCAACCATATGTGAGCTTCTATGAGCCCAGGTTAGTTAATTCTGTGGGTTTTCTTAGGGTGCCCATGACCCCTCTGGTTCCTATAAACCATCCTCCGCCCTCTTTTGCAGGATTCCCCTGCAGGATTCCTCAAGTTCCACCTAATAATTGGCTGTGGATGCCTGCATTTGTTTTCTTCAGTTGCTGGATAAGGCCTTTCTGATAACAACTGGGCCGGGCACCAATCTATGAGTACACAGAATATTCATTCTCTCTCTCTCTCTCTCTCTCTCTCTCTCTCTCTCTCTCTCTCTCTCTCTCTCTCCCTCCCTCCATCCCTCCCTCTCCCCTCCCTCCCTTCAGTCAAGTTTGGTTCTATTCTAGTTCTCTGGGCTATCGTGTCTCTGGGTATCAGCAGTGAACTTTCTCTCAGAAGCATGGGTCTCAAGCTGACCAGTCATTGATTGGCCACTCCCACAATTTCTGTGCCAACTTTACCCCCGGCATGTCTTGTAGACAGAACAAATTGTAGGTGGAAGATTTTGCGGCTAGATTGGTGTCACAGTTCCTCCACTGGAAGACTTCCTGGTTGCAGGAGTTACAGGAGATGACCAGTTCAGGATCTGTATCCACCGCTGCTAGGAGTCTTAGCTAGGGTCACTCTCATATTTCTGAGAGTTTTTCTTAAACTAGGTTTCTAGCTTGTCTCCAAGATGCCCCCCTCCAATTCCAGTTGTCTTTCAAAGTACTCTGTCCCTCCATCCTTCCCCAACCTGATCCCTCTTGCTCCCAAACGTAACCATTTTTATTACTGTGAGGAGAAAGAATTGCTGATGTGATTCACTTAAGCTTAGCAACAAACTTAGCAGTGTAAAAAGTCCATTCCTGTAAGTGGGTCTGGGATTTTTATGTCTAATCTCCAAAAGCAAGGTAGGACTTGTTGGTTGAGTCAAGGAAAACAAATTTTGGGTGTTGGGTAGGGATTTATCTATGTATGTTTCTTAGAGAACTGGAATTCAGGAGGTGTAGTGGCATTTCAATTGTATTTTAATAAATACAGACTGCCTGAAGATCTGAGAGTAAAACGGTCCCACTGGTCAGCCTTACAGACCAGATAATGGCAACACACACCTTTAATCCCAGAAATCACCCTAGATGCCACAAAAATTGAGTGGTGCGTGCCTTTAATCCCAGTGGTGCACACCTTTAATCTCAGCCCTTGCGAAGAAGATACAATGTGGGAGACACAGCTCTCAGTCTTATTCTGAGATTCCGGAAGGCAGGATCATCATTTCAGACTGAGGTCAAAGTGAGAGTTAGTGGCTGGCTCTTTTGCTTTTTTGGATCTTCAAGTTGAACCCCAATTTCTGACCCTGAACTTTTATTAATTGTGCTTCAAGGAGGATACAATGTGATATCCTTAATGTGTTAACGTAAAGGAAATTCTAGCTATGATTCAACTCAATACAGATAAAGATCCTGGAATTGACTTCTCAGAGGCTTCTTATTTGTGTCAGTTTGTGCCACAGATGTACTTTGGAACACCTTCTCTATCATCCAGAAGATACAACCACAAGCCTCTCTGAAAGTCGAGTAAGGGACTTTGGCTTGTATATAAATAATTGTAGTAACAAGAGGTAAATTCATAAAGATAGGAATGGGAACCTGTTGGAAATAATGCCCAATTTCATCTGGGGCTGGTTAGTTAAAGTCACACACTACTTCTGACATTTGAAGTCAAGGAAAAACTCAGCCAGTGGCCAGTGGGAAGGAACGGTATCTCTGTCATATAACAAGCGTTTACAAAAGGCTTTAGGAGTTCTGAGTGGGCTTTAGCTAGTGGTGACAAGTTGACCAGTTTTCCCAAAGATCTTTGAGACTAGAGGCCCCTAGTTATGTAAATGCTTAGACACTAGCAGAGCTTCCAGTTAGACATAAAAATATACTACATGTTCCAGGAACTACAACATTTCTCTGTTGTTTGGTCTGTACCTCTTTTCTCTTAATGAATGCTATAATAACAAATAAGAGTGACCAAGAGCAAATTGAATAGTCCTGGAGCCCCCAGACAGTGCCAGGAACAAAGATTGAACATGAAGTAAGACATGAGCAATTTTTACAGCTCAAGCTCCTGTGGCAAGAAATCCCCACTCTGACCTATCAACTTCTAGTCAAGAATTAGTCAGAGCAGGTGGATCAACCTAACTGCCTTACAAGGAAGCTGTGGATTAGGACTGTCTTTCCTTTGTATCAAATGAGAATTTGCTTTTTATTACATATATTTGACTAAATCAAGATTTTCATAATGGTTCTGCACTTGACTCTCCCCCAAGCTGGAGCTGATGGGAGAATAAATAGGTTAATATCATAGTTCAGCAGTTTAATTCATAAAGCCCAAGGAATTGTTCAAGGAACCAAGAATGTTCCATGTCCTGGTCATGTAAATCAGTGCCTCTCACTCTGAGGAGGTACTAGGAGTCGTTTCTGGGCACTTGAATAACTCTAGTTCATAGCAATCACAACTGCTGAATTCTAGAAATGAAAATATTTATGCTGTTCATCTACCACACTCAAGAGTTGTATATCTAAACATTAGCAATATTATATTCCGTAATAGTGAGTCATTAAAAATGGTTAATATGAATATATCGGAAGTAACAGTTAGCAGCCTTTAAGGTTTCAGCACTGTTGTGAAACTGATTGATCCCTGTGAGAGAGACAGGTGGAGACATTTTACCAGGCATCCATTACAGCAGCTCTTCAATGACCATTTGGTAAAAGATTGAAATATCTCAAATGTCTGCCATCCACCCAAAGCTTAACTATAGTGATTATCTTCTGAGGTACTTCCTAAATAGACTTTAGCCCACTCAATTACATTTGAGAAAGAAATTGGGAACCCTGTGCCTCCCAGCTTTTATCGTACACAGCAGCAATCATGCATAGGGAGGAGTGGGGTTCACAGCATTTCTTTGGGACTGGATTATGTTTTGCCAATAATTTATTCAAAAATGAATAATTAACAAATGAGTGATGAATAATACAACTAAAAGATAAGCCCACCTTCAAAAGAGACATTAATTCATCTTCAAAATATGGCACAGTTGTTGGTGGTAGTTCAGGGAATTAAACAATAAGCAGAGAGTTTTAGGCATTCACCTTCAGAGCATGTCAGATTTGACACTGATTCTCTAATGTGTTGATCCTATGAACCTAGTCTCTTTTTCAGTCATATAGGAAACAAGTAATCTTTTTGTGAGAACTCCTAGCATGCGTTCTGTTTTACTTATCCCCTTGAGATGCCCCCATGGATTGATCCTAATTAGAGTGGGTTTGTGCTCCTTTCCATAAGTGACCATGACTGGGTAGGTAACTGTGGAGGCTGGAAGTCAGGTCAGAGTATTTTCTCTGCTTTCCACCTTATATTTTTTAAGATATGGTCTTTCACTGGACCTAGAACTCTCTGTTTCAGCTAGACTATCTGGCCATTGAACTCTGGGGGTCTAGCTGTCTACACCCGACCCTGGCACCGGGGTTACAAGTACACTATCACAAGCAGTTTGCTCGCTGAGCAATCTCTCAAGCCCCCACATTGGATTTTGTCAGCAGTATTCACTCCATATCGTAAGTGGATTCCCAAGTATATTGTACATGTTTTAGTCTTGCTTGAATCTCCCTACTTTGTGCAGTCAAGGGCATACATGAATATGAATATTGGTAATGAAAATGAAATTTCAATACTCCATAGAGTTTTATGGAAAAAGTTAAAAATAGTAAGTTGATGTGGGAGTGTCATGTCAATCTGTTGATTTCATTGGTTAAAATAAAGAAACTGCTTGGCTGGTCCTATAGGTTAGAACATAGGTGGGTGGAGTAAACAGAACTGGGCGGAAGAAAGTGAGGTCAGAAATCATGCAGCTCTGCTCAGAGATGCCAGGCTCCTCTCTTGCGGGCAGACAGGATAGCTCTGCGCTCTGAGGCACACACGCGATGAAGCTCCTACTTGGGATGGACGTAGGCTAGAATCTTCCTGGTAAGCGCACCTTGGGGTGCTTACAAACCTGATTTGAAATGGGCTAGCCTAGGTGCGAGAGTTAGCTGAGAAGAGACTAGAAATAATGGGCCAAGCAGTGTTTAAATGAATACAGTTTGTGTGTTGTTATTTCGGGCTTAAGCTAGCCATGCAGCGGGGTTTTGGGGAAGCAACCCCACCCCCCAATTTCAACAGATGGCTGCCCAACGTGTGGACACCTGAATCCACAGAAAGTCTGAGAAAGCTTGGGAAAGAGTAAAGCATGTTTTCTTGGTAGCAGCAGTTTCTCAGTTCTACTCTGCTTGCTAGAGGCAAGCAAGCGCTCTCATTTAAGAGATGCTTCCTGACTCAGCTTTAGCTGCAAAGCCTTGCAGCTCTTTTAAGAGGTCCTGCCACGAAACACTTAAACGGTGTTGACGAAAAGCTGAACGCATGGTTTTCGGTTTTCAGCCATAGCAGGAAAAAAGCTGCACTGTTTAAAAATGCTGGCTTTCTGGGTTGTCCTGCCAGGGCAAACTCTGACTCTTTAACTCAGGCAGTTTGTGTGGTTTGCAAGCACAGGCTGCAGAAGCTCGCTTGCTGGCAAGGACCTTGAAACACTGTAGAGTTGTGGCACTGAAGGCGGCTCTGGCCGGTACCTCAGCCACAAGTTTGGAATGGCAGAAAGCTAAGGAATGGACTGGATCTAGCTGGCAAAGCCACGCCTTTAGTCCTACTGAGATTGCTTGGTAAATTAAAGACTTATGTGGTCAGAAAAACAGAGAGAGATGCAGTAAAGAGAGCATCAAAGACAAAGAAAATTTTTAAATGATTTACAGTGTTAAAAATATATGCAGACTAAAAGTTAAAGCTTTTAAAGTAAAAAACAAAAATAAGGAAGTAAGAAAGTAGTTCGGTGTGGTAGGACACACCTTTAATCCCAACACTTGGAAGGCAGAGGGAGACTGACCACTGTGACTTCAAGGTAGTAGCACACGCCTTTAATCCCACTGCCTAGAAGGCAGAGAGAAACAGATCTCTGTGAGTTCAAGGTGTAGTAGCATACGCCTTTAATCCCAGTGCCTGGGAGGCAGAGACAGGCGGATCTCTGAGAGTTCAAGAACAGCCTGGTCTACAGTGTCCAGATCAAAGATATACGCTTAAAAAGCAAAAAGTTAAAAGTAAAAATAAACGAAATAGAGGTTAAAACAAAGCTGTACAAAGATGGAAAATACACAGAGAATCTTGATACTGTATGCTATTATGCTCTCTTTGAATTGTTTGAATGCTGAGGAAGGAGCAACAGATGCCAAAAGGTATTTGTTTATAAATGCTGCTAAACTAACCCAACATAGATATTGTGAAAATGCCTTGACTTTGAAATTTGGATTTAAGGACATGATACTTTGGAAAGGAGTTTCTTGTTTTGTTTTCACAGAGGATGAGACCCTGTTCATTTCTTCTATTCTGATATGGTATGATGGACCATGCCCTCCTGAAGGGTTGCTGTGAACGCCTTCAGAAAATTGCTTCGCTCAACTGCCAACTGAGATGAAACTAGCACACAGGTTATACCATGAAAGACCTAATTAACAATGCCCCCATTCAGCAGGAAGCAGTTTGGAGAGATAACTGCGCCCATGTTCCCAAATATGGTTTATAAATGTTCTTTTACATTTAAAGGGGGATATGATATAGGTATGAATAATTTACAATGATATGGATTCTGCTTTAGTGATTTAAATTTAAGGTCAATTTTGTTATAAGTATCTGTATTTCTGATCTTGATTAAGGTATTGTGATTGTGTAGTTCACTTAAAAATGTAATGTATATAGGTTGTTAATGGATAATCAATAATAGTCAAGCTTGTAGTCATGTTAGTTAAGATTTTCTAGATGTGCATGGATATATTTTAGATAGGCATTCTTCATATTTTTCAAAGATTATATAATATGGCATTTTAAATGTTTTAATAATTTAGGGTTTTTCATGACAATGAGACATGTCTGCTCCTGGCAGCACCAATCTACTTCAAGAGGAAGATGGGCATCGAAGAGGATCCTTATAGAGTTTGATAGCCATTTGGGCAAGAAACTGCTCTTGCCTGGACTATTGTATAAACTGGACACAGAGAACCCATAGAGAGAGGACTACTGAACTTGCCTAAAGGTGAGATGATCTTTCAGGGTTCCTGATTCATGAAAGAGCCTGCAAGACATTCTTCGGGACAAGCAGAGAGTGACTGCCTTTGAAATTTCCTGCTTTGTGGAATGTCTGCTGAAAACTATGGGCCTGTAGGCCGAAGATGGATGCCCCAACGGTACAGAGGAACTTTGGGTGACTGTCCAGGCAGCAAGATATCTCTGTCATTTCTAGAGTTTGAACATTGCTTATTTCTTGTTTGCTTAGGTAATATTGTATCTTTCTGGAGTCTTTGATGGAATTAAGAATAGTTAGTTATAGTTATACTTTTCCTTAGTTATGATAAAGATTATTGTAATTTTTACTTGATAACTGTTTTATGTAATTTTGCTATGTTAAAGTTAAAGCCTTTCCTTTTTGTTTAAACAGAAAAAGGGGAAGTGATGTGGGAGTGTCATGTCAATCTGTTGATTTCATTGGTTAAAATAAAGAAACTGCTTGGCTGGTCCTATAGGTTAGAACATAGGTGGGTGGAGTAAACAGAACTGGGCGGAAGAAGAAGTGAGGTCAGAAATCATGCAGCTCTGCTCAGAGATGCCAGGCTCCTCTCTTGCGGGCAGACAGGATAGCTCTGCGCTCTGAGGCACACACGCGATGAAGCTCCTACTTGGGATGGACGTAGGCTAGAATCTTCCTGGTAAGCGCACCTTGGGGTGCTTACAAACCTGATTTGAAATGGGCTAGCCCAGGTGCGAGAGTTAGCCGAGAAGAGACTAGAAATAATGGGCCAAGCAGTGTTTAAATGAATACAGTTTGTGTGTTGTTATTTCGGGCTTAAGCTAGCCAGGCAGCGGCGTGTTGGGGACGCAACCCCACCGCCCTAATTTCAACAGTAAGTGGTGTTTGGTTTTCAAAATTTGTATTTAAAACTATGTAGGATTTTTATATGGAAAATAAAATATATCTTATCCAAAGCTCCTGCTACTGATAGCTAATCACTCTGTAACTATACTTTTTTTGTTGTTTTTTTAGAGCAGGTGTAACTATGTGAAAGTGAAAAAAAATGTTTTGATTTGGAGAAAATAAGCCTAATCATGATGCCATTCTTTTAAAACCACACTGGATATTACCATAGAAATTATTAGAAAAAAACACTGGATTCATCAATTCTTTTGGACTATTTTCTTCACTGTAGAAAGGGTAAATCATCAGCGAAATTTTCTTTTTTTTCTTTTTTCCCCCCACTCTATGGCATTCACTCCGGCCTCTTCGCTTCTGTGCGTAGCTGGAGAATATAAGTGTTCTGGAACAAATAGATGATACTTTAGCATAGCCTAGTGGCTAAGCAGCAGCATTAACCAGAAACTAAAAATGCTAACCTTGTTTATGTACAGTGCTTTCCTAGTTCACAGGATCTTTTTCCTTCAGGAAAAGACAGGTAAGATAAGATGAGACTAATGAACTGCATGACTGACTATTACAGAAGCTGAAGCTATGACCCCAAAAGGAGACAGAAGGGCAGTAAAGTGCCTGTCACATCTACGTTGAATCATTGTTAACAATGATCTGTCAGATATTGGAAGTCTGTATAAAGCTGATTGCTTCACTAATAAAAATGAATAGAAGTCTCTTGTTCATATAACTGTAGAAGATTTTAATCCCAGATAACCAGCCAGATAAAAAATCTCAGCCATATGTTTTGGAGTTTCTCGTTGTGTAGAGTCTTAATTTATTTCATATGTATTTGTTGAATGCATAGACAATTTGTAATATTTTAAAGTCACAAATAATATTGCCCACTTTTATTTACACCAGAAATCTATACCTGACACGAGGCCTATTTCTAGCCAGAGGAGGCCCTAGCTCAGCTTCTGACAGAAAAATAGGGTAAAAGCCTTCTCTCTCTGACCTCGTGACTATCAGGACTCCAGTCTGCCCAGAACCCCATGCTTGTCCAGAGGAAGAGCAGTTAGGCCCTCAGACCAGGACATCACAGCATGCAACTCTCAGTGAGCATTTAACACAGGAGCATCGCATTTGCTCCAAGTGAAATTCATCCCTTCTGGGAAAGTCATGTTACCTGTTTCTATCTTAGGTGTATGACTGTTACATGTTTCTCTCTTAGATATACGCCCCTCACCTGGTTAGAAGGACAGCAGCACCATGTCCAGGTTTGCTTGTGAGCCCAACCTTTCAGACATTATTAGTCTTCTGTCTTTTATTTGCCAGAGGAAGTTGATTTCTCACTCTAAACCACTTTTAGAATGAATTTTCTATAAGCCCCTTTAGAGCATAGCCATTTGTGCCTTCTTGCCTTCACCTACATTTCTGTATAGTTCTATTTGCTTTCCCAGATCAAACTCCTAGTCTGGATTTATTCTTACTCCATGCATATCTTACTGCTTGCCATATTGATGGAACTTCCGGACAAGTGTTTGCTAGGCTTTCAGGCATAGACTGACTTCCTTGTCCATATACAGTCTTGTAAGAGACATGTGTGGCCCTCTATAAATAGCAGGGTCATCACATTTAAGATGATAAAGGGGATATGCCATAAGGCCAGTTTCTTTTTCCAAATCCCTTCAATATTCATAGCATCTTCTACATACTAAATCATTAATGACAGTATTTTCACTTTTTAGGATTTGGTAACAAATATTTGGTCATGGTGGAAACCTCCCTGTTGTCACTCAGGTACTCATTAAGCCCATTGTTTTAGTTTGTTATGTTCTTCTGGTTTCTCCTTATAAAATGTTTACTCTTAGACTCAAAATTGATCTTTTCATTATTCTATTTAAGGTTCTTTCTCAGGAGAAGGAACACCTTGACATGCATTATATACTGTGTCAATTAAATATCCCAACATCTTCAGACGCCCTTTTTATAGATATAGGGACATATTAACTGCTTTTCAAGAAAGAGAATTAAGTTAGAATATAATCTCATATTTTTTCTTTAATTTCTTTTAAAAGGCACTTATATATAGTTGTGAAGAGACAAGACTAAAACCATTTTAAACCTAAGCCCCATTTTGTGTTAACCTAGCAGGAACCCCACCTCAGGCACCCCACCCCATGTACCTGAAAACTCTGAGAAAAGCCACAAACGGCGCCAAAACTACCTGACTGCCTAGACATCTGAGGACAGCCAATCAGAAGCTAGACTAACAAGTTTTTATAGTTACCTGGTGTTTTGTATAAAGTTACAAAAATCCCCTCTTGACTTAGAGCCAACTGCAACATAAGCATATCACACTACCCAATCCAGTAGCAACAAGGCATATAACTTCCTGCTTGCGGTTTATTCCTTTAAAGACCCCTTGCACTGTGAGCTAGGGGCCTTCCTCCCTCATCCACTGCATCAGTGTGTAGGACAAAGCTCCTGCTAGCGAGCTTGTAAAAGAATAAAGAAGCCGTGTATGATTGCATCAGAAAGTCGGCTCTGTGGTGCTCTCACTGGGCAACTTGTATCTCAGGCATAACAGTTATAAATCATTTTAATTAATGTGAGATGTTTTTAAGTGAATTTACTTAGAAATACTATGTACTAAATTTTATAAACAGCTAACGAACTGAATTATAGTGAAATTGCTTTATTTTTGGATTTTTGTTGTTGTTGTTTGTTTGTTTGAATGATTTTTTGTTTTTGGAGACAGGGTTTCTCTGTGTAACCCTGGCTATCCTGAAACTCACTTTGTAGACCAGGCTGGTCTCAGACTCACAGAGATCTGCGTGCCTGATGGAGGAGGGTCATCTTTCTATCTGTTGTTTTATTGGTTAAGTAATAAAGAAACTGCTTGGCCTCTGATAGGACAGAAAATTAGGTAGGCGGAGTAGACAGAACAGAATGCTGGGAGAAAGAAGCTGAGTCAGGTCAGTCGCCATGATTCACCCACCCGACACTGCCGCAGGTTAAGATTTTCCCTGGTAAGCCACCTCGTGGGCTACACAGAAATGGGTTAGATCAATATGTAAGAGCTAGCCAATAAGAGGCTGGAACTAATGGGCCAAGCAGTGTTTAAATGAATACAATTTCCGTGTAATTATTTCTGGTAAAGCTAGCCGGGTGGCAGGACGCAGCCCGCCGCTCTTACTACACCTGCCTCTGCTTCTAGAGTATTGGGATTAAAGGATTAAAGGTATGTGGCACTACACCCTGTTGATTTCATTTTCTAAATTTAAGTATTACTGTTAAAATAAAAAAGTTTGTGGCGAGCCAGGAGGTGGTGACACACTCCTTTAATCCCAACACTCAGGAGGCAGAGGCAGGTGGATTTCCGTAAGTTAGAGGCTGGCCTGATCTACAGAACAAGTTCCAGGACAGTCTCTAAAGCTACACAGAGAAACCCTGTCTCGAAAAACAAGAAAAGGAGAAAAAGAATAAGAAGTTTGTGACGTACAGTGACATGTCATCTGGAAGTTTGCAAGTGTGAATAATTGTCAATAAAATAAAAATATCTTGTGTTTATTTAATGCCAAAGCATTGTGAGAGAAATTGACAGCCTTTAGACTTTCTAAGCATTTGTATTTTGGCAGGTATGTGGTCTATGTAAGAGCAGAAGGATAACTATTTATATAGAATCCAAGCTAGGTCCAGGTCCAAGACATTTGGGGTTCATATCTCAATAATGTCACTAATGTGGGTAAGCTTGAACATCAGGTTTTTTTTTTTGTTTTTTGTTTTTTTGTTTTTTGTTTTTTTGTTTTTTGTTTTTTGGTTTTTTTTTGCTTTAGTTTCATTGTTTTCCAATGGTGACAGTGGACTAGAAAAGCTGAAAGGCTTCTTGGGGCCCAGAGATTTATGATGTAGTAAGTCCTTTCTTAGTCCCTTGTAAGCACATGATTCACTCATTCCATGCCATGGTGTGTACAGTGATACAGAGGACTCTGGTGGAATGAGTTGAATGTGGTACAATGGAAAAAGAGGAACAGTTTGGGAATTTGAGTCCTTGGAAGGCAAAGACAGGAAGCATGAAGATTAACTTCCATAAGGCTAAGAAAGGTGTAGTAGGAGGCCATTTGTTTGTTCCCGCTACTCAGTCCCAAAATAATCACACAGAAACTGTATTAACTAAATCACTGTTCAGCCCATTAGCTCTAGCTTCTTATTGGCTAACTTTTATATCTCAATTTAACACATTTCTGTTAATCTGTGTATCACCACAAAGCTATGGCTTATTGGGTAAAGTTCCAGCCTCTCTCTCCAGCCTGGCTACATAGCTTCTCACTGACTCTGCCTTCTTTCTCCCAGCATTCAGTTTAGTTTTCCCCACCTATCTAAGTTCTGCCTTGCTCAAACCTAAGACAGATTATTAACCAATGTTATTCACAGCGTACAGAGGGAATGGATGTTTTTCTTTGTTTAGAGTGTTGGTTGCAAGTTGTTATGGATAAAGCTAAACAAAGGTGATTAGATTCAGAGTTCTTGTTTTGAAAAAAATGAGGGGGAGAGGAAGTGCTATGGGACAATGATCTTGTACCCTGTAAAGATTTATCAGTTGTATTTTAATAAAATGCTGATTAGCAGTAGCCAGGCAGGAAGTATAGGTGGAGCAATGAGAGCAGGAGAATTCTGGGAAGAGGGAAAGTCAGTTGGCAGTCATCATCCATACACAGAGGAATCAAGATAAGAATGCATTGCTGATAAAAGGTACCAAGCCACATGGCTAACACAGAGAATTATGGGCTAATATAAGTTATGAGTTAATAAAGAGCCTGAGCTAATATGCCAACCAGTTTATAATTAATGTGAATCTCTGTATGTTTCTTTGGGACTGAAAGACTGCAGGACAGGGCGGGACAGAAACCTCTGTCAACAGAAAGGTTTTTATTATTTTATTATATCATATGTGAAAGCACATGATATGCAATCAACTGTACTCTTGGAATTAAGAATAGATACCTGTGAATTTTAGAAATATAATAAACTAAACACAACAGAACAATCCAACAAAACTGTTGGTGAAATTTTCTCTTCTTGCTTTTGTAGATTTTCTGTGATAAACCTGTAAAAGAATATAGTGTCAAACTACAAATAATTATTAATTAAAATTTATTAAATCAGTTTATTAAAAATCTGAGAAATCTGTTTGAGAGTATTCTTGGATGTAAGCCTGGGTACCTAGACATTTAATGTTTAAGAGGGTTTCTAGGCCCAGGAACATGAATCTTAGAATTAACCTAAGGATTCTGGGAAATGTATAAACCTCTCCCTAACTCAGTTTTCTCAGAAGCAAGATGTAAATTATGGATGAGTGACCTCACTAAAGGACAAGCAGTAGCTAATGTGTGAAATGTGTTCATGGGGTGCTGGGTAAGTTCACAGTGTCCCACATATCACAGCTCGTGCTAGAACCCAAAGACGGAAGTTTTGGTAGATATACAAGTATAAGAAAGGGGAGACATTAAAATATAAAGTTATTTCAGGTGTGTATGAACAAAGGGCCTGTATGAACAAAATGAGTTTCATATGATTTGGGGCCTTTCTGTGAATTTATTTTGTTCTATAAATAGACTGTATTTAAATATATATATATTATCCTCAGACCCCTTTCTCCCTTAATTCCTCTTGAGCTTAATGACTGTACTCTGAGAGGCCTCTGCTGCCAGCTACTGGGCCTCTACTCATACGCCCCTTCTTTCTCTGTCTTTTAAGCAGCGTCCTAGGCTTGCTAACTCATCTTTAAGATCCTTCTCCCCTCCGCCCCCGCAACCCGCCCCATTTCTTTTTTTTTAATTCCACCTACATTCACTCACTCATCCATTTAAATCTACAAAATTTATGTGTTGATTAAATACAATTTTAAAATGTATATACACTATTAAATGGCTGTCATGGTACTTCACATGTGTTTTAAAATCCGTAACATTTTTATGGTAAGAACATTTAAATCCTCAGCCATTTTCATAAAAGCTTTATTATTAACTCTAAATATTAATTTAAAAAGTTTAAAAATTTTCCAGTTGCATGATCCTCACCTGCTCTTTGTGCCCAGTATGCTAGCTTTAATTTCATCTCCATTATGTTTTCTATTTTATCCTATAGTTTTGTGAAGTTCTTCATTTAAGAAGGCATCCATAAGCCTGAACAGCTTACTCAACACTTAATGGCTAAGTAACTTTTATTTTGTTGTTATCATGGTACCCAAGACATTCATGTAATTGAATATTCTAACTTTATAATGTAAATATTTTATGAAAATAATCACTGGGAGAGATTAGTGCTGTTGTGATTAGATCTCCAAGACCCTCTGCCATGGCTGGTGCTGTAGTGTTGACCCCCATTTGCTCTGTCGTCTGTGAGGTCCCTAAAAAGAGCCATGTCCAGAGTCCTGCCCCATCCCTATTCCACTACAGTGTATCCCGTTTCTCACAGCTTGTTCTCATTGAACTGGCTTTGTTGGTTTTTTTAAAGCTGTCTGACATGGTACTAAATGTACATATGGGAAATTTCAAAAGTAAAAATTACATATACATATAATTAAAAAATAATATTTTAGATTCCTAGAAGCAGGGAAGATGGCTCAATGCTGTGGAAGTATGAGGACTTGAGTTCATATCCCCAACATTAAAAAAGCAGGTGGGGTAGTATGTTTCCATTATCCTAGCAATAGGGAGACACAGATGCATAGAGTCCCTTATCCAGTCACCTTCACCAAATCGATAGACTTTATGTTCAATGAGAGACCCTTTCTCAGAAAATAAGGTTGAGAGTTACTATGGAGGACATCCGTATCAACCTTTATACACTTATACACACCCAAACAAACACACACAATAGATGATAGATAGATAGATAGATAGATAGATAGATAGATAGATAGATAGATAGCATTACTTAACATTCATCCTAGAATTATTATATCATTAAAGGTGTGACATTAATAATCATTGTATTAATCATTGCTTCACCAGTTAGTCAGAAAAGGAAAGTACAAGTTGCCCTCTGTTTTAAAAAACAATGTTTTCCATTTATAGAAAAGCAAATGTCTTTTTAATGTTAACTTTTTTTAATACTTTCTTTATACTATGCTGTGGAACAATAGTCTTGTACCCTATAAAGTTTTGTTACTTGTATTTTAATAAAACACTGATTGGCCAGTAACCAGTCAGGAAATATAGATAGGGCAACCAGAACAGGAAAATTCTGGGAAGAGGAAAGACTTAGTCAGCAGACAACACAAGAAGCCAGACATAGAGGAAGCAAGATGAGAATGCCTCACTGATTAAAGGTACTGAGCTACATGGCTAACATAGACAAGAATTATGAGCTAATTTAAGATGTAAGAGTTAATACAAAGCCTGAGCTAATAGGCCAACCAGTTCAGTTAATGTAAGCCTCAGTATTTTTCTTTGGGATGAACAGCTGCGTGACTGGGCAGAACAGAAACCTCTGTCAGTAATACTACATTTGGCCCACCTAGTTCTGCCAGTTCTGGGTAGAAGACGACTCTGTTCTTTTTTTTATTTTTTTCTATCACATTGCCATCAAATGATCCACGCAAGGAAGCAAAGGTTACCTTCCAAACCAATATCACTGTGGTATCAACAGCCAAGGAGTCGTCTACCTAGTCATTCTTAAAGACAGTTGGAGTTTTGCTTTGATTATTTTAAGAATTTTGATGTCTGTTCATGTTTAACAAAGACTATAACCCTGAGAAACCTCTGATGGGAAGCATAGCTGTTTAATATCTGACTAACAGAGCAGAACATTAAAGACATGCCGCACAATTCTATTTGCACTGTGAAAGAGCAAGTCACTGTGCTGCAGATTTTTCCAGCCTGGAAAAGTCCAGTCAGGACTTCTGCATATGCTACCCTCTGTTCTCATTCTTAAAGGATGATAGATCCCTCCCAAAAAAAAAAAAAAAAAAAAAAAAACAAATGGTGCCAAGATTGAACTTGGTAGCTTTAGATTAGTTATATTTAAAAACAAATGGAACTAGCTTGCCTACTTGCAGACCCTGCTTCTTTGAGTTATCATGCTGTATTGTGTGGCATACTAAGGATACTAACCTTAAAGTCTATCAAATAATAGTCTATCATCTACATTATAAAAATGACAAGAGAGGGGCTGGAGAGATGGCTCAGTGGTTAAGAGCACTGCCTGCTCTTCCAAAGGTCCTGAGTTCAATACCCAGCAACCACATGGTGGCTCACAACCATCTGTAGTGAGATCTGGTGCCCTCTTCTGGACTGTAGGCATACATGCAAACAGAATACTGAGAATACTGTATATATAATAAATAAGTTTTAAAAAAAAATGACAAGAGAATGCCATCTGTATTAAGCTCAGTTCTGTTTGCTGGTATGTGGTACCTATTGTTATGAACTTTCAAATGTTCTTTCTGCCTTTTACTTTTCTGTTTGTAGTGAAAAGATTTTCCTTTAGCCAAAACTTTAACATCAGCCAAAATGATCAGCTTATATATCCAATAAAGAGCTTCCTGGATAAAGAAAATAAAGAATACAAGATGAACAAAACACTGAAATCCACCAGCCAACCACAGTAAAGCAGAGGGCATACTGAGATTGAAAAAACGTCGAAGAATATGGATAAAGTTATCACAACCAATGGTTACTCCCTCCCATTGGGTAGAATATGGACAAAGTTATCACAACCAATGGTTACTCCCTCCCATTGGGTAGAATATGCCCCTTTTTTTCTAAGAGACACAAACTGCTGTACATTTGGCTTGTGATTGACTTTAAGTAAGATTGTTACAATCATAGACTAGAGCCTCATTAAGTTTTCAAAACTTCTCCTGAGTTAGAAACAAAAATGTATTATTTCCTCCAAAATTTAGCCAACAGTTTCCTAATATATCTGAAAGAAACATAGGGTTCGGGGTGTTTGTATTGCCCACATGAATAATAAATTGTGTTGAGACAAAATGAAAACTTCCTGAAGCATCGTGTGCTACCATAGCAGTACACGCTCATTGGTGTCCCTCCTACGACGCCCATCCCTAAGTGATCTCTCCAAAAGCTACTTAACCTTCCTGAATTCACTTGTTCATATTCAAAATTACATCTATAATCACTTATTTCCAAAGATCACTATGTGCTAAATGAGTTATTATGACTTAAATGTTTATTGTTTTGTCTGGCACATAATAATTCATTTTTGTTATTGATACCTGAAACAGTCATCTAAATAGCTAAAATCCTCTTCTTATTTTATTGTTATCTGCGTGAAGGTAGTGAGGCTATGTGATGCAGTAGTGGGGCACACACGGCGTGTCACATGGTACATCATTCTCATCTTTCACATTTGATTGAGTTTCCAGATGCTGATTCAGGTTTTTATGCTTGCATAACAAATACTTTGCCTGCAAATATATCCAACTGGGCCTTGTGTTTTAATATTTTAATGTACTTTTTTGATTCTCTCATACAATACATCCTTAACACAGTTTCCCTTCCCTCCACTCTTGCCAGCCTCCCCACTCTTCTGCTCTCCCCTAGAACCATTCCTCCCCCATTTCCCTTCAGAAAAGAGCAGGCCTTCCAGGGATATCAGCTAACAACATACAGTAAGACTAGACACAAACCATCATATCAAGACTGGAAGAGGCAACCCAGTAGAACAGGCAAAAGAGTCACAGACACCCCCCCCAGTGTCAGGACTCCCACAACACCACCAACCTAAGCAATCATAACATTAATATGCAGAGAGCCTAGCATAGAACCATGCAGACTCCGTGATTGCCACCTCGGTCTCTGTGAGCTCCTCTGAGCTCTGTTTAGTTGAATCTATGGCCCCGTTCTCCTGGTGTCCTTGACCTCTCTCGCTCTTGCCAGTCTTCCTCTCTCTCTTTAGCAGGGTTCCCTGAACTCCAAGGGAAGGGACACAATGGAGATTTCATTTGGACTCTCTCTCTACCTAATATTTGGCTGTGGGTCCTGTTACTTTGTGATATTTCCTTATTACAGTAGTAATATATATAGCTGAAGCATGCTTGGGCAGTCCATATGTGCCAGGACATAAATTATATGTGTATATGTATATATATATATATATATATATATATATATATATATATTACAAATGATATATTAAATGTATAATATATCATTTGTATTTTAACTTTCTTACACATAAATCTAAAATTATCAGAGAAACATGAAAAGATAATTCAAATCACATTAACATATCACTTCAAAAATACACTTAGGTGTAGAAGAATTAAATATATATATATCTTTTTTCTTCTATCTTTGCATGTATCTGTTATTTTACCTTTTTTTCTTAGAGTAATTTTACACTTTTTTTTCAAGAAGTGATATTTCTGCCAGCATTAAGTTCTCTATGTATTTATTGTTCTATTATAGCCATGTGAGCAAATGGTTAAAAATTATTTCCTAATTAAAATTATTCCTACATCTTACATTTCTACTAAATAAATAGGTTGTAATAAATCATATAATATGAAAATTGAACTTTGTGAAACAGAGCACAAATTGCATTAATGATTGATAGGTAATAAGTGTCAAATGAAAAAATTATTAGACAAGAAATAGAAAGTATTTATCCTGTGACCAAATACCCAGTGAATGGTTTAGAGCTGTGATCATGCCTTTAATGTTTCCCGTGGTAATTGTCAGGAAGAGGTATGAAGAATCGTGGGACCTCAATAATATGCCTTGCCATTTTAATTGCTAAGAGAAGCAAAGGAATCTTAATTGCTTGGAGATGCATTACTAATTAAAGTGTCACTCGATATTCAGGCTGAAATAATTAGTTTGAATATTTGTAGGAGCTGAGATATAAATTTAGTTCCAAATTCAGGAACATACCCACAACAGACTTTGTTAAAATGATTTATGGTTAAGAGAGGTTAACAATCATGAAATTTTTAAATGTTTCTTTAATTTTGTACAATTTAAATTTCATTGGATTATTGAACTTGAAAGAATGGAGTTCACAGTATTTTAAAACTTGGTATGTTCTTATTCAAATGCTATAACTAAGTTAAATTCCTGAAATTCTGGGATGCAGGTAATTTTTCCTTACTTGTTTCAACATGTATTACAACTTGGAAATATACTCCCCTAGAAATAAGTACATCAACATAGTTATAACATATTATGTGGATTCCAAGTTGTGTCAGAAATACACAGCAACTTTTACAAATGTCTTGATGTTCAGTGAACTTTAAACAATATAGCTAAAATTCCCAATTTTTCTAAAGCTAATTAAACCCTACATACTCAAAAAAAGGTTTAAAATAGTAAAATTGGAAAAAAAATAAATCAGGTGTTGAGTGTTACTTGACACATTTGGACATGTTGTTACTTAACACCATCAGCTGAAGTTTCATAAAGTAATGGGCAGATGGAGTCACAGTTAAGAGCACTGGCTATTCTTCCAGAAGACCCAGGTTCCATTCTGAACACCCACATGGCAGTTCACAGCTGTCTGTAGCTCCAGTTCTAGTGGATTCAATGCCCTCTTCTAGATTGTGTATGCATCAAGCATACCTGTGGTACACAGACATGCATGTTGGCTAAACACCACCCACATACATCAAACAAAAATAACTACATTTTTTAAAAAAAAATTAAAGATACACTAGGAAAAGTAAAAACATAAAAATGAACAAAACTCTTCTTTTCACATGGTTATTATATAAAAATGTGGTCATGTCTCACTGATAAGATTTACATTTAAAAGCTACAAAATTGTGAATACTCAACTGTTTCTACTACTTTCTCCACAACTATATTTATTATAGAGGAGACTGATGGCTTTCTCCTGGTTGCCTTAACCTGTTTTCTTAAGAAGAGCGGTGTAGTGATATTTTATTTGTATCTTAATAAATAAAGTTTGCCTGAAGATCAGAGTGCAAAGCTAAGTCCCTAGAAGCCAGGCAGTGCTGGGACGCACCTTCGATCCTAGGACTCGGAAGACAGATGCAGATGGATCTCTGTGAATTCAGAGCTACCCTGAGCTGCATAGCATCAATCCAGAAACAGATCCGAGTGGAGGTGGCTCACACTTTTAATCCCTGTGTTTGGGAATCATACACCTTTAATCCCAGCTCTAGGGAAGGGGAGGCAGGAGCGATGTGGCTGGGCAGAAAGAGGAATATAAAGGGAGTGTAGAGTCTGAGGTTTGGTGGAGACAGTACAGTCTAGACCATCTGAGGATCACCCCTTCGTTCTGAGCATTGATGGAGGTAAATGGCTTGCTGTTCTGAGCCTCTGATCTTCAGCTTTAACCCCTTCATCTGTCTCTAGGTTTTTATTATTCATGCTGCAGAGGAGAAAAGAAATCACATCCCTCATTTCATAGTGTATGGTTACTAGGCTTCCCTTTATTTGACTTAGACATTGCATGCCTCCTCTCTGGGTCTACTCTGCTCATGTAGCTATTCAGTCTTCCAGGCTGTAGTGGACAGGGTATCTTTAATGTTATATATCTGTATAAAACATGCAGCCCCTCCTTTTCTTGCTACATTGTGTGCTTCAAATTGAGATATATTATGCTATAGATATTCAACTTTCTTTTCCCTACACATTGAGTATTTGGATCCTCTCCTTCTTTTTCTTAAACATCTGGGCAGGTGCATGTGTACTGAAGCATGGTGCTAATAGTCTAGGATTTCCTCCGTCTTGTTACCTGTTTTGCTCTCAAGTGTGCTCTGGAAAATGGAAGTACAGCTTGCAGTACAATTTTTACAAACATTCCAATAGGTCTTGGGAACCCGGAGTTGTTTTCACTAGCATGAAGCAGCCTTTAAAATGAGATTTTTAAATTGCCATGAAACCTTTGCTAAGTTTCAAATGCATTTAAGTGTTGACTTCAGTCACAAGAAGGTATTTCCTTTGAATATAAGAATATGTAGTAGACAGTAACAAAATATTTGGAACAACTTTGCTTTCTTCCCCATTAAAATCATGTGAACACACTAGAAAACTACTTTAATACAACTATTTATAAAAATAAAGCATGTATTTATTACCTGGTAGACAACCACAATTTTAGAGTAATCTTATATTACATTACATTATTATTTACTACCAAAATGTTGCAGTATGTGACTCTATATCTAGGGCATCAAAACAAAGCAAAACCATTATATAAAACATGCTGAAGTATGAAGAACTTTATATTCTTCAGATTATTCATCTCTGCGAGATAAGTGTTATCATAGCAGCTTACAGGTGAGATTTCTGAAGCAGAGAGGGATCACATCATATCTAGCTAGTAAGTGGCCACAATTTGATCTGAGTGTCTGATTCCAGAGTTCGTGGTCTGAACCAGCATGCTGCACTCCTAGTCCTAAGCAGAGCTTTTCTTCTGTGGTGATTTCTGGTGCAGGAATTCACAGCGCTCACATACTGCCAAAGGCCGGGCAGCCAAATACACACATGAAGTAACCTGGTGACATTTTGTGAGAGGTGGAACTGTGAGAATCCCAGGAAACAAGAGAATATGCCCTGCAAAAAGAATTCCACAAAATATGTTTTCAAATGGTCTGATGTCAAAGCACATCTGTGGCTGAATCTGGCCCATGTGGTCCTCGGTCTGCAGCACTTAGTTTAGAGAAATAGAACCTCTACATTAGCTGAGAATCCCTGGGAAGCTCGACTGGTTCCTACAGACTGACAAACAGCATTTATTTTTAATGAATAAGGATGCTTAGCTAGTCATGCATTTTGAAATTGCTTTCGTTGAAATAAGAGAATGAAAGGAATTAAAAGTAAGGTGCTCTTGAAAAAATCCCTTTTTATTAAAATAATGAAGCCCTCCCCCCCCCCATGATGTTCTCAGCTAAGCAATCAGATGATCTTTCTGTTATCTCTTCTGTCAGTTTCTGACATTAAGGTTTCTGAGACATGACAGTGTTAAATATTCAGTAACAGACTACAAGCTCTAAATGGTACTGTCTTGATTTAAGATAAAATAATTTTTGCATAAGTCTAGCATTTATTCTTTATCTCAGGGTTGTGTCATTTTTTTCAACATGCTGAACATCTTAATTATTATTTGCATGTTAAGATTGTGACTTGGTGAGCAGTGTATAAACGAAAACTGACACAATGTCTTCTAGGCAAATGTATCTGCTTGGTCGTTTGGCTGTAGTTACTTTGTCAAAACATCAGTTTACCCTGTGTCAGGAGGTATTGTTGAGTTTGGTTTGGCGTGTTGAGAACTAGGAGGAATATTTGCCTTGCTACAAAAGCAAATGCTGTTGATTGTCTAAATGTATGATTAGGAAACAAAACCCTTCTGTTCAAGTGCTCTGGAGTTTAGATAAAAATCAAAAAAACCATCCGCTGAAGCGAATGCAAGGACAATAAATAAAATTTAGATCAGTGAATGTTCAAACTCCTAAATCAGTGGCAAATTAGGTAACACCCAAGGGCTGGAGATGTGGATATTACATAATGAGGATAATAAAGGAGTTGAATGCGATGCGCCTCCGCTGCATGCTAGTAGCTAATTCAAGTGAGAATACTTTGCAGTCGTTTGTCGGCCGAGATGCATGTGTTCAGCTAAATGGAAATCTTGGGCGTTCTCTCATACACCCCATTATTTGTAATTGAACACCTGATTTCTATCATGCAACAAATTAACATCTGCACCGGATCTGTCTTTTATGCATATGGATGTAGTGATTAGAATTTTGCAGATAGACAGATACTTGAAAACAAAAAGACAACATTGTGAAACACTTCCAGCCATAATTTTTGATTACATATTGAGAATCGTTTAATTATCTTACTCCATTTAATTAGCCCCTCTACTTAGGTCAATTGCTTTTTTTATTAACATGACATGTTAGCAATTTGTTAATTGGCATAAAATAACATGAAACTTGCTTGTGCTTCACATGAGAAGTGCATGTGTATAAGCAAGCTCGTGAAAACACAAGAAGGTAAATGTGTCATTTAGCCACCTCCTAGGATTTGCCGGGACCACTGCCTGGTGCCCTTTGCATTTCTATCATTGTATTATCCAGGATGGGTTTGTTGGTGTGAAGGACTGGAAATTTCCAGACCATGGTTACACATTTAATATACAAGAGCTTTTCTAATCAGTGGAGCCTGGTGAAAAGTGAAGATATGGATAAGTCATTGCTCGCTTAAGGCAGATAGACACAAGAATATAAATATTCAGCCAAGCAATTATGTTTTAAAGGGTCTAGCCAATATCAGACCTATAACTGCCCAGTGTCTCTTGCTGGTGCTCTGCACTGCTCATACAGTTTTGGCTGTTTGAAATGTTGTTTGCTTTTGTTTGATTGATTGATTGATTGATTGATTGATTGATTGATTGATTTTTCTTGAGACAGGGTCTTGGTTTATAGCTCAGTCTGGTCTCAGATTCACTGTTTAGCTCTTTGTGTTTCAGGTTGGCCTTTAATCCTTTTCCTCCCGCCCTCAGCTCCATAAAACAGATTATGTGCCCACCACCACATAACACTAATCAAAGTCTCTATCGGTGTTTTATGTTAAAAATTACTTTTTATGTATCAGTGAAGATACTGATTATACCTAGGAATAAGTTGTGTTTTGTCTCAAAAAATTCTTCTAAAATTTGGCACGAATGGACAACTATGAGTTCCCTGCATTGGAAGTAGGTGCTTAGCCACAATATGTTAAACTTCCTCGCAATCTATCCATTATTTAGGTGGGCATAATTTTCTTTTTGAACCCCACTTAGTTTTTCTGCGAAAGCATCATAATTGCTAGAACTGCTTGATGGAGAAAATAGAGGAATGTAGAATAATGTTGGTTTTTCTGTTTATTTCCTTGTAATTCTACTGTATTGTACATACCCTGTGGTTACCGCACACCTCATAAAATTTAAAAGTTAAATGAGATTTGTGGACCAAAATTGACCTTGTGTTCATGTTTTATAAATAAAATAATGAGGGCGAAGATGGTGAAACTTTTAAAATATTTGTGGAGAACTAAAATCAATTGTTTAATTTTTACTGGGCAAATATATCCTGGGCAAAGCCCCAAGTCAAGCATTGTGGCACATAGAATTCACAATTTGCCTAAGTCTTCAAGCGCTGTTTTCTTTCTTGTTGGAAATGTTTACATCCACTTGGGGGCACTGTGATCAAATTTAAAGGAGGGGAAAAAAGAAAAAAAATGTTTGATTTATTTCGGTTAGAAAAATTACCCATTGTTCTATCTGTAAATCTAATTATGTACTTTTAGATAAAATGCCTTTTAAATATATCGAAGTAGCTGAGGTTTTTTAAATGTCTTGATTAGGTATAAATTAAAAGAGTGTTTTTCACATTGCACTCTGCAGAGCCATAGCACCAGCCTCACATGAAGCCTTGGCGGTGCACATTCTCAGGCCCCTTCTCTGGCCTGTTGGAATCCGAGGCTCCTGGTGCCTGGCAGCTCGACTCTCCAGAAGCCCTCCTTGAAAGATGGCTTGCTTACTGACATTTGGCAACCAGCACATTGGAACAAATTCTGAAAAACTTTTTAGTATTTAGCTTATAATATATGTTTTAAATAGTGTGGAAAAATCACTGTTCTTAGAGACAAGTCCTGTTAGTTTTAATATGTAAACTCTGAAGCCATTTCTCTCTTCATAGATACGCAACTGGAGCCACTTGAGCTACAATCATCCTGGTAGTCATTGCCCTTCCCCACAATCCCCTCAAAAAATATAATCAGGCAAATTTTGACACAAATCTTTTGTTTTCTGTTATGTAGATAAGTTAGCCAGCTATTTATAAAACTTTTCTCCTTGTGATAATGTCAGAGACATTATCTAGAGTCCATGATAATGCTTCTAACAATTTTCTCTAACATCTGCGGACTAAATTTACACTCATTGAAAGACCTACTATGTGTGTTGGTAAATTGATAAAGGTTCAGGCAATTGGGAAACCATTCAGAACTTCTATTTACTTTTAGAAAAACACTAGCGAAATAGTGAGCTAGACGAATCTGACGTTTCTTGTCTGTGTCTACTGTACTAAAGCAGAACCATGGCACTTGGTCTCTTTAATAAGTGATTCTGTTGCTCTGTTCAAAAGAGACCTTCTAAACTGTTGGAAGAGAATCCCGTTGCTCTTAGAGAAAAACTCCATGCTTCTAGTTGGAGGAGGGAGAACCATCCAGAAGCTAGACCACAGAGCTGTAACCTGAATTCTGCACTCCTTCCTCCCAGTGTATTGTCTCACAGTCGTCTTCACATTTTCTGGGGCATTGGAAGAGCCTCTTTGTTATCTCCTATCTTCCATTGTGGATTCTCTTTGAGGAAGTTAAAGTACAAAACTTCTGTTGAGTCTTCATGGGGAGAAGATACAATTGAGGAAGGGATCCTGCAGCTGACTTAACAAAGTATTATGTAAGCTTGCTGTATTTGCAGAAGATTCTGAGCTGTTCTGTGTCTTGTGCTGGGTGCTTCACTGGAGATGGCTGACTTTAGAAGCATCTTAGGAGGTTTTTCCCTTTTGTATTGCTTTATCTGAGTACAGTTCCCTGCCTTGACAGCCACCTGTCTTCCTATGCAAGCACTTTTAACAAAGGACCAATCCACCCAGCACAGGCTGCATATCACTCCAGAGTAGAAAGGATGGGGTTGTTCCTGTGCAGACATCAGAACATTCTGATCAAACATTGTCAGATTCTGCCTGTGTAAAAGGTAAAAGCTTACATGAAGATAAATACTGAGTTATATCCAGGAACCCTTTAACTATAACCCTAAAGTGATTATTAAGCAAAACAACAAGTTGTATTATTATGTGCTAATTAATACTTAAGGGCAGTCCTCAGCACAGGTTTTGTAATATTAAAAGTAGAAGTTGATTGCAAAATATAGTTGTATCATCTAGAGGAATAAAGTGTATCTCCCTTATGAAATTAATGTAGTAACTAAAAGAAGACATGTAGCATGTAAAAGCACAGACCCTGTATTTAGATAGTCAGTAAATCAGTTTGTCAAAAGTTGAGTGAATTATAAGAAAAGTGATGATGAAATGCATTGAGAATAGTCCCTTGACGTATCAGGACAGCCTACAGACTGCAGAATACACTCCACTATAATATACTTGTTGTTTTACTTAACTTCCCACATCAAATTTTGACTTTCAGGGAGAGTAAAGTCTGGTTTCATTGTGTTCACATGGAATAAAGTTAACTTGGGTACAGCCAAAAACTTTAAAATTTCATTTTTTTTTATCTGTATGTGTTTGTGTGCCTAGATGCATCATAAAATGAAGGGTTCAAAGGAGTCCAGAGGGCATCAGGTCCCCTGTAACTAAACTTATAAACCTCTTGATAGTGATGGCTGGGAACCAAACTCAGGGACCTCTGCAAGAACATTAAGAACCCTAACAGACGAACCACCTCTCTAGAGGTGAAAAATTGTCTATAATCTTTTCAGTTTTCATTTTACTATAATTCCATATTGTTTTATTAAAGAGTTCATGGATTTTTTATTTGATTATTAAGCATTGTCTGGAAACCTCCATGCTAATTTATCATTGCCTTTCATATTACCTTCTGCTTTATGTTGGTGTTAATGATTGCTATATCTTTTAACACAGTACAAATGTTCAAATTTTTATATCTCATTTTATTTCAGTTCTAGAGGAAAGAGAGAGAAAGAGAGAGAGAGAGAAGAGAGAGAGAGAAAATCAGTTAATTGAGGATTACTTGGATTTTGGTAAATATCAACAACAAAACAATATCAACATTGTTATCTCCCGACATCCCACTAAAAAGCAGAAAAAGCAAATGACACCAATCTTTAAGGAGACTTGCTGTTCTGTTTCCTAAGGCAAGAGTAATATATGTTCTTTAATGGAAACTAAAGTAACTAACTAATGAAAGATAATGAAACTATTTAGACTGTGATTCCATGAAGAGAAGCTAGAGTCATCATCTGCCAAAAACTGACTCTCTCTCTCTCTCTCTCTCTCTCTCTCTCTCTCTCTCTCTCTCTCTCTCTCTCTCTAAACACACACACACACACACACACACACACACACACACACACTATCTTTAATGGATATTAATTAAGACAAATATGTAGTTACCATCAGATCAGCTTAAGTTCTTTTTTGTGAAATCATCTCGATCCCCCACAAATTCATGTGCTATAGCTCCAATATTTATCCCTGGCTTCATATAAAAGAGAAAGTAGTTTGCTCAGGTTCAATTTTTAAGTTAGCGCCCAGCATATCTTTTAGTAAATAATGAAATACATTTTTACTTAACTTTGTACCTGCACCTACGTTTGTTGTGTGGTAGTTAGAGGCTCACTCAAGCCAATGAGCTATGCACTCAGTCACAGAACTGTGTGTTTCTTTCCTCCTATCCATTTTAATTTAGGAATATATGGTTCCATTGAGATGCAAATGCTGGACTACTTGATCTACTGCATGTTAGCATTCTTGGAAGAGAACACTGCTTCCTTATATACATGTTCCTCAAAATAAAGGGAGGAGAGGGCAGGTTTTGTGCCCCAGTTGAGTTTTGAGAGGAAGGACATCAAGGGCATCTTTGAAAGCATCCCTGTAGACATTTGATAAAAAGAGGGAGATGTTCCCAGTAGATGGCGCAAGCACTCCCCACAAATAACAAACTTCTAATGACTGCAGACTAGAGACATCAATACGTTTTCTTTTCTAAAATGTAAAAATAAAATGTTAGAAGAAGGAGAAGTGGCAGTTCATTTTGGATATATGAAGCTTGACAGGACACTTTACTGAATTAATATAGGACAGCTCAAATATATGGTGGTATGGGGTCATCACAACTACCAAAAGGTCGCTTTCAACCACAACTGTCGGACATTGAAATGCCAGTGGTCAGAGATTGTTTTTCTTCTTCTCTGTTGACTACCTGGATTTCGTTTTGCATTTTATTTCATATCCACAGGCAGAATATGAGTACAGGTCTGTAGGTCAAAAATCATAAACCTGGCGTTATTGAGCTTTAAGCTAAAGGGGAAAAGAAAAAACTTTGCACAAACTCAGTGCAGTGAATTCGAACCCATTGGACCTACACTTACTGTTACTATTGCTTTTGCTAGTCATTATCCTCCAGATATCCACATGAAGAGAGAGAAAACTTGAACCTCAAAGTCAACTTTCCTGTAGTAGTCTGTGGAATTCTTTGGGTGCTGGTGTTGGGGACGTTAATAAATAATTAATAAGTAGAACGTAAGAAATTTAGCAGCTTGTAAATTCAAAGCTGGTCTTCTGCAGTAATTTCTTTTGCTGGCATTGGAGAGACTGCTTGGTGGGTCAGAGTATTGGTTACCCTTCTAGAGGACCCTGGTTCCGTTCCTAGCACCCACATATTACTTTACAACTGTCTATAACTCCAGTTCCTAGAAATCTGGCACCATCTTCTGACCTCTGCAGGTACTAGGAACATGTGTGGCACACAGACATACGTATAAGAAAATCATGCATACTTATAAAGGATTTAAAAGACACTTAGCATAGCTTTTGGTAGACTTGGTAAAATAGAGCTGAGCAGCATGAACTTTTCAACTTTGTTCTTTATTTAAGAAAGGATTTTGGTCTCCTGTGCCAATGCGTTCAAGTGTACTTCCCACTCTATTTTGGCATTGTGTGTACGAGTGAGTGTATCCAGCTCACATGTGGAGAGCAGGGAACAGCATGGGATGCTGGTTCTCTCCTACCATGTGGTGCTAGCCTTGAACTCAGTCTGCAAGGCTGGCAGGAGGCACCTTTATTTGTTGTCTTGCCAGCACAAGCAAATACCTTTGAGATATTGAGTGGAAATGGGAGCTTGAGTCTATCTACTTCTGAGATGTACCTATGATAGCACATACAGTATAGCATTAAAACAATCTAGTTATTCTTTTCTTTGTCCCCTTTATAAGACAGGTTCTCATTATGTAGCCCTGGCTGGCCTGGAACTAGTTAAGTAGTCCAGGATGGTCTCCAAGTGCTAGGGTTAAAAGATTTTACCACTACACCCATTTTATTCTGTTTGTTTGTTTGTTGTTTGTTTGTTTGTTTGTTTTGGGGATGAGTCTACCTCAGGTATGCCTGGAAGTCAGTTAGCTCAAGTTATCTTTGAACCTTGACCTTTCTGCTTCACAGCTAAGTGCTGAGTAAGTACTACTATCCCAGGTTATCTCCTCTTATTCACCAGACAAGAGTCATTTTTAGAAGGTCATGTGTACACATGTTTTATGTGTGTATATGTGTGCCTGATGCCCATGGAAGCCAGGAGAGGGCATTGGATTCCTGAGAACTGGAGTTACAAACTTGGGTGCTTCCTTATCGATTCTTGGAACTACACCTGTGTCTTCTTCAAGAGCAGCAAGTGGTCTTAACCTGTGAGCCCTCTTTATTGGCCTCCAGTCTAAATATCGTTGTGTTCTGTTATTAGTCTAATATCAATAGCAGTCCTTTGGTTTATTCTCTAGCTTGGAAGGTCTGTCTGCTACAGTCAAGACAAATATTTCTGATCCCTTTCTGGCATTGAAAAGAATAAAATTCATACCAGGAATGTTCCCACTTGCGGGGTATAAGACCTAAGAAAACCATTCATGTTTTCTATTACCTCTTCCTTCCGTCCACCCATGTACACCCTCCCCACCTCTTTCCACACAGTCATCTCTATTTTCCAAAAAAAAAAAAAGATAAATGCAAATCAACAAGCCAAATCAAATTGCATCTGCTTGTTTCCAGGCCCAATTTTCTGCACTCCTATGATATGCCTGCTGGCTCCCTGCTCTCGGATCACATGGGCCCACTTCTCTCCCCAGACTTTTTAATTTACTTACCTAACATCTTAGCTACAGAGCAAAGGTGAGCTTTAATACAGGAGCCCTTAATACTCTGCCTGTCCCTGAGTACGTCTCATGGGTCAAATCTTCTTATGCTTAGTTCCGTACATTATTGTCCATGGCAGTCCATCTAGCAACACTGAAGTTCTTAAGCCCATTTCTAGTAGAAACAAGGCACATTTCCCAGCTCCATCTTTATCAACATAAGCAGTTACTTTATCATGTATCTGCCAGCTGACTCATTTGTTCAGTACTTGGAAAAAGAAGTCTTGTACTGCTACCGAACAGATCCCAAAGTTTGTATATAACAACGTTCTTTAAAAAGCTTTATTGTAGAGGTTACATTTCTGATGTCACTTTGAGGTCTGCAGACATGGACCAACACTGATTCTGATGGGGAAGGCATCTGTGATACTTTGGATTAAAGGCAGTCTTTATCAGGGCTTTAGAAGCACTAGGAGTCTCCTTGGAGTGTATAAGGCTCAGTGCATCCCTGAAGGTCTCTGTCTCTATGTCTACAGCAGCTTTCACTTGTGCCCTTTTTTTGCTTAGCTCTCCTGTGTTAACTCAGTTTTAGGGTAACTTTATGCCGCTAAAGTCACGTGGTTATTCTCAGTCCAAATAAATACCAATTTATGGGAAATGCAAAGGTGTTTTAGTTTATCTTGATGTGGTTTGTGAATACCTTTTACCCAGAGTTCTCTTCTACATCATTTCTACACTAGTTCTACATTAAAGTTATTCTTAATCACCAAGGTAGGAATAGCTCCTCAGTAGCTCATAACTAGTTACAGCACATGTACCACATAAAGACCCAGCCCTGGTGCTGAGGACGGTGGTGAGAAGTTGGTCATTTTGTACAGGTAATGGACATTAGATTACATATAGGCTGGCTATCAGAAAAACATCTTCATGTCACCTAATATAGGAAATCTGAAACATGCTGAAAAGGAGGGGTTCAGATAAATGACTTTGTAAACTAAATCACGAAAATATGAGTGAGCAGAGTCAGCCTATGGAAATTTCAGTGTTCTCAACCCGTGTCATTGTTAACTGAGCCAACAAAACAATGTTTAAAGGGTGAAAGACCTTTCAGGAACCATGTAAATGGATGGATGCCTTCACAGAGCATACAGAATTTTAAAGCGAACTTTCTTCTTTTTCAGATACAAATCAATAGATTTCTAGCGACGTTACAAGTGAAAAGGAGTCTTCTTCTGACCCATTAGTTCATTCTAAACAAAATGTAAAAACTCAGTTGCCTACTTGCATGAGTGAGGAATTATTTATTGTGTTAATATTCAAGATTATTCACACAAGACTGTATTAGAGAGCAGGGCTCCAACAGAATCTTTTTGTAGAATCTTTTGACCCTGAGGTTCTGAGACATAGTGCGTACTGTTGTCTCCCAACCCCTTTCTCCATGTCTCACTGAAAGTGTTCAGTTTCATAAAGCTCAATATCATTTTTATTTGCCCACCCAACCTCTTCCATGTTATCATGCTTCCTAGAATGCAGCAATCCAGTGTGCACACTGTGGGACGCACTGAATCTTGGGCTGTATTCTTGTTGATTTTATTGCTAAAAGATGACTGTGAATATGACCGTTTTGTGTATCTATTTCACTTAAACTTCTAAGTATGAAGAAGGCAAATCAGCATCTCCATTTATAGAAATGGGAACCTGAAAGACTGATTGCCTGTATTGTATATAATGTTCAGCCATGTCTGATCATTTTCTTTAAGGAGATATTGTGCCCTAAAGAGAAGTTACCATTATTAGGGCATAACAGTAAATAATTTTCTCTGAAATCTTGGGTGTCTGGGATCCTTTTTGCTATGAGCTACAGAATGTTGTTCTTCTGGAAGATGTCAAGCTGGGTCCCAGGGACATTCCAATTTTTAAGATCCATGATGCTTCCTGGTGCTGTGGGCATGTTTGCTTGACTTAGGTAGGGAAGGCTAGATTGTCCATACCCTCAACCCTTTACATTATATCTGGGACATTGCAAAATGAGTTTAAAAATCAGTAACTTTTTCTTAGCATTTAACAGCAACAAAATTGCTGGAGATGAAAAGAGAGGGAAGAACAATTAAATTAGGGAAAACCAAGGAATTGTGCATTTATGAAATATTCATTCTATGACTACATATATTAAGACAATACAATATTAATTAGCTTCATCTAGACATTCTATAATATATGCTTTTTTAAATGTATGCTGTGTATCATAATGCATACCAGTTTGTTAATAAAAATTTTGTTTTAAGAAAATAAATTGATATAATTTTGAAAATATTCACCTTTGAGAGGACATGTACCATTAGAACTCTATTTTGGACATTTTTTCCCTGCTAATTGAGTTCTAAAAGAATATCATCAAATAATTATGAAAGATAAATATTAGCATATCCTCCTCTTTTTAGGTTTTCTTATATGAGAAGGGATATTGTTAAATAGCCCAGACGGGTCTGGAACTCCGTGGACAGAACAAGCCGGCCTCTATTCTCAGCCTCCTTGCCTCTGTATCCTAACTGTTGTGATTACAGGGAAAAGCCACCACACTTGGCTGAGGAACTATCATCTTGGAGATTTCTCTAAACAAGTTGACTTGGATTGTTTGCCTCGTGTTTGGATTCATAAAGGTTCTTTTCCACATTCAGCTCTTAGAACACTACTGCCCGCTGAGGTTTATATTTAAGAAGGTAAAACTCTTAAAAAGAGATGCAGTAGCTTTGAACTCTTGATTCTATATGGACTATTACCTAAGTAAAATGAGGGGAACTGTCCTTCAAGCCTGTCACTGTGTCTCCTGTTCCCACATCATGGAAGCCTAACATTTTATTCAACGTTAAGAGTTATTGGATTTACTTAGCCTTAACTTCTGTCCAGCTGTTTGGTGAAGACCCATTCTTTTGTACTTTTTCCTGTCCAAGTACAGGATGTATAAAAACCAACTGGAAAGTATGTGTTTCTGGGTTTCCTAATGCTCAGGTCACAGTGTTGTCTTGATTCTGTTTCTTTTCTCATCCTTAGCTGAAAACAAAACCAAAAGAAAAAGAAAAAAGGAAAAAAAAAGAAAAGGAAAAGGCTTAATCTTGTGGAGTTAAATAAAAGCAAGAATGTAGTGAAAGGAAGATTCCTTTTATGCAAGCAGGGGAGACTGCCTTGCTGGGTGACTGAAAGTGCCTGAGGGCATTTGGTCCCTATTGGTTTTCACATCAAATGCAATGGTGCCCACAGATAGCCTGTATTGTTGTCAGTTAAATGGGATCATGAGTGTCTGAAAGGTGTTTGAGAATGAACCGAAAATCATTTTCACAAGTGGATGATTACTTCTGCCACATGTTAACCGAACTCTATCAGAATGGCCCAGCTTTTTGAGCCTGCATTAATTGCTCTTTCAACCTTGACTGAGGTTTCCCTTTAAGAAAGCCCTTTCCAGGACTAAACTACTCTATATATTGATTTTTTTTTCTTTCTGTATTTTCCCTTGAAAAATGAAGCCTTGGAGAAGAAAAGCCTTTATTATTCAACATGTAGATTGATTGTTCTATTTCTTTGAATAGAAACCGGGACTCATAAGTGATCCACCCAAAGTAATAGTCCTTTTTTTTTCCCCAAGCGCTGAATAATTCCCATCTTCTGTATACAATTATGTTTTTCAAATATTCATTAGTGATGATTTTTCCTTGTAAAGTAAACTATGAACTCTCACAGCATGGATTCTATGCAAATAAATTGTCATATTCTCTTTTCTATTAGAATTGTATGCCACCATTCTAATTGAAACTAAACTACAATATTTAGTAAAATGTTTAAAGAATTTTTGTGTTGGAAGCATTCTTTGAATAATCTTCAAGTTAGAGAGATTGTATAAAATGTTTTTGAAGTGTTTGGTTAAATGGGACCTTTTCTTTCTTATAACCATTTCCTGTCCCAAACGTAGGCATGTACTGTATTACCTATATCTTTACTATGACTAGGAAAATACATGCTACAGTTCATATTGGGTGAGAGGATGGGTTTAATCTCAATTTTTAAGACTGACTAGAAAAAGAGTTCTTCAAACTTCATTAACTCTTTTTGACTATGTATATATGTGTGTATGTATGTGTGTGTGTGTATCAACATGGAGAATATTTTATTTAAAGGAAGTATTTAATGTATTAGTAAAATGTACCTCTGAGGGTACTGGTTTAAAAAAAGATAATTCCCAGAATGTTGTATTTTAATTTATCTTTCAAGTATGTGTTCAAAGGAATATTGCCCATAACAGCATTTTAAATACTTTTGTAAGTGACAATGATGACAGGGGGAAAAAAAAAAGCAGTCTTAGCAGTTACGCCAGGGTTTGTCTAGTTTAAAGTTTACTTTCTACTAAGCTTCATGTTGTTATGTACATCTGCTATTGTATCATTTTCATACTAGAATACCTACAGTTAATGATCACCATAAGTCTAAAGAAGTGTTTATTCCTGTTGCCCTAGAACCTTCTGAGAGACTTTGGAAAGACTAGGTTGATTCCTAAAGGAAAACCTTGACAAGTAGCCATGGTACATCTTTCATCTTGATATGTTAACAAATTTTTTTTAAAACAGTGTTGCTTCCAAAGAGGTTGTGCATTTTTAAATGAGATACCCTAATGACCAGGTGAAACTGTTGACTAAAAACGGCTGAAGATATGCTGTATACCTTATGGGGAGAAGCTTTTGTATCTTTAGGTTTGACAATTAGAGAGAGATGGGGAGAAAGAGAGAGAGAATGAAGAGCAAGAGAAAGATCAAGTAGGCAAATACCATTGCCATTTTATTTTTTTTAAACTTCTCCTAGCAGCATATTTTAAATATAGACTGAAAAGTCTTGGAGTCTGACTTCCTATGTCTCTGATACTTGAAGATACCATATGACGTCATGGGGTTGTTGTGTACACAAAAGTAAACGTCATAGGCCATGAAACAGGAATAATTTAGATGGTTTTTTGCCTTGCCTTTTGACAGTGATTCATGTTTCTTTGGGGGAAAAATCATACTTTCCAACAAAACTCTCCCTGGCTGAAGCAGTAGGACTTTAAGACCTTCGCAGTGTTTGAACTGACTTCTGAAACCCAGTATCCAAGGACTTAGGCTGTCACCTCCTTTTAAACCCCAGCATTGTGTCAGAACTGCTAATTTCTTTGTTACCTAATCCAGGGTAAGAAGAGAAGATTTTAAAGTTAAGTAGATAATTTTTTATTCAAAGAGAGCAACCTCTTAACACTTAAGGTGGGTGTATTGATGAAAGCAAATACTTTTAAATAGTATCCGAGCAGTTAGTATCAGATAATTCAGAATACTCTGGTTACACGAGCCTTGTGGTGCTCTGGAAACATTTCAGTTGGGGGTGGGGGGGGGAGCTGCGTTTTTGCTATCAGTACTGGCAATGTGTAAGAAGATGAACTCCCTTCAATAATTCTTGGACCAAATGTGTCTCTAGCTAAGGAAACTTTTTCCTAAGATCATATTCTGTGGGAAGTAGAGAATGGAGCATGGAAACTACTTTTATTTGTGTTTCATTGAAAATTTTTTAAAGATTTTTAAAATGTTTTGTATATAGGAAAATTCTATAGGTGTTGAAAATAAGTAATGTGAGCCCCCCAACAATATAAATAAATGAATCTGCTCTCATTTTAAAAACAAAATAGAAAAAATCTACAGTGCTCATCAGAGAATGCTTGTGTCATGCTTGGTGATATTTGTTTATTGAGCAACATTATAAATTGCCACCAAGATAAAAACATGCATTCATTTAGCAGGTCTGATTTTCATACTCTTTAAAAACAACTTTATTATTGAGTTGATCATGCAATCAAGAGAAAGCCAGCAATGACTTGGCAAGTTTCAAAATGCTAAGAAAGAGGTCAGCATCAAAGACAACCCATCAGCAGATCCCTAGGGCACAAAGCAAGTTCTGTCCCATCTAAGATGAGGAACAATTCTACTGATAACCTCACCATACCCCACCTTTGTTCGGTAGAATCCTGTTTCAAAAATCAATGAGTTAAGAATTTAAATGACAAGAGGAAATGTAAGCTTGACTTTTAAAATATAATACTGTTTTAAAACACAAATAACAAGTAAATAGGTTTTAAGGGTATGCCTAATGATATTGCCATTTTATACCAAATAGTTAAATAGCTAAACTTTTTGTTGAACATTAGATAGTTATAATTGGCATTTATGTTAGTGGCTCTAAGATGTCCTGAGGCTTTTTCTAAATTGTTAAAGAGATGTAGAATTGTCTTTTATCACTATTCGAAGTCATTTATTGTATACAAGTTCTCTAAAAATTAGTATAGATATTGTATAGTCTCTCTAGAGAGAATAACTCATTTTTTAGTAATTAATGAATATCCCAACATTAATATGTATGGAATAACACATGCTAACTAGTAAAACATAATTTCAGAGTTAATTTTCATTTTTTTTCTAAAATTAAAAAAAATATTTTGTGATGTAGATACCATAACAGAAGTGATGTGCAACCTTGCATTGAACATTTCAAATAATGAATAAGTGTCAGGTTGGTGATTCAGTAGCCACACTGGGTCTTCAGATAGGTTGAGAGAGAATATGTTTTCATTTTTGTAAGATGTGTTCTGATCAGTGGACTGCCTGGTATTTATATAATAATAAGTTGTGCTCCTTTTCCTCGCTCCTCTACACTTCAACCCTTCCCAATAATGCTAGTACCCATCGGTAATGAATTTAAACTCTTCTGAATTTTAAACACTACATGGGTCTTGATAACTGAAGAACTCATTTAAGAGGGAAAGTGTTTGAGGAGATCTCCACTATACTCAAGGCGGAGGTAAAGGCCCTTGCCTTTGTTCTAAGTATTCAATTTAATCATATGAGAAATAGCTGTGGAGTCAGAATGACCACATAGCCAGAGTACTTCTTAACAGTGATTTTTTTTTTTCATTACAAAAGCAAGATGCACTCTCACACACTTCCAGTGGTAATGCAGCAAACCACCATCGCTTTGGAAAAACAGCCTGGCAATTTCTGACACAGTTAAACACACACTTTTAGTATGGTACAGCAATCTAGTTTCTGGACACTAGAATGAGAGAAAAGCATAAAAACACTAAAGGCTTACACATAAATGTTCGTGGGAACTCAGTTTTTCATAAGCAAAGGTGTGGCAACAACTCACACACGTGCCAACATGGGAATACATTCATACAGTGGAATATGCTGCTTAGTAATTAATGGGACAGACTCCTGGAACACATAAAGGATGAATCCCAGAAGTATTGTTATCAAATTTTGTGTCTCAAACTCAGACACAAAATGTTGTGTGCTATATAATCCCAACGACATTGTAGAAATGAACAGTGAGGCCAGATGGAAAATCATACATAGAACTGCAGCTATAAGGGAAGGACTGAGCATGATGGACACAATAAACCTGGCATTCCACAAGTTGATTGTAGTAGTGACTACAGGTGATTATTTATAATTATTATTTTTAGTATCTCTTTTAATGGTAGCCTAATCATTTCTTACTATGTGAGTTTAAAGTTTCCATTTTTAAAACAGTATTGGCAAACTGTTTTTCTTCATGCACTCATTAATTTTCAATACTTTCCTTATGAAAAGAATCTGTTCTTATAGAGGAAGGCAGCTAGGCCTTAGGACTCAATCACAAAGCTCATACTTACGGTGAGAACAAAGCACATGTAAACTTCAACGTTTCTTTTTCAGTGTGTATATGTTTTCTTATAGATCCCACTTCTATTTCTAGGTAAAAATTGTATTTGACTAATATGAATATTTTTCCACACATGGTTTCTCTGTGTACCCTTTGCTGTCCTGGGACTCATTATGTAGACCAGGTTGGCCTTGAACTCACAGAGATCTAGCTGCCTTCACCTTTCAAGTGCTGGGCTTAAAGGTATGCACCAACACCATCCTGCTAAAATTTTTACAAGGAATAAATAGTGTGTGCTTTTCACATAGTGTTTACAATGCTTCCTTTTTGTTGACTGTCATTTCGTTTTTATGTGTAGAGCCCATAAAATTCTTATGACCAGTTCATTTCTGGATGTATTTAGACAATTGTCATTCATGTGTGTTTTCAAACAAATTCTTTCTCATATAGTGCAATAGCTCATACATCTCAAGATCCGACTTCCAAATATTCTGCTTCCAGTACCAAATTTTCTTTCATTCTTCTCCCTTATAAACCGATCCACTATTCTCCAAATGTATTTATTCCCACACACCGTACACATATCCCTCTACTGTCTGTTTGTAGAGAAACTAGACGTTGTTATTCTAAATTCATCGGGGCATCCTTTTGAATGATGTTCATCAGGCTAGTACTCCTCACAGAGAACCTGCATGTTTAGAACACTCATAACTAATTTGCATGTGGTAATGATGGTTCGTGGATCACACTCACTTGTGTGTGACCCATCTGCCCAGCACTCTGCAAAGTGAGATTCTTTGAGAGAGCTGAGAGGCAGGCTGTGGTCACGGGCAGAGGTTATTCCAGTGCCCTCTGTGGCTCCTGAGCCGCTATTAAGTACACATCTTGCTAGTGCCCTTTTATAGAGAGCATCCATCACGTCCACAGTAGCAAGCTCCTTAGGTCACTGTTGTTAACCCTGTAATAGGAACATGGGTATGTGCATTTCAGGAGAGGGAAATTATATAGAAAAGACAGAAAGAGAGCAGCTGAACACCCATCACCACAACCACAAGAGAAATTAGAGGCGAAAAGAAAGGGCGTTTAGGGGACCTTGGAAAGAAACAGTGAACAGGTGAGAACAAGAAGAGCTAACATCTTTACCAATGTCTAAATGAGTTCACGTTGCATCCATAAAAACAGACAGTGGCTTAGGTACATTATGATTGCCAGAGAGGAACTCCCCACACTTATCTGATATGTCTAAAACCAAATGAATAATTGATTGGGCCATTTGGGTGATACTTCCAATGCAAGAGTCTAATAGTTTTGAACTTTAATAGCTCCTTAGTTCTTTATCCTAATTCTGCTATTATTTAGAATACTTACTTCATGTTTGTTCTCATAAATTCCAAATCATGAAATATGGAAATAATATGAACCCTGACCCTTTCATATGATATTATGTAAATTTTTCCTGCATCTTATTAATTTTATCAAAGTCATAATTTCAGCGACAAGACATTATTTCTTTCTATGAATATACCATGTTAGCATTTAGTAAATACGTCCCTTACTCTTGAACATTTGTTATCAATTTTCAGAAATGCAAATTGTAGTACCCCATGTGCTCATACAACGTCATGTGGGACCAGAGTAACTCCATAATAGAAAGTTAGGCGTTTCTACATTTTGCCATGCTATTTCTCAGAAGAAAGGTTTCCTGTTGATGCTCCCACTGGTATTAAAGACAATGTCCATATACCCACTATACATTCCCAAGCATCTCAAATTAGTAATTTTTAAGAAAGAAAGGATAAGTTTGCTTTGTTTCATAAAAGTGAGTTGTAAGACAGAGGCTAAAATTTCTAGTGTGAAATTGTGAGAGGTCAGTCCTCTGAGCCCTCAAACTCTTAGAGGTGGCATCCTGTTTTACTTAGCACTGTACATAGATTAAGTTCATTTGAATAACCTTTATATCGGTAAGAACAGAAGTTCTATTCTCAGGACTGGGGAAATAGCTCAGTAGGTAAAGTGGCTAGAACCCATGTAAAGAAGCTAAGCATAATCTCACATGATTTTATTCCCAGAGTTGAGAAGGCAGAGACAGGTGGATTACCTTGAGCTCGTTGACCAGCCTGCCTAGCCTACTTAGCAAGCTCCAGGCCAGCGAGAGACCCTGACTCAAAAAATAAGAAGGAATAGCTCTTGGGAACAACCTCTGGACTCCACATGAACTTGCACACAAGAGCATGGACATTCACTTGCATACACACATGAACACATACATCGTGTGTTCTATCCACATGCATGTCCAGGTTAATCATTTCAGTTCAGATTACAGACGCCATGCAAAGTTAAAAGCCATAGCTGAAATGGTGCTAAACTAAATTATGTGTGTCACCAGTAATGTTCAGTGAAGAACTTACATAAGCCACATAAATCCCAAAATGACAGAGCTGCCAAAGCACTTGGAAATCAGGATACCCAGCGCTGTCCTCTAACAGGCAAAGAAATGGGAGTGGATATTGGTGCAGGCATATCGCGAGGTCACCCAGCTGGACAATGACCTTTCACCCAGGATTCTTGGTTCTGTATCTACCTCCTTCTCAGGCCACGCTCATCATCAGCACCAGTCTGCTGAGCGCTGAAGAACTCGGTGCAAGTTCCTTCGCTCATAGCCTCTGTATCGCCTAAGAAACATGTGCGAAAATAAAATTCCAACTGGTTCTTTGATTATCCCTTCTAACTCCTACTTCGTTCAATTTGCTGTAAGGACTGACAAATTGTAAGCCACATAAATCAATTTCCTTTCAGGCATGGAGAATCAGCGCAGTCACCTAGTAACACAGAAGCTGCATGTTGTCTCCGATTTCAGAGAAACGAAACTTTGCCTGTAGCGGGCTGGTCTCATAAGTACCTAGGGAAGACATGTGGCTGTGCGGAGCAGCACCAGTATTCATGCACTCTGTCGTTTTTCTTCCCAGGTACCTGTATGCCCTTGGACAGAAGGTTTGGAAGAGGTGGAAAAAGCGTTACTTTGTTCTTGTTCAGGTCAGTCATTTATTTTCCTGTTCAGTAACTGATTTCTGACAAGGACTCTCACACTGTTACCTGTCTGTGTCATATCTCTTATATCGTAATAATTCCTGCATTAGAAATTAAACTGAGAATTATTTTAAAAGCAGTTCATTTGAAAATAGACAAGTAGTGGATTCGTTGTATGCCAATATTTTTATATTTTTATTTCAAACATGTCAAGCAACTTACAGTAAAATGACTGATGTCCTGTCCTTCTGTGCATTTTTGTGTTGTCTGGTATACTAGAATGCAACTGTTTTCCTTTGTCAGCTTCTGTGTTCAGCTAGTTATGGTATCAAATTCAATAGCCATTGCAAAGGGCCACTGTGAAGTCTGTGTGGAAAAGGCAAAAAGAGAATATTATAGAAATTGTGTTGGCAATCAAAGCTTCCTAAAAGGACCTAAAGGATGCTAAGACAGTCCTTGAAAAAAAAACTGTATCGTCCAGGTAGTGTGCATATAAATTGTGGTCCATCCACTCTCTCGCTTTCTTCTAATATGTCTGCGTGTATTCGTATAAATGTGCTTATAAATCAAATAGTCCACCGCTAGTAATTGCCTTCTGAATATACATTATTGGTATATGTGTTCGTCTGACCTTTCAAAATCATAAGTAGCCTTTGTTCATAGAATATAATCATTAAATTCTAGTTACAATAAAGATTGGATTTCAAAATAGTCATTTTATTCCAGAATAAATTCAAACTATTTCATTCTCAGTGGAAATATCTGAAAAGAGAATCACTCTCGGAATCCTAACACAGAACAGCCTGTAAAATCCCATTGATTGCTACCACATTAGCCAAGCTTAACTGGGCTAGATCAGAATGATATGGGGAAATGCCAATGGAGGAAAATTATCATTTGCTGTTTTCTAGAGATATAGTCATCCATCAGTTGCTGGGGAAAAAATTAGTTTATTGATGTTCCATGGTAGCATGGTGTCTCCATGAAAAGTGTTAAAATTCAGTCAAAAGTAGTTGTGTCTACAGGGCAGATCACCAGTCCATTTTATTCTTAGCTAAAGTGTAAGCTTTTCTTGTATGGCTTATAGTAATAATAAAACTTATGCATGTGTGTGTACACATGATTATACAGCACACACACACACACACACTCTTTTGATCCAAAGGGCAGGCAATTACTTTGTGGAAGGGTTTTCCACTCACAGTTCTCAGTAGTCTATCCCCCCAAAAACTGTTTCTATTAAACATCTTCTGCAGTTTTCAAGTTTACAGTGCCACAGAATTCTAAATGTGCTTATGAATAAATTTGAATATAAATCTTTCTGGATATTTTATTCCTATTATAGATGTCTCATCTGCACCTAATTAGACAGTCTTATCATTGTGATTCGTCTTTGTCGTTTCTTTTGGAAGCATTTTACTGACTCTTCGTGGGAGCAAAGCTGCTTTTTCAGTTTTGTTTCATGAATCTAGAGAATCTCAGATAATTCCTTAATCCCAATACATGATTTGGGGGGATAAACTACTTTTGAACAAGTTAAGCTGGCTCTTGTTTCCCTGATGGAAATGTGTGTGCGAAACAGGAAAGTGTGTTTTAGAGGATGAGCAGGTTACATTTGTTAAGGGAGTACCTAAAAGTCTCCAATGTATCTATTGGTTCAATATGAAAATTAAGCAACTAGAGACTGGCTTTGAAAAGTTAAATGCTGACCTAATGCTTTGAATCCTAGGAAGGCTTAAGATCATCATTTGCTTCCTCTTATTTTCTAGTAAATAGTCCCACGAGACAAAAATTTTAACACAAATGTATACACTTTGAATATCACTTATTAGAGAATTTAGAAATATAAGAAGGAATAGAAGCATTTCAAAATTATAAAGTAGTGTGTTTTGTGAGACATTAAATGTGGAACTAACTTTTCCAGATAACTAAAATATGTATTTTCTTTTAAAAGGTAAAATTCAACTTGCATCAAAATCGTTGTTAAATTCACATGCTCCTTAATTTAAATTTAAGAAAAATTCTACCAAACTTGAATTAGAATTTATTATACTTGTGATATATCAGACAGAAGAAGATAGATAGATAGATGATAGATAGATAGATAGATAGATAGATAGATAGATAGATAGATAGATAGATAGAAAGAAACACATACTGAGAGAATCCTGTGCCTAAATGTGTTGAAATATATATGCCAGTTCTCCAATAACTTTTTGAAGTTTGAAACACAATTGAATCTTCCTTCCAATTCCAAATGTAATGGGAAGACAAATTGAATGCTCTCACTTCAAAATCAAGATGGATATGTATGGAGATTCGATGAGAATGACCCATTGGGAGGAACTGGGTAGTTTTTATTAGTGTTTTTAAAGACATCTCTCATTCTATCTGCACACAGCTTGTAGGTCCATACCTGCAGACTGCGTTATTGAAAGGTGAAGGAGTCGCTTTTCATAGAGAGGACAGTATACCCTGCTGTTTCTGCTGCTGCCATCAGCACAATGGTGCTCTAGTGATAATGTGAATCTCATCACCACGTGCGAGTGTGGATTATCTGAGTGATATAGCTGGAGACCCGGCCATCAGCCCAAGAATTTGTCCTCATAAAAATTGATTGAGAGTCAGGTTTGGCCAGCTGAAAAGTCATCATTCCAAGTGAACACTTGAGGAGCCACTGAGGTGAAAAGACTTTTCAAAGACCCATACAAACATGAAAATTGGAGGCAAAAATGTCAATTTAAATTAGAGTTAGAAAACCAGAAAGCAAATTATCGGTTAATGTTGGGTATTTGTTTAGCTTACTACTTAGGTTGCAATCCCATTTATATTCTAACCCTGGTATATTTTCAGTAATAAATCTACTTTAATAACTAAGAGACTGAATTTTAAAAATGAAGGTAAATTTTTGTTCATGTTAAATTAAAAGAACAATTATAAAGAAAATATTTGAAATTTTACCAAAATTAAATTTTCTTACATATTTTTATGTTTCCCCAATGTCTTAACATTTATTATGATTTAGGAAAGCATAACTGATTATAAACTACTTTTGATATTATATTGCAATTCATATTATAATAAGAATTGAATTTCTTTGAAACAATTTTTCTTTGGGTAATCTGCTTCAGGATGTAAATCATCATTGATTTGAAACAATTTTTTTATTTAACTAAGTGTAATTATTTCTCTTACAATTTTCTAACATCTATTCAAATAGCTGTATAGACGAGATATTGTATATTTCTATGAAAATTCAAATTCTCCTGAGGCACTTACACATTAACATATCTTTTATGTGTTTAATCTAATTGTTACTAAGTGATTACCCAGTGGCACCCATTTGCCTAATGCACTTTTAATATATGTCTATCTTCTTTTCTCTTTAGAATAAGCCTGCCAGAGGATGTGTTACTATTTCCCTCGCAGGGCAGATAAGATAAAGTGTATATGGGAGCATTATGCAATGTTCTAAGGATTAGTCTAGCATGAGATGACGTCAACCAAATCATGTTCCATTTGACAGGAGAGGCAAAACTCATATTTCCTGTTCCATATGGCTATGATTAAATTAATGCATACAACCACAGTTCATCTGAAGATAAACAGATATCTTAAAAATCACTGGGGACTATTAGTGCCATAAGGTACAAAACAGTGATGCTGCATCAAAGAAGTAACCGTAGAGTGGTAGCCTGAAGAGACCTGGGGTCAGGAAAACAACTGACTATGTGACATTACTGGAAACTGAAGTAGGCATCTATGTTGTGTTGGCCCTGTGTCAAATGTTCACTGCTTGTTGTCGATGTGTCAGAATCATGACTTGAAGTTGCTGCAAACAACAGCAGGCTATCAAGACATAATGTTAATTACATATCAGCTGACTTGGCACAGGATGTTAACAGGCAATGATCAGAACACGCTGCAAGCACATGAGAAATACCGTTTCTCAGGAAGATGTTGGTATTCTATTTAAACCTAAATAAGTGGCTTTCTTTGCCTAATGATTTTTGAAGGACTCAGCATAGTTGGAGGACCTACTGAAATTAACTCCTCACAGGCATTTGAGATGACACTAGTGCATATAGAACATGAAGGTGGTTGCAGCTTGAGTTTAGAGTAGCATTTGATTGCTTGTACAACAAGACAGTTTGAAGTAATAAAGGGTTGGCTGTCACATCAACAATGATCAGAATGGTGGCTCTGTTGCTGACTATATAAGTTGGGTATACTTAATATATGAACACATGGTTTTGTGGTAGAAAATGTAAGACCCTGTAGGCAGAGTTTTTTCTGAACCACCTGTCAGTTCCCAAATAACCAACATGGAGTCTTATAATAATTATAAATGCTCAACCGATAGTTCAGGCTTATTACTAACTAGCTCTTACAACTTAAATTAACCCATTTCTCTGAATCTATATTCTGCCATGTGGCATTACCTCTCTTTCATCTTGCACATCCTGTTTCCTCTCTGTGTCTCACTGGTGACTCCTTTTACTCTGCCCTTTCTTCTCAGCCTCCCCTGTGTCTGACTGTTCTGCCTATACTTTCTGTCTTGCTACCAGCGAGTCAAGTTTTTATTAAACCAATGCAAGTAACAAATCTTTACAGTGTATAAAAGGACTATTTCATAACATTTCCCTTTTTATGTCTAATTAAAAAGTTTTAACTTTAACATAGTAAAATTATATAAAGCAAAACAGTTACTAAGTAAATAAGTTATTAATTAAGAATTATAGTTACAAAAAAAAAGAATTATAGTTACAATATCCAGTCCATTTATATTTATCAAAATAAGAGAAAATATTCTGTTATCTATCTAACTTTGTGAGTCTAAAGTTTTAGACCTTTTATTATAACTAAGGAAAACTTTAAGTCTAATTATTTAGTCATTAACTCTTTCAAAGACCTCAGAAGTGTAAATGTTACCTAGACTATGTATCCTAGATGTATTTAATAGTCATGGTCCTTTAATCTCCCCAAGATTTACAGCCTATAACATTAAATATGTTTAAGCTATCCACAATAAACTACTAACAGCAACCTGTATAGTCACCAAAAGGATAGTGGGACCCTACAACAATGATTCCACCTGAATTGTCCTAATGCTACTAAACTAATAAACACCACCCAAAGATTGGATTTGGACTATAAACTGCTCAAGACAATTCCCAAGTAGCTAGCTGAGATGGTGCACCCTCATACACTACTCCAGCCAGGACTTCAGATAAGCCCTACATTTCCAGAGACTGGGAACAAATGATATAGGTAACCCTTCTGCAAACTGACCATTGCTTCGGTTTCCTGAGGGACCCCTAGACATGCCATTGCCCCCAGACATCAGGAAGTAATTTTAATAACACAATACCTCGAAAAAAATAACACAATACCCACATTTGCAAAAGTTTGGGTGGGTGGTTTTTGGTCTTTTACTTTGTTATGGATGGTTGTCATCATATACGGGGATTGGTTACAAGCTGTTATTGGGTACAGTCAGAAAAGAGACTGAACAAGAGACTAGATTCAGAGTTCTCATTTTGAAAAAAAAGGGGGATAGAAATGATAGGATAAAAGGGTAAATTGTTGAATCTACTTTTAAACAAATAAGCAAATACTAATCCTAAATATTTTACATTTATATGGATTTTTGTATATTAATGCAAATTTAAGGTTATATTTGTTATAACACACTGTACATGTGTTTCTAATTTTAAGTTTTTGTACCTATGCAGTTCATTTAACAATATAATGTAAATTTCTAATCCTTGAAAGTTACCTTTACGAAATATTTAGCATAATTAAGAACTATAGGTTAATAGTCACCCATAACTATCAGACTTATAATTATGTTTGTTATGTTTTCAAGCTCATACAGAGATATATTTTAGATAGATAGGTAATCTTCAGATACTTCAAAACATACAGAAGATGACACTTAAAATATTTTAATAACTTGAATTTTTCTCGATATGAGACACACTTGCTCCTGGCAGCACCAGTCTCCTTCAAAACTGGGATGGTGGGCACTGAAGAACCTCCATATGGAGTTTGCTTTCTTTGTGACAAAAGCCAGCTGTGTGGGAAAGAAACTGCCCTTGCCTCAATTGCTGACAGCTTGCTGTTCAAACTGCACAAGAAGGACACAAAGGAAAGTGACTATCAAAATGCCAAGACAGGGTAGGAAGTCCTTCAAAATTTCCTGCTTCTGAAAAATGTCTGTCAGATAGTCTAGACCTATATGGCAAAGATGAATGCCCCGATGTTGGGGACTTTGGGTAACTGTCCAGACAGCCAGCTGCTTCTGTCACCTCTCATATTTTTTAAAGTAACTTGCTGTGCACTTCCTGCTTACTCGGTTAATAATTATTTTCTTCTCATGTCTTTTATGGAGTTGAAGACTAGACAGTTACAGTTATAGTTCTCCTAAACCTGGGTAAAAAGTGTACAAGTTACAAACTTTGGACTCTTCAGAAAAGGACAGCTAATGGAGTAATCTCTATAAATTACTATTGAACTTGACATTAAAACTGTATTTCTTACTTGAAAATTGTTCTTTTTATATGTAGTTTCAGTTTTGTTTAGGTTATTACTTTTCCTTTCTATTTGGACAATATTTGATAATAATTCTTATTGTATAGTTTTACTATGTTAGAGTTAAAATTTCTCCTTCTTAGACAAAAAGTTGGAAATTTTATGGGAATTATTTCATAGGCTCGCTATCTGATTGAAAAGAGCGTTTTAGTCAGAGAGATGGGTTTTTATTAGGGTTGGATGGGACAAAACCAGGGAGAAGAAGTGAAGCAAGGAGGAGCTTGGTTTTTTTGAGACAGGAAGCAAGGTATTTTTGCAGTAGCTTGCAATTCACTGAACTTTGTTTGTTCTTTCATATTTGTGTAATAAATAGCAAAAGAAATCTTTATCAAGACCCCCATCAACATTTCTCGATAGCACCTACTCCAGGCTCCTACACAAGAGTAACTATTGCGGGAAGTTTTCCCTAGATGTACATAGACAAACACATATCCATTTCTAACAGAATCTGTCATTGACTTTTTTTCTGTGTGTATGTCTGAGTTACTTTGGTCTCTTTTTAAAATGTGACACTCACATGTCAACAGGTAGAAATCTATCTACTTTATTATTTTAAATAAAAAATCATATTCATAAACTGTACCTTTTTATCTTGCTTAGAAATTTGTTTTTCTATACAAACAATGATAAAGTAAAAATATAATCCTCATATATTAACTTTTATATATATGTGAAAATATATAATTAGAACTTTCCAAAGAATATCTAAAAAAAGCTACAGTGGCCATAACATTTGTATGATATACCCTGAAATGTTATTGGGACTGTCTTTGATCTCTCTCTTTTTCTTACTTCCATGTCAATCATAAAGTATTGCTTCTTTTATTATGAAAACTAGTGTTCCACTTATGACCATGTATGTCCATCTTCTCTGCCCCCAAACTAGCTGAAACCACCATCATCTGCACATGGGCCCCAACAATAGCATCCTGCTCTTTCTCTTCCACGTCCCCATTTTCTTTATAACCTTCTCTTCATGGTACCTAAATAACCTTTTGACACGTAACTCACATTAAGATACATGGTGTGTCTCTTCCTTTTGGGAAAAACCTACCTAGTATAAACCACCCACATACACAGACTGTTCATTGAGTGGGTTGGTTCTCCACAGCCCTTGAGTAGCACAGAGTCCAGCCAGTACCATTCTCCTATGTTACTTTGACCTGGGAATTTTTTGTACATTATGGCTTCAATGTGGGTGGTAGAATATACTTTGATAGATCGTCTCCACTTTTGTGTTTATGTATTTATTACTAGACCTAAACCACTGTCTTCTCCCCCTCCACACTCTGTCTCAGGGATGTACTCAATGTAGTGATGTACTTTGTATTAATATATTAGAAATCTGCAGATCTGTTTTTTTTTACTTTTTATACTATTGAATGGTTATGATCAAAACTTTTACTCTAGAGTATCGAATAAATTTAGCCTTATTAGAAAAATTTTAAAAAAGATACCCTTCTACCTAAATCCTTCTAGTGACTCCCATGGCTCTTAGAATAATAAATAACCATGACCTAACAAACATTCTACGGGTTTCTGGTCCTTAGCTTCCTATCACAAATCAGCACCTACCGTTCTAAAATCCAGCATCACTGCTGCGGAGCCAAAGGCTTGGCATCTTCCAGGTCTCTGGACCCCTTTCCAGTGCTGCCTAAAAATATGAGTTTTGTGGGATTTCAGTGCCTATGCAACTTTAGAGGAAGTCCCCTGCTTTCCCTCAGATGGTTTGACCACTCCTGTACCTCCCTGCAAACATAATGCTCTTGCTTTCTCTTCCCCAGGGCTTTGTTCTTTCTACTGACTAATTTAGTTTTCAGGTCAAATGTTGCCTATTCAAATGTGTCTTATCCACTCACGGAATTTAAAATCCCAACAACTCTCTGTCGCAGCTCTCTGTTTTAATTTTTCTGGAACATTTGTCTCCAGTTAAAATATTTTATGGATACATTTAAGTTTTTAATCTGTGTACCCTTTCTAGAGTATCTACTTAGCACTCTATCAAACATAGAAAGAGACTACATATTTGTTAAGTAAATGAGTATATGCAGATCACTAAGCATTTGGGTAACAAGGCTACCCTTCTTTTTTTTTTTTTTAAGGCATTTACACATGATTGTTAGATCTCTCTATGCCATTTGGCCAAGACAGATAATCATATTATATATTCAACTCAAATCTGTCAGTATCTTGAAGATGTGTTCATTTTCCTTGATTAAATTAAGCTCTGGGTTTTTATTTTTTATTTTTTAAAATAACTCTGGAACACCTTTGCCCTCTGCCAAGAATATCTCCAGCTAAGGATTTTAAAAGCCTTAATCTTACTGAAATGAGATGGCTGCAGTTGCTAAGCTGCCAGCCGTTAATATGATCCCTACAGTAGTAATACACATATAAACCTGGATGCTGTGGTCTCTCAAATCTCTTCGTTAGCACCTACATGTGTGCATATGGGCAGGTGGCAAGCAGGTTGGCAATTAAGAACAAAATAGGAGGTTTCCTATCCCAGACATGGATCCCATGTGGGGCCACCACCATCAGGTAAAAGTGCCCTGTCAAAAGTAATGATGCCAAAGCCAGACTTAATGCTGTCCTCAGATTAAAGTCTGTCTGTCTCCCTCAGTTCCCAACAAATCTATTCTTTTTGGAGTCATTACCAGTGGACTGAGCAAAGAATATTAAATGTTTATGATTGCTGCAGGGATTTTTTTTTCTATTTTAATATAGTAAATTAGGTGAGCTTTGTTCAGTAATACACCAGGAAGCTTATGAGAAAAACAAATATTTGACCAACGTGGGTCAGACTTTCTTGTTTCTGTGTAAATAATCCCCTGTCTCATTGCTACAGGGCAGAGCAAGTAGATGCTGTTGGGTTGCTTCCGGCTGAGAATGGAGCAGGGCAACCTCTGGCTCCTGCACATGACCTTGCAGCAGAGTCCCACGTGTTCTGGGCCATCCTTGGCAAACAGTAGCTCCATAGTGTTACCATCTGAATGCAAACTATAGATGGCTTGTTGAATCGGCCTTATGTATGTGACATAGCATGACCTAGTAAAATAAACAGGTAAAGTCGGAGCTCTTGGAATTCTAGAGTAAGCAAATGGATTTTGAAGTGTGCATCACATTATTGAACCAAAAAAGTAAGTTGTGACTCAGCATCTACTATTAGTAGGTTCGTTACTGCTGGAGCCGGGATCTTCCCAAAGCCTAATTGCAGGGTCCCAGTTGTTCCATGGGTCAGGTTTCCACACTGTTAGTGACAACTCTGTTCACCGTTGGTATTCTGTTACTCTCCCATCTGTACTTTTCCTTGTACCTGTGAGCCCGGTTATTCACAGGGATTTTGAATCTATTGGGTAGTTTTTGAGATGTTTAGGTAAAACATAAACTAAGCAAGCCTTTTAAGATTTCATCATTTTGTGATCATGTTCTAGAAAGGTACTCATTCCTCTAAAGCTGGAATTTGTGTTTTTCACCTTCAGTTTCTTTAAAGATCCTTTGATTGGTACTTGAGACTTTGTATGACCTGCTGTTAAAGAGTGATTTATTATTTGAATCCAGCTAGAAATAAAATTTTTAACATAATTGTCAAGAGGACCTGGGCCTATTTTCCAATTTACATAAAGAATAAATAACATCACTTTTTTTCTCCTTTGGATACCTACTGATTGTTTTTAAGATTTCGTTAAATACAACAATATTTGTAAAAATCCTTTGGAAGAACAATGTTTTGAATTGTAGTAAGACAATATCTTATAATTTATAGTACAATTAACCAGAATAATTTTACTAGAGATAGAGCAACATAGTATTTAAAACTGCAGTTAGGTGCATGGCCACTTTTTTATGTCTCTGTCAATTTATTATTCATTTGTAAGGGCTTTCAATTAACATCCTCAACACCAAAGTCATATGCTCTTGCTTTACCCATAATGATATGGTCAGAATCAGGCCACAAAATGGGGGAAAGACCAAAAGAGAGAAGAGAAGTAATGAGTAAGGAGGCAGAAGCAGAGGAGAGTCAACAATCCTTGGTGTGTTCATAGCATCGAATACCTTTGTGTTCACAACATCCAATCCCTGTGTGTTCACAGCATCCAATATCTGTGTCTTCATAGCACCCAATCCCTGTGTGTTCATAGCATTCAATCTTCTACCTTTTATTACTATTTTTTTGTTTTCTGCTGAAGAATTCACTACCCAAAGTTACTTCGTTGTCCTTTTAATGGGGTGAAAGACTTATTTGTTGGTGATGGAAGTAGCAGTGTTTGGCTTTATTTGATTTTAAGACTAGCTCTTAATCTGTAACTCAGGAAATCCTGTACTTTAGCCCTTTGGATATTGGAAAAACATACATACTTGAGAAGAAATGAATAATAGAGGTAATTAACCTTGACTTATTACTTAATTCACTTTTTTCTTCAGTACTCTTGTTCGTCTTTGATAGTAGTCTGGGGCTATCTTACATAATGACTTCGTCATACATTTCTTAGAACTACTATGTTATAGCAGATTCCAATTTTGTTTTTGCTTTGTCATGTTTTGTTGAGCAAATGTCTTACTGTTTTGTTCAAGTTGGCCTAGAACTCATAATTCTCCTACCACACCCTCACAAGGGTACGAATCATAATTTTGCATTTTGTTTTAGAAAATAATTATATATTTTTTCAATAAATTCTAGCTCTCAGATCAACTCTTACTTATTTAGTGAGTTACAAATCCTCAGAATATCCTAATGTCTGAGTTGCAAAAGTATTCTCTTCAAATCCTTACTACATCATCAAAATGTGTTAAGTCTTCAATGCTAAAATAACTTTTTATTCATTGGGTCAATATTTGCTGATATTGGCTCAGTAGAATGTAACACTACCATAAAAATAAATGCGTAATTCTAATAGCTCCAGTCATATTACAAGAGAAAATGTATATGTCAAACTCAATAGAGTTTATTTTTCTACACATTGTAATCTTTATAATTAAAAATACTATCTTTTTCTACTTTATTAGTTCACACTGTCTTCCAATGTTTTAACGTTTTCTTTTTCTCTACATGGTAAATTCTATAGAAATGGTTTATTTCTCATGGATTACATATGTTTTTAAGAAGTTAAAAATAGCTTTTTCAGGGCTGAAGAGAAAGCTTCGCAGTTAAGAGCAGTTGCTGCTCTTGGAGAGGAGTTGGGTTCTGTTTCTGGCATCTGCTTGTTCTGGCTCACAGCCACATGTAATTCCAGTTCAAAGAATCCAATGCCCTCTTCTGGCTTCTTCAGATACTGCGTATATGTTGTGTATATAACAAACAATCAAGCACACATACACATATAGATATAAAATGAATAATACAAACACACATTTGTTTTGTTGTGTTAGTAATCATACCTTAACTAGCTGTTTTCCAAGTCTGGATTTTATTCTGTCTCTAAGTTTGTTTCCTAAATCTTCATAGTGCTTAGCTGAGAAACTTACTTAACCAAGACCTAAAAAATGACAACACCAATTGACATGCCAATGTGGGTAGGGGAATTCTCAGAAGGTTCTCCCTATAGATGAACAGCATAAGCAATTAATGGTTACTGATAGGGAGAGTTTGTCATCTCCAGGAACAAGCCCTGATTGGTCAGATAGCCAATCACAAAAGGTTAGCCCTAAACATGTATGTATAATACTAAGTAAACTTAACAGGTTGTTTTTATACATTGTAAGGGGATATGAAACAATAATAATAAAGAATAAGAGGCTATGGATTTTAGAAGGGCTAAGGGGGGCATGGAAGATGTTGGACGGAGTACAGGGAGGGAAGAAGTTTATGTCATATGGTCGGAAGAACTATTTGTACTATTTGTTTTTAAAACAAGATAAAAATTATAGTTTATACTCTCCGAAGTATTGCACTTTCAAATATGGTAGAATAGAACATTTTTTAATTTAAATTAAATAACTTCCATGTAGATATGGGCAGGGATTTCAGCTGCATACTTCTGAAGTTGGATTATGCACAGTCTGGAGAAGTTGTGTCATTGAGAAGGAGACAGAAGGCAAGGTCATACAGTTAGAAAAGCAATGGAGACCAGTATTAAAGATCTTAGGGGAAAAATGTAAGGGGTTTAGATTGAGAAATAGAAAGAATTTTTTAAGATAAAGTTAATGTTCTCCTACATGGGAGTTCGGGTGAAGGAATGATTGAAATGGGCAAGATGAATAGTGTGTCTGGAGTACTTCACCCAGTGATATTCTGTTCGTAACTGCTGGAGTATTTGCCAGCTGTGTAGAGAAGTCAGACCCTCCTGTGTTCTTCATCTTTCTCTCAGCAGGTTTCGGATTATTACGGCAGTGATGTGCCAGGGAACTCCTCTTATTATGGTTTTAAAGTCTCCCGAATAAGAGATGGAGATGCGAGGTTTATTAATTATATGTTGAAAATAATCTTTTGTTTTGTTACTAATTTATTGTGAAAGTATCAATTGCCAAAGCCCTTCTTAACATCTAGTTACAGTAACTCACCCCTAAGACAAGTTGGACACATTTTGCTCTATTTTATATGCTAGACCCAGCACTGTAATTGGTTTTTATGTCTGGAATGTCAGGTTGGCATTTGATGTCTCTTAGGTTCGTATCTCAAAGACAGAAATTAGATCTCTTAATCAGCAAGTCCATGGGGTGGGGGTAATTACAGTCCTGGCTAAGGTATTTCATTTGGTAGTGTGGTCTAGTTGTAATACTAACAGTTCTTTTTTGAGATGACCATGATGGCACATTCCTATTATTCAATAACTGAGGAGGCTGAAGCAGGAGGATTATAAAATTCGCTACCAGGCTATGCTATGATCTTTTGTCATAGAAACAAGGGTTAGGAATGGAACCTGGTGGCAGAATGTGTGCCTAACATATTCAAGACCCTGGGTTCAGTCTCCAGTTCTAGGAGATAAATATTTTCTTATCCAACACCTAGAAGTACTGGATTGTATATATTATTCATCTTCTTATATGCTAAACTGAATTATAAGAAAAAGGGCCAGAGTTCAAAAACAAAATATGTAAGCTTCCATATGAATTAGGTCTGTGGCTACAGTGGCAGCTGGAGTGTGGGATTAAGCTGGTATGATTGATATTTATTGTCTAATCAAAGGAAGTCATAGTTGAGCTATACCCAGAAAAAGAATTTAAAATATAGATCATAAGTAAATTAGAAAAAAATCCAAGAAATGATGAACCAAGTCAATAATCTACCCCCAGCCTTATAAACTTGAGTTTGTATTTAGGGTCTAAATGTGTACAAAAATTAGTCTTCAAAATTTCAATTAACTTGTACTCAATATCTTTGTTTTATTAAATATAAATGAAATATCAAAGGTAAGAAATACCCAGGCTGTCAAGAGCTGGCTCGGGTTTGAAAAGCTCAGATTGCACTGCAGAGGGCCCAGGTTCTCATCTCCCAGCGCCCGAGTCAGGTGGCTCACAATCACCTATAACTCCAGCTCCATGGAAGGTTCCTTACCTGCATTCATGTCATGTACATGTAACTCTCATACACACAGAGAGAGGGAGGGGAGGGCAGTATATAAGTAAAAATAAAATAAATGAAAAGTTATATAAAACACTCTGGCCTGGACTTAACCCTGGGACATCTAGAATAAAGAACATGGAGATACCAGTTATTTACTCAGGCTTCATAGAATATCCACAGAGAAAGTTATATTGAAATAGCTAATGATCTAACATTATGAAACTAAACTGATTGTTTTTCATCCTTAAGGACTTCAGCCATTAAACTATCACATACATAAACTATAGAACAGTTTTATTTAAGATGTTTTTATTTCTAAACCGTCTCACAAACTTAATAAAAGAACCCACAACGTAAGAACAGAACATCACACTGTGGAAACCAAACAAGGGATTTAAATCAGGCCCTTTCCAAAGGTGGAACTTAAATACCTTAAAAATACAGACCCTGAGATGCGAATCTTACAGAAGGGGAGGTTAAACAGTAAATTGAAGGAATCTATAATAAAAATTAAAATAAACTATAATAAGGATCACAAATGCAACTATTTATAGGACTCTAAAGAAATTAACTACAACCCAAAATGGACAGATGGAGAAAAAAGAAATACATAATTGGTGAAAGACTATATAGGAGAGACGGTAAGCTCCAGGATATTTTTTTATAAAATTGAAAGGAAGAAAAATAAAACAAAAATGGGACAAAATCAATGTTTAGAAGTGATAAGATCTAAAATTGATATTGCCTGAAATTATCCAAGAGATACAGGATCCTAACTAGGATATGCTTGTCACTCCCAAAGAGTTCACAGGGAAACTAGAGTGAGTGGAGAGGAAAGCAACCTTTTTTGTTACATTGTCTGTTTGTTTGCATATGTGTGTGTGGGGGGGAGGGGTATCACAGAGTCTGCGTAGAAATAAAGGCCAGCTTACTGGAGTCTGCTCTCTACCACTGTGTGAGTCTTAGGGGTCAGACTTAATCATGTTAGGCTTGATGCCAAGCGCATTTACCAGCTGACCATCATGACAGCACCAAAGGTGGAGAGAACATTTAAGAACAGCCACAAAGGAGGAGGAGGATTGAGTATACGGAGAATACAATTGGAGTTTCGCCAAAGTTTTCAGCATGGACACATAACCCTTTAAAAATGGAATATTACCTTCAAAATGCTGATAGGATTGCCGGAGTAGAAAGCAGACAGCCATTTATGAATAAGAACACAAAAGCTTCTATTAAAGGAAGGGACTAAATTCAAAATAATGAAATGAGATTCAAGAAGCAGTAACCAGCAAGAAAACAAATAAACAGAAAGTACTTAATATTAGAGAAATGTAATATTAATAAAATATAAATTGATAGTTAATATATACAATTATATATTAACACTAACATACTAATAGCACCAGAATGAGGTGGAAATACAGATAAGGCTGAACTCTGGAGTTGGTAGTGGATTAGGAGTAATCAGTTTGCTGTAATCAAGACCAGATTAGGATAAAACAAAGACAGTGTTTGAGAGTTCTCTTACTAAGACAGATGTGATATACAGTGCCTATGTAAGTGTGGGAAACTAGACATCTATTCATTGTTCATGCTTAGTTAGGGACCAAGAGGAGTTGCATACAGATTTGTGAATACACGGAAAGAATGCTTGTGGAGTAGTATCACGTCTGGCCGGTTGGTTTTCCGTTTCCTACGTAAGTATACCTGGCAGGGAAACACTGGGTCACCATCCTCATCATGTGAGCTCTAACTGCCAGCTGACCTACGAAAGGTGTTTCAGATGAGCTGGGTGTCAAGGAATGCTAACATAGAATAATTTACATGCAGATTACATGTTTCTGCTTGGAGAGAAGTCTGGATAAAGAAAAACTAAAAGTTAAATTTGATTATTATTTTTTTTAACTGAAAACAATTTATTTTCTCTATCCCCACCTTTCTGTTTCCACTGAGCAGGTTAGCCAGTACACCTTCGCTATGTGCAGTTACAGAGAAAAAAAGTCTGAACCACAGGAATTAATGCAACTTGAAGGATATACTGTGGATTACACAGACCCCCACCCAGGTAATGCTACATGAACCACTTTTCCAGTCGTGTGTGGATGTCTGCAGCTTCATAATCTTCTGTTTGTTCTCTACTTAAAATGCCCCTTGATGAATAGAAGGCTTATCTGAAGCTCATGCAAATGGACAAGACTTTAAGGTTCAAATTATGTCTTTTACCATCATCTGAGTCTCTATAAGTTTTTATTTATTTTTTTAATTAATAATTTTTTAATATAGTCTTTTCTCATTTTACATGGCTATCCCCATTCCCACTTCCTCCCCTCCTTCTGCTTCTTTCACCTTCCCTCCACCCTACCTCCCTATCCACTCCACAGAAAGGGTAAGGCTTCCATGGTGAGTCAACAAAGTCTGACCCTTCACTTTAAAGCAAGACCATGGCTCTCCCCCCATATCTTGGCTGAGCAAGGTATCCCTCAAAAAGAATGTGCTCCTAGATGCTAATTCAAGCACTAGGGTTAAATCCTTGTCCCATTGCCAGTGGTCCCAGAGACTGTCCAAACCTCACAATTGTCCCCTATATTCAGTAGACCTAATTTGGTCCTATTCAGGTTCCCCTGCTATCAGTCCAGAGTCAGTGAGCTCTCACTATCTCAGGTCAGCTGTTTCTGTGGGTATCCCATTATGGTCTTGACCCCTTTGCTCATATTATCTCTCCTCCTTCTCTTGGGCTGGTCTCAGGTAGCTTGGCCCAGTGCTTCACTGTAGATCTCTCTATCAGCTTCTATCAGTTGCTGGATTAAGGTTCTATGATGACAGTTAAGATAGTCACCAATCTGATTACAGGGCAAGGCCAATTTAGGCATCCTCTCCACTGTTGTTTAGAGTCTTAGTTGAGGTCATCCTTGTGGATTCCTGGGAAGTTCCCTAGTGCCGTGTTTCTCTCTAGCCCTTTAATGGACACCTCTATCAAGTTATCTCTCTTCTTTCTCTCCCTCACTGTCCTTCCCCCTTCCTGAGCATCCCATTCCCTTATGTTCTCCTCCTCCCTCCCCTTCTCCCTTTCACCCCCCCTTCCACCCTCTCTTCTCCCTACTCCTGATTTTCTCAGGAGATCTTGTCTGTTTCTCCTTCCCAGGGGGAATCCATGAATGTCTCTCTTAGGGTTCTCCTTGTTACTTAGCTTTTCTGGGGTCATTGACTATAAACGCATTTTCCTTTGCTTTACAGCTAGTATCCACTATGAGTGAGTACATACCATACTCATCTTTCTGGGTCTCGGTTACCTAACTCAGGATGTTTTTTTTTTCTTTTCTAGTTCCATCTATTTGCATGCAAGTTTCAAGATGTCTTTTTGTTTTTCTTTTGTTTTGTTTTTGCCCACTGAGTAGTACTCCATTGTGTAATTGTACCACATTTTCTTTATCCATTCTTCAGTTGGGAGCACCTAGGTTCTTTCCAGGGTGTAGCTATTATGAATAATGCTTCCATGAACATAGTTGAACAAATGCGTTTGTAGTACGATTGAGCATCTTTTGAGTATATGCCCAAGAGTGGTATTTCTGGGTCCTGAGGTAGATTGATTCCCAGTTTTCTGAGAAACTTTCATACTGATTTCCAAAGTGGCTGTACAAGTTTGCATTCCCACCAGCAGTGGATGAGTGTTCTCCTTACTCCACATCATCTCCAGCACAAGCTATCATTGGTGTTTTTGATCTTATCCATTCTGACAGGTGTAAGATGGTATCTCAAGGTTGTTTTGATTTGAATTTCCCTGATGGCTAAGGATGTTGAGCAATTCCTTAAGTGTTTTTGGCCATGCAATTCTTCTTTTGCAAATTTTCTCTTTAGATTTGTATTCCATTTTTTGATTGGATTATTTGGTAATTTGGTGTCTAGTTTCTTGAGTTCTTTATATATTTTGGAGATTAGTCCTCTGTTCAATGTGGGGTTGGTGAAGATCTTTTCCCATTCAGTCAGCTGCCATTTTGTCTTAGTGACTATGTTCTTTGCCTTTTAAAAGATTCTTAATTTCAGGAGGTCCCATTTATTAATTGTTGCTCCCAGAGTCTGTGCTCCTGGTATTTTATTCCAGAAGTGGTCTCCTGGGTCTATGCATTCAAGGCTACTTCCCAATTTCTCTTCAGTGAGGTTCAGTGTGGCTGGATTTATATTGAGGTCTTTGATCCATTTGGACTTAAGTTTTATGCATGGAGATAGATATGGCTCTATTCTCATCTCTATAAATTTTGTACAATAATAAAATACTTAAATTTTGGTGATAGAAAAATTAGATGAGATACATGCAGAAACATCACTGGGAAGCAAAATTACAGAGAAGATACTGAAATGCCAATAAATGATAGATGTAAATGTATAGACAGACAGACATTTTGAGACAGAGTCTATATATCCCTAGCTAACCTGAAACTCACTATGTAGACCAGACTGACCTCAGGTTCACGAAGGTCTTCATCCCTCTGCCTCCCAGTTAAGGTTAATACCACTCCTCCAACATATATATTATATTCAAATTTTCTCCACAAAACACTTCCTTATATTTCTGTCCCTCCATGTATGTTAAAGTAGTTTGAAGATGACCTAATAGTAAATTTAAAATCAAAGTCTGAAATGTTTTTTGAAGATTTATATGATGCCACAGCTAGAAAATTTTACATCTGGCCTTATTTGACAAGTTGGAGTTAAAATCCATGGACAATAAGAATACTGTATAAAAATTGCTTTCATGTTCTGAGTATAAATATTGGTAAGATTGGTGTTATGACTGGGACCTCATCCTTCACATAACTCATTACTTGCAATGAGCTCAAGTCCAAACTCCAAATACTCTGAGATCAAGATTCCAGGTGTGAGCGCTCTTCCATCTGTGGTGGCTGTAGGACTGCTTGAAAATGAGCGAATAATTGGATATATGGAAGGTAGTGAAATTAATCAGCAATGTTAAAAAAAACCACAGGTAGTTAAGACTTAGATACATTTTTATATAACATACCGAGATGAAGTACAAATTGGTGGCCACATTCTCTTAATTGTTCACTTACAAATAGAAATACCAAAGGCTAAGCTTCAATCCAAACTGAAGTATCACTTCTACCTTACCAGTATTTTTATTTCCCCTAAGTTCATATATCACTTTATGGTAAATATGCCAACACAAAGTGTTTACTCCTCGGGCACGGAATACCAGACTTCACTCTGCATTTCTATGGGGTATGTGTATTATACTGCCTAATGCTCTGTTGTTGAGAGCTGAGTGTCTCCCTGATCTATATGTAGAAGTGTTTTGGCTGTGTCCCTTTAAATTGTGGACTAGGGATATGATTCTCAACTAAGATCATTTAAAGCATTGAGCTCATACAGATGAGGCTGGGTAAATAACATCTGCCAACAGTTTAAATGTTAATGGTGTTTCTCTTCTTCCACAGGCCTTCAGGGTGGTCAGGTGTTTTTTAACGCTGTTAAAGAAGGGGATACTGTAATATTCGCCAGCGACGATGAACAAGACAGAATATTATGGGTACAAGCCATGTACAGGGCCACGGGCCAGTCTTATAAACCAGTTCCTGTGGTTCAAAGCCAGAAGCTAAATCCTAAAGGAGGAACTCTCCATGCAGATGCTCAGCTATGTAAGTTTTGTGAAAATTAATTTGATTATCAATTAATAACCTTAATAAAATATAAAACTGAGGGAAATTTGTTCAGTCTTATAGTTTGTATTATTAATTAACTAATTAAATAAAAGTAGTTTCTATTAGACATAGAATTAGTTATCTAATTTTTCACATAAATCTGTAGTGATACCTGTGTGTTGATAGACTGAGCAGCTTATATTTGGGAATATATATGTATACATATTTACATGTAATAGCAATTAGTAATAATACTAATAAAGAGTCGCTTTAATGTTCTGTCAGTTTCTGTATGCTGATTTGAAACATTCAGATCCAGTGCATCTTTCCCGCTGATTCAGAGTGGCTGATTGTGTGCGATGTAGCAGCATTAGGAGCCGTTCCAAACACACTGGCAGTGATCACTTTATCTTGTTACACTCCTTTAGAAAACTTCCCTTACTTCTACATAAAGCATTCTGTCTCTACGTTTAATCTCAAGTTGTGGCTTTTTATTGTCAAGATTCTCCTGCGGGATAGTAACATCTTGACATGCATTATTTTCTTCTTTTCCTTTTCATGCATCAAATAATTACCTTCTCCTTCTAAGACACTCTTCAGTAGATTACATCTGAGCATCTTTCAAGGCTCTAAAGAGGACAAACAATTACAGGTGGGATTTGTGCCTTCATCTCAACTCCTTTGCCACCTTTGGATGCCTTGCTTTACATTTCAGGCGGCTGTGGCCACAGTGGTGCATAGTCACTTGGTAACTATGCCACACTCCATGTGGAGTGTAGAGAGCTCGTTCTGGGGCTCGTTTAGACATTTCCGTCAGCCTGGCCACATCAATGGCATCTTTTCTGCTGAAAATGTCAGGTTAGAAATGATGCCATGGGCTATCATATTGAGCCATCAGATGTAAGGCTCTGTCAGCTCACAAACATACACACACACACACACACACACACACACACACACACACACACACCAGAATGCTTTCCTTCCTCCTCTGTGTATTTTTATTGTTCTAATCAGACATTATTCCTGAATTATTTTTCCCCTTCTGGATGATCTATACTCTTGTTTCTCCTGACTTGGATTCTCCATAGACAAATAGACATATTTAGAACTGGATTCTTTTCACATTCATAGACAAAGTATTTTGTCCACATTCATAGACCATACTCTGTCCTTTATCTCGTGGGATACTGTTCCACAGTAGTTAATGTGAACCTCTTTGTCTTCTTGAAAATCTGGGTTTAATATGTGAGAAGTCAGTGTTTCACGAGTAATATTGGAGTATTAGTTTCTTGTTCCTCTCTTTTGGAAATTCTCGTTCCTGTTTCTGTGTGTGAACCTAATCCCATTCTCCTTGCTATTTACTTTGTGATAATGAAGTGCATCTGCCTACTGTTACGTTCACTTGTAGCACAAATAATAAACACTCAGAGATAGATATTGGGGTTCAGACTGAAGATCAGAAAAGCAAAGCAGTCAACCTCTAGAGAGTTCTTACCTCTACCAAGACTCAGACAAACAAAGTGGTAATCCTGTCCTCAGAGTGACTGTAGACTGCAGTGTTCTCTACCAAAGCACAGGTTTCACTGCTTCTTTCTCCTCCTGCCTTATCTTCCTCTCTAGTGCCGGGTTCAAAGGCATGCACCACCACTGCCCAACCTCTATGGCTGTCTAGTGTGGCTAGCTTTGCACTCTGATATTCAGGCAAACTTTACTTATTAAAACACAAATAAAATATCACTATATTCACTTTATATTTTCCTGTTTACTCTCAAAGACAAAAAATACCTAGAATGTATCCAAAATCTTACCTGATTAATACTAACTTGTTTCAGCTGCACCTATGAAATAAATCTTCATTTACTCAAAACTCCTACACCTTTTTTAACATTAACATCTTATCTGTAGAGCACTCCTTTATTCTTAGCGTGGCTAATTTCTACACATGTCATGCTTAGATTGTTATTGTATCTGTATTTCCTGTTTTTTCTAGTGTATTGTTGTCCATATATGAACATATTTTTTACTTTGAAGTAGCATAACTTTTAATTATACAAACTAATGGGTTTTATTAGGGCATTTTCACACATGTACGTGATGTATTTCTACTGTTTTCACCTTTCAATGTCTTCTCTTGCTCCCCTCCCACTTCTATAGGCGTCTTTCCTATTCCCAATCAGTCTCCTTTCTACATTCATGATTTTTAAAATTTTCCTATTTATTTTTGTGTGTGGTGCATTGAGGTTTTTTGAGTTTCTTGAAGGATCCTGGGTGAGGGATTGTTTACAAGTATGAGTTTCTTACTGGTGATTACACACTGAAGAAAATACATCTCCATCTTCCCATAATATTAACTGTCTATACTCAGGACGATTGGGGCCTTGTGTGTCTCTGCACACGGCAGGCCATCTCACGCTCTTCCTCCTTCTCTTCTCTTTTACTCTTAGATGCTTTTCAGTCCCTCTTTTATGGTGTTCTCTGAACTTTAGAGGGAGAAAAGTGGTTCTCCTATTTAAGGAAAAATATTTAGCAGTCCTTTAGGCTCTGCAATTTCTCGTTTCCGACTCTCTGCAGTTATTCTGTTGCCCACTGTAAAAGGAAACTTCTTTGACCAAAGCTAATGAATACGAACATAGTTATTGAGAAATATGCTATGTCCGTTTTAACAAAAATGAGAACAGCTTCTTCACTACAGCCTATGACCTCCTAAGCCATGGGTTTTGGCCAGGCTCGTAGCATCAGAGGGGATTTCTTTCCTGTGGAGTGGGCCTCTCATCCAGTCAAAAAGAAGTTGATTGCTCCCATTACTGGCTTGACACTATTGCAGCATAGGGAATCTTTCTGTCTGGCTAGTCAGTAGCAGAGCACACAAGGTCCACAACTGAGTGAGACCCTTATTGAAAATATTGTCCCTGCCCTTCCCCCAAACAGCCGGCATAGTATCTTTGGGAATTATGACAGCTTGGTAGCAGGAAGAAAGCTTTTGTCTTGGTTCTAGCTAGATTTCTATATGTGCTGCAACCAAAACATGTGGTATCTTCAGTAGTAGAGTCTGCCCATCTAGTTCTGGTAAGCAACCTTCAGACATAGTAAATGTCTGTGTTGCTTTAGGGGCTTCAGAGGATTCTAACCAAAATCTTGTGGTTAACCCACCCCTGGTTTTCATTAATAACCTATGGTTTCAGGAGATGCTATTCTTTTTTGTTTATCTTTTTTGTTAGTTGACCTCTACAATATTTAGTTTTAATTACTTCCTTATTATTGAGTTTTGAGAGATGTTTCTATATTCTGCAAGATATTTGTCAAACTTCTTACTTGACAAATATTTTCTCATCTGTGGCTTGATTTACCATAAATTATAACAGTTCTTTTCAAAAGAAATGTATATCAATTTTTGATGAAGTCTGTTTTCTTTCTTGCTGTTAGTTGGCTTTTGTTTTTAAGGCAATGCTTCATGATGGAACTCGTGCTCTGTAATCTTCCTGCATCAGATCTAAAATGCTGGAATTAGACGCTTGGTTTCTCATTTCTTTAAATAGTTATGCCTGTCTTAGTTACCTTTCTGTTACTATGCTAAGATACCCAGACAAATATAGCTTAAGGAAGAAAGAATTTTTTGACTCACAGTTCAAAATACACTCGATCATGCTGGGGAAGCTAAGAGACCAGGAGTTGGAAGCAGCCAGCCATGTGCGACACAGAGTCAGGAAGAAGAAATCAATGAGCATCTGAGCTCAGCTCACGTTCTTCTCCTTCTGTCATCCAGGATTGTACCCTAGGGAATAGCACCACCCATGGTGGGCAGATCCTCTCACCTCAGTTAACTTAATTAGGATAACTCGCACAGGAATTCTCAGAGGCCCATCTCCCAGGTAATTATCCAGCTCAAGTTGACAATTGAGATCAATCATTACATCATCATTAATGTCATGAATAAGAAATTGCCACTGGGTGGGGATAACTTTGGATGGAATGTAAAATGAAATTAAGAAATAAAAAAAGGAAAAAGTGTAGTAATAGGATCGGCGGGGCTGCGTCCCCGGCACGCGGCTGCCCACATGGCTAGCTTATACCCTGAAATAATTACACGGAAACTGTATTCTTTTAAACACTGCCTGGCCCATTATTGGCTAGCTCTTACATATTGACCTAACCCATTTCTAATCATCTGTGTAGCCCACGAGCTGGCTTACCAGGAATGATCTTAACCTGCGTCTGCCTTGGGTAGGAGAATCATGGCGACTCCTCACTCAGCTTCTTTCTCCCAGCATCCTGTTCTGTTTATTCCACCCACCTAAGGGTTGGCCTATCAATGGGCCTAGGCAGTTTCTTTATTAATAAGAAATCACTCCCACATCAAAAAAGACATTACAGTTGAAATGTCAAAAAAAACTTTACACAAAACAATATTTTAAGTGCTTATTCTGTATCTAAAATTTATATAATCTGCCTTATAAATTTTGCATCTATATTGGCTCACTTTTTATACTGGTTGATAGTGCGCATCAATGTTCATGGAATCATGGAGGCATTTGGCGAGTTGAAAAGACTTCCCTAGGACATTTCCTGACATCATTTTTTTTTTCTGTCTGGTGTCGCTTTATGGTTAGGACAGTGCCAGTCAGGTTGGGTGGCACTGGCTGTACTTGTTCTGACTTAAAACAAACTGTTATCATTGCAAATGATGCCTCCCTCTGTTGGCAAGCTGCTAGCTGTATTCTTCATCAGAGCAGACCTCTTGTTTTTAATCTGTTTTCAATAAATAAACAATAATACAAATTTTGAGGGAAGAAGGGGGAGGAAGATGGGTACATTCCCATCTCATCAGAACAAGAATTCTGACCTTCTTGAGTTTGCTCTCAATCCCTTACTGCCTTCCATGGTTCCACATGGTTCCTTTCTCTTTCTTCCTGGTCATTTCTTGGAACACTTTATTAATCATCAATAAAAGTAGATATCATAAAGTTAAAGTGACTCATTGTATAACTGTAATTCCTTCTCTCATTCGTCTTCTAATTTCTTTGCTGATCTGTGGTTGGTAAAGATAAGCTTCCTTTCTTTTTTCTTTCTTTCTGCTTAAGTATAATTTTGTATTGATAAGAACTTGGAAGACTGTCATCTCTTTTACAATATCAACCTCCAACTTCCTAGCTAAACTCAGAAAATTTTCATTAGCTCTCACACTTATTATTTAACCACAACAAAGGTAGAAACAATCTAATACCTATTATTCTTATAGATGTAAAAATAATGGTGTAATAACATCCAAAAATGTCCAGAATATCTGAAGCAAAAACATTATAGATTATGTATGCTATCATTTCTACTATGTTAGGAACATAATAAGAAAAGGTAGGCACACTCATACCCAAAACATTCATAATTAATGAATTGAATTGAAGGGCCAGTTATTTTCTTCTTCTAATAGTCTCATTTTTGTCTAGCCTGCATATTCCTTTACTTCTTTTTTTTAAAAAAGATTTAAAAATAACTCAACATAATGAATATTTAAGGATGGTCAAAATAATGTTTATAAAATTTAACTTAGTAGAAGATCACATTATCTTTTAGGACGTCAACAACAAGTACATATTTATAGATCTCTCCAACAAGTAGATCTTGTCTTTATATCTGAGCATGTGTAGAAACCCATTAGACAGAGTGAGCAGAACAGGAGACACGTGCTGCTAATAAATTTTCTATTTCAAGTGTAGCAAGCCACCTTGGACAGGGGAGCAGAATTTTACCTACCCTTTGTTTGCTGTCTCAATCCAAAACCACCTTGCTTTTCATTTTTTGTTAATTACATATATAGCACGATCTATTTTTGATGTTAGTGCCACGTGACAAAACAGTTATCCTCTAATAATAAATGTCAAATGTGAGCCAGGGGGATGGAGAGATGGCTCAGGAGATCAGAGCACTTACTCTTCAGCAGAAGATGCGAATCTGGTTCCCAGCACCTATGTCGGACAGCTCAAAACCACCTGTAACCCCAGCTCTAGGGGACCCGAATCCACTCTTCTGGACTCATAGTAACACAATTACATAATCACACTTGCACATATATTACATAATTAAATATTACACAATTACAAATAAGATAATATTTTGTAACCATGATCCAGAAACACTACCATCTATTTTATTTTTGCCTAATATATTTTTCGGGAGCAGAGCTTGGGCTTTATTTTGTGAACTTACTTTCCATGTTGCTAGTATGTGTTAACAACACCTTACTTTCCTCATTTCCATGTTAAATTTTACACTTCATAGGTAAAGCATTAGTTTATTTCACCTTGAACATATTAGTTCTGGTAAATGTTCAGTACTCTTTTACTTTGCTAATTTATAATCCTCAGTCTCCATTGTTAATTAAGACTTTTATTGTGTGAAAATAATTTTGTATTATTTACTACAAAAACAAGGCACATACCATGTCAACTTTAACTAACATAACAAAAAGAAGCTAATAAATTATTTGATCAATACTTGAGATATGAATTAACTCCTAAATGTTTGTATTAACTGTTCCTCTAGTCTTAAGCAAAAACCTATATATATAAGACCATACTTACCAGACTTAACTGCACAGAAACTTAAAACATTATAATACTATTGTATAAGCATATGTTTAGTTAGTTATATACACATATTGTTACATACATAACTCACTGAAGGTCATATATGTGAAAACAAAAACATGGCAGTTTTGCCAACTCATGCAAGTTTTTTTTTTAATTTATTTATTTATTTAAGATTTCTGTCTTTTCCCCACCGCAGCCTCCCATTTCCCTCCCCCTCCCCCAGTCAAGTCCCCCTTCCTCTTCAGCCCAAAGAGCTATCAGGGTTCCCTGCCCTGTGGGAAGTCCATGGACTACCCACCTCCATCCAGGTCTAGTAAGGTGAGCATCCAAACTGCCTAGGCTCCCACAAAGCCAATACGTGCAGTAGGATCAAAAACCCATTGCCATTGTTCTAGAGATCTCAGTAGTCCTCATTGTCTCTATGTTTTTTCCCAAGACGGTTTTAACCCAGGCTTTTTCAGACCCAGGCCAGCTGGCCTTGGTGAGTTCCCGACAGAACATCCCCACTGTCTCAGTGTGTGGGTGCACCCCTCACGGTCCTGAGCTCCCTGCTCGTGCTCTCTCTCCTTCCGCTCCTGACTTGGACCTTGAGATTTCAGTCCGGTGCTCCAATGTGGGTCTCTGTCTCTGTTTCCTTTCATCGCCTGATGAAGGTTAATATTCAGGGGATGCCTATATGTTTTTCTTTGGGTTCTCTTTCTTATTTAGCTTCTCTAAGATCACGTATTAGAGGCTCAATGTCCTTTGTTTATGTCTAGAAACCAAATATGAGTGAGTACATCCCATGTTCCTCTTTTTGGGTCTGGCTTACCTCACTCAGGATACTGTTCTCTATTTCCATCCATTTGCCTGCAAACTTCAAGAAGTCCAACTCATGCAAGTTTACAGGTAACTTCCTGTAAATTTTTAACTACAAGAAATTTACAGACAGGTTTGTGTAAGGTATATGAAGCTGTGGGCAAGCCCCTTAAGCATATGTTAGTTTTAAGCATAGCAAAGTGAATTTTATTTCAGCAGTTTCATCTAAGGTGGTTCTGTGTTTTACAGAGGAGAAATGGTCTCAGCTAGCGATCCCTGTCATCAGAGCCCTTTGCTACTGAGTCCTGATCCCAGACTCCTCAGTAACTTCCAGCTGCTGTTCAACGTTTCCTAATTCAGTTGCCCTCTCCTGTCTTCATGCCCTTCCTGTTGTATGGTACACAACAGCTCACCACACTAAGAGCAGCAAAAGCAACAGAGTCATTGCTGTGTAGAAAAGTAATTTCTCCATTGCATAGACTGAGCTCTGACTTCAGTGCCCTTCTGGAGATGTGGATCCTTTGGCACATAAAGCTAGTTGGGGTCAGTGCCCACCCAATATAATATCCTCCCTCACAGCAGAGAGGTTAGCCAGGTCTTTGGTGGTCCTTCTGTGTTTGCTTTGTGGGTTAATTTCAAGTCAGTATTATCTCTATAAATTGAAACTGTTGACCTCCTATTCTCTTCTAATGAGTCCACACAGCTATTATTCCAATGAAACATTCAAATTTTCACATTCCACTTGATTGAAACCTCTATCACTTCTTGAATTTCTAGCAAACAGCAGTATTGCCCAATTTAGATTTGATTCCATCTACTATTAACACTCTTGGTGACAATACCACCTAAAGATGTTACCGCATAGATATCCAGCTGTTACCATAGAAACTCCACCAGCACTCTCAATTACCATGCCCCACATCTGTAGTTAGTCCATAGGTTAATCATCACAATTTATAGCACTATCACAGGCATCATTTAATAATATCATAGCTTGCCGGCTTATTGTGATAATCTTCTTACACTGTTTCACTGAAATGTGCTAGCATCGTAGCAGTGAACATTTGAATAGTACTGTAGAGGTTTTTTTTATTTTTAAAAAATATTGAATAATTTTTTCTTACAATAAACATTAATTGAAGGTAATCTGATAAAAACCCAATTTTAAACAACAGATATCGGCTATACAGGTGTTTGGAAACACATTTCCTAACTGATTCAGATGTCACAACTGTGTCTTTAAAAAAAAAAAAGTAGATAAGTTATGCCAAAGGAAAACTACATGAAAATATGTTCTGAAAATGAAAAATGAGACAGTAGTATAGCTAATTTTTGTTTTAGTTTATGATAAAAATATGGATGAAGAACTGTAGACATACACAAAAGATACAAAGTAACAGCTTTGTAGGGTGTAGGTTTTGTGAAAAGTATAATTGAGATTTCAGTGCATTAACTGGTTTTGTTAAATAAGTAGGTTGTAGCTGCTTTTATCACAGCCATTAACTGTGCCATGTGACCTGTCGATCTGCTTCACTTTACTCTCTCTTCTACTCTTTTTATATTCTATGACACTATATCCTAATATATAACATGAAATTTCTGTTGACAATAACGAGCATTCCGTAGCATGCATCTCTGTCATACTCCCTCTTTTTTATGCTGATACCATCTTTGTACTTCATAGTGTGCCATAAGTACTCATATACATTGCCATTCTTTGTTTAAAATGAAGGCCAGGCAACTAAACCAACTTTAGTTTTAAAAAACATAAAAATTGAATGGAAAAGAAAAAGCTAAAAACAAAAACATTTGTCACAGAGGGAGGTCTAAATTTAATTGGAGTTTGTTTTTAATTTTTCTTGTGTTCATAGAAGCTAATGGTGACATATCTTTTCATACAGTGTTTTGCATTCTGCTTCTCTGACATAGAAGCAGAGATGCTGGTTCTTTACAGAATGTGTTTTACAAAGCTGTAGCCCTTCTATAGGTTGTTGTTGGTTTTATCATCATCATCATCATCATCATCATCATCATCATTATATTGTTTAATTCTTATTTGTTCGGTAGCAAGCATGTACCTTAGCAAATGTATGATATTCATAGAACAACTTGAGGCAGGCAATTCTCTCCTTGTGTTATTCAGATTCTAGATATCCAACTCAAGTCAACAAGCTTGTTAGCAAGTTGAACTGGCTTACCAGCCCCCTTTTTTTTTTCTCTTTCTTTTTTTTTCTTTGAGACAGAGTTTCTCTAGGTAGACCTGGCTGTCCTGTAATTCACTCTGTGGGTCCGTCTGGCCTTAACTCAGAGATTCACCTGCCTCTGCCTCTGGGGTGCTGTGATTAAAGGTGTGTGCCACCATTTCCTTGCTCTCATTTTGTTTTTTACCTTAAAATTTTGGTGAGTTGGTTTGCCTGTATTTTCTAAGTTGAAGGAGAATATTCATTTGTGACTTAATATTTGTGAGTATAACGTTAGCATTTATCTAATTGTCAAAAATAATTTTCATTTATTTGTGCTTTGTCACATTAGTAATTATTTGAAACTGTATCTCATAAAATATTGTTTTATTAGTTTAAAAAATGTGTACTTGTAAAAATTAACTGTAGACTTGTTTTCAGAAATATACATTTTAAGACTATTTTCCTGTAGCTTTTAAAAATGATTCTTTAAACCTTTATAATAACATCAGAATTATGAGAGTTTTTCCTCTGAAATTTATTACATATCCCGTTCTCCACAGATAAACCATTAATGGTCGTTATTTTTAACTGCTTCTTATGACCTCCGCTGAAAGAAATAATGAATAAAAATCATCAGTTATTTCACAGAAATAATCATCTCATAAAGGTGACATCAAGCAAATTTTGTACTTAGAGAAATGAAGATGCTAAAATAGATCAGCTCCTTCAACTGGAAGATGCATGTGTTTTGCCTTCCTTGGTGTTCTGCCTCCTACTCATTTGATGCTGTTTCATATTCTAACATATTCAACTTTTACAAGACTTTAGACAGGATGTAAGAGAAGCTGGACTGTCTTATTTCTCAATCTATTGGAGAAAAGTTTAGTGTTCATCCCTTTAATACCACTTAGCGTATGAAATAGTTCATCATTTGGTTGGTCATTAAATGTAACAGCACACAACTGGTGTTTTATTTAGAAAGGACCGTGGCATACCTTGGGTACCCAGTGCTTTGTTTTCCATTGCTTTGATGCTGCATTCAGGTTTCTCGTGTTACGTGGACGTGAGCTACACATCCATCTTAGTGTCTTTTATTTTTAATGTGATTCTCAAGACCCTTCAGCTTGAATTATACAGTTCTTCCATCCACAAATATGGCTGAAAGTTGAACTTGACATGGATCAATATGATCTGGACTAAATATCTAAATGTGACTGATTATGTTAGCATCATGTCCACAGATCAATATTGAGTTTTATTATGAGCCTGACTCTATAATTGGGTTTGATCGATAAACTTTTGTCTCTTTTCCTTTGCAGATTTAGGATTGTTCCACATAGGTTTTAGAAACTACACTTAGCTTGCATTTAGGACTCTTTTCTTGTGATGACCAGAAAGGGATTTATGTGTAAATTTGAAGGAACAATGGGCATCATGTTTATAGTTGTGAAAGAGTCCACTCCAGTCACCAACTGCTTAGCGCAGAGCTAATGTAGTAACACCCCAGCACTCCTTTTGGGATGTGTAGGGCTTTTTCTGTCTATATTTAGTAAATCGCATTGAAGACTTTGACAAAACATACCATTAATGAAAGCAATCATAAAAGCGTGCCTTTTGATAAACCCGCAGGGTCCACAGGCATTGAAAGATGCAATCTGTAAAGAACAATAAGTTTGAACCTTTGATTGAAGTGCCATTTGGGACGGGGGTCATTCTCTGCATATCTGCACAGACACGATGCTCGCTTTTTCATGTCTCTTAAACTTGAAGCCTGAGAGCGTTCAATGCCATTTCTGCATTGAAGTTGGTCCCATTAAAAGCTCCATACAAAAAGCAGACTGGAAGTGATCCAGCTGAAGCTGTGTGCTTATCTCTGCCCTAGTTTGCCATTTGGAAAACAAGCTTCTGGCCATCATTGCCATTTCCTTTATGAATAGACCTGGGTTGTTTTCCGGTTACTTCTCTTTGCAAGGATATTCATAAAATACAACAACTCTTCAATCCTTGACCCCTATTTTTGGACATCATCTTACTATATATCCAAGACTGGCCTAGGCTTGTCTATGTATATCAGGCTGTCCTCAAACTCACAGAGACCCACCAGCCTCTGACTCCCAAGTACTATGATGGTGTGCACCACCATGTCTAGCACAACTTTTTTTAAAATTGGGAAATAACAATTGCTCTTCCAGTAAGTATAAGAATCCACTTTGAATAAAAGTTGGATTCTGAGTCCAGGTAATGGCTCAACAGATAAAGTCATGCCGGGCAATGGTGGTGCACACCTTTAATCCCAGCACTCGGGAGACAGAGGCAGGTGGTTCTCTGTGAGTTCGAGACCAGCCTGGTCTACAGAGCTAGTTCCAGGACAGGCTCCAAAGCCCTTTCTCGAAAAAAAAAAAAAAAAAAAAAAGAAAGAAAAGAAAACAAAACAAAACAGATAAAGTCATTTGCAACCAAGCCTGATGACCTGGATTTGACTCTTGAAACCCACATCATAGCAGAACCAAAAGAACCAAGTCCTGCATGTTGTTCTCTGACATCCATGTGTGCGCCGTGACATGCATACACTTGCACACGTAATAAATCCATGCAGTTGAAAGTGATAGTGCATGTTACCAATGTGATGAAATTGTTTGTTGAAACCAGTGTACTGTTTGTTTATCCAGCATGTAGGTAGCTGCAGGTCAAAGTCCCACCTCGGGAGCTGTAATGTTTACAAACATTTCATTTTTTCGGTGCAACACACATTGTGGATGGTGAAATGAAGAATTGGTCAAGAATCCATGAACAGAAGCAAATGATGAATTAGTGTTTTGTTTTATAGTAATCAACAATAAATTATGTAGAAATAAAAGAAGAAAGTTTTTCTTTGAATGTACTCATTCTAAATGGTTTGCGGATTGTCCTCATGTCATTTGGGGGCTTCAGACTTTGCAATTCATATTAATATGATGTATTCTTTGCGGGTTGAAAAACAAAAGTGTGGTCCTCAATTATCATGAGGCCTAACTTTTGTGTTCCTCATAAACTATATTGTTAATTATTAAATCAGAAACATGAATGTACTGTAAGTGATCTTTTGAATTTACAGATGCAGACCGTTTTCAGAAACATGGGATGGATGAGTTTATTTCTGCTAGTCCTTGCAAACTTGACCATGCCTTCCTCTTCAGAATTCTCCAGAGACAGACTTTGGATCACAGACTGAATGATTCCTATTCCTGCTTGGTGGGTACAAATCTGTCTATCTGGTCACCTAAAGGTTAGAATAAAAGATTTTCAGAAGTGAGAAATAGTTGCTGTAAAACAACATTTTATTCCTGACTCATTTAATCACTACAGTTGGGGTTAGGGAATAAAGAATTCCAATCGATTGCTTCTCAATTTGAAAATTATACACTTGAAGACCACTGCTGTGCCACTCAATAGAAGGGAGAATAGCCTGGAATAGATGCTGAACTCTAGTGGCCCCAGACAATGCCGACTGGAAAGGAGAATACTTTAAATAAAGACAGACAGAAAGCCTTTGTCATAGGAGTCACCAATACCTGCACAGACACTTTAAAGCTTATGTCCTAGTCAGCAGATATTGCTATCTTGCTCTTGTCTTTTTGATTTCTAGGATAGCGTAAGTGACAGGGGAAGAAACGGAAAAAGTAACAATATGATGGGATATACAAAACAGGACAGCCTTCATTTCATCCAGCCCTCCAGAGATAATTTGAATTGTGAGAGAGGCAGAGGCATTGAGGGGCAAGGGACAGAGGGCTAGAGACAGAGAGATGATTTAAATAGCTAACTGCTTCCTGGTTTGTGATGAACATAAATTTTGATGTTATAATTTATAGTTTCCCTGATACCACAGAGTCAGGAGATTAAAGTTATAGCTTAACTATAATTTATTATTGGAAATGGTATTTTCTGTCACTAATTGACTCTCATGGATACCGAGCCTAATAACTTTGTAGAATAAATTATACTCTTTTTGAAGTCCTAACTCAGACAGTTTGTTCTCAAGTCTTTGGAGATATCCAGTAGACACGAGGAAACGAACCAACAGCTATACCTACACTGGCAATTCATTAATTTGCCTATGAGTCTAAGAATAGAGCTGGGATTAGTGGCAAACATCTTTAATTGCAGCTGTTGAAAAGCAGAGGCAGACAGATTTGTCAGGTCTCTATGAGTTCAAGACCATCTTTGTCTATACAAAGAGTTTCAGGCCAGCCAGGGCTAAATGATGAGGCTTGGTCTTAAAAAATAAAGGAGGGAAGTAAATTCGAGAGGGAGGGAGGGACAGAGGATTGGAGGAAGGGAGGAAAAATGTTACCCTCTGTCTTGTATACCCTGAAAACGAAATACGGTGTGATTAGAAACATTGCCTGGGATAGAGTGGACCTAGTTGTCAATCAAGACTCACTAAGTGATTTTTCTCTGTGGTCTTGGACAATTCTATTCCCATTTCTGATATAAGTTTCTTATATCAGACAGTTTTAAATACTAGAAACCAGTGACTGTGTGGGACTGGTCCACTGTGATTTTCCTGCCTCCACGTGGAGTTGAGTTGATATCTCTTATTTATCTTTGTTAATACATTTTCCTGTAATACCCTAACCCCTCTTCCTTAATAGTTACTCTGTTTCCTTCAAAAGCTCCTTTCTTGGTGGCTGGAGAGATGGCTCAGAGGAATAGAGCACTAGCTGCTCTTCCAGAGGTCCTGAGTTCAATTCCCAGCAACCACATGGTGCCCACAACGATCTGTAATAAGATCTGATGTCCTTGGCCGGGCGATGGTGGCGCACGCCTTTAATCCCAGCACTCGGGAGGCAGAGGCAGGCGGATCTCTGTGAGTTCGAGACCAGCCTGGTCTACAGAGCTAGTTCCAGGACAGGCTCCAAAGCCATAGAGAAACCCTGTCTCGAAAAACCAAAAAAAAAAAAAAAAAAAGATCTGATGTCCTCTTCTGTACTGCAGGATACATGAAGGAAGAAACCTATGTACATAATAAAAATCTTAAAAAAAAAAAAAGCTCCTTTCTTATCTTTACCATTTAATCTAATTCCTGTAAATGAGTTTGTTATGGTGTTGTTTGAAGCTGCTCTACCCAAGTCCTACCCTCCAGCATTAACCAAACTAGCTGCTTGCTTTCTGCCCTACTCTTACAATGAGCGTCTTACTTCAGAAGAACAAGAAACCACTACTGGAAAACCTTAACTCTTATGATCACAGAAGGACAGACTGAGAAAAATATTCCAGGCATAAGGATGCAAATGTGTGTCACTGGTGGACTTACTGAAATTTTCTTTCTAGTTCATATTATAAAATGCTTTCAGTGAATGGTCAGTTTTGGTGCTAGTGTCTACCTTGTTATTCTTTTTATATATACATGTGTGTATTATTGTTTTTAATTGAGCTATACATTTTCCCCACTTCCCTCCCTTTCCTCCCCACCCCCATGCCACCTTATTCTCTTTTTAACTGACTCCTAAATAAATCAGAGTTTAGAGAACATCACTTGTTGTGACTGATGAACGTAAACAAATCCTCTGGATAGAATGTGACTACTTTTGAGTAGCAGCAGAGAAGAGCAGTGTGCCGCACATTGTCTCAAAGATATTAGATTGTCAGTGCCTCGAGTCACTTCCAAAACTGATGATCAACAAAGCAAACGCTAAGAGACACTCTGCTGCTGCTGCTGCTGCTGCTGCTGCTACTTGCAATGCCTAAATGTGCATACAGAAAAACAAATCTTAGCCGGGAAAAACGTGTCTTTTTCTTTTCTCTTGCAGGGGTGGTTTAGCCCTGGCCAAGTGTTTGTGTTAGATGAATACTGTGCCCGCTATGGTGTGCGAGGCTGTCACAGGCATCTCTGCTACCTTACAGAACTGATGGAACATTCAGAAAACGGTGCTGTCATTGACCCCACCCTGCTCCATTACAGCTTTGCATTCTGTGCCTCTCACGTGCACGGCAACAGGTATTTTGACTTGCAAATACTCGGTGAAATGTATAGGGTTGCCTGGAAGATGGGGAGAACGTGCTTGGCCATTATCACCTAGTAACAGGCTGTAAATAGCAGGTACTTCTTAGGGGAAAAAAAACTCACACAAAGGAAAAATGTACATCAATATGCTGTTGATTTAGGTGAGCTGCACTTTATGTTTCTTTTTGCTGGCGAAACCACTTGAAAGAGAGAGAGACAGAGAACATATCCATGAGAGTGCAAGTTGCCTTTTCTTCTCCAGGGCCACCTGGTTCTGTAGAGCTCAAGTGTCCGGATGACTCCTATTGTCGTGCATGTGCGTGCCCGGGGAGGATTTCCTGCAGGATGATGCAGACCTAAAGACCTTTTCTTAGCCGTTATGGAATAAACTTTCAATGCTAAAGCAGGATCAGATACCATACTCAGGCTAAGATTCTGCCCAACCCCTTCCCTAGCTTCCATTTCTGGAGCTAGTATTTTGCATTAGGATTCTAAGCCACTGAACTCACCTCTTCTTTTACTAAGACAGAAGAAAGAATCACCTAATGTAACTAACCCTCGATAGTTCAGTACCTCTGGGCTTGAAAACTCACCTATGACTCTGTCCTCCGAAAAATATCTACAGATTACCTTTGTTAAGGCTCCCCCTATAACTGAGGTCCATATAGCCTAACACTTCTGATTTTAATTATTTTCTATCTTGTGTATCTGCAGTTTCCTTTCCTTTCTTTGCAAAAACCTGGCTAAGTTTCAGGTTATTTACAGCATGACCTATTGGCCAAGGAATTCAAAAGTCAGAACCTCCTTGTTCAAATAGATAATTAATAACCAAGAAACTTGGATGAATTTCATCATGTTTTCCAGAGTTCCCACCTTCAGAGAAGCAAAGTCATAAATCATAGCTGGAAATGAATCATATTAGTAAATGTAGAGCACTTAAAAACTGTTACATTAGTGTTTTTAAAAAATTGACTCATATTGTCTGAAGTATTGTTATGTCAGCTACAAGGTTCTTTGTTACTAACAGTTGACACCTGGAATGTTCTCCTAATGCCTTCAACCTCCTATGTGGAAAGTAAACTCTAGGATTTTATCAAACCTCTCTCACCATTGCCCTGGTTAGTTTCTTCTTCTTCTGGCCTCACCTTCCTTGGTTCTCCAGTTATTTGTGTTTTCAGGCATCCACTCATTCATTCATTCATTCATTCATGCCTTCATTTGTTCATTTCAACTATCCTTTCGCTAATACTTCCTGGTCCTCCAGATTCCTAAGTGTGGTTCCCAAGCCTGATCTCTTCTTTTGAAGATTCCTGTTGTTGTTGTTGTTGTTGTTGTTAGCCCACATCTTTTCCACTTCTGCTGCTTCCACTGTGACCTCTCTATATGTTGGGTAGTCCCCACCTATTTATTCTACAAAGCTACAGGATTCTACAAATATTTAGCATCTGAAATGTTCTAGTAATACTGTCAACCTTCCAAATCTAAAATTAAATGTAGGATTTCATCAAACCAGCTTTTGGAGACAAACTCTTGTGGTTTCTATAGGAGCTAGTAATACTCCTGATACAAAATAAATGTTTAATAAATATTCAGTACAAGAAGGAATTCATTGTTTGTCTCAGTATCTCTTCTATTAATGGACTCTTTTCTGTTTTTTTGTTTTGTTTTGCTTTTTGACATCTACCTTAGCATTTTTATTTTCTCCCTTTGACCCAATTTGTTGTCACTTTCAATATTTTGTCCATATATTACCACACAAGTTTCTCCATTTTTAATTTGTAATTATCAGTTTTAATTCCAGCCTTTTTTTCTCTCTCTTAGCCTTTCATTAGTGATCCATCAATCACCTTCAAAATTAAAGGTTAACTTTTAACCATATATGACCTCAAAGCTCTTAGTAATTTCCATTCTATTATTAAATTAAAAATAGATTCTGAGCCTTGCTATCAATGTTTTCCCATCATTGCCACATTCTGTCTTACAAATTTTACTTACATATAGTCTTATCCCATATAACCTGTTAATTTGCATGTGATATTTTGCTTTCTTCTGGTCCTAAAACTCTTGTAAGATAGAATGGATACAGTGAAACTTAGTTGAAATCACTACTGCTGCCATCCCACAGTCCACAATAAAATCAAGTTGATCTTAGTCTTGGGATGTTTTTACTTGTCATTGGGCCCATGCTTGCTTGAGTAGTAGGAAAATGTTGCCAATTTTAGTTAATTTTTGTGGTTGTTTTAGATTCTCCCATTTCCCCAAAGGGAACCCTCTGTTCAGTACATTTGGGGTTAGAGAGCTGGTTCAGGGACACGGATGGCTCTTCTTTGACAGCAAGTGTCAAGAGCTCTTTACCTGGAGCCACTTATCCCCTAGCTGTTGCAGTGCCTCCTGGGTCCTGGGCTTTGAATGAGAACATCCCAATGTGGGGCAGATGCACCAGGAGCTGGAAACATTTCCTTGAAACAAACCCAGTAACAATTACATGATCAGATTGCTTTAGTTATTAATGCTAAAAGGTAGAATTAAATTGCAAACACTGACTGAGAAATTCAACTAATGAGCCCCCAAATTTTGTGTGTCTGAGACGTATTTTAGTGTAACGCTCCTGAAGCACCCAGGAGTGCTTGCCCCTGCCTGAGAGGAGACCGGATTTGAATTCTAGGTTGCTATAGTTACCTTTAGTCTGCAAAATATTGGTTTCTTCATAATGATAATGTAATTTTATGTAGCGAAGTTGGCGTTTATTAAGAAACAGATTTAGTATATATTTAAGTGGGGTGGGGGTGAGTTATCAGGAGAGGAAAGAGAGGCATGTAAGAGAACAGTAGCACACACCCTAGAAGAGATGTGGTCTTCTAGGATCCTGTGACTTTGTCATTGGGTTTGCTTTCCCATTCTCTCTGCATCTGTGATTGCTGCCCCCACACTGAGATGTTTGTCATTGAATGCCTAGGGTCCAGGAGGCATTGCAACAGCTAGGGGATAAGTGACTCGTAAGTGTGTTTATATGTCCCTGCATAGTTTACATCATTCCCCCATTAAACTTTTTAAAATGTTAAAATACACACAGTAAGTTGGTCTCTGATTCAACATGTGGGTGGATGCAACTTAAAAAAGAGAAAAGTAGAAGTAGAATTTGAAGGAGATTCATACTTCAGCTTAGGACAGACGTCATCAAAAATACGCCAAGAGTTGTGGCATTTCCTGTGATGTTTGCAGTCCAAGAACTGCCATTCAGGAGCGTCCTTACTCCATGATCAAAGAATAAAAGGGCCCAAACATGTCTACTGGAATCCTGACTCTGAAATTTGCAGACTCAACTAGGTTGGGAAAACTACTTAACGTCCTGGAATTCTGGAGCTCTTAGGTATGAAAGGAGGGAACGGTAATATCAAGACACTGGATGAATATAGAGACTCTTTATCAGTATCAGCTGCTATTTGTCTGGTGTGCGGTCCTAACTCCCACCTCCCAGTCCAGGAAGATGTAAGCCAGGAGGAAGGAGAAACTGCAGAAAGCCTGTAGTCCAGCCGCTCTACCTTCTACTAAACAGAAATATTGCAGTGCACGTGTGATAATACTGCTAATATCTTTGCTAGTAGAGTACTCTAGTGTAACCACTCCCTCCTTGAGAATGTGCCCCGGTGCTGCATGTCTCCCATGTTTGTCTACATCGACGTTTTGTGCAGAGCGATGCCAGTGTCAAATCCCTACTTTTCTGCAATCTACTACCATTCATTCATCTGATTCTTTTTACATCTGTCAAGATCCACAGAGAGTCGTTTTGAAAACAACCTCTGACAAAAAAAATTTGAAAGGGAAGAAGGCTCGCCTTTTGTTGTTAGCTGGAGTGAAGGACGGCAGCGGCGGCCGCTGCGTCTGGAGTAGGTTTTTCAGGGAGCACATCCCATCAAGCAGCTCTGAGCTGCTGGGTGTGCGCATTCTGTGGGCTGCATCTTCTCTGAATAGCTCTCTGAAATCTGAAAGAATAGAGGTAAACAGAAAAGGCTTGGCTGGTACCGACACAGAGGAAAACAGAAAGAAGAAAAGAAGAAAGAAAAAGTGAGTCAAGGACAGAAAGGGACCCACTCCGACAGGAAGATAACCACACACGCCCATGAATAACACAGCCCCTTCACAATGACGGTTCCACGGAGGGCTGGCGGCTAGGTGAAAAGAGATGCGAGAAACAATGCATCCGAAGGGCAAAGTTCGAGGCTGATATGTGTGCTTATAAGGCTTGATTTTGTAAGGCACATCAGGGGTGGAAAAATGAAAGCCGCAACGTAAAATGGCTTTTATGTCCCAGTTTAATGTAAGACCTACAATATAGTAGTCCCCCATTCTTCTTTCTTTGGTAAAACCACCTGGGATCTGCTACGTGATTATCAAAGGAGAGTTCTGATGTACTGGCTTGCAAGTAGGAGGTAGAAGTGTGCAATGTGACTGTAGCATGTATAAAAATCACCCTCTTTTTCCTGTGGCTTCCAGATCATAGCACAGAATGGGAGAAAACCTTACTGGGCACCTGTCAGGTCTTCATATTTTGGCACTTCTATCTGTATGGACACTAACATTCACCTTTTTTATACCTCTCCATTCTTATTTTAAAGATAGGAATACATATTTTAGTAAAACAGATCATGAATCAAGGAGGGTCTTAAGGGTTTTCACTACCGCCTCTTACTCTAGGCTTAGGTATACACCTTAAAGAAATGATATTTTAATACTGTAATCCCAGCATGTTAGAGGAGGAGACAGGAGGACCAGACATTCAATATCATTTTATATTATATGACTAGCTTGATGCCAGCCAAGTCTACATGAGACCTTGTCAAAAGAAATTCAGATGTAAATATCACCAAAATTTTAAGTGCAGAGGCTCATTTCCAGGGAGTATGAAGCCAAATAAAGCCAAATAAAGATTTCAGCCAGTGTGTTAAATGCACAGGAGCTGAAGGGTAAGATGAGTGAGTGCCTTTCAGATATGAATCATGTGATGTCTTTAAATTTTCGGTAAAATATAGAACATCCCTAAATCTGCTTTGGTCACCCATTCTAAATATTATCTTTACCTGTCCAACTTAGCTCAACATGATACAGGGTAAATATTCACTCTTAATACAAGAGAAAAATAACACTGGGAGAGGAGAGACTTGATATGACCTAATAGCACTGGCATGGGAAACAAAACATTTGTGTTCTTGTTTCCAACTCTTCTACTTGCTAGCTGTTTCACTTTTAACAACTAGTCCTAAACTTTGTGAGCCACCATGTTGCTTGGAACCATTGTAGGCCTAATGGAAGACTAACAGAAGCCTAGGCTAAAGCTGGAGGAAGGAATCTTATTGTCAAGTAGGCAGGGAGACAGATTACATCTTGAAAAACAGTTACTGAGGTCACATGATCAGTTTCCTCTGTTTTATGGTCATGTTAAGCAACTTTGGGATTTTTCTAAAGCACCAAATAAGGAGTCACAGAGGAAGAGAGGCAAGAAAGGGTGTTTTAGTATTTATGGGATACATCAGGTCAGCCTCAGACAGAAACAAGATGTATATTGCTAACCCAGAAATACAGCATTTGTTTTAACTTTTCCTTCATCCTTATCTGCTGTGGAAGCTGATGACCCACAACCACTCACTATCCATCTCCTAAGGAGTACAACCCAACATAGGTAGCAGCCTACTCAGAGTTTGCCAACTAGAGTCCAGCACTGTGCACCGTCTCTTTAATCTATTACCTCTGGTTCTAGTGAAGAGCTCTCCAGTATCCAATAGGTCAGCAGCTTATCTCCCATCTTCTTAGGTGAGGTGACATCATGCATTTGTGACAATATACAGTTTGTCTAGAAATCCCTGGATATCCTGTTTATGTGTTGTTGCTTATTTAGTTGTTGGTTTGCATTTTCAAATTCGCAAGGGGTAATGCCCACTCTGCAATGTAGTTCTTACAGTTGTTGGTAAGGTGGTCCTCTTCCCACCACCCTGAAAGCTCTCTTCCTTGTCATGTATTGTTTTCTTTCTGTTCATTTCTTTTCTTCCTTGATTTTGAGGAATTTTTCTCCATAATTTCTTCTTGATTTATAGTGGATCATATATTCTGCCTTAATGAGGGGTTTGAGACAATATACCCTCCTAAATGTTGTTTTTACAACATATTATAAATCTTCTATGTACAAAATATTAAGATTTCTTTCAAGAAATTTTACTCACTGAAATTCTTGAAACTTGATCTAAACCTCATTTTATTATGTGATCTGTGAGATGTCAGTTCTTTATAAGTTATGGAGATTTTCTTTATGTTTAAGTATGTATCAAATATCAAAATTCTAAAAATGATTCAAAAGTTGCTTTTTTACCTTGTCGTAGTTAGGGCAAGCAGTGGTTCATGTCTTCTAGCCCTTACCAAATTCTGCCTGTTAGATCTGTGGAGTTATGACCTGATATTGCTACTACACTTTCTTTCATTTCTGTTCATTCTGCTTTGCATAGTCTGAAGCCATTTTATTAGACATAGTCAAGCTTGAAATTCTTCAGTCTTCCTGTGAACATTATTACTTGGTGACCCGTACCATAAGGAGTATTGATTTGTGAAATGTATTTAGACTATTATTGTTACTTTCTTTTTGTATTTGTCTCATATGTGTTTGTTCATACCTTTTGAATTTTCTTTAGTCTTGAATTTTAGTGTGTGATACAACACTAAAATAATTTCTGATTTAGGTTTTTAGTGTGGTTAATATTTTAGTCAGTTCAGTCCCTTTACTATTAACATGCATACTAATGAAAATAAATTAACTTTTAATGTTTTGTTCTAGGTTTTCTTTTTTGGGTCACACTTTGGAACACCTTCTTCCTTTGGCTCACTGAGGTTATCTTCTCTATTGTGTATTTTTCTCCTACAGGTTATATTTTATGACAGTTGTATTTGAATATTTACCAGGTACATGGCTGAACATTTAAAGCTGCATACAAAACCAACTCAATTCCCCTTAGGTCTTTACTACATTCCTTGATTGTGATTGACATTATGTGGTTGAGTGTGGTGTGACATTTATATTGGCTGTGTGAATCTGGGAGAGAGGGTCCTAAAAATGAGGCAGACTAAAATCTCCTGCAATAGCCAACTTTATTCTGAGCATCAGACAGTTTATATTCTTGGTATTAAAGAAGATCACATGAGCAAGGTTCACACGAGTTTAGGCTGCATGCAGTCGTGAGGACAAACCATGCATAGGAGCAGATGATGTGTAATCTGAAGCAACCCCACTCCTGCTCACTACTCCTGGGAGGAGCATGAAAGCTCGGTCTAGGAACAACCCATGTTATGGATAAACATGGTTACCAGGCTCTTCTTTACTTGGACTTTTCTTACAAGCTCTCCGAAATCTCACACAGCTTCTTTCATGGACCATGTTTGGACAGTTTGGCATGTCCCAAACCATTTTTCTTTTTAAACAACATTGAGTCAAATAATAGCTAAATACTTTAATTGATTCAATTGAGTGACTTTATGGTACATGAAAATGGCCCAAACTACATAGCAAGGTGGCTGTCATTTTAAGTATAGAATTTTATATTATAAAGAATGTGGCTGTTACATATAAAATTAAAAATAATCATAACAAATTATAAAGACCACTGTTAATGCTATTACATTAAAATTGATGATTTCAAACACTACAGGTCAGACTGCAAGACAAGTCCTTTCTTTTTAAAAAGCAACTTTACACTGAGTGGTGATGGTGCATGCCTTTAATCCCAGTCGTTGGGAAGCAGAGGCAAGTGGATCTTGGTGAGTCTGAGGCCAGCCTGGTCTACAGAGACAGGACAGTCTACTCCCAGGACAGTCAGGAATACACACAAAGAAATCCTGTTTCAAAAACTAAAAAAGAAAGAAAGAGACAAAGAGAGGAAAAACTAAAAAAGAAAGAAAGAGACAAAGAGAGGAGAGAGAGAGGAAGAAAGAAGGAAAGAAAGGAGCAAGGAGAGAGAAGGAGAGAAGAAGAAAGAAAGAAAGAAAGAAAGAAAGAAAGAAAGAAAGAAAGAAAGAAAGAAAGAAATTTTACAATGTATCAAATACTCAAGTGTGTCATATATTTAACTTAGCAGTATACATACACCAGAGACTTTTCCCAAGGAAAAAAAATACATGATTTAAGAACACACAGTACAAAACTAGTTATTAAAGTGTGATTTATGATAGCTAAATTAGAGGGAAAACTTCCAAATTAATGCTAGAAGAAAGTTATGTGGTTATGCCATCTGATGAAATAGTCTCCCAATAGAAAGATATATTAGAATATTTAAGTTATCTACTAAGCTCATTAAAATAACAAAATTGAATCATATATCTATTGATTATAGAAAGAAAACTGGAATGGTACTCCCAGTTGTTTCTGGTTGGCATTTTATAAGAAATTTTTATTCTGTATTATTTTTTTGAATTCTTTGTCTCTAATGTCTATAAAGTTCTTTGTTTAAAACATGTATTTTTAAATACAATATTAAATATGAGGGAATCAGTGATATATAGATATATAGATAGGTGATAGATTATAAATAAATATTGAAGAACTCTATGTGAAGATCTCAATTCTATTTTTAATTTAAATTTCTTTTGACATTTTGTTTCCCTTGCATTCTAGAGTTGCTTACAACAGTCATCTTAGTTTGAATTGCACTAAAAAATTTTGTTTCTTTGTGTGTTCCCAAGAGAAACTAGCTATCAAATACCTCTTTGTATTTGGCACAGCCTAGAAACAACACCATCCAGTTTTGTGACTTTATAAACTGAAATTTCTGCTTACACTTCACAAGTATCTACTCATGTGCAAAATCTCCAAGAAATCAAAATGTACCACAAAATGCAAAGAAAGGATCCTAAGAGAGGGTAACATAAGCCATAAAAGAGTTGGGTGGGGTATTAAGAAGGGTTGGAGAGAGGAAAGAGAAGGTGAAAATAATGTGATTATATTTTAATTTCAAAAATAGAAAAAAGTTTTTAAAAAGAGTAAGAGTGAACATCATTTCAAAAATCTCATCTTTTCAAAATTTTTTCATAGAACATCTGTTTCTCCCAATGAGAAGGTATGGATATAAGTAATTTCCTCTGTATATTCACAACTAGAGAAGAGGGAATAGCACTGTTTCTGTAGCATGTACTCACCCAGATGTTAGTTCATTCTGAGTGAAACAGAGGACGTGACACTGGCTGGGAAACAAAGAAGAGGGCCTATTGTTTTCCCTTCATCATCTCCCGCCATTTCTATTCTCGCACCGTGACTTCCTCTCCTTTCCATTCTGTTCACAAATGGATATTGGTGGGAAATACACGAAGTGCAAAGTGGCTTTACCTGCTGTGCTGCAGACGGAATTGACAATCAGAAATACCACCCTCCAGGTGTCTCTCCCCTTGTCAAGCTCTCTAGGGGAAACGGGGATGTCAGACATTCCTCAGAGGAGAAGAAAGGAGACAAGAAGCCCAGGAGACGCTCAGAGTTCCCTACCCTGTAGCATTTGCCTCATTGCTTGCAAATAAGCTCTTTTTACATTTGTTTTTAAATAAATAAAAAAATATGTTTATTTTACATCCCAGCCACAGTTTCACTCCCTTCTCTGCTACCAGTCCTTTGCTTCCAGTTCGGTAAAAACCAAGACAAAAAAACTTACCCAAAGAGTAGAGGGAGTTTGAAAGAAGTCTATAACATCGATAAAATCTGTCTGTTTCTATTCAGTGTCACTTTTGGCTCGTTCATCCATACTTCCAGAGCATTCTGTCCCTGTTCATGCCTAGAGATTTGGGGTTCAGTTAGCCCCCAAGTGTCTAGAGACTATCCAGCTGGTAAAAGCCGGAAAGTCACTATAACAGCTACAGTAGTTTTCAGTAAGAGAGCATGAACTCGTAGACTCTAGTTGGTAACTTTTAAGGAAAAAGTAGGGGAAACCTGTTGTTTACTCTTTTGACTCTTTGAGGGCCCACAACTTAACTCTCCAATAATCACATGGAAGCTTATTCTTTCTTATGAATGCCCAGGCTTAGTCTGGCTTATTTCTAGGAAGCTTTTCTTATATTGTCCCCTTTTGGCTTTTACCTTTCCCTGTTTCTCCATATCTTTTATTTCCCTCTTTTTCCATCTGGCTAGGTGACTGATCACTGGCCTCTTTCTCTCTCCTTTTCCCAGTTCTCAATCTTCTTCTAGATTTCTTCTCCTATTTATTCTCTGTCTGACAGTCCTGCCTATCCTTTCTCCTGCCTTGTTATTGGCCATTTAGCTCTTTATTAGACCAATCAGATGTTTTAGACAGGCAAAATAATATAGCTTCACAGAGTTACGCAAATGCAACATAAAGGATACAACATATCTTTGCATCTTTAAACAAATATTCCACAGCATAAACACATGTAACCCATCTTAGCTAATATTCTACAACCGATACCCTTAGTTAAGTAATCTTTAGAAGTGCCACTTAAAGTTCAGTGGATTCTGTTGCTAACAGACATCTCAGATTCTTAATACAGTTTTACTGTGAATTTCAGGGAAGGCAGCATAATCTGTGTTGTTGAGAGGATGCTTGGGGTTGTTCATCCTGTGATCCTTGAGCATCTCCAGAGATCATTGTTCCTTTGTCCTTTACAGCATGTTTTGGAAAATACAAACAGCAAACCATCTGTGCTCAATTTTATACACAAAAAAATGGTTCTTAGACATGCTAAAATTATTTTTCATTGGTATCATGGATCTCTGAAAATTCTTAGACTATTGAAAAAGAAATCTCGAATATATGAATCATAAATTCTTCAAGCACAGAAAGTGTCGCTATGCCTTTTGTCCATATCCTAGCATTTAAGTAGACTCTTAACTTTCTTTTCTACTCAAACACTGAATGCTAAAACCCATTTTTGTACCATTACCTCTAATTTTTTTTAAGTAGAGGTTATTTAACATTTTCCTTTATAGGGATTTATTTCTTACCTGTTTTCTATTAGACAATAGAAAGTTGGATAAATAATATTGTTTAACTTTCTTTCCTGCATTATGTTTTTCTAGTCAACTTTATCACATTTTATACTTACTGCTGGTAAAACTATTAATCAAAACGAGAAGTCCATCATATCTAACTTTTTTCCACTTTTAATAACTGTGGTGAGACAGTTTTTTTGGTGATAAACCTCCATTTTGGAGGGAAGCTTGTTGGGACTGAGAAGGTAAAAAGGGAAGTCAAAACATTCCATCCTGCAGAGAAGCTCATTAACCTCAGGGAATTAACAACACAAAAGCTTCAGGGAGTCCCTGAACCTGCCCAGATACACTACTAGGTCTCTCAGTCCTCAAGCTTATATAAGCCAAAAGGATTGATGAGAGATACTCTCAGACAACCTCAGCTGTTTAGAAGAGGCTTAGAACAGCTGAGCCTCCAGAAAGAAACAGACCAGCCAAGCAGCCTAGAAGAAACACATTGGCTGAGGTGCCTGGAAGAGGCTCAGATCATCTGAGCTGACTGAAAGAGTTTCCAGCATTGTTGAGCTGCATGCAGTCTATATTTCCAGCTTGTGTGAGCTGTCACCCATGCTGATGTGGCTTTTTGGTGCATTTGACTGTCTTTGGGTTATGTCTGCTACTGTAAGTAACCCCTTCCCTTAAAACTCTTATTGGTTCACCAAGATGGACTTTCTTACTTTCGTCTGTTGTTAGCTCTGTCTCAGGTGACTAGACGTTTATTTATGACTCATCAAGGAAGGGGTCACACAACACCTCAATCTGCCATCTTGACTAATACTACAAGTTAAAAATACCTTAATCCATAGAAGAATTAAAATTACTATATAGCCCTTGTCTTGGTTATGGTTTCTCTTGCTGCTACAAAACACCGTGGCCAAAAAGCAAGTTGGATAGGAAAGGGTTTATTGGACTTACACTTCAGCATTGCTGTTCAACACTGAAGGAGGTCAGGACAGGAACTAAAACAGGGCAAGGTTCCGGAGGCAGGAGACAAGAAGCCCACCTTCTTGTAAAAGCCAGGACCAATAGCCTAAGCATGGCACCACCTACCATGGATTGGGTCCTCCCCCACTGACCATTAAGTGAGAAAATGCCTTACAGTTGGGTCTCATGGAGGCCTTTCCTCAACTGAGTCTCCTTCCTCTGATGACTCTAGTTTATGTCAAGTTCACACACACACACATACACACAAAACCAACTACTCAATACAGCCCTCAGGAGTAATTTTAATGGATCTTCATCTCAAATAAAATGCACTTTTCCTGCATGTGTGCAGATACCATATGCAAATAAGCATGTGTATCTGTAGATGCATATGTATATATGATGGTCTCTCTAAAATTAAAACATGATATATAATCACTTGGGCATCAGTGACAGAAGGTGTTAGCATATGAGTTATGTCCTTAAATAATCTTTGAAATATGAACATATACCACTGTATTCATTATTTAGCTGCTTAATAATACAAGAAGGGCCTCCCTGTTATAGTTTGACTTCATCTGTACGTAAAAAGATTTCCACTTCCAATCGGTGTTTAGACTTGGCGACTTGAACTTCTTTCACAGAGCACCCCATTTTTATGAAAATCTCATTACTTCAATTGCTACAAGTCCAAAAAGAACAAGAATGAGGATATTCAGTCTCAATCCACGAGGGCACATTTTCTTCTCAGTAGAACTGCTTCACTATTTGTCAGCCATAGAGTTAAACCCCAGGTAACATCCAGGTGGAGGAAATTGTTCATTTATGTTAGAATTTTGAATAACTACATTTTGCCAATCTTTTTATCAATGTAAAAGGGATGTTAATATTTTTTTTCTTTTATACCTCAGGAGAAGAATTATCTTCTTGAGATTTTAAAGTAAATCAGTCTGAGGCTAACTAAAATGACAACTAAACACTAGGGATTTTCTGCTACATCTGAACAGATGTTTCCTCTGTTAGAGTGCTTTTTTCTACCCAAGTACTTCAGCTACAACCCATGCTCCTGGTTGCCTTTTACCAAGCTTCCCATCCTTTATACTGCTCTGTGATACATACATGCCAGGTAACTTTAATGCCGCTACTACTACTGAGGAATGGCAAGCGTTTACCTGCCTTTAGATGGGAAACACGTTTTCTGTGCTGTCTTACCTCGGACAGTAGCTGTTCTCACTTCCTGAGTGATATTCCTTTGTTTCATTACTATGTTTGCTTGGAACATACACACTGTCTCAACCAGCATGTCAGATACCAGAGATAGAGCAAGAAAGAGGCAAAGAATGAATAATTTGTAATTACTTCGCAAGACGAACTGGCCTTACGCACAATGGACAGCAATAAAGAATGGAAAGGAGGAAAAAGCAGGCTGTGAAAACAGGAAGTGACTCATCGCAGCAGCCGGTGAGACTAGTTAAGAGGATGGAGTGGGAGGACTGGCAAGTAAGGGAGGGGAGCAGTGAATGTGTTGCAGACGAATAGAAAGGCCTTGGCTTGTGAACCCTGTCATCATTTACAGCGTATTAAGCCAAGAGAGATGTGATCAGCTCCACTTTTGAAGGCACTCACAGTAATATGCTGCTCATACTTAAGAAAGACGGAGTTGGATGAGCAAACCTGAAGGGCTAATGCAATGGTCGAGGAGAACTGGTCATGGCTAGTCTTATAAGAGAAGTAGAGAAAGAAGCAAGGGGACGGTTGAGTTCTAATAGATCTATTATTTTGTTCTAGAAAACTATCTATCGTGATGACTTGATAGTTACCTCAGTGGATAAAAGCACTGACGGCTCTTAATCCACTGACCAGAAGACACAGGTTTGATTCCAAGTACCCACAAGGCACCTCACAACTGTCTCTAACTCCAATTCCAGGGCATCTGATGCCCTCTTCTGGCCTCTGTGAGCACTGGGCATGCATGTAGAGAACAGACATACATGCAGGCAAAACATTCATATGCATAAAAGAAGTAAGAAATTAAATGAATAAAATTCATATTATTCTAATGCTACTAAAACCTATTCAGAAATTGCTGTAACTACTTTAAGATTTCTCTCAGGGCTTCAGTGAACATATTTATGGTATGTAAAAGAGCAAGATTTTACAGCTTCCATTGTTAACATCCTCAGCTAAGTAGATAAGCAGCATTGTTGTTAAACTTCTAGATTTTAAGTTTTGTACCTTACATAAGTAATATAGAAAATGTGTGACATTGATAAGAATTTTAAAAATGTTTCCTCTGTTATTGCTTCTCATATACAACTCCAATCATCCAGGATAAATAGGATTTTCTGTTCTTCACTATTTTTTATTGATTTTTATTAAGCTCTACATTTTTCTCTGCTCCCTTCCTTTCCCCTCCCCTTCAACCCTCTCTTAAGGTCCCCATGCTCCCAATTTACTCAGGAGATCTTGTCTTTTTCTACTTCCCATGTAGATTAGATCTATGTATGTCTCTCTTAGGGTCCTTGTTGATGTCTATTATGCTTTTCTACATTATTTTTTAAGAGAAATCAAGTAAGGGATGGACATTAAGAACACTAGCTTCAGACTGTAGGAGACTCAACTTCAATTCCAGTCTTCTGCCCCTCTATTTTTGGAGATGAAACCTCACCTTTGTGAACCCCATCATCCTTCTATCTTGGAAACTACCGACGAGACTATTAGGAACATCATGTTACTCTGCAAGCAAAAACAAAAAACAAAACAAAACAAAACAAAAACCCCATTTATCCAATGCTGGGTGCATAGTTTGATTCTATAATTAATAATTACAATGTTTCTTTTGACAACGATATTGAACAGAACACCGTTGATAACATAAGAATTACTTGTCTTTATTATTAAACCCTCTTAAGCTACTCCCCTGAAGCTTGATCACGCCAAGTTGTCATTCACCCCTGATATTCTAGATTAGAAGGCTACTACATATTCCTAATATCCAGTAGTTTTTCTTATACAGTGCACTTATTTTAAAAGGGGGGGATGGATAAAGGCAAATTCAAATCATCCGGAGTATTTTATGTCTTTGAGTTATACTTGTTATAATAAACTTGGTGAACTAACAGTGTTTTTATGCACTTTACATGAGACTGTCAGATGTAGCGCGACTAGTAAAACTCCAGAGACAGAAATTGGATCTCAACCTGAAGGTCAGAAAAGCAAAGCAGCCAGCCACTGGCTCTTACCTCTACCTCAGTCCAAGATGGCGACCCTACCTCCAGGAATCTTAGAATGAGACTGTGTGAGAGTTGTCTCCTCACATCTTATTTTTCTCTCTAGTGCTGGGATCAAAGGCGTTCACCACTACTGCCGCCTAGTTTCTATGGCAAGCTAGTATGGCTACTGGGATTAAAGGTGTGTGTCACCACTGCCTGGTCTGTAAGGCTGACCAGTGGGACTGTTTCACTCTCTGATCTTCAGGCAAGCTTTTATCTATTAAAATATAAATTAAATACCACTATAATCAGATAGTACTGGGGGTATAACTCAGTTTATAGTGTTTACCTAACATACACAAAGCTCTTGGTTCAGTTCAGAGAGCCACATCACCAGCACAGTGGTGCCTGCCTGTGATCCAGCACTTGGGAGATGGATCAGGAATTCAAAGTCATTTTTGGCTGTATAGACCACTTGAGGCTAGCCTGGGATATATGAAACATTGTCTTAAAAAAATAAAAAAGCAACAAAATCAGATGATATTTTGTGATCATTGCCACAAATGATTAGAAATAACTAATACAATTGTCTGGACTTTGTATTGAGCTTTGCTTAGTGAAAGATGGTTTTGAAACCGTATGTGAAAAATTAAGTGTATTTGTATGCGGGTAACTCATACATTGGCATTTTCTCCTTCCTAAAAGTACTTGAAAAATCAGTACCACCAATTTCTCATTGGTCTTCCCTTAGATAACGCTGAAAGTGCATTCTTATATGACAAATGTAACTGGTATGTTATTACAAATATAAAATTAAATATTTCTTTGTTTAGAAACTAATTATAATTGCAAGAAATGTTGTCAAAGACTAAATCCCAACAGCATGCAAATTTCTGAAGTCACAAATTATTTATTGTCTATAAGGACCAAGTCCTCCTACTTAAGTGATGCTTAGATGTGACTGGAAGACCATTATGTCAGCGAGGTTAAGGTACAACTTTCAAGTTAATTGCTTTTGTCCTAATTGACTAGTTAACAAGCGTGAAATATATATTCATGAGCACACACACACACACACGCAAATGGGAAACATCAAATTAAAACCTTGTTTGCAAAGTAATTCTAACCATTTCTCTTTGCATTTAATAATCTTTTTTTCTACCTATTTTATACACAAGCAGTAATATTAAGACTCTAGAATAATGAGTGCACGTCTTTGAGAAAATATAATCAGTTAAAAATAAACTAATGAGAAAAATGCCTGTTGCCCATTATCAAATGCCAAAGATGTTCTTGATGTACATAAGGTTTAAAGTAAATAGAAGATTAATGTGTTTTTCACGCTGTATTAGCATGGATAGTTTATGTTCTCAAATTTTCCAAGACTGCTATACAAGCAGAGATTTAAATTGATATAGAATTTTTTGAGAATTTTCTAAGTATTACTTATTAAATATTTCTTATCCACTAGTTACATATTCACATATTAATCCAAATTTTCTGTTTCTTAAAAATTTGAGTATCTCCAGGCCCATGTTTTGTTTATTTTTATTTGGAAGAGAAGCAGTTAAGACATTTCCATTTGCATTCAGTCTGTTTTTATAATCGTTCCATTCAGGGGATAGTCATTTAATTGGTCAGATGTTTAATTCCACTAGAGAACATTTTCCCTGCCATTTTCAAGGACTAGTTGTTGTTCTCAGTGTGTCTGGAAACAATTCATTGTTATCATTCACCTTGAAGGCTGCCTGAAAGAATAAACCCATTCCGTTCATTCTGGGTCAGAACTATGAAGCAAATGGCTGCAAATACTGCTATTACATTCCCAGTGTAAACACAGCTAAGGCTAATATGCCTTTTACTTTATTATTTAAATGATTTAGGGACACATTTGAATGTATAAAATCTTTCAAGGTAAATAATCTATTAATACAAGTTGCTGATTCTCATTTTTTTTTTTCAGACCTGATGGAATTGGAACTGTTTCAGTGGAAGAAAGAGAACGGTTTGAGGAGATAAAGGAGAGACTATCGGCCCTTTTAGAAAACCAGATAAGCCACTTCAGGTACACATTGTATTTGACCCAACTATCTGCCTTTCCAATCATGCTTTATCCTGCATCCCTGCCCCTGTATACTTTTTATTGTTAAATCTCCTTGCCACCACTCAAGAATTGCCGGTAGGTCCCAATTGTTCGCAATGTATGATCCAGGATTCATTCTGCGGTCTCTTTCCCAGATGGCTGTTTGTTTCCACTGTTTTTATACGTGAGCCATTCCTGCTCTAATGTCCATCTGCTCTTCCTGTACTTCTCCTTTGCATTTTCGTCTTCATGTAGTTTTTTTGTTGTTGTTTTGTTTTGTCCATCCCAGCTCTAGTGGGCAAGGAGATTCTCACCTCCATGATGGAGGCATTCTCAATTTCTCTATTAAAGAATAGTCTCAAGTCTTGTAACAATTTTTGTGCTTTTCACTTGTCCCTGTATAACATAGTCAATAATTCATTGCTTAAGCCGTTAATTATCTTTGTATTCACAACATAAGCTAGAACACCTAGTGCTCCTTGTTTTGAAAGATTAGATAGCAATACTAAGAACCATTTGCAAAATGATATTATTCTTGTCCTGGTTTTAATTAGTCTCAAAGAACCTAATAGTTAGAAATATAAATAAATATGCAAATGTATTTTCTTCTACTACTACTCTTATTAGACTCTATGAGGTATTTTATATCAATTAATTTTGTTTTATAGAATGCCTATCTTGTTATGTTTATATGGTTTAAATCATTTAAAAAATCAACAAACTCTATGAATATACATTTCTACCAAATTGTTATTTGCATTTGAACATGTCCAGTCTGTGTCTTACTCCTTGTCTGCAATATGAAGAGCCTGATTGTGATTCTAAGAATGGTACTGAGCAATAAATCCTCAAGGAGAAAATGTGGCATCTGTTGGTTTGCACTAGAGGCTGACGGCTGGCATCTTCACCTCCACATGTATAGACAAAGGACTCAGTCATACACGGTCACTAGTGCTAGACCCACAGTGGAAAATCACGGTATCCCAATAGCATAATGGAATTCAACTTACAAACTTTAGACTTAGTTCTCTACATCCATTTTCAGTTTACAAATCAAACACAGACCTAAAGAAGGTTTTTGTATTTTGTGCTTGTGAAGATCTGCTCCCGCATTCACTGTTGTTAAAAATGCTGCCTCTGGTATCGAGAGTCCGTTAAATGTATTTTGTGAGTCTGTAGGTTTTTGTTTGTTTGTTTTTTTGATTCCCCCTCCCCTTTGTTGGCCCACCACCCAGCTCCCAAATAAATACACAGACACTTATTCTTACTTATGAATGCCGGGCCTTAGCTTGACTTGTTTCTAGCCAGCTTTTCTAACTTAAATCATTCTGTCTCTCTTTAACTACAAGAGTTATAAACCTTCTGAGAAGTACTTAAATCCCCAGCTATCATTCCCTACACAGCTCTCCTATACCAGTATTATCAGTCTACATAACAGAGAAAATGAAGGTACCTGTACGGAGGTGGAGGGCACAGGAAACATCACCTGTGGTCAAAAGTTCCAATAGGAAGGTAGTATAAACCTTTATTACAAAACTGAGAACTACATACTTCTTCCAGCTCATATATGTGACTCCCCCAAAGCTAGCGGCCAGTTAGGCATGCATGTTATCTCCTGACTATTTCACCAACCTAAGAAACAAACCAACAAAAACAACCAAAACTCCACAGCTGTACGTAGTATAGACTTCCCTAAGATTTCAGCAAGAAGTACCTTCCACAAAGATTGTCATCCTTAAGAACTGCCTACATCCATACAGCTTCTTTAGACTTTCAATTAATATACTTTTGAAAAATGGTCATACATGTAGATCATCAGATATGTGAGAAAAAAGTATTTAATATGGAGGAAAGAAAATAATACAGGTGGATGACAAGGGAGGCGGTGATTTGGGAAGAGGAAAGAGTGTATGGGGAAAGGGAAAGTGCTGGAATTTTTTTTATTAAAGTCTTTAGAGAAGTTTAAAGACACAGCTTCTATCAATGAAAAATGAGATTGAACAGTTAAAATAAAACTTCAGAGGATGAATAGGAACTCTAGAGACCGTGTGAAAACATGACACATACAACCTAAAAATACACCATTGCAAGAAAGAGTTTATGAAAACTTCCAGAAGGTGCAGCTGTTCTCATGGTTTAAGGACCTCCCATCAGGTAAAACTGATCTTTGACTTCACCACAGAAAAGAATTTAAAGATGGAACAGTGTAAAGCAGAGTTAGGCTTTATTGAAAATAGAATAAAAGGCACTCCTGAGAGTGTGGGTATGGACTTCTCAAAGTAGAGTCACCTGGAATGTCCTAACTCTAGCCATATGTATACTGCTGGTGGTTAAGTGACCTCTGAAATGTTGGTAAGAACAATGTTCTTTTTTAGTCTCATTTTTTCAATGGAGGAGATTCTAGAATGCCTGCGCATGAGCCATGGGTGGGATTCTAGGGTGACCTCGCAGGTGCCATGGGTGGGATTACAACTGATAAATTCAAACCACAATAGTAGAATTTCAGAAGAGAATTAAAACACATCTTTTATTCTTGTTTGAAAATATCTCTAAAAAGAAGAAATATTCTCCCAGCAGCAAATTTTAATTATGTTGGAACTTTTGATTTCAGCAATTTCAATTCCAATTGTGTTGGAATTGTTGACTTGGCCAGAGGCTTCAACTGGATTCTGAAGCTGATGGCTCTTTTCTTTTCCCATGTCCCCATAATTTTTTCTGTTTTTATTCTACCTCAATTAAAGTAGTGTGGCAACTAAATGGTGAGCCCAAATGGTGAACTTCATTTAAGTAGTAGAAGGAATAAAAATTACGTGCGCTGGAAAAAATATAAAGGAAACATCATTATTCATGAGAGAAATTCAACTTAAACCTGAAGTTAGGTCCAGGGTGGCGGCCAGAGTCTGGAATTCTAATGCTAGAGAGACTGAAGCAGGAGAATGGCCAGCCAGTAACAAGCAAACAAAACTCTATAGACCTCTTAATATACTTACAATTCAGAACAGCAAATCTGAACTTTCAAATACTGTTGGGTTAGTAGACTCTGAGAATTGTCAACACCTGCTGCAGATAGGACCTATTTCATGCCTAGGAATTTTCTCAAATGAAAGTAAAGTCCATGTAGACCAAAGATTGAATGGATGTACATACCAAAATTGTTAATAATAAAATGAAAATTAGCCATCTAAGTGGCCATTAAGGACTAGATAAACAGTATCCTTATAGAATTGTGTGATTGCCTCCCAATGCAAAGGGATGAAATACCAACTGAGCACTCAGACACAAAAATGTACAAACTATCTATGTCCTTTTATGTAAGATTCTAGACATGTAATCTCATTTCAAAGATAGAAAGTTAATCACTGGTTGCCTGCAGTAAGAGGAAGGACATAAATTTCCTTGTCACAACTTAAATTTTTAAAATCTTATAGTTGAAATACACACAATTTATTCTGTACCATCCCACTAGATAACACTGAGGTTGAGAATAGCTGTAGATGGCACTTCTCTGTCATATGCAATGTCCCCAGCACCCAAAATATAAATGCCGAGGAATTCTTTTTCATAGCAGGAAGTTGGTAGGAAAGTCGGGAAGCAAAATCACAGGTGCACAGTGTGAGGATATAAAGTTCAAATGTCAAAAGAAGCAGCTAAGACTTGATCTTTTTATTTTATACTTTCTAAAACAGAAATTATTTGGGGCAAGGCAGAACAAACACGAAGGATGCAAGGTCTCTTTTTCAAAACAGCTTGTTGAAGGAAGTGTGCACCATGCACGTAGAATTTTAATAAACATTAATGCTGCATTTAAATAAGGAAGGGGGTGGTGATTAATCGTATGGTGGGTGTAACCTGGCTCATTTATCTTTGAAACTCATTTAGCAAAGTGGGAAGGCGGTTGCCTTTAGTTTTCTCAGACTAGGTATTAAATGTGGTTGAATTTTATTCAATAATTGAATGTTTTCCATTTTGCTTTGCTGGTGCATAGCTGTCAAGAGAGGCAAAACCCCAAAATATTTATCCTGAAAGGTGGCAGAGCAAAATGATTCCCTTCTTTTAAAACTCTGCATTATAAAGATTAATTAAGCTTCTGTGTAGTTATTTTCTATATGTTATTGATTCAGGATTACTCTAAATGGGCTGCATTATTTACACATGCCACACAGTCAATGCTAATTCAGAACATACCCATTGGGACCTCAGAGCCCTGAAATACTAAATGTAATCTGGGGATCAGTAACGTTCCATTCATAAAATGCTTCCCCCATAGGTTAATGGAAATAAGCAATAGGAAAGACAAGGGGCGGATTATGCAAATACACTGAAAAGAGTGAGCAGGGGAGGGAACTACAAGAACCCAAGTGGTGCTTTATTTAAATGTGGATTAAGCTTTAGAGTACACAGAGTGGTTAAAGCTACTTTGCTAATTTGCTAACGCATTAAAAAAAAAAAAAAGAAGCACCACGGCACAGAAAAGTCTATTAAAATAAATTGTCTGGATGTGGGGGAACAAGGCACAGAGAGGCAAATACATGGTCTAACAGTTAATAAACGATTAATACTCCGAAGGAAGCACTATGTGGCTAGATCTGGAAAATGTTCATTTACATTTATCTATGCTGGAGAAACTTTTATAAAACTAACAAATAAACCCCCAAACAAATGCAAATACATTCTTTAAAGGAAGAAGTGCATCTTTTATTCTTTCTTTTAAAATTTAGTTTTGTAAACAAATTTTTACTTGAAACTTATATGCTTTCTAGATAAATCCATTCAAATTACAGTGCAGGAAGAGATAATTTGATTCTGAGGCAACTAGATAATTGAGTAGGACACGAAGATAAGCAAACTCTATTCCAACTCATTAATTTGCAGATTTCTAAGTCAAAGTGGGGTAGCAGCATAAGGACAGCCAGCTAGCTGCCTGCAGTCTGCATCCTGGGGAGGGTGCTACAGCCTCGGAGCGAGAGGGATCTTGGCTGAATCTGGTTCAAAAAGCCAGTGGCTGCAGCAGGCTGTGTACCAGCTCAGTTCTCAGTGCTATGTGGAGAAGAACATGAAATAAAAATACACCTGTTAGCACCCTGTGGCCACCAACTTTAGAAGGGGTCCACTTTCTCCTTGAACAGATGTGTCTGGTCTTAGTTTCAGAATAGTCCCATTAGTTCCAGTTGTTGCTCTGCAGTTAGAATACATCAGACAAGCAACACTGGAACATTGGCTCTTCTGAGAAAGGTCTGCACAGGGTTTGCATGTGTCCTAGAGACGTGAAAGAATTAAACACCAGTAACTGTAGTGTCCCCAAATAAGGGTCTTGAAACATTGTTGATCTTAGAAGTTTGGTATACAGTGGAAGTATATATATTATTCTTCCATACATAAATATAGAAAGGCATGAGAAAACCATTTCCTTTTTTCCTGGAGCTAATATATCAAATTTTAAATAAGAAAGTTTTAGATATTATGCAATAATTTCTCTACAATAACTCTTCTTTAATGTATGTTCTTTTAGTGAATGTATTATGAAAACTAAATAATCCTTTTCATCATAATTGATGCCTAGCTAGTTCAAGACCTTGGATTCATAGATTTGGTAAAATTTTACAGTTAAAGTAACTTCCAAACTGGCTCGCTCTTTCATTTCTCTTCAAGGTTCTGCACTAATGTCAAGTTATCAAAGTTGTAGTCATTTAGCTCTTGGGTTAATATTAGATGTTTGATGTTTTTTTTTGTTCCTCCTTTTGTTTTTAAAGATACTGTTTTCCTTTTGGACGACCTGAGGGTGCTCTAAAAGCTACGCTTTCGTTACTTGAAAGGGTATGTATAAGGGTTGATAAATGCTGTTTATGTTCTTGAGGGCTGTGTTTCAGCTGCTGAACTGAGCAGCCCCCATGATTTGGCACTTTTTGCTGACCCCACACCACTGCATGAACGGTGTACCTGTTGCTACTACTGTCTGTCTCCCCCCTCCTTCTTCCTTTGACACCTCCCTGCCACCATACTACCCTGATATTCTGTTATCATTTTATTTTGATGATATCTATCTTCCCATCTTTCCCCCACTTATCATCTCATGAAATGCTTTGTTTTGTTGTCATTGTTGTTTGTTTGCTTGCTGTTAGTTCTTTCTACATCCCAAACCACTTCACGCTCGCTTTTATTATCCTCTCAGATTCACTGTTTTTTCCAACAGTTATAGCCTTCGTGCATGTCAGCATTCCCTGTGTAAAATGATGGACATATCATTCCTTTCAGTTCCTTTTAGCCTCTACATTTGGTGTGTTATCATCAAATAATTCACAAATCATAGAAATACATTTCTCCTACAAAAATACACAGCAACTAAGCTTGTTAAAGCCATCCTTAAAAACAATTTTAAGGCATAATGTGTGCTATTTCTGTGGGTGTTGAGGAAAGTATTTTTTCATGTGTATTGATCTCCAAATATTGGTGAAATGCTGCTGACTAAATAATATGGTCTTAGCAACGTTTCAGTATCAGAATTCTAAACAATTTTGTTTGTTCTCTGTAGCTTGTTTTTATTATGCTGGTCCTAATTTATTGACTTCATCTTGTCTATTTTTTTGCTAAACTAACTTTAGAATCGATGCTACCTCCTAGCATATCTATTAGAAAGAGGTAGCAGGAACATTGCTCATAAGAGAGATAAGGGTTAGACTGGGTGATTAAAATGAAATCTTCAGATTATAGGTTGAGTTTGTGTTATATTTTGTCTCCTGTTTTATGTGCATTGAATGAAACAGTATGGAGTTAATTTTATTCAAATTTTTATGATGTTAAAAGCTGCATGTAGCCTTAGCTTTTTAAGATATTTATTCTGTTCTGTTTCTTAAGGCGATTACAAGTAACTCAATTCTTAAAGTTGCTCTACTTTTTGTAACAGAATACCATCTTGGGTGCCTCACACAACCTCTCTGTGTCCTGGTTTCCATGGCAGAGTCTTGCTTTTCCTCCCAGCAGGGAAGAGGTAGTAATCCAGAGATGCCCTGTGCCTTGCTTTGACAGTGGCAGTGTGACCCTTTCTAGTTACAGTCCCTAATCACATCTCTTACTGAATTGAAAGAGAAATGCTAAGGACCATTTCTTCATTTTATCTTGAAATCTCTCTTATTAGCAACTTACAAAAACACAATAAAATCTGCAAGTGAATTTTTAACACCTAAGAGCCCCACATGAAGTGCTCAGGCTCCTAGAGAAAATAAAATACTATTCAAACCTTAGGCTTACCTCTGAGGTAAACATATACATTCTAATTTCTAGTTACTCTTTCTACTATTTGATGTTTCTCTGCATGGGAAACCTAGGTAAAAATCATAAGTCTGTGTATGGAACAGCATCATTTTGAGATAAATACAGATCTCATTAAATATAATAGTTCACATTTGATGCCTATATTTATTTTACTATGCACAGAAGGTATTTTTTAGGCTACAAAGACCTATTATGCATTTCTGAAGTACCAAATATATATGTCCTAATCGAATGTGGTAATAAAAGACATGTTAAATGATCAAGTTAGCTGTTTTCAAGAAAGAAAATCTTGCCTAGATACACTTGAAAATACTGTCAGTGGTTATTGATGCTTGCATGCTAGAAGATATTCAATAGTGTGCAAACATTGGTGCAAAGAGAATAAAATAATAAAGTATTAATGGATATTCTCAGTCTCTGTTAGTATTTATTTCATTGTAAGAGATTGATAGAATGCTTACCACACTTAAAAAGCACTTTATATTACCATTTTATCATATGTATCATTGTTTGGATATAAACAAAGCATGACAATTACTTTCAATGCATGAAAAAATAGTCTAAATGAAAGGCTTGATTGCCTCATTCGAAAGTATTTAAAATTACCTTCTGAACCTTTTATATAACTGTATTTGCTTCTTGCCAATAATGAAACATGTTATGGGAAAAGATCCAAGAACACATTTTAGGACCCCAGCAAAGAATGGCCTGCATCTTCTTTTTGTCCAAAAATGAAGGAAGTTTCCCTGTGCCTCAGCACTTGATCTCCCATAAAGCGTCCATTCCTCTAAGGCAAAGGAGTTTCTTTCATCTTTGTGTAGTTCACCACTTCGTGTTCAGCAGATCACAATTATTGAAGTTTAATTAGCGATTTTTACAGACCTCCAAAATTATGCCTGTTCATGGCGGAGTTTTTCTTACGATTTTTTTCACATGCATTCAGAAGACCTGGGGCTTTTACCTTAGGACTACACAAGACAAACTTTGTTTATCACTTGTGCCAAAGACTGAAATCCTGATCTGAAACAGCTGCTGTAAGGGTGTCGTGGATCCCTGGAGGAAAAGTGACAGTCACACTGAATCCTGGTGACCTGGCCTATGGGAGGTTTTGATGTGCACAAATGAGGCTTAGCCAGAAGGAACCAATACTGAAGGATTAGGTCCCAGTTGTGAAGTGCCGACTCATTACTTCCCACAAGTTACTGGAGACCCCTCCCCCTTCCCAGGAACACTCAAGTCTGGGGGCAATTTGTGTAATTTGTTTTTAGACCTTATTTGATGCAGCGTCTCTCCTCTCTCCTTTTTCGCCCACCCCCCACTCTTCCTCTCTTCTCTCTATAGGTTTTAATGAAAGACATTGCCACTCCTATCCCCGCAGAGGAGGTGAAGAAAGTGGTCAGAAAATGTCTGGAGAAAGCTGCCTTGATCAATTACACCAGGCTCACAGAGTATGCCAAAATTGAAGGTCAGTGCCCTGAGCCATTGCCGAAGTGGCTGTGAGAGCCAACAATGCCTATTAACTGAATTTTCTCTGAGAAGTCCTTTCCCTCCCCGAACAACCCTGTGCCGTGGCAAAGGGAAATGTCTCATTAAAATCTCAGCTGGCGAACTGAAGCGCTTTTCCTATTCATTGCTTTAATATGCCTCCTGGGATTCAGCTTGAATGGAAGACCTAGGATCCGTGCTCAAGTTATCCTTTGTTCTTATTTTGAGTTTTCAAGAAACCAAAAGGTGTTTTCATGGGTTGTATTTTTTTGACATCACTGTAAGTATGCCTAACATTTAAACTATGGGCTATGGATTCTTTCCTGAGCGGGGTCAGTGTAGCATTACGGAATTTTATTTTCTGATCTGCAGTGTCATTCAGAAGAGGAAGAAGAAACTTGTGGATTGTTGGGAGGGCTGACATAAGCCGATAGAACTTCCTGCCGCTTCTAATTGATTGCTCTATATTGATGCGTTTTGAAGATGAGACCTCTTGAGAGGACTGTGCACTTTTTTTTCCTCCTCTTTGAGTTTTATTCATTAAGGACATTGATATTTTAAATGTTTAGAGATAAATAAATGGGAAGTTGTAGCAGAGTCATAAGATCAGATTTTAATTTTCCAGTCTTTTGACAGACGATTTTAAAGTACTGAAGACTTTAAATTGTTTGTTCAAATAATCATAAAACAGACTTACATCATACATGTGTCATTGCCAAAGAGAAAGGAAAAGTTTGTGTCTTTCTAAATGTTTATTAAATGTTTATATCTTAAAATAAGAACATAGTCATCCTGTAGATAAAGTTTGGTAACTTTTAATCTTTTAAAATTCTGCTTAGTGAATGGTTAATTTGTGAACTAATTGGTAGTAGAATACTTCTCATCAGTTTTCGGTCAGTGAGAAAGATAAATGTTGTTCTGCCTTTCCTTTATTCTCCAAATCTAGACAAGCTCACTAACAAGCATGTGATAACCAACCTCCTGAGTGATTAACAAAAAAGCCATCTCATCACCATAGCAACCAATATTATATCACGAGAGTAACAACATGAAACCTCCTTAGTTACCAGCTTAACATCATTAATTACGATATCATGTTGTGTTAAAGCAAACGCGGTGAACACTCGGTCATTCGAAGGAAATGGAAGATAAACACTTTGGGTTTCACTCTTGAATACTTGTTCATGTAGTTTTCATGTTTAGGGGTTTTTGAGTGTTCCAAACATGATTAAAAGAACTGATATACAAACTGACATTAAAACCTTTCAACTATCTCAGAGGGAAAGTTGGGGGGCCCTTCAACCATCATTTCGTACAAATATGTTTCCGATCTAAAAATCACTGAAGGCAACTTTTCTTTCTGAGCTCCTCTGGCGATATGTTTTACTGCTATGCAAGAATGCAGCAAGAATAATAGACTGCATTTCTCTGAGTTGCTCAGGAGTTTATAGTTGTAGAGCCCATTGTAAAAGAAATGGAAGATCTTCTTTTATTTGTACAGAGAGAAGTCTGTCCTAAGACCAAATGGAAAAAAAGCAGGGATCCTCCAATAGTTCCCTTTCCTGGAGTCATTTTGAGTTTAATATGACAGTATTCTAGAAAATGGATTCCAACAATCTACTCAAGAAGTACTGCTAAGCTGTCTTACTTCAAAAACATAAAATGTTTGCTCATGCACTGAGGAAAACTTGTATGCTTTTTTAGTTTCTACTTCCAACTTTCCTATTTTTATTTTATCTTATTTTTAATGTTCAGGCCAGAGCAAGATCATATAAAATGATTTAGAAGTAGGAAGACAAGCTAGTTTTCTTTGCTTGCTTAGCCTTAAATTCTCTTTTCTTATGTTTTAGGGCCTGCAGAAAAGGACCCAGGTAATGTGTTTCTGCATGCACGTGCTGTTATTTTTAATGTGGTGGCATATGACTTTTTAGAAACATCTTTGAAGTACCGCTGTCGTAAAACTTAGCATATATTTAATAAAAATGCAGCCATGGAACCGTTCACAGAGACTATTATAAACCTGTCTACCACTTCCAGAAGTTTCCTCCCACCCTCTTCCTTATTATTATAACCAGGTTGGGAAGAGGGGGAAAAAAGGAACTAACTATGTGTGTTCATAGCACTTTTCTTTTTTTTTTTTTTTTTTTTTTTTTTTTTTTTGGTTTTTCGAGACAGGGTTTCTCTGTGGTTTTGGAGCCTCTCCTGGAACTAGCTCTTGTAGACCAGGCTGGTCTCGAACTCACAAAGATCCGCCTGCCTCTGCCTCCCAAGTGCTGGGATTAAAGGTGTGCGCCACCACCGCCCAGCCTCATAGCACTTTTTTTAAGTGTGCAAAACAGCATTGCTGGCCAGAGCTCACTCTGATGCATGGTATGTCTGTACAGTTTACTGATCTTGTGACCAGGAACTTCACAAAACAGAGTTGATGCTTTCCTGCTTTACCTACCTTGAATCCAGTATACTCTCTGTCTTTCCCGATGTTAAAAAGCACTCTGTGCTGTCACGTAGTATTTCTTACCATAGCCAGTTTGCTTTGTTACCATGATGCTCTTCATGTACGTGTAGATCACAAAGGGTAAAGATGGGATTTCCTTTTGTCTGCATATACCGAATTTGCCACAGCCTTTGTCTGTCAGTAGATACTTCTTCTGTGATTTGGTTATTGTGCATAAAGTTGCCGTGAGATGGAAGTACAGATATCTGAAGATTTTCATTTCTGTTCTTTTAAATTTATAGCAGACCCTATGATAGTTGTATATTTTTTTCATGCTCCTCCATAGCATGCTTTCCACAGCATATGTGTCCATTTCCACTGGTACCCATGGTATCTAAGCTCTTCCCTTCATGTCCTTGCCCACCGCTTGTTATATCAGTCAGTGGGGTTTTTGTGACCATCGTTGTTCAAGGGCAGGTAATATTTAATTTTGATTTTACTTGCATTCCCAAGAAGATTAGTGGCATTGAACATTTTTCTTATAAGCAAGAGACCCATTGGCCATTTATAGGTCCTTGTTTGATAAATGTCTAATTCTGTTCTTTTGTCCCTTTTGATTGGGTTACTTTAGGGTTTCTGCTATTAATTGGATTGTGTGTTGTATATTTCAAATGTTAGCCCGCTCTCGGATGTATTTTCTCTCATTCACAGGCTGCCTTTTCATTTTGTTGTCTTCTTTCCTCTTGGCTATATGTGCTGTCTTCCTTCCTGCTGCCTGTATGTGCTGTCTTCCTTCCTGCTGGCTGTATCTGTTGTCTTTTTTCTTCTTGGCTATATGCTTTGACGTTTATAAGTAACTCCCCTGTCAGAGTAATTGTCTGATCACTTTTACTAGGATACTAAAAATACTTTTTTTTTATTTTTTGCAATTATTGCTAAAATACTTGAATTTTTTTTTACAGCTATTGCTAATGCTTTGTAGGGGAAATATATGCTATTTGTCTCTGGAAGATGATCAGTAGTTTTATATGAATTTAAGATAAGAAACTAGATGCCATACATGTTATACATTATGTATTAAGTATGGATACTCATCTTATTTGGAAGTGGTTACCAATATCTGAAGGGTTCTCACAAACAAAAGTGAGAACTATCTTCCTTTCTCAAGTTTGAAAGCTGGCATGAGAATAAAAAGCAAAACCGCTATCAAACAAAAGGAAGATCTTCTTAACTCTGAACAAATGAGCAGAGGCTGTAATCCCTGTCTTAGGAAATTGTGTGTGTGTGTGTGTGTGTGTGTGTGTGTGTGTGTGTGTGTGTAGGTGGGTATATGTATGGGTATAGATGTTTCTGAATCTCTGAAATGTTAACGGTCTTCTTCCTTTTTTTTTTTCTCCTTACCACAACTGTAATCAATTTAACTGTGTGTATCGTTTTTTGTATTTTCTCCCTGTCCCCCCTTCAGACTCTTTCAAGCAGAATGCTTATTGCCTTCTTCCTCTTATGTCTGGGCACCTAACCTGGTGATGGAGTCAGTGTTGTGAACTTTTGTTAATTAGTTTTCATCTGAAAACAATGGTGCATAAGACAAGTGGGTAAACCATATTCATATCACATCCACTTGCAGTGTTATAGACAAATTCTTTCATTTTAAAGCGCACATCTTCTACTAAGGGCTCTATTTCTTGGTGAGGAGCGGGAAGCTTTTTCTATTACTTTCTAGACTCTGAGTCCTGAAATGTGACCAGTACAAAACACTGAGACGCAAAGGGGGGTAAGAAAGACACCCTACAACAGTTACTGAATGCACTTGAGAAAAAATGGATAATTAGAATAAAATGAGATTTTTATCATCTCCACACATGACAGTCCACACAACATCAGCAGTCCTGTGTTTGTTTGTTTGTTTTTTAACAAACTCTTTCAAAATATTTTATGAAACCACCAAAAAAAAAATGGCTCAGCAGATAAAGACACTTTACTCCAGGCCTGACAATTTGAGTCCATTCCCCAGAACACATATGGTTAAAGAAAAGAACAGACTTCCTCGGGTTGTTCACAGGCTTTCTCACATGTGTAGTGTGCACACTCAGAAAATAAGTAAGTAAATAAATTATTAAGAATATATTAAAATATACCTGTTAAGAAAAGCCTCTCCACCAATGCAAAGAACTCCAATCAAACCAGATTAAGCGAAATCAAATGCCCATGTTTAATAAACAGCACACTCCCGGGTGGCCGGGAACAAGGCAAGGGAAAGACAGAGGGAGCGCAAAAGCAAACCCAAAACCACATGTTCCTTGTTCAGGCGTGACCCTAAATACCCTGTGTGAGTGGTCCTGACCCTCCCAAAGGGAGAGGGGGGCCAGCGCTTGTCAGGCTGGGAGTTGGAGTCCAAGTGCTTGGCAGGCTGAAAATTGGAGTCCAGACCAATATTCCAGACTCTTCGGATATAGTGGTGTGACAAGGAGCTTAGGTGATATTTATGACTAACATTTTAGGCTCTCTGGATAAATGGGTGTTGGCTCAAGTCTGGCTACTTCCTGTGGGCATGGGGCCATATGGGAGAGGGGAGAGATGAGAGTTGGCACACTCACGCTCAGCGAGAGGAGTGGCTGGGGTGGCATCCAGTTTGCTGTCATCCTGGAGTCCTTAGGAAGCTGCTTTTTGAGGAAGAAGAGAAGGCAGGTAGCTAGGAGAAAAGAAAATGTTATTACTGGTCTATGCATTAACTGCCATAAAGAATGGAATAGGGAAGCTCCTGTTTGGACAGATGAGGCTCAGGTGTATCAGATACAACCAGATTTTAGTCGGTAGGTGCCCTTCATCTGGGAGAGTTGGTACCAACGGTAAAGTCCCAGGAGGTGGTGCAGGTGTTTGGTGTTATCTGGAGAACACTTTGTGAGTTGGTCTTGGCCCAGACAGTAGGAGTGACCTGTAAAATATACTTGAAACTGTCTGGGGTTAGCAAAAGTCTGTGGAGACCTTTTTTTTTTTTTTTTTTTTTTTTTAACCAAACCTGATTTTGATACAACAGTAGAACTTTCCCAGGAACCTGTAAGAGAACTGGAACAGATTTACATCATAGCAAAAGGTTATTGCTTTAGGTTAAAAGGCATGTACATTTTAGAATACAATTAAAGTAAAGTGGGAACTCTGAACCTCTGAAGATACACTTGAAATCTGTTAATACTGGACTATGAAACCTGTTAAAGAACAGCACCTTAAGTTGTCAAATGCCCTTCGACAGATCTGAGAGGGATAAATGAGCAAAAATGAGAAAGCGTTTTAGCTACGTAGGCAATCCCAAATCCAATTTTCTGAGAAACCGCCATACTGATTTCCAAAGTGGTTGCATAAGTTTATACTCCCACCAGCAATGAAGGAGTGTTCCCCTTACTGCACATCCTCTCTAGCATAAGTTATCATTGGTGGTTGTGATCTTAGCCATTCTGACAAGTATAAGACGGTATCTCAGAGTCGTTTTTATTTGCATTTTTGTGATGGCTAAGGATGTTGAATATTTCTCTCTTTTTAAGATTTATTTATTTATTATGTATAAAACATTCTGCCTCCACATATGCCCACACGCCAGAGGAGGGAACCAGATTTCATTACAGATGGCTGTGAGCCACCATATGGTTGCTGGAAATTGAACTCAGGACCTCTGGAAGAGCAGCCAGTGCTCTTAACCACTGGGGCATCTCTCCAGCCCCTGTTGAATATTTCTTTAAGTGTCTTTTGGCCATTTGAGATTCTTTTGTTGAGAATTTTCTGCTTAGTTCTAGAAATACCTCATTTTTAATTAGATTACTTCGTATTTTGATGCCTAATTTATTGAGTTCTTTATATATTTTTGCAACCAGTCCTCTGTCTGATGTGGAGCTGGTGAAGATCTTGTTCCATTCAGTAGGCTGCCTTTTTGTCTTATTGACTGTGTCCTTTGCTTTTGAGAAACTTCTCAGTTTCAGGCCTTTCCCACTTTTGTAGATGGATGTCATCCATCCCAGACTAGACTGTATCCTGATCCTTAGCCTTTGGGGCTTTGTTTCTTCTATGAAATAAAGAGAGGTCTCAGTACACTGCCAGGACATATGAACAGAGGCACTTGTACTACGTGGCTAAAGATAGGATCCTTGCCATATTCCTTGCTGCCCTGATAGGACACCTACCCTTCATTCCTGTTCACGACCCATTTACCTGGATAACTCAGCAGCTTTAAGAGAAATAATTTTGTTAAAGTTAAATGCTTGTACATAAAAATAAAAAATAAATATATTCTTTGATGTAGGTGGATTGACAGAAATCTGAGGAAGTGTTCTAAGTCAATGAAAGATTTTTAAGAAATGTATATTCCTTTAGTTGCATTTAGTAGTAGGCCAGCCCAAGGAGGTTTTCTGATACATGACCCAGGGTGATTTTAAAAGTGAATAAAAATCTTTCTATTTATGTATCCTTCAGAAAAAAAATCTCTTGAACTTCCTAGGAAAAAAGAAAGGTCTGCCCAAGATTTCTTATGATTTTGTGATCTGTCAGTCTGCATATTTTAGAAGTTTACAAAAATTGGGTATTTTATAGAAGTCACTGAACTTTCAGAAAAAGAAGTTGTGCTACCATTATCAAAATTCTATGTCTTTGGAATACTGCCTGGTCTCTGAGACCCAGAAATGCATCCTGTTCGTTCTCCACTGGCTGCTGGGCCTCTAAGACGTTCAGACTGAAAAATGATAACATTTTATGACACCCTCCTCAGCCATCTTACAAAAACTATGGTTAATACTCTTTCATTGCTACTTACAAAATAAAGTTACTTACTAATATGAGACAAACTTTCTGTGATAGGACCTTTCTAACAGTTTATAGACATCACCTCATCTACCACTTACAGTGAAACTTTGTGAGGCGTATTATTTCAGGAAATCGAATGAGTGGCTAAACAACTTATTTAGAATCACACACCTTGTAAGTAGGCTATTAAAGCTCGCTGTGTCTGGGCTCCCATCGTGTACATTCCTTCTTCACTGTCTCCCTCTTGAACAGTTGGTATCATTACATTTTCACTTAGTTAAATATTTCCACATTCATCTCAGTTGTCATGTTAAAAATTGTTGCTGTCTGTAAAATCAGAGGAGACAATGTCCTTCCTTCCTCCTATTTACCATTCTGTAGTGGTAGCACCAGGAGGAGAGGGGTATGTATTTCAGTAACGGATTCATCCCCAGTTTAGAGCGAAGTGCCAGGCGCAGCACATGCATGGAACCCAGTAAATATTTATTGAATGAACAAATGAGCTCCCAACACAGACAGTTGTCTGGCTACTTGCAGCAGAAAGAACATCCATGAGCTGGCAAGCTGCCTTGTGAAAGGTCATTCAAACCAATCACTGAATAATTAAAATATAGGGCGAAAACTAGCCACTTAAAAATGACAGGATTGGAAAATAAAGCAGAGTCGCATGCTCTTATTACAGGAGAGAGAGGCAGCATGACACCAGTGCGGGATCGGAGGAGGCACAGGTTCCAGCTGCATAGACAGTGTGGAGCAATCCATTGTCTCCACTGTTCCATGATCCGCTATGCTGCTCAGTTGTGATTCACAGTTTCATCTATCCTCTGGGATTTCTTGTTGTCCATTGGAAGCACATGTGTGTAGAATAAAGGGATTTTAAAATCGGGAGATAATTTGATGAAAACAAATGGCCTCATTTGATGTTTCTCCTTCTTGGGCATTGCATGTTTCCTTTGAGCTGTTAGTTCACTTGGAACATTTGAAATTTTGGAAATGTGATTCTTATTTAACTTTGGGACCATGAAATACTAGTTAATTAGGTTTATATTTTTATATATTTTTTCTATATATTTTGATACCTCATGAATAACATTTGATTTACATTGTACCAAAACCAATGTTTTTTTAAAAAAAATCTGTTTACTTTTATTGCTAGTTTTGTAACAGTGAGATTAACTTATTACAATCTAGTATTCATCATGACACTTAAACCTTATCTTCCTAATTGCTTATTCTTCTTAAATTGAATGGATTGATAACACAAAGTAGGTATTGTTTGTGATGAAAAATCCCTTTGGATTATCTAGTTCAATGTGTTTCTTATAGACAAGAACAGCAGTAATATGTATGCCACCAAATCCCTGCAATACTCTAGGAACCGTGCTTTGTATTGTGACTTACAACGTACGCATGCTTCTCAGAGCTAGCCTTGACATGGTTCTCCGGTACAGATTTTTATTAAATAGGTGCTTTTGAATCTAGGCCTTTGGAGGTGCTTGGCACGGATGGAACGGGAGAGGACGTTGTGCTGTGAAGACCCATTTGGGTCCTCGCGTTGCTAGGCTCCCAGATCCAATCCCCAGTGGACTCATTTCCAGAGTACCAGTTGAATGGCACAGAAATGCTTTCCCAGGAGACCCTGTGCTCACTCTCTTTGAGAAAAGAAGTCGCACTGTGGCAGTTTTTACGTCATGAGGATGTGTGTGCCATCTGGGTGGCATTTTAATTTGGCACTATACTACATTGTCAGGCGAGGGTAATAAATAATAAATAAGTAGACTTTGCTTAAGATCTGTGTGCCAAGAAACAGAGGTATATTCAAAACAGCGCCGTTGTTGAAAGTGTCTTGTCAGCAGTGAGTAGCTTCTTGCCAATATTTCTAACATAATGATCATTTCCTCTCATAGAACTTGGATGTGCTGGCTTAAAAACTTAAGTCTGTTTAGTGTTAGATGGCTGTCACTACACATACGCACAAACACATGCATATACACAAGATTTTAAAAATTAATTTAAAATTTAAAAATAGATGACAGCATGAACTGATGTTTCTGCAGCCTAAATGATAGACACAAAATACGTTTTCCAAAGCATGACAACACTTTGCAGAAAATAATCTATAAACTGAAGACTACGGAGTCTTGACCCAGTAGAAATCAACAGGTAATTGAAGAATTCCCATCTGACTTTTTGAACTCTGTGTTAGAAATAATGGGATCTTTTACACAGTAAAATCTCTGTTTCTAAACCACCTGCTAATTAGTGGTACACCAATAGATAAGAATATCTGATAATAGAACAAAAGGAAGAAATGGTATTTTTTAACATTTTTGAGGAAGCCATTCAAATCTGAGTTCTTAGTGCCCCAAAGCTTTTAGCAAAAGAAATTCATGAACACTGTAAAGATCTGGTGGATACGCTGGTCTACCTGTTGTGACCACTGGCTGAAGGATCACATCAAGCTTCATTTCTGTACTGTATTTTTAAAGATTTGGGTATTTTTCACATGGCAATCACATGCTTAAATTACCTAAGACGATACATTTTTCCTAATAGCCTTATATTGCTTTGATTCCATCGGGTAATATAATCCAATAAAAGTATTATTATTAATATGCTTTTATCCTTATACTGAATTGAACATCATTGATCCTGCCAGATTGATTATATTCTATTAAGTTTACACTTAAACACAATACTAATTCACTTTGTCTTTCCTTTCTCTGGTTTAGAAAGAACAAGGATTCTGTCTGTTTGTTTGCTTCAACTTTTCCCCACCTATTCATTAACTACAGAAGAAAATACCCCATGCTATGTAATTTATATTCCCACTAATTAGCTTATTACAGCATAGGCAGATTAATTCCTATGGATGAAAAGATGTTTGGAGGCATTATAAGCAGGGGCTGCAAGTATTACTAACCAGAAATGGCAAATGAATGTATTGCTTGCTCATTCCTAACAAGGTTTTGGAGTCTGTGTGTAGCTTCAGTGTTTCCAATACAAAAGAAAGTCTTTGTTGTGCAGTGGACCAGTTGCTTCTTGCACATTCGGGTAACTGTGCGAGAAGTCAAATGAGGAAGAGGGATGTGCGCTTGTCCACTGCAGAAACATGAACGAAGGCTTGCAACACTCTCAAGAACGTGTCCACAGTGTCAGGGAGAATGAGGCTTCTGCACTCTTAAATCGATTCCATTGGTCCCAAGTGTGCGTTCACTCAGCATCCCTCCTGCTTTCCCAAGTGTAGGTTCAGAACAGTGGTGGGATATGTTTCTCCATTTAGGACTACTGGAAACTCCTCATGTTCCCTTTGGTTTTAGGGATCCACCCACAAATTGGAATGAATCTCATCATCACTCTCCTCTAGTGCTAAAGAACTAAAGTGGCAAGGGTGTGAATATTTGTAAGGAACCAGAAAGCTGAAGCCCGCCATGCTGACAAGTATGAGAGGAGGCGGTGTTCTCAATCATCCTAAGGCACATAACATTTAAATATCAAATAGAGTTCCTGTGTCAGTCTAGCCTGGAAGGGAAAAATTGTCCCTGATGGGAAACCAAGTAATCATCCACTTCAGAGCCAGTTCTTTGTCCTGTAATGCTGATCCCAACTCCACCCATATCTTTTTGGATAATTGTTGCGTCATTGTGTATCTCTTCTTCCTCCTGTGAATGGTACCTGTATCTTCTTTCTAGATCTTTCCCTTCTATTTTTAGACATGGTATCACTGTTCAAAATGTGCACTCTGAACTCTACACCTCTTCAGCTGCTGTCAGAGAATAAATAGTCTTGCCCTGATTTCCCTTGCCTTTACTTCTTACCTCTCAGAGGTGTGGCTTTCAAGCATGCATTGTATGTGGTGGTAAGACATTTCTAACTCTGTTAAAGTGTGAAGATAATAAAAAACAAGAACAGATTGGGTGAGCTACCCCTGCACTTCTGTGCTATCCAAATTCCCAAGTTTACATGGTTACAAGCCAAGGAGATTATTGTGCAAGTACTTCTGTTTTTAAACATAACAGATTAAAGGTGATTCCTGGTCCACAGGGATCGCAGTAGATTCGTAAATAATCTACTGCAGTATCTGGTGATATATTGCCTGGTAGATCTTCCAGAAAGCTCAAATTCCTTCCTCCTTAGACTCCCAAAAGAGATTTTGCCATGGTCTGTCCCATATTCCATTCTCAGTGCCTTCCAAAGAGCTGGGCTCTTATGCCACAATAAGTAGACTCCTGAGGAATACATAAGAGATAACAAATGAAATAATGTGTGCTGTTAGGACTGATGATGTAAGTATTCACTTCACATAATGATTCTAGGGAAACACATATTCAGTGAATTATCTTTCTAATATTGGCAAATACTGTAATGCTTCATGACTTGTTCCTCAAGAACCTCATACAAGACGTTTTAACCATATTCACCCCTCCCCCAACTCCTCTCAGATACACCCCCTCTTTCCTACCCACCCAACTCTATGCCCTCTTTTTTTTTAATTACCCCCATCAATTTCAATTTTTGCTGTCCCTATGTTCTCAGGTGGCCTTTGGGACTCTTAACGAAAACTGACACTCTCTCCTACTGGCTCTCAGTAGCCAGTCGCTTCCTTGACTCAGAGTAGGACTTCATGCCCTCCTCCCCTCCACATGTTGGGATTTCTCTGGCTTGAACTTGCTCAGGTCTTATGTGTGTGGTCGCAAACCCTCTGAGTTCATGCATACAGCTGCTCTGTTGTATCTGGAAGACACTGTTCCCTTTTTCTTAAGTGTTTGGTGGTGAAGAATTAAATTTAGCAGCATGGTTCATGAATCACACTAAGGTGACAACAGGTTTTTCTCCTGTTACTTCTGTATGATTAGTATAAATGTCAGCAGAGTTTCAAAAGCAAAAATCAAAATTTATAAGCTGTGGAAGGTCTTATGCACCACCAGTAGTACATGAAATATACTCCAAGAGCCTCTGCTCTTTAGCCACAATCAAAGTCTAAATTAGCTCCATAAATTTAATTTTTATTCATCAAAATTTTATTTTTATGAACTCTAAGTCTACCATAAATCTAAATTTAGAAAGAAGGGTACTGATGAACTAATTGAACCTTTTTTGTGGTGCACTCCTTTAATCCCAACACTCGGGAGGCAGAGGCAAGCAGATCTCTGTGAGTTCGAGGCCAGCCTGAACTATAAGAGCTAGTTCCAAGACAGGCTCTAAAACTACAGTGAAACCTTGTCTCAAAAAATAAATAAATAAATAAATAAATAAATAAAAATAAATCAATAAATAAAAGTGCCTTTAGGACTTGCTTATCAGATACAAGTTACAAAACCATCGTGAGAGCCCATGCTCAATGAGCAGAAATTTCAGTCTGTGTGTGAGCCTGGGATGCTTCATCTGAAAGAAATTTGGAATACACATCCCTAGGGAAAGATGGGATGCTTACGATGCATGACTGAAAAATGGGCTTCCTGAATGAAACCTTAGTCTCCAGAGAGATTAGGATGCCTGTGCACTATGGGAAATGTACTCTACAGGAGTGTAGTTCCTTTTAACTATCCCAGGATATGATTTTTACCTTTTTAGTCAATCTTCTTCATTTATTTTATACCTAAGCTTGAAACGAACTGTTTTAACATTCTTTAAAAAATGGCATATTCCATTTTAGTTTCTTCATTTTTTTTACATAGAAATGGATGAAGCTACTAGATAATAAATCAGGATACTGAGCATTTGCAGAATCTCTTATAACTAGAAAAATTTTCATTCTTCTAACAATTAACGTGTGATAAAGAGGAGCCTAGAGAAAAAGTTCAGACTGAGAACACGAGCACCACACAGACAAGAAACTTTCCTGTAGAGCCTCTTCCGTGTACTCCCCAGCAGGAACTGTCCCTCAGCCGGAGCTGGGCGGGATGAGGGGGGTACACAATGCATGACACTCTGAATGCTCTCGCTAGAATTTTCCCTCATTCCTCTGAAGATGCATGAAAATCTCATTACAGGCATTCAACACCTGCTTCCTAAAAGGTCTCAAAAAATATATCAGTTTGCTCAGCTCACTTGACAGTATGTCACGGATTTGTTGTTGGTTCTTTCTGGCTTTTTTTAACTTACATATGGAATGTGATTCACAGATAAATGCTGCCTTGCAATAACAAGCTTCTCCACTTTCACAAGCAGTTCCGTAGCCTGTCATTCTCTGAGGTCACAACTTGAAAGCACCTGATTGGTAACCCCCTGTTTATTTACTAGCAGCGTGTCAACAGGTAAACCAAGTGACATGTAGCACTGTGCTCCGGCATCACCTTGTTAATATGAGCAGCTGAGATGCATTAAGGAAGGCTCTTTCCAAATCAGAGTAATGCAAACTGACAGGTTTCTCCTTTTCTCTGAGCAGAGTTGGTAAGTGCTCAAAGCCTGCGCAAGTATCATGGTATGGGAAATTAAGAAGGATTCTTTACTTACAGAGGATGGCCAGGTAGCCAGAAAGCCAACACTAAACAAAACAGACTAATTGGTGACGGGATGTGATATAGATGCACATCTGTATTATATGGATAGAGGAAACCTCTGGACTACAGGAAACTTTCACAGCCCAGCAGCTTTGCTGGAGATGTGTGCTTCTTAGGAAGCCTTTGACTGTTTCACTCTGGAAACTTAGAGACACACACACTCTCAATGAAAAAACAACTTTAGTAATGTTCTGATAAGCCGTATACTATAACATCTTCTAACATGATAAAACGTTAGTTTCTGTTTGTCATAGTCCATCATCATGACCCCTTGATTTTGTATTTGTTTATTTTACTTTATGTGTATGAATGTATTGCCTGCATGTATGTATGTGCGCTGACTATATGCCTTGCTGAATCCCCTGGAACTGGGTTTGGCAAATGACTATGAGCCATAATGTGAATACTAGGAGTTGAACCCAGGTCCTCTGCAAGAGCAAGTGCTCTTAACCCCTGAGCCATCTCTTCAGCCCTATTTGAAGGATTTTAAGCAAAAGGGAGGGTGTAGATATGTCTCAAAAATTTCCCCTAAAGGAAGTATCATATAAAATCAGTGACTTTTCCTCATCTGTTGTGGCCTGTCACTCATGAACCGCCGCATCCTGTTAGCTTATGGCAGTCCCTCTTTTTAAATCTTCTGTGGCTGCCCAAGACTTATACCCCAGTTGCCTTCTTCACTATGGTCTGCTGTTGACCTAAAAAAAGGAATTTATTCATGTTAAAGCCAATTCAGATAAAGTCTTTAATGTGACAGTAACTGTAGAAGAATTTGTCCAAAGCACCGTATTATTAGTATAACTAATTCTAAAGCAATATTCCTTGTAACTGTGCTATAATGACAGTCATTAAATGAGTTGGTCCCAAAGGGAGTCATGGAAGTGTGAGGCCACAGGCTTACTGTTTTCAAACAATTAAAGCATCATACACTTGCAGATTCTAAGCAACTGTAGGGAAGTCATACCACTACAGATTATTTTCATTCATAGACAGAATTGCCCAGGTATGAATGTCATTTTATGATAAACATGTAAAAATGCAAACCTTATTCAGACTTTGCTAGAAAAAAAATCACCTTTGAACTAAATGATGTGTATGTAAAGATGGAGCCTGCGGTCTTGGGAAGGTGGCTCAGTGGGGTAAAATGCTTTCTGTGAAAGCATAAGTGATTGAGTCCAGGTCCCCAGAACCCAGAGAATGACACTGGTAGTGTACACCTGTAATCCCAGTGTTCCTATAGCAACATGGGAAGTAGAAACTAGAGAATCTCCAGGCCTTCCCGGGCTGGTTAGCCAGGTGTATGTAGCAGAGAACAAGAGACCCATCTCAAATAAGGTCAGAAGCCAGGTTCTTCTCTGACTTTTGCTCACATACATATCACACTCCTGTCCATACTCACACACACTTGCAAGGATGAAAGGATATTTCGAACAAGGGAGGAAATAGATTTATACAGAGCACCTTTGAGTCTAACTCCATCTTTCGTGAGCGTGGATAGTTCTGACAGTGTGCTCCTGAGACCGACATCAGGAGCATCACCTGGCAACCATTTCAAAATGCAAATTCTCAGGCCTCACCCAAAACAGTGGAATCAGACACTCTGGAGGTGATGTCAAGAAATTGCATTTCAGAAAGTCCTTCAGGTAGTTCTGATGCATAGCACATCTACTGAAGATGCTCCATCTGTGGGTGTAGGCAATCCTGGAACCATAGCATCATTTCGACTGATGTCATTGGTGCTGCGTTCTCTCTGCTTAGTTATCTGGGAAGCACTATTTTAACAAAAATCTGTTGACATTGAGTTTTCGGAACCTCTCCCACGCTTTTGTAAGGTTGCCTTCCAATCTGTCTGCTCTGGAGCACCCATTTCTGTAGGAGAGACCCAGTCAATCACCTTGCTAGCAGGGGGCGGGGTCCCCCGAGGATATTTTTTACTTATAAAGATTGCGGGCGTGCTCCCAACCACCCCTTCTGCTTTCATGTTCTCCGCGGGAACCTGTGATTCTGTAAGTCTATTTCCCCATTAAAGCTGTATATATTATTACAGTCTGTCTACATTCATTTACGCCAGTACACATTTCAGAGGCTACCCCAGAACCATCCAACCTATGCAAGTTCTACAGATTCAGGCAGGTGGGGGAGGGGGGAGTCTTTGGATTAATGGGAAAGAAGGTATCTAATTTCCCATCTTCTTTCCCTCTGGAGGTTAGAAGACCCATGAGTATTGGCCCATTTTAAGAGTCCCTGGAGTCCGATTGCCCTAGGTCTGACACCAGGCCACTCATCAAAGGTCGGGCTGTCAAGAGGAGGTGCCAGAAAAAGAATAATAATTTTGACTTTCCAACTGCTTCATTGCCCCAGAGAAATGTCCTGAGCCAACAAATAAGACCTAAGGAGTTAATGGTGTGGAACAAATGGCTCATAGGTACATGTGTGTTCCAGATACTTACAAATCTCACCAAGTTATGATGAGGTCAAATCATAAAGTTTACCTGGATATTTATGATTTTATCAAGTAAATATTTTAAAATGAAGTTCACATCAAAAGCATGATAAATCTACATATCAGATATGGGAAAAAGAAGTGATATGTATAGTCTTTTTCCCAGGCACCTTTGCAACCTTCACCAGGAACATCATTTCTCATCCACCACTTGGGATTCTGACAAGAAATGGCAGCAAGCAGTCAGGGAGCACATCTAGGAGTCCACGTGCTCCTTGAAGTCTCGACTCCTAATTAAAGCATACCATAGCAAAGCAGTCAGTCTGTCTGCTCACAGCTTCCCATCTCCCTGCCTTTTCCCCAGTGGGAGCTCTTCTTAAATATACAGAGGAATAATTAAAAGAATAAGCTTTAGGGAGCCAAGGAGTGTTGTCAAAGAAAACGAAAAATGTTCCAGAATGAAGAATAAACCCAGCCAAGAGGAGTGCATTGAAATTCATGAAGGAACCTCTCTGCTTTGGGCATGCCTGTTTAAAATGTCACTCTCTGAAATGTATTACAACAACTGACAACTTACCGGGAAGCTTGAGGAATATCAACATTTGTAATGTGGGAGAAACATTACAAAGAGAGTGGAAGAAAGCTTCTTAAAGAGGGATTCTAGCTTCAGATATTCAGTGTAGACTTTAATGGAGCTGTTGATATCCTTTTTATCTAACAGTTCCAACTGTGGAGTGCATTAAACTTCAGTACTGCAGTAAAAAATGGGTGAAAACCAAGGGTGTGTACTTATTGTGCTTGATAAAAATGCTATTTATTTAAAGTATTAAGAGTGGCCATTATGTTCAAGGACAAAGTTTCCTTCCTCTCAGTAAACTTTATCTTGGAAGAATAAAATGTTTAAACAGTTTTTGAATTTCACCTAGGACACAGGATGCTTTCAATGTTTTCTTTTGTTTAAGACAGTATCAAATGTAAAAGCTGATTTAACACATTCACTCTTAAATAAAAATAAGTTGTCTCTCATTTCTTTTCCATTATTGCATACTGGTAGCTAAAGCTGTATATTGGTATGTGATTTCTACTCAGAGAATTTATAGTGAAAAGTAATCAAATTGTTTTTCAGTAGATATTCTTTGTTGTTATTCATTAGTTGGTTTGTTGGTAGTTTACACACAGTCTTAATGTTGAGTTCTTTCTGGCTTCCCTGAAATTCAGAAAAGCATACTACCTCTCCCAAACAATGGAACTAAGGGCAGGAACCTCCAAAACTAAACAGAAAGTGAGATACATTTATATTCTCTGGCTCTCTGTGTCTGTCTCTGCTTCTTTGCCTGCCTGTCTGTTTCTCTCCAATTTCTTTCATGAGCACTGCATTCACATCGCTTCTAATCTCACCCACATTCCTTCCATATTCTCCTCAACTCCCATATCCGTGATATCATCTCCTTTGATTCATCATTATATAAACATATGTGTGTATATACACGTGTATATACAACCTACTGAGTCCATTTAATGTTGCTTGTGTCTAGGACTGATCACTTGGTAAGACTTAATTCTGTCTTATTTAGTAGCTATATGAAGCTATAAGTGGCTTCAACCTCTCTGAATCTAACAACAGAAGTCCTGATTCTCTAGCTTATAGGATAGCTTTGAGGATTCAATAAACAATATCCTAAAGTATGTAAGGAAATATAAGTTCTTTGTCTGTGGTTGAATTTTATATATTTTTTGATCCTTTAAAAACTGTATTTTGTGTGTGTGTGTGCATAGCACACATACATACATTAAAATTGTACATTTCTAAACAAAACCCAAAAGTTTCCTGTAACCTGGTCTGTAGACCAGGCTAGTCTCAAATTCAGAGATTCACCTGCCTCTGCCTTCCCAAGTTTTGGGCTTAAAGGCATGTTCTACCACCAGCCAGTTTAAAACCTGAAAGTTTTAGTCAATAGAGATTTTCTAAATTACAAGGAAGCTTAAAAAATGTCTGATTCAGTGATTCTCAGCACCTGTGGGCATAGTCAGGGCTTGGATTACTGTTTGGAAGGGTCCCTTTCATCTTCCCCTTTCATCCTACTGTCGTCTTCCCAGAGCCCATCGTCCTACTACACAGACTTCACAAAATCTCTTACACACAACCACTAAACACATTTTCCTAAAGCTCAGTCTTTTCTGAGGTGCTACAACAATACTTACACTGTAGCATCTGTTAATAGTCGCCCATCTTACTTAAAGCCCATGGTGATGAAGCAAATTCTGGCACATTCTCTAGCCAGGTAAGAGCATGCAAGGTCCAAGTCTTTCCTTCATCTTTTTGTTTGTTTGTTTGACTGGTTGGTTTGTTGGTTTTTGTTGTTTTTGTTGCATTTTATCTCTCTCACCATGAGAGTTATATACATTAAAAACTAACAAACAAACAATAAACATGACTTAAAAGTGTTAGGAAAATTGACATGATGAAACTTGGGAAACACTTGCTTGATGGTGCCTGACTTGTCAGAGAACCATCCTCATTTGTACACATCACTGCCAACCCTCCTCTCACACAGTGTCTTGCCCTCCGTTCTCCTATCTGGAAACTTCTCTTCTTACACATGCTATTCCTCTATTCCTCTATGACCATGCTTCCTCAACTCTCTTACCATCTACTATGACACATATGTGTTTGTTTTCAAACTTTTTAAGGTTCTTTTTTCTTAATTAAATAGATTGAAGTGCCTTCATATGGAACAGGCTGCCATGTTGAGTCATGAGTTAGCTTGACTTCACTTTTGTTGAAGAATGTTAAAATAATCTTGAAGCAGGTGGATGAATTGATAGGTGTTGTCTAGACATTCTTTTTTTTTTTTTAAAAAATGCCTGTGTGTTTGGGTTTTTTATTGTTTTATTGAGCTATATATTTGTCTCCACTCCCCTCCCCTTCTACTTTCTCCCGTGGTCCCCATGCTCCCAATTTACACAGGAGATTTTGCCTTTTTCAATATCTCATGTAGTTTTGATCCATGTCTGTCTCTCTTGGGGGGTCCTCATTTTTGTCTATGTTTCCTGGGATTGTGAATTGTAAGTTGATTTTTCTTTGCTTCATGTCTAAAAGCCACTTATAAGTGAGTACATATGATATTTGCCTTTCTGGATCTGGGTTACCTCACTCAATATGTTGTTTTCTAGATCCATCCATTTGCGTGCAAATTTCAAGATGTCATTCTTTTTTATCTGCTGTGTAGTACTACTATTGTGTAAATGTACCATATTTTCCTTATCCATTCTTTGATGAGGGGCATATAGGTTGTTTCCAGGTTCTGGCTATGACAAACAAAGCTGCTATGAACATGTCCTTGTAAGACGATTGAGCATCCTTTGGATATATACCCAAAAGTGGTATTACTGGGTCTTGAGGAAGATTATTTTCTAATTTTCTGAGAAATCTCCGTACTGATAACCAAAGGGGCTTTACCAGCTTGCACTTCCACCAGCAATGCAGAAGTGTTCCCTTTATCCCACATCCTCTCCAGCATAAGTTATCATCAGTGTTTTTGATCTTGGCCATTCTCATATGTGTAAGATGGAATCTCAGAGTTGTTTTTTCTAGACATTCTTTATAATGTGATTTGGGATGTTGAATTGTTTGAAATCAGGACATGTTATCTTAAAAGAAAAAGAGAGAGAGAGACAAAGAAAGCAAAACATACCAGAAAGTCAATGAAAGGAACATTTCTTTGGGAAACAAAGCATGGTGGCTTATGTCTATAATTCCAGCATATGAGACAGGAAAACAAGAAGATTCTGAGTTTGAGGCCAGCCTTTGCTACACAGGCCATCCTATGCCATTCTGAGCTTTCTAACAAGAGCCCATCTCAAAATGTAAACTAAAACATTCATTGTAATTACCATTCTGACATGCTTGCTTCATTCCCTTTACTTTCCATAGATGAAAACATCTCTGTGTTGGTAGGCAGATGTTCCTACAGAATCACTGTGCTCTTGATTACTGTCAAGAGATAACCAATGCCTCTCCTCCATAGGGGATCATACGGTTTGGACCCTGTGCAATTCATGCCATGTCTGACTGACTTACGAGCATATTAAAAGCTTAATGAGCAAGCACCAACCAGAAGGCATTGTTCCCTGCCCTTTGAGAATGAACTAAGACAAGAAAACGTTAAGAATCTCTTCCAAATTTAAAGCTGAGATTGGGGAGAAGTTGAAAGCAAAGATTTGTTTCTAGAAAACATAGTAGATACTGAAGTAGGAGAAAGGGAGTAACTTCATTCTTCTAAAAATCTTGACTTCCCTTCCTTACAGCCTTCCTTTCAACAGACATGTGATACTAGCCTTCACTTCTCAATGCATTAGAGAGATCCATGAATGTAAGGCAGAGTTGCTGTGATTTACTTTGGGTTAGCTTGAATATTTTCACCAGAAACTCAAATACAGGAACCTTGATCTCCAGAGTCATGGGGGAACTTTTAAGGTGTAATACCTAGAAGGAAGTTGATGTGGGAGTGTCATATATCAATCTGTTGATTTCATTGGTTCAATTAAACTGCCTTGGCCCTGATAGGTTAGAACATAGGTGGGTGGAGTAAACAGAATAGTATGCAGGCAGGAAGAGGAAGTGAGGTCAGAAATCATGCAGCTCCGCTCAGAGACGCCAGGCTCCTGTCTCGCGGACGAGATAGCTCAGCTCTCTGAGGCACGCTCGTGATGAAGTTCCGACCCAAGATGGACGTAGTCTAGAATCTTCCCAGTAAGCGCACCTTGGGGTGCTACACAGAATATAAGAAATGGGCTAGTCCAGGTGCGAGAGTTAACCAAGAAGAAGCTAGAAATAATGGGCCAAGCAGTGTTTAAATGAATGCAGTTTGTGTGTTGTTATTTCGGGCATAAGCTAGCCAGGTGGCCAGGGTGTTGGGGACGCAACCCCGCCGCCCCTCAATTTCAACAGGAAGTGACTGAACCGTGGGGCTACCACTCTTAGAGGGGTGAATGCTGTCCTCTCAGATGCCATTTGCAAGAGTTTGCTCTTGAAAGAATGGGTTGCTGCACAGTATGATGACCTCACATACATGGTCCTTTGTGCTTATGGCCATTTTCCTGCCCAGTTCCTTGCCATGTTGTAACATGCTAAGAGTCCAAGCAGATGGAGCCACCCAAACTTGGGCTAAAGCTGCCCCAAGTGCACAAAATGTACCTCTTTTCTTTATAAAGCACCCAGTGTCATGTATTCTGTATATAGCAACACAAAATGAACCAAGGCAGGGTGTCCTTAATGTTCCCAGTGAAAACTGTGCTTCATATGGTTTTGAGACAGTTGTGTCATGTAGGGCACCTCTAGCTTCTGCCAGTTCGTTGTGTCTTTGAAAAAAAGCTACTTTGTCTTCTCTTTTGCTGAATTTCTGGTAGCTGCACTTAATGTGTTCTGTCCATTTTTGCACCAATTTGCAAAGGAACCTTCAAATTCAAAGAAGGCTTCTGCCCTTCCCTAACCTGCTACCCCCACAGTTGGAAGTGGACTGAGATGGCAGCAGACACACAGGGGAGAAAATCAGTTAATTGCAGCTGTCAGAGTTGTTTTCGGTGACTTTGTACTCGGGTTTAAGATCACCATGAACTGAGAATTCACATAGCAACAAAATACCTGCGGTCTGCTAATGCCAGGAGTGACTCATCTGGTGAGAACCATATTGTATTGATAATACAATGCAGACAGAAGGAAAAGACTGTGCTATCTGCTCTCTTTGTGCTTCTGACCTTGAGCAGAATTATAACTTGTTTGTTGCAGAAGTTGAGCATCTAATGTGCTGTTGCACCTGTTAGTTCTTGTATACTAAATGGCAAAGCACTTGCAGATCTGTGATTGCTTTGTGGGTGAAATATTTTCTGCAATCTGGTGAACCGGCTTTTTAAAGACAATGCATTCAGTTGTGTTCCTCGCATCCCTTATCTCTCAAAAGTGTGCTTCCTTGTGCTGTTTCAGCACTCCAGTCATCCCTACATCGTAGAACATGTCTAGCTTTGTATTTTCAAGGTAACATTATGATTTTTTTTTTTTTAATACAGAGACCATGAACCAGGCAACTCCTGCCAGGAAGCTGGAAGAGGTTCTTCATCTTGCAGAGCTTTGCATAGAAGTCCTACAGCAGAATGAGGAGCATCATGCTGAGGTGATGACTCGGAGCCAGAACATAAAGTTCCCCCAAGGGCTTTGCCATAGCGGGGCAGCACTGAAAAGCTAGCCTGACTGGAGTCTCAGTGTGTATCTGTTCCTGGAAATGTGACTCCTGTATGTGTGTGTGTGTGTGTGTGTGTGTGTGTGTGTGTGTGTGTGTGTGTGTGTGGATTTCATATAGATAATAAGGACATGGGAAGCCGAGAAGATCAGTCCCTAAGATACATAAACAATAGTTGGCAGAGCTGGAACACACCCATCTTGGGATGACAAACCAGTTACTTTCTTGTCCCCATGATACAATCGTTTTGTGTGAAAATGTGTTTTGGTAAGCATTAAATGGGAGATTTGTGATGAACTTTACAATCGAAAACATTCACAGTTGTGTGACTGCTGACTGTGATCTTCCCCCCTTATATGTTTTCACTAAGTCCTTGGTTGCTTTGTTGTGGCTGCTATTGTTGTTGTTCGCCATGCTTGGGAGGAACCTGGACCCTTCTATGTGTTCCCCAGCGCTCTGACCCTGAGCCCGTTGCCAGCCAATGTCCTAACTGTACATTACCATTTACTACAGATCTGGAGTATTCTCACACCAACCTGCTTATTCTGAGACTTAACCTTCTCTTTTCTATAGTTGTGAGTTTATCTACAAAAACAATTTCCTGGTTTTTGAGTTAAATGGAAGAAATATGCAGAATTAAATAAATACAATAAACTTTAGTGTCCTGACAGTGCTATTATTTTTGAGGAAGCAGATGTAACGAACCAAAAGAAAACAGAGCATATATGTATGAATTTATAGAATATTTATTTTTAATGGAATCTAGTTTTCAAAAAACATAAGAAACTACAGGGTCTATATTTTAAGCAAATTCTTAGCAAAGAGTATTCATGGAGCCTTACTACAGGCAACTAAGATTTATTGTATCTACTTATAAATATGATCATTCAAAACATCTGCTTTTAGCTCACACTGTGGAATCGAGTTTTTAGCTTGCATCTGTCATGTGTGAACTTGTTATGGATATTTTATTTTAAACTGAAGAAACAGCTGCTTCAATAATTTAAAATGAATTCCCAGGAGGATATTTTCTGGGCTAGCATCACTGCCATGCTACAAAGAAAATGATCACATGATAAAATATAGGTATGTTTCGTGTCTTTGTCTTGTTCTGAAAGAGATTATCATCAGAGTCCAAGGCATTTCTAAATTGTTTTAATCTGAAAATATATTCTATTTCAGTATGTGTTTCAGCTAAGGCAGCTAATATTCACATGCATTTAATAGAAATTAAATCGTAATGTTTTTAACAGAGTCAATGTGGTCACTAAAAGTGCTTGTTAAAAGTATAATGAGTCAAACACAATTCAAGTATAGATACTATTTGTTTTTTAATCCATAACATGCAATTGACTCCATTGAAACACTCACAGCACAGAGGCATCACCTTCCTCTGTGCTGCAATGACATAGGAACTATACTGCTGACTTCTTTATAAATATTGTGTAACATAGTGGCATTTTTCTGTTCTGCCTATGCTCCAAATTCTTGGAATCCCACAGGGAAGAGAGGTGAGTAGAACTGTTTCTCTCTTTTTCTATCATAAGACAGCCTTTCAATGTGACTATGAAGCAGGACCCGTTTTGATGGCTGTCACTTTAAAGTCAACTTAGGCCTTTCCTTGGAATGCAAGACTTTCCTCTGAGTGGGCTCGCCTTTGCTACACTGTTAGGTGATAGTGTTTAGTTAATAATCACATGCATAATTAATGCCTTGGAGCCCAAGCAAAACACAATGCAGGGAATTTGGAAACAGTGGCTTTTTGCTTTGCCTTTCATTGATTTTTTTTTTTAGATCTTTCTTTCCATCTTTATATCAGATATTCCCTCTGAGCAGTACTAGAGAAAAAAATTGGTCTGATTTCAAAGTCATCTCCAGACTGAGTTCGTTGGTAGATGGTATTCTCCACTGAGGTTCATTTTGCTGACTTCCAGGGCCAGTCTCTTTACTCTCAACTGTGCCTAGTTCTCTCTGTACTTCACCTCCTCTGGGGAGGTTAATGTGTTTGCCTCAAGACAACCTTCAGGTGGCTCTGGTTCCCACTCTTCTTTCCACTCTGCCTCCCTCTGCAGTGCAGTCCACTCAACAGGACTAAGTGGCCATTTCTGTGCTCCCACAATCCCTCAGTGAGATATTCATCTCCTTGACAAGAACTTGCTTTTAAGGCAGTTCCTCCTCCTCTGGAGACCTCTTGACCTCTCAGGTTTTTCTTTAAGATACTGCATTTCCTCCCCAGAAAGAAGATTTTAGCTCTTTTCTAGCAAAATCTTTAAGACTTTCTCCACATTTCACAGAGAAGATGACAAATCAGAGATTTCAGACAAATGAATCTAGCAGTTCTTCATCAAAAAAAAAATTCCCTTTCATAGAGCTAGAAGGTCCAGGTGCTTACTGGAAAAGTCATTAGCTCTAATCAGCTACACATGCATGCCTATGTGCACATGTGTATACAGACCAAAGGCTGACATTGGGTGTCTGTCTTCCTCTGTCATCCCCCAAATTTTCTTTGATACAAGGTCTCTCATTGAACCTAGAGCTCACATATTCATGCTAGGCTAGGTGGTCCAGTGAGCTACATGTCTCTGCCTCCTCATCTGCCCTTGAATCTCTCTGTGGATGCTAACAATCCAGAATTAGGTTTGCATGCTTGTGCAACAAGCACAGACTTGGCAACTAGGTTGGCTTCCTACCTAGCCTTTGTTATTTTTTTTTGGTTTGGGTTAGTTATTTTTTTTATGGTTATACATTTTGTTTTGTAGAGGCAGGGTCTTGCTATATAGTCCAGACTGACCTCCTACTCATATCCACTTTACCCAGTTTCCAGATTCCAAATATATGCTACCATGTCTATACAATTAGTTTTTGGGTTTATGTGTATGTGTTTCACTTTAAAATGAGATTGGTGTGGGAGGTCCTTCTGTATATGTGTTGCTTTTATTGGCTAATGAATAAAGAAACTGGCTTGGCCTGATAGGGCGGAGTAGAGCTAGGAGGGGAAAACTAAATTGAATGCTGGGAGAAAGAAGTAGTGTCAGGGAGAAGCCATGTAGCCCCACCAAAGACAGACACCAGAACTACCTAGTAAGCCACGGCCTCATAGTGATACACAAATTAATGGAGATGGGTTAATTTAAGATATGAGTTAGCCAGAAATATGCTTAAGCTATTGGCCAAACAGTATTGCAAATAATATGGTTTCTGTGTGATTATTTTGGGGCTGAGCAGCCAGGAACAAATAAGCGGTCTCCTACAACATGAGGTACCTAATTTGCTATGTAACAAAGAGTGACCTTGAACTTCTAATCCCCCTACTTCAAGAATTGCAGGCAGGCCCCAGCATGCCAACTTTATATGGTGATGGTAACAGAACCAACCGAGGGCTACATACATACATACATACTATTGGTCAATATTGCTTTGGCTATTGGTTCCAAATATTGTTGGAGTTTTATGGTTTTGTTGTTATTTGTTGGTGTTTTTGTTGTTCCATATGAATTTTAGGGTTGTTTTCCTTGGATATTCTGGCATTAACCCTTGGCAGATACATAATAGTCAAGCAACTTATTTTCTCATACTCTTAGGTTATCTCTTTACTCTGTTAACTAGTATTTTACTGTACATGTGATCTTTTTGACATAATTCCATTAGTCCGTTTTTGCTTTTGCTTTCTATGAATTTCAAGTCTTACCTAAATGCTTGCCCCTTCCAACATCTGAATCTGCTTCCCTAGTTTTCTTCTAGTGTTTGCATAGTTTCTCTCCATAGTTTCACAGTGGCTCTCTCTCTCTCTCTGTCTCTCTCTCTGTCTCTCTCTCTCTCTCTCTCTCTCTCTCTCTCTGGTGTGTGTGTGTGTGTGTGTGTGTGTGTGTGTGTGTGTGTGTGTTTAATCCATTTTGAGTTGGTTTTTGGAGTTGAGGACAGCACAGGAATCTAGCTCCTTCACATGGGTATTTGACTTTTCGGTGCCATTTATTTTCTGTTTTTTGTTTTGTTTTTGTTTAAAATTTTCTCCAATATAGTTTTTAGTACCTTTGTTGGTGGACTTTTCTTTCCCACCCACCAGTTCCCAAATGATTGACAAGGAGAGACTTAATATTAATTACAAATGCTTGGCCAATAGCTCAGGCTTGTTACTAAATAACTATTATATTTAAATTAATGCATATTTCTTATCTATGCTTTGCCACCTGGCTTGGTACCTTTTCTCAGTACAGCATGCTCATCTTGCTTCACTCTGTGTCCATTCAGGACTTCTGCAACTATGCCCTTCTTCATCCGAGCAGCCTTAGTTTGGTTGTCCCACCTACACTTCCTACCTGGCTACCAGTCAGCCAACTTCTTATTAAACCAATTCGAGTGACAAATCTTTACAGTGTACTACAGAAAGATTATTCCCCAGCATACCTTTGCTGAAGATCAGTTGACTGTGAGTGCAACTTTTCTTCCAAGTCATCTGTTCTATTCTATTGATGCCTGTCTCTTTACTGCTTATTTGTTGATTGATTGATTCTATGTGTGCACATACCAGCACACACAAGTGGAGACAATGTCTGTCTCCACCATGTCTGTCCCAGGATCACAGGTCATCTGAGTTGATGACACCTTTACCCGCTGAGTCATCTCACCTGCCCCTTTGTCTCTTTACAGTTAATTAATAACTTGATATATTTTGAACTCAAGCAGTGTGATGCCTTATGCTTTGTCCTTTTTGTTTGCAATTTCTTTGGGTACTTGGATTTTTTTGTGGTTCCATATGAATTTTAGAAGCTTTTTCATAGTTTAATGAAGAAAGTCATAGACATTCTGAGGGCGATGGCATTAAATATGTAGCTAGCTTTCCGTGATGTGAGCATTTTAATGTTGTTTCTCCCAATATATGATATCTTTCTGCTTATGTCCTCCTTCTTTTTCTGCCATTTGTATTTCAACTTTCTTTTCTTCCTTTCTTCTTTCTTTCTTTCTTTCTTTCTTTCTTTCTTTCTTTCTTTCTTTCTAGTTTTTCAAGGGGTTCTCTATGTAGCAGTCCTGGCTGTCTTGGCACTCACTCCTTTGACCAGGCTCGCCTTGAACTCACAGAGATTCACCTGCTTCTGCCTCCCAAGTGTTGGGATTAAAGATGTGCACCACAGCCACCTGGCTCAATTTGTACTGAAAAGATTTTTTTTTAATTCCTTAAGTTTATTTTTATATATTTGATTTTTAAACTTATAAGAACAAAGGTAACATTTTAAAATGATATATTCTAAGGTGTCTTCACCTTATTTCTTTTTATTATTTTATTATTTGTCTATATTGAATAATGATTATCAAAATCATAAATCAGAACTGCGAGAAGCCTCCAATCAGAGGCTTTAGTCAAATGTCATCTTTTTATATTATGATCCATTCTACTGGCCCCTTCTAGAAGATGGCCTTTCATATTGATCTGTGTGTACTTGTGTATGTATATTGTAGGGCCAAGAGATATGCTAGTTATTGAATTGTCTCTAAAGCTGTTATAGTCACTCACATATTATAGCACTGTAGACTAATGTTGTCTTATGAAAAGAAATAAGCATGCCAAAGGCTAGTTTTCTGTTTTAGCTCAATATAGAGCAATCTTCCATTTTTATATTAAATTATATATTATGTATTACAATGTTAAAAGGAATTAAAGGCTTCAGACCTCAGGTAAATTAGAAAATATATAAATAAATCATGTGTTTATGGTAAGAAAAATCAAGGAACAATAGCAGTGTTCTAATATGCAAAGTAGACGATAGATGGATTGATGGATGGATGGATGGATGGATGGATGGATGATGGATGAATGGATGAATAATTAATGGATGATGGATGGATGGATGATGGATGATCTAGTGTACCTTGTATAGTTACTTAAGAAAACTATATAATTGTTCTCCCAGTTATTAGCTCTACATATAAAACAAGAATACTTATGCTATCTTCTCAAAAGAGCAATTTGGGGGATTAACTAAGATAACACTTATAAAACTTTAGAACAGTACTTGACACACAAAGCTTTTTAAATCCATATTAAACATTTCTTCTCATTTTAACTTGTTTGTTTTTAAGGCAGGATCTCACTATGTAGCCCACCCTGTCCCTAAACGAGAATTCTCCTCCTTCAGCCTCCCCAGTGATGGGTTACAGACATGTTCCACCATTTATAACTTGAACATTTTAAAGCACGTTACCTCATTGTCTGTATGTTAATTTTAATGTATTTTTGTAATTACAATAACATTCACTAACATTTGTACAGAAAGAAATTTCCATGTTGATTTATTTTCACTATAACCTAGAGGTTAAAGATATTATTATTGTTATAAACAAGGAAATGGAAATCCAGGCAGAGAGGGGATGGGCTTCTGATAACACAAGTTTTGTCCTTAAGTTCAGAAACTCAATGCTTTACAGCATTCATGCTTATCTGCATCCATCTTCAACTACATTGGAACAAAACTGACGAGGCTTTCAAAGTATTATCAACCTGTCACATATAGTAATCATTCAAGATTTATTCATATTTCCTCTTCATATTATATATATATATTATATTCATTTATATTTATATTGTTTATATAGATATATATTTACTTATAAATCATTCAAGATTTATTTTGATAAATTATTGCCATCTGCCTCTGTCAAATCGCTTACACTAAGTTGTGGATTAACATTGGAGCCAAGACAGATTTAGAGAACTCCTATCATGACATTCCATAGGTGCCCCTCAATAGGTGATTTTCTGAGAAGGGTTTCCTCCACCCCCATGGAGAGTCTGTTGCTCTTTAACCTCTGCCACCTCAATAAATGGAACCCCAAGGAAGAAACAATACAGTGCCCCTCTTCCCTCCAATCCAGGTTAGAACAGCTACCTCCAGTGGGATAGCAAGAAAAAGGAAGGGGCAAGCAATGGGGCTGATTTTATGTTCTAAAATAATTCTGACTTATGCTTAGATTGTCAGACAGTAGTTGGCAGCCTGGAGAGATGACTCAGTGGTTTATAGCACTTCCTGCTCCTCTGAAGAACCAAAGTTCAATTCCCAGCATCCATGTTAGGTAACTCACAACAGCCTTTAAGTCCAGTCACAGGGGATCTGATGCCCTCTTCTGATTTTCATGGGCACCATATATACCACACACATGGTGTACGTTCACCCAGACATACACATACACTTAAAATTAACTAATTAATTAAAAGAATGACTGCTTAAAACTTTCTCAAGTCATCATTAAGGTATTCATCGTGTGTTGACGTACAGTCACAGCACTAACTTTATCAAAAGTACAATTTGAGACCTAAATAATACTTCTGCAAAACATAATGAAGTGTGTGGTTGATAGATAGCAAAATCATAAGCTTTTTTAAAAACTTGTATTCTATTACTTTTCATTTCTAGCCTGGCTCTCTCTTTCAAGTTCACTTTAAAATGAGCTTTTGGAATTTGATAGTCCCTGAAACAAAGCTGCACTAACACACCTGGTAGGGTCTTAATTTTAGCCTTCTGTGACGGTATTGGCTGTGAACAGCAAGTGAGATTGTACAAGCATCTATCCTCCCAGGACTGAATTCTGACTAGCATTTCTACCCTGCTCTGCTCAGTGAGGACTCTCAGATTCTACTTTACTTTGTCCCCATTGTAATTCAAAGGTCAGGGGCAAGACGTGTAAAATACAACAATACTATTATTGTACATGATTTATTTAATACTATTTTTATTAAAATTAGTTATCATATTATTAGATTTTTATATGTTATTATAGATCCTTGTTCTGGTATGAATTTCAGCAAAACATATTCAGAAACAACCACTGCTTATTACATTATGCTCAGTTTATGAAGGCTAACATCCCTGAACAAATTTCTCATTTGTACATTTATCAGAGTATTGAGGAAAACATTAAGATGCCTGTAACTAAGAAGTCTATTTGTGCTGCATTTTCTGGTTTAAATTAGCTTTTGTTTCTACTTATTTTATGGCAATTATTTTTGTTTAACATTTAACATATAATTATTCTAACATCTATTATTTTAAGTCCATATTTACTATAAAAGATTTTAAAATCTAGTTTCAGAATTTTGCAATTCTCTTGAAGAAGTGCTCAACATCCTTTAGTCATCAGCGAAATGCAAATCAAAACAACTCTGAGATTCTATCTTACACCTGTTAGAATGGCCAAAATCAAAAACATTGATGATGGCTTGTGCTGGAGAGGATGTGGGGTAAAGGTAACACTTCTTCACTGCTAGGGGGCAGGGTGTAAACTGGTACAGCTACTTTGGAAATCAGTATGACAATCTCTCTGAAAATTAGGAAACAATGTACCTCAAGACCCAGCAATATCATTTTTGGGTATATACCCAAAGGATGCTCCACCATACCACAAGAACAGGTGCTCAACTATGTATATAGCTGCTTATTTGTCTTATTGCTGGAAACAACCGAAATGCCCCTCAACAAAAGAATGGATAAAGAACATATGGTACAACTACACTGTGGGAAAAAGTAAAGACATCTTGAAATTTGTGGACAAATGGATGAATCTAGAAAACATTATATTGAGTGAAATAACCCAGATCCAGAAAGAAAATATAACATATACTCATTCATAAGTGTCTTTGAGACATAAAGTAAAGAAAAACCAGCCTACAATTCACAATCCCAGAGAACCTATACAACACATAGGACCCTAATTGAGACATATGTCGATTTAATCTACATGGGAAGTAAAAAACGACACTGTCTCCTGAGTAAATTGGGAGCATGCAGACCATAGGATAGGGTTGAAGGGGAAGGGGAGGAAGGGACAGGAGCAGAAAAAAAAAATACATAGCTCAATAAAAACACAGAATAAAGAAATAAAATAAATAAAAAAAGAAGAAACCTCCAAAAAATACTTCTATCCATATATTTAGGTGAAACCAACATCTTGATGTGGGATGGTTGAAAAAAAAAAAAAGAAAGAAAATTGTCCGTCATTTTTTTTTAGATTTTCCAATTTTGTAGAGTATAGGTTCTTAATAATATGACCTACTTCTATTAATTTCCTTGTTGTGTGCTGTTATGACCCCTTTTTCCTTTCTGATTTTATTAAATTTTTGTTTTTTTTAATTTATTAGATTTTTTAAAAATACCAATCCAAGTTCCCACTCCCTCCCCTCCTCCCATTTTCTCCACATACCCTCCCACCTCACCCCCACCCAGTCCTCAGAGGGGGTAAGGCAGTTTGCTTTGTGTAAGGTTCAAAGACCTCCCTACTATATCTAGGCTGAGCAAGGTGTACATCCAAAGAGAATAGGATTCCAAAAAGCCAGTATATGCAGTCAGGATAAATCCTGGTGCCACTGCCAGCAGCCCCTCAATCTGCCCCAGCCATGCAACTGTCAACCACATTCAGAGGGACTAGTTTGGTCCTATGCTTGTTTTTTTCTCTGTCCGGCTGGAGTTGATGAGCTCCCATCAGCTCAGGTACACTATTTCAATGGGTGTAACCATCATGGTCTTGACCTCTTTGCTCATATGCTCATTCTTCTCACTCTTTAACTGAACTTTGGGAGCTCAGTCCAATGCTCCTACGCAGGTCTCTGCCTCTGTTTCCATCAGTTGCTGGATGAAGATTCTATGGTGATATTTAAGATATTCATCAGTCTGATTATAAAGCAAGTCAAGATCAGGCCCCCTCTCCTTTATTGCTTAGGGTCTTAGCTGGGGTCATCCTTGTGAATTTCTGGGAATTTTTCTAGAGCCAGGTTTCTTGCTAACCCTATAATGACTCCCTCAATCAAGATATCTCTTTCCTTGCTCTTGTCTCTGGTATATATACATACCATATTCATCTTTTGGGGTCTGGGTTACCTCACTCAGGACAGTGTTTTCTAATTTCACTCATTTGCATGCAAAATTCATGGTTTTTACTGCTGAGTAATACTCTAATGTGAAAATGTCCCACATTTTCTTCATTCTTCGGTTGAGGGGCATCTAGGTTGTTTCCAGGTTCTGGCTATTGCAAATAATGCAGCTGTGAACATAGTTGAACAAATGCTTTGTAGTAAGATTGAGCATCTTTTGTGTATATGCCCAAGAGTGGTATTGCTGGGTCCTGAGGTAGATTGATTTCAAGTTTTCTGAGAAACTACCATACTCATTTCAAAAGTGGTTGTAAAGTTTGTATTCCCACCACCAATGGAATAGTGTTCTCCTTACTTCACTTCCTCTCCAGCATAAGCCATCATTGGTGTTTTTGATCTTAGCCTTTCTGACAGGTGTAAGATGGTATCTAAGAGTTGTTTTGATTTGCATTTCCCTGATTGCTAAGAATGTTGAACATTTCCGTAAGTATCTTTTGTCCATTTGAGATTCTTCTGTTGAGAATTCTCTGTTTACTTCTCTACTCCATTTTTAATTAAGGTATTTATAATTTTAATGTCTAATTTCTTGAGTTCTTTATAGGTTTTGGAGATAAGTCCTTTCTCTGATGTGGGGTTCGTGAAGATCTTTCCCCATTCAGTAGGCTGTCGTTTTGTCTTATTGACTTATGTGTCCTTTGCTTTACAGAAGCTTCTCAGTTTCAGGTCTTATTTGTTTATTGTTGCTCTCAGTGTCTGTGCTACTGGGGTTATATTTAGGAATTGGGGTCCTGTGCCCATGCATTGAGGACTGCTTCTCACTTTCTCTTCTATGAGGTTCAGTGTGGTCAGATTTATATTGAGGTCTTTAATCCATTTTTACTTTAGCTTTGTTCATGGCGATAGATATGGATCTATTTTCATTCTTCTATGTCTTGAGATTCAGTTATGCCAGCACCATTTGTTGAATATACTTTCTTTTTTCCATTGTATAACTTTAGCTTTTTTGTCAAAATCAGGTGTTCATAGGTGTGTGGATTAATACCCAGGTCTTCGATTCTATTCCATTGGTCAACCTCTCTGTTTTTATGCCAATACCAAGCTGTTTTCATTACTGTAGCTCTGTAATAGAGTTGATGTCAGGAATGGTGATGCCTCTGGAAGTTCCTTTATTGTACAGGATTAATTTGGCTATCCTTGTTTTTTGTTTTTCTATAAGAAGTTGATTATTGTTCTTTCAAGCTCTGTGAAGAATTGTGTTGGAATTTTAATGGTGATTGCATTGAATCTATAGATTGCATTTGGTAGGATTGCCATTTTTACTATGTTGATACTACCTATCCAAAAGCATGGGAGATCTCTCCATTTTCTGGTGTCTTTTTTAATTTCTTTCTTCAAAGATTTAAACTTCTTTTCCAATAGATCTTTCACTTCTTTGGTTAGTGTTACCCCAAGATACTTTATGTTATTTTTGACTATTGTGAAAGGTGATGTTTCTCTGATTTCCCTCTCAGCTTCTGTATCATTTGTGTATAGGAGGGCTATTGATTTTTTTAGTTGATCTTGTATCCTGCCACATCAATAAAGGTATTTACCAGCTTTAGGAGTTCTCTGGTAGTTTTTTTGGGTCATTTATATATACTATCATATCATCTGCAAATAACAGAAGTTTGACTTCTTCCTTTCTAATTTGAATCCCTTGATCTCCTTCTATTGTCTTAATTGCTGTTGCTAAAACTTCAAGAACTATGTTGAAGAGATATGAAGAGAGTGGATAGCCTTGTTTTGTTCCTGATTTTAGTGAAATAACTTTGGATTTCTCTCCATTTAATTTGGTGTTGGCCATCTAGATATGCTCTTTGTATTCCTGCTCTCTCCAAGACCTTTATCATGAAGAGGTGCTGGATTTTGTTGAATGCTTTTTCAGCATCTAATGAAATGATCATATGATGTTTTTCTTTCAATTTATTTATATGATGGCTTACATTGATATATTTTTGTATGTTGAACCAGCCCTACATTTCTGAGATGAAGCTGACTTGATCATGTGGATTTTTTTTGATGTGTTCTTGGATTCAGTTTGCAAATATTTTATTGAGTATTTTTGCATCCATGTTCATGAGTTGGATTGGTCTGTAATTCTCTTTCTTGATTGAGTCTTTGTGTAGTTTTGGTATCAGGGTAACTGTAGCCTCATAAAAAGAGTTTGGCAGTATTCCTTCTGTTTCTATTATGTGGAACACTTTGAGGCATATAGCTATTAGCTCTTCTTAGAAGTTCTGGTAGAATTCTGCTTTAAAATCTTCTGGCCCTGGGCTTTTTTGTTTGTTTGTTTGTTTGGGAGTTTTTTGATGATAGCTTCTATTTCCTTGTAGTTTATAGGTCTATTTAAATTGCTAACCTGGTCTTGATTTAATTTTGGTATATGGTATCTATCTAAAAAATTGTCCATTTCTTTTATATTTTTCGGTTTTGTGGAGTACAGGTTTTTGTAATATGACCTAATGATTCTCTGAATTTACTCAGTGTCTGTTGTTATGTTTCCCTTTTCATTTCTGATTTTGTTAATTTGAATGTTCTCTTTCTGCCTTTTGATTTGTTTGGATAAGGGTTTGTCTATCTTGTTGATTTTCTCAAAGAGCCAGCTCTTTGTTTCATTGATTCTTTGGATGGTTTTCTGTGTTTCTGTTTTGTTGATTTCAGCCCTCAGTTTGATTATTTCCTGTCTTCTACTCTTCCTGAGTGAGTCTGATTCTTTTCTTTTTCTACAGCTTTCAAGTGTGCTGTTAAGGCACTAATGTGAGCTTTCTCTGTTTTCTTTATGTGGGCACTTAGTGCTATTAATTTTCCTCTTAGCACTGCCTTCATACTTTCTCATAAGTTTGGATACACTGTGTCTTCATTTTCATTGAATTCGAGGAAGTCTTTAATTTCTTTATTTCTTCCTTAACCCTAGGGTGGTTTAGTAGCTCACTGTTCAATTTCCATGGGTTTGTAGAATTTCTGAGAGTAGTATTGTTGTTAAATTCTAACTTTAATCTGTGGCAATATGATAAGACACAGGGGGTTACTCCAATTTTTTTAAAATCTGTGGAGGTTTGCTTTGTTACCAAGTAAGTGATCAGTTTTAGATAAGGTTTCATGAGGTGCTGAGAAGAAAGTATATTCTTTTCTGTTTGGGTGGAATGTTCTATAGATGTCTGCTAAGTCTATTTGATTCATTACATCTGTTCGTTCTCTTATTTCTCTGTTAAATTTCTGTCTAGTTGACCTGTCCATTGGCGAGAGTGGAGTGTTGAAGTCTCAAACTATTCATGTGTGGGATTTGATGTGCGATTTAACTTTTAGTAATGTTTCTTTTACATATGTGGGTGCTCTTGTATTAGGGGTGTACATGTTCAGGATTGAGACAACATCTTGATGGATTATTCTTGTTATGAGTATAAAGTGTCAGTCTCTATCTCTTCTGATTGATTTTAGTTTGAAATCTATTTTGTTAGATATTAGGATAGCTACACCCATTTGCTTCTTAGGTCCATTTAATTGGAAAACCTTTTCCCAACCCTTTACTTGGAGGTAGTGTCTGTTGAGGTGTGTTTCTTGTACGCAGCATAAGATTGAATCCTGTTTTCATATCCATTCTCTTAACCTGTGTCTTTTTATGAGTGAATTAAGCCAGTTGATATTAAATGATATTAATGACCAGTGGTTGTTAATTCTGGTTATTTTTCAGTGGTAGTGTTTGTGTGTTTCCCTTCTTTGGGTTATGCTGGTGGGAGGTTATCAGATACCTGTGTTTTTGTGGGTGTAGTTTAGCATCCTTGGGTTGGTTTTCCTTCTAGTACTTTGTCTTGGGCTGGGTTTGTGGATACGTGTTGTTTAAATCTGTTTTTGCCATGGAATATCTTGTTTTCTCCATTGATGGTGACTGATAACTTTGCTGGGTATAGTAGTCTGACCTTGCATCCATGGTCTCTTAGTGTCTGCATCGCATCTATCTGGGACCTTCTGGCTTTCATGGTTTCCATTGAGAAGTAGGGTATAATTCTCATAGGTTTACCTTATATGTTACTTGACTTTTTTCTTTGTAGCTCTTTGATGTAAGAGGGTCTTCTATCTATCTTTTGCTTTCATTGGTTAATTAATAAAAAAAAACTGCTTGGCCTGATAGGTCAGAACATAGGTAGGCAGGGAAGACAGAACAGACTTGTGGGAGGAAGCAAGCAGAGACAGGCAGACGCCATGCTTCTCCTATCCAAGACGGATGGTGGTTAGATTCATGCTGGTAAGCCACAGTCAAGTGGCAATGCACATTAATAGAAATGGGTTAAACAAGATGTGAGAATTAGCTAGTAAGAGGATAGAGCTAATGGGCCAGGCAGTGTTTAAATGAATACAGTTTCCGTGTTATTATTTCCAGGGCTAAGCTAGCCATGCAGAAGCCCGGTGGGACAAAAAGCAGGCCTGCTCACCTCATCACTACAGCTCTTAATATTCTTTTGTTTTGTTTTGTTTTTGTTTTTCAAGACAGGGTTTCTCTGTAGCCTTGGAGCCTGTCCTGCAACTAGCTCTTGTAGACCAGGCTAGCCTCGAACTCACAAAGATCCACCTGCCTCTTCCTCCCAAGTGCTGGGATTAGAGGCGTGCGCCACCACCACCTGGCTTAATATTCTTTCTTTATTCCATATATTTTGTGTTTTGATTATTATATGGTGAGGGGATTTTTTTTTTGATCCAGTCTACTTGGTATTCTTGTACCTTTATAGGGATATCCTTCTTTAGGTTGAGTTTTTCTTGGTCTGCTCTGTACTGTCAATGTCTGTCTCGGAAAGTCTTTGAGGTCTCTATAAGCCTCTTTTCCTTCTCTCCTGGTTTGTTCTCTTGGTGCTCTCTCTTGTTCCCCTCAGTGTGTAGCCCGCTCTTAGCCCCCTTAGTATTATAGCCAGCTCTCAACTCTTAGGTGGGGTGTGGTTAGTAGCTTGGGGAGTCCAGTGGATAGGTTTGGGTTTGGGGGGATCCTATCTACAGGAAACTCCCTGCTGACAGACTAGGAAAGCCAAGGGAGTTGGGGAAGGGGTCTGTGGTTTTGTTCTATTGTGGAGGTCCTAGAGAGTAGGGTGTCCCTCCATGTGGCTGTTCACTCACCTCTTAAGTCCCCTCAGTATTGGAGCAAGCTGTCTTTCAGAGTTCCACTGAGGTTTCAGGAGGATAGGCAGGTTTTGGGGCGAAGTGGTTCCAGTAATTTGGAGTGGCTGCTAGATGGGGTTGGATTTGGGAGGGACGGGGGGGGGAGCCTACCAACAGTAAACTCCCTACTGGCTGGCTAAGAAAAGCCCAGTGATTTTGGTAATTTTGATATTCTTTCTCTATCTTTTAGTTAGTTTGAATAGGAGTTTGTCTATTTGTTAGTTTTCTCAAAGAACCAACTCTTTGTTTCATAGATTCTTTGTATTGTTCTCTTTGATTCTAATTTACTGGTTTTAGCACTGAGTTTGATTATTTCCTGCCATCTACTCTCCTTGGGTTTGCTTGCTTCTTTTGTTCTAGAGCTTTCAGGTGTGCTGTTAAGTTGTAGTATAAGATCTCTCCAATTTCTTTACGTAGACACTTAGTGCTGTGAACTTTCCTTTTAGCACCACTCCCATTGTGTCCTAAGTTTGCGTATGTCATGCATTCATTTTCACTGAATTCTAGGTTTTCTTTGATTTCTCTTATTTCTGCCTTGACCCAGTATTCATTCAGTAAAGAGCTTTTCAGCTTCTCTGAGTTTGTAGAATTGCTGATGTTTCTTTTGTTGAAATCCAGCTTTAATCAGTGGTGGTCTCATATACGCAAGAGGTCATTTCGGTTTTCTTGTATCTGTTGAGACTTGCTTTGTTACCAATTTTGGAGAAAATTGTGTGAGGCGCTGAGAAGAAGGTATATTCTTTTGTGTTTGAGTGAAATGTTCTGTAGATATCTGTGAGGACCATTTGGTTCATAGCATTTGGTAACTCTAGTATTTCTCTGTTTAGCTGTTGTCTGTATAAACTGTCTGTTGCTGAGAGCGGGGTTTTGAAGTCTTCCATTGCCAATGTGTGAGGGTTGAAGTGTGATTTAACCCTTAGGAATCTTTCTTCTACACACATTGGTGCCCTTGTGTGGACTTTGGTCAAGCAGAGGATCTCCGCCCAAGTTGGGGGGGCTGAGACATGGTGACAAGGAGGAGGGGGGACATTGGGGATAGTGGGGGAGGATACAGAGAGAATGGATATGGTTCAAGGGCTAGCAGCCTATCTGGAGTTCTGGTAGCTAGTGTGCTCTCTAATCTGGTAGGGAGTCTCCTCTTGAGTTTACCTACCTGTTCATCTGGCTGGTGTGGCCTGCACTTGAACTGGATTTAAATATTATTAATGAATTATTTCAACAGGGAGAATTATAAAAGTGAATCACAGAACTTTTCATGTTTTTTATCGGTTAAAAGATTATGAACGTGGGCTAGGAGATGGCTCTGTTGAAAAAGTACTTGCTATGCAATTGTGAGAACCAGATCAGTTCAGGTCCCCAAAGCCACACAAACATCTGGCAAATGCACAGTCTACCTGCAATTCTCATGCTTAGAAAGCAGAGGCAGGGATCCGAAGAGCAAGCTCACTGGTTATACTAGCAAGCCATAGAAGGGAATTCTGGGTTCAAGTGGGAGACCCTGCCTCAGTATGTGTGGCAGAGAGTGGTTCAAAGAAAACCTCTAGCCTACACATGCACACACATGTGCAACCGCACACATGTATGTACACCACACACAAGAAAATATTTAATATTTAGTAGAAAAGAAACAAAGGCAAGAGCTAAAAGATAACACACAAAAAGATGATTTTAAAATTCTACAAGTGTATGAAAATGAAAACTTAAGATTTTTTATAATCATAGCTAAGCAAAGTAAAATAAAACTGAGAATAGAAGCATCCCCATTATTTTCAAGAACTGTCTAAAAGTGAAGTATAACCTTCTCCTCCTAAGGAAGCATACATTTTTAAAGTGATTGTTTTCATTACCAGTTATGAACAGGCCTGGTCAAGTACCGAGTAAAAAATGAGCCAGACCTGAACTGTCTCTACCAGCGATTAAAGTCTGAGAAGCTGTACCTGGTGAGCTGAAGCTGCTGGGTCTCAGAACTGCCAAGGGGGCCTAGTTCACATTGGTACACCAGACGTCCTTCCTCTCCAGGACAGGAAGATTCCCATCTGGTACAGGTCCCAGGGCTTTGTGAGCTTAGTTAATGCTTTTTGGGCTTCCCATGTGTGACCTATTTATGTTCTTAAACAGTAAAACTGTGACTTGTTGCTGTTGAGCGCATGGACCGGAGTAAAGACTGTTCTGAGAGCAATGTAGAGGCTTTGAGACACCCTTTAACCCCTTCATATTTAGAAGTGTATCCTAAGGAAACTTACTGTTCCTCACTGTGACCAGAATATCCGACAAAGAGTGGTGTAAGAGAAGATGGATCTTTCTGGGGTTATGGTTTCAGGTGGTTCTTTCTGTCATGGCGAGGAAGGCATGGCGAGCGCAGCAGGTCAAATCAAGAAGTAGACAGATTCCAGCCAGTTCCGAAAGTTTCTAGAACCTTCTAAAATAGTGCCACCAGCTCGGCAGTAAGCCTCCAACTCACATCGTTTGGAGAGATACTTCATCTCCAAACCAAAATAAGAATAATCATATTCAGTTGAGGATTTATTTGCAAAGATCTTACCACACTGCCCTTGGGAATCTCAAAAATTAGGAGAATATCATCTCATAGTAGAATACCATGCATTTGTTAAAGACAAAAATCAAAGGAAACTATGATACAATATGATGATAAATATGGTAATATTTCTGTTCATTACAAAGGAAATATTGGAAACATTCGCATTAGTCACGCAAAATTTTCATTTATGAGAAATTTTTCTTTTTGTTTTATAAGTTTTCCTATGGTTTAGTTTAATGTCTGTTTCTGGAGTAATAAATGTCTGTTTTAGGTTTCATTTATCAATGGTAGAATTGTTCATATATATGTGATATATATGTCATACCTATAAAATTTCTTATCTTAAAATTTTATTTCATTTATTATATTCTCTTTTTTATAACACTGAGACATGTGGTATATTTTTCAGGGGCATAGTATGTGTACATGTTTCTAAGAACTCATCAATTTCTCCTTTACTTCTCTATCCTCTTGCAGGCATTTGCCTGGTGGCCAGACTTATTGGCTGAGCATGCAGAGAAGTTTTGGGCTCTATTCACGGTAGATATGGATACTGCACTGGAGGCCCAGCCTCAAGACTCCTGGGATAGCTTTCCTCTTTTCCAGCTACTTAACAACTTCCTCAGAAATGACAGTGAGTACTTGTGTTTCCCTTGCTATATGAAATGGCAAGGGGTGGGTACATATTAGCTCTGAGTATGTATGTGCATCGTCCAAGTCGGATCTCCATTAGAGTCGGCATGGATAACCAGAGTGCTTATTGACCTTGCCTGAGTCCCTCGGGCCAGAGTCTGAGGGGAATGACATCACATTCTTCCCTGAACTTCAGAACAACTGCTGTCTGGAATAGACAGCTTTCTCATGGCACCTCGAGGATCAGAAAACCCATATAGTCTGGCACTGATGCAGTACTTGAGACTGCGTGCATCTCTGAGAGACACTCCGTGTGTCAAGATTCCCTTTTAACATGCACCATGATTGAAATGTTTTACCGAGAGTGGATTTATCTCCTCATGTGATTGTAAAATATTGCTACGTGTATTACTTGTTCATTCATATTTAGAAATCAAAGAGAAAATAAGGGTCCTCTATTGAGACTGTTTCCCAGTATAATAATAACTTTCATAGTTATTCCAGTAGGTGGTCTAGCATCAGTGTGAACTTGGCTTTTATTAAAATAGTAGTATATAGATTCCTGAACCATTTCTATGATGGGCTTTTTCATGTTCCCCAAACTCAGTTTAGTTACCAGTAGCTGCTCTTACCCTCTGTGTGGGGGTGAGGGCACTCATTCCCTACTTAGTACAGTTCTTGCTGTTATATGCCTGCTGTATTCTGCCTTCTAGAATCTGGTCATGATTGTCCTTGATCCTACAGAAATCTTTTTGCTTGAGTTTTCTGTTATCCTAGATCATTTAAACCTCCTTCACACAACAGGCCTTTGACCTTTCTGAGCATACCTCACTCCATTTCTGTGGGTAGCTTTGAAGTTTGGTCCTCAAAACTCTGGTTATAATATCCCCTGAGTCACTCCTTGCTTCTCCATTGCCAAATGCTGGTCTCACTCCATCTATGCTTTCTGTACACATAGAAATTTCTGGATCTTCAAACTCCACGTCAGTTTGTTCTCTCTTTGAAAAGCATTATTGCATTCTTTCCGTTTAAAAGTTGAATCTTTGTCTTACAGTTGCGGTTTTAATTTTTTTTTAATTACTCTTTGGTTTGGTTCATTGTTAGGAGCTGATATCTATCTCTATATAGTCATTCATCCTTTGGGTCTACTCCTCTTAGAAACTCGTGTGGATATGAAAGCATGATGCTGTAAACCCCAGGTGCATCCCAAATTTCAGCACCAGCCAGACCAAGAACCCTGCTAGAATGAGAAAGGCATCGTGTTATATGGTCCTTAACAGCATGGGCTTCAGTTCCATAGACTCATATCTCTGCCACTTGACCTTTGACAGCAGTTAAGCTCTCTAGCCTATCCGGTCTTTATTTACAGAAGGACCGGGGTAATTACACTCACAGGGTCATTGGTGATGAGGATGAAGAGGATGATGACTCACATGCAATAGATGCTAAGGGGATATCATGGATACCATAGGCTCTCCGTCTGTAATTTCAGTACTAAGTATTTCTGTCAACTTATCCATTCTATTCCATTCCATTAAATTTCCAAAAAATGTTTATTGTGAACACAAAGAACTAAGAGACAATTCCTACTTCAGATTTAACCACAATGTCTGTGCTCAGGAGATCCTAATTCCACATTGAATCATTCATTTTGCATGTCAGCCTCAGCCAGCTCAGAAAAGCCAGATGTGGTCCTTTCTAGCAGACAGAGGCTCTGGAAGCCTCCCATTTCTTGTTGCCTGTCTTCATTCGCAGTCTGCTGACAAAATGGAGGGCTGTTTAAAAAAAAAAAAACTTTATCTTTTACGTATAACAATAGGCACATGAATTATGTATTAGGTCAGGGGTAAATAAGTATAGACATCTTTTTGAGACTGCTTCCTCCATTTGAACAAAAATACAAGGATAAGTGGGACTTGGGGTTATGAGGAACTGAGTTCAGGCCAAAACTGGCATGAGAAGCCAGCCATGGTGGTATGCCCTGTAATCCCAGTGTTAGAGACGTGGAAACAGGTATATCTGTGAACATCACTGGCTGACTGCCTAGCATAAGCTGCAAAATCCAGACCAGTAAGTAACAGTGTCTCAAAAAGCAATTCCTGAGGAAGGACACTGGAGTGGTCCCTGGCCTCCACCCTTATGTGCACATACACACAAAGAAGTAACCGCACTAATTATCTGTGTTGGTTAATGTCCACATTCAAATGATAAAGATGATAAAGCATATAAGTTATATAAAATAACTTGGATTTTTCATATAGGAGAGTAAAATAGTATATAGAGTCTTGAAAATTTTTCTTGAATACTTACAAGTATATCAATGATTTAATATTGTTTTTATTTATTTTTGAGAAATATTCATGCATTTTCAAGTGTAAATGTCTGAAACATCAGAATGAGAACCACAGCATTCTGTAATCTTCATTTTATTGTGTATGTATATATGTGTGCCCAGGTATGTGTATGTACACCACAAGTATGCATGAAGCCACATAGGTCAGAAGAGGGCATCAGATCACCTAGAATTGGAGTTACAGGCAGTTGTGGGATGTGAGAATCAAATATGAGTCCTTTGTAAGAACAATGAGGGCATTTAACTGTTGAACCTTCTCTCAAGACCCAAGAAAACCACAAGATTTTAATTTGGGGGTAGATTCATAAGTATCAAGTTCATGGAGTTTTTTATTCTACTCGTATTTAATGTTTTCTTAAAATTAATGACAGTTTAGCATGTATGGTACTATTTTGGATTATTTTGCTGTGCAGTCATAGATCCACAGAGAAGTATTTATTAGAGACCTCTTTGAAGCTCGGTCAAAATTGAAGGTGCCTGTATCTTGGCTTGGATTTTGCAGTGATTAACAGATTTTAGAAAACATCAATTATTTCTGAGAAAAACAGCTCCTTCATGTAGTGAGGTAAATAAAAAGTTCCCCAGTGCCATAATTGCCTTTTGGTACGGGGAGATTGGTGCAGCCTAGGGAATTGAAGGAAGATGAACAATTTTCATCCCAAACTCACAAGTTTTGCTTCAAAAGCAAAGTCACTAAATAATTCTCAGCAGTTGCTAAAACATTCTTTTTTTTCCTGGTTGTTACTATCACTTTTGATGATAATTAAGACAATTGTAAATAATCGTGTGTTTGTTTTATTACGTTTCTTTGATAATGATTTGGTGAAATCTGTTTAAATATTTAGTGTCAACTTAAAGTGCCCTCAAATCATCCATTTTGAAATCCATGGGAAAACATTGTCTTTCCTTTAGTCTCCCTAAAAGGGAGATTTACATAACGGACATGCTGTTGCAGTTTTTACCATATTGACCCAATTAGAGTTATTGTCCAAATCCCAATTAATTACAACTTAAACTAGCCAGGAACACGAGCAGCAGAGAGCTCTGAGTGTTCATTGTTGGGATGGGAGGTAATTTGCTGAATAAATGGTGATTCCTTTACAGATGATTGTGTATGGGGGAGGCGTGTGCTGCAGAGGGTGACCTGCTACTTACAGAGGATTTTAAATAATCATGGCATATTACTAACAAATGATTCATCTTATATTTGCTTTTCCAAAATTTAAAATGACTAAGACGATTCAAGATGAGATACCAATTATTATTTGTACCTTATGGGTGAAACGCTTTTACTGTCCCCATAAGTTACTTGCCATCATTTTGTATTGAAATCTTTTTTTAGTCTTTTTTTATTATTTTATTTTATTACTTTAAAAAACATACCAATCCAAATTCCCACTTCCTCCCTTCCTCTCACTCCCTCCACACAACCTCCACCCCACCCTCTTATATTAAAATCTTTATGCTTGTTATTTAAAATGAACTGTCTTATCTTTTGGCCTGTGGAGGAGGGGATCCTAGGGAAGGACTCTTGGTTTTCCAGCTGAGGAAGCTGAGGCTGGTGAAGGCAGTGAGCCCGAGCAGGGCCCTAGCATACAGGGAGTTAGTGACAGAAGGGAGGCTGCGGCAAGATCACTCTGTCACCAGCTCGGCTTCATTCCACAGGAACAAACCAGATTCTGGGAGCATTTATATAACAATATTATTTTTAAAGAATTTCTTGAGCTTTTAATTTTAACTTAGAAAATACTTTGGGGGCACCGGGTTATGTGCACAGAAGGGCGGTACCGGTTATCAAGTACAGAAAGGGTCAGGTAAAGGAGTGGATTATCTGAGCATACATGTTAGGAGCATCTGCGACAAGATTTCCAGGGGAAATTAGTGGAGAAAGGGAGGGAGCGAAGACCTCACATTCAGTTTCTCTTTGAAAAAGGAGAAAGATATTACGTCTGAGGTGTGTGACTTCCCTTGCAGCTAACAATGTCGAGAGCACCCTGGCGCTCTGAGAACACTTGGAGATGAAGTGTGCTTTTCCTCAGGGGGAAGGGTACCAGCTGCATCACGCTTTTAGCAACTGTCCCCAACCTCCCACCCTCATGGCCTCACACACTGATTCCCAGAGCAAGGCTGGTGAGGTAAACAAACTTGGGTTCCTTTCCTGGCCAAAAAAGGCCGAGCTTCTGCTTGCCTTCCAGGCGGCCTCCTCCGTGCACCCCATCTGCTTCCTGGACTAGAGATAATGAGATAGGCAGTCACTTTCAGAGGGAGCCAGGGAAGCACATTTGGAAGAGAGGGGTATGAAAAGTGGAAGGGAAAACAAATGTCTTCCTAATGAAGCAATTACCACGACAGTTAAAAGATAGCTAAGTGACTACAAGGCAACTACAGATAGAGTCTACCCTGGCATAGGCTTCTCCCCAATTGTCCCGTGGAGAATAGACGCAGCAGTGACCGCTCGTGACAAATGAAAGGCATCCCCAAATGGCTCCGATCACTTCTTTCAGCTCTCCTGAAAGGCAGGCCCTTGCAGAGAGTCACCTTTTAATCTGTGGCTATGCTAGCAAGTGGCAAATGACCATTCTACTGGGAACTGATTCCCAAGTGAAAAATACCACGGTGCTTCTTCCTTAATTAACAGCCTTTTCACATTGCTAGCACATTAAAGGCAGCCCGAAGAACACCCGTGCTTATGTAATCAATGTCACAGCGTCTCTGCCTAAAGGAATAATAAATGTTCAGGCTTGGCGGTAAGTGAAAACCTGTTCCCCAAGACTTTCACCTCCATAAAGATGGGCTCATAAAAAAATCGAAAAAGGGAAAAATTGGAATTTGGTCTCGTGAGGATAAAAAGGCTAGTGTTAATAATTAACAGGGAGAGTGAAGAGGAGTCAAATTAGCCATAATAGAGCCCAGAGTGACTGGCAAAGTCACCTCTCATTATCAAAAAACTCATTAAGAAATGAAGAGGTGGAAATCCCGCTGGGCTATTCTCACACTCAGGCTGTATCAGAGATTATTTTTCAGATTTCTTTCAAATGAAGAACTGTTAGGTCACCATATTGTATATTAGGTTAATCTTCAAGCTTTGAAATATGAAGGACTGACACCTGCGTGTCATTCCACCCCTAGTGCTTAAATGAGCTGTGTGTCTGCAGTCCACGAAGCGGTGTTTATAGAGTTATCTGTATATACATACACAGGGAACAATGCAGAAAGGGTATAAATTCTACATTACACCTTGGTTGTGTGCCAGCAGTTTTAGGGATAGCTCCTCTCAAATGATGGGATGACCACCCAGCAGGAAAATGTATTGAACTCTAATCCCTAGAGATGATTGAATTTTAAATTATACAACAGAATTTATTCTCCTGAACAGAAAAGGGAAAGAGTTATAAAAGCAGCAGACAGTAGCATTTTCCATCCTTGGAATTCCGCAGGACAACTCCAGTTTCTATGTCTCACGTAGACATTTCTGAAACCATTTCAATCCTCATTTGCTCTACTTAGGATTTGCTTGCTTAAAGATAACAACAACCTGCTCTAACAGGTGCCTGTGTCTGTCACAGAAGATGTACAGAAACATTTATGAATTCTGCTTCTCAACCTCAAAAACCCCAGGCTTGACTAACAATGAGCCTGCTGCAGCCACACACACTTGCTTCCACTACAGGAGAAGGTATTATGGGACCTGACTGCAAACATCAGAAAGCTGTGGCACATGGAATAAAATCAGACTTTCACCCCTGGCTCTGATGTTAAAGAATCTCATAAAGTCAGGCCAAGGACTGCTGGAGATGAAGGCATTGTGGTCCTGAGCTTTGGTTAAAAATTCCTACAGAGTTGTGCCTGAATAAAACTCATATGAAACAAAATATGTGGATAAAGTAAGAAATGATTCCTGTCTCTAAGAAGCATGAAAATTAGTGGTCAATAGGAACATTTCTATGTTACTAAATATAAAATAATAAGTGGTTATAGCAGATAAACAACTCAGTCTCTGTTCTAGCCCCTGAAAGTTTTTATTTATAGTTACAAAATTACATTTGTTATATTGATTGTATCCATTCAGTAGGTATATTTACCTTTCTTGCCCCCAAAGTAAGAAACACTGTAACATCTGAGCTTTCAGTTGTCTCCACCCTTTAGGTATATTATGTACATACATGTGTCTGTTTATAGTTAGCATATAAGTTAAATATTGGTAAACCATATAAAATTGCTTTTCAAAAATTTTAGCTGATTGAGGCTAGCAAAACTCAGTGAGTAAAGGCACTTTCAGCCAAGTCTAATGGCCTGAGTTCAATTCTCAGGACCCACTTGGTAGAAGAGAATTGATTCCAGCAAGTTATTCTCTTATTTACACACACACACACACACACACACACACACACACACACACACACACACACACAGAGAGAGAGAGAGAGAGAGAGAGAGAGAGAGAGAGAGAGAGAGAGAGAACACTTTCTACACACAAAAGTAAGTAAGTAAATAAGTGTGTTAAAATGTAAGTGAATGGTTAAAGAAATCCACTGTGCTTTCTACTTAAATTGAGTGGGAAGCTATCGTAACTTCTATTAGAAACTGCATGCAGGAATCACATTTATTGAGTGAGCATTTAATATGCCAGGCTCTCGGCTGGGTGCACGATGCTCCTGTCAGCCACAAGTCTCCTCACTTCCCTCCTGAAATGCCGACTCAGGTTTGCTGGGCTGCTTGTCTTTATTCTGTGTATATGTAAACCTGAAGAGTGACTATTAATTTTATACCTTAATCCATTGTCTAAGTCTTGCTGCATGTTGGTAGAATTTGTATTCCCTTGAATAACTGTCTCATAGCAAAGTCTCTCGGTTTGTCTTGTGGTTGGTGGTGTTTACTTTGTTTTGTTATCCGTGAATTACAGTTTTACTTATAAAATAACCAATTAGAATTTGAGGGAGAATAATCATTCTTACCAGTAATTCACTAATGCCAACTAATTGGAAGGCAGAGCAGCAACATAGAAGTAGATTATATAGTTCAAGAGAGAGCAGCATATGTTTACCCTGAAAACAATACACGAACACCTCATTTGCCTATTCATTTTACTCAGTAATCATTGTCTCGGTAATTTTTATTAATTAGATCATAAAGTATGTTGAAATATTGCTATTAAAAGCCTCTGTCAAGTACTTTTTATTTATTAATTATTGGAGACATTCAAACTAATTAGGCCCTCTGCATCCTGAGTTTTGCTTTATTTAGGCCTTTTTCTTCCTTTCCTGTTATTTTTACTAGTACTATAAGATATCATATCAGGCATGTTGGTTCTTTCTCTAACAAGGTGATATTTCAGTACATGGAATCTGGGAAGAAATGGTTATTTTGGTCAGTTAGGTGCTGAACCTCCATTTAAGTAGCTGTAGCCATCTTTTTAAGATTCCAGGACAATTCATGGCTCCTCCACACCTGGAGTACAATGTCAGATATAATCTTGACACTGAGGGAGGTGCCTGAGTTGGGCCGCCGTGAGTCTGAGACTAGTCTAGTCAACATCGCCTGTACTAGTCCAGTACGCCAGGACCACACAGCGAGAAAAATGAGGAAGAAAGAAACCTCCTTGGATGAAGCCAGATTGAACACCTGCCCTTTCCAGTGCGTTGTTGCAATGGTGCCTTGTAAAGCCATGGGTTAAACAGGTGACGGCAGCAAATCCTTACCACAGGAGAAGACTCCTGATGCCTCAGGCTACCTCTGAGAGGGGCTTCTGTATGATGGAAGTTGGGTGAGAGCTGGCAGATGGGCAAGCAGGGACGAGTGCACGGTGACTGACAGGTGTGAATTTCTGTAGCCCTGCTGTCCCACACTAGTGTGCTCTCCCTGCTTCTCGCCTGCCTCTCCCTTCTTCCTGCTCTTTCCTCCCCACTCTATGTGCTGTTTCTCCCCTGCCTCTCCTTCCCTTCCTGTCTTCCCTCATCTCTTTCACTGTGCCCTTCTTTCCCTTTCCCCCATCTCTCTCTGCTTTTATTTCTCTGTAATTACAAACTAATACTGTCAGGTTTTCTTGATTTTTTTAAAATGGGGCTTTTGAAAAATCAAAAAGGAAGGCAAGAGATATATCGCATTGCTAGAACAAGTACCTAGGACCTGTGTTCAGTCCCAGAACTCCCAAAATTAAAGGCAAGTGTCAGCTGAAATTGGAGCAAACTTCTAGCCAAAATTCATTATTTGTTATAGAAATTCATAAGAAGTATAGGTAATCTTCATTTTCTCCAAGTCATGCATGAAATAATCACATTGCTAGTAGTAATAACTGACCCAAAAAATCTATTTGTGCCATATCCATTAAAATAAGAAGACCTCTTAGTGAGTAGAAATTTTAGCAGCCCGATCTATGGATCATAATAGAATTTATCATGACGGTATTGTCTAATAACATATCTTATATAAAATGTGACGAATATACAGGCCTCAATTGGCTATATAGCTGTCATTTGATGCAGTATTCAAAAAAAATATAGTAGCTGTTCTTGTGTCCAAAATATTCATTCATACATCAAGCACCTAAACACTACTATAAGCCAGGCCTCAGCTCAATATTGAGAAAATGTATGATCCCTACCTCAAGGACTAGTGCTGACATAAGGAGGAAGGAGAGAAGGATAACTGTAGAGGGAGAAAAAGACATCAACTAACAGGGTTTAAACATGAAAACATGGAAAAGCCAATAACCAGTCAAGGAAGAGGGGGCAGAATAAAGTATTAGTAATGACATGAGAATTTGAGTGACTCAAGAAAATCAAGTTTATGCCCCAGGAAATATGGGCCACAAGCACCAGAAATTGACTGGAAAGGCCATGGTAGGGTGTCATTGAGAGCCCCATGCCCTGCTGAAGCTTTCAGGTTTGTTGGAGGGCCACATGCAAGGACTGTACTGTGGGGGTGGGGGACAGTTGTACTTTTTTTTGTAAACCCTCCTGCTTGACGCTTGAGCAGATGAGCTGACCGAGGGAAAAATAGGAACCCGAAGGCCAATTAGGAAATGACTGCATGAGTCATAGCAGACGAGAATAACAGACTGAGTAGCAGCCACAGAGACACACAGGTCTTGTTTACTGACTGGATGTAAGGAGTGAAGAAAAGACTGTGACACTCAACTCAGCAATGCTGGTGTAGAGATGAGATTGGAAATCTCCACTTTGACTCTGGGGTGGGAACACAAAGATCGGGAAATGTAATGCTTTTATTCATTATATTTAATTTATTAATTCTTTTTCACACAATGTTTTTGATCATATTCTTGTCCCTCCCCCATATCCTCCCAGATCTTCTTCATCTCCCTACCCACTCCAAGCTATTTCTTTTATCTAAAAAACTAAATAAATAAAACAAAAAAATGACAAAATAACAACAAAAAAGAAAATCAAAACATACAAGACAACGAAGTCAGTACTTTCCAAATATAAAGACAACACTTGCTGGAAGTACCTGTGAGTCAACTTCCACTTAATCTTAAAATTATGGCAACATTTAATAACGTCATTGAAAAGAATTATTTTCGACTTCTGCCTTGTATTAAACTGTGAATTCACTGCTAAATCGCCTGATATCTCTGTAAAGTAGCTTTTGACTTGAAGAGTTGCAGGCTCATCTGTAATTGTCAGAATTGTTTACAGGTCTTGGAGTAGTAAAACTGGAACAGTGGTTAGCAGTATGCTCAAAAAGGAGAAGCTAGATGGAGTTCTTTCATTGTTTCTTGTTTGTTTGTCAGTGCTGCGCCCTAAGAATAAAGTTTAGTCATACAGTCTCGGTGGACAGCAGTGTAAAACTGTCTGGTTTTAATAAAGATGATATTATCAGCCTACACCTTTTCTTATAAAAACAATTCACTATATGTATAGGTCTTAAAAATATTAATCCCCTGATACTAGGTTGACAGATGGACAAGTAGACAGGCAATATTTTATAGTAACCTAAATAAAAGAATTGTGATTTTTATAATATAGATTAACGTGTGGCTTTGGTGTCAAATCCGGGTTCTATTGCCTAGTAACTGAATGACCTTAGGTATATTTTCTAATCGCTCTAAACTCTTTCTTTAAAACCCTAGCAACTGAATGACCTTAGGTATATTTTCTAATCGCTCTAAACTCTTTCTTTAAAACCCTAGTAACTGAATGACCTTATGTATATTTTCTAATCGCTCTAAACTCTTTCTTTAAAACCCTAGTAACTGAATGACCTTAGGTATATTTTCTAATCGCTCTAAACTCTTTCTTTAAAACCCTAGTAACTGAATGACCTTAGGTATATTTTCTAATCGCTCTAAACTCTTTCTTTAAAATCCTCCTTTCTTCTTAGAGATTTTGGGACAGTTAAGTGACAAGAATGTACAATACAACTCAACACAGTGTTTGACACTCCAAAAATACTTATATAGAGGAGGAGGAGAGATCTTAAGCAAAGACGCAGTCAATAAGATTTCATTACATTTCTTAATTGGGCTGTCATAATGATTTTGATATTTCAGGTGAGAACATATTACCCTTAAAGCTTGGTATCTTTATTTAGGTGACATTTGGTGAAAGGGTAACTGAATTACACCTTGGACTGTGTTGTCTAGTTCTGTGACTTGCATCTCTGGGAATAAATGAAACACCTTCCTTCTGTGTACCAATGAAAACATCATAAGATGATATTAGTTTTTCAATAGCATATTTATCACTAAATACAATTTCTCTACTTGAATAAGAGACCTTTGCATACCAATAAGCAAGAAAAGATTTCTTTAGTGGTATGCCTGTATACCCACGGAGATCAGAGGTCCAAGTCGTGTGTATTCCTTAATTGTATTGCTTATATCTTATATTTTGGAGACAGTGTCTCCCAGTGAAGCTGGAGCTCCTGGATTCAACTAGATGGACAATCCAGGCAAGGCATGAGATACCCCTTTTCCTGCTTTCCAGCACTGAGTTTACAGGTGTGCCTAACTGTGCCTAGCTTTTCCAAACTCAGGTCCTCCTTTGTAGATTTATTTGTTTGTTCATTTGATTTGTTTTTTAACGACAAAGAAAAACTAAGCCACATGAGAGATAAAACAAAATCAGTATTGCACATTCTGGATCTATTCCACCCTCACAAGTCCATTTTTCTCCACCCTTTGGCAAAATTATAAGCCACAGAAATACACTGAGAGCATTCCCTAAACATGTTCTATTAGTGAATGGCATGTGCTTTGTCAAGGTCGTAAGACCGTCTGTTCATTTTTATATAAAGAAAATAACATGAGAAGATGTCATATTGGCCATAAGACCAGACTGCTGGAGTTTCTAAAGAGTAGACTTGTTATGGCTCAACATATGCAGATGTTCAAATCCAATGAAGTGAAGGAAATTGATGAGAGATTTTTTTTTAACATCTTCCACTTCTGACACCTTCATCAAAGCTACCATCATCATCCTTTACCTAGAACTTGTGACTAGCCACCTCTTCTTTTTTCTTGATGACCTCCACGTGCCATACAGTGACCAGATAGACCAGGTCATTCCTTTACTGACAAGTGCCATTGTGCCCAGAAAACTCCCACAGTGTCCTAGAACCTAGCTTCCCCCCAAAACTAGTCTTTCCTTTCCTGACTGTGTTCCTTATCTTTGTAGGACACCAGCTCAGTCCCCTTGAAGTTTTATGCTAGCTATTTCTTCCACCCAGTAAACCCCTCCCTGTTGAGGGAGCTGTGGGCCTGCTTTTCGTCCCACCTGGCTCCCGCATGGCTAGCTTTACATCAGAAATAACAACACACAAATTGTATTCACTTAAACACTGCTTGACCCATTATATCTAGCCTCTTCTCAGCTAACTCTTGCACCTGGACTAGCCTATTTCTAATAATCTGAGTAGCACCAGTAGGTGTGATTACCAGGAAAGATTCAGCATGTCTGATCTGGCGGCTGGCTGCATTGCGTCTGCCTGGGAGAGGGGAGCATGGCCTCTGCTCCAGAGAGCAGAGCTGTCGAGTCTGAGCTCACTTCCTCTTCCTCCCAGCATTCTGTTCTGTTTACTCCACCCACCTATGTTCTAACCAATAAAATGGGCCAAGGCAGTTTCTTTATTAGCCAATGACCTTCCTCATCACCTCCCCACTACAGAGTTCCCATGGGAAACTTCTGATATTCGGATTAAATTTAAATCCTAGCTCATCTCTTCACATATGCCTCTCCTGACCAATGACTGCAAGTGTGTGTGAGTTTGTACATGTATGTGCATACATGCATGTGTGCATGTGTGTATTTTGCGACAGGGTTTCTCTGTAGCTCCGGCTGTCCTGAAACTCACTCTGCAATTCAGACTGGCCTTGCACTCACAGAGATCAACCTGCCTCTGCTTCTCAAGTGCTGATGTGGTAACAATGTATTTTTAATGAGTATATTTTCAGTTTGAAGATATGAAGCATTCATAAATGTGCTTAGGATATATTTGAGAAAAATTTACAGTGTATACTAATACTAATCAAAATATTAAACGTCCTTCAATGTCAGTTAGCATTGCTTAGTACTTTGCTGCATAGTTTGTCCTTTCCAGGTGCAGCTTAGCCTCATCCTGTGGCCTGTTTTAATGAAATTGTGACCTTTGCGTGGAAAATATCAATCTCCAGGAAGAGATAGGTACACCCTGTCCAATAGTCTTAACCAAGTAGAAGAAAATGTAAGACTTCTACAGTCCCTCAGACTAATAAGAAACTGAGAGATAAAACGTGCTGTTTTTAAATACAGAGGTATCGGGAATGAACGTGTAGGTCAGTGGTAGAGCATTTAGCTAATATACAAAAACCCTAGGTTCGACCTCCCCAAAACCACTAAAGACACAAAAAATAATGAACTAATTTGAATACTCAGAAATAAATCTCCAAGTACCTAAAAAAACCTCATGAATCAGAATGGATATTCCTGGGGCCACAGCCACCCTCCCAGGTGAATGCAAAAGTATAGTTCTTAGATGTAATCAAGCTTACTTCACATCACTGAACTGGTTTAGCTTTAGCATCCGCGATACACAACCTAGCAAGGGTATTCTGACTCTGCTTAATTGCTGCATTTACATGTGTCAGGACCTTCTGTGGAGGCAGCAGCTCCCTTGAATTTACAGTAAGTGGTCATGTGCCTATGTGTTAAATCTCTTAGGAAGTACAAACATACCACCTGCTTAGAACCTTTTACAGAAATAGAATCTATTTTTGTTTTGACAAGCATCTATGTTAGGCTAATTATAATTCTGAGATAATTTCCATGATATAATATTCAATATAATGAACAAAATCCATTATCATCTATCTGTATTCTGTCAGTTTTCCCCGTGAGACTCTTTAAGAAAATTGAAATTCCACTTATTTTTTTTTTCCTGAGTAGCTGATATTATCTCTCTGACAAATACTGTTTCTTCTTGCTTCTTTCAGCACTTTTGTGTAATGGAAAATTTCACAAACATTTGCAAGAGATCTTTGTGCCCTTGGTTGTCCGCTACGTGGACCTGATGGAGTCTGCCATCGCCCAGTCAATCCACAGAGGTTTTGAGCAGGAGACATGGCAGCCTGTCAAGTAGGTATTCCGGTGTCCATAGCGCACCGGTCCTGGTCTTGACCTTATGACTTTACCTACAGCCATCTGTGGTTATTGCTTATGGTGCCCCCTTCCCACGTTGTTTGTTTCTTTACAGGAATATCGCCAACAGTCTTCCCAATGTAGCTCTTCCAAAAGTTCCAAGTCTGCCTCTTAATCTTCCACAGATTCCTAGCTTTTCTACTCCTCCGTGGATGGCTTCTTTATATGAGTCCACGTGTGTATCCCTCACTTACTTCCTGGTGTTGTGTTAGCTAGTGCATGGCCTGGGCTGTCTTCCATGCAGATGTGTTCAGAGTGCATGGCGTTGATCACTGTTGGTTGAGGAGTACTGTCTTTGGCTTTATGCGTTTGAGTGTTTTAAGCTATTAAGCTGATCTTAGCATATTGATGATAAGTGATAGAGGTTGAAAGAAAGAAAACACACTGGTTTTATGTTGTTCGTGTCTATTCTGTGTGGCAGATTCATTTTTTTTTTAAATCCCAGGTTGTAGAATCTCTCCTAAGTAGTCCAACCCTGAATTTCCAATGTTGATAATTGTGGTAAATTCAAGGATGCTTGCGTTCAGCTTGCTTACTGCCCACATCCTTGACTTTGTACATGAAGAAAACCATCAAAAAAGGGTTTCAATTGCATCATATTGAGTGGTTTTTATCTTAGTGTTAACAACAAAGAAGCGGAATTAGACCTTGCAGGGAAATAAGTGCTCCCAATACCAGGATGTTCTTCTACCGTTCCTCTCCTGATTAAATTGAAAAACTTGCAATTTTAAGGTATTCTTGAGACCTTTAAAAGCCACATTTATTTACTTCACCCTGTGGCGAATCTACCTACTACAGACTAAGAGTTATTATGGGAAAGGGCTCTAAAATTGAATAGGTCTCACATTAAACCTTAACTTGTGACTTGTAAATCTTTCTTAGCCTCACTATCCTTGGTTTGAAAATGGTTGATTCCTAATTTATAGATAGTTTGGTGGGGGGAAAGCAGGAACACTGTATAAAAGTGTCTGGCACATACTCAGCTTTTCATAAATAATTACTGCTATTGGAACATGCTAGGTGTCAAAGAAATGGTAATTACTTCTCTGTATTATTATCCCATCGTTATTATTTACAGTTTTCCTCTTTTGGAAAGTCAAAGCCTTATAGCAATCTAATGAAGTTACATACTTAGTTTACAGTTGTAAAAAGTCAGTAAATCTTTTGCCCATGATCTCATACTAATTCAGTTAGCACAACTATAAGACAAAAATTACAGAGAATTTATCCATGTGTTCAGAATTTGCTGTGTTCTAGATACAGTGCCAAGTTCTTTATCTCATTTTATCATTATAACAACTGTGTAAGGTAAGTGTCACTATATCCATTTCATAATTTAAAAACTGTCATTCCCAAGTAAATTAACAAGAGAAAAAAGCTATAATTGATAGACAAATTGTAAATGATAGGCAAAAATTTGAACCCACACTCGTTGGCCCTCTAAACCCTTCACACGCTTCACTTTTTATTCTTCTTCAACAGAACAGACTGCTCAAAAAGTTAACTAACTTTCTCTGTACCCACCACCCACCATCAAACCTATTCAATCTTGTATATATCCAATCAGGAAAACAAAGAGAAAGAGACCAAGAAAGAGAGCAATAGCCTGTGAAAAAGCTTGGTAGCATTCTCCCAAGTTAAACACCATTATAGACTGAAAACACGACTAGGTTATAGTCCTACGTGTCAACCATTTTCTTAGAGTTAGTTGCTTTGTGCCCTTGGACTATATAGCGTGATTTCTGTGTATGCTCAGATATTACCTTTACAAGATAAGGAACCTTTCTAAATGTATGATTTTGATCTCTCTACTGGTGTATAATTTTACTTTTCCTCCTCCTTCTCCATCTACATATTCACTAGAACAGGGTTGTAGACATTATCCTGTATAATTTAGTTTCTTATTACTATTCTGTTAGCTTGGAGGTGTATGGGAAACCTGAGCTTTTTCTTTTGTTGTTGTTCAAACCCTTAACAAAGTGACATACATCTTAAGCCAGGAATCATGGCAAGTGCCTAATGATGGCTTCATTGTCCTAGGCAAATACAATGTAAAAAGTTGATCTCCATGATATTTACCAGATTATTAGGTTCTTTGTTGTCATAGTAACCATGGTTATTCATAATGTTATGATGTTATTGCAATTCTCGTTTTACATTGGAGCATGTTTATTGTATAAAATAATGAGTTTCATTCTGAAAGTCTTAAACATGTGGATCATAATCTACTCTGATACATCGTGGCCTACCCTTCCCGTCCCCTCCTCTTCCAGCGGTCCCCGTTCTGTTCCCAAATAGTTTCCTACTTCTACTTTCAGGTCTTTTTGTTCTTTTGAAGTCTAAGTCCAGAGTATTGGCAACACCATGTAATACTTGTCTTTCTGAGCCTGGCATTTTTATATTCATTTTCCTACTGTGTAAATCAGTTCTTCTTGATGTTTTGTTATAAAACGTTGAGGAATAAGAAATATTTCCATTTTGGGTTAAAATTAAAGAATTTACTACCAGTAGAATGAAAAAGTGCTTTGAGCAACTCAACTAAGGTGATAGATCACTAGGAGAACAAGCCCCTATGTAGGCCCTAGGTTTGATCCCAAGTTGACTAAGGTGATAGATCAGTAAGAGAGCAAGCCTCTAATGTAGGCCCTAGGTTTGACCCCAAAGCCAATAATTAAATAAATAAACAAACAAACAAAAAGGTGGCTTTGACAAAGTTGCCCCAGGCTGGCATTACAGCCTCTGGCTGATGTGTAGCAGCCATCAATACCTGCCATCATTGGTAGCTTCTTGGGCATAGAAGCAGAGATGATGCCAGTGCCTCTTGGGACTGGGATAGGGCATACAACACAGATCCACAGCAACCTCTGACCTTGCACAGAACAGTATATGGCTTGCCAATCTTTTCCCCCAAGTAGCCTCTCCACACAGGAATGATGGAAAGCTTGACCAAGGTGATGCCCCTCAGATGGCAGTGGCTACCTCATTGGAGTATTTAACTCTAAGACCAACATGTCCATTATAGTCCTCAATAGTGACAAAAGCCTTGAACGTGGTACTCTGTGGTCTGAGTCTGCTTCTGCACTGGCATGATCCATAGAACCTCATCCTTTGGGGATGTTCCTAGGAAAAAATCAATGTGGTGGTCCAGCTTGGTGATGGGATCCACTCCTTGTCTTCATCTTTACCTCCATGAGCCTCAAAGCCTTGACCATGACCACAGCCTCTACAATGACCAGGAATCCTCCACAGAGGCTGCCGTACCCTCCCAATCCTGGGTCCCGGGTCCACTGCACCAGCATCATCTGCCATTTGATGCTTTCCCAGAGAAGAAGGCTCCCAACGTTTTTAAAAAGGAAAGATCCAGATGATCCCTTCCTATCTCTCTCTCTGTCTAGATAGAGTCATTATTTGGGAAGGGGTGGCAGTACAGATGATTATCATTAGCCCTGCAGATAAATGTCACTGAGCTAAATTTCGACTGACTTAGAGAATTTATCAGCATCCATCATTCACATTTGAGTTCTTTAATCTGTAAGTAATATTTTTAGGACTAGGTCACTGATTAGAAATAATCTTAAATGCAAAGTCTCTGAATAAATTGCAGGTTATCTGGACCAAATCCAGAGAAAAACCTATTTATATTTTTTTCATCTATTCAATTATAACAGACACTTATTAGACCAACTAAATTTCCAGTTAAACACATTGATTGTCTCTAATGTTAACATAGCATTAAGCAGAAGAAAACCACGGTCATGTCTTTATCAAGTAGAATTCACATTTTGTGTAAAAAAAAATAATAGATTTATCTTGGCTGTGAGATCTTGTTTTGTTTTGATGATAATTTTTGTTGGTGGTGTATTGTGAAAGCACGCACACTTCCAAAGTTACAGTCCTCCAAAATTTATTAGCCAGCGTTGCCTCTTGCCAAGTACCTCCAATTAAAGCACAGCTCTTCTAACTATACCCACTGGATACATGAGGGAAGATTGCCTACCCTGTTGTTCTTCTCATGTCTTTCTTGTACATGTGATTCGTGTGAAGAGGGCATTGTCTTACACATTCTTCACGGCAGTGTCGGTGCAGCCTTGTCGGGTCTTTACTGATGCTGCATGTGGCACACATTAAGGTGCAGAGACAATCCGTCAGGAAAATCCAGCGTGCGCTATTCAGTTTTGTCATGATTGGTCCCCTGAGAACTTCACTCCAAAGACGACTTGGCTAGACCAGGAGATCCTGAGAAATTCCTGGCAGAACAGACAGAGATAGCAACTTAAATTGGAGACAGAGCTGAGACACTGCGGCCAGGGTGCAGGGCAGAAACCAAGCTTTTAATTAGCCAGGGCAAGGGTGACTTTTCTAAAGCTCGCTAATTAAGTTATATTTAGCTAAACATTGTGGTCGTTTAAAATAATTTGTTTTAAAGTCTCCAGTGTGCCCTTGTAATAAATGGGTTTTATTTCTTGCATTTTGTTTTACAAAGTAAGAATATAAATTTAGTGTAATAAATGTGAAGCAGTTATTAGGACACTGAGAACAAATAAATCAGACCCCTTTTTTTTCTGCTTTGGTCTGATTTCACGATTGAGTCTCAATATGTTCTAATGTATGAGTATTTTACTTTCAAACATCTGTCATCCTATCAGCTGGATACTTGGCTCATGGAAAGTAGTGATGGTGTCACTTGCTCAAATAACATACAAACTCTGCTGCAGATTACCTTCATACATGGTGTGAAAATACCATTTCCTAGAGTAGTTTTCTCACTGTAGTGAATGCTGGCTAAGTCATGCATAAAGACTGGAAATGCATGATTTTGCTCCAACTTCAGAGCACCTCAAATCCCACTTCTGTGTTAGACCATTTCTGTAATGTTAGATTTTAGTCATAAGCTAGAAGCAGCGTAAAGCAGTTCAAACTTAAAGCAAAGGTTTTCCTTCCTACCTACCTATTATTTTCTGTGTGTTCCGTTCTTGTAGACAGAAGCCACAGTGACGACAAAGGTGTAGGTACATGGATGGCAGTAAGGTATTAATAGGTGTGAGCACTCAAGTTTTCTTGCACAAAACACTTTTCCAAATCTAGAACTGAAGATAATTTTATGTATTTATCATTATCTTAGAAATTGGTAAAGAATGCTTAAAATATCTGTCCTATGCACAGCTTGATTTCTATTTTGTTTTGTTTTGTTGAGACAGGGTTTCTCTGTGTAACAATCCTAGCTCTCTTGGAACTAGCTCTTGTAGACCAGGCTGGCCTCGAACTCATAGAGATTCATCTGCCTCTGCTTCTGCCTCTGTGTCTGTCTCCTAAAGGCTTGTGCCCCCACTGCCCGGCTACACAGCTTGATTTCTTATCTTTTGTCTTTGTACCCAGTTTTGTACCCTGTTTTGTCCCCTTTGCAAAACCTCACTACTGCATCTATTTCTCTCATGTTCTTTTTGCCTTATCCCGTTAAGAAGTTGAAAGGAGGACTTAGAACGCCAACCCAAGAGAAGCCTGCCTTATGAGAGATTGTATGTGGTCTATTCTTCACTGATGGCAATAGCACAGAAAGGAAAATCAGCGGATGGGTGGTCCATGTTGTTGTTAACGCTGCAAGTTCATAGTGCTCTTCGTTCTTCCTCTTTCTTCTAGCAATGGCTCAGCAACATCTGAAGACCTGTTCTGGAAACTTGATGCACTGCAAATGTTTGTCTATGACCTGCATTGGCCAGAACAAGAATTTGCCCACCACTTAGAGCAGAGACTTAAACTTATGGCCAGTGATATGATAGAGGCCTGTGTCAAAAGGTAGATGTGTGTTTCAAGTTGCTGCTTGGTACGCTAGCACCCATCATACCACAGTTTACCAAATACCCGTTATTAATTACCACAGGGAAGAAATGAGTATGAACCACTGTTTCAAAATGTCCTGGATATTGCATTCTCTGACAATAGGGTATTAATAGGTGTGAGCATACAAGTTTTCTTGCATAAAATACTTTTCCAAATCTGGAAGAGAAGATAATTTTATGATATTTTTAAGATAATTTTAAGATAGTTTTCTTAATTCTGAGAACCCAGGTCATTGATGAACTCAGGTCTCCCACCCATTTCTCTAATCAGTAGCACCTACATTATATTAATCATATCAACCATGCGTGTCTCTCTAGGAGTACTATGATTTATATTCCCAAAATAGCATCTCCTCAGATATCCAGAAACGGTCTACTGAGTTCTCATGCCTTATGTATTGTGTCTATGTGCAGTGAAGTGGCCAGATAAGCTCAAAATACAATTAGCACCATCCACGTCCCAAGGTTACTCACTGCTTTCTAGAATTCGCCAGTTACATCAGATAATGTAGCAGTGTGCATTCCTGGACACTTAACCAGAAATAAGTCAAACACTTCAGAGTCTTGCAAATATCCTTTTATATGTAAACAGTTCTTGCAATGTTAGCATAGCATGCTAATAAGTCAAATGTCTCCTGTGCCTCTACTTATGATGAGTTTACTGTGTCTTTGATTTTGGGGGGAGTACACATGAGTAACACTCAAATATTAGTTGGAACAACTGAGTACTCCTACCAAGTATCTAAACACATTGAGCCAAGAAAGTCCAGTTCTTAGAGTAATGTGAATGCCCTCCTAAGACAAGACTGTGATTTGGATTATTTAATTTTTAAAACTCTCTCAGCTGTGAGTTACAAGTCACAAATCTGTAGGTCAGATTATGGTGGTGGTGGGGGGATCTTTAACAAAAGCCTATAAATTACCTATTTCACAAGTTTTTACCTGTAACTTCGGGCATTTAAGAGGCAATTTAAATGACATAAAAGGACTGTCGTTTTCTGTGGTTTGTTTTCCAGCTTTCTAGACTGGTACCTTTTTATTTCATTCTGCATGAACACACAGGATGTCTTCTGCTTAAATGCAAAAAGAAGCCGGGCGATGGTGGCGCACGCCTTTAATCCCAGCACTCGGGAGGCAGAGGCAGGCGGATCTCTGTGAGTTCGAGACCAGCCTGGTCTACAGAGCTAGTTCCAGGAGAGGCTCCAAAGCCACAGAGAAACCCTGTCTCGAAAAAGCAAAAAAAAAAAAATAAATAAATAAAATAAAATTAAATTAAATTAAATGCAAAAAGAACATGTAGTTTTTCTACTTGGATATTAACTTATGCACTAGGTAAAATTCTCATCAAATATGGCATATGAGATATAACCAAAAGCTTCATTTGGATGTCTGTATTGCCTTGAATGGCTGCATAAACTAGCACTTAAAATACCACTTGGTAAAGAATACAAACTCTGTTCTTCTGTAGAAACATCACAGTCTAAGCCTTATTTGAGAAACCTGCATTGAACAGCCCAGCATGTCCCAGTTCCCTACTCCCTAGCTCCAACACACTACTTACCCTATTTCTGTTTGTCTTATATTATCAGCTTGCAGAATTGATTACACTTTTACAAATGGGTAGGATGTATGTTGGGATCTCTTACTCTAATTCATGTTTTAATAACTAGAACAAGAGCTGCGTTTGAACTCAAGATGCAAAAGGCAAACAAAACCACCGACTTGCGCATCCCAGCTTCCGTGTGCACCATGTTTAATGTATTAGTGGATGCTAAAAAGCAAAGCACCAAGCTTTGTGCCCTGGATGGAGGACAGGAGGTAAGTCCTAGGGGTCAGTAGTGTGACAGGGAGGATCCTCTGCTCTGGACAGCCTCTCCTTTTGTTTATAAGCCTGCTAAAACTTCCCAAGTGGTCTTTACTTTCCCGTATACCACTTTGGTGTTGATGATTTACATCAACATTGCTTGTTGTAAGCAAATAAGAAAGCTAAAATTATGCCTACTTTGTTTATACAAATTTAGAAGACTCAAGAGTTTGCATCCATAAAAGCAAGGCACAAAAATGATTGCATATGGAAAACTTTATTTATATAGAAGTTTCCTTTTTTAAGGATCAAGTAGACACTAGTTCTTACTGGGCAGAGTGAGTTTGCTCTGTGGGTAAAGGTCTCCGAACTTGCCACCAAACCCAATGTCCTCAGTTTCATATTTGGGACCCACGTAGTGGGACTGAAATTGCTACAAGTTGTACTTTGTCCTCTACACAATGCCAAGGACCCACCCCACCTCTACCTCCATAAACATGAACGCAGAATAAATTAAAATGCAGTTTAAATTTCAATAAACATACTAGTTCTCGCTAATAAAAATTTCATTATTTCACTTTTAAGTTTTGTTTGTTTGTTTATTTTAAACTCAAAACTCTGCAACATCATCTTACCTCATGATTTGTTTTTGTTGAAAGTGTTGATTGGGTAAAAAATGGATCCGTATTTGTAGATTTGAGTGTTTGCATTTTTACATTGACATTTTGTGTCCTTTCCTGTTGTCATTACTTTTTTCATCGTTTCTTTGTTCTTCCCCATGTTCTCCTTCATCATTACCTCATTTTTCCTCCATCACATGATCCAGTTTAGGAGCCAATGGGTAAGTCTCCTGTTTTGTTTTGGTTTGGTTTGGAGTTTTCTACATTCGTGGGTGGGGGAGAGTGTTGTTTGTTTTTGAAAAAAAACCTATCTTCCATTTTAGAACTATGTAATCTTTGCTTTCATCTTTTTTCAAATTAAAATAATATTCTATTTTCAAGTTTTTTAAGACATCTAGTGTATCTACAAAATTAACAGCATGTAAATGCTTATACTTTAAAAGATGTCAGACAGGGACGTCTCGGGCTACAGAATCTACAAACTATTCTTACATTTTGAAAAGATAAAATTACTTAAAGCCAAGTGAATTCAGCATCCTCTAAACCAAAGTCCAAATAAATATGCAGGGAGAGTGACTTATTATTTTCAAGTATGTAGATACAGTTTATACTTCCTGTAGAACATAGAGTTGGAGCTTTAGGTGATCATGAACCCTATGTCAGGGAAACTCCTAAGTACTGGTATCAGGGGGCTACACCCATGCGCAAGGTCACTTCATACTGAAGAATACAAATGTGGATTTCAATAATCCTCAATAACCTAGGATGTAAGTATCCGCCTCCACTGGTAAGGAGGAATCAGTCTGCACCATGAGACCCATAGTAACCCCTAAAAGATTGCCCTAAAGTGGTACCTGACCTTTGGACCCTAAGGCCCTTGAATTTTCATGCATACGTGACTGACCAGATTGCATTCTGTTATTGTCATCATTCAGTATTATTTTTCTTCTGTTACCATATTCATTCTTATAAATCACTCTACTGAAACCTGAAAACCAAATATCGGGACCTTACTTACTTAGCTAGCAATTTTATAGACTTGGCTAAGTACAAAGGAAACTAAGAATACCTACTATGTGAACTTCTTTCTTATTTAACCCAGGTATAGATATTAGCTATTTGGATTTTATTTATAGTCATGTATATATGCTCATATTTTTCTGTGTGCAATTTAAAGAGAAAATATATTTCTAATACCATATCATACAGTCATACAAATATATAAGTAACTGATCTGCCAGTGTTACAGAATGTTCAGTAGTTATTGTCTGATCACTCACAACGTGATTTATTGCTTCTTATTATCCAAACGAGTAAGCCGCTGGCATGGATGCTAATGGCCCCTAATCACCTCTTCCTGTTTTTCAACACCCAGATGTAAGCCTTTGCTGTCAATCTGAGAACATTCTCTTAAGTGGCTTCATAAGCTCATTGTTCTCTCATCTAGATGATGGCATCATCTTCCCACAAATACTGAGCGAATATATTAGTTCTAATATGTACACAGTACCTACAATGTACCAGGCTCTTGTTAAATATGTGTTGAACAATGAACAGGCTGATGTATTATCACTGCTCTAAAATTCTTCCCCTGCAAGAAATGATTCATTCTAGTATTTAAAAGAGAAGTAGCCACTGCATACACAAACGACAAGCCAAGTGATTCTTTACATTAAGAAGTGAGTTGTTTTGAAGAGTAATCTGCTACTATTCATTATGTCTGCACCTGTACCTTCTCACCAGAGACAATTAGTTCCCTACAACTTTCACACAATTAATGTAGTTCAAAATGTGCAGGTGTAAAACCTATTAGCAACCCTGAAAAGTGGTAAACAAGTACAAAAGAAAAAGTATTGTAATGTTGCTTTTAGTCTCCAATAGATACACTTAGAGAATTGTTCAGTTCCTCCCTCTATCTGCCTCCCTGTCTCTCTGTTTCTCTCTGTGTGTCTGTCTTTCTGTCTCTCTCTCTCTCTTTGTCTCTCTGTCTACGTCTCCCTCTGCCTCTCTGTCTCTTTTCTTTCTCTGTCTCTGTCTCTCTCCTCTCTGCCAGGATTTGAAATTGTTCCAAATAGTAACAGAGTTGTTAACAAAACTAGATTAGTGGACAGTTCAGAAACATGTAAAACATGTACTATGGATGAAATTATGAATGAAACAGAAAGGAAGCTAACTCACTGAACTCTAATAATTTGTTATGAATATATTGTCATTGACGAAATTAAAAATCCCTCCACTCCTAACCACACCAAAGACCTGCCTGTGTCCCCAGATCGCAATTCTATTTTCTTTTGTGATACGTGATGAGGCAAAGATGCTCTCTGAGGCCCAGTGTAGGGGTTAATGAAGTGATTAGTGACTGAATTATCTACTCACACGACAGGTGTTTATAACGAGTCAGCAGACTTAGGCCAGTCCCGCAGGACTGATGTTGAGATCATAAAACCATCACATTGTTTTAAATCCTTAGTATCCATTACTGTAGAAAAGCAGATGGCTACCTATGCTGTAGACCTTCATCTGCCCTCTGAACCACGTCACCCTGGTCCCATTGGCCGAGAATAAAGAAGGGAGAATGTGAACAAATCAGTGAGTAGCTTAGGTGAACCAGTGGTCCTACTTGGACAGGATTAGTTATTAGTGAAGGGGAGTTTTCCCATTCCCAGAAGAAGCAGACCAATCCTACTAATGCAACCCAAAACAAGGGCCAAAGTCTAGGCTGCACTGGCGTTTGGTCAGTCTCAGTTTCCAACATATTTGCATGGGAACAGTCCCATGAAATGATGCTATCCAACTGAGTGGAGCAATGCCAGGATTTTAAACGTACCTGAGCTCTGAAGCAAGGATTTCTAAATGATTGCCCAAATGTAACGCGAGATTCCGTCTCAGAAGAAGAAAGATATAGCCTGTTTGCTTTTGAGAGCATATGTGGAAAAAAATCAGCTTGCAACTGAGCTACACTCTGCCAACACTGTGGTACTTAGGACTAGCAGTTTGACTTGAAACAGCCCAATAAGAATAATTTTAGGGGGCTGGAGAGATGGCTCAGAGGTTAAGAGCATTGCCTGCTCTTCCAAAGGTCCTGAGTTCAGTCCCCAGCAACCACGGGTGGCTCACAACCGTCTGTAATGGGGTCTGGTGCCCTCTTCTGACCTGCAGACATACACACAGACAGAATATTGTATACATAATAAATAAATAAACATTATTTTTTAAAAAAGAATATTTTTAAATAAATGTAAATGTTTTTACAAGAATTTGCAAAGGTTTTGAAGCTGGGGAGATGGCTTAATCAGCAAAGTGCTTGCTATATGAGCATAAGGACCTGAATTCAGTCCCTGGAAGCCGCCTGCAAATGCTTAGGATGCAGGATTGCACTCTGAGATCATAGAGGCAGAAACAGAAGGACCCCTGGGGTGTGTTGGTTTGCGTGTCTAGCCAAATTGGAAATGCCCCAGACCATTGAGAGACCCTGTATCAACAAACAAGATAAAAAACTGCCAAAGAATGGCCCAAGGTTGACCTCTAACTTGCATGTATATACACACCCATACACACATGTGCACATACATATCACACGCATACATCATTTATAAAAGTTTTTGTAGTCAGGGACAAAAGCTTTCTAAATTTTTATCAACGCTGTTATCTGTTCATTGAAGTGGAAAACAATGTGTTGGTTTTAGCTTAGGCAATAAAGATAGCTTTACAGAAAAATTCTGTTTGTTGCTATCTTGTGATTTAGAGTCCTACCTTTAATCTTGGGAAGCCACCAGGTCTACTGAATAATTTACTAGCTTTCTTATTCCTGTATTGGCATACCCATAGAACCCATACCTTTGGTTTGCTGTCTTTGCAGAATGGATACCTAAAATATGGATGCTTATACTACATTTTGGCTGGTGTTCCAGATGATGGGATGAATCTATAGGAGCTGACTCCCATAGTGTCTAAAATCTAGTAACCCCATACTATTGACCTCTGAAATAATAGATTAAAGGTTTTGATCCTTTTGTTTTTTGTTTTAACTTCACTCATTCTTATACGGTCATTTCTCTCTCGTCCTTTCTTTTTTTTCTCGTGCTCTATGTTTATAACAGGAATGAAAGAAAGTATATCAATAGGTTGTACATTATCAGAATTTCTTTACCCCCAAGGTTCATTGGCTTTCTAAGCCTTTCAGTAAAAGGAGTATAAATGGCTTCTCGAGTGGCTCATGACTGGTTTTAAGAATGGCCGGAATTAATCCAATGGAAGAATTTAATGTATAACCTCTATTATCTTATATGTACTAGCATTCTGAGACATTTTGTTTCTTGAGAATTAAAATATGGAAGCTGGGGAGATGACTCAGTAGTTAAAAGCAGTGGCTGTATGTCTAGAGGATCGGAGTTCAACTCTTAGCACCCACATGTTGGTTCACACCGTCTATAACTCCAGACCCAGAAAATCCATGCCTTCTACTGGCCTTCTGCAGCACCAAACAGGCAAGACATATAGGCAAGATTATCCATACACACACGAAGAATAAATGCAATAAAATATTTTTTTTAATATTTAAAGAGTGAAAATATGAAATTTATGGCAGGTAGAGCATTGAGGCCCAGGCATGTTTAAAAACATGTTTGAGAGGCCATGGGCCTCAGTAGCACCTCCCTGTTGGGGAGTGTTTCCATTTTGGTGGAATGTAGGAAGCTCATGCCTGTCTCCTGTATCTCTTTGCAGTTTCTCCCCACAGAGGGGCCATGACTGCTGTTTCATTCCTTTGTGCTGCACAGACACGGGTCTGGAGCAGGGACATGAAAGGGGAGAGGCAGAACTCATTTACATAAGCTCTTTCAACAGCCAGTTCCTTGTGCAGCTTTTCACTGGGGCTGGGAGGCCCTTCTGCAAGGGTGTCTGTTGGGTCTCACCCTACAAATCACTTAGTCCGAGTACTGAAACCGTTGCATTGGCCCTGAATCGTGTTCATGGATGGTCCAAGGCATTAACTGTTTAAAGTAAATCTCGATTTAAAAGCTACCTACCAGTCAGCTTGTTTGACTGAACATCACTCTTTTGCTTCAAATTTGTTTTTTTTTTTTTAAATTGTCTCATTTCCTATAACAACATCAAACATTCCAACTCTCCTGCAGTGTAAATTCACCCACTATGTCCAAACGCCTGTTCTCTTTGTCCTCTGGGGACCAAAGCTTTGGGAGTCAGCAAGGTTTTAAGTGAACCAGACAATTACTACATACCAGAAATCTCAGTGATCAAGTGCATGTGGTTAATTTGAAACTAATTTCAAACACACACACACACACACCACACACACACCACACACACACACACACACACACACACACACACACACACCGGGGGAGGGGGAAGGGGAAGGAGAGAGAAAAAGAAAGAAAATAACTTGGAAGCTCCAACATTATTCTTCATTACTTACACAAGGAGATGATGACCACTCTAGCTATTAGAGCCCTTGAGGGTGTGGGGATCATTCCCTCGTATTCCAAAGCAAGCCTGAGTTGATGTTTTGTTCTGTATGGAAACTTTGAGACATGTTTTCCGAAGGAAGAAAAATGGCTTTCAAATACATCGAACTTAGGGAACCATTCAGCTGGCAGCTGTGAAGCTGGTCTAATGTTTATCCTGACATGAGTACTTTTAGTCTGTGCATTATGCGCTCTGTTCCTGGAGCCTTGATCATCAGGATAGGGTTAGTCTTTACAAGTCGCATTTTCTGTGAAGTGGCCATTGGGGACAATCTGCTATCAAATAAATGCTTCCAAAGAAAGAATTGCTGTTTAAATAGAGGTGCCTACATATGCCAGGAAGCCCAAGCTTCTGCTAATTTAATAAAGGAGCCTTCTAGTAATCTTTAGAGAAGAAAGCAAAAGCAGGAGTCTTTCAGGTTTATTTTAAATACGTCGTTTTTGTATTTATTTAAAGACATCTTGTTGGTGAGGAAGCAGTAATAAAGCTATGGGGAGCAGTGTCGTTTCATTATGCTTTTATGGCCTATTAATTTGTTACCATCTATTCCCTTTTGTTGATGAAATTTTAATTTTGCCCTTGCTTGAACATGTTGTAAGAATTGTATGCGCTGCTGCTCCTGGGATGACAAAAGTCTCCTTTTAGGGAGAACAATTGGCAGCGCATTTTATTTCTAGAGCACATTTAAAATAACTTATGAATGAGAGTTGCCAGACATGAAATGCTGTATTAATTAAATCTCTTTTGAGGCCCCTTGTTTCTCTGGCTAAACCAACCCTTTAGAAAAATACAGGGCCACCTTCATTACAGAGGAGACAAAAAGCACCCTTCACATTCCTCTGCCTGAATACGGATAAGGACTCAATTCAGCCGCCGTAATAACCCCATTAGCTGCTTAACTCAACAGCGCACATGGGAAAATTTTCCAACCGCAACGTAAAAAAGTGTTGACTGGATGGATCATTGTCACAGCTTTGTCCTTTTAATGTTCAAAACGATCATTTTAAGTAAATTTGATATGCCATAACTAGTAGCTTTATAACCGTCATGACTTACAGCGAAGAATTCACGTCTGTATCCACTAATGCATTTTGTCTTTTCAAACCTAGCAACAGTACCATTCAAAAATAGATGATTTGATTGACAACACTGTGAAAGAAATCATTGCACTGCTAGTTTCAAAGGTAACGTATCATTTTTTTTCTCCTTTGCAAATAAAATTAAGAAATAACCATCAAATGAGAATTTTTGATATCTCTTATGTTTATAAATATCTAAGTGTGAAATGGTAGTTTAAAAAATAAATGTGACTGCGTTATAACTTAGTGCCAGAATGCCTACCTGGCATGTACAAGGCCCAGGACTCGATCACTAGCAATACAAAATAAGTAAATACATGCATGAGTACACACACATAGACACAAACACAAACACACAAAGCAAAGTTGTTTTAGTTTTGAGAAAAACTCCAAACAAGAAAATGAACACTATGTCAACACAGTGGGGATTGATTTGTTTGATTGCTTGTGTGAAGAATTTTGTCATTTCTTGGAGTGTTTTCCTTTAAAAAACAATTCTTCTTTCCAAGAATTCTTTATTATATCACATTCATGCTTGCCGTTTTCCTTTCAAAGCAAATCTGAGTATCCTCAGTCTATGAATTTAGCCTTTTTTGTTGATCTCCCTAGGGCTGGAGCTCTAGCCTTAAGCACAGACAAAGCTGACAGGATCGTATCAGAACTTCACCCCAAAATTTTTCTGCTTGGTGCTTGGAATGCCTTTGATAAATGCAACAGTATTTCATTGTATACGTGAAACTCAGCAATAAATGGCTTTGCCATTTAGCAATTATGTGACTTAGATGCCACTAAGACATAACAGATGGCCACGGATATAATTTGCAAAGATTGGGTGTGTTCAGAGAGGCATGGCCACAAGTATAGGTATCATTTGAAATCAAAGCTTACTAAGGAAGTGATGCTGACAGCACCAAGAACTTAAAGAGGTGGAGAAGTCATTGGCTAACGGGTTCAGGGTTCCAGCCATGTGAGATAGATAAGGACTTTACACTAAGAGCAATTATGTTTGTGATTATTGAATCATCTAATCCAAAACACCTAGAAGAAATGAGCTTATAATGATCTCATCAGGAATAAGAGATGATGGGAAATCAAGTATCCTGTGTGGAAGCACACAGTGTATACATGTAGCAAAACATTATATACTCTGTAAAGATGCACAATTATTAATTGACTTTTAAATGCTGGAGAAAGAAAATGGATATTCGCTAAGTGGAACTTTGACATGGGCAGTTGCATCTAGCCCTTCAAGCCTTTATCTCAAAGACGTTCAGAAGAGGTTTCATAAAGCAACTGAAAGAATATATCCACTGCAGAGAAAAACCAACACCAGTTTTACAAGTAAGGGATATGGTGTTTAGCTAACATTATAAAAATATTAATCTTCTCTGGGCATGGTGGTGCATGCTTTTAGTCCCAGCACTCACTCAGGAGGCAGAGGCAGGCAGATCTCTGTGAGTTCAAGGTCAGCCTGGTAAGTTCCAAGACAGCCACAGCTGTTATACAGAGAAACCCTGCCTTGAAAAAGACAAAACAAATCAATCTTCATTAATAATTTAAGGAGTGCATATACCAGCTTTTCCAATAAATGAACTTAGATGATTTTAAGCTAACACTGTTGAAAAGCATGAACTGAGCAACTCAAGTTTCATGTGTACAGGATCTAAATTGTTACAGCCTGTCCGGAAGGTACTTCAGAAACATAAAATGTGTTAATATCCCTTTGCCTTTTGCATATTTCAGAGTACTCAGAGATGTACAAATTATATCTATATAGATTTTGACGTTTGTTGTGTCAGATATCTATATTAATCTGTGATTTGGGGAGTCTTAATGATAAAGTATGTTTTAAAATGTAGTAGCAAGTGGATAGAAGATAAGTTCTTGAAAGGGTGACGTATGATCTGGGTTCTCACCCCAAGGCTCTCAGAGGTTGTGCTGGGTAGTGAGATTATGACCTAGGTTTGCACCCCAAGGCTCACAGAGGTTGTGCTGGGTAGTGAGATTATAGTTGGTGTCATTTCTTTCTTTTGTGTGTATGTTCCAAATTGTCTGGTTAAAGGTCTTGGAATAGGAAATAACCATGGAGAAAAATGGTTCGAGAATACTGCTGCCTGTACCCACTACTTTTCTTGATGCTCTGATCATATCCATGAGGAAGAGAATTCAAGGGAAGAAGGGCCTCCCTGAACTGACAGTTTCAGAAACTACAGTTTATCATGTTTAGGGACAGACACAGGGCTGGTCACACTGTGTCTGCAGTCAGAAAATAGAACAAGAATTCCTTGAATTACCTTCACTCTTTCATGCTGTTCTTTTTCTCTCCTTTGACTGGATACTAGTTTCAGATGACTTGGGCTTTTTTGCTATTGTTGCTGTTTAATGTTTCTTTCTGTCCTTTATTAGCTGTTAAAGCTCTCTGTTAAAGCTGATTTTTTCAATTCAGCCTGTATGGACTTCTATCATAGAGATTCTTGTTATTATTTGTCTCCTTATTAAACTTATTGTTTATGTGTTTTCTTGATTCCCCCAGCTCCTATGTTCTCATATAGTGTAGTAAGCTGCTTTTTAATAGGATACTTGATTAATTATCTCAGACTGTTATACATGAATATACTGTATTTTGGTCATATTCACCTCAAATTCCTCCTCATACCTCCTCCCAGGCCCACCCCAGATCCACTTCTCATTCATACAACCTTGTGTCCTTTTTTAATTTTAATAACCCACCAAGTCCAATTTGTGCTACCTATATATTTATGGGTGCGAGGCCATGCAACAGAACACAGTAGACCTACCAGGAGCCATAGCCTTAAAGAAAACTGACTCTCACTCCCCTAGATGCCATCAACTATCAACAGGTCCTCTCCAAGGGGTATGGACTCATGTGGCCCTCCCACTCCAAGCTTGAACCCTGACTGTACTTAACTTGGTAGCTCTTGAGCAGACACCCACAGCTTCTGTGAGCTCATCATTTAGTAGTCCCATTATATCCAGGGGATCTGTCTGCTGCAGCCCTCTCCAATCTTTGGCTCTTTATCCTTCTCTTCCGAGATGGTCCCATTTGTGGCTGAGTACTCTGCAGTTATTTATTCAATACACTTTGACTAGCATTGAACTTCTTCATTAGCTGACAATCATTGTCCAAAAATAAAAACCCAAACTGTCCATTGTGACCGAGAATCTGCACTAATCCATGGGCATAAGAATGTCAGTTTAGAGGGCAGGTTAACACTGTGCCCTTTTAACAAAACAATAGTAGTAGATTCACCCCCGGAGCCTATGAACTCCACAACCATGGATTCTTAGCTAGATTTACAGCACTAAGCATGTATTTCCTCCTGTGGAACTGGTCTTAAATCTTCTCTGAAAGAGTTGGGTACTCCCATAGCATTTCTCCCGCTATCGAGCCCTTGGGCATACCTTGCCACACTGGTTGCCATTGTAGTTCACAGGGTTCATAGCTGTGCCCCCTCCCTTTGGCCTGAATAGCACCTTCCAGTCTGAAAGCCAATCAGCAGCAGGGAGGAATCTTCCTGGCCAGTATCACCTTGGTGTCTTCATTTCCTCTGAACAAAGTGAGTGGTGTCTTCAGCAATGGGGTCTCAGTAAGTTCTTTAGGGTGATTGCTTTGAATTCTGTATCAGACACTTTGTGCATTCCACTTATTTCAGCTGGATAAAGGTTTATTTTATTTCTTTGGTTGTATCATCCTTCTCTGATTTCATCATCCATGTGTTGGTGCCCATTCCTCCAAACAACCAATTGCTTTGTCCAATATTTACAAATTATCTTTAGACAGAAACACATTTCATCAGTCACAATGGGAAGAAGTTTTGCTTGAGCCAATTGACATGGTCTCCAAGTGGGCCAGCTGCCAGGGTCTGAGGAGTGGATAAATGGTGGGTTTATTCATTAAGGAAAGAAAATATTTTTATGAAACAGTTCTTAGATGTCAACATGCCAGAAAATTATGCGTGAGCTGTTAAGATGCATTGTATAATACCTTCATTCTCTCTAAATGAGACATCTGGGAAGAGGAGAAGGGTCTATATTTAATATAAGCATTCTTCCCTTTCTATTCCAAGAAATAGCTGGAGATGTACTAGGGTTTGTTCCACTTTAAATGTCTGATAGAATTAGGCTGTGAATTCATCCAGCCCTGTACTTTTCTTTGTTTAGCTTAGTTTTACTTCTATGACAGTTTCAACTCATTATTTATTGTTGATCTGTCATATTTTTTGCTTCAGTTTGGAATTTGGCTATGTGTTACATAGTTTTCAATTTACTGCAGTTTAAGTTTTCAAATATTCTTAAAAGATGGGCTGGAAAGGTGGCTCAGCAGTAAGAATACTGGCTGCTCTTCCAGACAGCTCAGGTTTGATTCCCAGTACCCATCTGGCAGCCCACAACTGTCTGTAACTCCAGTCTCAGGAATATGATGGCCTCTTCCGGCCTCCTCAGGCACTAGGCACTCATGTGGGTACAGATACACATGTAGGCAAAACCCCGGTACACATACAATACATAATAAAATTTTAAAAATACACTCCTTAGTGAACCTATTTGTGTATAGTCTCTCCCACTCATCTATCTATCTATCTATCTGTCTGTCTGTCTGTCTGTCCGTCCGTCCGTCTGTCTGTCTCTGTGGTGTGTGTCTCCATCTCTCACTCACTTGCTCTTCTGTTTATTTATTTATCTAGGTCTTTTATCTCTTTTAGTGAGTTTGGCTAAGGGTTCATCAATTTTATTTTTTTTATAAGAATAGCTCTCCATTTTACTCTTTTATGTCACTATTATTTGCTTCTCTGGTTTTTACTTATATCTGCTAATTATGGATTTTGTTGAGACCTTGTGCATTGTTAATTTATTATTTGTGTTTTTTTAACATAGTCACTCAGTGCTTTCCTGCATTGGTGTATTTCACAGTTTCTGGTAGTTGGGTTATCATTTTTGTGGTTTTCAGATTTTTTATTAGTGTTTTCAAATATATGTCTGTGTGTGGGTATGCACACATACACACATGTAGGAGACCACAGAGCCAGAAGCATCAGATGCTCCATGTTCTGGCGGTGGTAAAATACCTGACATGAGGGCTGGGAACTTGCTCTGTAGATCAGGATGATGTTGAACTCTGTAGAGGTCAGCCTGTCTCTGCCTCCCATGTGCCGGGATCAAGGCATGCATCGTCACGACCAGGCTAATGCAGATAATCTTAGGGCAGAAGCTTGTATGCTTTAAGTACTATTTAAATGATAAACCATGTTCTTATTGTTGCTCTTGTTTTTGACTACAAGCCCATATTTTCAGTGGCCTCCTCACTACCTCCACAAGTCAGTTTTTATGAGAATGTGAGCATCAACTTCAAACTCAGTGCTGTTCCTCAGCATTTCCTGAGTCCATTGATTGGTGTTAACTGTCTCCACATTGTAAAAGCATCTTCATCCTAGGATCCTTGCCTTCTTAGAATCCTCTGAAGCTCCTCACAGAAGAGGGCACCAGAGCCTATTGAGTCAATCTCCTGAGCATGCCCTTTTCTGCTCCACTCTATTCTCACTGCTACCCTCTTTTCAATCTTTGTTTAAACCCATACTTCAGAGATTGCCACCATGTTTCCCTTCCACTAGTCAGGCCTCTGCAATGCAGCTGGAGTGCCTTACAGAACACAAGGGAGGCCGTGTCTTCAAGGTGCTCCCTGTGGTCAGCTGTGCCTTACGGCTTTGCCATCGGTTTCTCAGTTATACCTTTCACTTGAGTTTTGTTAACGTCCAATGAGAAGTGGTTGTTGTATTTGGTGACACAGTGTTTGAGAGGACATTTTCCATACCTTAACGTTCCCTAGCATCCTTTACTACCTATCCTAATAATTAAGAGTAATGCCACACAGAAGAGTAGTTTGGAAGAGGCTCATGCATACACAAGGTGTCACCTCCATGTCTTCTTCTGTCTCAACCCTTTTGTCCCTCAGACAGTCTTATTCACATCCCAGACTCTAGTGTTTCCAGCATTCTAGTGACTTCTCTATTGCCTGTTTAAACTCTGTATCTTTTCACAACCTAACTCCCTGCTCAGATAGTTGCACTGACATAGTCTCCAATTTCCTTCTTAGAAGCCATATAACCCCCTTAGCCAACTTTAATTTGTTCACCCACACCTTTCTCCATCACTTACCATGTGTCCACATGTGAGTCTCTCTGTCTCTTGCAGTCAAGAATCTCATTCTCTTTCTCCGTTAAACTATATACTATGTGGAGTGCTTCTCGTGCAATGGTGTTTGTTGAGTGACTAGTAGTAAAAGAATATGAAAGTTACATCTGGAAAATACAAAACAAATCAGCTTCACTGCCAGTGCTCTGGGTCAGTTCTGTCTGTTACATGGAACATTGAATAAGTCACTTTTTATGAGAGTACCTATTTTTTTAAAAGATTTAAATGGAAAGGACAAGAAAAAAAGCATCGATTCTCATGATCATGAGGCATCCATGATTTTCAATATATAGCTGTGTGCCAGGCAGTGTGTTCAACACCAGGAATACAGTGCTAGCAAAACAGTCATGGTCCTGCTCTTTGGGGAGCTGTCTGAACCCTTGGGAGAAACGAGCTAACAAACATTCCGTCCAGACGGGTGCGTGGTGTATCACAAACCATATGGCACAGTGACTCAATGTCGTTGGAGGACAGCACAGGTTTTCTCAAGCAGAGGCTGTGTTCTAAACAATGAAAGAGTCAACCAGAAAAAAAAAAAAAAAGAGGGACATAGCGGTTAGGCAGAAGACGCTGCAGGCACCAGGGCCTGGTGTAAAATGAAGCTGAAGGAGGTGAGGAGAAGCTGATAGGATGTGCTAAGGAGTTTTGAGCCTTGATCCCAAGAGCAGTAGGAAGTCACTGAAAAGATAGGAGAGGTGCAAGGTGGGGTGAAGAATTAACCAGCTCTGTATTAGAAGATGCGTCAGATGGCCCATAGCAAACAGACTTCACAGACGGTTTCTACTTTGACCTCTAGGAAACTAATCCCAAGCATTTAAGATGTATCATGAGCAGGATTTACCACAGTGCCGAGGTGGCAAACATTGAGGGCAACCCTTAGGTTTATGACATGATTCACAGAAAAGAATCAAGTGTCATCCAGTGATTCGGGTGCCCTGCAAAGAGAAACAGATTTGGAGAGAAAGGTCCTGATGACATGATAGGTCACAGTATGATTAAGTTTGAGATATCCAAGGGAGATGCCAGTAGAGATCCTTAGATATGGAGGGGGGAGGGGAAGTGGATGGGCTGAAATTATCAATGTGATAATTTGAAATGATGCACCCTCAGTAGCTGTTACTCCCAGCCCTGAGGGGCTGTATCTGCAGCCCCCAGAGGAGAAGTGGAAAGCAGAAGGGAACTGAGAACATTTTTACCAAGGGGAAAAAAATGGAAGATGGAACACTAACTCTAAATCTAATGCTAAATGTTATAGCTATTGCCACCTTGTGTTAAAAATTAGTTAAGTCGCTCAAAATTTGGGATAATAAGAAAAACAACACGTAACACTCACTGAAGTTAAGCTGTTCTGACTGAGAGAAAGGACGGGAGACCCATCTGTGTGGCCCCATCTCCCCAGAGTGGAACTGGTGCCCACATTACAGTTTCCCCATTTATAAATGAGAAAAAAGACAATTGAGGTCATACTAGGAGAATCCTACTGGCCCCTATACCTGTATCATTTCTACAGCTCCCTACAGAACTCAAGAAGATCACGGAGGGGAAGAGTGGCAACACCATTCTCTAGTCTTGTGTATGGTCTGTACAAGCCAGCCCAAAGGCCTGCTCATTGGATGTTAGTTCCACACAGGCATGCACACCACAAGACTGGTTTGGACAGGAAGATGAAAATGGAAATCATTGCATGTAGTGGTGCAGATACCCACCCCCCCCCAAAAAAAAAAAACTTGGGACATTGGTTCTTTGTCAAGAATTAAGAATACAAAAGTGAACAATGGTCAGGATGTATTCTCATCACTGAGGCACTGTTTGTCTGGGTATGAATTAAAAGAGCATCGCAAGAATGCTCATCTTCCTTGATCCTCAAATATTGTTGGAAAGGAAAAAAGGAGAACAGAATATTGTAAGGGAAATACTTTCTCACTGAGTATATAGATATAGATATGTAGATTCACAAAGTAATGTATGGGTACACATGCTCTTTCTAAGAACATAGAATGCTTTATCCCAAATTCCTCTGAGGAATAAGGTGGACAGAGAGGAAATATCACTTAAATACCTTGATTTGATAATAATATCTTGCCAGCTCAGCATGGTAAAATTATTTTGATTAAATTTGCTTCTTTGGATCAGCGCCATCTATGCAGAAGGTACCTGATTAAATCCAAGTATGTACTTCAAGGGTATGGCAAATGCCGTAAGGGTTCTTCCCAGGGAGATGGGAACTAAAGCAGGCCACTGCACTGGGGATTACAAAGGAAGAAGAAACAATGAAGGAAAATAGGGATTTGGTAACATCTGGGCTAGGTGTGGTGTTTTGGACATCATCTTAGAGAGTCTTTGCAGGACAAGATACTTTACAAATAAACACAAGCACTACCCATCCTTCACATAGATGTCCGTGATCTAGAAAGATGTTTCCAGGGTGACAACCAAGCATCAAGGAACTGGCTCATGCCTGGAGAAAGAACGGAGAAAGAGCCATCGTATTAGTGACAGTCTGTTGAGGGAAGAAAACCTGTCTTGTAGGCTCTGATTATCTGGTTGTGTGTGAACTTTTAATACTAGTTGGTCCTGATCTTAACAAAAGCATCTGCTGGTCAATAGCCTAAGTCTCCCTTGTTTTTACCCACAATAACATGCTTTTCTGTAATCAGTCTTACTATGAACGACTGCCCTTTCTGTCAAAAAAATTAAACTTTGCAGCGGAAATGAAATGAAGCAACTGGCCCTTGTTTACTCCATGACTGAAGAGGCAGTAGCCGTGTGACGAGCCCAGCCCCACCACTTCTCAGAATTTGTGGTTTTTATATCCTGCTCTGAATATATGAATCACACACAGCCTGTTGCAATGGTTCTTCTATCCTCTTAAGATTCAGCAGGGGATTGAAAGCATCATGCCTTGTCCACTGTCCCACCAGTTGTTTCAGAGTGCCGTCATCTTACGTTTCCTTGAGAGTATGTATCATGAGGCAAAGGCAGTAATTACCCAGACTCCGAGAGTTAAATGTTGCTCAAACAAACTCAGTGCATGACATCCACAATAAAGAACAGGGAAACAAAGAAATTGCAGTGTTTCATTCCAACCCAACACCCTCAGGAGAGCAGAAAGCACAAGGCAAAGACGTAAGTATTTATCATCTCCCAGAGCTGTATGGAGAAAGTTCACAGGAAACAGTTAAAGATGCAGCAAGGAAGCTCAGCGTTTAGCGGGATTTCATTGGATTCTTGCTGTTTTGTGCAATTAAAAACCAAATGGGAAAATGTACCATCACTAATCTTGATTTTAATGAAGTCTGACTTGGAAGGTAGCTTTTCCATCGCGAGGCCCGCAACAACAATCCTACAAAGGAAACCTTCCTGTAGGAACTGGGGCTCACTTGGTTGATCCCAGGGGTGCAATCTCTGTAAGCCTTTAGAGTCTCTCCTGTGTTTGTGCCTCCCTGGGGACCATTTGGGACAGGGAGGAACCCAAACAGAGGCTTCCTGCTATTGTTGAACTAAAAGCAAAAAACACTGTGTGTGGCATGACTGTGGTCTACGCACAGGATTTACTCTGATATAGTCCAGGAGTGTTATATATTCAGAGACAACAAGACAGGCTACCAGGTGTCTCAATAGAGAAATGTCTTCCCTCCTTCCTATCCAGGAGGCTTCCCAAGTATCATTTCATCGGCTCCATGTCTGCCATCCAGCTGAGGTTATCTACTTTTTTTAAAAGTGTGAACCTTTCAGAATCATTCTTTCTCTCAAGTTTTGGTTTACTGTGTGTCCAAATAACATAAGCCACATCCGGGTGATGCCATGTCCATTTATGCTCATGTCTTCTCCTTCCACAACTTTGTATGTAACTGAAAAAAGACCTAGATCTCTTCCATGCTTGTCCTTTCTGACTTCGTTATTTAATGATAATTATAACAAAATAACATTCACCAAGCACTTCTTAGGTGCTTGGGCACATTTATTTTAAAACTGGATCATCTCAGTTTTCTCAGTTAGGTGGCATTATGGTGAAGAACTAGGGCAGCAGGGCAGACCGCCTGTTTTCAAAGCCTTTCTCCCAAGCTACCCACCCAGTGTGCTCAAAGAAAGCAGAGTTCAAGTGGTCTGACAGCCTCAACCCCACCCACCTCTAGACACCTCCATAGATTGCTCTGACTCAGACCTACTGGCTGTGAGCCACGCTCATTAGCAACTCCTTGTCACCCAACTGTCCTACACGTGTCTTAACATATTTAGATATTCTGAAATATCCTGTCCATAATTTAATCACAGCAGAGATGCTCCTTCTTTCTATGTCTTTAGTATTGGCTGTTTTCAATCTTTTCCTATTCATGACCTCACTGTTCTCAGTGCCATCATAGTCAGGTGATCTAGTAACTTCATCTTCCCCATGAGGCAAGAGAAGCAAAAAGACCCGATCTATCCAGACAGCAGCAGAGCTACAGCCTGTCTCCTCATTCACCTGTAGGATTTCTGCCTCTACTGTATTCACCCACATTAGCAGAGTGACTGAACACGGCATGTGTCTTTGGTGCCTCAGGTTGTCAGGTAACCATAGTAGTTGTCTCTCCTCCAGGCAAATAAGATCACCTGGCACACACTTGCTCTCAAGATGTGAGCTATAAGAGATGAGGCATTTTCCACAGAGGGCCATTAAGTCTGGAATTCCCTTCCCCTGGTCTGACAGAGCTCTGGAGAGTTGGTCTCCTGGGTCTTGACAAACCACATTAAGTTGAGCTAGGCAGCCAGTCGTGCTTGGTAAGAAAGCTTAGTGGGCAGGAAGAACATCATAAGTAGACTCTGAGTCCTGAGCAATTTGTAATTTTGCAGTTTTCACTGCTTAGACCCCTGAAGATGGTTACCCAATTGAATGTCATTCTCCTCGAGAAATACAACTTTTGTCTGCAGTTCGCATGATTGTATTTCTATGTTCTTACATCATATCGCAAACGATGTGGTGAAGAAGCCTACAGGGAAGTTTTTGTTTCTTTTGCATAAACTATTTTGCAGTAATTGACCCGCCATTGAGAGCCGATCATCTCCTGTGCACTCAGAGTGAGTTCTGTGGCCACCAGAGACTAATAAGACACGTCCCTGAAACTATTATCACTTTGTTGAAGAAGCTGCTATGTGAACAAAAACGAGCCTTCGTTAATTTCCCTTTTCATATTTAAAAAATCTTGTCAGTATTTTCCCTTTGGGAGTATGTAATTTGTCAATCGTACCTATTATTTTAGATATACAGAAAAGAGAAGTAGGGTAAAACATCCTCATTAATTTATTTTTTTCACTGATCTTCATGTCAGATATATGTTCCCACTCATTAAAATAAGATTTTTCCCAATTTATATTGCTGAGTCCTTTTTTATATTATAGAAATATAAAATTGTCTTGTGAAATGGCTCAACAAATTAGGGTGCTCGCAGCTAAGTCTACTGACCTCAGTTGGATTCCTGGATGGGACCCATGTGGTAAATGGAGAGAACTATTGGTCCTCTGACCTCCATGTTCATACTGTGTCATACACACACATCAATAAATAATGCATTTATTTACATGAAAATGTATGTATTATTTTTAGGGCTAAGTGTGGTGACACATGCCTTTAATCCCAGCACTTGGTAGGCAGAGACAGCTGAATCTTTGACCTTGAGGCTAGCCTGATCTACATAGTGAGCTCCAGGCCAGTGAGAGCTACATAGTGAGTCCCTGCCTCAAAAAAAAAAAAAGCAATCATATATATATGAGAGGGGGTGGCAGGCAGGCTAGGGATGCAGCCTATATTGATAGAATACTTGCTTACCTAGCATACACAAAGCCTGAATTTTGATCCTCAGCATCAAATAAAGTAGGCATAGTGATGCATGCACTCAACAGGTGAAAGCAGGTGCATCAGAAGTACACAGTCACTCTTGAAGACATGGACGTCCAAGGCCAGAATGGGACGTATTCTGTCACAGAAATAGAGATGGGGAAGGAGGGAGTGGAGGGGTTTGGAAGAGGAAAAAGGAAGGGGGGAAGAGGAGATGGAAAAGAAACGTTTTCTGTATCTGAAACATTTCTGAAGTAATTTGAATTTCACTCCTTCTTCCTTCCCCCAACACGCGCATGTGTAGAACAAATGAAGTCTACATTGTACTGCTCCTCGGGAAGCAGGGATGATCCCCGAGTATCAAAATTAGAACTGTCTGATAAATGCTTATTAAAGTGTGGCAAGCTTTTCCCAATGTTGTAAAAACTTTGAATGTCTCAGCTCTCTTCTATTGCCTAGTCTGCACTGGTCAGTCCCCTCTTTATATGTCAAAAAAAGTGGATCTCTAGGCAAACCATACATAATAGATGTTTAAGTTTAGTTATCATTGTTTGCAAGTGTCTGAAATGTTTTAAAATGATTCCTACTTACTAATGGTTTAAATCAGAGGTGTTCAGCCTTTTTGTTTCTCTGGACCACACTGGATGAAGGACTTTCTTGAGCTACGTGCAGAGGTGTCCAACATAATCCATGGTTTACAAAAATGTGTGTGTGTGTGTGTGTGTGTGTGTGTGTGTGTGTGTGTGTGTGTGTTCCTTGGCTGTCCCATTAGAACTGTCTGGTAAATGATTGTTAAAGATATGAAGTGGGGATGGAGAGAGAAAGTGATACTGTGACATGACATTGTCATCTATAAAACTGATGATCAGGGATGGCTCAATTAGGAAAAAGAAACAATGTTTTAAGTAAGTTTATATTTTAAGGCTCCATTCATAGCTATCCCCGGTCAAATATACTATTTTATTTCACATTTTCTATTTTTAGAAAGTAATGTATTGTTTCCAGCAGTGGAAAGGGATCTTGGAGCTTGTGTTCTGAGTAACAGAACAAGCATTACAAGTTTGCCTGAACTCAGCTGTCAGTGTATTTGTTGTGGGGCTTTCTTGTCTTAGAAAAGTTCTTTATGGGTTGTGTGCCCTGCTCTTGTACCACATGCACTGAAGCGTTCTCACCACTCGCCATGCACTCTGTTGCAGTTTGTGTCGGTGCTGGAAGGGGTACTGTCCAAGCTGTCCAGGTATGACGAGGGCACTTTCTTTTCATCCATACTGTCATTCACTGTAAGTATCTCACACTGTAAGTTCTCCTGTGTTGCCTTGTAACAGTTACCACAGTACTTGTGTATCCGCTGAGAACCCTCATGGTTATCCTTTTCTTTCCTGTTTAAGGTGAAAGCGGCAGCAAAATACGTTGATGTCCCTGTAAGTATTTATAAATCTGTGTTTATTCCCTTCCTCCCTCCCTCTCTCCTTCCGTCCATCCACCCTTCCCTTTCTTCTCTCTCCAGCCCTTCATAATTATTCAGTACCAGATGACTTCAATTCTTTAAACCAGTACCATCCCTTGGGGAGTAGTTTCCTTCCCTTAAGCCCATCCTAACCCTCATAGTAAAAGCTCAGCAACACCTTTTTTTTTTCTGCTGTTTAATTTTTTTCCTGTAACTTGGGAGCTGTCAAAAAGCTAGTCTGTCATGAAAACATGGCATTAGAGCTCCAAAAAGAACTTACAGGGGCTGGAGAGATGGCTCAGAGGTTAAGAGCATTGCCTGCTCTTCCAAAGGTCCTGAGTTCAATTCCCAGCAACCACATGGTGGCTCACAACCATCTGTAATGGGGTCTGGTGCCCTCCTCTGGCCTGTGGGCATACACACAGACAGAATATTGTATACATAATAAATAAATAAATAAATAAAAGAGCACCAAGCTCTTAAAAAAAAAAAAAAAGAACTTACAGACCTCCAGGGTGGGACAGAGAACACCTTACACATATAAAACAGTATTATACTTACTCATTATAGAAAGGCTCACACAAGTTTCTAGTCAGAATTAAAATAGCAACAAAGGTTCACCAGGTAAGTCAATGAACCCAGATACAAAGATGACAAATAATAATCACTCGTTTAAACATTTTGTTTTTCAAAGACTTCTTTGGAGCTAATACGTGATCTATAAATTTGTTCAAAAATTAAGATACCAAGACTGGAAATCATGGAATAAGATAAATGCGTAAACCAATTTAGTATACTATTTTGAAGCTGTACTGAATTATTTTGGGCTTTAAATTCTATTAGTATCACTTTCAAATATATGGTTTATAGATGATCCAAGTCTAAACTGATCTAATTATGGACTCGAGCATACGTTATCAATTTCCACACGATTAGATCATCGTGACTAACCTTAAACACAGCACATTGCTGGATTCTAACTCAACTCTTTGTTCCTGAGCGTCAGCTTGGGAGCATTGCTGTGCATATAAGCAGTGTGACTGCTGAGAATCTCTGAGCAACAGTTGGAGGTGGTTCTTATTTTTCGAATGCTTACCTGCGTTTTGTCACCAGTGTGACCATTGTAGTCTTAAGTGGACATTATAAACTAGAAGGCCCTGGGTGTTTTTGTCATTCATTGGGATTTCTTTGGAATATTTTACTTAAAGAACGACCCCACAGAAGCCTCTGCATCCTGTCTGTCATGTACTTAGGATCAGAGCTAGGGAAATACATGGGTGGCGGTAGCAGGGAGGAGGCAGAAATCTTTAATAAATAAATAAATTAAAAAAATACATGCATGGAAGACAGGAGTGGAAAACTAAGGGATTTTATAGTTTATGTATTCAGAAAGACAAGCTACCATGTACACATTACTTCCTTGGACTACTTATATATCATATAATAGGTTTCATCTTGAATTTTAATAGGATAGGGTATCCTAATTACTTATGTCTCTCGAGCTTTTGATGCTCTCAAGGTGACTATGAACTAGGTTCTATATGCCGTAAAATGTTAGTTGGGAGAAGCAGAAAGTGCTTCATTCACTCCCTTCAATACAGAAAGAACATCCCTTAACATCCTTCTCAAAGGTGCTCTCAACTCTGTTTAGGTATTTCAGTGGTTGCAAACTGGCCTTTAAGCATCCTGCTCTTAAGTATGCTAACCTGACCTTCTGCACATCTGTGAGTTCCACCTGCCAATCCTAGTTCTGTTCTTTCTTCAACAGTATAATCCTTCAGCTATATGATGATCTTTGTCATGGTTCCTCTCCCCAGGAGCTGTGGTGGCTATTAAAATGCTTGTATTATCAGAGCAACTCTTATTCTTTGGGTTAGGTACCCTTAAGTCTTCACTGAACCGCCTGTGTTGGATGTGTTCCAGACCATGGGCATTCTTAATGGAACTGTGCACCCCATACCTCCAGTGGCTGAGAGTCTGGGAATGGAATAGTATACGGACATGCCAACACGAGCAATGCTGCGTTGGCCATTCCCAGGCTCTCATATCTATCACTGCTTAGACGAATTGTAACTGCCATGACCACTGCTCAACCAAGTTATCCCCTGGAGCAGAGCTATCTGTCCTACACACACACACACACACACACACACACACCCCTAAGGGCACATACACAGTTGATTAATATTAATGAATTCTTTTCACACAGAGGTTTTCACTGGCCTGGGACTTAGAAATGGCTGAGTTTTAATTCTTTTTATATGGCCTTGGACAAATGAATTAACGGTATAGCCTGGAGCTTTTCCTTAGGTGACCTCAGTTTAGTCTCCTATAAAATGAGCAAAGGAGTTATGTGACTTGCAGCAATCCTATGAATAGCTTCTAGGCTTTGAATTCTAAATATCTGTTAAAGTCCAAGGGAAAGCTGGTCCCAAGATGTTTCCCATAGGATGATGAGAAGGAAAGTTCTAGGAAAGCAGTCTGTGACAGGAATAATACCTTCTCACAATACTTTCACTTGCTGGACATTATTTTGACAAATAAGTAGAAATACTGACCCATTATAAATTTTAAAATTACCTATGAAATAATTAAATATCTATTTTCTAAAAGGGGTAAGGGAGATTCATGTTCCCAAGACCTGATCACGTGAAAGAAATTATCACACAATTGAGGTATGAGAGCTAGTTAGAAACTGTTTGGCCAGGCATGGTGGTGCATGCCTTTAATCCCAGCACTCAGAGGTAGAAGGTAGCTGGATCAGATCTCTGTGAACAGAAAGCACGAGTCCAGGCGAGTTCCAGGCCAGCCAAACCTACATAGTAAAACCCTGGATGAAAGATGTGGGTGAAAAGGAGGAGAGAGGTAGAGTGTTCAAATCAAATGACCAAAGTGTATCATTTATGAGCACAAGCTTAGTAGATGCGCTCACCATCCCATCAGAGAGCTTTACAGTATTCATGTTGATGAGGATTTTAGGTGGTTTAAAATTTGGAGAGGGTATTAGACTGGGTCTTATATAGACCAGGATGGTCTAGAATTCACTATATTTGTACTCGTCCTTAAAATCTTGATCTTCATACCTCTACCTTCCAAGTTCTAGGATTACAGGAATGTAGCGTCGTGCCCAGTTGGTTTAATTTAAAAAAAAAAAAGACCTACAGACCTGGATATGATGACTCTGTCAAGACAATACCTACAAGGGCCTGGAGAGATGGCTCAGAGGTTAAGAGCACTGGCTGCTCTCCCAGAGGTCCTGAGTTCAATTCCCAGCAACCACATGGTGGCTCACAACCATCTGTAATGAGGTCTGGCGCTCTCTTCTGGTGTGCGGGCATACATGGAGACAGAATGTTGTATGCATAATAAATAAATAAGTCTTTAAAAAAAAGACAATACCTACAAGAAAGGAATACAGATGTGAGAGTGGCAGCTAGCGTGTCCAATGCTGGAGCAAGAGGAGACAGTTTACCCTGGCCTAGGTCAAAACCATAAACTGGGTAACACTGAACTAAGTACTATATGTGATAAAAAAAAATCAACCCATCTCTGTAGGAGAGATGCTGCAGCAATTGAGAGCGTGTATTACTTCTATAGAGGATCCAAGATCACTTCCCAGCAGATTTGTCAGGTAGCTCCCCACTTCAGTTTCAGGGTGCCTGACACTTCTATCCTCCAATGGCTTCTGCACTCATACACACACACACACACACACACACACACACACACACACACATATTAAAAAATAAAAATAAAATATTTAAAAATAAAAAGTGTATCAATCCATGGCAAAGGGCAACAAGGTGACTAGGTGGGTAAAGGCAGCTGGTGCCAAGCCTGATGACCTGAGTTCAGTCCTGTCGGGGTCCAGCCTCGACAGGGTTATCACGTCCCAGGGTAGTGGCATGAGGATTAGAAATATCAGGCAAGAGGAACAGAGATATGAAAGAAAAGGGACAGAGATGCAGAAGAGAACCGAACCCAGTAGGTAATCCAATGAATACTGAATTTGTCCATACCTATTTTCCATAGGCTTATGTACCCCAATCCAAAAGGGTGAAAGAAGGCAAAAGGCTGTTTTACCATGATACAAAGAACAAACAGCAGTTACCTCTTCAACACCTGAAACCCAAGTAACCATATTCTGAGTCAAGCATTCTGTTGTTTAGGCAGAACATGCAATGACCACACCTTAGACCAAGCATCCAGTAGGCAGCCATTTCATGGGTCAACGCCCCATCATAATCTTGAAGGAGAAGGAATGGGCATGAATTCTTGGACCTTTGGTCAAGATGAAATGGACCTACTTCTCTGGGGCTCCCACACAATCCTTAGAACCCAGATGATAGGAGAGAATCAATTCCCAAAAGTTGTCCTCTGACCTCTACACATGCATGCCTACACTCCACACACAAAATAAATAAACTAAGATGTAATTAAAGAAAAAAACTTAAAGGGCATGGGAGGCTAGGAGATGGCTCCGTAGATAAAAGCACTTATTTCTCAAGTGTGAGGACTTGGGTTCGGTTCAGATCTCCAGAACCCACGTAAATCTAGATACGATCACTCGTGTCTGAAATCTCAGCATTCCTTCAGTGAGATGGGAGACAGAGAGATTAGAATCCCCAGGAGAATGTTGACTAGCTAGCCTGGTATAAGCAGCAGTGAGTACCAAAAGAGAGAGCCTGCCTCAAATAAGATAGAATATGAGAACCAACACCCCTCATTGTTCTCTGACTCCCACACCAGAGCAGAAGGCTGGTCGCACACAGTAGCACACAGGCTCCACTAATACTTTGGAACATGCATACATTCACACAAAGCTGAGATAAAGGAACACAAAAGTTCGTAAAGTATCATTTGAGACAACATTGAGGAGTATTTTTTTAAGTAGGTAGTGTGGTTCCTTTGGGGAACCAGGATGCCTGTGCTTGAATTCTCCCTCCATCACTTTGCTTATAATATCAGTGTGACCTTGGGCACCAATTTCCTTGTCTATTAAATGAAGATATAATTATACCTCTTACAGATTTATTGTGAGTAAGCACTTTCCAGGCCTCCTAGAGTGTAATTAGTACTCAATTAAATGTTAGTTATTATCATACATGTCTATTGATTATAAAATAAAGTTTAATGACTACATTCTACAAAATCAGCATTTATTAATTGTATCTGTAGTACTGTGGACAAGTCACATAAAACATTTAAAAACAACACATCCTTTCAACTTCTCCTGTAGAAAGCTGCCAGACTAGTTAAGGGTGTAGAGAAGGGAGCTGCTGGCCTGCTTTTCGCCTCCCAGCTCCTGGCCGCCTGGCTAGCTTATGCCCCGAAATAACAACACACAAATTGTATTCTTTTAAACACTGCTTGACCCATTATATCTAGCCTCTTCTTGGCTAACTCTCACATCTTGCTTAAGCCATATTTAGTAATCTGTGTAGCACCATGAGGCAGTAGCTTACCAGGAAGAATTCTAGTGTATGTCCATCTTGGGCTGGAGCTTCATTGCATCTGCCCTGGAGAGGAGAGGCATGGCGTCTGGCTCACTTCCCTTCTTCCCAGCATTCTGTTCTGTCTACTCAACCTACCTAATTTTCTGACCTATCAGGCTAAGCAGTTTTCTTTATTGATTAACCAATGAAACAACAGATGGACAAATGACCTTCCCCACATCATAAGGGTCCCATCCAAGAAGCCTGGAAATAGTAGCTTGTGAGGAGCTAAGCGGAGGAGGGAGAGGAATGGGTGTTTATTCTGAAAGGAACCTAACTTAAGAGACAAGATGGGTTTAAGGGGAGGGGAGAGGAAAGGAGGGGAACAGAGGAAAATGTGTAGCTCAATAAAGTCAATAAAAAAGACAAGATGGCCAGTTCATTATCTGTGTTCTCTTCAGTATCAATCCTTTCAAACATTCTATCTTTATGCTCATTACAAAAAACATGTAGAATCCTAAAGCTCCACAAATGTGGCTTAAACTTAGCTCCATATTACACAAAGGACATAAAGTCCAATATCCAGATTCAGGTCCCTTTCTAGTCCACTTCAGCTGCTCACCTGTGGCTTCCATCTTCTTTCCTTCCTTCCTTCCTTCCTTCCTTCCTTCCTTCCTTCCTTCCTTCCTTCCTTCGCATTGAGGATACTAGCATCACAGGGTCATCCTTTCACATATGTGCTTCTGATATTGTTTGCTGTTTAGATCAGGCCACATTGACATTCAGAGCCATACATAAGAGGGAAAGCCAGGCAGGACTTGGGACCATGCTTCCCTGGAAGGATCTGTGTGCTCACCAGGACATGAAGCAGGCAGATGTGATGTGCCTCTCACAGAAAGCTTGTCTTCCCTCACCCGCACAACATCACTGTCATTTTTGCTTTGCTCTGTTTGATTTTGTTTTTCCCCACTTAGCTCTTCTTTCTTTTATATGCTCAATCAGTCAGTGGTCTGTCCCTGGCCAGGAGCAGCCTAGTGTTTTCAGACCTCCTTTACCTAAATTTAATCCCAGTCCCTCTAAATCTTAAAAACTAAACATGAAGTGGTACACAGAGAGTCTTAGCTTGACGCCCTCCAAGTCTCATGTTATTTTAGTCAATGATACTGTAACATCTGTTGATAGAAGAGGGAAAGTTAGCAGACACCTTTGAGCAGAGACGTGCTACTTTGTATCAATAGCATTCAATGTGACTGTAACTGTGTGGAACTTCCATTTGATTCACTTATTAGTGTTTGATATTGGGCAGTCAATGGCTGGGCCCTTCTTAGAGGAAGATGGTTTCTCCTGCCATCAGCATTCTTTGGTTGTGTGTGGTTCTTTGACTCATCAACATGACTGATAAGACCTGAACAAGGACCACACAAATAAACATGCTAACCTTGAAGGGGATATGCTCATGAGGTCTCTGCCCCAATATTTAAATAACCTTGTCCTTGAAAAAATTTTTCTCCAACAAAAAATGTTGGAGCACACACATGCTTATAGCAACCATTTCTAGAAATGTTGGAATATAAAGTATGTCACTCCTTAAAAGAAATAATACAGAAAGCAGTGTGACTACTTACGTTACAGGGTTTTAGCTTTTAGCCCATTCTCGTGTCAGGTGTTCCTGAACTTTTTTTTTTTAGCATTTTTTTTTTTGGAAAGAAAAAAAAAAGAAATTTCTGCCTCCTCCCGGCCTCCCATTTCCCTCCCACTCCTCCCCCTCCTCCTCCCCTCCCCCCACTCCTCCCCCTCTCTCTCCAGCCTGCAGAGCAGTCAGGTTTCCCTGCCCTGTGGAAAGTCCAAAGTCCGCCCCCCTCAATCCTGGTCTAGGAAGATGAACATCCAAACTGGGTAGGTTCCCACAAAGCCAGAACATGAAGTAGGATCAAAACCCGGTGCCATGGTCCTTGGCTTCTCAGCAGCCCTCATTGTCCGCCAAATTCAGAGAGTCCGGTTTTATCCCATGGGTGTTCCTGAACTTTGTGGGAGGAGTCTGACTCTTACTGACTCAGTATATAAACTATGCAGTAAAAGAACACCACCTCAGGGACTGGAGAGATGGCTCAGAGGTTAAGAGCACTGACTGCTCAGCCAGAGGTCCTGAGTTCGATTCCCAGCAACCACATGGTGGCTCACAACTATCTGTAATGAGACCTGGCACTGTCTCTTTGAAAGTATATATATATAATAAATAAACAACAAAAACAACAACAACAAGAAAAAAAAAAACAAAGAACCCAGGTTCAATTCCCAGTACCCACATGGCAGGTCACTGTAACTCTAGTTCCAGGGGATCTGATACTCTCACACGGACATACATGCAGGCAAAACACTAATGTACATGAAATGCAAACAAATAAAAAAAAAAAGAACACCTCGGAAATCTAAGACTGGCAGATATACATACACTTAGAACATTTTACTTTAAACCTGAAAGATATTTTTTAAAGGTTTTGCCATTTGTAGTTCCAATTTTCCCACTCACGTCTTTGTGTTATGTGTGTGTGCGTGTATGTGCATTTGTGTGTAGTTATGAGTATGTGCAAGCATGTGTAGAGGCCAGAGATTGGTGTCCCTCTGTTTTCCTCAATCACTTCACCTTATTTTCTAAGACAAGGTCTCTCACTGAACCTTGGCATTTTGGCTAGAGTGGCTGAAAAACTGACTGTCTAGGAAGCCACTGGGCTCCACCTGCCTCCACCCATTCCCCCCAGTACTGAAAATGTAGGCATGTGCAGCTAAGGATGGGGGACAGGGCAGATCTGAACTCAGTTCCTCGTGCATTCACAGCAAGTGCTTGATCCATTGTGGCGTCTCCACAACCCTTCTTCCCTATTTCTCATTTGGGTCAGGAAAACCATAATAATGTTTTGGTTTTCTTTTGTTTGTTTGTTTGGTTGGTTGGTTGGTTGGTTGGATTTGGGGGGGAGGGGATAGGTTGTTTGTTTTGTTCTTGTTTTTTGGTTTTTCAAGACAGGGTTTCTCTAAGTTACAACTCTGTCCTGGAACTTTATAGATACTTTATAGACTAGTCTGGCTTCAAACTCACAGAGATCCACCTGCCTCTGCCTCCCAAGGCACCGCCTGACTTACATTTAATAAAATCAATGCTTCCTCTCTCCCTCTCTCTGTCTTCCTCTCTTTCTCTCTCTCTCTCTCTCTCTTTCTCTCTGTTGCTAGAGACCTAACCTAGGGCATCATATATCTTAATTAATAGATAACAATTGTTTCACTATTTTAAAAAATTGAAAATCTACTTTAAAGTCTTTTTTAAAAAGCATCTTTGTATATTTTGTTATTTAAATTCCTCCCCTCTACCCCTTTCCATAAATTAGTCCTCTCTCCACAGAAAGGGATACGTAACATACTCACATTGGTATCAATCTAGTTTGAAGGTTTTGGCTCTATTTCCTTTTGGCTTTCTGCATAGGTGTAATATAATTTTGATACTTCATTAAAAAACTAATGAAGTAAATCAAGTGTATTTTTTACAATATCACAGGAATTATTGTCTAATGTGTAAATGCCAATATAATGAAATATATACATTAGGGGGTGAAAAAGCATGCTGTTTTTATAACAATCACCAAGACCAATTATGTGTTCCCTAATAATCAGTTTTTAAGTTATTACTGAGCCTTGTGTGCTGGTGCTAGGCTACAAAGGGTTCCTGGGTTCCTGCCACACTTTCAGATTCCAAAGCCCTGCTCTTATCTCATGCCTTTCACTTTGTCAGTGATTGCTATACAGCCAAATATGGCATTTCCTTTACAGTGCATACAAAACATGCAGGAGGAGAGGACAGATAGCATAGTTTCACACTTGGCTGCTTCTCCAGTGCAAGTTTTCCTTCTTTCTCTCTCTCTCTCTCTCTCTTTCTTTCTTTCTTTCTTTCTTTCTTTCTTTCTTTCTTCCTTCCTTCCTTCCTTCCATTTCCTTTCTTTCTTTCTTTTGAATCTAAGATGTGCACTTTTAAATTAAGTCAGTTTCACTGTAGCTTCTAGTTAATCCTTGAGACAGAAACGGCATATTTTCAAATGTGTCTCCTTGGTAAACAGACACCATGACAGTGTTTGTGTGGTGCCGTGTTCACCTCCAGTGGAAGGTTAAGCTGCCTCTTCTGTATCATAATCTGTCACTGTGGAAAATGACGGCCATGCCATACCCACCTACCCATGAATGGGGAAGTGAAAACTCACACCTGTGTGATTAGGTAGAGCAGCAGGAAGTAAGAACGTTTGCAGCATATAATTAGCAAGGATTTTTTTCCTCTCTTTTTAAGTGGTATGTTCATCTCGCTGGGTTAACTAGTAATTAATGCTTGGAAGGGTAGGGGGACTGTGCTGGAATCTGCGTCTTGCTCATTCACTCCCTGGTGGATTCAGTGGCATTTACGACCACCGTCAGAAGAACTCACCTTAGAATAATTCATTTTCCTTCCATGGCTACTGATTTCTTTATGCTCATTGGGGGAATTTTTTTATATATCTTTTTGTCCCTTTACTATAGCTTTGTGGGCCAAAATTTGCCTTTCCTGGTTAGAAGATTAAAAGTAATTTAGGAATTCTTTATGTTTGGAGACAACTAGCCTAACAAGCAAGTTGGAAAGGTTTATGTAGAGAACTGAGAGTTTCAGAGGCTTAAATTAAAAATAGGAAAAAAAAAGTGATTTTATGTTCCTAAATTATACTTAATAGAGTGCTCGCCATGTGGTTTTTAATTGTTATTTTCTCATATTCATTAGGAGGCTGTAATTTAATTAACAATGCAGAAAAGATTTCTAAACATGGCTCTGTAGGATACAGTCTTCTTGATAAAGAGGCATGGCAACACATGGTTACTGAGGTTTCACGGGGCGCTCTTCCGGAGGACCTGGACAGCATACCTGCTTTGTCCAGAGTCGGGAGCCGCCTCCACCTCCACAGTGCAGTCCCAAACATTCATTTCATCTACACTCCAAAACGTGCACAGGAAGCTAGCATCCGAGTGCTCAGCGTGCAGGGTGGTTGAAGCATCAGCGCATAGGGTAACGGTTAATATTGCAACCAGAAGCGGTGGCTTGTCAAGTGTGTCAGTTCCACCGCCACGTCCCAGCAGCCCTGGCACAAAGGTGCACTGAGCCAGTGATAATGCCTTCGATCCAAACACGTTTGCGCTGAAGGTAGAAACTGTTTAAAAGGAAAATTGCATCTTTTCCAGCAATTTATCATAGATAATTACCCTCTCGTATGCCAAATGAAGGATAAAGTGTTTTTAAAGAACTATAACTCTAATTGGAACATGTCACCAGGTGTTGCAGTTACTCTTACTTGTGTATATCCTTTTAATGATTACAGTCTCATGCCACAAACTGCATGAAAATATATTCACTAGGTGTGAAATTCCCATATGTCACAGTTTCAAGAATAGGTAAACAGCACAAGATAAAGGAAGGAATAATGCTAATGAAGAATGTTAAGAAGTCTAGGCTTTAATTTCCAAGCAAGAGCATCATAATTTGCCGAAAGAGAAGAAAAGCAACTTTGAAACTGCAGACTCGGCTGAACTTCAGCCCACACACTTACAAAGTTGCATACAAAGTTGCAGAACTCGGTTCAGCTTGCAGCTCGGACCTTTACTTCCCTGGAGTCTGTTAGTAGGGAACTGGATTTAGTTTTCTTTTATGTTTAAGCTGCAACGTGTTTGTTGAGTTTAGATGGTGAAAGGTAACAATTCCTGGACAGGGTCTTCTGGAGTTCGTTGTTAGCTTGGGAGTGATGAAGAGTGCAGGAGTGTCTGTCAAAGGAACTGGCCCGGCCTCTGCTCTCCACTGGTCCTGGAAGTGACTGGTTTTCCAAGGACTCTGTTGGGGGAAGTGATTGAGAGGATTAAACTTCTCAGCATAGTTTTCTTTTGAGGGGTGGAAATAAGAAAGGTTTGGGTAGGGAGAAATGATGGGAAGACAAACCTCCTTTTCAGCTTCCGTGTAGCCAGACTGGGCTCCCTGCCTTGCTATTATGGGTGTCATAGCATCATCTTATTCATTCGCTGGCACCTGCATGGAACTCAGATGCTGAGCTGCCTAAGGAGTGAGCAAAGAAAACTGGCCTCGTGTCATTTTCCTTCCAGGGCATCGTGCCTTCTGGACGTTCTAATTTTCAGTGTTTTGACAAAGTTTGAGAGGCACAGAGAAAAATTTGTATCATATGGGTCCGTTCGCCTGAGTAGAATCAGGACTGGTGATGTTTGTACAAATGACCCAACCTCTTCCCTTGAAAAATTGATGTACAAACTTCACTTCCCCAAAATAAAACCAACTTAAGTTTTTGTTTCTTATCCTTGGGGTTACTTCAACTTTCAAGCACTGGTTATGAGGATGATGCAGAAAAACAAGGAATGCATTTGTTCAGTTGCCTCCATCAGGTTGGCAATGCATTGCCTATATTGTGTATGGATGCTCTTAAAAGAGACACTTGTGAGAACATTTGTATAAACATTTGTTTTATATTTTAATGTAATTTAGTTATATCATAGTTACGTTGTAAAAATTCCTGAGATTTTGTTATCTATGCTTTAAGGTGAATTTAAATTATCAAGACTGGAGGTATAGCCCAGTTAATAGATATTTTCCTAACATGCTCAAAACCGTGTGTCTACTCTCGGCACCTCATAAACTGGCGTGATTGTGCACATTGATAATCCAAATACTTGGAAAATGGAGGCAAAGAGGATCAGAATCAAAAGTCATCCTCATCAACATTACAAGTTCAAGGCCTCCTAGGTCACCAGATACCCTGTCTCAAAAATAAAAAAGCAGTTATTTTTACTGAAGATAAAAATAAGTTTTTAACAAAAAGCCTGATGTTTATCACTGAAATAAAATAGCCTGGTGCTTATAAATGCAATGGTTAGGAAATAGACACTCTCTGTGGCAAATAAAATACCAATCCACCCTCTGCAAAAAAAGAGCCTAAAATGGCAAAGACTTTCGGTCCCTCACAAGAAGATTCTCCACCATGTTGCCATCAGCCAATCTACACCTTGTGCTGCTTTTACAGAAGTAGTGCTAGTTAAGTAGCTCATATACTCTCTGATTGTCTTTCACTACTCACTTTTGCCACTCAGTCTATTGGTCAAGGCTGTAAGCACATCCTATAACCATGGGATGGTAGAAGCTTGACTATCTTACTTGGTTATCAGTTCTGCTGTTAAGTTCTTACTAATGTTATACTCTATAATCAAATAACCCAGTGCAGGTTATGAGTCAAGCCCAGATGTAAGTAATAATGTAAATAATTCTTTCCATCAGTCAGCCTAGCATGCATCTGAAACGTGAGAAAGAGCTAATGATAAGTGGAGAAGGAAATCCCTTTGCAGCCACGAAGGCTTTTGACCCCCATTCTGATTTTTCATCTCCCTTTTCTTTTAAACTCTGCAGCAGTAGTTCTCAACCTATGGGTCACGAACCTTCTAGGGTTACTTATCGGGTATTTACATCAAGATTCACAACAGAAGCAAAATTACAGCTATGAAGTAACAGTGCAGTCATTTATGATCGGGGTCACTACAACACGAGGAGCTGTAATAAAGGGTCACAACATTAAGAAGGTTAAGAACCGCTGGCCTACAGCAAGGAGGAATAATGCTAACTACCCTGCCTCCTCAAACAGGAAACAATACCAAATGCAAAGTGATAATTTAGTGAGTTCCCTAGTTCACCTGCTTGGCCCTACATTGCACTTCTATAATATAACAAATCCCTAAGATAGTATCAGTAAGCGATGAATAAAAGCAATAGAAAATCAAAAAGTGTCTTGTTTTACTTTGCATTAAATGTTTTCCCAGTTTTCCTAGTATTTTTCTAATCTGAATAAGAACACTGGTTTGTATTCCTTTAATACTGAATATTCTAAAGAGGCAAATCAGGACAGTTTATGGCTTCACACCATTGGCGAGCAAATGGCGGGAAGGATAAAAAGTCAGTTGTATAACACAATTAGGACATAATCTTTCCATTGACAAATTTTCTTTTAACCTCCTCTCATACTTCTTGGCACACTGACTTTTCAAGATAGTCATTTTTTTAAAAGACACGTATGGGAGGTTGGAGAGATGGCTCTGCAGTTAAGTTGCATGCTACCCTTCAGAAGACCCGAGTGTGGTTGGCAACACTTATGTTGGGCAGCTCACAATCGCCTGTCATCTCCAGCAACAGGATAGTTCAACACTTTGGATGCTGTGTATGTATGTGATAACATACACATACCCACATAAGACACAGCCATACCATTAATTAAAAAAGAGATCTTTTTAAAGGATATGCATACATGATCCTTACAACCCTGTATTCCTAATCATCTCAACAATACTGGATGTGAACTTAAGTAGTAAAGATGAGTGCTAAATGTTTACACATGCTAATCACTGTTGATTTGGTATAAACAAAATTCACAGGGGTGAACAATTTCAACAGCCACTAAAATTGTTTCCCAAACTACTATTAAATAAAGCTTTAGAAATGAGAACTGACACTTTTTTATTCCCCATGTTTTTCCCATGCAACAGAAACCAGGAATGGATCTGGCAGACACCTACATTATGTTTGTTCGGCAAAACCAGGATATCCTTCGAGAAAAAGTCAATGAAGAGATGTATATAGAAAAGTTGTTTGATGTAAGTAGCTGCCGTCATCACGGGACATAGAATGTTTTAATCTTGATTTAAAATGTAGATGCACATGGAAAATATATTTTGTGGATACTAAGGTCTTCATTTAAGCATAACAGCTAGGCATGGGGGTTAGTTTTAGATACTTGATCAAGTTTCTATAAAGCTAACTAAGAAAGTACTCAACTTAAATCAGAGCATTATTCACTTGTAGCTGTGATCACTCAAATCCAAGAAAATGGTTTCGAGCTGGTGACATAACTGCACAGCTTGCCCCAGTGCTGATTCTGAACCTAGGTTATTTTCTTTGAAGTGTATTTACGTGCATCTTCTCTGCATTTTAGAAATGCTTTTCTGGCAGTTTTGTTTAATTATGCAAGTTACCGCAAATGTTTTCATAACAGCAATTCACGGGCTTCGCGGCGACTCTTCAGCTGTGGCAGTTACAAAGGTCCCGCTACGTCATCATCTTCTCCATGCTCTGTCGTGTCCGTGTGTGCTGTCTGTGCAACTGGGTGGTCACAGTGCACCTTATCTTTCTGGCTTTATGTTGCCAGGCCATTTTACAATAAAAGTATCATCTGTTTTAATAAGATATCTGTTAATATGTGTGAAAAGAAGGATTTCCTAAAAGCTTTGATGCCCTGCAGGGGTAGCAAAATTATCATCTATCCAGCTGGCTCTTTTACAAAATACTGAAGCCGTATTAGCAACTTCTGCTTCCATTTGGAATTTCTGTGCGTGGACGGGCATATGTTTCATTTCCAACTTTTTTGCTTTTTTGCTTATGAGGTGATTTTCAGAAATGTTGAACGGAAAAAGTATGGTGAGCGGGTGCTATGTCTGTTATGTTTCTTCCTCGCTAGAGCACATACATCTTTGATGGAGGAAGTAAGGTGGAGTCATGCTGAAAACAGTCCCCTCTGGGTAGTCACTGTTGGAAGGGAGGACTGTTTTCTGGAGACCATCAATGTTTGTGTCTTGGTGACCTACTTGTGGCAAAGCTTAACCACCGTTAGGCCAGTTAGTAAGCAAAGGTAGAATTTATTTATTTATTTATTTATTTTTTTATTTTGGTTTTTCGAGACATGGTTTCTCATGGTTTTGGAGCCTGTCCTGGAACTAGCTCTTGTAGACCAGGATGGTCTCAAACTCACAGAGATCCGCCTGCCTCTGCCTCCCGAGTGCTGGGATTAAAGGCATGCGCCACCACCGCCCGGCAAAGGTAGAATTTTTTTCACCTCAAAGATATTCTCAGCCGGGCGGTGGTGGCGCACGCCTTTAATCCCAGCACTTGGGAGGCAGAGGCAGGCGGATCTCTATGAGTTCGAGACCAGCCTGGTCTACAAGAGCTAGTTCCAGGATAGGCTCCAAAACCACAGAGAAACCCTGTCTCGAAAAACCAAAAAAAAAAAAAAAAAAAAAAGATATTCTCCACTTTAACTCTTCTTCATTTGCTGAACTTCAGAAGACTTTGCAGTACTGTTGAGAGCTAACTAAAGCAGATCTAAGGAGGCCAGCATTCATATAGTACGTTCATTTCATTGCACTATTAGGTACTCTTTCCCTTCTGATACCTAAGCATCTGGCTTGGTTGTAGGTTTGCATCCAAAGCACTGGGTTTTATCAAGAAGCTTTTCACACTTATTTTGTACATCCTCAGCAGAGCTCTGGACTTGTTATTTGTACAATAATTGTAATGTCCTCAAACATTCTATTTTTTAAAGTTGCACATATTTATTGCTTTAATTAAATGAAAATGAACCCTGACTCTATTGGTATGTCATCAAGAATAGCATAGATGAGGGGATACTAAGAGCCCCTAATTAGCCAAGGCTGAATTTGCCTCAATTACAGTTAGTAAATGAGAGGTTATCAAGTATGTGTTGAAAGGTAAAGTAGAATGTGGAGCTCAAGCAACAGATCATTACTGAGAAACATTATATAATTATTGGAAATCTACTTGGCTGGAGCTTAAAATAATATTGTTAGGTGTCAAGAAACAGTTGAAAATAATGACCCTAAGTGCACTGTTAGCAACCATCGCCTATTACGGATAAAAGATAGAAGAGAACAATAGTCCTGCGCATAGTGGCAAACTTTCCCTCTTCCAATTAGACTCCTTCCTACACAAGTAAGGAAATGGAGCCTCCGAAGTTCAGGTGCGGACCAACGCACACACATTAGGAAGTGTTAGCTTGGAGTTGTTTGTATCCCATTTGGCAAAATGCCCAGGGCTTGATTTCTGATCATACAGTATAAGGGATTAACTCCTAAAGAATAATATGCCTTTTTACCCAGATGAAATTCACTGGTTTAGAAAAAATGCCGACACTGTTTTACGTAAAAACGATTAGTCTGAAAGACACACATTAATTTTAAAGTGTCTCTGCCACGTTAAAAAGAAACCCATGTGCTATACTGCATAGTCTTCTTTCCAGCTGATACCCTAACCGTGAGAAGGGCTGTCAAAGTATTTGTGAAAGTTGCCACACTTCTTAAGATACCCTTGGTTGGCATCTAGTACTTTTTCATCAATTAAGCATCTTAATTGCTCCTAGTTCTATGGGGAAATACCCCTGCACTCAGTTTAAATAATTGTACTACTGACTAAGGTATAAGGATGGTCATCGCCCTGGATTTGTGCTTATTGTTTTGGGACATCTAGGGATGAGAACAGACACATTCCCTACTATTCCCACATGGCCACATACCATGTTGAATGAAACTTGTGGCCTGTCCATCCTGCCCTGCTATTTTTGTTTCAACATCCACAGAGAAGTGATTTTGTTTCTTGACCTCAACATATGAAAAATGGAAATGATTAAATCTGTATTAATCTTTAAAGGTGTAAGTATTGTCGATTTAGATTTTTATGTTAAATCTGGAGGTATCAAAATCCTACGTACCTGCTAAAAGTCAAATTATTGATACAAATATGCTGTCCTTTTTATCCTGTAAGTGCTTAGATTTACAGAGCCCTTTGTGTTTGGGACAGAAATGGCTTCTATAGAGTATGAATAACTGGCAACCATGCCGCTAAAAAAACAAAACTGAGTTTAAGAGACGTCTTTGATGAAGAGCTGGCGAAGCCGTTGAGTTGGTCAAGTGCTTGGCAAACAGGAGCCCCTAAGTTTAAATCCCAGCACAGTGGTGAGCGAGCACCTCTGACCCGAGTGCCATAGAAGCAGAGACAGGACAGTTTCTGAGGCTGGCCAGCTTGCTAGCCAGCTAGCTGAATCAGTGAATTGAGGCCTGGTGAAAAACTGTCTCAAAAAATAAGGTGGCGGACTGGTGAGATAGCTCTGTCAGTCAGAGCACTCGCTCACAACCATAACATCCTGAGTTCAGTCCGTGGAGCCCACATGATGGAAAGGTAGAACTGACTCCAGCGAGTTGTCCTCTGACTTCCACATGCTCACCAGACAGACAGACAGACAGACAGACACACGCATACGCTTGCACGCGTGCGCGCACGCGCGCGCGCACACACACACACACACACACACGTACACCACTTATCTCTTCAAGCGTTCCTAACAATGTTAGCATTTTGTTCCTCTCCCTAGGTGCATGCAACGTTGTGGGTGATATGCCATCACCCTCTCACATCTCTATTGTGGAATTAAAGGATCTTCTCTTTAGGGAAAATAAGTGACTTGTTTGGTGTCCTCAAGCTCTGAACCTGTATCTCTTTTCAAAATCCTTCCATGAAATCCCATGCCTCAGCCATGCCTCAGACTTGACAACATTTGAAATAATAAAGTCATGTTCTGTGAGGAACACTCCACTGGGATTCCAGATATCAGAATTTCCGGTTAATTCTGCCATTAATGGTGTAGGTGACTTTCAAACATCTGTATAAGGCTGAACCTCTTCATCTAGAATTTCAAATTGTTTCTGTAATCCAGACTTTTGATCCAATGACCGTTTCTGTTTTTAATTTGGCAATGGTAGTAGAAATCGTGGGGATGGTTGCATCCGGAGTCGTGCACAGCAGGGTACAGTTTCACTCTGTTGTGTTCATTGGATGAAACCAAAGTGTCCTAGCTAAAAAGCAACAATAGGTGCAGTGGGGCAGTAGAAAAGACAGTCTGTATTAAAGGATAACTAACTGGGTCAGCAAGGTGGCTCAGTGGGTCAAGGGGCTTGCCTCCAAGCATGACAACCAGAATTCAGTTTCTGGGAGCCATGGATGGAGAGAACTGACTTCCACAAATTGTACTTGATCTCCACATGTTGGCTGGGGCGCGCGAGCGCTCACACACACACACACACACACACACACACACACACATCTCTGCAGACCCACAGTTTCTGCTGCCCTTGGTAACTCTTAGGTAGCCTGTCTACTTTCTCAGGCTTCAGGGCCTGGAACACAGCCACAGGTGTCCGGGTGTCGTGAGAGAACCTGGGGACATTCCTAGAGTGTATCCATTCTCTCAATGGAAAAGTGACAGTTCCAACGTTAAAACCAAAATCCCCCAGCAAAGCCACTAGGATACTCTCTCCACTGGCTTCCTAAAATCTGTGAATTTCAGGCTTGAGACAGAAAACTCGCCATCAGGATGTCAACACTCTCCAGCTCTCTAAACCTTGTACATTTATTGGGCTTGCGCTACTGGAGTCCCCTTAAAACAATCTCGTTTTGGTTTCCATGTTGCTGCAGGCACACCAGGGTGCCAGTGTCTAATTGGCAAATCATGCAGATTAAGCATTCTCTTGTGTTATAAACTGATTAAATACTTAATTGTTGAGGAGTTTCATCTTTATGAGATTTTTTTAAAGACATTGTTGTGATGTCTTATAAAATTAAATGTAATTCTTTAAATGATAGCTAATCAGTTACATTTATCCAAACAGTTTTATAAAGGATTAATTTCTAAAGACATTGCCTGAAAAGAATTCTTCCTAGTTAAAAAAAAAAAAAAAAAACTAAATTAAACATTTTGGGCCAAACTAGCCTTTACTGTAGAAATAGGTTCAGTCACTTATTTGTGCTATCATAAAAAGCAAAACAGGAAAGCAATACAGTGAGATAGGATTTCAAAATAAAATCAATTTCGTTCTTACGGTCTCTTGCCTCTGTACTCCTAAAGAAGAAAAGGAGAGAGATAAGTGTTTAGGATGTTTTTATCCAGCCTGCAAGAGTTCAGTAGCACTGCTCCTAACTCACTTAAAGATTCAGTTTGTTACTCTGCAAATGTCCCAAGAATAATTTAAATCAAAGAGTCAGAGTGATCGCTGAACTCGGTATGATGCTACACACCTGTAATTTCCACACTCACAGGGCTGAAGCAGGAGGACTGATTTCAAGGCTACTCTGGGCCCTGTGGCAAGACCCTCTCTCTAAAAAAGGGGAGGGGAGAAAAATATTACCCCACTAGATAAAACTTCTGTTCCATAATGCCTTTGATCAGATATTTTTAGAATTGACTATATATATGCTAAACCATTTCACTGGGTGAAAGATTCCCTTCTCCTTGTATTCAGCCTATATAAAACTCATGGGAGGAGGTTCCACCCAGCCAAAGACTGTCTTTCTCCTCCCATGTTTCTGTTTTCTTATTAAAGCTCTCTTCCCTGTGGACGTCTATTGGAGAAGAGCAGCCTTCCTCTTTCCATGATCTTTCGCTTTCAAATTACTCTGCAATTGCTCTAAAGTCTCCTTAAATTAACATAGCTTTCTATCGACAAAGATTATCTTTGGTGTTTCGTTTTCTGTGTAGAAAGCAGGCCAGTGTAAAACACTCTGTCTTGGCCAGTTAGGCCCTGCCAAGACTTTTCTAGCAACCACCAGAAATTTAGCACTCCCGCGACACCTGTGCCATACATAGCCTTTCCCTTCTCCGTCAGGAGAAAGGATGGATCATGCACGTTCAGCGGGGTCTTTGAGGATCTCTGAAGAGACTTCTTTCTCTCCTTATGCTGTGCACCTTTTCTGTCTCCCTGTACGCTAAAGATGGATTGTAAAAGTTGGTTCTCTGGATGCTGGAGGCAGACTCCTGCTCATCTCCCATCATGGGCTTCCGCCCTCTTGCAGCTAGGTCAGTGCTTTGTTTTCCGGGGGCCATTGTGTTTACTTGCGTCTATTCCTGTTTTGTTTTACCTGCTGTACTTGAGCACTGAAGTTGTTTGACTGCTTCTGAGGTACTCACAGCCAAACCTTCTGGGTAGAGATGGTCTCCTGGGCCTCCGTCAATGTGACTCAGAAGGTACTCTTGACTGCCTCCCCCTCAGACTTTGTTTTGCTTTCAAAAGGTATTCTCACGTTACAGCGTCCTGGTTGTCTTGCTCATTTGCATGACTAACCCTCCTTTTAATGTTATTCTTTGTAAGTGTAAGAATTTATTTTTAAGAAAGCATCTACTTTTGATGTACAATGTGTGCCAAAATAGCTTTGGCAAGTCCGGGCGCCTTTCTGAGAGGCCACAGGCCCTCATTTGAATCTGAGCTGCAGCTGAATTAAAACTCGAGAAACTTGAGATAAGCGTGCCTAATTGCCTAAAGAGAAACTCAACGAGGAGGGGAAAAAAAAGAATGTAGCTTGTTGATCTTATTTCTTTGATAATTCAAAAGAATCTTCAAGACATACGTGGACTCCTTTAACTTCAGTTCTTGAAATGTGATCATGGTCCACAATTGTCACTTGGCACATGCCCAGAAACACACATCTTTGCATGAGGCACCTGGACATCTGTGGCGGCGCTGGTAGAATCAGCTAATTAACAACACAGGCTTAAACAGGCACCTCATCTGGCAGTACAGTTAGTTGCCTGATGGTGCTCAGCAGGATTTGGTAGTGCTTTTTATTTTTCTATCCTAATGGTCTGCCGCCCGCCTAATTTTGCCTTATTGTCAGTCACTACTTACCGCGGCTTGGGGCCCTCCCAGGAGGCTAAATTATTATCAAAGGATTAGGGCGATGTAGCCTTGCAGTTCTGACATTTCTGATTACTCGTCTATGCCAGAACACTAATTAGCTGTGACTAATTAAGAAAAATGCCCCTGCCATAGAAAACCATTTAAAAGAACCGAGAAGGAGAAAAGCAATTCAAAAGCTGAGCAGTGCTCAGCTTCGCTGATGCTCTTTAGATTTCCACCAGAGCCGTAACTCACCTTTAATTGTGCTCGGAATTAAGGGGGAGGGGGAGACACTGGCGGAACAGTTGGGAGATTTTTGCTTGCCTAAGAGAAAAAAATGTGGCCGACACCCTAAGATGTCTCCGCGATGCTGACATTGTCCTGACCCCACAGAAGGTGACAAGATTTTCACATGGGAGAAATGTTTCTAAACCAGCGCTTGCAGAATCTTCCATCTCTGTCACACACTGAAGCCCCTGGAGATGTTAAAACAGTGTTGAGCTTATGCACTGGTATTGGATGGGTAGCAAGGAGAATGTGGAACCAAGAAGGGACGCGGCTTCCTGCTTCTTTCACCTAGGCTTGTCTGGGGGTTCTAACTCTCACATGCAGAGTCTGGTACATGTAGAGTCTCACATGTAGAGTCTGACAGCCAACCTGGCATGCCTGCACAGCATCAGGCCACTGGTGGCTTATTACTGAAAAATGCCCGGGCTCCCTTGAGGCCAACATCTCTACCACTTGACCAGTGCAGTGTTTGTGCAGAACCGATAGCTGCTCTCCTTCCTTTCAATCCTAACTCCATAAGCAGACAACACACACGGCTTCCATGCCAATTTCCATAGTCGCTTCCTGGATTCTGCTTCTGTGAGTCACCTTCCTAGCAGCTCCTCCATGCAGCCCCCTCTGCAGGTTTGGCACCATTTGCTGGTGTGCACAGCGGTGTCAGCTAGGTTGCCAATATTGGCTAAATCCACATTAAAAAAAAAATCTACATGGCAAAGTAGCTTTTGGCAGAATCATTATTCAGGGTAGTTCCCGAATGATTTGACAGAAAGCTGAACTGAAGAACAACTCCTCAAGATGCTTATAAAACAGCTGACCCAACGAGAGCCTCTATTTCCTCATCTCGGTTCTTGCCAACGAAAGATAGAAATCGGAATTTTGCTATCTTAATGTGGGCAGACTATTTGATTTAAGAAAACGAAAAGTTCTAACGCCCACCTCATCTCAATTCTTCATGCTGCATTTTGAGCTTACTTCCTCCTTTCCTCTCACTGAAGAACAAAACACAGATTCTTAGCGTCCTCCGAGGCAATAATCCTTCCTAGGCATGAAGACTGTTATTACAGCGCCTGTCATATCTGTCTACTCCCAGATAAATAATCCCTATTTGTTTAACTTCTCATCATAGGCCCCTTCCCTAACCCTTTAATCATTGCCATGGCTGGGCTTTGAAATTTCTCAAGGTGTTCACTGTCGTGCTCTGAGTAGGGATAAGATGCAGCCTCTGAATGTGGCTGGACAAGATTCTTTCAAACCGTGTTCCTACAAACGCACGGATTCACAGCTCTCCCACATGGATGCCCTGGCATCTCCTTGAACTTGTTTCCACTACTGTAGTTCTTTCTGCTGACTTTCCCTTTAGCCACTCCTGTCTGCGTTTGTGTCTTGGTATTGAACACCCTTTAAGGTGGCTATTGTGCATGTCAAGCATGTAAAAGACAAGCCTACTACCCTATCCAATTGCCATGTGTAAATAATAGTGGTGAACACTGGAATACCAATGTTAGGTGTTAACTGTAGCACGTGTAGTTGGCTTCTAAACAGAAGAGACTCCAGCCCCTCTTATTACTCTCGTTGTTTTCATGCAGCCTGTATTTATTGATCCCCTCTAAAAATCACACAGTGCAAACATCCGGAAGCCTGTTGCTATCCAGTGCCTGCCCAAAAGGAGTTTATATTCTAAGAGCACACAGACCTTCATGAGAAATAGTTAATCTTCACATAGAGCATTCCAGTGTTTCATCTACAGAGTAGTCACAGATGGATTTACAGATGAGAACGCAATGCAGGACTACACCGAGTACCCTTTCAGATCACTAGATAGTGGTTATTTCTTTATTTCTCTCTGTTTCAGATAGATGATTGGAAAGCTGCCAGAGATTTAGCACCAACGCAGTTCGTACCCAGTCCCAGGGTTTCACTGCCAAATTCAGAAACTGAAAGGTCATAGCACAGAAGGTCTCCCTTCTCTACCCTCCTTGGGTTCTTAAGCTCCAAGAGAGTCTCATGCATCTTCAAAGAGATGTACACACTTCCACAGCAATAGAAACGGCTCCCAAAGTCAGCAGGTGTAGAGATTTCCCAGATGTGTGACTCACTAGTGGAAGTCCTCCTGTAGTACAGCCAGCCCCATCTCCAGAGATGTCCCAGAGCCTCAGATAACCAGAAGAGCAGGTGACAGGACTTTCTGAAGAGGCAGTTTGATGCTTGGGTGACAGTCTGGAAGCCAGTCCGGAGCTGACAGAATCCTACCTTGCATCGCTAATGTAGCTTCATGTATGAATGCACGTATATGGACATGGACATTTTTTCATTCATGATTCTTTCTTCTTCTCATCGCTCGTCACCTAAAATGAAATGACTGCCACATGTTAAGCTCCATCTTAGTCCTATGTTCCATTTCTTTAGATAAATATAATGGCCTCCTTGATAATTTCAACAACTTTAATATGTATTGGATTTTTGCAGTGCTAAGGTTTAAACTCATGCATGCAGGAAGTTACTCTACCAATGGAGCAATTTATTAAATACCTATTAAATTTTTTCTATTGATAAAATTGATTCAAAACAGCAGTGACTCTAATCCTAAGACAAGTCTGTCCTTTTCCTACAGAAAAGTCTTACCATTATATATATGTATATATATAATATAAATACACATAGTATTTCATATTTCCAAATAGATTTTTTTAAAGTCCATCAGCAAATTTGTAATGTATGTTGTGGTCCAAACACTCTGCCAAGGGCTAAAGATAGCGATCAAACTCAGGTTCTATGAATGCACTGCGGCTACTCACATCTTGTGGTGGGCTGATAAACACATTGTGCGGTATTATTATCAACACCTGGCTAGGATATGAGCAGCATGAAACATAAAAGCACCCAAGTCTCCCTTGTTGAAAATAGTATTTCTTTCATAGCAGACAATAATGAGTTGATAATAATGCTAATACCAAAAATACGATAGCACTAATATGAATGAATAGCCAAGGAGATGGAGTTGGTAATAAAATTCCACACCAAGCTGAGAAACCAAAGGCACAGAGAAGCCCAACCTAAGGCAGAGCCATTGGTTCTGTGGTTGCTGCACGCCCACTATGGGAATACAGAATGGTAGTCACTTACTTCATTCCCTGTATACTTTCAATACATGATTTTTGGAATGCTTCCCATTCACGCATACAGTAAATTCTCAAGCCTAGATCATATCTTGAAGTTAAATTGTGCCATTTAGTATTAATTCCTAAAGTTTAACTGTATCTCTCTTTAGGGTCTTATGTCATTGATTTAAAATATATTATGACCAAAACTTTATATACAGTGTGTAAATTGCCATCCAACCAAAATTAAAATGGTCATAGTACCCAAAGAAAATCACCTCTTAATTTATTTTAGTGTCGTAGACATTTACAGACACTGTTATGACAGGAAGGCACACTGATTTCTGGTAAACCATCTTTTGGTGTTCAAATAGTAACCAAACCAGTATTCACCCATCATGAGTCCGTAGCAGGGAAGAGGGGAATAACTGTTTACTGTGTGGTACTAGCCTTATAGCATCAGAAGAGCTGGACAATGACCTGACAGAGGCAGTTGCCTACTTGATTGTAAATATCTTAAAACAATATCGATGTTGATACCCTGTATAAAGTAAGGAAAATGTATTAAAATGAAGAGGCTTTGGGGCTATTAAAGAGCAATGAGCTAAATAGAGCCTCTGCACCTTGCAGTGTGTGGAGCCGGTGCTGTACTATAAGCTACTCTGCCCTGGGGCTGAAGAGGACCTAATTCAGAACTTCCTCACCTACAGGAATCATGGGTATTTAAAAAGAGGAAATCTGGAACTCTGGCAGTGAAGTTCGTTTCTGCATTCAGCAAGTGCCTACTAGATGCCAGCACTCCCTTGTTGGCACATCCTACCTTTTTCTTCCTTTAGTGAAATAAACCTGCCTGTGGGAGGGCGAGGCAAGAAAGTCAGCTCAGGGTCACCTTCAAGTGTATTTGGAGCTCAAGGTCATCTTAAGCTTCATGAGACTCTTTCACAAAATAAATAAATGAAAAGAGAAAAGTTCATAACTTGCAAAACATCAAGGTGTTTTGTTATACCTAAAACAAAACAAATCCCCCAATCGTAAAACATCATCTAAAACATGTATCATCTGTTCTGTGTTTAAGAAACAAACAGAACATGAAAAGAGCCACATGTATAAAGTTCTCCGATGTATGAGCCAATGATCTCTTCTCTATAGCTCAGTGTTTTGTTGTAGTTTAAAAAATTGTGGTTTTTGTGTATTTTATTTTCTTCTTGCACAAGGGCCATGCTAAACTTTTCTATATCATTCTAATTTTAGTATATGTGCTGCTGAAACAAGCTCTTTTGAGTATTTCTTAAACATTACACAATAGGGCAAATAAACAGACTTTGTATGGGGAGATTATAGAAGATATAAAATAGTTGTTTGACTATTCTAACAAGAAATATGGTTCTTCAAAGAATTTACTTATATTGCATATTACATTAGCAGATTTGTAGGTATGTTTGGTGTCTGACAGATTGGATTTCTTAAAATTGCAAGAAACTTTGGTGAGCATCTTTGGAATGATTGAGAAAATCCCTTGGATTTGTCAAAGTATTGTGTTGTGTTCCATCAGCAGCCACCAGGAATTTAAGGGGTTGTTTTCTTGTTTTTATGCTAGAAGCTTCAAATTGCATCAAAGGAATTTTTGGTGACAGAACAGAAATCTAGCTTGTTTCCAGAAAGGAAATACAATTGCATAATTATAGACGTAGACTTTGGAGCAAAAATATAAAATAAAAAGCTTATTTGCTATATAGATCTGGATTAGTAAATTATTTAATTTAAATCCAGTGTTCTACTTAATGAATATGCAAGTATGCAGAAATGTTAATAACATTTACTTTGTTGAAATTAATAGTTGGATTTAGTTCATTTTATTTAAGTCTCACATTAAAAAGTGTCTGATGCCTTTATAATCAGAATTATAGTATTGACATAAAGCTGGAGAAGTAGCTCAGATAGTAAAGTGATTGCCTAACATGCACGCAGCTCTTTCTCAAAATAATTAGTACTAATAAAACAAAAGCAATACAAGCGCTAATCCACGTTTCTATACCTCCCATTCGTTCCTCACACACTCCATTGTTTCATCCTTATAATATCTATAGTTCATTAAGAGAAAAAAGATGAACGGAATTAAAAGCAAAATGACAGACAATAGAAAGCTCTAGAAGTCAAAACTTTCGTGTTTCTTTATTCTGAAAGAATGAAGCCATAGCCAAGCAGCATATACAAACTGATAGAATGAAAAGTTGATTTTTCCTTTCAGTTTAGTTTTATGTGGCTCACAGTTCCTTGTGCCTTTTTTGTTAAATTAAATCAAATTTAATTTAATTTCACAGTGTTTTTGTCCCATTGTTGGGAGTAGAGTACGGAGCCTCACACATGCTAAGCACGTGTTCTACCTTGAACTGTACAGAGCTATTGCGTTAGAACTAGCTTACATGATCTGCACCTCCTCGTACAGGTGAGGAAACTGAGGCACAGACAAGTCGTTTGACCAAGTCACTTAAGCAAGTAGTAGATTTGGAAGTTTGTACTGGTCTTCCTTCTATCCTCCTTCCCAGGGGCTATTTTCTTTTCCTCAGTGTCTGGTTGCTCGTCCTCAGCAGCTATGTCCAGGAGATGCCCTGGACCCCACCACATCCTCCATGGCCACCTCTGTGCCAAGCTGACAGAGTGTCAGCTGTGTAGAACACACCCTTTGTTTTTAGTTGCAGTGAGTTGGTTTCAGTTTTCCTTAAACACAACCCTTCATCCTTTTCTCAGCTAAGGCACAGCCATAAAGGGCTCTGCTTGAGACTTAAAATTGTGCTTTGGAGTCTGTTCTGTGAATTTGGATAGTTTCAGTGTGATGCCTGGAATTTGGGGGTGGGGTGGCATTATTGTATCAAATTGACATTAATATCAAATTTGCATTTGAGTGTTTAGAAATGGGAAGTGAATGAAATAGAGGCACAAATATTGTTACGTGTGCTGCTGGCAGAGTAAGGACGGATTCCCGATAAAGCGTGTGTGTTTTCCCTGTGCTGCTAAACTGCAGGGCACCAGTATTTCTAAATTTTTGTTTCTCTCTAGAGCTACGAAGTGGTTCCAGAGGGTGGTTCATAGTTCTCAGCCATGCCAAAACCTTCGATGTTTTTAGATTTTTTTGTTTGTTCTTTAATTCAATTGAACTATTGGATTTTAATGTTCACATTTACTAAAATGAGATTTTCTGGATTTTATTCCATTTCAGCATGATTTGGCTCTTTAAAATAGCCATTTCACCACACTGTAGTGCCCTGGAAAATATCGGTCCTTCCTCTCTCTTTCTCCCCTTCTTTCCTCCTTCCCTTCTTCCTCCCTACTTTCTTCCTTTCTCCCTTCTTTCTTCCTTCCCCTCTCCTTCCTACCTCCTTTCCTCCTTCCTTCCTTCCTTTCTGTTTTTTACCTACTGAGACAAGCGTAACTAAGAGAAGGATGAAAATATACCAAGTGTTTGGGCCAATTCATAATCAATAAAAATCTAAACACTTAAGCGGAAAACACATCCCAGATCTGTGCCATGGCGAGGCAGCTATTTTTCCTTCGCTATCATCATCAGAGGCTGCATTCTGCCAGAAATCACTTGCTTGAAGCAGCCTCCATATATAAACCCTATGGGGTCTTGGGATTCAGATTTAGGAATATCAGCCACAGAGGGTCTAAAGGCATTGTGCATTAGTATGTATTGAGACCTCGTTCCAGGTGGCGAGCAGCTGGACTTTCGAAAAATAAAACTTCCAAAATAAATGTGAAGTGCTTGTTCCCAGGCGATAAGTGTTATACTTAATGGAATCATCCTCCAAATGTTAGAAATGAGGCAAAAAAGGGGAGTTGTGCATATTTAATATATTTGTTTTGTATCTCCTCTAGTCAACAGAATAATGACATTCCTTAACTACTTCTCTTTAACTTGCATGAAGAAAGCACGGTATGTTGCTAAATCTCTTTTCACCGGCTCTGCGGAGAAACAACTTTAATCCTTGTTAGAAAATTGCCGAGTCTGAGTCTGACAAAGAGCTCATGCCTGTTCCATTGTTAGTGCTCCCGGGCCCCAAGAGCAGAGCCCTTTACAGCTGCGTGGATCCCGCCCGGCTCAGCTGCACTATTTAGGAGCAGAGGTTTGTCAATTTCTATTGACAATGGAGAGAGATTTTCAGGGCCTGTAGCAGTGCTGACACAGTTGGGGATCAATGCCAGCCATTCAGCCTGCACCCTCTTTCGTTGCTTTGGTTTGTTAATTCAAGACTAAAGGTCCACGGAGGGGGTTCAGGGTGTTTAAGAAGGCTGATGAACTGCGAGCGTTTATGGCCCTGGTGTGGCAATTTCCATAGTCAGTGGCAACTCCTGGCACTGAGGGAGCTGTGCCCCTGTTGACCCTCTTGTTATTAAAAATGCACGAGGGCTGCGCTCCTCAATATTTCCACACTCTTTCATTGTCAATACCACCTTCTGAGCCCTTCAGCTTGTTGCTTGCTCTAAAGATCTTCTTAGATTGGGTTTGAAAACTTCACCTTAAACACTAGATTAGACTGATGTTCTGTTTTCCGTGCTCCTGTTGATTTGTTGAACCTTCCCAGGGCTGGAAAGCAAGTAGCAGCTTGATGGGGAGACGGGCTGCTAATATGATTTACCAGTCTACAGTCATGCACAATACGTGTGAATAAATACAGGGGTCTCACAGAGTCAACCCTGGCCTTTCCTTTTCTTTTATTTTTGCTTTAAAAGAGATATCTCAAGAAAATGGAGTGAGTGATGCATGCCCTTACAGGAGCTGAATGAACCACAAAAAAAAAAAAAAGAGCTTTTTTTTTTCTTTTGGTTAAAGTGGTAGACTGCTATCATGTATTTCTGTAGAGAAAAATATATATAAAATATACTGTTGCTGCTTTATTCCTGAGTAGAACCAGAGCAAGGAGTAAAATGTAAACGCCATTTCCTGGGCTCCAGCCAGGCTGCGCCCTTCTTGTATGTTTCTGAAAGGAAAGCAAGTGGTCACATAAGTTACCTTATAAAATTAGCTTCTCAGAGTGAAAAAGACATTTCCTAACGTCCTGGCTCCGCTGCATATTCACCCTCTCAGGGTTCTTTTTTCCCCCTTTGTTTCATGCAAAGGCTTGCTTTGCTTTGACTTGGTAGGGCAAGTGAAGCTAACCCAATTTTGACTCTTCTCAAGATGAACAAAAGGGGGACCTACTGTATTTTCACCCCTGAGAAAAGATTTGTATTAACTCCAGCATCAAAATATCAAACTGCAAGAAGTTTCTGCTGGTGGCTTTGTTGGGGAGGGATGAGGGGTCCAGTTTCCTCACAGGCAGGAGGGCTGCGGTGGAGTGGGGTGGTGTTGTCCCTAGCCTGCTCCTAGTAGAAGCTAGGTTGAGCCCTGAGCTCTAAGCCACTGTTCTCCATAATCATTTCCTCAACTTAGCCACAGTTATTCTCCAGGAGACCTTGATTTAAATCAGAAACGCACATTCTGAACTGATGGGATAATGTTTCCTGGAAGCCTTTGCCTCTGGACTGAGACATTTGACTTAAAGTCAGATGACAAGGAAGCAGCTTCAACACTTCCCTAGCTGCCGTCCCGTTCGTCTCTATTTCTATAGTTGCATTTAGATTGTGTTATTCTCAAATTCATGCTCTCTGAATTTATACTTTGGGTATTATGTTAGAAATCTTAGATTAATAATTTCCATGTTCTCCTAAGTATTCTTTTCATTCTAGCATTAGCATAGAAATCATTCATACAAGATGGAAAATGAAATTAAAATCATCTGAAAGGAGGATTTTTTTTTAAGGACATAGAAGTGTATGTTGAGTGGTTTTCTGGGAGTGTTTTATTTCTCTCAGACTTGTTCAACTCACCATATACCTGTATAGACTAATGTATTGGCTGCTGCCTTGGACAAGCCTTTAAACAGTGTATATTTTCTCTCCTCCAACAAAAAAGAGAAAATTTTTATCCCATACAAAGAAACTAGAATATCTAAAATTCTAATTCATTTTGACAGCATTTTAAGTTCCAAATTGTCTCTTGAGTATGGTGGCAACGGAGTAAGCGTTTGGTCCTGTATGCAAATTCAATACTGTCAGTCATACCCGAGTGTTCAGCTACATCAAAACAGAAGCCACCAGGGCTAAGTACTGAGTGGAAATAAGTGAATGTAAAATTAATGTCAGAAATAAAAGGTTGTATGTATCCATAAAAGATTTTTGAGATCTCACATATCAGTTGAAGTGCTACATCTACTAGCCATGGGTTTTATAAAAATTTATGAGTGTAGGTATCTGAATCTTATAAAACTTTTTAATATATTTTGACATGTGCTTAAGAGGAAACAAATTTTCGTTAGGAAAGAACAGTAACTATTTAAGTCTCAGTCTAGTCTGAAATGTAAAACTTGGAATTCAGTAATCTGTTTGGTCATATTTAGGAAATCGGCTCATTTTAATTTGCTTATCACATTTTATGCATGCAGCTTCAATAGAGTAACAAGTTCATAGAAACAGATGAAATGTGTGACTAACTCATTTTTTACTTGTACTTAACCTATGATTTCTTGCTCTGCTAAATTGTCAATAAGTCCAAGCCTGGATGAATTTAAAACTTGCAGAACTTAAGATTTACAGAAGTTAGATTTTATTGTGTGTTAATAATATGGAGAAAAAAAATATTTAAGTTTTTTTAGCATCTGTGTTTGGATTCCTTAGAAACAGATACAAATATGGTGTGTCGCTATGCTTAGGTATGCAAGCAGCACACAGAAATCTCTCTCAAAACACTCCTTTCATTTTGTAAACACCATATTGATGTAGATATTTCTCTGTTACCTCAATGAAAGGCAGCATTAGTATACCATTACCAACCTCTATCATGGAATCATTAAACCCCTTAAAATGTCACAGTTAATATCAGACCATTCTTATGATTTTTTTTCTGATCATTGTATATTATATTGCACAGAAACAGGGAATTGCCTCCAAAGAATTTCAGTTTTTTTCCCTCAACAGGGTTGTAATAAATGGAAAAATTATAAAGCCTCCAAAAATATTTTCAAAGCAGACCTTTCCTTTCATAATCTGGGTAATGACATATGCTTTGTGATTCTTACTGCACAAGAATTCCATCTCGACAAGGCTCCTTCCGGTGATCTGAGTAAATCTTAGTTTAAGTACTGTTTAAACATTTTGGCAACTGCCTCATAACTGATTTATTACAAAAGGATGATCAGGGACCACCATTTAGTAAACTGTGGGTACTTTTTGCCATCCTTCAAAATGTTATTTCTAGGCATTGACATCATGACTTATGTTCTAACACTCCTACTGTCTGAATTTTTCATAGCATGAAGACCAATAGGAAATTTCCCTTTGAAAATGATTTACCTGGTGTGTGTGTGTGTGTGTGTGTGTGTGTGTGTGTGTGTGTGTGTGTTTTCCCCTGCAGCTTGGCCATCCATTCAGTCCCACAATATGTATTTAGTGCCCATTGTTACTTACAAATTGCAAAGCAATCCGCTAGGTTGCAAAGTGCAAAAACACAGTTTCCCATGAATATGTTACAGCTAAACACTGTAATGCTAATTCGTGTAAGGAACAGCCTGGGTCAGCTCAGCAGATTATGCCACCGGAACGTACAATTCTGTTAACAGGAAATTATAGCATTATTGACTTCAAGTGCTGATCTGTGGTCATTTCGGAGTGCTTCATTACCCTCTCATTACTGAATCTGTTAAATGAATACTGCAGAGATTGTTTTCTTTTTCTGTCCCCCTCCCCTCCACCCCGTCCTTCTCTCCAGCAATGGTACAGCAATTCCATGAAAGTCATTTGTGTGTGGCTGGCTGACAGACTAGACCTTCAGCTTCATATTTACCAACTGAAGACGCTCATCAAGATTGTGAAGGTAAAGGAGAAGTGTTGAAATTTTAAATTGCCCACCAAAAGCTGTAAAGAACAGTGGTAAGTTACCATCCCACCAAAAGAGGGAGGAGACAAGGTTGCCGTAACTGAGTGGTGGATGTAAGTACTGATAGTGTAAGACAATGTACATCAGTCTCCCTAGCACGTGTATTTGAGTTTGGTTGGTCCATAATGATTTTACATTCATTGGCATAAAATTAAAGTGCATTCCTCATGTTTATTGGGGTCATGTATTAATCATGGGGACTTTTGATTTGTACTTTCCAATGAAATTAGGAGAATGTGTGATTTTTACCATGCCCTATTAAGACATTACACACGGTCACTGCCTAACTCTTTTTGGAAATCTGCCTCTCCTTATATACAAAAGATGGCCATTTTGAGTGTTAGAGATCATCTAAAATGGCTAACACCAATCTTACATGCACTCAACAGAACACTTGGACTGTCGCCTATAGGTACTACCCTATATATGTTGTCTTTAACGAGTAGGGATTTAAAATAATATATCTATTCAACATAATTTTTTCACTTCATAAATTTTAGTGGAGGCCAAAATTTACTTCAAGATTAACTTGTCTTAAAATTGAAACAGTATTTTAGTATTATAGCTGAAAACAAACTGATAAACAAGGGTTTTTCATACAGAAGACCTATATATCCATTTTGATGTTTTTATTAGTGATGCCTATGTAGATATAATATGTAATGTGTCATGGATGTATGATCACACACACAGTAATTCTCAGTGTGCCATTTTGACCTAAAACTCTTAGTCCCCTGAGGATTTGCCAGAACTAAAGGTCTTTTGGTGACAGCCTAGACCTATGGAATCAGGAACTAGTGATAAGACTAAGTGATCCATAGATCCCAGAAGACTAATTTGCAAAGTACCACTAAGTTACAGCTTTAAAAGAAGTTTCGAGGCAAATTAAAAATTTACCACCATTCTTTTGGTTCCTACAGTCTACTTCAAATACAAATTACTTTGTACTACTGACCCACAGTTATCACAAATCATTATCACACCTGAATTCTGTGCCAAATTCAGATCTGGACTATTTGAATCAAAGGTGGAACGTGAACTATGCTATAAGCATAGTAATGCTGATCAGTAATCAATAACAAGTAAAGTTATCACCACCCATGACATTTTCATATCCCAGCCACATATTTCATTAACAAAACATCCTCACTGCCTCTTAGCAGGTATTGCTTGTTTACAAAGAGCTGAGTGCACACTGTGACATGTGCAGATGTGTTTTACTTCGCAATCATCTCTTCCTTGTTTTTATGAATGTAACTTGGACACTTTCAACTGGTTGGTTTTGCATAAAAGACAATCAGAATTGTGTTTATCTTACATATGCATATATCTGTTGATGCCAAAGTCTATACTGTTACTTAAATGGAGCCAACTGGCTATCTTCACAAGCAGCTATACTTCAAGCTTCTGTCTGTCATGTTCAGGATGGCAGGAGTCATATATCCTGACAAACATCAATTGATATCAGAATAGCTAATCTCTTTGTTTGGGGAATTTAAATGTTCATTTTTTTTTACTTGCCTATCATTTGTCTTTTCAAAGTTATTTCTTATGTTAGTACATCTTAATAGGTAAAGAAAATGTACCATTTTTCTGCTTATTGAGATGTAGTTGACAAAAATGTCTATAGAGTGTACAACATAAGGATAGTTAATAACATATACATAAAAATTGCCAAGAGAATACATCTTATCAGTGACTATTTTAATATGAAAGACAGTTAATAACTTAGTAAGTATTACAGCAGCATTTTCACTGTGCTCTAAACCAGTGTTATGTCAGGATGATCTCCATTCATGGCTATAAATAATGAAAACTAATATGTGTAGTTAAGTTTCATAAATGTTTGATTTTATTTTATTTTTACTTTTTTCTGTGCTTGAGATCGAATCTAGGACTGCATTCATGCTAGGCAAGCACCCTGTAACTGAGCTGTATACCAAATTCATTTTATGCATTGTTTATTTTGAGACAGTGTCTCACTAAGTTGCCTAGGATGACTTCAGACTCTCTCTGTCACCCAGGCAGATCTCGAACACCTAAGGATCATTGTATCTCAGCTTCGCCAATACCAGGGATGACAGGTCTATGCCACCAGCCCCAGCTCATATTTAGCTCTCCACAAGCTCAAGCAAAGCTTTCCTGGCTTATACATTGAACCAGGCCATATGATTTTATTTAATAATTAAAATTATTATTTTCATGATGAAGAGCAAGGCAAATTAATAAATTAGCATTCTAACCAGTTCCCTACTTTGAATAAAAATGCATTTAAACCAGTTTCATACATGGATTCATCAGTTCCTTGGAAGTGATGTTGGTTTTGTTCATAATAGTGGGTTTTGCTTAGAATAATCATTGTTCAACTCATTTCTAAAGAAGGACTAAGCAACATGCATGTAGAATTGTGAAGGCTGCTAAGTGGCCCTTCTCTCCAGATCATTTGGATTTTTTGGCCTGCGGGTGACAACACATCGCTGTGTCCTAACCAGGATGTAGTCTACTTCCCTAGACTCAGCTGTCCTTTCTCTCCTTGTTCCTCACAGGCAATGCCAGTATTCTAGGCCCAGGAAGATCAGAAAGTGATATATACAAGAGTCAACTGTCTCCTCTTTCACAATTGGTTCATTTGTTAATAAATAAATAAATAAATCCCAATAAGACTGACATAAAAACACTAAGATCTGAAATTATGTGTGAAGATTTAACATCAGAATGGTTTCTCTGAGATGGGGAAAAGTAAAATCTCCAAATGATCGAAATGGCTATTAATTTAGGTTCTCCCTCCTGGCCATGAAACATTTTAAAACAATTAATATCAATCAGCAGCTTGTTTTGGCAGGAGAAAGGAAACAGGTAGCCCCCTGTGGCAGGCCCTTGTCTTCAGGAAGAGCCAACCATGCCAGTGTGGAAGCCTGAGAATGTCCAGTGTTGGCAACACGTTATGAGTTAGAGCTTTCAAGGTCCTGCACTGCACCTTGTCTCCTGGTTGTTACCTTTTTAACAGAATAAAGAAATGGTCTTCACCATATCGAAATTAGAAAACCTTTGGCTCTTCACATCCTCAATTTAAGTCTCCAAGGGCTAATACTTAAACTACGATCAAAGGAAACTATTTCAGTAAAACCAGAAAGACAAACTTAGAAGTTTAGTAACCAATTGTCTGTGGCACAATGCAATGTGTCGGTCATCTGTAACTGAATAGTTCATTGGGTGCTTAATGCAATTTTGGTCTAATTAAAAAGACAACACTCGGCTCTAACGTTAATGTTTTTGTTAATAATGCCATATGTATTAGTTACCACAGTTTCTAGGCAACATTATATTTCAGAGATACTTCTCTGGTTTTAAATATGCTCTCTTAGTGGTATTTATGAATCAGAGGTCAGTTTATACTGCATCGCAGTAAGTCTACCCCACTTAGAGAATATGAGGGTGGAAGACTGTGTGTGCCTTAAAAGAACCTGAGATAAATTTCAATAATTCCAACTTAAAAGTGGAAATAGATTTAATCATCTAAGAAAACACACTCTCTAGATCTGCATCATTACTTGCTGTGGTGGAGACGCTGACCCCTGATGTTGTGCAGCGTTTCTCCAGCTTTAACTTAATTTTATACATTGGTGTGGGTTTTTCTTTAAACGTGGATTTATTTCTATCAGGCAATCAGATCAGTAAGATTACATTGCCCTCCACCCTTATCATTTACATATCATTTCTGAAACGAGATGACATCCCAGGCACAAGTCAGGGAAAGTGGGCAGGAGGGTAAACTGACACCACTCCAGAGCTTCCACTACCTTGTGTTACTACTGCTTTTCCTGGAAAACTGTGGGAAGTGACCAAGTGTGCTGAATGAGGGGATAAATATGCACTTCCTGACCCAGGTGAATTTTGCACTAAGTGCGTTTAGTGCAAATGCTTGTGTCCTCTGGGATTTTCTGAGTGTTCCGATGAAAGTGTTTGGACCATGTATGCTGTTAGGCTGTAATTCATCAAGAGAATGCCTCTCTTTTGTATTTACAGTCATATGATATTGTACAACGAGATTCAATGTCCCTTCTGATTTGGCTTTCTTTCATCTGTTAAGTATATATATAAAACCTGGCTGCTAGTAATCACTTAGAACAATGACATAAACTGAAACATTGAAGTCTGTTCCTGGTCCAAATCTAACAAGTAGCAGAATTGTAAAAGATGCATTTCAAAATTCCTTAGCATGGGTAATCTTTATGAGTTCTTGGTTTCTCCATTTGAATACCTAGACTCCTTTCTCTAACTTTCAAAATCAATACTCCTATTACTATTATTAATATAACAGTCTTGTTGAGTCATAAAAATGTGTGAAAATAATCAGACTTTAAACATAAGGGAAGTGCTATAGGTTGCACACCTTTCCTACAGGAAGAAAATTTGAAGAATCACTATAGATTGGCCAATGAGATGGTTAAAAAAAAAAAAAAAAAGGTTTTTTCTCTCCAGCCTGACAACCTGCATTGATTTTTCCCAAGATCCATATAGTAGGAAAACTAACTCCAACTAGTTTTCCTCTGATATATGCACACATGCACACAGATATGCACACACATGAAACAAATGCATGTAATTTTAATTTTTTAAAAAAAGAATCACCATAGAAAGAATGATAACATTAAATTCTACGTTGTATGCAGTCTGAAGATCACTGTTCTAACGTGTAATATAGCGACTTATCATTTTGCCAAAAATGTATCAATGCTCATTTTACCTCCTAATTATTGAAGCTTTTTCTCAGAATCATGGAGCTCACTGTTCTATGAGCATTTCAAAGAAAAAAGGTAAAAAACCTTATAGGCATTTTATATATACATGTAATATATTATTTATACATAATATAATGCATTTATAAGAAAAATTTCCAGTAGTATAACACAAATGTGTTTGTAATTCATAAGTGCATAAAATGTGAACTTCCTTTACTCATATTATGATAATTTTATCCTCTAACACCTGCCCCCCGAAACTAATATGTTTGATAAAATTAAGTATATTTTTCAGCATAAAAGGAAAATTGAAAACCTAAGAAGTCCTTCCTATTAAAAATGCTCTCAAGCATATCATGTTATCTTTGTTACAGACTATTCCGTATTAAACCCTGTGCAATTAGTAATGTTTGGAGAATGGGGATTAATTTGTCACCTGGTAGTCACAACATTTTGATCTATCCATAAGGACTGTAGCTTGAGGAGCACTATCCAAAGTCACTCATCCTGTCTCCTTCCCAGAAATACACTAGCGAGATGATTGGCATGGGCACCCGCAGTTGGAATCCATTAGTGGATTTCTCCCATAATTCTGAAAGGCTGTTCAAGTACACAAACATATGTCTGCACATATAGGCATGTATGTATGTGCATACATCTAATCAAAGCAAATACTCTGTTTTTCTTCCAGAAAACCTATAGGGATTTCCGATTGCAAGGTGTGTTGGAGGGGACCCTGAACAGTAAGACGTACGACACTCTGCACAGACGTTTAACTGTGGAGGAAGCCACAGCCTCTGTTTCAGAAGGAGGAGGACTTCAGGGCATCACCATGAAAGACAGTGATGAAGAAGAGGAAGGCTGATGGCGCACAGTTCCATAGACTGAAGGCCTTAGCATTGTTTTGTGCACCTTGTCCTTGTAATTGTACTGACTGTCTTGACCAAATAAAAATGCTCAGCTTTTTTTAGAAAGTGAACTTGGAGATAAAGAGAGAAATGCCAAGTATTTTTTTGAAAGAAAACCATATTCATATGTATAGCTTGACCTAAAATCGGCTTTGCTCGTGACTGGGACTTGAAGTTCTTCTGTCTTTTAATGTTGCTTTCTTTCTTTGTTGCTGTTAGTATATTTGGCTTTCCTTTTTAACAGTCCTAACAAAATAATGTTCTGTGTGTCATATGAGATTCCTGTCTCCTATGAAACGACATTGTGAAAAGCCATCCCTGGTCACAGCAACAGCTCTATTGTACCTCTGTCAAAATAGTGTGCCTCCCAGTTATAATTTAGCTACAGTGTCTGTTCTGTAGTTAATTTTCCAATGTTGTGATGGGTACAAAGCTTTAGCCTTGGTTTTCATAACTCCGAATTTGTCTGCTGATGTAATCCTGGACTTCAAAGAGTGCCATGCCCAAATATAGCATAGACTGTCCCCAGGCTTACGTCCTGTTCCTTTCTGAATGTTCTTTCGTGTATACGACATTACTAGGTGTGCTCCATCAACATCCCGTACTCTGCTTCTAAGTGTAACTGCTTGCAGGCAATAAAGATCCAATCGGTCATAGCAACTTCTAGGTTTCATTAAACTTAAATAGATTAAATGCAGTAAAAGATATTTGCAGTATCTCAAACATCCTCTTCTCTGGCTCTGTGTTTTTGTTTTATTCTGTGATGTTTCGTTTTCAGTCAAATAAGCAAAAGTTACAGACATCATACTCTGTACCTGGTAGGCCTACAATCTGATAGAAGAATTGTTTCAAGCGCACACATTCACAGCAAAGAAAATGTTAAGTACCTAGTCAACTACTGTATATTAATAATAATAACAATCGATAGCTAGTAGTATTAGTAACAATATTGATTTTAATTAACAATTGGCATTACTGGTAATAATTCTCTCAGTGTTTTCTTGATATTACTTTAAAGGATATAGTGTTATAATTTGTAATTTTTCTCCATCTTTATTTTGGGGCTTTTCCTAATACATACACACTGGCATACTATGCTACTGCGTACACTCACAACTAATATTTTGTTTGATGTGGGATTTTGATTCTAAGCTGGCCTGGAAGTCTAAGGTTCCCATCACCCTCCTCCCTCGGCCTCCTTAGTAGCTGTAGGCATAAACCAACCATACCTAACTATACTGACAAATAACTTGTTCAGTATCGAAATGAAAATGCTACTGAGTTATCAACAGTTATGTGATAACCTACCAGAAATGCCTTGAACTTCCAAGCTTGTTTCTCCTGTTGTGTCTCATAAATGGTGGCTAGGGTGATCAGATTGGTCCACAAACATCTGCTTTATCCACAATTATCACATAGCAACTCTTGGTCCTGATGTTTAGGTCCTAACAGTAAGATGACATGATACAGGTGAAAGAAGGCAGGTTCTTCTCTTTTCCTTGATGGAAGAATAAGTAAGGACTCGCTGTTTTTGAGAGCTGTTTGGCCACAGATACATTCCCTCCTTTTCTACACCATCAGTGCCCTTTGCCTTAAGTCCTAAGTACCCTGTCATGTGACCCTTGACTCCCCAGTGGCACCTTCAAAACACAAAGTTGCTCTCAGCCTGGAAACCAGTGTGCGGATGCACATGTGTGTGCTTGTACGTAGGGAGTTGCACCCTTGGGCGTAGGCATCCTAATGGCATACTTCTACTGCTGACCTACTCCAGAACCCCCATTTGCAGTGAACTCTCCATTTTCTTGGTAGTGTTGGTATCTGGGTAACTGACACAAGGTAAAATGACACAGGTAAAATGCCCTGATGACCCCGTCCTCTTAATTCTACCAGAACTCTTTAAAACAGTTACTGTGTGTGCAAAGAAAAGGTCTAGTTGGCAGGACTCCCAAGCAAGGGGAGAAACAAGTGAAGTAGGGACAGTATTGGGGCAGACATGAGCTGCTGCAGCCTTGCCCATGGTACCTCAGCCTTGGGTTTTCTACAGAGGGAGACACTTTTTGTTCCTTTTTAAATGCTTCATTCCCTCCTTCCTACCCACTTTGCCCACAGCTAGGACAACAGCAAACCAAGCTATGGACCTGCTCATGTTTTTGTCAGCTACAGTCATACTGACCTTTGAGTCACAAAACGGTGTGGAAACTGTATTTTAAAGAAGTAATGGAAAAGAAGAGAAAAATGCTTCAGTGACTTTTGCCCAGAAAGTCTCTTTAACCTAATGAAAATTTTCTTGAAATGCCTTAATTGTTCATTGATGTAGGGGGATCCTTGTGTTGGACACCCAAGCAGCTATTAAAGCAAAATCTGTTTTAGATGGTATTATTCTTTGGAAAGTACTTTTAGGAGGAAAAACGAAGAGTTTAAAAACCTAACAAGTCTTGTAGATCTTTTGAAGTGGGATCGCTCCTCGTGAATGTATTTAGGGAAGCGTAGAACGCTGCTCAGGGCGTTTGGGAGTGTTTAAGTGAGCGCAATCAGAGAGAAGTTATGAACCCATCCGAAAAAAAAAGGGGGGGGGGAGTCCAAACGTTTATTGAAGAAAGATCATAACGACGTCATCCTCCGACAGGAAACAGTGCCACACAGCCCTGAGTAAACTCTGTGCGTCACCAGCTGTTGGGTAGTCGGTGCATTCACGTATTTTTCCGCTTGAGTTCCCTTTAGCCAGTTCTCATTGTCCCTGGCTCAGGAGAAGAGATTTCCTGCTAGTTTTCTAAGGCCCCGTGCAAAGGGGTTTTGCCCGCCCCCCCCCCCCATTACTTTCCTCCCGGGTTCTCCTTCGCACTCGATCACCCCCACCCCCAGTAACAGGGTTTACCGCTCCTTCCAGGTTCCTGGGACAGCAAAAAGCCCACAAAATCGCTTCCTTCACGTGCTTTACTTTCCAAAAGCGGCGCTGGGGCAAGCGAACACTTGCGGGGACCCCAGGCTACCACAGTAACTGTGGTAGAGGGCACTTGGAAGTCACCGCCCCAGCTTTCCTTACCCTATAGCCCAGAATCTGGGGAAAGTGCCTTATTGAGGTGAAGATGAGAGGAGGACCTTAGTCCCCTTTATTTCTTAGTCTTAATACAGAAAATGGAAATTTGCCAATCAGGGTTCTTGAAGGGAAGTCACAGATGTGTGATCCTGGGAGGCGCTCAGCAGGTCTTGCGCTCCCGAGCCTTGCAGCGTCTCCAAGCAGACACCTCTCCCCCTACTCCAAAACTTTTGGACGAAGGCGGGTTCCCTGCCCCCACCTCAGGGTTAGGCTATCCCTGGGCTATCCCACTGTTAGCTGAGGATGGAATATGGATTTACTCAAACTAATCCTTCGAATATTGAAGGGAGCAGAGGCCATTCAGACAGGGCCATTGCAGACTTTGAGAGTGGGGCTCACAAGTCACAAAAGTCTGTCAAGCATGAGCTTTACAATACTCGGTGACTTTCAGGGAGAATGTGCGGTTACACCTAGAGTCCCTGAAGTATGCACGGTTGTATGCTTGTGGTCCCGGAAGACTCTGAAGAAGCAGAAGTTGAGGCTCAGCCCTAACTACTTAGCAAAACCCTGTCTCTGACTAGAAAAGGGAAGAGTGCTGAGGTAAAAACGTATAGCTCAGTGTCAGGGCATTATCTTAGCGTGTTTGAAGCCCTGGGTTCGATCCTTTATACGGTAGAGAAAGGTTCCATCTGCCTGTCCCTGTCCTCCCGTTCATCTGCTCCCCCCATCCCGCATTGTGTCCCCTTTCCAGCCCCCACACAGGGGTCTCACTACTGTAGCTTTGACTACCCTGGAACTCACTCTGTTGACCAGACTGACATTGAACTCACAGAAATCAGCCTGCCTCTGCCACCCAAGAGCTGGGATTAAGGATTTACTAATTTAAAGGGCTATGGAAAAGTTGACCTGGCAGTAACATATCCCCCTGCAAAAAGCCCAGCCTTACGTAAAGTCAGAAAAATCAGTCTGAACTGAATACAGTGGACAACACCTTTTCCTCATATCTGAGTCCTGTTTGGGGCACTTAATAAGGAAGATTATTGTAAGGATTAGAATCATGTTATACAGTTCTGGTTGTTATTAACTAGTTCTTGGTGGAGTGATGGATTAAAAAAAAAATGGTGGGAATCCATCATGGCCCAGCAGGCACCACCAGTTTCACAAGTCATCCTCCCTGAGGCTGGCACAGGTTCCTTTTGGCTCACGTTCAGCTCTGAATCTCCAGCCCCACACTTGTGATGTTTGTGAACCGGCTAGGATTGTCCTGTTGCAGCTTTGTAAAGGGGACAGGAGAGGGAAAGGTCAGGCACTGCCACAGCAGCCCCTGAAGCTGAGGCTGCTGAGGTAGACAACTGGAGACACTAGATCTTTGTGGGAATGGTGGTAAGTGGGGAGAAGGATGATCCAATCAGTTTCTTGCCAGACAATAAACGGGAAACCCCAGCTTGTGAACAATGCAGTTAAATTCAGAAGGCAAATGGGGCCGGGGAAGGTATGTTAATATTTTTTAAGTGGAAGGAGGTATTCTGAGTCCTAGAATAAGGTTGCAACAGAAGCAACCATTTGCAAACTGAGAAGCAACAGGACAGAAAGACAGGGAGGGAGGGAGGGAGGGAGGGAGGGAGGGAGGGAGGGAGGGAAGGAGGGAAGGAGGGAAGGAGAGAGGGAGGGAGGGAGGAAGGGAGGAAGGGAAGGAAAGGGAGGTAGAGGGAAAGATACAGAAATCCTCTGCAGTATTCACCACCAACACACACCCTGTGGACCAAGGCACAGAACAAACACAGAAAAATTGGAAGAACAACAGGTAGTGTCAGGGCGAGCCAGCATCTAGCCCCAATGGGTTGCTAAACAAAACATTCCCGGACTGAGGAAAAATCAAACACCATTGAGGCCCAGCACAGAGCAGAGGGTATACCCTCTGAGAATCTCTTTGCCCTGGTGAGGCTGGGTTAAAGACAGTGAGTGGTCCTGAGGCCACATACTGACCAAAGAGAAAAGCGAGTTTGGGGCTAGGGCTGTTTAACCTGTGGACTGTTCCCCAACCCAGCCATGACTTTTTAAGAAGCCAACCTATAACTTTCTGAATCCCAGAACTGGGGACTGAACACCTTGATGCCTTCAGTCTTCCTGTACTTTGCAACTTTACAATGAAAGGTCTTGTATTTGTTTATTTATTTGTGAGTAACAGAAGGGTAATATCAACAACAACAACAAAAGTCTTTTAGACTTGTCTCCAATTTCAATCTACATCGTAAGCCCCCAGATTAGGGATTCTCACTACTAAGAGGAAATGCAGAGTTATTCCAACTGAATAGTTGATCTCGAACACCTTCAGAACACAACAGCTATTCCTCCCAATGTGTGCTCTGCCCTGTTTGTTTATAGAGACCATAAACATAGATGCCACCAATACACTCCTGTGTAAAAATTAAAAGTGATGCATCAAGCTATTTTAGTTAGCATCCATTCACATGGAATCTGGTGTGTCTTTAGCACTAGCCCCTCCACCCTTTGTCCCACTCTCTTGGGTACAACTAAAAGAAAGAAAAATTGTTGTAATCCCAAAGTTTATTTGTCTGTGCATGTCTTTTGAAAGGCATTAGACAATGCTGTGTCGTTTCAGGAGAGTGTGGTAGAGAAAGAAGGGAAAGTTGTATTAAAGAGTATCATATAAAACTTTAAAAAAAACCAGTTTGCATATATCTCAAAAAGTAGAAAGTGAAACAGGGAGTATCCAGGTGAATCCTATGAGAACAGGGCTTTAGTTATGTCCTCCTAGCTGGAGCTGCTAGTAATTTTTTTGAGCTGCTTCAAAGTTAACGTACGGAAGAAGTTCATTCATTGTCATTCATTCAATCACTGTAAGTTTGTTGCTGTTACCCTGTGGGATTACAGGGTGTGTTCTTTCATAAACGAGAGTAATCCGTGGAAAGTTGATTGACTTCAGAAATGTGTAACTGCTTCATAAGAAGTGAAATCTGCTGGAACCAGATTGGCATCTTTTTAAAAAATGCTTTTGTGAACAGTTAATTCCTGAGTCTGCAGAATAGTGTACCCTGGGGACTACAGAGCTGGATGCAGGAGAGGAGGCTCCCAAGGACAAGAAAAGTCCTTGGGATGGTCAAATAGAATTCATAAATGCAAACCTTGCATTTGTTTTTAACATTTCCGATTATTTGGCCTAAAATCTGCCATTGAGAGGCAGGGTTATTTTAAAGTCCATTTGTCTGAACAATTTAGAAAAGTTTCTAGCTTTTAAAGCAGTGTGCTGTCTTTTCATACATAGGGTCATCTCAGTTTAAGTTCTGTTCTCAATCTTCCTGTCATTCAGGGATGAAAAAGACTTTCCATTGTAGTCCCATTTTACAGGGGCAACCTTGAGGTAAAGGAAAACCACTAATCTCCATTCTGAACCAGAGGTTCACTAAGTTCTGTGTGGCCTGACCCAAGCAGGAGCACTTAGGGTAGGACTCCAAAGAGGGATGTGTATGTGTTTGCACACACATGTGTGTATGTGTGTGTGTCCCAAGGGTTTAAGACAAATTGGTGTTATGGATATTTACGAAGAACGTTCTTAAAAGGAAATGTTACTTTTATCTGTCCTGTATAATGGAAGAGTCTAAGCTTCTAAGAGGAGAAAGAGTCTATTCTGGTAAGTAGAAGCCCAGGAAAGAAAAAAAAATGGTGGTTTTTCCAGACAAAATTCCCAGTCCTACAATTTAAACAAAATTTTGGAAATTAAAATCACTGACAACTCTTCTTGGATTGGAAAGCTGCCAATTCTGTAGATGGATTTTTTTCAGAGAAAAAGCAAGGCAGTAAAATACAGGAGACAGGGAAGAGAGAAGGAAACCAACTTTCAGTCCCACATCTAAACACACAGAGAGGGAAACTCAATATTTCAGCCAAGGCTGTGTGGTCTTGTGTATGGATCCCAGACACAGTTGGAAGGCATAGCGCAGTGCCTTCCTCTCTGAAATAAAGGAATACTGGGATCCCACCAACTCTGGTCCAGCTTTTCTTTCAGATATTCTATGAGAAACCATTAAGAAGGTACCACAATAGGGTGCTGAATCTTAACTTCCCAAAGGCATCTAAGTCAAACGCGCGCGCGCGCACGCGCGCGCACACACACACACACACAAACTCTAAGAGAGAGGGGGGGAGGGGGATGGGGGAAATTATGAAGCCAGTGTGTTTTGTAGCTGCCCTGCTCCTCACTGGTTCTCTGTCCTGTATTCAACTTAAGTCTGAGCCCTTTTGACAGTCGGTTCTCTTGGCAGGAGTTGAGATATTCATTTACTTCAGGTAACGATAAATTAGAACTTTCTATTCATATTAAAGGCTAACTACGCTGCTTAAAATAAAACATCGGCCAAATAAAATGACACTGGGTCCCTAGGAATGAAAAGACTCCAATTATTACCGCTCTCGCTGCCTTTTGTACGAAGTAAATGCTCTTAATTGAAGGAAGAAAAAAAAAGTCTTTTGCAGTTGAGAAATGTGGACCAGCGCTATGAAAGGCAATTTCTCTTCCTCATCTCTCTCTTATTTCCTCTCCTTCGGCAGTGGTGTGAAAGTTCAGCTACTCTGCGTCTGAGTAAAGAGCTCTAAAATGGAATAACGTGCCAACACCGGGAACACATCCAGGTCCGCGGTGCGAAAATAAAATATGTGCCATTGAATTATTATTTTTGTCCTTTAGGTTTACATCTACGCCCTTGTATTATGTAAATTTCTGAGAAGCTGTGAATCACAGGGTTGGGGAGAGCCCCCCCCCTCCCCGCGCGCGCACACATACACACTCTCCTCCTTCACAAGCCATACAGGAACCGACCTCATTCAGTCTTTGAATGATTCACACAGCCTTGCCCGGTTCTTCCAGCTTTTCTTCTCTACAGGCACTTCCCTTCCACTCTTGACCCAGACAGCCTTCTGAAGCTGCTGCCCTGTAACTTCACGGGGGCTGGCCGAAAGGCCAGCACAGGCTTTCCGTGAAGTCAAGCTGCTAGCCCCCAACCCCCAGGTCACCGAGTGCCTGAAACAAGTTGCTGGAGGTTCTAGGTGTTTCCAGGACCCTGCTCCTCTGTGAGACTCGTGGCCAGAATTAACCGGAAGAAGTTAAGAAAGATTTCTAGAAAAACAACGGGAAAACTTCTAAATCAATTCAGACTAAGAGTGTAAAATTGTTTGCTTGTTTGTTTTGAGGTTTTTCAAACTGGATCTCTGTAGGCCAGGCTGACCTCGAGCTTACAGCGATCCTCCTGCCTCGGGCTCTCTAAACTCGGGGTTACAAGCAACAAACATGTCCATCCAGCAAGAAGGATGGACAACCCAAACTGATATTCGAAAATGTACGCCGGGCGGTGGTGGCGCACGCCTTTAATCCCAGCACTTGGGAGGCAGAGGCAGGCGGATCTCTGTGAGTTCGAGACCAGCCTGGTCTACAGAGCTAGTTCCAGGACAGGCTCCAAAGCCACAGAGAAACCCTGTCTCGAAAAAACCAAAAAAAAAAAAAAAAAAAAAAAAAAAGTAAAAAAAAAAGTGAAAATGTAGTAAAAGACCTTGATAAACGGTCAAGCTTCTTTCTTCTAGGGATTTCCCTAGAGTGGGTTATGTTAAGGGTTATGTTAAACTTCGGTAACAAACCCACTCCTTAGGAGGGTGGGGCGAGCTAAAAGGGTTTATCAAAGAGCATCTACCGCTTTGCAGTGAAAGGAGCTAGAACCCAGCTCCTTCTGCCCCTGAAGGCTGTGGAAGACAGCTGGAGGTGGCCACAGGAGGAAGGATGCCTAGTACCACTGCCATCTCACTTCAGTGTTAGTGGAAGTCTGGGGTTTGGTCGAGGGAAATCGGGACTCAGAAAGACAAACTGAAGCGTGTAACTTAAATAGTAAGATGTAAAAGAGATCTCTTGTTAGGAAAATTTCTCCTTGTCGCTGGGACGGTAAGGACCAGTCAGGCCAATTACTTCTAACCACCAACCAACCGGTTTCAAAGTAAGGAATCTCCAGGAACTCAGACAAGAGTGGAGAACACACACACACACACTCACACACACACACACACGTTGCTGTAAGACGTTTCCAGGATATACTGAGAAGAGCGACAGGTACTTTGAAATAGTTTAAGAAAGTAACCTACAAAACTAATAATAATAACAACACAACAGCAAATGTTTCGTTCCTCCTGAGGCCTGCCCCACAGCCAGGTCTGTTTCCGTCCACCTGACCTGTAGATTGACTGACCCTTCACTTACACCCGGAGTCGTCAGAGCCTGGCTATTAATGAGCGTCCTGTTCAAAAACTTTTCAGACGTCTTCTCCGTCAACTGTTTCTTGGTCTCGTAAAAACCAACCCGCGCCCCCTCCCGAAACTTACAAGCCTCCCCCTCCTTCTTCGTCTTTTGCTAGTGGAGCGGGGAGGGAGGAGCACGATTGAGCCGGGGAGGGGCTGTTGGGCCAGAGACTGTCCTGAGGCCAGAGTTCGGGACCAGATCGGCCGCAGTCACGCTGGCCTGACCGAAGGTGGGGGCCGTGCCCTGGGGAGGCGCGGAGACTGTTCAGAGCTGGGCGGGACACGCAAGGTGCTGCGGGCGAGCGGGAAGGTCTGGCAGCCGCCGCTGGAGACTCGCCCTAGCTCTCCAGCCCCCACCAAAGTCCCAGCTTCTAAGTAGTTGCAGCAGCTCCACCTCTCTCAGCCCTGGAGACGTCTTTTTAGCTGATTTTGTAAGCGAGAACTAAGCAGAGCAGAGAGTACGGACAGGGACGAAATTTCAGCTTTCGAATTTTACTTCGGGCTGGGCTCTGGCAACTGAAGCGTAACCGAGGCAGATCGCCTCTATCCTCCACCTCAAGCGACTGGGAACACAGGTTCCCTGGGCAACTGGGGCCCAGGGCTTCCAGGCCGAATGCAGGCAGATGGAGGCTGAAACAGCCAGGGGCTGCGGGTCAGCGCAGGGCGTTCCCGGGCCCGAGCGGCTGTGGACGGGAATCCAGGAGGTAACTGAATTCGTAAAAGGCTCTAGAGATTTCTGGCTCACTGATGTTGATTTGCCTATATTGCTTCTCTATTGCTATAATCTCATCCTTCACTCTGTGTTATTTCAATTTCTATTATCGCCTTTCATTTCACGGAATCACTTCTGGAAAAAAAAAGTTTGAACTTAACACCGAAACTGCTTTAAAACCCTGGCCAAAATCAAGGAAGAGTCGCGCTTTATGTGGAATATGGTTTTTATTAGCCACTAAAGGACTTTTTAGGAATTATCTGGTAACTTCTGCGCAATGCTAATCAGTCAATTGCACGAACCAGCTTTTCTATCATTGTAGACATGCTGTCCGTATGGAAGGAACAATTACTTTAGGCACGTCCTTCTGTACGGGTTTGCCTCTCAACTTTCAATGGCACCGTTGCAAATTACAAGCAAAACTCGGCTGGTTTTGATTGCTTGACTTTTAAGCTGCTCCGCGGAAAAGTTGAACTCGTTGTTTGTGAACTTCTTTTTCCACCGAGTCCAGGCCTGAGACGCACTCACACGTAGCCTTGCAGCCGAGAGGGACACGCCTCACAGGCCTGTAGGAACGGGTGAGAGAAATCCCAGTATTAGGGTAGGGGTAGAGACATCGACCAGCCCTAGAGGCGGCTGGCGGGGCTACCTGCCGCCTTTTTGAAGACCCCTAAGTTAGACGGTTCCACTTCCCTTTACAAACTGATTTAATATGCAAATGCTGCTTTGAGAGGAATAATATTGAATTTAAGGAAAATCCTAATATAAAAGAAATAGTAACAACTGAGGTCTAAAGACAATAACAAACTGCTCTCAAACTCCCCCAACGCAGGGGCGGGGGTGGGAAGGGGGCGACTCTTCAGTTCAGAGTCCTAACTGGTGACAGGTTACACAAAATTGTCAAGGATTCTTTTTTTAACACAATATTTGTATTCATTGTATGAGAATTTATTGCAATGTAATTTGATATTCACCTCCCCCCCCAGTCCTCTTCGCCGGTACCCACCTCAATCAACTAAAAGCAATCTAGAAACCTTAAATCTGAAGCCTTTCTCCTCATGCTTGCTAATGTGCTGCAAAGTGAGTCCCACTGCGTATCCCGTCCTTAGTCTGAAGTATTCAAAAAGGCTTTCTTTGAACCAAGCAGACCTTGTTTGTGTCCGACCCCAACACCACGTCTCTGTCGCACAGCAGAAGAAACAGCAAAACACCCATCCCTGACAAAGACTGCAGAGGAATGTAGGGATGCCTTTTCTCTTGTAGAAGCGACCTGTGTCGCTGGTGGTGTTATTTTATTAGACAGGAAACAGTGTGGATGCACCCAAACATCAAAGATGCCACAATGATTATAGCCATAGTAAGGAACACTGACTGTTAGCGGTAGAGGGTTGCAAGTCAGGGGTGCTTGTTGGGTCTGAGAGCCTTAAAAATATAGGTAGTGGCAAATCAATGTCCTTGGCTGAAGATCTGCTATGTTATCACGTTTCCCAATTCATTTTTTTAATTAAAGAAAAACTCACCAGTATTTTGTGAGTTATTAAGGAAATAGTAAAAAAAATTACAGAACAATTTGTGACTATCTTCTATTTTTTTTAAATTTTAGATGGCAATAATCTTTACCCTAAAACTACCAGCTTATGGCAGGGGCCAAGTAAAAAGTTTGACGGATATTATACAAGTTTTTAAGAATTATAAAGGATACAGTTAAGACAACACTGAAATAGAAGGTTAGGTTTCCACAGAAAATGTAACTTTCAGTTGTTATGTAGTAGGAAGATTTTTCTTATTGTTCAGGTATCAATTCCACTTTGTTATTAGGCCTCCTAACATCAAGGGCTGTTCTGGTTTCTTGAGCTGTCTCATGTTTGCCAACCTAAATATTTAAACCCAATTTGCATTTGGGTTTAAAGTTTATGGGTAGGGCACATAAAATCAATTCTAAACAAACAAACAGGGTGGTTATAGGATTCTCCAAGAAATTCTAAAGATCCTAAGTTTCTATTTTGCTATTAACTGAATGAACAAAGCTCCTTTATGTCCCTTTAAGTAAATCAAACAATTTACACTGGTGGAATCTCAGAGAAGCTTCTAAATCTTCCAAATTTATGCTCTGCACCTGTTACTGTTTCTGTAACTTCAAGTGTTTGTAAATAAAACAAGTATTCATTTCTGACATTAAAAAAAACTGTCCCTAAATACATTTTGTATTTTAAGAGAATCTTGTACCTTATGGAACGCATATTTAACGTTAATTCATCTTTTGGTTATTTACTGAGTGGAAAATATTAACAAATATCGACATATTGAGACTTGGATTTGTAAAACACATCTTCGGTCTTTGGGGTTAGTAATATCAGGGCTATCTCAAGAGAAAGGAAATAACTGGTGCCTGACTATATTTACTCAAATGACATTTTCAAACGCTTGGCATAAAAGGCAAATCCCGAAAGGCCAACGAAAAGCGAACTATTGAAATGTTAACTATATAGAACGCTTAGCTAATATTTTCCTCTTCTAAAAGCTAATGTCCATCGAAGAGGAAATTTATCGAAGGCAAATAAAGGTTTTTTCCCCTGTTGAGGAGAAGGGAGGGGGAGGGGAAGAAGAGGAGAGGGAGGGACAAACGTAAAAGAAACTGGTGGCTTTCAGTCCAGAAGACAGGTAACGCTGCAGAGGCCAGCGAGTTGCTCGAGTCAGCTGGGCGCTCCAAAGCTTTCCGCGTGGGAGCGGTTTCTGCCTCTTGGCTTTCTTTCTTAAACTTGTACCGGCGAGCGAGGAGTGCGGCAGGAAGGAGAGTTTTCGCTGTTGAGAAGGGCAGGTAGGAAAGGGAATCTGATCCGCCCCCAAAGGCAACAATTAAAGTCTTAACCTCTACCCATCTGTCTTGGGACAGGGACACCCCCGCCCTGCGGCCTTTCCTTAAGCAATTCGGGTTTCGCACCCTTTGTCTGATCAGGGTGAAGGACCGAGGTTCAGAAGCCCTAAAATCATATCGAACGAACATTTCCGGTTGAGGGAAACTGAGGCCAAAAAAGGCCTTCACAATGCCTCCCGGGTTTGTGTGGGTTTTGGGTAGCGTCTTCCTCTCTGTACCGGGTGTCTCCTCCGGGACTCCTGCTCCTCTCTGCTTCACTGGTCTTCCAGAAGCAGCCTGGATACCTGAAATGAGACACTCCCTGGCCTAGCCACTAAGGCGGGCCTCCAACAGCCAGAGTTTCCCACCATCTGGCTTCTTAGCCGCCGCAACTTTCAAAAAGACTTCTGCCGGCCCTTATTTTTTTCAGCGATTATTTCTCCGGCTTCCACTCTGTGGTTCTGCCTCACTGTCAGGTCTCAACGACTCGCTCTTTTGGTTTCCAGCCCATTGGTTTTTCCTGGCAGTGGCTAAACTGGCTTATGCTTGGTCAGGTGAAGCAGAGGAGCCTAGGTCCCTGGATTGGATTAGAAAAGGGGTATGGCGGGAGAAATACTTGAGAGCCAGTTGCCTCTACTTGAACCCCATCTTGGTTCCTTTAAGTAAATTGGCCTGGGGCTCAACCGTCCAAGGCTCCCACCTCCAGTTGCTGGTCCTTTCCTGGGTTCCCACCGGGAGGACAGCACATCACACTCTTGGTCAGATACCTGGGCACCCAACCCACACACATTAGAGTAACTCACCAGGCGGGTGGTGCTTGGAGTTTGCCTCCAGGTGGTGAGGCTCTGGGCTCACAGCTCAGCGCTCCTGGGGGCGCAAGCTTGAGAAGCGTGGGGTTTTCCTGCTACCTACAGCCTCTGGAGCACGCCTAGCCCCCGGACTCTGCTCCTCGCGACAGCAGGCTGTGTCTGCTCCGACTGCGCGGGGGAAGGCGGGCGCACTGCTCTGCTCTGGCTCGGGCTGGAGCCCCCAGGAACCCGCTCTCTGGGAGCGTCAGCCTCTGGCATCTTCACGGAAGCCTCGCACAGCTCCCGCAGCTCAAGCCCAGGAATTTGGGCCCAGGCGTCACAAACAGAAGGGCGCCTGATGCCCGGGAGAGGGGGGCGGTGCGCTCTGGGTCGCCGAGCGCTCTTTGGGGGCCACAAATGTGGCTATGATCACCACTTGGGGCGGACGGTTCTCTTAGTTCGTCTTTACGCCCAGACACACTAGGTGTGGCGGACATTGGTAGCTGTGGTGGGGATCGTTAGATTCTATTTTCCCTCTTGGCTCAACATTTAGAAAGCTCTGTCGGAAAGAACCGTGGGCGCAAGTTCTTTGAAGAAATGCTTTTTCGGTACTCTCTCTGGAAACTCAAGGGAGCGCGCTCTCGCGTGTGTTTGTGTGTGAGTCCAATCCGTGTCTAAGTTTCTTGTGGTGTGACACCCGCTCATTCCTTGTAACTCCTCAACTTTGTGGTGCTAGTGCGTCTTTCCCAGGACTATTGCCATGGGCGTCGCTTTTTCAAAACCACAAACACATAACAAGCCTCCCAAGGCCTTTAAATCTCAGGGGCATTTTGGGAGGCCAGTTACCTGCTGGTGTCTTCCAAAGGATCCAAACGCGGTTCGAGCCGTAGAGACTTCAGGATTCAGGGAACGAGCAGCCCCCACCCCCGGGTCCTGGAGGGCGAAAGTGGGTTGCGTAGGAGGCAGCGTGGCAGATCTGGGCTCAGCCGAACCAAGCAAAGAAAACTCTGCTTTTGCCGTCAGAGGCTTCCTGGTCATGGCTTTCTAGAGCCTGGCGTTTGATAAATATAGCCTGGCTTTTGCCCCTGAATTAGACTCTGTTTCCTTATTTAGCCCTAGCACAATGATTTTAGATGATGTCACTTAGAGCTAAACGAGAAAATTGATCTCAGATTTGCTTGGCCTCTAAAGCCTGGTTAAGCAGATTGAGAATTAAAAAGACAGAGGAAGCAAGGGGGAGGGGTGACTGAAGAGTTGAGAAGTGTGTGCGGGCTAGTGCTTGCGTGTAGGGGTGGGCACTGCGCATTGCGGAGAGCGCCCCCGCCTCTTCTGGGCGGGGGAACCTCTCTCACCAATGAAAAGTGGTCACCGACTGCAGAGAAAAAAAAAGTTTTCCTGTTGACTGTTGGAAGCGAATTGAGCAATTATCTAGTTTACCTTCTCCTCTTGGAAGTTAACGATTGGCGAGATCTTGGCTGCGTTATTGACACAACACTTTCTATTGATAGAAATAAGTAGTGATTGTCCCCGAGTCATTGGTGCGCCAAGAACTCTGCGATGGGCTGGCAGGAGTCCATTGGGCTGGGCAGGCAGGTTCGACTGGTGATGCTGGGGAGGAGGAGGAGGAGGCTGCTGGTTGTGACGGTGCCTGTCCTCTCCGCAGGTCTGTGACAAGCAGGGGACAAGGCAACGACCGTGCAACCCAACCCCGGAGGACGGAAGCTGGCGACTCAGTCATGGACAGTAGCTGCCTCAACGCGACTACCAAAATGCTAGCGACTGCTCCAGCTCGGGGCAACGTGATGAACACATCCAAACCCTTGGCTTTCTCCATCGAACGAATCATGGCGCGCACCCCAGAGCCTAAGGCCCTGCCGGTCCCCCACTTCCTGCACGGAGCCCTGCCCAAAGGAGACCCCAAGCACTCCCTGCATCTCAGCTCGTCGATCCCCTGCATGATCCCTTTCGTCCCCGTGGCATACGACACGAGCTCCAAAGCCGGAGTGACTGGCTCCGAGTCCCGCAAGCCGAGTCTGGAGGCTCCGGCGCCGCCAGCGGTGCCCTCTGCACCGGCGTTCAGCTGCAGCGACCTGCTCAACTGCGCACTAAGTCTCAAGGGCGACCTGGCCCGCGACGCGCTGCCACTGCAGCAGTACAAGCTGGTAAGGCCGCGTGTGGTCAACCACTCGTCCTTCCACGCCATGGGCGCCTTGTGCTACCTGAACCGAGGTGATGGCCCGTGCCACCCGGCTGCGGGCGTGAACATCCACCCTGTGGCCTCCTACTTTCTCAGTTCCCCTTTGCACCCACAGCCAAAAACATACTTAGCCGAAAGGAATAAACTGGTTGTCCCGGCGGTGGAGAAGCTCCCTTCGGGTGTAGCTTTCAAAGACCTGTCCCAGGCTCAGCTGCAGCATTATATGAAAGAAAGCGCCCAACTTTTGTCTGAAAAAATCGCATTCAAAACCTCGGATTTCAGTCGCGGCTCTCCTAATGCCAAACCCAAAGTTTTCACTTGTGAAGTCTGTGGAAAGGTATTAAGCAAAAACGACTTTCTTCCTTCCCTTCCCTTCCCTTCCCTTCCTTCCCTTCCCTTCCCTTCCCTTCCCTTCCCTTCCCTTCCCTTCCCTTTCTTCCTCCCTCAATCCCATTTTAGTATTTTGAGAGTGGGGGTAAAACTTCTTTTTCTCTCCTTTCTTCCTCTGTCCACTTCGAATTCAAATCTCTTGGTCATCTAACCTGTTTCTATGTGTTTGTTTTTAAGGTCTTTAACGCGCACTATAATTTAACCCGTCACATGCCGGTGCACACAGGAGCCAGACCCTTCGTTTGCAAAGTGTGTGGCAAAGGTTTCCGGCAAGCCAGCACCCTTTGCAGGCATAAGATCATTCACACGCAAGTATGTTCCTCTGTATAATTTTACCCGATAGAGTTGGGAACTGTTTGCTCCTCACCCCCCACCCCCCAAAAAAAGCGATCGGCAGAGCCTTGCTCTTAAGCAGAAGATCTGTTGAAGTGTGCTGGCTGGGCTGGGGAGATGTTTTGTATTGTTGCCTTTGTTCTGTTTTAAAGCTTCGGGGTGTTAGTGTATTGTGCTGGTAGGACTCCGCATCAAAATAACAAAGTACCTCAAATTAAAGGCTCTATTCTTTCCTTTCTCTCTGCTGCTTAGGAAAAACCTCACAAATGCAACCAGTGCGGTAAAGCATTTAATAGAAGTTCCACGTTAAACACACATACCCGGATCCACGCGGGCTACAAACCATTCGTCTGTGAATTCTGTGGCAAAGGATTTCATCAAAAAGGTATTGAGCCCAGGAGATGACTTCTCATATTGGGTCTTTGGAAAGCGGGATTGAATCTTCTCGATTCAATCTTAAAAATGACCTATAAGTGCTTACCTGAGGAAGGCTGCATTCTGACTCCCTACCCTCGGGTCTGACCAGAGTTAGAAAATACATATTTGACACACCGAAGGGTACTTCTTTGTAACCTCCAGTTTGCGTTTAGTATAATTGGATAAATGAATGTATATGAAATGTAGAAGAAATAAACTCAGTGTGCTCAAAAGTAAATGCAGGAGAACCAGCGCCCTGCACCCTGGGTCAGAGCTGTGTTAGCTCTTCAGCCTGTCTCCTTACCTTGTATCCATCTTCTATCTTCTTATCAAGCTCTATCCTGAACCTTATCCCGGCTATTTTTCTCTTTCAGGGAACTACAAAAACCACAAGTTGACCCACAGCGGGGAGAAGCAGTTCAAGTGCAATATCTGCAACAAGGCTTTCCACCAGGTGTATAACCTCACCTTCCATATGCACACTCACAACGACAAGAAGCCTTTCACCTGCCCCACATGTGGCAAGGGCTTCTGCAGGAACTTTGACCTCAAGAAGCACGTTCGCAAGCTGCACGACAGCAGCCTGGGGCTGACCCGCACTCCTACTGGGGAGCCAGGCAACGATCCGCCGTCCCAGCTGCAACAGCCTCCGCCTGCACCTCTGCCGCCACTGCAGCCGACGTTGCCGCCTCCCGGGCCTCTGCAACCTGGGCTTCACCAAGGCCACCAGTGATGGAGGCCAAAGATCCTTCACAACCCCAGCGGGAAGGCCCCCACTGCGGAGGTCGGCAGACTAGGGTGGACCGCTTGGTCTAGGCTCTCGTGCAAAAATAGGGGCACCTTGAAGCCCCTCACTTTCGGGGAGACCAGAAGCCTCTACATTCCTTGGCCTTTCGCCTCTTGCATGCACCTGCTAAATGGTTTTGTGTATTATATTCGATATAGGCACTAACAATTATGATACATTTGGAGGGGCTTATTTCATTTTTTTAAAGTTGAAATGACTTTTCATCTCGGGTGGAGAGATGATGTTTGTTTTGTTTTGTTTTTAAACATATACCTGCTGTATTTATTGAGATATGTATTATTCTACCCGGGAATGCTGCACCATTTTAATTTTATCATTGTATATATTTCCATTGTGTCGATTCTGCTGTCTCAAAATGCCTGCTGGTTGTTCATACTTTCTCCTTCCCTGAAGCAACGAAACACGGTGTGTATGTTCTATATACACACAGATGTGTGTGCCCGTGAAGGCACGTTCAGTGTTTGTGAGCACATACATATACACACATATAACATTAGATAAGAGTGGTTCATTATGAATGAATTTGAATTTTGGTTTTGATTCTTGCACGTTGAAGTTGATTCATTGACTGTTGGAAATAAATACTTGGAACATGCTTATTTAATCAACAAACTTCAAGACTTTGTATTATTCAGCTAAAGATCCCTGGCTCCGACTTTCTCACCCATACTCATGTTTTTATGATTAATAATGCCTACTAATTTGTTCTGAATATTTACCATATGCAAGCAGTCTGTCTCTATGTTTTGGGCAAGGTTATGAAATATGGTTAAACTCTGAGGCCGAAGATGTGTGCCTGATAGATTTGTGGTACAAAAGGTGGGGACCTTGCTTCTAGAGGAAGTGTTGTCCCTCTCCAGAATTCTGAAGACTCATACTGACTGGCACACAGCTGGCAAAGAGAGCCTCCGTGTTTTTAGATGTGTGCACATGTTTATAGCCGAGTATACTTCCATTCAAAGAGGAGACATGGATGAAAACCAAACCGTGGCAGGCGCCAGGTCCTTGAAACGCTTCAAGTGTTAATCAGCAGCTCCACTGTGCGCTGGCGCTCTGGTGTTTTCTAACTGCAAGTCTCTCCTGTTTTCTTGCCAAAACAGTGAAACAACTGCTAAAGACTTTAATTAAGAGGGGTAATTAGTTCAGATTTATCAAAGCCGGGTTGTTATACTATTAGCTGCTCAGTAGAAGCTGCCAGACAAACTCACAGCCCTGCATAGAAGTCCTGTGGTAGCGAGCCTCGTCCTGGGGGTGAGGCTGCTGGGGGCGGGAAGGTAGGGTAACTACATGATTCCCGCCAGGCGTCAGGCCCCCCCCCCCGCCCCCATCACAGTCCCCGCCGCCTAGTGCTGAGTATCCCCCCACCCCCAATTCCGGAGCTGCTGCCCGGGCTGTGTGTCCAGAAAATCCACCCAGTTTTCATAGGGCAGACTCAGTCTCCTGAGAGCCAAGCACTTTCTTCTCCTGCCCGGAGCAGGATGACCTTGCCAGTCCGGAATCACCCGACAGCTGCTGGGTAGCATTCGTGCCTCACTTTTGATCATCACGTAGCCCACTAGGAAAGGATGGGTAGGATGGGTCGGTGGGGCGACAGGCCAGGAGCGGGTGGAAGATGAGCAGAGGCCCACCGCAAGGCACAGCATCAACTTTCTAGGTTACTAGAATTCTTACTTAAATCAAGGCCGCGAAGGGTACACTGCTCTGGGTGCCCAGAATGGGCTAGGAAGGAGCTGGAAGATGACAAAGGCGCCTGCGGGTCTTCTTAGCGGAAGGGGGTGTGAGAATCCCACTGGGACTCACTAACGTTGCCAGTCCTGGAAGAGAGGTGGGAGGGGGGAAGTGGTGGAGCGAGCTGCAGCCTCAGGGTTCCGGAGAAGGGCAGCAAGGATTTAAGGTTTGGTTCCCGTTCCTGGGGCTTGCGCCAGTGGGCACATCCAAATGCAAGTGTGAACAAGTTAACATCATGAGATCAAATCCGGACTTTTATCTCCCCCGTCTCTTCACACCCCCACATTGTTCTTTGTCAACAGACTTTGGACCCATGTTAGATTTGACTTCGGAAAGCATGGGAATTTCAGTTAGATTCCGTATCTTTATGAATATGACATCCGACTTGATCTCCTCGTTCCAAACCCTGACCACATTCCCTTATAGTTGCCTGTGCAGCAGTAGAGTGTGTTGAGAAATGTCTCCTAGGTGACAGGCAACTGCCTTTTCAAAGTGACTTCGTTGGCTTCTGAAATCATTTGTTCCTTTGAGGATGAAGAACGAGTTCAGAGGTCGTTATAACTTGCAATGTATATATTTTAAGTTCAAGGGCAGAACGGAGCCTTTGCTTCTTGAGCTTATCCTCAATTAGCATTCAGACTTAGTCTCAAAACTTAGGGTGAAATGTCCTTTAGACATGCAAGGCGATGCCATTGTTATGAGGTGCAAAAGCAAATGAACATTGTTGAGGAAAGTACCTACACCACAGAATACTTGTTAGGAGGCATTTGTATGGGCATTTCCATCTCCAGAATTCTAACCCATGCCAGAATGTTTTGATATACTAAATAAAGACGTGCCTCACCAAAGATTTTTTTTGTTTGTGATGTTGAAAGAAGAACCGGGAGAAGGATGGGGAGGGAGATAGAAGGGTGGGGAGAAGGTATGGGGAAAGGAGAGGGGAGAGAGAGGTAGGGACAGAAGAGATCAAAGAGAGGCTAGGTGCTATACTGGGTCTATAGCATGAAATGACTTTGTCTAAGGTTGGGTGTGGATGCTGCAGTGTTTCCAGTGAGGTTTACAGGGGAAATGGTTGTCATTTGCTAACAGCAGCCTGGAGTGTTGGTGATTACACAGAGGAGATCCAAAGGAAATCCTGTAAAACTGAGCACTCAAGAGAAGCACTTGTCAGGAGATCAGTGAACTTTGATTTTTGACAAAGCTCTCCAAGAGTTCTATAATCAAGGAGTACCCCTTAAAGATAATATGAGCTCAGGGATTCAGTTTATGGGGGCGAAGGGTAAAGTGAGACACTTAACAGATCGTCACGGTTCTTCTGTTTCTGGTAAATATTAAAAGGCGATGCCCTTGCTTGACTATCTAACCTCTATTCATTTGAACTTACGTAGATTTTAGTGCTTGCTCATAGAACACAAACCCTATAATGTATATGCCGCAGAATTTGATATTTTCAAAACCTATCTTCATTAGGTTTTATATTAGCCAGTAAATTCTTTCATATTTCCTGAAAGGTAAGGCCAGTGTTCAGATTTTAAAGTAGAAAAATGGCTTCTCTTCAACTTGGTCTAGAGGAAGATAGTTTAGGCAGGTGCTGGGATGAACTTTTAAAGTTGTGATCCACTGGGATTATATGTTTTTGCTTAGTTTTTAGAAATCAAATTATTAGAAAACAGAATTAGCAATGTAAGTAATTAAATCCTACCTGCTTAATATAGAACCCAAACTGAGATTTCTAACAACGTCTTACTAAGTATAATAATTTCCCCAGGTTTCCAAAAGTATAACTTATGAACAAGTTTCTCTGCAAAACTGGGATTGAATACTGGTAAAGCCATTGCTTGTTGCTTGTAAGTGATATCTGAAGTTTCACTTCTTCTAGAACACAGGCATGATGATGCACACCCTTAATTCCAGCACTAGGCAGGCAGAAGTAGGTAGAACTCTTCTGCTTGAGTTCTTGTCCAGCCTGGTCTACATAGAGAGTTCAAGGTTGGTCAGGGATACAGAAGGCAACCCTGTCTCAAACAAACAAGTAAACAAACCAACAACAACAAAGCAGAAAAAAAAACCCTACCATGCAGCAAAGTCTTAATTTCTAGAATCTGTGCATCTTGCTTGATAGATTTCACCTTTATGTAAGTTATATAAGGCATATTAATTTCGCTAAGACTGGCAACAGCTTAAAGACCCAGTATATAACTGTAATGGGCCTGTTTTGTGTTTGTAAAAATACCACAAAACATACAGTTATAAGTTGTACATGATCTCAAATCCAAAACTGAGGCAGACAGAAAAAAATGAAGTTTTCTTTCTCAGTTTCTAAGCTCTTCTATTGGATGAATCTTTTTTCACTTATTTTTGTTTGTAAGGTTTGCTTTAAGGCACAATTGCTTGTTCTGTTATCAGAGTGCATTGTAAAGAGCTTGGAAGTCAATCTGAATCCTAATTGGGTAAGAGTATGAAGCTGCTGGTTCTCAAAAGAAGTAATTGTTGAACCTGATAAAATATCAATTTTTTTGCTGTGCTTTGCTGAAATGAAATTACTTTTTATGCTGGTTAGTTTATGTCAACTTGACACAAGCTGAAGTCATCTGAGAGGAGGGAACCTCAATTAAGAAAATGCCTCCATAAGAAGCCACAGGCATGTCTGCAGGGCATTTTCTTAATTAGTGATTGATGAGGAAGGAGGACCCAGCCCCTTATGGGTGGTGCCATCCCTAAGCTGGTGGTCCTGGGTTCTATAAAAAAGCAGGCAGAGCAAGCCATGAGGAGCAAGCCAGTAAGCAGCACCCCTCCATGGTTTCTGCATCAACACCTGCTTCCAGATTCCTGCCCTGTTTGAGTTTCTATTCTACTTCAAATAATGGTCTACAACATGAAGTGTAAGCCAAATAAACTCTTTTCCCCAACTTGCTTTTTGGTTCTAGTGTTTTGTTACAGCAATAGAAACCCTAATTAAATCACTTTGCCATAAGAAGTTATTTGATCTTATTAGATTAATGAAAAACTGAAAAGCAAGCTATTTGTAAGTAGAGGATATTTTGCTATGAATTTCACAGTTTTAGGAATTAAAGCACATGCCTATTACAGCTCCAGAGCAAAGTAGAAACCAATAACAGTATGCTAATGGCACACCTGTCAACTGGACTTGTGATTACTCCAAAATTGCCTGTTTTAGCCAGAGTAGGGTATCTCACTCCACTCAATAGGGAAGAAGAGGAAGAAGCCCAATATCTATATGATCTTGCTGGAAAAAAATCCCTCTATTGTTATGTTTGTCTGCAGTTTTAAGACATGTTATAATGGGGTCTGAGGAAAAGTCAAAATTTACCACGCCACAGCACAGGAACAAAGACATCTCAAATGATCAGGTATAGTCTCTGTTTAAGACCGAGGTGGCATTCGCGTCAAATAGTTCATTTATTTTGATCTTAGTGAGGCTAAATTACTAAGTAAGTGGAACAAGATTCTTCTGACACAAGTCTCCTGGCTTAATACTTTGCTGTCCAATCAACAAATGTTGTTCACGGGTGCTAATCTGTGGGAGCAGGAAGAGTGCACACCAAGCTCCCGACAGGAGCTGGACTTTTGTCACAGAGTGAGGAGGAGGCCATGTGGTGGTCTACGTCTGTTCTTCATAGGAATAACAGGCTGTTTCCTCATAGAAATTTGAAAGTTCAGTCCAATGTGTGGCCCTCTAGTCATAAAAACAAGGAAGGTGACATCTTTGGATAGCTCAAAATTGAAATTAATTTTATTGGTCAAATGGGAACCAAATCCAGAGTGCATGCAGTAGCCAGCTTGAGCTACCATCAAACAGAAAAACAGGCCACAGCAGAAAGAGTGCTTGCCACTGTTGCTGCTAATGATGATGACTGTCAACTTCACAGAAACTGAGTTTGTCTGGGAAGAGAGAACCTCAACTGATAAAATACTTCCGTCAGATTGGCTTACAGGTAAGCATGTGGCATTTTTCTGGATTAAGGATTGGTGTGGGAAGGCTTAGCTTACTGTGGGTGGTGCCACCTCTAATTATAATGGACTGTGATGTTAAAGTATTAGATAAAATGAAGCACTTCCTCTGCAAGCTGCTTTTGGTCATGAGTTTATCATAGCAACACAAAGTACAGCAGGACAATGGGACATTTCTATCAACTGATATGGGAGTGATTTCTTATTAATAAAGAAACTGCCTAGGCCCATTGATAGGCCAACCCTTAGGTAGGCGGAGTAAACAGAACAGGATGCTGGGAGAAAGAAGCTGAGTCAAGAGTCGCCATGATTCTCCCACTCCAGGCAGATGCAGGTTAAGATCATTTCTGGTAAGCCAGCTTGTGGGCTACACAGAATATTAGAAATGGGTTAGGTCAATATGTAAGAGCTAGCCAATAAGAAACTGAAACTAATGGGCCAGGCGGTGTTTAAAAGAATACAGTTTCCATGTAATTATTTCGGGGCATAAGCTAGCCATGTGGGCGGCTGGGTGCCGGGGACGCAGCCCCGCTCCTCTTACTACAGGTGGTGCCCAACGTGGGGCTTTGCGGATACCCGCCCCGATCCAGAGGCTCTGGAAGGCCACCGCTGGGAGCCAGCGGCACCTCCCCCTCTGGAGGTCTCTCTCTTCGCACAGATTGTGCCCTCTCAGCACTGCACCTAGATTCTGAGTCACTGGAAATCTCTGGTGCCTGCTAGAAAGTCGGCAAGCAGAATGGGAGACTTAGCCCCAGTGGTTTGGATTTGTGTCTGTGCGCCCCACCCTGCCGGCCACCCTGCGCTCAGGCCCCTCTCTCAGGGTGAACCCATTCCAGGGCGCCCTGCCCTTCACGAAGAAAAGAGAACTCTCCCCGGGGCTCCCGCCGGCTTCTCTGGGATCGGTCATAAGTGATTTCTTGTTAATAAAGAAACTGCCTAGTCTCATTGATAGGCCAACCCTTAGGTAGGTGGAGTAAACAGAACAGGATGCTGGGAGAAAGAAGCTGAGTCAGGAGTCACCATGATTCTCCCACTCCAGGCAGATGCAGGTTAAGATATTTCCTGGTAAGCCAGCTTGTGGACTACACAGAATATTAGTAATGGGTTAGGTCAATATGTAAGAGCTAGCCAATAAGAAACTGAAACTAATGGGCCAGGCGGTGTTTAAAAGAGTACAGTTTCCATGTAATTATTTCGGGGCATAAGCTAGCCATGTGGGCGGCTGGGTGCCAGGGACACAGCCCCGCTCCTCTTACTACAATCAACCTAACTCAGGCTTAGGGAGTACCAAGAGGAAGCCGACAGAATATAAGAGCCAGAAGATGAGAAAATGTGTAGCAAAAATACATCTTCTAGATATGATGGCTGTTATAGTCATGAACTCAGGATAGCTGTGGTTATCGGTAGAAGAACAGTAGGTGACTGGGCCCATCACTAGTACATCATGGACAGAGGAGGGGCCAATGAGCTCCCAATCCTCTTTTGGGGTCAATTGGCAGTTAATATTTGCTGATGTAGAGGGTGTCCTTGTCTTCAGTGGTACAGTAGCCGCTGGTCAGTTGCCTATATTTCAGTAAATAAACTCCTATCACCTCTCTCGAATAGGTTGCTAGCATTCAAGAAACCCTAATTAAACTCAGCTGGTCACATCTAGAAACAGGACATGAAAATAGGAGGAGGACTTGTCGGGGGAGAGCAGGGGAAAGAAGAAATGGAAGGGTGAGAATTACAAAAATTCATTATACACATGTTTAAAACTGTCAAAGAATTAAAAAAAAAACAGTATGTGTGGCTTAGATGCCAAAATTTATTTTCTCATCATTCTGGAAATGAAAGTTTTTGGTAAGTATGGTCATGGCATTTTTTGGAAAGCCTCTCTCTGTCTCTGTCTTCTCTCTCTCTTCCTCTCTCTAGTATCCCTCATTATCCTGGAGCTTGACAAGTAGGGCTGGCTGACTAGCAAATGAACATCAAGGACTTCCATGCTTCTACCTCCCCAGTTCTGGGATTTTATGTTTATTTGTTTGTTTGTTTGTTTGTTTTGGTGGTCATGGTTGCAAATGCTATCTGTCTATTCACACAGAAACACAGTGCAATGTCTGAATCCAATATACAGAGCAAGGAGAAATGCTAGAATTCTATGAATGACTGCCACTCCCACCCTCCAGGAGAGCCAATAAATACAGAGAAAGGAGAAATGCTAGAATTCTATGAATGACTGCCACTCCCACCCTCTAGGAGAGCCAATAAATACAGAGCAAGGAGAAATGCTAGAATTCTTTGAATGACTGCCACTCCCACCCTCCAGGAGAGCCAAAGGAGCCGGAGGGCGTTTCTTTTTCCAGAGAGCATGGTGGTGGTGTTGAGCCCACAGTTTTTGAAACAGGAAGGAATAAAAAATGATTTTAGAACAGAAAAGTGGATGAGGAGAGTATTGAATCGCCTAGAACTGGAGTTGTGAATGATGGTAAGCCAACATATGGGGCCTAGGAACCGAACCTGGGTCCTCTGCCATGTGTTCTTAACCACTGAACTATCTTTCCAGCACAAGGGATTTTGAGGCTTTAACTCAGGTCCTTGTGCCTGGGACTCAACACTTTAGCATCTAAGGCAACTCCACAGCTCAAAGGCTTTTTCTCTGGTGGGCCTAGAACTGCCTTTTTACTAACTTTTAACTTAAAACTTGCTTTTAAAATTTATCATCCTGAACTTCTGAGGATTTTATACAATGTGTTTTAATCATGTTCACATCCTGTTCCTTCCAGAGCCATCTCCTACCTCTCTGTGTCTTCTTATTTTATTTATTTTTAAATATTTTTTTCATACAATGCATTTTGACCGTAACGAATATGATCACAAGACCCTCTTTGAGGGGCTGGAGAGATGGCTCAGAGGTTAAGAGCATTGTCTGCTCTTCCAAAGGTCCTGAGTTCAATTCCCAGCAACCACATGGTGGCTCACAACCATCTGTAATGAGGTCTGGTGCCCTCTTCTGGCCTTCAGGCATATACACAAGACAATATTGTATGCATAATAAATAAATAAATATTAAAAAAAAAGACCCTCTTTGAGCCTCTCAGGAGTAAGGTCAGAGTCAGGAGAAAAAAGAGAGCGAGTGCTCCTATGTTTCTTATCATGGGAACATGAATACCAACAGAACAGAGTTCTCTCCTCGTGACCTTATCCATTAATACTTAGTCTCCAAAGGCCTCATCTCTAAGTACCATCATAGGCTAGGACTTCAACACAGGTTTTGAGGGAACACAGCACTGTGTCCATTTAAGTAGATGGAACATTCTAAAACTATACTCTGTTTATACAAAGCTTTCAGGAAGTATGGACAGATTTTTTTTAAAAAAAAAATAAGCTAGCAAAATAGAATTTAGAGAATAATATAAACAATACAGCAACCCAGTTTGTTCATCAAATAAACTGTAAGGAAGCCGGGCGGTGGTGGCGCACACCTTTAATCCCAGCACTCGGGAGGCAGAGGCAGGCGGATCTCTGTGAGTTCGAGGCCAGCCTGGTCTATAAGAGCTAGTGCCAGGACAGGCTCCAAAGCTACAGAGAAACCCTGTGTTTAAATAAATAAATAAACAAACAAACAAACTGTAAGGAGGTAGAAAGAAAGAGAAAGAGGGAGAAGGATCAAGAGAGGGAGAAAGATGGGGGTGGAAACTGGTGGAAAGAGAGGCCCTAACAATTAAGGGGTTTTAAAAACAGAACAATTGTGATGTGTGACTCTTCTATCACTTCTAATTCCATCATTGCATGAAGTAGAATTAATTTGTGGTATCTGATACTGCATGGGATTGAGTTCTAACTGGGTATTTAATAAAACCAAAGAATTGTTTTTACCGTTTCAAATGTGAGGAAAGTGCCATGGCCCTCCCAGAAGAATATATCACTTAGAGATCTGAATTTAGTATTTAAAGGTGGTATGTCTAGAATTTACTTAAAAATTAGCTGGGCGGTGGTGGTGCACGCCTTTAATTAGAAAAGGAGCATGAATATCAGTACAAGACACATAAGACTGGCCATGAGTGGGAATAGGTTGGGTGACAGTAAACAAAATCATATTATACATACTAAGTTGCTTTCATTTGAAATTTCACATAGCAAGAGTTTTAAATGACCCTACAGTAAGCAAGTGTGTCACAAAAAAGTTTGTCCTAAATACATGTAAGTCTATCACCTTGAAACATTCCTTGCAATTTTGCATTACCTTACAAACAGGATTCAAGGATTGCTGTCATTCCAATCTAGACATTAAACATTCACACAAATGTCAGTAAAATAAGTGATGTAAAAGGACTTGATGTGCAAAGAGAAATTAGTCTTTTTTAAAAAATATTTTTATTTGTATTGTTTGGAGATGTGGCAGTAAATTGTCACAGCAGCCATAAGAAACTAATACTGCATTTGATGGTAATAAAGAAAATTGTAGATAGACGGCAGTAGAATAAAGAATAATATTTAGTTACTTTTTGAAGATTCATACTTATGTACAAAGTATCTTGACTGTATCCACTCCCAATTCCCTCCCCTAACACTTGAGGCATTCTTAACACTTGCCCCTCTCCTTCATGGTCCTTATTTTATTTTGTAACTGGCTGAATCCAATTAATGCTGACTGCTGTAATGTTGGCTGACCTTGCGCTGCTAACTTGATCTTATACAGATCTTGTATAGGCAACCAACCGTACGAGCAGAGAATTCATGAGTGCAATGACCACAACATGTCTAAAGGACAGAGTTTCACAACACTTCCCTCTATCCTTGGCTTCTTCCCCTCCTCCTCTTCCTCAACCTGCTCTGAGCCTTGAGGGGATGATACAGGCGTCTCATTTGGGGTGCAGCCCTCAGAAGTCATTTAATAGAATTATGAGTCTCTGTAGTAAGTGCTGCTCAGGGCCAAAGAAGCATCTCAGGCCAAAGATGAAGGCATTACTAAGCCATGGATAGAAACATAAACATTGGGGCTGGAGAGATGGCTTAGTGGTTAAGAGCACAGGCTGCTCTTCCAGAGGTTGTGAGTTCAATTCCCAGCAACCACATGGTGGCTCACAACCATCTGAAATGAGATCTGACACCCTCTTCTGGCACGCAGGCATACAAGGAGGCAGAATTTTGTATATATATGGTATAAATAAATAAATAAATCTTAAAAAAAGAAATAATAAGCTTTAAAAAAAAGAAACGTAAACATTAGAAGGGAGTTTGGTAACATGTCTATTTAGTAAATAACTAGTGATTTCTCCCCAACGTCAGGTCCAGAACCTCTGAGCCATGTGCTGACCAGGTTTAGCTGACCAGGTTTATGGTATGAATTCCCTCTGGTGGAACAGGCCTCAAATGCAGTCAGAAAGTGGTTGGTTACCCCCATAACCTTCACACTGTATTGTACCAATGAACACATGTTGCCTGGCAGGTCAGTATTATAGCATTCAGGGTCCATTGCTGAGAAGTACCATTGAGGACTTCCCCCCCCCTCCCCCGATTTGCCCATATAGCATCTTCTGGCACTATGAAAGCTAGCCAAAACAGATGACATTTTCAGCCCAGTTCTATTTTTCTATGTCCTATAATTGTAGGGTGCTGTGTCTTTAGAAATAAAATCTTACCATCTACTTATGGTGAGCAATCAAGAAGAATGGCAATAGTGTGTGCTGTTTGGCATGGGGAGGGGTACTTCTGGGTCCTCCCTGACCGATAACTTGTAGGAGTATCACCCACTTGGCTCTGATATTTGAACTTGATAGCCCATGTTTTCTGGAGACTGTATTGGTTAACCATGCAGGGTACCTGTGTTCACTCTTTTTTTTTTTTTTAGGTGATCTTTTTGAGGACTTTCAAAAGCTGTCAATGAATGATAAAAATGGAGGAAACTGGTAGATTTGACACTCTTCTGAGAAGAGAAAGTTAGGGATCAATGATGATAGACAATTTATATTGCCTACGCTATTTTAAAAGAGAAAGAAACATATAAAAATGGAGTTTATTTAAAGATGCATAAAAGAGAAATAGAAATGTATGGTCATTTTGAGAAGAAAACTTATGGCATATGTAGAGTTTGGCACTATCTACTGTTTCAGGATTCCAAAGGGAGATCTTGAAACATGAAGAGAGGGCTACCTTAATAAATATATTTAATATGGTATAAAAAGTCAGAAATATATTATGAATAAAAATAAGGAGATCAGAAGTTTGGTGTGCGTCCTGCTAGACAATTCATGGTTCATCTTGATGCATATGTCTGTAACATAGACACATTTATTGCTATTCAATTAAGCACAAATACTTGGTTCAGAGAGTGAGTTTAAAATATAAGAAATTGCTTATAAATTTACCCAGGAAAAGCAAAACAAAAAACAACCAAACAAACAAAAAATAAAATATAACAAATTAAATAAATTTAGAGCAGTCAAGGGTTATTTCAGATTTCTTCCTAAATCTGATATGACTTCTAGATTAGAAACTTGAGGGGAAAAGAGAGGAAATACTATGTGTACTGAATGAGTTGATCAGCAAAATATTTTTTTGTGTATGCTTAATTTAGCACAAACATGCAGTGGCCCTGGTGAGAAAAGAAGGACATTGCCCAAGCTTTGGTAGATGTCAGTTGTGATATGTGTACTCATAAATATTTAATAATTGTAAGTGTAAAACCATTGTTAAAGGGAATCAAGCCTCTGGCAGGAAGTGTAACCATGTCTCACTTGGGTCTACAAACTACACTTACAGCAAGCTCTGTGCACAACTGTAAATGGCCAACTCTAAAAGGAAAAAAAGAAAGAAAACCAAAACCAACCAACCAAACAAACAAACAAAAAACTCAGTGATATTTGGGGAATTTTTTTTTTCTCATAATGTCTGATCTGTTCTTAATTTTTTAACTTTACTTGTTGCTTGTTTACACGTTTGTTTTCTGAGTTTGTCTTTTAGTGGCCTTTCTGAGTGGGCATGTGTTTCTGCATATATATGGTTCTTGTACCTTTTTCTTCAAAAGAAGAAAAATCCCTGTGTCCTTTATTTTGTTCTGGGTTGTTTGTTTTATATTTGCCACTTTGTTGTTTAGTTGGTTTTGTTTTTTTGAGACAGGGTTTCTCTGTGTAACAGACCTGGCTGTCCTGGAACTTGCTCTGTCCACCAGGCTGGCCGCAGACTTACAGAGATCCACCTGCCTTTGCCTCCAAGTGCTGGGATTAGAGGTGTGTGCCACGATCACCTGATACATGTTTGTTTTTTAAAGAGAAAGACAGAACGAATGTGTGGAGTTTGCTGGATGGAGAAGTAAGGAGGATCTGGGAGGAGATGAGGAAACCCTGATAAGAATATATTGTATCAAAAATACATTTTTCAATTAAAACAACAAAAATAATTTTTTTCTTTATTCCTTGGCTTAATTAATGTTTTTACACTTATTTTGAGTTGTTTTGCTAATGGAATAATTTCTGTTCCATTTTTGTCTACTCTCATTCTAGCATTGTACTGTTTCCAAGTGAAATACTTCTAGGATATTTCCAGTAGATAGTAACTAGTTTAGTAGGTCGACATGACTTCCTGTGATTTAGGTCAGTCAGGGAACATGAGAATTCACTCAGCTTGGAAAGAAGAAGAGGAAGTGTTCTGCCAGCCTTGCCAAGTGAAGACAAATGGCTTCAGGCAGTCTTTGCTCATCATCACAGGGGAAAATAACATTTCCAAGATAGAAGCATGTTCAGCCCAAAGACTATATTTTAAAAATCCTGACTATGGTTATAATTATAATTAAATTAATCCCTTGACTAAGTTTCATGACTTAAGTGTTATTCTCTAAGATCAACTAATAAATTCACAAAATTAGATTTTTTACTTAGATGTTTTATAGTTATGTATAATTTTTTAAGATTTCTAGAAAGGCAAAATATCTTCTGAATTCAGGAAAAAATTATTTGCTTTTTGATAGACAATAATGTAAGCCTAGATTTTAAGACATCACTCTGGAGCCAACCTTGAGACTCTGTGATAGTCCTCTTGTTCAAGAATTTTATATTCCTCTCTTTCCTAATATTACATTTCATTTTGGGGGAGAAAATAGTTTGCTGACAAGGAAGATACAGAGGGTAATTTAAAATACTCCTCTTAAAATCACTTCCTTAGGGAGAGATTTCCAAACAATTAACTAAAAAAATAGTCAAATATAAAAAGAAACAAACCAGAATAGAATAAAACAAACAGAGAAAAAGAAAAAATATATAAGAATCACATAGATAGTCAGAAATACATGCTCACCCAGAAAGCCCATGAAAAGACAAAATCAGTAAGCAAATATATAAACAAATGACAAGTAATATTAAAAAACTAAAAACAGATAAGACATTATGAGAAAAACCTCCCCAATACCACTGAGTTTTTGTTTGTTTGTTGGGTTGGTCATGTACTGTTGTGCATGGGGCATACACATAAGTATGGTTTGTATACCCAAGTGAGACTTCATTGGAGAAAATTAATTTTTCCTTTGTGAGCAGTGGTCAATAGGAGGCAGGTCACCATTATAGAAGTAAGGGTTTATAGCTGGGTTGATATCCCCTTTCTCCTCTTGCAGCATGCAACATACCTTCCAGTACTGAGAAAACCATTCAGTAGAGCTAAAGGCTCTAGTCAGACACCAGCTAGCTTCTCTGTGTTCAATGAGATGTGTAGGTGCTGTCTTCAGCAATAGAAGAAGACCAGCAAAAGTTAAAGTGAAACTCAGTGTTTGATTCCTACCCAATAGTTTCACTAAGCAATTATTTCATCAAACAGTCATGTGCTTATTAGAGCAGATGACAGTGGGACCTTTGATACAGAGAGAACTCATTTGTTCATCACGTGGGTTTAAGCTACCAACCTTACCAGGAACCTTTACTGGGACTTTTGGTTTGCTTATGTTTTATATTTCAAATGATCTTGTTACATTGGAGTTATTACAGATTTAGGGATAATATTTATTAATCATAATTGTCTACTTTAACTAGTAAAGAAATTGAAAACTGTGAAAATAAAAGAAATTGAAACTGTCTGTGGCAAGGCAGAATAGAGCTAGGCAGGAAAAACTAAACTGAATGCTGGGAGAAAGAAGGTGGAGTCAAAGAGAGGCCAAGTACCTCTTCAGGAGACAGATGCCAGATGAATGCTGAACTGAACCTAACCAGGTGGATCACAGTTATGTAGCGATACACAGATTAATAGAAATGACTTAATTTAAGAAGAGCTAGCCAATAAGAAGCATGAGCTAATATGCCAAGCAGTATTGTAACAATACAGTTTCTTTGTGGTTATTTCAGGTCTAGGTGGCAAGGAATGAAGAAGTAGCCTCTGCCAAAAAACATAGGCGTATGTATTGCTATGACACAGCTGTGAAATGTGTGCACGTGATTTAGATTAGATAACGGATGGCAAGAAACCAACATCTATGGCCATAGTGTTAGAAATATTTTCTTTCGCAATTGAAAAAACATTCAGTAGAATTGCCTCTGTAGCACATTAGGTGACAGGCAACCCACTTGCTTATAGACTCAGAAGATAATAGATGTTGTTTTTTTTTCTTCTTGCTCTAAGAATGTATTCTAAGAGTTTATATAACCTAAGAAGAATTCAGAAATCCTTTAGATTAATGCCAATGTGGTAAGGACACATAAGCCCTAAAGAACAAGCTTATATTTATGTTATTCATCATTGAATCAAGGCAAAGTGGGATGCATGGGTCCAATCACTTAATCAAATACAAAGCGTGGATTATGGCTAAATGACCTGGGAATTTTCAAACATCCCGGAAATTTCCTAAGCATTTTAGAATATTGTATGGCCAACCAATCTATGAACCCTCCATCTAAAACAGCCTTTGACACTTGGGGCTTTGAAATAATCTTTGTGTCTTCAATAAGCATGTGCAAAAAAACTGGCTATGAAAGCTATGTTCTCCCAAGGAAGGGTTTTGATGCCATGCCTTCTCATAGTTCGAATGTCTTGGGCAAGGAAAGGATAGGGGCTCCTTCTCTGTTACCCTTTGAGCTTTCATATATATATATATAGATTTTGTAGATTCACACTGCCTTGAGTTTTTGGATCCAAATGGACTTGAAACATAATTTTTTCTAATTTCTCTGATTTGTGGTAGAGTATTTCTGTATTAAGTTTGTTCATAATTTCTTGAAGAAAAAGTGTTTCTCCTTTCTTACAAAGCTTCCCAGGTGATTTTATGGAGCTGCCAGGATTTAATAATCATTTCTTCTCTATTCTTCTGAGTACTTAGGTCAGTCATAGGAAACAGGGAGGCTCTGACTCAGCAATTGACCTCATCACAGTAAAAGAAAAAGGAGTTTACTGCTAGTGAGGAAATGAGGCTTTCTCTCCTCTAGCCCATTTAAACCAGTTGTTGCCATGATTTAGACAATAGTTCCTATCTTTGTCTTTATTGCCAAGGCAACATGTAGAGAGGTAAAATATGTTACCACTTAACTTTACAAACAGGTATAAAAATTAGACCATTAATTCACTGTAAAAGTTAATAGTTATTGCAAATTATGTTTTCACAAATACAAGTAACTGCAAATGTTAAATTAAACATTTTAAATAACTCATCAAAACTTTTTGCTTCATGTTTCATGATATTTATAAATATAAAATTATATTTGGTCATAAGCATTAAGTGCCTTAGCCAATACCTACAACTTACTGTCAAAACATATATGTGACAATGTTGCTTGCCAGTCTTTAGTCATTTTCTTTTTCTTATATGTTTAGAAAGGCTTGATATGGACAAGGTGCTCATATTCTACTTTAGCTTAGATGTATCTTGCTTAATTAATATTATTTTGTTTCATTTTTCTTGCCAGAGGGCGATAGAGAGTGGGCAGTAATGTGTGTGTGTGTGTGTGTGTGTGTGTGTGTGTGTGTGTGTGTGTGTATGTTGATAAATGTTTAACAACAGGCTCTCAAAAAACAAAAACCAAGGAGCCCTGATGGGCAGCATTTAGTAATACCCTGGTGTAAATAATCCCACTGTGGCCAATTCAAGCTATGACACCAACTGGCTCACAGAATTCCTAGAAATTTAGTAATTGGCTTTTGTTAGCCAGTTTGAGAGTGGACATCTGTTGGAGTCCCTGCGACTGTGAAATGAGGCCAGTGTTCTTGGAGAAAAGATTCATTACTCATCAACAGAAACCCAGAATGGTGAACCAAATCTTCTGTTCTCTTCAACATTTTATTACAAAATATTAAACCTATTTAAAGGTATTTTATGGTAAATACATACACTCATCACCCACACTTAAGTATTATTATTTAATTCTGCATAGTAGCAGAATACATAATAATCAATTCTCTCAGTCAATTATCCATCTTATTCCACAATGTGTTACAAAGTAAATTTCAGAGTCAGTATTCTTTCTGTTAGGTAGAATATGCCATGTGTAGCATTAGCTAGGATTCAGCTAATTGTGATGTTTCGAACCCTTTGAACTAAAATTTGTAAATTAAACATAAAAATTTTAACAGGTACATTCCCAAATTCCCATTGTCTTTATTTGCTGTGATAAATACCATGGCGAAAAACATTCTGAAGGAGTAGAGGACCTAATCATTTTACAATTCCCAACTCACGAAGGAACATCTGGACAGGAATTTAAAGCAAAAACCTGAAGGCAGGAACTGAAGTAAAGACCATGGGGGAACACTGCTTACTGGTTTGCCCCCCATGACTGGCTTAGTCCAATGTCTTAGAACCCAGGGTTGGCACTGCTCCTCTCACATCAATTATTAACCAAGAAAATGCCCCCACAGGATTTCCCACAGGCCAGTCTGATGGAGGCATTTTTCTTGGTTGGGGTTCCCACTTTCCAGATGAAGCTAGGTGTGTTATGTTGACAACCTCCAAGAATAGAATATTGAACTTACTACAAAAAGTTCCTCGTTTACCTTCTAAATTAAATCATATTATCACCCAAGAAACACCAGTGGTTCTTTTTATATAATGTAGATCTAACTTTGTCTACAACAGAAATGGCGAATCATAAATAATTTAGTGTTATATAAAACCCCCTTTTCATCAGCATGCATTTTTGAGATTTACCCACTTTATTGCATGTATCTACAATATGAATGTATATTTTTTTTTGATTTCCCAAAAAGCATTTGATTGCACAAAATAGTATTGCATTGCGTAAATATCCTGCACTTAGGTTTTTGTTTCTTTGTTTGCTGTTTGTTTGTTTTCAAACTCACAGGGATCTGCCTGTCTCTGTCTCCTGAGTGCAAGGATTAATGACATGTGCTACACCTGCCTGGCTTGCAGTTAGTTTTTGCATTCTTCTATTAGTAGACACCTGGGTTTTGGCTATTTTGAATGAAGCTAATATAAGACTTTACCACGTCTTTTTTTGCATACACATTTTCTGTTCCACCTAGAATTGGAACTACCAGGACATAAGAAAGATTTATAATTAATTTTATAAGAAAGTATTACAACATGGCTAGAACATTTTACCATCCACTAAAATGTTAATCAAGTCCTAAAGCTAGGCATGCCTGTAATCCTAGCTCTCAAGAGACTGAGACAAATTTCAAGCTCAAGGCTAGCCTGAAATATGTAGTGAGACTTTTTCTACACACACACACACACACACACACACACACACACACACACACACACACACACACCACTCCAATTGCTTTGTACCTAGTTAGGATTTGTGCTTCTAGTGATTTTGACCTTAGCTCTGTGATGGATGTTATGACTAGCAATGCCGGGCAGTTTTTCTTGTGACTATTGTTTAATTCATGTATTATTTTTAATGAAGTGTTTGTTCAAATATTTAACTTATTTTTGCTGGATTGCTCTATAATAACATATTATTTGTATTTTAACAAATAAATGGTATGTTATCTGTATTTTAATAAATGAATCTTGCCTGAAGACCAGAGGCAAAGCTAAAGCCACTAATGAGGTCAGGCGACACACGCTTTTAATCCCAGGATTTTGAAGACAGTGTCAGCTGGATCTCTGTGAGTTCAAGGCTACCCTGGGCACACAAGATCAATGCATAAACAAACCCAGGTGGTGTGGCTCACACCTTTAATCCCAGCATGAGAGAATATAAAATGGGAGGAGAGCGAGGTTTAGTCTGCTCTAACTCATAGTCACCCAACCTTGGTAGAGGTAAGACTTCTCTTGTGGTTTGGCTGCTTTGCTTTACTGGTTTTTGGTTGAACCTCAATTTCTGTCCCTGGGTTTATATTATTCATGCTACATTGCTCATCTTTATATTGAGTTATAATACTAGCCATCTGTCATCCATATATTATATTATTCAAAAGAGAATATCTATCTATCATCTATCTATCTATCTATCTATCTATCTATCTATCTATCTATCTATCTATCTATCTATCTATCACCAAAGAAACAATGTATTAAGACATATGTATGTACCCAGTCTCTTGTTACAAATGTGTTGTTTTAGTTTTGATATTATGTGCAGTCTATAGTTCACCAATTCATTTTCTTCTTGCTACAGTTTGATAAGCAGCTCTCAACACTGATGATGTTCATTAATATTTGCTCTTTTATTCTCCTTTATGAGAACTTTGTTTTTACTGCATCAAAAGTAATATACTTTGACTTCATATTTGTGTCTATAATTCATCTTGCTTAATATGAATTAAGCAAGCATATGAATATGAAGCAAGGTAGAGGCTGAGACTAATTTTTTTCCCATATGGCTATCTAGTTTTCCCCCCATCATCTATGAAAATCTTCTTTGTCTTCAGCAGATTGCTTTGGTACTTTTGTTGAGAATCAAATAACAAATAATTGTGGGTGTGTTCTGTTGTGGAATATTATTTTAACTAGGCAATGACATGTTCCGTTTATTTATGCTGCAGCATATTCCCTTGTGTAAAGGTGTGTCACTTTTGTTTATTCTGCATTTCCTTGATTATGTGATGATGTGTCGTGTTTGTTTCCCTTTGCCTGCCTAACACTCCTGATTGGTCTAATAAAAAGTTGGACAGCCAATAACTAACCGGAAGTGGCAGGTGGAGAGAACAAATAGGAGGAGAAATCTGGGAATGAGAAAAGAAGGAGGAGGAGAGAACCAGGGAGAAAGAGAAGGACACACCTGGGGCCAGAAGCCAGGCATCCATCAGCCAGACACTAGAAGCAGTGAAAGTAACATACACAGAAGGAAAGAAAAATAAAAGGCCTGAGCAAAAGGTAGATGAACAGAAACAGGTTAATCTAAGCTAAAAGAGCTAGCGAGAAATGAGACTAAACTAAGCTGGGCATTCATAACTAATAAGTCTCCATGTCATGGTCTGGGAACTGGTTAGTGGCCCAAAAGAAAGAGCCTGCACAGTGTTCTAGGTCCAGGGTGCTGCCCTGTTGCTCCCTTCATTCTAACGGTGAACTGTTCTGATTGTGGTAGCATTACAGGAAACCTTTGCTTCATCCTTCCTGGAAATCACTATGAACATTCTGGCACTGTTAGATTTCCATCCTTATTTAGCCTGTTAATTCATAATCAAAATCCCTCTAGAATTATGATGGAGCTTGTAACAAATCTATAGACCAACTAGATGAAAAAGGACCTAGTCACAATATTGAGTATTTCCATAAAAAGCCTGTAAATATACAACTGACTTTGATAGAAATGCGACTCTGTATACACAACGGTTGTGTTGTGTTGTATCTGAAATAGTCTTACATTGTAGCCCAGACTAGTCTGGGACTCACTATGTAAATCAGGATGGCTTTGAACTAGTGAAAATCCTTCTGTGTTAACTTCCCAAGTGATAGGATTACAGGCATGAGCCACCATGTCCAGCTTTTGATTTTGTATTTTTTGTCATTATTTTTCTGTAGATAACTTTTTCCCTCAAATTATGAAACAAATCATTACAGTGTAAGGGTGAGAGAAATATTCTTTCCACAACACCTTTGATCTTGCAGTTGGTATCTGCTGACATAGGGCTGATCCTGGGGTTTAGATCTGAATGAGGTGAATGTGAGTGTGTGTGTAGTTTGCCCTAAACTTGATGGCATTCATGAATTTAAGATATGAGGACAGATCTGTAAAAGCCCAGATTATGTAATAGTGGTAGCTAGGTCGCTAGTCATAGCTCTCATGCCCCAGATTCTCATTGTCGTCGGTAAGAACTGCATAGCTTTCTATGGCAAATTTTCCTTCCTAAGTCTTTAAGGACAACTTCTAGAAACTTTCAAAAGGATATATATTATTTTAGTATGCCGTTGTACATACAATTTGCTGTAACTTGCAACCACCCAGTTTTTTTTACCAGTTAAATCGCTGGATTTCTCAAGAGCTGGTGCCACTGACCTTCTTACTATTACTGTGAAGCCCACTTCCCCCAGTTTTGCTTGTTATCACTTTAGTTAACTCATCCCAGGTTTAAGATGGAAAAATTGTTCCTCACCATCCCTATTGTGGCATCCTCTTGGCCCCTTGACCATGAAGACACACACGATCCACACCAAGCCCCTCTCTCTCCTCAAATTCTGCCTGTGCTGTCGTCTGTTCAGACGGAAACAATCACCTTCAAGCACCTTCAAACTACTTCTTGAATTTTATCTTTTGAACCTCTACATAAATACCAATACCTCAATGAATGGAATGTTTTGGCTTATTAACACTGTAACAGCTACTACTTTATGATTCCATAACACCTTATGATTTCACTTCATAGCACATACTATCACAAAGTACAGCAATTCCGGTGGGATTTTAGTGGCTCCCCTCATTCCTGCTACCGTTTAGGTGACGGATGGTAAGGACAATGCCTATGCTAATACCACCACAACTCCAACAAACCCCCATGGAATAAATGACTGGATGGTGTTTTATGTGGTGTACACACACACATGCACACACTCACAACTTTTCGAAAAGACTTCCCTTTGTACTCTGACCAGAGTCCTATGAGAGTGTGCACATCTGCATTTCACCTTACACGAAGAGCCATCCTTATAAAGATTGGCACCGATGCTTAAAAATGTTTGATGTATTTTTCTCTGATTGAGAATGAACCTGAGTGATATTCCATGCTCATTTGCACATTCTTTTCCTCTGTGTTTTGTCTGTTCTTAGTCATTTTTTTTTGCATCTCTTCCTTTAAATATTGGAAGAACTGCTTCTTCCAGAGAGTAGGGCATTTGCTTCTGACCTCCCTCTCCAACTATCTGTGATAGCCACAACCATCCATGCAGTGTGTTTAGATGAGTGGCTTCCATAGACCAGCAAGGAGTCAAGTAAGAGCAGGCTGTTCACATCTATCAAGGGTTAGGATTTGTTTGTTTTGTTTTCTTGTTTTCGTTTTGTGATTATGTTTTGTTGTTGTTGTTTTGTTTTACCACCCCTCTCTCTTTCTACTCAGGGATTTTTGGGGTCCCTGGCTGTCCTAGAATTCTATCTGTAGACAAGATCCTCCTGCCTCTGCCTCCTGAATACTGACCTTTACAAGGTTTTCTGCAAGCTTCAAATCTTGTGAGTTTATTGCTTTCTGGATATTTGCAGAATTCTGGAGTTTGCTAAAGTCTTGGTGGCTGTTGGTATCTCTAACTTGTGCGTGTCTTCATTAAACAGGTGTCTCATGATCTGTTCTTCTCCATAACTTCTTAATCCCTTTCCAGTGGTTTTCTGCCATGGATAGCATTGGAACCAATCATCTGGGGATATTTAGCCTCAAGTCCATAGCAGAAGAAATAACACTACATCATAATGGAGTGCCATAGTGAATTACACAAAATAGCAAGAACCAAATATAGAACTCTTGGTGAATCATAGTAATATTCTTTTGTGTGTATATTGTATGTATATACATACACACACACATATGTAACAAAAAAAGAAAAGCATGAATTTGAAAGAGAGAAAGGATGGGTTTATGGGAGTGCTTGAAGGGAGGAAAGGAATGGGTGAAATGATGCACTTATAATCTCAAAAATAAGAGAATTAAATAAAAAGTAATATTTTGTCTGCTTAACATTAATCCAACTATCTGATTAATGCCAACCAATATCAATTCTATTAAAATGGTCTCACATAGGCTCTGGGCAAAAGTTACTAACGTGAGAGAAAAGGATATTTTGGATTGTTTGTGGCTGTCTGGCACTTTTTTATTTTAGTTTTAATATTGTTTTATGTATGTGGGTGTTTTGCCTGCATGAATGTTTGCTCATCATTTGCATGCCTGGTGCCCATGTTGTCCAGAAGAGGGCATCTGATACCTTTGGAACTGATTGAAAAACATTGTAAATTGTGATGAGGGTGCTGAGAATTGAGCCTGGGTCTTTTGAAAGAGCAGCTAGTGCTCTTAACTAGTAAGCCATCTCTTCAGCTTCTGTCAGGCCCTCTTTCATGTGTCCATGTGGGGGGGGGGTGCACATATGTGCATGTGAGTTGAACATACACATGTATTTATGTATGCATAGAGGCCAGAATCCTGGGGGGTCTTCTTCAAATATTTTCTATTATGTAAGGTATGGTCTGCACTGAACCTGGAACTCATTGGTTGGCCAGCAAACCCCAGGGCACTCCTGTCTATCTCTCTACTGCTGCATCAAGAGCTCCTTTTCCACACCAAATCTTTTTATGTGGGTTCTGGGCAGCTTAGCTCAGGCCCTCACACTTGCATGGCAAGCGCTTTACTGATTTTACTCTCTCCCAGCCTGCAGGCTCTTTCATCCTCTCACTATTCCCTATCTATGGATAATTAAAATTGTAGATACGACTGCAATCAAGGATTTGACACTCTGCTATGTTGGATTAGGTTATATTGACTTCTCTTTGAACTATGATCCTTAACTAGTCTTTGTTATGACCAATAATGATCTCAAGTCTTTCTTACTTTTTTTTTAATATTCTGACAACAGTTTCCCCTCCATTTACTCCTCCCAGTCCTTCCTCCACCTCCACCTCCTTTTCCCCCCAGATCAACTACTCTTTCTTTTTTTTTAGAAAGAAAGAAAGGAGGGAAGGAGGGAGGAAGGAAAGAAAGAAAGAGAGAGAGAGAAAGAAAAAAAGAAAGAAAGAAAGAAAGAACAGATCTCCCAGGATTATCTCCTAAACATAGCCTAACAGGATACAATAAAGCTAGTCACAAACCCTCATATTAAGGCTGGATGAGGCAACTAGTAGGAGGAAAAGGGAAAAGAGTCAGAGAGACCCTTCCCCACACACTCCCACTGTTAGGAGTCCCACAAGAATACCAAGTTACACGAACAAGGCATATATGCACAGGACCTAACTCAGAACTATACAGGCTCAATGGTTGTCAATTCAGTCTCTGTGAGCCCTATGAGTCCTGCTGAGTAGGTTTTGTGGAGTGTGTTCTCATGTTGTCCTTGACCCCTCTGGCTTCTATAATCCTTCCTCTCCTTTTTCTGAGGAATTCCTAGAGCTCTACATCATGTTTATTTGTGGGTCTCTGTATCTGCTCCCATCAGTTGCTGGATGATGCCCCTCTGATGACAATTGGGTTAGACACTGATCCTTTGAGCACAACAGAATATGATTAGGAATCATTTCTTTATTTTTTTTCTTTTTTCTAGTTATGTTTGATTCTATCCTGGGTCTCTGAGCTACCTTACCTCAAGTTCTTGGCTATCCAGTCAATGCCAGGCATGTATTCCTTCTCATGTCATGGGCTTCTAGTTGAACCAGTTATGGGTTGGTTACTCTCTTCCACCATTGCCCTAGCCTTTCAGGCAGGGCAAATTGTAGGTTGAAGGTATTGTGGCTGGATTGATGTCTCAACACCGCTACTAAGAGCCTTACCTGGTATAGGAGATGGCCAGTTTAGACTCCATATCCCTGATTAATAAGATTCTTCACTAGGGTCACTCTTGTAGATTCTAGGAAGTTTCTACTGAACTAGGTTTCTATATTGCCCACTAAATGCCCCCCAATTCCAGTCACTTCTTCTAGTACTCTCTCCCTCTCTTCCTCTCACCCCCAGACCTATTTCGTCCTGTTCCCATCTCTATCTGCCCCCAGTCCATCCACAAAATCTATTCTATTTTCTCTTCCCAAAGAGATCCATGTGTCTCCCCCTTAAGCCCTCCTTGTTACTTAGCCTCTCTGGGTCTGTGAGTTGTAGCCTGGTTATCCTTTAGTTTACAGCTAATGTTCACTTCTAAGTGAGTCCATACTATGGTTGTCTTTCTGAGTCTGGGTTACCTCAGTCAAGGTGATTCTTTCTAGTTCCATCCACTTGCCTACAAATTTCATGATGTCATTGTTTTAAAAGCCGAGTAATGCTCCATTGTGTATATGTATTACATTTTCTTTATCTATTCTTCTGTTGAGGGACATCTTGGTTGTTTCCAGTTCCTGGCCATTATGAATAAAGTTACAATGGCTGAGCAAGTATCCTTGTGTTAGGATGGAACAGCCTTTCAAGAGTGGTATATGTGGGTCTTGTGTAAATCAAGTCCCAATGTTCCAAGGAACCGCTATATTGATTTCCATAGTAACTATACTAGTTTTTACTCCCACCAGCAATGGAGGAGTTTTCCCTGATCTTAAGTCTTTAAATGTACACCCCTCAAATTGATGACTACTCAAATCCACCTAATCCTCACTTAATAGTCAACAGTTCTATTTTATTTGTAATACTTTTTCCAAATTTATAACTGACAAATATTGAACCCCTAAATGACACCAGAACTTTCTAGAATAAAATGCAGCATATTGACCGTTTGATGCTCTTGGAGAAATGGACAAACATTTTTAATTCTTAACTCATTTGTTCTGTATATACTTAGTAAGGTCTAGAGACACAGTTCAGGAGGCTAAAGGCCCTTCCAGTGGACCCAAGACTGGTTCCAAGCACCCACATCTAGTGACTTACAACTGTCTCCTACTCTAGATCCAGGAGATTTGCCACTTCTTATGGTATCTGTGGGGGCTAACACTCACATATACTTCCCCCCCCCCACACATACACATAATTAATGATAATGAAAATAAATAATGTATATACATGTATATAGCTAGTGGACACACTATCATAGTAAAACTGTACAAAGTAAAGATAACAAAAATTGAATATTGCATTTATGGAAATCACAGTTTAATATTGATTTGTTAACAGTCTTGAGGGCCAAGGAGATTACTTAGTGTGTAAGAATGATTGCCATGAAAGCAAGAGCTATGAAAGCAAGAAAATCTCCATAACTCACAGAAAAACTTGGACCTGGCCACACATGCCTGTAACTCCAGCAGTGGAGGGGAGAGAGCCAAGGATTTCAGGAGCTCATTGGCCAGCAGGCCCAGCCAAATGGAAAGCTTCACATTCGGTGAGAGATACTTGCTTGAAAATATTAGTTGGGCAGTGAGAGATGAAGAAATAGGATGACCTGCTCTTGCATCTGTGTGAGTGTGCCTAGGCAATGCACCCAGCAAACACACGAGGACGTGTGCATAAACACCTGCACACACACTGCATACACCTCAAGTAACAGCTAAGCAGCAGCTACAAGAACCTTCACAGCTGGGAATGGTGGGTCACACTTGCAGTCCCAGCATGTGGGACCCAGAGACAGGAGACTGTGAGTGCAAGGCTGGCCTAACCTGCATAAGGAAAATATGTTCCAAGAAGTCAAAGGTTAGTAAAGTAGATCATTGAAACAGCAGTGGCCAGTATGCTCAAGGCCTTGGATTTAGTCCATGTAGAATCTGAGCTGTTGTGTGATCGAAGTTAGGGGTTCCATTCATCAACTCAACTAATATTATTGGTTCCTTACCACAGGGTATAGATAGTATTGCAAATGAACAATTTGAAACTTCTGCCTCCCCAACAATACTCCTATACCAAATTCTCAAAAGTTAAAAAAAAATAAGTGAAAAATGTTTTGTCCATAAATAAGAGTGTGTGTGTGTGAGGGGAGGAAACATGCATTTTCAGAAGAACTGTTCCTGAAGAGGTGAATCTAAGAGTCTATTAAAGATCAAGTTAGATGTGTACACAGTCATGACAGCATTTCAGGAACGGGAACTAAAAACAAGCATGGAAATGAACAGGCTGAGAATGTTAACACACACACACACCAAAGCAGCAAAAAAAAAAAAAAATCTGATTTTCAATTGGATTCAAGTTCAGAAAAAATAGAAGAGGGAGGGTGAGGAAAATATAAGAGATGGATTAGGAAAAAGCTACAGAAGCCTTATTCTCCATCGACCATTCCATCCCTCTATCATCCACCTGAAATGAGGTTCTCACTGATGAAATTCAGACCACAATGTAGCAAAGGAATGAATGCTGTTATTGAATAAGCAGAATGTTGTTGAATCTGCAGACTGAACTGTACTTAGCTGGGCATGGCAAGTTGTCCAAGGTGATGAGATGGTCTTCTTTTCCCTCTTCAAGAGTAGCCTCTTAAAAGGAAACCTCAGACCCACAAGCAGTGCTCAGTGTTGCTGTTGTGTTTGAGAAAAAAAAACCAACACAAACAAACAAATGACAACAACTTGAAATAACTTTGGGCAGTCTCAGCAGGTGTGGTAGTGCCCACCTGTAACTCCAGCACTTGTGAAGCATAGCTGGATCTCTGTTCTAGGCCAGTCTGTATATCAACAACAGCCAGGACTATTTAGTGAGACCCTACCTCAGCAAATGAATGAATGAATGAATGAGATGAGAAGCACCTCCAACTTGGGCTCCTCAAGAACAGACACGTTGTTTTTGCCATCATTTAATTTGCCCTCCCAAGTGTCAGAGGCTGTCTGCTTGGTATCCAGGCTGAGGAAAGCACAGATGCTAATGGTCTTCACAGACTCCAGTAAACTTTCTGGAAATCAGAGACTCAAAACCACACAGTTGTGCAGTCTTACCTCTCCATCCTGCACTGCATTGAAAATGTCAGTGTCCCCTGGTCATTTTGCTCCTTAGCCAAGTCATCCTCTCTGCTTCTGAGTTCCATTTTCAGCTTCTTTTGAATTCCCTCCTTTGGGAACAACCCAACTTTCCATTATCTAGGTGCCTGTGCTTTGCATGGTGTCCACATTCCCTAGTTAGCCTAGAACATGTGTCAGCTGCAGTTTTGCAGGTTCAGCATCTTAAGCCCCTCCTAGTTCAACTGTATCCTCAGCTCAAACTTTGCTCTTGGACTAATGTATTTTCTTGCTTTCTTTCTATACTCAGATTGTTAAAGCGATGTTAAGGAATGACAGAATAGAGTGTTCCTGCCTCGTTTCCAACCTTACCTTAGTAATTCCACCTTTACAAAGACAGAGTATCTACATACATGTAATTCTTCTGCCTGAGAGCTTTACCTTTCTGCCATCATTTCTTTCTTTATTCAATCGTTATTTATAACATTATAGACAAGTAATTTTTTATAGCTTGAGTTATCATCTGATAATTTTCTTGGATATATCAAAATATTAATCTTTTTTATTTTTAGATGATTGTAGCTTTGGCCACTAGGTACTGCTTCAATTCTTTCTTTTAATTTACTTATTTTATACGCACTGGTGTTTTTGCCTTCATATGTGTCTGTGTGAGGATGTTGGATCCTATGGAACTGGAGTCACAGACAGTTATGAGCTGCCATGTAGGTGCTGGGAATTGAACCATGGTCCTCTGGAAGAGAAGTCAGTGCCCTTAACCCCTGAGCCATCTCTCCAGTCCCTTAATTCTTTCAGTATCTCTTTGGCACATGCTCATGGTTGTGTGCTGTCTGTACATGGGTTTGCATATGTGCATACATTTGAGTGATCCCTAACATACCGACACTATCAGCTGTCCCATGTATATTTTGCATATTTTCTTCCTTACTTTTTGTGCTGGCTAGGTCCTGTCAGCTTTACACAAGCTAGATTCATCTGGAAAGAGGGAACCTCAACTGAGAAATTACATTCATCGGATTGCCTGTTCTCAGATTAGGTCCATTTTCTTGATTAATGATTGATATGGGAGAGCCCAACCCACTGTGGGCAGTGCCAACCCAGGGCAGGTGGTCCTGCCTTGTATTAAAAAATTCACAACAAACTGATTGAGGCAGTAAGCATTGATACTCCATGACTCTGCTTCAGTTCCTGACTTCCATTCACAGTGGTGTGTAAGCTGTAAGATGAAATAAACTCTTCCCTCCCAGGTGGCTTTGGGGTCATGTTGTTTCTCACAGCAATGGAACTGTAACTAGAACATTCCTAGATTCAGCCACTATTTATCTAGAGGCACTTATCTCTCCCTTTTTGTTAACTAATGTTGTTAGTGGCCTGGGCCTGCTTCTAATCCTTGAAACCCAGAGAATCAAAATATACAAGGATGCTTGCTCGCTGACATACAGAAGCCATGGGTCAGTTCCTAACCAATGAACACAAGTTATCCTTTAATAATGTTAGACTTCCTTAATTTTTTCATTAATGCTTCAAAATTTTACACATGCGACTCTCTATCAGTAACCCTCAGCCTGTGGATCACAAACCCTTTGACAAACCTTTATCTCTATTTACCTTACAGTTCGTAACTTTGGCAAACTTACAGTTATGAAGTAGCAAGGGAAAGAATTTTATGGTTGGGGGCTGCCACAGCATGAGGACTATATTAAAGTGTTAAAGCATGAGGAGTGTTGAGAAGCACTGTTCTATATGTATTATGGTGTGTTTGTAATCAAAAATTTAAATTCTGGGGACATTGTAAGTTGTATGCTATATGCTTTTGAATCTTTTAGATAGTTCTGCAATGTTATTGTTCTGTTACACGTAATTTCCTTTTAGTAAATGGATCTTGTATCTGTGATTTTGCCACTAGAGCAATCAGTCCAGAAAGCTTCTTTAATTTTGATTTTTCTTTAATTCCAGTTGATCCTTTAGAGTTTTCTCAATTGATAATTCATGTCATCTGTGAATAATAATGATTTTATTTCTTCTTTTCCATCTTTTTAAAAATTGCTCTTTTCTCTTATCAAACTAGCTAAGCTAATACTTCCATGTTGAATAGGAGTGATACAAAGAGCATTTCAGTTTTGTTCCTGATCTTCAGAAATCTCAACATGAAGTTTGATGTTAGGTACATTATTTATTTTTTTGTAGATGATACTTATCATGGGGAAGAAGTTCTTCCTTCTGTTTGCTGAGATCTCACGAATGGATGTTAGATGTTGTTGAATGCTTTACTGAATCATTTGATAGAATCAAATGAAATGCCTCTGTAATTTATAAAAATTGTGAGCCATCTTGATTATTTTTGACTCTTCATCCATCTTCGAATACTCAGGATGAATCCCAATTGGCTATGACTTACTATTGTTTTTTATATATTTTTGCATCACAATGAATTGTTAAATGATTTTGGAGATAGGAATATAAATTAAAAAATGCTATACTACATTAAATGAGAGCGTAGCACCTGTTCTAAAATGAGATGGCATTCTCTAGGTTTCCAATGAAAGAGAAGGTCATATGTTGCTGGGAAGAGCTAAAATATATAGATAAAATATGGCTAATGTGGGTAAGGATTCGAGATCTTGAAAGCAACTGAAACATCTAATTCAATCTTTCCCCTTTTTATTTTTAAAATAATATTTCAAGTTTATTCTTTTCCTTTCTATAAACAAAGTGTTAGGGTTTGCTCTTCACTACATGTTTATCATAGTGTATCATAAACTCTACTCCCACCCCACGCCGCCACCTGCTCAGCTAAGCAACAAACACTTGCCTTACCTGACTTTTAAGTTTCTTATTTAGAAAATGAGTAAGCCCTTTTCATTGGGTTTCCTCATTCCTTCAATAGAGAGACAGAACTGCTGCACAAGGTGGGTATGGGGTTGCCTAATTCTGCAGCTGAGTAACTCCATCCTGTTCTCCTGCTCCGGCCCTGTAAAGGCAAACAAAGAAAACTTAATCCCCATCTGCTACAATCTGTAGCTGCCCTGCTCCTCCCTGGGGGAGGCAATTCCCGGCTGATACAGCCATTACTCTGTGTTCTCTGCATAGACTTGCCTTTCACCTGTAAGTTAAACCTTTTTCTCTAGACCCGAGCCAATCTTTTTGCCTCCCACAGAAATTTTGCAGAGAAACTTAAGTTGAAGTTCACCTGTGTTTGTTCGTGGCAATTTCAGTAGATAAAGTTCACTTTGCCCCAGGGATAGTCTAAACTGTAAGGCTTACTCCAAGAAGGGCACAGTTTTAATGCTGTTTAAAATTAAAACAGTGCATGTTTCTGCTCTGTTGTGTTATTACTGTTATATATTTTTTTTTTCTGTTGTGCTAAGGATCAAGCCCAGGACCTTTTGTGTTAGGTAAGTACTTTGTCACTGAGCTTCAACCTCACCCCATAACTAAGTTCTTATATTTCAGCCTCGCGCAAGAGTAATGGATATGTTTATTAATCTAATACAGAGAATATCCCCATCAACTTTAGACAATGAAACCCAATATGCCCATGGATGAAAGAAATACAGAGAATGACTATAGAGAAATCTATGTAAACTAGACTGATCTTGACCTTGAACTCTTGGAAATTCTCCTGCCTCTGTCTCCTGAGTATTTAGGATTATAGGAAAGTGCCAATATACCCAGCTGTAGAGACTGTAGTGTCAATATCCTCGTTTTAGAGAGAAATGGTGTTGTTTTTTTTTAATTTATTTATTTATTAAAGATTTCTGTCTCTTCCCCACCGCCGCCTCCCATTTCCCTCCTCCAAGATTTCCTGGTGTTAGCAGAACCAGTTTCTTGAAACTCTATACCAGAACTTCAGTTATTGCGTCTTTCTGGTAATGCTTGGTTATTTTAAGTCTTTGAACAGCACCCATCCTATGTGTGTGTGTGTGTGTGTGTGTGTGTGTGTGTGTGTATGTGTGTGTGTGTATGTGTGTGTGTATGTGTGTGTGTGTGTTATGTGTGTGTGTGTGTATGTGTGTGTGTGTGTGTATGTGTGTGTGTGTGTGTGTGTGTGTGTGGCTTGTGCAGGTTTTCATTTTCCAGACATCCAAATACTTCCATAATCTGCCTCTTCCTCCATAACCATTTCCCTGCATGGATCTTTAAACATGGATCTTTAAATCTAGCCAAGAAAATCCCTTTCGACTCCCCATACAAATCTAACTTTACTGAAGCAACATCCTTCAGTGGCACCCCCCTCCCCACCTCTTTTTCAACTGTCTACATTCTGGCTGGGTCAGCTCAAAAGAAAAACTTCCAAGGATGAAGGAAAGATAGGCAGTGGGTGGCTGAGCTCAAGGTGAAATAAAATAATGTTTTCCTCTATTGATTTACCAATGTTTGTCTTTTAATTTCTAGAGAGCCTCTATTGCATGTAAAATGTTTTTTTTTTTTTTTTTTTGTTAATAGGAGTTGAAGGTCTTTTATTCATACAGTTCCAATCTATTCTGCAAATAAAAAGCAGTGAAAATGATTCATCCATGAATAATTCCCCCAAACCTTTGCTTATTGAAATGGATCGGAGATAATTACGAGGTTGGAGAATCTGCATCCACACAATTTCCTAGTCTCACAAACATAATTTTCTTTAGAGTGAATAGAAAATATTTGCTCTTTTAAAAGCTGTTGTGAATGATGAACTGTGTTCTCTCCGTCTCTGGAGATGTGGCTGTTATCACCCACTTGTTTCTGCTTCTCAGAGCTGGGGTTCCTGTCTCTCAGGCTCTCCAGTATCATGGGCCTCGGCTCATGTGTTTCCCACGTCCATCTGCACTAATCTCGGAGTGTAGCCTGAGAATCCTAGCAGTCATTACCTTCACCTGGATGTCAGTGCAATCGTAATCTTTCAGAGTGTTTTTAATCTCCTCCCCAAAGATGCATTCATGTTCACATGCAAATTTGGTGATAAGAGCACCGTGACTCTTGGCTGTGACATTCGTTGCTTAACTTTCAGTATTTAGTGGGAAGTCATAGGAAATTTTAATCAGAGCTGCTTTGAGAAGGGGGTGCTTTTTTGTCTATGATCCTTCAGAACCATCTGGAATACACATGAGATTCATTTTCTGCCATTGTCTCTCGGAAGCATCAGGCTGTTGTTCCAGGTGTGTGAAGTGCCTGTGCGGCTAAGGTTTAACACGTGCTTTTCATTATGTCCGACAGCTTGGTCCTTTATTCTCTGAGGGATGTGTTTTCAATACCACAGGAGAGTTCTTTATGCCCGACCGAATGAATCTTTACAAACAGCTCAACTGGTATAAGGCCTCAGGTGGACTGAAGGGAGACACAAGAACAGGGTTTATGTGTAGGCACAGGGGTTATTCAAATGTGGCATTGTATCAAAGGCATTTTGATTTCCCTGTTCTGGTTTTCTAGAAAAACAAGTACTCCTCCTCCTGTGATTAAACACATGATTCCATGGCTCCCTGAAACTGCTGGGAAAAGAAAAGGCAAGGCATGTACATTCACAACACTGAGGAAAGAACATGACAATGTTGTGGAATAACAAAGGGAGGAAAGATGGATTTTAAATTGAGGACAGATAAGAAAATATTTACTGTACATACATTTCCAGAAGTGCATGGAATTTTTGTATTGCTTAGAGTTAATACAATATCTTTAAAATATAAAAATAAATAAACAAATGAAGTGAACACAGCAGCATAGGACAAAATCAGTAAGTCTTAGGATTTTAAGTTTAAAAGTCCCTAGAGATTATATCCTGCATGAACTCTACCCACAATCCATTTTATTAGAAAATGCAATACAGGGAAAGGAAAGAAACCCTATAAATTTAAAAGCAACTGTAAATAAATATATACAAGTAGAAGAGAATTGTATCAAAATGAAATCAAGACAACAATGAAACGATGTGATTTCACAATTGTTTATTTTAGTATCAAAAGCAACAAGCGGCTAGGCATGGTGGTGCACACCTAAAATCCCAGCACTCAAAATGCAGAGGCAGACACAGGCGAATCTGTAAGTTCAAAGTTTAAAGGTCTGCAGTACAAGTTCCAGGCCAGGGAGAGAACACTGTGAGGCACTAGTGCACTAAACCAACAAAAGAGTGCATATCAAGCAATAAAATATAGCCTTTTCTGTACAGATGATGAAAGCTGGTCACTGTTTTAATTTCAAATTGGGAAGTGATTTATTTTAACATAGATCCAGAAAGTACAATTGAGGATCCTTTGGATATATACCCAAAAGTGGTATTGCTGGGTCTTGAGGAACATTGTTTCATAATTTTCTGTGAAATCGCCATACTGATATCCAAAGGGGTTGACATGTTCAACTATGTTTATAGCAGCATTGTTTGTCATAGCCAGAACCTGGGAACAACCTGAATGCCCCTTGACCAAAGAATGGATAAGGAAAATGTGGTACATTTACACAATGGAGAATTACACAGCAGAAAAAATGACATCTTGAAATTTGCAGGTAAATGGATGGAACTAGAAAACATCATATTGAATGAGGTAACCCAGACCCAGAAAGACAATTATCACATGTACTCACTCATAAGTGATTTTTAAACATAAAGCAAATAAAACCAGCCTACAAATCTCAATCCCAGAGAACCTAGACAACAGGGAGGACCCTAAGAGAGACATACATGGATCTAATCTACATAGGAAGTAGAAAAAGACAAGATCTCCTGAGTAAATTGGGAGCATGGGGAACATGGGAGAGGATTGAAGGGGAAGGGAGAGGCAGGGAGGGGAGCAGAGAAAAATGTATAGCTCAATAAAATCATTTAAAAAAGAATAAAATAATTAAAAAAACACAAAAAAGTCAGAAAGTACACAGAGAACAATTTTTTTTATTTTTTATTTTATTTTATTTTTAGATTTTTCGAAACAGGGTTTCTCCGTATCTTTTGGTTCCTGTCCTGGAACTAGCTCTTGTAGACCAGGCTGGCCTCGAACTCACAGAGATCCGCCTGCCTCTGCCTCTCGAATGCTGGGATTAAAGGTGTGCGCCACCACCGCCCGGCTCACAGGGAACAATTTTAAAAAAGGGGCCTTTTCTCATATCTGATGAAAGTTCCGACCTGAATTTAGGATTACATTTACTGCACTCCTGTGCACCTGGGGTGGAATAAAAATTCTGGTGAAGAAAAGGGAAAGAAATGTTGGCCCTTTGAGGACTGCCTTGTAGAACGACTGTTCCTATACTGTGTGTGGTTCTTTCCTTCAGCATTCAATGCTAATGATCCTCCTTGCCTTAAGTGTAGATATATGTATGCTAAGTAGATCTCTATGGAACTCTCAGTTCCTCCAGCAAGCATTAGCCTTTTGGGAGCTATGCCTGCCTACGGGAGGTGTGCGTGGGGGAACCTTGGAAAGTCATTTGTTCTCCCATGTTCCAGATGGAAGTTCCCTCTGCTTTCAGATGATGGAGTCGCTGTCCCAATAAAACAGCCCCAACTAGAACTTAAGTTGGATGTCTCTCCATTTTTAGGGAGTAAATATGCTAAGATGGTTAGCTTGCATTTCTATTTTTGTTTGCTGGTTGTTTTTTTGTTTGCTTTTATATAATATATATATATATATATATTTCCATACAGGGCTTCTTTGTGTAACTCACCTGCTGTCCTGTAACTCACCCTGTAGCTCTATAGATCAGTGTAGATCATGCTGGCCTTGAACTCACAGATATCTGCCTGCCTCTGTCTCTTGAGTGACGGGATTAAAGGTGTGTTGTAGCTTGTATTACACTCACAAACTTTAGAAATGTCAGGATCTTTTCTGCAAATATATTTCATTTTTATTTTCTTTTATGTGTATAAGTGTTTAGCCTGTATGTAAGTCTGTGCAGTATGTGTGTGCTTAATGCCAGAAGAGGGCACTAGGTCCCCTGTAACTGGAGTTACAAAAGGTTGTCAGCTGCCATGTAGGTCCTCTAGAAGAGCAGCTAGTCCTCTTAACTCATTAACCATCTCTCCAGCCCATAAATTTCACAATTCTAAATCATGGCTCAGTGAAGTAGGGAGTTCTGTCCAGGTAGGATTCTAAGACATGCTCAGGATAATACTGTCTACCAGGATGGGAGAGAAACAGTACTGGGCAGAAGAGATGTCCAACTGCCGTGCAGCACTGACGGAGGCTTCTGCCCACTTCACAGTATGTGACAGTGAAACATAGCAGATATTTGTTCAGCGGTATCTTGAGCTGAGGCAAGGGGGTTGGGCTTTTTATCCACAGGACTTTTGCAGATGATTTTCTGTAACCATTTTTGTTCATTCCTGTGTTGTCCTCGTGAGTGAGGATATGATTTCTCACATACTGAGAGAGTTCATATATGAAGTCAGCCTGACCTTTCCTCACCTTTGTCACTGGGGCATAAAGTACCACTGGCCATAGGTGGAAACTGGGAGAAGTTGTCTCTGAAACTTTGATGGCTGTCATCTTCTCATTCTGCTTACCTGTGCCATTTCTTGCAGGTTGCACCGGCTGTACCACTTCCATCTTAGAGATAATTCTTTTATGCTAGTGCTTATGACCTTGCTCCAGATCTCTAAGCTTCTAATGCTTTCCTTCTCCTCTTGCTGTGAAACTAATGCAGCCATCACTTCTCAGTGTAGGTTCCTTAAATATTCCATAAGATCTGTTTAGATTGAAGGTCCCGAGTATCAGGGCTGCCTGCATTACAGCCGCCTGTTGCAAATCCTGTCTTTTCTCTCGTCTCCTGGAATCCACACCATGTAGTGAATGGGTTTCTTCTTGTAACTGTGAATCATATCCTGCTGCCAGAACATAATATTGATAATTCTGGAATATTCCAGACCACTGAAATCCAAAAGACAAAATGAAAAACAACAAAATAACAACTCTTTATCTCCAATCAAAACCAAGACCTCCAAACCTGGCTGATATTGTCAATCTTTGAACTTTTTATTGATCTCAAGTCCTCTAGAACATGTTTTTCTGGAAAAGCTTCCAACATACTAGATACTTTTGCTCATCTGTCCTAATTATCGCATTCTCTCTGGGATGGTAGCCTACTAGTTGTAGATGTAGAATGTTCTTAAAGGACTTGCGTGCTAAACACGTGGACTGCAGCTATCACACGCAGCTTCAGCTGTGAACATGACACAAACCTAGAGGCTCCTGGGAGGAGCAATTCTCAAATGAAAGATATTTTTGTTTCAATTTTTTGATCAGATTGGCTTGTGGCCATGCCTTCCACTGTATTGATTTTTTCCCTCTGTAACATACATTTTTTTGTCAAGCCTACTGATTTCATTCTTAATTTTGATATATTTTTCATTTTACTTATATATATTTTTCATATCTCTTCTAAAATCATTCATATATCTGTACATGTCTTTTTACTACTATCCCTTTTTAATGTATTTATCATACTAACTTCAAAATTTCTATCTTTTAGTTATAAAATCTTTAGGGCTAGGTAAGGGGAGTGAAAACAGAGTCTTCTGTAGCTCAGTCTGGATATAGGACTCCATATGTAACCAAGGATGACCTGGAACTCCTGATCCTCCTGCCTCCACCTCCCATACTGGGCTCTGTTGTGAGGTATTTTATAATCTGACTTTACTGTTCTCCACAGCCAGGTACCACATATCCTTGTGTTTCTCCTATGTCTTACAATGGTTTTATTCCCAGACATTACATGTAAGAGAACACTAAACATTAAGATAACTAGTGTCTACTCTAGAAGACACTGTGCTTCTATTAGTCTAATACCCAGTACTAGATACTCTAATTTTAGCTGAACTCTACTTGGACTTTTTATTTGTTTGTTTGTTTCTCTTGTGTGAAGCCCTAGCTGTCCTGGAACAAGTTCTGTAGACCAGGCTGGCCTTGAACTCACAGAGATCTGCCTGCTCTGCCTCCTGAGTGCTGGGATCAAAGACGTGAGCCACCACCGCCCGGTCCACTTGGACTTCTTACAGCATTGGTTAAATTCAACTCATCTCTGGCTTCTGACAGTTTTATATCAGCATCAGGCCTTAGTATGGAGCTGCACCGAGACTGTTGGTGTGTCTGTGCTTCTTATCCCACCTGCCAGTTTGGAAGAGGTGGACAGCAGTCATTGCAGAATAGGAGACATTTCTTGCTCTCTGATACTATTGCCACCTTTTCTTTGGTGTATCTTCTTCATATACTTGGTAGGAATGTGCGGGAAAATGTTAAATCTGGGAATACACACTCTCTTTTTATAAGAGTTATATTTTAAGTGTTTTCCGTCCTGGGAGCCCCTTCTAAATTACCAAACAGAGACTTAAAAATTCTCAGCCAATAGTTCAGGTTTATTACTAACTAGGTCTTACGATTTAGGTTAACCCATGTTTCTTATTTATGCTGTGCCACGTGGAAGTACCTTTATTAGCATGGCACATTCTGCTCCCTCTGCCTCTTGCGGGCATTTCCTGACTCAGCCCTCCTTCCTCCCAGAGTCCTCTGTGTCTGACTGTCCCTCCTATATTTCCTGCCTGGCTACTGATTTGCCAGCTTTTTATTTTAACAAATGAGAGTAATACATATTCCCAGTGTACAGAAGGATTATTCCACAGCATTATATATTTTTGTTTTATGCATGTGAGTGTTTTACCTGTATGTCTTTAAATGCTCCAAGTCTGTGCCTGGTGTCTTTGGAGGTCACAGATCTCCTGGCACTGGAGTTGCAGGGGGCTGTAAGCTTCCACGTAGGTGCTGGGAAGTGAACCTAGTGAAACAAGATCCTCTTCAGGGGCTGTCAGTGCTCTTAACCCTTGAGCCATCTCTCCAGAGCCCGTACTTGCTCTTAACTCCTCAGGACTCTGGTCCACATGTGCTGCCAAACCTACGCTAAAGCTCTGCTGATCCTTCTGCCATAGGCAATGACAATATTCAGAGCTCATCAGTGTTGGAAGCTGCTTAAAGCCTTGTATAGGCTTTCTGATGACTTCATTAAGGCGATGTTTCTTTTATTTTTCTTTATTTCATGTTTTGAGACAGAGTAGCCCAAGGAGATTTGCAACCCAAGCTGGCCTTGTACCTAGGTTTCTCCTGACTCTACCTCTCTAGGGCTGGGATTATAAGTATGTAATCGGGCCTAGTAAAACCATAATTTGAGAGTTCTTTAGCTTGTCTTGGCATTAAGATAGCAGTGATGGGCTGTTGCTACTCTTTCTGACATGACTGGAAGAAGGAATCTTACCTTTATTCACCTTCTCAGGCTAGTGAAGTAAGGCCTGGACGTTTCCACTTAGGCTTCCTTAGCCCAACAACACTTATCTCCTTGCAAGTAATGTGGCAGTGGTTATGTTATGTGCTGAATGTGTGCATTCAGGGATTAGAGAGGTAATCAGTGGTAGGTCCCTGAACAAAGCGAACTCATGATGGGTCAACACCAGGAAAGAACACTTGTGATTTCATTTTTTATATGTGTCCATTTTCACGAAGGGCCCAAGATGGCATAAAACCATGAACAACAACAAAATAAAATGGCATATCTTTTTGCCAAGGCATAAGTGGCCAGTGACTGTCTCCTTCAGGTCAGTATCATTACTATTTTATTCACTTACAGAATTGGAACGACTTTTTTCAGCCTGCGTTGTTCTTTGACCCTTCAGTTGTGAGGAATGGAAACCCAGGAGCAGAATATGCTAAAGAGGCGGTCAACCAATGCATCTCCTCATCAAATAGAACAATAGGCCACATTGCTTCCAACTGTCTCCTGAGGAAGGACTCCTTAGATATTGGGTTATGTGGTGGTGTTCCTTTCTCAGACTTTGGGATGGACTACATACACACCTGAGATTCTTTTTTTTTTTTTTTTTTTTTTAAATATTTATTTATTATGTATACAATATTCTGTCTACATGTATGCCTGCAGGTCAGAAGAGGGCACCAGACCCCATTACAGATGGTTGTGAGCCACCATGTGGTTGCTGGGAATTGAACTCAGGACCTTTGGAAGAGCAGGCAATGCCCTTAACCACTGAGCCATCTCTCCAGCCCCCACACCTGAGATTCTTGAATTTGCCATCTCGGTCTCTGATGAATTGAAGTGCTACCACTTAATGTGGGGAATAGTTATGGTCCTGTTAACTTTTTTTCAATAAATGATTTCTGTAACAATGACTACAGATACCCGTTGATTATGACAATGGAGTGAGCTTATCGATATTCCCCAGAAGAAGCCGAAAGATTAGGTTTGCAAAAAGCTCTATGTAGAAAGGCCTTGTAATAGGAATTTCACCATGGTTATATGTTTTCTTCTTTTGTCGCGGCACTTAGCGTGTCTTCTGAGAAAAGAGCCGACAAATCTCAGAGCATTTGATCTTAGTACTGATCCAAACTATTAATTCCCTTTCCAAACAAGAGGCATAATAGTTATGTGATTTTTCAGAAGGCATTTACTGATGAGCAAACATCCATTGAGCGTCGAGTCACCCAGGTATAACCCTAAGAGCTGATATAGTTTTGTCCAAATTATTTCGTCTAGGCTCTCATGGAGGTTTGCTGCTGGTAAAGGGAGACAATCAATAGGCAAACACACCTGTAAGGTAGCGAGTGATAAGTGCTATGGAATTGAGGATTGGGGAGATCTGAATTAGAGCTAGGGTGGTTGTTTTATATAATAGAGCAAAGAAGAGGCTAGCATCAACAGCATGGTGACTGAGCGGCTCCTTTAACATCCAAGCAGCAGAGACCAAAATCCAGACACATCAGAACTTTGTGTCCCATGATTTTCCTTCATGTGACACCATTACAAAGACTTATAAAGGATTCCTGAAGCACCAGCTCAAGCATCGCAGTGTAGCTGTGAACTGTTGGCAAACAGGAATGGCAAACAAATTAGCCTAACACGTCCTTATTGATTACCTACTACTCAGAGAAGATCACTAGCCCCCCAGGGACCAGGCAAATACACACTGGATTTCCTGCCTCTCCGAAGCTGACAACACGAGATGGGGCCAGGAGGAACGCACAGACGAGGAGAGCAGACGTCTGGAGGATGGTATCTGAGCGGTGCTGATGCGGAGGTACAACCAGGGACGCTGGCAGGGTAGCGCCTTTTGCCAAAACCCAAATGACATACTCCACAGGCTTGCTGAGCGACAGAGAAGTCTGCTCGCTCACCTTCCTTCCAGCCTTGCCGACACACATGGATTATCATACCATCAACAGCATAATCTAATAAGAAGAGATGGCAACGCATTGTCTTTTGTTAGCTGGCGGAAACCCAAGGACTGTGCTGTTGAACACAGAAGGGCAGACAGATGGAAGTTTCATGCTGTCCTGTAATTGCAAAGTGGCCTTGCCTCTGAGAGTCCTTTGCAGAACCGCAGCTATTGCCTGCGAATGAGTTAGGAGGATACATCTAAAACAATATGGAAGGGACCTACTGGTGGAATTTAATTGTTAGCAATTAGATTTAGCCGAGGGAGACAGTGTATCAGGCACCGTGACTTCGCTAATTGGACTGTAGATCAGAGCTCTACTGCAGTCAGGAATGGCTTCTAATATAGGGAAGGCAGTATTTGTTTCAAATGCCAGTTTTTACGCTGCCGAAAAAGCTGTGGATAGGATCATGGCATTGTTTTGTCTGCCTGTGTTGTTTGCTATGATGCTAGAAGGAACAAAAAGACAACTCAAAAGGTGTTAAAAGGTAACTCTGGTTTACAAAAGAAAAAAAATTAGAACGCCTTGGCTATTTCCGTGTTGTGGAAGACTGAGTTGTTCATTTGATCAAAGGAATCCATTAAGGAAATATTCAGTCAGTCAACTCTTTGTCCTTGTATTGTCATAAGAATCTAGAATTAAGACTTCCTGCTTTCGTCTTTCATACTTTAAAAGGAACCAGTCTGAGTTTTGAAACTATCTAGCATTTTGTCTGTTGTTAGGGCTTCTTGCTTCCCTGTCATTTAACAAATTACATATTTACAGGAGTATAAGGCTGTATTGGAATTTAACTTTCTCCTTTCAGCGTATTTCCTGTTTAACAAGTGTTAAGATAAGCAGGTTTGCTGACTGTATTCTAGTCTTACCAAGCGTTTACTGAGACGTGATAAACACCTAGCACCTAGTATTTGGAATTTTAGTTTAATTGTATCCCTAATTGTGTGTTTTCCTCATTCTTATTTTGTCTTTTTAAAACTTTTTATTGATTCTTAGTGAATTTCACGTCCTGAACCTCAGTCCCACTCTTCTCTTGTCTGTCCATATCTGCCCTCCACCCTTGCAGCCCTCACACCCGAAGGAAACAAGCAAACAAAATCTTGCCTCAGAAGCTGTGGTGTATCATGCTGTGTCACACAGTCTACCCTCTTGTGCAAACAGCTTAACTTGCAAATGTCCATTGCTATGAGTCATTGGTGTGGTTCAAGACCTCTGGCTTCTGCTGTACTGTCAATACTGGATCCTCACTTGGACTCCTCTCAGATACCCTGTTTTGTCTGTGTCACGGAGATCCCGCAGCTTTGGGTCTTCAGGACCAGCCACATCACTGTGCTCTAGTAGTTCGTGGATGCTGGGGCGGGCAATCAATCTCAAAGCCCTGGATCTGGATCTGGGTGGTAGCTGAGTTTGTCAACCCATCCACTCTCCTGCACCTGCACCACCAGGGCCAGCTCTCCTGTTTGCCTAGGCTAGGGGTGGGGCCAGTTCTCCCTTCGGTGGTAGCTGGCCAGGGGCAGGACAAGCAATCTCATGCTCACACCCTTGGGTAGGCAAGGTTCAGGGGCAGCTCTTCTGCTCTCTTCTCTCAGGGTCAGCTCTCTGCCTGCCATGGACAGCAAGAGGCAGGACCACATCTCTCCAGCATCCACATCATCACAAGGCCAACGAGGGTCAGGGCTAGCTCTCCCGAGGTGACATGCTGGGTTGGCTTATCCACTTTGCTCAGGAGAAAGGGCAGGACCAGCTCTATGTAGTCCTTGAACTTCTACATGGCCCCAGGCAGAAGCTCAGACCTGGGAAGTCTGCATGACCTTTGGCGGTAACATTAGCTATGTGGACATGACCCAGACCCCTGGTACTGTAGGGCCATAAACCCAGACATGGCCCTTGGTGGAAGCAAGGACTAAGTTATTACCGTGATCTCAGGTGGCAGTGCAGGCTACTCACTGTCCTCCTGTCTTCACTTCTATCTTTCTTCATAGTGCCCAAACCATTCTGCTTTTCTTTCTTCCAGTCTCTCCACCACACACTTGTTTGTCCTAGAGGCACCGGTCCTGCCCAGGTCTCTCTGGTGTCTTATTATTTTCTTTTTTTTCAGTAAACATAAAACAAATACTATAAATCCTACTTGTAGTACATATATAATTTTCTGTACACATACAAATGGTCTTGTATATATTATATATATGATTCCTCCTCTCCCACTATGTTACACATTTGCCAATTATGAGATATACAAGGTTTTTCCCAAGCTAGACAAATACTTTACCACTGAACTACATCCCCAGTCATTGCTTTGTACATTATGTGTGTGTACATAAGTGTATAATATGCATACATATACACAATCATGTGCACGTATATGCAAGTATGTGTACGGTACAGGTGCACATGTGTGTACACATGTGTAGAAACCAGAGATCCACATTGGGCATCTTCATTCCTCTCTACCTAATTTTTTTGAGGCAGAGTATCTCACTGAGCCTAGGGCTCACTGATTTGGCTAGACCTACTGGTCAGTAAGTCTCAGTAATCTGCCTGTGACCATCACCTGAGTGCTGGAATTACCACCGTTTTCTCATGGACTCTTTGTTGTGGAATAATGCTTTTGTACACTGTAAAGATTTGTCACTCATAGTGGTTTAATAAAACACTGATTGGCCTGTAACCAGGCAGGAAGTATAGGTGGGGCAAACAGACTAAGAGAATTCTGGGAAGAGGAAAGACAGACACAGTCACCACTCAAACACAGAGGAAGCAAGATGAAAATGCCTGACTGAGAAAAGGTATTAACCCACATGGCTAAACATAGAATAGAAATCATGGGTGAATTTAAGTTGTAAGAGCTAGTTAGTAATAAGCCTGTGCAATAGGCCAACAAGTTTATAATTAATATAAGCCTCTGTGTGTTTATATGGGACTGAATGGCTATGGGACATGGTAAGACACAAACTTCTGTCTACAGTTCTTTGTGTGAGTACTGAAAATCAGAGCAGATTCTCATGCTTATGTGGTAAACACATCATCTACTAAGTCATCTTCCCAATCCCGCGTTGTTTTTATTTTAGAAGTTGGGTCTCACTGTAACTCAGGCTGTTCTCAAGCTCACTATCCAGTTTAAACTGGCTGAAAACTAAAGATCATCATCTGCCTCCTCAGTAGTAGGTTTTCAGGCCTGGCTATAGCACCTAGAAGTTTCTTACATTTCTATAAACTGGCAACCAAAGGTTTGTATATGTTACTATATGACTGGAGAGTCCATTTAAAATATTTCTAAGCTACCCATAGCAGATCTCAGGAAAAGAAGCTTTGCGGAGTTCAGATAAGATTAGATTCATAAAATATTTTGCCTGTGATTTATGGAATGTGGTACCACCAAGCTACACAGCTAGTTTTCCCTAATTCTGTAGATGCTTAGAATTTGCAAGAAGTTAAAAAAAATTCTACCACTCTTCACTGTCATTAATGAAACATGGTGAATTGAAATCATTGTACTAAAAGACCTATTGATGTCTTCCCTGTAATTGCTCTGAGAGAGAGACAGAGAGAGACATACATAGAGAGGGAGAGAGAGAGAGAGAGAGAGAGAGAGAGAGAGAGAGAGAGAGAGAGAGAGAGACAGAACACGCTTGGTTACCAATCCAGGCACTAGTTAGATATAAAATTAGGTGTGTTTTGAATTGCAATTAAAAAATGGTGATTGGACAAGTTCAGCTATCACAAGGCACCCATGGTGAACATGGTACATATTGGAAGAACTAGTAAATGTGGTGGTGCAGGGTCTGTGATTCAAATGAGAGTAGACAGTCTTGAACATATTATGAGTCTACCTGTCATGTTTCCACCTTCAGTGATGCCTCAGATAAGACTGTGTAGGTGTATTGTTGGAAAAAGAGGAGGAAGTAAAAGTAGACAGGCATTACAGAAAAGATTAGAGATGTGGGTTAGAGAAGGGAGTGTGAATACTGAATAATAATTGCTAATGTTCACTAAGTAGTAATAAGCCGCTTTTCATTTTAAAAAATAACAATGCCCTGTAAAGTACAGCAGGTTATATGGGTGATCACCATTGCCGGAACACCAAAGCAGGTATAGAGAAAGTCAATAACTGTCTAAGATCTCACAACCCATAGTGATTAGGAGAGATGATTATGATGCAGGGAATTAGGTTCCCTAGCCGTATTCATGGCCATTCCATCACACTGCAATGCAGGAGCAAGGCACAGATGTGGGAAAAGTTGCCCTGGCAGGAAGCAATGAGGATGTGTCAGAAAGGAGCCCATAGAGAGGGATACGCAGCATTTCTCAAGGCTGTCATAGACAAACTGCTTCATGGGCATCTAGACTCTTTCTGAGTGCAAAATTCCTTGTCCTAATTTTGGATCAGGGAAGGAGAAACAGAACACAGACAAATGAAAATGGATAGAAATAAAAAGTGAAGAGGGGTTGGTGGGAAGCATGAACAGGACACATCAGTATGTTTCCACCAGGAATAAATGAGTCAAGGCTTATGTCCACAGGAGTATTTCCTGCCTTTGAATAAGGGGTTAAGAGACCCCACTGAAGGGCTCAGAAGATTGCTGTGTAAACATAAGCACTTGGCTTCAGATTCCCAACATCCACATGAAAGTTGGGTATAACTATATAGGTGCCTGTAGTTATAGCACTACAGGGAAGTGGAGCTAGGAGGATCACTGGGACTTGGTGCCACCAACCTAACTCCAGGATCAGAGAGAGAGAGACTCTGTTCAAGGGAACAAGGCGGAGAGTGATAAAGCAGGACACCCTGCATCTTCCTCTGTGCTCTGTGCATACACACAGGTCTACATGTCTGTCATATGCACGGATGCATACAACATACACATAGCCAGACACATTCATACACAGACAGGTGCGCGCACACACACACACACACACACACACACACTCACACACTCCGAATCAGCAACTTCAGAGGAAGCTCATAGTTCTTGGGTTACGCAGATTCCCTGTGCTGTCTCTGAAGCCTTTTGGCATTGAATTGTGTTCCCTAAGTTTATTCAGAACAAGTAGAATCAGTTTTCAGTTGTATTAGGCTGCTTGTTTGTCTCAGCCACCCAGATCCAAAACAATCACACAGAAACTATATTATTTAAAACACTGCTTGGCTCATTAGCTCTAGTTTCTTATTGGCTAGCTTTTACATCTTAATTTAAATCATTTCTATTAATCTGTGTATTGCTATGTGGCTGTCGCTTACCGGCTAAAGTTCTGTCCAGCTCAGATTCTCTCTGACTCCACTCCCTTTCTCCCAGCATTCAGTTTAGTTTTCCCCACCTAGCTCTGTTCCCCTATAGCTCTGCTATAGGCCCAAAGAAGTTCTTTTATTAACCAATGATATTCACAACATACAGAAGGAATCTAATATCATCTTGCCATACCAGTATTTTCAGCCTCTCCTATTTCTTCTGGTAAAGTCTCACCACCTTCTTCAGTCTTCCCCCCATGTAAATTGTGTAAGGTCTTTGGTATGGTGACAGTTTTCTTCTGAGTAACCTCTAGCTTGCAGGTATCTTGGAAATGCAGCCCCTGAATTGCACTTGGTTTATTAGATGTGGTTCAACCCAGGTAGGACAGACAGAGCAAGATCATCACCTCTTCTCATTTGAGCTTTATAAGTGGAGCCCAAGATTGCATTGCTTTCAGGGCAGCCCTCTCTGTGCAATGGTCTCAGAGTGAGCTTGTAGTCACTGAAAATTCCTGGGTTACATTTATCCATACCTTTCTCAACTATACTTGAACTTCTTTTAAACCAAGGGCATGTATGACATTACATTCTGTATTGAATATTTTATCCTTCAGGGTTAGAAAATTCTTCAGTCTGGTTTGAATACTGATCTTGTCACATCCCTCCAACCCGGACTTCAGTCAAATGCTAGTCAACCTGACATCTATGCCTTCTCCTACATTCATAGAGCAAATGCTGAGAAGACAGGGCAGGGCCTAAATCTTGACCCTGAGGTACTTTCATCAGAAGTACTTTCCATAGATGGAAACTCTGTGGATAACTCTGTCTAGCTGACACTTTCAAAAGAAGATATAAACCAAGCATGGCTACTCCAGCACTTGTGAGGTTGAAGCCAGAGAATTGCGATGAATCTGAGGCCAGGCAAGGTATATGGTGAAAATTAACTTTAGTAATATACTTTATTTATTCCACATACCAAATATGATCAGTTCCACATACAATCACTGTAAATATTATTAGGATAGCTTACACAATCATTTTAATATTAAGTCATCAAATTTCGACTACATTGTATTTCTATCACACATCTAAAACTGAATAGCCAGCCTCATATCAAGTTTCGAGAAGCTACCAGTGCCTAAAACCTACTAGCTTGGATACTGTGTCTCATTCAGTCTATAACTATACTCTATGTAAACCAAATTACGAAAAGATATTCTGTAAAATTCTCATACAATGTTGTATTTTTTTCTTGTCTCCTATACCTCAGTCCATATGCCACCTTTAACCCCAGAGTGTGTCTGCAATCATGTTTTTTTTAATGTCCATCATCATACTTTGCCTTTTCCCACTCAGAGATCTTTTAAAAAACAGTGCAGATTCTTTCATTGCTGTCAATAAGCAAAACATCCACCTCAGGGCTGAGGAGATGGTGCAGTGGGTAAAGCGGTTGCTGAGCAAACATGAGGATAAAGTCAGGCATGTGGCACAGTGCTTACAACTCCAGGGCCAGTGGGACAGAAATACATCAGTTTCAAGGGTTGATAGCCAGCCAGTCTAACTGAAACCTCAAGCTCCAGGTTCAGGGAGAAATCTTCCCTCAAAAAATAAGGTGGGGATCTATAGAAGAAAACACCCATCACACACATGCCTATATAGAGGCACATGTACCTATGTGCACACATGCATGCACACTCAAACACATATACCGCACAAACTACCACAAGAAATATTAGCTCAACAGGTCTAATATTATAATTTTTAAAGTTTCTTATCTTCATAAGGATGCGAATCATCTAGAATTTAATGACCATCTTATTTCAGTATGTGAATATGTAATTCTAATTCACATCTGCACTGACTCTATTCCTAGATGAATCATATTCTGAGGCACTGAGAATCAGACCTTAATGCACTAATTTGGGGGGGACATAACCGAATGCATAACATGTGAGGAGCACTGACCTGCCGTCTATGCTCCTTGAGATTCCATGAATAGAGCTGGGTGACAGACACCGCAGCAGTCGCCTCTTTGGGATTGTCTCAGCTGGAGAAAATAGCCTTGCTCAAACTCTGAACTCCTTCTGTAGTTAAGCCAAACGCTAAGCACACGTTCCTGGCCCCATTGCCCCAGCCTGAGTTAACTTGGAAGGATCACCCAAGGAACAGGGCTTCCTCTGTAAGGAAGCGAGCCTTTATTGGGACTGTATCACACGGCCCCTCTCTGCCTGCCCTTTCTTGCGCAGCCTTCTTTCCACAGGTGTTGTTTCTATGAGCATTTCTCCAGGAAAGTTTTGTGTGTCCATTCTGTCCCAGGGTCAGCTTCCAATCTGTAACACCATAGCTTTTAAGAGGAATCCTAAATTACCAAGCTATCTTGTTATGAACAATTATCTAAACACAGCCAGCTTGGGTCACAGGCACTTTTTTTTTCTGTTACTTTTCTTATTATTTTCCACTGTAAGTTGTAGACAATATTTGTCTCAGCTCTTGCTATTTACGTTATCTCTAATCAAATTAATTGTACTTAGCTGTATCATAAAGGCATGGATAATGGATTAGAGATACCACATAAGAAGAGGACAGGAGAAGAGAGGAATAGAGTTCCCAGATAATATACTGGACAGGAATCAAAACTCCTCTTTGCTAAACCTACATCAGGTGCCTCAGCTACAGAAATGCTGCTGGTTGTACTGGCGAGGCCGCTCAGTGGTTAGAGCACCTGCTGCGCTTGCAGGAATTTCACGTCCAGTGCCCACGTCTGTGCAGCTCACAGTCACCTGGACCTCTTGCTCCAGAACATCCAGTGTGCTCTTCTGGTCTGCAGGATCCCATGCACAGAGTTCCAGAGGCGTACACAGAAATAGGAATAAAAACCTATGTCTTAAAAATATAATTGGTGGCATGAAATAATAATTTCTCTTTAAATTATATAAAATGAGGTTTTAGGTTGGCTTCCAACCCAGATGTGAAACAAGACTAAATTAACTAAATTAACTTTAGTAATATACTAAAAATATTTTAAAAAGACGTGATTGTGACAACCAGGGTCAGCTTCAGAAGCCAGGGCAGCTATTTTGTGGCCTCAGGAAGGTTCCATAGTTCTGACTTTCCATTTTCTCCTAAAGCAATAATAGGTCTTTGTGTGGATAGGACTACTGAAGAAGGCACTTAGTATGTTTGGCTCACACAGTCGGCCTATTTATACAATAGCAACATAATCAGCAGTATTTATGCTATCTGGAAGTATAACAGTAATTTATTTCCTATAGTTCCTATGCATGTTTAAGATGTCTTCCAAGTTCTGAAGGAAGAATATACGAATAACTCCAGAACTCAGCTGTGTCATGGCTCTGGCTTTTGAGGTCCTTCAGCCGAAGCCACGTCTGCACAGGCAGTGCCAAGGTCATGCTAAAGGACTGAAGTATTTCATTTTATTTTTTATTCTTTGTTTCTGTAGTGTTTCCAACAACATCTTCATATCCAATCTTCTGAATTGTCCTTTAAACTGTTTGCAGTAAAGGAAGTCAACTATCACTTGAAGAGAATCTATTATAGAAAACTGCATTTCTAAAGAACATGAATTTATTTTAAAAATTCCGTTGAAATAAACCAACAAAACATTATTTCAAGTAAGTAGCTGTCTCCGGAATGAAAACTTCTCTGTTCAGTGCTGAAAGATTCTGCATGGTAGCGGATTATTGAGAAATGGGTTTTGAAAGGGTACCTGAAAGTGCTGGTGACAGGGCCCACTCCGCCTTTGTGCTCAGTTAGAATAAAGCTCTGGAGGACATTGCGAATGTGCTGACTTCATTATTAAAGGTCCTTAACCTTTTTGTGGAGCAGCTGAACAATACTTGTTTGTGCATCTCAGAATCGAGTAGGGAAGATTGCTGTGTGTCAAGGCTTTCGGGTGCCTTTCTTTTCCTTAAACTGAAAATGATGTTGGCAAAGACAAAGGTAGAGCCATAAAACAGATGGTACCTGCGAGTTCCTCTGTTAGTGAGTGGCGAGAGGACTCTCTAGCCATGGCGAATTTTTTTTATAGTCTTCATTCTTAAGCAGAACATTTGCACAAAGTTCCTCTTATCCTTTTAGAATTCGTGTACTCTCTTGAAGCTTTGAAACAGCCTGTTATATAGACTTACAATGGATGTTTCAATAACATCTCGTGCTTCCTGAGGTGGCTGTAAGTTTAATCAAGGGCATCATTTCACCTAATATGTTGTCATGGTTTTTTACAGGATCAAAATTGTTTTCAGAAAGTAATATTTCAGTCTATTCCTTACTTCTTTCAAACATTTTTATTTTTGAGACAGGGTCTCACTTTTATGAAGTTCTAGTTAAACTGAAATTTACTATGCAGACGAGTTTCGAACTCAGAGATCTGCCTCTGCTTCTCCAGTGTCAGAGTTAAAGACATGTGCCACCATGCCACACCTTATTTTTAATTCTTTTATTGGAAATGCAAAATGACAAAGATGGTACAATTGTGTCTTAGTAAGGGTTTCTATTGCTCTGATGAGACACCATGACCATGGCAACTGTTATAAAGGAAAACATTTAGTTGGGGCTGGCTTACAGTTCAGATGTTTAGTCCATTATCATCATGGCAGGAAGCATGGTGGTATTCAGGCAGATATGACACTGGGGAGGTAACTGAGAGTCACACATCTGGATCTGAAGGCAGCAGGAAGAATCTACCACATTGGGCCTGGTTTGAGCATCTGAGACCTCTTAGCCCATCCCCAGTGACGCACTTCCTCCAAGGTCACATTTCCTAATAGTGCCATTCCCTCTGGGACATTGGGGACCATTTTTTATTTAAACCACCACAAGTTGTAACAGTCAAATTAAAATTTTAGTTTAGAAAAACTGTAGCTGTAGTTGAAATGAACATGTCTCCAAGCTAAGTGACTCATAGGGTTTATTGACTTGTTTTGTTGTTAATATACTTAGTATTGCATAAATTCTTTGTGTGCATCTAACATCACATGAACAGCTATTATTAGATTCTCCCATACCAAATAAATAACTAGAAATTAAAAGAAATATGGAAATAGAAGGCAAAGGCCTTTTTTAAATTTATGTATACTCTCCCAAAGGTCACTGGTATTTTATAACTTCTAATCTATCCTTAATGAAAAATGTTCCATGATACAAGTACATATTTTAAATTTATGTTAATTCTATAATCATCTGTATTCCTGTCTAAACTATAAGGAAAGCATAAGGCTGGTATCAGGCAGGCATTAGCTAGAAACCTGGTTGGAATTTAAACTCAGATGGCTATTTATACAATTTCAGATTAATTTAAAAGCCTATCTGAACCTCCATTGCTTTGTCTGTAATCAGTCACAGAAAGTTATTTATATGATTGAATGTCTTTCATGCAAAAAACCTTTATCACTCAGTAAATATGAACTATAGTTATTATTTATGAAAATAAGCTTTGTCATTCCCATCCAGTTAGTTTTGTATTATAGTCTTATATAGTTTCATTTTTTAAAAAAATGTATTTTTATTTATATGAATGAATGCCTCAGTGTGTATATGCACATGTATGTATGGAAACCTGTACAGACCAGAAAAGGGTGTCAGACTCCCGGGAGTTGTAGCTATAGGCAGTTGTTAGTCACTTCATGTAGGTGCTGGGCACTGAACTTGAGTCCTCTGCAAGAGCAACAAAAGCTCTTAGCTCTTAAGCCATCTACTCAGTCCCTAGTTTAATTTTTAAACTACTTCTGAGTCAACATTGTTTTATGCATCTTACACAGAACTAGAAAAATTAAAAAATAATGAGTATGAGAGTTTTTCTTTAGCAGATGAATTTATGCCATTTATATTTATTGTCATAAGTTATTTTTCTAATTTTAAATTTGGAACTTTCCCAAAGCTATTCCCTTTAGAAGAAAAGAAGATAATCAGCAGTTTATACCTTGTCTTGTATTTTCCTTATCTTCCACTTTCCTAATGTTAGCTACATTATTTTTGTGTGTGGTGTGGGAATGAATCTATGTGCTGTATGTATATGCTCATGTGTGAATGCATGTGTGCAGGTACCTGTGTATGGTGACCAGATGTCAAGTATCTCCTTTGACATTTTCTCTCTCTCTCTCTCTCTCTCTCTCTCTCTCTCTCTCTCTCTCTCTTTCTTTGAGGCAAGGTCTCTCATTGAACCTGGAACCCACCAATTTGATTAGGCTAACTGGCCAATGAACAACAGGGATTCCCAATGCTGAGGTGTGCCATCATGTCCAACTTTTACAGGGGTCTAGAGAACAAAATTCAGCTTCTCATGCTTGTGCAGCAGACAGTTTACCAACTGAGCCATTCCCCACCCCTCCTCACCCTGTGTTAATTACATTCTTATCTTCAATCTCTTTCTATAGCTCCTTTGTTACTTTTTCCATACATAAATCTTGGTTATCACAACAAATATAGTGTTGTTTGCTGGGAAAGCTATTGAAATTGTAGAATTAATGTTTGTTTCATTTTCTTTCTGAAAATTTGCTTTGATGTTTGGTTTTTAATTGAGCCAGTGTTCAGACTTCCTCCTCTGTAATCATATTTCCCACACCCACATTTATTTGTAAAACATAGATAGATAGATAGATAGATAGATAGATAGATTGTGAGAAGACTCAGTTCACTATTGCTTGAACTTTCTTGTTTATTAAAGTTATTTTTGTGTTTTTCATATTCATATCTTTTTGTATTATATTTTGGTAGTTTTCTATATTCCCCCTTTGCTTTATAATTCTTTTTTTGTTCTTTATTTATTTTAATTTTTTATTAAAAGTTTTTTTATTAAAAATTTCCGCCTCCTTCCTGCCTCCCTTTTCTCTCCCCCTCCCCCCACTCCCCATGCCTTACTCCACTCCCCCTCCCTCTCCAGTCCAAAGAGCAGTCAGGGTTCCCTGTGCTTTATAATTCTTGTCAAATATTTCTATTATAATAAATGGATCCTTGTTGGGCGGTGGTGGCGCACGCCTTTAATTCCAGCACTCAGGGGGCAGAGCCAAGTGGATCTCTGTGAGTTCAAGGCCAGCTTCGTCTACAGTGTGAGTATCAAAACAGGCTCCAAAGCTACCAAGGAATCCTGTCTTGAAAAACCAAACAATAATAAGAATAAATGGATCCAAAGATATATCATTTAATTGTAAGTATTACGGTTCTTTCCTGAGCATGTAAGATGGCATCATGTCTGTGAAAACATTGGCCACATCAACTGAAACAAACTTACACTTACCTTATGACCCTGCAATCCCACTCCAAACACATGCACACACACTAAACATGTAAACATGTAAAACTTTCACTAAACATGTAAAAAGATTCATCATGGTACCATTATTCCACATTACCACTATGTTTTTACAGTAAAGTTATCATGTGATAGCTCCAATAACCCATCAACATTAAAAACAAAAAATATTAGTCATGGTTTAGTCACATAGTGAAGTAAGAAAAGCAAGAACAATGAGAAACATGATTTAGATTAATCTTACAATATAATGATTTTTAAATTGATTTTATTGAACTATACATTTTCTCTGCCTCCCTCGCTCTCCCCTCCCCTTCAACCAACTCTCTCCCATGCTCCCCATCTCCCAGATTACTCAGGAGATCTTGCCTTTTCTACTTCCCATGTAGATTAGATCATATATGTTTCTTTTAGAGTCATCATTGTTGTCTAAGTTCTCTGGAATTATAAATTGTAGACTGGTTTTTCTTTGCTTTACATCTAAAAGTTATTTATGAGTGAGTACATATGATATTTGCCTTTCTGAGTGTGGGTTACCTCACTCAATATGATGTTTTCTAGCTCCATCCATTTGCCTGCAAATTTCAAGATGTCATTTTTTTTCTGCTGTGTAGTACTCTATTGTGTAAATATACCACACTTTCCTTATTCATTCTCCAGTTGAGGGGCAGTTAGGTTGTTTCCAGGTTCTGGCTATGACAAACAATGCTGCTATGAACATAGTTGAGCACATGTCCTTGTGGTACTATTGAACACCCTTTGGATATATACCCAGAAATGGTATTGCTGGATCTCGAGGTAGGTTGTTTTCTAATTTTCTGAAAAATTGCCATACTGATATCCAAAGGGGCTGTACCAATTTACATTCCCATCAGCAATGGAGGAGTGTTCCCTTTACCCCAAATCCTCTCCAGCATAAGTTGTCAGCGGTGTTTTTGATCCTGGCCATTCTTACAGGTATAAGATGAAATATCAGAGTTATTTTGATATGCACTTCTCTGAAGGCTAAGGATGTTGAACATTTTTTAAGTGTCTTTCAGCCATTTTAGAAGCAAAATATATAAAATGGAAAAAAAGCATATTTAACAAATGGTGCTGGCATAACTGGATATCAACATGTAAAAGAATGAAAATAGATCCATATCTATCAACATGCACAAATCTCAAGTCCAAATGGATCAAAGACCTCAACATAAAGCCAACCGCACTGAGCCTTATAAAAGAGAAAGTGGGAAGTACACTTGAATGCATTGGCACAGGAGACCATTCCTAAATATAAGCCCAGTAGCACAGACACTGAGAGAAACAACTAATAAATGGAACCTCCTGAAACTGAAAAACTTCTGTAAAGCGAAGGACACAATTAACAGGATATAATGTTTAAGGGATAGAAGCCCAATGAAATACAAAATACTAGAGATTCCATTTATACTAAGTTTAAAATAAATAATAAACAAAAATAATCTGTAATACTTGAAATTAGAATATAGATTACCTTTGAGAAGGTGTGGCTGTACTTTCTGGAACACTAGTAATGTTCTATTTCTTGATTTTTCTGCATAGGTATATATTTTTATATGTATGAAATTTATTGAGCTGATAGCTATATTATGTTTGTGTACTATGTGCAAATGCATTTCAATAAATGGCTTAAAATTAAGATACTTGAAATTCATTTCCAATTTTTATAGGGCTCAAGTTGGTTTATTTGTTATGTTCATCTAACATGCTTACCAAGTAACATACTGTGTTGTGTTTACTGTCTCACTTTTATAATTTTCAGGGAAGGCAGAAGTTGGGTCAGTTGTGCACCTCACAGATTAAGGGTAGAGGAATGAAGTTACTTTTTCTGGGTCACACATAATTATGATATCCTGCCAGACAATATTTCAAGTTCCCAAATAATTTTTAGAACTGAATCAACTAGGATTTTAGAACTTTTCCTTGTGCCATTTGGGATGAAAGAAAAGAGAAAAATGCTGGTCACAAATCAAGCTGATGGGTGCCAAGTCAGAGATGAGTTCCTTCTCTTGGGGGCTTAATACCTATATCAAAAATTACCTTGGTGAGCAGAGTGACGTTTTGTCCCCCTCCATTTTTTGAGCTTTGGTGAATGATGAAAAAAATCATAAACCATTGCTAGCTCCAGATATTTTATATAAATGCATCTACTTGATTTGCTTTTTGAATAAAATGCTTTGGAAATCAATTGTTCTCTTTATATCTATTGTTGACCAAAGAATTCCATCTGCTAACTGGGCAACTGAGGCTGTGATAAATTGTTGCCACTGTGTCTTTTGATGCCTTATGCAGAGAGGCAAACTGCCTAACACTCCAAACCGGTTCTCTTTCTACTATGAAACATATTGTCTGATATTATATTAAGTAGCTTGAAAATACTGTAACCATTGATGCTAGTTGTTATTAAAGTATCTTCAAATCAATGGAAGAAATTAATAAACAGAAAACTCACTCTTAGGCCGTTTTCTAGTTAAGAAAAATAAATTAGCACTCTCAGCAGGGGGACAACCACAGACTGTGTGGGACTCTTTTGTCAAAGAAAGACTTCACTCTCAATATTAATTTAATTTGCATGTACTTCTGAAGAACTCGTTTATCACCTTACTATGCATATACCTTGGATAATATTTATGCTCCCATGTAAGTTTTAATAAAGTATGTTACTTTCTCTGGAATAATAATTTAAAATGAGTTAATGTAAGAAATAACCAAAGGAAAATTCGGTGTTTTGTGTAAAGCCATCATATATCATCTCAGAGATTATTTTTCAGTGTTATGATCAATGTTTGAGAACAAGCAATTTTCCAACGCATTTTCTCTTCTCCTTGTGTTCTTACGATGTCCCCATCTTCTCTTTGATTCCTCCAATGCATGCTATTTTCAGTCTGTAGGCTCCACTTCCAGCAGTCATACATTGGGGGAGCTCAGAGGACTTAAGAAGAAGAAGACAAGAGCTGATTAGCTTTGCAGAATGTGAGCAGTATCGCTGATGTTGCATGGGCAAAGGTCTGCGTGAGGATAAATACAGTCAGCTCTTAAATGGATGCTCTCAACAGGCAATCCAATCAGAAAAGGAGATGCATTCTGAACCTGCCCTTGACTTTCCACCCCAGCTGAAATTGTTGCTCAGAGGTCTCCTCCTATCTCGCTTCCCCTATCTCCTCTGAGCTCCACATTGCTCCCTGGTTAAGCAAGAAGGATCTAGTTTTGGGGGGTATCTGAGTGGTTTTTGTTTCCTTTTCTGCATAAATCATGTCCATTCCCATTTTGGTTGAGCAAGTGACGGAGGTGGGCCAACTCTAGGTAAGCCCTCTCCATTCTTACTGTTTTTTGAGACGAAGTCCGACAATATAAAAACTCAGGCAGGCCTTAGCTCATAGGCATGGTCTACTATGCCCATCTACATGCGGAACTATAAAACCCATGACACGCTGATGAGTGTGTATGGTTCAGATCCGAACCAACCGCATTTTCTTTGGGGTGTCCCAATTTTTAAAGATCTGATGTAGCAAATCTCAAAAGTGAGGAGGTTAAGCTGATTGCTAACAGAGGGTGGACAGCACTATTTTTTTCGTTAGGTTAGAAAAAAGCTGTTCTTCTCACTCCTGCTCTTGTTGCCAGGCACAGGGCTACAGAAAGTGGCCTTTTTATTCATCATAGAATCATTGTTTTATTCGGAGTTCCCCAGCATCCCCCCAAAAAGCCTTTACAATTCTGTCTCACAATGGACTAGGGTTATTATTTGGATTTTATTTTTTTTTATTTTAATTTTTTTGTTGTTGCAAAAAAAATCTGCCTCCTCCCCGTTTCCCCTTTCCCTCCCCCTCCTCGCACACACCACCCTCTCCCCTCACTCCCCTATCCCTCTCCCCCTCCCCCCACTCCATTCCCCTCCCTCTCGAGAATGAAGAGCAGTCCAGATTCCCTGCCCTGCGGGAAGTCCAAGGTCCTCCCACTTCTATCCAGGTCCAGGAAGGTGAGCATCCAAACAGACTAGGCTCCCACACAGCCAGTTCATGTATTAGGGTCGAAACCTAGTGCCATTGTCCTTGGCTTCTCATCAGCCTTCATTGTCCGCCACGTTCAGAAAGTCCGGTTTCATCCCATGCTTATTCAGACCCAGTCCAGCTGGCCTTGGTGAGCTCCCAATAGATCAGTTCCACTGTTACAGTGGGTGGGTGCACCCCTCGTGGTCCTGACTTCCTTGCTCATGTTCTCCCTCCTTCTGCTCCTCATTTGGATCTTAAGAGCTCAGTCTGGTGCTCCAATTTGGGTCTCTGTCTCTCTCTCGATCCATCGCCTGATGAAGGTTCTAAGGTGATATGCAAGATATTCATCAGTATGGCTATAGGATAGGGTCATTTCAGGTTCCCTCTCCTCAGTTGCTCAAGGTACTAGCCGGGGACATCTCCCTGGACACCTGCGAGCCCCTCTAGAGTCAAGTCTCGTGCCAACCCTAAGATGGCTCCCTTAATTAGGAAATATATTTCTCTGCTCCCGTGTCCACCCTTCCTTTATGGATTTTATTTCTTTTTCATGTTATTTCTTTATTTCCAAGCTTAAGGGTTAAAAATGTAAATTCTAATGACAGGCTGTTGAGGTAGCGGTAACACAGTTTGACCGATTGCCTTCCTTGAAGAATTGTGAGTCTTCACACATTTTCTTACGTTCTTTTTTTTTTTTCCTGGATGGATCACCACCATCTAATCTCAGTGCTCAGGTCTTGTTTCTGAGAACTGCACTTCCAGAAAACCCTCTCCTCATGATAAACCTGGAGGGTGACATTTAGTAGTTGTGTTTTTGTTCTTTAACTAGTTTTCTGTTGAAGTCACACCCGTGCAGGGTCATTGGTCATTCTAATATTGGGTCCATTCATGGTTTTTCCTCTCTCCGCGATAGAAAACTGCCTATATTAAAAAAAAAAATGCAACAAGGAGCAGCGGGTTCTGTGCTACCTGCTGCCATCTGAGTAAATAATGCTTTTTTAAAAAATAAAAAGATTGTGCGATTTAAAGGTCACATTATAACGACTCACTTTCATCTTTAATGCGACCAGCCATCAAAGATGGAGCTGGCGGTGAGACCTGAATGGAAAAGACCTGCGCTTCTGATTTTCACCTGTTCTCCTTGGCAACCCTTCCTGAGAACAGTGTGAACGAAATTCCAGGACTAAGTAGTCAGTGCTATAATGCACTTTCCAGCATGCTGAGAACTAGTGAGCAAAGGAAATTAAAGCGCTGATGGTTTCCTATGAAATATTTAATACATTATTTCCTGGAACAAAACTGAAGCTGAAAACAGCTGTCATGACTTTAAAAAAAATACTTTTACCACGTTTAGACCAGGACAAACATCCAAAGTTAAGTTCTTTACACTGACGGTATAACCTCAGTGTGTCTGAAGATATGTGTGTGTATATAGAGCATAGTCTGTTTTTTTGACCCAGACACTCACTATGTAGCCCAGGCTATTCTTGAGTTCATGATTCCCCTGGCTCAGCTTCTCAAGCACTGTAATTTATAGGCATGCACCACGATGTCCCACCTAGGAAACAGTAGTGACTCTCCTCTAGGCACAAGGTTTAGGGCTGTAGTGGGGTTACTTCATTCCATCCTCATGGCACAGGTAGGTATCGTGAACTCCATTTTGCAGATGAGAAACTAGACGAGGAACTAGATCTTTGACCCAGTTCTTTAGATCACAGAGCCTGGGCTGTTGGTGATGTTGGCTAATTTCTTACCTTCTTTTATTTATTTATACATATCTACAAATGTATTGCTTCCCACATTTAAAACACACATTTTTTCTATTGTTTTATTCATGTATACATTTATTTTTACTGTTTAATCTCTGGGAGAAGTAACTATAGATAGGAAAAAAGTTGTCCCATCTAAAATAGATAAGGAGGCCCTGCAGTAAAGGACCTGTCCTTGACTTGGATCCCATCAATAGTACCACCAAGTGCAGCTGGAGCACACAGTGCAAACCAGGAAATGGGCATCAGTCCATCCATGCGTATTTGATTAAACCACTTTTACAAGCACTCTGTGTGCCATAGTATGTGAAAGACTCATAGTCATTCCTGCAAATCTAAGCTACTAATCTAGCCAAGTATTTCAGTTTGCATATATATGAATATATTAACATATATATATAATATAAATATATATATGACTTTCATGACATACTTGCAAAGATTTTCTTATACTCAAGTCTTTAAAATCTTTTGATATTTTCTCCTAGTATCTATTTCTTTTGGAATATATGTTTCTTTATCTGGTGAGATAGATTCTAATTTACTATTTCCTCTGCCCTCTAAACATACAGTTACTGAGGTAACTAACTACTCATGAATAGTTAGCCCTTACCTATTGATCAGAATGCCATGTTGTCATGTACTTACACTTGGCTTTTTACTATATTTTATTCTGTCTTCCTTTTAGTTTCCTTCTGACCGTATGACCAAGATTATGGAATTCAGGTGTAAATGTTAAAATTATGTAAATTTTGTAACATGGAGAAAACATTGGTTTAATATTGCTAAGCATAAATAGCACCCCCCCTTCCCAAGTTCAGCATGCTCTTGTGTAAGACTCTCACTGAAGAGCCTCTGAGTATTTGGAAAGTATTAGAAACATGTTGTAAGTTGGTGGATTGTCCCATGAAGGGGTAAGCACATGCCTTTCTTGAAGGTGTTTCCATTGGGGTTTCAACATACCTTTCTGTCCGAAAACATCTATGCCATCAAATGTTGTCAAGTAAAAAGGATTTTTTGAGGACTTCTACATACTTCATCATGTACTACGAGGCTTTGAGAAATTACTTAAGCTTCTTCAATTGTTTTCTGTATTCTAAGAAAGACATGACATTTACCTGCTAAGTTGAACTAATTATTACATGAAATAATCCACATAAAATACTACATGTGTATCTTATTTGTACCTTTTACTTGTTAGATGTTAGTTATTATGTTTTGGGGGGAGGGCAGGGTCTCTCTTTATAGCCCTGACTGTTCTGGAACTCAGTATATAGACCACAGGCTGGCCTCAAACTCACATAGATCTGTGAGTGCTAGGATTAAAAGCATGTGCCACAATTCTGGGCTTTGCTAGTGGATTTTAAAGAAGTGATTTAATAAGGGAGAAAAGCATATCTTTTGATCTAGATAATGATCACTTATAGAACACATTACTTCCAGGTACGTTGACAGAGATTTCTGTCCTGCCTGGTCCTGTAGTCATTCAGTCCCAAAGAAACATACAGAAGTCTACATTAATTATAAACTAGTTGGCTAGCACATCAGGCTTTCTTATTAATTTACATCTTAAATTAGCCTATTATTCTTGTCTATGTTAGCCATATGGCTTGGTACCTTTTATCAGCGAGGCATTCTCATCTTGCTTTCTCTGTGTCTGGGTTACCATAGTAGACTGAGTCTTTCCTCTTCCCAGAATTCTCCTGTTCTCGTTGCTCTGCCTCTACTTCCTGCCTGGTCACCCTGCCCATTCTTCCTGCCTGGCTACTGGCCAACAGCATTTTATTAAAGCAATACAACTGATAAATCTTTACAGGGTGCAAGATCATTGTCCCATAGCACAGGTAGTTAGAAAACTTATAAATACAAATTTGTTCATAAACATTCATGTATAGCACTGCTTTGAGGTATGTTTGGAAAATGCAACTAATTATTAGATGTTCTGATTTCTGATAATTGTGTGATCTGATAAAAATAGATATTATAGAATATAAGATATCCTTCTCTTCTTGTTTTTGAATATTTAAGCTCTCTATTCTCAGTTCTTCTGTAGGATTGGGGTTCGCCCAGAGGCAGGCCTTTATGTCACAAATCTGGTGTGCATGTGTGTGTGTGTGTGTGTGTGTGTGTGTGTGTTCATTTGTACAAATTTGGGTCAGGAAACTATAAAAGAGGCCATAATAGAGGAGGAAGGAATCCTCATAGAGGTAAGAAGTAGAGGCTAATGGAATACATAAACCAATTAAGCAATTAAGCAGAAAGGGGACTAACTGGACAAAGAGAAATCCAGATGGGGAGGGAAAGAGGAAGGGAGCAAGTGAAAACAAAGTACGACAGCATATTTGCATGGTGATGCCATGATGAAGCCAATTCTTTCATTATACCTTGGGGAAAGAATAAAGAACGCCCTTAAAGTCTAAAGTTACATTTCTCTTCAACCCTAAGATTCGCTGCGGCAGTGGGATCTGCATGCAGCTGAGCTGTTCAGCTTATTTCCTGAACACTTTAAATTCATTTCCTTGAGGAACATGCAGAGATGAGACTGAAACAGAGATTGAACAAGAAAGCTGGTTTTCTTACAAAGACGTTCTTCTTCTCTCCAGTGCTTCCCATCTTGTCCCCGAGAAAGGCGCTGAGCACGGAGAATCGCTGCCTGCCCAGCATAGCTCCCCCATACAGCTGAAAGTCAGCTCAGAGCCACACTTCCTTTGAGTCATTACCTCTTTACATCAACAGAATAATATTAAGCACTTAAAACTGTGCTTGAGATAAACATTAGCACGCATTAGGAAAAGACCCAGAGCCACCCTGAGCTTCAGCTAGGTGGGCCCACCTGCCTGAACACAGCTCCTTTCTGTCTTTTTTTTTTTTTTCAGATGGTGGCCAGAACCCAAATATTTTTCCTGATAGCGTGGGCTTCCTGATCCTTTCTCTGAAGCTTGCCTTCTTATCACATGGCTGCCTGTCACTATGTGATGGACCTCCATGCTGGCAACTCAAATGGCACGGCTCTTTTCCTTTTGTTCTCCATTCACCTTCCCTGGGTGTTTGAGGAGATGTACAGATTGACTTCCCTCGGCTCTTTTTTTTTTCTCTGAAACTCCAATAAAGTTATCCTCAAGAGTAAAAGAAAAGAATGCATTTCAATTTTTTTCCCCAGAGACCAGCCAAGAAAACTTCCAAGTCTAGAGATGAATTTGTCAGACTGTGACTGAGATGCAATGGAAGGGAATAAGACATGAAAAGTATACAGAAGAGTAAGCCATGGTGGACTCTGGCTTCTCCGTGATGACAAGAAGGCATTTAGAATTGATCATGACCTTACGTTTACCTTGCAAGTTGCTAGAAGCTCAGGATTTTCCTTAGCAAGATTGATAATAATGTCAGTAGTATCTAAATCAGCTGACCAACCAGGATCAAGATCCAGAGTCAGACAGAAGTCCATTAGCTTGCATCGTCACACAGTCCTCAACAGAAACAAATTTATGCTTACATAATTTCCATACATGAGAACCAGTAGTACAGGATAATTATTGCAGCGTTTGGAGTCACATGGCCTTCAGTTTGACTGTCGTGTACTTATTAAGTATGTGAAATCTGTCAGGTTGCCATAGCTTTGGAGATAAATTTGCCTGATCTTTAAAATGTCGATTATCACTGCTGTGTCCATGGGACACTTAGATGATGTCAAAGCACTTTGCTTTGACATCTAAGGAGAACTGGGGCACAACGGTGTTTCTCACATGATAGTAGAGCACAGACAAGACCGCTAGAAAACCCAAGGCAGACAACCAATGCATGCCTCATACCCCCTGTAGTGTCTAGGGATTCTACCTCAAGAACTTCAGCTATCTGCGTATACCCACACGCAGGCAAACATACAGTGATGATCACTGCAGCATTATTTTTAAATTTTCTAAAGCAAATCCTTTGAGCTTATCTCGGGTATTTATAGACTTGAGCAGAGGACCGCTGAGTTGAGGCTCATTTTGAAAGTGAGGCAAAGCCCTTGTATAGTGACACAGAGAAATGCTCAAAGGTAGAGGTTCAGCCAGTAAATAAGTTGCAGAAGACTCTGATACCGTGGGGGCATCCATGGAAATGCCATGTTCGCAACATAGCTCTCAGGACAGTTGTTACTGTAAAGAGGAAGTTGGTTAGGAATCCTACTAATGTACCCATTTTAAACAGGAAAAAATTCGTTATTATCAGCATGGATACATTTTGCAATAAGGAACTATATAGATTTAAGTTAAAATGTTGCAAGTTCTTCCAGTAATGGAGGCCTTTTAATAGCAGTGATGTACCACACTTAAAATAATACTGCTGTTCAACTCTGCTGAGAGTAGACTGAAGGCAACAAGATGGCAGCAGCAAGAGTAGTTACTAGGTCATTGAAGGAATGATGGAGGCTTATGCAGAGTTACAGCGGGAAATGGAAAGCAGTGACCTGAAACTTCTTTTCTGCTCAGGGTAAAGTCAATGGTATCTGACAAATCCTCAGTGTTAGTAAAGAAGAAGCATCAAAGATAATTCCAAATATCTTTGGTCCATGCAATAGGCAGAATAGCTGTCTGACAAGCTCTCTTCTTCTGCCTATATGTTTCTCATGTGCCTCTGTCTCCTATGCACTTACTTGTCTAGTATATAAGTGATCCACAAACAGCCAGTTCATAAAATACAATTTTGGATTGAATGCATAAATTGCCATCAGAGGGAAGAGAAAAAGAGGAAGTCTGAGCCCAAAACAACTGCATCTTAGATGTTTACTACCTTTGATATGAAGATCAAAAGATAGCTTCATAGACCTGGGAAAGCCTGCAGAAACCATCAAGAGCTCAGATCGTCGGTGTGAACACCCTGAGCAGACCATCCAAGAAAGCAGGTGGTTTTCAAAAGCTTTAGATATTCTCCAAGCGGAATGTGTGTAATCCGAACCCAGCCGAATTACGTTTTGTGTCTGCGCCATGAGCTTCTTAGTGTTTGTTGTGACTTAACATATTTAAACAGTTTCCTTTGGATTAATCGAATTTCAGGTTTAAGAATTCATCAACGTTGCACACAACTTAACTGAGCCCCTTTGAACTGCAATAATGACTTATACACGTCAGCTGTTTCTTCGGTTACAAAAGATGGCGCAAGTGTTGGTTTTTGGCATTGACATAGGGATTAGGGTACAGCTTTACCCGATTAAAGTATTTAATTCTTTACCAACTTCAACTTAAATATTTACTTTGCAACTGCGTACAAAGTTCAAAGGAAAAACAAAAAGGTAAAATTTGGTGCCACCTCGTGGCCAATTTGTAAATTGCAGAATAGGCACAATATCAGGGGAAAAAGAATTTCAAATAAAGACGAATTACAATCCACAGACACAATAAGTGATTTGGAATCATACTTAACCGAAATGAGGAATTATAAAATGAATTAAAAGATGGAAGTAGGAGCCTAAGAGGCCGAGAGACGGCTGCTTGCTGCTCTTGCAGGGAACTTGGGTTCTGACCCAGCACCCGCATCAGACAGCTCACAACTTTAAATCCAGAGCTCCAAGACATTTCACGCCTTCTGCTAGCTTCTGCCAGGTTGTGCATGTAGGCAAACACACACACGTTTAAGTAAAATAAATCACAAAAGAGCGATGATGCTGTCCACATGCTGAGCAGAAAGAGGGAGGATTTTTTTTTTATTATATTAAGTTATAAACACCAGATACAATGATTTGGAAACTTCTACAGTAGACAAGTAATATTTTCACACTGAATTAAATACTTGTCTCCATTTACAGAACCTGGTGAATTTTGAGTCACTTCGAGGGCTAAGTATGGGACATGTCCCTGGGTTCCCAAGTTAGAAGTGAATATCTCTAGTAAGTAGAGTGAAGATACTGGTGTGCACACACATTGAAATTTATCCCCCCAACCACAGGAACATTCTATCTAATACCAGAAAGTACTTATCTCCTGGGGAAAGCAGTGACCATACGTATTAGGGAACACCCCCTTTTGAACAAGTATTCCTTTATTAAGGTTTCCACTCAGGACTTGAAGTTTTTGAGAATGATGCTTGGTGGTTGAGCGAGACAGGTAAAGAACAGCTCTGGTTTCAGTACAGTGGAGAGATGCTCTATCTCACATTGAAGTCTGGGCAGGCCATCCAGGTCTGCAGCACAGGACCTCTGGTGCCATCTGGGACATGAAGCTGTCCTTATGGTGCATGGTAGCTGCCCAGTTGCTCATCATCCAGATTTCTCTACATATATCCAATTTTTTTTTTCTGAGACATGGCTTGTTTGTATAGCCTCGGCTACACTGGAACTTACTCTGTAGACCAGGATGGCTTTAAACTTGGAGATCTGCCTCTGGCTACCAAGTGCTGGATTAAAGGTATGTGCCACCATGGCCAACTTTAACACATCCACTTCTAATACTGTGTGAGTCAAATGGGTAAAGAGGGTGCCAGATCTGACTATTAATTCTTTTTTTTTTGATTTTCGAGACAGGGTTTCTCCGTAGTTTTTGGTTCCTGTCCTGGAACTATCTCTTGTAGCCCAGGCTGGCCTCGAACTCACAGAGATCCGCCTGCCTCTGCCTCCCGAGTGCTGGGATTAAAGGCGTGTGCCACCATCGCCTGGCTCTGACTATTAATTCTTATGCCTTACTCTACCCCACATTTTTGCCTCTTTTCTATGAAAGCTGCTGCTTCCAATGGCATAAAACACCACTAATACACACCACAAACAGTATATTTATATTATTTAATTTATATTAATATTGTGATGAAAAAAGCTAATATGATCTCTCTCATATAAGCAGTATTTACCAAGGAGCGTGAAGAGAATCCCACAATTCAACAGTCTGCCTTACTTGATCTAAACTGTAGTTTAGACTTTTGTTCCTTCTCAGTGATTCTAGATGCAGCAAGATTTGGAATCATCATCTTAGTTTGTTGTAGGTATCAGCATCACCCAGGGAACTTCTAAACGTACAGCAGAGCTTACTCTTCATAGGGAGCCTACAGTGAAGTGTAGCTCTCTTGTTCTCATCCCACCCTGTCACACACACACACACACACACACACACACACACACACACACACCTTGAATGATTCTAATTGAGAACAGCTATACATTAAAGAGGATTTTTTTTCTGTGATTTTTCTGGTCATTGTACATGTACTGAATCATACTTGAATATATACAACTATTCTGATGTATAAATAAAATTCTGACATAAAAATTGGCAATTCTATTGCATATATAATAAAGTTTAGTACTTCCCACATGGGCATCTCTTTTAAAATCTTAAATTTCCTCCAACTTTAGAGGCAATGCAAGCTTCAAAACTAAAATTATCATTAATTCTTTAAAAAACTATCATATTGCATATCATGTTTAGATGTAGTTTCCAAATATTTTCAATTATTAAGTATGTTTGAACAACTTATTTACCTTTGATTGGTAAATATTTGCCATTTTGTTATCTGAAGGTCTTAGAGACAATTTTATCAGAGGACAGGCTCTTAGAAGCCAACATTATCTTCATACTTATAGATTCTGGGCTAATCTGGGACTTTATTCTATTTTTTTTAAAACCTCTCATCCCCTCTACATACAGTGTTGTGTCCCTGACAGCTTGGTGTTACTTGACTATTACAAAGCCACTGGGGACCTCATGGTTTGACCCAACAGGAGTTTATCTATGAAGTCATCAGTGTCCTTTTGGTAACCAATATGATATTTTTCCTAACAGGGTTGTACTTTTCAATCGTACAAGCATGTTGATTCACAGATTATTCAGGAAATTTTTTTATGTCTTTTGCTGTGAGTCTAGCCCTTAAAGACGTAACCATCTCTCCAGCCCAGTCGGGACACTTTTAATTTAGAGACATTTAATCACAGACTCATCTAAGTACCCTTTCAGTCCAGTTCCAGCTGTAGGTGGCAGCATCCTATGGAGGAGGGAGGTTGACAGATTACATGAGGACAGAAATCTGGAAACTGTCGGGGCCACAGGGATAAGCCCACTGTTAATGGCTTGAACAAGGTAACTCCAAAGGAGTTTAAAAAATCGTCATTGGTGTGAAATCTTTCAGTTGAATTTTTTCATATTTTAATGTAGAGATTCCTATTGCAAAGTCCATATGTGAAATAAAATTATGTCTTTCCAAACCTAGTAGTCCAAGAATAAATAAAGGAATGAATGATTCTGGAAATGTCCTGGGTAGCTAGGTATCAGGATGGTTAGTAACTGCATAGTAGGTAATAGACACTTGACTTAAATCCCAGCAAATCCTGCTGTTCTCATCATAAGATTCTGCTCTGCTCTGCCTTTCCTTCACACCATTATGACAAAAAGAGATTTTTCAGTAATATTGGAGTATTTCCATCAACACCTTCACAATGAATTGTTTTTCATTTGGATGACTACAATAAGAAAAATTGATATTTATAATTCATTTGTACCCTTTTTTGCTTTATTTTTGGCTTTAGACTGTCTATCAAAAGTTTTAGCTTGCTTTATAAAGTTGTAGGTAATTTTCAAGGTGTGATGGGAATTTCCAACATCTGATAAAATTTTAGTGGAAGCCTGGCATAAGTGAAATGAAGTGCTATTGGAAAGGCTCTTTGTTTATTTATTTTTATTGTTTAAGTTTATTAGATTTTTAAATATACCAGTCCAAGTTCCTACTCCTTCCCCTCCTCCCATTCCCTCCACATGCCCTCCCAATCTACCCCCATCTAATCCTCAGATTGGTTAAGGCACATTGCTTTGTGGAAGGTTGGAGGCTCTCCCTACTATATCTAGACTGAGCCAAGCATTCATCCAAAGAGAATGGAATCCCCAAAAAGCCAGTACAAGAGGTAGGGATAAATCCTGGTGCCACTGCCAGTGGCCCCTCAGTCTGCCCCAGTCATACAACCGTCACCCACATTGAGAGGGACAAGTTTGGTCCTAAGCTTGTTCCTTCCCTGTCCTGCTGGAGTTGGTGAGCTCCCATTAGCTCAGGTAGACTGTTTTAGTGGTTGAACCCATCATGGTCTTGACCTCTTTGCTCTTATTCTCACTCTTTCCACTCTTCAACTGGACTTTGGGAGCTCAGTCCAGTGCTCCGAAGCAGGCCTCTGCCTCTGTTTCCTTCAGTTGCTGGATGAAGGTTCTATGGTGATATTTAAGATATTCATCAATCTGACTACAGAGCAAGTCAAGATGGGGCCCCCAGGAGAGGCTCTCTTTGCAGTACATTCTTGATCACATAATTACATTTATAAATGAAAGTCTGATTTGAAAATTTTACTGTTATAACAGACTAATGAGATTTTTGTAGAACTCAACTGAATTTGATTTTTAATGATCGTTTTAATGAATGATTTATAAAAAAAACTCCAGAAATTTATAAATGTATTTACAAAATACCTTAAGAGCCCAAAATTTCTTTGTGTTGTAGATTTATGTGGGAAGTTGTCATTTTTTTCCATTTGAGTAAATAAAATACATCCCATTAGACATTGTTGAATATGTGTACAGAATTGAATAGTTTCTCTAAAAGTTAAGAAAAATGAGTGCGTGGGGTCCTGTGTTACACTGTATGGCTTGTGTTTGTGTGGTCCTGTGTTACATTGTGCAGCTTGCGTGTGTGTGGGGGGGTGTCCTGAGTTACATTGTGTGGCTTGTGTGTGTGTGGTCCTGTGTTACACTGTGTGGCTTGTGTGTGGGGGCAAGGTCCTGTGTTACATTGTGTGGCTTGTGTGTGTGTTTGGTTCTGTGTTACATTGTGTGGTTTGTGTGTATGTGTGTGTGGTCCTGTGTTACATTATGTGGCGTGTGTATGTGTGTGTGTGTGTGTATGTGTGTGTGTGTATGGTGCTATGTTACACTGTGTGACTTGTGTGTCGGGGGTGGTGGTTCTGTTTTACTTTGTGTGGCTTGTGGGGGGGGTCCTGTGTTACATTGTGTGCCGTGTGTGTGTGTGGTCCTGTGTTACACTGTGTGGCTTGTGTGTGTGGGGGGGTCCTCTGTTACATTGTGTGGCTTGTGTGTGTGAAGTCCTGTGTTACATTGTGTGCCTTGTGTGTGTGGTCCTTTGTTACACTGTGTGGCTTGTATGTGTGTGTGATCCCATGCTATGTTTTGTGGGTTGTGTGTGAGGTCCTGTGTTACCCTATGTGACTTGTGTATCTTACTCAGACACTGTCTCCCCTCCCCCGTGGCAGCTCTTCATGCTTCATGCTGTCTTAGAAGGAAGGAGATTTCTCTTTCTCTCAAGAAGAAATGGGATGCTACCAGCGTCTCCCTGCCTCTCTACATGGAGGAGCCCTGGCTTGTCTAACCAGTGTGTTTGGAGTAATTGAATATGCTCGGCTCTAGGTCTTTGTGTTCTCTCATTTCCATGTCTGACTGTGCCCGTGAGAGTTCTGCCCTGGCCCTCTCTCACACAGAACACCTACTAATATATTAACTGCAGGCTGCCCTTCAATGTTTACCAGGCTCAAGGCTTTTCCCGGATATTATTGCATTTTTTCTAGTTCACTTAAACTTCTGTTCTCCTAGATAAATATTTTATTTCTCTTCTCTTCTCCCATCAAATTTCCAACTCTCCGTCCAGAACTACATTATTGACCTGCAGTCTTGATTCTAACGTTGCTGAGAAAATAGAGATGCATACACAGAGCATCTACAGGCTGGTATTAGCTCATCTGCAAGCACACCCATGTGGCAGCCTACGCACCACATTCCTGTTGCTGAAAGACCAGTTTAAAAGCTTATATTTAATACAAGCCAACCTTGCTCCTTATAGCCTGGGTCTGCTTTCTTGTTCTCTTCCCCAAGGGCATTTTTCTGTAATTCCTCAATTCTTATTGCTATATTTGATCATTCACACAAATATGTATAGATTTGTATACATATCCAAATATGTGCTGTATTACATAGTACCATCTTACGAAAGCTACTATTTATCTCAGGTCTCCCACTTTTCTGTTCTTCTCTTTTGACAATAAGATTTCAATAATAAAAAATTGATGGTGGTGCGAGTTTCTGCTTATTTATTCCTATGTTTTCATCAATCTGCCTTGCCAGGCTTTTATCTCCTTCATCAAAGTCAAAATTGCCCTCAAAATGGCATCTCTATTCTTAAATCCAATGCAATATTTCCAACATTAACCTGTGTTTTAAGAAATATATTTCATTAATTGGTAAATTAAGGGATTGATGGTAATATCTTGCTATATGGCAAAACTCATGATGCTCGTGTATTGTAGGTGTGTGCCAACAAGCCCAATTTAATGGGATATTTTGATCTATCCAGATATTATACAAAAACTCTGTCGAGCTAGTTGTCTTAGTTTGTATTTCTATTGCTGTGATAAAACACCATGACCTAAATCAACTTGGACAGGAAAGGGTTTATTTCAATTTACTATTATAGTTCAGCATGAAGGGAGGTCAGAGTAAGAACGTGGATGCAGGGACCAAAGCAGAGACTATGGAAGAATGGTGTATATTTGGTTACTTATGGCTTACTCAGACTGCTTTCTTATAGCATCCAGGATCACCATTTGGGGTGGCACTGCCCACGGTAAGCTAGGCTGTCCCCTATCAAACATCAATCAATCAAGAGAATGTCCCAAAGTCTTGCCCAGAGACCAAGCTCCACTGAGGTTTCCTCTTTCTAAATGACTCTAGTAAATGAGTCTAGACTAGTTGATATGGCCTCATGTATTGGTGGGGTGGTGATGGTGAAGATAGTAAAAATATACTTTATCAATTCTGTAAAGTACCATATACTCGCTGAGGTCACTATTCAGTGCAATCGGCCACTAAAACTTACTCCTCCAGTTTATCTTTTAAAACAACCATTTATTTTTATCTTATGTGTATGAGCATTTTGCTTGCAAGCATATATGCACATTACACGTGTGTTTGGTTCCAGAGGAGGTCAGAGGAAGACACTGAATCCTCTGAAGCTTGAGTTACAGATGGTTGTCAGCTGCCATTAGGGTGCCACAGGAGCAGCAAAGGTTCTTATCTGCTGAGCCACCACTCTAGTCCCTTATGTTCCTTCAGTTTAAATAAAACATTTACCATTTAACCAGTTTGTTCCCCTTTTCTAACTCCTCCTTAGAAGCCCTTAGCACAATTGGATACCCTGTTCTGTGCCTCACTGAGTGCTCCCTTTCAATCTCTTGGTGGGTCTTATTGTTTTTCTCATTTCTCATACTTTTCTCATTTTCCACTCTCTGATGTCCTTTTTCTCCTTGTTGACTCATTTCCTACCTTTCCAAATTGGTTCTCATGTTGTACCCACTACCTTCCCTTTACCTTGTAGCCCAATTAAACATGTTAAAAAATCTGTTGTTTTCATATAGAAATATAGAAATATTCACTAGAGAAGAAGAATCTCTACAAAATCTACTAGCATTTGAACGGTTTGTTGTGATGATTGGGCCTGACATGATACTTGTGGGAACTAGCTAAAGAAGTGTTTATGAGACAGTTGGTGCTGGATCATAAAGTCTAATGTCCAGGTGGTTAGACAGAGAAAACATACACATACACACACACACACACACACACACACACACACACACACACACACACACACACACACACACACACACCACATACACACACATAGAGATCTATCCTTCTAATATGTATCATCTATCTGTTGCCTCTATTTACAGACGGATATATAAATATATATTCTATCTTCCTAATCTTATACAAGACTCTTTTCTGAACCACTTATGTGGAAATTTATGTGAAATGGAGTTGTGGAAAATGTAGTTCAGAGTGGTCAGGTAGACAAGTGACTACAGCCTAATCCTCATGATCATTCAATCACTCACAGAACACTCACCTGGGTTCCCTGACACACAGACTGAATGAAGACTAGCTTGGGGGGAGGGGCAAGTAGAGAAGCAAGCACAAGTCCTCACAGTATTCCCTTCTAACAAAATCCATTCTTGCTGCCTGGTCTGACTCAGAGTATAGCCATACTTAATCCCCTGTTTCAACCCTTATCTGTAAGAGGCCAGAATGACTATTTGTTGAAATACGAGGAGTGGCGGGCTACGTTCCTGGCACCCGGCCGCCCGCACTGCTAGCTTTATACCTGAAATAATTACACAGAAACTGTATTCTTTTAAACACTGCTTGTCCCATTAGTTCCAGCCTCTTATTGGCTAGATCTTACATATTGATCTAACCCATTACTAATAATCTGTGTAGCCCACGAGGTGGCTTACCAGGGAAGATCTTAACCTGCGTCTGTGTTGGGTGGGAGAATCATGGTGACTCACTGATTTGGCTTCTTTCTCCCAGCATTCTGTCTGTTTACTCCGCCTACTTAATTTTCTGTCCTACTAAAGGGCCAAGGCAGTCTCTTTATTTAACCAAAGAAATTAACACAAAACAGAAGACTCTCCCCCATCAACTATTTTTAATGTATAAATCAGTGTGTGTCATTTCCCTTTTCTAATCATCCAGTGACTACTAGTTAAATTTAATTAAAATACTTATAACAGATACACAAATCCTGAAAAGTATATGGAAAAAGAACTACTACATGATGTTCCAATATCATAAAGTTTCAATACATAGCTTCAAAATACAATTTAGACACTGTGTAATGTTGAATACACACAAACACACATATCTTTGAGGATTTATCATGTTTTATAGGAAAAGAATTAAGAATGTTTTTTTGCTAGCTTTGGGACTCTATGATATATATGTATCCTATAACCATCCTGCTGTGTAGGATCACACACCAGGACTCCTCATGCCTACATAACTATAACTTAATACATGTTGATCACTCCTGTCCCCCTTCTGATTCTCCTACCTTCTGGTAACCACAATTCTACCCTCAACTTTCATGATATCAGTGGTTTTTAATATTTCACTCTACATAACCATCTCCACTTCTATTCACATTGCCACAAGTGACATGGTTTCCATATTTTTCATTGGTAAAATTCATCTACGGATGGATACATTATTCTTAGTTCTTAACTACTGAGAAAAGTGCTGTCATGAACATGAATTAAAGGTTCTTCTTTGAGAGACAGTTTTTCACCCCCAGATATATCCCCCATAGTGGGAGTACTTCATCTATCACATGGAAGCTGTTTGTTTAGGTTTCTAATGAATCTCTATAATGGTTCTGACAATTTTGAGCTCTTAAAGTGGCCAATGTTGTAACTTCTATCTTTTTCAAAACAAGTGTGACTAAACTCCCATATGGAACTCAAGCATGTGCAGTAGATTTCTGAAAATTTAGTACTTTATGAACTCCACTTAGCACCCAAAAATATAGTTCTCCAAGATTCACACATAGGCTAAGTGGTGCTGGTGCACGCCTTTAATCCCAGCACGAGGAAGGCAGAGGCAGGTAGATATCTATGAGTCTGAGGCCAGGCTGGTCTACAGAGTAGCTCCAGGACAGTCAGGGACACATAGAGCCACTCTGTTAAAAACAAACAAACAAACAAACAAAAAAGAGAGAAACCACACATACACACTCCATGGAAAAGGTTCAGTTATAAGATTCTGCTTCTCACACCAGAGATTCCCTCTGCAGGTCTCTTTCTCAAATAAAATGGATAACATAACTAAATAGAATTTTTCAAAGGAAAACATATAAGTGTTCAACTTGTGTATGAAAAGCAATAAACTTCATTGGGAAATACAATCAACACCAGGGAAATGAAAACAAAGCCAGAAAGAGATATTATATTAATACAGTGAGAATGGCAAATATATCTATATCATCTATATCTATACCTTCTATATCTATATTTATAAAACAGAAGATAGAAAATGCCAACAAGGACGCAGAGAAACAGGAACTCCTGTTGGCGGAAATATAAATTCTTACAGCCATTTTATGAATCAGTATAGAGAGTCATTAAAAACCTGGTCTGTGTTATTTCACTCTGGATAATTATTTTCAGCTCCATTCACTTGCTTGCAAATTTTGTAATTTCATTTCTTAACAGCCGAGTAGTATTCCATTGCATAAATGTACCACATTCTCATTATCCACTTATCAGTTGGTGAACATCTAGGCTGTTTCCAGTTTCTGACTGTTATGTATAGAGGAGCAGCTGGGGTTCCTGACATAGCTGCAAAAGAGAATTGTGGGAAGAGTCACTTTGAAGCAAAGGGTTTTTCTCAGAGGAGATGACAGATGCATGTGAGGAGAGCCAAGGGTGTTAGGGAGAAATGGCTATGTAAATGGTGGTGGGCTTTTAGAGTTAAAATGTTTAAATGAAGTCTTCAATTTATACCTAATGTTGAGGAAGGAGAGCAAAAATATTCTGGTATATTCATTTCAGTATTAAAAGATTTTTATTAAATAAATGTAACCATAAAGTGATTTCTGAAGGAACTTAGTATGCTACATATAAAGAAAAAATATAATTAAGAGAAAAAACATGGATCAAAAATTTAAAAATCAAACTATCTTTTCTGTACATAGGTCACATGAATAAATTAAAACATATTTGTTTGTTTGAACATGAGCATAATTTACTATTCATCAGAATGATCTTGTTTGGGATTAGAGGGGAGTTACTGAGCATGGATTTTATGTAAAGACATCTCCAGTCAGTAGTGTAGAAACTCAACTGAGTCAACAAGAGATAAAAGAAGATCCTGGTAGGAGATGGGGGAGGTCTCTTTTCCTTTCTTCATCCATTCTATCATGACTTAGTCCTGCACAGTTGCAGGAAATGTGTGTCAGAGAGAGCTAACTACAACCCCAGCTTTTTCACTTGAATGAAAAGTAGGACCCAAGGGAGGTGAAAAATACAAAGAAGGTCATTGAAAGAGGAATTTTGATAACACAGTCACAGAGAATGGTTTATGAATTGCTGAGCTCAGATCTGACGTGCCCATGAGTAAATCTGATTTAAAGTAACATGCCAGACCTCGTCAGTTGGGCTAAATCCACATCAGGACGTCCACTGGGTGGCACACATGTGACTTTGAAAGCAGAATCATCACTGAAACCACAATACAAACACAAGTCTAAACTTGCAGCTTAAACCCGTAGGGTTCATTTGATAGAGAAAAGAAAACACACTCTCCTAGGAGTTAGACTAGACCCAGGTTGTCATGGGTTAGTACTTAAATTTCTGTGTTATAATATGAAAACATTTGTCTTACAAAGAACTAGGAAAGTATCAAATTGTAGGATAAAACACAACAAACAAAATCAACTAATGTTAATGCTAAGACAACCCAGATATTGAAATCACCTGACAAGACTGTTAAATAGCTATTATAAAAATGTTTTAAGAGGTGGTAGGCAAAGTATTTTAAAACAGAGTGAGATGGTAGAATGTCTACAAAATGACAGGTGCTGCAAAGATGAACTCAAAAGAAACAACATAGAAAAAAAGAATCCAGTACAGTTGAAGGAATGAATTAGAATAATCATTTCTGGCCAGTAGCTAAGAAGTAACTATAACAAAGCTGATGGAGTCTATGGAACAATGCCAAATGTCTCATGTTGCACGGTCACTGTTGTAGAGGAAAAAAGAGAAAGTGTGAGGTACAGAAGAAGATTTGAGGAAAGAATGGCCAAAACATTCTCAGCTTGAGAGAATGGATAAACATCCAAAATCAAGACAGAAACTGAATGAACCCAAAGAGAAAAGCTCAAAGAAACTCATACCCCAGTGTCTTGGTCATTGCTCTACTGCTGTGAAGAGACACCACGACCAGGCCAACGATTTTCAAAGAAAGTATTTAACTGGGAGCTTGCTTACAGTTTCAGAGGTCAGTCCATTATCCACAGTGAGTATCATGGTGGCATACAGGAGCCTCAGCAGTAGTTGAGAGCAGAACATGAGAGAGAGAGAAGGAGAGAGGGAGGGAGGGAGGGAGGGAGGGAGGGAGGAAGGGAGGGAAGGAGGAAGGGAGGGGAGAGAGAGAAAGAGAGACAGAGAGAAACAGTGAGACAGAGAGAGAGAGAGACGCTATACCTTGTGTGGGCTTTAGAAACCTCAAAGCCCACACACTTTCTCTAATAAGGCCGCATCTCCTAAACACCTCCTAATCCTTTTAATCCTTTCAAATAGTGTCACTCCCTTGTGGTTAAAAGTTTTTTATTATCTACCATAGCTGCCTCTTAAGCAACAGCTTTTGCTTCAAGGGCCATAACCTGAGGGGATTCTGTTCCTTCAGGCACCAACTCTTTCAAATCTACTAAGGAAAACTAACTATCTAAATCTAAAGAACTTACAACTCAAGGTTTAAAATGGAATTCTGCTCTCTCAGAGAGGTTGAATATTAAGTAGCTAACCTTCTCCCTTTGCTGGTGTCTTCCAAAAAAAAAAAAAGCATCATTTTCTCCACCCCCTCTTAAAAACCCTTGCTACATGTGATTTCTCTTTACCATTTTCTGGCAGCTACTTGCTGACTCAGCTTCCTCTTCACAGGTTAATTTTATTTAATCAAATGCATCTTTAAGGTGTTAATAAAATAAGTATGAAAAAAATGCAACACACTTTAAAATAATGTTTTTCTACATCCCCCTTTTGTCTAAATGAAAATAAAAAGTTTTAACTTTAATACGGTAAGACTATATACAGTAGGAATAATTATCAAATAAAGATTGCATACACAATGTACTGAATTCCAGTTCATTAGTGTTGGGAAAATTTAAAGAAAATACTCCATAATCTATTCTATCTTAGTAAATCAAAAATTTTATACCTAACCTACTTTCTATCATATCTAAGGAAAACTGAACTATAACTATCTAGTCTTCAACTCTATCAAAGGCACCAGAAGGATAAGTATTATTTAAGTAAACAAGAAGTGCATTACAAAACAACTTCCAAAAACTCTAAAAATGACAGAGACATCTGACTGCCTGGACAGTCACCCTCTACAATTTGGGACATCCATCCTCAGCATCTAGGCCTAGAGTATCTGGCAGACTTTACTGTGAAGCAAGAACTGTCCTGTCTTGTATTGGCAAAGTTCATCAGTCACTTTCCTCTGTGTCCTGCAAAATGTCTGACAGATTCTTCTCTGAAACAAGAATTTTGAAGGACTGTCCTGCCTTGTTTTGGCAAAGTTCAACAGTCTTTTTCCTGTATGTCCTGTATGTCCAGTCTGCAGAGCACATTGTCAGCAGTCAAAGGCAAGAGCAGGTTTTTTTTTTTTTGCCTAGTGGCTAATATTGCCACAATGAAATAAAAATCCATAAGGAGTTTCTTCAAAACCCATCATCTCTGAAGTAAATTGGTGTTATCATTGTCTTATTATCATAAAAAACCTTATCTTAACAAAACATTTTAAACACCATATTCTGTAGGTCTTTGAAGTTTTTGAAAACCATCTATCTAAACTATACTTTTTAAAAAAATTTATTTTTTATTGAAAATTTCCACCTCCTCCTCTCCTCCCACTTCCCTCCCTTTCTCCCCCCCTCCCCCTCTCTCTCCAGTCCAAGGAGTAGTCAGGGTTCCCTACCCTATGGGAAGTCCAAGATCCTCCCTGCTCCCCCCAGGTCCAGGATGGTGAGCATCCAAACAGACTAGGATCCCACAAAGCCCATCCATGCAGTAGAATCAAAGCCCAGCGCCATTGTCCTTGGCTTCTCTGTCAGCCCTCATTGTCAGCCACATTCAGAGAGTCCGGTTTGATCACATGCTCCATCAGTCCCAGTCCAACTGGCCTTGGTGATCTCCCATTAAATCAGTCCCACCATCTCAGTGGGTGGATGCACCCCTCGTGGTCCTGACTTCCTTGCTCATGTTCTCCCTCCTTCTGGTCTTCATATGGACCTTGGGAGCTCAGTCCAGTGCTCCAATGTAGGTCTCTGTCTCTATCTCCATCCATCGCCAGATGAAGCTTCTATGGTGATATGCAAGATATTCATCAGTGTGGCTATAGGATAAGACCAGTTCAGGCACCCTCTCCTCTGCTGCCCAAGGAACAAACTGGGGACATCTCCTTGGACACCTGGGAACCCCTCCAGTGTCAAGTCTCTTGCCAACCTTAAAATGGCTCCCTTAATTAAGATATATACTTCCCTGCTCCCTCATCCACCCCTCCTTCATTCCAACCATCCCATTCTCTCAAGCTCTCCCCATCCTCCCCTTCTCCCTTCTCTCTCCCCATCTCCCCTTATCCCGACCACACCCCCACCCCCGTGCTCCCAACCCTGTCCCGTTACTTAAACTTGAAAACATACCTAATGTGTTTAAATGTTTAATCATTATAGATTGACTACTAATCTCATTTCTTAATTATACCTTGCATTTTTAAATGAGCTACATAAGCACAAAGCCCCAAACAATAGTAGAAACATATATAAAGTATAACAAAATTCCCTTTAAATTTGTATCATCCAAAATCCATGCCAATGCAAAATATCTGAGATTAATAGTTGCCTTTTTATCATATTTGCCTATATTCCACTAAATACAACAAACATCCAAATAACCAAAAAAACCATCCACACACCCCAACTCTTGAGAATGTCGATGTTGTTCCCTAAAAACTTCTTCCTGCTGTCTGTGGGTGAAACATTTTTAAAGTCCCTGAAAAAAATTGAAATAGTGACCAAGTCCTGGGAAGATCAATTATAACCTTTGTTGATAGATATCACCTGTCAAGTTTTAGGAGGTCTTCCTTGATCAAACCAGATCCATATCAACCTGGAATGGATTCATAGCCTCTTGGTTCCTGTGGAAACCAAAGCAAAACCACTTCTCAAAAGCATTTTTAATTTCCATTTGACCAATACATTTTTTGGCTTTTTAAAAGTTAAGGTATTTTTATGTATGTATGTTGGCTCATTTCAACAGTCCCTCTTTCAGTTCCAGGTCTTCTAACAACTGTTGTTTGATCATCAACATTTAAAATATTCAAAATCAATACAATACTATATAGGATCCAGACTCACTGTGCATTTCCTATCTCTATGTGGATTATTCTATTTTATTATTTTACTTCTCTTTTTAAAGACTATTATTTTTAAAGTATTTCTTTCTATTACTGTCCATACCTTTTCACTTTCTTTCTTAAGCCTATCACATTGTAATATATATATGAACTTGTTTTTTTTTCTGTCTTGATCTCTTTTACTGTGTATCTTTAGTATTTGTTTTGACTGCACAAGTGAACTTTAGACTGTTAAGCTACACCTGGATCCTGTATGTTCTCTAACAGGTGCTGTGGGATTCCCCTCTGTATGCTCTTTGTTTCAAAGAGTTGTTTTGTTTTCTTTGTTTCTGTTGTATTGATTTCAGCCCTCAATTTGATTATTTCCTCCCATCTTTTCCATCTGCATGAGTTTGCTTCTTTTTGTTCTAGAGCTTTCAGGTATTCTGTTAATTTGTTAGTGTGGGATTTCTCCAACTTCTTCTTCTTTTTTTTTTTCCGAGACAGGGTTTCTCTGTAGCTTTGGTGCCTGTCCCAGAACTTGCTCTTGTAGACCAGGCTGGCCTCAAACTCCCAGAAATCCACCTGCCTCTGCCGCATGCGCCACCACCGCCCAGCCCTCCAACTTCTTTATGTAGGCATTTGGTGCTATGAACTTTCCTCTTAGCACTGCTTTCACGGTGTCCCAGAAGTTTGGATATGTAGTACTTTCATTTTCATTGAATTCTAGGAAGTCTTTAAGTTTTTTCTTCATTTATTACTTGACCCAGTGTGGCACGCGACTCCGCCAGCAGAGAAGACGCTACAACAGGATTCTTCTTGGAACGTACTTCATTGGAGCACAGAAGACTGAAGTTTAGATAGAGGTGAAAAGACCCCGAGCCCGACTGCGCAGGGAATATAAACAGCTCCTGGTCCACCTATGACGTGTCATTGCTCGATTGGCTCAGACCACACTGAGGCGATTGTGTGAGCAAGTCGTGTAAGCAAGTGATAGGTGGGAATCAGACCATTGGGCCAGAGGCGAGCGTGCGCAGAAGTTGTTTACCAACTAGAGACAATAGCAAATGACGGCAAAGGGCTTAGTGCCAGACCTTGAGAAATTGGCGGAGTTTGTAAGCTTTCTGGAATTTGTGTTGTTGAATTCTAACTTTAAGTCATGGTGATCCAGTAAGATACAGTGGTTTATTTCAATTATTTTTTATCTGTTGAGATTTATTTGTGATTAAGTATGTCACCAATTTTAGAGAAGTTTTCATGAGGTCCTGAGAAGAAGGTATATTCTTTCATGTTTAGATGGAATGTTCAAGTGCTTTCATTAGGGCTGGATTTTTGGATAGGTATTGTTTGAATCTGGTTTTGTCATGGAAGAGCTTGTTTTCTCCATCTGTGTTGATTGAAAGTTTTGCTGGATATAGTAGCTTGGGTGGTCATCCATGGCCTCTTTATGTCTGAATGTCTGTCCAGGACTTTCTAGCTTTCAGAGTCTCCACTGAGAAGCTGGGTGTTATTCTGGTGTATCTGCCTTTATATGTTACTTGACTTTTTTCATTTGCAGCTCTTAATATTCTTTTTTTATTCTGTGTACTTTGTGTTTTGATTATTATGGGGCGAAGGGATCTTTTGGGGAGTCCCGTCTATTTGTTGTTCTATAAGCTTTTTGTATCTTCATTGACATTTCCTTCGTTAGGCTAAGAAACTAATCTTATATGATTTTGTTTAATATATTTTCTGTGCCTTTGAACTGGTATTCTTCTCCTTCTATCCCTATTTTTCTCAGCTTTGTTTTTTTTCATGGTGTCCCAGATTTTCTGGACATTTTGGGTTATGAATTTGTTGTCTCTAATGTTTTGACCAATGAATTTATTTCCTCTATTGTATTTTCAATGTTTGAGATTCTCTCTTCCATCTCAAGCATATTGTTGATTATGCTTGTGTCTGTAATTCCTGTTCATTGACCAAAATTTTCCATTTTGAGAATTTCCTTGGTTTGTGTATTCTTTATTGCCTCTGTTTGAATTTCCAAGTTTTGGATTGTTTTCTCCACCTGTTGGATTATTTTTTTCTTGGCTTTCTTTAAGAGACTTATTGATTGCTTTCAATTTTTGTTTGTCTTTTCCTCCATTTCTTTAAGAGAATTTTTTATTTCCTCTTTAAGATGTCTATCATCTTTATAAAGTTATATTTAAAGTTGTTTTCTTCTGCTTCTTCTTGGTTGGGGCTTTCAGGTCTTCCTATTGTAGCACTACTAGGTCCTGGTTGTGTCTACCATGTCTTCCTCCAACTGGTGTAGGCAGTATCTCTTTGCCTCTTGATTCAATTATTGCAATCTGTGTCTCTGAGTCAGGGTTTCTCTCTTGGACCGATTGGTGCAGTCACTGTCTGTGCCTCAGGGAGCCACTCTTGGTCTACTCTATGCAGTCACTCATTATGTTTTTAGGAGCCACTGAGGTCTGTGGTTGGGTAACTTTGGGGGTAGAGTGAGACTTGTAGATTGCAGGGTCTGATAGAGGGGTGCTGGAGTAGCATGCCTGCAGGAGGCTTGAACTTGTGGCTGATGTAGATGGGAGAAGGGCCTTGGGTTTTGCCCCCAGAACCTAGGGCCTAGAGACTGGGCTATCTATCTGGGAGGCTGAGTACTCACCTTTTGGTCTGCTCTGTGTGGTGGCAGTCTCCTCTCAGCTTTTGTACATGGTGGAGGTAGCAACAAGGGTCACATTTACTCCCGTACTGCTGACATCAAGTAGCATGCAGCTGGCCCACAAACATTTTTTGTTTGTTTGAGCAAAAGCTAAAGGCCACACAGCACAGGCTGATTAGCCTCTCTTTACTGTTGAGTCTGTTTGCTGCCCAGCACCCTTGCTTTGATCTATACCATGCCCTTTACCCTGTGTGCTCCAGGAGACTCACCTCTATGCCTCCCATGACTATACTTCTCTTGCCCTTTGCCTTTCAGGTGGGTTGAAAGAGAATCAGCTACAAGCATAGGAAGTTGGGGAGAGAAGAATTTTATGCCATCTTCCTTCTTTCTTCTCTTTGGCTGGAGACAGTATTGGCAATGGCTACATTGTATGTTTACAGTTTCTGCTCAACAATTATTCATTCATAAATCCAAATATCTTTCAAGGTTCAGAGAAACCATTGTTCATTGTTTCCCCCTTCAGTTCTGGGATGGCAATGATTTCCGTTGTAACTGGGTATATCAGCAAGTCATTTTTGTTTCCTTAATCTCGCCTATAACTCTTTGGGTAATGCTTCTTTAAAGATGAAAAGAGACTCTTTGTTTGCTATCTCCTGTTATTTCATTAACTGGTACACTATATAGAAAGAGAAATTAGGTGGGACCAGTTTAGGGCAGCCATTAACACTGAACATAATTGAAGTGTTCCAAAAGAATCAGCTATTTTTGAAGCTAATCTGGGTTTGGTTCTAAGAAGCACACAGTGGCTTACAGTTGCCTGCAACTTCACTGTTGGGAGATATGACAACCCTCTTCTGACCACTGACGGCCCTACTCTCACATGGCATACTTGATTTAGACGAAACACTCGTACACATAAAAACAATCTTTTTAAAAATTAACAGAGTCAGATAGGGAGTACAAACATAGAATTCATCAAATATAGGCACAGAAAGAAATTTATGATTCTAGATGGGCATTGCAGAGTAATAGAGCGGGGCAACACTGTGCCTATTGAGTTAGGGAGCCAGAGCTCCAGGTTGAGAGATCCTGACAGCCAGGTACATGACACGAGAAAGGGTTTTCCAGGTGCCAGAACTTCAGGTATCACAACTCTTATTTCTGGTGGAGATTTGAAATGTAGAAGGATAGGCATCCGTTTGCGTGGTTTAGTGTACATAGACACCAAACATGAATTTATATTTTCCATGCATTTACTTCATCATGTTTGTTGAACTTATTTATAGTGTAGGCCAGGATGTACTGTATTCAATATAAATTCCTCCTAAATATAGGTCATACTTGATTTGTATATAACAATGAGTTATCTCTCCTGGTGATGGTGATCCGTGTGTATAAAAAGAAAGGAGAATTAAGCATTTCTTTCCAAACATACACATGTATAGATTTGGAGCCAGGCTCTTCTTATTGGACATGTCAGAGGCACAGCATGACTGCTGGAATAACTCAGGGTTCTTGGAGTGCTACATGGTCAGTCCCTAAAAACTTAAGAGCTGATAATTTGAGTTCATGTAGCATCAGCTCAAAACAAATTATTTAGAACTAGATAGAAATGGAGATAGACAGAGAGAAGAAAGACACAGAGAGACTGACCACATTAAATGTCAGCCCATTACCCTGTAACAAGCGCTACACAGTCCTGCTCACAGTACACTCTGCGCAGATGCCTCTGTTGTGGCATATCAACCCTCTTCTCTATACACAGAAATGAAGAAAAAAGCTCCAACTTTAGCCCTGCTCACAGTACAGTCTGCGCAGATGCCTCTGTTGTGGCATATCAACCCTCTTCTCTATACACAGAAATGAAGAAGAAAGCTCCAACTTTAGCCCTACTTCTTTAAATTTAAATTATTTGAGGAGTTGGTATGTTAGTACTGCATTCACACCATTTCAGCCCTCTTCTCTGTCTTCTCTTGTGACTTTTTAATTATTATCATTACACATAATTTTGCGTGAGCCCTGTGAGTCCTGAGTGTAACTAGAATCCATGGAATAGTCTAGATAGTTAAATAAAGCCAGAATTACAACCAAGAAGCATTTCTATGTAAGCATTTCAAGTTAATTGTCTAAAAATATGGGGGAAGGGATATAAAATTTAAATTCTGTAACAAGTAATTTTTATTTACGTTTGTAGTTAATTTTGAAATTACAGTTTTGACTATTTTACTAAAGATAATTGTCCAGAGTCGAGAGAATATTTCAGGTCCTTCAGATCTGGATCTATGCCTGTATTTCTGTGTGAGGATATGGAAACTCTACTGACCTGGCCAAGGACTTTATTTTCTGGGAAGGGCCCTTGTCTGTCTTTTGAAAGGCAGCATGCACCTCACTATTATTTCCTTACCATATCATTGTTTCAGACAGAAGACAAGTAATGTAATTGTAGTTCTTTACAGTAGCTTCTCAGTTTCTGGAGGTCCCATTTATTAATTATTTCTCTGAGCGTCTGTGTTACTGGGGTTATATTTAGAAAGTGGTCTCCTGTGCCAATGCATTCAAGTGTACTTCCCACTTTCTCTTCTGTGAGGTTCAGTGTGTCTGGCTTTATGTTGAGGCCTTTGATCCATTTGGACTTGAGTTTTATGCATGGTGATAGATATGGATCTATTTTCATTCTGCTACATGTTGATACGCAGTTATGCCAGCACCATTTGTTGAATATACTTTCATTTTTCCATTTTTTTAAAATTTTTACTTCTTTGTCAAAAATTAGGTATTTGTAATTCATGTGTGGATAGAAATCTGGGACTTTGATTTGGTTCCATTGGCCCTCCTGTCTGTTTTTATGCTAATAACAGGCTGTTTTCAGTACTGTAACTATGTAGTAGAGTTTGATGTTAGGAATTGTGATACCTCCAGAAGTTCCTTTATTGTACAGGATTGTTTTGGCTATTCTGGGTTTTTTGCTTTTCCATAGAAGTTGAGTGTTGTTCTTCAAAGGTCTGTAATTTTCCTGGGCATTGAATTGAATCTGTTGATTGGTTTTGGTAAGATTGCCATTTTTACTATGCTAATTCTACCTACCCAAGAGCATGTGAGATCTTTCTATTTTCTGGTGTTTTCTTCAATTTCTTTCTTCAAAGATTTAAAGTTCTTTTCATCCAGGTCTTCCACTTGTTTGATTAAAGTTATTCCAAGATATTTTATGCTATTTGTGGCTATTGTGAAGGGTGATGTTTCTTTGATTTCTTTCTCAGCCTGTTCATCATCTGTGTACAGGAGGGCTACTGATTTTCTTTGAGTTAATCTTGTATAGTGATACATTACTGAAGGTGCTTATGAGTTGAAGAAGTTCCTTGATAGAATTTTTGGGGTTGCTTATGTAAACTATCATATCATCAGCAAATAGTGAGAGTTTGACTTCTTTTCTGATTTATATTCTCTTAATCTCCTTTTGTTGTCTCGTTGCTCTAGCTAAAACCTTAAGAACTATAATAGATATAGAGAGAGTGGAAAACTTTATCTTGTTACTGATTTCAATGGGATTGCTTTGAGTTTCTCTCCATTTATTTTGATGTTGACTATTGGCTTGCTGTATATTGCCTTTATTATGTTTAAGTATGTTCTTTGTATCCTTGTTCTCTCTGAGACATTTATCATGCAAAGGATGTGGTCAACAAGACAAAATGGCAGCCTACAGATTGGGAAAAGATATTCACCAACCGCACAACAGACAGAGGTCTGATCTCCAAAATATACAAAGAACTCAAAAACATGGGTCATTAAAAGAACAAATAATCCAATAAAATAATGGGGTACAGACCTAAACAGAGAACTCTCAACAGATAAATCTAAAATGGCTGAAAAACAGTTAAATGCTCAACATCCTTAGTCATTAGAGATATGCAAATCAAAACAACTTTGAGATTCCTTCTTACATCTGTCAAAATGGCCAGGACAAAAAGCAGTGATGACAACTTATGCTGGAAAGGATATGGGGTAAAGGGAACACCCCTCTATTTCTGGTGGGAATGCAAATTGGTACAGCTCCTTTGTATATCAGTATGGTGATTCCTCCAGGAAACAACCTACCTCAAGACCCAGCAATAATACCACTTTTGGGTATATACCCAAAGGATACTCAATTGTATCACAAGGACATTTGCTCAACTATGTTTAGCAGCATTGTTTGTCATAACCAGAACCTGGAAACAACCTAAATGGCCCTCAACCAAAGAATGAATAAGGAAGATGTAGTACATTTACACAATGGAGTACTACACAGCAGAAAAAAATAATGGTATATTGAAATTTGCAGGCAAATGGATGGATCTAGAAAATATCATATTCAGTGAGTGAGGTAACATGGAAACTGAAAGACAAATATATACTCACTCATAAGTGGTTTTTAGATATAAAGCAAAGAAAACCAGATGACAATTCACAATCCCAGAGAACCTAGATGACAATGAGGACACTAAGAGAGACATACATGGATCTAATGTACATGGGAAGTAGAAAAAGACAAGATCTCCTGAGTAAACTGGGAACATGGGGACCATGGGAGAGGGTAGAAGAGGAGGCAAGAGGAATGGAAGGGAGTGGAGAAAAATATATAGCTCAATAAAAACAATAGAAAAAGAAATTGCAGTTCTTTATGTTAATAGATCTCTTAGGTCACTCTTTGGGAAACCAACTGTGGTCTCTCAGAGAACAGGGAAATTCCTTAGTGCCTTCCATAGTTCATGCAAAAAATGCTTCTCAAATTACTCATTCCTTACTGCATATGGTTGATGTGCATTGGAGTCATTTGACGGTGGCATTTTCCTGACTTTTCCTTACCTCTTATTAGTCACTATGCCCTGTGTGTCCTGCATAATAGAAACAATGATATCTTTTACAAGGCAGAGTACTTCAACTCTCTATAGTTTTTATCATTCTACATAATGACAGCCAGGAATTACAGGCTCTTTAGGGATCAGGGAAACTTAAACATGTTCCCACCACTTTCTCTCATAAGTTTTTGTCAGTGAGCTATTCTTGCTAAGTCGATATTCAGACATTACAGGCTGTTTCTCCAAAACCATAGACATAGTTATGAGAAGTCACAGAATAAAGGTCCTGAAAAGTAGATTCTGACAGCTGATGTCTGCCTTAATTTCCAATTGATTTTTGGAGCTCACAGCAAAGCTGTATTTCAGTTTTGGTTTCTCTGGTTGTTGAAAGCAACCAGTCTTTTGAAGATCAATCTAGCACAGTGATCTTGACTTTGAATTCCTGTCTGTCTAGCTATTGTATGTGCTCCCCTCCTTCGTTCAATGAAGGTCTTTATTTGGTCTTCATATAATGAAACATGAATTACAGCTCCTGGTTCCTGGGTGCTGAAAGGTATATTAGTTTCTCGGAGATGTTGTACTAATTAGGTTGTTGTAGGGAGACCACTTGTTTGTTTCCCAGCTGCCTGGAAGCATTTAAATCACTGATTGGCCTATTAGCTCTAACTTCTTTTTGGCTAGCTCTTATATATTAATTTAACACATTTCCATTAATCTGTATATTGCAACAAGGCTGTGGCTTACCGGATAAAGTTCCAGCACCTGTCTTTGGCAGGGCTACATAGCTTCTCCTGACGCTATTTTCTTTCTCCCAGCATTCAGTTTAATTTTCCCCACCTACTTCTGTTTTGCCCTGCTATAGGCTCAAGCCAGCTTTCTTTATGAACAAATCATATTCACAGCATACAGAGGGAAATCCCTCATCACTAGGTGACTTGAAACAATAAATACATGTGTCTCAAGGTTCCAAACACCAGAAATCTAAAGTCAAAGTATAGATAGGCCTACATTCCTTCCAAAGACACCATGGCAGAATCCCTCATTACCTCTCCTAATTCCTTTCTTGCAATGTCTTTATAAGGACATTTTCAGTGGACTTGGTATTCACTCAAATCCAATATAATTTTAGTTTTTTTTTTTTTTTGAGACTGGGTATCACTATCAGGGAGATGCCTTTGTTTTCCAAGTGCCAGCTTGGTAGTTTCTGTTTTAGAAAAACCTTTTCTCCAAAGAGCAGGAAGAAAAGGCATGTCATTGAGGATTCTTATTCAAAACTGTGGGGGCATCCCCAGACTTAAAGCCTATTTTTCCAAACTGCTGGACTCTGGACTATGTGGTTGACCAGGCTGTTTACAAGCTGTCACAATTATAGCAATGCTAGTGGATGAGGCAACTAAACTCACTCTGGGACACTGGTTCGAGGTCCTAATCCCCCACTAAGTTCAAAGTGTCCTTGCAATCAAAGGGCACCAGTGGTTAACTAGGGGACACCCAGCTAAATTCTAAGTCCTCTTCCTGGAATCACCAAAATTGTACTTAAGTTGCCACACACTAAGCCCAGCAACTATGCTCTTGTGTCTGAGGCAAACACATTAACTCATTTCTGTGTGGGCCATAGAGAATGTCTGTTCTAGCAAGCTTGCCTTGAGGATAAGTCCTTAGCGAATCCTCGTGTATATTAGTTTACAGATGGGAACTGTTACATGGACAAAGGGTCTGAAGGGCAGGATTTGTGCTTCTCAGCCTTCACAAGGCAATAGAGGCTAAACCTCTTCTAATAGCTCATCTCAGAAAGCTGAGCTTTACAAATGGGAAAAGATAAGTCGGTGCCTGACTGTATATATGCTTGAATAGTTTTCCATGCTCACACAACTGGAGGACTTTTAATGGGAACAAATTCTCTGATTAAATATGACCCTGAAACTGTATCTTTTCCAAAGTTGTCTGGTAATGCAGACAGGTAGCAGTTATGCACTGCAAAGGATGCCAGAAATGCAATTCTACTCTCTGTGTGAGAAGTAAGCCAACAGTGCATGGGCCAAACAGTAGCATTCCAGGCAACAGAGATGGCTCCGCTAATTCTTGCACCGAAGTTAAACTTAAGTCGATCTTACACAAGAGCAAGGAAGGAATGGGCCTCCCAACAAAGAGACAGACTGACTAGAAATGATTGATAAGATTCTGCTGTCTCAAACACAAAAGTGGACAATTATTAAGAGACTTTATCATTTGTGCAACTTGGAAAGAGAAACACAAGCTACTCTACCCACTCGTGCTCCGATGGAAAAAGACTAGGACAAGCAGGGTTTGTGTCCTCTGTCTCTGTGGTAACCCAGGAGGTGGAGTCAAGTCACTACCCCATACCCAGGAGAGGGATGTGTGTAGGAGAAGCTAGGAAGTTAGCTTTTATCCGTGTGCCTCCTTACTGAGGAAAAATGCTTTGTGTGCTGAAATCTTCATGGATTGAATAGAAACCTAGGATGTCAAGACTGAAAAGGCTCAAGAAGTTACTAAAGATTCTAATACATGAAGTCATTCCTCATGTGGGCTCCCAAGGTATCTCCCAGGTGACAATAGGCCTTCCTTTGTTTCTAAAATAACCTAAGATGTCTCACAAACACTAAACATAGTCTACTATTGCCATACCTCTCACTGGGAAAAGTAGAGAAGACAAGCAAAACACATTAACAGTTCAGGGTTGTGAAAAACTGGAAATAAGCCACACCACTCAAAGGGGTTGAGTTGTTTTTTTCAGGGCTCAAATATTTGTGACCATGGCTCAGGGAGATTGAAGTTAACCTCAAATTTCATATTCCAATATGGTATCAATTTCATAAAGTTTTTACAGTTAATAGAACAAAGAAGTACATAAGTCAGCACAGTTTTCAAATACATGGGTATATACATTAGGTAGGTGAGTTCCAGCAAAATGGGAGAACCTCAGATCAAGGCCTCAGATGCTCTCGGATGTCATTCTGAAATTTGGGATCGGTGGAAGCTAGGGTCTATTTGTATATTCCAAAGGATTTACTGAACAGTCACAAGATCGTTATGGCACTTATGGGCAATAGGTGGCTTCTAAGGGGGTTAAATATGACCTTAGATAATCCTCAATAGTGCAGCCTCTCCACACCACTGAAGCTCTGATCAGTCAGTAAGCATTTGCAGTCTCATATTCTCTCCATGAACTTTGGTTCACTGTTCCCTGGTTGGCCAAGCAGAGCAAGAACCTGGCAGAGTGCTGCTTACTCGCTTGCTCTGCCTGTTTTCTTATAGAATCCAGAACTACCAGCCCAGGGGTGGCCCCACCAGCACTAGATCCTCCCCCATGAATCACTAATTGAGAAAATGCCCTACAAACTTGTCTAAAGCCCAATCTTAAGGAGGTAGTTTTTTGATTGGGGCTCCGGCCTCTCTTACAATTCTACCTTGTGTCAAGTTGACATAAATTGTGCAGCACAATTGACCTCTTGTCAACTTGACACACACACATCACCGTTAAGCCATAATCCTTCCTTTCTCATTCATCCCCAAGATCTCACATTGAAAAAATAAATAACTTAAAAATCCAATCTTTAGAATTCAAACACGTCGAGAGTTCAATGTCTTCAGAATAGCCAATCTCTCTAAAAGTCTAAAATCTTTTTTTTAAATTTCTAAATATTTCATCTATGAGCTCCTGTAAAAGTCAAAATCATTTTAAATACTTTCTTCAAGAGGGAAGAACCAGGCGCAGTCACAATCTGATCAGAGTGATCCCGAAGCCGGGTGATGGTGGTGCACGCCTTTAATCCCAGCACTCGGGAGGCAGAGGCAGGCGGATCTCTGTGAGTTCGAGACCAGCCTGGTCTACAGAGCTAATTCCAGGACAGGCTCCAAAGTCACAGAGAAACCCTGTCTCGAAAAACCAAAAAAAAAAAAAAAAAAAAAAAAACAAAACAAAACAAAAAAAAAAAAAAACAGAGTGATCCCGAATTTCCAATGGTGTAAATAATTCAATGTCCAGTCATCTGGGATTCACTCATCAGATTCTAGACTTCTCCAAAGGGCTTGGGTCACTTCCCCAGCTTTGCCCTCTGCAGCACATACAGTTTGTCTTCTAAGTTGTACCAGCCACCATCCCACTGCTGCTGCTTTTCTTAGAGGTCACCCCATGGTGGGGTCATCCCCCAAACGCTAGGGTCTTTTGCTGTGACTGGGCTTCCCTTTCACGGGTAACCTCTCCTGGGTTCTCCTCAGGAGCTCCAGCCCTGCCACACAGCACCAAGCCTCAGCTTCTTTCCACGATCCCTTCACACCTTTAAAACCAGCACCATGTGGGTGATGCCCACACTGCCAGCACAAGGGACAACCTTGGCCATGTCTGGAACACAACTTCTGTGTGCTGAATCCCAAACCTCTTGAAAACACATGGGCAGGTCTCTCACAGAATGCCCACTATCCTGGTACCAGCTTGTCTTAGGGCTTCTAGTGTTGTGATGAAACACCATGGCACAAAACAATGTGAGGAGGAAAGGGCTTATTTCACTCCTATTTTCATACAACAGTTTGTCATCAAAAGCAGTGAGGGCAGGAACCTAGACCTGATGCAGAAACCGTGGAGAAAGGGTGCTTACTGGCTTGCTCTCCATGGCTTGCTCAGACTGCTTTTTTTTTTTTTTTTTTTTTTTTTTTTACAAAACCCAGGATCACCCAGACAAGGGATGGCACTGACCACAATGGGCTTGCCCAGGGAATCACAAATTAAGAAAATGTCCTAAGGGCTTGCCTGCAGCCAGATCATATGGAGAAGCTGACACAAACTAGCCAGTACTTTAGGCTTATTTCCAGAAACTTGCCTCACAAGTCTAAACAGAGGAGAAATTTGTGAAAACAGGAGGGATGATGCCCTTCTGGCTGTTACCCCGAGTCTCCACGATTGCTGAGGCTAGTCTTTATGAAACACGTTTTTCACAACCCTGAACTCTGTAATGCATTCGTCATCCACAAACTGCTGTTCCTTCGTTGTGGTGTACCTCCGTTCTCAGCTATCATTATTCTAAAAACACGCTGGAATTCTCATCGGACTGGGCTTCCTCCTCCTGTTACAGGTTGTGAAAAAGGTGCATTTCATAAAACAAACATGACACCTGCGCTCGCGACTTCTCCAGGAGATACGCCCAGACGTTTCTTTCGTTCTTTTTCTGTCTTTGCCTGCTTTCTGCCACAGGCAGTTACAAACCTGGTCAATAACCATCTAGGGAGGTCCTGAGCTAAGCTCTAGGGTCAGAGATCTTTCTGGCAGATGAACCTTAGAGTAGAACAGGGGCAGGGCATGACCTAGTACCTGGCAGCGCCTCCGATTGGCGGAAGAGAAGGTTGTTCCTTCGAGGCTGCCGCTGATTGGCTGCAAGAGGGAAGACTTGTGACGTACTTAAAAGTTGAGCAAACACCTCCTCCTCCTTCTCGCCCCCCGCCCCCCAAGCCAATTTTTTTCCCCCCCTCACGGAAATCTGAGACTTCAGGGTCCAGATTCAGGAGCTCTTGGCGGCGGAGGACTATTCAGAAGCCACAAGGTGAGAAGAGGGCCGGGAGGGCGACGCTGATGCAGGCTTGATCCCTGCCTGCAGGATGCACTTGCAGCTCCCGGCTCAACCGCGGGACTCCAGCTGTTGGCCGCGACAGAGCTAGGGAGGGGGACAAACTTTAGGCCTCACCGCCCAGCTTTCCTGAAGGGAGTGAGGGCGGTGGGCTCAGCTCCTTGGCGTCTAAATAGGAAGGGGGAGGAGGGCGATGCACTTTTTTCGGGGGGTGGGCGCTGGCGATTGTGGTGCTGTTGTTGGGGACTATGGGTTGATGTTGAAATTAAAGTTACAGAGTCAATAACTTATTTATTCTTGGACTGAAAACTTCTTTGCCGGTGGTGGCAGATGGAGAGAAGCAAGATTGTTTCTGAGCCCCGGTCCCCATTTGAGTCCGCGGAACTGGGAACTGTGACACGGAATTTCCCACGCCTAGCTGCAGTTTTAGGGCTGGCCACTGTGTCTGAGATAGAGGCATGGCGGGGTCAGTCTGTACTCTAATTGAGATAGGCATGAGACAGAAAGTTGGGCAAGTTGGGTTTCTGGTCTTCAAACTCTCGATATCCTGGGGGGGTGGGGGTGGGGCGTGCTGTGCAGGCCAGGCCGATGCGCAAGAAGATGACTCTGTGAACACACACACTTTGTTAACTCTGCCTGGTTGAATGAAGAAAGGGGGAGAAAGGGAGAGAAAGAAGCTGAATAAATGAATTAGTTCCTAAATCAGTAGAGATCGGTGTTTCTTGGCTATTATGGATCACGAATTGTGAGAATGTGAGCAATGTGTAGCTGTGACCAGCGTTATGAGGCTCGGTACACCACACTGAATGGTCTATGATGTACACAGAGTCTTTCCAGTTCTTTGTACAAAACACAAATGGCATGTGCATGTTTGTGTGCACACGCGCATGTGTATTTGGCCACCCCACTCTGCTCCATGAAGGTGAGCGGACCTTGGGCTGCATAAACTTGTTGGCTACAAAATCTGATTGTCATTCTGCGAAGTGTCTTAGGAAGACAAAAGTTGAGTTTGCTTATTGGAGGTATTTCCCCAATCTTCTAGAAAAATCATATTTCTTACCACGGTCGCTGTTTTCATTGAATCTAAAGTGTCATCAGATTAAGGCGCATCCCTATGCCAGAGATGCTAAAATGTGAAAACGTGTGTCAACCTGGTCGAAGCAGAGCTAGAATGGTAACGGATCTTACATGTTCACCTGTGTCTGAAGAGTGGCGTTCAGGACAGGCTGTTTTAGTTTGGGTTCTCTTCTCCTCTTCTTGGGAAGCATAATTTACTGTAGTGTGACAAAGAGTAAGGGCAAGCAGTGTCTTCGACTAGGGGTGTGCTATGCTCACATTGGAGAAATCAGGAGGCTTGAACAATTTTCCTTTCTTCACATTTATTGTGTAGAGCATACGAGACTGGTTCGGGTTGCTAGTGAAGGTTCACAACAGCCTTGCGAGTTAGTTGGATTTTGTAGATTCACAGACAGGTAAGGTGTGAATAAGGTTCACAGAGTAAGTTTAGGTGCCGGGACCATTTCAAGGAGGTGAGCCTGAACTCCTTGGCATCCTTCTTCTGTTGGAAACTCTGGCTTTTGGTTATGGTAGTTAATGATACACTGCTAGAGGCTTAGGTAGGTGCCCAGCCTTCCTCTTTGTTGTCTTAACGCTTTGTTTCTCTGTTCAGTGCACTTCAGGGGGATGTGTACAGGCTGATTTACATTCTAAAACTTCAATACATGTGTAGTCCACATTGTCCACTCTCTAATGAGCTTAATGCATCAAAATAATATTGCTAAAGGAACTTTTTTATTTTTTAAAAAAAATTATGTTTAAACTTTAGTTCCTTCACCCTGTGTGTTTGTAATGGGGTGGGGAAGATGCGTAGACAATTTAGTTCTTATTTATGTTATTTATCTATTATACATGCTCTATTGCATAGGTTTTTGTAATGTATACTTAGATTTTCTTATTATTTATTTTAAGATAAATAATTTAAAATTTTTACCTGGCTAACAAAATTATAAAACTATATATTATATAGTATATATTATATTATATACTATATATTTATAAAAATATATAGTACTGTTTTAATATGCATATGTTATGTACTGTTTGAATCAGGATAAACATATCATCATATCAAACATTTGCAATTTCTTTACTAAGAATTCTGTAAAATTCCCTTATAGTTTTTCAAAACAATAGTACATTGGTATTGCAGCTATCTAATTGTGCAATAAATTTATTCTTTGTTTTATTTAAAGTTTGAGGTTTTCTGATGTGCCAATCTCTTGGAATACAAAAGGAGTAAATCATATTTCCTACACTGGACCAGAAAATTTAGCAAGGCAGCATGAATGTAGGAGAAAACCATTTTGGATTGCACTGCAGTTTAGAACACTGTTTTACATTTCACTGAGTCTAAATCTGTGAGCTAGGGGAGTCAAGTTTTTGTTTGTTTGCTTTGATTTTGAGACAGGCTCCCACTATGTAGTCCTGGCTGTCCTGGAACTCACTAGGGACCAGGAGAGCCTCCAACTCACAGAAGTCCACCTACCTCTGCCTCCAAGTGCTGGGATTAGAGGCATACACCACCACACCTGACTTTGAGAATCAGATTTTTCTATTATTGAATGATAGCAGCTGGAGGAATGAGACAATATGAATTTTTTAGACCAGATAAATTAACAGTAAGAGACCTGTCCACGAAGTCTCTCTGCAGTTTTATTATCTGTATTACTGTTGCTGTGCACCCCCACCCCCGCCTTATAGAAGCAATTTGAGCGGGAAAAGATTTCTTGGCTCACATTAGAAGAAGGGATGAGGTTCATCATGGAGGAAAGCCATGAGTGTGAGTGTGAGATTGCTGACCACACGTGGTCCATGGCCAAGCTGTAGAAAGAAATGAACACTGGAGCTCAGGTTATCCCCCTGCCCCTTTATTCATCCTGGGATCCCAGTGTGTGGGATGGCACCACGGACATCGGGGAGGGTCTTCCTTCCTCCCTTAAATCTCTCTGGAGACGCCGTGTCTTCTAGGGCATTCTAAATCTATCAAGTTGACAGGGAAGGTTAATCAACACAGTTCAGTTTTAAATTTTATTTTTATTTTATTTAACAATTTGGCTAGCGCGTTTATACCAGGTTCAACACGGAAGCATTTGAGCAATGGACTGGGGAAGAGGAAGTGAATATCTGGTGCCAGTGCCTTTGCAGTTCCAGGCTTAGTTCCAACAAGCCTTGGAGTTGGGAGGGATTTGGCTTAGTTAGAACTAAGCCATTGTCAGATGCTCTGTTGATGCTGGAACTCTTGAAGTTCCCAGGAACACTAAGGTCTGGGAAATGGGTAAGAAGGATAGGTATGGAGCCACTGTGTTAGCTTACATAGGCTAGGAAGATATGGCATATGGAAATTACCATATACCAAATATGGTATATTCTTTTAAAATACTAATGTGTGTAGTGGGGGAAATGGCCCAGCGAATAAAAACACTTGTCTGTTGTTGCAGAGAACTGGAGTTTGGTATCTAGCTCCTATATCAGGCAGCCCATAAATACCTGGAACTGCACTCTAAGGGCTTGGATTTCCTCTTCTGGATTCAGTGGCTGTACTAACACCACACACAGGCATACACACACACACACACACACACACACAAAAACACAATAAAATAAACCTTAAAAAATACCAAGAATATTTTAAAAGACATCTGCAGGTTTTGAATGAACTAAAAAGACAAAAACAACTTGCATTTCTTATATATTATCTTATTTCTTCATCTGAGGCCGATGTTAACCCTTTCATGGTCTCTTAATATTTAATCCAGGTATGTATCCATTTGCTGCAAATAACTTGGCATTGAAAACCCTCTTCTTGTGATTTAGTAATTCAGTCACTGAAATATGGGGAGTAGATTGTTCTAATGATTCAAAATAAGTGGTCCCTAAGACGTGCCTAAGTTTCGAGACCAGAAACAGAACATTTGATTTTAATTTCTTCAATTATGAATTTACATTTTTAAGCTTATTCATGTCTCAGTGGAAGTGGTAGAAGTTGAGAGAAGGCAAGATTAGGTCTTTATATTTTGTGATTGTACGTTGACCTACTGCAGTGATTCTCAACCTTTTTAATGCTGCAACCCTTTAATACAGTACCTCTTGTGATGATTGCAACAATAAAATACATTTGTTGCAACTTCATCACTGTAATTTTGCTACTTTTATGAATCATAATGTAAATATCTGATATGGAGGATATCTGAAATGTGACCACAAAGTGGTCATGACCCACAGGTTGAGAACTGCTGGTCTTGTGATTCCCAAGTTTACAGAGTGTTTTCTCATGAGTAGATGTTATGCAAAGGATTGGGAGAATTTATAGAGATTTTTGATACTGGATAGAATAATTAAAAGATCCATAAAAGGTTTAGGGATGTTGTGATATAAAATACTTTCACACTAGCCCAGAGTGGAGTATAACTAAGGTTGATTTATTTGGGGGAAAACTCACAGAAAGAGTAGAGATCCTCAGTTCTCTGAGTGTGTGGGGAGCTGGAACTGAATACAGTGGTCAAGGGGCTCACACATGCCCCTACATCTGAATTTATAGTACAGGAGACCATGCTCAAACTGAGCCAACATCCAAAAGGCCATTGGCTGAAGGAGTTCCCATACCACCTCCCTCTTTATTCTAAATAAGAGAGTTTCAAGCCCGAAACAAAATGATATACAACAAGAACAAATATCAAGTATAAGAATTAAAATTACAGCCAGCATAAACAACATCAAGCAAAAAATATATGCTAAATGTTTTAATAATTATCCTACCCTAAGGAGTCTAAGTCTCATATTAGAAATGGCTTGATGAAGTCATGAGAGGAAAGTAATTATGACTACCTAGTCTTTAATCCCATCAAAGATCTGAGAAGGGAAATAATATCACTTGAGTAAATAGGAAGTGCAATCAAGCAACTTCCAAAAGGTGTAAGAAATGACAAAAAAAGACACCAAAACCCCGACTACCTGGGCAATCACCCAAAGTCTCATTTGCAATATTGGGGCAACCAAATTTGGCTAAGGCCTAGAGCATCCAACAGACCATTTTTAGAGGCAGGAAAATTTTCAAAACTATCTTATCCTATCTTGGCAAGGTTTGACAGTCTTTTTGCTTGTATACTGCTTGTCCAGTATGGACACCCTGAATTTTGTCAGTGATTGAGGCAGGAGCAGATTTTTGCCCAAAGGCCAGTTTTGCCATGAAGAAAACAATCTTCAGTGCCCAACATTCTCTCAGGAATAGATTGGTGCTGCCAGTAGCAATCATGTCTCGCATAAATGGAATCCTGTTATTTAAATACCATATTCTACAGTTCTTTCAAGTAGTTGTAGATTACCTATCTATGTAGAATGTAATCTCTATGCATCTAAAGAACTTGATTAGACTAACCGTAGGTATGACAAACATGGATCACTATTGACTTATATTTTTTAATACCTATATAGCTTAAAGACTAAGGCTTCATATTAAAATATTAAATAATTTTTAAATTAACTGTGTAGCAAATAAGGACAATGACCTTAAAATGTAAACAATGTATAAGTATCTTGATTAGAGGTAGGAATGTATAGTGCAATACAGTAAATATATCCTAAAAGTGAATCAATATACAAAATATTTTAAGCAGTGGTAGAAACATGCATGCATACAATATGACAAAATAATTTTGTATGGGTGCACAAATATTGTGCACAAAATAGCATATTCAACACAAAAAACACAATTTGAATTTGTATCAATATATAAGAACCTATGCCAATATAAATTGTCTATAAATAATAGCTCACAAGTATTCTCACTATTACTTACTATTATTATTAGTGCTTACTCACACTAATCTATATATTTTCCCATCCAGTCCCCCCTTTTTACCAAACGATATCCCTGAGCCTACCCCCAACCCTATACTATTATAACCAACCCCTGAGTACAAACTTTGTTGGGAGAAGGGATATTGTCTTTTAGGATTATGTTTACCATCATGTGGTAATTTACTTGCTGTGCAAATGTGAGGGCCTGAAAAGAGCAGCTAGAGATGCTGTTACATAGCAAGTTCTATAGTTCTGGAGAGTTTTATTGCTATCGGTGTATCTCTGTGCAACTCACGGTGATACTCTGGAGATTGTTAGAGGCACTTTAAGCTCCCAGTGAATCCTATGTTAGTAGGAATGTACCATAGAGCTATTCTTTTTTCTTTTTTTCACAAAGACACAGAGAATACTTTTAAACTTACATTTTTGTATTTGAAATGTTGACCTTCAATGTTTTGGAGGAAAAATTATTAGAATTTCAGGGTGAAGTTCTCCCCCTTTAACTCCTTTCTCTCGTCTTGCTCTTCTTTGTGTTTCCCTAGCTCTTTCCCCTCATGCTCTTATATCCTTCTTATGGGCACTCAGTAATGTCAGCTGATTTTGCTAGAATCAGTGGGTAAGCCAGAATCATTCCACCTTGTCTAAAAAATAAACATGGCACTCACACTCACTTCCTAATATTTTTGCAAAAGTCACAAAATCCTGGACCAAAAAATCCAGAGTGGCTCTCACAGTCATCGCTGGTAAATGCTTCCTCCTCTCTATACAATTCTGAAGTCCCTGTTGCCTGTTTTCATGGTGCTGGGAAGTGGAATTCTGCTTTCATGCTAGGCACATGCTCTTTCTTTGAGCTTCATCCTCTGTCCATTTCCTATTTCTTGATGACCTTAGGTGACCATGAAGCTCTGTGCTGAGAACAGGTCTCAAAGTTCACCCAGTTACAAGTGACCGGTAATAGCTCCTATAATCTCAGTCAGGTCCTTTTGTTCCCCAAACACCGAGAGGTCTAGAATTTACCTTGGCAGGGATTCAGGAAAGACGTTTCAGTCGACAGAGGAATAGGGGTCAAGAGGGGAGCTTTGATAATTGACTGAAGTTGGATGCCAGATTTCTTTTTGAAGCCAGAGCTGGTGAGAGTAGCAGTGTGTCACACCTCATTGTCTAGTGAAATCCCTGGCCTTCGGCAAAGCAGAGAAAATTACAGGTTTTATCATTGGCCCCTCAGTCTGCCCCAATTGTCAGCTACATTCAGAGGGTCCAGTTGGAGAGTGTGTGGAGGGGGACTGGGAGGGAAGTGGGAGGAGGGGAGGAAGTGAAAATTTTGATTTTTTATATTTATAAAGTAATTTATTATTTATAAAGTAATAAATAGAAAAAGGAAATTGCAGGTTTTAAGCTTCAGTCTAGGAATTCTGCCTCTGCTCAAATGTGAACCACCCAGTAAAACTATAGTGTCCTAATTCTTTATCTGTGAGGAAGGGACTATTTATTATTATTTTTTGCAAGAAGGAAATGAGTTAGTATCTGTGAAGGGTGCACCACAGTATGGGGTTTATAATATCTAATCAATGGTAACTATTTCATTTATTTCAAATGTAAGTTACAGCAATTTGATAATTTTGAAATTCATTACAAAAAGTGAATGTGACTTCTTAAGAGAATCCTAGTTTCTGATGATTTTGTCTTCCAGTTTCCTTAGATTGTATGACTATGCATGGTATGTGTGTCCCCTGCTTCTCCAAGCCCACACTCACTCCAGAAGTGGGGAGGATGTCTCTGAGATTGTAAGGTGACTCTGGTTAATAATTAAGCTTGGAAGCAGGGACACTAACTAATGGGAATGTGTGCACGTGCCTTCATTTAGGGTCCCTAAGGGAAACTCATAATGTGTTCACCTGTGAATTCAAGAAGCACAGTGTGTGCATGAATGCTTGTGTGTGTGCATGTGTGTGTTCATGTTCAAAGGAAACTCTATCTTTGGAGTTGGTATTTAGGAACAAAGAGGCTCACGTACATGAGACATTGCACGTGATCCTTTGGTTGGGGAATAGTAAGTGTTATGGACTTAGGCTCGAGTTTAATGCATTTTTTGAGTAACAAAATTATATAAATAAGCCCCCAAATACATGTAGTGTTAGCAATTCTCTACTTAAATGTTAAATACTGGTTTGTTCACCTGTATGATGTGTGAAATGTTGTTCAGCTGCACCTTTCTTGGGTTTTTGAGCTTAGTGTGTAAAGAAAAAAATCCCACAGAATTTATTGGCCATGAAAGTTGCCCTGAGCCTTTGAATTTCAGGCTTTTGTGTTTTGAAAGAGTTTTAGACAAAAGGTTTATTACAGTTCATAGGTGGGAGCTTAAGAGTCATGGAGAGAGCTTGCTTCTCCATAGTAGGAATGAGCCCAGGAAATAGCACACTCTTAGCTGCTACTGTGGGAACTTTAAAAGGACTTATGTTAGAGACTAGGGTGAGGCATGGGGAGGGGGAAGGGCTGGTCAGTCCAGTTGGGTTACCCACAGACAGTTCAGGTACTTGTCTCAACTCCTGTTATTCTGTTATGTCTCTCCTGAAATTCCTGATCTTCAACAAAAGCATTCTCAGAACGACTCTCTTGGGGTCCCTTCCTACCTGACCAGCTTCTATCTCTTGTTCTCATCATACAGTTTGTCCCCACCAAAGCCTGAACTGGTATCCTGCTGTGTGATTTCAGCTGTGTGCAGCTGTCTCTTCCTGGGTGCCTTCCTTCTTGTTTTCTCCTCTGGTTCTGTCGTGAAGTGCTCTCTACATTTATAGACTGCAAGTACTTGTGAGTGTTTGGTGACCGTCCCCATCTATGAGAAAGGTGTTCCTTAGAGCTTAAATTCTCCAGCAAACAAAATGGGTTACTTCAAAACATAAAAGTTTTACTATGTGCTGTCTGTAAGGAGTAGGAAATTTCTAGAACTATAAAGTCATGGGTAGGGTTATTTTTTTGAGAATATATAATTCCCATAATTTGCTGCCAACCTTCCATAGAAAAATAATAGCATATGAATGATCTAAAAACATATTAACCATATTTGACTAATATGTATATATAACTTGACTAATATGTAAGGTGTATACAAACATTTGAAAAGGGTAAAGAAAATACTTTTGGACATAGATATTTATATGAAAAACCCTATATAAAGCTTATTTGTATAGGACACAGAATATTTATTTTGTCAATATGTTTGTTCTGACTAACTAAATGAGTGGAATTGTGTATGCATGACTAGTAGTGAGAGAACTGGCTGAGACCAGCAGGGCTTCTATGCAATGGGCAGAGGGCTGAGTATGGAGAGGAAGCCTTATAGATCTGTGTGAGGGAAACTAGAGTCTGTGGTGAAGGAATCCATGTGATCGAGTTTTGAATGAGCTTTAGAAAACATGATCATGAGGTGTTCTGTTTTGTTTTCTCTTTTGTGAGACATCACTTTGAACTCATGGCGGCCCTCTTGCTTCAGCCTCCTGAGTACTGGGATTATAGGCATGCAATACTAAACTCAGTTGACTGTCCGGTAGCAAGGTTTATACATTTTTAATTTTTTTAAAATTTCTGCTGACACTTCTTATTGTGGACTTTAAAACAACTCACTTGAGGCCACTAGGGGTCTGAGCACACTGGTGACTCCTATTCAAAAAACTTAAGGAGAAATCGCATGAGGAACCTTTAAGACTCTTGTATATTGTTATAGGAATCTTGAGTTTTAAGCCATCAAAATGGGGACCAGTTTGTAAAGACTGATATCTGTTTTTTCCTTACCTTTGTGTAATAAACTAGCACTTTTAAGCTTTTGTGCTAAAAAAATATTTAGTACAATTTTTTTAATTTATTTATTTATTTTTTTATTGGAAAAAAAAATTTCTGCCTCCTCCCCGCCTCCCATTTCCCTCCCACTCCTCCCTCCCCTCCCCCCACTCCTCCCCCTCCCTCTCCAGCCTGAAGAGCAGTCAGGGTTCCCTGTGGAAAGTCCAAGGTCCTCCCCCCTCGATCCTGGTCTAGGAAGGTGAACGTCCAAACTGGATAGGCTCCCACAAAGCCAGAACATGAAGTAGGATCAAAACCCGGTGCCATGGTCCTTGGCTTCTCAGCAGCCCTCATTGTCCGCCAAATTCAGAGAGTCCGGTTTAGTTCATAGCCCTTAGTGCCCACTTAAAGAAAACAGAGAAAGCATACATTGGAGACTTAACAGCCCACCTGAAAGCTCTAGAAAAAAAAAGAAGCAGACTCACCTAGGAGGAGTAGAAGACTGGAAATTGTCAAACTGAGAGCGGAAATCAACAAAATAGAAACACAGAAAACAATCCAAAGAATCAATGAAACAAAAAGCTGGTTCCTGGAAAAAATCAACAAAATTGATAAACCCCTATCCAAACTAATCAAACGGCAGAGAGAGAATTTGCAAATTAATAAGATTAGTACAATTTTTAAGAAGTTAAATTAACCAATTTTTGGAGACTTTAGTTGGTTAAAGACAGATTTACTGCCAGAGGTTTATCCTATTCATGTCTATCCAGTGGGTTGGCTCTCTTTTGCAACAGATTTCTGAGGAGACCAGAACTCATCTGTGAGCCCTCCGTCCTTTTCTGTGCTACTGTTGAAAGTTGCCTTTACAGCTACCAGACTTAAAGATGCTGCTAGTGCAGAGGCCGAGAGTGGCCAGGCTGAGAGCCTGCCTCTTCAGAGGGCTCCACCACAAGCCAGTGATGGCACTCCGGAGAGAGGATGTGAATGCCTGGGAGCGCAGGGCACCTCTGGCTCCCAAGCACATCAAGGGCCTCACCAAACTGGGATACAAGGTCTTGATACAGCCTTCCAATCGACGGGCCATTCATGACAAGGTGAGTACGTTTAACTCTAGAAATATCTGTGAACACAACAGTGGTAATTCAGAAGCATTTGAAGGAAAACAAAATATGTTCATTTCACTTTAATTCCATTATTTTGCTAAAAGTATTTTACCCCATTCCACATGTTTCCCGCTGGGTGTATAAGGGTCTGCTTTTAGATGTTTCGGGGTCTCAGTCTTTCTCTCCATTAGGCAAAACCCCTTCTCCTTCAGGTGCAGCTCCACTTCTGGGACTACAAAGACAAAGACTAAGTTGCCATTCTTGCACCCAGGGAAGGCTCCTTCAGGTAGAGTTTATTCTTCGTGAGGGTGTACCTCAACAGCTATTTTGCTAGCCCTTTACATTCATCTCTGTTTACTTTTTTGAAATAATCATAACAGAAGTAATAGTCTTGTTCCAATTTTAGGAATATATATGCACATGTCCTTTTGCTGGATCATTTGAAAGTGGTTGCAGACATTCTAACACTAACACATTAGCACTTAATGCTTTGCTGTGTATTTCCTAGACAGGGCTTTCTTACATAACCACTGTATTATTTTCACATGAGAAATAGCACCCCATAATCTATGCTTTTGATGTGTTTTAGACAGGTTCTCATGTAGCCAAGATTGTCTTTGAATTTTCTGTGTAGCCAAGAATGATCTTGGCCTTCTGACCCTGTTTTTTCTCTACCTCCCAAGTGCTGGGGTGGCAGACATTAGGCAGCCTGCCCTGTTTCTCATACAGTCTGTGTTCAAGCTCTTCGCTGGCTCAATTAAAGCTTACCTAAGATACCTACAGACTATTGTTCTGCATCTTTAGTTATGATCTGGGGCATCTCCTCCCTTCCTGGTTTTATTTTAATACCATTGATTTCTTTTTTGAGGAGTCCAAAGAGCTGAACTGTTGCATGTTCTGCTTCTGAGAAGAACTAGTATGATTGCCTCCTCAGGATTAGATTTAGGCTAGACAACTGGGGCATAAATGTCAATCACATATCAGCTCCCCATAGTGCTGCATCAAAGACCCAAGATACCAAGATGGCCCACCATCAGCTATGTGTGATCACTTGGTTGAGGTGGTTCCCAGATAATCTCTCCAGTGTGGAAATGTATCTCCTCCTTTGTCCTTACTGTGTAATCAGTAAGCACTGTGTATTTTGGGATCTGTGAAATTCTTGTTCTTTGGCTCCTCAACTGGCTTTATCAGCACTCTTTGGGAATCTCCCCCTGGATGACAGTTTGCACAGAAGCTTGCAAAACTGTTTGTTTCTGACATTAACACACTTGCTAGTTTGCTTGCTTCTCTTTTGCTTTTTGATTATTATTTGGGATTATGAACCTTTTTATTCAGCTCATTCTTTTTGAGTATTGTAAGTATCCCAAATTTGGTTATGGGAGTTCATTCAAGGAGGTTCAAGTGTTTCTGGCATAGCTAATCCCCTTCTTTGAACTGTCTCTTTTCCTAGAATAGCGTATTATCCAACCCTGTCATGCATTTCCTCTACTTGCACCTGGGATTTACTATTTTATTAAGAAACTTTGATTTTTTTTTAGTATATAGAAATTAGGATCTGGTGTCTAGAATTTTTACTAAGGTATTATTGCCCTTAGGTCTTTTAGGAGCCAGAATTTAGAAGCCTAAGTGCATGTGCCTGCACACGACTGCTTACACACACACACACACACACACACACACACACACACACTGTTTTAGTTATGAGCTAATAATATTCTACATTAAAAGTTGATCTTGGAAGGTATTTTTAAAGTTTAAAAAGTGGTTTTGGGACCATAGTACTACTATTTCAATTAACAGCTCATTATACAAAACCCGATGTTACTTACTTCTAAGTGTTTTTAAGGCCTTTACACCCACAAAGCTTATTCTGAATGTTGTTTTAATTTTTATATGTTTTATGTGTGATTGTGTTATCAATGTGATAATAGTTACACATAGTATAATTTTTACTCAGCTGTAATGTTTGCTTTTAAATTTCTTTGAATTTGATTTTTCAAATGAGTGTGATATTTATAAATTTTAGAGATGCAGTCTAGCCCTCATCCTCATCTACTTCCCATTCCCACTTGCCTCTTGACACTTGTTTTATTCAGTCAACAGCATATCTCTGCCATTGTACCATGTCTTATTCTATTGATTGCTGTGTGCATGATTTTACCATGGTATATGTAATCAATTTACTATAAATGTGTTGTTTTTAAAGAAACTAGATAAAAAAATGTTTTTAATCCTCTCTCCTACCCATCTACACTTCGTCTGAAGTACATTACTGTGTCTTGATTTTGTTTAACTGCTACTGTAGACGGTCTTAAAATTTCCTCAGGTCATGTCACTCCTTTACTTAAAAAAATCTTAATGACTGTCTCTTAACGTCTATGTGCTAACTAGATTATCTTAGTTAAGTGTGTAATCTTCAGGTGTCCCAATGATAAAACTGGGATAGTTCTACCTCATGGTAATTACATGAGAATTAAGTGAGGCAACTCATGCAAAGATACAGTATATACATACAATAATACATTAATAACAGCCAACTAGTGTTGTTGTTACTTGATAGATCTCATATTAGCCATGATGGCATATTTCACATGGCATCCTCAACACACCCTATAACTTTCATGTTTATAAATGTGTGCACCTGTCTTCAGGTGTCTTGCTGCCACTGCTGTAGGCCTCATCTCCTCCTCTCACAACCCACCCAACCTTTTTGATTAACTTGACTTTCTGTATTTCTTTAATTAGTCCACATGGAAATTGTCCTAATATCCACTAGCCTGGAATGTGCCACAGATTCTCCTGATTGTAATGTTCTTGAGTATGACCTTATGCTGTGCTCCTGGCATATTACAAGAGCTCCTTCGTGGCGACACCTTTCCTGTCTTTCACTGTGCTCTTTATAGCACAAATCTTCACATTAGAGAAGTAATAGCTGTTAACTGAACCAAAACAACAACAACAACAACAAACCAGTGGTGGGCATATATCCTATCTCTTAATACAAAAAAGTTGAAAATCACTACTTGACATGGAGTGTTTCAGCATGCTATCAGTACATAATACTGTGACAAAGGTCTCCTGTAGCTCACACTAACCTGGAACTTACTAGATAGGCAATGATGACCTTGAACATGTGTTTTTCTTATCTTCATTTGTAATCAAAGTATAATCTGATCTTAACTATAAGTGAATACTGAATTTTCCAAATCTTCTATAAAACCCAAGCAGGATAGATACATCTTAATCGAAGAAGCTGCACTGTTAATTGTAGTAATTCACCAAACCCCAACCTTCTCAAGGTGGTTGTAACTTTGCACTTTTTGTTAGCAAAAGCATGTGTATTACAATCTGGGAGAGTAATCTTTGGTCCAAATTGCAATCCCCAGGAATATGCCAGGGCTGGTGGTATTCTTCAGGAGGACATCACAGAAGCTTGTCTAATTTTGGGAGTAAAAAGACCTCCAGAGGAAAAACTGATGTCCAAGAAGACTTATGCCTTCTTTTCCCACACAATAAAGGCCCAGGAAGCCAATATGAGCTTGCTGGATGAGGTCCTGAAACAGGTAATTGTGCCCAGTATTCATGAGTAGTAATGCAGCATTGGAAGGTAGATCTGTCCCTCATGTTAGCAGGAGATGGAATCCATGGTAGGGTGCCCAATGAAGAGCTATCCTTGGCTACACAGGTTTCGAGTATACATATCATTATTTTATATATTCTGAAATAGATGAATAAAAGTTTGTTTTTCCTTCTTCAAGCAGTTACTAATTTATAAAGTAAGTGGGTATATATCACCATGTAGCATTCAAGAGCTGAAAAGAACCTCAGAGATCTTGCAATCTAATGGCTTGTTTTTCAACATAAGATTCTGAGGGGTACAGTAACTTAACTGAAGTTACACAGCTCTATGGCAAAATAACATAAGTAGAAATGCTTTTTTCATTCATCACTATTCATAAGATATGAAGTATATTTTGACGTTTAAACACTGTGAAAATATTAATAGCTACTTAAAATGGGAATGCCCACTGAATGAAATCAGTATTGAGTGCCTACAATGTGTCTTACACAATTCACCTCAGTGAAAATACAAAATATTTGCTATCCTTGTGTTTTTGATGCCACATTCAGTGGGAGGAGGCAGAGATAAGCAAAGAAGACAACCCATGTCACCAGAACATAATCAGTAAAAGAGATACAGTACTGAAGGAGAAAGGAACATGAACACCAAGAGGGGACAAGGCAACTGTCAATAGGGCCTCATCCCACAGGTGGCATTTGAGTAGATATTTGAAGGAGACAAAGGACCAAGCCATGTCTGATGATGATGCATCTTCTAAGAAGATAGGCATATAAATATCCAAAAGGTTTCCGTGAATGGGTGGATAGAGTAGGCCATGTACTAACATGCTTAATCTTCCCTTTGTATGGTAATGGTTGGAGGTATAAGGAAGTAAGCAACACTAATCAGATAACTTAGTCTAGGGCCAGTCTAGTCTATAGGCAATAGATGAAGGTGGCTAGCTCCTGGGTGGTGGAGTAGATGCTGTGATGTTTGTGGAACCTTACTTCATTTTAGAGGTGAATTCTACACAATTCCTTGATGAGAGGAAGGTAGAATTTGAGAATGGCCATGTTGTCTATGAGGAGAGCAAGCTAGGTGGCCACATTGTGTCTGTGCACAGGAAGCTTTGTTGGAAACAGAGGGGTTTAGCTTGTCATATATCTACATTTTGACAGTTGTCATAAAAGTGGATAGTATATTGGATATGAGTTTATAGCCCAGGAGAGCAGCTTTGCCTGGCCAGAACTGTGAGAGAACAGGTGGTGTGTATACTCAGGGGTCTAGATGAGTGTGGGTTGTGAGTGGAGATACAGACCAGAGCCTTGGCCCATGGCCTACAGTAAGGATGATAGAGCATTTGATATAGAACCTGAGAATAAAACAGAGGGTTGCATTTACTAAAAATACTAGCAATAGAGAAAATGGAATTTGCATAGGGAAATAGGATATGTTCCTTTTAATTTCAAAGCCACTTTGAAGCAAATAAACTCTTTTATGGAGAACTTCAGAAACATTTTGTTATATGAACTTTTGGAAAATTAATGAAAACAGTCCTAGCAGGACGGCTTTGGGGCAGTACTCTAACAAGCCCACATTCAGAGTTGGTTATACATTGAACATCATTAAATTTGTAAACTTGATTTTAAATTATACAGTTTTATTCCCCAGTACTAGATTAGCAACCCACAACCTTGCACATGCTAAGCAAGTACTCTATATTATGCTTAGCAATGTACCCAGGACCTCTAATTCCCACATTCTTTGAAGAGATAAAAGTATTGTATAAGTATAATATAGCTTTTAAGAACCCATTTGTTGATAGAGGTTGGTGTCCCACCCAATCCCATAGTCATTCATTCCCAAAGGAACACACAGAGGCCTACATTAATTATAAACAGGTTGGCTTATTACCTCAGGCTTCTTATTAACTAATCCTTACATCTTAAATTAATCCATAATTTTTTGTCTGTGATAGCCATGTGGCTTGGTACCTTATATCAGTGAGACATTCTCATTTTGTGTCTTTTGTGTCTTGGTAATGACTGCATACTGAGCCTTTCCTCTTCCCAGAATTCTCCTACTCTGGTTGCCCCACCTTTACTTCCTGCCTGTCTACTGGCCAATCAGTGTTTTATTAAACCAATACAAGTGACAAATCTTTACAGGGTACAAGACCATTATCCCAAAGCACTTCTCCCCCTTTATTTTCAAAGTAGGAACTCTAAATCTAATCTCCCTTGTTTAGCTTTCTTCCTGACCATTTTCCATAACAACTTGTAACCAATACTGTAAACAAAGCCCAACATACATAATCCAGTTTTGGGGAATGTGGGTGTAGTTTTTTAGGCTACTTCCTGCTTATTGAGGGCACTGATAATCTTATGGGGACCTAAAGAAAATTTAGGATTATGGTCAAGTCCTGACTGGAGTATTCTGTGAGGCTTGATCATCTCAGCCAGCAGTCTTGAGGCAGTTCTGGATATAGAACTTAGAGGAAAATCCAAAAGAGGTCCTCTGAAAAGTTGGATCATCTGGGCCATGCGCTCCTATCGGAGATTTTTTAGAGGGTCTTCCTTGATCAAAACTTATTTTCTTAGCCAAGAATGAATCCACTGCCTCTCATTTCCTGTGGAAACAAAACCAAAATCTCTTCTCCAAAGTAACGTATCTTTTGACTTAAATTTTAAAGGCATTTTCAAAATATATATGTTGGATTAATCCAGCAGCATTTACAATCAAATGCCTTTTATCAGCTATTGCTCCTTCCTCATCCACCAAAAAATTCAAAGACAACACAATACCATCCAGTATCCAGATTCTCTGTGTATTTTCCATCTTTGTGTGCCTTCATTTTAAAGTGTTTTTTCTTTTTCTTTTTAATTTTTGGTTTTTTTGAGACAGGGTTTCTCTTTTTACCTTTGGCTGTCCTTGAATTCACTCTGTAGACCAGGCTGTCCTTGAACTTATAGAGATCCACCTGCCTCTGCCTCCTAAGTGCTGGGAATAAAGGTGTGTGCCACTACACCCAACTACTCTCTTTCTTTTTTAAAAAAATGACTTTATCCTCTTTTATTTTTTCCTTCCAAGCCTACATACATTTTTAAACACACGATAAATCATTTAGAGATTTTTATTTTGGTCTTAATCTATCTTTACTGTTTATCTCTTTTTCTGACCACATGAATCTTTAAGTTGCTAAGTGATTTGGATAGGTTTAAAGCCGTGGCTTTGATGACTGGATCCATCCCATTCCTCAGCTTGTGGAGAGTCTAACTTCATGGCAGAGATATTGGTGGGAGCCATGTTTATTGCTACAACTCTATGGAGTTTCAAGGTCCATGCCACTATCAAGAAGTGTGCTGTTGGTGATTCATAAACACCATTTAAGTGTTTGGTGGGGAAGCCTGTTAAAAGAGCTGAAGGTTTTTGCAGCTAAAAGTGAGTCAGGAATCCTCTCTTAAATGAGACCTGCTTGCCCTTAGCAAACAGAGCCCACCTGAGAAAATGCTGCTACCAATAAGCTGTGTTTAACTTTTTTGTGTGTTCTTTTGTGTCTTGAATTACTTCCTAAGATCTCTCAGGTTTTATGTGGATGTGGTTGTCCCACATTGGGCACCAATTTGTAAGCAGAGGCTGCTCATTTGTTTCCTGGCAACCCAGACATGAATAATCATACAGAAACTATATTAATTACAACACTGCTTGGCCTATTAGCTCAGGCTTCTTATTAACTAACTCTTACATCTTAAATTAATGCTTTTCTATTAATCTGTTTATCAACATGAGTCTGTGTATTACTGGTAAGGATCCAGCATCTGTGTTCTTCAGCAGCTATGTGGTGTCTCCTTCACTCTGCGAGCCTGGCTATTTTCTGTCCTGCCATAGGCCAAAGCAGTTTTATTCATTAACCAATAAAAGTAACACATATCCAGAAGGACATCTCACATCCTATGTTAAAGAGGCTTTCTTGAGAGAGGAAAGGTCTTTGAAGAAAGAGAAAGAATTTATATTTGTCAAAGATCAAGAAAAGAGGGAGAGAAAGGAGTAAAATGGAGAGGAGAGAAAGGGAAAGAGAGAATGTTGGGATATACTGTTTTTTTTTTTTTTTTTTTTTTTTTGGTAAAAAGGATAGTTTAAATAACTGAGGAACAATGTTCAGGAAGAATATTCCAAAAAAAGAGGTATTAGTTCAAGAAGACTGACTAGGAAGGATTTGGAATGAGCAAGGATTTGCTTGCACACAGGGATTCATCTTAGGAAGGATGTGTTTTCGTTGGTACCAGAAGACTGACAATAAGAAGGGACACAGGCATATTTCAAATAGTTTTGGGCAGGTTGGGGAACCTTTGCCTCAGTTATGTTCGTACCTCACTTCAAAGGATGTGTTTAACAAGAAGTTCATTCTTTTAGCTCTAATTACAGCTGGTCTGTGATCAAGCATTTTCAAAGCATTTAGTGGTGCACCTCCTGTTAATGGGTTAGTTAGTCAACATGCATTTCCTAAGAGGGGAAAAGTCTAAAATTTTTATTTCTTTATATGTGGCTTACTAATATATTGAATTTGAGCTGAATTTACCTGATTGCAACAGTTTCTTTTTTTATTTTCTTCAGGAAATTCGACTTATTGATTATGAGAAAATGGTGGATCACAGAGGGTCTCGGATAGTGGCGTTTGGACAGTGGGCGGGTGTGGCAGGTAGGTATGGCAGGGCTCATGTAACCTTCTAAGTGTGTCTCAGCAGTACAAGTGTGTTTCTCTTTACTATGTTTACTGCTAAAACAAACAAAAAAAAACAAAGAAAAAAAGGAAGCAGGCAAAAGGTTAATATCTAAGAATATGTTTTAGTTTTCTAGATGATCCTGTGAAGAAACAGAGTTATGTTTGGTAATGGGACACCATAAACAGAAAATTTGGGGAATGAACTTCTTTACCAAGTGAGGGTTGAGCTGTATTGACTACTGTTCCAGGTCATTTTGGACTCATCCAGGTGACTGTTCTTTTCTCTAGGGAAAATGAACAGGCCAGAAATACGCTAATTGTTTCAGGAGTAACGCCATATCTGTGAATAGGATGTGGCTTTTATTCTTTAAAAAGTCATGAAGGCAAGGTAATCCAGAAGTATAATGTCAGTACTACTTGCTAGGGGAAGAGCATTGAGTTGGAAATAGCTGTTGGGGGGTTGACCTTGAGACAGTACGTCTGAAGCTGGGACTTGCTGGCCAAGTAAAACCTACTTAAACAAGTAAGGAGGAAGGAATGGTAGGCACATGTAAAGCCCTGCTATCACTAAAGTTAAAAAAATCTAAATAGGGGGATAGGGAGATGGCTCAGAGGTTAAGAACATTGCCTGCTCTTCCAAAGGTCCTGAGTTCAATTCTCAGCAACCACATGGTGGCTCACAACTATCTGTAATGGGGTCTGATGCCCTCTTCTGGCCTGCAGGCATACACATAGACAGATATTGTATACATAATAAATAAATAAATATTTTAAAAAATCTAAATAGATAAAGTAAAAAAGGGAGTTGCCACTATGCAGAGGGAAGAAACATAAGAGAGAACACAGCAATCTCCTCTATAAATATTGAGAGAACAGCAAAAAATGTACTAAGGCTAGTGAGCTTGACAAACTTCTGAATTAGACAACCTTTAGAAGACACAAATGGCTGAAACAGCTGCAAGAAAAGATTGGCTCTGCAGTATTACATAATCTCAACTCATAAGAAAAGGAAAACATTTTATAAAGGGAATTTTATTTTTAATGCAATAGTTCCTGTTGTGACAGACTGGAACTCAGAAGCTTGAGGCAGAAGGATTGTCGTGAATATGAGGCCAATGTGGGCTACATAGAAAAACTCAAAACATTTACTTTAATTTTTAAAATTTTTTTGTGAATTTCATTCATGAGTGCTAGATTTACATCATTTCCACCTCTCCCTCTTTCTCCTACCCCTTCTATGGTCCCCACCTTCCCTCTCAATTTTTTGACCTCTTCTTAAATTATTATTATCACACATGTACACACACCTTGCTGAGTCAATTTAGCATTGCTTGTATGGACATGCATTTAGGGCTGACCCCTTGGGATTGAATAACCTTTCTGGGAGCTTATTCCTGGAGAAAACTCATTCTCCTTTTCTCAGCATTAATTGGTTCCCTGTACTTCTTCATTTAGGAGTGGGGCTTTATGAAACTCTTCTCATACGTATTAGCATGTCACCTGGTGCATGTCACTGTGCAGGTCTTGTTTCAGCAACCATATGATTGATACTTCATGAGCACAGCTTTCATGTCATGTGTCTAGGAGACACTATTTAGCGGCAGACAACCTGCCCTTTCTGTCTGTATTTACAAGTTTTCTGTCATTCTTCCACAATGTTCCTTGGGCTTTAGGTGTAGGGTTTACACTACAGATGTATCATTCAAAGCTGGCTCACTTATTTTCTGAAGTTTTAACAACTGTGAATCTCCATAGTAATCTCTATCTGCTAAGAAAAGGAACTTCTTTGATGAGGGGTGTGAGATACTATTAGTGAGGATAAGTAAGACTATTATTCAACTGCACTCAATTAATGGTCCTTTTGTCGGTCTGGTTCTGTGACAGGAATGATCAATATTTTACATGGAATGGGTTTAAGGCTCCTTGCTTTGGGACATCATACACCTTTTATGGTGAGAGATTTTATTTTATTTTTTATTGGAAATGTGTCACATTTTCAGCATAGAAACACCTTTGAGATAGTGTACTGACGTGAATTGTGTGTGTGCTTGCTTTCAGCATCTTGGCATGGCTCACAACTACAGGAACAGCAGCCAGGCTGTGCAAGCTGTCCGCGATGCAGGCTATGAAATATCTCTGGGTTTAATGCCAAGGTCAATAGGACCCTTAACCTTTGTGTTCACGGGGACTGGCAACGTATCAAAGGTAGCCCAACCCATCCTCTCTCTCAAGCGATCTGAAATGCTGAACATTTTGTGGGCATTTCAAACCCAATGAATGACCATTCAATTTGGAATATTTCTGTTGTCAATGTTTTGTGTTTTTGCTATAAAACAAATAACAGTACTAACCCAAGCACTTTCTTTGCTTTTAGCTGATATCATCTATTAAAGCAGTGGTTCTCAACCTGTGGGTCATGATTCCTTTGGGGGCTGGACAACCTTTTCACAGAGTTAATATATCAGATATCCTGCCTTTCAGATATTTACATCGTAATTTATGACAGTAGCAAAAAATACAGTTTTGAAGTAACAACAAAAATAATTTTAAGGTATGGGTTCACCACAACATGAAGAACTATAGTAAATGATCACAATATTAGTAAGGTTGAGAACCACTGTCTTAGAGGCTTAAAGTGTCCCTTCACCCTTCTGTCTTCCTTCCCTCCTTCCTTGCTCCTCTGTCCCCTTCTTTTGTTAACTCCTTGTTAATGATATAAAGCACCGTCCTTCAAGTAATGAGTTGTTCCTTCATTAACTGCTTGGAATCTTGCTAGTAACTAAGTATCTTAGTTAGGGTTTCTGTTGTTGTGAAAAATAAGGCATTTTTTAAATTATTGTTGAAGGGGGTAATCCATTGTGTGTGTGTTTACATCCCTGGGCTAGTAGTCCTGAATTCTATATAAAAGCAGGCTGGCTTTCTTCAGAGATGAACAGTTCTGTGGAAGTATAGAATAAACACTTTCCTCCCTATGAGCAAAAGCAAACTGGCGAGAAAAGGGTTTATTTGGCTTAAACTTCCAAATCACTGTTCATCATCAGAGAAAAACAAGACAAGAACTCAAACAGGGCAGGAACCTGGCAACAGGAGCTGATGCAGAAACCATCCATGGAGGGGAGTGGCTTACTGCCTGACTTCCCCTGGCTTGCTCAGCCTGCTTTCTTATAGAACCTAGGATTATTAGCCCAGGTATAGAAACACCACAATGGACTGGGTGCTCTTCCATTAGGCACTAATTAATAAAATTCCTTTATAGCCAGATTTTAAGGGGGCATCTTCTCAACTGAGTTTCCCTCATTTCAGATAACTCCAGTTGTGTATCAGGTTGCCCTAAGACCAGCCAGCACACTAAGGAAGATTAAGACTGGAATTAATGCTTCCTCCTGGAGGGGTGTTGCGGCTGCATTTGTAATCTCCTGGAGAAACTTGTATTTGAAAAAAATAGGTCTCTAGTGCAGAAGCTTTATGAACAGAAACTCTGAGTGCTAAATTGTAAAGCATGCATCTGATCCTTTCCTTCTGTGGTAGACCATTTTGCCACTTAAAATAATTACCATAGTGAATCTAAAAGTAAATAGGCACATTGTATTACACCCATGTTTCTAAACTCTTGTTGCTATTCTGAAGAACCAGTTAAAATGCTGAGTCCCACTAATGCAACTGAAACCAAAACAGGTTTGTAAGCTCCCAGCATGACACCCCTCTGTGATTCTGTGTTGTGATTCCGGTTAGAGGACAGGACAAAGGCAACTATGCAACTGTGAATCCTTGCAGGAAATCTATTGGCCACGTCCCTACTGAGGTTTGACTCTTTTTGCTCATGCGCTATTGACAGGGAGCCCAGGCAGTCTTTAATGAGCTACCTTGTGAGTATGTGGAGCCCCATGAATTAAAAGAAGTTTCAAAAACTGGAGGTAAGGGGTGAGGGAGGACCTTATCTTTTGTAATCCTCTTTGTGTTAATATTTTCCCACCACAGATTGCTATCATTTGTCCCTTTACTAATTCCTGATTTCTTTGTCAGACCACAGAAAAGTGTATGGGACGGTGTTAAGTCGCCATCATCATCTTGTCAGGAAAACAGATGGCGTGTATGATCCTGTAGAATATGAGAAATATCCCGAGCGCTACATCAGTCGTTTTAATACAGATGTGAGTATCTGGCTTTGATTTGGTTGCTATGGCACACCGTAGTTAAGCAGTTTTCTGAGGCAAAAATTGTGAATGTATAGATTAATCTGTTGGTTCTTTGTGTAGACTGTGAGTCCTTTGGTTCTAATGCATTGGACTTAATAGTTGGCTCCCACTGACACCTGGGATTGAGGTGGTCTCTGCTTAGTCTTGGTGGCTTCTATGGAGATGTTCATTGCTTCACAGTCTTTCTCGATTTCACAGTGCATGTGCTCATTAGTTCTAAACTGGTTTCTGGAGAGCTTTGTCTCTGAGTTAGCCTATACTGGTTAGCACTATTGGCAAAAATGCAGGTCTTTGAGACTTGATTTTAACAAGTGTCCTAACTTTTAATTTTTTTCAGTACTAGGGAGTGAAACTAATGTTTCTCACATCTCAGCAAGTGCTCTACCACTGAGCAACTCTCCAAAGGTTTATTCTTTCTGTTGCCAAAAATTATCACCATAATCCCATTGAGCATCTTATCTAGTTTTAAAGACCTAAGACTTAAAAGAAAAGAGATTATTAGTTTACTATTTTGGAGGCTTGAACAAAACATGGTTCAGGTTCTTTCATAGATTCTTATTGGCTGCATCACATCATGGTGGGAGGTCATGCATATCTATCCATGGAGCCTCTGCCGTCTTCTGGTTAAACCATGAAGGATCATCATGGAAGCTCTACTCTTCTCTAATATAATTTAATCACTTTCTAAGGGCTTCACCTCTTAAAACCATGGTTGCATTCAACTTCTACTCTCTAAATACCATGAATTCTAGGTGTTGCTGGTTAGTCTTTGCATGAGTTCAAGGGACAACTATATTTCAATCATGGTATTATGTCACTGGCCCTATAAAACTTATGTCCTCACATTTAATATATGTTCATTTCATTTCTAGTAGTTACAAAGTCTAAACTCAAGTTAACTTCAAACTCCAGAGTCTCACTTGGAACTCAAGTCTAACATCATTGGATGCAAAGTCATATAAAACAAAAGCCAAGCTGGGTATTTCTAAGATACAGTAGCAAATTAGCCTCACAGGATACATTCCATTTTAAAAGTCAGGAACAGACAAGAAGAAAAGAGTCATCAGCCTAAGACAAGACCCAAGCCAATATGGACAGGCATTATTTCCTAAAACTCCAAGATATATCTTGTGCTCATCTGCTAAGGCATACAGTCTGTCATGTAACAGCTCTCCTCAAATAAGCTGACAAACTAGAAACCAAACCCAATTCAAAATGCACATATGTGTTATGAAAATAAATGCTTTAAATAATTTTAAATGTGTTTGTAAATGTAGCCCCTTTAGATTACGGTATGAAATTTTGCTATTTTAGCATGTATAGATAGTGTGTTATGGAGGAAGTTCTTCCCTTTCATGTGGGAATGCCCTGTGATACTTAAAGCACAAAAGGTATATAAAAACAAGTTAGATTGAAGTACATTTCATCCCTTCTTTGAAAAAATTTATTTCTTTATTTAATAGAACAATAAATACCTTTATTCCATGAGCTATGGAATGATGGTTTATTTGCCTTTCTGTGATTCGATCTCCCTTAGATAGAACTCCAGAGTCTTGCCTTTTAGCACATAGCCATCTGCTCCGCCACACTGGCCTGGTCTTGAGGTAAAATGCCAGGCAAGATGCTTGCCCTGCTGGAGCAGCTCCTCTAAAGGATGGCTGATTTTGGTGCTCATTTTCCTTTCATCATATTTCTTTTGAATTTTCTTTGATTTTTTTTAAAAATATTTTTTTCATCCTCAGGATTCAGCTTGCCCCTCCTTATTGTGGCCAGGGGCAGTGGCGTAGAGGGACTCATTCAATGTCAGTATGGTGTGCTGTCAATAAGCACAATGCAGTTCTTCACCAAGGTCTTGGTGTAGACCAGCTCATCACTGTGTACACTGTAGACAACATCAATGATTCACTCAGAACCCCAGGAAAAGTTCCCCACATCCAGTCTTAGGGCACAGCACTTCTAACTGCCTCCTCGCTCTCAGACTGTGTGTATAATACGTAGGCCAATCTTAGTATTGGCAGCAGAATGTCTCAGCTCACTCTTCTGCTTCTTGGGGTAGGATTTTCTCTTACTCATTGTCTTATGGTACTTGTGTTGTCCCAAGAGATGCTTATCTCTCAGTACTGGCTGGAAAGCGCCATCCATTCTTTCTTAGTTTCACACATATTTGTTTAGTGCCCCCATTTCTCTCACCCCCCCCTGCCCATGTACTGTGATTTGACCAAATTCCTGGCTTCTTTTCCATGTCTGTCTCTTTATGTATCTGTCTCTCTCACTCTATGTATTTATATATGTGTATATAAATGTGTGTATGGGCCTAAATATGTAAATATAAACTGCTCAGTCCATGTAGTATTACTTGTACGTACATGATTCTGGGCTGATTACTCTGCTAGACAAAGAGCTATAGGCAATAAGGAATACTATGTTAACAGTGGGAGATAGTCTTTCTGATGATGAGCCCCCTAGTTGGTTTTCTGCCCCTAATTTTATCCTGACCATAAATATTAGTGATTAGATGCAGATACATACTGAAACTGACGGTGACCCCTTTGCCACATGTGCATGTACGTGTGTTTGTGTAAGCTGTTCCCCAGAGAGACTCTCTGATTAATCCCCAGGGCATTCTTTGGAGGACTGTTATCCCCATCTGACAACTAAGAAGAGCAATAAAGTTCATAGATGTTGGGTGTGATTGAAGTTATGCTCTATGGGATTTGAAATGAAAAGAGAGTTCTGGATCACTTGGTTCTTTGCTATTTTATTTTTTCCTAGCTTTGCAACATATTGTAGAATATAAATGTATTAATTGATTCATTTCTTATCATGGAGTAATTCTATTATGAATGGTGGGTGGATGTTATCTTTTTCCTCAGAAGATGTCAGGTGACCTGGACAACAAAATGTTCCACGAAGGCACCACTCATGATCTGCCATGGGCTTTGCTCTAATGCAGTTTTCTTTCAGTGTATAATATTAAAATAAGCTCCATCCTGTTTCTTGAACATGGAACTTGCTTCACAGATTGCACCATATACAACTTGTTTAATTAATGGGATCTACTGGGAGCAAAACACCCCTCGTCTGCTAACTCGCCAGGATGCTAAAAGTCTCCTGGCCCCTGTGAAGTCTTCAGCTGCTCCTGTTGAAGGATGCCCTGAATTACCACACAAGTAAGGACTATGTGTCATTGAAATGAAGTTCTGTTGGTGGTGCTTTTGTTTGTTGGTTTTTGCTGCATCACCATTATCAGGGAACCAAAGAATATAGTGTTCCTGCATGCTGGAGACATAGTGATAGTCTGACCTGACCTCCTGGGAGCATTTTACAGTCGCCCATTTTCCCCTCCCCTCCTGAAGACTGACTTCTGACTCATTTGCTTTCAAAACCCACTCTTCAGAAATCTTTTTATAATTAATCGCATTCCTCCCTAGTTTGTTACTTTGTTTTGAGAGACTCACAGTCATTTATTTTCTGATGTTTATGGTTGTTCTCTCTCCTGCTGGAGTTGATTCTCCTGAAAGATAGGGAAGGGCGTTTTTGTCTTGACCTTACGTACATGGTAAAAATAGACACTTAATTAGTTCTTAAATATTGAATGTTAATTAATAAATATTTGTGAAACATCTTATCTACCAGGGATTCTGCTAAGTTGAAGTTCAGAGAAGCATAGTCGGGCTGCCTCCTGCTCTGAAGCACATGTCAGTGGAACTCTAGGAACAACAAGCTGTGTCACAGGAGATTATATGAAGTAGGCATACCAGGAACAGGACACATGGCTGGGTCGCTTATGATCATACAGCTGAGAAGCACAGCTCTGCAATGAGAGCAAAGCAAATTCTCTTACTTGTAGCAAGTAAGGAGAGCCCTCGCGAGCATCCCTAAAGCACTGTCTCCCTCAGCAAAAAAAGCAAGGGTCTTTTGTTGAAGAAACTCCTCTCTCTCTCTCTATATATATATATATAGATATAGATATAGAGATAGAGATATAGATATAGATATAGATAGATAGATAGATAGATAGATAGATAGATAGATAGATATAGATATATCACTCCTTATGACATGTAGAGGTGGACACACTCCTGTATGCACTCAGTTCAAAGTAATACTTTTCTATGCATTGCATATTTGGAATGGGAATCCCTCTTGGCGGAGCATTTGCTATTGTCACAGCAAACTTCAGCTCCCTTACAAAGATGGGACAGAGTGTGCTACTATGTTTGTCCCTGTAGTTTCTTTGAAGGGTCTGTTAGACACAAAACAACTCGAAGGCCTGCTAATGGTTTTTTTTAAAGATAAAGCAGTACCCTTGCCCCAAGCTTAGTAATTGTTCTTAAAGTATCTGATAAGTGACTAACTCTGGGCTCAGCAAAACCTTTCAAAAAGGGAGGGGGAGGATGATTGTTTCAATGTTGGACTGTTACTTGGTAAGTTCAGAACCGCTAAAACACAATAGTGGGCAAGGCTAGCTCTAGTACGCAACCCTATGTGGGCATATTTTGATTGGAGACAAGACATGGGCATTGTGACTAGTCTCTTTTTAAAAGACTGACTGTCATTCATAATTCTAGAGATTTCTACATAAATACATGGAGAATTATGTAGCACGGTTAACTCTTCCTATCTGTGGGGAATGGTTTCTAAGTCCTGGTAGAGAGTAATATCTATAGATAACATATATGTGGATTATATAATATATAATATCTACAGATAATATCTATATCTACAGATATTCAATTTCCTCATATACTGCATATTTTCCATCAGTTCTGTGGTGTTTATGATGCCTAGCACATCAGTACAGTCAGTTGGCTCTGTTGGTGCTGGTCTGTGATATCGATAGATATGTGTGAGTATGAAGAGGAAGATTGTAAGTGTAAGGTCTGTCTTGGATAGAGAGATAGAGAGACTTCATGGCCAAACTGTGCCACTTAGTGATACTCTGATTTCAAAGAGAGAGAGATAGAGAGGGAGAGAGAGAGAGAGAGAGAGAGAGAGAGAGAGAGAGAGAGAGAGAGAGAATATGATAGGATAAAAAGCTTAAAGTTCTAGATTCAGTGCCCACCAATGGAAGGGAAGTTAGAAAGAAAAGAGAAATACGTGTGTATAACTAGTTAAGTCATATAGATGTATGGAAAAGTTAAAATAAAACCTATTTTGCAGTGGACATATGCTAATAAAATTGTTTCTCGGGAGTACTGCACAAATGATTGTGCTATATTATTTAGATAATAATAATGAGAAGGAAATTTTTTTGTGTGTAGAATATTGTTGCAACATTCTTTTTCAAGTGCTTTCAGCTCTCAGCTGGATCCAAGGGTGTGGAACCCAGACTTGAAGAGGCAACTGTACTGTCTAGAACAGTTATTTGCAGATGGTGAACCAGGCCTTCTTATTCTGTCTGCTGTCAAATATTTGTTTCTGTAGGGAAGGATTTCTCCCCCACCTTTTTTTTCTACTTCCTTCCCTTCTGTTTTTCATTATTCTCATAGAAAATAAAGAACCCTGTGTCTTAGAACAACCCAATGTTCCAAAGACCGAACTGTAGGACAAAGATCCTAAGTGCCCAGAAAATATTTGGCAGCCACAATGCAATTTGTTTCAAGCACATTTTATTTTTATTCATTTTTAGTTTTCCTGAAGGCCTGAGAAATCCACCCTCTCATCTGAGTGTTGGTGTTTTTTTTTTTCAGACTTGTGGCAATATGTGACATTTCTGCAGACACAGGAGGCTCCATAGACTTCATGACTGAGTGCACTACAATAGAGCGGCCCTTTTGCATGTATGATGCAGACCAGCATATTATTCACGACAGGTGAGTTTGCCAAAACTTCCTTACCTCAGTGAGCTTAGTTCAAAGTACTCAGCATTTCATTTCTTTATGAAGATGTGAAAATTTGCAGGTATATACTCTAACACAGTAAAAAAGTGGAAAACATTGAAATTTCAATGTTTAAATGTGTATTTTTAATATTTAATATCATTTTTAAATGGGAGATGAGTAGCCAAGTAAAGAAAAGGCTTTGTTTGAAAAGCAGTCTTATTTATAGTGACATGCTTTATTTTTCAAGACTACAAATATTCAAGTAACAATGAAACCAATGTTGTGATGAGATAAAGCCTGGGAAAATGTACAATGTTCTAGTAATGCTTTGTGCATCTCAATAAAACTTGTTGCTTCTCCTAGTGTTGAAGGCTCCGGGATTCTGATGTGTTCCATTGACAATTTGCCAGCACAGCTTCCAATTGAGGCTACGGAATATTTTGGGGACATGCTTTACCCTTATGTTGAAGAAATGGTAAGGGGGCTGGTAGCTTCCACGACAACTCTATGACTTTAAGTAGAAATGTAGAGTGAGCTTAAACATGTTCTGGTCTCCTGTGTCTAAGAAATCTGTTGTCAAATGAGATGCCAGCCCTTCCCCAAATGTATTTACAGGACCATTTTGTTCTACAAAATCTGTTACTTGTCTCATCGGGATTGTGATATCACTGACTTCTTGCTCAGAGTCACAATTATACGTTCATCGCATTATATCATTTTATTAAGCGTGTTTATGACTTGGAGGAGGGAGGATAAAGTTACTTTATCATCCAATCTTTTGCTATCTAGACCAACTTATGCTGGGGAGTTTTTACAGTGCTGTAATTAATAGATCTGAACAACCAGAATTATAGATAATATTACTAGATGCAAGCCACTAGGGTTTTGTCCAGTGACAGTTTATGATAAGATAGAGTTTTCTCCTGTGATTGATTCTGAAGTTCGGTGCAATCTAGATTCCTTTCCCTTTACCAAAGAAACTCTTCCTTCTCTCAGTATTTATCTTGGGTTTAGACTTGCCCTGCTGTTTTTTTTTTTTTATTGCTAACAGCAGTTGACCTCTGGCATAGATTCCAAACTCCTGAACAGTAGCTCCTGTGTTTGCATTCCCCACTTCTCTCCCACTATAAAGTGGAGACAAAATGTCTAATCTGAAGTTGTCTGCTATGTGTAACCAATGGGTTAACAAGGAGTTATAAGAAGATGAGCACATTAGAAAATACTGTGGAAAGTTATTATTTATTTCTTGATGTGTTTGTATGTGTACATGTGCATACAACAGAATGCTCATACCATGATGTGCCTGTGGAGGTCAGAGGACAGCTTAGGGGAGATGGTTCCCACTTTCTATAATGTGCCAATGCAGTTCTGAGTCTGCAGTGTGTTTGAAGTTGGATCTTAGGGGAGGCAGTGGCACTAGGAGGGTACTAATGGCAGGTGAGACAAGGCATCAGCTAGAATGGAGACTCAGATATCTTGTTTGTAAAATTGAGTGGTTGTAGTATTTACTTTTAATGGTTCCCCAAGCATTCTAGAGACGTAAATGTCTCAGTGCCTAAATGGCATGTGCCTAGGGAAAAGAGGATTACTAAATATCTCCAGATGTATTTTATGTTCATTTTCCCTTGTCATTTTTCTCTGCTGGCTAGATTTCTTTTTTAAAGCAATATTTATTATCATTATAATCAATTGTGTGTGTTTATGCATGCCTGGGTATATGCGTGTGAGTGCAGATGACCTGCAGAATTCAGAAGAATGCTTCAGATTTGCAAATGTCTTTGTAGTTTCTGTCCTAGGAGCAAGCCCGTCTGTGCATTTTTTAATTTCAGATTAATTTAATGTTCTTATAATTGACTCATTTTTTTGGGGGGAGGAGAGAGGTTGTTACTTACCGTTTTGGTAGTTTTCTCTTTCCCTGCTGAGAATCTCCATGTTTTTACCATCTTCATCATCATCATCATCATCATTACCACCACCACCCTCATTGGTTTTTAGAGACAGAGTTTCTCTGTGTAGCCCCGGTTGTCTTGGAAGTTGCTCTGTAGTACATGCTGGACTTAAACTCAAGGATCCACCTGCCTCTGCCCCTGCAAATGCTGGGATTAAAGGTGTGAGCCACCACACCTCCCAGCCCCATGCTTGCATTATTATGAGTATACTATTCTTTATCACAAGGATCATAGCTATAAAAGCCATTTTGTAATGCTTGTTTGTTTCTCTTATCTGCAGGGACCACATTTTAAGATCCCTTCAGTTAATGTCTGAAACTATGGGTAGTATTAGAGCCTACATGTATATCTTATCTATACCAGCATTATTATTTATATTATTATTATAAACATTATGACAAAGTTTAATTTATAAACAAGGTGCAATACTATGAAATAGAAAAATGGTAAAATTTATGTAAAAAAATCTTGTAAAATTTATGTTAATGAAGTCTCACCCTCAAAATGTTCTTTGCATTGCATATGCTTCTTGCTCTTGTGTTGATATTTTTTTTTTTAATTTTTTATTGAGGAAAAAAAAAGTTTCCGCCTCCTCCCAGCCTCCCATTCCCCCCCTCCTCCCGCCCCTCTTCCCCTCCCCCACTCCATTCCTCCTCCCTCTCCAGTCCAAAGAGCAGTCATGGTTCCCTGCCCTGTGGAAAGTCCAAGGTCCTCCCCCCTCCATCCAGGTCTAGGAAGGTGAACATCCAAACTGGGTAGGCTCCCACAAAGCCAGAACATGGAGTAGGATCAAAACCCCGTGCCATTGTCCTTGGCTTCTCATCAGCCCTCATTGTTCGCCATGTTCAGAGAGTCCGGTTTTATCCCTTGCTTTTTCAGTCACAGTCCAGCTGACCTTGGTGAGCTCCCAATAGATCAGCCCCACTGTCTCCGTGGGTGGGTGCACCCCTCGTGGTCCTGACTTCTTTGCTCATATTCTCCCTCCTTCTGCTCCTCATTGGGATCTTGGGAGCTCAGTCCAGTGCTCCAGTGTGGGTCTCTGTCTCTATCTCCATCCATCTCCAGATGAAGGTTCTATGGTGATATGCAAGATATTCATCAGTATGGCTATAGGATAGGACCATTTCAGGTTCCCTATCCTCAGCTGCCCCAGGAACTAACTGGGGACATCACCCTGGACACCTGGGAGCCCCTCTAGGTCTAAGTCTCTTGCCAACCCTAAGATGGCTCCCTTAATTAAGATATGTGCTTCCCTGCTCCCCTATCCAACCTTCCTTTATCCCAATCATCCCGTTTCCCCAAGTTCCCCCCAACCTCCCCTTCTCACTTATCTCTCCCCATCTCCCCTTACCCCCCTCCCACCCCACCCCCAAGATCCCAATTTTTGCCCGGGCAAAAATTTGTCATTCTTTTCAATGCAAAAATGTGTACTTTAGTCCAGTTCTTACCTTGTTGAATATTGATTAATTATGTGGACAGATGTAACTATTAATATTTCTTTTGAAAATGTATACAACACATTTTGATTTTATCTGCCCTACCTCCAACACTGTCCTGAAGCCTGAAATATATCTCCCTTCCTAATTAATATCTAAAAAATAATCTACTGAGGCCTATTAGTAATGCCGTATGCATTGAGTCAGGAGCCATCTACTAAAGCATGCGTACCTTACCAGTGACCCCAACCCCAAAGACAAATGACTCTGCCTCCATTAGCAAGCATCAACTACCAATAGCACCTAGGAACACGGCTTCATGAACCCTTCCTCTATCCATACTAGCATTCCGACTGTCATGATCTTGTACAGCTTTTGTGTATTCTAAATCAGACGATGTTAGCATCCCCACACCCCCACTTTTCTCCCCAAGATCTCTCCTCATCCTTCCTTTCAAAGGTTCCATACCTGCTCTTCTGACTTCTAACCCTGGACAATTTTGCTATCTTTTGAAAGTTATTGGTACTTTTTGGGTGAAAAATAAGAATAAGCAATTTTGTGCCTTTCTATCTTTAAATCTATTCTTTGTTAGTAAATTTTGTTCTTTTTAAGTTTTATACATATTAAGTTTTATACATATACTGCTTTCTGGCTACTCTCCCTCCTGCCTTCTCCTATGCATCTCCCACCTCCACCAGTCCCACCTCATCTCTTCTCCCTATTCATTCACTTTGGTTTTGTTTAGAGTTCTTCAGAGTTTAATTAGAGCTTTCTGTGTGATCATACGGTGGAACTAACCATTAGAATTTGGTCTGATGACCAGTAGGCACACACGTGAATACCATGCCTCCCTAATGGCCAGAACTGGTTGGCTGTTAGTCCTGTGAATCCTCCCCTTACATAGCTGACTGTCAAGAGGGGACAGTACACACAGTCAGCTACTGTGAGTTCATGGTTGTCATATCTGTATTTTATAGAAGATGGTATTTTATAGCCTTACTCTCCCCATCTAGTCCTACATTCATTTCACCCACTCTCCAGTGAATGGTTTCACCAGCAAGTCTGACTTTACTGTGAAGTTTTCATGATTTTTTATATTAAAGATTTTTAACTATTATAATGGTTGTATTTTTACATATTTTGCATCCATCAAGATTTTATGGTTTTTGTTTTGCTAATGTGATAATTCTGTCAACTGATTTTCAGATCAAACCATCTTTACATTCATAGAATAAACTCAACTGGCTAAAATAATCTTTTATTTATGATCAAATTCAGGTTGCTAGTGGCTATGTCAACATCTGTTTATTTAACTGTTAATTGACATTTAGTTTTCTGTTTGTAGCTATTACTAACAATTATACTATAAAGTTATTCTGACATATCTCTGTGTTGTGTGTTTGTATGTATGCATTCATACATGCTTGTGTTCATATTACCCGTTAACTGCTATTGAGTTTATACATTGCTTTGTCTTATTTGGGATTATTAAATCTGTGTTTATGGATGAGCTTAATCTAGTACTTTATTATGTCTTGCTACTATATTTGTTTTTATTCTGTTTAATTGGTATATTCTATAGATTAATTTTAAATTTTTAGTGTGTGTGTGTGAGAGAGAGAGAGAGGGAGAGAGAGAGAGAGAGAGAGAGAGAGAGAGAGAGAGAGAGAGAGAAAAGAGGTGTGTGGATGTGCATGTGGTATTGCCTGTGTGTGTAATCCATTCTCTTACCTTTGAGTGGGTCCTAGTGCTTGAACTCATTGTTCACATTTGCTCCCTCTCACAAATATGGCAAACACGGTAATAGCCGTTACCATATTGTGAATGCTACACCATCTTCAAATTTTTCCACTCAACAAATTAGTCTATTACTTAATTTTTAAAAATAATTGTTTAATTGTATGTGAGTAAGTGTTAGCATGTATCCATGGGTACCATATGCCTGGTACCCATGGAGGCCAGAAAAGGATGACATATCCCCTGGAACTAGAGTTATAGACCATTGTGAGCCCCCATGTGGGTTCTAAGGACCAAGATTTGTCTTCTGCAAGAGAAACAAGTGCTCTGAACTGCTGAGCCATCTTTCCCGTCCCTACTCCACCACGTTTGGATCTGGTCTCAGTTCCTGATAGAGTCCTGTTTTTGTCTGAATACCCATGGTCCCAGACTTTACAATAAGTCTCCCACTGACAGTTTGGTCTTTCCAGTTCTTATCAGAATGGTCTCTTAGCTTTGCTAATGGGTTTTTTAATTTTATTCTTTTTATTTATTTTATTGAGCTCTACATTTTTCTCTGCTCCCCTCCCTGCCTGTCCTCTCCCCGTCAACCCTCCCCAAGGTCCCCACGCTCCAAAATCACTCAGGAGATCTTGTCTTTTTCTACTTCTCATGTAGATTAGATCTATGTAAGTCTCTCTTAGGGTCCTCATTGTTGTCTAAGTTCTCTGGGATTATAATTTGTAGGCTGGTTTTCTTTGCTTTATGTTTAAAAACCACTTATGAGTGAGTACATGTGATAATTGTCTTTCTGTGTCTGGATTACCTCACTCAAAATAATGTTTGCTAGTGGATATTTGAGGACTCCTTTAGCTAACAGGTTTCCATACTCTTCCATGTTTTTCTAATACATTTGCTTCAAAGGACTGAGGCTCATATGGTACAGTTTATCATAGCAATCTCCCCGCTTCTTTGTACCAATTCTCTGGATAGTTTTTTCTCATTGCTGTGATTAAATACCTGATAAGAAGCAACTAAGAGAAGAAAGGTTTATTTCAGAACAAGGCAGAAAGAATGACCCTCAGTTGTGAGCATGGAATGGCTTGATCATATTGGGAAGAACAGGAAGCAGAGAGAGGACAAAAAACAAAGATGAGCTGCAGACCTCAAGATGTACTCTCAGTAACCTGCTTTTCTTCATCCCCAAAAGCTCCACACTCTTCCAAAACAAACAGTACTCCCACCTGAAGACCAAGTGCTCAGGCACATGAGCCGAGGGGAACTTTTAGTTACAAACTGTAGCAAGAACTATTTTAGAGTTTATATAATACCCTATTTCCCCCTCATTATGACTTTTTTAAATCATTTTTTTTCCTTGAAAACAGACCTTTTTCTCCTCATAATATATGCTAATTACGGTTTCCTTCCCTCTACTCCTTCCAGTTCCTCTCCGCCTCCCTTCCCACCTGCCTCTCTGTCTCTCCTCAGAAAACAGACTTCTATGGGACAATAAAATAGTGAAATAAGAGAAAGCAAAATAACATGTCAGAATTTGATGAAAGAAACAGAAAGCAAAGAGTGCAAAAGAAGGCTCAACGAAGAGAGACCCACTCATTTGCATACTCAAGAATTCCATAAAAATATTAAACTGGAATCCATAATATATACACAATGCAGAATCATGCAGGCCCTGTGCCAGTTCATATGTGCATTGGTCATGTTGGTATAGAGAGCTTTGTTTTCTTGATGTCCTTCATCCCTTCTGGTTCTTATACTCTTTCTGCCTCCTCTTCTACAGGGCTACCTGAACCTTGTGGGGGAGGATTTGATGAAAACATCCCAGTTAGGGCTGAAAGTTCCAAGGTCTCTCAGTCTGCATAATATCTGGTTGTGGCTCTCCGTGTTTGTTTCTGTTTGCTGTGAGAGGAAGCTTCTCTGTGATGATGGCTGAGTAAGGCACTGATCTATGAGTGTAGCAGAATGTCATTAGGGGTCATTTTACTGTACTTTTGTTTGTTTTTAACTATTTACTTAAAGTCTGTACAGAGTCTATGGTATTACAGGGTACAGGCTTTGGAATTATAAGGAAGTTTTTTCCCCCCTGGGATTCAATAGATATTTGTTGATTATCTGCTTCAGGCACAGGAAAACAAGTTTACATTCTGTTTCTAGCATCTCCTCTGTAAGTTTTGTTTATTTGGGTAACTGTTCTAGAACTCAGCCTAGGAATGGTAGAGAAAGACAGTTTCTGTTTCATCTTTGAATATCTGAGGTAACAGTTCCGACTGATACTCTGTTACTTGGGAACAAGAGTTCTGGGTCTTGGTAAAAGGAGGCTTCTCGGGTGTTAATGTGGGAGACGTGGCCCAGGCTGATCACAGCTTTAATTCCAGCATATGCAAGGCAGAGGCGGGCAGATCTCTGTGAGTTCAAGGCCAGCCTGGGCTATGCAGGTAGACGCTGCATGAGAGAGAGAGAGAGAGAGAGAGAGAGAGAGAGAGAGAGAGAGAGAGAGAGAGAGAGAGGAGAAGGAGGAGGAGGAGGAGAGGAGAGGAGGAGGAGAGAAAGTACTTTTGTCAATGTCTATCTGATTCAATCTTCAAGAAAATGGACAGAGTTTATAGGTGCCATCTTTAGCTCTATTTGTTCAAGCCATTATCCCTAAGAGTTTGAAATGTATGGTTCCACAGAACTAAATTTGGCCAAAAAGTGACTTCTACTATGAGGTTGGTGAGCTTGACTACCTCTCATGGAGCAGTTTAAACTTAGGGGTGGGAAATAGGTACTCAGAAAGCGGATTATGGCTTTAATACTTGAGGAATTTGTAACGCATTCAATATAATACCTCTGATTGCTTGTGAAAGAGTTTTTGTGTGTTCTCAGCAAGCAAAGATGATTAGAATCAAATTTGAGTTTTAAAATTGGACCTTGCCTTGAAGCGCTGTATTCCTGGATACAGAATTATCTACAGATTTCTATGACCAATTATTTATATTTAGTAGTATTCAGAATTTTTTTTTCTTTAGCAAAACTTTGTTGTGTTTATAAAATGCCATCGAGCTGCTCCTGAGTTTTCATCTCTCCCCATTCTCTGTCATTGCAGTTGCTATCAGATGCGTCGCAGCCCCTGGAAAGCCAGAACTTCTCTCCAGTGGTCCGAGATGTAAGTTACGAGAACTTACTGTGAATGCAGCCTTTTCTACTATCTTTCATTCTCCCCTTTTCCTTGGGTATTTGTTCTTTTTCCTCTGTAGGCAGAGTTCTCCTGTCCCAACTGCCAGTTCCAAAATAATCACTCAGGACTTAATATGCATTATAAAAGCTCAGCCAATCTCAGGCTTACCACTGACTAGTTCTTACAACTTAACCCATTTCCCTTTTATTTTAATTTATTTTTAAATTTCATTTTACATTCCATCCATAGTCCTCCCCCCCGACCCCTCCTCTTGCCCCTCTCCTCACCTCCCCCCAAAACCCATCCCCCCACCCACTCCTCCCAACAGGTAATGACCCTCATATGGAGTCAACAAAGTCTGGCACTTAAGTTGGGGCAGGACCAAGCCCCTTCCCCTGCAATAAGGCTGAGCTTGTCATCCCACCATAGGGAATGAGCTCAAATAAGCTAGCTCATCATCAGGGATAGATCTGGTCCTACTGCCAGTTGCCTCACAGATAGTCCAAGCTCCATCACTGTCTCCCATATATGGAGGGCCTACTTCAGTCTCGTGGAGGCTCCACAGCTGTGGGTCTAGAGTTCTGAGTTTCCATGACTGTGATTCAACTGTCTCTAGCATGATCTTGACCTCCCTTGCTCATATATTTCCTCCTCCCTTTCTTTGGATTCCTGGATTTCCTCCTGGTGCTTGGTTGTGGATCTCTGCATATGATTCCATTAGTTGCTGGATAAAGACTGCATCATGATAGTTGGGGTGTTCACCAATCTGATTACAGGGAAAAGCCAGATTAGGCTCCCTCTCCACTATTGCTAGGAGTCTTAACTAGGGTCATCCTTGTGGATTCTTGGGAATTTCCCTAGCACCAGTTTTCCCCCTAATCCCACAGTGGCTCTCTCTGTCAAGATCTCTCTTTTGATGCTCTCCTATTCTGTCCTTCTTCCCCCTCAACCATCCCATTCCCTTATGTTCTCATCTCCCATTCCCTCCCCTTTACCATCCCTCCTTACTCCCAGTTTACCCAGGAGATCTCATCTAATTCCCCTTCCCTGAAAGATCCATGTGTTTCCTTGTTCCCTAGCTTGTCTGGATCTGTGGCTGGTAATTCTTTGCTTTGCACCTCTTATCCACTTAGGAGTGAGACAATACTGTGTTGCTCTTTCTGAGTCTGGGTTACCTCATTCAGGATGATTTTTTTCTAGTTCCATCCATTTGCCTACAAATTTCATGATGTCATTGTTTTTCACAGCTAAGGAATACTCCATTGTGTAATTGTACCACATTTTCTTTATCATTTCTTCAGTTGAGGGACATCTAGGTTGTTTCCAGGTTCTGGCTATTCCTAATAATGATGCTATGAGCATTGCTGAACAAGTATCCCTGTGGCATGATTGAGTTTTTTTTAACTTTACCCATTTCTATTCACCTATGTGCTGCCCTGAGGCTTGTGGCATTTACCTCTATCCCATTTTTTTTTTTGTGTCCGGCTGACTGGCGACTCTTCTGACTCCACCCTTCTCCCTCCCAGGATCCTCTTGGTCTGATTTTTCTGCCTAACCTCCTTCTACCCAGCTATAGGCAGTCAGCTCTTTATTAGCCAATGAGAGTAATATATAGTCACAGTGTACGAAAAGATTGTTCCACAATGCTCCTCCCTTCCCCAGCCCTCTCTCTTATGGCTCCCTTCTTTCTATTCTATTCTCCTCCCTCTCTCGTATTTCTGTTGTTTTGTCTCTTCTGTCAGCCATGTTTCTAGGACTAGAATGTTGGATACTAAAGAAATGTCTTATGTATACATGTCTAGGCAGTGATTACATCCAATGGTATATTGACTGACAAATACAAATATATCCAGAAACTCCGAGAAAGCAGGTAAGTAATTTATTCTTACTTTGGGTTTGATGAGTGTGCGTAAAGGTTTCAGTGATAGTTATTAATGTTAGATTTATATAGCATGTGAAGGTAGACAGTGTTTGAAATCCAAAGTAAGCAACTAGCTGAAGCAATGTGAGTTCTTTTTCTTTGAAGAGCAGTAAGCATCCTCACAGCCATTAACATCTTAGGGGGTCTGGCCTGTAACTGAGGAGAAGCAGAACAGTGTGCTTTGTGTTTTCTCTTCAGTTCACACATTGTGATTTCTGAATTATTATTTTCAAAGGAAATGAGCATATTAGCCCTTCCTGTGGCACTTTCTGCTGGGGTTTCGTTGAAGGTTTGGACTTTCTTTTGTTCAGTATAATGTTTGGTAAAGTGAGACCATGAATAGACACTAATAGAGACAGTACAGTACGAAAATGTTGAGAGGAGGAAGTTGCCTAAAATAGCCCAGGAATCTACTAAGGGCTCAGCCAGCACTCTTCTTCCTTAACTGACATTCCCGTCCAGAGTCTGGAAACACTGATGTTTGAAATATTCTTGTTTCTCCCACAGATTGCACTTGATCTCATCTACTTTGCTGGTCTCTTCACATTTTACAAAGTAACACACAAAATGGGAGAAACCACAGAGGGAAAACACAAACCCAATAGCACGGCTGCCTTCCCTTCTTTTCAGTGGTTCTTGCCACAAGAGATAAAGAGACATGCCAGCATCAGGGTTCCCCATCCATGTGCTTCTCTTGCATGTGTTGGTTTGCTCTGAACTGGTGAATCTAATGTGGCAACGGTATCTTCTGGAATAAAACACTGAGTATTTTTCCTTCTAAAATCAAATTACCTCTATAGTTCTGTAGGAGAGTTTCTTATAGAGAAGCCTTCTTGTTTGCTTGTTATTCCCAATTCTGCTTATTCCTATTACCTGATGATGTCTTACTGTGATAGTAATGATGTGTCAACCAGTCAGCCATTTCTTTAGTCTATGCACCAGATTTCCTGGGGCACCTGGTCTGATTGGCTGCAGTCGCTGGAACTTTCTATTTCCATTCCCTAATGTATTCTTACACTAGGAATCTGATAATGGAGATCTGAGAAGGGAATTTACTTAATTTTGATTGTTAACTCATTCGTGGATACTTTTCATTGCTTAGTACAGTGATTAGTGACTTGGAATTTGGGATTTAGGGGCATTGTTGATGTCAAATCTGAGTAGATTTCTAAAAATATGTTTAGAACATTTTATATTTATGCATCAAAATGTTGCAATTATAGAAATCATATTGGGTACTACTGGAAAGACTATCTAATAAGCAGTGATTCTTTCAGAGGTTAAATGGGATGGTGGTAGTGCGTAACGGAAATCTTATCAGTCATATGCATGAGTCAAGAGTAGTGGGGGCATCTTAAATTCACACTTGTTTACTTTTAACAGAATCAATGGTTCAAGAAGTCAGGTCCTTTCTAGTCTTAATTTCGTACATTAATTGAAAGATACTTGACAAGACAGTGTTTGATGTAGATACTAGATCTAGTGATGAAGCTGTTTTTCCTTGAACTGCTGTGAGGGGGAAAAAAGGTTTCCAGCACTTAGACTCAGCATAGTATTGAATAAGCAAGTCTGGGAGGATAAAGACTGAAACAAGTCACTCAGCTTCTCACTTGTAAGTAGCAGAGGAAAAAACAGTCCAGTTCTCATTCTAGCCCTCGGAATTCATGGACGTCGGAAGACATTGGGCATCTGAGATGTCAGGGTCTATCATACAAAATCTAAAATAAATAATGAAAAGCATTGGCCTGAGGCCTTCCTGTTGGAGTTTCTACTATAAGTGATGCAGGGAGATTTTGTGGCCTCGTCATCTAAGGTTGTGTATAATCTGGGGGTATAAAACTTCTGTTACTTAAAAGAAATTTTAATCACTCCCATCTTTTGTCTTTTTAAACAGAGAACGCGTTCAATCCCTTTCAATGAGTACCAAGAAGAAGGTGTTGGTGCTTGGGTCTGGCTATGTGTCTGGGCCTGTTTTAGAATATCTGTCAAGAGACAACAATATAGAAATAACAGTAGGTAAATAGGTCTTAATTCCTTTTTTAGAAAATAAGATAACTAACTTCATTGCATGTTGAATCTGAATTTTAGCTGACTTTTATCTCTGAGTTTTGAAAAGCTATTTTGTAGAGATAGAAAAACGTGTCTAAAGGGAGGGAATCTAAAAAAAAATGTACTTTTGTGTTCTCAAAATAGGCTCTGACATGACAAACCAAATGCAACAGTTAAGCAAGAAATACAATATTAACCCTGTTAGCGTGAACATTGGTAAACAAGAAGAGAAGCTGCAATCCTTGGTAGCATCACATGACCTTGTTATCAGGTATTTGGCAAAAGAAGGTCCCGAGTGTGCTTTATTGCATTTATCTTCTATAAATTCTCTCCGCCTTTCTTTCCCCCCTTCCCTTCCCTCTTATGTCTTTTCCTTTCTCATAAACATTTAACTGAAGAACATATGGATGAAAATATAGAAAGTGTAACTACGTATGGGTGTGATGGTACAGCCCCATATTCATAGAGCTTGTTTACTTGCTTGAAGCTAAAGATTGAAAATTTGAGGCCAGCTTGGGCTAATTAATAATATTCTCTCTCTCTCTCTCTCTCTCTCTCTCTCTCTCTCTCTCTCTCTCTCTCTCACACACACACACACACACACACACACACGCATAATAAATAACTATAAAAATTTTAAAAAGTATAGAAAGGGTTAGTAAAGATTGCTATGTGGTAGGCAGCAGGATGAATATGTTCTGCAGTTCAGAAGACCTTGGTCACTGCTGAGAGAATTGCTATATTTGGGCAGTTTTCTCAGAACTAATCTGTAGTACATACAGTTCAAACACCCTGGAAGGGAGGGAGGGTTGGGATCCAAAGCTTCTGAATCCCTTCTGCCTCTCTTTTAAGTTTGTTGCCTTATGTGCTGCATCCTGTTGTGGCCAAGGCATGCATCTCAAACAGAGTCAACATGATCACTGCAAGCTACATCACACCAGCCATGAAAGAACTGGAAAAGAGGTGAGTCTCCACTTCCGGGAAGGTGCCTCCAGTGGCTGTGTTCCTCATTTGTGTCTGACCTTTTCATTTTCCTTTTTTCCGCCTGTGGCAGTGTGGATGATGCTGGCATCACAGTCATTGGTGAATTGGGATTAGATCCTGGTCTTGATCACATGCTGGCAATGGAAACAATTGATAAGGCCAAAGAGCTGGGAGCCACGGTGAGCCCAGTTCCGATGCAGAATTCCACTTAGGAAAGTACTGAAGATCAAGCTTCCTCAGCAGAGATGGGATCTTCCTTTGCTTCTCATTAGTGGTCTTCTGTACTACAGCCATCCTTTGACTAGGAACTGCAAAAACTGCAGCATCTACAGATACATTTGCAGAGTACACAACTTGAGCTTTCTTTGTAACTGAGTGTTAGAGAGATAGACGTTACTGTAATATCCTTGTTTAATAAAGACTTTTGTCTTTGAGATAGATTTTTTGATGCTTGACATTTAAAAGTGAGAAAAAATTGGAATATTAGTCTGTTGTTTATGAAGCATTTATATATGACAGAATTACTATATATGTAGATATAGTCACTCAAATTAAGTGCTTTAATTTTTGGCATACACACAGACATATATATGTATATATACACATAAGTATGTATTTTTTAATATAAAAGTTGTAGGAACAAGCCAAGAAAAAGTGAGTTAATAGTTGAATTTTAATTTAGTTATTTTAAAGCTTTGTCTTACTTTCATTTATGCACACATACATATATGTTTGCATGCATGGATACACACATATGTGGATGCCCTCAGAGGTCAGAAGAGGGTGTTAGAGTCTCTGAAGCTGACTGGAGTTACAGGAAGTTGTAAGTTGACCAGTGTGAGTGCTGGAAACCAAATTTGGTCCTCTGCAAGAAGAGCAATCACTCTTAACTCCTAATCCATCTCTCTAGTTCTAGTAGTAAAATTTTTAAATGATCAAAATTTTAGCCATTATCTTTAGTGGATATATTATATAATTCATATTTTTGCATATATTATATATACCCTTTCATATATATGTGTGTAGTTCTTGTTAAGTATTTGTCTTTGAGAATATATATTTAAAAGCCTCAATAACTTCAAAACATAAACCATGATAAAAATATACTAATTGATATCATTAACCCTAACTGAAAAATAATAATTCTTCTTAATATTATTGATTCTTCCTTACTTGTAGGTTGAGTCTTATGTTTCCTACTGCGGCGGCCTCCCGGCCCCTGAATATTCAGACAATCCATTGCGATACAAATTCAGCTGGAGTCCAGTGGGAGTCTTGATGAACATCATGCAGCCTGCTAGCTACCTGCTCAATGGGAAGGTAAAAGAGCATCATAGACACCTTAGAGATAAAAGCCTGAGGCGGTAGCTGGGGGACTCTGAGCGTCCCCACACACACATCATAGCAGTGCTGTCTGATGGCAGCTACCTGCTCTCCCTTGTCTTCTCTGCTGTCCCCCAGTGTTTATTATTCTGTTCCATTTAATGAGGTCACCTTGATTGTTTCCAACTCATCTCATATTCATTCTTCCTTCTTGGCTGCTTCTGCAAATGAGTTTTTTGTCTTCTTTGCCTATGTAAATGCTGGTTATTTGATCAAGTAATTTCAGTATGACACAAACTGAGTAAGACTTTGAAACTGGCACCAGGGATTGTCATATTGACTGGCTGACTTTCCTGATTGCAGAGAATGCATGGCTACAAAGTGCCCCTTTGCATGGGAGGTTTGGTCCTTCAGAGAATAAAACTAACAGTTCTTCCCTGTTTGCTATCTAACACCGTTATTGGTATTACTTTTACCATTTTATAATAATAAGATTAAGGCATGGAGAGGATAATTTAGGCCATCAACTGAGACTCAACCGTGGTTTCAACTAATTACAAAGCTATTAAAATTGTTTTTATGTTAATTTATTATTGTATGTATATGTGTGCACAAACATCCATAACCATGTGAGCCACGGTGCACATCTAGAGGTGAGGGTGCACATCTTCAATCCCAGCATTCAGAAGACAGAATCAGGTAGATCTCTGTGAGTTCAAGGCCAACCTTGTCTACAGAGAGTGTTCCAGGAGCTAATTCTCTCCTACTATGTAGGTTCAAACCCAGATCTTCAAGTTTGGTAGCAAGTGTCCTTATTAGCTAAGTCATGTCCTTAACTCCTCCAAAGCCAATTCTTTTATCAGATTCCATTTTGTTGCTGTTATGAGGGGAGTTAGAAACTGTATTAAATAACTGTAAACCAAGGAAGAATTCCTCCAAAGTATAATTTGTCACAGAACTACAGACCAGAATTCAATTGCCTCCCGTGTGGAGAGACTGAGTCTGGGAAGCAGAGTGTGGTGGGAGAGGATGTGCTCTGGAAAACATGAGCTGGGGAAGAGCACTGTCATTCATGTTAGAGCATGTTAGACAAGTTGAGTGAGCCCCACCTGCAGTTAGAGAATGCAAGGGACAGAGGAGGCCTCAACATTACAGCTGACCATCTGTGTATGTGTGCTTCTAACTAGAAGGAAAACTCACATTTGGGGAAAAAATGTATTAAGATTGAGGGTTCGTTTGTAAAGCAGGTATCCTATGCATCTCTTTTACCTTGCTTCAGTCTTGGCCCTTCAGGATAAAAAATGCTTTCGGAGCTATATGAAAAAGATTTTTTTCCAATATTCATATTTTCAATTTATTTGTGAATCTAAATATTTTCCAATACTAAAAGTTTTTTTCTTAAAGTTTTGAATTTTATAATGATATATGCAGGAATGGCATACAATGTAACACATTTATTTATGCAAGAATTATGTCAGTGCAATTAGCATAATGATTACCTCAAACATTCTTTTTTTATTTTTGTGGTAAGATCATTTGAAAATTCCTTTTCCAGATAATATTTAGGGAGAGAGAAATAAGGAAAGATTTGTTAGGAGGTATAAAATTACCACTAGCTAAGAGGAAGAAGTTCATTTACATAGGGTGAGTATAGTTAACAATCACATAGTCTGTATTGGACAGGATTTCCGATGATTCAAGGTGAATGTTTTTATCAGCCTTGGTCACTGATGTCTGTGACATCAGCATGACTCACAGATGTAGCGGCACATTGAATGCATCATAATGAGAGTTTGAAAAGATGCCTAAACCTCGCTCCCGAAGATTTTAATTTGCTGGACTTTGGAGAATTTTCAAAGTTCACCAAGATGTGTTTAGCAAGCTACTGAACTTCAGAACAAAAAACTTAGTAACCAGAGAATCACAGTTATGTCAAACACTACAGCTATGTCAAGTAGGATATTTTAGAGGGATGCTTTAAGATGAGAAAGACACTTCTGGGTTCTGGTGCCCATGTTGACATCCTTCACAGTGTCTCCAGAGACCAGGCACCAGGCATTGCTGTGTGAAGGAGCACGGAAATTCCACGCCTGACATCCTACCAATCACACTTCCTCAGCCTGTCTCCCTTTGTGTATCAATAGCCCCTTTTCACCTTGGCAATCTCTCTGGTTCTTGTTTGGTATAGAGTAATATGCAAAGGCTGAAAAAAAATGTCTGCTGCTATTGATCATGACGTATTTGTGTTCAAGAGGCTGTATAAATTATGAGGAAGACAAGAATTAGAGAATTGGAGTCAGTCAGTGGTATATACCTTTAGGGACAAGCAAGGTATCAACATCAGGAGCCTGGCTTTGCGCTCTAGTCCTGCTATCACAGGATACTTGTCTGAAAGCAAGGATGATAATAACTACTTTGCATTTTTCTTTCTCCTTTTACATTTTTTTTCCTTTTTTAAAATACAGGTTTATCTGTGCATGTATCTGTGCAATAGCTCTGACTGTCCTGGAACTAACTGTGTAGACCAGGCTGGCCTCGAGCTCACAGAAATCTGCCTGCCTCTGCCTCCCGAGTGCTGGGATTAAAGACGTGTGCCACTGGTGTATGGCACTTTGTAGCCTTCTTGCTATGTGAATTAGTGAATCCATGTAGACTGATCTGCCTAATGGCCAACTTATTAGCAAATACTAGTTTTGGAAATAACTTGGTGCTCCTGAGGGCCCAGGCAAAGCAGCAAGTCATTTCTGGCAGCAGAAGCTGTATTTGTTGAGTTTGAAGTCCTCCCTACCCCTTTCATCCTGAGCTTATTTTCTTAAATGGAGGGATTTCTTACATTTTTTCTGACACTGGCAGATTTGAAGAGAAAAACACGATGCTTCTCTTTTATCTGCTAAAAAGATACTTTTTCAAGGTCTTGTTCAGATTTCCTCTTGCAGAGTTTCCTAGCCACTCCAGCCTTTGTTCACTGTTCTTTTGTCTGAACTCACAGAGTGTCTGACACTTAGGTACTTGGATTTTCTGTGTCTAAGAATTTTTCGTGATTCAAGTCTATAACTCTGTTCTCCAGTCTTGATTGTTAAACTTCCTTTAGAAAGTCTCTCATATCCTTGCCCTTCTGTCCCCTCTGCCACTACCCTCTCTGCCCCTGTCACCTCAGCCACAGAGCCGGCTTTACAGAATTTATAGAACCATAATGATGAAGACATCCCTACTTTTGGCTTGAATTTGAAGCCTGAAATGCTTCTAGTAATTAGAAAGGAGCCTATGAATTAGAACATAGCGTATCGTCCTGTGTTCTTGTCAGTTCACTGATATTGTTCTGACTCCTAGCAAATCCGACTTCCTCCCAAATGTCTGAAGGCAGTGACTAGTCTTCTCTTAGTTCCATCCTTCATAGGTGGTGGTACACTTCCCATGGAAAGTACCATGGAAAGTGGGAGATCCATGCATGTGGGAAGCAAGCCCCCTTTCCTTTTCAGAAAATCCTGTTTAGTTACTCATCGCTCCCCGTGCCCATAACCATAGCATGGCTTTTGAAGGATGTACTTGTGTCAGGATCCTTGATGCTGTACTGGGTCAATATCCTTTTGAGAATAGTGATCCAGAAATAAAGCCAAACAAAGATGTTCGTGTGATACAGTAGAACGTACACCAGCAATTGGTCAGGTAGACAGACAGCCTGTTTATATTTCTGAAAAAAGTGCAATTACATGGATTAAAAGTAAGCACATAAAACATTAAAAGGCTGAGGGTCCCTAGTAAATGGCAGCCTGTACGTTTACTGTGCTAAATTTCTAATTAGTTGATTGATTAATCCCAAAGGTTTAAGGAGAAATGATCATGGTTAAATTAAATAAAGATTTTTTTTTAAATTCATGTACATAGGCTACCTCCCTCTAAGTTGAGGTTAAAGAGGCCAATATTGGACATTGTTTGTTTGGAAATGAGACCCCAGCCCTCTAACACCCCTATATCCAAGGAGTCTGGGATGATTGAAAGCGTCACCCCAGTCCTTAGCATCCATCTTAAGCCCCCTCGCTCTGTGAGTTACCTTGGTCTGGACTCCACCTCTGGGAAGCCTGCCAAGTGCTGACCCCTCTCCAGGGAGGGTCAGGACCATTCCCACAGCCTATTTAGGCTTGTGCCAGAAAAAGGAAAAGGTGGTCTTGGGTTTTGTTTGTCCCCCCCTTTCTGTCTCTCCCTTCTCTTTACCATGCTCTCAAAGCCACCCACGTGGGCATCTTTGATTCGGTCTAATCTGGTCTAGTTGGAATTATTTGCATAGGTGGAGAGGCTCCACTTAAGAATATTTCTAACAGACATGAGGTAGACAATGTTTTTTTTTTGCATAACACAGTTGGGTGGCGATTACTTTATTAACAGTGACTGTTCTCAATTCTTAAGAGTTCTAATTAAAAGAGTTGCAAATCCCAAGTGCTACTTTGAGTGACAACACTTGCCACACCCAAATAAAATGTTATAAATCATAGTGTATTACCACAGATTTAAAACTTCCAGAAATTCTTTAGATAGTTTCTGGACAGCACAGTAGCATTATTACAATTTTATATCCGAAATTATTTAATGAAATAAAAGGAAAACACTTAACATTTCTACATTGAAAACTTAGAAACATACAACATGTGTACAGGCATGTGTATAGATCTCTATGCTCACTTGGATACGGTTAAGTAGACAATGTTTTTATAGCTCAGGGAGAGTGGGTCTCTAAATGGATTTGTCAAGTAAAATAGGCAGAGTTACAGGAGCAGAGCAAGTTATATGTAACAACCTTATGAAACAAAGACATGATTATAAGGAGGTCATAACAACAGGAAGTCATAACAACCTTTTGAAACAAAGAATTGCAAGATAGTTATAATTTTTAGAACCAAAATCAAGTTGTTTCCTGGAACAGGCAGTACAGAACCATTTGTAGTTAAGGTTAAAGATGGGGCATAGCCCAATCCTTGAGAAACAGAGGTTTAATCCTAAACAGTAATGAACCTAGTATGTCTTTATGATTAGATGACTTTCAAGCCCAAGATGGAGGCAGGCTGGTTCATTACTTATTTTGACTATTTGAATATTTATTCTAAGATATATGTCTGTGATTCTCTCATTGGTTTTGTGATGTTTGTGTGTGAAAAAGAACTGGCCTCAGAGAATCCTGCAACCACAACATGTGATGAGTTGTGCTTCTGCTGGGAGTTGGTCTGGGGCACAAGCATTGTCTGAGCAGAGAGAAACAAATTTCCTCTGTAAAATGGATGGATAAATTTTAATGTCTTCCTTAAAGTTCTTAATAGAACACAGAACTAGGCGGGGCTTGTTTTTGAACCTAAGACACTGGGATTGCCAGCTACTTATCAAATGGTGAGAAGTGTTACTGTGGAGGGATCTTGATTGGTTCATTTTCTTTGCCAGTTAGATAATTAAAAGGCAGGAAAAATTTCAGGAGCAATAGATAGTAGCAGGGAAAATCTGAAACACACCAGATGGATCAGCTGGTGAAGAAAGGCTTTTATTAGTGGTGAGGAACTACACACACAGCAAGGCACAGAGAAGAGCCTTCTGCAAAGTGTGTGTGGTGGGGAGGGAGGACCCCAGCAGTTTCTAATTCAGTCTCTTCTTAAGGAAGGGGCCTAGTAGTGGAAAAATGTTTACCAAGTTTTAAGCTTCCAGGATTTTGTCTCAAATCAGGAGTGTGATAGAGATGCCAGCATCCTGGAGAAGAAAAAACAGCCATTTTGAAAGTTCAAATTGCTATTACCTGGCTGTGGTCTCTCTCCCTATCTGTCTGCATATTAGGGATTCTAACTCTTAGTTCCTCATACCCATACTGTTATTTTGGATCAGGTTCATTGACTGTTAATTTCTCTAAGTGAATCACTGACAGTCAGTTTAAACTATCTGATTTTTTACAAAACTTGCTGATCTATTTTAATTTGATATATTTGTTTCCTTTTTCTTATTATATAGGGTTTTACTACATAGTCTAGGCTAGCCTCGAACTTTTAGTAATACCTCTGTCTCAGGCCCCTAAACTCTGGGATTATAGGTTTTCACTATTTTGCCTGTCAAGAATTTTTCTTTAAAGATTGTCTTGATCTTCAATTGAAGTAGAATAACTTTAGAATTGCTACAGGTTACAGAAGTGAAATGGATATAGAGACCCAGCATGTGGCTTCTGTATTAGGTTGTTTTGAAAACTAGAATTCTATTAGAAGTTCAGTACAGTCTAAAGAAGGGGCTCTGAACACATTAAATGGGAAGTATCCATCACATTCCTTGGATTCTTTCTGAGAGATTCTAGAAGGCATACTGCAAGCGATCTGTCTTTTCAACTGAAAGGATCTCTCATCTGTGTACAAGGCAGCCCTCTCCTTCTGGACCCTCGGTTGTGTATAAAGTAGTTTCCATTTTCTCTCTTACACTTCAATACAGGTGAGCTCGTCCACAAATGTATTCTGGGCACCATTGCATTTAGCCCATCTTCTTTTGGAAAAATCCCTGTGAACCCTGGCAACTGCCTCCTGCAGTTTTGGTTTGTGCAGCTTTAGAAACAGGGTGAAATTGTTTCCAGCAGGACAAAGTCCAGCTTGACAGCAGCCTCAGCCCTAATTTTATCATTCCAGAATGTTTTTCATTATCCCAAGGACAACCACAGACTTCCAGCTCTAAGACGAAATGTAATACTTTACTTAAAGTTAAACACAAAGCAACACCTCCTTGCACTTTGAATATGTGTCGGGGAGGAATACACGGCTCTAGGGAACCAGGATTTTGCTTCTCACTAAAAAGAAGTTGTATTTGAGCTTCATTGTGTAGTTTTGGCATTGTCTCTGTTGTGAAGGGAGGTCTTCCTTCCTCTGCCTCTACACAGTTGCTGGTGATTGCTGATCATTCAGCAAATGTTTTTACAGTAAACACAGGGTGAACAGAAGATGTGAATTGAATTCTCTTCATTATTTTTCTTATTCTCTCTACAATTTGTATCATCTCTGGCACATATTTAATGGGTATTCAATAAACAATAGTTGGGAGAGTGAAAAGTACAAGACTAGTACTAAAAGAGACATGAAATTAAAAAAAGAATATTGCCATTGCTGTCAGAGCATACAAGCCATTGAATGTTTACTTGATGCTATTAGCTTACACAAAAGCAAAGCAAAACAAACAAACAAAAAATCCCTAATGCAGCATAACACTGTTTTAGCCAGGGGCAAGAGTCAATTGAAAACAAGCCTTTTGTTTAGAAAATAAAGTGTATTAGAGATGTGGGATTCCCCTCTCTATGCTACGAATGTGTTTTATTACCATTGGTTATTAAAGAAACTGTTTCGGCCAGTGGCTTAGTAGAGTAAAGCCAGGTGGGAAATCTGAACAGAGATATAAAAAGAAGGTAGATGAGGTCAGAGAGATGCCACGTAGCTGCTGAAGGAGAAAGACGCCAGACGCCAGCCAGAACCTTACTGGTAAGCCACAACCTTATGGTGATACACAGATTAATAGAAATGCCTTAACACAGCTGTAAGAGTTAGCTAGAAATATGTCTAAGCTGTTGGCCAAACAGCACTGTAATTAATATAGTTTCTGTGTTATTATTTGGGTCTGGGTGGCAGGGAAACAAAAGAGCAGTCTCTCTGCCTACAGATTAGGATTTAGAAGTCTGGGGAAAGCCTGGCAAGTTATTTCAGGAGGAACAGCTTGGCTAATAGCATGCTAAATATTGATCGTGGTTTCATTAACATTTTTAAAAAGTTCTTTTAGTTTCGTTTGTATAAGTAATGCAGATAAACCCAGAAGAAAAAAGCAGTTGTGAACCCCAGCTATTTTTCACTCTTCCTCAGGTTGTGAATGTGACAGGGGGAGTCTCTTTTCTTGACTCTGTCACATCCATGGATTACTTCCCAGGCCTGAACTTGGAAGGGTATCCTAACAGAGATAGTACAAAATATGCTGAAATTTATGGGATTCCATCTGCCCACACATTGTTGAGAGGAACACTGAGATATAAGGTAAGTGCTATATTTCAAACACTGTCAAAAACCAGTTTTTACATAACTCATACATTCCAGAGTAGGACCATGAGGATTAGAATTATTAAGCAAAAGGAACAGAACTATAAGAGAAATAAGAGCCAAAAACACAAAACAGCATCGGGAGGGAAAATCAGTGAATATTAAATGCTAAATTCGCCTGCATTTATTTTTTTTCACATGCTTTTATACTTCAATACAAAAGGGGAAAAGAAGGTAAAGTATTGCTTTAACATGACACAAAGAACAACCAGTACAGTTACTTGCTTTAATTCTTGAGACATCAAGTCATTATTTCCTGAGTAAAGTCATTGGTGTCTTGGGCAGGAATGTGTGCTGAACACACCCTAGACCAAGTATCCTAGGTAGTCATTCCTTGTGTCAAATGTCCTATTTTAAATGAAGGAGCACAGGGATACGTTTGAAATTTCTGACCTTTGGTCAGGATGGAGCCAATCCACCTCTATGGGCCACTTTAATGTCCAAAACACGAAGTCACCACACCCTAGGTCAGGATATCTTATTTTGTAGTCTCACCTGTTGTCAACAACTTCAAAAAAAGCAAAAATAAGCTCAAACTCTGTGACCTTCAGACAAGGTGGAACAGGCTCGCATCTGTGTATATCCTGCCCAAACACATTGCTAGTTTTGATGTAAAAAATCTATATGCTTATTTTTCTTCTAATAATTGAAATGGGAAACCAAGTTGGAGTTCTTTTTTTTTTTCAGATAATTAGTTATTATTAAGTTAGTTACTTGACAATTTCATACTTTTATATAATACATTCTGGTTACACCTTCTCCTATAACCTCTTGACCCCCCCCCAATCTCTCCACCCCTTTCTATACTTGTCCCTTTCCAAGGTTTATAACTTAATTTTGCTGTATGACCCGTTTAGTCATACAACAGGGCTATTTGTCTGATCATTGAATTGGTACCATCCCTTAGGGAATCTGGCAGGCTTGCCATTGGGTGTAAACTGAAGGTAAAGACTCCCCCTTTTCTTGACTCTACCCACAGGAAATTGTTAAGCAATGAGCACCCGAGCCCCCTGAGTTTCTTCTCCACCCTTGCCTGGCTGCTGGATGTATACATGCTGCAGTCTCACTCAGTTGTTGAGAATTCATAACTGCAATTCCTGTCTTTAGTGTAGACTACATCATTTCTCTCCCCTCTCCCTGTCCTCCTGCTTTTCCAGTCTTTCTGCTTCCTTCTGCAATGTTACATGGGATGATATAAATGTCTTGTTTGGGACTGAACACTCAACTGCCGCTAATTCTCAGACTCCCCACACAGCTATGATATTCTGTTTCCAACTCAGTTCACTGGGACGGTGTGGGGAAGCTTTTTATTAAAGTGTTAGGAGACCCAACTCAAAAGCATGAACTTATTGACTCTTTAGGGATTGGGAGCAGGTAGGAGGCCAACTCTAGGTGTAGCTGGATATGAGTGCTTGCTTTGTTTCTCGGTCTTGTAAGATTACAGTGGTCTCTGGTTCCAGTTTTCCGTTAAGGCCTATTAGGTTCAAATCCATTGTGAGTGACAAATCTGCCCCTTTTGCTGATAACTAAACATATAAACTTTGTCTTGTTGATTATGATTTATGTATCTTCTATGTCTTCAGAGCTCATGATGAGTTAGCAACATTTGAAACACATGGACTGAGGCTGGGAAAAGTGACAGGGTTAGACAGACTTCCTTAACAATTTGAAATGCTTTCTTTACCACAAAATAGGGCTTCCGTTGACCACGTTTGAGATGTTATGAGTATATTCAAAATGATAAAACCAGGTAACAGAATGGCATGGCATCCTTCCCCATACTCTCCACATACCCAGATCTTCTCTATAGGATGGGTTCTCTCTTTTAGGGGGTATGGATTATTGTCCCTTCCATGACAGGAAAGCAAAATAGATAGAAGTTAAGCCAATTGAGTGCTTTCCTGGCATGCACAAGGCTCTGGATGTGATCATTAGCACTTAAAAGAAAACAAAGCAGTGTAACAAATAAAGATTAAAATGTAACTATTAAATAATATTCTGTTACACTGCATTATACGATTCACCAGGAACTTAGCCCTTAAGCTTCCAGAACATACCATACAATAGAGCACTGAGAAAATAAGAAACGACCCATTTACAAAGTCTTTTATGGAAACCAGTTGAATTATGACATTGTTAATAGCAATGAGGATTATTTCCAAATAGGTTATAAATATAAAACCCTCTTTAAAAATGCCTTCTTTAAAAAATAGCTAGAAATTCATTTGTCTTTAAAGGACAATATTCATTTGCTGCCTATTAATTCTTGCTTCAGGGATATTCCAAAGCTCTGAACGGATTTGTAAAGTTAGGTCTCATCAACAGAGAAGCATATCCTGCGCTCCAACCTGAGGCCAACCCTCTCACCTGGGTGAGTAACTCCAGAATCGTGCTGTCTGCTGTACACACACCTTCTGAGATGGCCCACTGAGCTCTGCTTTGCACAGAACTCAAGAGAACTCCAGAGCATCCTTTCTGTGACTGATGTACACTGATGAGTCCTTGCAAACATCTCCTCCCCATTCTGCACTTGGGGAGGATGGAAAAAGTTGATGGGCTAATATGCCTGGCTGCTCCTGCACTCACTCACTCACTCACTCACTCACTCACTCACTCACTCACTCACTCACAGGATCCCCACCCCTACCTCCACTCCCACAACCCTGTAAGGAGATGCCCTGAACTCACTCACTCACAGGACCACCCCCAGCCCTGTATGGAGATCTCACTCACTCACTCACTCACTCACTCACTCACTCACTCACTCACAGGACCCCCTCTTCCACGCTGTAAGGAAATGCCCTGCACTCACTCACTCACAGGACCCCCACCCCCACCCCTGCATCCCTATAAGGAGATGCACTCACTTTGATTTTGCAGTCTGGAATTTCCCAGCTGTATAGGTCACTTGGCCCCATTGGTGTGTATTTGGGAAGATGTTGGTGTGAGTCTTGCCAGTCCTCTATTGGGCCACTTATCATCGTGGGCAATAATTTATTACTGAGTTTTAGGCATTTCTGTGTCACCCCCACCCTGGCATCTCAGAGTTGGGCTGGGATTTAGGACTTGTCCCTGGATGTCAAGTAGAGCTCCCACTAGTGGCTGATATTTAACTACCCGCTGATGGGAGGGGGGCTGTCCTAGCTCTCCCAGGATGCTGTTAGCTTGCAGAACACAAGTGACAAATGACAGACCTGTTGCACAGCATCAGAGTAGAAACATTTTAGACTCTGTGGACCAAGCAGTATCTGCAGAAGAATCTCGTGCTGCCGTAGACAATGCATAGGCACACGGGTGGGTATGCCTTCCAGTGAACTTCTGTTTTATAAACCAGGCAGCAAGCCACACTGGGCCTGGGAACCAATTGGTTGACTTGTGAACATAGCCTAGCTTCCTTCCAGGACCCAGGAAAAGGTTTTGTTTAGAAAGAAGAAAATTTTATGACCACTCTTTTAAGTGTTCTTTTGAAATTTGATTCCCTGCGAGGTCTTTCTCATCTATTGAAGCTACAAAAGAACTCCGGTTGCCATTGGTAACCACGGCAGTAAGTCCCTTGTACTTTAACCTGCTCCAGATTGATTGTTAGAGGGTGTGTGAGGGGTGTGTGTCTCTGGGGGGTGGGATGGGTGAAAAAAGTGATGGGGAAGATGACACATGACCAGGATGGGGAAGATACGTGACCAGGAAGTGTTTGTGTGCTTCCCCTTTTTAGCATTGAATTTTTTAAAAAAATATTGTTAAATATTGTTCTGGCATCCCACACATTTGTAATATACAGCTAAGCATGCATGCATATTTATATATTTGTACATATATATAATTTATGTTTTAATTTTCTATATCAATTATTTCTAACAAACTTTTTGGGGTACACTCGATGTCTGATGTCTTCATAGACTTATTTTTCAGATAACTGTTGCTTTACTTCTTAGGGACTTAGACTTCCCATGTTTCTTTTCCCAATCAGAAACAGCTCCTGTGTGACCTAGTTGGGATTTCCCGCTCCTCTTCATGTGAGAAGCTTAAGGAAGTGGTCTTTACAAAGCTGGGAGGGGATAGCACCCAGCTTGAGGCTGCTGAATGGTATGTACCCATCTTTTCATTTAGATCAAAATACCTTGAACCAATGATTAATGACCTAGTCCTTTCTGGCCAAGGAAGGCTACGACACACCACTCACTTTGTATTTGTCTTTGGTTAATTAACTGTTTATTAGCTAATTGATGCTCTTTAGTTGGCTTAGAGAAATTGTAATATATTGTGTCTATTGGGACAAAAGCTAGATAAGTGAAGAAATCTGGTAGCAATTATGAACTGAAAAATGTTTATGTTGGAGCATTTTCTCATTCCATTCCTGGATAATGGGATTTCTCTGGGTAATCCCCCTTGACTGCAGAATATTCATTCATGTGACTATGGTATATTATTCATTCATGTGAGACCACTCATCTGTAAATTAGTTCTTAAAATGTCATAAAGATGAGTTTCCATATATCCTCTCTGCTCTGCTCTATGAAGCAGTGTTTCAGGAACCCGGGGAGATTCTGATGCTAAGGCGCTCCCATTATTATCAATTTTCGGTTCAGGTGAATCTTAGAACTTGTGAACTGACTCCTAAGAGCCCAGGGGCTCTTTCATTCTTCACAGAGAAGAGCATGCAGAGACTGTGAACTAGCAGCGGCACTTGTGTTTTTCAGGTTGGGCTTACTGGGCGATGAACAAGTCCCTCAGGCCGAGTCCATTGTGGATGCATTCTCCAAGCACTTGGTCTCAAAGCTCTCCTATGGTAGGTCATGGGCTTATAGTAAACGATGCTGAAGAAGAGCCCCAAAACGGTTTGGCCAAAGGATTGGTTTTAAGAGCAGCATCCATGCAATACAAAGGGAGAGATTTGAGAGGAGGGAAACAGCACTAGGTAGAGGCAATAGAAGAAAAAATATCAGGAAATAATGAGTTCAGGAACTACAAGAAGGTGAAGGAATTTTGTATGTAATGTATTAGGTAAATACCAAAGCAGTATTTTGGGGAGCAAGTATTTTTGTCACTTGTCTTATCAACCAGACTACTAGATGTTGAGAAAGGAACGTGGTCCTAGTTTCCATTTCTTTGAGGTTTGCACTGATTTTTGAGTAAAAACATCATAGGTAGTTATCTAGTGATGATATGTAATTGGATGGGAAACGTCTAAGAAGGGCAGAAAGGTAGACTTCAACAATGGGTAAGTGGTAATGATGATTTAGAATGTTTGTATTTATCTCAAGGTCCCGAAGAAAAGGATATGATTGTAATGAGAGACAGCTTTGGCATCAGACATCCTTCTGGACATTTAGAAAATAAAGTCATTGATCTTGTGGTTTATGGAGACTTCAATGGCTTTTCAGCAATGGCTAAAACCGTGGGGTTACCAACAGCCATGGCGGCCAAAATGTTGCTTGATGGTAAGTCCCTTTTTCATCAGGGCTGAGTCTGTTTCCTCTACCTTCAAGTCAGCCCGTGTCTGGAGAACAAATGTTTTGCTTTATTGAAAATGAACAATCTTAGAGGAACCTGGATGGGGGCCACACTATGGTGAGGAATGAGATTAGGCCCTGTCAAGAGACCAAATTTTCACCCAGCTCAGTCACAGGACCTCAGAAGGATGGAACAGATATAGCTCAACACCTGTGGGCCAAGGTCTCTTCTATTGAACATGGAAAGTCAGCTTGTTCTGGTGGTGTCCTCAACCCTTCTGGCTCCTAAAATCCTCTCTTTTCATTTGTACTTTTAGTGAGTTGTTGCTCTGAATTAGCAGAGGGGTGTTTATTTGTAGACCATTAGGGCTATAGACTGTGGTTTATTAATTCCCATGTCTTAGCATATTATCTATACTGAACAAGTATTTCTGATGTGCTCCTTGACTTATAGTGGAGTTTTTATTGTGAGTAGTTATTGTAAGTTGAAAGACAAGGGATGATACATTCAATAGAGCTGGAGGAGTGACAAGCATAGTTCAGCAACACAGGCCCCTGGAGAGTTATCAGCTGCCTCCTTTAGTGACTTTCTGGTTGATTGGCATCTGTGACTTCCTGTTACTTTCCAGCACCATGGTACACTGTCATAAAGCATATCACTCGCTTGGACAGAACTCAAATTTTAAGCAGAATTTATTCTTAATGTTTTTGCATCATTTACAAACTATGAGGCCAATCCTTTCTTTCCTTTATTCTCTCATACAATGTATCCTGAGTACAGTTTTCCTTACCTCCACTCCATCTGGTCCCTTCCCATCCATCCCTGCTCCTTTAGATCCATTCCTCCTTTTCCTTCCAGAAAGGAGCAGCCCTTCTAAGGATCTCAAATGAACGTAGAATAACAAGACACAGTAAGACTAGACACAAACCCTCATATCAAGGCTGGACAAGGCAACGAAGGAAGAGGAAAAGTGTCTCAGGAGCAGGAAAAGGAGTCAGGAACAATCCTACTTCCACTGTTAGGAGTCCCACAGGAACAGGAAGATACACAACCATGACATATATGCAGAGGACCTAGCACAGACCCATGCAGACTCTGATTGTCAGTCTCTGTGAGCCCTGCCTAGTTAACTCTGTTCTTATAGTATCCTCAACACCTCTGGCTCCTAAAATCCTTCCTTCCTCTTTTCTGCATGGTTTGGTTTCCACAGCTCTGCCTAATGGTTGGCTGTAGATTTTTGCATCTGTCCCCACCAGTCGCTGGATGAAGCTTGTCTGAGACAATTGAGCTAGGCACCAATTTACGAGTATAGCAGAATATTATTAGGAATCATTCTATTGCCTTCTTCTTGGTCAGTTGTATTTGATTCTATTCTAGGTGTCTGGGTTACCCAACATCTGGTCCCTGGTCACCCAGACAGTGTGGGCCCCAAGTTAGACCGGCTGTTGGTTAACCACTCTCACAAGTTCTCTGCTGCTTTTCCCCCAGTACATCTTTTAGGCAGGTCAATGTTTTGTGGCCAGGCTGTTGTCACAGTGCCACCACTGGAAGCCTTGCCTTGTTATAGAAGACGGCTAGTTCAGGGTCCCCACCTTCTAGTACTAGGAGTCCTCGGTAGGGTCACTGTCACGTATTTCCTTCCAGAGAGTTTCCACCTCACTAGGTTTCAACATAGTCTCCCAAATGCCCACCTCCACCCCAGTCATCTTTGCCTCCCCACCCCTCCCCACCTTATGCCTCCTGTTCCTATCTCCACCTGCAGCTGTCAACCTACAAAATCTATTCCATTTTACCTTCCCCAAGTGATCATGTTACTTACCCTCTCTGGGACTAAGTTGGAACTTTCTGTAAAGAATTTCAAATTTTAATTTTCCATGTTCTTCCTTCATGGTCACATATAGATTGAACACCTTTGCTTCGGAATACAATATCATTTGGCCCTGGTGTTGGATTCTTGACATGGAAATGTACCTTTAACATTACCTTTAAATTGAAAATCAAAAATCTGCTTTCTTTTAGGTGAAATCGAAGCCAAAGGCCTCCTGGGGCCATTTACGAAGGAGATCTATGGGCCAATATTGGAGCGGATTAAAGCAGAAGGCATTGTATTTCATACACAGAGCACAATCAAACTATAAATGAGCCTTTCTTTTCCTAGGCATCACAGATGCCAACTTGTGTGTGACGAACATGCTTGCTGATGTGCTGAAGCATACAGCTTTATGTTTTGAGCTTAACTTACTCAAAACGTGAAGTGTGTGCTTTGAGTAAGTTAATGGAATGGTGTTTTTGAAACTCAAATCTCTATTTTAGTAAAACTTTGGGGGTAGAAAATGCCAGTCATTACAGAGACCTTCAATAAGTCTACTGTGTATTTTGTGTGCATGTAAAAGTGATTGATGATCATAGTTTGTTAATTTATTGTGCTTCTTTTTTTTTCTTTTAAGAACATGTCATCAGCAATTGTGTACTATTCACTTTGCCAGAAAAAGTTTCATGTAGTTATATTTTTGTAGTTTTCAAATTGATTCTGCTAGATGCCTTTAAACCAACTTATCTACAAACAACTGCAAAAGTACTGTTTCATGCCTTTTGTAAAGTTGTGATCTATTTAGTAAATTTTTTGGAAAAGAGAATTGATACAATAAACTCCAAATCTTCATTATCCTTTTATTGGAAACAGAGAAAGTGCTTGAAAATCTCTATCACCCTTCCATGATAAAAACAAAGCAGAAAAATCTGCCACAAAACACATACAAACCAAGAGTAGAAAGGGACGTTTTTATAAAGGATAGCCATGGAAAACCCACAACTTGTATCATATTTAATGGTAAAAGGCTGAATAATTTCCACCTAATACCACAAGTAAGACAGGAATGTTGTCACTTGCCACACTGATTCAACCTGTACTGAGAGATTAGGGCATGCCAATGGGGCAATTAATAAGTAAATAAAATGATAAGAAACATGAAACATCTGTACTGGAAAGAAATAAAATAAACTCTATTTGCATAGAATCTCCGAGAATTGCATAGGAAATACAAAGACATAGTAAAAATAATGCAAAAGAAAACATTTGAATTTATGAATTCAGAAAAACTTCAGACTCAGAAACTACTTGCAGCAATTGCCTTTCTGTATAATATGAACCAAAAGTGGTTTTAGAAAAACATCAATAGTGTCAAAAAGAAAAAAAGGTAACAAGATTGAGAGGTTAGGAATGACACACATTTTTAGGCTCCATTGCCTTTTTATAAGTGTGCTAAGACAACTCAGTGAAGAAAAATGCTTTCTCATCAAATGATTGAAAACATGGATAATCAGAAGCAATGAAGTTGGATAACTACTTTACAGCATACATAAAAACTAATTTTTAGACTAATGATGGGTCTAAAAAATCTAAAAAGGAGTTACATTGTAAAAACCTTAAAATAAAATATAGGCATAAATCTTCATGTGTGTGAATTAGGCAATAGTTTATTAAGTAATTGAAACAAAAATCACAAACATAAGAAGAAAAAAAATAGATTAACTGATGTAATAAAAAGTTAGAACTTTTGAGTTTCCAAGGAAACTGCTGAGAAATAAACACACACCTCACTTCCAAATAACCCATAGAATCAGAATTTTTCTACAGTCATTTATTCAGAAAGGAATATGTAGCTAAAATAAATACATAAAGAACTGTGATAACTCAGCATGAAAATGATAACCCAATTTTAATGGTGTTTAGAAGTTTGGAGTTCCCTAAAGATATACAAAAGTCTAATAGTATGGAAAGTGAAAATTACTTCTTCAGTGAGATACTTTCTTATATTCATGAGCATGGCAAAAATCAAAAAAAAATAACACATGTTAATGTAGATGCAAAGATATTTAAAGGATTATTGAAGGATAACTAAGAATAATGGATGCAAATAATTATAAAAACATGTACTTGGATTTTAATAGCAACATTATTTGCAATATCCCATCAGTTAGGAAATGAATACATTAAATGTGAAATACCCACACAATGGACTATTTCTCAATAGCAGGAAATAAGGTATGCATTCTGTATGATATGGATGAACATTGAAAGTATTCTATTACACAAAATGCCACTGATTGTGTAGTTTCATTTTTGTGACATCCAGAAAAAAACACCTCTCTCTATAGAGAAAGGTGCATAGTTACCCACTGCTAGGAGAATTGAGATGAAATGGATTGGATACCATGGAATGACTGCTAATAAACCATTTAACAGTGGCATAATTCTGAATATACAAAAATCAAGGACTTGTACACTTCGAGTGTGTAAACTATGATATATACATATGTATAAATATATATGCATATACACATATATATGGACATAATCTCCAACTTATAAAAAGATTGCATTTCAAGTAAAATATATTTGCTTCTTTATAAAATTAACTTCGGCTTTAAAACTCTGTTGAGTACTCATCTGACTTTCATTATGTGTTTTCCTTCTGGAATGTGAAACTAGTTCCTCCTCTGAGATAATCTACTATTATGCATGAGGTATATGACAAGAAAATATCTGGTGCTGTTTGGAAAGGGTCAGAGTGGAAAAAGCCTGCTCCCACTTGCCACAGCTACTGTATAGCTACTAATGTCTGCTGGTAGTGATAGAAAAGGAAACATTGAGCTTGAGTAAAAGGAGTCAGACTCAACTGACTCAACATGAAGTTTCCCTTCAGAGCTTTCAACAATAAAGGTTGAAGTTGGAAGGGTAGGTACAAATGAAAACATTCTGAGCATATGGCTCTTCTAAGATCAGTAAGGTGTTTCTTTTTTTGTGTGTGTGTTGTTGTTGTTTTTTCTGTAAAGGACAAGATAACAAACACCTGCCCATTCCTGCTTTGTTATGAGAAGAGAGCCATAGACAATGAATATGACTGTCCCAATAAAACTTTATTAGAAAAGCATGTTTGGCACACTTGATCGCAAGCCAAATATGGACTCTTGTTCTAATTATTCTGGTACACTGAAGGCTCATGTCTTTCATATTTCCATCTTTTTTTTTTTCAAGATCTGGTTCTTCTGTAGCTTTGTAGCCTGTCCTGGAACTAGCTCTTGTAGACCAGGTTGGCCCCGAACTCACAGAGATTCGCCTGCCTCTGCCTCCTGAGTGCTGGGATTAAAGGTGTGAGCCACCACCATCGGGGTCATATTTCCATCTTTTAGTCGCTTCCAGATAATACCAATGAAGAATTACCATTATCAAGTTTTCCTTGTTCTAAACTCATGAGACACTGTTACTTGGTTTTGTAAATAGTACTGCTTCCTTCTGTATAGGCAACTCAGGGTGGTTATACAGGATAAAGAAGATGCTCATCACATAGTAGATGCTCGAAAGCATTGATATTCTCCTCCTTTTCTTGCAGTAGCATTTTTCCTTTGAAATTGATGATTTTAACTTTGAAACTTTGTCCAGCCATTTAGAAGGATGATCACCTACGTTTGGAAGAGGCCTCAAAGATTCCTGCTATTCAAAAAAGATGTGCTACATATTTCATAGGGAGGAATTTAAAATGACTGTAAGGGTGAAGGCACCACAGTAACTGGCCAGCCTTCTAACTCTACAAATGAGAAATTGTGTGCCACTGAGTGAAATGACTTGCTTAGGGTGGTAAGTCTTCCTACTGAATAATCATTATCTGAAGATAGCCTAAGAGTGTCTTTGTAATTCAGTCTCTTTTTGCACATGTATATGTGATATGCATGCAAATTTACAAGTGTGTAGACACGTTGCTGATGCATGTGTGTGCATATAAGGGCCTGAGGTTGATGTTGAATGTCTTCCATGATTACTCTCCTTGATACTAAGGCAGCATCTTACTTGATTCCAGAGCTCACTCATTCATCTTGTCCAGACAGATGGCTTGCTCTGGGATCTCCTGTCTCTGCCTCCCATGTGCTGGGATTACACATGGGCCACCTCTGCTCAGAATGTGACTTCAAAGGCTCACAGGGAAATGCTGGCTTTCTTACAGCAATAAATGCTAGTAGCTGAGAACTCAACAAATGCCTCCCTCCTCCTTCTCCTCCTCCTCCTCTTTTTCCCTCCTCCTCTTCATATTTTTTTTTGCCTTAGCAACCTTTCCTAATTTTAATTAGCTAGGCAAATAATAAAATGCAGCAGTGAGTCCTAAATTGTTAGGTAATTAAGAGGCTTTGTCTCTACCTTTAAGTTGCTGCGATAGTAAGACAGCCTTCTAGTTTTGTCAATTGGCAATGCGTATGAAATGAACAGATCACACATAAGCTCTAGGGCATAGAAGAGCTTGGTGAGGTGGCATGGATACTGCTGTCAGATTTGAGTGACAGGGATTCTAGGCTGTTGTCAAGGACAATTATTCAGGCATTTGACTCTAGTGAGATAATTTCATTTCTTCTGAGCCTGACTTATGATGAGGTTCGCATAGGCTAAAAAACAACTCCCTAGAGAAACAGGGCTGTAGTAATAAGGAGCGGCGGGGCTGAGTCCCCGCACCCGGCCACCCACATGGCACGCTTAATACCTGAAATAATTACACGGAAACTGTATTCTTTTAAACACTGCCTGGCCCATTATTGGCTAGCTCTTCTCGGCTAACTCTCGCACCTGGACTAGCCCATTTCTTATAAGGTGTGTAGCACCCTAAGGTGTGCTTACCGGGGAGATTCTAGCCTGCGTCTGTCTGGAGTGAAAAAATCATGGTGACTCCTGACTCAGCTTCCTTTCCCCAGAATTCTGTTCTGTTTACTCCACCCACCTAAGTGTTGGCCTATCAATGGGCCTAGGCAGTTTCTTTATTAATAAGAAATCACTCCCACATCACAGGGCAGTCCCAATCACAAAAGAAAATTACATCTTATTGGTTTAGCAAATTGTTTGCAAAAATGATTTATTCTCTTCAGATGGAGAGAGATACTTAAAAAGGAATAGAAGCCGAATGGAATTGAGCTCATGCAGGGAAGAAAGGAGAAGCGAAGTTGTAACATACAGGAGGAGAGCAAGACGAAGGGGTGAGAACAGCTACTCCAGCGGCATGTGTCACAGAGACAACCTAAGCAATGTTTTAAAAAGATCACTTAGTGGCCAAAGTGCTTCTGTTTTTTATCAGTCCCCACGTACAACAGCTGAAAGCATGAGTCGCTTGTCCGGTTCATCGCTATGCAGTTAGGGCCTGGCTCAATGTGAACAGCTTATTTGTCCCACAAGTGTTACTTGGGCTGTGTTGGTGGCAACCAGGAGAGCCTATTTGGGTGTCTCACTTCATTGACGGTCAGTGCCTCCATCTGGTTATCAGCTGGAAGCTGGACCTTGGATTCTTTCCACTGCTGTGTGGCTCTGAGTCATGGCCTGGTGTCACTATTCAAGACAACATCCCAAGGGAATCAGATGCAAGCATTTTGTTACTCGACCTTGGTAGTCATAACCTGTCTAGATGACAGGGGTCATCTGTTTCATTGAGTTCCATGAGTTCCATGAGTGTAAAGGGACATGGGACAAAGATGGTCTTTTAAGAAACAATCTGCCACAGGTTGGAGTCCTAAGGACAGTGGCAGGGTGGTAGATTCTTTGAACAGCACTGGGAACCCCAGGATTCAGCCTTTCTTCTTGGCTTCAATATTATTTGTTTATTTCCTTGATAGTTCCCTGAGCCTTTTTGTATGTTCTCTTGGACTTCAAACTGGAGTACCACATAGGAAAATTGGGGAAGGTTTCTTATTTAACATTGTCTAAAAACAAACAACACACACGTTTTTTTTTTTTTTAAAAAAATGGGGCTGGAGAGAAGGCTCAGTGGTTAAGAGCACTGGCTGCTCTTCCAAAAGTCCAGAGTTCAATTCCCAGCAACCACATGGTGGCTCACAACCATCTGTAATGAGATCTGCTGCTCTCTTCTGGCGTGTGGGCATACACGGAAGGAATGTTGTATACATAATAAATAAATAAATAAATAAAAACTGGAAATGTATAATTTCAACTCTCTATATTGCTTAAAAGCAATTACATAACAGTCAATAATAGCACTTGCTATTTTAGTACCTTAGTTTTAAGATCCTCAATGCTGGTAATTTTTTAATACAAAGTAATTAAGTTAGCAAGAAAGATAATAAATTCTTTGCATCAGCCCATCTCTTTGTGATAATTCAGTACTATTGTAACAACCATGGGACTGAAATAATATAACAGGAAGTTGAGATGTTGTGAGTGGCAGGGAGGGGCAAAGACCTTGGACTTTCCACAGGGCAGGGAACCCTGACTGCTCTTCGGACTGGAGAGGGAGGGGGAGAGGAGTGGGGGGAGGAGGAGAAGAGTGGGAGGAGGGGGAGGGAAATGGGAGGCTGGGAGGAGGTGGGAATTTCTTTTATTTTTCTTTCAATAAAAAAAATTAATTAAAAAAATGTGGAGGGAGGTATTTAAAATTAGCCTACCTGAAAAGCTTCTCTCTCTAAGGCCAGTTTGTGCCTTGAGAATTGTTTACAAACTACCACTGGTGATGGACTAGTTAGAATTTCTTGTTACGGATGTAATGAAACGTATCTATTTCATGCTATGTTTTACTTACTCCATAATCTTGTTTTCATTTTGAAGACAATTATCTTAAGAGGGTGAAAAAAAAAAACGTGTGAATTACAGTTTAAGGCCAATAATGTCTCTAATGTCTCGATTCCTAGCACTGGTGTGGTGTTCATACATTTCCCTCACTATTTAAAGCTGTCTGCTGTAACATTGCAACATTTTACTAAGGAGGGAGATTTCTAATGTATCAGAACATCATACATTCAGCATATTGCTATTCCAGGTGAAATATTTTCACCTAGTATCCTTTAATTTTTTAGTTTTTCAAGACAGGGTTTTTCTGTGTAGCTCTGCCTATCCTGGAACTCACTCTGTAACCAGGCTGGCCTTGAACTCACAGAGCTCTTCTGTCCCTGCCTCCTGAGTGCTAGGATCAAAGGCCTGGGCCATCACCACCCAGCCCAGTGTCCTCTTAATTAGTACTCTAAACACTTCTGGCTGAGGCAGGAGACTGCTTCAAGCATCAAAGTTGGCTTATTTACGGTTTAGTTTTCCTGCTTCCCAGTTCTGCACAGCTCTTGGATCCTTATGATAACATAGGAACTACCTGCTTTTTCTATTCTGGAATATGTGGTCTTCTGTTTTCCTGGTTTCCACCCTCTTGACTAGGTGGCTCTTTGCTTAAGCTGGAGTCTGCAGCAAGTCCAGCAGCTTCTAAAACACAGCTTGTCTCTGAATCAAGAATCCATCATTTCCTGGCACATGGTGCTCTTACTTTCTTGGGCAGTCTTCATAGCCAGCTTGGGCTAAAAGAACAAAGCACCAGGCTCTGGGTGTCCATATACTACACAGTTTTTCTCTTCACAGTTCTAGAAACTGAAAAGTCAGAAAGTCCAAGGCTAAAATGCTGGCATATTCAAGGTCTGGAAAGAACTTGCTTTTTTCTTTTTTCCCTCGGTTATGATCTTCTCACTGTGAGAAGTTTCCAGGGATCACTCTCAAGCCCCCTTTGTTTAAGGACACTGTGGTTTGAATGTAAAATGTCCCCCATAGATTTGTGTTTGAACACTCTCTAGTGCTGTTCTGGTAAGTTATGGGACCTATAGGAGCTAGAGCATTCTTGGCAGAAGTGAGTCATGGGTACAGGCTTGAAGTTTTATAGCCAGGACCCCCTTTCTGTTCTCTGTCTGCTTCCTGCCCAAAGATATGATGTTCCCAGAAGCCTCCTGCTCCTGTTCCCTATGTTTTCCCCACCAGGACAGAGCCTTTTCTCTCTGCCAGCCTAGGGGTGCAAACGTTAACCCATGGCTTTTTGTGAGTCATGCATATTTGTATCATGGAAATCCCATAAGGGAAAAGTAGCACCTAATGGTTCTGCTTAAGCAAGCATGTCCCAATGAATTAATGGTGTGTTGTGATGTGGGACTTTCCTTTGTGTGCTGTGATTAGCATTAATGGATAAAGAAACTGCCTTGGCCAGATAGGGCAGAACTTAGGTAGGCGGAGAAGACAGAACTGAATTCTGGGAGGAAGAAAGCAGAGTCAGAGAAAGCCATGTACCCACCGCTGAGACTTTGACATACTGAGACTTTGCTGGTAGGCCACAACCTCATGGTGATATAGAAATAGGTTAACCTAATATGTAAGAGTTAGTCAATAAGAAGTTAGAGCTAATGGGCCAAACAGTGTTTTAATAATTACAGTCTCTGTGTGATTATTTCAGGGCTAAGCTACCTGCAACAGTGTTGAACTCAAAATCATAAAATTTTGTGAGTTCCCTGAGTACCACAGGGAGCACAGTTTGGGAACTAGAGTCTTAGTAAGTGTTTTTATTGCTGTGAAGAAACACCAGGACCATGGCAATTCTATAAGGTAAAACACTTCATTGGAATGGCTCACTTAGAGTGTCAGAGGTTCAGCCTATTACCATCATGGTGGAGAGGATGGAGGCATGTAGACAGAGAAAGTGCTGGCTACATGTTGGCCAGAAGGCAGTAGGAAGTCAACTGACTGACTGGGCGATATCCTGCACAGGAAACCTCAAAGCCTGACCCACAATGACACACTTCCTCCAATAAGGCCACACCCACCCCAACCCAGCCACGCTCCAATTAGTGCCACTCCCTTTGAGATTATGGGTTCAGTTACATTCAAACTATGATAGGAACCCCAGGTTGATACTCTGTCTCATTTCTTTGGGCTTTGCACTTTTCCTCAGTGGAACCCATGTTCGTAATTTTCTCCCACACATCGGTCAGCACAACATTCCACAAGTGAACATGAGTTAATGGCAATATATTTATTTTTGCAACTTCCTGGATAAAAACCATTCAAGGAACGTTTGGTAAGGTGTTATTCCCATAAAAACATCTTTTGAAACAAGTGGTTTTCTATTTCCCACAAGAGTTAAAATGACATGCGGAAACAAGGTTAGTGCCTTGGCTAGCACAGTACAACTTCAGAAGACATGTGGAGTAAGTAAGACCAGAGAATAAACTACATCATTAACCTCAAGTACACCACTAGAAAACTCACACAGTAGTAAAATATAAAAATCTACAATTATAAATATAAATTTGGTCCATGAAGACATCACAGCAGTATTTACATAAGTTATTAGATCGCTCCTCCTTCAGGTGAATACTGCAGTTGTAAAATGTTGGGTGACATCGGGGATGAAGTGGTTGATTTACAATATACTATATTAAAAGTTACATTTCTCGCAAACCTGATGACTGCTACAAATACAGCTAAAAATTTGACACTTAGAAACAAATGTTTTCCAAGGATGGTGATTCCTATCATCTATAAATTGAAATTTTTCTGTTAAAATCAATATGGAAAAAAATACCATAATTCAATTCTTAGAAATCCTGTAAAATTCAATCATTTTAGTTTCAACATAATAAGTGAATTACAAGAAGTCTTTCAAAAAGGCACACATTGTTAATGGTGTCAATTTGGCAGCAGAATGAGTTACCATCACGTCACGGGAAGTAAACAGACAACAGAACTGACTCATGTTTTCTAACTTTAGAAAGATGAGAACAATGCTTAGACTGGGCTTTCCTGTACCCTTTCAGTGTTAAACTAAAGACTCCAGGCTTTCAGCTATATTTCCATCAGGCAAAGCTGCACCATTACTGTCCAGAGAGGCAGATGGATTCTCTTCCTGCCTTGTGCTGACGAGGCTGAGGACCACTTTGTAGAGAAACTGATACTGTTCCTAGAAAACACAGAGAGGGAGATCACAAACAGGAAGTTCCACAGAGACACAAATTTGCAGAGACCAGGAACGATTTCAGATGCATTTTGGCACTGTTCACGGAAGGTTGCAGGACTGTATTAAGGGCTTGTGCTCAGCAGAGGTGTACAATCTACATTTGGTTTTTACCCATCTGGCTACATCAAAATTGTTTTGTAATGAATGAGCAAGTGGACATTGGATTTGGAGGAGAAGCCCATGCACATCGGACAGTCATAAGCACTCAGTTCTTATTCCTTTGTTTTCTGCAGTCAGAATACGATACAAATGCAGTTTGTCGGTGCTCAGCATTTATAGCCTTTCGAAAAGCAACGTCTTTCTTTCCCTTTTCTGCCTCTTTCTTTCTTACTTTCATAAACCTGAAACTGGTGTTGAACTCACTATGTAGCTGAGGATAACTTGAGACTCTTGTCCCTGCCTCCCAAGTCATTGGACTATTCATCCATGTTTTGTGGGGATCAAAACTCGTTCCTTATGCTTTTTAAGGAAGCATTCTACTAATTGAGTCATACACCCCAACCCTCAAAGACAAGCATCTTACTTTCCTTTAATCACTTTGTAATCACATGTTTCTGTGCATCCAGAGAAAGGGCTCAACAATGACTGTAGTATATCACCAGAGCATAGCACCTTGACTGAACACACCGCTCAACAAATGTTCTTCACACTCTATCATTCTGCCTGCTTTGATGGTCTGCCCTGAGAAAAGGGGTTTCATGCTACCAGATGATCCTTCGATGAGACCCTTATTTGTAATCAGCTAAGAAGACGACAGTGATACCAGGACTTTGAAATCTGCCTGAGACTCTCATCAAGTTTCTCATTACTTTGTCACAATAATAACAACTTTCAGGTTCTTTCTAAGCTAAACTGTGGAACAGAAGGTAGTATGTCACGTTCTTGACTGTCGTGGCTCTTTTCTCTTAAAAGCACCCAGGAATCAGTTATTGGTCAATTTAAGATCCTTGATTTACTAGGGGTCATTCTTGTGGATTCTCCCTAACCCCATAGTGGCTCTCTCTATCAAGATATCTCTTTCATTGCTCTCCCACTACATCCCTCTCCTGCCACCATCCTGTTCCCTCATGTTATCATCCCCCTTTATTGCCATTCCCTGCCCCCAGTTTACCCAAGAGATCTTATTTAATTCTCCATTCTAGGGAAATCCATGTGTCTTTCTTAAAGTCCTCCTTGCTACATAGCTTTTCTGGAGCTGTGGATTGTAGTCTGGTTATTCTTTGTTTTACATCTAATTAGTAACCACTTATGAGTGAGTATATATAGTAGAGAGAGTGCCTGAACTGTTCTTCCCCTGTAATCACATTGGTGAATAGCCAGCCCAACTATCATCATAAAGCTTTCATCCAGTAACTGATGGAACCAGATGCATAGATCTATAACCAAGCACTAAGTTGAATTCCGGGAATCCAACTGAAGAAAGGGAGGAGGGAGGTCAAGAACTCATGAAGGGGAACTCTACAAAGACAGTGGAACAGAAACTCTAGACTGACAGGTGTGGAGCCTCCATGGTACACACTAAGCCCTCCATATGTGGGAGACAGTGGTGAAGCTTGGACTATTTGAGGAGCCCCTGGCAGTAGGACCAGGATCTATCCCTGGTGCATGAGCTCACTTGATGCAGTCCATTCCCTGTAGTGGGATGCCATGCTTAGTCTTAATGCAGGGAGGAGGGGCTTGGTCCTGCCCCAACATAATGTGCCAGACTTTGTTGAGTCCTTACCCATTGGGAGGACTAGACTGGAGGTGGGCTGGGGGGAGGGGAAGTAGGAGTGAGAACTGAGGTTGTAAAATGAATCTTTAAAAGTTAATCAATTAAAAAAAAACAAAAGAAACATAAAAATCAAAACAAAAAAAATAAAATAAAACAAACAAAAAAGAAACTGGATTTGGCTAGAGAAGAGTTAATAGTTCTAACATTTAAGTCTTTGAGATGTATCTCCTGGGGTTCTGTGAAGGCCCTACTTGAACCCCAGGAATTTAAGTCCATAATTTGCTGAAGAAATCAATTTGTGGTTAATTCCACTAAAGATATTACGATTCACAGTGAATCCTGTAAAAAGGGATGGTGTGACTTAGATTTTTTTTTTAATCTGCCAGTCTTCTACAAGGTGCAGATTTGTAATTTAGCTTGAATGTTACCAACCACTGTGATCTTCCTTACATAGGATAAAAAGATAGTGATACTTCAAAAATGAAAGATGAGGTTCATCACTTACAATATCAGTGAAGACTCCCGGCCTCATTAAATTGATCATCTTGGCTACTTGATAAACATCCATGGAATTTTCTTTTTCTAGTTGGTGCATAAGTGTTGTCAGAGCACAGAAAGTTCCTGCTGTTACTCCTCCATGCCTTGCAGTAAAGAGAAAAGGCAAAGACTCCATTCAGATGCATCAAATGCCTTTGTAACTGAGAGCACAGTCTTGAAATGGCATGTCTTTCCTTCTTTTCATTGTGCAAGACTTAAGGTTGAATTGGATAGAGTGCCAAGTGTTCATGGCGTTAATAGCAAAGTCCTTTATAGAAACTTTACTGTTTGCGTAAGTATTGTTATTTTTATTCTACTAAAGGGGCAGGTAAAACATGTTTGACTGAAGTTATAATATATATACTATATACCTTATAGAATAGCTATATAACACAATTCTAGCATTTTTCATTGTTACGGAAACAGAAAAAAAACCATTGGATAAAGAGTTCCCTTTCAGAAAAAAAAAAAAACAGAAACAAAACCAATAAGAAACATCAAACAATAGTCATTTTTACTCCTTTCTCAAGAAGTGAATAGCTGAGACATATCCTGGGGTAGCTTCCAGTGCTGAAAACTTGTCTCATCTCAAGAAATGCCCCAGCTATGAAGTGTAAGAGCAGATTCTGTGTTCATATCTAAGTGTTTCACCTTTACCAGAAGTTACAAAAAGGGGAAATGCTCTGTGAGACCTTTGATGATAAACAAATCCACCCTGGCTGAATCAGCACATGCGCACAAAGCACCAGGCTGGTCTGAGGACAAGAGAAGCATGCATATACCCAGAGGTGTGCAGCGATTGAGACTGTGAAACTTACTCATCATGAACAATCACGGGCCCATCCCTGTTAGCAGCTTCGTCTTTGATAATACTTATAAGCTCGAATGTTTTACTAATGGGACCATCCGGGTTTGGCCATTTGGGGCACTGAAAATGCCTTACTTCAAGGACATAATCATCCTATAAGAAGAAAGAACAAATTAGTGTTTTTAAAGGATGCTGGCTAGTGAGAGTTTATCACGAGTGGAACAACTGGAAAAAATTAGAAACTGAAGCTAGATGATGAAAACAAATATCATCTCTCATTGTGGAAGGAGAATATCATTGCAATGGGACAAATGCCTCAAAATCAGTTTTATGCAGTAAAGGTAAACTTCCCAGACAACCAAAATACTATTAACAAAGAAAATAAAGTCATGTATTGACTCATCAAATATCAAGAGTTATTATAAGCTAAAATGAAGGGATTTCCATGTTAACAGAGAGAGCAACGAGGAGCCCACTTGAAAGAAGTGGCAACGCTAGGAACAAGTCCATACATCCTAGATGTGTGGCTGAGCTCATACTGCTGGTCTGTAAGCGCTGGGACACTTGGGCATATGTGTAAACACATTCGGTGAGGTACCACTTGAAATAGCAAATATCTGAACAAAACAAAATAAAGCAAAAAGACAAAAAACAACCCAACTTCAAACAAGTAGCGGCCTAAATATAAGATAGAGAAACCATACTGGATATGTAGACAACAGAAGCAAACAGAATTGACTTATACCCAATTATGTGAATAAATGTCATCAACGTTATAATGAGGCAAAGTAGCAAACAGTTAAAAAAAACCTACATAATTTATGTAAAGGTCAAGATATAAAGTTGAAACAACAAAATCTTAAAGAAAACAGAGATAAAAGGGGAAATTACGAAGTAAGTCAAAAGAATTCCAGAAGAGGTTACTATATCTGAAGGGAGGACAGCATGAAGGAGTAGGAACGTGAAGGATCTTCAAGGTCAAGATTAGGTTCCTTTACTGAATTTAGTAGCCTGTGAATCATTTACTGTATCACTGTACTATATTATATATACTATGTTAAAAATAGCCTTTATAAAAAATAAATAACAGACACCCAGATTTTGACTTTCCTCATTTAAGAAATTTTCTGGATGTTGAAGTGAGTCTGGTCCATACAGCATCATCTTTTACCTCTTCACCAGCCTCAAATGCTATGACTTTTAAGAGACAGTAGCTATAAATGAAGTGGATGGAAATGCCTACTTTATCTCACCTTCCCAACCATTGCTTTAGAACTACCTGTCATTTCTGGACTGGCTTTCTAGAGATTAGGGCACTAACGACATTTGATTTACATACTTGAGATGCATTGAGCTGGAGTTAGTCATGAATGTTTATTATTTAGTGTGTTTTCTGTATAATACTAGGAAAAAGCTGTATTTTCTAAGGCTGAGCTAGGCAACAAGAGGGATCAGATAATCAGTAGAACAAGACAACGGATCTCTAATGAATATTTTCTTGAAATAAGCCTTCTTACTAACAATGGAGACCTATGGGAGGAAAGCATGACAATGTGCTGATTTTAAAACAAAAGAATTATAATCAGGACCTGGAAAGAGGGATCTGCAGTTAAGAGCACTAGCAGCTCTTCAGAGGACAATTCCTGGCACCCACATGATGGCTCACAACCACCTGCAGCTCCCATTCTTGGGTATCAGATGCCTTCTTTTGGCCTCCATGGGAACTGCATGCATGTGGTATACAGACATATAAGCAGATAAGACACCAATTTACAGGAAATAAAAATTAATCTCAAAGTAAAGAGAATTAGAATTAATTTTTTAAAAGAATATTTTCAACTTAAGTTCCATCAGCAACCAGTCTGGAGTAAAAGAGCAATCTTTGTTTTTCTGGCTACACAGATTTAAGAATTGTCTAGTTTAGCTAAGATTAATGGTTTGATGATTCTGTCAGATTTTGGAAGTAAAAATTTTAAGTAAAGGAATTTTGGTTAGTTCTGGAATTTTGTACATTTGTAAGAAATTGGAATCTTTCCAATTTCCTGAGTAATTAGGAGTGTGGAGATCATGGGAGGGGGTAGAAGGAAAGGGGGAGGAGGAAGGGAGGGGAGCAGAGAAAAATATATAGTTCAATAAAACAATTAAAAAAAGAATTACAAAAAAAGAGAAAGATTCCCAAGTTAGCACATGTCTCACACAAGAGCAGGGCATGTGTTCATTCCTTAACATGTCTCCATACCTGTGTTGCTTCTAAGATGAAGTCTTGAACTATCAGTTTTTCCTCATTCGACAGACATTTGTGTTCTTCAGACATAAGAGTGACTTTGAAGCTTTCACAGTTGATGGGCTCGTCTTTGTTTGGCCAGTAAACAAATTCATCCTCTGCCTGAAGGAGACCAAGGAAGGGCATAGACTTCCATAAACTGGGTATATGCAAAGCCCGAGTCAAACATTAATGCTGACCAAGTCTTTAGGTTTTACAAACATAGAGAGAAGAGTGGATGCGCCACCGATATTCTGATTCTGAAGAGGATCTTCCTTTGTAAGTTTATCTTGTTTAAAAACCAAAGCTTTCCAGTATGGACAGGAGAGGAGCTCATGGGCACCATTCTAGCTGAGGAGCTGAGGTGAGAACAGTTCTCAGAGGAGGATTTATACTTCTTTGGGGCTACGGCACTTGTAGGGTGCCCATCCTCCAATGTATCCATGTGTATATGGTCAGCAGTAATTGTAGCAAATATTTTAAAAAGGATAAACCAAACACTTCAAGTTGGGAGAGGTATGTGTTGGGAAAATCCAGGAGTTGGGTTGTGGGTACGAGCCTATTTCATTTTGTACATGAATGAAATTCTCAAAGAATAAATTTGAAAGTTTCCTAAATCTCCCTCTTCATAAAAAGACTCACACTACCAAGTCAACATGGAACAGCCTTGGTTGATATTATTAAGAGGATGTATCTACTTCTTTGACTATGCCTTTATGGGATTGTAAACAAAATAATAAAATAAAAAACAGAGACTTAAATGGGATTTTCAACACAATGTTATGTATTTTATCTTAAAAATGCCAATAGAAGAGTAAGACTTGGGTCATTTGTGGTTGCGATCCTGATGTGCTTACATAGCATCACTAAGGCATCTTTGGCAAGTTTAATCTTTCATTTAGATCTCTCATCCATTCCTTCGATCCAGCAGGACTATATATCCAATCCATCCCAGCAAAGCACGACTCCAGGGAGATTAGTCCGTTAGGTAGAAATAAGATTACCTTTTTGGTGTGTGCACGATAGGCTTTTGGCTATTGTAATATTATGTTTTCCTTCTAAGAAATGAACCAAAAGTGACATACCATGTTTTGACCATCTGGAATCATCACCACCAGCTGGGCATTATGATCCCATATCATCCTCCAGAAGTCCTTAATGGTGTGCAGAAGGGGATGCTGGGTGATGATAAATTCATTGCTCTGGTAATAACCCTACAAAACCAAAAACAAGATAAAAGAACCCTGATATGACTTGGCAGAGAAACATGTTTCATGTTAAAGTAGTGAATTTAATTGTAGATAGAGTATTGAAATAATACTGAATTACAACTAGCATTTGCTGGGTACTGTCTATTCGCTAGGTATAGTTTCCTTCCTATTAAAGAATCAATGAGATAGAGATAGAAACCATAACATTCATTTTAAAGGTGACCAAACTGGGGTAAAATTCAGTGTTGTGGGCAAGCTTATCTTAAGAAATGCTATGACCACTAGGAGTAGAAGTACCAAAATCGCCTGTGCACATGTGTCTTGCACTAGGTAGAGTGGAAATCCATGACAGACTTTATAATCCTTATTGTCCATAAAGCTCCTGGCATCAGAATACTAAATCTCACACCTATTCACCCCAGGTCACCTTCCATGTCCTGGCCTCATGCTGCCTCCCTTATGAGAGGGATCAGGAAGGCTCCTTTCTGATTATATTTATGAAGCCTGGAAAGTGGGGTTACTGGATCAAATGGTTTCCATGCTGTGTACTGTGTGGTCTTTCACTACTCCCACGAGCTCATCTGAAGAGGGGTGTGTTCGACAGTGGTATCTGCACATTCCTTATTCCCACATGCATTTTCTCTAGTCATGTCTTTGCTGGCTAACTAGAACAATGGTTTGGGAATTAAGATTAGGACTCTTTCATTTGAAACCAAGCTGTGTGATTGACCATCCTGCGATGTTAATAAAGGATCATGAAACCACCAAAGCACCCAACCACTCAGCAGACAACCTCATTGGAGAAGGTCGTTAGAAATCCAATAGCTCAAGTGAATTCAGTATATAGGGAAGAGCTATGCTGAAAACCTGGGGTGATAACTATAGTGAATTTGAGCTTCGTGTGTCCTGCGAATGTGTCCTGTCTCTGCCACAGATGGGTGCAGAGGAATGGAAACATATGATTTATATTTGTCCATTAGCTCTGAAGGGTGAATTTGAGACCCTGTGCTAACTTATTATTTTTGGTTGAGATTTCTTCAGTTCCAGCACTCATGAAAACCTCAAGGTGTGCTGGTATTCCTCTGGTCGCTAATAACTGTGTGTCGTAATTATTATATGGGACTGATGTCCTATAGGTGCTGTTGTTGCATAAGGGAGCCAGCCCGCTCTGATGTTAATTCTGGTAACACGCAGGCTGCTGGTAAGCTCTCCCATGATGTCTCTGACTTACCATGATATAGGATGCATTGATGTAGTCCGTGCCTTCCCCACTCAGCGATGAAATGCCCACCCTCGATCTCTCCACTGGAACAGAGAACATTCCAAGTAAATAAACATGCTCGCTGTGATTAGCCACTTTCCCCTAACAACTCCCAAATGTTAACCAAAGTTACACTTCTCAACGAGAGCCTTTGATGGGTAAACTAATTGGCTAATGAATTGTTAAAGTCAAGTTTTGCATTCTTGATAAGACTCCAAGGACTTGATTCCTTTTAAATAATCACATACTGGGTATAATTAGAACAATATGACAACAGACATAACATTATGATTGGTATACATGTCTGTGTGTATATATATACACAAATAGACGTGCGGACCTTTTGTTATGGAAATAAAAACCCGCATGGATTTCTCAGGATTCCGTGTGACGTACCAGGGATGATGGACGACGCTCTGTTCTTCTCCCTGTTGCACTGCTTCAGGGCTGCCGAGTAATCACTCTGAAGAATACTGGACTGACTCAGAAGCTGATATGGGAGGCAAGGAAGAGTGCAGGTCATTTCACACACGACAACCGATGCCCAAACCACACCGACAATCCCTTGACAAAAGAAGGACACTGCAAACATGGCCGACTTGTTTCCTAGGGCTTGAATTCCCCTTTCTAGTCAAGTCCAGAAGCATCTAGGCTGTATTTCAAGACCTTTGATTATGAGAGAGACCTCCTGGTGGCTTCCTTTGTGGCCCTGTGCCCTCCATTTCCACTAATTACTTTCACTGGTGTTAAATAGTTATTTAATTTTTGGAAGGAATCCTACAAACAACTTCATCAGGATGCTAAAATGTATACTGTTGGTTTTCAGTGACTGAAGCCTTAAATACCATTTTATTGACACTGCCCTATGGATGTTATATACACACACCTTCTTGGTACCAAATAATTATGTGTTGCATAAAGTAGATGGGCTGATTTTCCACCTAGATTTTTTCCCCACCAATATTTGGAAATTTTTGTTTCTTAAAAACCTGGCAAAGCCTTATTTCCTACTCCCACCTTTACAGTATGTTTTTATTTAAGGTTAGAAAATACTTTTAGGGGGCTAGAGAGATTGCTCGGTGGCAAAGAGCACTGACTGCTCTTCCAGAGGACCACAGTTCAATTCCCAGCACCCACATGGCAGCTTACAAGTTTCTGTACTCCAAGATGTGACGCTCTCACACGGACATACGTGCAGACAAAACGTCAATGCACATAAAGTAAAAATAGATATATTAATTTTAAAAAGGAAAGAAAATATTTCTAAAGTATTAATCATGTTCTATCACCCCTTCCATTTTTTAAAAATAAGGTCTCACTCTGTAGCCCTGGCTGATGTTGAATCTGTGACAATCCTTATGCCTCAGCATCTTGAATGCTGGGATTCCAGGTGTGGGCCATCACACCCAGCATGTACCTACTTAGTGTGTGAATATTTTCCCTTTCCATCATCAAGGGCAGACTTGTCCTTGTTCCTTGTGTTTTCTCTCAGCTTCCAGCCTGGGAGACTGTCCATTCCTTTCCAAGCACATCTGTTATGTAAACTACCGAGGTCTTTCTACTTCATAACCCAGCCCTTCCCCTGTGTTCTCAGTCCTAACTCTGCACTTACTAAGGATCTTTGCAAATTCCAATTTTCTTCCTTCACCTAGTTAAAAGATGCTCATACATCTCTTCTTAAAACATAATCAAAATAAAGAATAAATAACGTAAAGTCTGTCCTACTTTCTAAGTTTGTATTTCCTAGTAACTATCTTTATGATTCCTTTCAGAGCCAAGTTTTAAAAAGGTAATATTTTTTATTCATGTATGTATATATGTATGTGCATGTGTGCACAGTTCTCTGTGAGCATGCCAAATGTGTTCAGGAGCCCATAAAAAAACAGAAGATGATATTATATTTGTTGGAGCTGTAGTTGTATTAGTTGACAGCCACCTGATATGGGTGCTAAGACCCGAACTTAGGTACTCTGGAAGAGCAGCGATCAATCTTAACTGCTGAGACATCTCTACGGACTTCAGAAAACCACTTTTTAAAAAGAGCTATGTGACTGTTCTCTATGCTTCCTCAAATACAGTTGGTTTATAAAGCTGATTTTTTTTCTGATTTTAAGAACTCTGATTTTAATGAAAAGGCAGGCAGGCATTAAGGTTGATAACGAAAGCCTGCTCTAAGTGCTATCACTACAGTGGCAGATAGTGAGATGCTCACACAGGAGAGACGACTTTTTAGCTTGACGTTAAAGGGTACCACAAGATACTCCCACTTAACAGAGTATGAGCTATTATAGTTGATTTTTCTCCTTTGCAAATGTTTGACTTGTCCTACAAGTCAAACGAGTCCTCTTCTGGATGTAGACAGTCAGTCCCTAAGTTGCACCCTCATCTGTGCACCTACAGAATCCTTTCCTTCCACAGTGGAACTTCCCAGAGTTCTGGGTTTGTCTACTTTCTTATCTTTCTCTCTCGTTAGAATGCAAGCACCATGAGAGTGAGATTTGAATGTGCTCTTTTAATTTTTAAAGATGTATTTTAATTCAAATTATGTGTGCATGTGTATGTGTGTGTGTGGTTACATGTATATGTGAGTTCAGGTATCTGAGGAGTCCAGAAGAGGATTCTGGATTCCCTAAAGCTGAAGTCACAGGCTGTTTATGAGCTACCCATTGTGGGTGCTTTGAATGAATGTGGGTCTTTAGCTAGAGCAGATCAGATCTCCCAACTGTTGAGCCTTCTCTCCAGCTGCTCCTTTACTATGTGAGTGTGTGAATGTCTGTGTGTGAGCGTGTTGTGTGTGTGTGTGTTTGTTTATGTAGAGGCTGGAGGTTGACACCACATATCTTTGTCAGAAATTCATTTTTTCCCATGTGATCTCTAACTGAACCTGGACCTCACTGATTCACTTAGACTGATGAGACAGCGAGCCTAGAGATGCACAGGAACCTGCTTCCACCGGCTGGATTAAAGGCCCCGCACCACTCATGTGAAGCTTTTCCTATGGGGTTGGGAATGCAAATACACACTCTCATGTTCATGCAGCAAGCACGTTACCAACTGAGCCATCGCCTCAGCCCACAAGTTCATAGTTCAGTACTAACCACTGAAGCCTGCCATCTAATAGGTATCTGGTAAGGATTTATAGAATAGACATGTAATTTGTTTTAAAGAAAATTCTCTTTATATGAGCTTGAATGAATACTGTTTTAAATAAGACAGTGCACCTTACACTTGTGTTTCCATGCTTATATTGTGAACAGGAACAAAAGAGCCAAATCTCTGTTTTTGAAGAATGTTTAAATTTTATTTCTATTTCAACCCTGACTAATTCATCTTAAGTCGTATCAGTTCTCTTATGTGGCTGTGCACTGGGTTAATCATATATAAGTGAGATTATATTGACAATATAATATATATTTTATATTGATATAAAGGTGATGTAACTTTAAAATTAGGAAGTGAGATTTCCTTTTATCTCTGTAAAGGTTATGCTTGCCAGATAATTTTCTTGATTTATGCTTCTTTATTATTTCTAAAAACCAGACTGTATACTTTCTCCAATCCATCCCTTTGAAACCACATAGGCCTGCTGAGAAAAACACGGCATCTTTCTGAAAACAAAGTCTGGGGTCAGCAGTCACCCCAGTCTTTCTCTTCCTTTTGCAGAGCACAAAAAGGAAGCTCAAGAAGGTCGAGGTAGGGGGCTGACGGTTCGCACACTCTGTGGTAGGCTAGGCAAAGAGCAAGCTAAAAAGATCTCAATCTAAGGCTTCTGAGCCTTTCCCAGGGTCTTCTCAATTCTCCCCAGATAGTTTCTCCTTAGAAAGTAACCTTGTTTCTCCTGAAACTTGAGAAGCTTAAGGATAGCGTGGGTTGTGTGCAGGGAAAGTACAGCCCTCATTCCCAGTCTGAGCCTGTACCTTCTCTGGTACAAGATGCAGGTCGGCTAGCACGCACTTTCTGAAATCTTTGCAAAGTTATTTCGGAAAGTCGGAGCACTAGCATTTTGGAAATTCGGGAACAAACAAAGCATGTCTCCCTCCCTCACTGGTTTTTCTTCTGCGAGTCTGGTGAGTGGGAGAAACTGGGGTTGAGGCAGCTATTGTGGGTAGGTGACCTGTTCTAGCCCAAGGGTTTCAAGTGAGACACAGGTTGTCTCCAAGAGTAGCAGGAACAGCCTGAGCCACTGCTCTTGTGCTGAAGTGGTCTGGTTCTTTTGAAAGCAAAAAGAGTACTTCTCCAGTTTGTATTCTGAGTCCTGTCTGTTCATTCTGTAATTCTGCGTCCTTCTTTCCTGGGTCACATCTGCATTTATCAAAGTTAGCCCACGGTTTCTGACAACTTTTCCTCTTGTTACTAGAATTAAGCGTCTCTTTAAAATCTATCTCCTGGCCCTGTAACCTTTTGTAAGGAACAAGGGTGATTCAAATGCAAAGCCATTATTCCAGCAACACTCCCAACTCCTCCACGTGGGCCTTGTCTAGTCGAATGAGGAGCTACAGGGACATTCAGTTCTGTAGTGACAGCAGAGAGGCACTGAAGCAAGCAAACTCACCTGGAACTGTTTTTCTAATTTTGTCTTCCCTGTTGGTCCAGGTATGAGGAGTGTATTAACATAAGAATGAATGTGGCTGTCCGGTACCTCTGTTTCTTTGCTGAGTATGGCCTCAACCAGTGTATCATGAATGAAGACGTACTGCTCCTGAGAAAACAATGGTGACAGGAAGACTGCTTTAGATTTTCTGACGGATACCTAGGTATAAACGCAGAGCGTTCAACAAAATGGCCATGAGAGGTCTTGCCGAAGATTGCTAATGGCTAGAAAGCAGACCGGAGAGGGGGGGTCCACAGAGAAACAACCTCCCTCTCTGTTTGTCCCACGTCGATCTTGGTGGAGACAAGGACAGAAAACTCGCAAGGGTAAAGCAAAGTCCTCTGCCCTCCTGCAGTCTCAAACCTCACCAGAAGCTCTGGGGCCAAGGGAGTGCTTCTCATGGGAAATACTTTGCTCTCCTGGTAGCCTGTTACATACGAGCAAAGTAGGCTCCTGGTTAGGTATGTGTCATTGCAACACAAACCCAGACATTCCTGGGAGGAGGATCGCTCAATCAAGGAATTGCTTCCCTCAGATTAGCCTGTGGGTGTGTCTATGGGGGGATTTTCTTGATTGTGAAGAGATGTAAGTGGGTCCACCCCACGGCACTGTGGGTGATGCCATCCCAGGGCAGGAAGGTGTTGGCTGTATAAAAACGGTAGCTATGGAAGTCAGGGGAATTGGGAGTCGGCAATCTTCCAGAATCTCTACTTCAATTCCTTCCCTGTCTTCCATGACTGGTGGACTGAAACCTGTAAGCCAAACAAACCTTTTTCTCCCAAGTGGTTCTGGTCACACTGTTCTGTCACAGCCACAGGGAACATGTTTGTCTGGTTTGTATTCAAAGACTCTCCTATATTTCATTAGTTAGACTTCTCTCTGGTCCTGTCTAGCAGAAAGTTATCCTCAGTGATGGAATTTGGCTTTGGCTTGTTTTTTTTTTTGTTTGTTTGTTTTTTTTTTTGTTTTGTTTTGTTTTTTTGTTTTAGACTGGCCACATATGTCTTAGTATGCTTACGTTGGTATCATAACTTTCAATCTACAATTATTTTCATTTGAAAATAGGAAAGACTACACAGAGATCTCTAAACTCTGCCCTGTCTTATATTTGATCATGTACTTTAAATAAAAGCAACCAAATCCATTAATTTCCTGCGTTGAGCAGCGTTTGGTGTTCACTCGCATGGGTGGATCTTGACCGTTCTACTGAGGCTGAGACTTTACCATAGTTCATACCATCTGAAAGCCCTCATTTTCTCACAAAATGGGCAGAATTTAGCTGTCCTAGTCATGACTCATTTGTAACTTACTGTTATAGGTCGAACTGTATTTCCTTGAAAGATAAATTGAAACTCAGCACAGGAATACTTCTGAATACAGTCATACTTATAGATAGCGGTACCACAGGTATGATTAGCATAGAGAGGTGGCGGGTGTTCACATTAGAGAAGGGAAGTTTAGACACAGAGGGACGAAAGCCATGAAGAGACAGAGGGAAAAAATAGAATAATGTTCCTATGATTAAGGATACACACAGCCCCCAGAATCCAAAACAAGGCCAGAAAGCACACAACTCTCCAAGCTTATGGAGGATCGAAGCCCGGTGAAGACTTCACTGATGGGCTTTTTCTGAATTCAGCCTGTAGCAAATACATTTCTGTCATTGTTATTTTTACTATAAGTAGTCCCTCCTTATAGCCATTCTTAGAGACCAATGCACCTAGATTTCAGGGACACCTCCATACTTTAGATTACTAAAGATATATTTAAAAAAGTCATACCTCCGTTTGCACCAAATAATTTCTTTGTGAACGAATGTGTTTTAAGAAGCCAAATATGTTGACGGTTCCTTCATGTTGAATTTGTTGCAGCATACTGTCCAGAACAATATATGTGCCCGTTCTCCCAACACCAGCACTGACCAGAAGAAGAGAAAGAAAAACTCTTTAATGTCAAGTACAGAAAGAGTGTGAAGGTAGGTCACTATTAGCTGTCATGTTGAGAAAAACAGCTCCATTCCCCAAGAGAATAAGCCATATGTAAACTTCGTGATCTAAAATTGGAGAGTTTGGCAGTTTGGGCTAACACATTAAAATAAGTAAGTTCACTTTTTGGTTGTTTCTGCTGTGGGTCAAATTGCAAGGCAACCTAGCTGTTTCTGAGGGACGTTTCAAAAACAGTTCCAAGAGTTATTGTTGTTTGTCTACTCTACAAGAAAATATTATGCATTGGGGTACGCGAGTAAAGCAGACATTTAGTTTGACAGAAATGAAGCTGTCAGCTTCAGCAGATTTGAAAGGTAAAGGTCCCAGGGTCTGTGCTGCCAAGTAGACATGTTTGCAAAGGTTTTCACACTAATGAGAAAAAGAGAACTCGATGGGGCTTTCAGCTGAAAATTTCATCTCCGAGAGGCTACAAGGAATAAAGCACATCTCCTGCCATTTCTAAAGAGCCATTATTGTCCACCTTCTTTAGAGCCGCTGTCTGAGGGACAGAATACAGGCAGGGCTTCTTTTCAACAGTCCCCACAAGTACTACAGTTCGAATTAGCACCTGTTCTGCACAATAGTCAGGCCCTTGTCCCTTTGCCGAGAGACAATCCCTGACCTTCAGAAGCCCGCTTTCTTGAATTCTCTGGTTTTCTTCAGTTTATTGTCAAGTTACCAGATTAAAAACCACCACGATCAACCTCTCCAACTTTATCTGAGAACAAGACCAAGCAGGTGATTAGAATGTGTCAGATGAGCTGTGTATCAAAGTCGCTGCTGTGAAAACACAGCCCCTGCTTCTCCTCAAATACTACATAAAGAAGTGAAAGTGATTTGGGCAGTGATGATGCTTGTCATCCTTGTTTAGTATTAGCTTTGATTATTTTAACTGCAGAACATTACAGTGACATCTCCAGTATGAACTGTTCCCTTTTTCTCCCCCGCCCAACTGTGTTATTTCTTTTATCAGCCTCCTCTTGGAAAGTCTAGTTCTTAGGCAACAATGAATTGCTAATAGAGTCAGCGTGACTTTCAAGGAGCTGGGGAAACAAGAAAGGGATTTGGGGGGAGCCAAAGTATTAAAAAAAATATCAGGTTTATCTTGCTAAATTTCTCCTCGTCTGAGTGCCTTGCTTTCTCTAATATATAAAGCTGGCATGATAAATTCGACAACAGAGTAAGTCAGGACAAGGATGATGTCTTAAGCATTTTCACCCTATGGTGTTGTGTGTGGCTAACAGATGTTTAGGAAGAAAACAGCGCTGTCCCTAACATACAGTTAATAAGCTGAAGTCCAGTTCAGATAGAGCAACACCTGCTGCTGTGACATCTCCAGCCTTCCAGTTGTGAGTCTAGCATACTTGGTCTTACAGGTCAGTGCTTAGGAGGACGGGAAAATAATTTAACTTCTCCTACCACATGAAATCGCTTCTGGTTTGAGAAAGTGGCTCCTTCAGTCCTCCCCTGACATCATAAGCAATCCTGCACGCTTAGAAGCACATCTTCGGGACTCACCTGCAGTGGACAACAACGGGCCCCACCGCGTGGCGCTTGGCCTGGGCAGCCTTTCTCACAAAGGTCAGCACTGGCAAGGAGTACTCCGGAACGCCCATGTCAGGCCACTGAGTGTAATGGTACTGCGTGACTAAGCGCCCACTGGATCTTCCTTTCTGGGAGCCCTGGAAGAGTGCAGACAGCTGAGAGCAGCAAGTAAGAATTATTTGTATTTATGGTGTACAGCATAAACAAGCCAGAGCCACTTTGGGAGAGAAAATATCAATTGAGAAAATGCCTCGCCACAGTGGTCTATGGACATGGCCTATGGTGCATTTTCCTTACTGACGAATGAAGTGGGGGGCCTCAGCTCCCTGTGGGCAGTACACCCCTGGGTTGGTGGTCCTGGATACTATAGGAAAACAGGTTGAGGAAGCCATGAGGAGCTAGATAATATATAGCTTTTCTCTATGGCCTCTGCATCAGGCCCCTGCCATGAGTTCCTTCTCAGACTTTCCTCAGTGACGGACTGTTGCCTAGAGTCATAAACTGAAATAAACCCTTTCTTCACCAAGTTGCTTTTGGTCATGGTGCTTTATCACAGCAATAGAAACCCTAAAACACTTACCTTTTTTATCTTTGTATTTCTTAGGGTGAAATTCCTCACAGTATAGTAAGCAAGCACCTGAACATTCTTCTGGTTGACTAGGAAGCTTCCATATTCTTCACTACCATCAGTAGGCCAGTACTGGTCACATTTTCTCTGTAAAAGAAAAACATAATTATGTAATTTCCATGTTTCAAAATCCAATGTGCATATCACTCTTGAAGACAGTAAAGGTCTGGGAGACTGACATGAATGGACTCTTTATTATTATCGTTGTATATTCTCTTATGTCTATGGGTGTTTTTCATACATGTTTTTCAAGCATAGCTATGCAACACTTGTGTGTTTTCTGGCCCACAGAGGCCAGAAAATGACACTGGATGTTCTAGAACTTAAGTTACAGATGGCTGTGAGCTGCCATTTGGGTGCTGGGATTCAACCTGGGTCCTCTGGAAGAACAGCCAGTCCATTCATTTCTCCAACCCTATCAATGAGCTCCGACACTTCTTGACTATTTTCTCTTCTTTCTTAAGAAATGGCAAATCAGTTTTAGATGATCCAGAGATAGAATCACAGGTCAGAAAGACATCTCATATGATCTAGTACCATGTTCCATCTTTCAGACAAGGGAAGTAAAACAGGAGCACTGGGTTACTATAGGCTCAGCACTCAAATCTAGATTCCACGAATTGAAACCTGCTCTGTTCTTCATTGGTTTTCATGAGTTCAATTTACTTTCTTTATATTATGAATAATGCATTGAAGAAGTAGATCACTTGACCAGATAAAACATTTTCATTGATAATGGCAACAATTTCCTTTGAGTTGTCATGAGACTAGAATGAATACCGTGGGCCTAGAGAACTGGTTCAGCAGTTAAGAGCAATCGTTGCTCTTCTAGAGGACCTGGGTTCAATTTCTAACAACTACATAGCAACTCACAAACTGTAATTCCAGTGCCTGGTGATCCAATGCCCTCTTCTAGTCTCCACAGGCACAGGGCAAGTGTGTACAGATGTACACAAAGGCAAAACACCCATACATATAAGATAAAAATACTTAGGAAGAATACAATTATATCTCATAATTCTTGCTGGTTTCTAATATTGACTATATAAGATATTAGAAGCAGCTGGGAATGATTTCATAGTCCTGCCATTCCAGCACATGGGAGGTAGAGGTAGAGGGGATTAGGAATTCAAGATCAACTTTGTAGAGAGTTTGCAGTTAGCCTAGGTTACATGAAACCATGCCTTAGAAAATAAAACAAAATAAAATTATCTAATTAAAAGCACCACTAACTGACAAATGACTACATACTCTTCCTTTCTCTACAAGGTTTGTTATCATAACGATGACTTCCACATTGTGCTCCCATATCATTCTCCAGAAGTCTTCTGCTGTGGACTTCAGTGGACCCTGGGCAGCAATGTAGGCCTTTGGCCTGTTGTAGCCCTGGAGAAACAAATCACAAGTATGTCCTGTTATGTAAGTTACACACTTGTTTTAAACTGTGGAATCTAAGGTCAATACCCCTTTTCAATATCAGAAAACTACATAAATAACTTGCAAAGCTGTAGAACATTGATGATACTAATAAAGATAGTAACTTGCCTTCAACTTTAACTTTTTGGAAAGGCTAGTGAGTTCTCTTTAGACAACCACAGACTTACATCTCTACTTCAGAGGCATTTGGTCCAAAACTTTTGCTGTGCTTAAAGTCTGGTCCTTAATTGTGTTACTTTGAAATGTTTTTCAGGCAATAAGGCTCAGTTAAGAAAGTCTTTGAATTACGACCTCTTTCTTCTCCTTCTTAGTGTCAGGGGACACTGAGCCTGGCTAATCATTAACAGATGTCTCTTAAGAAGCAGGCAGTGCTGTACTGATGCTGTGCAAACACTGCTCTAATCAATCATTGTACAAAATGGAAGCATCAGCCCTGACTTGGTGACGTGGAAACCAAATCTCAGAGAAATTAAATGACTGTCCAGTATCATTGCTAGCCAGGGACAGAGCTGGGATTATAAGCACTTATACCTTTTAAGCCTACATTGTTTTGACACACAAATGGCTTCCACTGGAAAAAAGAAATGGAAGTAGAAACTCACTTCTCTGAATTCAGTGTTGAATGTAGCCTTAACACAAAGATGCTGACCTGTGAGAACAGAGGCAGCAGTATAACAGAGTTCTGCTAACATCCAGTTAATCACATTGGGTAATTAATTTCTGGCATTATCTACTGTTCCGAAGAATGCCACAAAGCTGATGTCATGAGGTTGCTTAAAACCACAGAGGCTAAATACTGGCTTCATAATATCATTTACCTATTGTTTAGTACTACCATTGAGAATTTTCATTTATATTTATTGATCATCTGTGATATATGTAACAGTATATCACATAGTTCCTGTCCCAGGAACTATGAGGAAACTCAAACTAAGTATAAGGCCTATACTCTCATATTTAATGGAGTTATCAGTCTATCTGAATATCCATATTCTACCTGGAGTGTTCTATTTTCAGCCTAAATTCTTCCCTTGGTGTGGGAAGTCCTTCTGTATATGTGTTGCTTTTATTGGTAAATGAATAAAGCAGTTTCGGCCAGTGGCTTAGCAGAATAGAGCTAGGCAGGAAACCTAAATTGAATGCTGGGAGAAAGAAGATGGAGTCAGGGAGAGCCATGTAGCTGCCAGAGGAGACAGATACCAGAACTTTGCCTGATAAGCCACAGTCACGTGGAGATACACAGATTAATAGAAATGAGTTAATTTATGATATAAGGGCTATATGCTAGAAAGATGCTTAAGTTATTGGCCAAACAGTATTGCAAATAATATAGTTTCTGTGCGGCTATTTCAGCTCTGAGCAGCAGGAACAAATGAGCAGTCTCTGCCAACATTCCCTTTCTTAGAAAATAACAGAAGAACAGTATTAGTTAACCCAAAAACCTATATACATAGGTTCTTAAAATTTATTCAGTTTCTTTGTAATTTAATTATATCAGATAACTATATATATATATATATATATATATACATACATACATAATTGTGGCACAAAAAAATTCAGGACTTTGCAAAATTTCCATAAAATTTTAAGTCAAATGTGCTTACATCAACATAATTGGCATTGATGTAGTCAGTCAGCTTTCCATCTTTTTCAGCAAGCTGTGCAAGCTTAACCCTGCTATGATCATCTGGAACAACAATAACAACAAAGAATATATTTCACTAAAGCATAGACTTCTCTTCACAATAAAGACCTTCTATATTTGCACATAATTTTATTGTAAAATTAAATTCAAGAGAAAATAATATACTATCATAATTCTGGGTCATACTGATTTGACAAACGTGACCAAGACAAATGGACAAGGATCTCAGATTTCAGAGTTTCTCATGCAGTGAGGCTAGAATACCCAGAAAGTGACATGCAGGTGCGAAGAGGTAGGTACTACTACCAAGAGAAATGTAAAATTGACACTATATTGGTGTAAAGAAGTGGTTCTCAACCTGTGGGTCACGGTCCCCATTGGATCACATACCATATATTTACATTATGATTCATAACAGTAGCAAAATTACAGTTATGAAGTAGCAATGAGATAATTTTATCGTGGGAGGGTCACCACCACAGGAGAAACCTTACTGAAGGATCACAACATTAAGAAGGTTGAGAACTACTGGCATAAGGCAATAACCAAAGTTTTCAGAGAAGCTGGAATCTGGCATTGGTATCTTAGGTGGATTTTAAAAATGGTCCAGGGGTTAGGAATTATAGTATAATTAATAAAAACCCAGAGACAGATACTGGAGTTTAACCTGAAGACCAGAAAAACAAAGCAGCCAGCCACAGGTTCTTTCCTCTACCTCAGTCTGAAAATGGCGATCCTATTTCTAGAAACCCTAAGAATGAGACTGAGCCTGAGAACTGTCTCCTCTCATCTAATGTTCCTCTGTAGTGTTGGGATTAAAGGTGTATGTCACCACCGCCTGGTCTGTAAGGCTGACCGCGGTGGCTGTTTTACTCTCTGATCTTCAGGCAAGCTTTATTTATTACAATACAAATGAAATGTCACTTCAGGGGATAGTGGTGTGCCACTTGAGAGAAGAGGGATGGGAGTGTCTCAAAGAGTGGAGACTGGCAGCGGATACTGAACAGAAAGTTGGAAGAGGAAGAGACAGCAGGGAGGGAAGCTGAGGGACCCTTGGGAGTTTCTGGGAAGAGCTTGCTTGAAACAAGGACAAGGAAGTAAACACTGATCAAACTGTAGCAGTTCTATTAAGGCGCCTGACACTGAGGCTTCCCTGACAATACAGACTACATGTGTATACACACATGTACAGAGAGTTGTGGCTCCTGAAAAAAGGGTCTGGATGCCAGGCCGACCTGTTTCTATATTCTGAGCCTAACACATTTTCTTAAAATTGGGGTTGTTTTTCTTCATTTCTAAAATAGAGCTGTTAGTACCCGTTTTTGCAGGGTTATTTAGGTGGGAAATAAGATAGTACTATTTTCAGCGCTAAAGAAATAGCAGGTGTTTAACACATGTCAATCTCTGTTCCTTCTTTATGTAACCAGGATAACTGTCTCAGGGGAAGAAACAAACCCATAGTAGATCCTTCTGCTAAAAAGTAAATACTTGTTTGAAAGGAAGGAAGTATCTATGCAAACTGCTGAAGAGAACATGATAATTAAATGAAGGAATATGAAGTCTTACAGGCTGGACTGGAGCCAGAATTTAAGTGACCTTGTAGCAATGCATATGGTTAGGAAACCATCCAACCACCATAGGAGAAAAGATTGGAGTTTTTACATTTTTTTCCTTAGAGGGAAGAATGAACAGTAAACCAGATTTCAAGATGTGGAGGAAGTACCCTGCATGCTACCAAAAGAGAAATGCACACACACACACACAACCCAGTCACAAAACCTTTGATCTACAATGTTGTCCTTTCTTTCAAAATATGCTATGGTAATGGTGGCACAAAGCTGGCGGAAGTAATGAGTCAAAGTCTGGGTTGACCTAGGGCTAATCCATGAGATGGCACCTATACCAGACACTGCTTCGATGACCAAAATCAGAGACTAGATACCCCAGAGACCTACAGCAAAAACAAATATTACTGGTCTTAGAAAAAAAAAAGTAGTGAGAAAATGACTTTTAATTACATTCTGCTATACTAACAAACTAATGTTCTACTCAGCCATCATCAGAGAAACTTCTTCCTGCAGCAGATGGGAACAAATACAGAGACCCCCACCCTGCCTAGGTGTTAGACATTACACACACAGGAAAATGAGAGAGACCTTGGAACATTCAGCTCTAAATGGGATGTCTCCATCAAATCCCCCCCTCCCACTTCAGAGCTCCAGGAATTCCATGGAAGAAGAGGCAGAAAGAGTCTAAGAGCCAGAGGGGATGGAGGACACCAGGAGAACAAGTCCCTCTGGATGAACTAAACAAAGCTCATCTGAACTCACAACTGAAGGAGTAAGCACAGAGCTTTCACAGATTGGCATCAGGTCCTCTGAGTGTATAGTATAGCATTCAGTTTAGTGTTTTCATGGGATTCCCAAGTATGAGTGAGTGCATTTTTACTCTTGTGCCTTCTCTTGGGCTCTTTTCCTTCTGTTGGTTTTCCTTGTCCAACTTCGAGGTGATGGGTTTTGCTTTATCTTACTCTACTTTATCTGGTTATGTTTTGTTGTTACCTCTTAGAAGCCTGTTCTTTTCTAATGAGAGACAAAGAGAGGATCCGGATGGGAAAGAAGGTGGGAGGAACAAGATCCATAACAAGAATGAAGAAAGATGGGGCTAGAAGGAAGACAGAAATAAAACCACATCGAGGATGGAAGCACCAAAGCGGCTTCAGGATGAGGAAAAAGGCAGCTAAGAAAAGATGGGAGGGAGGAATGTAAGGAGTATCTCTAGCAGATCCACCACAGAACCCAGGAAGAATTCCAAGAAAGGATGAAAGCAAGTGAAGGTAGGAGCGGATAAAGGAAGTCAAGAGAAGCTCAGCAGGTTAGCAGGATCCACCAGGAGCGAGTGGATCCTAAGAAGGAGGATAACTGTGGACTATAAACAATGGCTGAAACCTTAGTGAGAGAGATTCAGTCTATGGGGGTGAGGAAAGGACTAGATAAAAAGAGAAGTCCCTATGTAGAAAGTAAACCCATGCCACTGACAGCAGCACTTGTGTCCTTAGTTTAACGCCGATATTAGCATGCTACAGAAACTTCCCTCCCTGATCACACAGGCCTTGAAACAACCCCAATAAGGTCCCCTGACAGATGATATGAGGACATCAATCGTCAGCCAACAGGACAGCACGGATGATGCTTGAGTCAGCAGAGTAAAGAGCGTACTTACAGGCTACAATATTGACGTATCTGTTCTTGTGCTTGTTGTCTGGGTGATTGGAGCTGTCTGCTGTAATACCTAAGTCAACAGTACAGCTCTGCACTTCCTGGAAAAAAAAATGGCATGCATAGCATTGTAACATAGACTCTTTTAAAACAAGTGCCTTTAAATATATATGGGAGACAAAACAAATAAAATAGTCTAACAAAAAAATGTATACATATATATAGATACATATACACATTTATATGTTACAACTACTTCTTGGCTAAAAGAAAATGCAGTGAAATAATGCCTTACCTGGTAAAACTCTTTCAGTGTCTAATGAGGAAATGAATGCCAAAAAAGTAAAGAAACCAAATTCCACAGCACACGACAAATGAGAAAAGAAAGTGTTCATATTAGGTTTACAATGGAAAACTATGGTCATGCAATAAATACATTTGTCAACATACTAACACAACAGAATGTTTCAAACAGTTGCATGCAAATCAAAACACCTAATATTTTGGAACCTTGATTATGTAAATGAAAAAACAGCATGTTTACATGGGGATGTGGGTGTAATATGATGAATATTTAAAATGCAAATAAGAACCACATATTTCATGACCCATTCTGTCATAGTGATTGGATTTGCTAATGTGCAAATATAATTCAAATTGACCTCAATAGCACTATTTGAAACTCTGAATTAGTGATATATTTTTTGAGTTATTTTATGGAATAAATAGCTTCTTGTTAGGTGGTTTAGAGCAGATTTAGGGTTGTCAAAGTGTTAAATACTCCTAGAAGAGTTTTAATCATAGACATTGTCATATTGACATAAAATTTAAAAATCATTACTTTTTATAGATTTAATTAGTAGGTCAATTAAAAACAATATCTATGGATACAGAGAAAGTTCCAGTAACTTTTTATTAAAATGGATTAAAGATTTTTCCAGAAGTGTTTCCTATCTAAACATATCGGTTTAGAATTTATTAATATATAGAGCTGGGATAAATAAAATGAAAGTCTTCTAATTTCTAAGAAAGTATAGACCAAATATGAATCTAGGCCTAGCAAATGCTCCAACCCCTCTATAAAAGCACTTACACGCTCTTTGGCAAGACTCTGAATGACTAAAAACAATCTAATATAAGAACCACTTAAAAGTTTTAGCATTATTAGTTATTCAGCTAATTATTAGTTATTCAGTTATTAAGTTAGTTACACATTTTCTTAAATCAGACTGAGTGAAAAGTAATGGGATTAAGAGAAATATTTGAGTAGAAATATGGTTATTATATTAATTTAATTATTACAGGCTGTTTAAATAATTTCAGGGTGGCTTGACTAGTGTCAATCAATGACTAGCCCTGAGACAAACGCTGTCACCAACTTTAACTATAAATCATTTATATTTTGCTTAGGATTTGCTTTTGTATATCTGGAAAGTCAGAGTCATCTTTCGTCGATTTTTCCCCGATGAATTATAGCTCTATTTCATGGTAGCCTGATGGTTTCCGCCAGTTAAGGGAGCAGGTGACTTTAACACGACGGTTACCATGAAAGCAATCCTGTACTCCAGTAACCTCTAGCTTATAGTAAGAAAGCAATTTGGTGCTGTGAACATGAGACACTGTACTATACCACATTTTACTTCTATTCCTTTGAAAACTTCCTAATATGTTGCCTTTCCCTTCCGTAGCTGTCTTGATTGACAGCACTCCTGGGAAGTCTTGTTGGGTGTAAGAAGTTGTTGGGTATGCACAGAGTAGATGAAAGGGTAACGAAAACTATGATCAGGGTCAGAGCACCATACCATTAAAGAGAGACAGTTCTAGGGGGTGCTGAGGAGGTGGGGAGTGAGGAAGAGATACAAAGGCAATGTTGCTTCCTAGCTGGGGTGACGGGGTGACCGCGGGGAGGGGAGACTGACAACTGCCTACTCGATGTGAAGGTTAATGGAAAAGATATGAGATTTCAAATCACAAACCTGGGTTTGAATCGCAGCTTTGCTGTTTATCAGTTGCTAATTGATTTCTACGAAGTTTGATCGCATCAATTATATGATTCCATATAATAAAATAAGACTCCTGGAGCTGAACGAACGTTGACTATGAAGCCCCTGGTTAGCGACCTGTGACCCTCAGAATGGAGAACCTGGGACTCCTGCCTCCTTATTTTGAGAAGTATGCTTAAGAGATAGGTTGGTGGGCACAATACACTTGCAGTAAGTTTCTCCACCTCCTCTAAGAGTATTTAACAGGGTCCATAGAAATTTTCTCAAGGATTAAAAGTGCAAATGATTTTAGAATTACATATTTTCTTGGAAAGTGGATGTGATTTTATTTTGCAAAATTCAAGTTTTTAAATGCTTCTGAGTTTGTGTTGGTGTAGCATAGATGTCATACGTACAGTTAAGGATTTGAATTCCTTAATTCCTTGTATTGCTAAGAATCCTCAAGTTTAGTGGTTTAGTATTATTTATGTAACTTTGAAAATGAAAATGAATCACTGTTACTAATTTAGGTATTAAGAAAAGAATGTTAGCTGTCTATACTTAGTGAGAAAGGAGTCACACTTAGGTTTGCTTCTTCTCCTAGCCCACACTTTTTAAAACAGAAAGCCAATTTTCTAAGTTTTAGTAACTAAAACACACTTCCTAAGCACATATACAGCTTTTCATATTGTTCCTAGAACTAAAACTGATTTCAATGTCTTTACATCATGAAGTAGCTTCCTGGTGAAACTTTGAAATGTACTATATTTGATATTATTAAAAGAGACATATTTAAATCATACCTCAAATTCCTCAGTGAACCCATTACTTGCATGTAAGTCTGCAACATGTTTTGGAAAGTGTTTTATTGGAATCGCTCCAATATCATCTAAGTGAATAAAAAAAAAAACAAACATATTAGAAAGAATAATAGCAGAACTTACTGTTTCTTCTGTTTATAAGGAATCATCTAAAACAACTTCACAGTTCAACCAGAGAATCCTAACTAAAATGCAAGGTGCAATGACCAACTTTAGATATATTTGTTATAGAACTGAATTTGATTATACGTTTCTTTTCCTTATATACTCTAAATAGAAACTAATTTCTTTTCGATGTTAATTCACAAATAACACTAAAACCATACTTCTTATCAACGCATTCATCTTGTTTTGGAAATTTTCATTTAATATGAGTAAAGATGGCATGTAAATTCTGGCAAAAAGATTTGTAGAAGTAATATATTATTTTACTTATTTATTTTTATTTATGGTTTCAATAAAAATATAAAAATGTATTAAAAATAAAAAAGTTGGCCTTAAGTTGGTTATATTGTATCTGAATTTGCCATTGTTCTGTCTGTGTCCCTGGGGTTGAAGTATTGTAGCTCAACCCTCAGCTATATTTTAAATCTATTATGGTACAATTACAGTTGTATAACGTTACAGAGTTCAATACTTTATAATCAACAATTACATGTTTATACTTGAAAATATTTCTTCCTTCCCTCTAGATGTAACAAAAAGCTTCTAAATGAGGAGTATTCGTTAATGATAATGTGATTGATAATTTAAAAAATTATTTGGAAACTTAATCTGTAAAGTTTAATGAAGGCGTAAGTCACAAACAATGCCACACCAGTTTGGAATTATGATTAATAGGGTGGTATTTATTTAAAGGGAATTTTAACTCGAAAATATGCCAGGTAAACAAAGTCATGGATCTGTGAACCTATTTGGGAAAGAGCCAAATTATTTTAACTAGCCCACTATTTTCTTTTTCTTTTCTGGGAAAGATTTTCTGAGATTAAACATAGTAGTTCACAGTATACATGTTTTTTCTCTAACAAGGGAACATCAAACATATTTGACTAGAAATAGTTATTTACATTAACAGATGTTCAATATTTAGGCCTTCTAAAAATTTTAAGCTTCAGTTACTAGGAATTTCTTGATTAAAAAAAATGAGAATCCATCTGTTATTCCTCTTAGATGAGTGGACCTGAATACTAACATTGAATTAGCCAGTGAAACTTGAGAAGCACCACGGTGTCATTTCTCCTTCACACCTAGAGAAAGATCTTGCAAGAAGCATGTGTAATTAGATAAGAAAACCAATGATTTGTCACACCTAAATCATTAGTCCCTATAGATTTTCTTCAGACCCAAATGCCCAGGTCGTCCATGCCCAGCCAGTCCAGCATTCCAGGCACACCCACGTATTTCGGTCTGCAAATGAGACTAGGATATTTTCTTTTTCTGATTTCACGTGAAGAGTAAATGCCCCGGTGATCAAGAGTGAATGTTTTGGACCTAAATGAGAGGAGTTGCCTCTGGCTACAGCTCTTCTGACATTCACAGGGCACGGCTTGGGTATTCTTTGACAAGTGCTAGATTTTGACTTACTGTGTCTTATTGATGATAACCTACTGTTTGGACCTCTGGTTAACACCAGAGCTAACCTGAATGCCCATGATAATGGAGTATGCAGAAGAGATGTTTGGAAGTGAAGGAAATCATAATTCCATAGACAACTGAGAGCTTTCAGTATCAAAATGCTGAAAGTGTTAAAAAATTAGTGCTGCACTGAGGTAAATTTGGTCTTAAGATCAGCTAGAAGAACAGAAGGCAATTCCTATATATAGAAAGAACAAATTATAATAATGCATATCCTAGATAACTCAGAGATCCACCTGGCTCTGGCTCCTGAGTGCTAGGATTAAAGGCATGTACCACTGCTATCTGGCTTGGAAGTTTAAGATGAAATAAACCCTTTCCTTTTTGCCATGAGGTTTCATTACTACAAGAAAAACCCCTACTGAAAAAGAAATTGGTACCAGTTTCATGAGATTGCTGTGATAGATGTGACAATGTTTTGTGGAGGCTTTGGACTAGAAAAGCTATTAAGTGTTCAGAGCTTAATGAAGTATCATGGGAACTTGGATGGTCATACTTAGCGCGTTGTTTACAATAGAGGCCTTGCCTACGAAGGTTCAGAGGGAAATTTGAGAGTCCCTTAAAGAATGTTTAATTGTAAGTATAAAACATGTAAATAAAAAATGTGCGGTCATCTAAAAATATTCAAAACCCTGACAGTAAAGCCTGTCAGGTTCTTCTTCTTTTTAAAATTAAAGTCTTATGAACTAAAGAAACATAATTATGAAAATAGTACTAGAGAGAATTACTAGTTTAGTATGCTACTTATATGCATCCTTGGTAGATCCTGAAGGTTTGGAATGAATTTGACAAAACAATGCAAAAGTCAATTCAGGTTTCCCGGAAGGTAACAGAAGCCTGCAAGAGTCCAGAGTATCAGCAAGGAAGTCAAAATTGTCTCCAAAACAATACTTCCTGAAGTCATAGGACCTCAGCTTTTTCCTACATTGAAGCAGTTATGTTAACGAGCTTCCCATAGCCCATATATATATTTAAAAAGAGAATCTGGATAGGGGGAGTTTCTAGGCCCCTGTATCCTACGAGGTTTAATTTTTAAAAATGTTTTATCCAGCTTTTCAAAAGTAAACACATACATGGTATTTATTTCTCTGGATTATAAAAGCAGACACTGCAGGCTTCTTGGTGCAGAAAGTGCACTATATCAGGATGAGTTGTGGTGGCTGAGGTCTAGAGATGATCAGTTGCTGAGAGAGTGACATAGGAAGAAGGTCTCAGAACCAGCAGGCTGCCTGAAACCTCACTAGGGCTCAGGTCTTGGCACCCGAATTTTCTTTTCTTTACCACTGCTCACCTGCTTGACCTTGATGCACCTAAGTAACCCTAAGACAATAGAAATTTGCTTCTAAAAGTTTCGTTATTCCTCATGCTTGATGGCGTAGAGCTCTCTTGAACATTGGGAATATGGAAATGATCCATGTTAGATGGCTATCAACATGCTGATGAAGCCAATGAAAAGGTTTTCATTTTGTTTGTTTGTTTGTTTATTTATTTATTTATTTTGATGGCCAGACCAAGAGTGGGCTCATACCTCTGAAAAGTTTCTTGGTGATCAAGATCAAATGTATGGAAAATTTTATAGGCAAAAGTCACAAAGACCATGATTTACATCAAGGTTCGATGAGGCCAGAGTAACCTTGAGATTTCTTTCCTGACAGCTTATAGTCATCATTTTAGACATAGCATGCCAATCATGTTTTACTTATATCTTTTCTAGTTGCTTTTGTTTACTTTAATTACTTGGGTTAATACAGCTGAACCATAATTGAGTCCATGGAAATCTCAAATGTGTTGCCGAGGCTGACATGATCATTGTGGGGAGAACGGTAGAAGGGAGAGAACTGTTTAAGCAACATGAAATGGAGTAAGAACAGTATAGCATTGCCTTAGTCATTGCAATATGAATTAAGTTGAATTATACATGTGTAAAAGCCATGCTAAATTTTGAAGACTTAATGTAAAAAAATCTCTAATACTTTTGTATTAATTATAAGTTGACATGCTAACACTTTGGATATACTTGTTCAAATAAAAATATATTATTTAAAAAAAAGAATCTGTGGTTCTGGTCATCTCAGTCTGAAACACTGGCTGTGATTAGGGAGAGATTGGTATCACTAAGGCAAAAATCTTCTGGGAAGGCTTCTTCGCCGAGAGCCTGGAGCTGCGGCAACGCAGGCCTGGGCCGCCGTGTCTCCTCAGGGCTCCGGGGTCCCGCTTGTCCGCCGATGCGCCTCAGGAATTTAACAAGAATCTGAAGTTTTGATTCAAATATTTTTTGAATTGAAGCCAGAAATGCATTAGAATTTTGATTCTTTCATTTAATTAAGGTATAACTTGGGGAACAACCCCGGCGCGGCCAGACGCGGCGGAACAACCCCGGCGCGGCCAGACGCGGCGGAGACCTAAGGACACCAGCGAGCAGAGGAGGATCACGGGGCGGCAAACGGTGAGCCTAGTCGTATCCCTGAAGACCACCTTGTATAGGGAGAGTGTTCTTGCCCCCGGGCTGGACACAGGAAACGGAGCGGGGGAACTCCCCCATCACCTTGACCCCCAGGTTAGCCTGCGAGGGCTTCTACCCTCTGCTGGGGCTGCTCCTCCTTGCTGAGACCTCTCTCTCCCTGGCATATCCCAGATTGCGCCCAGGGTCCTCCTTCGCTCCCCCCCCCCTTCCGCTGGGCGCGGGACCACCAAATTTAACCTGTTTGGGCACTGGATAGGGAGCTCAGAGCAGAGAGCACCGCGAGTTCCTCTGTTTTGGTGGCTGGCCTGCAGAGGGGTAGGCCCTTTCTTGGCGAGGTCCCTGGCAAACCAGGAGCCTGGTCCTGGTCCTGAAGACCCTTCAGAACAGTGAAAGAGATCTTGGCCAGTGGCAGGACTCAAGAAACGGGGAGAAGGCATTTTGGAAGCAGGGGCCCTGGCCAGCAGGAAAACCCGTTCCTGCATTAAAAGACACATTAGACAGCATCGATAGGACGAGATGGGCAGGCGCCAAGGCAAGAATTCACCCAATAATCTGAAAAGCAACATGAAAACACCAGAACCCAATGATCTCACAACGGAAGGACTTGAACACCCTAACACAGAAGAAGTGGAAAAAAATGACTTTATGAAAGCAATAGAGTCCCTTAAACAACATGTAAAAAGCACCTTTATAGAAATAGAGGAGAAGTATGACAAAAAGTTTGAAGAAGTGAGTAAAAAGGTTGAAGAAATGAGTAAATACGTACATGAGACCCTGGGGAAAACAGTTCAAGAATTGAAAACTGAAATGGAAGCAAGGAAGAAATCACAGACTGAGGACCAGCTGGATATGGAAAATCTAAGTCAACGAACAGAGTCTACAGAAACAAGCATAATCAATAGAATACAAGAGATAGAAGAAAGAATCTCAGATTCTGAGGACAACATAGAGAAAATAAATGCACTGATCAAAGAAATCAGCAAAGCCAACAAATACTCATCACAAAACACTCAGGAAATATGGGACACAATAAAAAGACCTAACATAAGAATAATAGGGATAGAAGAAGGAGAAGAATCACAGCTCAAAGGCCCAGAAAATATTTTTAACAAAATTATGGAAGAAAACTTTCCCAACATAAAGAAAGATATTCCTTTGAATATCCAAGAAGCATACAGAACACCAAACAGACTGGATCAAAGAAAAACATCCCCTCGCCATATAATAATCAAAACACAAAATATACAGGTTAAAGAAAGAATATTAAGAGCTGCAAAGGAAAAGGGGCAAGTAACTTATAAAGGTAAACCAATCAGACTTACACCTGACTTCTCTATGGAAACTATGAAAGCCAGAAGGTCCTGGATAGAGGTTCTGCAAAAACTAAGGGATCATGGATGCAAACCCAAACTACTATACCCAGCCAAGCTATTGTTCACTATCAATGGAGAAAACAAGACTTTCCAAGATAAGAACAAATTTAAACAATATGTAGCCACAAACCCAGCCCTACAGAAAATAATAGAAGGAAAATCACAACCTAAGGAATCTAGCATTGCCAACACTGCCTACAATAACTCAGGCGTCTAGCGAACCTTCACCTGCACACCTCAAAGAAGGAGACACACAAACGCTACTACCAAAACCAATAATAATAACCGGAGTAAACAACCACTGGTCATTAGTATCACTTAATATTAATGGCCTCAATTCACCCATAAAAAGGCACAGGCTAAGGGATTGGATACGTAAACAGGACCCAACATTCTGCTGTTTGCAAGAAACACATCTCAACCACAAAGACAGGCATCTACTCAGAGTACAGGGTTGGGAAAAGGTGTTTCAAGCAAATGGTACTAAGAAAAAAGCAGGTGTGGCCATACTAATTTCTAACAAAACTGACTTCAAACTAAAGTCAATCAGAAGAGATCGAGATGGACACTTTATACTCATAACAGGAACAATTCATCAGGATGAAGTCTCAATTCTGAATATCTACGCCCCTAACATAAAAGCACCCACCTATGTAAAAGAAATATTACTAGAACTCAAGGCAGACATCAAACCACACACACTAGTAATAGGAGACTTCAATACACCTCTTTCTCCATTGGACAGGTCAATCAGACAGAAACCTAATAGAGAATTAAGAGAATTATTGGAGGTAATGAAGCAAATGGACTTAACAGACATCTATAGAACATTCCACCCAAAAAGGAAAGAATATACCTTCTTCTCTGCAGCTCATGGAACCTTCTCAAAAATTGACCACATACTCGGAAACAAAGGAAACCTCCACAGATACAAAAAATATCAGTGTCCACCTGTGTCTTATCAGATCACCACGGACTGAAGCTAGAAGGCAATAACAATGCTACCCCCAGAAAGCCGACAAACTCATGGAAACTGAACAGTCAACTACTGAACCACACATGGGTCAAGGAAGAAATTAAGAAAGAAATTAAAGTCTTCCTTGAATTTAATGAAAATAAAGAGACAACATACTCAAACCTATGGGACACGTTGAAAGCAGTGCTAAGAGGAAAGTTCATAGCATTAAGTGCCCACTTAAAGAAAACAGAGAAAGCATACATTGAGGACTTAACAGCACACCTGAAAGCTCTAGAAAAGAAAGAAGCAGATGCGCCCAGGAGGAGTAGAAGACTGGAAATAATCAAACTGAGGGCAGAAATCAACAAAATAGAAACACAGAAAACAGTCCAAAGAATCAATGAAACAAAAAGTTGGTTCTTTGAGAAAATCAACAAGATCGACAAACCCCTATCCAAACTAATTAAACAACAGAGAGAGAACACGCAAATAAATAAGATCAGCAATGAAAAGGGGGACATAACCACAGACACAGAGGAAATTCAGAGAATCGTTAGATCTTACTACAAAAGCCTGTATGCCACAAAACTGGAAAATGCAAAAGAAATGGACAGTTTTTTAGATAAGTACCACATACCAAAGCTAAACCAAGACCAGGTGAACGATCTAAATAGACCGGTTAGTCGCGAAGAACTAGAAACTGTTATCAAAAATCTCCCTACCAAAAAAAAGCCCAGGACCAGATGGTTTCAATGCAGAATTCTACCAGAACTTCCAAGAAGAGCTAATACCTATACTCCTTAATGTATTTCACAATATAGAAGCAGAAGAGTCATTGCCAAATTCCTTTTACGAAGCCACAGTTACCCTGATACCAAAACCACACAAAGACCCAACCAAGAAAGAGAATTATAGGCCTATTTCACTCATGAATATCGACGCAAAAATTCTCAATAAAATACTGGCAAACCGAATCCAAGAACACATTAGGAAAATTATCCATTATGATCAAGTAGGCTTCATCCCAGAGATGCAGGGCTGGTTCAACATACGCAAATCTATCAATGTAATCCACCATATAAATAAACTGAAAGAAAAAAACCATATGATCATTTCATTAGATGCTGAAAAAGCATTCGACAAAATTCAACACCCCTTTATGATAAAGGTCTTGGAGAGATTAGGGATACAAGGGTCATACCTAAATATAATAAAAGCTATTTACAGCAAGCCGACAGCTAACATTAAATTGAACAGAGAAAAACTCAAAGCCATCCCACTAAAATCAGGAACAAGACAAGGATGTCCACTCTCTCCATTCCTCTTCAATATAGTGCTTGAAGTTCTAGCAATTGCAATTAGACAACATAAGAGGATCAAGGGGATTCGTATTGGAAAGGAAGAAGTTAAGCTTTCGTTATTTGCAGATGATATGATAGTATACATAAGCGACCCCAAAAAACTCTATCCAAGAACTCCTACATCTGATAAACGCCTTTAGTAATGTGGCAGGATACAAGATCAACTCCAAAAAGTCAGTGGCCTTCCTATACACTAAGGATAAGGAAGCAGAGAGGGAAATCAGAGAAGCATCACCTTTCACGATAGCCACAAATAGCATAAAATATCTAGGGGTAACCCTAACCAAGGAAGTGAAAGATCTATTTGACAAGAACTTTAAGTCTTTGAAGAAAGAAATTGAAGAGTGACACCAGAAAATGGAAGGATCTCCCTTGCTCTTGGATTGGGAGGATCAACATAGTAAAAATGGCAATTCTACCAAAAGCAATCTACAGATTCAATGCAATCCCCATCAAAATACCATCAAAATTCTTCACAGATCTGGAGAAGACGATAATCAACTTTATATGGAAAAACAAAAAACCCAGGATAGCCAAAACAATCTTATACAATAAAGGATCGTCTGGAGGCATTACCATCCCTGACTTCAAACTATATTACAGAGCTACAGTATTGAAATCAGCTTGGTATTGGCATAAAAACAGAGAAGTCGACCAATGGAATCGAATAGAAGACCCTGACTTTAACCCACAAACCTATGAACACCTGATTTTCGATAAAGGAGCTAAAAGTATACAATGGAAAAAAGAGAGCATCTTCAACAAATTGTGCTGGCAAAACTGGAAGTCAATCTGTAGAAGAATGAAAATAGATCCATATCTATCACCATGCACAAAACTCAAGTCCAAGTGGATTAAAGACCTCAATATCAGTCCGAACACGCTGAACCTGATAGAGGAGAAAGTGGGAAGTACTTTACAACAAGTGGGCACAGGAGACCACTTCCTACGTATAACCCCAGCAGCACAAACAGTAAGGGACTCATTGAATAAATGGGACCTACTGAGACTGAGAAGCTTCTGTAAAGCAAAGGACACTGTTGCTAAGACAGAAAGGCAACCCACTGACTGGGAGAAGATCTTCACCAACCCCGCAACTGACAAAGGTCTGATCTCCAAAATATATAAAGAACTCAAGAAACTAGACCGTAAAAGGCTAATCAACCCATTTATAAAATGGGGCACTGAGCTGAACAGAGATCTCTCAACAGAAGAAGTTCAAATGGCCAAAAGACACCTAAGGTCATGCTCAACTTCCTTAGCGATCAGGGAAATGCAAATCAAGACAACTTTAAGATACCATCTTACACCTGTCAGAATGGCGAAAATAAAAAACACCAATGATAGCCTTTGCTGGAGAGGGTGTGGAGAAAGGGGTACACTCATCCATTGCTGGTGGGAATGCAAACTTGTGCAACCACTTTGGAAAGCAGTGTGGAGGTTTCTCAGGAAATTTGGGATCAACCTACCCCTGGACCCAGCAATACCACTCTTGGGAATATACCCAAGAGAGGCCTTATCATACAACAAAAGTATATGCTCTACTATGTTCATAGCAGTACTGTTTGTAATAGCCAGAACATGGAAACAACCTAGATGCCCTTCAATTGAAGAATGGATGAAGAAAGTATGGAATATATACATATTAGAGTATTACTCAGCAATAAAAAACAAAGACTTCCTGAAGTTTGCAGGCAAATGGATGGAAATAGAGAACACGATCTTGAGTGAGGTAAGCCAGACCCAAAAAGAGGAACATGGGATGTACTCACTCATATTTGGTTTCTAGACATAAACAAAGGCCAATGAGCCTCTAATACATGATCTTAGAGAAGCTAAATAAGAAGGAGAACCCAAAGAAAAACATAAAGGCATCCTCCTGAATATCAACCTTCATCAGGCGATGAAAGGAGACAGAGACAGAGACCCACATTGGAGCACCGGACAGTAATCTCAAGGTCCAAATCAGGAGACGAAGGAGAGTGAGCACGAGCAAGGAACTCAGGAACACGAGGGGTGCACCCACACACGGAGACAATGGGGATTTTCTACCAGGAACTCACCAAGGCCAGCTGACCTGGGTTTGAAAAAGCCTGGGATAAAACCGTCTTGGGGAAAAAACATAGAGACAATGAGGACTACTGAGATCTCAAGAACAAAGGCAATGGGTTTTTGATCCTACTGCACGTATTGCTTTGTGGGAGCCTAGGCAGTTTGGATGCTCACCTTACTGGACCTGGATGAGGTGGGTGGTCCATGGACTTCCCACAGGGCAGGGAACCCTGATAGCTCTTTGGGCTGACGAGGGAGGGGGACTTGACTGGGGGAGGGGGAGGGAAATGGGAGGCTGCGGTGGGGAAAAGACAGAAATCTTAAATAAATAAATAAATTTAAAAAAAAATCTTCTGGGAAGTTTTCTTGGGTCAGCAGGCAGATGCTGTAGTTCAGAATGGCCTAGACTGTATCTCTACTGGCATTCCAACTTGGTCATGTGTAAGAGTTTCCTAGGTGCTACTGGTTTTGAAGAAATGAAGGAACCATGAAGAGAATTTGAGGCTTGGCACTGTGAGGGGTCAGGTGAAGGTGTAGCCTCAGTTACACTGAAATTTTCAGGACTGAAACAGTCATGAAGAGAAACTGGGGCTTGGAATCACATGGCAGGGTCAGAGTTCCTGAAAAGAGCCCAGGGGAGGCTACCGGCCAGGTGTAAAACAGCCGTAGCAGAGACCCCAGCACTTTGAAGACACCGTTACTATGAGATGACCTCCAAGGACAGTGCTTGGTATGGAGCAGAGCCAGCCTGAGCTTTCAAGACAAGCTGCATGTGCTGTGAATGGCAGATCCAGAGAAGGGAAGCTGCCTAGATCCTTTGGAGCCCAGAACATGAGTCCCAGAAATCTGATAGTGAGCTTTGTACTGTTAGGCTGGTTTTACCTTGATCTGATTCTGTGTCCTATTTTCCTTTCTTAAATAAGAACGTAACTCTTACTTTTCACTTTCCTGGAGTCCACAGTTAAAAGACTTTGGGATTTTAGAGCTATTTTGGATATTTTACAGATGCTTTGGACTTTTCAATTTCAAAGAGTGTTGTGGAATAATCTGTATGCTTGTAAATATGTATTACTCTCATCGGTTAATAAAGAGCTGGCTGGCCTATAGCTGGGCAGGAGAGCCAGACTAGGAGGTTGCTAGGAAGTAGGACAGAGTCTGAGGAGCCAGACACTGTGAGACACAGAGTGAGCAGGATGGGAAGTATATAATAAGGTAAATAAGCCTCAGGGAAGCACATAGATCAGTAGAAATTGGTTAATTTAACCTATAAGAGTTAGCTAAGGATAAGCCCAAGCTCTGTGTAGTTATTTGGGAATTGGCTGGCAGGATGAAAAACTTTCCTACAAAAGAGAGAGTGAACTTTTAAAGTGTTTTTTTGAGTTTTTAAAGATCGTAGAACTTTTAAAAGTTGAAATGTTTAATATTATCATTAATATACATATAATATATATTAATATGAACATGACATCTTAGAGACAACAAGAAAAGAAATGTTATGGTTTGATAGTTGCACGTTTGTACGTCAAATTGAAAATTGGGCAGTTGACTTGGTTAGTTTTATGGTATTTTGATTCAAACTAGAGTAACTTGTGAATGGGCCTCTAGATTGTGAAAAATCCCTCTCTAAGATTGGTCAAGTCTGTGGGTCATTTTCTTGATTAACGACTGAAGTGGGAAAGTCCAGCCCACTGTAGGTAGGGCCAACCTTGTGTTAGTGGGTCTGAGTTGTATAAGAAAGCAGACTGAGTGAGACATGAAGAGCAAGCCTGTAAGTGATGCTGTTCTGTGACCTCTGGTTCAGGACTTGCCTTCACATCCCTGCCTTGAGGTATCGCCCTGACTTCCCTCAGTGATAGCCTCAGTGAGCATTGTAAAATGAAATAAACCCACTCCTTCCCAAGTTGCTTATGGTCATGGTATTTTGTCACAGTAATAGACACCCTAACTACTATAGGAACTAAATTTTGGCCTTATTTATGTTCTTTTATTCCTGTTCACATTTATTGATTTGAGTTAATCTGATCATTTTTGCTTAGGTCTCCTCTACAGTAATGGAAATGAGGGAAAGCATCATTGTACTGGATAGTTTTGTTGTCTACTTGACACAGATGAGTCATCTGGGAGGAGAGAATTTCAACTGAGTAACTGCCTCCATCAAATTCTCCTTTGGGCATGTCTATGGGGCATTGTCTAAACAGTCTATTTGCCTGAGAGAACCCACCCCATCATGGGCAGTACAACCCCCAGGGAGATGGTCCTGGGTTATAAGAAAAAGCAAAATGAGCAGGCCATGGAGAGCAAGTCAGTAAGTGGCATTCTTCCATGTTCTTTGTTTGAATTCCTGCCTCCAGGTTACTGAGTTGGGTAATGTACTGACTTCCCTCTGCAATGAAGTATAAATTGCAAGCTAAAATACCACCTCAACTTGTTTTCTGTCACGGTTTTTAATCCCAACGATGGAAATCCAACTAGGATCATTATTTTCAACTAATATTAATGACTAATAATGTTTTCTACATATTATACCAGAATAATTATAAATTATTTTGATATATAATCTATTTGAAATTAAAGAGTGGGGACTTGGCACATGATATAACATATATTTTAGTAACATTTAAACATTTGCAAACTATTCTAACAAAGGCAAACCTTCCCACATCATTCTTTCTTTCAGTATAATTCAATTGCTCATCATCACGCTCTAAGTCATTACCTGAAATTGGAAAGATGGGTGTTGGTGGTGTAGATATTACTCGAGGGGATGTATTGTCTTCTAAATAAAAGTGTGCAGTCTGGAAGCATTTTCTGGAAAGAAAGAATGAACATATAAGAGGATGGCATGTAAGCTTCTTAAAAGTTATGATGTAAGTTTCTAGATTACAACGAAATGGATACATGACCAGAAGAATAACTATTGGATCTACATCTGTTTTCATAAAGCAGAAATACTAAAGAATTTTCATGTCATCTGAGTTAATCTCACTTTTACCCACACCAGATGCAAAAGAGTGAGCAGATACCAAACAAGGCGAAAGCAGAGGTAGCATTTGAAGGGGCAGTGGGTACCAAATGGTAGTTTCAGATGCAGGTAACATCAATGTCTTAGGTACTCTCTCCTATACTGGCATATACCGAGGGGTCTTGCCAACTTGACAGGACACAGGCTGAAAGCAAAGTAAGTCCCTACAGAACATTCTTTAAACCCTGTCCTCTGGAGCATATTCAACTGGTAGAAAAGGCGATGACTACACAGAAATGAGATTCCACAGTGGCATCATTTTGAGGAAAAAAGAAGGCAGCCTCTACTGTACAATAATGCGGCAGTGATGAAACTTAAGTGAGGATAATAAGCACAGAAGCAAAACCAGAGGTGGTTTTATTTCTGACAGATGCTAGTCTTGCTGATGAGCATTTGGAGAATGAATATATTTAGAACCAATGACAATTGTGACCTGCAATGTCACCTGCATCTATATTCATTCAGATAATAAGAGGAACATCTGGCGAGAGCACACCACAAAGTACCGATCAGAGCAGAGATGCAACTGCTGCGCTCCAATAAAGCAAGCCTTCCCTTCGTTTGAGAAATTTAGGTAATTAAAACTGCTAACGACTCCTTTTTGATGAGCATTGTTATTTAACGTATTCACTAATGGTTGATTTTCAACAGAAACATCTCTCTACAGAAAATGTTAATCTTACTTTCCATTTTAAAGCTTCGAGCTACATGTTATGTATCCTAATGAGCTTTAACATGACATTTGTTCTTATTCAGTGACTTCCTTCTTATTTAGTGACTTCCTAAATCTCAGGATTTTCCCAGTAAATCGGTTCTCTGGATACAGTTTGTGCATGGCCTCCCACGGCCGCAAGGTCAGTAGGGCCCTAGCTTCCACCAATCTTTTGTCCCTGCACAGCCAACGACCCCTTCACCCAGCAGGCTTCAGCTTTTCCTGCTTTCTTTTTCTCTCTGGAAACCCAGTTGTACCATGTTAGCATCTCGTGTGTGGCCCTTCCTCTGGCCACATGCCTTCTTCCCGCTACTTTTGCATCATCCCAAACGCTACATCCTCTGAGGGCCCTGGATATCTCTGTCACTATTCTCCTCCCTTTGCTTAGTCTGTGGCTCATGTCACTCTGAAAAATGCAAATCCTCTTCTACTTAGGATGGGACTACATCTGGATGAACTCGAGCTGAAAACGCATTAAATACACACCCAACATGCCATAAATTAGCAACATAGTATGAGGTAGAGTGTTGGTTATTCACTTCTGTGATAATGTGACTGAAAATTTTTAGTTTTTTTCACTGCCCAGCAACTTCAGAGAATAGTGAACTTTATCTAGCAACTCCAGCATGATACCTCAAATTCAAAACTTGAAGTACAGTTTCTACTGAATGTGAACTCCTTTTGGTAGTATGGTAAAGATAAAAAAAGTGGAAACATCTTAAGCTAGAAACCTTCCATTACTTATACATTCATTTATGTTTTTACATTTATACTTAGTTTTTTCCACCAAAATATAATACAATCATGCAAAATATTTAATTACTACAATGTTATTCATAAATGCCATAATTTTATACATACCCAAAATACATTTTCAATGAATGTAATATACAATTGTGTATTTATAACTTATTTTGTAACTTTACCATCAAGAGAAATATATAAATATATAATCCTTTCTTTTTCTGACTTTGTATTTGACATTTATGGTTTAATAATCTGTTTACATAGCAGGCAATTGAGCCTGCCTTGTTCTTGCCAATTAGTGTTTCTCCTATCTGCTTTGGGACTCAAATGTCTTACTTGTCAATAGACCAGGCAAGCATTGTCTTCCTTCAAGACAGCTCAAAGCATTTGCTCTGTGAAACAGCTTTCATCTCCTAAGCAGATTCTAGACCCCAATCTCTTTCTATCAACTGCACCTGCCACAGATTTTCATTTTTATGAATCTATAAAAGACTGCTTTGGAAAAAATAGTTATTGAGTCCAAAAGTGGTCTTCAGTGTCTGGGCATCAAAATATGTTATTTTAATTACTTTAAGTAATTGTTTTTATGATAGTTATTTTATAATATAATTGTCTATGTCTTTGTATTTACAGAAACCCAACTCTTAATATAGTTACAAGAGTCAAATAGTACTCAGCATCTGTTGAATTAGATGGATTTGTAGTAGTAAATAGACCCTAACAACTATATGCCATTCAGATGCATACTTGATTCTGTTGTCTCACTGAGCCTCAAGTATGATAGATTACACATGTATAAACAATTTGAACAAGGAGGACCCTAAGAGAGACATACATAGATCTAATCTACATGGGTAGTAGAAAAAGACAAGATCTCTTGAGTAAATTAGGAGCATGGGGACCTTGGGAGAGGGTTGAAGGGGAGGGGAGAGGCAGGGAGGGGAGCAGAGAAAAATGTAGAGCTAAATAAAAATAGTAATAAAAAACAATTTGAATGGATAAATAAATAGATGGATAGAAGATAAGCTGGAAACAATGAGAGAATGGGAAGAATATATAATATAATATGTATTATAATACAATATATAATACAATATATAACATAAAATATATAATAGAATATAAAAATGGAAGTGAAAACATTGACCTTGTAATTTGCCATGTTGCTAATGTGTGTTAGAGCAATTGGGTTACTATCAATTCTGCTCATTTCAAATACATAATGAAATTTTGAACACAGGTGGCCTAATGATGATACTTGGCACTAGTTTTCCCAAGACTCTTATAAGTCATATCAAAACTTTTGTGTGAGGAAGAATTGACATTGTTTAGTCAGTAGGTTTGTTTTCCAGGGTAGTCTACAGGGAGAGTGGCATTCTACTTGAAGGTAGTATGGTATTGGGAAGCCTACATTCAGCATTGTTCGTTCTTTCCCAGGATTCACAAACACGGATTTAAAGTCAAGAGAGAATTCATATTTCCTAGCTCCATTTTCCAGAAGGAGAACAACTGTATCTATAGAATTTTCTGTTCTACTCTACTTTTGGTGATGAGTCGTTCTGCCACACATAATGTTGGCATTTTTCATGGCCTAACTCTTTTTAAATGCTCTAAAAAATTTTGTAGTTTTCTTTTTCAAAAAAAAAAGGACTCTTTACAAATCTTCCCTGTGGAAGTAGTTTTGCATCTTAAAAACCTATGGTGTGGCTCATGTAAATTATACCTTAAAACATCTGGAAAACAATTTCAAGGCATATTACTTAATGTATGACAAGCCTAAGTCTCTATAGCCCATCTGTTCTGAAAAGTAGCGAATGCCTTCACGTCTATGTGCTAAGCGTTGATAACTGTGTCTCCTGCTAATTATCACTCCACCATGCTGAAAAAAGTGATGACTGTTTTAAACTTGTAGAGATAGGTCCCATCAATCAATGGTAATCTGATTATTTAATTTACACCTTTCTTTCACAGTATTTGGAATTAAAAGCTGGAAATGTGTAATTATATCCCTCTTAGAGTCCTCATACAAATACGAAACGATATTCAGAAAGTTCGTTCATTCACAGGACACCTATAGAAAGCCTTACTGCACACTTAAAGATGATCTTACAGGTACTGTCCAATGAAAAACAGAAGAAACGCATTCATAGGTCAGAAGTGGCATAACCAAGGCCAGCTAATAAATTAGAGGTGAGCCTGAGGAAGGGATTCCATTTTTGCCATCTACCATTTGTTCTGTCTTTCTGCTAAACTGTTTTCTCTTGGTGTCTCTACAAAAGCACAGGGAAGCACTTGGGTAAGTTAGACAAAGAACAAGACTCATGATGCCATTCAGGTTAATTTTCTACTAAAAATTATATTAGAAAAACATTCAAATTTTACCCCCCCACACACATTTAGGTCTATCTACAATTCTTTCCATTTTTTCATTCATTATTTCCTTATTTTGCGTGTGTAGGCGGGGGGCACATGTTGGTAGAGGGCAGAGGACAAATTATGGAAGTCAGTTCTTCCTTCCACCAATGTTAATCCCAGGGATTGAATTCAGTGAGCCATCTTCTAGCCTCTATGATCTTCTTTGAGTTGTGTGTGTATGCATATGTATGTGCGTGTCTGTGTGTGTGTTATGAGGAAAAGATCCAACTTGTGGAATCATATACCCTCATAACATTTGTTGAAATGATATTCTCTGTTCACAAGAAGAACTTGGAACTCTTGTCTAAAATTTGTTGATCACAAACATAAGAAATTATTTCTGGTCTCTCAGTTCTACTTCACTGAACTGTGTGATTATTTTTAATGCCAGAACTAGTCTCATGATTACTCCAGCTCTGAAACAAACTTGAAGTCAGGGAGTGTGAGCCATTCGTCTTTGCAAAATTCTTAGAAGAAAATTTACAAGGTAAGTCCTTACGACTCCAGGTTAGGAGCTGCCTTTTTAGATGCAACAGCAACTCATAAGCAATGACAGAAAAAAAAAGTAATAAAGTGGACTTCATGAAAATACAAACAATAATATGCTAAAAGATATTACTCTGCAAATAAGAAGTCTGTACACAAAGTAGAAAGATTGTAAATTGGATAATGGTGACTGACATAATATGTAGTACATATAAAAAATGCTTGCAATTCAGATATAAGAACCGTGGACTGTGGAGATGGTTCAGTTGATAAAGCACATCCACACTAGCATGCAGACTGGAATTTATATATTTAAAATACATATAAAAGCAATATAGGCTTGGCAGACTGTATGTCATCCTAGAACACTGGAAGGCAGACTTGGAAATCCACAAAGCAAGTTGACAGGTTATACCAGCAGAAAGGGGAAGATCTGGCTTCAGCGAGATCTGGGTTCAATTCTGACTCTACATTTGATGGAGGGAGATTGAGGAAGACACTTAAGATGAATGAATATGCATATGAATAATATGCATAGATACTTGTATGTATACCCAGACACATACATGCACACACACATGCAAATATGCATGCACACATGCATGCATAACACACATGTAAAACAAAAAGCAAATAACCTAGTTAAAAGTAGGCTGAAAAGGATTTGAGCACACAGTTCTCTAACGATAGGAAATTGCTGAGTAAGGGCAAGGAAAATAACTAATCAGCACTATTAAGTCACCAGGGAAAGTCTGCAGAGCACAGAATGCATTGCACTGCCCACGTCAAACAGATGGCTTTTATGATCCATTAGCTTTATCTCATGAAAGTGCCAGCTGGTTTTATTTTTTTTTAAGTTTAAACATAAACTTTCGGAAAAATTCACAAGGACTGTGAGTACTACACATATTAGGTTTTTTTTTTGCCTTAGATTTTCTTTTTATTCTAGTAAGCAAATTATTTCTTTAACTTGAAATCAACTCCAGAAGGCTCTTCCTTTCCTGAAGAGGAAGGCGCTGAGATACTGTAGAGACGCAGGTGGGTGGATGTGGCCTGCACTGCACCTGCCCATGCTCTCCTGTTTTACTGCACCAAGTTTTCTTCAGAATGTTCTTTCTAGCGCTCTCCTCAACCTGAACTGCTTCCCCTGCCTTAGTGTTTTCTCCCTTCCCATGGGCCATGGCTGTCACAAACACCTACAATAAACCCATCTTGGCTGATGAAGTACATTATTAATAAATATGTTTACATTGGAGTCTGAATAATTCACACAAACCTTGAAAAGACACTATTGTGATTAGGCACAATTCTCCACAACCCTAGTTTTTTAAAATCAATCTAGAAGTTATTTTTTCTAGTGAGTTAATTTCATACAGACATGTGTAAGACAGATATCTAACATTGTTTAACACATTTTTGAAGGGGGTTAGCAAAGAGTAGCAATTTTTGTCAGTATATTTACTAGAAAAAATGCATGCATATTGATCTTTTAACTGCATCCTCTATTCAAGGTACATGAAATAGTGTTTGTGAAGAAAAGAGAAACATCTTATTACTGAGGATCAACTGGCTTTAACAATTTAATCTGATTTTCCTGATGATATATATGGGATAATCCATACTAACAAAAGTTAAAACACTTGGATTTTAGTTTTTCATGAAGTATCTGACCATATTAAACACACTGAATTTTAAATTTGCACAACATAGCTTAGAACAAATAATAGAAATTATGAAACTTATTCTAGCTATTTCATTTAAGCATAAATGGCCTGCCATTTTATTAGAGCTTAACATTAGCACTATTTAATAAGAAATCTATCTTGTCATGTCTTCCATGTTTTGTTAAATTTATTTAAAACAAATTCTCATTCATTCAAACATTTCATTTTGTAGGGAAAATCAGATTAGACAAAAATAAAGAAAGTGAAGAAACTGAATAGAAAAACGTGTCCAAAACTTTGAGCAACAAGTCAGGAAAATCCAACCAACGCTGGCTGAAGAACATGTATGTGAGCATGTGATGCTCAGAGGCTGCCAACCACGGCATCTTCTATGCTACAGAATCTATAGAAGGAGAGAGTCGCCACGTGGGCACGGACAGAAAAAAGCTGCTTCTGCATCTTGCTAGTGACTAAATGTGAGCCGTCCTTTTTTGGCTCATAGACAGGAATTCTCCTATCATCAGCATCATCAAGTTCTTCTTTTCGGAGAAACAGTTTTACTGACTTGTGTTGTGTCTTTAATAAATTCATGAATTAGCTGTCTGCTCTGCTTGGTACAAGAGAGGAACTTATTAACAGGTAACTATCCTGGTCCTGAAAAGGTTTTGAAGGATCAGTGAAGAATATGAGAGCATAATTCAAATTCAAAGCCAATTATAAAAAGTTGTAAATGCCTTTGCTTTTTTATAGCACAAAAAATGTTTAATATATGATAGATCACATGCTTAAAATGTGCATATTAAATTCCTGTGAGTTTAATGAACATTTGAATTAATAAATAATTCATTTTTGGACAGTAAAATACAGGGAAAATGGTAACAAAAACAGTTGGGTGCTGGATCTTCACAAAAGTATCTTTAAATGACTAGGTGGTTATTAATGGTAATATACACAATGAAAGAAAGGCTCAAATATATTTTAATATTTCTTTTTGGCTTTGTTAATTCTTCACAAACTTAGTCTGAATGATAAAGAGGAAACTTCTCAACCAATATGACACTAATGAATTCTTGAGATCCGGAAATTAATTAGTATCTTAAGTTAGACAACATTAAAACATGGCCATTCTCTGTATCCGAGTGCAAACTCCTAATATTTGGTGAATTTGTAAAAAAAAAAAAAGAAACAAAAATCCCAGTTAACAGAATGTTCTCTTTTAAAGCAAGCAAAACAATCATAGTCATAGGATAACATGTACTAGAAAGAAATTGTCTTTAATATCATCTTTGGCATGCTAAACCGAAGTGGCAAGGGTCCTTCCACTATTCTTGATAGCCATTTATCATATTTTTTATATTTTTGTTGCTCAGTTTTGCTTTTGTGTATAGGCTATCATCTTCCATTACCATACACAGTGATATACATTGTATAAAAACCCATAAAATATTTATTCATATAAAATTGTTTTCCTAAGTAATAACTCTTGCATTTATAACAGTTGATAAAAAGCTGATTATCAGTGGTAAATGCTATGATGATGTTAGAATGTTAACTTGGTTAATATAAGAGTACAGCTGTCAAGACACCTTAATAGACATCAAGTAAGGTCATGGTTCTACCACTTGCCTTCAATTCTTTAAGCACAGAAAATATCAACCTTTAGATTCATAAGTTTACCTTCTGCACAGGCGAATATATTAATAACAGCTTCAATGAAAAGGGAATTCTGAATAGATTTGGAGATCTTTCAGATTAAATATAGGCAGAAATTTGAGCTCTAATAACGTAAATTTCCAAAACACTCAACTTACCTCCAGTAGATGAGAATACCAACAAGAACCACTAGACAGATAAAAGTCAGTGCTGACACGATCACAAGGGGGATAACGGCCTTCTTCTCAGATTCCAACCCCTCAGCTAGACCAATACGAGACTCATGGCTACTATTACTGGCCTCTGTAGTTGGAAAAAATTGAGAGAGTTGAGATTTAAGATGGAAGAGTAATGGTATTTTCCGGCTGGTTAAGTGCAGCCTGAATTGTTTCTACTTACCTTTACAGCTCTGACTCTATGATGCAAAGGTTTTTTAGACATCAGTTTAGATAAAATAAAGCTTAAACATTAAGGCAAGATATTAGAGCTATTAAAAAATAAATAAATCATCAGAGTTAGGGGATTTATAGCAGGACCTGGAACCAACACTGGTTGGAAAAAAGTTGCTCAATGTATAACTGAAATATGAACATTAGAAAATCACTGTTATAGGTTAGAGAATCACAGTGTTACCAAATCACTGTATGTGACCTTGATGTTCTAGAACTAATTTTATGTATGTATTAACCTTGTATTTTGGTAAACAATTAAGAAAAATAGATAATTACTTTTCAATCAAGCAAACATTCAATTTTAAACATAGGTTGATTTTGTGTTATTTTCAAAATTCTTTTAAATATGTTTTATTATTTGAGAATTTCATGCATCCATATCATGTGTTTTGATCAGGTTTGTTTTCAAATTCTTGTCTGCTGTTTTTCTATCAAAAACTGAAAATTCTCTATTTAATGCGAACTTACAAAAACATGTAATTAAGAAATTGTTTTCAAATACACTTGTGGACTGAAAACATCTGAAGCCAGAACTTGAGTTAATATAAAAATTGGTGAGCCACTACATTCATGTCCAATCAGATACTCTATGATACAAAATCTTTGAAAAAAAAAATCACTGTAACTAAGTTCTAAGTTACTTTTTATAGGTTGCCTAAATAAATAAATAAATAAATGAACTCCAGAATTGAACTGTGGATGTTGGTAAAGAGCTTCGATTCTCTGGTCTGAAGAGTATTCAGTGGAAAGCCAAGACAATTATTCATGAGCGCTGTTCTAACTCTACCTGACCCTGGTTGCTGTCATGAACAGGTGCTGAGAGCATTAACTTGAAGTTCCCATCAAAGTTTTCATACTTCCAGCATTTGATACAATTCGTGGTGCATATCAAATGTTTCACTGGCCACAATTATGAAGAGTTAATTTCAAATATGTGATACCCTTTCAACTTTGGGAAGATCAAAGCTCCTTTCAATGCACATATGACACCACTACGTGTCTAACTGTGGAGAACTAGTTTATCACAACAGCTTCCTGCGTAACCAAATTTGGTTTATCACAACAGCTTCCTGCTTAACTGGAGTTGAGAACATAGGCTTAAGAACTTGGATCCATTCCTATGGAAAATGTACCAAAGAAAACAAAGGATACCCGTATTTCCCAGAATCTGATAACTATTTAGATTAACTATCTTTGTTGGAAAAAAAAAGGTGAAATTCAAAGATGTACCTAAAATTTATAAATAAATGATAAAATATCATAAACCAGCCAATATTTGTATTGTGGTTAATATTCTTGTAAGAAAGTCAAAGTTTTGACTATTTTAATTAGGTCATCCATATGCGCTGGCCATTAGGTTCTCTGTGGAGACTCATGTAGACTCATGAGTAATCTGATGATAAATATACTGAAATGTCCTTATAACATTTAAAATGGCATTTTGCTTTTTCCATGGCTATCTTTACATGTTTTCTATTATAAATATTACCTGAATGGAAAGAGATTGTGGGGAATAAATGAAATGACCTGTTTGTAATCTTTGGTGTCCAGTGATTCCAAAGGGTGGTTATATTCTCATTTATACCATCATCTCCAAATTGTAACTCCTTAGAATAAAAGTGACAACATCACCTGGAATGATTTAAGAATGTAAAATTGGGGTGCCCTGAAACCCCACTAGATTATCTGGATAGAGTGCATGTTCAAGTTTAAGAACAAAAAGTGCGAGTTAATGAAGCTTACATAAATTCCATGACCACACAGATTCACCGTAATATATACCACAAACACACACATATACATATATGTGTATATAACCAATTATACACATAGCTTAAACATATATACATACACATATGAAATATGTCAGGTCTTACGTGTGATGTATATGGAAAATATGTATCTTGAAAATACATAATACAAATGCAATTACATTTATATGCTTGCATTATAAACACACTATCTACTATCTATCTATCTATCTATCTATCTATCTATCTATCTATCTATCTATCTATCTATCTTCTCCATAAACATTCCTCTAAGTTCTTGGGGAGATCTGATCTTCAAGTATGTAATTGAGAATTACAATAATTTTATATTTACATATTATTGAAACCTAAGCATTTTGTACAGGATGGCATACCTTATGAAAATCCAGACAGTCTGCTAGCAGCTTTGTATGTTACTGAGAGTAACAATTAGTTGTCTTATTTTCATTTATTTGAGACTAAAATATGTGTTTTGGTAGAACTTATTAGATAGGTTACTTGACAGTAATTCAGTTAAACAATAAAGAATAAGATTGACATTTTAAAGGACTGAGAATAAAACAATATAACTTTGGTGTGAAAATTTAAGCATAATATATATTTTATTGTTCTCTTTCATATAAGCATTTTCTAAGAGAGACACTAATAATACATTTTCAGGGTTAGTTTTCTATTGACTCTTTACGTGACCTAGATCAAGTATCTTTTAGTCCATGTTTGCACACAACACACACATACACACGCCCTATTTATATTAAGAAATATTATGTAAATTTTTCTACATCTTAAGTACCATAAATGATAAGTTTCAGACTAGGGAATATTCAATAATTGGATATGACAAACTCTCCATTAGTTTTACAGATACAGTTTTAAAAATGCCAATTTCCCCCAGTCTTATTTGATCTTTACTCCTCATTAATAATATTTCATGATGATGGATGTTATATTCATATTGCTTTGTCTTTGTTATTTGGGGAGCTTATTCTTAACAGCTAAATAAATCTTATTAGTGCGTCCAAGAGAAATGGTTTCCTTCACTAATTCTAGATGTAGTGCTTTATTATATATGTGTTTAAGTGGCCTTTCCATAAGAGTATAATCTTGCAAGGAAGAAAAATAGATTGACTCAGGATCTTTCCGTTTAAAATAAATCTAGAGATGTAAAAAGAAAAACAAGCTCTATAGTTGAGGAAGATAACAACTTGCCTATAGCTAACAATACTACTGACTACAACGACCCATGGACTCATCACTCCCTCTCACACATCAGTTCATACACTGAGACTGAAAGTCATGTTAAACGGACATCGAGTCAGAATACAGGAAAAAGGAACTTCCCTATGTAAATACATAAATTCTTATTTGCTTCCATACTAAAGAATAAACAACTCATTTGAATGATGAAAATAACTAAGAAAACATATTTTAATGACATTGGTTCTATACTTTGAATTTTGAACATTAAATTCTGTGCAATTACTACCCAATATTACATTAGATTATCTTTTGACCTGCTAAGGTTTAAATGCTTTTACTGAAAATTAAAAAAAAATACCTTATCAATTAATCAAAGCAAATTATATTTTTTTTATCATGAAATCTGTGGAATTACCTAGTTATTCATATGCGTAATGAAATTAAACTTGAGTTTTGTTACCATTGACATTTAAAGCACACATCTGTATTGTATATTGCAATCTGCTCCAAGAAACATCTGGCTAACAAACCAATTTGCATAAAATATATTAACAATGAAATGCATCTCTACAGAAAATGCTCCAGGTTTTTTTTTACATCTTGTCACACAATACATATATGTACTATGCATATTCATGTCTATTATTTAAGTAGGAATGACAAATATTTTAACACAAAGTAGAATGTATTTCACTGGTTTATACTGCCCTCTTTAGGCGACAGAAAGAAACTCAAAGAAAGATACTTTTATAACAATATGTTTATAAAGATCTTGCTTAACTATTAAACCTTGTGACTCTTTTTAAAAGCTCTCCCAGCTACTGAGGACATGTGAAGTGTCTCCTTGCTTTCCATTGGTGCACAGGTGCTTATAGCATATTACCGAGATTCTTAAATCCAAAAGGATTAGTTTACAAGTTATTTTAAGATACAAATGTGAACATGTAAACTGTCTAAACACAGCACACTTCATTGTAATGTACTAATGGTGTATTATGAACACATAATTGATTCTACACACAATTGAAACCTGTAGGATAAGAATTAGTAACAAAACATAAAAATTGTATTGTTGAAGATAATTAAATCAAGGGCCAAAATATGTTGAATATTCATATAAGTATAATGATGTCCTTAGGAGCTTTAAATTGATGTGTCGAATGTTTTGATTAAAAGTGAAGATCTGATGGTGATCTTTTCTTCCATGATTCTTCTATTTTACTTTCATAGCAAGAAAATTAGCACATCTTGATCTATCCCTCTGCTCATAACTAACCTGCCTCTGAACTGTTGGATACTTCTGAGTGCCCACTATTAACAGATGGTGTGGAGGACCGGGGAGATCCAGGAGCTATGCCTGTGTCGTCTGTTTCCAGGACACCATCAGCATCCTTTTCATTAACATCTGGAAAACTGAAATCTGCGGGAGTCTCATTATCACTGAGGCTATCTGAGGTGCCTTGCCCTGACCCACTCTCTTCATCGCTTGTCAAAACTCTCCAGGCTTTAGATTCTGGGGTGAGAGGAGGGACAGCACTGCCCATCGGAATGTTACTGTCCTCTTTCCTCTCATTGTTCTTCTGGGGGAGCATACTTGTTGGTGGCGATTTATCAGGACTTTTGTCCACACTAGTTACACCTGCACCTCCATTTTCTTCTTCAGGATTCTTAAATAGCAAATGGGAAATTGGGTCACTCTGATCCACAGGACTATTTTCCTGGATGTCTGTGTCGTTCATTACCCTTTCTTGTGATTCTCTATAGGGTGAGCATGACATACACTTATTTATGGGAAAGCGATCACTATCTATGTCATCATAATCATCATCATAGTCATTGCCATCTTCACCTCCCACTAAATCAGCATCAGAGCTGGCACTATGAGTCAGTTTAGAAGTGGATTTAGAAGGAAGATGCAACTTGGCTGTGGTCACAGCGACATCTCTGCTGGGGGAAACAGCTGAAATGGAAACGGACCCACTTCCTAATGGAACAGAATGGTCAGTAGACACAAGGACATCAGAAACAAGCGTTGGTAGGCCAGCAAGTACCTTATCAGTACTAGAACTTTCAGTGAGCATGGAAACTTCCTCAGAATACACAAGCCTGTTTAGAAGTGTATTTTGTGGCCCATCAATCGAAATAACAGGAGTAGCAAATGCACGTCCCTCCTGCGGAGGAAAGGCCTGGCTAGTGTCCGGATGTGCAGTATGGAACAGCTCATCGTTACTGTACAAAGACGGCAGCACTTGCTGGGGACTTGCGCTCTTACGCAAACCTTGTTCAGAGTATTTCTCACGTGTGTAGGGAACTGTTAAACCTCGAAGTGAAGTGGAGTGCGTATTAGAAGGTGACACATCAAGGACGGGTGCAGAAGCAAAGTGCGGGGTGCTTCTGCTCCAAGCAGACTCTGATGCCATGGGATGCCCCACGGAAGAGCTGCTTTGTTCAACCTTGGCGGTTTCAGCCAACGCTGGAGCACTAGGCACAGATGGAAGAGCAGTTTTAAGCAAGGTGTCAACATCAGAAGCCTGAAAGGAAGGTTGCAGCAACGCTTCAGTATTAAAAGGAGACGCAGCCTCAGAGAGCGAGGGCTGTGTTGAAGGATGTAATACTTCACTGGGAGCAGGGTCAGAGAAGGCTGGCTCTGTGTTTGCGCTAAGTGTGGGTTTAAGCCAAGTATCACCAAGTGCTTGAGATGCAGTGTGTGCAGGGTGAACTGGGAAGTGATTTTCTGGAACTTGACTAATCTCCTGATCAAAAATTTTAGTGAGGGGATATGCAATAGACTCTGGCAACATGCCATTTATGCTAGAAGTAGGAACGGAGGTTTCTTGGGAAGCTGTATCCCACTTATCTACAACAGCAGACATCTTTGGCATGCCTGTGTTTTCAGAATGGTACCCCATCTCACTGGCAGAGGACACTTTCAGTTCAGTCTCATTCCCATACATCACTTCACTTCTAGACAGCGGCTTAACATCATCACCAAACACAGATGTCGTGTATGTAAATTCAGCTACAGAAACAGGTGAAGAAATGTTAAGAGTTCTCAGCCCATCTGTGTCAGGTAAAAGCAATTCACTATCTGAGGATGCTCCAGACCACTCCTCATCACCAGAGAAGGCAGTAGGAGACTGCAGTAGTGATGCAGTTGGAGTAACAAGTGAGGACCCAGGCATTAGGGTATGGCTAGGACTGATATGTATGGGCCCCCGATCGGCTACACCGACAGACTCATGCGTGGGTATTGCAGAACTGGAAGTAACAGTGAGCACGTGGCGGGAGCCCTCAAAGGCATGGGAAACTTCAGGCCCTGAAGAATAAGCATGCATAACGACATCGCTGCTGGGTGACTCGATTTGAGAAACCAAAGATGCTTTATAAAGGACAGCGGATTCACTACCAAATTCCAGCGTCTCTGAAGCAGCAGCGTGAGCGGTGGCCTGATGCGACACCACAGCAGAGTACTGACCAAGGCTGGGCTCTAGCAACACATCACCCCCAGCCACCAGCAGAGAAGCATGCAAAGACAGCGTGTCCCTCTCAGCAGCTGAAGGAACTTGTGGAAGGGCGTGAGAAACCGTATGCAGATGGCGAAACAGTTCACTACTGAAGGAAGCAGAGGAAAATGGGGGCAAAGATGCACCGCCATAGGAAGACAGGGTGGATTCAAACGACACACCAACACTGGGAAATACAGGCGTAGCATGCAAGGCCGAATCACTACTCGAAGCAGCGGGGGTAGTGTTGAGGGTCTGATTGTCAAGCAACAAAGGGGTGACTAGAGGAAAGACTTCACTACTGTAGGAAGGTTGAAGAGGTGTCTCACCATTGTATACGGGTTGAGTTGTCTCTGAGTGGAGCACGTTGAGTGTGGGAGCCAAATCAAGTGGTCTGGAGGACGGCGTGAAAGCATGCGGTGTGACTTGGGTTGGGAGGTAGGCAAAGGTAGAATAATGTGGCATTTCCGTATCTGTGACTGAAGGGCCCTGTGACACCGTGGCACCTGGAGAAAATGACTCAGTTGTCTCCCCAGATTCATCAATATGTAGGTCTGTGGAGTTAAGGTGCAGGAAGCTCTCTCTGCCAGATCCAGTCTCAGGCTGAGTGGTTAGATCTGTGGAGCCAGGAAACCACACACTGCCATCAGGAGAAGGAACCTTCAGTGACTCTTCTGAGCCTGACGCAGCTGAATCCTCTGAAGCACTTCTTGTAGATCCTGGCTTCAGAACGTTGTAGGTGATTGCGTCAGGCATTTCTGAAGAAGATATATATCCATGGGATATATTATCTGAGAAAAAAGGGACAGTAGAGGTGGCAGGGCTGGAGCCTGAAGAATCGTCTCCCCTATCAAGCCTGAAATCAGTCAGTAAGTTTTCTTCCTCGCCGATGTCAGTGGACAACTCTTGGTACTCTGTTATGGAAACCATGTTTAGAGATTCTGCAGTCCCAGACAAGTTCATCTGCGGGAAGACAAAGTGAGTTTTAGATCCATCATTTAAGGAGGCTGAAGTACTTTCCACACCTTGTGGTGGCAGCTTAGTTCCAGTCTGAGAAGGCAAGGACATTTCTTCTTCTCTATCTGACTCAGCAACTTGTTGGGAAGTAGAATTCAGAGATGTGTGGAGAATATCACTCTTTGCAGAGAATTCACTTCCTCTTGTTGGATATCTGTTAGTCTTCGCTTCGTTATATTTAGTCCCTATGTGATTGTAGTGAGTTGTGGTAGTAACCTGGGGTTCCTTTTTCCTTATTTGATTTGTGGCACTGTCTCTACTGGGATTCAAGCCAGTGTTTTCTTCATTATCTTTTCCATATTCTTCCTCCTGTGAAAGGAGAACAAATTTTAAAGGAGCATTAAGACATTAGAGAAAAAAGTTAAATATCTTACACAACATTACACTATGATTCTACACTTGTAGGACCTTGGTGACTTCTGATCCTCACAGGACACCATTCTCCTATTCTATTCTCTATTCTATTCTATTCTATTCTATTCTATTCTATTCTATTCTATTCTATTCTATTCTTCTATTTATCTTTTGGATTTATTCAACACACATTTATTGTATTCCTTTTATTTTATATTCAGTAGGGAAAGCAATTAAACTAAATGAAGCCAATTTAGTTACGACTGCCTTCATTTTAATGCTGCATAATAAAGGAACAAAATAATACTGCAAAAAATATTTGCTTTATAATCTGACCCAGTTTTGCTGAGCACCAGTGTTCAGCTTAGTGGGATCGAAGTTCTACCCTCCACCTCAATATTAAAAGTCCAAGAATCTGCCTAGCTCTCTGATGTCACTACAGACTACGCCCAATACTAAGCACTGATCAAGCCTTCCACTTCCTGTTCTTTTTCTCATTCTTAGCAGATGATACTCTTGTTCATTTTCCAAGGAAAACAAGGAGACAAAAATCGCATATGTTCCCAACACTGAAAACACCTACCTGTACTGTTCTATTGTCTCTACGTAATTGCTAGGCTTTCTGCCAAAGGCTCACTCCTACACCTGTGTAGGAGTGGACTTTCTATTTTCTCTTTACAAACTGAACACAGTTGAGCTTTCCTCATTTTCTCAAATCCTCAGATTATTCTAACCAGTTTAAGTGAATTTAGGTTTCTTCTGTTAAATCTCAAATTTAACCCCAATTATCATTTTTCTTTTCTTTCCCCTTCTGAACCGAATCTCCCAAAAGATAAATCATGTATTGCTATACATGGCCTAATAATTTCTATGGGCCCCACACTAATATTCATCTTTGTTTATGTTCCCCACTAATCCACTTTATCATACCCTGCCATAAACCATGAGGATTTCCATAGCAATTTAATGGAGCCTGGTGGGACTCACTTATTTTTCCCCAAAGCATATTTTGGGGGGAAAACTTTAGGCCCATCATGTACATATACTTCGTGTGATTTCTTTTCTAGCAGATTTAAAATTTTATGACTTTCAAATAAAACATCTCTTAGAATCTGAGGGAAATGATTGACCACTCTCCAAGCTTTGCTAGGTTCTGTAGATTCTGTGAGGTTATAACATCTTGTGCCACCATTTCAAGAATATATTTTTCAAGCTCTATGACATTTATCTATCTATCTATCTATCTATCTATCTATCTATCTATCTATCTATCTATATATGATTGCAGATATTTTAATCAATGCTCTTCTTACAAGTTTTCATAGAATTGTAATTTCTATTCTTGCTTCTGTGTTACCACACCTGATTTCTCAACTTTTCCCTTTTGAATCTGAAGCTTTAAAGCTCTGATCATGCAGAGGCGTCTTTTTCACAGTGATGCTTTTCCACCTGGAGAGGATCTACTTCTCACTTTGATACTCAGGACTTAAAAACCATCGTGGATACAACCCACACCCTTCTCGGCCTCTCTCATTCACTCATGCATGAAACGGAAGACTAGAAGGTATTGGGAAATAAACAGTGGGTGAGGTGAGTGGTATTTTCAACCCATCTCAAAGTCATACTGCAGGAAAACACACTATTAAATGTAGCTGTTCGGACCTGACCATATACATTGATAGTTAATCTCTATAAGCTGAAATATACTGATTTGTAAAGTTAAATTGGCTAATCATAGTACCTAGACCTATTGCTTAAAGTCCCATGTATGTGATGCTTGCCGACTCCTTTCCCATAGCAATGCAAACTGTGTTATTTTTTACATTATAAAATGGATTGTTGCTTCTTTGGATGCTATTGCCATGGGAAATCCCACAAATACTGTAATATCCTTTGTTTCTCTGACAGAACACAAACCTTCCTGACAAGGAAATGATGTTTTTGTTTTTTTTTTAAAGTTCTACTGAGCCTTCTCACATATATTTTTCTGTGAACTATGTATTCTCTCCCTTTATTTCCTGATTCGTACAATTCTCCACTCTGTTGTGCTAGGAAGTGGGAAGTAGGAGAGTGAGAATATTGTCCAGGAACTTTGTAGTTTATGTTTCCATGACAGGATGGCCCTGTCCTTCCACAGGGGTCCCAGCATCTGCTGGAAGACAGTTTCTACATCTTCTCCCTGACGTTCAGATGTAGGTATATAGCAGTCTCTGATAGCTGTAGGATCAAGTGTAAAAACCTACCCTTTGACATCCATTGACATTCTCAAACACCTTTGAATAGTTTTTTTTTTATTAAATCAACCTCACTGAATACACTTGTTTGTATCTGTTTCTTGCTGGAATCTGAACAGATATGCTGGGTTATTTTCCCTCTTCCTGTAGAGGAACCTTTAACTATAACACAATAGACTTATCGTGGAGGTGTAGTTCGCAAACACTGCAGCTTACTTCTCTAATGAGAAGATCTGCTTCTTTGTAGTACATGTAGCTGGTGAGCCTTAAATAACATGCTACATATGAAATATATATTATATACAATCTCCTTTAGCAATCTCTAACCTTACACTGCTAGAATTTATAGCCTAGTCACACAACTAAATGCTATAATAAGCAAAACACAGTAGTTTTATACTAGTAATTAACATTGGAAGATTTCAAACAACTTCATATGCATCTCCTGAGGCTTCTGTAGTGTCAATATTAATTACTTATAAAAAACAAATAAGGAATTGTAATCATGGCTACTGTAATGAAAAATAATTGTATACTACATTTTATGCAAAATGGAACACAAATAATATTTGCTAAATTACTAGAACAAGGGCTTGTTTCAGTTTACCAGATAAAAAGAGTTAACTTGGCAGCATAGCAAAAAAAGTATTTTCATTCTTTTGACTTGATTTTGTTAATCTTATCCATTATTTGTATATATGTGAAAATGAGTATGTAGTCACACACAAAAAGCTATCCCTAGATGAATTTCATGAATTCTTGTTATAAAGTAGAATAAGTATTTGGGTAAAACAATCCATTGTAAGAAAGGTTAATGATAGATATATAAATCATTGAGGCAATTATTTCTGTAAAATGATAACCTGATTTCAATTCATTACTAGGTAATGGTAATAATTATAATTTTCTCTGTTCCTACACAATTTGTACATATGCACATGTTTATATCATTTTGAGTGCCTGATTTGAAAATATAGTTTCAGTTATGATGAACAATACATTTGTGGTTAGGTTGAAATATACATTTATGCAACAATTGTTTTCTCTCATGTCAAAAAGTAAGATAAAGTTAAAATTTTTTGATATTCTCAAATGTTTATTTATTCAGAGGACATTGTGCTGGAAACATATACTTTTTATACGAATAGCTCAAATACAAAAAATATTCTATTTATAACCTGGTCCATATTTATTATTAGTTTGCCATTGGTTATTTATAAACTGTAGCAATTTTAAAAACTATAAAAATGTTACTAGAAAAAATAGGTAGCTACAAAGATCCAATCTAGCTGAAACCTATAGCTAAAATTATTTGTAAAGCTGGTTAGTTTTTCATTATAACCATTTTGAGGTGTTAAACTAATCAAAGTATCTTCCAGGTTTTTCATAAATTACATATACTGAGCAACAGCAACTATTCTAACAGTGAATCATACAACAGTATCTAAAATCCAAGTATTAATTCTAGATAGGTTTATAAACTTTTAAAAAATTGAATATAAAAATGGCTATAATACCTTGATGATTTCCTCAGATCCAATTAGCTCAGGAAATAGATCAAGCTCTACAAAATTAAAAACAATATTATTAACAGTGTTCATTTAACTCTTGCAACCTTATAAGCTTATCTTTGAGTGGAAAGAGAGTTTTTTAAAAAAGTGAAAAATCACTAGGTTTGAAAATATCTCAAAATAAAAATGCCACATTTTAGTTTTCAACACTAGTTATCAACCCATAACATAGCACTAAAAACTGACATATGACATTGATTTCGATCTTCTCCTCAAATTGTCTTCCCTAAGCCCAGCCCAACTCCCACCAAGGCTGAGAAGGAGAAAGAGGACATGCCAGTGATAAAACTGATGTATAAACAAGCCACCAGGGCATCTTTGGAGCCGCCAGGAGGAGAACTGAGGGGTGACAGAGACTCTGGCAGGATTCTTTCCCGAAGTTGTTCTGATTAAGAGCACTTGTACTTATTGAATGCAGGCTCCTGCACCAGGTAAGAGCGAGAACGTTTCATCAGCAAGCTTTAGCATAGGCTGGCACCACGGAGAACTGGGCAGAAAGATTCCTTTGTATGTCCTCCAGGGAAACTCAGCTAATACCATTTACGCTATTGTAGAGAATCAGTAAGCGATTCATTCAAGTCTGCTTTTTATTTTCCCAAACAATTAGAATCAACACATTTTTAATGCTGCTAAAAAAGACCCATTAGCAAGTGCTAGAATAGGTTAAGAGTCTGGTGATGTAGCTCAGTGGTTGAGTGCTTGCCTGGGAAAGATTAAAACCTGGTTCTTGGTGTACAGAAAGGAATCTAGCACACAAACCAATTACTGGGAGTTGATAGCTATTTCTCAGTCTTCAGCCAAGTGTTGGGTTTATTATGATAAAGATAAACACAGCAGCAGAGAGAGTTTGGGGCATTGTTTCAATGATGTCTTGATATTATCCAGGCTGTTATGAAACTTCACTCCATTGGCAGTTTGTGCTCCACCTTGATGTTGCTTGTGCTCCGTGTTTAAGTCTTTATACAGTAAATGCATATTTTTAAACAATTCCATGGCATAGCTGAATTGATATTTAATATTCATCATATTTTGACTTTTCCTTCAATATCGACTGTCACAAGTTCATTTTTATCATCAGAAACTTGCTAGGTATTAATAGGGGTAAAAGCAAAACCATAGTTGGGTACATGAACTCTATTTAGAAGAGAAATCACATGTTGTCTATAAATGTATTCAATTCCTATAATTTAAAGTTAATACTCTTAAAAGCTTAGCTGTTACAGAGTTACTTACCCTTACTAATTTTCTGTACTATCAACGTGAAAATTCCCAGAAGTACATTAAATTCTCCTCAATTATTTTTCCTTATGAATATCGACTACAAAAGAGTTTGGAAATTTTTTATATGGGCCAATTGTTCTGTTCTTGTTCCTATGTAATCATTTCCTCACATCTGGCTTTCATGTTCTTTGCTCATAATGGTTCCGAGTTATAGTAATATCTAGTCTCTCAAACACCTGAGTCCGTGTAACGGTCAAAATAATCAACACGTGGGACATAACCAACACAATGCACTGCAGCTGAGACTTGCTTTTCTGAAAGCTACAGCTGGAGTGGAAAGGTCCAGGTGGAGAGCATCTCCAAATGCTGTCCACGAGACACCGTCTGCGGCTTCCCAGAAGCCACGCCTTTTCATCTGCTTTCAACCATTTCAATTATAAAAAAAGCAAATCCTAATGAACTATTTCTTAATAATGAATATATTATACTATATATTTTTCACCTTTATGAAAAAACTCAACAGTTTTGTGCTTTTTTCAACATGTATCAGGACATGTTTTAGATTTGTAAGACTGTTTAACTTCATCTGACTACATATTTTTAAAGAAAAAAACCCAAATTTTCTTATTTATTTGACAGGGTTTGGGGTGAAGGTTGACTTCCTTTCATTTCAGTAGTCTCAGTATATATTGAGTTTGATATATTTTATCTTTCATTAATCAGCATTAGTTAACTATATGGATCATGGCTCCCCCCAAATGAAATGTGTATACTTATCCATCTAACCATGTCACCCCAGAGTATGAGTCACTGCTATTGGACTTGAGTTCACTGCTCACTACAGTATGAACAAGCTTTTTCTGGGCCTCCTTAGGTTCTGAGCAGCCTGTGTGGCTCTCTCTGTCCCATCGAACCCTAAGGAGCAGGTCCCCATCTTCACAATGCTAAACACAAACTCTCTTTGAAAGATCTTCACTCTAGTTTCCAACTGGACTCAGACCATTTTAATAGAAATTCTGGGGCTTCATAAGTAGGGCAATTTTAGGAACCATTTGTGTTTTCCTTCAAGATCCTGAAGCCATACTTCTGAGTGTGAAGGTTCAAGACCAGCATTCAAGGTAGGGCTGGACAGCAATGGGTCGTCTCACACTGGTCTCCCTGTGATGGTTCCTCAAAAATGATAAATCACATTCTAATAATGACTTGGGTATTACTGATTTTAAAAAAGTTACAAATTATACTGGTTTATAGAGTGGCCTCACTTCAGTTAAATAGGCTGCAAGTGACTCAGGGGAAAAATCTGATAGCAAATGTGTCTCTCTTCTTTTATTCTTTCTTTCTTTCTTTCTTTCTTTCTTTCTTTCTTTCTTTCTTTCTTTCTTTCTTTCTTTCTTTTTTTTTCTTTTTTCGAGACAGGGTTTCTCTGTGGTTTTGGAGCCTGTCCTGGAACTCCCTTTGTAGACCAGGCTGGTCTCGAACTCACAGAGATCCGCCTGCCTCTGCCTCCCAAGTGCTGGGATTAAAGGCGTGTGCCACCACCGCCCTGCTATTCTTTCTTTCTTCCTTCCTTCCTTCCTTCCTTCCTTCCTTCCTTCCTTCCTTCCTTCTTTCCTTCCTTTTATAGTGAATACTTAAAATTCACATTTGTGTAATAGCTGATCAAACACAGGTGACAAACTCAGAGGCACATATAATGCTAGATGTATTTAAAAGTAATACATTAGTAGACATTAGAACCTTAATATTTCATAATACAAGGATGCAACACTGATAATGTTTGACAGCAAAGTTATTTAATTGTTTTAAGGTAAGCCAAGTTTCACAGTGCCGGATGTAAAAATAATGTAAACTCCAATCGCTTCAGACTGTAATTTAAAACAGAAGTGAATCAAAGCCTTAGTAGCATGGCATGATGCATGGGGAGTCATGACAGCTCCAGCGATGCAACAATGATGCCAGAGACCAATCACAAAGCACACGGTGAGTAGATAGTAAAATGTGTGGATTTGTTTTGTCATGTGTTTAAATTTAACATATATAGTTACCAAAATCCTAAAATCTTTATGTGTGTCTTTTATACTGCATAATCTTTATATCAGAGAAGAGAATTAAACGTGCTTATGATAGTTACAATGAAATGAATATATTTATGAATTATTCATTTAGGAATAATTTACATTTGTAAATATAATTTCCTAAAATGTATCTTAAAATATTTCTTTTCCACACTAAGAAGGAAATCTTGAGACTTCTAAATTGTTTTCTTAACATGAATTTATGCATGTATTTTAAAATAGTGCTTGAAATAATAATTAATGGACGTTAGTTTATGCTAATATTGTTGTATACAGTGACCAGTAAAATTAGGATGCACAAGCAATAAAGTTGTAATACAATCAATTTAAATGCAGAATTTAATCAAATGAGGAAGTTAAACAATATAGAAGACTGAATTTTCCTCAGATATTGAGTTAATACTGGAGATCTATGAAAACATGAGGGCAATCATTAATTCCCTTATTCATTTCCCATTTGAACAAGATCAATAAGCTATACAGCATTTAGAAAACAGCTTATTTTAAATAATAGCAGATTAATTCAATCGTCTGTATCATAACATCACTAAGGTACAGGAGTTGCATGGCAAACAGCATAGAAAGGCACTGATCAGAGCTACAAAAATCTCGCCAGGCTAAGACATTCCAATATTAGCCACAAAAATAACAAAATTCACTAATTAGAAAGTGACCTATTTTGCCACACTACAAGGTGGCATCACTGTCCAGAGTGTGCCATGTGTACCATAGAATCAATATTGAAGCTAGTGAGAATTGTAAGTAAGCAAATAAAGAAGCAGCCTTTAAAATCAAGTGAGAAGGTTTAAGAGAATTAATATTTTCTAAATAATTAATAAGAAACCTCCAAGCTAGAAATAAACTGATTCTTGACAGAGACTTTTCGATGGGTGTAGTTAGGGGACAATCTACCCACTAAGTTCATTATCTTGTGTTCTTAGGTTTATCCAGTCAAATATCAGTCTATACTAAAGCACCATTACTATACAAAGTGTTTTCAGGGTCTAAGACATCCGTGGCGATTACATGGTAGGTCCAACCTAGCGTCCCGTCATAGAAATGTTCAACAGTGCCCCGATCCTTTGAATAAATAGAAATTAAGTCATAATCTTTATTATTTTGTACAAATGAGAAAATACTAGAACAATTACCAATGTGTCAAGATAGACTCACTCTAAAAACAAAGCACCCAGAGATAAATCATACAGAAGATGTCCATTTGATCGTTCTCATATGCAACAAGCATCTCAAGATAAAAAAATAAAAAAAAAATTTCAAAAAGTTGAAAAATCTGGCATAGTAAGCAGTGTAGGACAGGTTATATTAAGCAGCTCGTTTCTTATAAATGACTTGGAATCTGCTTTATGTACAGAGATGGGAGTGCTATGCATAACTAAAACAAGATAATTAAGTGAATATACCCAATATAATTCATACTAAATGCATCAATTATATAATACATTTTGGCCTATTTATATGTGCCTGGCTAACCTGGACAATGTCACTTTAATGTGGGAAACTTTAGAGAAAGTTGTTGTTCCCTGGAATACCATGACACAGAATATAACTGTGGTCAGTTCCTGCATGTCTCACCTTTAAATAAAATTTAGCATTGACTTTCCATTTAAAAACAAACCAATTTTCCAATCCACAGAGACAGCTGACCTGGGCTCCTGGGAGCTCATGGTCTCTGAACCAACATCTAGGGAACCTGCATGAGACTAGCCTAGGCCCTCTGCACAGTTGTGTAGCTTGATCTGTTTCTGGGGCTCCTAGCAGTGGGATTAGGGCCAATCCCTGGTGCTTGAGCTGACTTTTAGGAAACTATTCCCAATGCTGGTTTGCATAGCTCAGCCTTGATGCAGGGGAGGAGCTTGGTCTGGCATCAACTTGATGATCATGCTTTGCTGATGCCCATGGGAGGCCTGCCCCTATCTGAACAGAGATGGAGGAGGAGTGGACAATGAGGGAGCAGAGAGGAGGGGGGTGAAGGGGGTGGGGGGAGGGAGGGAATGGGAGGAGAGAGGGAAGGGCAACTGAGGCCCCCGTGGTCAGGATATAAAATAAATGAAAAAAATTAATAAAAGAAAAAGAAAAAATAACCCAATTTTCAAAACAAAACTAAATAAAGGGAGTAGGAAAAATGGTTATATAGTGGCCATGAGGTGTAACATTTAAAAACAAGCATCTCCCATGAGCAAGTCATGAACTATCAATGAGCAAGGGCTTTGTATTATTTGGTTGACAAGGGAATGCATTGTGATATTTAACAGTCACAAATTCCTTAAAGTTAAATGTCAACTAGTAAGAACAATCGTACAATGTGATGAAACATGCTTGTTATATGGGCTGACATTGGCTTAAACTGCTATAGCCTGTAGACAATTCAAGAAAGGCGTTTTCCACTCTGTACATAAAACATGGTTGTGCTACAACTATTCATTGACATGAAAAACTTGAAAAGACTGTAATGACTAGAATCATGTGAGGGTTGGCTAAGAAATATTCACATTTATGTATGTAGATATGAATTTATGTGAATATGCATATTGTGGAGTACACCCATACATATGTGTACACACACACTTCAATTCCAGTACTTGAAAACTACTTTTAGTGATAAAAGGAAAACTAGGTAAATCTGAAGTTGTTAAACTATGCCTATGTCTTGAATTGTCTATTGCATATGTTCAAGATCAAAAGAATTTTTCTTAATGTTTAGAAAGGATGCATGCAGATAAACACAATTAGAAACACTTTTGTTTCTGCAAAATAAGATTGGTGCATTAAGGAAGCAAAAAAACATGCCCCAATCAAATTATAAAAAAGTGGAAAAATATTTAAAGTATACTTCGAGATGCTTCATATACATATTTCAAAATACCTGGCATAATGCTAGGGTAGAATATACTTACTACATGCTTTGGGGGCTGAAAAGGAAATAAATATAAATGAAACCAAGTCTTTAGTAAGTCTGAAATAAGTATCAATATTCACTTGTCAATTTCCATTTGATGCTTTTTACAAACTGAATAGATCTTGTTTTTCTTGTTGTATGAGTATACAATATTGGCATTAATAATAAAAGTACAGATTACCTTTTATTAGAAAAAATGATCTGTTTTTCTGCCCTCTAACAGAAAAGGACATTTTCTGTGTTCGAAAGGATATAAAGTCAGTTCTATACTTATGTTTTTGAGAACACTCCACACTTATTTCCATAATGGCTGTATTAGTTTTCATTCCCAACATTAGTGGATAAGAGCTCTGTGGTGGTGTGAAAAAAATTGGCCCCCTTAGGGAGTGGTCCCATTAGGAGGTATGGCCTTTTTGGAGGAAGAGTGTCACTGCGGGAGTTGGATTTGAGATCTCCTTTTGCTCAAGCTATGCTGAGTGTGACACACAGTTGCTTCGATTGCTTATGGCTTAAGATATAGAACTCTCAGCTCCTTCTCCAGCACCTTATCTGCCTCTCTGCTGCCATGAAGATAATGGATTAAACCTCAGAAACTATAAGCCAGCCCCAATTAAATTTTTTCTTTTATAAGAGATGTTGTGGTCATGGTGTCTCTTCACAGAAATAGAAACCCTAAGACAAGTTCTGAAAAGGTCTTTCCCTACATTCTCATCAGCATTCTCTCTCTCTCTCTCTCTCTCTCTCTCTCTCTCTCTCTCTCTCTCTCTCTCTTTTCTCTCTCTCTCTCTCTCTCTCTTTCTCTGTCTTGTCTTAAAAGAACCATTTTGTCTAGGGTGAGATAAAAATCTCAATGTGGTTTTAATTTGCATATCCTTGATGGCTAAAAATGTTGAACATTTACTAAAATAGTTATTGGTCATTTGCATTTCTTTCTTTTCTCCTCCTTTCCTTTCTCCCTCCCTCCCTTCTGTCCTTTCCTTTGAGAGCCATTTCTTTAGTTCACTGTCCTATGCAACACGTTTGTATTTACTGTGGCACTATTCGTGACAGCAGCAAATGGGACCAGCCTAGATGTCCATCAGCAGATGAATGGATGCCCTTATCACACTATAGAACTGAAGTCAATCATTACAGAAAAAAATCACGGCATTGTTGTAGAAATTGGTGACGCTGTAAAGCACTGCGCTGAGCTAAGAAACAGTCAGACCCTGAAAGACAAATACTATATTTTATCATTTACATGGAATTCTAGATTTTGACTTTCATATATGCGAAGAGGTAGGTGGGCACAAGTCACCAAGCTAGAAAGGAGTCCATGAGAGCGAAAATAGAGGTCTTAACTGTGTGGGGAAAATAGAATAAACATAGCATGAAAGCGGAAGGGTGGTTTCTGGGGGTAGGAGTGGGATCAGCGGGAGGGGAGCAGAGGGGAGGTGTGGGAAGTCCAAAACAAGTATGTATGTATGTATGAAAAGGCTATAATGAAACTCATTACTTTGAACGCTAATAAAAATGAAACTTTATACAAACGCCCAACAAACAACAAAGCCAGAAGAAAGCACATGTGTTCCCTATAATCAAAACAGCCTCATTTGCTCAGGAAACAGAGGGGCAACTTAGGAAAGAACTCACCAGTGTCCTCAGTAGGCATGTCAACTATCAGCTGGTCACTGTACTTCCCATATAAGCCATTAGTGCATATGGCCACTATTTGGAGAACGTAACTCATATTAGGTAGTAAGTTATTGAGAATAGCACCCTAGGAGAAAGACATTAGAAATTATACAAAACATTCTCTTAAGACATTATTAACGGAGACAAAGGGACAACTTTTTATCCTGACAATGTGTGTCTGCATGAAAATGCATGTGTGTATGCGCACATGTATCTGTATTTCCGTCTCACAAAGTGGTGTCATCTTCTTTATGAATTGTGAGAGGAAATATTTGCTCACCAAATCCTCATCTTCTCCTATATCTTTCTCTCTACATCCCAAATGAGTGTAAAAGTAGTTAAAACTTATCTGTTGTTTGATATGCTATCAAACGTACTAATAATGGCAGGTTTATTTAAGTAGGGTCTCAGGACATGCCGTCTTGCTGCCTGGATGTACATCCCAGAGACTTTTCTGGTGCAGTGGCGACTTCCCGTACTTGCATCCAGATGAGGGATTATCAACTCACAACCATTGGGCCAACCCTTCCTATCAAATCACACAAGGAATCTAAGCTGTACTTTCTCTCATTCATGTAATTCATGGGATGGCTCAGTGGGTCTTTTATGTTATTCTATCCTCAAAATTCTGACATAGTTACCACTTGATAATTGTCACTAGAAATCTAAAGCAAAGCAAAGAACTTTTAAGTCCCTTACCTTGTTTTTCCTGTGATAAAGTAGAGAATACATAACATTACAAGGTGAGATTCTCAGGTCAGTTGTGAGATTTTAATTGAAATATTTACATATTCCTTACATTATCTTATTTATAAGGGAGGAATACACTAATAAAGTTCTGTGCTTACATTTCCCACATGTATCCACCTCTTATGATGTTGCTGACAGGGTCACGATCTTGTATTTAATTCTAACTACTGACATAATTTACTATGCCTTTTATTCCCTGGGAACACCTTCACTCAACATCTACAGTGCCCAGAGGCAAAAATACATAGTCATTTGCAAATTCTTACCTTGGAAGCAAAACTATAATGTTATCAGACAGAAAGTAATTCATCTTATAGTTACCAAGTCCTGATAGCCATCTGTTAAAAACTCATGCTTGGTTTGGTCGTTGCCCTCCAGCGGCTGGTACAGAACGGCAAACTTCTCAATCATGGTGTCATAAACAACTCGAGGTCTTTCCCACGTGACCAGGAGGCTGGTGTAATTTTCAGGGTCAGCCTGCACATTTTCTGGTTCTGAGCTGCACACTTCAGGAGAAAAAAAGAAAGTCATTGGCACAACCGTTGACTTCTGAAATTTGTATTAAATAAAATACACCCGGAAGTTTTTTTTATTATTATATCTTAGTTCAATATGAAGTAAAATATTATCTCTTGTTCCAATTTTTGTACCTAAAATTGGATTTGGTAGGTTCTTTCTAGAAGAAAAGAGGGATACTTTGGCTGGCAGCTCCGGAGGGTGGAAGTCCTGCTGTAGGCTCATTGACTATGATGCATCTTGATGGGAGCATGTATAATCTCACTGTATAAAGGTCCCTTCCTCTGTCCTTAAACACTGCCAGCATTCAGTCATAGTGGTTCCCTCCACAAACCCAACCTGGAACCAAAGTTCCTGCTTGAAATCACTATGTTCTGACTAGTTTCTGAAATATAAGAACTATAGCTCCTTTCTCCCTTTTCATTTGCTGTTGCCTAGAACATGGTTTTGAGAGTATTTGGCATGAACATTCATTGTTAGAAAAAATTAACATAGGATATCTTCGAATTCATGGTGTCTGTATATATCTTGTCTAATACCTGGCCAATTTATTTAGCTTGGGACTAGAAAAAAATCAATTATAAAATATGATCTATAGTTGGACGTTTTTGCTACTAGAGAAACCCTGAAATAATTAAAAATTCCCAACCCATGAAAGCCATATCAAAACTAAAATCAGTCTTTTTGAGAACTGGCAATGAAATTCCACCCTGGCATCATTAATAGAATAAATAAATAAATAAGCATAGGGAATTAGAATATGTCTCATATGAAAATAAAATTGTGGGGAAAAACTTTCAAAATTTCTTAATGTAACTTAAAGATCACATCGAGTAGGAACTGGGCCAAAATTTCAGTCCCATCAGGAACGGTCCTGATGCTCTGTAGAGTGTATGTACATGGGGTAAGTTTGCAGTAGCTTACAGGGAAAAGGTTAGATGCCACAGACATTTGCAAAGCACAGGAAGAGAAAAATCTCTCAGGACAAAGATAAGAAATTCACTGCTGGGACACTCTTCAAGGGACATCTCAGCTACAAAGTTGTGTCATGGAAGCGTGTGGGTGTCTTCAATGAGCCACTCATCGTGGGTAAAACACCTGTAGGGATTCTGACACTGCCAGCAGGCCTGTCAGAGTGCGACCCAAAAGGTCTCTTTTCCCTTCCTTTCCCTTTCTTTTTTCCTTCCCCTTCTAGTTCATCTCATAAACACACGAGGGCGCCCACGCCTAACAATTCCCTCACAGGAAGCCTGACTTCCATAGGTATTGACTATTAGCAAGCAACCCTGTAGCTACAACAGTACATTAGCTATTCACAAAATATAAACATATGCTTTGAATAAATACCTGGGTAAATCTACATGAGTTAGAGATAGGACTTTTCTCCCTCCTTCCTTCCTTGCTTGCTTCCTTCCTTCCTTGCCCCCCCTCCCCCCAAACTGGTAATGTTTTATTTTGTTTAAGAAGGGCTTAGAGTGGGGTGTTCCTCTAAGAATAAGAGGAAATTTCTTTCATTGTGAAAAATGTGAATTCAGACGAAAAATATGTTTCCAAGTTATGTTTAGACTACGCCATATACCTGTGACACTTCTGTGACTTTTCCACCAGATGGCAGAAGACCATCGAGTCATCTCGACCCCAGAGCATCACATAAGTACCATTGCAATACCCAGATGACCCCTTCTTCCTTCTAGAGGAGTGGACCTATAGAAGGTGGGTTTCTGACAGAATAATTTGTAGATTCTCTCCTCCTAAAATAAATCCCTCTTTTTGGAGAAGGGTAATGCTTTAAAGTGATATAAGTTTTATGCTTTTTAAGATGTACTCTGTAAAAATTATTAATTGAATGCATCCACACAAAGCAAAAATAGCCTGCGAAAAGCAGAAAAGTGTTCGTTGAGATCTGCCCAAAGCATTCTTACCCAGCTTCCCTGGCTTGTCTGTATCTGTCTAAGACATTTCAAATGGTAACCTGTTTTAATCTGTAGTGAGACTTTTCAAAGAAAGTTGTGTTTCTTTGTTAATAGGTTCTCATTTTTAACTGTCTTAGTTATAAACCTATATGACTCTTATAGTTAGTTTCATATTTGGGGCTTATAGATTTCCCCTTTATTTCTTCATTTCCCTTTCTCAACTCTTTGCAGATCCTCTCTACCTTCCTAACCACCCAACTTCATGTTTTCTCCTTCTAAAAATTGTGCAGTTGTTTGTGTTGACTACTCCTGAGCATGAGACCTGCCTTGAGTGCAGCTGATATGCCCAGTGTCACTCCATTGAAGAAAATTGACTTTCTTTATCCTAGCAGCTATCTGTTGGCAATAGCTCCTTGGCCAGAGGGGGGACTTCATGCCTGCTCCCACTCCTCTGTCCTGGCTTGAGATTGCGCAGGTCCTGTGTTCACTGCCATCATCTCTGTGGGTTCCTAAGTGCATCTGCTCTGCTATGTCTGGAAGAGACTGTTTCCTTAAGATCATGTACCGTCTCGGGCTCTTATAAACGTTCCTTTCCCTCCTCTGCATAGATCTTTGAGCCTTGAGGGGGGAGTGTGACAGAGACATCCCAATGAAGGCTGAGCATCCCAACATCTCTTGTGCTCTGCATGCTGACCACATGCAAGTTTCTGTGTTAATTACCAAATACTTCAAGAAACTGTTTCTCCAACGCAGGGTGAGTCATTCACTCATCTATGGATATGATGAAAGGCCATTAGGAGTCTCTTTTTATTGCTATTTCATTTAGCAGAGTAATAATAGTGGGCCAATGACCTATTAGCCTCAAGTTGTTGGTCTCATTGACGGTATAAGATATGGGTTCCATCTTGCACCCTTAATTCCACATTTTAAAAAAATGATGGTAATTCCCATAACATTTGTGTTACTAGTCTATCATCAGGCACATCTTGCAGGTATGTCATTATTGCAACTCTTGGGGTTCATAGCTGGCAGAGATTGATGATCACTTTTCTCTTCCTGTAGCATGTAGAGTACCTGCAAGTACATGAATGCAAGCCAGAAGGGACGAAGCTTCCAGTTGAGTACCTGCTAGATTTCTCTATGTTCTATGACATAAGCACATGGTATCCTCAACAATAGGATCGCACTGTCAAAATGCAGGAGGGTAATCAATCGCAATGGCAATTGCCCAAAATGGTTGGGATTTCTATCAGACCGCATTAATAAACAACTCAAATATATGTAACCCATTCTTAATTCTTCAGACTTTTCTTTGGTAGCATACAATGTCTAATTGGGGTATTGCCACCCCCATAATATGGTAACTCAATTTAAACTCCTTTTAAATATGTGTATATATTATATATTTTAGTAAACTTCTGTAGTAGAAGATTTCCATATGGCTATTTAAAAATAAAATTTTCTCTTCCCTGGAAGATCTCCCTATCCCCATGCCTTACTGACTAACTCACCACTGTAGATATTCTACGTGAAACACATATATCTTCAGCTTTATTTTAATCAGAACACTATTTTTTTTAAAAAAAAATCCTTTTTGTTAACTGATAATCAGTGGTTTAGTAACATGAACCTTTGGGTAAGTCTTATTCTTTAATTGTTGAAACAAAGGACACGAGGGGATAAAACATATGTACTTTAGAATGTGTTCAAGAGAAAAGTCTAACTTACATCTGAACACTGTAATCTTGCCAAAGCATTGACTAGATCTTTTAAGGAACAAACCAATTGGTTCCATAAATATAGTTTGGTATTTTGACATAAAATTAGGCAATGGCCATGGAGTAGATATTTAACATGAGCTAATATTATTTTCCGTAATATTGTTCTATTGACATTAGTTATTATTTTTATTTTAGAGTATATGACTATGTAGCGTATGTCTCTGTGTGAAGTCGTACACACTGATTGAAGGAATGGGTGAGGTCTAGAAAAGAGCGTTGCTTGTCTGGAGCGGGAATTACACATAGGTGGCTCTGAGCAGATGGGGCTGGGAACTGAACCCAAAGCCTCTGCCAGCCTGTTAGGCACTCTTAGTTGTAGGTCCTCTTAACTGTTGAGTCATCTTCATCTCCTAAAATTAGTGCAATTATCTTATTAGAAAGATGTAAACTATACCAAGCCAACTATCTGGACTAAAAATCAAGAAGTCTTTTCTAGATCAATATATATTTTGATATCAAACACATGTTAACAAAAATGTAAACAATAAAAGTATAATTTTCTTATATAGGCTTCATCAACTTTACTGGGAGAGCATGCTACCTTTCAAGTCATTTCAACGAGTTACATTCAATCTGAATCCCAGTCACTCATTCTTTAAGCAATGACGACGAGAGAAGGAACCTGGCTCATGAAGAACACAGAGTGCTTGAAAGTGCCTAAGTGTTTCATACAGGCAAAGGGGCTCCCTAAAAGATCCCCTTGATCAAACAGCCACATGTGTTCTGGATTAAGAGCAGCTGCAGTCTTCCACTCAGGTTGATTCTGGTGACTCTTGGCATATGGGGTATCTGTTCTTCTTGCCCCTTGAAAGCTCATCCCTGACATAGCCTTCTAATGCTGACAGTCAGAAAGTTCCAGCTGTCTTTAGTTTTTAACCTCTCGACTTCCTTCGCCGAGAAATGCACAACAAACCAGAACCCAAACAAAATAGAACAAAATAGTCTGTTACTTAGACCAAATAGGGTTGCGCTCATCAAAAGTTCCATGCAAACATTCAAGGTTGCAAAGTGTGTCGCCCATGTTTGGTTGGCATAAAGGACAGTAGTTATTATATGGAAAAAATCAAAAGATTACTAAGCAAAGTGCTGAGTATTTTGAAAACAAAAGAAAAAAGGAAAAGAAAAAGAAAAAGACAGCAGAGAAGAAATGGAGGCAAAACAAGAAAATTCTTTGGTTCTGAGAAATTACTGTTAATTATGAAAGTAGATTTGCTAATGTATAATTCATGACATTTTTCAGGAAATGGTAGAAAATATCTTGCAGTTCATTGCCTTAGGCTACAGAGTTGAGATACATTATGTTACAAAGACACCCCCAACACGCTCTATTTCTTGAAAAGCACACTATTTTGTATGGCTTTAAATTTGAACATTAAATGTTTTACAGTGCTAGCTAACATTGGAAGTCCATTCATGTACTTCAATGAAGTACACTCTATAACAAAGTATTCTAAATGCACGCCATGCTAATTTTGCAAAGCTATACTTCTTCACCCTGATTGCTTGTTTTTCTATGCACATGACAAACGGCAACAATAGCAGTCACTGACTCTGCAGCTTACTCATCTAAGGCACTGTGGAACACTGCAAAATTTACCTCTTTATGAGTCTCACAGCAGCCCTCTGCGGGGACCACTGCGCTCCGCTCTCTCTCTCTCTCTCTCTCTCTCTCTCTCTCTCTCTTCTTTTATTTCTTTTAAAAAGAAAACAAACTATTTTCATTTTACTTAACATTCCCAGTTCCCATCCTTCCCCTCCTCCTATTCCTTCCACCTTCTCCCTCACTCCACCCCATCCACTCCTCAGAGTCATTAAGACACACTGCTGTGGGAAAGGTCCAAGGCCCTCCCTACTATATTTAGGATGAGCAAGGTATCCATCCAAAAAGAATGGATTCCAAAAAGCCAGTACAAGCAGTAGGAATAAATCCTGGTGACACTGCTAGTGGCCCCTCAGTCTGGCCCAGCCGTACAACTGTCAGCCACATTCAGAGGGACTAGTTTGGTCTTACGCTGGTTCCTTCACTGTCCGGCTAGAGTTAGTGAGCTCCCATTAGCTCAGGTAGAATGTTTCAGTGGGTGAACCCATCATAGTCTAGACCTCTTTGCTCATATTCTCACTCATCCTGCTCTTTAACTGGACTTGGGGAGCTCAGCCCCCTGCTCTGCTACGAGTCTTTGCCTCTGTTTCCATCAGTTGCTGGATGAAGGCTCTATGGTGACATTTAAGATATTCATCAATCTGACTACAGGGCAAGTCCAATTCAGGCACCCTCTCTTTTATTGCTTAGGATTTTAGCTGGGGCCATCCTTGTGGGTTCCTGAGAATTTTTCCAGTGCCAGGTTTCTTGCTAGCCTCATAATGGCTCCCTCAGTCAAAATATCTCTTTCTTTGCTCTCATCTCTGTCCGTCTTCCATCTCAACTACACCGTTCCCTCAAGTTCTCCTCCCCACTTCTTCCCTCTTCTTCCTCAACATCTTGTCTATTTCCCCTTTTCAGGTGGGTCTATATACGTTTTTCTTAGAGTTCACCTTGTTACTTAGCTTCTCTAGGGTCATTGACCATAGGCTCGTTATCCTTTGTTTTACAGCTAGTATCCACTTATGAGTGAGTACACATGAACTATGTTCATCTTTCTGGGTCTGGGTTACCTCACTCAAGATGGTTTTTCCTAGTTCCATCCATTTGCATGCAAATTTCAAGATGTCATTTTTTTTAACTGCTGAGTAGTACTCCACTGTGTAAATGTACCGTATTTTCTTTATTCATTTTTCAGCTGAGGGGCATCTAGGTTTTTCCACATTATGGGTATTACAAATAATGCTGCTATGAGCATAGTTGAACAAATGTCCTTGTAGTATGATTGAGCATCTTTTCAGTATATGCCCAAGAGTGGTATTGCTGGGTCCTGAGATAGGTTGGTTCCCAATTTTCTAAGAAACCACCATAGTGATTTCAATAGTGATTTTACAAGCTTGCATTCCCACCAGGAATGGAGGAGTGTTCTCCTTACTCCACATCCTCTCCAGCATAAGCTATCATTGGTGTTTTTGATCTTAGCCATTCTGACTGGTGTAAGACAGTACCTCAGAGTCATTTTGATTTGCATTTCCCTGATGACTAAAAATATTGAACATTTCCTTAAATGTATTTCGACCATTTGAGATTCTTCGACCTGTTGAGAATTCTTTGTTTAGTTCTGTACCCCATTTTTAATTGGATTATTTGGAATTTTGATGTCTAATTTCTTGAGTTCTTTATATATTTTGAAGATCAGTCCTTTGTCTGATGCGGGATTGGAGGGGCCACTTTAATTCTTCTCTTTTTATAGGTGGAGACATGGTGTTTTAAAACATCCACAACTTCAAAGCTTTTACATTACCAAGTACTGGTACTGGGTTTGGAAGTAAATGTTCTCTGGTCTCTGAAACCCAAGTTATTTACCTGCATGCATCATTAGCTCCTGCTCTCCAATGGGAGAGACTTGCTAGGGTGCTAACAGCACAGCATGGTAGTGTCTATGCTTGAGATGTAGGAAATAAATATAAACTTTGCCTACTTTATACTTTTACATGTTTAAACTGTTGTTCATAGTGCTTTCTCAAAAGGCAACCACTATTAAACCCCTCCAGATCAGATGGTTCTATCAAATTCAACAATTCATGAAATCTACGATGTCCCCTTTATGATGGTCAAATGAAGGGCCTTGCTAAGAAACAGTAGCCTTACTTGGAAGCAGAAAAGTAGAGCATCGTTCTTCCAGAGAGATGACTATTTAGACACTGTTGTGACTGTAAAAATGAATGTTGTCTGAGATTTAATCTCAAAGTTCACTTGGAAACAGGGAGTCACATGCTTGTCATGATTTGCTACATATGTTGAAAATATGTATTTCCTGCAATACATTTATTAATAGCAAGATTCTGACAGTTTTTATCTTACATTTTATTTCTATTTTAGTCAAAATGAAGATGTTAGATATTTATAAATGGAGAAAGTATAAATATACCTTGAAGATCCAAGACTGAAGAAAAGGTTTAAGAAAATTTCATTAAATGGTGGAATACTATATAATGGTTAAATGCTTTATTAAAGATTCATTTAATATCACTATGCAAAATTTCTGCCATTATGAGATACAACAATGTTCTTAATTGGAGTAGAAAGTCTCAAAGGATATCCAACAGAGTTCTCAGGAGTCATCTCTGAGTGGTGACATTATAAGGAATTTTTGGTTCTTCTGTGAGCTTACACATATTTTCTTCTTTTTTGTTTTGTTTCTTTTTTTTTTTTGATACAGAGTTTCTCTGTGCATTTATGCCTGTCCTGGAACTCACTCTGTAGGCCAGACTGGCCTAGAAATCATAGAGATCCACCTGCCTCTTCCTCCCTGCAAGCTGGAATTAAAGGCATGCACCACCACACCCAGCTCATATTTTCTACTTTAACAATAGAACCAATGTAGGACCTTATTTCAGACTAAATTTAACAAAAATTAAAACCTGAATTCCACCCTAAATTGTTGTCAAATTCAGTTTCAAAAAGAAGGGCGATAAAGCTTTATTATAAAAAAAAAACTCAGAGGTTAAGAGCATTGCCTGCTCTGCCAAAGGTCCTGAGTTCAATTCCCAGCAACCACATGGTGGCTCACAACCATCTATAATGGGGTCTGGTATCTTCTTCTGGCCTGCAGGCATACACACAGAATATTGTATACATAATAAATAAATAAATAAATATTTTAAAAAACACCACAGGGATATGCACAACAAATTAAATAATAATAATAATAATACTTACTGAAAAGCAAACAGTCAGTCGTATTAGAAAAAGAGTTGTTTTAACTGATAAACAAATGTCCCTGTTCTAAACAGAAATCCTCCTTCTCAATTGCAAACAGAGAGCAAGCACCTCAGTTTTTATTATAAGTTCAGCAGATGCAAAATATTATACAGTAGGACTCTGAAAGATTACTATGTAATTATCTTTACATGCTAAACATACATCATTGTCAAATATAATAATAGTTTTACCTGAATAGTGACAGAGTTCAAATAAGGAGCTGTATCTTTTTGGCTCACTGTATCTGTTACTCAGTCATGAGGAAATGGTTTCTTAATTTTATTATGACACAGATATTGTTTTTAAAATTAGAGTCTTTCCTTGAGGCTGTCTTTAACTGAGAATCAGAAGAATATTCCACACATTCTTTTGAAGAATTTGAGCATTTAAAAAAATTTAAATAACATTACATAAAGAAGAACTTGGCTTTGACCTGTCTGGAAATCTAAAGCCACTCATTCCTTTGGTGCCTGGTGCCAATAACGCATGTTCCTTGTAGCCCCAAAGGCTAGGGAACAAGGGAACTGAGCGTATTCTTTAATTCATTCTTGTCTTCCTCACTTTTCAAGAGAGGAGAAGCCTTGCCCCTAGAAGACAGGGACTGTCCTTTCTCTCGAGTTACGGGTGACAGTGAGATGCTTAACCTACCAAGATAGTGAAGCAGGTGCGTGAATAGCTCTGAAGCAAGGCAATGAAAAGTAGCTTCACTGCTGACAAAGAACCAGACAGTTCAGCAGAAATGGCTACTTTCAGGGATGGAGAAAAGGCATGTTGAGTAAGACAGATGAATTGCCAAAAATTGATAATGTCTCATATTAAATAAATAATGTTTGACTGATATCAACTGTATAGATGAAACTGGTACAACAAACAGAACTGGAATTTGGTAATAGGCAGATTTCATTGCAACCTCAAAACCACATCTTTTTTTTTTTTTTAATAAACTGAAGCTTTAAAATTAAATGCTATGTAACCAAAAAAGGAAAAAGAAAGAAAGAAAGATGTTCTTTCACTCCTATGGCATCTTGGTAAATAGAGGCCCTCAGAGCGGGTAGCACTTCAAGGGGTGGGTATGGGAATGGGTAGGATGATCTCCAGGACCTGGGCTGAGGTAATTCGTTCACTGAGAAGAACCCAAGAACTACAGGAGGATGAAGGAAACAGCTGAGACTCTTCCAGGGAGACAGGACAAGGGGAAGGTAAATGACCAGAGGGCCAGAGCCTGGATCTCAAAGACACAAAACTATAGTAAAAGTTAGTATTGGCTCAATATAAAGCAATACCGCTGCCTAAGCAATTGTCTCAACTGCACATAGATGTCTGTGTGAAACACTAATTGGCTATTCTGGAGGGTTCCTAGGAGAAGGGCACCTACGAACAAGCACACTTCCCAAAAAGCCTGTGGGTGAACATTTTTATGGTAGAATCTATTTTAAAGTTTGCATTTGTAACTCCAATTAAATAAATATATCTATTTCCAACAGCTCCCTTGCAGAACGAGTTCTGCTATTTTAATTATTTTGGAACAATGTTGCAAAAATGTGATAATTATTACTCTGACAGTCATAACAATGCTGCCAGAGAGCTGGGGAATAGTGTGACAATATACACGCACAGCAGAGAGGAGTACGATCAATGCCCATATGTGTCATCTGAGAACTGCCTGCCTTCCTTGATAGTCTGTTAACACGCTTACTGTAACTCAGAACACCAAATAGTGTAGAGAGTGTAGTGTCTCTGTTCAACCTTAGGATAAGCAAAACCCTCAAAAATCAATACTTTTTAAAGTTTCATGTTTTTAAGGACATTAATTTTAAAAAATTTAAAGTTATATTTCTTTTAAGGTATTCTGTAGAGTAGAAAAGACTCTGGATAACTTTAAAGTCAGAGACATCTGAGTTCAAATACTGACATCACCCCTTACTAGCTGTGTAAACCTGGACAAATCACTCAGTATCAGATTCCCAAAATGCAAACCACAAACACGTTGGCCAGCATCATGAACTGGGTGATATGAGGCTTGAGTATAATGCTCTCTGGTTCAAGGCAAGGTAGTGTTACACGAAGTTGGTAATTATCATTGCTTATTGTCATTACTACTAAGTTAAGTCTTTAACTTAATTATGGAAACTATATTGTCCCGTGCCAATTCAGAGCTACATGTGGGTTACACATTAACAGGGCAGAGTTTATCTATCAAGCATCACCATGATTTTATTATATGGAAGCTTAGTCTTTTGAATGTGCAGTGAATATTCAGTGACTTGAAGCTTTGGTTTACCTCAGAAAGACGTAGAGATAAAAGATGTAGTTACTGCCTTCCTGGGCTTAGAGGGCTATGGGACAGCCATGAACACAGGCAATTACTATAGTCTGGTCATTAAAAGGAACATCTAGTTGGGTACCCTGTATGGAGTTCAGATGAACATTGTTTGCCTTCAACTCCACGGCTTTGATGCCACCTGAGAGCAGTCCTGTTCATGGACTAGATTCAGACAGTGTAGAGATAAGGGTCCCAAAAGACATTATCTCTTAGAGGAGGAATATTTTCTCGAGTTTGAGAGAACAAGGAGCAGGCAAAAGTGTGAAGACAACAGAAGCGGAAGAAGCATGCTGTCCAGAGGAAAAATATTCAGTGGACGTGTGAGGCTGTGTCGCCCTGCTTCAGGGAAGGTTTAGAGCGAGGAACAAAGCCTTACTGAAGATGGGTGAGCACGAAACATGTCCAACATCTAGTCACAGACTCTGACTTTAATCTAAAAGAGTCGAGGAGCCATCCAGAGTTTCAATAAAATGTGATTTAAAATATAATGGAAAAAACTATCATATTTTAAATTTGATATTTAGTCTACAGTATTTTGGAAAAGGAGTTAGTTCAGGTTCATTTTCTCTTTTCTGATCAATTACATATTATTCACTATAAAATTATTTAAATAATTGAGATGGCTAGCAGAAATATGACTAATTTTATCACTTTGGGCAATTTTAATTTGAATGCGAATGTCAAAACTAGACATAGTTATTTAATACTGTTGTCATTAGTTTTTATTGTTGTATAAAACATTTCTAAATATCCCATTAAAACAATAAAAGTATGAACATTGAATATTAATTTAAAAATTAATGTTAAATTAAATTAATATTATTCATGACAAGACATTAAGTGCAGGGCTGAGATAAAAGAGAATCTAGTTTGGAAAGTCTTAATTTTTCAAAATGAAGGCTACTCCAAAGATTTCTTCATGGATGACTACTCCCTCAAATAAACAGAAAAGTACAAGTCAGAGATGCTTCTGGTTCTGTCCTCTGGACATCTGTAATGGCTTGGACTCCTATGTCAACAACAAAAAAAACACAGACTCACATATTCCCCCCTGCTGGTTGATTATGATGAAGGCAAACTTATTTTCCTCCCAAGAAAGAAATCAAGGACATTTTAGTTATTCATTATAATATTTTCAATACTTATTAGGTGCTTTATTTTTTTCTTGGAACAGGCAACAAAAGTGTATGCACCATAATCTCATGTTGAAGTTCCGTTCTGTTACCACCTCCAGCTCAAGCCCCTGATGATGCTAACCAGACACGACACCCCAAGGTCTGCCTACTGCAGCCTTTCCTTCCTACAGCTTCCAGCCCTGCAAATGCTGTAAAGTGAAACTGGAACTTCTATGTGGATTTTGCTGCTTGTGGTAATTTGGAAAAGTGGCTTCCATTTATCAGATCTTATTTTTCTCACCTTCAAAAAAAAACTCATAGAGGAAGAATGGATTTTTCAAATTCTCATTTGCCCATGTGGGAACCACAATTTAGGGAAGCTAAATTGCTCGCCTAAAGCTAGAGAAGTTAATTGAAAGCTTTCAAAAACTGTAAGCCTTGTGCGTTTTCCACCACACCAAAATAGCCACTGACGCCCATTCTGTGAGGGGCACAGCAAAAGGATATTTCAATACATACCTGCTTCATGAATCTCTTCTTTGCCAGTGTAGGAGGAAAACACCTGCCTGGAAAACTTGTACTGTTGTTCTCGGAAATTGTTTTGTAAGTAATCCATCAACATGACATAGCCAGACTGTTGCATTGTGAGAACTTCACAAAATACAGCCAGCTGGAAAGAAGACCAAAGCATTTAACACACCAGCTTCAAAAGCCTCAGCCAACGCTTTAACGGGATAGTCTGCAGCACAGCTACAAAGCAAAGCTTTTACAATAGCGTCAAATTGCCTCATTATGTGAACCTCCGAGATTACCTGGCTTTCGGAAATGCTAACTGTATCCTTAAAAACAATCCATTCCACGGTGTCTGTGCAGGGAGGAGATGTCAGTGAGCCATTGTAAATGTAATACTTGTCAGTGGAGTTGGGCAGAAGGTTCTGCAGGATGAACGGATCTAAGGCAGCCTGCTTCCCTAGGAAGTAATAACACACATCTCAGCTGGCGTCCCAACACTGGAACTTACTTACCAAATCTGCTATGAAACAAGAGTGCACTCTTAACTTATATACATAGAATAAAATTTTTAAGAATGTTAGATATATGATATATATGTATATATAATATATTGAGCATACCACAAATCACCTTAAATATATCATTATAGGCTGTTCGATATCTTCTCTTGTAAAATGATGCTGAAAAAAGATCATTTTATATAAAAAGATAAAGAAATTTATGCTTATATCAATAGATATATATCATCTACATATTTTGAAAAAAAAAACCATTCTAGTTCATGGAATACAAAAGCAAAGGCCTAACATGTTTAGATCGTTGTCAAAAGCCTAGAGTGAGCATTGGTTTAAGGCGGACACACTGAGAGCGTCCCCGGGAAGTCAAGAACGAGACAAGGGTGTGTCAGTCACCACATTTATTTGATATTAAACATGAAGGAGAACAAAACTGTGCTGAGTGAAGCTGGCGCATGGCTTGATCCCAGCACCTGGGAGGCAGGTTGAGAGCTGGAGGCTTGCCTGGGTTGCTTAGGGAGACACTCTTAAAAGAAAAAAAAGGAGTGGGGAGAAAACTATTAGGATTTATTGGAATTGATATCATCCAAATTTGCAAATGGCACACGTGATTGCGCATCTGCGGCTTAGGGAACAAGACAGAAGAGAAGGCAGAGAGCCAGAATACTAGGAAGTCAGGTGTGAAATGGTCTCTCCTAGAAATGGCTGCACAAACAAGACTTTGACAATGACAAAAAGCAGTGGACATGTTAATGAGAAGATGGGAAATTTTCATGGGGCCCCCTCCCTAGACAGAGAGCCACAGGCAACTAGTGGTTGTCGGGAGGGGAAAAATTAACCTTTCCTAGGGCTTAGACCCTTATTAATTGTCCAATAAGGAGTGGTCAGCCCTGAAAGTTATATACACATAAACAGCAAAAGCATACTCAGCAGGTTGTATTTATATACATTTTTGCATACACGTAAATACATATGTATGTGCATATATGGAGCAGCAATAGTCAAAGAAAAAGTGGTTATTCATTTGAGAGTGAGGGGGGATATGGGATGGGCTGTGGGGAGAAAAGGGAACAAGAAAAGTGATTTAATACTGTTTTGATTAAAAGCCTTTCTTTTTAAAGACTAAATAGTGTTAAGAATAGTCACCACTCCCACAGAATTGCAAAACAGAACTCTGAAAAATATTTTTTAAAGAAATCAGATGCAAATCAAAACAACTCTGAGATACCATCTTAACACCTGTCAGAATGGCTAAGATAAAAAACACCAATGATATCCTATGCTGGAGAGGTTGTGGAGTAAGGGGAACACTCATCCATTGCTGGTGGGAACGCAAACTTGTGTAATCACTTTGGAAATCAGTGTGGTGGTTTCTCAGAAAATTGGGAATCAAACTACCTCAGGATCCAGCAATATCACTCTTGGGAATATACCAAGAGATACTCAATTATATTACAAAAGCATTTGTTCAATTATGTTCATAGCAGCATTATTTGTAATAGCCAGAACCTGAAAACAACCTAGATGCCCCTCAACTGAAGAATGGATAAAGAAAGTGTGGCACATTTACACTTTAGAGCACTACTCAGTGGTAAAAAAACAATGACATCTTGAATTTTGCATGCAAATGGAGAATTAAAAAACACTATCCTGAGTGAGGTAACCCAGACTCCTAAAAATGAGTATGGTATGTACTCACTACTAAGTGGATGCTAGCCATAAACAAAGGACATTGAGCCTATAGTTCATGATCCTAGAGAAACTAAATAATAAGGTGAACCCAAAGAAAAACAAATATATACCCACCTGGAAATTGGAAAGAGACATGATCGTCTGACAAAATTTGGGAGTGGGATAGTCGAGATGGAGGAAGAACAGAGATGAGAGCAAGGAAAGAGATATCTTGATTGAGGGAGTCATTATGGGGTTAGCAAGAAACCTGGCTCTAGAAAAATTCCCAGGAGCCCACAAGCATGACCCCAGCTAAGACAATAAGAAGAGAGTGCCTTAACTGGCCATGCCCTGTAGTCAGACTGATGATTATCTAAATATCACCATAGAACCTTCGTCCAACAACAGATGGAAACAGAGGCAGAGACCCACATTGGAGCACTGGACTGCGCTCCCAAGGTCCAGTTGGAGAGTGGAAGGAGTGAGAATATGAGCTGCTGTGGGAGGTCCTTCTGTCTGTGTGTTAATTAATAAAGAAACTGCCTTGGCCTGTTGATAGGGCAGAACTTAGGTAGGTGAGAAAGACAGAACTCAATGCTGGGAAAAGGAAAGAGTCAGAGAGATGCCATGGATCTGCAGCCGGAGGTAGATGTGCTAAAACTTTGCTAGTAGGCCACAACCTCGTGATGATATACAGATTAATAGAAATGGGTTAAATTAAGATATAAGAGTTAGCCAATAAGAAGCTAGAGCTAATGGGCTAAGCAGTGATTTAATGAATAAAGTTTCTGTGTGTTTACTTTGGGGCTGGGTAGCCTGGACAAACAAGTGATCTCCTTGCAACAATGAGCAAGGAAATCAAAACCATGAGAGGTTCACCCGCTGAGATAGTTTGCCTGAGCTAATGGGAGCTCACCAACTCCAACTGGACTGGGAGTGAATGAGCATGGGATCAAACTAGTCCCTCTGAATGTGGTTGACAGTTGGGACAGACTGAGGGGTCACTGACTGGCACTGGGATTTGTCTCTATTGCATGTACTGGCTTTGGGGGATCCTATTCTCTTTGGATATATATCTTGCTCAACCTAGATGTAGTGGGGAGGCCTTGGACTTTCCACAGGGTGGGGTGCATTGCCCTCTCAGGATTGGAAGGGGGGGGTAGAAAGGCGTGGGGAAGAAGTGGGAAGAAGTGGAAGAGAGGAAGGAGTGGGAATTTGGATTGGTATTTTTTTAAGTAATAAAATAAAATAATAATAATAATAAAAGAAATCAGGAGATTGAGGAAACTTTTGGAAGAGCAACTTAGTGATTATTTGGGGCAAAAATGGAGAATAAGAGAGCCAAAATGTGTTCTCGCCAGCATTCTTTGGATTCTGGACTCTTTGTCATTTCAAAATCAATATCAACTGATGCTGATTCTCTTTTTCTAGGATCCGCTGCCCTCATCTATTCAGAAATTTCCATGTTTTAAAAATTCTGGTGTGTGCAGAAGCACAACAAGATACCATCATTTACAAATAAGGAAAGTTGAGTTGTAGAGAAAGATCTCAAGTATTCTGAAAAAGGATACATAATAGAAACATTACTATTATGGAATAAGCATTGTTGTATTCAGAATAAACACTTATCTTTTAAGAAATGCTTTAAAAGGTAAAAAAAAAAACAGAGAAGAGGAAGAATTAAAGGCACAAACACAATTATACAAAGAAGAATTCATAAGGCAGGGAATTAAGCAAGTTCATATGCAAGCGAAGAGGTGAAGAGCTCTCGTCATTTTAATAGACAATGGAGAACTGACTGAATGTGTTTGAAGAGGTTTATTTCTTTTATCATTTAAATTCTGTATTAATTTAACTATATACCACATTTGCAAGCTTCAAAATAAAACTGAATTAAACATGCATATTGAGAAGTATTTTTAAAAGACTATTCTGTTTAATAAATGAATCTGGCAAAGTCACTGAGCACAATACCAGTACAATAAAACATAATTGTATTTCTACAGTTTCAGTTTCAAACAACAAAAATTAATTTTTCTGTAACATGAGTTTTTCCCTCTATTGTTTTTTTAGATATTTTTATACAATATATTTTGATCATATTCTTTCACTCCTTTCTTCCAATATCTCCCAGAATCTTCCTCCCGCTTACCTGTACACTCAATTTCATGTCCATTCTCTTTTAAAAAGAAATAAAACCCTCAAACTGAACAAAGACAACAAAAAGCATCAAAAAACAAACAAAACTGGAGTCTGTTTTGTGTTGCCCAACTCCTCCCGAGTATGGGGCCTGCCCTGGATTGTGGTTGATATACCCAGTGCCATTCCTTTGGAGAAAACTGATATCCCTTTCCCAGAAGCTACTATTGCAAAAGCAACACGGTTTAAAATAAGAGGAAATATGAAATACAAGTACCTCTGACCATCCCAAAACTCACTATACAGACCAGTCCTGAGACTGACAGCATGCTCCACTACCTATGCTTTTCATCTGCTAACGAGGATGCTGATTGTAAAGTTTAAATGAAACACAAGTCTATAAATCCAATAATCTTGAACAATAGCAAGCTGCACAAATGTCAACTGCAGACAAGAAGGCTTGCTGATCATATACTGTTGTGGAAACCATATAGTGACATTTTGCAGACATGTATGATTCCTTTCCAACAGTGCTTGTCAAGGGCACCACCTTGGCCATCCAGCTCTTTCTTTACTGCCCTTACTCATTAAGGCAGTGATTTGCTGGCTAGCTAGATCTCTTGCATTTCCCCACCTTCCCCAATCCCTAATCCGGTGCATGTCTTAAAAATCTACCTGCCTGGGAGATTTAGGTTTGCATTACAGTGTAGTTCTTGGACCCAATTGAGTCCATGTGAGATAGCACCTACTTAGAAGAACCAAAAGAGTTTTAAAATAACATCAATGTCAAAGACTTCCCATCACTGGAAATAGACCTTCTAGGAGTGGAGCCTGGCTGCAAGCATTGTGAAATATATCCTCAGATGATGCAGACATCCGGTTAAGGATAAAACCCAGGTATAAGGAAGTGCTTCCAAGATTTTCACCCTTCTGTTGACACTTTTCATGGACATCATTAATAATTAAAATTAGAACTAATTGACTAGAGTTTGAGTTAAAGACTAAATCTTACAAATGGAATACTATTTGACTGAATTACATTTCTCCTGGATCAATTAAAATCTTAGTTTAATTCATTAGGAAGTTCACATTTTGTTTGGCTTGATGGACTATTGATGTCTAGAAATGTCCAGTAGCAATGATGTTACTAGTGTTTGGGGTCAAACTAGGACTGGAAAAAGTCCATGAGACCTCAATCCTACACAAAGAACTATGGGTAACTGAGGAAATCTATGAGCAGAAGTGGGGACAAGCATACCAATTGGTTGCCCTGTGCCAAATAGCCCAGAAAACATGCATATATATATATATAGCATTATGTGTATTGAATAGTTATATATTGGAATATATACACACATATACATATATGCATGCAATAATAAATAGTGGGGAACAGGCCATGTATTTGATGAAGAGTTGATGGGTATCTGGGAAAGTCTGGAGGGAGAAAATAGGAGAGAAATGTAATTAAATTATAATCTCAAAAATGAAAATAAAAATGATTATCAGAGTACAGATTCCAACTCAAGTTCTCAGGAAATGGATTGGAGTATTTCCTGTTAATCCATGGGTATTTTCCAGTTTCAGATTTCTGCTTCTAAGTATGGAATTTTTTTGGTGATTAAATAATCTCTTGAATCGTAAATGAACTAAAACAGTTTTTATTTTCTACTAAAGATAAAATTTCTTTTCCATGTGTCTTGTGAAAATATGATTGTGGAATATACTAATTAAATCAAGAGGTGGAAATTGATGCCCTGCTAGCTGGGAGAAACTGAATTGATTCTTGTTCAATTCAAGATCTAGAGGCAGGGCAGAGAGGACAGAGGTTTGAGACCTATGTGGGGATGTGGGGCACAGAACTTCCTGGGACGTGGAGATAATTAAAGGTAAGGAAGGTTAAGAAGAAAGGGAGGTCTTACTTTTTTCTCCTTAATACATAATCCATTCTGCCATTTCTGGACCTTAGGAGGCATATTTTCTTGCTGAGGGGATAAAACTTCATGCTGTTTGTTACAGCTGGTATTTTCATGTTTGTCCTAAAATTCTGTCCTAAATACCACATTAGACTTTTCAACTCTGACTCTGATTTTCAGTCCTGCCACCATACCCTGAGAAAACTGGACTATGGTGATATTTGTGACTTGTGAAATAATTGTGACTTCCATCTAAATAACTACATAAGAGAATCATGCCTGCCCAGCAGCTCTCCATCAGTGCTCAGGAATTTTTCTCAATCACCTGTCTCTCAGATAGCATGATTATCCAACCAACATGCTAGATCCTTTCCTGGGGAGGTGGACAATGAAAGAAGGAAGATGAGGCGGAGACAGGTGACTGAGAGCCATAATACAGCCCAGCACTAGAGGAGTGCTACTGGGGACATAAAACCAACTATTACTTACAACAATGACATTTAAGGGGCCACTTCAAAACTGCTTGTAAGGATTTTTCAGTATGCAGAAGGCTGGGCCTACTCTGCAATTGAGCAAGCAGCATAAGTAGCCCTGATGAGACCGTCTGTTTGAGAACCACTGATAACATTAGCTGCATGTTTTTCATCTTTGCAGCTGAAAAGATTCACTAATACCTCTCTCTTCTATCTGTTCTGCTTGAAGATTATTAATATTTTATCTCTGTATCACTGCACAGTCACCACCTTTCTCCTCAGTCTACAGATACAATGCCTAACATCAAATAGTTATGGGGAGAGGAAAAGGAAAGAGAATAGGATCTCAAAGCGAAATGAGATTTGCCTTTTGGAGAGAAATGCAGGAGCTGAGCAGCCAGCCTACATCATAGTGAGCAGATTTTATATTCTGAATGATGTTTCTGAGACTGAGTTGTTTGCAACTTTTCTTACGTGGAGACCATGAATCAAGACCTGGATGCAGTCCAGGGTCCTCTTTGTCTAAGGGTCACAGCTATTGTCAGTCTTTAATATTCCCTATATGAAGAGCTCAGCAGACCAAACTGAGAAGCCCCCAGTTTCATGGAATCTAGGGGATGTTCCAGAGTGCAAAAGAAAATGGAGAAGGTCCCATAACTTCACACGTTAGGGTGAATAGTCTGGTTCTCTTGTCCCTTCAGCTGATGGAAAACACAGAAACACTCAGGTTCCTATGCTTAAAAAAAAGGGATGAAAGCCAACCTGGTCCTCTTCCTTCAGAGAAAGAGAATCCACTTTCTGACTTACTGAGAGAAAGCTAAGTGCGGCTTATGGTATTCAGTGTTGAATTTGCTTCCAGGTAGACCGAACGGCAGTCAGCTGGATCTTGCCTTTCGTTATAGACAAAGAGGGGAAGCAGAGTTCTTTTCCGCAGGAGTCCACACATTCCTGACTCATGAAAAGTTCAGTCAATTCTGATCTTCAAATGTAACTGACAAAGATGAATGAATCCTAGGTTGGGTTTCTGCTTTCAAAGAAGGGGACCATGTGAGCCTTGTTTCTGACTTCAGAATCTTCGGCTTACCAGGGAGGAATAATTTTCATTTTTATTGATAACCAAGGGAGCATTAATATTGTCTGTGTGGGCACAGGTTTTGAGCCTGTCACCAAGGTTGTCAAAAGCATTTGCTGTGATGTACGACAAGATCCACAAGGTATGTGTCAGACAGAATAACACAAAGCACACTCCATCCTGTACTATGTAAACCCGCAACATTTTGCAAGTATTTCACTTCTTTAAAATACCCTTCTGCCAAGAAAACCACCAGGGAATAGATGTCCACTTGAGTAAAATTCCCTTTCACTTAGCAATTTGATATTTTAAAAATTAATTAGCTTAATTACTAATTAATTTGTTAAAAAATAATCAACAAAATTAATTAATAATAAAGTAATTGCTTAATTAATTAGTTTTAAATAGTTTTTAAGGGGATGTATAATACCAAAGCCTAAGAGGTGAATGTTTTTTTTAAATATTTATTTATGTATTTATTTATTATGTATACAATATTCTGTCTGTGCGTATGTCTGCAGGCCAGAAGAGGGCACCAGACCTCATTACAGATGGTTGTGAGCCACCATGTGGTTGCTGGGAATTGAACTCAGGACCTTTGGAAGAGCAGGCAATGCTCTTAACCGCTGAGCCATCTCTCCAGCCCCCGAGGTGAATGTTTTAAAAGCATAGTACAATCGTATTATTTTTTAGAAAGAATTTAAACAATGTCAGACTTCTTTTTACATTGATAACATATAATTTAAATTTTAATTAGTCAATTAATTATTTATTTATTTGAGACAGTACCTACAGTGTGGCCCTGGCTGGCTGTCCTGGAACTAGCTGTATAGACCAAGACTGTTTCAAACTCAGAGAGAATCACCTGCCTTTGCCTCCTAAGTGCTGGAATTAAAGGCATGTGCCATCAGAGCCAAGTACTCATAGTCTTTAAGGTACAAAATTCCCTAATAAATGGTTCTTTACTTAGGAGAAATAAGAAAGCAGTCAAGTGTGGGAAGGGAAATATTTCATCTTTACAGACATCCTCCTCTCCATGTTTCACAAGTGGTTTGTCACACTGCAGATACTCATAGGAATACATATCATAATTTTAACACCTTACCAAAACGACTAACACCTTCAATTCCATCAATAATGGCCTTGAAATCCAAATTTTCTTCCATTCCAACCTGTGAAAGAAGAATGACATTATAAGAACAGGATCCAACAATTAACTGACTGTTGCACAAGGAATTCCAGTTTAAGTATGTTTTAGTATGTTCCGAACACACCCCACCCCACCCATTGTTTTCAAGAGCAAGGTACAAACAAAACATAAAAATCAGGTAACTTTTTATTTTACACTCTGAAAAGTAAAATGGAAAATGTTGTGATTTAGTTTTTTAGTTATTGAGTTGGGATACTCTTCATGGAGTATGGGCAAATCTGTGCACTTCACCTGTCCACTTCAGCTGGAAGAAGGCTTTCCAGTAAATGAGTATGAACCCCCTCTTTTAAACATACCAGCCAGGGGTCCCCCTTCCTGGAAACGATCACCAATGATCATTAGGGTGGTGATGTCTCCAGCTTGTATTTATATTAACATTTACTCCTGACAGTTCTACGATGGAAAAGATTAGTTGTAAACATGTGTGTAATAATTACCTCAAATAAAACAGATAAAGCCCTCAGCCTCCCCTTTCCTTTAACTGCTTCCTCAAAACTTGAAAATCGATCCGCATCAAAGCAGTAGACTTGCATCTGTAAATGCAACGATGACAGTTTTGTTAGAAGCACTACATGAAAGTCAACAGAGACAAAACAGAGAAGCTGACTAAGTCAGCAAAATCTACTGAAATTCTACAGACTACACAGTTCTATATTCTCTGCATTCCCCAAATAATTTCTCGGTTACACATATACTTAAATAAGTTTTCTATCATTTATATCTTTGAATATAGAAGGAAATACAGAATCTTTCAGGATAGCATGTATTACCAAGGGGATAGCAAAACATGACAGTAATAATTCACTAAGTAATCATTTTTACAAAATTATTTTACAAATGATTTTACGAACCTGATTTTACAAAAATTAACAAAGATTCTTTTAACTGTTTTACTTGAATCTACAAACCTGTAACTTGCTGTTTCTTGAGTAAGCATTCCTTTCTTGATGGCCCATTATTACAGTTTTGGGTATTATCTCTGGGTATTTACAGATCTTACACTGAAATTCTAAAAGATTCTACTTGTATTTAAAAAATGCCAAGTGTTTCAAGCTTCCTATTGTAACTTCTGCTGTGCAGCTAGCCCTGTTGAGTGTCTACTCTAGATGCTCAGCCACAACAAGTTGTATTCAAGCTTTTAATGGATTCTTTGCTTAGGGGCTTAAACCCAGGTAACTGAGCTATATAAATGTTGGGCACACAGCCAGAATGTCTTGTGCCCACAGATTTCCAGAGAAACCAGGAATGTTAAGCACTCAGGATTATCTCTCCAAAGGTAAAGATGAAAAACCTGTTCTTCCATCTAGAAAGCTAAGAAATAGAAATGTTTAACGGCCTGGTGATCTGTATCATCAGTTGAGCCAAACCATACCAAGCTCCTACACCTAGAACTGGAAAAGGTTAGTAATCTAAATGACGCTTATAGCCAGAGGTTCCCAAAGCTCCCTCACCCAGGACCAGAGGTGACTAATAGCCCAAATGATGTCTAAGCAATCTGCATGACTAAGCCAGACTTTTAGGATTCAGCTGGCACAGGTAGCCTATTTCTAGAACCCACAACATGGAAGAAATGACATGAACCCTGAGTTGAGTTTCAATATAATTATGCTTTTTGTGCAACAAAAACTGTATTACCCCTGGAAACCTTTTTTGGACTACTGAGAACTCAAGAACAATGGCATTGGGTTTTTGATCCTACTGCACGAACTGGCTTTGTGGGAGCCTAGGCACTTTGGATGCTCACCTTACTAGGCCTGGATGGAGGTGGGTTGTTTTTGGACTTCCCACAGGGCAGGGAAACCTAATTGCTCTTTGGGCTGACAAGGGAGGGGGACTTGATTGGGGGAGAGGGAGGGAAATGGGAGGCGGTGGTGGGGAAGAGACAGAAATCTTTAATAAATAAATAAATTAAAAAAATTGTATGGAACTTAAATACAATGGGAATAAATTGCCTGATCATAGGCTTTCCACAGTTTGATCCAGGCTGATGAAGTCAATCTGCACTGAGTTTTCATTGGTATCTCTTCACGTGGTTCACTTCCCTATACGACACCTGCAGGGACCCCCTCATATAAAGGTAGAACTCAGGCGAGAGTAGAAAGCCTGTGAGAACTCTCAAGTACTGTAAGTGGAGAAGTGTCATGTTCAGCAGGACAGCTGTGGCTATGGTGTGCCAACAAGGGCATCTAAGCCAACAAAGGACAAAGAGCTTTGAGTAAGTTGAGATGGGAAGGAATTGGTGGGTGCTCTATTGTTCTAAGAAAGTGCCCCCAGAAAGGTGTACACTAAGAAAATATAAGCATGGAAAACTGAAAGTCATTTTATGTGATATCAATGGATCATTGTAAGGGAGGAGGCTGAAGAAGCAGGCAGTGGTCACACCATGAAGCTATGGGAAGTCACCAATGTCATTTAGGAAACAGACATAAGGATGGGTGCTGTGGGATAATGTCCTTGTACACTTTAAGATTTGTCACTCATATTGGTTTAATAAAACACTAATTGGCCACTAGCCAGGCAGGAAGTCTAGGTGAAACAACCAGACTAGAAGAATTCTGGAAAGAAGAAAGGCAGGGAGTCAGTAGCCACCCAGACTCAAAGGAAGCAAGATGAGAATGCCTTACTGAGAGAAGGTACAAAACCACATGGGTAAACATAGGTAAGAATTATGGGTTAATTTAAGTTGTAAGAGCTAGTTAGTAATAAGTCTGAGCACCAGGCCAACTGGTTTATAATTAATATAAGCCTCTGTGTGTTTATTTGGGACAGAATGGCTGTGGAATCAGGCAGGACAGAAACTTCTGTCTACAAATTGTAAGGGATAGGAACAGGGATGGACTGAAGGAGACTAAGATGAAAGAAAAACTAATAATATATTGACATTTAAAAAGTTATGAAGAAATAATCATGGTTTGAATTTGCTTTCTAAAACACATATAATTTGTAAAAAGAATTCAAAAGACTTGGTTGTGGAATGTGGAAGACAAAGGAAGGAAGGAAAGAAGAAAGAATAGAAGGAAAATTTCTAGGATCCTCCTTTCCATGAACAACAGCATGGAAAATACTTCTAGGATTCACTTATTTTAAAGATGTATTTAATTTTGTTTTGAGACTATGATTGTTTTGCCTACAAGTTTGTCAGTTCACCACACGTATATCTGGTGCCCAGGAAGGCCAGAAGAGGGCATGAGGTACCCTGGAACAAGACTTATAGATGGTTCTGAGCCACCATGGGGGTGTTGGGAACTGAATTTCAATCCTCTGCAAATGCTTTATCCACTAAGTCAACTCTTTGAACTTTATTTTTATTTTTTATTTTAATTTATTTTAATTTTTAAATGCTGTACTTATGTGTATGTCTATGTGGAAGTAGGTGCATGTGGGCATAGTTGCTGACAGAGGTCATAATGGGGAGTTGGATTGCTGGACCTGGAGCTACAGGCATTTGTGAGTCATCTTATAGGTGCTGGAAACTTAACTGGGGCACTTTGCAAGAGCAGCACACAATTCTTAATCCCTGAGCTATCTCTCTAGCCTGAAAAACATTTTTTTTTAAAGCAGCACAGAAAATAAAAAGCAAGCAAGCCAACAAGCAACTCTTCTAAAAGAATCTTTAAAGAGTTTCTCTATACAAGAGTCCTGGCTCTTTTGGAACTCACTCAATAGACCAGCTGGCCTTGAACTCAGAGATTCACCTACCTCTGCCTCTGGAGTGCTAGGATTAAAGGTGTGCACCACCACCGCCCAACATCATACATTCTTTTGTATTTATTTTGATTGCTTAAAATAGTAGATAACTGTACAAAAGCTTAAGTCATAGAAGCGAGATGCTATGTATTTAAATTGTTGGTGTTTATTTCTTTGACACATTTAATACATATAAATTTATTCCTGGATAGTTAATATACAACCCCTCCTGGTTATAGTTCACAAATGTATTATTCACATTTTAAAAGGCCTTTTGGTTCTTCAACAAAATTCAGTCTAGCATTGTTTTTATTACTAATAACTATTTTTGAATTATAAAAAGTAATACAGTTTCATTGTGGGTAATGGAGGATTTTTAAAGAAGCAAATATAAGAGGCATTTATAATACTATCATTTCAAGAAACCCACTGTTCACCTTTTCATGGCTTCTCTGAAGGACTTTTAAAGAGTATTAAATATATTCCCTCCCTTAATTAACTCCATACAGCTGGTACTAGTAGGTCTGTTTCAAAGGACAAAAATAGAAGAATATACAAATCAAATGATTTGTACAACACCATGTCACTAAGGGTAGAGTCTGGTCCATTTGGCCCAGTCTCTGTGTAATTAGATTTCATGTTTTGCAAAGTTTGCTGGCCAGGTCATTTTATATTCTTTTTTTCCAATGCATTAATAATATAAAATATTTTGTGATGGGAGGGTATGAATTCTCTCTCTCTCTCTCTCTCTCTCTCTCTCTCTCTCTCTCTCTCTCTCTCTCTCTCTCTGTGTGTGTGTGTGTGTGTGTGTTTGTGTGTGTCAGAGAAGGGGGAAATGGCATGCCATGGTGTGGGTATAGAGGTGAGAGGACAGTCTTGGATATTGAGTCTTGCTATCTACCTGTTTGAAGCTGGGTCTCTGTTGCTTTCCATTACTTACTCCAAGACAACTGGCCCAAGAGCTTCTAAGGTGTCTGCTTTCTGCCCCCCACCCTCCGAATGAAACTTTCCGGGGAATTATATCACTCAAAACATGATTTTTACAAGGTCTGAAATTTCATCATAATGTTCTTTATCATGCTCTTTGTTTCAATATTTAATATTATATAAAAATATTTACATATAAGTTGAGTAATTTATATTAATCAATAATTAATTAATCAAATATTGTTGCTACAATCCAAATTATAAAATACTGAAAATAAACAATTAAAGTTTCAATACAAATCAAACTATTTTCCAGAAAGCTTAGTACTTTAGAGACATATGAAAGTTTTTAATATAAACACCATTTATCATACTAATAACTCTTTTTTAGTTTTAAACATAAGATTTTTCTCATTTTAATAAACAGACTTAAATGCAAGCATTCTGCGGTACTTTGATTATATCACCAATTTGATTATTTTATTCATTCAATTTCTCATCTGCATTTATTGATAAGCTAGTCAAGAATAATCTGGGTATCTATATAGTCAATCTAAGTAGAGGCCAAAGATGGTCACCGACTTTACAGTCTTTTGGAAGGAAAGCATATATTGATCAAATCATCAAAACACAACTGTATGTTCGAAATTCTAAAGAAAACAGTAATTCAAATTCTATCTTTGAGAGAAAATCTCAAAGATGTAGACAGTAGGCCTGAAATGAACAGGCTGCTACCTTACCTCAAGAGGGAACTTCTGCCCTTCCAAACTGTGCTCTGACCCTTCCGACGACACATTGCATTTTCCCCAGTGAAAAGTTATTTTGCTTGCCTTGAATACCTTTTCTGAAAGTCCTCCACTGAGATAGTAGTCATTAGTGAGATTTATTTCCACTAAAGCAAAACAAAACAAACAAACAAAAAATTTAAAATACCAAAAATTCATCTAAGTTTCTCAAAACCAAATTTATGATATTTTACCGAATTTCCTTCTTCTTAAGAGACATGATAAAACACACTTGACAACTTTAAGAGTTTTAAAGCTTTTTGAATTTCAATTTGTCCTTATACTATCATACTTAGTACATCTTTTTGCCACAAATTAAGGACACTGAAGACATGACCCCTGTTTGGCTCTCAAGGCAGGATAGCCTGTTTGGTCTACTGAGACTGCTCTTTCATCAAAGCTCTGCTGCCTCAAGGGGCTTGATAACAATGATGGGATGGACTTAGGAAAGGCAGAAGGAAGTCTTCCCTGGGAGAGCTCTCCCCCTTCCTACCTCTTCTTGTTCCATCTAATTCCTAATTTCAGTTCAGACCTCATCTGGCTCCACAAATTGTCTTAGGCAAGCTAGTTGGGAAGCCCATTCAAATGAGAGGATTCTGCCCTTCCACAGTTGAACTTGGAGTGTCCATCATTAGAACTCCAAACTCTGCCATGTCCCACAGATTTTACTGGCTATATTTTTACCATTAATCTGAAGGATAATGATTCTCTGGCGAGACTAGTGCAAGATTATAATGTCTCTCATCCAGATTCAAGAAGACCTAAGTCTGATTTAAGTTGTCCTTGTTCAGCTAAGCAGAAATCAGTTGGTATTGATATCATTGATTAAATCACACACACTGGCTAGCCAGTGATTGATTATGACAATAAGAGAGTCAAGCACAATGACAATAATGAAAACAACAGCAGTCAACAGCCACCATTTATGAAGTACCTAGTTGATATGGATTGTTTATACCTCTTATCTATCTACTTGATCATCACATAACCTTAGGAAGCAAAGATCATTGTGATCTCTGTTACAGATAAGGTAACTGAGTCACAGACAAAGTAAGTATACACTATCATTTTAATAGCCACTCATAAAGTCAGAGTGACTGTAAGGAATAGAACTTAACCATTACACCCTAAAAGATTGAAGCAGGGATTAATGTTAAAAGTACAGCTTTTAACATTTGCAAAAATTGTATTGTATTTTCAAGATTTGAAACCACTTACTTTTATTATTTGACATAATGTAACATGTCAAAGTCTCCTTTTTTGTTTTTTTTTTGTTGTGTTTCTTTTTTTGACTTATTTATTATGTATACAGTGTTCTGGAGGCATATACTGCATTCCAGAAGAGGACACCAGATCTAATTACAGATGGTTGTGAGCCACCATGTGGTTGCTGGAAATTGAACTCAGGACCTCTGGAAGAGCAGCCAGTGCTCTTAACCTCTGAGCCATCTCTCTAGCCCTGCCAACATTTTCTTAACTATTCATTCAAATAATATTAAAAGCCTATCACATTTTAGACACTGATTGAGAAAAATCCTTATTCTCAAAGAATGTGAAGTTATTATATTTATTAATTACATTATATAAATATTAAATACAGGATAAATGTATTCATTATAAAACCACATTAATAGATCTGTTATAATTTTGAATATTTTTCTGATTTTGCAAAAATGTACATTTGCAAAAATTCACACATTTATCATTGTGTCAATGTATTTGTGTAGCCATTATGAGTGGCTATTAAAATGATAGTGTATACTTACCTTGTCTGTGACTCAGTTACCTTATCTCTAACAGAGATTACAATTCACTGACAAAGTGTTTTGTGTCAAGAAGAAAATTGCCAAAAGGAAAATATTTCACATTTGTAAACTAGTATATCTATTCATGGCTTACCAGAATTTTCTTAATTTAAAAAATTATATTTCTTGATAATAATTTATTTTATTATATTAATATTAATTACTAATAATTTAAGGAATTACATTTTGCATGTTTTGAGAAAAGAAAATAATCTTACAAAAGGTGCTTGCTCAGTAACTCCTTAAGGATGGACTATAATTTTAAATTTATTTCTCAAACAAAAAGCTATTATTTTTTCTTAAATTTAAAAATAATTATCCCACCATATTAAAATATTGATTATAGCTTGCAGCTGAACATCCAAGATCAAATTCTAATGCCTGAGAAACAGAAATACTGACCACGTGTCTGATTATGTATTGAACTACAAAATTTCACTAGCTCTAATTTTATTATCTTTTTCACACATCAAATGGCAAGACCACTCTCATTACACAAATACAAACACGACATGATGATATTGTTAGCTACATTTTTGTACAAATTTTCAAAAATCTTTCTTTTTGGCAAAATGTCTAATTGTGTCTATTCCATTTCGGTTCCTAGCATATTATTCAAAGGAAATTCATCTTATCTAAAAGTGTTCTTTGTCTGAAGAACCTGCCACAGGAAAGAGACAAGTCCGTTACCTGTTTTCCCAGTGTTGTGAATGAACGTGTTTTCCAAGGATGCTTTCTCCCAGCCCTGAAATTTCAGTTTCTTAAGATTCACATTGACTTGTGTAAGATCTTCATCAATATTAATAGGAGACTGCTTTGGGCTATTACATGTTGGATATTTCTTTCCCCAGTTTTTTTGATTTAGTGCTCCTAGGGAAAAGAAAGAACAAGAGAATTAGTTTCTTAAATAACCAAGTAAAAACTAAATTTTGACATTATCAAATAATATATGACATAAAATCATTAGAATGATAGAAATGGCATCTCTTCAAAATAAATCATCTAATAATTATTCCTCAGTTAGATGTTAGATTTTAAATACTTCATTATCTCCCATGTCACAAGAGAGCATGGTACAGACTGGGGTTGCCCCAAAAGATGTGTTTACTTAGAATTTCCTAAAATCCCAACTATGTAAACTACTTGGCCCACTCATAAATTTGCCATATTTAGTGTTCATCAATAGCTTGTTTTGGCTGGAGCTTTTTCTGAGTCTTCAGAAAGCCAAGATAGTCCTGATGGTCAGGCACTGGGAGTGGTTCTGACATCTTTACCACTCCACATGAGGTAGCCTCCTTCAGACCCTCCCTCGCTCCTGCCACCCAAAGATTTGATTTAATTTCCATCTATTCAAGCCTTATTTCTGAAAACTACCCTCAGGCTCCCCTTGTACTACTTGGTCATACAATCAAGTCTTATTATATAACCACATTAAACCAAAACACTTTATCAATATTTCAGTGTCCAGTGAGAGAATTTCCATCTCTTCCACAAAACAAACTGCCCTCGGAATCCAAGTGCCCACTGGAGTCATCCATCATCCCCCTCCCTATTCACAGAATCAGAGTGGTGCTAAGAATGGGCAACTCTTACTGAAAGTTTCATTGAAATGCTTATGATAGTGTAAGTCCGAGGCTCAGTCTTTTCTCACTTTTCTACAGTTATCACAAGGAAGGGAAAATGGCAACATAGTTTTGGCAGATATAATTTTGAAAGCTTTTCTTTCTAAAAGTGCATATGGTTGAAGCCTAGCTGATATCACTAAAATTTTGGGAAATACCAAGTAAAGACTTCTGTTTGGTGCAGCCCCAGCCTACACCATACTCCCCTCGGGATGTGGGAGAAGATGCAGGCTAACTTCCGTGTAAACTGAATTGAAAGACCATGTCTCAACAGTGTGACAAAGCTAATTTGCAAAACATCCCTGGAAAGAAAGGATCATTAGTCACACCGTGAGACCACCTCTGAAGTCCTGGGGAAAGCAGATAATACTGCAGAGTGAGGATTTCATCAAAATCAATAGGTGATAAAAACATACTCCCGACGTTGGCTATATTCCTCGAGAGTTGTTGAGCACAACGTGCTTTGAATATGTACAGTGATGCCCATTTTGGTTTCTAGAAATAGTTTTATTGATTTCAGTAATGATATGTTGCTTTCACTTTGATAGGTAGGAACTTTGGCACGGGGACAAGTAAATGCTGCTAATTTTACTAACGTCACTGTAAAAAAATCATACAGAGTTGCAGCATGAATCAGTAAGATCCTGCTCATGACTTACATTTAAAAATAAGAGTCACATAGCCACACTTCACAGAGCATGAAATTTTATGTCTCTGGTAATATTGCATGTAGCATAGAAGCTGACTCTGGTCCATTACATTTCATCAACACTCTGACTTGGATCTTAGCATATCCAAGATGGAACTTTTTTTTTTTTATTGTGAGATAGGGCCTCTCTACATACTTAACTCTGGCTGTGCTGGAACTATACAGACCAGGGTGGCCTTTAACTCAAAGATGAGTTAAACTCTCTCCGAAGGCTGCAATTAAAGGTGTTTGTCAGCATACTCAGCCTCCAAAATGGAACTCTCGGTTTCTTCTCTGAAACAAATTCTTCATACACTTTGCCATTCTCTAAACTTACAAATTATTGACAGGTCTCAGCTTAGTTTCCACCTCAGTAAGTCAGGTGGATCTGCCTTCAAAATAATTACACTACCTGTCATCTCTACCATCACCATACTAGCCCAAACCGGGTTTGTTATACTTAATGTTCCAGAAGAAGCCTCCTGAAAGAGGGTTTAAGAAAGCCAGCTCTCTGAAGCCCCATGACGCCAGATTTGCATTTGAATACAATACCCAGGTAATTCATCTATATGAAATATCCACACTAGCTAAGAGATCATTAGTGCTTTCTATCAGGTCTACAGTTACATCTTGGTCTCTTCCACAACTCTGTTCTCTGTGTGTCGCAAGCACAATCATGAACTGTCCCTCCAAATTCTCACTATTTTATACCTCATACACTTTGTGCTTACTGGTGGGCAGTCATTCTCTGAATAATTCATAATCTATGTCAAAGGTAATAGCAAGTCACTGCTTGATTTTGGTATAAAAACTTCCTCAGCAATTAGAGATTTTAGGTGTTAGAGATTCTCTGACTGGTTTTCAAGAGTTGGGTGACCGGACTCTAAGAGGTCACGTGCCCAGGATCGAAGAGCCAAGGCTGGGAGCTGAGGGTGCTCCCAACCAGAGCAAGTAAACTAACAACACCAGGCAACACAGTTTTCTGATCTGTAAGAAGTGAATTCTTTTAACAAGTTGAACATACTTGGAAAAAGAAGCCAAGATTCAAATGAGACACCTTGTTGTTACACTTGTGAGACTCTGGGCAGAGATCCCAACTAAGTAGGCTTCACTACTCCTGACCCCAAAAAACTAGGAACTAAATTGTTTTTAAATTACTATTTATGTAGTACTTTAATTACTCTAGAGTCAACAAAATTCAGTTTCAAATCTCTCTCTCTGTGTGTGTGTGTGTGTGTGTGTGTGTGTGTGTGTGTGTGTGAGAGAGAGAGAGAGAGTGATAGAGAGAGAGTTTGAAATAGGGTTTTGCTGTGTAGTCCTGGCTTGTCACTAGGACAGCCCTGGAACTCACTCTGTAAACAAAGCTGGCTTAAAACTCAGAGATCCACCTGCCTCTGTCTCTCGAAGTGCTGGAATCAAAGACATGCATCACTATTGCCCAGCTCAGTAATAAATCTTTAAAAGTACACACAAGCTCTTAGTCCACTCCCTTAAATACTCAATGCTTGTCCATATCACTCAGAAGAGAAGATCGCTGCCCAGGCTGTCAGGTCTGGTACCACTTCATCATCCTCTCTGCTTTTCTTTCATATTGCTCTTGGCAACTGTGCTAGAGCCACACTGTTCCAGAGCGTGCAAAATCTTAGAAATTACTCTCGTCTCCTGGACTGCTCTCCCACATATCTGCAAGGACCAGATACCTTGTCTTCTGGCTTCAGTTGGGTCTTTACTAAGATACAACTCCCAAGAAACACTTTATTCTAGCAGCTTCACAAAAATATTTTTCTGCCTTTGGTCATGCTCAATGTCTTTGGTTTATATTTCTTCTTCTAATGCATTCATGCTTATTTCCTTGTTGTTTCCACACACACTAGTATCTATAATAAATAGTACACAATAGGTGTTCCATAAACATTTGTTTACAAGAAATGGTGATAATTTTATGCATTGGAACTCATGGCAATCAAACATGAAACAGCAAAATTTAAAAAAGAAAAAGGCCAATTACAGGAACATTCCTAAAGTCAACTGTAAATCTTGCTTTTGCTGGATGACAGTAGAGCAGTTTATTCTGAAGTTCTGCTGAAAGATACCAGGAAAGAACCAAGGTCTGAACTCTATGTTTTCTTACGTTATAGCACAATGGGGCTGAGCAGCTAAATTGCGTTTTAGATAAACACAAATTACAGAGTGTGCATTAGTCTGTAATATTTGCTATGCGGTAATTTTTGGGGCAGAATATGATCTAAATGACTCCTTAACTTTCATGATGGAAAGGCAAAAGAAAAGAGGCCAGGATAAAGTTAAGGATTTTATTTTTAGCAAAAATAAATAAATAAAAATAAACAAAAAAGACAAAACACAGAAAAGAAGTAACTGAGGAGGCTCCTCATACAGAGGGCTCTAAAAGGCAGGCTGTTTCAATGACCAGGAGCAAAAAAATCAAAACTAGTTAGCCAATAAATGTCAAAGTTCTACACACACACACACACACACACACACACACACACACACACACCACGCACACTAAAAGGTAACAAGTATTAAATACATCTTACCTGTCTTAATATTGACAGGTTAAATTACTCTTATACTTAAGCATTATTATGTAAGTTCTCAAGATTTAGTATGCAGTGGTTAAAGCCTAGGGTTATGCATCTGAGAAGGCAGGTGGATCGTGTCATTCATCAAACTGAGTCTCTCTGAGTTGTGTTTGGGCAAGTTGTAGAAGACCATTAGATGATTTACCTGTAGCAAGCACTTCAGAATACTGAATGGGAACTCTAGGTAATGTAGGCAAATTATTCCTTTATCAAATTTTTCACCCATTCATTCCTCACTTGAGTTAGCACCACTCCCATCGAGTTCTTGTGCTTGTCATTGGAGGATTTAACAGGCTGTAATTTTTTTCAGCTAACTTGTCTACTTCATGTACACATGATTGCCAAACCAAGTCTAGCATACAGAAAAAGCAAATTAGCAATTTGTAAAATAGTCTTTGTGCATCAGACTATTTGTATACTATGCACTCTCTATTCCAAGTGGAAAGGAAAGCAATTCCAAACTCGGTAGGGGACATGCCAGAGTTCAAGGTTGTTTGCTTGTTTGATACTTTTTGGAGGGGAAAGTGTGGGCAGAATGTTAAATAAATCCACATACGTCTGAAAGGAGCGGATATGGTGAAGAAAAGTGAACAAGAACGGTAAAAGTATACTGGTGTGGGCGTTAATGGACAGACATGATTCTGGCCGACAGGACCCACATCCTGCTCCACTGAGTGGTAAGCCTGAGCAAACTCAGGTGGCAGAGGAATCCAGGCACAATAGGAAGGAAGAGGCTGCAAAAGTCAATGGCTATTTTCACAGGCATCTCCTACCACCATGTGGATAGAGTTGACAGTGTCCTGGACTTATTCGAATGACCATATATCTACCTCTTATTTAGCACCGCTCTTAGACTTTGACGCAGAGGATTAAACAACTGTTTGCAGAATGAAAACACAAGTCAGTGTGACATCGCCACTCAGTGTTCATTTGTGACTACGCAGATTGACAGTTGCTGTTCTAGAGTGTAATATATTTTACAAAGCACTCTGCATTGCAAAGCATTACTTCAGTGGTCACTAGCACTAAAATTATGAAGTAAGAAAAATAATGTAAAATAAAGAGGAAAGTAATAAAATAGCATCCATATGCAAATTTCTGAATGTTTGGAGAAAACATACACAGAGAAAAAAAGTGAGTGAATGATGTAAACAAAAGAATGAAAGAAAAGTCATTTTCCCTTGGATATCCTCTAATACATTCTCTCTTTGACTCTTCCTCTCCTGTCCTTCATACCCTCCTCATTTTTTATTATTGGATCTTGCCTTGAAACATCAAATAATGGGCAAAAATTACCAGAATATTGGCTGAACACTGATCTGACAGAAATCTCAAATTGCTATTACTTAATAAGATCTAAATTTTAAAACTTATACCTAATAAGTGCAATAACACTCAGGATGCTCTAATTCTTAAATTTTTTTCATGCATCCCAGGTTGGGCACAAAAAAGTTGTATCTCTCTCCATATTAATATATAACAATACTATATGAAATTTAAGTGATAATGAGGTGGACATTATAGTAATGTTTGCAGAATCTAGTCTGCATACACACACACACACACACACACACACACACACACACACAAAAAAAACCCTTCAATCAAGAATTCACACACTTAAGCCACAGCCTTATAAGTGGCCATGGGATAACTTTTTATATGCTAACAAGTATCCCAACCATAAATATTTAAAAATATTTTATTGATTCTTTGAGAACTTTATGCAATGTATTTTGATTGTATTTATCACCCTCCCCCAACTTCTTCCAGCTCTACCTTCACCTCTCTACCCACCCAACTTTTGTGTTCTCTCATTTAAAAGAAATTTTAAAATAGAAACAACTAAATAGAATTTGTGTTGCACAAATACTCTTAGATGTGGGACCTGACCCAGGACATGATTGGTCTACCAGAGTCACACCACTAAAAAAAAAAACAAAATAAAAAAATCTGATTCTTTTTCTCCCAGGAGCCCTCAAATGCTAGTAGTGCCCAGCGAGGGGTGGGCTTCATGCCCTGCTCACTCACCCTCCACGCTGAGACTTTTGCCTGGCTTGAGCTTGCATAGGTCTTGTGTTTGTGATCACATTGCTCTGAGTTCATATGTGTAATACCCTGTTATGTCTAGAAAGCACTGTTTCTTTGTCCTACACTGTCTCTGGGTCTTAGAGAACTTCCACTCCCTCTTCTAGACAGTCCCTGAACTTTGAGAGGAGTATGATACAACTTGCCATGAAGACCAGACTGACAGACGGTGGTACTCAGAGACAGGGACATGCATAGAGAGAGATCTAGTCCTCACGAGTGTGTGTTCCCTTTTATTAAATAGTTTTATATTTGGGGACAAGGTCAACAGTCTTGATGGACAGCCAGAGGGCATGTGGTTGCAGGAGTAAGCAGCAATCAGTAGAACTGGCCAGTGAGATAGAGGCTTCAGAACTGGAGGTCCTGGAGATTTTGTGTTGAAGCTCTCTGTTGTGGTTTGAGTAGGAAATGTCTCCCGTAAGCTCCTGTGCTAGAACTCGGTGTCTCCAAAAGCTGGAAGAAGTTTATCACATGGGGGTGGAGTCCAATAGCCTGGCCCTGTTTCCCGTTTTCTCTCTCTGCTTCCTGTGTGAGCATGCACCGGGTTCAGCCAGATTCTGGCTCCTGCCACCACACCTTCACTGGCTGTTGTCATATTTTTTTCCCTTCCAGGAAGGACTCTACATGTCTAGAACCATGAGCCAATACCAACCCTATCACCCCTAAGTTGCTTTTTGCTGTGTATTTTTGTGGCAGAAACAGAAGAGGAACCAATAAGCTCCCTTACAGTGGTCTCTAATCTGCAACAGGAAGAAAAGGTAAATTTTTGAAGAGCTATAGAACAATTACAACTCAGGCTTCCTCTGCAACCCCTCCTTCTAAATATAAAACGAGAGACTGATAGTGCTGAATTCAAATCTTGAAATGAGCCCATTGCACTAGTCTGGTAGGAAACATTAAATGAGGAATGAAAAAAACAATCAGTAAGTTCAAGCTCAAGAAATTCCATATAGTTCTTGTTTCTCTGGCCTCTCTGATAAATTACCTTTTTTTTTTTTTTTTTTTTTTTGGTTTTTCGAGACAGGGTTTCTCTGTGGTTTTGGAGCCTGTCCTGGAACTAGCTCTTGTAGACCAGGCTGGTCTCGAACTCACAGAGATCCGCCTGCCTCTGCCTCCCGAGTGCTGGGATTAAAGGCGTGCACCACCACCGCCCGGCATACCTTTTTTAAAAGGAAAACGAGACTCAAAGATAGTAATATTGATCAGTGTTATAGATTCTATATTTACCTCTATTGTCCACATGAGTTCCTAAAGACAGTGAAAGATGATCATTGTAGCAATTTTTCACTAGTAGCAGTTGCAATGAACTATTTTCTCTCAATGAAATGCAAGCGAACTACATGAGGAAAGATTGAAAGAAAAAAGAGGAAGACTCTTGATGCTGATGTCTGGCTAATGCCAATGAAATAAACAAATACAGAAGAGTCAGCCTTTGAAATTATTCTGGTTTGGGAAGGAGTGGTGATGGTAACTGATGATGATGATGGTGCCTGATAGCCACTGAAAAGTCTCCTTTGGCCACCAACTTTCCTCTTTCTTCCATAATTGATCAACCAGATACTTAAAACAAAAATGTAGCCACACAACAACATAGGTCTCTGACATGACAGCAGCATCATGTCTCTGTCCCATGCTTATTACACATAGGTTTATACATATAAGGCTGAACTGTGGCTCTAATCCCTAAGTCTGGCATCATGACTCGAGATTCAAGTTTGACATCTGAGACACAGCTATATCCCAGAATCCTTCATTCATGACAAAATCTATTTATAGTGCTGCATCACTGTTTAAAGAGCATGCTGCTCAAAGGGTCAGCACTTTCTTTAACTCCTATGTAGAGTAACTGAATTCAATTGCTAAATATTAATCATGAAATGGTCTCTTGTATCAGATCCCCTAGATGCAGGTTACTGATCACATGTGAAGGCCAGAAAAGAATCCTTGACTCTCTTCTGGCTGCAATCAAATTCATGGTTTAGAATCCTATCGGATTATCCTCAGACCCTGTCAAATTGAAGTGCTCCTAAATACAGTTTTTAATGTTCTTATGTTTACTCATTCAGTAAGTACTTAGGAGAGGTTAGCGTTAGCTAGAAAATGGGGCTTAATATAGAATTTTCAAAGATGAATGTAGCGTTTGCTATCAAGGAACTCACACTAGAGCAGACAAATATCACAAACTGTTACATCGCTATGTACTAAGTATAATGGGAATGTGTACAGAGTATTTCAGAGACACTAAGAGGACATAACCAAGATGGGGCAAAAGACAAATAGGGCTTCCTATAAGAAAAGATGCTTGGGGGGCTGGAGAGATGGCTCAGTGGTTAAGAGCATTGCCTGCTCTTCCAAAGGTCCTGAGTTCAATTCCCAGCAACCACATGGTGGCTCACAACCATCTCTAATGAGATCTGGTACCCTCTTCTGGCCTGTAGGCATACAAGGAGGCTGAACACTGTATACACAATAAATAAAAAAAAAATAAAAAAAATAAAAAATAAAAAAGAAAAGATGCTTGGGATAAGTCTTAAAAGATGGACAAATATCCAACTGGAGACAAGGGAAGAACTCTGGTTGACTATCCAAGGAGAGAGTACAGCATCCACACAAAAGAGATATTGTGGCCGTTTGGAAAGAATGTCAGAAATGATTATGTTGAGACATGAGATACAAGACCTAAAATATTAAAAATCACTATCAAAAGATACACTTGAACAAACTCAAATGCATTTTAAATTACATATACATTATTCAGCCTGGTAAACATTCCTTTCTCCTCTATTTAGTACAGTAGGACAAAGCATATTTTTACATCTAATTAAAAAGTAGCTTCCTCACCTCACCTCCGCATAGTTGCATACAAATGCACTGTTGGGAAACCAGAACAAGGTACTGAGCAGGTGCTAAGCAGTGAAGGTGGGAATCACAGAAACCCTAAGGAAAGCTTAGGACTTCCGCGATAGTGTAACTGAAGCAGGGAGAGAGGCAGGCTGGCCAGAAGAAACCAGACCTGTGAAACATTGAATGGCCAGTGACCTACGCTTTCAGACTGGAATTATCAAACAATCAGCACCACAGGGCTAAATGGTGTTCACGACAGTTGAACCAGAAAAACTCCAGAGAAGTCAATCCTCACTTCTCCAATGAAAAACACAGAAATTCTATTAGTCACATGCCAAATTATCGCACACAGGACGTCTCCAGTGGCGGCAGAGCAGCTAAAGTTGACACACGGTTACCACCACCTCCACTCTAAAAAGACATCGTCCCACTCCACACCACAAAAGACATCTGACCATAAACCCGACCCTGATGCAAGTCTGAAAAAGTTAACTAGTTGCCTTAGCAAATAACATTCATTTTACATGAATTTACTCTAATTCAATTGGTTTGAAAAAACTTGTAGAACAGAACATGGAAAATTCCTCTAGTTTTAAAACTCAATTCAACGATAATCCATAATGCCTTATAAAGAATCATTTGGCTCTTACAATCGTCCAATCAAAACTGTATTCCGTGAGTTATTTTTGGAGACCATTTTCACATTTAGAACCTTGATGCGTATCTGGGAAACGAATGTTGGCTCTGAATGTGTCATATTTCTTTGGCCTTCTTATCCTGTTCTCTAGACTGGCAGGGGTCTGCTACTTGCCTTAGTTACAGATTTTTAGTTTTTGACACGCTTATCATTTCCAAACCTGAAAATGCAACTATAAATTTTCCTCGTCTTGGCACCTTTGCGCCTTCCTTGAGCATGGGCATGCGCTGAACATCGCCCCTCCTCTTTCTTCCCTGGCTCGGTTTTTCCTATTATGTAGTCCTAGCGCTACTGTCTCCCTCTGCTGTGTCGATTCTCTCAGCACTCATCCCGCTGCAGGTTCTCTACTCATTTGTTTTCACCTTTCTTCCGTAATAGAATGTAAGCTTAATCAAAACAGGTGCCTTAGCAGTCTTCCGAACTGTGAAACAAGCTGAGAAGCACCTAGTACTCTTTCCATCACCGTGGTCAGCACCTTTCTTTTCACCTAGTACTCGGAGTGCTACTCGAAGCCGGCAGGGAAAAAAAAAAAAGCAACTCACATCTTTAGAAAAACAAAAACATGCAGAGACACATTTCACAAAGGCAGACGGCCACCAAAGTGGACAAGTCCACCAAAACTCTCCCAATGGCTTAAGAGAGTTCAGTCTATTATAACACAGAATAATATAATAGCAAAACCATCATAAAAACATTGGCCCTCTCCAATCATAATGGGAGTATGAACAAGATCTTCCAATAAGGTCTTTTATGGCAACATTGAGTTTGGTGACAGCTCTTTTGGTTGTTGTATCAATGGATAACATTTTATTTCCTGTATCCTTTTCTGACTCTCACAATCTCAACACTCTGGCCCCCTGTAGCAGCTTCATATGGTCTCCCTCAATTTGAATATATCTGATGGTTCCTCATGAGAGATTCAGGTTATGCGATTTTATTAGGAATGTCACCAAAAAGGAATGCGCTTTAATCACTGTGCTTTAGTCACGGGGAGTCTATGGGGCTCATCACTGCTGGTGTTTTCTTTGATCACCTGATAAAAGTGGCATGTCAAGGAAGCATGAGTTCTTTCACTACAATGCCACACTCCTTCTCTTAATTAGAAGGTATCTTGTATGTGTGTGGGGGACAGGGGGGATAATTTGAAACTACATCAATACCTGAGAATTCTCCATCGACTAACTTTTTTTGGTTCTTGATGTATATTGGCTAAAAGCCATTTCTTCGTTGATTCACTAGGTACAAGGAGTTGCTGCAGTTATTGACTGGAGTCCTACAGGATCAGGATCTTTGTTTCCCCCTTTCTTTCTAATACTGATTCTTTTTTTTTAAAAAAAAAAAACGGAATAAGGGCCGTGTGCCTGTTCTTAGGGTTGATATAGGAAATCAATAGTTCCTAATGAGACTTTGAAATCCTTCTCAGAATTATATTCACCTTCATCAAGACCACTGTAGTTTTGTGTTAGGGTCCAGAAAAGGTTCTCACGGCTGGAGTTAACACTAAATACACATGAGGTGCTAAATTAATTCACACGGGTAAACAGTGCATCTGTGAGGCTGAACACCTCTTCCCAGATGTATACCTAATATCTAGGCTCACCTCCTTCCAACTTCTTTGTTTAGAATGAAAGTTTTTGTTTCAGCTCCAGGGTTTCAATCACCTTTGCCTACTGCTTTAAGAGGTATTTGTCAGACTTCCCTGTCATTATCAATTTGACTAAAATCAAATAGTATATACATGCTGGGTGGAGTTCAGGGTTCTCCGTGTGTAAGGGAGATGTCATAATCAGGGCAGGATGCCTTCAGAATCTTCATGACAACAAGCTGAACAAATCGGCAAGTTGCTTATTACACATCTTCAAGAAAATGATCCTGTCAGTAAGTCTAACACGCTTTCAAGGGTGGTGGAGGTGAGGCAGCTTTTAAGCTACAAGGGCTACTGCATGGCTTAAAAGGAACAGATAACTCCTCCCTGCACTGGGCATGGGTTGAGATACTCTGAAAAGCATGCTGCCTTTAAGGTGTTGAAGGGAGGAAGTACAGAATGCAAATGAGGAAGCATGACTGGCTGCAAAGAGACATGAAAGAAGGTTGACTCGAATGATTTTGGAGGCGCTCCTACATGGCGCCGTCACTACGAGGTGCAGCACGGTAGAGCTTCGGAAACTCCCTGGTGGCATACAATAAGTCTTTTTAAGCCAGTGAAAACCTGATTTCGAGCAAATTGGGTAAGGGTGGGGAAGTATTATGAACCTTTCCACTTTGAAAATATATAGATAATTACGGTTTAATTAAAACAAACTGGTTTCGTCTTAGAAATCCTCAGTTATTTATTTACTTAGAGCAGTGGTTTTAATCTCTATAATTTTGGAAACTCCCCAGAGGCTAATTATCTAAAATGACTTTCCTTGACACTCAAGAATGGTAGACAGTCACCATGAGTCATTTCTTTCCCAACAGGTATTTTAGAATCCGAGTACCATGAGGGACACTTAGTATTTTTCTTTCTTTCCTTTGTGTCGCTATTTCTCTGTGCTCTCAGATAGACATGCTCAACTAAGATGTATTAAGTGAATAAGTGAATAAAATTATTACGCATCAAATTCAGGCTCTAATATCCATGACAAGTCAGTTGTGCTGGGTGTGGTGGCTCTTCCTTGTAACCCCAACACTTGAGATGTTGTGAGCTGATGCACAAGGATTGCATAAATTCCAAGTTGGGCAACACAGTGGGTCGCAGACCAAAATGGATCACAGTTTATGATGTTGTGTCCAAAACCAAAGCAACAAAACAAAACCAACCTCACAAAGATGTTCTAAAAAGTTCTCTGTTACAGGATTGAGGAGCAACATAGCTTTTTTTTTAAATGGATAATTATTACAAAGTTTTGAATACACCCCAAAGGCCTGGAGACTAAATTCTGGGGAAAATCAAGCCAGTGATGGAAAGTGTAATTGGTCCGTGTTAGCAGTCAGCCGTTTGTCTTATGTCGTTGACAGCACTGCCTTGAAAAGTGATGATGAAATGATTTACTCAACTCTAAACTGCTAATGCACAAAGGATGAATAAGCACCCACACAAAACAAAATCAAGAAATACGTTGTGAGTTTTAAAGGCACCACTACATTATGCTGCCCACAGAGCAAACTCTTAGGTCATTATTAACAAAAATATACTGTTGGAGACATACACTACTGGGATTTAAAAACTTAGCAAAAAAACCCACATGAATTGATAGTATCTAAGTCTCGTCTTTCTCTCTCTCTCTCTTTCTGGCACATGGAACATGTGGAGGGGTGGTCAGGGTCAGGAATCTCCAGATTCTCTTGTTCTCTTCTGTACACGCTAGCTAGCTGACCTGGGCACTAACAGAGGATGCTCTTGCCTCCTCCTCTGCATATATAGAAGTACTGTGATGACAGACAGAGGCACCTGGGATCATGTCTGTCTTTGCATGGGTTCTGGAGTGCACACTCAGGCCCTCATGCTTACATATAAGACGCTTCACTTATGATCTCCTCAGCCAGAAAATAGAATCTTGATATTAGCAGGACACAGGATCTCTTGAAGTCAAAGAAATAATTTTTTTTAAAAAAAATCAATATATAGTAGTTCTCATTCTTTTTAGAACTCTTAGTGCATATAATGCATTTTTTCATCTTCATCCCCCACTCCTTCCCCAAACTCCTCCCAGATCCCCCTTGCACCCCTACACCCCTTCCAAGTTGTCAGATATTTGATTAATTGAGCCCAATTTGTGCTGCCCACATCCTCACAGGTGTGGGACCATCCACAGGAGCCTGGCTGACCTGCCAGGGCCAACACACTTTACAACTCTTTTCTAAATTTGTTTCTCTGTGTCATGGATTAGTGAAGCTCTCAGACGTCATGAGATAAGTTTCTTTGTCCAGTGGACAGTGGCTCAAACCTGGCAGAGAATAAGTGACCATAGATTGCTGCATCACAAGAGGGACATATGTATCAACTCCCTCTGCCCAAGGCTCAGGGACCGTCTCTGAAATACAGTGAAAACATCGTAGTAGCCATAGGCTGGGAAGGACTGGGGCAAAATGGCATCTGGCAGACCTGAAAGGACAGCAGCACCCAGGAACTCACCAGCTGTTACTGCTGGCCCAAGATCAAGGCAGCTAGCATTCCAGCAGAGGTGGAGGGGTTAAGCCCTCACCCCTAGCCGAGAAGCTACCGCCTGTTGATTTCTGCTGGTGGCGGTAGAATCAATTTTCTTTAACGAATCTTTTCAAGGATTTATTGTAGTTTAGACTTCTGCCTATGTGTCTGCCCACATGTGTTTGGGTGCTGAGGAGGACAGAAAAGGGTATCACACACCCTGAAGCTATAGTTACAGGAAGTTGTGAACCCCAAGATGTCAGTGCTAGGAACTGAACTCAAGTCCTCTAAAGAGCAGCAAGTGCTCTCCATTGCTGAGTTATCTCTCCAGCCCCAAAGACTCTTTTTCTAACAAGAGCTTTCCTTTGAAATCACTGGGCATGAATCAGCCAGAGGGAATGAGCAACAGGAGGGCTCCTAACAGACCCACAAATGAGGGAAGCCTAAAAGACACAGCGAGGCCAGGAACTTCTCCAGGTAACGGGCCCCACCCAGAAAATACTGGGAGCATACTGCAAGTTGCAGTACCAAGTGTTTGTCCCTCCCTGACACAGATTAAGGTCTGGATGTTAGAAGATGCCTACATACGGCACAGAAGCAATCACACTGTCTTTTATGTCACCTCGTCACGGAGCTAAAGCACTTCCAGCAGCGCAGAAACAGCGTGTTCTCTTCCTCTTTTTCGCTCTCCCGCTTCTTCACTTTGCAAATTAAAACAACATAAGCTAGGACGGATCCCGTTTCTAGACACTGAAAAACGAGGTGTCTTTTTTCAGCAGCACCGGGGAGACCTGAGAATTTGTTAGATATTAAAGGGTGACGACTATCTCCACTTCCTGAAAGAGAAACGATGGAGATTACCCCTGGCAATCTTTTCTTTTCAGTAATCCCTTCAGGTAAGTCTGATAAATTCTGAAATTTAGAAACCTGACGTAGATTATACGGTATCTATATTTAATCTTCCCTTCATCCTTTGCTATTGTAATTGCTTTGGGGAAAACTTCACTTTGAAGAGAAAGAACAAGCTATGAAAGTTTAGGACTATTCCTGCTAAGAAAATGAAACCTTCAGGAACCCCATACTTTATATTAAGGGCTATGTATGTCACGTATACACAAAACACTTTCCTAAGTCAGGCCCCAAGTTTTTATTTGGTGTGTCCACTTGCTATGCACAAGTGTTTGTTGTACAATTGTCTGCAATACTTTAGCATAATTTTTAACACTTTAAACATAATAAACAACTGCCCATTGATAGCATATATAATATTAGCATATATAGATTAGCTGCACCTTATAATATATTCCAAACATGGAAAAATTACATATATATACATATATATAGTTGGCAAAGTTTAATACCTATCAAGCCAACAGCTGCTGTCTGCTTAATTGCTTAACATTAGAAAATTGGAAAGAAATGTGATTATCTATCTAAGGCCAAGTATTAATTAGGATCAAATAAATATAGTTCTTTAGATCTCCATGGTATCTAATCTATATCAGCATCTTGCAGTGAGAACTCATAAATGATTAAAGGCAGGCCAGATACATTAGAGGACTCTGCATCATATGCCAGAACTCAATTTTCTACTCAATTTACTTTTAAAAATGTTGGTGGTATAAAAACACGTCAATGGGACCTAGGTTTTAAATCAGTGCTTCTCTCTTGTGCTCAAGCATGAATAAGCAATCGTCAGAATGAAAGTAATAGCAGGGTTATTATAATTTACTTACTAATGTACATCCTGAGGGGCCAGGGATGGAATCATTACTAAGTCATAGGACTTTCTCCCTATCTGTGCTCTGAAACTTCATAAGCATTTGCTAAGCTGCTTTTCTTCCTTGTAGTCATAGACATTAAAGACGTGATTTTTCTGGGAAGCAATAAACGACAGAGACTATTCAGTCAACATGAATTCTCCCAGAAAAAGAAAACAGACTCTTTCAGACTGATGGAGGCAGAGCAAAGTGAGCCAGGAATGCTGGCTGTGGAAGAGGCGGTGCTTTTCTTCAGCGGTATAGCCACTGTTATGTTTCCCACGCCATGAATGCAAGCAGCCATGTAAACAATATTAAATTCTGTGGGGTCACATGCACACAAAACCCAAACAAACAAACAAACAAAAGAAGACATAAAAATGGGAGGAAGGTTTGTTAGGACTTATAGAGTTCAGTGGAAATGGGAGGGAATGAGAGAGATTAATGGAGCATGTGTGTGTGTGCGCATGTGTGTGTGTGTTTGTGTGAAAATGAGCAAAACACTCTGCATACCTGTACAAAGCTATCGAAGGCTGTTTTAAAATCCTTTCCCAAGCTGGGTGTGGAGTACATGCCTGTAATCCTAGCACTTGGAAGACCAGGGCAGAAAAATTACCGTGAACTCAAAGCCAGCCTGAAACATAGCAAAGATCTGCCTCATAAAACAAAACTAAACAAACAAATCAAGCGTTCCCCTAGTTTAGTTTTGTACCTGCTATGGAAGATTTAGGCAATCTGGCAATATTTGCATTGGCAATAAACTAGACAGAATTAAAAACCAAAACCAGTGCTGGAGTGGGATGGAAACTCCGATCTATTGCTCAGTAATACTGTCATTAGTTTGTAGAGAACCTTAAGCTGCCTAGTGGGTAGGGACGGCTCTGAAACCCATTTGAGGGCATATCCTGATTGTGGGTTTCCTGCATCATTGTTCTCACTTCTTAAAAGACTCTCCCCCGTGGTGGATGATGTACAGAACGTGGCTGAGCTGGCAGCCATTCAGACAATCACTATGAGAGACTGGTTCTCGCTGAGCAGGGATAATGATTCCAGATTGTGAAACGAATTCAGAGCGAGGTTACTCTCTCTCACCAGAGGAAAAAAATCAAGTCATGAGATACTGGAAGTGCCCTAGGTAGAATCCTGGCTAGACGGAGTCTTAGCAAAATGCTAATACATAGCATGGCCGCTTCTCTAAAAGAATATTCTTTTGGGACGTTTCCCCTACTTTGTAAAGACATACATGATTCATGGTCATTCTGCCTTGACTGATCAGTAGAGTAGTTCACAGTGGCACAGGCCACTGAGACACAAAAGAATTAGAATCAGAGTGGAGAGCCACGTAGACGTGGAAGGCTTTTCTCCGTCTTCTTAAGCCATCCTAAGAGTGAAATTGATTACACTTATATTGTACAAGATAGACATTGAATTCCCTTTCTCCCAATTCAGTTATAAAATGAATACATGTCTGTTAAAAAACAAGAAGAAAGAGGAACAAAAGGATGAAAATGAGAAGCAGCTACAATTCCACTTTCCAGAAGCGGCTACTTTTAACACCTTCCTTAAAACAATGCACCGGCCACAGAGAAACCCTGTCTCGAAAAAACAAAACAAACAAAACAAAAAAAATGCACCGGGAAGACAAAATGCTACTGCATATGGTGACGAGGAAGCCAGCAAAATCAATATTTACACAAGAATTCAGAGCTTCACAGCTTCATGGCTTCCATTTACTGCCCAGTCACGGAAGCTACAGGATGCTCAAGGATGCTCAAAAACCACCCCCAGGTGTCAGGACCTGGATCCCAGTCAGAGTCTCTGTTTACTTTGTAACTCATGGCCATCAATTTCATCTCTGTTTCTTCTTTTGGAAACCCAGGGCTTGGGGCTTGGTGGCTTTGCTCAGGCATGTATTCATCTAGGCTGAGCACTGTATGTCTGACTCTCTGAAGAGGGCACAGGCATGAAGTGTACCGCTAGCCATGTCACTGTTGCAACAAAGAGGACACAGTTATGGTACTTTAGAGAAGAGATAGGGTCTTCTCAGGACAGGGGATGAGAGGCAGGAAAGTGGCACTTGAAGGGCCGGAGACAAGGTAAGACATCCAGGAACAGCTAGAGTTGGAATCTCGCTTTCAAAGGTGCTGACACCACAGCAGGCATAGGGAAAAGCAATTGTGAGGACTAGAAAAAATATAGCTGGGCTCAAACTGGATTATTACAACCACTCTGTGACACACTATAGTGAGGAACCCATTTTATCATTCTGTAAGTAATGGGGAAAAAGAGAGGGAGTGTGTGTGTGTGTTATGTGAGCACAATCCCCTACCCAGTGTGTGTGTTACATGAGCACACTTCCCTATCTAGTGTGTGTGTGTGTTACATGAGCACACTCCCTTACCCAGTGTGTGTTACATGAGCACACTCCCCTATCCAGCGTGTGTGAGTATGTGTTACATGAACACACTCCCTTACCGAGTGTGTATTACATGAGCACACGCTCCTATCCAGTGGAATACCTGAGCAGGGCCTGCCGAAAGGTACCCACTTTGCCCTTATTTTTTATTTATCATTACAAACCCAGGTCCTCATTCTTGCACAACAAGCAGTTTACAGACTGAGCCATCAAGGGACCTGAAAACTCAGAGAATATTTTAAAAATATGTGTACTTTAAAAACAACCTAGCCCAAGACAAATCATTGAGTGTTAGAGATGTACGTGACTTTGCTAACTTGATTGGGCACTTCATGCATGCCAGGCACTATTTGTAAGTGCTTGGTGAGTACAGACTCACATAACCCCGTCAGTCCCTTTGAAGTAGGCATTTATGATGACCGTGGAGCCCGAATTTAAAAGAGATAAATGTGGAAGCCAGATTTGAAGTTGAACAAGTAGATCAACAACACAGCATTTACTCTGCCTACCAGGCGAACCAGTAGAAGGACATCCACTAATCCTGCTGTTAGAACACACCCATGCCAGTCATGAGCATCTCACAGTGAACTCCCTGCAGACATATGGGAGATGCCCATTAGAGCTGTCTACTTTCAAACCCTCCTACTTTGGGAGCGTGGAAGTCTTCTCTTCTGTTCTTTGAGGGCTCTCACTTTCTTCTTCCATTAGTTTACCAGCAGGAACACTGGTATAAAATCGATCCATACATTTGTTAGACACAAACGTCAGTGACTAAAAGTTTAGGTCATTGACAATAAAAATATAAGGTTACCTATAATTCTAAATAGAATAAGAATTAAAGGAAAAAATTCATATCTCATGAAGATTGCCTCTCATGTTCCTAGCTGCGTCAAAAGGCAGGGAGGCCACCGTAGGGCTGGGGTCTGGAGATTCCTCCCTTCCCTGTAGGTCAGGACAGCTCCTCCCTTTACCTAGAGCATCCTTTTCAGTACTAAGATGACTGCAGTCTGTCCTCCAGCTCAATTTAAGCTCCCTTTCTCCATCCATCTCACCTAAAATCCTCAGGCTATTTTGGATCCCGGGGACTCAGAGCTGCCACAGTCTACCACTGCGGCACAGACCACACTTGTAGAAATCTCACTGTTACCCTGTTTGCACACTGCTTACAGTTCCCGTCCACGGCTGCCTCCCTGATGTCCTGCATCTTCTTGCTCCTGGCACATACTGATGAAACTCAGGATCTCACCACTTTACATTTCCCCTGTCAATGAGGTGGGGATGCCATTAGAGCAGGGGGCAAGCCTGGGGAACTGATAAGACACTGACTCCTTTACATTCTAATACTGGGTGATTAAGGTAAACATCTCAGCAACAGAGAGCTTAGTAAGTTATATGCACAAAATGTAGTTGATTAAAAAAAGAAAACACTCAGGGGTTTTGAAAATGAAAAAACCGTGCAAAATTTATTAGAAGGAGGTGCTGCATGCTGATCATACATTCTAGAGACACTCATGGAATATGTAAAGATGGGAACCATGCATGTAAAGGCTACATAAGCCATCGATCTGCAAGATATAAGCTGTCTAGTATGGCACACACCATGCTTAGATTTCCCTTTGTTACTAATTCAAAGGTGTGTATCACTCTTTCTGTTTCCACGTTGCAAAGGTCTACAAAATGCAAACTTTCTTTCTTTTCAGTTTCTCTGCAAATTGTATATAGTCCAACAGTCACTCCACTCTGTCTGTCTGTCTGTCTATCTATCTATCTATCTATCTATCTATCTATCTATCTATCTATCTATCTATCTATCTATCTATCTATCTATCTCATATCTTTTGTTTTTAGGAGGATCTGGAATAATCTTCTAAAATCAGGACATTAGTAGTCATAATTCTTCCAAGATGAAATAATTCCATGTCCCCAGTGACACAGAAGAAACAGACTACTAATTACCAAATATGTTTTTGGTACCTATGATAGGTGAGTTTCTGTTTTAGACAGAGAAATAAAATAAAGAAACGGTCCCATAGACATGTAAGCTTTCTGTTGTTCCACAGACTTAATTATAATACATTTGCCTGGAACAACATCCACAAACTGGTAGCGAAATCAAAGCAGCTACAGAGAGCAGCAGTACATAGAGGGGGATGCTCCCAGAATGTCAGGAGGGCAATTTAAAGTATACACAAACAATAGGATGAGGCAGAATTACTCCTGATGAAAATAGGGAAGAGAAAAAAGAAAAGAAAAGAAAAGAAAAGAAAAGAAAAGAAAAGAAAAGAAAAGAGAAAGCTCCCTAAATGGATCAGTGTAAGTACTTTATAAGGATGTTCTTTGTAATGAATGCAAGACCTTATAAATATTAGATAGACTAGCCTTTCGTCGTCAGCCTAAGACCCAGTGTGTCTTCCTTTAGGACTGTGGAGCCATCTTTCTGATATGCAGACACCTACTGAGAGTACCAGGTCTAACACAACCCCCAATGTCCATAGAAAGACAAAGACCCAATTTGTGCAAGCCCCTTGTGCCAATCTGTAATGGTTTTCCTCTGGATAAAGAGAATCTGTCAACACAGGTAGTCATTCCAATTGCCAACTAATTACTGGATGAATACCATATGACCAAAATTACTTTCAAGTCTTTCTATATGAAGGTTAATTATAGTTTATCTTGAAAATATGGATATAGTAAGTTATATTTGCTTGATTATGAACTGCAGAGTCCTTTGCAATCTCATGGAGAGACGTCCTTTCATTCCTAGCACATATTCTTCATCAACATCCCATAACTGATCCCCTATCTTCTCTATATCCTCATGGAAAGAATTTCTGAGTTAAGATAAATTTTTATTTTTAGCTATATTTTCTCCAACAGAAGACATTAATAGCTATTACTCCTGGAGGTTAAAATAATTCCAACTATTGTGCATACATACATACATACACATACACACATATGTATAATTTCTTATCTTAAATCAACATGTTTCTTCATGCATAAACATATGGCAAACTGACACAGTGCACACCAGGGAAAATAATCTGGGTGCTTATGCTTCATAGAGCCAGCACTGAGGGTAGATGACTAGAAAGGCACACATACTAGTTTTTCCCCCACTAGGTCTCTAATGTCTGGGTGTGATCGGTTGTTCAATTTATCATCAGAACTTACTCTACTAAATTAGAAAGCTGTAGAGCTAGAGCATCCCCTAGTGCACTGGTTGTTTGTGTGTGTCAACTTGATACAAGCTGGGAGTCATCAGAGGAAGGAGCCTCAGTTGAAAAAAAATGCCTCGATGAGATCCCACTGTAAGGCATTTTCTCAATTAGTGATTAATGGGGAAGGGCCTAGTCCATCATGGATGCTGCTATCCCTGGCCTGCTGGTCCTGGGTCCTACAAAGGAGTGAGCTAAGCAAGTCATGTTAAGCAAGTCTGTAAGCAGCTCCCCTCCATGGCCTCTGCATCAGTCCTTCCTGATTTTCTTCAGTGATGAACAGCAATGCTAAAGGGTAAGTCAAAAAAAAAACAAAACAAAAAAAAAACAAAAAACAAAAAACAAACAAAAAAAAACCATTCCTCCCAACTTGATTGTGGGTCATGGTGTTTCATCATAGCAACAGAAACCCTAAGACACCCTAGGCAAAAAAGTGCAGCCTGCGAGTACAAGAGTCCGATTTTAAGTTGTTGCTGCTCCTGACTGGAGACCATCAGTTGTCACATGGGAGCGTTCTACTTGCTGTCACAATACTTTCTATGCCTCTTCTGACCGACCCTAGTGTCTATCTAGCTTGGAACCCTGTGTGTTTTAGCTTTCCTGTGTTTCTGTGTTCCTTTCTGCCTCTTTCAGAAAGAGCCCCATGTTGGAGTAACTTGGGTTATGTCGTTTGCAGGGCAGAATGTGCAGGCATTTTATGGGGAGGGAGTCTCTGAAAAAGGGGGCGTCAGAAAGGCATCTAGGAGCACCACAATGACCTCAGCCCCACTCTTATTGATAACTCTGCTCTCAGTCTCTACTGCCAGCTTTCTTCCTCCACAGCAGTCTCCCTAGGGTGACTTACTAGACTTACTGTCTTTCTCTGAATCCTGGCTTCCATCAGGTCCACTGTCACAGTTCATCTGATGCTACACAGCTGTAACTCCTACCTTTGACTAGAGTTCAAGTTTCCTCCTCTTTTTATGGAAGCCACGGATCATGACCTGTGGCAATAGGTATATCAGACTGTTCAACGATAATTAGGATGCTTCCTAAACAATGAATTACAATTTGGATGCTAGTGTTCAAAGAACACAACAGACCCCTTGTATTTCAGGCAGGACAAATCCTACTTCTGTTTTAGTCTAGGGGGTCTCTGACCCCAACAAAATAGTCTACATCATTAAAGCTGTAACATGATATTTAGAGACAAAGGAATAAACCATCATACAGACACACATACAACACACACACACACACATACACACACACACACACTGGGTTATATAAAAGCACTGTTATACATGTATATAATTTACCTTGAACATATTCCATCATGCCTTCCTATTGTCATCTTCTTACCCTTCCCATATGCTATTATTCCTACCTAGCCTCAGGGACTTTCATGTTATCTATGTATATGCTGTGTGTGTGTGTGTGTGTGTGTGTGTGTGTGTGTGTGTACAATAGTGAAATTGAACTTGTTAACATTTGCATTACCTCACATCTTTATCATTTTGTGGCAATGAGAACATGTAAGCTAGTGATTTTTGAGAATACAATACAAGAAAACTCTGAATTTGATACCATGCACCAAAGCTTATTCAGCCTCCACAATAAAGCATGATGAATCATTGCATTTACCACAGGCAAAATATCCACTGAGAATATAAATCTTAAGTAAGCTTCAAATAATACACAGAGCATAGGAAATATATGTCTATAAGATGCATTTTAGCTGATCTACTCTTTCTAAAACCTCCTGTGAGATTATCAGATGCGCCCAGGCTTGTTCAATCTGTTCAGGCTCAAGCTAAGACACTGCCAAACAATAATCACTTGGATTTGCAGCATATAGTCCTTGCTCAAAGAGCTTTTTTTTGCAACAATGGGAAGCATTTATCTAATCCATACTCAATTAGATAGGGTGTTATTAAGAACTTTTTACAGATGAAAAACCTGAAATGAAGAGCAATTAGCAGCCTCTTCTGCCTACAGGTCAGCCACAGGCAGGGAATTGGATGCAGTGTACCCTGTGTGCTCTTTGTGCTCGATCCACTAACTGAGACTCAGCCAAGCACGGACCCCTATCACAGTGGGTAAAGACAGAGCTGTGGACGTTACCTAGTAACCTTCTCCTTTTCAACTAAACAAGATAGATGCACTGAAAAATAACTTACAACAATGATTTTTTTTTTCAAAATCTTTCTTTGTCAGTATAAAGAGTGCTCAGTGAGCCGTGCACAGTAGGAAGTGACAATCCTGTTGCTATGCTCTCATCTGTTTCCATTGACTCATTCTCCAGGATGATGATACCAAGGGTCTGTGCTGTGTTTTCCCAGGCCTCTCCTCTCTGCCCACATGAATGTGCAATTTTAGACAGAAATGGGGCAATTCTGTTACTTGATTTTTTTTTCACTCCTACACTTGAAATGTGAATGAACAATCTCTTTAATATAAGGAATTCAAATATAAGGGATCAAAGAAGAATAAATAACAGATTGAAAAGACATCCCAGAAGCAGGAAACGACCCAGACAAGCCAGACTCCAGCCATTACTCTGCATAGAGTCACATAGTCTTTGTGTTGGGTATGGTCTGAAATACTAAAGTGTATGCCTTGTCAAACACCACACGGCCCACGTGGCTCTATGTTTTTTCTCAGTAACTTCTCTACTCTATAAGTTTATCAAGCAAAAAAAGACATTCTTCTTCAGGAAATAGATTCATTTAGTATTTAAAATCTCCTTCATTCGGTACCCAGGCAAGCCCAACAGTGGTCATAAGGGCTGCATTTTCTGCCTTGTGCCCATTGTAACCCTTTAACTAAAACTTATCTTTAAAAAGGTGCTTGGAGGCAAGAAAACTTGAGAACATATCACTATGAAAAAGCCAATTCCAAGTTGCTTAAAAGAATGCTAAAGGGAAAATAATATAATCTTTTTAAGTCTAGGAGGCAAAGATATTTCAGTAGTGACAACTCCTAAGAATGGAACAGTCAAAGTTCATATGTTTCCAACAACCTTATCATTGCTCAAGCTTGTTAGGTAAGACCTAACAAGTCAAGTAAAAAGAAGATTCCAGCATCTCTTAGGATCATCTTGAGCTACACATTCATAATAGTAAAAATGAAAGACAAAAATATTTGTCTTCACGCAATTATCTTGATTTGGACACTGTCACAGAAAACGAACACTATACTACTACAGAGTGAACCTCGTCTTCTAAGAGCTTACAAAGAGTAAAACTGTGGAGTCGGGTTTTAGCGCTGACATCCCCAGGTTTTCAGTCCGCCCTCCCACCACACCTCGCTTATCTTCCTAAAAAAACTTTCACATTGGGACTGTTATCTTTATGGAGCAGCCCTGTCATTTCTTAGCACAATGACAGCAGTCCTGAATAGAAAAGTTGTTTTTAATCTATGTAAAAAGCACAATTAAGAGAGTAATTCTTGCCTGCTCTCTGCTTCTCCACCCATCTGGTAGCTAGGAGGGATTTGTACTGTTACTTCATCTACTTCAAGCATATAATCTTTAATAAACAATCTCAGCTTAAGTGATTCCACTGGAATCATGTTGGTGTGTCCCACGTCAAAAATGACTTCTGGTGGCCTAACAGCACCCTCACTGAAAAATGTCAAGCTTGCAGTTTTTATTAGCAGAATAGCCTATGGGCAAACACTTTCAGAAATCTTCTAAGAGTTCAGCTACTTCAACAAATTCAAACACCACAACACAAAATATAGACTAAGCGTGTAAATGAAATCATTTCTGTGCTCTACAAAATTAGTTACATTTAAGAATCACACCATGAACTTAATTTTAAATTTTATATGTAACTATAATTTTTGTTTTTGAGGAAGAATAGTAAGCAAAGCATTGGAAGCACTAGTCAGCCTTAAATGTTCGAATTTTAAAATGAGGTAAATGCTATGGTGAATAAGGATTTTCTTGGGAGAGATACATTCATTTGGATAAAATACTTAGCTATTTTATTTGATATTGCAGCTACAAAAGAATAAAGTCGGACTCTGTAGGAACTGTAAACAATTATAAAATTTCGTTAGACTTTTAAACCATTCCAGAAACAATTTTCCAAACCAATAGAAGGCATTAATATAAACAACACAATTCATCTTCCACCTTCACCCGACTGTTGACTATCCCTTTGGAAACGTGTTACCCTTCCACAGCAATGCCACATTTTAGTAAGTTTGCACTTTGGATCACGAGACTGCTTCTGATGGGAGGTAAAACCAACAGGCTTTTGGTTATGGGCAGGGTCATAAAACCCGATTATAGAGGATGGAGCTGCTCATTATGTATGCACAAACTGATTCACTCCAAGCCTGGTCATTTGACCAATGAGCCATGCCTTGCTCAATTAGGACATTCAAGGGAGTAGTTCTATGGCTAGCTCCCAAGATAATCGTATATTGCACGGTGGCACTGCATTGCTACCAGTTTATCTACTGAAACTCATGGTAGAACTCTTCTCAGCTCACCAGGTACACCCAGCTTTTCTGGGACCTGGGGAAGCTGGGCAACACCTAAACAGTCTTTCTATCCGTCCATACATATCTGCTGCCGTTTCTTGGATCGTTGAGAACGATAACTCTCTCCAAACTTGAGAGACTCCATCTTCTAGTTCTACATTTTGGGTAAGGGAGGGTGTATAAAAGCACTGCAGGCTAAGAGTCCTGGTAAACACCTGGCTTCTTTGCTTAAAGATTCACTGGAGCAAAAGGACCCATTCTTGTAACCTCTGAAACTACGAAGTTTGCTATTAAGCAGACTAAACCAGGTTGAGTGTTACTCGGTATAATTCCATGTTGCAGGGTCTTCTACAATATATTAGTATTTGTTTATAAATTTTTTTAAAACAGTTAAGTGGTAAATTTTTGAAAGATGATTTGTAAGTTGATTAGAAAATGAAAAGAAAAATACAACTATAAAAGTGAAAGAATGCAGAACTATTAAACCTCATAAAAATTCCTTGGAGAAAAGTTCATCTCAGAGGCAACATTTTTAACCTACTCAGAGTCAGGTTTAAGAAGCACTGGGAAGAAAGTTTGCCTCGACATTTTCCAGTATCTGATGTTAGCAGACATTGTGCAGAACAGTTCATTGAGATGTAATGATTTTGCCATGGTGAATGATTTCTCTGGCATTAAGATATAAGTAGTTGCAATTCTGTATAAAACACAAGATTTGTCCTTTGGATGAAAATAAATCCAAAATGATTATAGTTGTCAGACATAAAGTTATAAAGTAAACAAAATTATTAAAATTTTGAGAAAACAGTACTTTGTTATATTCATTAATAAACTTATAACTCAATAACTAGCATTAATCACACATGAAAAATATTTTATAGTGATACAAATATACCACCTATCTAAAATTAAAATCAGCTTCTAACAATATTCATCTTTAAACAATAATATGATAGTAGTAGAAATCAGGAAATTATATCGTGTTGGTCACAATAAAAGAATGTAATTTTGGAAAATTTCCTAGATAACTCATTAATAGAATCAAAATATTCAGACCATATAATCAGAAGTTACTTTGGACACTTAAGACCTCTAACATTTCAGAAATCGATAAGCAGATTGGCAATTATTTTCCATAATTTAAAATTTTTGATTGTGATAATTGTTTTATTATTTATATTATTTTAACCTCACTATTATATTAGTAAAGTCAAATTAAGTTAAAATATTTCAAGTTATTACTTGCAATACAATTTAAAGATATGAGATACCTTTATCTTTTACCAGCTTACTTTAAAATTTTTACATTGTATGAGCTATGTATGTGGTAGAGATAAGCATGCCCACATCCTAAGCTCAAATGCAAACCCAAATTCATTAATATAAGTAGCATATGAATATGCATAAAAACACAAGTAAAATTACATAGATCTATCCTAAGGGTCTTTTACTTTTGATTTTAAGACTTGGTGTTATTCATTATTAATTGACTATCACCTCACATTATCATATATCCCACACATTATCTAACTTTTGTTGTGTAAATTTCTGCACAAATCAAATAATTTGGAAAATGAATATAAAATATAAGATCTTTTTACTAAAAATTTCATTGTAACTTTAACATTAGTATTAGTGAAAATGTAGGACTAAAAAGAAATATGACAACTTTTTTTACATAGTTTGGCAATATCTCTAATGTGATGAATATAAAAATATAATATAATAAATCATAAAGGCCCTTTGATCAAACAATTATTTTTATCAAAGTCCAATTTGAAGAAGGTCAAGTGAATATTAGTGAATGTGAATCACTAGACAGTGACAGAAGAGCCAACTAAAGAAAGAAAGAAAAGCAAACAAATTTGTAATGAGCAGAATTATGGATTTTTTTCTTATATATTTTATAAGGCTTATAAAATGTAAAGTGATTTTAAATAGGTTATTAGATCATTATTATAAATGAGAACATTAAAGACAGGTCTTTTCTAATCATGTTGGAAGGATCTACTTGATCGCTATCTGCCAGTTCCCCATAGGGCAGAGAGATCAACTTTAATTTGTTTATTTTCCTGTTTATTAATTTTTTTCATATTTCAACTTAGCTTCTTTTCTTTTCTCCTTCTTTCCTTCCTTTCTTCCTTCCTCTTTTCTCTTTTTTCTTTCCTTTTTTTTTTTGAGATATGGTTTCTTCTCCACAGCCCTGACTATCCTGGAGCTCACTATATAGTCTAGGCTGGCCTCGAACTCAGAGATCTGCTTGCCTCTGCCTTTGTCTCCTGAGTGTTGAAATTAAAGGGGTGTGCCCCAACACTCACTTTGATTTTTTTAACCTGATTTCAGCTTTTAAAGCAATCAAGCAGAATCAATTTAAAATAAGAAATACCATAAAAAGGACCCTGTAATATTAGTAAAGGTCTTCAAAACACCAAATCCTGAGCAGCACTTAGTGAGCAGTCACTTATTTCTACTAACAATGACTGTGACCACTTCAGAACAAACATCAGGAAGAGTGCTCCAGGATGCTCAAAAATACTTTCTCCTAGTTAGAAACTGCATATAAATACACGACAAAATGAAGATAAAGACACATCTGCCTACACACAACATTACTTATAAGACAGCTATATGAACACAAGGAGAGTAGTTAAGTAACCAAACTTCTAATCAGTGCAGTATCAGGCAAGTATTAAGGACCCCGATGAGCAGGAGTCATCACTGAAATGTGTAAAGGCATAAAAAATACTCCAAAACTAAGATGGACGAAATACACAAAACATCCAAACCTAAGATAATAAAAGCTTCCAGGAAAGGCCCACGATATGTTTATTAGTGGATAGAATTGAACAAGATAAAGAGTGATTTGTATTTTCCTTTGTGCACTTGAACCTAGTCTCTAAATTCTCTACAGTGAATACGTACTATTTCACTGTAAGAACAAAAATAAAGGACAAAGGAAAACAGGGACTACGTAGGCAGAGGACGTGAACCAGTGAGGGTGAAAGAGAAACTGACGAAGGGTGTACCTGGGCAAGTATGAGCAAACAATGTTTATGAACACATGGAAAGATCATAATGAAACCTGTTATTTTGTATATTAAAAATAAATTAACAATATTTGTATATTAACAATAAATTAACAAAAAGAGAAATGTATGTCCTTCAATACAAAAATAGACTTTGCTGGGCTGTTCTGTAAAATCAAGCCAGACTGGCCAGACTCATAGTCAGTCCCTTCTACTGTGAGTTCATCTCACCAACCCACTCGTGTGTAATCAGTGTCTGACTGCAGCGCTTCTAACGATATCCCAAGTGGTTGCCAACTGTGCGATCTATCCAGCTCCCACTCATGTTCTTCCAGTCAACATTACAGCTTCTCTTCCCTCCAGGGCTTTGATCATGACTTCTGCATAGGATTCCTTCTAACCTACTTCAAACATTTGTGATGATTCAAGCCAACTATGGTAATCAGACCGAATAATTTTAGAGTTTGATTCCAGTGAACTCAGTCACAGTCATTCAGAAGGAAGACACTTCCAAAAATTGTACATTACCAAAGTTTGCCAAATAAGTGGAAAATAATCACTAACACAATTATAACACTGGCCACGAGTACTTACTGGAAGTTTCCATTTAAAGAAAGGTCTAAGCAAGTGCTTCTCATTTCATTAGCTCACTTTATGCCCAGCTTGCCCTCAGGGAGGTTATGCATGTCCCAAGGAATAAAAGTAAACTCCTGAGATCTAAGCCCAGCTCTATTCAATATGCTATACTACCAAACTTATGAAAAGCCCACTAAAAATCATTTTTCTACCAACTATAGTTTATTAATTAATAGGACAGCCTGGAGGGAAACTAAAATAATGCACTAGGTTATAAGAATTCCTTTTTACGTACAGTAACAGATACAAAGCAAAAAAAAAGGGGGGGGTTCGGTTAATTCTCACAGTGTCAGTAATATGCTTACCTGTATAGGACCAGCCAATCTCTTCAACAAGTTTTCTCTGTTGTCTGTAGTATCCATAAGCCCAATCTAGAACCAAAAAAAAAAAAAAAAAAAACGTGATTAACTTCCAGAAAAGCATTAAGAATTATGTTGCCCAAATTCTTCACATCATGAGTGGTTAGTTCAATATTTGTTTCTATGTCACCCTCCCAACATCTCCACTCAATTACACCTCTGCCATTATCAACATCAACACCCCTGTTCTGGAGCAGTTAGTAAATGCTGAGCTCAAGCAGAGACGGAGCAAAGTTCTCAGCAACTTAGAGGCATCATCACAAAGAAGGGCATGGTCAGAAAGGACAGCTTGTCTCTTTCAAAAGCTTGTCTCTTCTGAAAGCCTGTTGCTTGAAAACATTTGTGGTTTATAATCTAACACACATCTATAAACACTTAAAAGAGCCCAGTGGCTATCTTATGTTCAAAACTTTTTTTTAATACAAAATGAAATTAGATGTTGAAATAGAAATCTTTTTTGGGGGTATAAAGTTTATTTAGTGGGTTATGGAGGGGAAGGGAAGTAGAGAAAGGGGAAAGAGGAAGGGGGAGAAGAGAGGCAGAGGCAAAGGCTGCCTCTGAGGAAGAAGGGCGGACAGAGTGAAATTGAAATCTTTAATGTATGACTGTGACTGGGGAAAATGTAATTGTAGGAGGAGGCCTCTCGTTCATTTCTCAGCACCCAGACTCAAGTAATCACACAGAAACTATATTAATTACAATACCATTTGGCCAATAGCTTGGGCAATTTTCTGACTAAATCTTATATCTTTTTTTTTTTTTTTTTGGTTTTTTCGAGACAGGGTTTCTCTGTGGTTTTGGAGCCTGTCCTGGAACTAGCTCTTGTAGACCAGGCTGGTCTCAAAATCACAAAGTTCCCCCTGCCTCTGCCTCCCAAGTGCTGGGATTAAAGGCGTGCACCACCACCGCCCAGCTTTAAGTCGTTTTTTTTAAAATTTATTTATTTATTTATTTCTTAAAGATTTCTGTCTCCTCCCCACTGCCGCCTCCCATTCCCCTCCCCCCCAATCAAGTCCCCCTCCCTCGTCAGCCCAAAGAGCAATCAGGGTTCCCTGCCCTGTGGGAAGTCCAAGGACCACCCACCTCCATCCAGGTCTAGTAAGGTGAGCATCCAAACTGCCTAGGCTCCCACAAAGCCAATATGTGCAGTAGGATCAAAAACCCACTGCCATTGTTCTTGAGTTCTCAGTACCGGCTTTAAGTCTTATATCTTAAATAAACCCATTTCTATTAATCTGTATTGCCACGAGATTGTGGCCTACTGGGTAAGGTTCTGGCATATTCTCTTTCAGCAGCTAAGTGGCATCTCCCTGACTCCGCCTACTCTCTCTCTTTATCTCTTCCAGCCTGGTTATATTCTGCTAAGTCGAGTCATTGACCAAAACAGCTTTACTTATTAGCCAATAAAAACAACACAGATACAGAAGGACATCCCACATCATCTCCCTTCATTGTAAGTGAATTCATCCCTAAAGGAATGAAAGTTCCTGGTGCAGGTAAGACCGTGGAAAGCTTCCACCATTATGAAAATGGCAGATGCCTTGTGGCCCAAGGAGAGAGGCTCTAGAGAGAATGTGGGACAATTCATACAGGAATAAGGTAGGTGGAAGCCCCCAATTTCATTCTGTGTAATTCAAAATGTGCCTAGATCCATCATAACACTCAAGGATCAGGATTCACGGTACTAATACCTGTGCCACAGACTGCTACTCCCTAACTACAGGAATGTCACTGCTCTATTCCAGCTTCAGGGTGGGTTCAGGAAACCTTTGCAAGCTGTGTCTGGGACCCAACCAGTGCAGCTGACAAAACTGTTTATTCAGAAAAGACTGTAGACAGTTTACTAATGACCTTGAGGAACAATGTTCATTCAAAAATGGAGTTCTCACCACTCTCCTGTGAGTATTCACACATACGTACCTGTTATATGTTGATCTTTTTCTCATTAATGGGGAAAATTATTTCTTATTCTTATTACCTACTCTTTATATATTTGAATATGGCTCATGTTTTGTATAAGCACAACTGTACAATGAATAATTTTGTGATCGACCTCATTCATTTTATGTAATGTTTTCAAGGCTCCTTCATGGTCCGCACTCATCAAATCTTCATCCATTTTCTTTTTTTTTATTTTTAATTTATTTATTTATTTTTTTATTGGAAAAAAAAATTTCTGCCTCCTCCCCGCCTCCCATTTCCCTCCCACTCCTCCCTCCCCTCCTCCCCTCCCCCCACTCCTCCCCCTCCCTCTCCAGCCTGAAGAGCAGTCAGGGTTCCCTGTGGAAAGTCCAAAGTCCTCCACCTCGATCCTGGTCTAGGAAGGTGAACGTCCAAACTGGATAGGCTCCCACAAAGCCAGAACATGAAGTAGGATCAAAACCCGGTGCCATGGTCCTTGGCTTCTCAGCAGCCCTCATTGTCTGCCAAATTCAGAGAGTCCGGTTTTATCCCATGCTTTTTCAGTCAGAGTCCAGCTGGCCTTGGTGAGCTCCCAAAGACTCAGCCCCACTGTCTCCACGGGTGGGCGCACCCCTTGTGGTCCTGACTTCTTTGCTCATATTCTCCCTCCTTCTGCTCCTCATTGGGACTTTGGGAGCTCAGTCCAGTGCTCCAGTGTGGGTCTCTGTCTCTATCTCCATCCATCGCCAGATGAAGTTTCTATGGTGATATGCAATATATTCATCAGTATGGCTATAGGATAGAGTCATTTCAGGTTCCCTATCCACAGCTGCCCCAGGAACTAACTGGGGACATCACCCTGGGCTCCTGGGAGCCCCTCTAGATCCAAGTCTCTTGCCATCCCTAAGATGGCTCCCTTAATTAAGATGTGTGCTTCTCTGCTCCCCTAACCAACCTTCCTTTATCCCAATCATCCCGTTGCCCCAAGTTCCCCCCACCCTCCCCTTCTCACATTTCTCTCCCCTTCTCCCCTTATTCCCCCTCCCCACCACTCCCCCAAGATCCCAAATTTTTGCCCGTCAATCTGGTCTACTTCTCATAACCCAGAGGATAGCTGTATGTTTTTCTTTGGGTTCACCTTCTTATTTAGTTTCTTTAGGGTATCAAATTAAAGACTCACTGACCTTTATTTATTTCTAGAAACCAATTATAAGTGAGTACATCCCATGCTCATCCTTTTGGGTCTGGGTTACCTCACTCAGGATAGTGTTTTCTATTTCCATCCATTTGCATGCAAAATTCGCGAAGTCATTGTTTTTTACCGCTGAGTAGTATTCTAATGAATATATATTCCATACTTTCTTCATCCATTCTTCCATTGAAGGGCATCTGGGTTGTTTCCAGGTTCTGGCTATTACAAATAATGCTGCAATGAACATAGTTGAACAAATGTCCTTGTCATATGATCGGGCATCTCGTGGGTATATTCCCAAGAGTGGCATTGCTGGGTCCATGGGTAGGTTGATCCCAAATTTCCTGAGAAACCGCCACACTGCTTTCCAAAGTGGTTGCACAAGTTTGCATTCCCACCAGCAATGGATGAGGGTGCCCCCTTTCTCCACAGCCTCTCCAGCAAAGGCTATCATTGGTGTTTTTGATTTTAGCCATTCTGACAGGTGTAAGGTGATATCTCAATGTTGTTTTGATTTGCATTTCCCTGATCGCTAAGGAGGCTGAGCATGACCTTAAGTGCCTTTTTGGCCATTTGGACTTCTTCTGTTGAGAATTCTCTCTTCAGATCAGTGCCCCATTTTTTAATTGGGTTAATTAGCATTTTAAAGTCTTGTTTCTTGAGTTCTTTATATATTTTGGAGATCAGACCTTTGTCTGTTGCGGGGTTGGTGAAGATCTTCTCCCAGTCAGTGGGTTCCCTTTTTGTCTTAGTGACAGTGTCTTTTGCTTTACAGAAGCTTCTCAGTTTCAGTAGGTCCCATTTATTCAATGTTGCCCTTAATGACTGTGCTGCTGCGGTTATACCTAGGAAGCGATCGCCTGTGCCCATCTGTTGTAGGGTACTTCCCACTTTCTCTTCTATCAGGTTCAGTGTGTTCAGATTGATATTGAGGTCTTTGATCCATTTGGACTTGAGTTTTGTGCATGGTGATAGATATGGGTCTATTTTCATTCTTCTACAGGTTGACATCCAGTTGTGCCAGCACCATTTGTTGAAGATGCTTTCTTTCTTCCATTGTATACTTTTAGCACCTTTATCGAAAATGAGGTATTCATAGGTTTGTGGGTTCAAATCCGGGTCTTCTATACGATTCCATTGGTCGACTTCTCTATTTTTATGCCAATACCACCCCGTTTTCATTACTGTAGCTCTGTAATAGAGTTTAAAGTCAGGGATGGTAATGCCTCCAGAAGTTCCTTTATTGTATAAGATTGTTTTGGCTATCCTGGGTTTTTTGTTATTCCAAATAAAGTTGATTATTGTCCTTTCAAGATCAGTGAAGAATTTTGATGGGATCTTGATGGGGATTGCATTGAATCTATAAATTGCCTTTGGTAGGATTGCCATTTTTACTATGTTGATCCTCCCAATCCACGAGCAAGGGAGATCCTTCCATTTTCTGGTATCCTCTTCAATTTCTTTCTTCAATGCTTTAAAGTTCTTGTCAAATAGATCCTTCACTTCTTTGGTTAGAGTTACCCCGAGATATTTTATGCTGTTTGTGGCTATTGTGAAAGGTGATGCTTCTCTGATTTCCCTCTCTGCTTCCATATCCTTTGTGTATAGGAAGGCGACTGATTTTTTGGAGTTGATCTTGTATCCGGCCACATTACTAAAGGTGTTTATCAGCTGTAAAAGTTCTTTGGTGGAGTTTTGGGGGTCACTTATGTACACTATCATATCATCTGCAAATAACGAAAGTTTAACTTCTTCCTTTCCAATTCGAATCCCCTTGATCCCCTTATGTTGTCTTATTGCTATTGCTAAAACTTCAAGCACTATATTGAAAAGGTATGGAGAGAGTGGACAGCCTTGTCGTGTTCCTGATTTAAGTGGGATGGCTTTGAGTTTCTCTCCGTTTAGTTTGATGTTAGCTGTCGGTTTGCTGTAAATAGCTTTTATTATATTTAGGTATGACCCTTGTATCCCTAATCTCTCCAAGACTTTTATCATAAAGGGATGTTGAATTTTGTCAAAAGCTTTTTCAGCATCTAAAGAAATGATCATATGGTTTTTTTCTTTCAGTTTATTTATATGATGGATTACATTGATAGATTTTCGTATGTTGAACCAGCCCTGCATTTCTGGGATGAAGCCTACTTGATCATAATGGATAATTTTTCTAATGTATTCTTGGATACGGTTTGCCAGTATTTTGTTGAGGATTTTTGCGTCGATGTTCATGAGTGAGATTGGTCTGTAATTCTCTTTCTTGGTTGAGTCTTTGTGTGGTTTTGGTATCAGAGTGACTGTAGCTTCATAAAAGGAATTTGGCAATGACTCTTCTGTTTCTATATTGTGAAATACCTTAAGGAGTATTTTCTTTTTAACCACCAAAGAGTATTGAAATCTATGGTTACCAAGTCAGGATCAACTTCCCCTGGGGTTGATTAAATTCTGATCAGTTATTTCCTGGTGCTCATTTCCCTCTTCTTAGACTTCCATTTTACTGCAGAAATCCTGGAACTCTCATATCTTTCTCTTCTGTTAAGATGCAGAAATCTTTAGCAGCCAGCCCGGCAATTTGCTTCTCGAGCACTGGCACCAGGCCGGAGGAGTGCAAGCATCATGGGAAACAGAATCCTTGTCTCACAGGCTCAGGGAGAACTTGCTGCACGTGGCGAGAACCTGAGTTTATTTTTCTTTTGGATAACATCTATTAACAAGCACACGTGACTACTGCGTTCCCCAGATGTCATTCAGGTCCTTCCCACCAGCTCATGGCAGCCCTTAGAAAACCATACTTCACAGGAGCCGAGGTCCAATTGGCTTTGGCTTTTCTCTTCTATGGCAATAGCCTAATTTGTCTCCTGAAAACTCTGTGTTGAGAGCAGATATGCCCTATTTAATTTCCCCATTCATCGTCCAATTGGCTCTCCAGTAGTTTCCCCTTGGGGCATATTATGGAATAACAGTGCTGTGAACAGTTACGCCTGCATTTGTTTCTCTGCTTGACAGTGAGATTAGGCTCACTGTTAATTGTTCAAATTCAGCTCTCTTAAAATGATAGTTATGTAGATGAATTTAAATGCTAAGAATAAAGGAACATATACAACTTGAACGTTAACAATTTATGGGAAAATGTTCTGTTTCACTATGAGGCAATGATACCAGAGGACTAATTTGTAAATGCAGCCACTGATAAAAACGGAAGCACTAATACCCCCACTCCCTGCTCCCCCAATCACTGATCCTGCCCCAGGATTAAAAAGCTCTTCATGACTTTGGTAAGGTGCTGTTCCCTGAGCAGGATCCTTGTATACCTTAAAGAGAAGTAAAACAAAGCAAAACCATGTAGCAGTCTGTGGGCACAACTGAAAAGAAATCCGTTACAGAGGATTAACTGGACGTGTGTGGTTTGTCCAGGCAATTAGCAGGATGTTTCTCCTCAAACTCTGCACCCACCTTGCAGGAATCATTCTCTAATCGTTTATGCATCTGAAATATTTCATTTTTAGCTGTTAGGTATTTTTATCATATAGAAGCCTTTGGATGATTTTCCAAGATGATACCATGCAAAAACTGTACTTGACCAGGGTTCCTTTGAAGTAAATGTAATGATAAACCCTTGCTTTAACATTCACCACAAAGAATGACAGCAAAACATGAGCCACTTTTTGGCTTTCCTTCTAGGGCTTTATTACCACACAATGAGCATTTTGTCCTTGGTTTCTAATTACATACATTAGGGAAGCCTTTTCAATGCAAGATTCCCAGGTGTTGGTAGTTCCCTTCAGCTCCTTTATGTATTGTTCCCTTAATTGTGACTTCAAACAATCCCGTTACACATTCATATGCTAATCGCACAGACCTTGGGAGTGAGAGAGTACCCCACTTTGAGAACTGCACCCAGAGGTCGGATAGATGAGACTTGATAGCTCCAGTGAGCAAGGAGAAAAGGCCTGGGCTCACTTTTTCCCTAGCATTGTGTGCGCCGAAGGCCAGGAAATCCCACAGAAAGTTTGATTTCTCAAAGAGCTTAAACATTCGCCATTCATTGAAATTATAAACTGTAGAGTGCTGTTCTATTTTTGTAGATCTCAGTTTCTGTCGCTTTTAGATTTTTATTTCTCTGCATTTAAAACACCTAAGTCTATGTCCAGACTAGTTTTATCTCAACTTTACACAAGGTTGAGTCATCCAAAGAGGGGAACTTCAGTTGGGAAAATGGTTCAACCCCAACTAAGTCTGTTCAGGTTTGTTTTGTAATGATACAGCAGGAGAGAAATTCTAAGGAATTGTACACGAGAGTATACGGGAATGACTATCATCTGAGTGAGACTTTTAAAAGGCTACTCTGTAATTTTGTTACAAAAAAATATTTTTTTCTGTGAAGTGATGTTTGAAACTGCTTAAAACTTGAGAGAGATTCGGCTTTTGTTCTTTCAGATAACTCTTGTTATCTGCTCCCCCTGGCCCCCCAGGTGAGAACCAGACCCATGGCCTTGAGCTTCTAGGCAAGCTCTCTACCACTGAGCTAAATCCCCAGCCCCATTTTTATTTCATTTTGGGTTTTTTTTTTCCTTTTACAGAAAACTTTAAACATTCATTTTTCAACCCATTTCATCTTGCTCTTGCCTTAAGAATCAATATAAGGGGCTCAAGGGTAAAGGCACTTGCTGCTGAGAATGCTAATCTGAACTCAGTCCTGGAAACTCACACAGTGGAAGGAAAGAAATCCCTACATGCTTTCCTCTGACTTCTGAACATGGGCCAGGAAAAGCATGTACTCTCCCAGGCCAAAAAAAAAAAAAAAAAACCCATTACTATTTTTCTCACGTTTTAAATCCCCTCTTTCCAAATAAAAATGAGATGCTTATTTCCAACTAAAATATCATAAAATTTTAATTATAAAATCACTTCTGATTGCGAGTTTACCCTAACTAACCTCTCTGTTACATCCTGACCAACACATTGTCATCTGCCTCCTTCTACAGACTGTAGAAACAGTGTTTTGATTTTGCATAAAAAGATATGTCCATATTTAATGCCATACAATGTCTAGAATATAAAGGAGGGAGGGGAGAAACAGTTATTCTTAGAAAAAGAAACCAGGGAAAACCAACCACAGAATTTCTGAAGATGAATTTGCCAAAGTAGATAATACTTCTACACCTGGAAATCTTTAAAGACATCTCCACACTCTTCAGCAGAGGGAGGAAAGAAGTCGGTTGGTGATGAGTACCCAGAAGGGTGGGGAAAGAGACAAGAATAGGATGAATTTTGGAAGCTCTTGGGAAAGGCTCACAAGGAAAGTCATGAAGAGAGAAAGTGCGTGTTCCAAGAGAAGAAAGGGGCTGATAGTCAGGAGTGGCAAAAGATGGAGCTTTTCAAAACGTGTAGGGTCAGCCAAACTCTCACAGCCTGCAGATCATTAGAGACTTACTCTTGGGGACATTCATTATGAAAAAAGATTGAATCAATCTAGCCACCTTTAATTTTCAGCTTACTTCCTTTCCTTCCTAGGACTTCTGGTTTTGATGGAAATGATGTAGTTTCCTGAGCTGATGGAAGCATGTTGGCTCTGATACCTGTCTGAGTTCTCTTTGGAGTATATCAAAAAACATTATGGAGCAACAAGATAAATATTTTATCTGAGGTGAACAGGTTTGGGGGTGTGTCCATAAAGAAAGTCAGGTGACTTGTAAGACCATGAACAAGGGGCCAGAAGCCTGGAGACAGTCTAGTATGGTCAGAGCAATTATCCACTAAATGTTTTGGCATGCAGATACTATGCAGCAATAAATTTTTAAAAAGACTGACAGTGACAGATGTCATGATAACCTGTTATGAAAATACAATAACGTAAAATCTGAAATCAGCGTTTCAGCAGAGATTCCACTTGTTATGAAGGAATGTCTACGATGATACCACACAAGAGTGAAGCCTCTCTGTGTGGTAGGCACAACATTTATGAAGCTGTGTCCAAATACCTCGCAGAGATGCCATAAGAGGAGGAAGATTCATTTTTACCTCCTGGCGTCAAAGCATTCAGTCTACCGTTTCTTGGCCCCATGACTTGGGAAGAACATTGTAACTGAGGGAGACTGTGGAGGGAAGTGAGCTCCCCTCATCACAGACAGGAAACAGAGAGAAGGACAAAGCCAGGGAGACTATACACTGAAGGACCACGGATGGTGACCTACTTTTTCCAGTCAGATCACCTTCTAATATTTCCAAAACCTCCCAAAATAGTGCCACCAACTGAAACACTACCCACCAACACCCAGGCCACAGAGATCGGTTCATCTTCAGGCCAAAATATGTACCCAGATTTCCCTGTTGGGATTGTCTTTCTCTTTCTAACAAGAAACTTCAATTCATAATCCGAGTGATCAAATGTCAGCAGCCAACGAATGCACACTTTGCATGTAAAATTAAATTTGCCTGTGTGTAAAGAGTCTTCAGCATCATTTCAATGCAAGTCACACCAACACAATTCTCTGCTTAAGGGCAACCGATCAATGGTGGATTTTCTCTGCTCATTTTCTTGTCATTCATTTCTAATGACTATGTCGCCTGTCCTTTTCTTTTTATGAAGTATAGACACAAACGACATTTGTGGCTATGACCTGACTGATTATAGTCAGCCAGATAATATAGCTTCCTTAGGATATAGTAATCGCCCAAACATTTTCTTACTGTTAATGTAACCCAAGTCTCTAGAACCATGTCTCTTTGTAAAGTGTGTACATTCGGGCTGAAGAGATGGCTCAGAGATTAAGAGCACTGACTGCTCCTCCAGAGGTTCTGAGTTCAATTCCCAGGAACCACATGGTGGCTCACAGCCATCTATAATGAAATCTGGTGCCCTCTTCTGGCCTTGTGGCATACATGGAAGGAATGTTGTATACATAATAAATAAATAAATCTGAAGTGTGTACATTACTAGGCCTGACTCCAGCTGTTCCCTTTCAGCTGGCTTCCAGTGTTAGAGGGAGCATGCCACGGGGTTTCCTCCCTTTTGCAGGGGCTTCACAGCAACATTAATATTGACAGTCTCAAAAGTTAAGAAGGAATACAGTGCCAAACAGGAGGGCACATTGGTTTGTATTAATGAGGAAGGCTAGATTAAAAATAAGTTTTAAGTTCAAGTAACCTGCTTCTAACAGTAAGCTTAAAGAGATTAAAAAAAAAAAGTAGATGCTTGAAGAACTCTGGAGAAAAAAAACTCAAATGATAAAATTAACGAAAGATATGGAAAGATTAGTCACAAAGAATAATGTGAAGGAACAAAGAGAGTCATTTTTTCAAATGTTAATTTCAGTAGTGACACATCCAATGAAGTCTATGTGTCTCCTAGGGCTGAGGAAGAGGCAGAGGTGAGCCATGAAATGTCATTGTTCAGTAGACACCGAGGACCAACAGTGCTTCCCCAGCCAGGGTGTTTACCCACTCTATTCAGAGTGTCCAATGACAGCTCAGAATGGTCACAGACATTCCTTGGAGAGTACAATACACTACAGTATTTTCCTATACTTAAACACACACTCTTAACCTTCAGTGACACATCTATATTTCTAAAGCTGAAAATATTTAAAATTTAAAGACATGCTCATAATAATCTTTATCACATAGATATTCATGCATGCTTGTTTTAGATGAGTTATACATATGTGCAAAATGGTTTTTAAAAATCACACACTCTTTTTTATAGACAATTATAGTTTATGATCTTACGCATTCATTTTATTTATTTATTGCTTGAAAATTTCACATATGCATATAATGATCAAGTCCATCCCCTATTTCCTCCCTTCTAATTCTTCTCCATCCCCCAATACACACTTTCCCTCCCAAATTCATGTGCTCTTTGCGTTAAGCCCATTGAATCCACCTATTCTTGCCTGTACGTGCATGGGTATAGATTCATCTTCTGGATCATGGGCTGCTCAAGGGCTGCAACCATGAAGAGACCTGACTCTTATTCCCCCATCAGCAATCAGTTCCCAATCACTCCTCAGTCTGTGCTGGAACCTCATGACCACCCACCCCCATGCATGCCAAGATTTTACCTGGCTTATCTTGTGCATGCAGTCCCAGTGCTGTGAGCTGATGTGTGCAATGGCCCCGCCATGTCCAAAGAACATTATTTGGTTGCAATCAACCACTACCTCTGGCTTTTACAAGTGTTCTACATCTTCCATGATGATCTTTGAGTCTTGGAATGTGGGGTATGCATATGTTTAAAAAGTGTTATGTAGTCATATATATATTTAATTTGAATTTTACATAAACTTAATCAAATCTTTTACTCAGTTGATAAAGCGTATTCTTCACAAACTAATAAATCATTGATCTAATCTTAAGGTAATAAATATGCTTCTACAGCACTATAGGAATATATTTAAAGCATTCTCTGTACCTTTGGATATTGATATTTAAAGTCTGGGGGTGGAGAGATGGTCAGATCTACCTGCAGCTCCAGAGGATCTGACTCTATCATCTGACCTCTGTGGCACCACACTTACATGAACAAACCTACACATATACACAGAATTTAAAACGATTAATAATGAATAATAACAGTAAAATACTTTAGAAGTTTATGTAAGTTTGAAAATCATATCTGATGGACTTAAATGAGAGACAAGTTCCATTATGCCAGCCTAGAATAAGTTAGTGTATAAAATAAAGTTTGTAGCTTAATACCACTTTTCTCAAAAAAATATGATGAGATGGACAACTCATTGTTATCACACAATCATAGCTGTCTATTTTACACCCATAATTAACAGTGAATTTGTTCTTCCATAAAAGAAAAATCTAGTTTTTGATGACACAGTAATAAGAAGACTAGAGATAAAAATAACCACATGTGCAAATGTACAAGCAGGGTGAGCTGAGTGTATGAAAAGTAGGAAGAGACATACAGGTAAGGAAACATTCCTGAAAGTGGTTAGGAAACTGACTATAAATTATTAAATGTGCTATTTCTATTATCTATCACTGTACTGTTGTGTACCATTAAATCTTCTCTACTGTAATAGTGCAACACTATTTAGTAATACAAATGAGACTGCTGCCAGGCACTCTGTTGCTCTCCTGTTTGCACTGAAACCCACAGTAGAATAACATCTGTTGTACCTTCTATGATGGATTGCTTAGATTTTCCCAAAGAACTTGCACACTAATATGAGCAGCTACAGAATATAATGGTACTTGTAAGCACAAAATACCAAGAAAAAGGTCTAGAGAAACCAAGCTGGGACTGACTGCTTGTTCGTTTTCATGGTGCTAGAAGGTTCTGTGGAGGCTGATGAAGGAGAAAAGTCATCAGGAATCTTCCTAAGCTGTGGACTCTAACCTGCCAGTCAAGGTGGCCCAGTAGTGCAATAGTGGCATGACTGTCATTAAAGTAGCCAACTGCTCTCTGACTAGATTCGAGGCACCCTCCACAGAAGGGAATGTATACCCAGTAAGATAAGCTGAATCTAAAGCTCATTGCTAAGAAGGGCATAAGCCATAGGGAATGAAGCTCCCACCATATTTGCTAAGGGGACAGATATGTGTCACTTTGACAGGCTCGGTCTTAAACAGGTAAGCAGAGTGATGATGAGTTCTTAAGTGCAGCAACCATGTCATGTCCGGAGGACAGCATTCCACACACTCCTGCCCTTTCTCCCACTGGCTCTTACATTGCTTCCATGCCTTCAAAAACGATGGTCCCTTAACGAGGATGGTAAAGGTGGTCTACCTAGGACTTAGCATTCATTAGTCAATCACTCTCAGCTCGTTATTCAGTCTCCACAAAAAGCATCATCCCCCTGCAAAAAAGAAACTCCTCTAACTAATGTTGTGAATGCTATGAGCAGCATCACAAATATACATATTTAGAAGGCAGTTTGATGTATATAGATGTTAATTTTTATAACTCTTATATTCAAAGCATAAATCTACACTCCAATAAGAGTAAAATATGAACAGAGGAACAAAAAGTGTAGCTGCAGTAGCTCTACTTAGAACTGACGCTGGGAAGTGAGCTCAGTTAGTAAAGTGCTTGCCTGGTAAGAACATAGAGACATGTTTCCTCTCCAGAGCTCATGTCATTAAATAGCATCAGTTGGGACAGTGCACTTGCAATCCCAGTCCTGAGATGGTGAAGACAGGTGAATCTCCAGGGCTCACTGCCATGCTGGCCTAGCCTACCTGGAGAGTCCTGGACTGGTGTGAGGTCCAGCCTAAAAAGATGCTAGAGAGCACCCAAGGGGCAGCACCCAACACTGTCCTCTGGACTCTGCGTGCATGTGCACAGACGTGCACCTGTGCATCTGTCTACAAGTGCACAAGTGCACACACAAAGAAATACAATTGAGAGAGTGTGCATTTAGTGAGCAGACACATGATAATAAACCTTTGGTAGTCTGTTCTTTAGACACTATGATCTAAAAATTTTATGATTTAAAAAAACTAACATGGAGAGAGAATACAGCATTATATGCCAAGATATTGATGGCACTGCAATTAAGAGATAGCCACTGGAAAATATGCTAATGTGCAAAATGGGGGCATTTAAATTATGTAATGTTCATACTACGTAAGAATATGAAGCCATTAAGATTATATTTTCAAAATTCTCATACTGTGGCAACTGTAGAGGACAGAAGTCATTATCAGCAATTAGGATTTTCATTTTATATGTTCTTATGACTTGAATGTATTTGATGAGACAGTATCAAATTCTTTTTAACTTAGTGCATTTACACTTTGAAACATTGTTGGAATCTACAATCAGACAAATGAAAGATAAATACATAGTCTAATGACTGTTTAAAGGGGATTGAAAATCAATTTAACTTCTCATTTTGGGCTTATTTTTATTCACAGTCAACTGTAGGCACAGACGCAACATGAAGAGCAGGTTAAAGTTAAACTCAGGAAACACACCCGAGTCTCAATAGGCAGCTTTGGCACTTAGACTCCAAGAGCCACAGCTAATTGCCAGATTGTCCCCATGACACTCTGGTCAGACTGAGAGTGTCGTCCACTGTGCAGGACCCTTGAAACCCTTGAGGCTGCCGTGTCTGCATCTATATCTTAGTTCTCGTTAATTTCTTAACAGAAAAATTAAAACCCAAAAGTCTACCCCATGAGTAGGAGAATCTGGCAGTTTTCTGCTAACCTATTCCGAAATAGCTGTGGATTGTCCTTAAAAGCTGTTGCCAGTAATTTGAGAGATTCATCACAGTTAAATCTGGGCAAAACAAAGATGTTTTCTTGACTTCTTTCCAGGGTATGGACTGGAAATCCATTTTTGTCATTAATGCCATTTAGATTGTTTTCACTGGTCTTGAAAAAAATAACTTATTCATAGGAAGCATTTCAAAATAATTAACTTCTTGTTGCCTTTTCAATGGGTTTTTAATGATTTGACTTTTTTATTTGCCAGTATTCTTTACAAACTGAATGGGTTACAAGTTATTGCTCATTAAACCTACTTAAACCAGTCAATATATTTCAAAAAAAGATCAAGGCCAACATAGCAGACTTTCCTAGTTTTGATTATATACATATGGGAATATTTGTGTGCCTCATCACTCCATTTTAGGTAGGACTTTGAGAGATGACCTTGACAAAGTCATGTCCCTTGCTGTTATTTCCACAAATGTAGACGAGGAACACACAGCACTCTTTACTCATGGAGTTAAGGGACAGAACCTGTCATCTTGAACTCTTTGTTTAAAAAAAAGTTCGTATCACATATATCATTTTCTAAATTTTGTTTTATGTTTTTGGATTTTTCTCAATAATAAGGTAAAAACAAAAAGCTTTGACACTGATAAAATACGCATGGTTCACACTGGCTCAGCCGCAGAACCGTTTGCTTGTTGTTGTTACCGAATTCTCAGCTTGGAGAGCTCTGGATTACTGTAACTAGACATATGATGCACATAGAGATGACACACTTACATGTGAACGTCAAACAGCTTCCTCTGAAGAACAGTATGGACACCAGGAAAGTCAATACTGAATTTCAGTTAGACTCAGAGGGACCACTCTTATCTAGGTGCTCCATTGCATCTCAAAGTGAGTTATTTCTTTTCTCTTTTGAGCCAGTGTCTTGTAACACAAGGCAGTCCCCAGTAAAGACTCTCCTGCCTCAGCCTTCCATGGGCTGGGATGAGGAGTATATTATCCCACACCCAGTTTTCAAAATAAACACAACTTTAACAGCAAGACTTTTAGCACACTGACCTTTGCCTTGTATTAGAAGAGGTTAAAATAGCTCAGGACCACTGTTTGTTAAAACTTCACATGTTTTACAGTTTACAATGACTTTCCCCAAGGGTAATCTTATAAAATTATGTGATTAATAACACTGTTAGTTTAAATGTAAAGATGTTGTAATAACATCTTTAGTCAGTTGCTTTCAATTGCTATCGAGTGCCAATCTACATTAGTCACTGGTGATTCTGATTTTAAAAAAAAAAAAAAAGATTGCTTTTTTAGTACGGACAGGTGTTTCGCTGCCAGTTCTTACTCATTCTTTATTTCTGCCCACCGTAAAACACGAGGCACCAGAAACTGAGCAAATCCTACTGATGGCCTTCTGGGCCACCGGGCTGGTGTTATTTGTGTCTTATTCCTCTTCTTGGTATTTAGATTTTCTTCACCCTACAAATTTACTCTGTGCCAGCCAGGTACACTACTTCCTCCTATAGACAAGTACCTTCTTTCTGGATCTCGGTGTCCTCACAGTCCTCATTCCCTGAGTCCAGCAAAGCTGGCCTTAGGAAAAATTATTCATTTCGACCTCCGATTGTGACATTCTTCTTCAAAGCTTGTGGTCGGTGCTTGACTGACAGCAGCCCTGGCTCTTATTGGCTCACGATTGCAACAGCTGTTCATAAATTTTGGCTGAAACGCGGATGCTCACTACAGAGGCAGATGCTCAGAAATGCTCACTAGGTGGCCTAGATAACGCAGGATTATTGCGCTTATAGGAACAATATATGCATAAAGCGCTCCTGTTCCGCGTGTAATGAACAGCCTAGGAGGATACATCTCGCTAGTTACATCTGCACACAATCACAAATGGCTGGCTAGGGGCTAGGTATTATTTTTCTTGGACTAGCTAACTTAGTTGGCGCAAACACGTTTTCTCTCCAGGTTTACCGTTTCATTTGTGAGCATGTCAAGAGACAGAACAAGCGAACGGAGTGTTTGGGACCTGGATTGCAACCAGGACTCTGCTGGCACCTAGCCCTAAAGTTATTAGGCCACTGGGACACCTCAAGGTAATTAACATATTCCTGCAGGGTGACAATAAAGAAGTGCGGCTCATGACAGAGTTAAGAAAAAGAAAGTGTTTTCCTGAAAGGACTTAGGCCTTGAATCTTGTATATGATATACCATGAAGACACAAGATATTGAAACGGAATGATAATTCTGTTCAGGGCTTTAAAAAAATCTTTAGCACTCGTGTGTTTGTGTGTGAGTCGGGGGTTGCCTGTGCCAAGGCACATGAGTGGAAGTCAGAAGGCAACTTTCAGGAGTCTCTTCTCTCCTTCTACCGGTGGATTCTGAAGATCAAATGCAAGGGGTTGGACTTAGCGGCAACCACCTTTACCCTCCAAGACCTCTCTCTGGCCCTCATATTGTTTTCAATGACCAAAAAAAAAAAGCATACTTTCCTGAAGTTTATACTTCTGACATTAATCTCACTAAGGAAAATTGCTTTGATGGAAAGCATTTGGTTGATGATATACCACGTCAGGCACAATACACACTGCTTCAACTTGGGAAATGAAGTCTCATAGTAAATATTTGGTACTTAAGGAGATCATGAACTAGAAGCATGCAATGGGATCTTGCTGTGTTGCCTACTTGCCCTAAAACATGGGTGTTCCTGCCGCAGTCTCCTTCTTGAGAGAGGCTTGACCATGGTGTATTTGAAGCCACCTTTACATCCTCAGAAACAGTTCACACAGACACTGCTGGCTTTTTCCATTTTAAACGATACTATACATCTTCAACTGACCGAAATGCCTCGTGTATTATACTTAAGTGCTTGATTGCTATTGAGGTTGAATTCCCAGAAGCCTCGCTGGTCTATGAGCAAGGAACAGAAGTCACTTGGCATTTATTAGGAGACCCTTTTTTGCTACATAGTGACTTTGGACATTCCTTGGTGATAAAGCGACAAGGTTGGCTAGTGACTGGGGCTGGCGGTCCGTGTCAGGGGAAACCACTGGTGATGTTATCACATAAACAGCTTTCTCGTCTCTTAAAATGGCTGTAATCCAGAAGGAAAGCAGTGTGGTGTCATCAGGGGTAGTGGTGGGCTTTGCTCCTCTGGGAGACAGACATCCCCTTCTTTCATGGATATACAACAAGGATTAATGCCATTTCGTCAGATTTTCACAGACACTGCCTATAACCCTAAGTCCAATTGGCAGTGCTTTGTGAACTAATAAGTAAACCCTGGGAGTGTTTTTATATGTATAGTCAGCATGGTCCTGGCAAACTAGGAAGTAAATGAAGTTACCATTCGGTTCCACGGATGGAGAGAAATAGCAAGTGTCCAACAGGAGCTTTTCAGGGCAGAAGAGCACAAAGGGGTTTAGTTCTAGTGACTCAAATTATTTCATCAATTTCTTCTTTTAATAAAAATTTAGAAGTTTTGTTCTTTAAAATAGCACTGACTGCTAAAGGTATTTCAGAGGAGGAAGGAGGGGAAGGAGGGACGGAAGGAGAGAGGGAGGGGAAGAGAGGGACTGACTCAGCAGATGATTTATGATTTTAATGAACTTGACTCTTTGAATTCAAGGCATGTCTTGAGGATTTTTCAAAGAAACAATCAATCCTTTTCAGGGTTTGATGCCACAGTAACTTCCTGCACACAGCCAGCGATTGCCATGGACACACTCGGATGCCTTTCACTCTCTGCATCTCCACGGGGTTATATTTGGGGAAGAGAAGAAAAAGCAGTGGCACTCTCTGTGTTTAAAGCATTCTTGGGCCCTTAGACAATATTCACCTTTGTAATTATAAATTACCACGGGAAAGTCAGAGAAAGGAAGAAACATTTGCCATGCACACAGGCCAAAGAGGACCACGGAAAACTCCAGAAAGCACCAAGCGACCAGAAACACATGGTGTGATTTAAAGCAGTGGTAAAGGTGTAAGAACTCTTAAGTTGGAGCAGCCCAAGGGGAAACTCCAGCTCTGTGCTTCTCTTAAAGGGATACCATGTACAGAAGGAAAGAAGGTAAGGATGCAATTAAAACATCAATCTGACAGTGTGGATGAATAATTCCAAGCCTTGAATCCAATTTTTCGCAGCAAGTCTGAACATTATAAATGATTTCTGGAATGTTTTAATTATTGTAAACGAGCCTAGAATCTTTGAGTTGAATTCTTGAAATTTCACTCAATGTTACCCAATTATACTGACATTAATAAACAAGGACGGAACATTTCGACTTTCCTTGCTGAGGTGAGGTAACTATGGCAATATCCAGGGAAACCCATCCCAAGGTCTGGTCATTCCCACCATCTGTGTGACCACTCATAATACTCATTAAATTAGTGCAGATTAAAAATAGCATAATCTTACCAAGTTCATATTTGCTAAATAATAAAAGATATTCAAAGAAATAACAATTTAAAAAACCTTCCAAACATCTACTCATGTGCCTTATTGATCTTACATAGGAAAACTTTCACAGGTCAGTTTTCAGGGTTCTTAAACTATTTCAGATTCCAGCCTAGTCAGGAAATTCTAATTATCTAGCACCCTCAGGCAGTCTATAATAGCTGGGCAAGTGCTGGTAAAGTAATAACCCGACAGGGTACCGCGGAACCCTGGGTAGAACACCTTGCTGCCCTCAAACTCTCTTCTGCCTCAGGGCCCTGACTCAACCATTCTCTGTCTCAGTATCTTAACTTTCTCCCTTCTAAGCCTCACCCCATACACCCCAACCCTAATCTTCCTTTAATGACAAGTCTTTGACTCATGAACTGAATCATAACTTGTCTAACACATGTTTTTTATTCTTTATTTAGTGTGTTTAGTTCTGAACTCCTTGAGAATTCAAAATGTGTCTGTCTGTTCCCTGTACCTAATCAGGTATTTAGCTTTGTGCTTGGTAGGTGTTTACAAACTACCAGTTCAATGAATAAACATGGATTTGGGGTTTATTATCTCCGAGAAATGTTTTCTGCCACATACAAGTCCATCCTCTCTGTTCCTAGAGAGAAGAGTGATGGTCCTAAATCTGTCATTCTGTCGATGGCGTTCTCACAGAGAAGAGTGCAGCCATTGTCCAGGCATTTGCAAGCTCCCGCCTCTTTGAGATCTCTCAACTAGTTTCGCTCCTCACTCAGTGACTATTTTCCCTCTATATTTCATGGAGACAATATCCACACCCTTTCCATCCTCTCACCTCTTCTACGATTACTTGAGCCTCAATCTCTCTCTTCACTCATCTCCTTGAACCCTATAACACAATCAAGCCCAATTACCCCAAAAATTCTTATCTATTGTCTGCCCTTTACCAAATGCACTAGACATCATGTGCACTTCCAAACACTCTGCTAATGTCACCTGTCATCTTCCTGTGACATCTAACCTTTTTTTTTTTCTTTTTTTGGTCTGGGGAATGACTTTACCAGTGGAAGCCAGCAAATCTATCAACCTTAACAGGCAAAGAATGTGTTTAATGGCTAATAGAAAAATGAATAAGAGGGGTTACTGAATACAGAATGAATGGCAAGGGATGAAAATGCACTTCCAACTTAATAAGCATCTCTTAGTTTATGTCCCCAGTATCACCTTCTGCACACGAAGATCCTTATTGGTTCCAAAAAGTAAACCTTGTCTTACTGTCATTTTCATAGAAAATGGTTGCCGTTAGCCATAAAAACATGAAACTTACTTCAAAGTTCCCTTGGGGTTTACCAAGTTTTCTTGAACTTAGCCAGTACTTCCTTCTCTTCAATTATTGAAACCTTCAATTATACACTAACCTCTTAGGATAAAAGAAAATATCAATGTTCAGACCAGTAGAAAATCCCTCCCCATAAGTTTCCATTTCAAATATAATTCCCATCTTCCTTTTCAGAAACACCTTTACTTTTTGATTAACAGGTCTTGAAGAGAACTTCAATTACTTCTCCCTTCTGTTCTTCCTGTGCAGGTTTGCTGTTTAGATAAATGTTATGACTGGCCTTATAGTTGTTTAGGTGCCTACAGTACTGAAAATCTTATTGAAGTACCAAATACCTTATTTAAACACAAAGCATTTCTTATAAGCACAGAATATAAACAGATTCCTAATAATCTTTTCTCTGTGATTTATATGAGCGATCCTGTGTCTTAAAATTTACAGCTGTGAGGGAGAGATAAAAACAGTTTCAAGAGGGGAAAATTTGAATATACTTACAAAGAACTAGTTAATGGAATTTGTTCCTTAGTAACTTTTTCCTTTGATTTTGAAACTTACCCTTGACACTCTAAAAATGTCCTAGAAAGTCTGGACACTTACAATCATACCTTTCTACAATCCTTTGCCATTCATCTAGGCAAAGGGGAGGACAATAGAAAGGGCAAGGAAAGAAAAGTGTGTCCGACACTGGGCTGGCCACTGTACATATCTGCTTGAGGTGTTTATCAGCATTTAGGTATGAAGAGATATTTTAAATGTACTCAATATTGAAACATTTGCTGTTGGTATGAAGCAAAACCACAGCATCTATTTATTCATCACTATAATTCATAGAATAAAAAGTTTATTTTATTTAACTGTCTGATTAGAACGCAAATTAATAGGTTGTTAAGTTGTCAGTGTTAAACTATGCGACTGCATGGAACTTACAATTAGCCCAAAGTTTAGTTCCATGCAGTTCAAAACTATAGATATCACACAAAATGAAAACTATTCGAAATAATATATAGGTTAGTTAGATTTAGCCATCTGACTGTTATTTAATAGTAAAACACCAAATGAACACAGTTTGGGTATAACTGAATGGTATCTGTCAACTCCCCTTGGGATAATTGCAACATAAGATGAACTGTTCTTAGTGGGCTGCCAGTCTCCGTCTGTTGAGTGTCTGGGGTTTGGTATTCTGGGACTAGGATGCAGAAGTGCAGAGTAAAGGCCCCCAGATTATCCCAGACCTTCAGTATATGTCTGTGTGCTCATTTAGCCCCATCGCTCATTCTAAAGCTGTTCTGTGCCCGGATCTGAAAGGCAGGGGATGAAGGACCAGGCAAAAACTCAATGTGAAGGCAGAAGAAGACCAAATGAGTCAGCTGAAAGGTGGCATGAGCAAAATTACCAAATGCACAGAAGAGTCAGCAACATCTCAGAACCAGAGCCCCAATGTGCCCACTTCATGCCCTATATACGCGGAGTACAGCTTCGTAATAATTCTTCAGATACCCATAGCTATTTTTGTTTTTATTTTTAATATCCTATTTGTTTTAGAATTGCACTTTTCTAATCCTTACCAATGAGGACCTCATATTTATTTCAAAACATGAGGCACACTACTGTTATAGAACTTCTTCCTGACTGGAACACAAAGACAGAATGTCTAAATATGGTGATCACAATTGAATGGCTTTGTTAATTTTATTTAAAAAAATCACACTTGTTTGTGAAATGCATAAGTAGGCATATATATGATAAATTAGATTGCTAAAATATACTAAATTATATTTTAAGATTTTTTAACCTTGAATCTTTCCACAGATTTTGACATACAAAGACATGATCTATAATACATTATGGCATTTTCTAGTCATTTAAAATATGCTTCTAGTCCTATAATTAAAGAATCTATGTGAAGGTTTAGATGCTTAGATAACTCTTTAATGCATGGCCTTGGATATTACTAAAAATAATAAAAAGCATTCAGCACATGGATACAAAGGCATAAAGCAACTTGAGACTGTGGCTTCTATTCACAAAATTCCTGCTCCTAATGTTCATCCAGTCATGACAAAGTGAGTTAAATGTCTTCAAATTAGCTTCCATATTTAATTTGTTTTTAACTTATTCAAGTTGTTTGTTGTAATACATAGTTCAGTAAAACTAAGATGAATTTTAATGAATATTCCAGTTAGTTTAAAATCATTACCATTCATAGTAATAGCCACTGATACAACTCTGGCCCTTTGTTAATTTGATAATTATAAGTAAAAGTATAATTTAGCTTATATAAGGTTATTCCTTAGCATGCATTAGTGGTATAATTATTGATGGGACTGAACTCTGTAAATAGCATTTACTTAGATAATGAGATATTTAGTTACAAAAAATATTCACACAGAGATTTTTCATGTTTTCAATTACACTATCTACATTATACAATACAAACTGAGACATCTCCCTGCATACACAGGATAGAGTTTCCCATATTGAACAGTGCTCTTAAAGATCTAATAGTTTATTATTCCATAAGAATAATAAATAGAACCCAAGTTCTATTCCAATACCATAAATGTCACTTTCTAAATATTGTGAATGACTTGAAAATGATTTTTTTCATTAATATCAGCAAAGCTAGACGCAGCAAACCACTGAACAGAGATGTCAAGTGTACATCTGTTAACATGTATGATAGGTGTGGTCAGAAACCTCTGTCCTTTCCTGTCTAAATCAGACTGCCTCCCTGAAACTGACCTCAATTTTCTGAACTGCCTTCAAACATTACTTGGAAAGAAATGCCTCAGTACCAAGCAAACTTCAATTTAGCTTCCATTCTTCATAAACCATGAATCTGAATTTGAACTATGATGACATTGGTTATTGAATCATATCAGATTTCTATAGCTGAACAAAATGGGCAAAATTTAATAGTTTTCATTTTTCCTCTAGAACAATCTATATAATTTTATTATAAGAGCCTGTTATATAATATGAAAAAATAAAACAACCATTTTGAACATTGGAAAGGGACTAGTATGTGCTTCTCCAAATGTGAACTTCACATTCTAAATATGAGCGGTTTATTGGGCAGGAAATATTACTGGCATTATCTTTCATCTCTGAAACAATCTTTAGTCAACCATAGACTTTGAACTTTTGGGATGACTGTTCCCTTAAAATAGGGGCAGAGTTCTTTAAACCCTGTTGTCATTAATCTATTAACCCATTAATAGATATAAATTTCCTGGTTGTCTAGGAAAAATCTACCCTGAAACATTACACAGGGATTCTAGAAACCACCACATATACAGAGAGCCTCAGCTGAAGTTGGTAAGGTCCTTAGCCTTTTCTATAGTGAAAGTAAATGATAGAAATAGATCTATAAAGACTATAGACAATTATCACTTATAAATCATGTCAATTGTCTAGGAAAGGTGTTCAACAAGGTGATGACATGATTGGTGTATCATCTCAAATATGTTTTTAAGTTTACTTGTAGCTTTTTCACGGTGAACAGGTGTGGATTTGCAAAACAGCCTTGAATTATTTGAATTCATATCACAGATCATTTTTCTTTTCCCTCTTGTAATGAAAGCCCAGATGGCTCCATTTCTGTGTGTGTGCATGTGCCTGTGTGTGTGTGTGTGTGTGTGTGTGTATGTGTGTGTGTGTGAAGATACAAACACGTGAATCACTGTGCACAGTGACTTTAGACTAAAGATGTCAATTACCATTTCTTGCAGAAATTCCCCAATCTTTCTAAATGAGTCTCCTGTTTTAATCCCTTTATCTATTTGACTTTTGTGTAGGCTGTGGTCTGGACATGAGGTACAGCATACATCCTTGTAACATGTTAAAGGAATCTGGCCCTGGTGACTGCCTGTCCAGAACTCTCCCCACAAATGCTGGAGTAGAGTGAGGGTTATTGGGTAAAAATTTGTTGGTGCCTGAACTGTTCTCTTGGTTAACGCTTCATGCTATTGTTCTAAATATTGTTGGGCCACTCTGGGAAACGTGCAACACTGAGGCACTGTTCTCTTCACCCCAGGACTGAGAGCAGAAACGCCAAATCAAGAGAAAGAGTCTTTCTCAATATCTCTTTACTTGGAGAAATTACCTATAGTTCCTCTGGGTAATCAACAAAAAGAAGATATCCTAAGGCTCAGATCAGTCAGCAAGCTTTAAAGGTGATTACACAGACATAAATCTACATAATTATAGCTCACGTAAAAGATTTTTAACTTGAACAACTTGCAAGAGCAGCAAAAATAGACTTATTTTTAGTCTATCAAAGTAAAGCTAAAATGGTATCTGTAATTCTTAGGACTACATAAACACTAAAATATGATAGATTGCTTGCTCATCATCTTTATAGACACAAAACTAAGCAGTATTTATATTTGGTAATGTAGTAGTAATGGGCAATACTGTGGTTCCTACCCAAGGCCACATTCTCTTTATTTTCAGAAATCAAATAAAAATTTTAGAAATTATTAAAGCTATTATTAAATTTTAACAAACACTAAAAACTATTATTCCAATTCTCACTGGATAAAATCAACTGAATATCTTGATTGCAGGAGCCTGAAAATTTTATTAGGGTATTAAAGTGTATTTGCTGCTTCATGAAAAAGGGAACAAAAGGTTGAGCTGCCTGGTGCTAGAAAGCAGAATGCAACTCTCAAACAACAAATAATTTTATGGTAAGATTGTGACCTATTGAAGATGATAAAAGCACATGAAGAAAGATAGGCTATGGCGTGGTATTCTCTAAGTCCTAGCTGAAAAGGACTAAATGAATACAAAAGAAGAAAGTAAATTCAAAACTTTTAAAATGTTAACCTGAAAGGCTTGCATGATTTTTATCTAGTATTCAAATCATGCACACATGCACACATGCACACACGTACACACACACACACACACACACACACACTTCACACTGCAGGTCTCTGAACTTTTAAAAAAGTCTAACAAAAAAGGGGGGAGAAATTACAGAGTATGGACTCCTTTGGATATAAATTATCTTTAGTAGCTAATTATGCTAACGGAGTATGCCTTGAATCCTTCACACTTATTTCCAAATAATATTACTTTCTGAGTGTCGATGCGCTTGTTGGTAGAGGGCATGCTGATGCTCCACTCCCTTCTGGGTGGTAGAAAAGAGACGTGTGAAGAAAGACTCACTTTGGGGTAGCTCACTCAACTAGCTGGGTGCAGGTGGGTGTTACAGAAGGAAGACAATGTGGAAGAGGTATCATGTTGGTCAGACTGGTGATGGGGAAAAGAAATTAATCCTTTCCTATGACACTGGATTAAAATAGGTGAAAGAAAACTAAGGATACAAATTAACATGAATTTTAATGACCTGATGAGAAATCTGAAATAACTCTTAGAGAAATAATTTCGCAAATTATATCAAAAAGTCAAATAATTGATATTTTCTTAAAACATAAGCACACATTATTTAAAATTATCAAGTGACTGATTAAATTTTCACTTGGCATACAATGTTTTCATCATCAAATTTTAGAACATTTTAACTAGTCTAGATATTTTTGGTAACCAGAGAATTCTTTTTGTTTTTGTTTTTATTCTTGTTCTTGTTTTGTTTTTTGTTTGTTTTTTTTTTCTTTTTTTTTTTTAAGACAGAGTTGCTCTGTAAAACAGTCCTAGTCATTCTGGAACTCACTTGGTAGACCAGACTGGCTTTGAACTCACAGAGACCTGCCTGCCTCTGCTTCCCAAGGGCTGGGATTAAAGGCATGTGCCACCACCGCCTGGCAACCAGAGAATTCTTTAAGTGTTGCAGCATCATTTATCTTTAAAGTGATCTGTACACTATATTATGAGGCAAACATATAATAAGCAACCTGTTACTGCATATTTTCCTCTGGTATTAATGATTTTCAATAAAATATATCTTTTCTACAATAATACTTCGATTTAATTTTCTCCCAAAGATTTTTAGTCATTTTTTGAAGATTTTGTAGCATGAGTTTCAACCACATTTACCCCTTCCCCCAAGTCTTCCCAGATCCACCCATATTCCCTACTCATTCAACTTTGTGTCTTTTTTTTTATTTTATTTTAACCTATCAAGTTCAGTTTGTGCTGCCTATATAGTCACGGATATATGGTGTTCCATTCGGGCACAGAGGACCTGCAAATGACAACACTTGGTGTAGGAGGGTCTTCTTTCTATGTGTTGCTTTCATTGGTTAAATAAAGAGACTGCCTTGGCCTTTTGATAGGACAGCAGCTTAGCTAGGTGGAGTAGACAGAACAGAGAATGCTGGGAGGAAAAAGGCAGTGTGGCAGACACCATGGCTCTCTTCTTCCAGATGGACGCTGGTTAGACTCATGCCAGTAAGCCACAGTCATGTGGCAATACACATTAATGGAGATGGGTTAAACTAATATGTGAGAGTTAGCCAATAAGAGGTTAGAACTAATGGGCCAAGCAGTGTTTAAATAAATACAGTTTCCGTGTAATTATTTCAGGTAGCCAGGAGCCAGGTGGAACGAAAAGCAGCCTGCTCACCATTTATAACAAACACTCTCAGAAACAACTGGCTATTCCTCTCCCAGAAGCTATCAACTGTCAGAAGTTCCTTGACCAGAAGAACTTCATGTCCACCTTCCTTCTCATGACGTTGTTTTGCCTGGCTTGAATTTGCTTGGGGCTTGTGATGGAGACATAACCTCTGAGTTCCTATGTGGAGCTATTCTTGGCTGTTTCCTTCTATCCCGTCACTGCCTATGGTTCATTTATCTATCTATCTATCTATCTATCTATCTATCTATCTATCTATCTATCTATCTATCTATCTATCTATCTATTTATTATGCATACAATATTCTGTCTGTGTGTATGTCTGCAGGCCAGAAGAGGGCACCAGACCTCATTACAGATGGTTGTGAGCCGCCATGTGGTTGCCGGGAATTGAATCAGGACCTTTGGAAGAGCAGGCAATGCTCTTAACCCCTGAGACATCTCTTCAGTCCCCCTGCCTATGGTTTTTACACCCTTTATGTCTCCTCTTCTGTAGTAACCCCTTATCCTCTAGAGGAAGGGATTGGTATACATGTTCTGCTTAGGGCTGAGCCTTCCACAGTTAACTATTGTGTTAACTGAGGTTTCTGTCCTGCCAAGTCATTGTTCTGCCCGGTCCCTGCAGTGTCATTCTGTTGTCTGGGGTTTCTGTCCTGCCTGGTTTCTGTCCTCCCACCAGGTCACACAGCTGTTTAGCCCCAATGAAAATAACACAGAGGTCTACATAAGTTATAAATTGATTGGCCCATTAGCTCAGGCTTCTTATTAACTCTTGTAACTTATATTAGCCCATTACTCTAGTATATGTTAGCCACATGGCTCAGTACCTTTTTCAACAGGATAGGTCACATCTTCCTTCTTCAGTGTCTGGACAGGACTGGGGAGGAATGGGCTTCCTCCTTCCCAGGATTTTCCTGTTCTCATTGCCTTGCCTCTATATCCTGTCTGGTTGTCCCACCTATACTTACTGCCTGGCTACTGGCCAATCAGTGTTTATTTAAAACATAATTGACAGAATACAGAATTGGCCCACACCACTATTGTCTATATCTTGGTCAGTTGTGGGTTTCTTCATTAATTACCATCTATGGAAAATAGAAGCTTCTCTGATGAGGGTTAAGAGATGCACTAATCTAATGGTATAAAAATTAACTAGAAATCAGTTTAATATTAAGTTCATTTAGTAGAAAAATAGTAGTCAATTGTTTTATAGGGTCTATGACTTCTGTAAGCATTATAAAACATTACTTCAACTCTAATTTTTTCACTTTAAGTATGTAGAGATTATAGAACTTTTAGGAGGTAGAGGGCCTCACTACAGGAAGTAAGCTTGTATTGGATCTGGATTGGATTGAATCTCTGCTTCCTGATTCCCTTGGATGAAACCAGCTGTATCTGGCTCCAACCTCTAGTCCTCCTCCACCATGTTGGACTATGCCCTCCCCCTTTATGCATAAATCAGAATCAACTCTTCCTCCCTTAATTTGCTTCTTGTGAGGTAACTGCAACCGAGACCATCATTTTGAGCAAGTTATGTAACTTCTCTATGCTTCTATCTCTTTTATCAAATGCATATAATACATCTTGCAAAACTTTCAGAGCTAAATTACTAGATAAATGGAAAATACTTAACAGGGACTGGTAAGTACAGCATGTGCAAGAAACAGCACACATTATACCTTTCAAGTGACTCTCTAGTGCAGGGATTTCATTTCTTTGTTGTATCCCAAACACTGCTAACAGTACCTATAAAGCCACATGGTCTGGTCCCAGGCATGTTCTTATCCCCCTCTGCCCATCTCAGGCCAATGGCAGGTCAAATTCAGACACAGAGAGGCATCCTGATCTACAGGAGCTCTCAAGTTCTACAATTCTACATGGTTCATATGTTATGAACTACTGTGTGACACGAAGAACTCCACATGGAGCAAGAAGAAACGTGCACAAGCAATGGCTATCAAGTAGAAAGGAAGCCACCAATACTATCTGGTCCAATCAAGAGATACATTGAAACAATGTGATCTCACATCAGAGGAGCAGCTGTCTTCAGACAAAGAGAAAAGAGTCACACACAAGCGGTCTGTCCCTGTTCCAAGTGAGGGGCCTTGCCTGAGTGGTGTTGGTTTCTGCTTCACCAGGGATGTGACCTTGTACACACTGGTAACCCTGCATCTCTGATATTTGGTTTCAGCTCACTCTGTCTTTATCCCAGTCATGTTTCATACTTTCTTCTAACTTTCAAACTTGACCTCTCCACCCTGAGAATCAATATGAGCTTGACACCTGTCTCCCAGGTTTCAATGACTGCTCACGTATCCTGTTCTGCTCTACTAACTGACCATCTCACCTCTGCTCAGTCTTTAGTCGCGATAGTAGTTACTGACTGGGCTGGAATATGCTTCAGAAAATGACATGAGATCTGTTTCAAAGCAATGCAGTTCCTGCTATTCATCCACTGAAATCATAATGGTTAAATGATTGAAGAACTAATTCCCCAAAACAGATGATATTGCCAGACTTAGCTTATACTTTAACTTCTCTTGGCTCCAAATGTGGTCTCTGAAAGGCCATAAAAACACCTTTAATTCATACCCTCCATTTCATGGTGTCTCAAGGGGCCAGACAAGAACCACCTGCCAATGCCTTCACAGCCCTGGTTCAGAATTCTCCAACTAAACAGGGTCCTTCCCCAGATCTAGGGGAAAGGCCCTCTTTTGTCCCAAGTCCACAGCTACTCAGTCTCCTTATGTTCTGATTTCACGGTGCTCCAGAATCCAAATATTCTCCTGGAGGGAAAAGGAGGGTGGAGGAGGAGAAGGCAGGAAAGGATAGACAGAAGGAAAATGAGACCAAGGGGGAGAGACACTAAATTGACATTCTGTTCAAATGAAATCTAAGCTTTTAGAAACTTTAACAATAATAACAAAACTTCCAATAACAGAAGAACACACAAACTCACAGTCAGATGAATTCACCTTACATGTATTCAGCTAAGCATATAAAATACTGTATATAATAGATGCCAAAGCAAGAAAGATGCAGAGCATGCATTTGGAGCTCAATAACCCACACAGGAATACACCCCCAGGTATTAGAGGGTAGAGTCATGCCTGAACATAAATGCAATCAGTGTAAAGTTGAATGTAAATGTCAATGTCTGCTAGGATTGGCCAAGAAGGAACATGAGATGATTCTATCCCTCTTGTTTCAGTTCAGTGAAGGCCACTAATGCTGAGGACTTTAAAACAAAGGGAATCACAATGGAAATGTTGCCATCTAGGAGCTTGAGTGGTAAGAATTAAGAGAAAACAAAGCACTGTTGCAATAGTGCCATCTAGAAAAGCTTAAATTATAATGAGTTGGGGTTTTATGAAGGTCATTCTACGGACTAGATGGTCAATCTTCAACTTTCTGAGTTCTGTATCATCATAGCTTGAAAATTCCTTGTGTATTCCATTAGCTACTCTTTTCCATGCCCTACTTTATTTATTATTTTACTTGTGTCTGGTGTATATGCTTGTATATGTGCACATGTGTATGTAGATATGTATGTATGGAGTTATGAGGGTAATGTTGTATGGTTTCTTCACTCATTTTCCACCTTAGTTTGAAGACAAGTTCTCTCACTAAACCTCGAGCCAGACTAACTGACTAGCAAACCTCCAGAATCCCCCTCTCTCTGCTAATGAGATTGCAGGGCAAGGTGATGTACCTGGCTTCTTAAATACAGGCTGAGAATCTGCACCCAGGTCATCACACTTGCAGGGCAAGCCCTTTCCAATCTGAGTCATCTCCCCAGCCACCTTAATTCACTTCTTACTTATATGCTTTCTATTGTTCTTTTGCCTAAGGATAATTAGCGTCAAATACTTGCTAAAATTTCCCCTGGACGTTGAGATAGATAGATTGTGAGCAGGAAAACTTCTCTTTGTAACAGACATTATTTGTTCTTATAGACGTTTCCATCCTGTTCTACCATAGATTAGCAAAGCACCCGCCAGCATTACTTGGGCAGATCTCTCAGTTCAGTTCCTTCAAAAGAACATATTCAAATTCATTCCCCCCACCAACCTGAAGCAATTGCAGCATTATAAGTGAATTTAGCAGTATGCTAGCATGGACGACAACAGGATTTTTTTAAAGTTATAGTTGAAAGCAAACTTCATCCTCTTCTGCTCTAGAAAATATGGTTTGACTGCAGCAGAGATAATATCTACTTATTTCTATCACAGCTACCAAGAACGGCATATAAAAAAAATTCCCAGAAATTCCTCTAACAATCAGAACTACCTTCTCAAAATGGTGAGACAGAACTTTGAGGCTGAGTAAAAACATGTCTCACTTCTGTTGAGTTCTAGGGGCCTCTTGAATAAACTGTGAGAAACCCAGCAACCCCTTCTTCATGGTTAATGGAAGTCTCCCTGAAGGGGATTTTGCTGTGAAAAATGAATTTAAGGTGTGTTAGTTTTGTTTATGCTTTGGAACACTTGTTTAATGATGTGAAGGTGTGTTTCTTTTGTTTATGCTGCCTTTGTTTAAATCTGTGAAGCTGTGATTCTTTGCCTGTCTAAATACCTGATGGTCTAATAAAGCACTAAATGACCAATAGCAAGGCAGGAGAAAGGATGGGAGGGGCTAGCAGGCAGTGAGACTAAACAGGAGGAGACATCTGGGTAGAGAGGGAGCAAGCAATGAGAGAACAAGGGGACTTCAAGGGCCAGTCAGCCAGCCAGCTAGCCAGCCACAGAGTAAGAGTAACATATACAGAAGTAAGAAAAGGAAAAAGCCCAGAGACCAAAGGCAGGTGAGATAATTTAAGAAGAGCTGGCAAGAAACAAGTCAAGCTGAGGCTGGGCATTCATAACAAAGAATAAGCCTCGTGTGTGATCTATTTGGGAGCTGGGTGGCAGGCCTCCCAAAAAGTAAAACAACACAACAACAAGATTTTGTAGGCAGAATGAGATTTATAAGAGCTACATATGTTCTTTGACATGCCACATGCTTCTGTGGTTTATTATTCTGTTGAAGTTCATACTTCTGTAGATACTGGTAGCATCGTTTTCTGGTACTATAGCACTTAAGTGTGTCACCAAAGATGTTACTTTCCTAGGAAAAGGATTTTTCCTTAATATTAAAAAAATGGATTTAATTGGACTGTTTTAATAGATAAGTTTTCAGGGGAAATAGCAGGAGCTTAAAACCTCTAGTTGAATGACTGAATGAGTAATAAAGTCGTGAGTAGAAAAATTGGCCTTGTATACTATCATGTCCCTCTCTATTCTGACCAGACAATGACTTAGCAATTCTTGATGACTAACACTTCTTCCCAGCATGCAGTGGACATTGATTCTATGTTGCCGTGGGAAAGAGACAGAGGAAGCTGCGATGAGCAGGATGACTAAGACCATGACATCTTAGTGAGTGATGGTTGTTAAGACAAACAGTGGCTGAGAGGCTATGCACAAGCCAATCAGCCAACACTGTGCACCAGAACTGCAGGAGAAAAGAATGCACAGAGGGATGCACAAGGACAGGCACCCACAGTCCTGAACACCCACACTCCTGAGCTCACCATGGACACCCACAGTCCTGAACACCCACACCCCTGAGTTCACTGGGGACATCTGCCCTCCTGAGTTCACCATGAACACCCACAGTTCTGAACACCCACACCCCTGAGCTCACCCTGGACACCCACACTCCTGAGCTCACCAAGAACAAACAGAAGCTCTTGCATACATGTGCATGTGCACACACACACTCACTCACAACTGAGAGTACTATACAGCATAGCCCAAGGACCAAATGTCAACTTGAGAAACTCGAGATTCTGGTTTTTCAGGAAAAAAATACATTTTCTATTATAGAGATCAGTTCTTAGAAATGTATATGTTAAAATTAACTATGTCAAACCAATTTCAAATCTTAACTCCTCCCATGATTTTCTGTAGATCTCATCATCACTGAAGGTAATAGGGACCAAAAGCAAAGGACTTGGGAAGGAACAAATTGAGAACAAATTTAAATTCTTCTACCTCCCAATTGTGAATTAACAGAAACTAAAGAATGAACAATATAAATCAATAATAGTCCATTACAATATTATCAATAGCAGATGAAAATACATTATTAAATGAATATCTCAAGAGATCATTGCTAATGTGATAATATGAATCAAGCTAGTTTCTCTATTCATATAGAAAATATCAATTATGAAATGAATCCCTGTCAAGCATATTGCTAATGGAAAGACAATGCACAGAGGTCATAAGTAAGAAGCAGAAAATGTCTCATGCCACAAAGCCTGTTTCCCTATGCTCAGGAGAAATATCTACTCTATGTTAGCACAATTAGGAAGTATTTATCTTTCTGTAACTGGCCTCATTTGACTGCATATAATATTCTTAAGACTTATCAGTGCTGCAACATATGTTAAACTGTCCTATTTTAAAGTTCGAGTGAAATTCCACTGCATGCATGTGTGGTGGTTTCTCTGTTCATTCATCATTTGTGAACACTTAGACTGTTTCCATCTCTTTGCTACTGTGAAAATGGCTCAGTATCTAACATACTCAAACTCTCAGATGTAGAGAATAGAGTGGTGGTTTCTGGGGCTTTGGGTAGAAAGGCACGTGAGTCAATATTTACTGAGAGTTTCTGAAATTCGAGGTGAAAAAACTTCACAAACGTCATCTGTACAGCATGCTTGAACTATACTATACTGTAGAATCAGAATTATAAGAAGGTACACCTTATGTTGTACGCTTTTGACATAATAGATTTTTAAAAACGTATTTTATAACAATCAAATAATTATCGATTTAAAACACTCTTCAAATGTATGTGTCATTAGTTGTGGCTATTCAAATATCTCTTATAAATTATATTGATCTGATACTCATTAAAGAAATCTACAACTAAGTAGTCAAAGGAAAAGACAGGTTTGATTAAGAAAAAAGGCAGAACAGTGGACTTGTGTTAAAGAGCAGAGATTGTCCAGTGACTAGGCCCCAAAGTGCAGACAATGGTGATGCTGCCCTTCTCAGAGCACCTGGAGCAGTGTGTGTCTAGGGAAGACGGGAAGGAACGCATCAGGGAGGGCAGAAAGATGCTAAGACAGGCTTTCTTTGTGATTTACCCAGCTATAGAAAGGATCTGGTGTTTTGAATTCTTTGAAAAATTGCTTTCCTAGTCTGGTGCAAAAACTGTAGGCTGCCGTCAACTTTATATATTAGCCTTTTAGGCAGCGGCTCTCAACCTGTGGGTTGTGACCTCTTTGGGAGGGATGGAATGACCCTTTCAGAGCGGTCACCTAAGACCTCTGGAAAACAGAGATATTTACATTTTGATTCAGACAGTAGCAAAATTACATTTTTGATGTAGCAATGAAAATAACTCTATGGTTGAGGGTCACCACAACATGAGGAGCTATATTAAAGGGTCATAGCATGAGCAAGGTTGAGGACCCAAGAGTCCTAGATCAATATGAGTTATCTCAAAGGCTTTCAAATTAACCTTTAAGACAAAGAAATCTTTATTTTGGAGATCAGGAGTATCGAATACTAGAAGATATGTAAAAAAGCACCAGAATACAATAAAACTACGTCTATGTTAAGCTCCCACAACATATGAAGTACTAAAATACCTGCTCTCTCAGCATTCCCATTTGCTGTAAAATACTACCCCTTTACATTTTTCTCAATGAACATAAAAATACCCTGTCTTGTTTGGCAGGAAAGCAATCTGCAGAATTATACCTTCTCTCATCCCCACACCCCCACACTCATTCTATCAACACCCAAGGCAGGTGGAGGAGCTGGGCCTGAAGATCATAAGAGGGAGAACAGTCCCTGTCCCCTTGTCAGCTGTGGACTATGGAGAGTGTCCCCTATGCCATGCCTGGACAGTACAGTAGAGCTGGCCCTGAAGGTGCAGGTATGGGAGAGCCCACCCTCCACCAAGGGCTGCAGGATCTCCACAACACAGGGCAGCAACAGGATGTTCAGAAAGAGTTCCACTGAGGGCCCAGCATTGATGTTGCAGCAGAGACCAGGGGCCTCAAGCCTGTTGCTACCCTGTGTCGTGTAGATCCTGCAGCCCTTGGTGCTGCGCTCACCTGTCTTTGCCACCAAGACGGGCTTTTCAGCATTACTGTGACCAGTTCATCCCCTGCAGCAATAGGCAAGGGGCGTGGCCAGTTCTCCTGTTTTCACATTCCTCAGGGTGGGTTCCATTGACTGCAGGAACATGGCCAGTCAGCATGGATTCACAGAGTAAACAGAACGAAAGGGAATTTTCTTGTCTGAACGATGCAGTTGAGATTTCCTCAAATGCAATCAAACTGCATTCTAAACCTCATTAATAAAACAAATAAAAATGATGATGTTTGCTGGCATGATACAATCTTCCACTTTATTTTAAATCTAAACAGCAGATCACCGATCATTTGCATAAGAGCAGCTGAAGAGGAAATGAGATGTTGGACCACTGAGAGCTTGGTGAGAGCCATGGAGACAATGGCAAGTCTGAGGGAAACGGGAAATGGAGAGTGGCATGACCTGACATAGCTCAGCAAGCGCACCCTGGATGATGGGCAAAGCAAGGCAAGGAAACCAGCTGGGAAGCTAGTCTGAGAAAGCAAGTGAGGAATGATGGGGGGAAGACTGTTCAGAAGATGCATCCACATTTGTCGACAGGCTAATACAGGCAGTGAAAGAATTGCTGATGGCACCAAGGCTCTTAGCTTGAGCCAGAATGGTCAGCAGATCACACTGAAGTCCACTGAATACTGAAATGGGTGGTTAGATTTGTTCGTATGGTGTTCAGGTAAGAGTTCTGGCCTACAGGTATAAATCCTGGAGACACCAATGCATAAAATGTAAAAAAGAGACTGTCGGGCAGTCAGGTGAGTGTGTAGACAGAAGCAGCCTATATTAACACTTTTCAATACTGTAATGGAGATGATTATCCTAAAAAAGAGAGAGGTATATTTTGACCCATAGTTAGAAAGGTTTCAGGACATGGTAACTGGCTCCATTGCTCTGGTCCTGTAGCTAGGCAGTGATCATGGACAGAAAAACATGGCAGACCACATTGCTTTTCCCATGACAAAGGGAAAGAAAAGAGAGGAAGAGCAAGGGGTGATAGTCTAAATGTCACCAGTGACCTTAATTCCTTCCATTACACCTCACTCCATCAATGTTCTATCCCCTCCCATCAGTGCATATACTGGGGATCAACACTTCAACATACAAGTCATGGGGGGTCCGTTAGGGTCCTAACATTACAGCTCAAGGCATGAGTTTTTTTTTTTTTTGTTTTTTGTTTTTTGTTTTTTTTTTTTTTTGTGGTTCTAATGCTAGAACTGAAGCTATAAGAAGGCATCAAGGCGTTGAAAGATGGCAATGAGGCGGCAGGAAAGTGGGCCCGTGAGACATTCTGGAAGTTAAGGAAACAAGCATCTCCAGAATCAAATTTACAAATTACAAACCATGGCTGAGCTAAGTGATGACGGAGAATTCTGCCAACTACATATAACAAATTCAAGGGCACTGCTGAGAGAGGTCAAGGGAAGTTTTTGCAGTGATGGGAGCATATTCTTGTTCATTGCAGACTCAAACAAGGGGCAAGAGAGAAAATGTGGATGCTAACTGTGGAAAATTCTAAGAGCTTTGTGATATATGAAAGGCCAGAAATGTGGCAGAGGCGAAGAGAACATCACTCGGCTTCATTTTTATTCGTGTGTGTGTGTGTGCACATTCACATGTGCGTGCATATTAACATGTGTGTGCATATTCACATGTGTGGGCACGCGTGCACCACGGTATGCGCACTTCATGACATGTGAGTGAAGGTCAAAAGACAGCCTTGGATGTTAGTTCTCACCTTCTTCCCCGTTTCAGACAGGTGTTGCCTGCTTATTGTTGCAAACGCTGTACTAGCTGACCCGGAGCTTCTAGGGGTTCTCATTTCTACACCCTCCCATCGCTCTGTAGGAATGCAGTGATTGCAGGTGCATACCAGCACATATGGCTCTGTGTGAGTTTTTAGGATCCACACTCCAGTCCTCTTGCTTGCATGGCACATGCTGTATCTACAGAAACATCTCTCCGGCCAAAAAGGAAATACTTGCTTTAATGAGGATAGGTCAGCATGTTTAAAAAAAAATCATTAGCATTATCAAATACTAAGATAGTAACCTGAGAGGAAGCATCCATGCTTTGATTATAAATAGACATGATGTGCAGACAAAAGAATCCTGTACCTAGAGAGCTCCTTCTCCTCTGTAAGCATTCAGTTCATTTTGCTCGAGGATAGTAGGCGCTCCTCACAGTAATTCAAGGCAACCTTGCTATATTCTCTACCAATGAATATCTACTTCTCCTTTTGATGAGAACACCATTCACTATCAAATGGTTCTTGAAACAGACTGCTTGCAATTTTATAACTAATATTAGTATGGCCTCTGAAGGGCTGTAGCTAAAATGGCAAATTTTCCATAAGCACCCTTATACTGAATATTTAAGTGGGACTTTATTTTATGTAAGTAAAAAGCTAAACTCTTCCAAAAGCAGAATGAAACATTTATTCCTTAAAAACTAGTGTCAAATCTATCAGTTTCATCCCTGTGCTCATGATTTCAAAACTTGAATAATTTAATTAATTCCCTATGGAACTGTATCTTTAAGCCTAGTTTCCCCACCTGGAGTTTCGCAGGAGCCTTAATCATATAGATATTTGACAATTCTTTATTAGCATAAACACTGCTGATTTTAGAATTTAATGAAATAATGGCTTTTACACTTTTAAATACCTAGTTAACATTCTATCGAGCATCAGTGTTCTATCAGGCAATTCGATTTGGAGGTTTACATCTGAGAATAGCAATTATTTCCCTCAGATGTGTTGCTTTCTCTTCATTTATATTCCTTAAGATCGTCCTGGTTGCATTTAAACACGTTAAAACCTACATTACAAGTTCTTAAATCTCTTGCAATTCATTGTCAGTTCAATTCACGTCTAGTTAAAACTAATGTTTTTTTTTCCTCAGTGTGATTATTTGTGTTAGAATACTTTCCACTTGTCTATTACCCTCATAACTACTACATCACTCTTTTGAAAAGAACACTAACTTCTTTAGTATTCTATTAGACATTTGCAGTATCTTGGTGGACTTCTATTTGCAGTTATCGAGACCTCTCTAACTAGACTAGAGAAGCGATGCCAACAGCTCTGAGAGAAGGAACTGAGTCGACACAAAGTGTGTGGTTTTAAAATGTGTCTGAGGGCCTCCAAACGGAGCTGGGCACAGCTGTGCTATTCTCACTTCTTAAAGACTTTGAAATGTCAACAGCCCAGCCCTCTCTTCCATGGAAAATAATTTTTCCTCTATAAGTCTTTTCTATTGCTTGAAGGATTTAAAGTATAGACCCAGGACACAGGACGGACAATACCACTATTGGCAGCTGCAGGTAACCCATGGGCGTGAGACACACAGCACTTTCTCCAAGCTTGAATCAAACAGGATCTCACATATCTGATCTTGTTCTTGGGAAAAAAAGGGGATAAAAGAGACTGAGAGAAACGCTCTTGGCTGGCACTAACTAGGGTGTTGGGGGGATGAAGAAGTGTTAGTGAGAGGGATCCGGTATCGTTTTGTTTCATTAAAACCCTGGCTTGACAGGAAACGTAGGGGAAACTTACCCAAAGAAATGGTGTATCCGCTGTGCAGGCCAAAAAGTAGATTCTCCCACCGCTGCGTAGAATAAAGAAACTTATAGTGTTCTTTCTTTCATGTTTCTGGCCACAGACAGCTTTCTTCCCTTCTTCTGCATTCACTATTGTGCTCTATTCTAGTTGCTTAATTTTCTTAAAAGTCTGAACGCCAAGAGCAAAAGCCCTTAGGAAGTTGTCCGCGATTGTGTGCCAATTCGGTTCAAAATCTATATAGATACTTGGAGCAATGAAAATTAGTTTGTGATTGGACTGCCCACTTTTAGTTTACCCTTTGAAAAATGAGAGGAAATGAGAGAACTTGAGGGTGACATGAATTCTAATTCCCAGCACTGGAACTGGGATCCCGAGTTTTTTAGACTGCCGAAGAGTGCCCCGAATGAGTTGGTGTAGAGGGACCGTCATTAGCTAGGATCATACTAGTTTTTCCGTCTTCAATACAAATGGTTTGGAGGGAACTTCACTCATAAGGACTGCAGAAATGTACTGTGTGCCTACTACATAGGCAAGACGGCCTTATAGCCCAGAGGATGTAAATCTTGAGATTTGTTTCCTCAAGAAAAAACAAACTGTGGAAACAACAGGAAGGCAGGATGAATGCTGGATCCTGAGGAACGCAGTGACCTGAGGTTGTGGTGATGTTGAAGGTTACAGAGAGGACACAACTAGAGATTCAAGAGGCCAAAAGCCACCACTAAATGACAAAAATCTAGAGTCGAGTGGAAAGAGCAGCATATGAGGATTGAAGGAAAACCAGATAAGTCATCTGAGTTCAGCTTTTAAAGCACCTTGGATACCCCAGAAGTGCATCACAGGACATCAGAAGGTGCAAGAACCTATGTGTTCTTCCCAGTAATGGCTAGCGTAAACACAAGAATCTTACCCACTGTTTCCTCAAAGGTTTCTGTGGTTGGAAACTCTGGCAAACCTCACTCACTATGTTTCACTTCTGAGGCTGATTGCAAAAGATTTCCCTCTTAGAGTTACAGCAACAATACTGTGAAAGCACAAAGTCCTCTTAGGACACAAGTCCCGGCAAGTATCCCCACATCTATTGCCACATACTTTAAAAAAAGGCTTTAATGTCAGTTTTGGAAAAACAATTATTTATGTCTAGAGCCTAATGATGTTCACTGGAAGGTGTGCAGTTCCTAGGCTCAGAGTAGGCAGATTTGTGCCGATTTTCATGGCTATGGCTTGGTGTTGGATATATTTCCAGCAGAGAACCTTTTCTTCTGTGTTATGGTTAATTATTATGTATTTCTAGGATTTTCAGGAGGATAAAGAAAGACATACATAATATGTGCAAAACCATATCATTTCTAGTTATTGAGTTCATAAAGAACCCTGTGAGGAATAATTAATGGAGATTTCAACTCCAGTCCACAAATTCTAAGTTTACATGTGCATGTTAATATTTTCTTATTGAAAGTGCATAGTTCCGCCTCTTAGGGGACAATAGGCAAGCACGCAAGCACAATTACTTCCTCACAAAATGACTGTGCCAGTCTTTGCTTGATAACCTGTTTTCTATTCGTTTTTTGCAAGCAGTGCAATCCCCCAAGCAGATCTCCAGCAGTCTGAGAGCTTTCATCCAAAAGACTCCCATGCAAAATCCAACAATCCCCGTGTATTTTAAGTGATCACTTACTACACAGAGGAACATTTGGCCAGCAGAAGACCTAATCTGCCTCATGGAAAAATGACTTAACAGCAATGACTACAATAGAAAGGCTATTTGATTATTCATCTTTACTAGCCTAAATTCCATTGAATGTCAAAATTTATGAAAGCAAAAGACCCCCACCTTTCAATTTACAAGTGCTGTAGGATTTTTGTTGTTACTGTTGTTGTTGGTTTGATTTTTTTTTTTTTTTTGAGACAGCATTTCTCTGTGTAGCTCTGGCTGTCCTGGAACTCACTCTGTAGATCCGTCTGGCCTCGAACCCACAGAGATTACCTCCCTTTGCCTCCTGAGTGCTAGTATTAAAGGCATGCACCACCACTGCCCTGCAGGATTTTAATTTTTAAATATTGCAACAAGCTCCTTCCGAAAACTGAACCAGAAGGCTGTCTTACAGGCATCTTGCCAGTGGGAGAGAGGTTTGTAGAATCTACTGAGGAGCAGGCAAGCGTTTTGTGTTTTGATTAATTCTGCCAAGAATACTGAACAATCAGAAAGTGCGGAAAGATTAGCAAGAAAATAAGCTGGGATCACTGTCAAGTCAGGCATCTCTGGGCACTTTCTGGTAGGATAGACGGAGTCCAGATTGTGCTGTCTTATAGGATTTCAGGGCAGCTTGCCCTATCCACTCGTGTCCAATTAAATGTGTTTTCACTCTTCAAGAAATCCATTCAGCAGACATTACTATCTATGTTCAGAATTTTTCTAGAAAAGCCTAAAATTAGAGCCTTCCTGACTGACTCTTTAACATTATAGCACACAGAGTTGGCCTTTGTGATCGAATGGCAGTTCCCTCTGTCAACATGATAGAACAGGTCTAATCGGACAAACCATGTGACATGTCCCTCGCGAGGGATAGTGAACTGAATGTACACGAAGAGGGTTTTAACTTGTTCACTTTGTTTGGATGTTTCCCTAGCTACGTGATTATTTTGAGTGTGATAGGAGGAATACTGAGAACTAAATGCATTTCAGAGAATTCGAGTAAACAATCTACAGTCTGAAAAAAATTTTAAGAGGCAAGGTCTTGATCTACATACAGCCTTGGCTGGCCTGGAGCTTGCGATGTAGACCAGCCTGGTCTCATATCCATAAAGATCTGCCTGCCACAGAAAAAACAGAGGACACACAGAGAGACTTATGTTTATTAAAGGAAACAACAAACTGTATCATTCAAAAGGAAGAAAGAAGGGCTGCTCCCACTCATGTGACTTTTCAAAAATGTTTTCACGTTTTTATTTTCTCTCCTTTTGATGACCTTATTGAACCAGGTTGTATTTTGTATCTATAAAGAGATTTACCACCTCAAGGATGGAAAATGTCGATTCAAGCCCAGGTGTAGTGCTGAGCGCACAGTAACTCCTAGAAGCACCTGCTGAGCAGAGTGTCACTTATCCAACTGGGCCCAGCTCCTGTGGAGAGCATGGCACTGACTCGTGTCACAGGGAGCAGTGGGCATCTTTCTTGTCTTTCTTCTTGGGTCCAGAAAGAAAGTCAGACTCAGAAATGTCAAAGCTAGGGCTGGAGAGACGGTTCAGCAGTTGAGAATGCTTGCTGCTCTTTCAGAGGGCCCGCCTCAGGCAGCTCACAACTGCCTACAGCTCAACCTAGCTCTAGGAAACTGGACACTACCCTACTGTTTCCATAGGCATGGAATATAGTCCTCAATGTAAGAGGCATAATTTCACACAGATACACATGCAAACATATAAATAAAAATGATAAAGATAAATCTTTTGGGGGGGGGGCGCTGGTGAGATGACTCAGCCATTAAGAGCGCTAACTGTTCTTCCAGAGGTCCTGATTTCAATTCCCCAGCAACCACATAGCCATCTGTAATGAGATCTGGTGTCCCCTTCTGGTGTTCAGGTGTACATGGAAGGAATGTTGTATATATAATAAATAAATAAGTCTTTTTTAAAAAGATAAATCTTTTAAAAAATCAATAAGTGTGCTAGAATTAATCTGAATAGTTTTCACAAGAGATACTGTTTTAATACTTAAGAAAGGTATTTCCATTTTTAGCAACAAGAAACATATATATGTATGCTTATGCCTATTCATATAAATGTATTTATAAATTCTCATTAATTTATGCATGAGTATATATGTCTATGTAACTATAAATTTATAATATACTAGCCTAACTGTGTATATATTATGTACTACTTTCCTATTATAGAAGTCATCAAACAAAAGCTGACCACAACCAAACATATTTTATATACAGTCCACCATTTTAATATACTTTAACCTTGCTATCAAATTCTAGATAGTAAAATATACTGTATTTTTAGTCACATACAGAAAATTGTGCTTATATTTTCATTACATATGGAAATATAGACATATATTTTGGTTTTGTAGCTACTTTCTTCCTTTCCTAAGCTACATGATTTCTCGGTTTACTACTTTGTATATCATAAATTTATCTTAAAGAGACAAATAATAAGTAATAAAATTCTTTTGTTCATTAATTCACAACACATCAACCTTGATGTGCAAGTATGAAGACTTGAGCTTGAATTCCCAGTGTCTATGAAAAGACTAGGCATGTTAATACATGATAACACAAATAACACATCTATATTCCTAGAACTCTTACAGCAAGATAAGAACAAGAAGCTTCCTAGAAGCTTGTGGACCAGTCAGACTGGATCACCAGGCAGCAAATAACCAAGAAAGAAAGAAAGAAAGAAAGAAAGAAAGAAAGAAAGAAAGAAAGAAAGAAAGAAAGAAAGAAAGAAAGGAAGGAAGGAAGGAAGGAAGGAAGGAAGGAAGGAAGGAAGGAAGGAAGGAAAGGAAGAAACTAGACCTTAAAGAAAGTGGTTGGCAAAAACGCTACCATGGCAAGTAAAGACCCATACAAACAGTAAGGAGCTGGTGTGGTGCTCATGCTCTCTCTCTTTCTCTCTTCCTCTCCCTCCCTCCCTCCTCCTCTCCCTCCTTCCCTTACTCTCCCTCTCTCCTCTCATCTCCCTCTCAAAAATAAACTTCAAAGCAAAATCAAGGAAGACGATTGCTTCAGTTGCTTCCTGTCACAATGTTTTTAATGGGAAGCCCCCATTGTGAGCAATTTCCTAGTTTATGAGACACTAGTTTATGAGAGATGACTATGATATACTTCAGTTTAGATGAACTCACAGATAATTAAGAAAGCTTTGGTACCCGTAGCCTGATGGTTGCAGCTACAGGAGTTGTTTGTGTGCGCTCACTGTGAAAAGGAAACACACCACGTGGGCGTTCCAAAGACAATGAAGTGAACCGTGTAGAGGTGGGTGCTGGAGGTGAACCCGATGCTACCAATCTGCTCAGGTCCTTTCATGACATTGGTTTTCGTCAAGTGTTTCCATAAGCAGCACCACTTGCTCTGCTTGCTGACCAACTCACAGAGTTAATCAGTTTGGAGGAATGGCTCCCTTCAATGCCTGGGGCTCATTTTAACAGGCTTAGTCTTATTCTTCAATCGATAAGAAAGCTCACGCTGCCACCCGCACTTTCTTTCCCTTTGTTTCCAAGTCATCAGCCCTTTTAGAACTGTACATGTTTGCTGCCTATACTTTCCCTTCTTGGCTATTTCTCTAACACTCTTAAGTTCCTTGTTACAGCTTCACCTTCCCAGGCTGGACACTCCCTTGAGGATGACCAATATCTTGTTCTCACATAATGGGATCACATCCTATCAAATACTCCGATTCTACTAAAATCACATGAAATGATGTATCTGAAAGTGCTTGCCAGGATTTAAAGTTGTGCATGAGGATAGTGTGGTGCTATCACGCTTGCACACTTGGAATCATCCAGCAAATTTTCACAGTAACAGCACTGAAACAGCCTGATGCCCTGTATTACTCTTCTCCCCTTATCTTCCTCTAATACCTGTGTTGTCCCATAGTCTATAGACCTGGGCTGGAGAAATGGGTCAATAGGATGCCTGCAGCATGAGCATCAGGATCTTAGAACCCCAACATCTACATAAAAGCCAGATGTGTGGGATGTACGCATATAACCCCAGCACCAAGAGATGGAGGCAGGTGGGGTCTCTGGGATTTGATGATCAACTGGTATAACCAAAATGGTAAGCTCTAGATTCAGTGAGAAACCTGGTCTCAAAACACAAGACAGAAAAGTAATTGGAGAAAACTTGCTCACATTAGCCTCTTGCTTCCACACATGTCCACAAAGGCAAGCATACCCAGATACAAATAAACCCCCTCTTTCTCTCACTCTTGCTATCTCTCTCACACACATCTATCTATCTATCTATCTATCTATCTATCTATCTATCTATCTATCTATCTATCTATCTATCATCTATATATCTATCATCTATCTATCTATCTATCTATCTATCTATCTATCTATCTATCAATCTATCATCTATATATCTATCATCTATCTATCTATCATCTATCTATCTATCTATCTATCATCTATCTATCTAATCTATCTATCTATCTATCTATCTATCTATCATCTATCTATCTATCTATCTATCTATCATCTATCATCTATATATCTATCATCTATCTATCTATCATCTATCTATCTATCTATCTATCTATCTATCTATCTATCTATCTATCTATCATCTATCTATCTATCATCTATCTATCTATCTATCTATCTATCTATCATCTATCTATCTATCATCTATCTATCTATCATCTATCTATCTATCTATCTATCTATCTATCTATCTATCTATCTATCTATCTATCATCTATCATCTATATATCTATCATCTATCTATCTATCATCTATCTATCTATCTATCTATCTATCTATCATCTATCTATCTATCATCTATCTATCTATCTATCTATCTATCTATCTATCTATCTATCATCTATATATCTATCATCTATCTATCTATCATCTATCTATCTATCTATCTATCTATCTATCTATCTATCTATCATCTATCTATCTATCATCTATCTATCTATCTATCTATCTATCTATCTATCATCTATCTATCTATCATCTATCTATCAATCTATCATCTATCTGTAATCTATCTATCTCCCTATTATATGTGCATACAAATATAGCAGTTATAGAAAACAAAGATTTAGAGTCTGATTTTAAAACTACAGATTTTCTCAAGCAGTTTTGCTACTCAAACCTCATAGTCATCCTCTGTCAGTTACAGTCTCCATCAGTTCAAGCAGCTGACGGCAATCTGCCCTACTATTGGAGAATTTTTTATTACTATACATCCACCCTACTCGTTCCCCCTCTCCAAATACCAAACTCTGACTCTCCTCTATGCTTCTGTGGATGTCTTTGCTGGCCCTTATGCCTTTTGCTCTTATACTGACCATTCGAGTCTTCCTATCCATTCTCCCTGAATGGCCTAAAAACAGCTGTCTTCCCAAATATGGATTAAAGGTACATATATCCCCACCCAATCCATCTGCAAAGTTTTCAATGCTAGGGAACTACTTATATAGTGGGAGGTTTTAATTAACCAGTAGATATATATCCTCTCTAGAGAAATACTTATCTCAAAGAAGATTCTCAAACAAGATCTACAGCATCAATTTGTCCTTAGGTTACCATTACTGAGCATTAGTGTACTGAAGAGGTAAGCTGACAACCCAGAAAAGTCCATCATTAGTTTTTCAGTATGTGTTATTAAGGCTTTTCAAACATAGTAAAACCCAAAGAGCCAGGACATAATAAATAATTGATATTTTCTTTATAAATTTTATCATCCATAATTTATACATTGATAAATTTTTAGCTTAGAGAAAGCATAAAATAGACGATAAATATAGCAAAATCTTTTATTAACTAGTAGAAAACACTAACTAATTATACTGAAATTTTCATAAGAAAACAACATTAGGTACCAGCAAGAATTTGCATCATTGGAAAAATGGAAAGATAATAAATGCTTGGGTCTGGACAAACGGTACTTGAGACTCTTATCTCTGAAGCTGGCTCATTTGTCTTCCCAGCTGCTGATAGACTTGAATCTTTGCAACAGCCCCAAGACTCTTGCCCTCCTGAAGTCTGACATGCACGCAGACTCTGAGGTCAGCAACTGTAGTCTATGCTCCTCTTCTAGGATTACTCTGAAACTGAAGCTACCTTAAGAAAGGGAAAAAAGGATGGGCCATTTTCCAAGGCCTTTGTCCCATGGAACTGGCTTTGTTTTAGCAAGGCACACAGCCTGCCAGTGCCGCCACCTGAAGGAAAATGAACTAAGATTAGTAGTATCATGGGGTTGGCCTAGATCTGCGGTTTTCAAACCCTGACTGTGTCCTCCAGTCACCTGAAATGTTTTAAGAAAACATCCACTCTTGATCACAGCACTTAGACACTATACCATGCTTAGCTAGACCTTATTTGTGTGCATTGGCTAGCCCTGAGACCCACAGCAAAATCTTTAGACCAAGTGGCTAAAACAACAGGCATTTGTTTCTTATAGGTTTTGAGGCTAGAAAGTCCAACATCAAGGGGTCAAGAGATTTAATTCTGATGGAAGTTCTCTGTGGCTTTCAAATGGCTGGCTCCTTGCTGGGTTTTTATGGGATGGGAAAAGACACAGCTCTTGTCTTTTTTTTTTCTCTGAGGCCTTAATTTCTTTTATGACAGCTTGAACCTCATGACCTATTTATCCTTTAGATGTCTCATTTCTAAGTACTAGCATCCTGAAAGGGGTTCGACCTGGAATTTGTTGGGGGAAGCACACAATAACACCTGCCATGTCTAAAGTGTGGCCATAACTGGAAACTCATGACCTCAGTCAAGGTCTATGATCACATTTGCGGGGAAACAAACCTGAGGGTGATAGCCATGCCGATGGCTCCTGTGAGCAGCTCTTGACTCTGTACAACTCTGTGTCACAAGTGACACCTTTACATGTTCTCTTCAAGAAAACTTGTAGATGAATGTGGATGACAATTTAGTTATAGAAATCAGTTTTAATCAGCTGATGATGTGATTGAAAACCATGATCACCTCAGGAAGGTTATTTATATCTGTCTAGCATTTCAAAGTATGTGATCAGGATTTGGGTAGGAGCCATGATATCTGCTTTAAAGGGTCACTTTTTAAAAGTGTCATTTTTTCTATGTATTCCTATTCAAGATACTGAGTTAGTCAGTTTGAGAAAGATCTAGTATAAGACCCATGCTTAGAGGAAGGCAGAGAGAGACAGATGGAATGGTTCTCTATGAGGGAAAAGCTACCTGTAGCCTAGTTACTCATGAATACTTTAATCCAACCTCCTTCTTTCCAACTCATGAATAAATTATTCTTTCCAAAAATATAAAGAAAGTATTTCCAAAGAAATTTATAAAATTTATGCCTTATGAACAAACACACGAAAAGACTCACACTTAATGAATCAGAGCAGCAAGTTCACATCAACCAAGACCCTGAATAATTGAGTTTACTTTAATATCTGTGAGCAAATATCAGAAGAAATAAAAGACAATCGAACCTATTTTAACCATGGGAATTTTCAGCAGAAGCATCTGTTAACCCATCCTTTTAAAATTATGCTAACCACTATGCTTTCCAGATTATATTAGCAAAGTAAAAATTCATTTACTAATAGCATCAAACACCATCAGTTTCATCCCTATCCAACTCTTCATCAAGGTGGGGAGGAAATGTGCCAAGTTTGTTGATTACATAAATCAGTGCTCAAAGGAAGTAATGATAAAAGAGGAAATAACATCAAAAACGTAAAAAGGGAGGGAGGAGAATATCGAGAAGAACATCTGGAAGACAACCATAATAAAAGAGCAAATCTCTTAACTTCTGCTCTTCACCTCTTCACAGCTGGCAATATCTCACCTGTCCCAATCCCCACCCATTTGAATTCAGTTCCATTTTTAAAAATGCTGTATACATGCTATGTGTAAGAATAAACTATGCCCTGTACTTCACCTTTATGATTAATCAAATGGTAGAAGAACTCTAAGAAATACATATCGTGAGATGCCACGGTACTCCCCATCTTCCTCACTCTGGCTGTTGTGTTATTTTCAAAACTGTCTTGGGCCACCAACCTCTCATGGGCTGATGGGAAGCAGAGTCTTTGTGGAGAAGATCTTTTGTTTCTTATTACTGACCACATCCCGTCATCCTCTCATCTCTACCACATGAACAGCATACACACAGAGAAGCACATTCACCTTGAACTCTGGGACATAGCCAGGTTCACGTGCATCAACTCATCAACAGCTAAATGCTCACTTATGGCTACCATGGCAACCGTCCATGCAATATTAAGCATAGGCACTTTGCTTTTTATGCATAGATAATAGAGTGTGTGGATCTAGGTGATCCTCAGAAATATATCTGAGAAAATCACTGAAAACGAGGGTCTGGTGCCCGAAGAGGCATTAATGGTGAACAAGCCAAGGTAATGCTGACCAAAGTCTTGACCGAGAAACAGAAGCAAAAAGAGACCAACAGAAAATGGCAGATCTCAATAATAGAGAGCTAACCCTAAGGCCTTGAACATTTAAGGACTTAATAGGCATGTCCTCAAGGTGCCAGGTCTAAGAAGCTAATGAAGACTACAATACAGTCTTTGCCCTTGAAGAGCTGGTCTAGTGGGGAAGACAGATGTCCTGCCAGAAAATACAGTATATGGTAAAAACAGATTAGGAAATATAGTAAGAGACAGATCACTCACACATAAATCACCAGCTGTGGATTTGAGCTTATAAAGGCCGCAGAGAGACTGTTAACCCTTTTTTACCCATTACACATAACCACCATCATGTCTCAGGATCTTTGTAAGTTGACAGAACACAATCCAGAAATAACCACCTTGTATCAGCAGTTCAAATAATTTTAACAACTGCTTTTTATTTTAATTATTGCTCTCTATAATTGTTTTATTATTGTCATAAAACAGTGGTGAATTTTCTTTATATGTGTGCACAGGTACACACATGCATATGTGCGTGTACATATGCAGAGGTCACAGGATAACCTCAGGTGTCATTCCTCAGGCGCGACCCACTTTTGTGTGAGACGGTCTGCCATTGGCCTAGAACTTTGTCTAGTAGGCGGGACTGTTGGGACAGTAGGCTCCACAGACACGCCTGTGTTGTTCAGTCTTCACCACTGGAACTTCAACCAGAAACCATCACACGTGGCTTCACTGTGGGCTCTGAATTCCAGTCCTCATGCTTACAAGGTACGTACTTTGCCATCTGCACCATCGTCTCCCAATCGGTAGATTTCCTGAGTGATGGAAATGCGCTGAAATTGCCCTACATTGTAGTCACACACACAGATGACGAGGATGCACTTCAGTTGTTACGGTTAGTGTGAGCAAAGGAAGTGAGTGATTTCACTTTTGATAGACTATGAATCAATCACATATGCCTAGTGGCCATGGTACTAAGCAGCATAATTTAAAAACTGAATTATTTTTTAGGAATGTGCAACAGCATAAAATATTTCCCTTTAACGCCTAATGCGTGTAATACATATATCAGAAGAATTGCAGATATAGATAAAAATTGGTTGCTATTACACAAGCCATGTATTAACACTCCAGATAATTCTAATGACTTCAGATACATGCATATATGTATCTTACTTAAATTGGCTCTCGCCATTAGCATTACAGAGTGAGTGGAAGCATTTTAAAATATTTGAGAACTAACACATTTAACACATTCACAGATTGCTGGAAAAGACAGTTACTCTCAACTATCTGTCAATGGAGTAAAAATCATAAAAGTTAGGATGTGGTTCTTGGGGGTGGTATTGATTTATTTATTGGCTCTTGTTGTTTTTGAGACAGATTTTACTCTGTAGAAGAGGCTGTTGGTCTGAAGCTCACTATGTAGCCCAGGTTGGTCATGAACTCACAGGAACCTCCAGCCTCAGCCTCTCAAGTGCTAGGATTATAGGCATAAACCATCATGAATGGCATAAAAATAAGATTTAAAGGTCTTTGGTGTGGGGTTGAATCAGAACGTGTGGGCGGAGGGCACAACTGTCAAGACCTCTTCAGCCCTGCTGGGTTCTTTATGTGCAGCAGACAACAACAAAGGAAGGGAAACAGTAGTCCAGGTGGGGCTATCTTCATCAAGGACAGTATGGATTTGCCACAATATTCAAGATTACATTGAGGTCACCTAAATATGGCAGACTATGCTTCATTTTTTAAAAGGGAAATAAACGCAACATGGAAATGTAAAAGGAAAGTCACTAGGGGCATTTGCAGGAAAGCAAACAGGACTGAAATGCTACATCCCATTCCGGGACTTGAGTCTGTAAACTCTCAACGGGAAAATACATTTTCGGAGTGAACACAAAAGGCATCATCAAGGCATGGTGGCACATGCCTCCTACATCAGATCTTAGAATGTGGAGGCAGGACAATCAGGAGTTCAAGGCCATCCTTGGCTACACAGAGTTTTTAGGGCCAGCCTGCTGCAGGAGACCCGGTCTAAAGCAAAACGAATAAACAAGAGACAAAAACAAACAGAAAAGGAAGTGTCTGGTTTGGAAGAAACAAAGACTAACTAGGCTGTGTGATGCCAGGAAAGTCATTTGACTTCTCTGTATCTATGTTGTCTCATCCATAATTTATAACAGAAGGAGAAGGAAATGAGAAGATGGGTAGACATTCACAGGAATGGTACCAGAAGGATGCTCAAGTCGGTGGCAAGTGGATCTAAAGCACCAACTACTACCTTTAGGTGCTGTGGTCTTGGTTGACGGAGCCATTTCCAGACACAATCTGAGACAGACATTAGCAAACAGGTACTCAAATTGAACTCCCAGGACAGACCCACTCAGACTTCCCTGAAGTGGGAGGAGGGGGGAAACAGATCACGCTTCCAGAAGAAAATTGTTTCCCAGAAGCAAAATTCTCCCAATATACAATGTTAGTGAGACCCTTCATTTCTAGTGTAGAAGTAATTCATTGATAAGGTAATTTCTTCCACAAACTTCTCTCTTGAGAGCAGCCCCACTCTGAAGGTGGCAGTGGCAAGGAGGGTGCGAAATCCCATGTACAAGAAAGTGTTATCATGCTAATCAAAAGTAATAAATTTCCTGAATGGTGACTAGTTATTTTTTGGAGGGAGCAAATTTTACACTTACGGCATGACTCACTGTAGAGGACAAACTGAGAGTCAACACTGAAGGAGCCCCTGGTACCACACCCAGAACCCACTGCAGTCATAATTGTTGCAGGGGCCTTAGGGTATGACCCATTTTTAACGTGGCCCCCACAGCAGTGAGGCATGACAAGGAAGTTCAGAATCTCACCTGTTACCTATTTAACAAGAGTGTGCAAACATGAGGATTTGTTGGCCCTTGCAGCTCTGTGACTGGCTTAATTCTAAGACCCTAAGGTCTCATGAATGAAAAGAAGTGATTCCTTAATGGCTCTTCATGCCCCTCGGTTTCCTCCATGACTCATGGTCCTACCTTCGTACGGGAAAGTCAAATAGCTTGGTTCAAACAATCAGGACACGTGGGACTCAAGAGAGTGATACTGCCCTGATCACAGAGATGTTCTTAACTGTCAACAGTGAGTACTTTAGTGAATTCTCCTGGATAATGGATAATAACTATCTAAGAATTGCCAGCATGCATCACACCCTCAGTCAGTACTCAAACCTTTTACTGAGCACATTTTATGGTGGTATGTACGGTACCTGGATGGCTCCAACAACTGAAGATCCCCAAACACCGATATATACATGGACGGGCATTAAAGGGGAGGCTGAATTTTCCATTTGTACATAATGTGCCTCAGTTTTGCCATCGGAAGGTCAATATATCTATCCCTTTGACCAGTGTCCCCAGGTCAGCTTATTTGTAGCAATGCAAAGGGCTGATTTAAAATGGCGAGGGAAAAAAACATAGTCTTCTCACAGTAATAGTCATTAGAAAGAAAAGAAAAGAAAAGAAAAAGAAAGGGAGGCAGCAAGGGAGAAGGAAGGGAGGAAGGAAGAATGGATGAAAGGAAGAAAAGAGAGAGGACAGAGAATGAGAAAGAAAGAAAAAAGAAAAGAAAAGAAAAGAAAAGAAAGCTCATATTTCAGTTAGAGTGGATAGGCTTAGATTTGATGCCTTGACATGAGCCTATAAATGTCTTGAACAATGCATTCAGTTCTTCCCCCTTATGCTTTCTGTCTTCAAATGCATGTGGCCAATAAGTCAAAATCTATACAACCCTAAGCAGGCTACAGGTAATGCCTTATGGAGGAAAAAAATAAAAATCAACTTTGCAAATGTGTGATTTGCATATAATGGGATCCAGCTCAGTTATAAAAACCAGTGAGTGCTGATACTCCCTATGACACAGGTAAACCTTGAAAACCTTCTGCTGAGTGAATGAGGCCAGGCACGAAAGGCTGCATGTTTCAGGATTCTGTTCGGATGAAATGTCCAGAGCAAGCTTGTCAATAGACACAGACCGCTGATGGGTGGGATGGGAATGTCTATTAATGAGCAAGGAGGGCTCATGACATGCTCTGGGATCAGATACCAATAATGACACACAACTCTGACTCTGCAAAATACCCCCAAACCTTACACTTCAAACAGATGAACGGTGTGGCAATTGTTGTTGTTTCTCTTAATTAAAACCATTCTTAATGTAGTCTTGGGCATCTGTTTTGCTGAAGTGCAGAGCAACACTGTAATTTGCATCCCTAATACCACAAGATCTCCTTAAACAATAGTTTAAGTATCAAGGGGACCTGGCTTTGTTGCTGAAATGCCTATGAGTGGAATGCGAAAATGCAAATTCAACAGGTGTAGATTAGAAGAGTTCTTCCAATGCAGGGGGATCTTCCAGACTTGCATTTAACTGCAAGCCTACAGTCAGGCGGAGGCAAGGGACTGGGAGGGGGGGTTTCGCTGTCTCATACGTGAACGGTGTGCATGGCTTCCAGCACACCCGTTCTGAACACCTTCATCAAACCTTAGGGACTGAAGTGAGGTACAGAATAAACAGAGTGAGGTACAGGAAGCCATCACTATAGTGGCGGCACAATTCTCACCAGAACTAGAAATGACTCCTGTTTACAAAGGCCAGGACTCCAAAAGCAGCACCACCCACTGGCTGGAAGTGCACGCCAAATATATCATTTATTATAAACAATCTAAAAAGTTAAAAGTAGGGTTATGGGACTGATGGGAGCTAAACAGTTAAAATCACAAAACGAGGCATATATCCTAGATTTTAGGTTAATGGCTCCAAATAGTCCTTTCATCACCATGAAGGCTGCTTTCAGTAAGAAAATAGAAACACACACACACACACACTGGTGATTCAAACAGTTGGTCGCAGAGCACGTCGTCTAACACGTTTATGGTATGGAGGGCTTTGAGGAAAATCTGGGTCTCCGGTAAGCCCATCACCAGCAGCTCTGGAAGCTGGGGCAGAATGCTCCTAGGGATTTGACTGAAACTTTTTTTTTTTTGTAAATGGCTGCCTGGACTTGAACGTGACCAAACTGAAAGTACTAGAACCACCGAGAAGTCAGGTCGGTGCTTGTTCAGCTCAGTATCTTTCAGGCGAGTGCATGTAATTCAAGACAGACACGTGTACTTTCCGTTCAGGTCCACAGTCCTGGCTGCATAAAAATGAACGTTCCGGTCGCAGCCCCTCGCCACCGCTGGATTGTATTTCCAGTCACCGACTCATCCTCGTATATAGGTCTACAAGGCTGTTTCCACAGTTTGCAACGCGGAGAAGAGAGGGCGCGCAAGAGGGGACCCTGACTCGGCAGACTCGGGGGGTCTAGGTGTCCTGACCACGCGAGCCTCAGTATGGGGACCCGGCAGGTGGCGGCCTCGCGGTTGAGGGGGTGGGGGCGCAGTCCGCGCGGGTGACATCTAGAAGGCCAGGCCAGGGTGACTTCCAGGGTGCTGCCGACTGTTCTGAAAACCTCCCCCAGCCGTGTCCCAGGGACTGAGCCCCGCTCGGCCGCCCCGCGGAGGTCCTATCACTTACCCAGGCGACACACGCACAGTAGCTGGATGCACACGAGGAAGCGCTGCAGGATTCGCATCTCCAGCCTGGTCCGCGACCCCTCGCTGGCCGCTGGGGTGCAACTTGGGGTGCGGAGGGTGGAGACACTGAGGCAGGGGACGCCGATGACTGGCCAGGGTCTAGGTGGACATGTGATGAGAAAGAGAGAGAGAGAGAGAGAGAGAGAGAGAGAGAGAGAGAGAGAGAGAGAGAGAGAGAGAGAGAGAGAGAGAGAGAGAGAATAGGCGATTGCGGGGCTAGACGCGCGTGGGCGCGGGAACCGAGCCCGGACCAGGCGCGGGGCTTAGGGCCGGACGCTGTCCCCTGCCTGAAAGGGCTGCGGCGGCCAGGATCTGAGCGCTCGCAGCCAGCGGCGCGGGAGTCCGGGAACGCGCTCGGTGCTGGGCACGCGCAGCGCGCGGGGGCAGGGGCGGGGGCGCAGGAGCGCGGGCGGGGGCCGGGGTCGCGCAGCGGCAGGAGAGGGGCGTGGCCGATCCCAGCCTGTCCCAGCCAGGCGCCCCTCCTCCGCCCGGGGCTGGAGGTGGAGTGGAACCCGCTGGGGCTTAAAATCTTCGCTGGGGGGCGGGGGGAGCTCGCTTCCTTAAGACTCCTTCATCCCCCTAGGAAGACACAAGAGGAGGCTGGGTCCCCATTGTCCGGCACAGCTTGGGACTGACCTTTGGGCTTCACCCCTGGGAAAGTCTTTCGTTTGGTTTTTGTCGTCTCTGCCGTTGCCAAGTGGGTCCTATCAGGAAGGGGTGAGGGAGCCTGGGTAAACTGCGTTCTCTTCCCCCTTCCTTTGCATTTTCCAAGTAAGTAAAGTAGTTCCAGCCCTTATTACCACTAGGGCAGTTAACTCCAATCATCTTCAGTCCTGTTGTGACCATTTGGTCCGGGCTGACCCTTCCCTAGATCCCAATTACTCTGCCGAGCTGTGCACAGCTGTGGGGGAACTCGCACCACTGCTGTGGTCTGGGTGGATCTAACTTCCCAAGTGTCGTCTCTTTGCATAGGGTCCTCCGGTAGGAAGATTTTTTTTATGCATGATTGAAGGGTACACAATAGATATCTAATACACACCCTGTGCTTCCTCGGAGATGGGCATATCATTCTCCCCTTACGAGCTTGTTTCTATGGAGGTGTTTGTCTTTTTGTGTAAGAGCGTGAGTGCTATAACCTGAACTCCCAGCTTGGGGGTGGAGTGGGGATTTTTAATAGATATTCCTGAAATGTTTGCTGACTCAAGTTGAAGTCCACATGAAATGAGTTGATGTCAGCCAACGGTCTAAAGACGCTGTCCTGAATATTCGTGAGATTTTCATATATGTGATGTGCTTTATATATATGAATGATTGGTACATTTTGCTCTGCTAAGAGAATCCATTTGAAACCTTTCAGGAGTCACATCCAAAGGCACAGAAAACCAAGTTCTGGAATTATCCCTGGAACTCAGTTTGATGTAGGAATCTGTACAGCATGTACTCTTGTGTTCTGTTATTGTCTCAAAGCCAGTGCTGTAGCTTTATAAAATTCAACGGACGCTTAATGCATACAAATTGGAATTCCGAGGTCTGTTTCAGCTGCCACTACCAGTTCTCACAGAATTCCCACCGCCTCAGAACACAGGCTCAATGTACAGCGCTAATGATGCATCTTGCTATCGGTTTGTGAATGGAGAAAATGCAGTGTAGTCACGACAGCGCAGATCTTGATGCTAGCGTGTTTGTTTTGGAGCACATGTCAGTCTAAGAATTTGATCCTTGACCCTATTCTTCCCATGCATAGAAACAAGAATGCCACAGAGTTTCTAATGAAGACTGAGAGTGGAAATAGGGAAGAAATAGTGGAAATAGGGGAAGAAAATTTCTAGCCGTTTTTGCTACCATAACAACAGGTGTTTGTATTCACTAGAAATGTGCCCAGAGTTCAGTGGGGGAGAATGCTTATTGAATATGGACTGGAGTAGACAGGGACATTTACCTAAAGATGTGTATTTATGCAGAAAGGAGAACTGGAAAATCTGATTATCTAGGTGGGGCGGGGGGGGGGGGAGAACAAACTGAAAGACACTGAAGACACATGTTCCTTTGAAAGCATTTTGATTTCCTGGAGACTGAGAATGCGCGTACCATGACAAGCACAGATTTACTTCTGAAGAAACTTGCATCTGAAATGCTTAGCCATCTCACTAGATCTGAACACCTAGGAAACAACAAAAGGAAATTCAGTTGCTTAGAAGAAACTGGACAGGCCAGATGGCTCAGTGGATAAAGACTCTAGCCACCGAGCCCGATGAGCAGAGTTTGATCCTCTAGTTCCACACCAGATGGAGAGAAGTCTTCTACTCAAAGGCTGTGGCATGCACCACCCCTGGAAATAAACAGGTAAAGAAGAAGAAGAGGAAAAGGAGGAGGAAGGATGTAGGAGGAGGGAGAAGGAGGGAAGGGGAGAAGCAACAGCTGAGTTTACACAGGGGAACATGTGGCAATACAGGAGGTCTCGATTATCAAGGCTTTTCCACTAGCCTGGGAGAATAGTCCATCGATAACAATGATTATGTTAGCTCTTCATTAGTTGGATCTATCAGAAAGATACTTTAGAACTCATAATTAGAGTTGATTCACCAAACATAACCAAGATAGAAACTAAAGTTTCTCTAAAGGAGTTAATAAGTGAATCTACGACCCCTGTAACTCCATTCTCATAGTTCAGAATATTGCCCAATCATCTGGGAAGGCACAAAGCCAGCATAAAGAGGGATCATTCAGTACTGATGTTTACAGGGAAACAAGGTATCAACTAATTCTCCAGTGTAACAGCAATGGAAACTTGACCTGGAGAAGCAGTACAAGTGGTTTTGAGAGTTCTATGGAGGGAGGCTGAAGTTCTTGGAAAGTAAGCCATTGGAAGAATCAAGCCATGGGAGAATAGAAGACATCAAGTAGGCAAGAGCATCAGGAGTCTGCTGTAGAACTTTTCACAGGTTCTGACAAGTGTCACCTCCAGAATGTGCATCAGCCTTTGTGAGTTGATCCTAAACCGATACAATCACACACGCCATCAGGCTGGGCAGGGTGGCATATGCCTTTACTATCAGCACCCAGAAGGCAGAGGCAGGCAGATCTCTGTGAGTTTGAGGCCAACCTGGTCTACACAGTAAGCTCCTGGGCAGCCAGGGCCACATAAAAGTTCTCTTATTAGAAATATACACACATACACACATGTAAAAAAATCACAAATCACATGCCTTTATTTGGAATCTGAATATTTGCTGGTATATGCATGTTCAACTATATGTAATCTGTATGCACAAGCATACATACATTTGATCAGAAATAGACAGAATACCTTTATGTAAAACCTTAGTAAATTACATCTATTTGATGAACATATATATACAATCATAGAGGAAGTTGTACAAACCAAAGCCTGGTAGCATCTTCACCATCACTCTCAGAATGTATTATTTACCACTGAATGTTGAGACAAAAGAAGGGATCTGGTCGACAAAAGAAGGGATCTGGTCATCTGATTATACCCAATTAAGAAATATTTCTGGAGGGTGAGAATGAATGCTCAATTGAAGACTACCAAATACTTCAGAACTTGGAATTTTCAAAAAGGGAAAAAGACTTCTGAGTGAATCACTTGGTCACTAGACATACTCCAGCTTTATGTCCATTACATATCAGGCACTGTTTAAGAGGGAATATCACCATCCCTATCACAGACTGATAGTCTAAAAGAAGAAAATCATCACCACATCCTTGCACACAATTAGTAGATAAAGTAGATGAGACACAAATTCAAATATGAAATAATGAATAATTTTATAATGCAAAACAAGTTGAGTGCATTACAATGTACTAAATTTAATGAGGTGTTTTATTATGATGAAGTATTTTTTACCTCAAAATGATCGTTAGGCTACTCTCATTGAATACTCGTCGTATATTTGTAATTTTTAGAGATCATCTGAAATTCAAATTTAAGGAAACAGATTGCATTTTGTCTACTAGATTTCAAAAGCTCTGCCTTGATATAGTTGTTGGATGTTTAGGTTGGTCATTTGCAATTGTGAAATAGCCATGTTTTCATAAGTTTCTTTACTCTGCAAATTATTTCCATTGAAAACTGGACTATAGAAAAGCCAGGAAATTGAATCAAGTATTGACTGTAACCTAATTAGATAATAGTTGCTTCTTTAGAAGAAAGAATGTCTTTGGACTTAAGATGTCTTCCAGAAGCAATTCTCGTTTTATAGGAACGATGAATTAATTTTGCATTGTGAGAATAGATTTATCTTAAGTTTTTCACTTTACAAATTTTGTTCCCATCTGAAGACTAATTTTAATTCCTGCAGTGTAGTCAGATATTTTGTTTTAATTTGTCCTAATAATTGCTTTCTGTTCCTTCTGAGGCACCTGGTCTTTGCATCTTTGTTTCTCATGGGCCTTGGGAATGTAGGAGGTAGCCCAAGTCCTTTCAGGGTCTCCCTGAGAGCTCTAAGATGAGAGGTAATTAGCCCTGGGTTCATCTGAAGAAGACAGAATCATGCTTGAAAGGAAAACCTAACATGTTACATACTTGCTATTTTAGTATCAAGTCATGGTTCAGAATAAATAATTCAGTTTAAACTTGTGAGATTCCAAGTATATAATTCAATGATAACATTGTATCAATGACGACAAATGGCAGGTATCCTTTCTTCCCTGTCAGGGACATTTGGTATCCTAGGGGATTCAGATAACTCAATTTTATAGTTTGAACTGGCAAAAAAGTTTGTGTGGCAAAAATTTCGGGTGATGGTCATGTACCTCTTTAACTCCAGTACTTGGGAGGCAGAGGCAGGCAGATCTCTGTGAGTTCAAGGCCTGCCTCGTCTACAGAGCTAGTTCCAGGACAGCCAGAGCAGTTACATAGAGAAACTCTGTCCAGATAAAGCAAACAAACAAAAAGAGTTACAGAAAAAATAATCATATTTTCAAATGTATTTATGGTCAAAAATTATTTTATTTCCAGTTTTTCTCTTATACTAAAAGTTGTGATAGCATAGATCCTATATTTTATCCGTTAGGGTTGACTGCTATAGCAAGGAACTATAGCCTGACATGCCATCAAGAGAAATCAATTTCCTACACTTTTGGAAGCTGTGGTCCAGGGTCAGGGAATGGTGAGGCCCAATTAATATCTGACTTCTTGCTGAAACCTAGCATATCAATGGGTAGGGACACTCCCCAGAACTTCATCGGTAAGGTCACTAATCTCATTTGGGAAGGATCCATCCTCATGATGTAACCACCTCCCAAAGAAACCACCTCTAAAATCCCCACATGAGGATTGGGTCACAGAACATAAATTTACAGGGAACAGCAGGCCTCTCAAGTATTTGGTCTGTTATGATACCTTATTGATGGATATGCTCATTCTTTGCATGTTTTTAAAATTAAGGTATTAAGACTCTTTCAAAACCTTTCTTTATCACAAACTAAAGTTTTGTTTATTTAACCAATCTTCTATAGAAAATTATTTTAATTTTTTTTCACTGGATTTTAATTTTTAGAAAAGTTTAAGCTCAGATTGGGTGATTGAGTATAAAGTTCAGAGTTTACACACATTTCTTACACCCAGAGCTGCACAAACTCCCCTTATCAACATCACAGTGGTACATGTGCCACAGGTAATTGATTTGCACAAACTTATCATCATTATTTCAAATATGTAGCTTATATTAGGCTTACTCTCAGAGTTACATGCTATAGATTTTTGCGAAACTTTAACTATGTGCAATGGATTTATTCATAGTAGGTGGAAAGATGATAGACACACACACACACACACACATATGTATACACACACATATATGGGGAGATATGCAGATATTGATAATACAGTATCAGGTTGTCTTCTTTCTAGTAACAGTTTTTCTTACGTTTACTTCCAGTCTTCATAGCTTGATAGCCCATTTCTTCTAGTACTGAATAATATTATATTGTCTATATGTGCTGAAGTTCATTTGTCCATTTACCCACTGAAGAGCATCATGGTTTCCCTTCTTGCAGTTATCAGCCAAGTAAGCATCTGGATGCAGTCTTTTGTGTGGGTATAAACTTTCAACCCATCTGAGAAAATGCCATGGAGAATGATTAGTTGCTGGATCATCTAATTGTGTGTTTACTTTTATAAGAATCTGCCAAATTGTCTTCTAAAATTGGCCTTCTGTTTTCATTAGCAATGAATTACAGCTCTGGTTATTCTGTATGCTTACCAGAACTTGGTGGTGCCAACGTTCTAGATGTTGACTTTAGTTAATGGGTAGATAGTAGTTCTTAATAATCATTTCAATTTAAATTTTGTAATGGCACGTGAAACTGAAATAATAGAAAAAGTAAAATGAGTTTCTGTTTATGCAGTATCCAGGATTTCCAAATAATTTTGCAATTATTCTTCCTGACTTTTTTCTTCTACATCTATATGTAAAACCGATGTGTAAAAAACCTACAAGTGGTGTAAATTGCGACATCAATTCTTCTTTGAGAAACTTTGCTTTTGTCACTTCTTGTTCATTGTAGAATATTGTACTACAAGTCTAACTTATGATCACTTAAGAGAAGAATTGGTGGTCACCAAGAGCCATCTTGTGCTTTCTAAGAATGATAAGCCATGGTGCATTGTAACACATTTATTCTCAGCTCTAAGTCTCTCACCCCCACTCCCCACTCACCTTGTTTCTTGCTGACTGTTTTCAGTGCCCTGCCATTATTCTTTTTGTATACTTTATCCCATGCTCAGTTTCAGTGCAAATTCCTAAAGTCAGCATCGAGTGTGAACTACACATGAGTAGATAGGAATCTGTACCAGTCAGTGTTTCTAAAGACGACATATTATCAAAAACATATCAATTATTTTACTTTTTTATTTTCTGATACTCCTCAAACCCCTGAAATTGGGTCTCTGCCTTCATGTCATTTACAGTTACCTTGAAAAGGTATCTTGGTCCCTGTTCTGTTGCTGTTAAGAGACACCCTGGGCAAATCATCTCTTACAGAAGAAATCATTTAATCTGAGGCCTGCTTACAGTTTCAGAGGTGTATTCCATTATCATGGAAAGGAGCATAGCAGCATATAAGCAGGTGCTGGAGCAGTAGCTGAGAGTTACATTATGGTCTGTAAGCAGGGAGAGAGAGAGACTAAGTCTGGGTTAGGATTTTGCAACATCAAAGCTTACCCCCAGTGACACATTTTCTCTAACACCTGTTAATCATTCTAATCCTTTCAAATATACCACTCTTTGCTGACCAAGTGCTAAAATGTATGAGCCTATGGGGGGGCACTCTTATTCAAACCACCACAAAATGTAAAAACATGACTTCCTAATGTATTTGTATTTAGCACATGAAGCTAAATATCTCATTTTCTCAAGTCTGATGCTTTCTGTGATACAGAACCTTGAAAGTCATCTGCCCTCTTCCCCATTACCTCTACCTCATCAACCGCCAGCTTGACAGATCACTCCTCAACTGTATTCTGCTGTTGGTATCATTTTTCTATAATCAACTGGCCTGCCTTATGCTCAGTGTTCAGTAAATACTCAAATACATGCACGCATCTGCCCAAGAAGGGAAGCTTTCAATCCAGGTTTGCTTGCCCCTTCTCTTGTCTGATTATAATTAAGTCAGTATTTTAGGTGTTTCTGTTACTTTCTGCACTCTAATTGACACCCCTAGACTGTGAACATTTCTCTTCTCTTGGTTTACTTACTTTCCTTGGTGCGGATAGTAGACAAACTGTTCATAATCTATTTGTTTTGGCTTGTAACTTAGTTTCAAGTTTGCAGTTCCTCAAATCATAACATGCACGAGCCGGCCTAATCCACCTATAAGGTAAAATGATATGTCTCCTCTGCACACAGGGGCCCAATCAAATCTGGGGCTTTTTTACTTTCTTTGAAGATCCAAGCACCAGTACTGTGACATATTTATTTACATTTTTAACATCTTTATAAACTTTTTGGTTTGAATACTCACGTTTTTAAGTATTCAGAAGCATTTCTATTTCTGGGACTTAGTAAAAACCCTGGCATTGCCTCTAACCATTTTCCCTAAGTATCTACTTCTACTACATTATTTCTAGCTAGCTTCTCTTGTTCCTAAAAATAGGAAGAGAAGCTGAGGAAGTCTACTGTTCTGGGGAACTCACTTATCACTCCCATAAGAAATAGGAAATCTCCTATTGAGATGCTGGCATAAAGCACTACCAACCTTCTGGTTTATATCCTTCAATCACAAGAGAAAAATTTGATGAGCAAGGAGTCAATGAGTATGTAATCCTCACAGGAGACCTTTGAAGTGGGAACCATTGCCACCTTCCCAATGTCACTAAAAAATAGAGGCAAATGATATGCTATAAGTCACTTACTTGTCTATACAGATATCTGTGGGATTCAGCACTAAGAAATTCCTTCCCAAACTTTAACCAGGTGCCTTTTGTGCTTGAAATTTGTCCTCCTTTGCTCCCCAAGACATAGTACACTTAGAAAAGTTGGCCCAGAGTCAAATATGAGTAATATAAATGGTGTGTGATATGAGAAGTAAACACCGTCCAAAAAATTCAGATATGCTTTCTGCCCAAATAAGACGATTATTGTCCTGAGAGGAATTTCCAGCTTGTGTTTCTACTTGGTTATTCAATTGGAGGCATTTTGTAGCATAATCCCTGAAAGAATCCAAAATATAAGAGAATAGGGCCGAGGCGCCACCGCCCCCGGGAATTATGGGATGGTGCAGGCATTGATCAAAGCTCTGCTTCATGGCTGACGCTGGGCTGGAAGCAAACAAAGGAATCCATCATTGACACCCAAGTGACTTTAAAGGGTCCAGCTTTGGAGGACTATTCCTCTTCTGACTCAATTACGAGTAAGTGTTCTTTCTGTATGACTTCGCTGCCTAGCACATTGTGTAGCTCTAAAGTTTACCCAAACCTCAGGAAGGCTGTGAGGGAATCACACTGCAGACAGGAAGCCGGAACATGATGTTCAGTATCAATATGCCTTTAGTAGCTTTACATGGAGAGTCTTCAATTTGATGACTGCCTCCTTAGTGTCTAGCCAAACATTATCCAGCCTTACAATTTGTTCTATTGATTTTTTTTCAGTACTATCTAATAGTAGAGATTCTATACACAATGGAAGAAAAATGTATTACTGTCTGGGAGGAGTTTAAAAATCAGAGAATGTTTTAATTATACAACAACTTAGCACTAAATAGGACGACTGATTACTAGTTAGGATTTGGTTTCAGAATCTCCTCTTCCAATGAAGACATTGCTTTTAACTTTTCAAACCAAAAGACCCTAAAAGTTCTCTCTTCAAAATTTTTTAAATTTATGTTTTATATGGGTTTTATGCTCATGTGTATGTGACTGCCTACAGAAGACAGGGAAGGGCATCAGATCCCCTGGTACTGGAGTTAGAGACAATAGTAAATCGCCTTTTGTGGTTGCTGGGAACCAAATCTTGGTTGTCTGCAAGAGCATCCAGTGTGTCAATGACCAAGGCATCTCTCCAGTCCCTACAGGTTTTATAACTAAAGACCAGCCTCTACATGATCAATTCTCTCTGTCAGATTAGTCGAACAAATCTTGGGAAGTCTCCCACTATGAAATCAAAATTACTCCAGAGAGAATCATGTCTTGATAAATCACAAGGGCTAAAAACAAAGGAATAAAAAATTAAAATGTGACGCCATCAGTGCACAAAAAAAAAAAAAGACTGTAAGAAAATGGCTTTTAGCCGGGCAGTGGTGGCGCACACCTTTAATCCCAGCACTTGGGAGGCAGAGGCAGGTGGATCTCTGTGAGTTCGAGACCAGCCTGTCTACAAGAGCTAGTTCCAGGACAGGCTCCAAAACTACAGAGAAACCCTGTCTCGAAAACCAAAAAAAAAAAAAAAAAAAAATGGCTTTTAGGATTTTCACTTTAAGAAAGGAAAAATAGGGTAAAGAAATGGCTCAGTGGTTAAGAGCACTTGTTTTCAAAGAGGATCTGGGTTCAATTCCCAACATTCACATGGCAGCTTATGACTCTGTAAATTCTAGGGGATTTGACATTCTCTTCTGAACGCCACTTGGGCAAGGTGCATAAACATACGTGAAGAACAATAACGCTTGTACACATAAAATAAATATTAAATCTTTTGAAAAGATAAGCAATGAATTAAAATATGGATGATGCTATAAATAAACTATAAAGAATGAATTGAACAACATGACTCTCTTAAAAGAATAATTAAAAATCCAATAATAGAAACAAGATACATAAATATGATATCCACAAGACACAGAAATGGCAAAAGATAGGAAGAACCCATATGAAACAAAACTGTAAAATGCCCTATGCTAAGATAAGGTTTTAAAGAATCTGACGGTGATAGCAGAACCAGTCAACTCTGTGTGTTCCCAGCTTGCTTTCTTCTCCCAGGTGTGCAAGGTCACTAAACCCCTTCTGAACATTTCTGAACCCTTGCAGGGAAGCAGCTCATAGCAAAAGTGGCATTTCTTCTTTAATGTGTACAAGCTCCATTCACTGTATTTCATTCACTTTAGTATCTTCCAAATGCTACACATGGGGCATCATTTCCCCCATTTTACAGGTGTTCCCCAATATTTAAGAGTTTGGCATTGTTAGACACAAAGATGTGATGGTCACATTGGTACTCAATCCTCAATTCCTATGATTGCACAGTATCATCTTGTTATAGCTAGTCAGCAAGGGGAAGTCATCTTGCCACAGGTATCCAGCACTGGAAATCATCTTTCCTACCCAGTACTCAGGTCTGCCAATAGCATCTAGGGAGTACCCACCACACAAGCTGGTTTAACATTTCGTGCTAGTTCGTCTTCCAGTGAAACTGGTTCTTCCTAGCACTTATGCCTAGGTAGCCTACAGACAGGTCAACCTGAAAATTATAATTGGAAGCTTAACCACGCTTCTTTAACAGCATGGAGGGATGCCTCCAAATGAAGGCAAGTTAAAATGACAAAAGGCAATATGAGGTAATGCACACATCCATCAGGGTGGGCTAGGCTCTGTTGCAATGATAGGGAAAATTGGATTTACGTCAATTTCTTCTTCACTCAGTGCCTGTAGTGGATTTAATTGACTGGTTCTCTAGGGTAGCTAGCTGCCTGGCAGGTGGTTGGTCAGCAATCTGCAGAGCTATAAGTATTGGGATAGCTTCTTTTCAGCATGAGTTTTCACAGTTTCTGGGAAAGAGAGAGCTAGCGAGCCTCGCACTGACAACTTAACTTTCTCCACACAGAGAAGAGATGTCTATATATGCAACCTTCCCCTTCTCAGCATGTCTATAAGGAGAAGAAAAACAAATATGAATGGTGGTAAAGTAATCTACTCTTGGGGTGGGTAAACAGAGGGAGAAAGGGATGGAGCAGGGGAATGAGAAAGGAAAATGAAAGAACACGAACAAACCTGGAATCACCATTGAATACTGTATTATGGTGGTGTAATGATTTGGCGATTTTACCATCTCTCCTCAGGGTTTTCATGCTTAAAGTTATTCTAAGATCTTCATATCAGAGATGCAACAGTACAGGAAACATTAACCCCTGTCTTCCACTGGTCTCAAGGCTTTTGCTCCCTTTCTGAGGCTGTCTGCAGGAGACTGAGGAGAGAGAAGGAGTAAGAACACAGTGGTGGGAGAGGGCAGCAATATCATAGACTGCAAGAGCAAGTCTTTTCTGAGTCTTTCTTCCTTTAACTGTCTGTGGAAAGAAAAATGTCGAATGGGTGTATGTGCTTTAAAATTATGACGTCGTGGACTTTCATCTGCTTGTATTTACAGCAGCCAGTGCTTCTAATATGAAACAATTTTACCATTTTAAATTTGGGTTGCATTCTCTTTTTTCCACTGACAGAGGATAGATTTAAGAAAGAAATAGTGTTGGAAAATCCTGAAAAACAATAAGGTTCTTCAACTCTGCTCACAGGCATGCTTTTCTTTGTTGTAACTAGATTACATGGAATCTAGGCTAGATTTACAATGGAATTGATACCAGATGGTATTCTACATGCTCCCAAAGGAGAGAGGCAAACAGCAACCCAGCTACAAACCCTTCTATTTATAATGGTGACCAGCATGCAAGATGCACTAGGGCAAGGGCAGGGTGAAGCTTGTGGGCACAGTCAACCACTGTCTGATTGGAACTAAGGCACACTCCATGATATGGAACCCATGCCTGACACTGCTTCAGAAGCCAAAACCCTGAGACCAGATAGTCCCAGGACCTAAAGGAAAGCCAAATACTACCCTTCTGCTAAAGGAATACAGCCACAAAATGACTACGCACCCTATTCTACTATACTCACAGACCAGCGTTTTGCTCAGACATCATCAGAAAAGCTTCCTCCTGCAGCAGATGGGAATAAATACAGACTCACAGCTGGACAATATGTGGAGTGAAAGACTTTGTAACACTCCATCCTTAGTGGGGATGTCTCCATTAATTCTCTCCCATCACAGCTCATGGAACCCTTTGGAAGAGGAAGCAAAAAGATTGTCAGAGCTAGAGGGGATAGGAAGCACCAAGGAAACAAGGTGTCTAAATCACAGCAAGACCAATGTGCATATGAACTCACAGAGACCTTGGCAGTATACACAAGGTCTGATGCACAGGACTGGACCTGACGGGGTCGCAGAGTTGAGAGAGGAAGTGAACACGAGCCCAAATCTCCAACCCAGAAACTATGCTTGCTTGATAACCACTCACAAAAGAAAAATTAGTTTTCTCTAATGAGGCCTCAACTTGGTATACAAACCACTCTTAAGGGCAGGCCTCATGCCCAGGGGTAGATGGCCAGCACGAAATGAACTCAATGATATTTTGTATTTGTTTCTTGTCACATAATGATTTATTTGTCTAGGCATTTATTTTCTTCCTTCTCCTTTCTTCCCTCCTTCCTTCTTTTCTCCCTCCTTTCTTCCTTCATCCTACCCTCCTCCACCCTCCCCCCCCGTCTTCCTTACCCCACAGGTATTTTTCATATATATCATGGTTTCTGATTTTGCACTTGTAGGGATTTCTGTATGTGCCAATTTATATGTCTCTACGTCTATATGTGTTTCTTGTGTTTTTTCTTTGGCTCTTTGTTTTTCTGTCTGTTTTGTCCTGTTCTGGTTTGTTTTAATTTTCTTATTTTATTCTTTTAAAAATATTTCCATTAATTTCCTAATGAGAGAGCAAGAAAGGATGTGAATTTGGATGTGTGGAGAGATGGGGAGGATCTCTGGGGAGTTGGGTGAGGGGGAACCATAATCCAAATATATTGTATGAAGAAAATCTATTTTCAACAAAAAAGAAAAGGAGATAAAACTGAACTGAATTGGAGTTCCAAATTTTTTATGTGCTCATGACAGGTATTGAAGAATATGTGCACACAGTGGTAAAAATTCAAGGGAGATAAGTTTTCCTACTAAGAATCATTGACTGTACATGCCTATTCTCATTCTGTATTGCACCTTGGTCAACCAGAAAAATTTCCAGGTATTAGTATTTAGTATTAGTATTAGTAGTATTTAGTAGAATTTAGAGTTCTGTCTACTCCTACAATATGATATGGATTGTTCCCCTGTGCCAACACTGCCCTCTCTAATCCTTACAGTAATAACAAATACCTTGGGTATGAGCCATTAATCTTAATTGAATTTCCTAGTCTATTAAGAACCCCCACTCCTCTGTGGTGGGAGTAGACCACAGAATTCTGAGATGACGTTGTCTTCATTCTTGCCACTTCTCTGGCTGGCTGTGCCTTTGTGACACTCAAGCCTGACTCTTGAGTGATGGGCAAAGGTGCACATTCTGTAAGTCTGAGGTACGTGGAGCACCACTTGGTCTGCGCAGAGATACAGTGATACATTACCTTCTAGCTGACCCATGGGAATCCCTCTTGGGTAAAGTCCTACCAAGGTGACAACTGTCTTACCACCTTCGGCTTGCTCATCCCATATGTACAAGTCACATATTTTTGAGAGCAAAAAAAAAAAGTGACCCCCATCACAGATTTCCTCACTCCCATATTTCCAACCTGTTAATATGTCTTGTGATCTGGCAAACGTTAAGGTTGAAGAGGAATTAAGGTTTGCTGACCAGCTGTCCTGAAATTACATAAATTGTCCTGGTTATTTGAGTGGGCTCGTGTAATCATAAGTATCTTAAGGTGATAGAGGGATTCAGAAGAATGAGTCAGATTGGCGATGTGATGTGCAGTAAGGGCTCCCACAGCTAGAACAGACAAAGATACAGATTGTCTCCTAAAGCCGCTACAAGGAAAAGCGTCTCCTCTTCCCGCTTCAATGTTTGACTCCTTTCTCTATTACTAACACATCTAAGCCTGCACAGGGGTACGTACAGCCCTGGAGCTGGGGGACTATGATGGGAGGATGTAAAGCTCTCATCACAAGAGCCTGTTTCAATGCATAAAACGAAAACCAGAATATAAAGCGTCACTGCCTTGGTGTTGGATTGGTTTGGGTTGGGGTTGATTTTAGAATTGGAAAATACCTTTAGTTCGCAAGTTATTGTGGTTGTTAAGTCTGTTAATGAGACTTGAAAAAGCCAGTGGAGTTCCTAATACCCCTCTCTCCTCCTTCTCTCTCTCTTCCTCCTTTCTTTCACTTGAATCTTCTCATCTGTACATTCTTAGTCTGAAAAATGCTTTTAAATATTTCTTTGATAGTTTCTTGCTTTTCATTTCCATTTCCATTGTATTCTGAGTCTCTGAATATTGGGCTTCCATGACCTTCAGATTTTTTTTTCTTATCCATTTTTTTCTCTTGTTTTCTGGAAGACTTTTGTTATGGTTTGGATAAAAATGGCCCCCATAGGTCCATAGGAAGCTGCACTACTGGAGATGTGGTTTTTGTTGGAATCGTTGAGGCGTTGTTGAAGGAAGTGTTCCTCAATTTTCTTCCTGCTGTCTAAGGATCAAGTTGTAGAACTCTCAGCTCTTTTTCCAGCACCATGTCTGCTTGCATGCCTCCTGCCATGACCATAATGGACTAACCCTCTGAAGCTATAATCCAACCCCAATTAAATGTTTTCCTTTACAAGAGTTGGTCATGGTGTCTCTTCCCAGCAGTAAAACCCAAGACAGCTTTTCTCAACTGTGTTGCCACACTTCTATTAGGGTCTTCTTACCACAGTTCTAACTCTTAAGAGCTCCTCTGTTGTCCATGGACTTTAAAAATAGTGTCCTATTCTACATGCACAAGTGATGTGTATATGTTATTGTCCTAATGGGGTGAGACTTTTCCTCTCAGCTAGGTGGGGAATAGGTAGTCATCTGCCAGAACTGGGGAAAATATCTAGAGGTCTAGTTTCTTCTTAAATAGGCTTGAACTCATCTGTTGTGTCTTTAATTTTATTTCACATGGTTGGAACACTTAACGTGCGCTCTCCCCTACTGTAGTTTTAAGTTTACAAAAAAAAAAAAACAAAAACTAATTGATTTTAGCTATAAGGTGAATTACAGATACTGGAACTTACTTGTTTTCCTTCCATTATGACAAAATGGCTAATTTTATCTCCTGACAACCACAATTTCATTTAATTGTTCTAGACACTTCATATTGATAGAATTGGGTAGTATTTGTCAGTGACCAACTTATGCCACTTAGTATAATGTTTCAAGTTTCACCTATGCTACATTGGGTGGATGCCTAATTGCATTTTGTTAATTGTATACTATTATTTTTTTTGATGCTGGTGATTAAACCCACAATCTTGTGCATGTTAGGCATGTATCCACATCTTTAGCTGCCCCCCCCAGCCCCCCAAATTTTTAAAGTACAAAAGTTAAGGGATATTTATGGTGTTTCCTCATTTTCTCTATTGTGAATAACAACAGAGTAAACAGGAGCACATATATCTCATTTAAATTCTCTGGAATAAATATATAGAAGTGTGATTTCTGAATCAGGTAGTGTTTATAGTTCAAAGCATTTTTTCAGAACTTTTTATAGTCTTTTTAGTAGTGACCAAATTCTTTTGTATCCTCACAATGATGTTTAAAGATTTTTTTCCTCCACATCCTCCCCAAAATGTATGTCTTGATTTTTTTTCTCTATATATCCCAATAGATATGAACTGTATTCTCATTGAAGTTTTGGTTTTTATTTTTTCTGTGGTTAATGATACTGGTTATCTTTTTCATATGCTTTTTGTCATTTGTATATTTTCTTTGAAGATTTATCTATTCATACTCTTATGCCATTTTAAAATTGGGTTCTTAGTTTTACCAATAATCCATTGCTTTAAAAACTCCTGCTTTCCCATACTTCCAAAAGCACTTGGTTCCTCAGGCAACCACGATGCTTTCCAGGCTCTGCCCCACCAACCGAGCTGCTCATTGGCTTTCTCTGATGCCAGTTAGGATCAGGCTAACTCAGGATTCTCTAAGGAGTGCACGTGTATTATGTTCAATCTACCATGTTCAGTGCCTTTAATTGAGATAGCAAACATACTCTAATGGATGAGTGACTTTGAATCCTGTTCTCTGTACTGGTCACTTCTTTGAAAAGGAAAGGCATGGGCAGAGAAAGAAAGCTTTTTCAGAACACACATTTTACTCTAAAGAACTGAGTATCAACTGCCTTTCCTCAGTAGACAGTTCTAGAACCTTTTCTACGGACACTTAGGAAGGGTTAATGTGGGAGCAAGCGAGATGGCTCAAGAGGTAAAGTACCTGCCACCCAGCCCAAGGAATACAGTCCAACTCCAGATCCATGTTTGGGAGAGAGAGTCCACTCCTGCCAGTAGCGCTCTTCCCTCCACGTGAACACAATACAATAAAGCAATTTTAAAAGTTCCATTCGATATTGCAAAGAGGTGTGAGGTAACCTTTAGAACGAAACATTTAATTTTGATCATTGACCTTGAGCTACAAGTCTGATATAACAAGGAAAATTCTATCCCATGCCCTACTGTATGCTGTCTTACGTATTCCCCCAAGAAAAGACTCTGCTCTCCCAACTAAAAATTTCTCTGAGAAATCAAAGAACTGAGAATTGCTGCCCTGTCTGTCCAACTCCTATGCCTTTGCCTTTTAATTACCTGTAATTACCAACTGTAAATTGAGAAACAAATTTATTTTGTTTTCCTCTTGGAAATGGGTGCGTGTCTTAAGGTTCTAATTATTCAGATTTAAGAGGGCATAGCTCTTCAGATGAACACACTGCTTGGTATATTTCCTAGCATGTGCTGCCATGTGATAAAGAATGGAGGTATCCAGTTGGAACTTGTAGAACAATGTACTAGACCATCAATCACATAAAGCACAGTTATTATAGTTAGAAGAATTTCAGCTTTCCCTTCTTAATCTTCATATGTTCTATGGTTTTAAACAACTAGTTTTAATATAATGTTTTATTATCCATTAATTTTATTTAATATACTGCGGTTCCATTCATCTTCCACTACTCCTTCCTAATTCATTTAGATCCATCCCATCCTTTCCCACCCCTCCCAACTTTATGTATTTATTTATTTTAACTACCTACCAAGTCCAACTTGTGCTTTCTTTATACGCATGAGTGCGGAGTCATCTGCTTGAGAAGAGTCAACCCAGCAGGAACCACACCCTTAAAGAAACTGTCTCTCCCTCCAGATGCCATCAAGAGTCGGTAGCTCTCAAGCATAGGGATTTGTGAACACACATCTTTCCAAGCTAGAGTGCTGATTGTCCTGATTTTGTGTAGATCTTATGAAGGCAGATACAATTCATGTGACCTCATGAATACAGCAGTTCTGTGGTATTCAGAAGACACTGGTTTGCTCCACTCTTCCACAACCTTTGACTCTTACAATCTTGCCACCCTCTCTGCCACAACTGTCACTGAGATTTGGGATGTATGTGAGACAAATGTCTTATTTGTAGCTGAACATTCACCTGATACATGTTCGCTGTACTTTGATAAGTTCTACGTCTCTGTTTTAATTACAGTCCACTGCACAAAGAAACCTCTTACCTAGGATAGCTGCATGAATATAAGGGTAGATATCTAGAGGATAGTTTAATATATTCATGTAATATTCAGAGTAATAGTGGTAAGTTCATCTCTGGAACTTGTGAATTTCCCAACCATGGGCTCTTGGCCAGGTTTGTAGTACTTGGCATGTGTTGTCTCCTGTGAAGTGGGCTTTAAATCCCATCTGAAAATGGTTGTTTAACATCTCTTGTTTTTTGGTCATTATTATATAAAACAAATAAACGAGTTTTAACAACGTGACCTCACACACATACATTATAAATGCATATAAACAGACATATTTACCTGTTAAAGATATGCAAGCCTGTAACACCCCTTCGTTTTCTAATGCTCTCATTCTATTTGAGTTGTGTGTGTTAGAACTACATCACAGCCATGAGCATTTCATTCCTGGCCTTCATTTCTTTCATCTTTCTGAAATAAGTTCAAATACAACTATATTTTTCTATATGACAGAAAAAAGGACTTTTTGTTCTATTTGGTTTTGCATGAGGGCTTACTGTTGTTTTCCTATCTCCTAACTTATATACTGTTAGATTTTCCTCAGTGATGTGATTACCTAAAACAACTCAAAGCTAGGGAAATGATTCAGTAGCTAAGAGTACTGTCTATACAACCAAGAGGAACTAAATTAAAATCTCCAATCCCAAGCACCAGCTTAAAAGCAAGCTATGGCCCTCAGTCTTAGCACTGAAGGCCAGAGGCAGGTGCTCACTGTTCTGGTCATCTTAACTGAGAGTTTTAGTTTCAACAAGAGGCCCAAACAAAAAACAGGGTGGCAACGGAGGAAGACACCTAGCATTATCTTCTCACTCGTGCACAAATACATATAAGCCACATGTGAGCATAAACACATGTGCACAGTCACACATACATGATTAGAAACAAGCAAACACCGAGAACTCTGCTTGTGCTTAGTGCCAAGAGTTGATTTTCATCACCACGGCTAGTCTCTCAGAAGGTGTGATGCTGGCAGAAGAGAGCTTTCCTGCCAATTATGTCTCATACATGTCTACCATCAATATTTATATTATCATTTTTGTACAGAACTTGAAGTTGGATAGCATTTAATTACTAAAAGCTAATAAGACCATAGAAACATAAGATACCGTGAAGCTCTGCTGTACCAATATGGATTTTTTTTTTAGTTATATTAGGTGGTCATTTGACAAGGTGAAACTTCAGTCTTTGAGGTGACGATGTTGAAATTTTGTGGACAGCCAGTCAGGGAAGAAGCCTGCTGAGAAGCAGTACTGCCTTCACCTGTAATTGAGCCATTCACACTGAAGATAATGGAGGAATGAACAGAGGGTGCAGAGTGGTATCAATTCATGATTTTTCTTCAAGGGCAGCAGCTAGGATGTTATAACTTCAGCATCATTATGTGGGCTTTGACACACAGAGACTTAGCCAGACTTTGACTCTGTTATTTGCTAGTCATTTGGGTAACTTCCCTAATTTTGAGTTGGTTTTCTGGTAAAATGAAGACTAATAATTTTTTGGCACTTAATGTTTGTATCTTTTATAAATTTCAATATGTTATTCAAAGCCAGTAATATGAGCATGTATTGCTTTCTATAGAGGAATTGATGACACAGTCTTACAGGATATTGTATCATAGTATCTGATAATCAAGTATTTGGTAACCAGTGGCTTCATTCCTTACCCTAGAGACAACATTGTTCAGTAATGAGCAGCTACAAGACATCACGCAGTTTCCAGCAGGACAGCTATGTCTTGAGTCAGGCACCGCATATCATCCCCCTCCATATAAAGTAAGCTAGCTATAAAGTTCTGTTCTTTGTAAATAAAATGTACTGATTCGATCTTATAATCCTGATTAAATTATAGTTTTAAAATATACTCTTCAGGGTAGAATTAAAAAGCAATATTTTTCTGTTTAAAGGATAATAAACATCAAACAATTATAAAAGTCACCTCTAGATGATAATATCCTTTGATAGTAAATACCATATTTGATATATTTCCTTTTGCCTTTAGTCTGTGGGTCCTCATGAAAACATACTCCTGTGTTTGTATATGTATGTCATATTTAGACTTCAGAGTTTTATGGAATCTGATGTCTGTAGTAGGGAGCACAGACCCTTTGTTCGTCTGGATCACCCTGCTAGCTTATACCCAAAATAATCACACAGATATTGTATTAATTAAATTACTGCCTGGCTCATTAGCTCTAGCCTCTTATTGGTTAACTTTCACATCTTGATTAACCCATTTCTATTAAATCTGTGTATCTCCATGTGACTGTGGCTTACTGGCAAGATTCTAACCTACATCTGTCACAGGCTGGAGATTCATGCCATCTGCCAAACTTCCCTTCTTCCCAGCATTCTGTTCTGTCTACTCCATCCACCTAAGGGTTGCCCTATCAAAAGGCCAAAGCAGTTTCTTTATTCAACCAATGAAAGCAACGCAAATATAGTAGGACCTCCTACACCAGATGTCTACCTATAGCTATTTTTTTTTTTTTACTTAAAGACTTCTGTCTGGCTTAGAATTTATGAGAGAAACTGTCATTTTTTTTCTTTGTATTTTCTGTCTTTTGAGAGTTCCTTGAGTTTGTGGTATACAGTATGACGCCATGGCAATGTGCAGTTGGGATAAAGTTGGTACATACCATCATCCTGAAAGTTAAAAGGCCCACCACAGGGATCAGTACTACTTTACAGGACAGCTCTGTTGCCCTTGCAAGGCTGCTCTCTGTTCAGTCCTCACTATATTTATTGTGGCTAATTCCTTTTTAAACAAAAGCAAGATAAGGTGTATGCTTTTATTCCATCCATTTCTCTTCATTATAAAAACAGTTTATTCCTAAAATTGCCAAGAAGATAGTGCTAAAACTAACAAAGCACTGATTAACAAGGAAAATGAGACATTGCAATATATTTTACTATCCCTTCTTTCCACCCTTTTCTCGAGTATATACACATATTCAGAATTACAATCGTGTTCCCAAGTTTTACTCTGCTATAAACAATATTCCAGTAGAGATCCACATGCATAAAGATATCTTTAAAAGTATTTTTTCTTGTCGTAAATGAATCAAAATAAGATTATAAGCTGAAGGCTATGCTGTGCTTTAAGAAATATTTTATGCTGGGTTTTATGGGGTTTTGTTGTGAGAAGATGTCTAAAACATTCCATTTGTATGTGGAGAGTAGACAAATGGATGTATATACAAACTGTAGAAATTTAAATTATCTTTTGAAACTATGGAACAATTGTTTCTGTTCTAATTTTCTCCAAAGGTTTCTAAATTAAGACATCTTCCTGTGGCATGATATTAACCAAGGAAGTGGAGATTTGGGGAACTCTCCTCCCTCTAATGGAAGTTAGAGAATGGAGCTCCAACCTGGCATATATATAAATCCTAAAAAGGAAAGACACTGTCACTAAAAAAAAATAAGCTTTTAATGTAAAATAAAAAAAATAAAAAGCAAAACTTATTCAGCCATTAAATGTCAAATTTTCGCAGTAGATTTCGGCACAGTAATTTAAAACAATAGACCATTGTCTTCGGGTTCTACTGCTATCCTAAAACAGCATGACCAAAAGCAACTTGGGTATAATGAATTTCTTTCAGCTTATGATTCCAGGCAATAGTCCATTATTGAGGGAGGTCAAGGCAGGAGGCTGGATGAAGGAACGGAAGCAGAAGCCACGAGGGAATTGTGCTTACTATTTGCCTCTCATGGCTTGCTAACCTTGCTTTGGATGACCTAGGATGACCAGCTCAGGGTTGGTACCACTCATAGTGGACTTTCACTCTCATTTCATTCCTCAGTGAAGTAAACATCCATAGGCCAATATGGTGGGGCATGTCTTGATTGAGGTTTCCTTTTCCCAAATGAGACACAGACTTATGTCAAGGTGACAAAACACCTGTCGGGCCAGCCAGCAAGGAAGACAAAGCCCAGGACTGTGCTGTGCCTCCTACCCAACCTTTAGGAGCACAGCTTAAGGGTGGGGTTGGCTGTGTGTGCACCTAAGATCCGGTGCCTCAGTCAAAAGTGTCTGATGATTAGGAGTGCTCTCACTAGAAAAGACAAATATCAGAATCCACCTAAAGAGCACTTCTGTATTTCAATGGGTTTTAAATCCCCTGAAAATATTCTTTTTCTTTATTCATATAAAGATTCTTGTTGAGTCATTTTAAGTCTTTTTTCAAATGACTTAGCACAACAAATATCTAAGGTAATATTTAAATTGGAAACTCACATAGGGACAATTATAGACTAATTTGTATAATCTCCAGCCCAGGTCAACCATTGGAAGGAGGATGTAGAACTAAAAGCAAACAAGAAAGCAAGGCCTCTTAATTTCAGATGTGTTCAGGGACTCATCATCCATGTGTTCTGTACATTGCACTGGACACCACGAAAGTGGGAGAAATAGGTACCAAGAATTGTGAATGATGCCTGTCCTTATCCCAATGGCTCCATTTCATGAATATTGATCGATACTAGTCAACTGAACTATAGATGAAACACTATATGGACAGATGTGCCTTTCACATTTTGGTTCTTTGTAAACACAGAATGTAGATGTTCATAAGTTTTTGTTCAATATATATTTTTAAAAGAAGTGAGTGGTTGTTGGAGGCAGCTGAAATTCACTTTCTATTTGTTAAGGAACTGAGGATTTTTTAATTAAAATTTCTTCATACGATATATTCTGATCATGTTTTGCCCTTGGCTTCTCTTAGAGTTTTTTTTACTAAGATCCACAGTCTCTTACTTTTTAAGAAAAAAAAAACCAGATGATATTTCAGATATAACATTAGCTTTTACTTTATTATAAATAGAAATCTGAATAAAGAGTAAAAAGGTGAAATAAATCTTTCAGAATTTCGAATGATAATAGAAATCCAATAAAATATACTTATCCATTTAAAAACGCACAGGTATTTACAAAACATACACTCTCCTCTCTGAAAGCAGACTCAATTCCCAGGCAGCACTGTGGAGCAAGGCTAACACTCCCACATGTTTTATGAGGCAGGAGTTCCCCACAGGCAATGCCACCTAGTTTTTATTATCTACTTGTTTAATTTTTATTTTACTTTTGATTAAAACATAATTACATCATTCTTTCTCTCCTCACCCTAACTCCTCCACATCCCTTCCAGCCCCTCCTACCTCTCTCAAACTCATGACCTCTTTTTCTTAATTATTATTGCCACATATTTATATGAATAAATACATAAATACAACCTGTTGAGTCTGTTTTGTGCTACGTGTATGTCTATTTTTTAGGGCTTACCGTTTAGTACTGGATAAACCAATTAGGGAATTTATTCCTGGAGAGGACTATTTCTCCTTCTCTCAGGAGTTGGTTTCTTCCCAGCAATTGCCGATAGTTCTTCATCTAGGAGTAGGGCCCTGTAAGATTTCGTCCACCCACACTGGGATGTCAAGTAGTATTGATATTGCTTAGGTCTTATTTCCTCTTTCATATCATTGAGATTTGATGGAAATAGTTTCCCTGTCATACCTAAAAGACACAGTTTCACAACAAAGTTCCTATTCCTCTGGCTTGTACAATCTTTCTACCTCCTCTTCCCTGACATTCTCTGAGCCTTAGATGTAGAGCTTGTGTTATGGTTGTATCAGTTGGGACCGAGCTCCCCAAAGTCAGTTATTCTTTGTATTTTGACTAGTTGTTTTTTGTTTTTTAAATAATTGTCTCTTGGGCAAAAAAAAACAACAAAAAAAAAAAAAACAACAACAAAAAGCTACTTTGATGAGAAGTGAGGGGTGAGATACTTCCTTCTATGGGTATAAGGATAAGTATTTACAATGCAGTTAGGAATTATTTTGGTTTAGTGACAGTTGTAGATTCTTCTCTAAAATCCATGACCTCACAGGACAGGGTTGACTACATTTCCGTTACCGGGCTTGATTTCCTTCATCTTAAGTGGACATTAAATCCAATTAAACACTACTGATTATTATACCTTTAGTGATATCATGCCCTACTTGTCATTTTTGTGAATCATTGACTCTTTCATATTCTAGCTAACATACTGAATGTTTCCAAACTGCTCTTCAGGACAGGTGAGTGCCAAAGTGCAATGACAGAGATCTACATTGTAGGTGAACAGGGTGGCATAAATGTTAAAATGATTTTAACCTAAAATTCTAAATAAGTTGAAGTCAGGTACTATTTAAGCTTAATATTACTGTAACATAAAATAATGTAGATAGAGACAGAGACCCACATTGGAGCACTGGACTGAGCTCCTAAGGTCCAAATGAGGAGCATAAGGAGGGAGAACATGAGCAAGGAAGTCAGAACCACGAGGGGTGCGCCCACCCATTGAGACGGTGGGGCCAATCTAATGGGGAACTCACCAAGGCCAGCTGGACTGGGACTTATGGAGCATGTGATCAAACCAGACTTTATGAATGTGGCTGACATGGAGGGCTGACTGAGAAGCCAAGGACAAAGGCACTGGGTTTTGATTCTACTCCATGTACTGGCTTTGTGGGAGCCTAGTCTGTTTGGATGCTCACCTTCCTAGACCTGGATGGAGTGGGGGAGGACCTTGGACTTCCCACAGGGCAGGGAACCCTAACTGCTTTTTGGACTGGAGAAAGATGGGGAGGGGGAAGGGGGGGAGGAGGAGGAAAATGGGAGGAGGGTAGGAGGTGAAAATTTGTAATAATAATAATAAAAAGAAAAAAAAAAAGTAATATTATACAATACAAGTATTATATGTACAAATATGAAAAGACATAGGACTTATCCCTTATAATGTTTTTGGATATATCCTCAGCAATATCATAAACTAATATAAATCCATATTTTAGCATATGTTATCCTTACAAAACAAGAAATATGTGTGGTTTTACATGTACAGAGAAAATGGTAATATGATTAAAAATTTTGATTGCTGTGATGGTTTGAATGAAAATGACCCCAATAGGCTCATAGTGAGTGGCACTATTAGAAGGTGTGGCTTTTTTGAGGTAGGTGTGGCCTTATTGGAGAAAGTATAACACTAGGAGTGGACTTTAAGGTTTCAAATGCTTAGGCCAGACCAGGGTCACCCTCTCTTCCTGATACCTGTCAATCCACCATGTCTGCCTGCTTTCTGCCTTGCTTATCTCCATGATGATAATGGACTAAACCTCTGAGCTGGAAGCCAGCCTTAGTTAAATGTTTTTCTTTATAAGAGTGTTGTGGACTTGGTGCCTCTTCACAACAATAGAAACTCTAACAAGGACAGCTACTATAGGTCACTAAAGTTAACACAAATAATAGTGAGAGACCCTGTATGGTAAAGTTATATTTTTATAGAGTAGCTTTCTAAAAAAATATTTATTTGGGACATTCTCAGTACAATGCACTATATGCCTTGATTTAGATCATTAACATGTGCATTGTTTTTTCCATAATGTGTCTCTTGAAAATTGGCTGTTTCATTTTTACATAGCAGGCAGTATCATTTCAATTTATTTAACTCCCCGTTTGGAAAACTATAATGAGATTTTAAATATCAGTTAATATAAAGGGCTTATCATGTCATGCTTTATTTTTAAACTATGCGATGAACTAATGTAATAATTGATGTCAAGAGAAATTGTATTATTTCCATGCCAACTGTTCCCGAAGTTAAGTTACTCATTTATTTTTGGACTTGTTATTATCTCGGTTTTAATTATGTAGAATTAAAAGTGAGAGGAACAAAATGAGGCATTCGTTACTGGAAGCACACTCTAAGGTTTCTGTCAATTATGTCATCATATTGATTCACTTTGATTGTGAGAGAAACTGGAGAACACACTGGATGTGGCAATTCTTCTGTGTGGATTGGGAAATCACTGTAATATAAAAATTTTTATACCTTCTATGTCACCGTGCAAAACATACCATCAAATCAGAAATTAAGTTATTACACTGCACTTTAGCCCAATTTGACAAGTTTTATGCTTCTGAACACAAAATTTGTATTTAAAATATTTTATTATCATTGTATAAATATAAAACTCTTAAAGTTTTCACTGTAATGTAGAGTACAGAAAAGTGATGCAGCTTGTGAGTCTGTAGGTAGATTAGAAGAAATGGTATGTGTGTGTGTGTGCAGGCTTGTCTCTCTCTCTTGTGTGTGTGTGTGTGTGTGTGTGTGTGTGTTGAGAATGAGGCAAGTACTGCTGAGATCATGAAAGTCCTATTTTCCTATTTGGAATTAGCACTATTAGGGTAGCATAGTGTGAAATGGCTCATAAAGAATGTGCTAATGCAATACACATGCAGAAAGAAAGTATTTTCATACTTGAAAATGATGGGTTATAACATTGGAAGTAGATATAAAACTCATGTTATAACTGGATCCTTCCCACACTCCAGTAAAGCAGGTGATATCTACCCAACAAAAGGTCCAGGTCAAACAGAAATGACTAAAATTTATGACACCAAGCAGATAACTTAAGAATGATATTCCAGAGCTCCCAGCTCAGCCTGTTTGGGCGCTGGGACAGGGTCCGAATTGGGAGGGCAACCGGGAGGGTAGTAGCTCCTTTGTCTAGGTGGCCTGCCTGCCCTGCGGCAGCAAGCTCGGCCCTTTGTTCGTGAGACACCCAAGCAGCAGGAAGACCAGATCCTGGTACCAGGAGAGACATCACTCGGGTGAGTGAGTTTCTGACCTCAGCAGCAGCCCGGGACAGGGAACTCAGACGTTCCTCACCCCTCCTGCACTTCCTGGTTAGTCTGCAGGGGCTATACTGCCCGATACTTCCTCTCTATTGCTATCCCACCCAGCTTGCATCCACGGCCCTCCCCCACCCCCTCTGACCCCCCTCCCCTCTTTGAACCACACAACAGCTCCCAGCTCAGCCTGTTTGGGCGCTGGGACAGGGTCCAAATTGGGAGGGCAACCGGGAGGGTAGTAGCTCCTTTGTCTAGGTGGCCTGCCTGTCCTGCGGCAGCAAGCTCGGCCCTTTGTTCGTGAGACACCCAAGCAGCAGGGAGACCAGATCCGGGTACCAGGAGAGACATCACTCGGGTGAGTGAGTTTCTGACCTCAGCAGCAGCCCGGGACAGGGAACTCAGACGTTCTTCACCCCTCCTGCACTTCCTGGTCAGTCTGCAGGGGCTATACTGCCCGATACTTCCTCTCTATTCCTATCCCACCCAGCTAGCATCCACGGCCCTCCCCACCCCCTCTGACCCCCCTCCCCTCATTGAACCACACAACAGCTCCCAGCTCAGCCTGTTTGGGCGCTGGGACAGGGTCCGAATTGGGAGGGCAACCGGGAGGGTAGTAGCTCCTTTGTCTAGGTGGCCTGCCTGTCCTGCGGCAGCAAGCTCGGCCCTTTGTTTGTGAGACACCCAAGCAGCAGGGAGATCAGAACCGGCTGCCAGGAGAGACATCACTGGGGAGTTCAAGCTCAGCAGGACGGTCCCTGCTTCCACACTGAAGAGATACACCCAGAGACTCAGTCACATCAAAGACTGGACCAAGAAACCAGGCCTCTCTTGGCTTCATTTGAAAGAGGAGATGGGAAGGCGCCAATGTAAGAATTCCTCCAACAACCTGAAAGGCAACATGACATCACCAGAACCCAGGGATCCCGAAATAAGAAGAATTGTACACCCTACTCCAGAAGAAGTAGAAGAAATCGACTCAAAAGTGAATTTTTTGAAAATAATAGAAGACCTTAAACAGGAGGTGAAAATCTGCCATAAACAATTGGAGATTACAAACAAAAAGGTAGAGGAAATGAATAAATCGCTCAAAGATACCCAAGAAAACCAAGAGAAACAAGAAAATGCAATCAAACAGGTAAGGGAAATGGTTCAAGACCTGAAGAATGAAATGGAAGTAATGAAGAAAACACAAACTGAGGGAAGGAGATGGAAAATCTGGGTAAACAAACAGGAACTACAGAGACAAGTACTACCAACAGACTACAAGAGTTAGAAGAAAGAATGTCAGACACTGAAGATACCATAGAGAAAATTAACACACTGATCAAAGAAAACAATAAAACCAACAAATTCTCATCACAAAACATTCAGGAAATATGGGACACAATAAAAAGACCAAACCTAAGAATAATTGGGATAGAAGAAGGAGAAGAAGTACAGCTCAATGGTTCAGAAAATATATTTAATAAAATTATAGAAGAAAACTTTCCCAGCCTAAAGAAAGATATTCCTTTGAAGGTTCAAGAAGCATACAGAACACCGAATAGACTGGACCAAAAAAAACATCTCCTCGCCATATAATAATCAGAACACAAAACATCCAGAATAAAGAAAGAATATTAAGAGCTGCAAAGGAAAAAGGTCAAGTTACTTATAAAGGTAAACCTATCAGACTTACACCTGACTACTCTATGGAAACCATGAAAGCCAGAAGGTCCTGGATAGATGTACTGCAGAAGCTAAGAGAACATGGATGCAAGCCGAGACTAATATACCCAGCCAAGCTTCCGTTCACTATAAATGGAGAAAACAAAATTTTCCAGGATAAAAACAAATTTAAACAATACGTAGCCACAAATCCAGCCTTACAGAAAGTAATAGAAGGAAAATCACAAACCAAGGAGACCAACAATGTCCACAATAACTCAAACTTCTAGACACCCTTTACCAGCGCAACTAAAAGAAAGCAAACACACAAACTCTATGGCTAAAAAAGTGACCGGAGTTAGCAACCACTGGTCATTAATATCCCTTAATGTCAATGGATTCAACTCACCTATAAAAAGGCACAGGCTAAGAGATTGGATATGCAAACAGGATCCAACATTCTGCTGTTTACAGGAAACACACCTCAACCACAAAGACAGGCACCTACTCAGAGTAAAGGGATGGGAAAAGGTTTATCAAGCAAATGGACCTAAGAAACAAGCAGGAGTGGCCATACTAATTTCTAACAAAGTTGACTTCAAACTTAAATCAATCAGAAGAGATGGAGAGGGATATTTTATACTCATAACAGGAACAATTGATCAGGATGAGGTCTCAATCCTGAATATCTATGCCCCTAACATAAAAGCACCCACATATGTAAAAGAAACCTTACTAAAACTCAAAGCCGCCATCAAACAGCACACACTAATAGTGGGAGATCTCAACACGCCTCTTTCACCAATGGACAGGTCAATCAGACAAAAACCTAACAGAGAAATAAGAGAATTAATGGAGGTATTGAATCAAATGGACTTAACAGACATCTATAGAACATTCCACCCAAATAGGAAAGAATATACCTTCTTCTCTGCAGCTCATGGAACCTTCTCAAAAATTGACCACATCCTCGGTAACAAAGCAAACTTCCACAGTTACAAAAAAATATCCATAACCAACTGTGTCTTATCAGATCACCACGGACTAAAGTTAGAATTCAACAACAAAGCTACCCCCAGAAAGCCTGCAAACTCATGGAAACTGAATAGTCAACTATTGACCCACACCTGGATTAAAGAAGAAATAAAGAAAGAAATTAAAGTCTTCCTTGAATTCAATGAAAATAAAGAATCAACATACTCAAACTTATGGGACACTTTGAAAGCAGTCCTAAGGGGAAAGTTCATAGCCCTTAGTGCCCACTTAAAGAAAACAGAGAAAGCGTACATTGGAGACTTAACAGCCCACCTGAAAGCTCTAGAAAAAAAGAAGCAGACTCACCTAGGAGGAGTAGAAGACTGGAAATAATCAAACTGAGGGCTGAAATCAACAAAATAGAAACACAGAAAACAATCCAAAGAATCAATGAAACAAAAAGCTGGTTCCTGGAGAAAATCAACAAAATTGATAAACCCCTATCCAAACTAATCAAACGGCAGAGAGAGAATTTGCAAATTAATAAGATCAGAAATGAAATGGGGGATATAACCACAGACATAGAGGAAATTCAGAGAATCATTAGATCTTACTACAAAAGCCTGTATGCCACAAAACTGGAAAATGTAAAAGAAATGGACACTTTTTTAGATAAATACCGTATACCAAAGTTAAATCAGGACCAGGTGAACAATCTAAATAGACCTGTCAGTCGCGAAGAATTAGAAGCTGTTATCAAAAACCTCCCTACCAAAAAAAGCCCAGGACCAGACGGTTTCAATGCGGAATTCTACCAGAATTTCCAAGAAGACCTAATACCTATACTCCTTAAGGTATTTCACAATATAGAAACAGAAGAGTCATTGCCAAATTCCTTTTATGAAGCTACCGTCACTCTGATACCAAAACCACACAAAGACTCAACCAAGAAAGAGAATTACAGGCCAATCTCACTCATGAACATCGACGCAAAAATTCTCAACAAAATACTGGCTAACCGTATCCAAGAACACATTAGAAAAATTATCCATTTTGATCAAGTAGGCTTCATCCCAGAGATGCAAGGCTGGTTCAACATACGAAAATCTATCAATGTAATCCATCATATAAATAAACTGAAAGAAAAAAACCATATGATCATTTCATTAGATGCTGAAAAAGCTTTTGACAAAATTCAACATCCCTTCATGATAAAAGTCTTGGAGAGATTAGGGATACAAGGGTCATACCTAAATATAATAAAAGCTATTTACAGCAAACCGACAGCTAACATCAAACTAAATGGAGAGAAACTCAAAGCCATCCCACTTAAATCAGGAACACGACAACGCTGTCCACTCTCTCCATACCTCTTCAATATAGTGCTTGAAGTTTTAGCAATAGCAATAAGACAACATAAGGGGATCAAGGGGATTCGAATTGGAAAGGAAGAAGTTAAACTTTCGTTATTTGCAGATGATATGATAGTGTACATAACCGACCCCAAAAACTCCACCAAAGAACTCCTACAGCTGATAAACACCTTTAGTAATGTGGCAGGATACAAGATCAACTCCAAAAAATCAGTCGCCCTCCTATACACAAAGGATATGGAAGCAGAGAGGGAAATCAGAGAAGCATCACCTTTCACGATAGCCACAAACAGCATAAAATATCTCGGGGTAACTCTAACCAAAGAAGTGAAGGATCTAGTTGACAAGAACTTTAAGGCATTGAAGAAAGAAATTGAAGAGGATACCAGAAAATGAAAGGATCTCCCGTGCTCGTGGATTGGGAGGATCAACATAGTAAAAATGGCAATCCTACCAAAGGCAATTTACAGATTCAATGCAATCCCCATCAATATCCCATTAAAATTCTTCACTGATCTTGAGAGGACAATAATCAACTTTATATGGAATAACAAAAAACCCAGGAGAGCCAAAACAATCTTATACAATAAAGGAACTTCTGGAGGCATTACCATCGCTGACTTTAAACTCTATTACAGAGCTACAGTAATGAAAACAGTGTGGTATTGGCATAAAAATAGAGAAGTTGACCAATGGAATCGCGTAGAATACCCGGATCTTAACCCACAAACCTATGAACACCTCATTTTCGATAAAGGTGCTAAAAGTATACAATGGAAGAAAGAAAGCATCTTCAACAAATGGTGCTGGCACAACTGGATGTCAACCTGTAGAAGAATGAAAATTGACCCATACCTATCACCATGCACAAAACTCAAGTCCAAATGGATCAAAGACCTCAATATCAATCTGAACACACTGAACCTGATAGAAGAGAAAGTGGGATGTACCCTACAACAGATTGGCACAGGCGATCGCTTCCTAGGTATAACCCCAGCACCACAGTCATTAAGGGCAACATTGAATAAATGGGACTTACTGAAACTGAGAAGCTTCTGTAAAGCAAAAGACACTGTCACTAAGACAAAAAGGCAACCCACTGACTGGGAGAAGATCTTCACCAACTCCGCAACAGACAAAGGTCTGATCTCCAAAATATATAAAGAACTCAAGAAACTAGACTTTAAAATGCTAATTAACCCAATTAAAAAATGGGGCACTGATCTGAAGAGAGAATTCTCAACAGAAGAAGTTCAAATGGCCAAAAGGCACTTAAGGTCATGCTCAGCCTCCTTAGCGATCAGGGAAATGCAAATCAAAACAACATTGAGATCTCATCTTACACCTGTCAGAATGGCTAAATTCAATAACACCAATGATAGCCTTTGCTGGAGAGGCTGTGGAGAAAGGGGTACCCTCATCCATTGCTGGTGGGAATGCAAACTTGTGCAACCACTTTGGAAAGCAGTGTGGCGGTTTCTCAGGAAATTTGGGATCAACCTACCCATGGACCCAGCAATGCCACTCTTGGGAATATACCCACGAGATGCCCGATCATATGACAAGGACATTTGTTCAACTATGTTCATAGCAGCATTATTTGTAATAGCCAGAACCTGGAAACAACCTAGATGCCCTTCAATGGAAGAATGGATGAAGAAAGTGTGGAATATATACACATTAGAATACTACTCAGCGGTAAAAAAACAATGACTTCGCGAATTTTGCATGCAAATGGATGGAAATAGAAAACACTATCCTGAGTGAGGTAACTCAGACCCAAAAGGATGAACATGGGATGTACTCACTCATAATTGGTTTCTAGAGATAAATAAAGGTCAGTGAGTCTATAATATGATATCCTAAAGAAACTAAATAAGAAGGTGAACCCAAAGAAAAACATATAGCTATCCTCCTGGATATGGGAAGTAGACTAGACTGCCGGACAAATAAATGGGATCTTGGCGGTGTGGTGGGAGGGGGGGTAAGAGGAGAAGGGGAGAGAAATGTGAGAAGGGGCGGGTGGGGGGAACTTGGGGAAACGGGATGATTGGGATAAAGGAATGTTGGTTAGGGGAGCAGTGAAGCACACATCTTAATTAAGGGAGCCATCTTAGGGTTGGCAAGAGACTTGGATCTAGAGGGGCTCCCAGGTGCCCAGGGCGATGCCCCCAGTTAGTTCCTGGGGCAGCTAAGGATAGGGAACCTGAAATGACCCTACCCTATAGCCATACTGATGAATATATTGCATATCACCATAGAAACTTCATCTGGCGATGGATGGAGATAGAGACAGAGACCCACACTGGAGCACTGGACTGAGCTCCCAATGTCCCAATGAGGAACAGAAGGAGAGAGAATATGAGCAAAGAAGTTAGGACCACAAGGGGTGCGCCCACCCGTGGAGACAGTGGGGCTGATTCTTGGGGAGCTCACCAAGGCCAGCTGGACTGTGACTGAAAAAGCATGGGATAAAACCGGAATCTCTAAATTTGGCGGACAATGAGGGCTGCTGAGAAGCCAAGGACCATGGCACCGGGTTTTGATCCTGCTTCATGTTCTGGCTTTGTGGGAGCCTACCCAGTTTGGATGTTCACCTTCCTAGACCAGGATTGAGGGCGGAGGACTTTGGACTTTCCACAGGGCATGGAACCCTGACTGCTCTTCAGGCTGGAGAGGGAGGGGGAGGAGTGGGGGGAGGGAAGGAGGAGAGGGAGGAGTGGGAGGGAAATGGGAGGCGGGGAGGGGAGGAGGCAGAAATTTTTTTTTCCAATAAAAAAAAAAACAAAAAAAAAACTGTAATTCTGCGAACTGTTGAAGCATGGGCTGTAAAATGATGTTGGTGTAGGATTAAAGCAATCTAAACTAAAAAAAAAAAAAAGAATGATATTCCAAATTTGAGAGATTTTGAGATACATTTGTCCATTGGCCTTGCAAAGACATTTCTTTTATTTTGAACTTGTTTATAGAGACAGAGTTGTTAACAAGACGTTATTCAGTACTGATGAACAACCAAAAGAAAATGTTCCAGAGACCCCGGAATATGAATAGAATCATGAGTACAGTTTTGTAAAAGGTTTTCCAAAGTTTTATTTTGAATGACTACCAAACATCTGATGACTGAAATGCAACTTCCAATAGGCAGAGAGACGGGCACCTTTCAAGTTCTCCTTAGCTCAGTGTTGATTTATAGAGGACCCCTGCTAAGACTCTGGGTGGTCCCATTTGATTCAGTGCACTGTGGGATCTGATCTTGTTACAGAAATGCAGTGGGATGAGAGGCACACGTTCTATGCTGCACTCTGACTTTTCTACTTAGAGTTAATAAAATAGATGAGGTCATTTGTATAAACAGAAGATAACCTGATTTTGATCCTCAGGCAGAGAACCTTTTTTTTCTGTTTCTTTTATTTCTTATTTATCTTAAAAAATATGGCCTTAAAATGCTTAAAATTGTTATTGAATGTAAGCAGGAACAACCTTGCTGTTCCTTTTCTCTGACTAGAGGAGAGTTATAACAGAGCAGCTGCTAAGCAATTACGCTCTGGCCAGCACAGCGTCCAGGGTGACCCTCCTGTGGAATGCACCATCCCCTGAAGTGTTTGCACACTCACTGTTGAGAATCCATTTCTGAAAACTAAAATCATCAAAATATCAAACATTCCCCACCATAAACAGGGTATTTCCCTCAGATTTTCTTTTTTTTTTTGAAGATACTCAAATTATGTATTTATTTATTTAAAAAGCAGTTTGGATGCTCACCTTACTAGACCTGGCAGAGAAACTTTGTGAAGGGTTCTTTGCAAAAATTTTGTTGCCCTGTGAGAGTTAAGCTGGAGGTCTCCAGTATAACAAGTTATTGTCCACTGCAGCCCTTTCCAGTAAAATCCCAATCGTGATGAAAATATCTGCATTGTCCCATATGGTAGCCACCAGCAACACTGCTTTTAAATACTTAAAATGACTTCAGCATATCTGAACAATAAAACTTAAGTTGAATTCATTGGTGTTTAACTTTGATTTTACAGGACCACACATGACTGACAGTTACATTACAGGGCAACACACATCTGCAGCACTGATCTCTCATGAAACGGAGTTGATGGACACAGGAATTTGAACTTAACTGTTCATGTAGGAAGACGATGTCATTGATTACTAAAAGACAATCCTAGGAAGGGTAAAATAAAAGATTGTTCCTCAAGAGAACTAATGGTAAGGCAAATTAAAAGGATAATGTGGATTTTAAGCAGCTAACATCAATTAGGGATGAAGTGATAGATAGAACCCCATATTTAATTACCAGGGGCACCAATAGAAATGTAATTTGTGATCCTAGAGAAGCTAAATAAGAAGGTGAACCCAAAGAAAAACATATAGTCATCCGCCTGGATATGGGAAGTAGACAAGATTGCCGGGCAAAATCTGGGAACTTGGGGGTGAGGTGGGATGGGGGTAATTGGAAATGGGGTGAGAAAAGTGAAAAGGGGATAATGGGGGGAGCTTGGGGGAATGAGATGGTTGGGATAAAGGAAGTGTGGATATGGGAGCAGGGAAGTATATATCCTAATTAAGGGAGCCATCTTAGGGTTGGCAAGAGACTTGACTCTAGAGGGACTCGCAGGTGTCCAGGGAGATGTCCCCAGCTAGTACCTTGGGCAACTAAGGAGAGGGAACCTGAAATGACCCCATCCTATAGCCATCTGATGAATATCTTACATATCACCTTAGAACTTTCATCTGGCGATGGATGGAGATAGAGACAGAGACCCACACTGGAGCACTGGACTGAGCTCCCAAGGTCCAAATGAGGAGCAGAAGGAGGGAGAACATGAGCAAGGAAGTCAGGACCTCGAGGGGTGCACCCACCCACTGTGACAGTGGAGCTGATCTATTGGGAGCTCACCAAGGCCAGCTGGACTGGGAGTGAATAAGCATGGGATAAAACCGGACTCTCTGAACATGGCAGACAATGAGGGTTGATGAGAAGCCAAGGACAATGGCACTAGGTTTCGATACTACTGCATGAACTGGCTTTGTGGGACCCTAGCCTGTTTGGATGCTCACCTTCCTGGACCTGGATGGAGGGGGGAGGACCTTGGACTTCCCACAGGGCAGGGAATCCGGACTGCTCTTCAGACTGGAGAGGGAGGGGGAATGGAGTAGGGGGAGAAAAATGGGGAGAGGGAAAGAAGAGTGGGGGTAGGGGAAAAAAAGTGGGGGAGGGGGAGAGGAGTGAGAGGAGGGGGAGGGAAATGGGCGGAGGCAAAAATTTTTTTCAATAAAAAAATAAATAAATAAACAATAAAAAAAGAAATGTAACGGAAGTCATTCAACAAGTCTTAGAAGTGGAGCAGAACCTGAAGCTTGAATGGATAAACAATTTGAAACCTCATGGATTTAGAAACTAAAAGTTATTATAGGAACAAAATCTTACTTTCTTGGGCCATGGTGAAATAAGTAACTATTTATGATCTGAATGAAGAAATACTTTCTATATTATCATATGAAAACATGGATAAAGCAAAAGACTTCCTCTCTCCTAAGATATTTTGGGCTTCACTTAACATCTGAAGCAGTGTATCCTGGGAAAATGAATATCAAAAACATTAGAGCAAAGATAAAGTCGTTACAGGAACTAAATCACAACTGCACAGCTTCCAGTGTGGTCAATGAAAATTCAGTAACTCAAGGTCTTAGTCAGTCTTTTTTATTCTTAGTTATTTTATGATGAGACACCATGAATAAAAGCAACTTCGGGAAGAAATGCCTTATTTCAATTGCTTGTCTATATGATGGTTTGTCATCAGTGGTAGTCAGGGCAGGAACTCAAAAAGGGTTGTATCTGGAGGTTTCTCTCCTGCCCATCACTCCCAAATAATCACTCTGAGGCTTAATATTAATTATAAACTATTTTGCCTTTTAGCTCAGGCTTATTATTAACTAGCTTTTACAACTTGAATTAACCCATTACAATTATTCTGTATTTTACCATGAGGCTCGTGGCTTGTTACCTCACATCTTGTTTCTTCCGTGACTCCTGGCACACCTGTCTTCTCTGCCTTATTTCTCTCTATATTCAGTTCAGCTTTCCCACCTCGCTACATTCTATCTTGTTATAGGCCAAAGCACCTTTATTCATCAACCAATAAAATCAACAAATATTTACCATGTATAGGACATCACGGGGTAGCAACCTGGAGGCAGATGATATAGAGGCCACGAAGGAGTGCTAATTACTGGCTTGCTCCTTATGGTTTGCTCAGCCTGCTTTCTGACACCAGCCAGTGAGTAGCACTGCCCACAATGGGCTGCACACTTCCCTATCACTAATTAAGGACATGTCCTACAAATTTCCAGCTCTATGAAGGTAATTTCTCAGTTCAGGTTCCCTTGCATCAGATGACTTCAGCTGTGTCACGTTGGCACAAAACTAGCCATCCCACTAATGGTCCTACCACGAAAAATTGGCCAAGAAATACAGGTGAAATTTATTTTTGGCATTATTGGACTGGTGAATAAATAAGGCATCATTATAAAACAGTTCAGTTTTCTAATACAAATCTTATTACAACTCTAAGTAATAATAGCTTTTATTCCTCAGTAGGAGTGACAATTCCTCAGTTAATACTGAATTCACCCCTCCCTTGTTTTCTTAAGTAATTGAAAGGTAGAATGTGCTATACTGAAAATGCAGAAACATTTCAGGAGAATCTTACTATTTGTGAAGTTATATATAAAAACAAATGCTCAATAACATTTTCTTAAAATTAAATAAAGGGGTAAAAAATGACAGAAACAAAATAAAGAAGTGGAAAGACCAGGGCATAATAAAATAAAGCAGGAATTCGAACACAGTCAAGGTATTCCCAAAAATGAAAATAATATTCAAAATAAACTTGAATGGCTTAGAGAACAGATTAAATATCTTTTAAAAGTTATTAATTTGGAAAATTTATATATATACTTACAAATAAAAATAAGTTGCGACTGGAGGTATTATGGTTTAAGAGTTAAGAACACTTTTGCTAATATAGGAAATCAGGGTTCTTTCCTCCCTCATACACTACATGGTGGCCCCCTGAGTCTAGAACAGAGGATCTGATGCCTTCTTGCCTCTTGGGGACTAGGCATGCACATGGTGCACATACGTACATGCAGGTAAACACTAATACCAATAAAATAAAACAAGAAATAAATAATCAAAAGCTAAAATAACTTATAAACACGGTACTAATAAATAACTTGTTCCAACAATTGCTGGAACAACTGGAAAGGTCTAGGGATAACCTAATTTCAATGAAAACTTGCTTTACAATAAATATAAAATCTCAAATGTTTTATTTTAAAGATTATTTACTGTTCAAAAGATGTTGGGACAGCTGGAGGATCACTTAAACTAACTGAAAGTCTTAATCCATAACTTACATTTGACAAAATGTAAGTCAATTTGATATTTAAACATTTTTTAAATGTAACCATCAGCATTCCCTAAAATCTATAGGAAATGTTTTAATAATAGAAAACTTAAATGTTTCCCCTGAATATTAGACCCCAGCACACACATTTTGGAACTAACTAAAAGCATGTTTTTCCATGAAAAAGAAGACTATTATCAGAGTGAAAATGCGAATAGACAAAACAGCAAGCAATAACTGCACTTCACATCACAGATTAAAGTCTTCTTCCTAAATTTCCTTCCTGCCACAGAGAAATAAATCTGTAACCCTTGAGACCAATGATTGTTCTACGGTTTAGAGAAATGTTCCTTAAAGGCCCTGTCATGAAGGCTGGGTCCTCAACCCACTGTGCTAAAGGGATGCTGAGTATCAAGGAGGTGGCAGCTTGTGGAAGGAAGTTAGGCCAAGTGCCTTTGAAGAAATGTCTGCCACTTCCTGCCCAGTCTTTGCTTTCTGGCTGCTGTCAATTGAAGGATTTTGCTCACTACTGTGGTATGCTATTGCACCCCCAGCCAGAAGCAACTGAACTTTCTAGACCACAGTCTGAAACCTCTAGTTCTCAAAGCCAAAGAACAACTCTCCACCTCTAGGTTAGTTTACCTTAGTTACTAGATGACATAAAAACAGTGAACACACAGAAAGACAGACTACAGAACAGGAAACACAAATGGAAAGGATAAGTCCTCCAAGTCCACTTTTAACTTCCAGGTGAGTTACAGACAGGATGGGAGTCTTCCCTGTGGTACTTTATCCTCCCTTCGCTACTCATGTGAACGGAGCCTCCATTTGCCTTTTCTTACCAATGAACGCACATACTCTACTCAGAATTGCCCTGATTTCTGAAGTAGGCATATCTAAAGTCCAATCTTTAAACAAACACAGGTCTTTAAAAAGTCACTGTTATCTACAAAGGGTAAAGGCATAGTAGAGAAAGTAATGAGCAGTACTGAATACCAAGCTTGCTTTTCTATTTCCACAGAACTGGACAGCCAGGACACTTCATCCAACTCTTAGTCAGGTTTGGTTAGGTTTCTGGAGCAAACAAACTAGAATAATAAGAAAAAAAAATAAAGCCAAAGCCAAAATCAGAGAATGACACAGTATGTTAAATTTCAGTCCACTAGTGGCTTTATGTATTTTAGATGCTAAATTATAAAAATGTATTTGTAGAAGGCCTTAGAAATCAACAGGCCTCTTGGTCAAGAAACTAAGTGTTTAATGTTATAGGTTGTGTCAGTTGATATTCTGCTTTATATATTTAACACAATTTAAGTCTTTCCCCATGAGTTGGGTTTTCCTTATTTGTTTTATTCTCTACTGAATTTGTATGTATTTGTTTTGGGTGGTTTAGAGTGGTTCTTGTATTAATTCTCCCAGAGTATAGGCAATTAACATTATGTGAAGACTTGGTTTGTATTTTAGACACCGAAAAAGAAGTAGGTGGAGGATGGTAACAACTTCCATGGAACTACTGAAAGCAATTTAGAATTCAGAAGGAACTTGAGATTTAATTTGACTATCATGTGGCTATATTGAACTACATGTCCATCTTAATCTTATTTGATTTGAAAGAACATTTGCTATAATCTTTACCAAAAAAATGTGATTTTTCTTCTCCTGGCATTGAAAAATTAGTAAATGCTGAGTATCTTAGTTTAGCACCTAAATTACAATCTGTTAGCTGATGGCAGAACATGTGATTTTATTGTGTCATGCACTGACCAGCTGTTACTTTAATATATAGGTATATTTGCTCACAAAAGAGCAAATAGTTTTTTGAAATAATCATTGAAACATTTCCAATGGAGTGTGTGCCTGAAACTATTTCTCTTTGTTAGCCCCAACCACACAGGGGGAGAGGACTCCATCACTGAATGGAAAATTTCTTGCATTTTACAGTCAATTTTGGTAGGAACAGTCAGAGAAAAAACAAAAGCACATTTGCATGAAATTACCTCATTAGACTTCGTAGCTGAAATGTAAATATTTTAGAAGTATTTTAGACAAAAGTGTATATTTTCCAAATCTTTCATAATAGTGAGGAATTTTTAAAAGTGAGTCTCTTATTAGTAAATCTGTACGTTGGAACTTTGCTATGTTCCTTTAGTTCTTGAGTTTGCTAGTCTGTTAAAAAGCCACGTTTGTCTGAACTATATATTTCCATCAAAGCTCTTGTTCTATATTGGGCGGAAAGGGCACATCTACTGCAATCAACATGTTTACAGCGAAAGGTGAATCATCTCCTCCTCTTCCTGTTCACACTTTTCCCCACACAGATGAAATGTTTTGCAAATTTAGACCATATGTGCCATCTGGCTCGGGTGTACATAATTCATGCACTGAGAGGGTGCGCAGCTACATGATAAAATTAGGAGGTCCTTGAGAGGCAGAGACAGGCCGTCTCTCTTGCAGGCTCTATGGATCCAGGCAGATTATTGACAGCTCTGGCCCCAGTATTCTTATCTGTAGGATGACTACAGCAACACCTACTATAAAGCTGTGCTACAGTCTAGGCCTGGAACTGGTGAGTGGAAAAAGCACTGCGTACGTCTTTCAGATCTGAGCTAAACTGTTCATTGGCTATGTTTTACTTGCATATAAAGCAAGTATAAACATTCATCTAATCAGTCTTTAGTAGACCAGGCTGACCTTGAACTCAGGGATCCCCTTATTTACTTAGAAGTGCTGTGATTAAAGGTGTGCACTGCCACACCCAGGGGTATTTTATCACTCAATAACAGTAACAATCCATGACATAAGAATCAAATACCACCAAATATCAATGTAATTTTCAACTTAGATCCATTAAAAATGGACATTTATATCGAGACCAAAGAAAATTCAGAATTTGAACTTAGCTGTCTTGAAACATTTGCAGAATTCATAAGGTACCCAACACAAACAATCTTTGTTCATAGAAAAAGTCATCTGCTAAATTTACATTGAGGTATTTCGATTGACACCCCTCCTTGGCTTTCAGTTAAGTCAAACGACATAATCACATGTCTGCTAAGAACCAGTTTCCTGTAGTTTCCTCCTGACAGGGAGAAGCTTATAGTATTCAATTTCTTTATATTTCTTGCATTCCATTCTCTTTCTAGAAAAAGCTCCCACCTAAACACTGGGAATTCATCTCCATTCAGTCTTAAAATTCTCTGCCAAAGTTGCTAGCCAAGTGCCAAGTGGCACTGAGTTGTTTGGCTATCTCGACTGAAGTGAACAGACAGACTTACACTGAGTCTGTATTTCCAGTGCAGATTCTGAGTCCTACAACTTCATACCAGACTGAAAATGTTCATGACCTCTAAATGATCTCATTAGTGAAATCAGTTGAAAAAATAAATAATAACATAAGAACAATGTTAACTGAGTGATCGATCACATTACTTACGTGGTAGTTTTAGCTCTCAAAACTTGTCCAAGTTTCAATTTTCATTTTATTATCAACTTGTTTTTTGTTTGTTTGTTTTGTTTTACTTTTTTAACAAATACATTGTTATGAAGTCAACTTTGAACTTTTTGGAACTGTCAAAGTGTAAAAGCACATAATAGATAAAACAACTTTAGTGATTATTTTCTTGGTGAATCACTAAGAAGGTCTGTGGCATCAGTGAGGAAAGAATTAAGACATAATTTACATATGAGCACAATGTTAGATGGAGAATTTTTATTAAGGATAATAAAGGGCCATTTTTGCTACAAGTTATTACCTAAATTTTGAATTTCCTCATGTATTAATGGAAGCAAGGTCAAATTGACTTCTGAAAATTTGACTTCTGGAAGAAAACTGAGGGGAATATTACAATATCTGACTATAGAGCTATCTTGTGTACAAAGGAAATGACCATTTAATATGCTTTCAAATGGTTCCTATCATCTTGTATGTCAAAGTAAAAACTGAGTACACATGTCCTCTATATCAGGTCCTAGAGAGGACATCAGGCATGTGAGCATACTACAGAAGAGATCAAGGAAATGGAGCAGTTCATCTGTGGTTGGTTTTCATGTTATTCTTTCAAAATGAGAGAAAATAAGTCTTGAGATAAGGACTTTTGAAATATCAACAAAAATGGAAGCTAAAACATATTCATATATGTGCATGTTTATATATTAAGGGAAAATTTGTGTGTGATGTGTGTGTATGTTTATACACACACACATATACTCTTGGAATACCTAATATATCCTATACATTTATGTGTATCAATCTATATGTGCATATTAATATGTGCTTATACATATCTATTCAGTGTGTGTTTACATACATGTATCTATATCACATATATCATGTAGATGCTATGCACACCGTTACCCATGTCAAAAAGGCATATGTATACCATGGGTCAGGTTGATTACCTGGTGCTTTGTACGGTCACTTTTTAAGTAGATTAGCTGGAGATCATTGCTTGCCTTCCTTGTGCGACTTCCCCAAAATCAGCATTCAGCACGTCCAGCTTCCTGGCAAACAACAGAACATTCAGCTCCTATGTAAGGGGAGACTCTCACCAATGAGAAGGGAGGGCCCCGGCATGGGGAAAGTGACAGCCCTGGCACAAAGGAGCAAAGAAGGGTGCTCCAGAAGGAGGGTGGGAGAGTGCGGCTCGCATCCACGCTGCCTCAGCTGAGAACCGCCACTGGCATTTATTTGGCCCATAACTGCCTGGGCAATGACCTTGGCAGCCTCACAGAGGTAACCTTCATGCAAGGGGGAACTGTTTCTCAACAATGCCGCAAAAGCACTCGCCACAGACATTCTTCTTTTCCTCTTGTAAAGGGAGCAAATACATGGGAAAGCATATTTTAATTTTTTCACTTCCCCCTTGTCCCCTTGTAAGGGTCAACACTCCTGGTTCGCTGTGGGAGATTTCTTACGTGCCTCACGTGCCCTTCCTAGCCTTGTTGAATGTGCAAGCAACGTTTAATTATAGGACATAGCAACAATGCTTTTTATTAGGTTGCTGCATTTCTCTTCAGTTCAAGGCCATAAAATAAGTAGCTTTCCCTCAAAGCCTCTGTGCCTGATGTCATGCGAGGTAATCTCACTCTCAGTGAGGCAGTCTCTCCCTGGAAGGCTATCTTCAGTGCTAATGGCCCTTGTCCATCCACACATCACCTTGTAAAAGTGGCTGCGATGCTGGCTTTCCTGTGTCCATATATATGGCCACTAATTACCTCTAACTCATTGTGCTAATAATCACAGAAGCCAAACATTTGCGTGGCATAGTATATTTGAAAAAAGAAAATTCTTGTCTGAGAGAATGGAATATAATTTTATACTCTCGTGGCTTGAAGGATAAGTTCAGTGGGAGAGAACAAATATGAGAAAGTAACCTCGTGTTCAGTTAATGCGGAAAAACAAGTAACGGTTTCAGTTCTAGAAAGAAATCGAATATTTGAAGAGTTCCCATGCCTGTGCATGCATGCCTAGTAGGCTGCCGGCTGAGACTGGTGGCCAGCCCATTCAAACATTTCAAGTCAGAGCTCCTGCGAAAATAATGTGCTTTTGTGCCTGCTAGCTCGCGTCAGAAAGGGCTTTCCCCCCTCACAGCTGGCATCAGGCTTGGACTGAATCGCTTGCTTTTTTTCTGCCTTTCCTCTTCTTTTTTGGACATTAGTGGCCATGCTCAGCTGCTCACAATGACTGCTAAGAGCAGGAGGGGTTGAGGGGAAGAGTCAAAGGTGGATATGATCAAAATACATTGTGTGTCGTTCTCAAGGAATTAATAGAAATGTATAAAAGGAAAAAAGCTATCATAGAATAAATTATCAATGAATAGAAAGACGATGCATTTGCTTGGGTTTGCCATGAACCCCTTGGTTATGGCTGGGCAGGAGTGGAAATTAGTGTCCTAGTTCATGTGACAATACCATTGTCTTTACTGATGATAGCCCAAACATTCTATGAACCTTGGAAATTTACTTCTACTATCCAACCAAAAACATATTTTTTTAACTTTTAAGATTATATTATTTTCTACTGTCCATTTTCTCCTTCCTAACTATCCCACAACCCTGACTTTTTCTCTTTCAAATTCATGACCTTTTTTTTAATTAATCATTCTAGCATATGTGTGACTGTGTGTAGTCCTAAATACATAAATATGACATGCTCAGACTGAATAACGTTATTTGTCTGTCTATGTTTTCAGGACTGTCCATTTGGATAACCAATTGATGTGCTCTTCCCTGTGAAATTCAATCCTCCTGCTGTCAGCATTCCTTAATTGCCTGTAATTCTTCCTATGGGACTGAGGCCTCATTAGCCTCCCCCGACATCCACATTAGCAAGTCTGTTGTTGTCCTTGTCAGCTCATGTTTAGGAAGCCATGTTGGCTAGATTTCTTGGGTATAGCTTCTGATACAATCTCAAGCAAACGTCCCATTCCTCTGACTCTTACAGTCTTTCGGCCATCCCTTCTGCAATGATTCCTGAGCCTTGGGTGCAAGAAAAGAATGTGTTGTGGATGTGTCAGTCGGAAATAGGCTCCACAGCCCTGTACTCTGATTGGTGGTGGTTTTCTGTAATAGTCTCCATTGGTTGCAAAGAGAAGTGTCTCGATGAGGAGTGAGACCTACAGTTATCTGTGAGTGGAAAGACACATATTTAGAATGTAGTTAGGGGTTATGCTGGTTTAATAGAAAGATAATTATAGGTTCTTCTCCAAGATCCATGACTTCTCTAGCGCTAGATAGTTAGCTAGGTTTTTAGTACCAAACATGATTTCCCTCTTATTGGACTGGCCTTAAGTTCATTTACAGAGCTGTTGGTTACCACAAAGGTATGTGTGCCCCTATTGGACCTTCAGATGCCAAGCTGGTCATTTTTGTGGTCCATAGGCATCATATGTGGGTAAGACTGTTGGTAACTTCTCTCCTTTGGAAGACTGTGTGGTGTCTTCTGGAACCATGAAAACGAGTGCTCAGTCATTTAGCATTTGGGTCAATTTCAGCTGAATGGTCTCTGGGCCATGTGTCTAAGTGCATGGTACCTTCAACAACAGGGACTTAGTTTCCACCTTTCCTTCAACCAAAGGAAACAGCAATAGTCTGTAATATTTTGGAAGTCTCTTGGACAACCCTGATGAAAAACTCAAAAGATGGCTTCCCTTGCCTGTTGAGGTTTTTATTATTGTTTTTTGCTCTTCAAAGGAGAAATGTCAGTCCAGATGGGAAATTTTCATTCAAACTCTATATGTTTATTTATACATTGGCTTGTGTATATTATGGGTAGGTAGATAGTTAATGATTCCTGATGACTTTTTCAGGCATCTTTACTGTTATTTTACTCTCCTCCATCTTTCTTATGTATTTGCCCACCACCCCTCCCTAATTAGAGCCCCCCATTTTCCCCTTTGGATCACTAGTATCCTGGTGTTAACCTCTCTATTGCTCCCTCATGCTCCCTAACTCTGAATGGTCCCTTTTTAATTTCCTAATAACCAAATACATTTTGATGTTTTTTTTTTATTTTTGAGATTTAATTTGATTTTAATGCTTCTTTCTTCGCTTTGCTTCCTCCAATTCCTCCCATATACTCTTACTTGCTCTCTTTAAAATTCATGGGTAAATGTAATCTTCACCTCTGGCCAAAGAAACTTCTTTTTGCCACAGACAGATGTTACTACAGGAGACCACAACCAATCAAAAGGCAGAATTGTGGATCTCAGTTCCAATGCATTAATCTACAAAACACCCCCACACCTAAGGTTCAGGGAAGATATTATAGAAGATGGGGTGGGGAGAATGTAAGAGCCAAAGATATGGGAGTTTTCTATGAGATTGTGTCTCCTCGTAACATCACAAGCTAAAGCCATAAAGCCTCACCATAATGACTTCCAAAATGCGAGAAAAATAAGCACATATTTGTCAATCAGGCTGAATATACCTCCATTTCAGAAGATAATTGGCATAATAAAACAATATTATTTTATATTTTGCCTTCTAGAGTACATATAGGACTATGTGTATTTTCATATTCATCAACATTTTAATTAATAAACATAGTATATGTCTATCAGTATAGCCTCCTCTGCAAAATCATTTCACGTAAGCCAATGTAATCGTATCTAGATCACCACTTTATCTCCATCATCTGTTAGGTGTGTCATCATTTGTACCAGACTTTTTCTTTTGGGCCACCAACCAGCTCCCAAATCATGACATGGATACTTATTAGTTATGAATGCTTGGCCCTATCTTCTGCTTTTCCCACTGGTTCTTATAACTTAACCTGTTTCCCTTCATCTATGTTTTACCATGGGATTTTGACCTTTCTTTTCTTTTGTATATCTTACTTTCTCTGTTTCTTGTGTCTGGCTGGTTGGTGGCTGCCTGGTTTCTGGCCCTAGGCATGTTTGTATCCTTCTCATTCTTCTTTCTCTTTGGCCTAGATTTCTCCTCCTACTTATTTTCTCTCCCCACCAGCCCCACCTATCCCTCTTCTGCCTATTGGCCATTCAGCTTTTTATTAGAGCAATCAGGTGCCTTAGGCAGACAAGGTGAAACAAATGTAACACATCTTTACATAATTAAACAAATGCAGCATAAACAAATGTAACATGTCTTTGCCTAGTTAAAATAATATTACATAACATTCATCTTGTAATCAATGAATGAACAGCTAACCAGGATGAATAATATAGTTTATTATTTAATGTTTCAAAAAGAGAGTTGTATTATATATACATTTACATGTATTAATTTCTAGATTTTCTTCTTTAACATTATATTTAGTTTCCATTCCCACTATAATATTCCATTCACATTATTATTTTTTCTTGGTATTATATGCATAGTTATAACAGTGTCATTATTATTTCTTTATTCTCATTTCAATTTTTGAGAAATTTAAGTTTGGACTTTTTATGTTTTATTGTATTACACTTACAACTAGACTACCATAAGTAATAACATTACTTTAAATTAATAAAAGAGGGCTATAAAAGTGAAAAAAGAGAGTTGTAATTCTGAATGAAGCCATGATAATGAAGAGATGTAAAAAACATAAGCTTAGTTACTGTCTATAACTGACCGAGTCAAGACCTATAACATGTGATGTTGTTCAAGTGAAGGTGGATGTTTTCAATATTGATGGACAGGTCAATGTGTTTCCTTCATTAAAATCAGAGCAATGTAAGACAATGTGCACAGTTGCAATCGTGTTTGGGAATATAGAGGCGACACCAAACAGTGATTTCCATTTCTGCTTTCAAACTTTCTGATGCAGATAAGGGAATAAAATTATGAATTCAGGTTTGCAGATCCGGTATATGAGAATAGATAATATTTATATTTCTGTGTTTGAATTTCTTCACTTAGAATAATATCCTTCATGTTGTGGCAAAGAACAGAATTTTTCTTTTATGGGGCTGAGAATTGACCAATTACATGAATATGTGCACATATGCATAAAGACTACATTTCATATTTTCCTTACCCATACATCTAGTGATGGATATTCCCCTATCCTGGATATTATAACAATGGGAAATCTATGTCTTCAACATGTTGATTTAATTTTCTTTTCGTATATTCTTAGAAGGGAAACACATATTGTAATTATTTGACATCGGAGACCTCTGTGCTGTTTTACAGTTGCTGAACCCACGTATATTCCTACCAGTAGTGTGCACATAGTCAGTAGTTCTATCATAGGACTGTGATAATAGCCAGCCAGACACATGTTGGGTGTTGCTTTGTTGCTGTTTGGATTTATGTTTCTCTAAGTACTCAGAATTGTGAACATCCTTTTCATGTTATTTAAGTAAATACAATTTTATTTTCATAAAATTGAAAAGAAATGAGTTAGGGAAGGCACATGGGCAGGACTAATCCCAGAAAGCCTTTTTTTTTTTTTTTTTTTTTTGTTATTTAACTCTACACTGTCTCGAACTATGTGTTGCCTTTTTCCCGCCGGCCAGTTTTTTTTTAATAGTGGTTCAAATGACAACTTCAGAACCCTAATGCCTCATGCCCATCTGAGCTCCACTTCCTCTCTGTTGGTACCACTTTTGAAAACAACATGTCATTCTGTGGGAAGATGGCTGCTGTGCAAGTCAGTTCAACATCCTTCTGCTTTTCTCTGTCTAGTGAGAATCAAGGCAATGCTCAGATCAGCCCTGTGACAATTTCTGCACTAATTATTCTGATAGGGGAATGAAAGGCAGATAATTCAAGCTAGGGTCACATGCCAACTCCTTGAGTTAGTGTTGGGGTGACTGCCCAAAGAATTTACTCATTTTTGCTTTTTAAAAGTAAGACATGAATGCTGAATTACCAAAGCTAAGTAAATCTGTACTACAATCTGCCATTGCCTCTGGCATACAGATGAAAACTCAAATGAGTGATATAGTATCAGTTTGTCCTTAAAAAGTACCCACATATATATGCATGTAATTCTGGGATAACTTACTGTACGCATTTTTATTTTCAAAAAAAGTAGTTCAAACAAGAGATATTGTGTTGTGAACCTTTGGGCTGTGGCTCAATAGTCAATCATAACTATTTTTTCATATGACAATGTACATGTAAATTAGGGCTTTGTTGGAATCTACTATTTGGGATGCTGTAATTACTCATCCATTGACATAGTTCAGGAATCTTTCACGTGCTTCACTGAAATGAAGAAACCTTCTATCAGTTGACATTTTTCTAGCAATCCAGTCACAGAATGAAGCTAATTTGGAATTACTTATGTTAAAATTGGAATGGCATATTTACATATGAAATGTATTCATACTAACTGTTCTTTTTATTTATTCAACTAATTTTTTTCCACTGTGGTAGATTATGATGTATAGCTCTTTTATTCATTGCTTTCTGTCACTGTAATACTAATGCCACACAGAAAGAACTTGATAGGAGAAAGGTTTACTTTGCCTCACAGTTTCAAGTCACACAATGCACGATGGCAGGGAAGGCATGCGGGAAGTACCTCAGTCTCCTGCAGTCAGTGGAAGCACACGGGAGATGCCCTGCAATCACAGGGAACTAGGAAACAGGAGAAAGCAGAATACTGACATCGTCTATATTTCTTCTTTTTCACATTTTATTTCTTCCAGAGCCCCAGACTGTAGGATGTACCACTTCCATACAGTGTGGGTCCTTACTCCTCAGTTAACCCTAAGGTAATGGCATCATAGATATATGCAAAAATGATTATAAGTCTGAGTCTTGTCAAGCTGGTGATACAGACTAACCCTTACATTTCTATATCCTATGTAGTCTTTTCCCTAGTTTCAAAATCAGTTTTCTTTCTGTATATTATACAGAAAAAAATTAGTTGGGTGATAGTTTGATGTCCAATATCTTTTTAGTTTTTGGGGAATCAGAAGCAAAGTGTGTCATGGACAAATTGTGGCTTATGTAAGAGAAAGGACGAATCAGTGGCCTTTTCCTTCTCAGCTTTGAACACTGCATCATTTCTGAGACCTTGTCAATGCATGTTTATCGTGAGGTTATTTTGTGGTCTATCTGATTTCTGAGCATTATCTTTCTTTGTCAATGGAGACATTAGTCTTCTTGACACGCTTCATGAATTTCCCACCAATTGGGCTTAGCCTTGGTCCCATGCCCGCATCCCAAGGCCTTTCTTGTCCTTATGGGTCTGTTTAGTTGCCTCGCTCTTCAACTGAGCATTAGAATGATTATTTGGTGTACCCTTTCACGGGACTGCAACTGTAGAACCTGCCTGTCTTTCTGAATTACTTAGAAAACAGTTATTTTCCTTTAGATTTTTTCTAATCATGCTTTCCCCCAAACTTTGGGTTTCTTTGGCCTTTCTCTAAAGTCCAACTCTCCACTATGTAGCTGACCCCCATCCTGGCTTAACCCAAGTGGCATGAGTCTTTTCCATCTATTCTTATTTCTCTTTCTTGGGCAGCTACATGGTTATTCTATAAGTGTTTGAATTGTCATTTTGACATACTTAGGTAGAACTTCCTGTTACCATGTCAACTGTGGTAGCTCAAATTTTTAATAAGTGGGGAACAAAGGCAGGAAAATCTTAAGTTTGAGATGAGCCTCGGCTACATAGTAAGAATCTATCTCAAGCCAAATAAAACAAAGCAACATCATAACACATAAAAAATATTTCCTTCTCACCCTTCACTCTGATGCAGCCCTCTTTAACACTGAAATATTTACTCAATATTGTTGGCTTTTCTATAATGCTAGTTAGTTATTCCGATGGCTAGCCATAGGTAAAGAGTTTCTGCCTAGTGAGAAGATTCAGCAGTTCCCAGAGAGACTTCTTTCCCATTCTCATGCCTTCAACAATTCCTATACTGGGTGAGCTCATTTAAATCAGAGATTCAGTATCGTAAACTTGCTTTGTTGAATAGTTAACATAAATTCTATGTTTTACAATGCCTTGTTGGTAGCATGTTTCTCTCTTTCCCTTCCCCTTCCTTTTACTTATTTTCATTTTTTTTCTCTTTAGCTTTTCTCATTTTTGGTTACAATCAAAAAAAAAAAAATGAAAGTTACCACTTGAACTCCATCGAACTCCAGACCCAGAAATTGCTTCTGTAACCACTGGCTATAACTCCATAGTTGCTCTTGTAGAAAAAGCATGCTAGCATCTCATCGTGTATTTTCCTAAAGACAGGTCTGGCCAGAGCTGGATGATTTCAAGTTCACTGAATGCAAATGAAGTCACTCCATGGCAATGAGCTGAGAAAAGAAGGCTCTGTGCTTGATAAACGGAAAATGAAAGGGGCCTAAAATAAATAAGGAAGGACGAAATAGGAGGATAGCAAGTGGTAGTTCAGGAAATTACAGACATGGAAATCACCAAGTTCCTCCGAATGGCTCCAGATGTGTTGTAGATTGCACAAGTTAGGAACTAGGTGGCGAAAATAGGAGTGGATGGCCATTAAAGGAGGGTACTAGAACAATTCAAACTCTTTCTTCTAAAATAAACAGTCCCGTTAGGTGAGAGGGAGTTCACGGGAGAAGGAAGAGCGAGGGCTGTTAGGGAGTTGAAGGGGGCGGGAAGAAGATATTCTGTTTCTCTGTGGTTTGCGTATTCTTATTCTAACACTCATGTGATTTGTAAGACTTTTAGAGACTTTAGAGACGAGTGGCTAATTATCTGAACATATTGAAAAGTGACAAAAACTTGTTCTGTAGGCAATGGGTAGGCCTTGGATAAGAGGTAGATCCTACTTCTCATGGTTCAGTGTAAATCACACACACACACACACACACACACACACACACACACACAGTAAATGGTAAGGGAAGAAAAAGGTACATGAAGAGAAAGGAAGACTGAAATAGTTTAATACTGTGTCATCCTTTTGTTCATTTAGTTCCAGGAATAGCTTCCTTTGTGTTAGTCTCTGTGCTAGCCACCTCAGTCTGTGATTGAAGCCTCAACAAGAACTGTAGACACTATTATTCATTTGTTTCTTTTAAAAACTCAGTTTATAGGCCAATATGTTGAGATGACACAGCCAGGTCATGGTAAAACCAGAGACTTGTTCTAAGTCACTCTGTCTCCCAATATCTAGCTTCTCCAGCATCGTATCTGGGTCAACAAATTTCTTTTTGTAAACTGTCAGAGAGTAGAGACTGTGGGTTTTTGGCACAACTACTCTGTTCTGTCAAGTACAGGAGCAGCCCTTGACCATATACATGTGGATGATGCTGGGGTCTCGCGAAACATGATTAGTGCAGGAGCAGTCATGGGCCATATATACGCGGATGAGGATGCCTGGCTCTCACTAAACATGATTTACAGGCATAAAATTTGAAGTTCATGTAATTTTCATGTCACAAAATGTTATTTTTATTTTCCTTTTTTTAAAATATACAAAAGATTCTTACCTTTCAGGCTCAACGAAAACAGGTGGTAGGACAGATTGGCTCTCATGTTATAGACTCAGTTTCTGGCAGAGCTTGTCAAATTCACACTCTCCACCACAGTGTTCCGAATGTACTAACAGACATTATCCAATCAAAAAGGAAACTAAGGCTCATTAGCCATCACACATTGTGAATTAAAGTCTGGAATAGTCCCTGACTGTGTGTTAGCTCAATCTAATGTTGAATTCTTTGGTCCAGGGTTGGAATAAGAGAAAGTGGACAATAATGAAGGTTATTCTGTGTATTGTTGATTTGTCCTATGGATGGATCTATTTATGCTATTGCTCTCAGACTAAGTAACTGAATGGATGTCTCCATATTCCTTGAATGTGGTTGGAGATGGCCAACGGAGGCAGCAGTCGAGGATTTGGAGACGAGGAGTACCATGCAGATAGGGCTGTTTTCCCAAGGATTCCATCCTTCAGGAATCCCAGTAAATAGAGCATTTCACTCCCAAGTTCTAGCAACCGCTCCATTCCAATTCTAGTTTAGCTACAGAGTGTCGGAGTGTTCCCAGAGCTTTTAGCCACAGGGAGACTAGCCTCAGTACTTTAGCATATATTTTGCATCATTCGATGTAGTACTTTATAAATTTCTTCTCATGTTGTGCAATGTAAATATGCCCTTGGCTTACCCTGGGGACTCGGTGATACAGAAAGCCGTGATTAGGTTTAATAACAACTGTTTAGCAGACGCTCTGGAGCTTTTCATCTATGGCAGGAGGAAAATATCATGTCCTATTGTGTCTACCTTGTATCCTGAGATACTTTAAACAGATTTTTAAAATTTAACTGACATATAATATGTGCCATAATTTTCACATATTTATGACAATATCATGCATGTATGATGAATTTTTTGATTTCTTTTCCTACTGCTTTCTTTCACCCCCTTTTCTCTTTTGTCAAGACTTCTTTTCTAAAATCTTTCTACTTTGGTGCCTTAATTTTTTTGTGGGAGTGTAACCCATTGAGTTCAATTAGGGCTGTTTGCATGAGCACAAATATAGGGTCAGTGGTAACTTATCAATGGCTGCACCACTGAAGAAAACGACACCATCCCCAGCAACCATTGATTACCCATAGTCCTTCGGTGAATGGCACAGCCTCGTGAGCTCTCTCCTTGCATGTTGAAATGTTGACAGGCAGATAACTGGAGCTACACAAAGTTCATAAGTACAATTATGCCACATCCAGTGTTTCATAACACTCTTTCCCAACTGCTAGCTCTTATATTTTTTCCATCCATCTATCAGTGACATTCCCTCAGTATGGAAGGAGTGAGGCTGAGATTGTCTTAAGGCTCTAGTACTCAAAACTGATCTAGTCTCATCATGTTGACAAATGGTGAGTCTCTTCATTAACCACTGACCATTGTAATAAGAAGTTTCTTGGTGGAAGGCTGACAAGAGCACCAATCTTTGAGTTCATACATAAGTATTTAGATGGTAGTTTGAAAACATGATCATTTAGCAAAACAAAACCCAGCAATATCTTTCCTCTTAGGGTCTTATGGCCTCCCCAGACACAGGCTCTTGACCAAGACTACAGTGTCAGGAATGAATTCCTTCCTATGGAAAGGGCTTCAAATCCAATCACACAGCAAGTCAGTTACTTCCTTAATAGTCATGCCACTGTTGCAATATTAATATCTTGCCCAGCAGGTTATTACCTTAGCTCATAAGGTCCATACTTGGCTAAAATCACTGAAGACAATTCTCACCCAGCAGGCCGCAAAGCAACTCAAATTGCCTTCTCTAAATCCTACAATCAAAGTATGTGATATCCTCGTCAATAGATCTTATTATCTAGCTCTGGTAGGTAAGGAACAGCAATGACAATACCTGTGTTGTTGGGAGGGAATTCTGGAACCTCCCTTTCTAATAACTCCATGTGAATTTATTACTGTGTAGCTTTAGATAGTCGAATAATATGTAGCCCAGGCTAGCCTTGAACACAGAGCAATTTTCTTGACTCAACCTCATGAGTGGGATTATAGGCATGTACCAACACATTCAGATTAAGATTCATATTTTATAAGCTCTAATATATGTATATACATGAAAATTCTTCACTGCTATTAAGATAATTGATACATTAGCTGGATAGTGGTGGTCCATGCCTTTAATACCAGCGCTTGGGAGGCAGAGGCAGGTGAATCACTGTGAGTTAGAGTCCAGACTGGTCTACAAAAGCTAGATCCAGGACAGGCTGCAAAGCCACATAGAAACCCTGTCTTGGAAAAAAAAGGCAATTAATATATCACTTTCAAAGTTTTTTCACATATCTTAGTAATATTTCTCTACTCACTCTCTATTCCCACAGATCTTCACCACATAATAATCAGTTATTTTATGTCTTTAAGAATTATATTAGATATAAATATAAATAAAAAATAAATAGTATTTATATATTTTAATATATAATTATTTTTTTATATAAATACAAATATAAAATATGAAAATTTATATATATTAAAATAATATCAGTTCTTTTTGTCTGATTTAGCCCCCTTGGCATAATTCTTTGTTACAGTATTTTCAATCAATGAATCAGTAAGTCTTTATTGTTAGCACATGCCATCATAAATGTATTTAGGCTATAAGTTCTTAAATATCTGTAATTATGCACCAACATTTATTACTATGCTTACCTTTCAGTCGGAATCACTGATATGGAAGGAGGGACAGAGGATAGATGCAGAATTGTATGAAACCTCTAGCCTCTAAGGGATATTAGTCTCTGAGGTAATAAAACTCTTAAGATTTGTTATATGGATAGTGTTGTTATAACATTCTGCTGATAATTAAAGGTTAAGACTAGCATCAGTCCTCAGTCTGAAACTGAAGCCTCTTCCTTTGTGACTGAAGAAATCCCATGGTGTCTTGTCTTTACGCCTCTTCCAGTGTCATGGTGATTAGATGTATTTTAGTGTAGCCAAATTTCATAGACATGTCCAGAATGTGTGTAACAGCTGCCAGTTTGCTCTCAAGTGATCCCGATGCTGAAGGAATGTGTAACAAAGGAAAAGCTACAGATTTTCAACAGTGCTGCCTCCACGTTTCATAAGTAAGCAGCAGTCAGCATAATTTGTCTTGACACTAAGAGATCTGTGTGGTACCCTGGCAACAGCATCACTAGTAATGTATAGGAGTTCTCTTCTACCCCTAGTTTGATAAGAATTGTGAGTTTGTAAAACAACAAAAATGTGGTTATCTCATTTATTATTCAATGGACATTCTTACATGTTTGTCCTCCTTTGCTGTTGATTTGGGGATATAACCCTAATAACCTTTAAAAGCTTCAAATGTTAAATCAATCTTGTAAGACTAGAGAGATGACTCAGGGAATACGGTGTTTTCAGAAAGCTTGAGGACTGACGTTTAGGATCCCAGAACTCGGAAAAGGCTAGACAACATGGTGGCCGTTGGTAATAGCATTAGGAAGATGAAGATGGGATCTCTGGGACAAGGTAGCAAGCTAGACTGATGGAGGTGGGTCTTGTATCTTATCTGTTGCTTTCATTGGTTAACTAATAAAGAAACTGCCTTGGCTCTCATAGGACAGAAAATTAGGTAGGTGGAGTAGACAGAACAGGATGCTGGGAAAGAGAAGCTGAGTGAGGAGTCGCCATGATGTTCCCAGTCCCTGCAGACCGCAGGCTAGAATCTCCCCGGTAAGCACACCTTGGGGTGCTACACAGATTATCAGAAATGGGTTAGGTCGATATGTAAGAGCTAGCCAATAATGGGCCAAGCAGTGATTAAATGAATACAATTTGTGTGTTGTTATTTCGGGTAAAGCTAGCCATGCCATGTGGGCAGCCGGGTGACGGGGACACAGCTGCTCCATATTACTACACTAGACTAGTTGAAATTGGCAAGTTTGGGGTTCAGGAGAGAACATACCTTGAAGTAGAGAGTGATGGAGGAAGAAACATGGCATCAACTTTGGGCCTACACATGCATGTACACATACAAGCATGTAAATATGTACATATGTGCATTATAATGCATGTATGCAACCCCCCACATATGCATGCATGTACACACTTATGCATTTATAAACCAAATCTTGCATTCCTAGGATAAAATGCACTTAAGCATAATGCATTGCTTTTATAGTTTGCTATATGTGCTTTGCCATCACTTAGATGAGAAGAATCTGATAGGATTATTAGTTTGCAGCTTCCCTTCCAGGTTCTGTTTAGGCTCAGTGTTATGAATAAGACTATATTACAGAATAGGGAAGTAGTCACTCCTCTTCAGTTTTCTGGAAGAGTTTGTGTAAAATGTTTTTATTTCCTCCAATGTTTGGGGAAATTCACCATTGAAATTGAGCTTGTACTTTTTTGAAGGAGAAGCTGAAATGTAAATAAAATTTCTTTCATCAACAGATATGCTGGAATATACTGTAATCCTAGCACTTGGGAATATCATGAGTCCTCACGGGCCCTGCCTCCTTCCCAGATCAGCCTTTAACAACTACTATTGCACTCTATACATGTGTGAAAAAACATTGTTCTAAGACCACTTTGGAGCAAATATTGTTAGTTTGTGACTTTCAAGTTATTTTCCTCTGTTTGTTCAGTTTGTTGAAATAAATAATTTGTATAATTTTCTTCCAATATTCCCTTATCTGTAAAACATCTTTAGACTATGGATTGTTAACCACTTCTCTTATTCTTTATTTTTATTTTTTTTATTGAAAAAATTTCTGCCTCCTCCCTGCCTCCCATTTCCCTCCCCCTCCCTCTCCAGTCCGAAGAGCAGTCGGGGTTCCCTGCCCTGTGGTCCTCCCCCCTCCATCCAGGTCTAGAAAGGTGAGCATCCAAACAGGCTAGGCTTCCACAAAGCTAGTGCATGCAGTAGGATCAAAACCCAGTGCCATTGTCCTTGGGCACATGTGCAAAACATCAGTGCTTATTATCCGACATGTTCAGAGAGTCCGGTTTTATCCCATGCTTTTTCAGAATTCGGGATCAACCTACCCCAGGACCCAACAATATACCACTCTTGGGGATATACTCAAGAGAAGCCCTATCATATTACAAAAGCATTTGTTCAACTATGTTCATAGCAACGTTATCTGTAATAGCCAGAACCTGGAAACAACCTAGATGCCCTTCAATGGAAGAATGGATGAAGAAAGTGTGGAACATATAGATATTAGAGTACTACTCAGCGGTAAAATACAATGACATCTTGAATTTTACATGCAAATGGATGGAAATAGAAAACGCTATCCTGAGTGAGGCAACCCAGACCCAAAAAGATGAACATGGGATGTACTCACTCATAATTGGTTTCTAGCCATAAGTAAAGGACATTGAGCATATAATTCGTGATCCTAGAGAAGCTAAGTAAGAAGGTGAACCCAAAGAAAAACATATAGTTATCCTCCTGGATATTGGAAGTAGACAAAAAGATTTCCAGGCAACAATTGGGAACTTGGGGGTGGGGTGAGATGGGGGTAAGGGGAAATGGGGAGAGAAAGGTGAGAAGGGGAGGATAGGGAGAGCTTGGGAGAATGGGATGGTTGGGATAAAGGAAGGGTGGATATGGGAGCAGGGAAGTATATATCTTAATTATGGGAGCCATTTTAGGGTTGGCAAGAGACTTGACTCTAGAGGGGTTCCCAGGTGTCCAGGGAGATGCTTCCAGCTAGGTCCTTGGGCAGCTGAGGAGAGGGAACCTGAAATGGCCCTATCCTATAGCCATACTGATGAATACCTTGCATATGACCATAGAACCTTCAACTGGCGATGGATGGAGATAGAGACAGAGACCCACACTGAAGCACCAGACTGAGCTCCCCAGGTCCAAATGAGGAGCAGAAGGAGGGAGAACATGAGCAAGGAAGTCAGGACCACAAGGGGTGCACCCACCCACGGAGACAGTGGGGCTGATCCATTGGGAGCTCCCCAAGGCTTCTCTCATTCTTAATGCTGATGATTTCAGTCCCCACTGGCTTTGCCAATACATCTCACTGGAGTTTCATCAGCTTTAATACCTTTTCCAAAGAACCGAATTTCAGTTTTATTGGTGCTCTCTACTGTTTCTCTTTCCCGAATTTTATTGATCGCCACACTTATATTTTTAATTTCCTTTGATCTGCCTGTTTTCTCTGTTTAATTTCCAGTGTTTTAAGTTGGAGGCTGAGGCCATCAGTTTGACAACTCTGATCCTTCCTCACACGAAGACTTAATTCTGCATATTTTCTTTTAAATACTTCACTAACAGCTCACAAATTTTGGGGTGTTTACTCTGATTTTAATTAGCTTACAATGTCTAATTTCATCTTCAACTTATTTTTGACATGTGGATTATCTAGAGGTTTAGTAAATTAGTTTCCAAGTTTTCAGGAATTTCCTAGACATTCTTCTCTTGCTAATTTTGACTTTCTGGCCCTATGATCTGACATCGTTTAGAAAGTGTGGCTTGAATATCACTTTCTTCCATCTGCAAGCCTTTCCTTGGCATCTTTCTCTCTCTTCTTTTTTTTTTTTTAATGTGAAGCCCAGGCTAGCCTTGATCTTGTGATCCTCCTGCCTCTACCTCCATCAGCTAATCCTACAGGCATGTGCCACTACAACCAGCTCTTTGACATCTTTCTACAGGCACGCATCTTGTGAGTTCCTTCATGTTGTAATTATATTGATTGCTGTCATATTTAGGAGATACTTTCTAGGTTAAATTTTTTTTTTCTGTGTGTTAAACATATCATTCCACCATGATCCCATTTCAGCCTAAATGTTAGCAACATCCTGGTCTCTGTTCTCAGATACTGTGTTTTTGCTGTCCTTTGGGTTTTTTTTTTAAGTTTTCTCTCTCTGTCTTCCTCTGTCTCCCTCTATCTGTCTTCCTTCCTCCATTTCTCCCGCCTTCAACCCACTCTCATATCCTGGTTTTGAGTTACTTAGTTACAATCTGCCTTGTTCTTTTGCTCTCCATGTAAAACTCATGGAGTTATTCAAACTGTGCTATTGTAATTTTCATCAAATTTGGAAGATTTCCAGACATATTTCTTTATAAACTGTTCAGTGCCATCCGTCCTTTCCCTGGGTGCTCTTAATCACTTGTGTGTTTGGCTGTTTGTTACTGCCCTGCAACTCATTAAAGCTTTGTTTATTTTTTAATTGAATCCTTTTCTTCTGTATGTTTATTTTGAAATTCCTGTTGCCATGTCCCCCAAGTACTCATCTTTCCCTTTGTTGTTTATTTCATCCAGTGCATTTCGACCACTAGAAACATGATTATGCTTTTTATTATTTTCCACTTATTTATATAACTTTTTAAACATATGAAATGTGATTATAGTTATTAAGAGTCTCTATTTGATAATTGGAATGTATATCAAGTTCTGAGTTTTTTCCCTTCATTAATTTACTTGTGTTTTTTAAAATATTTTTTTGAGATTATAACACAATTACATCATTCCCCCTCCTTCCCTTTCCTCTCTCATACACCCAAACCTCTCTCATATATCCATCCTTACTCCCTTTTCAAATTCAGGGCCTCTTCTTTTATTAATTGATATTACATGAGTATATGTATATACATATGAGTTATTAAATATAGCCTGCTTAGTCTCTATAATGTTACTTATATGTATGTTTTCAAGGGTAACCATTTGGTATTGGAAACCACTTGCTGTGTTCTCCCCTGGGGAAGACTATTTCTCTGACTCTCAGCATTGCTGCTTTAAGTCATATTTTTCTGTTATTTTTTTCTTGTGTGAAATACATTTTTTATGATATGTTCGGCCTTGTCAGCCTCACTTCGTTGGATGCTAGGAAATGTGCACTTTAATAAACTTTCTTAGCTTTGTTCTAGAATGGAGTTGTGTTTCAGAGAAGTTGTCTCATTCCTGGGTGTCTTTTGAGATTTCCTGGAGATTAAAATAAGTACTATTTGGGCTAATTGTCTCTCATTAGTGAGGTATCAAAGCTTATAGATGCTCTCCCAATCTTCCTTGATTTCGGAGTCTTTCCACTTTGGGTAATGGGAATTAACACTATTCCTGGCTTATGTGAGAATCAGACTTTTTTACCTTTAATCCCGGGTAATTTCCACCTCCCCCCCCCCCCAGAGCCATATAGCTTTTGCACTGTTCTGGTGGCTATTTAAAGGGAAGTCTGATAAGTCTGTAGATTCTGAGACATTCTCTATGTTGGAAGTTCTCTCTCCTTCATGGGACATGGTCCTGAAACTTCCGGACGTGTTTGAGTCTCTGGAATCTCAGTTTTATCTTTTCAACTAAGTTTGCTAATTTCCTCCTGGATTTCTCTCGCTATAAGACATTGTAGAGTTTCTCTCAAGTCCCTCAAAAAGTTTCCCAGGGCTCATTGATCTCATAGCTTGCAAAACATTGTTTCCTATGTAGTCTTGTTGTTTCAGATAGGAGAATAAACTTTTTCCTGAGACTTAAATTCTAAATTTTTTGTGAGGGAAAAACATACTCAAAACATCTGATCCCAGAAACCAATTTTGAAAAATAAACTGGAAATTGAATGTTTGCTGTACACATGAACTGTATTAATTTTGAAAAGAGGAGAAGTTATATTAATGTAACCTTTGTTTTATTGGGCCAACAGTGTTTTTAAATATTTACAGTAATCAGAAATAGCTCTTGAGAAATCAAAGATATATCATTTTTAGCAGTTTTATGAGAGACACTGTTTTTCCAAAGCATTTTCATTTTGAAAGACAACACTAGCATCCCCTTCTCTCATTGGAAGAGAACTCTTACATGGATTTTTTCTACCTTTTTGTGTGAAAAATCCCTAACTTCTTGTCCCAATCATCTTAGTTATGATATCCTATTTACTAATAAGTTTTCTTGCTTTCTGCTTCTCCCATGAAAATTTACTGGTTAGAACTAGCAGTTAAAACAAAGATCACAGTATTTAATTTCTCTTTTTAATGTCCTTTCTCTTTTTAAAAACCATTTGGGTGCAGGGAGGTGGTTTAAAGGGTAAGAGTGCTTCTCCTGCAAGCATGAAGACTCAAGTTTGAGTCCCCAGTACCCACATAAAAAGCCAGATATAGCTGGGTGTGCCTGTAACCCAAGCATGGAGACAGTTAATCCTGACAGCTCCCTGGCCAGTCAGCCTATCCAAAACAGTGAGTTTGCATTTAGTGAGAGACCCTGTCTTAGATGGTAAGGGAGAGAATGATTAAGGCTGACCCCTGAAATTGGCTTTGGTTTCTCTATGTGTGTGCATGAACACCTACACACACAATCATGTGTATGCAAGACACACATACACACACACATACACACACACACACACACACACACACACACACACACACCACATGCCCAAATTGGTCCTAGCATTTTTGACAAGGTATTTCTTTCTAAGTGATTTTATAAAAAAACCCCAAGAAATCATTTTACACAGCTAATGCAAAAGGTTTTCTATGTACATGTATGTGTACATACGTGTACATAATTTTCATCACTTTATGAGAAGGACCACTGTGTTTCTAAGCAACAATGATCGTGTAGCCGTATCGATATAAAATCCTGGTGTGCACTAGTTTTCACTTTTGGTTTAGCTTTTGGAGGCCAAGTCATTTTTTCTTTAAAAAAAAATTCTTTAAAACAACATAACACATCAAGAAAAAGTGTAGAGCAAATACAGTGATTACCATGTTTAAAGTAATTAAACTGAATGTTCAGAGTGATACACACATGTTTAGACTCCTTTACACAGGCAAGAGATGAGCAGTCTCTAGCCTTTTTGTGCAGAGATGGCCCAGGAATGAATGCCGGGTCAAGTTTTCCAGAGCCGTCTCGATGATACTTCTTACACTGGTGAGGCTGTGTGCAGCTGCTTTTATACAACATCACCAACGTCGCCTAATGCGTCACCAAATTTAGTGCTAGTAGAAAAGTTCATTTTTAGGGTCACAGTTGCTGCCCCAAAAAACACTAATACCTGTCTGACTCATTCACATACTTGGATGCTTGTGGTGTTTCTTAATTGGAGTCTACACATTAAGATGGTCAAATAATAATGTTCATATTTTTCAGGTGAGGAAATCAATGCTCAGGAATTTGAATAAGATGATCACATGAGGAAAATAAAGAGAAGAACTGAATATAAATAAGTTAAATATTAACAAAAGGTTGACAAATTCACTGACTAAAATTGTTAGTCCTTTATTAAAACTTGCTATATTTATTTCAAGAAGTAAAGTATTATCAAATGTTTATAAAATTGCATATTTCAACTCAGTCTTCAGAGGATTTAAGAAATGTTTTTAAATTTATTAACTACTTCTTTTGAAAAGAAGTCTCATCAGGTGGGGCAGTTCAGACCCATTTAAGCTTGTACATTCTCATTCTAGGAAAAAAGTGTCAAATAAAATAAGGTTTATCTTGTTTCTTCATCTTGATCACAACACACAAACACACATATCCAGCATATACAAAATCACATACACATATAACACATAATACACATATGTACGGAGAACACATATATACATGCATACATACACACACAACACATACATATACATACACACAGAGTGTAAATAAATGTTAAATATCTATACAAACATTTACTTTTGACAGTAAGTTACATAAACAGCAGGAGAGGTCAAGGCTGACTGTGGTTTTGTTATTGAGGGTGGAAATCAGGACTATCAGTGAGTTGTGATGGTGGATAGCAAGCATCAAAAGTTTTTGGAGATGGATATATAGGCTGTTCTATATTAGAAAGTCCAGTTATGAAAAGGACAGTTAAATGATGACCCATGCATCTTCCAGGACTTTGAAAACAATTGTCAAGAGTGCATAGAAAAATTCCGTCTAACCCAGGATGCCTTTTAATAACGTCTTCTTTATTTCTACAGAAAGAAGGGCTCTTGGATCGGGAGGATCAACATAGTAAAAATGGCAATTCTACCAAAAGCAATATATAGATTCAATGCAATCCCCATCAAAATCTCATCAAAATTCTTCACAGAGCTGGAGAAGATAATAATCAACTTTATATGGAAAAACAAAAAACCCAGGATAGCCAAAACAATCTTATACAATAAAGGAACGTCTGGAGGCATTACCATCCCTGACTTCAAACTCTATTACAGAGCTACAGTATTGAAAACAGCTTGGTATTGGCATAAAAACAGAGAAGTCGACCAATGGAATCGAATAGAAGACCCTGACTTTAACCCACAAACCTATGAGCACCTGATTTTCGATAAAGGAGCTAAAAGTATACAATGGAAAAAAGAGAGCATCTTCAACAAATTGTGCTGGCAAAACTGGATGTCAATCTGTAGAAGAATGAAAATAGATCCATATCTATCACCATGCACAAAACTCAAGTCCAGGTGGATTAAAGACCTCAATATCAGTCCGAACACACTGAACCTGATAGAAGAGAAAGTGGGAAGTACTCTACAACACGTGGGCACAGGAGACTACTTCCTACGTAAAACCCCAGCAGCACAGACAGTAAGGGCCTCATTGAATAAATGGGACCTCCTGAGACTGAGAAGCTTCTGTAAAGCAAAGGACACTGTCGCCAAGACAGAAAGGCAACCCACTGACTGGGAGAAAATCTTCACCAACCCCGCAACTGACAAAGGTCTGATCTCCAAAATATATAAAGAACTCAAGAAACTAGACCGTAAAAGGCTAATCAACCCAATTATAAAATGGGGCACTGATCTGAAAAGAGAATTCTCACCAGAAGAAGTTCAAATGGCTAAAAGACACCTAAAGTCATGCTCAACTTCCTTAGTGATCAGGGAGATGCAAATCAAGACAACTTTAAGATACCATCTTACACCTGTCAGAATGGCTAAAATCAAAAACACCAATGATAGCATTTGCTGGAGAGGTTGTGGAGAAAGGGGTACACTCATCCATTGCTGGTGGGAATGCAAACTTGTGCAACCACTCTGGAAAGCAGTGTGGAGGTTTCTCAGGAAATTCGCGATCAACCTAACCATGGACCCAGCAATACCACTCTTGGGAATATACCCAAGAGAGGCCGTATCATACAACAGAAGTATATGCTCTACTATGTTCATAGCAGCATTGTTTGTAATAGCCAGAACCTGGAAACAACCTAGATGCCCTTCAATTGAAGAATGGATGAAGAAAGTATGGGATATATACATATTAGAATACTACTCAGCAGTAAAAAACTAGGACTTCTTGAAGTTTGCAGGCAAATGGATGGAAATTGAAAACACTATCCTGAGTGAAGTAAGCCAGACCCAAAAAGAGGAACATGGGATGTACTCACTCATATTTGGTTTCTAGTCATAAATAGAGGACATTGAGCCTATAATTCGGGTTCTTAGAGAAGATAAATAAGAAGGAGAACCCAAAGAAAAACATATAGGCATCCTCCTGAATATTAACCTTCATCAGGCGATGAATGGAGACAGAAACAGAGACACACATTGGAGCACCGGACTGAAATCTCAAGGTCCGAATCAGGACCAGAAGGAGAGAGAACACGAGCAAGGAACTCAGGACCGCGAGGGGTGCCCCCACACACTGAGACAATGGGGATGTTCTATCGGGAACCCACTAAGGCCAGCTGGCCTGGGTCTGAAAAAGCCTGGGTTAAAACCGGTCTCGCTGAACATAGCGGACAATGAGGACTACTGAGACCTCAAGAACAATGGCAATGGGTTTTTGATCCTACTGCACCTATTGGCTTTGTGGGAGCCTAGGCAGTTTGGATGCTCACCTTACTAGACCTGGATAGAGGTGGGTGGTCCTTGGACTTCCCACAGGGCAGGGAACCCTGATTGCTCTTTGGGCTGTTGAGGGAGGGGGATTTGATCGGGGGAGGGGGAGGGAAGGGGAGGTGGCAGTGGGGAGGAGACAGAAATCTTTAATAAATAAATAAATAAAAGAAAGAAGGGAAATTGAATGCAAAACTGCTAAGGTGGGGTGCTCCAAGCCGAAGCACTGGTTCAACATCTTTTCAGATTGAATGGACGCACTGAATGCTAAGTTCTGTCTTTCCAGGTTATTTGTTGTGGATTGCATTAAGAGAAAGAACAGTTGAACTCTATCTGGAACACATTGTAGAACTGAAACATGACAATGCTTACAGGGAAGATACGGGGATCTTGTGCTATGCTATTACGTGTTATAAATATTGAAAACTTTTTACCCCTATACTAGGTAATTTGGGGAAACTGAACTCTGCTGATGGATACATGGGTTAATGATTTCCTGACACAAATAAAAATAAAAATGACTCAAGACAACTATAAGTTCTAAACTTATAAACAATACTACAGAACAAGCAGTGACTTTCTTTTGTTCTTTTTTCTTTATTGAAAATTTGATTTTTTATACAATGTATTCTGATTATGGTATCCCCTTCTCCAACTTCACCAGATACTTCCCACATCCCCACCCACTCAAATCCATATTCTATTTTTCTGTCATTAGAAAACAACAGACCTCTATTTATGGCTAGAGACCAAACATGAGTGAGTACATCCCATGTTCCTCTTTTTGGGTCTGGCTTACCTCACTCAGGATAGTGTTTTCTATTTCCGTCCATTTGCATGCAAAATTCAAGAAGTCATTGTTTTTTACTGCTGAGTAGTACTCTAATATGTATACCATACTTTCTTCATCCATTCTTCCATTGAAGGGCATCTAGGTTGTTTCCAGTTCTGGCTATTACAAACAATGCTGCTATGAACATAGTTGAGCATATACTTTTGTTGTATGATAGGGCATCTTTTGGGTATATTCCCAAGAGTGGTATTGCTGGGTCCAGGGGTAGGTTGATTCCGAATTTCCTGAGAAACCGCCACACTGCTTTTCAAAGTGGTTGCATAAGTTTGCATTCCCACCAGCAATGGACTGAAATCTCAAGGTCCAAATCAGGAGCAGAAGGAGAGAGAGTACGAGCAAGGAACTTAGGACTGCGAGGGATGCACCCACAAGCTGAGACAATGGGGATGTTCTATAGGGAACTCACCAAGGCCAGCTGGCCTGGGTCTGAAAAAGCCTGGGATAAAACAGGACTCGCTGAACATAGCGGACAATGAGGACTACTGAGAACTCAAGAACAATGGCAATGGGTTTTTGATCCTACTGCACGTACTGGCTTTGTGGGAACCTAGGCAGTTTGGATAATCACCTTACTAGACCTGGATGGAGGGGGGAGGACCTTGGACTTCCCACAGAGCAGAGAACCCTGATTGCTCTTCGGGCTGACGAGGGAGGGGGACTTGACTGGGGGAGGGCAAGGGAAATGGGAGGCAGTGGCGGGGAGGAGGCAAATCTTTAATAAATAAATTAATTAATTAATTAAAAAATAAAACAGCAGACCTCTAAAATGATAATAATGATGATGATGATAATTTATAAAGAAGAAGAAAAGGAGAAGAGGGGAAAGAAGAAGATGAAGAAGAAAAGGTAAAATAAAAACAAACAAACCAAAATGGGCCCAAACAAGCCAAAAGACCTGTAAGGTAAAAATAGGTAAACGAATAAAATTCAAGAAAAAGTATTATGAAACAAAAGCTCTCCAAAAATATCATTGAGTCTGTTTTGTGTTGGACAACTACTGCTGGCCATGGTGCCTGTCCTAAAGTGTGGTGTGTGTACATAGTGAGATTCTGTTGGTGAATTAATTAATTTTCCTTTTGGGAGTGGGTATCATTTGGAGATAGCATCTAGCTTAGGAATGGAGGCTCATGTCCACTTCCCCTTTCTGTACTGGGACCCCATCTGGCTTAGATCTGTGAAGGACCAGTGTATGTTGCCACGGTCTCTGTGAGTTCATTTGTGTATCAGTCCTATTTCTTGTTTTCTTTGTGTCCCCCAAATCAGCTCTTACAGTCATTCTGATTCCTATTCCACAGAGTTCTCTGAGCACTGAATGGAGGGATTTGGTGGAAACACCCCATTTATGACTGACTGTCTCACGGATTCTCATTCCCTGTACACGGTTCCATTGTGGGTCTCTGTATTTGCTCCCATCCACTGAGGAAGAAGCTCTTCCGATAATGACTGAGCAAGACTCTAATCTATAAGTATAACAAAATGTTGTGGCATTTGGATTGTTTCCAGGTTCTGGCTATGACAATGCTACTATGAACATAGTTGAACACAGAAAAAAATAATGATATTTTGAAATTTGCAGGCAAATGGATGGATCTAGAAAACATCGTATTGAGCGAGGTCACCCCCAGAAAGACAAATATCATATGTACTCACTCATAAGTGTTTTTAGACACAAAGCTAAGAAAGCCAGCCTACAAATAGCAATCCCAGAGAACCTAGACAACAATGAGGACCCTAAGAGAGATATACATGGATCTAATCTACATGGGAAGTAGAAAAAGAAAAGATCTCCTGAGTAAATTGGGAGCATGGGGGACCATGGGAGGAGTTAAAGGGGATGGCAGAGAGGGGAGGGGAACAGAGAAAATATATAGCTCAATAAAAATCAATAAAAAGTTATCAAATACTCTTTTTGTACACTGTGAAGATGTATCTTTGTCAAAGCACCTTCTGATTGGCTTAATAAAGAGCATAATAGCTACCAGCTAGACAGAAAATGTTAGAAGGGACTTCCAGAAAGAGAGAGGAGGAGGATGAACCCAGGCACAGGGGATACACCAGCGGACATGGAGACAAAGCAGGATATACAAGATGGAAGAGAGGTTAAAAAACCATAAGTCAAAACATGGGTTAATATAAATGGGTTCATTTAAGTTATAAGAGCTAGGGGACAAGCCTAAGCAATAGGTCAATCTTTCATAATTAATAATAAGTTCCATATCAATATTTGGTAGCTGACTGTATGGAGAAAAAAAGACTTGCCACAAGAGAATGTTGTTAAGCATCATTTTATTGCCACATTGAGCAGAACATAGCATTTGGTTTCCTGCTAGATCCATGACCTGTTGGTCTCAGGTTAGCCCCTTGAGCCTTGCACAGGCCTTAAATCCAATCAGACATTGGTTGGTTTCTCCCACAAGCTTTGTGCCACTGTTGCACTAGTCTGTCTTGCAGGCAGGTCACCACTGCAGACTGCAGTAATTGTTACTCACTGGTGTTTACCCTTCTCCTCTGCTAGTGTGCAGAGTACCTTTCAGTACCGTAAACACTGGTCATAGGGATAAAGGCTCTACGGAAGCATTGGCCCAACTTTTCCACGTTCAGTGAGTTATGCAGGTACTGTCTTCAGCAATAGGGCCTTACCATCAGTTTGTGAAGAGCAATCAGTCACCTTGGCAAGAGTCTGAGTTGCTTGGGGGCTTCCATGGGGCACCCCTTTGGCCAACGACTCAGTATATGTAACTCATTCCCAGCACTAGAGGTTTATTTTGGTGGTAAATGTGTAGTTGGAACTTTGTCTTTCTGTTATTTGGTGAATTCACTTACAGTTCTTTCATTTGTGTATATATATTAAGAAGCTTCTACACTGTTATGTTTCCATATAGCCCCTCAGTGGTCCTTAGTGTTAGCTCTCCCTCCCCATATTCCTTCCCTTACTCCATCTTCTCCAGTTGATCCTCCCATCCCAGTATCCCTCCCCAACTTCCCTCTATAGCTTTCTGTTCTATTTCTCTTTCCCAGAAGATTTTCCCCTCCTCTTTAGTCCCTCACTCTATACCCAACCTTTGTGGCTATATGAATTTTAGCTAGTATCAATGATTTTCAAGTTATACTGTAGAGAATTCTGAGGGTCTGTAAAGTACTCTGAGGATGGTGATATGGTTTATTGTAAGATGCTTTTGTTTTAAAGTTATAAAGTTTCAGAATTTGATTACGAGACTCTTTGACAGATAAAGATGACAACACAAATAATTGAAATGGGTACCATACTGTGTAGGTTAAAAACTAGTGACCCTACTTCATAGCTATGTAAATTTAGGCTATTAATAAACTTCACTAAGCCTTAGTATATTCATGAGAGAAATTTTAATCATGCCTAACTAATGAGGGATTAAGAGAACTAAAATAATTCCTATAGAGCTCTCAGGTTGTTCAATTTGTGTTAAATATTATGATCTTTTTTAAATCTAAAGGACTTTTTACAATATTTATCAAATAAAATTAGGGTATTGTTTAAAAAACTTAGATAAATTTTATAATGTTCTTCTCTTACGGAAACAACTTGAACAACCTTCCAAGTAGGAAGTCGTCATTTTTTAAAAAAAAAATGATCAAGCTCTTTTGTTAAAATTTTTTATTGAGCTATGTATTTTTTCATCTCCCCTACTTTCCTTTTTTCTTCCATTCTACCCTATCCCATGATTCCCATGCTCCCAGTTTACTCAGGAGATCTTGTCATTTTCTACTTCCCATGTTGATTAAATTTATGTGTGTCTCTCTTACAGTCCTCTTTGTTGTGTAGGTTTTCTGGGATTGTAGGCTGGTTTTTCTTTGCTTTATGTCTAAAATCCACTTATGAGTCAGTGAATATTATATATGTCTTTTGGGGCTTGGGTTACCTCACTCAATATGTTTTCTAGATCCATCCATTTGCCTGCAAAATTTCAAGATGACATTATTTTTCCCGCTGTGTACTACTCCATTGTGTAAATGTATCACATTTTTCTTATCCATTCTTCTGTCAAGGAACATTTAAATTGTTTCCAAGTTATGGCTATGACAAATAATGCTGTGACTGACATAGTTGAACACATGTCCTTATGGTATAATTGAGCATCATTTGGGTATGTCCTCAAAAGTGGTGTTGCTTGGTCTTGAGGTAGGTTGTTTTCTAATTTTCTGAGAAATTGTCATACTGATATCCAAAGTGGCTGTACCAGTTTGCACTCCCACAAGCAATGCAGGAGTGTTCCCTTTATCCCACATCCTCTCTAGTATAAGTTGTTATCAGTATTTTTGATCTTGGTCATACTTACAGGTGTAAGATGGAATCTCAGAGTTGTTTTGATTTGCATTTCTCTGATGGTTAAGTATGTTGAGCATTTCCTTAAGTGTCTTTCAGCCATTTTAGAGTCATATGTTGAAAATTCTCCATTAGGTCAGTACCACATTTTTTATTGTATTATTTGTTCTTTTGATAACTAATTTCTTTTTTTTTTTTTTTTTTTTTGGTTTTTCAAGACAGGGTTTCTCTGTGGCGTTGGAGCCTGTCTTGGAACTAGCTCTGTAGACCAGGCTGGTCTCGAACTCACAGAGATCCGCCTGCCTCTTCCTCCCGAGTGCTGGGATTAAAGGCGTGCGCCACCACTGCCCGGCGATAACTAATTTCTTGCATTCTTTGTATACTTTGGAGATCAGTCTTCTGTCTGATGTGGGGTTGCTGAAGATCTTATCCCATTCTGTACCCTTCTGTTTTGTCTTGTTGACCATTTCCTTTACTTTACAGAAGCTTCTCGGTTTCATTTATTAATTGTTTCTCTCAATGTCTGTGCCACTGAGGTTTTATTTAGGAAGTGTTCTCCTGTGCCAATGTGTTCAAGTGTACTGTAGGAAAACATCTTTATGGAAGTTAAAGAATATGAGTGAGAAATCACAGCATGTGGTCATTGTGCATAAATGAGAAAAGATACATTGATGAATTTATGAAGGACAGTTTCACATTGTCTGTATCCCTCTTCCTCTAAGTCTGGTTAACACATTAGAGAGAAAGATACCAACTCTACCTGGGGTATATAGAATGCCAGCACCACGCCAGTCCCAGGACATTCTCCTTGGCCCTGACAGTGGATTGGTCCTCACAGATCTAGGTTGTAGAATGCTTTTGAGACATAATACCCAGACCCTCCCCTGTGGGTAAGATTCCATTTGCTTACTTTTGTTTTTTGGTTTTTCGAGACAGGGTTTCTCTCTAGCTTTGGAGCCTGTCCTGGAACTAGCTCTTTTAGACCAGACTGGCCTCAAACTCACAGAATTCTGCCTGCCTCTGCCTCCTGAGTGCTGGGATTAAAGGCATACCTGGCTCATTTACTTACTTTAAAAGGGGGAAGAGGACTAAAGTAAAGGGAGAAATTATGCAACTATATTAAAATCTCAAAACTAAAAGGGACAGTTTTACAAAATAATGCCAAAGAAGTTTCTCATCAGTAGCCTTGGGAAGATAGCTCAGTGAGTAAAATATCTGCTGCCCAGCAAGAGGACCTGTGTTTGGATCACTAGAATCCACATAAAAAGTCAGGTGTGGGATCATATTCTCTATAACTCTAGCACTGTAGACCATAAAGATAGGTGGATCATCAGAGCTCACTGGTCAGCAGGCTAGCTGATTGATTGGTGATGGCTAGTTCAGTGAGGAACTACATTTCAATAAACAGCTGTAGAGTGATAAAGGATGACATCTGGCAGCATCCTTTAGCCTCTGCACTTTTGCACACACACAAACACATACAGGTATGTGCACACACTTCCACAAACATGAACACATGCATATAGGCACAAAAACACATACTCCAAAGCTTTGAAATATGTTCAAAAATAATTTTAGCTGCTGTTATGTAGTTTTTCTTTGGGAGACATTACAAATATCTGTTTACATCAGATAGGAAACTGACAACAGACGAAAGAAATGATTCTACCCAAGTCTAGCCTAGTGAACCAGTGAGTTTAGTGCAGGTGCTTGTGGGAGGATGGTAGGTTAGTTATGGTAGCATGATAACTCAAAAACAACTATGTCACTGAAAATTAATCTCAGCATCAGCGTGTTGTCTGAGGTTCTCTGTTCTGCCTGGTCCTGCAGTCGTTCAGTCCCATAGAAATCACACAGAGGTCTACATCAATTGCAAACTAATTGGCCTATTAGCTCAGGCTTCTTATTAACTCTTAGCACTTATATTAGCCCATTATTTTTGTTCATGTTAGCCACATGGCTTGGTATCTTTCTCGGCGAGGCAGTCACATCTTGCTTCCTCTGTGGCTGGTTCACAATTGCAGATCATGCTACCTCTTCCCTGTATTCTCATTTCCCTGCCTCTACTTACTGTCTGTTCAACCTACCTATTCTTCCTGCCTGGCTACTGTCCAATCAGCATTTATTTAAAATATAAGTGACAGGGACTTAAAATATAAGTCCATTGTCCCACAGCATCAGTAGGTAACATTTCACAGAAACTGCATCTCCGAGCCCCCTGCACAACTAGCAACTGCTTACTGCCAATTTAGCAATTGGGAGGCTCTTATGATTCTTACTCTTTTCAAGAGGTGCAGGCTTAGAAGTTTCCATTACTTCTTCAGGATTATGAACCTCCCTCCTCTCTCTAGAAAGGAATGCTTCTGTAAAGAGGAAACCATGGAACAGAATTCCATCCCTTTCTCCAGCTCGAACACTCTTCTCACCCTTTGATAATAATGCTCTCTGAAGTTTGGAAGAGTAATATTGATTTTAAGCATCTTCTGGGCATGCACTGGTCTCTCACACTTGTTGCACTGGTGGAATTTATGTTTAAATAATTAATACCAACCTTTTCTCAAACTCTCCTGAAACACTGTAGAGAAAGAAAATCTTCTAAATTTTATTCTATAGAACCAGAATTATTCCTGTTATTAATGAGAGATAAGAATGCTATAAGAAAATGAAATGATACATTAACATACTTGATCATCATCAGGCATAGTTTATGAGAACCAACATAAATAGCATGAAATAGCACAATAATGGAGTGAAGAAAAACAGCCAATGATCACTTTAGCAGGTGAAACAGAAATGCAGAAAAATAGCATATTTATTAACGACATAAAAACTCTCAGTGCATTTCAGATAGAAGTTGCATATCCCAACATAATGAATATAAAATATGGCAAGCTCACCCTAATAAAATCTCAGCAGGAAAAGTTGAAAGATTTTCCTCCATGATCAGGTTCAAGATAGAGATGTCCACTGAAGTCTGGAGACTTCCATTCCTAGCCAGGGAAAGCAGACAAAGAAAAGAAATAGGAGTCATTGAAGAATATTAAAAAAAAGAAACAAGCAAACAAAAGAAGAACAAAAAGCCTGTTTACAGATGGCATAATTTTGTATGTTAGATAGCCTAAGCCTAGGGCTCACATCGGGCATCTCACAACCACTCATTACTCAGCTTCCATAGAATCTGACACTCTTTTGGCTTCCTCAGACACCTGTACACATGTATGCATATACACACACACACACCATGCATGCTCATACAAAACAATGAAAATAAGTCTTAAAAAACCCAAAGGAACAATACAAAAGAACACAGTTCAGAAATGACCTCATGCATATACGTTAAGTTGCTGAAAATATGTAATGCAGGCAGGATAATCTTAATTACTGGTGCTTGAAGAATGTGTATCTATGTGCATAAGGAAAAGATGATATTCTCTTGTACCATTAAAAGAAATGAATTGAAGAGTGAAACCTGGGACCGAAAGAGTTAATACACATGAAAACAGCATAACAAAGAAGCTTCTGGTGTTTGTTTAAGCAGTGATATTTTATGTGATTCCCTAAAGCATAAACAACACACGTAAAAATAGACACATGTGTTTGTTGTGAGTTTATCTTCTTCAGAGCAAAGGGAAATATTAGCATACCACATATTTCCTTTTCCCCTTTTATTGAAAATAGATTTCCCCTCACATAATATATTCTGATTATGATTTCCCCTCCCTCTACTCCACAGTTTCCCATTCCTCTACTCCTTCCAGTTCTTTCCCACCTCCCCTCCCATCTAGATTCATCCCCTTTTTGTCTCTCATTAAAAATCAAACAGGCAAACAAACAAACAAACAACAACAAAAGGTCAGTTGTGGCTCACACTGTTAAATCCAGCTCTCGGGAGGCAGAGGCAGGTGGATCTCTGTGAGTTTGAGGTCAGCCTGGTCTGCTTCAAAACTAGTTCCAGGATCTAGGACAGACTCCGAAGCTATAAAGAAATCCTGTCTTTTAAGCCAAAAACAAACAAACAAACAAAAACAGGCTTCTAAATGATAATTATAAGATAACCCGAAATCAAACAATACACGAGCACAGGACAAAATAAACAAACAGAAGGAAAGGAATTGAAGAGAAGACACAAGAAACAGAATCCACTCATTGGCACACTCAGGGATTCTATGAGAATACTAAACTGGAAGCCATAGTATATATTCAATGAACATGTAGGGTAAAAACTGAAGAGAAAAAAAAATAAGTAAAACACACATTGTATATATTATATTAATAATAGTAATTAATTATAATATAATGATTAATAGCATATATTAAATATATTATGTGTATTAAATATATAATAGCATATACTAAATTATACATATTAAATATAATATATGCATAATATTATTGAAAACCATATCTCTTCCTTGGGAAAACTCCAAATGGCAGATGAAGCCAGTGTAGTATAGGAGATTCCTAAGGACCCCGGGGCTTAGGAGATGATGGTAGAATCCTCAATGGAGGATTCAGTAGTGATTTTAGAGGCCATGAGACTCGTGGAGAAAAAAACTGAAGATGAGTGATCTTTGTTAACAGTCTGGGCGCCTGCTGAAGGACAAAACGATCGATTCCCTGGAGGAGATCTACCTGCTCTCCCTTCCCATCAGGGATTCTGAGAGTACTTGCTTTTGCCTGGGAGCGCACCTGAAGGATGAGGTTCTAAGGACCATGCGCGCTGGCAGACTCAGGATGCCAGTGTTCAAAGTTGAAGATTTTCGCCACTATCAGGCACTATATTGGTTACATTTATCTCCAGTAGACCTGTTAACTGGTCCAAGGAAGTAGTAGCCACTGCTGTCTAAGGGGCCATCACCTTGACGAGCTTTCCATTGTCTGTAAGCAGAGAAGGTATGTGGAAAACAAGATTGGCAAGCTTCATACCATCCCATGCAAGGTGACAGGCCACTGGAGCCCTGTGCTAGTGTGCCTTATCCCTTCCCTGAGAGGTACTGACTTTGTCTCTGTACCTGTGCCCAAGAAGCTGTTGTTGATGGCTGTTTTTGATGCAACTTTGCCAAGTTCATTTTTGATGCCATCTCTAATACCTACAGTGAACTGACCCCCCCCCCCCCCCCCCCAATCTCTGGAAAGAGATTGTGTTCAACAAGTCTCCTTATCAGGAGTTCATTGGCCACCTTGTGTAAACACACAACAAAGTCTCTGTTTAGAGGATCCAGGATCAGCTGTGGCTACCACAAAGGGGTTTTATATTAAAAAAATAAAATAAAATAAACTTAAGTCTTAAACATTAAGAATAGGACTACCATATAATCTATTAGCCACAGTACTTGGAATGTACATATTCTAGTCTAGTTATGCTGCTGTAACACAGTGTCACAGCCTGAGTAACTACTGGAAGACAATTTTTTTTTAAAGTTGAACTTTTTTTTAAAAAAAAAGCACAAAACCCCTACATACTAAAATTATACACATCAAGTATTGATCCAATCTTACATCAATCTATTGACAATTACCAGCACCATGTTTTTTTTCTCACCTAGGTTAAACACGCCTGGAGGATCGTTATTCAAAGTATATGTTCCTTTAAAATAAAAAAAACTCTTAGAGAGGTCAACCCTCAAGAAACAAACAAGACCTTTACCAAACATAGATTATTGATGGCACCATTAAATTTCCTTTAGAAAAATAATTTTTAAAACATTCTTTTCCAGTTGATGGACTTTGAGATATTGTTACTCAATGTGGCAAATGAATCAACCTTCTTGATGGCAGGCCGAAGCACTTAGATGTCCTGGAGCCTCCACACAGGAATGTGAGCACCTTCCTCATTGTTAAAGCTGTGTGCTTCTCCTGAATTTAGACTCAACCCCCATCAAGTCTAAATTAGGTGTAGTCACAAACTTTAAACTTATGAACAGAATTAGGGAAATGGTTAAAAGTTCTCAGAAACGTAAGTTCAATTATAGATATATTTAAACAGGCTATAGGAAATTTAACACCACTTTAAACATTACATTTTAAACTCCTTAGCAGTTTCATTTTATCACAAAAATCATGGTGTTTTATATCCAAATAGATGTTGAAGGTTTGGCATTTCCCTACTGAGACAGCATAGCGCCCTCTTTCATCTACTGTACACAGTTCAGACTCCAAAGATACAGTGTGGTCACATTAGTTCATGGAATCAACCTTTTTTTCCCCCAAGACAGGGTTTCATTATGCAGCTCTGGCTGGTCTAGAACTATCTTTGTATTCCAGATTAATCTCAAATTCTGAGATCTGCCTACTTCTTGCCCCCTAGTTTGGGATTAAATGCAAGCACCACCATGCTTGGCAGAATCGGCTTTTAAGAGGCTCCAGATTGAATACAACCCTTGGTAGCTTTCTCCAGCCTTCTCCAGGAGGTAAGGCTGGCTCACTGTGCTCCAGTCCCTCAGCCTCATGTGCAAATATGGTGGTTGATTCAGCACTTTGTGGGAAGGTGCAGGAAGAACACTGCTGCCCACAATTACTAGAATCAGAGTGAAGTGAAAAGCACTCAGGCCTAGCGCCAGGCGCCACCATTTGTTCTCCCCAGTATCGGTTAAGTGGCACCAGTGAACCTTCACACTTGAAAATCTTGAGTTGCCCAAATTTCTCATGCTATATAAGCTGTAACCATACTCTAATAAATGGAGGCTTTGACAAGAAAAAAAGAAAAAAGAAAATCTTGAGTTGGAGTTTTCTCCAAGGTTGAGAAGAGGCACAGTTTTCCCAGGAACAGGCAGAGAAGATTTAACTTCCACCCCCTGTAAGGTGAGGAAGAAAGGATTGCTTTTTATTCTGGAATGGAAGCAGCTACACTCCATTTCCATGTTATATGGCCCAGAAATAAAGATGGGGTCAGTCAGCGTCAGAAACGGCCACGCAGAGCGGCTGCATCAGTGAAGGCATTACATAGTAGCTGGCAGTCTCAAGCCTGGGGACTAGAGACATTTTAAACCACTATGCAGGCAAGACAACTTCTCAACTAAGAATGAGAACTCTGACTATTTACTAAATTATTGTCTGCTGCCAGCGTGCTGGATGGCAGCGGAACTGAGTGAGTGTGAATTAGGAGCATGACTTGGGGGAGGGGAGGCAACACTGACAAACTCCCAGGCTCCACTGCTTCCTGGTGGAATAGGAATACAAACCCAGAAGAGAAACAATCCCCTCTGCTCTTTTAGGTTCCACTAAAACAAAAACAAAAACGTCTAAGTTTTGTAACTGTTATTAATTATTGATGGTTCTGGAAATATAACTTGGCATATATATTTTAAAAATTCTGTATCCAAAAGGTGCTTGGTGCTGTTCTTGATGGGTCTGGTGTCTGTGTACATTCCAAATTATTTAAATACAGCCATTACATAGTTGATAAATGTTTTAAAATAAATGGTTATCTATTTCTTAACTGCCTCTCAAATTAGAAATTGTAATTACAGGAGTTCCAGAGGCTGGCTCTGTGTGTTTTATTATTTTTGTTGGTCTCCATCACAGATGGAATTTTTCACTGGTAATTCCTCAGAATTAAATCCATTCATAGGGAATTCAGAGCAGTGAAAATAAATTTCACGTCATAGAGTAGGAAATGATAATAAAAAGGAGCCAAGGGGTCTGGGACGCAGGCAAGCCCAGCTCAGTTCTCCACTGGTGTTGGGTTTTGCACAGGCTGGCTCACGATAACCTGTACCACATAGTCCTTTGGGATCTTCAGCTCCTCCAGTTTCATCTTATCAGTGAGAGGCCTGCCAGAGAAGAACCACCGCTGGCTGCCTGGCTCCACCCCCTCTGTAGCATGTAAGCGCCTCTTCATGTGGAATACCGTGTCTGTGCTGCGCACCACGAGCTTGAGGTCTTTGCCTGTGGAGAGGCGCAGACGGAGCTGAGACTCATGTCCGGAATTGGGAGGTGGCTCAGGGATATCCAGAGTCTCTATGTCACTCTTTTCCTCTATCATGTTGATTGGTGGTGCCAAGCAATAGACTGGCAGCTGGTATCGGTTCCCCAGCTCATCGTAGCACTCTGTCAGTGCACCGTGTGGTAGTGTTATGTTTGCACCATCAATGATTGCCTGTGCCAGTTCATGATCATTGCTTTCAAAAGCGTGCGCTGCAGCCTTCAAGGCATCCCAGATCTCTTTCCGCCCTTCAAAAGCTGGTGCAGTGTCCCAAAATTCATCCCTCTTGCTGCGCAGTTGTCCATCTGTCATGGGATAATCGCTTTTCCATTTTGGTTTCTCCTTTTTCAAAGGCTGGTTACGACCTAGAGCAACTCCAGTGCCGTCCGAGTTCTCGTTGAGGCTGCCCGAGGAGTCGTGTTGGGAGCCCACGCACCCGCCCATGGGGCCGCGGCCGCCACCTCAGGGCGCTTGTCCCGGCCGCCGCCTCAGCCTGCTCCGGCGCCGCCGCCTCGCTGGAAGACAATTTTTAACCATTTGTTGAGAACACATCCACACCATAGCATATTAAAAAGAATGCAATCTGTAAGACAGCCCGAATTCCCATATTCATTGTAGCGTTACTCACAATAAGCAAGATAGGAAATAAATCTAAGGTCCATCAACAAATAAATGAATATTTAAAATGTGGTATGCATACATGATAAACTCCTTTTCAGCCTTATAAAAGATGTAATTCTTATTTATCTTATTTATAACCACATGGATAACCTGGAGGACGTTATAGTAAGTGAAGCAGGATACACAAAGAAGGCTTAGATAGTAAATGATCTCACCAGCATATGCAATCAAAATGTTGAACTTAAAGAAACAAAACACGCCATGATAGTTGTGGAGGAACTGAGGTGGAAGGAAAGGGGATGCGGTGATGTTGGCAAAGGGTGTAATGTTTTAGTTAGAACAGATACATCAGGGAAGTCTGTTGTACTGCATGGTGACTAGGTTAATAATAATTGATTGAGTGTGTACTTGACATTTTCAGGAAAGTAGGTCTTAAATGTCCCCACCCACAAAAGAAAACTAATAGCTCCGCGAGGTGCTGAATAGGTGCACGATCTTTACTGAAGTATTTCATAATGTTTACATAGGTCAGAACCTCTTGTTCTATAGTGTGTGCGCTCGCACACACAATTTTCCAGTTACACCTCAATGGAATAGGAAAAGAAGAAATTGTGCCATAATAATAAAAACAATGGAAGGAAATTACAGGTTTGCTAAATATTCCTGACCGACCAGTAGGAAGAAGCATTTTGTGAAAGGCAAGGAACCCGCCCTGCTCCCAAGTTTGCACCTTGCATGGATACACAATTTTGAGAAGGTGATCAAATTCTGCACCCCACATTGGTAAACTAAACACTTCAGAGAAGCAAGGCCACAAAGCCAACACTCAGTAAATTCTGCGTCTACAGCAACAAACACAGGTTCCTCTGTGGACATTTCCTGCTAGACTGTGTCTGGAATCCTACTACTAAAATTATTCAGTGGTAACTCACCAAGATCCCCTGCTGGGAAATTTTCTAACTGTTGTAACTTTGTTTGGTCTTAATAATCGCCTACCTATGAGAGGAAACTGTTTCCTCGGGTGATGGGAAAACAGTACTTTCCGATAAAAAGCACACAACAATTTGAACTAAAAGGTTACATCATGGAACAAGTGTCTCTGGACAGAAATCCCATGACATCGAAGCAGAGCTTAGTAACTCTGCCTGGAAGGAGACTTGTTCAGGGGCTTAGAGCTAAATGAATAATTGCTGAGCTACTGAAGAGGAAAATACCAGCAACACTGACATACGTTTAGCACCAATAGGAAGCGTCTACTTGGAACTAGCCTTAGGCAGACAAAACAGGTGTTCCGTTGTCATGACTGCCTCACCTATGCCCACCATGAGAGAGAGAAAAAATGTTGCCCTCTTTCCAGTATTCAGGAACTCCCGAAATGGACTGCGTTCACAGGAACCAGCTTGTGTGGAAAACGTTTTCACTGCAGGGTAGCACGGATAGGAATGCACAAAAAGTTCACATGGACCAAAGCCTTTGCTGTGTCCAGGTTCGCGAGGGAAGCAGGTGAATGTGGCTTGGGTAGATGCTGCCACGCTGGAGCGCCTCCTACTGACTGTCTTCGTGATTGCAGGCACAACCCTTGGGACTGCATTTCCCTGTGGTTCCTCTAACCACTGTGTACCTCCCAAGGACTTCTTCTCCATACATTTTGCCACGGACATCACATTTATTTGAAAAGCTCCTTTTTTCTTCTTTTCCGCAAATGGGGTCAAAGGAGGCTTGAGAGGGAGCTTGCTTGAGTTTCCGTGTAGCCACCCGCAGTTGTTCCTAGCCATTGAGTTTTGTAGCACCGCCTATAAAGAACTGTTCCCTCCAATTACGTAACAGTTAGAGGCCAGTGTTTTTCTGAACTCGTTCTTACCTGTACTGCCTGACAAAGGGTGTTCGGGAACCGGACTGAGAACTGGCTGCTTTCCCAAATTGAAATTGTCCAAATGGCACTTCCTGATGAGTCACTGAGAGGGCACGGGCAGGGCACTCTTGCATCACTGCCAAGGTTACAGTCGCAGGGGCATTCGTTCTACAGAGAGACAGATGTGTTAGCTGCAGTAGACCAACCTGAAGGGCCTCAAAAGGCTAGTCGACTTACACGTTGTCCATAGATTCCCTCCATCTGAAATTCTGGTCACAAATACTTTTGAGAGGTACACATCTTATAAATTAATTGTTTTTACTTCTCTGAGCAGTAGGGTTACAGATTAGCTAACGGACACATTAGCAGGGTTCATCACCTGATCAATAATTAATCACATCTCCATTCATCCAGGAGAGCACAAGCATCAGCCAGGAGAATGAAAAGGGACTTTTATTATGAGAATTGAATAAGGCTTTGTGTGGACAGCACTTGGAACTTAGAAGGTGTTGAACAATAGTCATTCTCATCACAATTAGAAATAAAAACACCTAGAAAAGGTGGATATTCCGTTTCCAAGACAATCCAAAGAATATCTTTATAATCGTGCTCCTGAAATTGTGTGTAGTTGGGATGAGCATAAGGCTCACTGCTGCCATCACACCACTGCGGTTTAAGCAGCTAAAGAAAAACCCTGGGCAGTTCTGATAATCTCCAGACCTCCAAACCTGCCCTGTGAGATATACACACTGGCCAGTCTTGGAGGAGAAGAAAGCAACAACAATAACAAAAATAAAAACCTCTGCACTGTGAGATATATACAGTGAAATCAGCTCAGACTCGGGGAAGAAGGAAAGAAAATATCCACTAGCCTTTAAGAGGCAAGCATAATTTATTGTCTTTTCTACTTTCCTCGGATTTCTAGAAAAGGAAGAGTCATTCAATGTAGGCTACTAAATGGAGTCCATTCCTATGAGAGACACCCTCTAGATCCTTGTGGAAAATGAATGAATCCAAATCCCTTACTTGTGCTTTTCGGCACCAGACACTCTGTAAGGAGTTGGTGGAGAGATAGGTTCTTCCACCCAGAGTTCTTGCTTTCTGCCAGGTGACTCAAGAATGAGTGTAAGCTCCCCTGCTATAAAATGTGTATGATAGTGACATTATCCCCCTCAGCAACTGGTATGAAAATCAATTAAGAAAATCTAGGAACTTATTCTAACACATTTATAAAGCAAGCTATTTCAGCAAATCTATCAAATACAGAGGGCACAAAAACTTAGGAAGCACAGCCCCCATTTCTGCTCAGGCAGCGCGGGTCCACTCATAATAATGTGCTTTGTGATGGCGATGTACCAGAAACCCACTTAGCATGAGATTAGGGCTGACGGAGGAGAGGTCACCCAGGAGTTTATTTTTAAGCAGAGTGACATACGCATATGCACATATAATTATACCTTGACTCACCTAAGTATATTTTTATCATTCAGTTTTTAACATTCCTTGTCTTTCCTTCAGTGTGGAGGGCTGATTCCTACTGATTGGAGGTCTGAACTCTATTTTTTCATAAACTTTACCTAAATAAGGCCATCTATACTTCCCAGTAATTATAGTCTTCTTAAAGTAGGATGATTACTTAAAGCCACTTAGAAAGCAGTTAAATTTGTAAAGACACATAGAGAATCCTGTGGTTTAGGGAGGACAAAACAGAGACTGTATCATTTAAGCTGGACCATAGGCAGTTCAACAGGTCAAAGAGGAAAGAAAGTAGTGTTGGGGGCTGGCAGAGAGGAGGCTTTCAAGGCATAGGGAATTGTGTGCATACCCAGAGAAAGGGTTGGAAAGATGCCTCAGCAGTTTAGGGACATGTGCTACTGTGCAGAGTACCAGAGTTAGGTCCCAGCACCCACACTGGGTGGCTCACTACCAGCGACTCCAGATTCATGATCATCTGGGTCTTCTGTCCTCCTCGGCATTCTCACACATGTGCATATATAATAAATACATTATATAATTTTTAAAACATAAATCTTGCCTTAAAAATCAGAGAAGAGCAAATTGTAGAAAATAAACTTTAGCCATATTTTCTTAAGGACTGCTTGGGAAAGGGGATTCAAATGCAAGTTTTGTGAGACCTGGCCAGATACCATTTGCCCACTGTGTCCAAGCTTCTGCTATACATAACCCTTCCTAGCTTCCCGTATACTCGGCTCATCTTTATGCTGCCTGTTTAGAATTTCTCAGCAGGCTCAGCTTCTGAGCCTCTGCTCCAACACCAACAAGAATTAAGACACCCAAGAATGACAGCATGAGCACACTTCTAGCACAGGACTGAGACCGACCCCAGTCACTCACTGGCGGTGAAAGCTGAAGGCTCATTGGCCCACAGCAAAGCCAAGTGCAGCTGAAAATAACCTTCTGCTACTCGTTTTGCTGAAACCTGAGACTGCAAAAAGAGTGTTGCCTGGTGCCTGTAAATGAGGGTGATTTTGCCCAGCACACCTTCTCTCAGGTACCATTCCTTACCTCACAATCTGACTCATTTGTCGTTCTCAAATGCCACCCACCCATCATTGACATTCTGTGCCTTGATCCCACTGTCCCTTAGTCTGATAATAAGATGCTTGTTTTCTCCTCTCACAGCAATACTTCCTGAGCTTCTGTTAAAATGTGTCATTCATTTTGCCTGGAGCATCGAACTGCACATGCAAGAAAAATTATTTCATGTTTTCTGTTTGATATTTCTACCTGCCCCAAACAGCATCTCCCATGGAATAGTCAGTAATTTCCCAGTAAGTATTCAATTAAAGAGATGAAGTGAAAAAAATATGATGACAGTTCTGAAACATGCTTCCAGAAACAATGAGAAGCTTTGGAAAAATAAAGAATTGAAGAGTTGGGAAGAGCTGGGCAGATAGCTCAGGTAAGCACAGAGAACTTAAGTTTGGTGCACTCTCAATTCAGAACCCATACTTTTTTTTAAAAAAAAATAAAAAGCATGGCATGGCAGTAGATGTTAATAATCCTCCTGCTTGAAGCAGAAACATGCAGAACCCTGGGGCTTTCTTACCAGCCAGCCTCTCCAGCTTGGCAAGTTCCCAGCCAAGGAGAGACTTGGACTCGAACAAAAAGACAACACTCAAGAAATGGTATCTCTTGTTCTCTTCTGGCACGTGAACACATGTGCAAATGCACACACATGGGCATGCACAAAAATGAACACACACACACACATGTATGAATTTAGAGAGGTTTTGATCAGAGAAATTAGTAAGGTTAAAACCTAGAAACTTTGAGGAACAGGCCTGGGCTACTTATCATGTAGAGAGGACTTAGGGTGGTCAACACCTGCATCGGACACTGTAGGAAGAGTCCCAGTTGCTTTGTGAGTCTGCTCAGCTGAAAGGAAGAGGAGCAGTATATACACTGTCTTATTTATGTCCACATGTTGCACAACAGTCTTTTCTTCATCTGCAACAATTTCACTACAGTAAAGACACCCTGATCAGGAATATGTTATAAACCATTCAAATTTCATTATGCAGTCACATGAAAATAAAAGTTGGCTAATGTCTGGGCCATTGTTATGTGACTGAATTTTATATAAAAATTAGCTAGTATGACATTGTCTTAAAGTTCTCCTGGAGTGTCACTCTTGGTCTGTTGTGAATGACTGTCTTGCACGGATGTGCACACTCCATATACAAATGTGTTGAAGGGTTATGATTAGGCTTGCTCTGTAGGTTTAGTGGTCCATCCTGAGAGCATCATAGGTATAAGGCAGTAATTCTCAACCTTCCTAAAGCTGTGGCCATTTAATACAGTTCCTCATGTTGTTCTGACTCCCAACCATGAAATTATTTTTGTTGCCACTTCCTAACTGTAATTTTGTTTCTGTTATGAATCATAATGTAAATAGCTGATATGCAGGACATCTGCTAGGCAACCCTAAAAGGGTCATGACCCACAGGTTGAAAACCATCCATCTAAAAGCAAAGGAAAGACAATAAATATTGTATACATGTCCAGTACAACAACAGCAGCTCCCCCCCAGGTACCTGTCTACACAAATGAAAGAGAAGGATGCTTAATCTTTTAGAAGAATGGAGAAATAGGTAACATTGTTAGTTTGCTAGTTGGAAATTAGCAGTCTTGAAGAAAAATAGAGCTGGACTTTTCCTCTTAATCAGTAGCTTATAAAACCAAAAATTGATCTGGGTTTGGTGGCATATACCTTTTGTAATGATCTGTTCTGTCTCTTTAAGTGACACGCCCACATTCTTATCCCCCCCCCCCCCACTCTCCCCTTTGCAATGACAGGCTGATCATCAGCTTCCAGCCTGAGTTCCTTCCCTTTTCCACCTCCCTCTTGAAGAGGCAGTTAGGCAGCTTCTGCCTCTCCCCACTTCTCCCCTTCCCTCTTCTGTCTCTTCTCTCTTCTCTCTTCTCTCTCTCTCTCTCTCTCTCTCTCTCTCTCTCTCTCTCTCTCTCTCCCTCTGTTCTTTTCCCCTTCTCCCTTCTCCCTCCATAACCCACTGAATAAATATACAAACTCACTCTGCATGGCGTGTCTATCCATGTCTCTGTCTCTTGCCCATCTCTGCATGTCTCCCTGCCCTGGACTAGCCACAGCTCGGGGATCTGCAGCCATCCCTGCCCCTGCCTGGGACTGGTTGCTCTCGGGACCCCCTGCCCACTGTCTGCCACCACATGGCCTGCTGTCTGCTGCTACTGGGAATCCTGCAGCATTTTTAATTTTTCATTACACCTTTTATCCTAGGACACAGGAGGCAGAGGCAGGAAAATCTCTATTGTAAGCACACATTGGGGTGACTTCTGTTGTGGTCCAGTCATGACACGTTTGTATATTCCAGGGTAGGGGTGTGTGGATTAGAAATGTTAGGTAGGAGGAACAGAGATAAGAAAGAAACACAGAGACATAGGTTAGTACCTGGAGGACAACTCAGTGAAAACTGAATACTGAATTTGCCCACATTTATTTTCCATATGCTTTTATATGCTCCAATACAAAAAGGCGGGAAGAAGGCAAAAAATTTTTTTAACATGACAGAAAGGACAACCAGAACAGTTACTTGCTTCAATACTTGAGACATCAAGCCATTATTTTCTGAATAAAACATTTGATGTTTGGGGCAGGATATGCAGTGAATATACCCTAGACCAACTATCCTGTGGGCAGCCACTTCCTATGTCAAACCTCCTATTTTAAAATAAAGAAGCAGGATTAGGCATGAATTCTCTGACCTTTGGTTAGGATGGATTGGCCCCACCTCTAGAACCATACCCTAGGTAGACCCACCTCCAGAATACCAAGTAACCACACCCTAGGCCAGAGTTTCTTGTTTGTCTCTATACCTCTTGTCAACAACTTTGAAAGAGTAAAAATAGCCTCAAGCTCCCTGACCTTTGGTCAAGTTCACATCTGTGTGCCTCCATCAATCTCTGTGAGTTTAAGACCAAACTGATCTATATAGAGAGTCCCAGGCTAGCCAGAGCTATATAGTAAGACCCTGACTGAAATTAATAAATAAACAAATCCAATGACTGGAACTGCGAGACTCTACATAATTGCTGGGTGAGTCATATCCCTTACTCTGGAAAGAGGCCCAGCATCCTGAACTTCTCCAAAGGTCACTGGTTGACAAGAATTTAAATCTAGTTCTAAGAGCTGTAATGTTATATATCAATCTAGTATATATATATATATATATATATATATATATATATATATATTACATTCTGTAATGATTTTTCTTGTCCCTTTAAGAGGCAAGCCACACCTACTCCCTCCCCCCTTCTGAAGAGGCAAGCTGATCTTCAGTTTCTAGTCTTAGTCTCTCCCTTTTCTGTCTCTCTCTCAGAGAGTTAACTGCTGCTGTGACTCCTCCCCCTTCTCTCTCTCTCTCTCTCTCTCTCTCTCTCTCTCTCTCTCTCTGCTCTTCTCCCCTTCACCTCCATAACCCACTAAATAAATATCTAATCTCACTCTGCAAGGCTGTGCCTATCCATGTCTCTGTCTCTTGCCTGCCGCGTGTCTCCCTTCCCCAGGACCAGCCACCTTCAGAAACCTAGGGCTTGGTCTTGGGATCCATTGCCCTCTGTAGCCACTTGGGGATCCACAGCATTTTACTTCACCATAACACATTCCACTTCCTCATCCTGTAAGACAGTATAATGAGCTTGTCTGCCACCTGGACAGGACAGAATACTGCCCCTGGGGAAATCTGCCTGTTACAGAGACTTTAGAAATTTTAGACTTTAGTACAAAAGATACCTAAAATACAAATTGACACATGGCTTCCTTGGGCACTGCCCATGGTCACTACTTGAGCATGGCCCACTTTGCTCTCTAATGAACTCCATCTGTCTTCTATACTGTGTGTCTCCTTCACATTATGTTCATGGAGATCACAAGGAGTGTGAGCTCAGAGGAACTCAGAGTAAAGGCCCGGGGACAAGGTCACCTCTAATTGAAAGTTCAAGTAGCCCACATAGCACCTATCAAATGTGCATTACAAAAAAGAAAAAAAAAGATACAAAACAAAATGCATTAAGGCAATCATCAATGAGATACTTTTTACATAGTGGTACATTCCTCTCAAAGAGTCAGAGCTGTTGAAAGATGCAGTTTGCTGTTAAAGCAAGAGGGTGAAACCTAGACGTGTGTGTATGTGTGTGTGTGTGTGTGCCTGCGTGCTCATGTGTGTGTGCGTGCTCATGCAGACAGTGCCACTGCACATGCTCCAGTGTCTGTCTGTTTGCCGGTGGTATCTTGTTGGAAGATGAAACAATGTAACAGTGAACAGAACCGATTGACTCCCGTTAGACAAGCAGGAAGGAAAATCATTTGTGTGAACATTTGTCCCTGGCCTGGGGCAGATCTGCAACTCGTCCCTAAGAAGCAGAAGGGGGAAGGATGAGAAGAGGGAGGGGGGATTATTTTCCCCACTTCCGTAGTGTGTTGACCTCACCCTTCCCTTGAATGGGTGAGTCTGTGGTTGTGCCAGTATTCATGATTTCCTTCAATCTAGGTTATGCAGAGAACCACGGCTATTTTCCATAGACTCAGGCCCCAGCTGAGGAGTATTCCATCCTAACAACTTTTCCCCATGACTCCTTAATAAAGACAGAGCCAGGAACTAGACACCAGGGCAAACACACTTCTTCAGTCTTCTTTGTCCTTCATGGACAAAGCAAGGACAGGAAGAGTATGCATTATTACCCCCCACCCCCACCCCCTTAAGGATTGTACTTGCTATCTGTATGACTTGCTGAATGGCTTGGACTCTGATAGCAATGAAATTTGACATTCTACAATTATTATTTGATTGGAAGTAGACCTATATTTTTAGATGAATGTCTGAACAATAATCTTGGAAACAAAATAAACACCCTTCTGAAACCCAAAGCACCCTGGTGTGATTAAATTAAAACAATGGGCAATTAGTTGAGATTCCTTCTTGATTCAATTCGAATTTTCCTATTGTTCGGGAATGTTTTAAGACACTTTTAATGCACATTTTACCAGTTTTGGGTGTATGGCCATGTTTTTCTTTGAATTTCACTTTTTTTTTTTTTAAATAGTAAAATTGAAGCTGTTCTGCTTGGATTTCAAGGGGTATTAGCTCTCTGCTCACATCTTCTGTCTGGTCTTGTGAGAGTGGTCCATTGTGCCTCAGTACAACAGTTTCTTTACCACACTGAATCTTAGACACTAAAGACAGTCTCTCTTCAATGGGGTTACTACAGGGGGGAAGAAAGGGATTTCAGTGCCCCATAGAAGGGACAATCTAATCCTCTTTGCTGGTACATCTGCTGTGGCGGTTTTGCTCTGCAAATCAAAAGGCACCCCATTAATTAAAGTTCCTTTTCCTTTCATTTTTATGCAGTTTGTGAAATGTGACCAGTATTCACCAAAAAGAAGAAAAAAAAAAGTTTCAGGCCACTTTATTCACAAATTTCCACCCGAAGGGTGTGCACTTGGATTTGTTGCCCGATTTCCGCTTACTGTCCCCCCACCCCCCACCCCACTCCCCTTCTATTGGATGGAAGGAGCCCTTCTCTTCTGGCAGAGTGCAGTACATTCAGAGGGCTTTACAAAACAAAGCTTTGAGCTCCGAGTCAGCAACAAACTCATCTTTGTTCGTTTGGTTCTATTAAGGAAAGAAGGCCAATCTTATGCAGGTTTCTATGGCTGGCCTCCCTCACAAAGGCGTTTCTCTGTGTGCGAACTCTCTGGCAAGGGACTGCCTACTCTGAGATCATCGTTTTCAGTAACCAGCAGCTGCAATGAGGATCAGAGAAAGAAAATCATAAACTGGTTTATAGAGTGATTTTTCCTGGGGAGACTGAAATATAAATTCATCCGCGGGTTAGCCAGTTAATAAAGGCAGGCTGTTTGCTGCACGCATGCGCACAGATCAAGGTCTCCTCTACATTTTCCCTTAGCTTTGATGCCAAGTATACTTTGATTGGATATTCACAGCATTTGTCTGGAAGAGGAAGTGAAACTCATTTGCATTTTCCTGGGTTTCCCTGGAAATGCGCAGGAATTCCTCTCCTTCAGTTAATGGTGGTTAGTGTGTTTGGGATCACATTAAATTATAATATCACAGTGTGTCTCCAGGCCGTGAACATTTGTTGAACAATAGAGTGCCGGTCCCCTAAGAGTCCAAATTGGACCACCTGGAGGTGGTTTAAGACTTCTGAGACAGACAATAAACTTTTGACAGAAACAAAATAATTCCTGAGGCAAACATGGAAAAACCAAAAGCATCAAAACATGGCCATTTGTCACGAGACTTTAGGAAATGGAAACCTGTTTAGGCTCTATCCTCGAGAGCAATCTTCGCTCAGATTTCTTCAGGAAAGTTTCAGAACGTTCACACATATTCTGAATTTAAAATATTCAGGTTAATTAAGTCATGATAGGCACTGCTGGACTTAAACTTTGTATTGCTGCAGAATGTCACAGAATCTGAAACTATGCCTCAGCACTGCTTGCATTCTCTCTGCTCCAATAGCAAAGATGATACTCAGAGGAAATTCTCATCATGGCTGAGAGTCTGTGCGGGAGTGGTCACCGAAGGCATGAAAAACTCAGGCTACCCTGGATGGCAATATACTCCAGAGAGAAAAAAAGAAACAAATTTGGTTTTGTGTGGATATATAAAATATTGATAAACAGAAGCTGCTTGGAAGATATCTGCTCATAAATCAACCACAAAGTCAAAGAAGAATGTTCATTAAATTTTTGTAGATAGGAAATCTTTGGTGTCTCCAGGTGTAGTCACACAGTTTATGATTTTCCTTTCAGAATCCCAAAGCATAAATTCAGAGCTTAAAGGGGTATTTATTCTAATGGTCTGTCCTGTCCCTTTAAGAGGCAGGCCCTGCCCCCCTTTCCACTGAGGCAAGCAGATCTTCCTTTCTGCTTCCAGCCTGTGTACTCTGCCCCTGGTGTCTGCTGCCATGGCTCCTTTCTTCTCCTTTCTTCTCCTCTCCTCTCCCTCTCCTCTCCTCTCCTCTCCTCTCCTCTCCTCTCCTCTCTCTCCTCTCCTCTCCTCTCCTCTCTCTCTCCCTCTCCCCTCTCCCTCTCCTCTCTCTCCCTCTCCCTCTCCCTCTCCCTCTCCCTCTCTCCTTTTCCCTTCCTTTCATAACCCACTAAAAAAATACTCACTCTGCATGGCCTGCCTATCTGTCTCTGTCTCCCACCTGCTGTGGCTCCTCTTGGGACTGGCTGCTCCAACGTTGGCCCGCTGAGGTCTCTCATCCGCCTGGGATTGGTGGGATCAGCTGCCCCTCATGGCCTGCAGCCTGCTGCCCACTGCGCTCTTCTGGGAACTGCAGCGTTTTATCTAAACCATTACACTTTTAAGTTACTTTTTCTAGAAAGCATTGACTTTTCCTTTGGGTCTACAAAGTAATCAAAATCAGCATAAAGGTTGTCATCTCTGTCTTAATTTTCTTTCTGTCTGTCTCCTTTGTTGTGGCGAAAGCACAAATAAGTCATTATCATTAACTTTTCCTCTCAAACCATCTTGAATTCCTACAAGAGCAAAACCTCATAAGCCAGACCACCCTCAAACAAGGATACCCAGGAACATAAGGGTTTAAGGATCAGATTGAACTCGAGTGATGACAATGATAAGAACTTTCTCCGCCCACGTTCATTGAAGACCCAGAATTGAAACATTGATTGAGCAGAGCACACCAGCATGCCTAAGACAGTGTCTCTCTTGACCCAATTTTCCCTGTAATTAAACCTAAAAGTTCATGTCAGTATCCTAAAAGTGGATTTGTGGTTCCTAGATCCCGTGAGATCAGTGGTTCTCAACCTGTGGGTCATGACCTCTTTGGGAGCCCCACATCAGATATCCTACATCTCAGATATTTACATTATTATTCACAACAGTAGCAAAATTAGCTACAAAGTAGCATGTGTTTATTTTTATATGTATTTGATATTTTGCCTGTGTGAGGGTGTCAGGTCCCCTGGAATTGAACATACAGACAGTTATGAGCTGCTGTGTGGGTGCTGGGAATTGAAGCTGTGTCTTTTGGAGGAACAGCTGGTACTCTTAATCCATGAGCCATCTCTCCAGCCCCACACTGAAATAATTTTCTGATTGGGGTTCACCACAACATGAGAAGCTGTATTAAAGGGTCACAGAATTAGAATGCCGAGAACCACTACTCTGGATAGAGGGCAGACTGAATAAACCCCTTTCATGCTTTGCATCATTACTTGACTCTTTTGTACCATGCTACGGACAGGTAACTAAGGCTAGCCTGCTGGGGCTGCTGGAGAACCATGATGGGATTAAAAGCAGAGGTGAGAAGCCTGTGCTCCTCAACTACATGAAAACCTAGCCTAAGTTATTACCATACTACTCTTTTCCCAATTCATGGTTACTAAGTACAGATTCCGGGGGGGAGGGGGGGATGTTATATTTTCATATTGTAGACTGAGATTTGATAGCAAAGACTTTGTCTATCTTGTTTTTTATCGTTTCAGGCAAAACAAACAAGCAAACAACCTACAAGAGCTAGGTACAGAGTAATGATAAATTTATATACCTGCTTTTCTGGAACACAGAGCTAGCGGGAAGAAAGACAAGCAATGTGTTGTGTAGATTCCTGTCATGTGATGACCTTCCCGCTTTATAAAGGAGGAAATGTACATTCAGAACTGAGTGCATATAGGAGAAATTACTGATATCCTGAAAAATCTATGCGATCAGTCTATTCTGAAACTTGTCTGGCTCAGGGGAGTTCTCTTCACAGGCAATTACCCTGATACTTTGTTAAAAATGTTTTGCATTTATGCCAACTGCACTTTAGGATAATAATTCACAATGGGTAAGGATGAGCCTCTGAGTTATTTGCCCAAGATTTTTGAGCAACTGTTCCTGTTTGTCAGTGACTGATGAATCACAGTTCAGATGAGATCTGGTCAATGTGCCAGTTGTTACAAGAAAACAAGAACGATTTCTACTTTGGAATCCTCGTCACAAGTCTAAACTTCTCTGGGGTTGAAAAACAACCCCGAAGACACATACCTCAGTACTTGATAGACTATGGCACATAAAGGATCTTTCTACCTCCTCCACACAAGCTAGGGCTTGACTAGAGGGTGTTTTTGTTATGAAGAAAGGAAAGATAATGGCTGAACTAACGAGAAAGACCGTGACAGAGAAAAAATGATAAAAATAAGTCCATGTCAGAATGCTTGAAGATCTGTAAGAGGGTTTAGAAACAAATAATCTCGATTTGTAGTTTTTGCCATTGGTTGTTGGCCTATGGCCTGGTTTATTCTCTTTCCATTCCTAGCTCTAATCTCTAATTTGAGAGATGGTACAGACATACATACAGGCGTCTTATATAACTACAGCCATGTCAGCCAACAGCTGTGCCTGGACCACTTCTTAGCTCTGAAGAGTGCACATCTGCAGCCTGTTCTACCACTGGAGGTATGAATCAAACAGGAAAGTGAAAACCAACAGGTTTTCAGACAGTTAATAGTAGACTCTAGCACTCTTGAGCACATAATCCCCAAGGGAAGTATAGTGTCCATTTCACACATTCCCTTGTAGACTTCCAATTTAGTGTTCATCATGTTGGGGGCAGGAGGATGGTAGTGGAGGTGGGGAGAGGTTCCTCTTCTGCACACCCTTACAAGCTCAGTCCCAGAGTTGTACCAGCTCACTTTCTAGGCTTTAGCAAGGATTTGGCTTTAATGTAATAGAGCTGAAAAGATATTGAAATGTAATTTTAACTTTAAGCTCTTATTTTGGTTACAATGTGATGAAGTCACCTGGAAAAGAATAAGATTTCAAGGAGGATCCCTAGAAAACAGCTGCAGAACTGTAGACAAGAGATCATTATCCCTGCAGGCTGCTATGAACATTATCAGTTAACAACAAACACAGTGCCCTCATATTCTTCAAAGCCCTTTGAGATACTAAGAAACAGATTCATCTGTGGGAGGAAGACAGAATGAGAAATAAAGCTCTCATTCCCACACTTCTTACCACCTACACCAATGTGGCTTTATTATGCATGTCCCTTTGATAATAGAATTTTAATACTCCACTTGTTTTGATCAATATGACTTTTAGAAAATGCTTCCCCAGAAAGAATAAAATTGTAAATAACATCATCGTTTGTTGCAGGAACATTCTGAAAAACAAAAAAGAATGTTACATTGCATAACAAAATCAAGAATACTTTGCTATGTCTACTAACTAATCTGTTTTATTAAAGTCCTTCCACAGTCTCACATGAACCCTTAAATCTCACAATTCTGCCCTCTTTTCCCTTATACTGAAAAGTACTAAAAACTGCACAGGTACTGTTCCCTCTTTTTCTCATGCTATGGTTTATGGATGGTTTCAGGTTGGGCTCTTTAATTATCCATGTATTAGAGACTCAGTTGATTGTGTGGTGATAATAGCAGTGATGGTACCTTTAAGAGTTGGATTCTAGAAGGGATATTCTGGGACTATGCCCATTAGAATCTATCGATCCCTGTGTCTCAGTCTTCCTGTTGGCAATATGATCATTATCTCACAGTCAGGAAGACCCTCACCAAGCTGAGTCAATATCAATTCAATGCATGGAATCTCTTAAAACATGAGCTAATAAACATCTTTTCTTTATTGGGTTTGACTGTCTCTGGAAATTTGTTATAGCAATAATAATAGCAAACCTCATTAGGAAAAAAAACTCCATTTTGTCTTATTCCTGCTCTTTTGGTGATTTTTATGGAGAACTGGACATTGAGAATGCTGGGAATACAGTGAGATCCAGCCAAGGCCACCTGTCAATGCAATCCAAGACTTTCTGTCTAAAAGTGATGCCATATACCTATAGGGCCCTTAGAACATTAAAGTCATAGGCCTCTCTCTATTTCTTAATTTTTATTTTCCTTTGGTACCCACATTTTTATTTTATTTTGTCGTATAAAAATTATAAGCCCAATTATAGAACCACTTGTTTGCCTAAACAGATTTGAAAACTTGCCATTCTTGCTGAAAATCCACCTTATTCTGTGACACGGAATCTGTCTCTTTTATTTTAGTGCTGTATGCCTACAAGGAATGTTGTAAGAAAAAAAAATGGGGGAAGGGTCTCCTTAGTCTTTTCCTGAATTAATCCTGTAAACTGGTAAACTCAAAAAGGTTTGTGTACTGACTGGCCTCTGTTAGAAAAAAATTTATTCCCAGTAAGAGACCAACTATTTTAAACTATTAAATACCTATAGAAAATGTCATCAATATTGTCCATTTTCACCACTCTACAAGATAGTGTTTGAAATCATAGCAACAATTACAAGACAAGAAAAAGTTAAAAAAAATAATTCAAATGGAAAGAAAGAATTTAAATTATCCTTGATGGGAGATTTTAAGAATTTATACTTAAATTATCTAACAAAATGATTTTGATTTATGGTCAGTAAGAGATATAAATAAGACATAGCAACTCATCTTTCAAAATAGTAAGGATTTTCTTAACATCAGCTCTTGGAAGTTCTGAATGTAACAGTTGCCTGGAAAAGGAAAACTGAAAAAATTTGTGCAATAGTAGATCTACTAACATGGCTTCAAATTTTGTGTAACAAAAGCGGAGTCTTGCAATTCTCGTCTTGAAACAATCTTGTTAGTGAGCAGCATCAAGTGCTTAGAAGTTTTACATGTTTGTTTCCTATATACAACTCTTTGGATCTTTTGTTTGAATAAACAGTTTGTATTCCTATAGTATTCTTTTGTTTGAATAAACAGTTTGTATTCCTATAGTATTCTTTTGTTTGAATAAACAGTTTGAAGAAGAGTTAAAAAAATCTATATTGTCAATTTAACTAACAAACTCTTATATATGGTGCTGTGAGGTGTTTGACTTGGAGATAGGAATCTGTGATCTCAATCTGATTTGAATTCCCTTGCCTGAGAAGTAGAATAAAATTCTAGTCATAATTCCTCCCTTGCATCCGTCTGAGTAATAATATTAAGATGTGTGAACTTTCTTTTAAGAATTATTGATTTTTATTTTGACTGTTTTATACACACATGTACACATAAATATTTTGATTATGTTCTCCCCCCCACATTGCCCTCCTCTTGCTTTCCCCCTTTTCTTTTCAGTTTGTTCATATAACTGGCAGAAATGATATCCTTTTCTGCTGTAGCTGTTAATTGTCGAGGAAGGCATAGAGTCTCATGAGTACATTTTAAAGCAATGGTGGGAGGTTGAAGCTTCCAATCTTATGCAGGCATCCATAGCTGCTATGTGTTCATGGTTGCAGAAGCTATCATGTCAGAATGGCAATATTTCATGGCATTTCCCACTAACGTCCTACTCCTACATTATTCCTGTATTCTCTACCATGATATTCCTTGGGCCATGCAGGTGGGCAGGGAGAATGAACTATAGATGTCCTGTTTAGAGTTGAGCACTCAACAGTCATTTTAGCACTTGAATCAGATAGGAGTCTCTACATTGATGACAGCTCTCTGCAAAAAGGAGTTTCTGTGACCCAGGATGAAAGCCACCCTACCCTAGGGCTACAAACTTCAATATTTAGAAGGAAGTCCAAGAGCGTATCACTTTAGGGGAGCAATGATAGTATACTTCCACTTGCATCCATGACCTCCTAATCCATGAGTCTTTGAACAGATTTATAATACAAGGTGTGTATTCTCTGCCATGAAGTAGGTCTCCATCTCAATCACAAAGTTATGGGCTGTGCCCTCTAGAGCTGTGTGACTACCACACCAGTGACATCTTGCCTTGCAAGTCAGAATTTCAGTAAGCATGTTCTATAGCTGGATGAAACAATTAGCCATTTCTCTCCTCTACCAGCCCACCTAAAACATTCTTGGAATGTCAGCAAAGATGGAGTTTCCAGAATAGCTAAAACTGGATTTTTCTATGTAGAGCCTCCAGAAATGGCATCTTCCTCTCTAGTTCTGGTAGGCAACTAAGAGCAATGACACTAGTCTGTAGTATTTTGGGAGACCTCAGGAGATTCTTTGGTCACTAACTCATAGGGAGGCATCCTGATCTTGGGTGCTGGGGTTTGTACTTAAAAGCACATGACTTCTGGAAACAGAATTATCCATTCCTGAAGGGCACCACCAATCCAAACTCATGACCATTATTATTACCATTATGCTGATTAAATACTCAGATAACTTTTGAGAGTTCAAGAGTAGGTTCTAGAGGATGTATATGTATATGTTTCTCTGTATATATCATCTCCTCGATGACAGTAGTAACTGTCACCTCATGTGGAATACAGCAGAGAAGCTCCTGGGATGCTGAATGGTTCCGCTACAGAATAGGAAAACTTGAAATGGTGGAGATTGAAGCTGTAGCATTTGGAAACTTTGTATATTCTTATGACAATTCAAATAGCTATGGGAATTTGGAATGCTCACACCCCAGGTGCTGATGGACCTTGGCAGCTTTCACTGAAGAATAGCCATATGAAGAACAGCTACAGTGGGGAATGCCGGTATCTGCACTCTCACTGGGCTACACAAATGGAACTTTAGGACTTGACTCTTTTCATTGACATGTCTTTACTATTGTTCATCATGTGGGTTTACTAATTAGGGACTTAACTTCCATGGGTCTTTCTTATTAGAAAGAGGAAAGATGTCATTAACTTTGATTTTAGGGGCTTCCTGAAAGCTCCATTTAAATGAACATAGAAATATTTGGTTATTTAATAAATATCATGAAAATGCTAACATACTACACTCTTTGGAACCTAAGTTTCAGGATCTTTATCTTGTTTCACCAACCAGGATTAATTTAAATAGAACTGTAATAATTTATTATACGGTTTAATTGGATATCCATGTTAAATGGCTATCAATACTATTTTATCACTGGCCTTTGTATGGTAAAAGGCTCCTAATGATCATTTAGTCTAAACACAATTCTTCAAATTTAACAGCATCCAGTATTCTTTTATATCCCTCTCCCCTTTGAAAGTTGAACTATAACACATACAACAAAGTGCATAATTTTTTAGGAAAGTCGATAAATTCACATACACATATACACCATTCCAGAGTGTTCACTGTTCAAATAAAGGTAATATTTGAAGCACAGTGTTTCAGTGTCCCAAGCACCCAGAAAGTAAATGCACAAAGACAACCACTTTTTGCCTTTTGTCAGTATAGGTCAGGATCTGTGTAGGGTGTGTGTGTGTGTGTGTGTGTGTGTGTGTATCAACTTCATTTACTGTAAATGGGATCACACATATATTAATGTTTGTCTTTTTCAACTTCTTAGCTCTAGGAGATTCACCCACCCTGTTGTGTTATGACATCCTTTCGTACTGCAGCATCTTATGTAGTATCTACTAATGTTCATTCCAACACATTTAAAACAGTTTGTTTAGGGAGTCTCCAGCCAACAGACATTTGAAGTGAACATTGACAGCTTGTTTGTATCATTCTATCCTCTTACCAGCAATGGCCAAAATTTCTATTATTCCACATCCAAGAGAATTCTTGTGTCCTTCTTATTTCTATGCATATTGGTATGGCAAACATTATATTTTGGGGGGTTTTATTTGGACTTGCAAAATGATTATTGATATCAGTGCCCTTTAATGTACTTATGGAAACCTGTATTAATATAAAATATAGGAAAGAAAACAAATAGTTTATGAAAGAAGTAGATGATGGTGAAGTACAAGAAACAATAACACAAAATTAGGGGTAAAGGTAGAAGCAGCAAGTAAACGCTGTGATTCATTAAGAATCCAATGATAATTCAGGATAGGCAGTCAATCTTCTTAATGAGGTGCTCCACTAAGTTTACAGATAAATGTCTCTAACAAGGTGATTCTGGTTGATGATAAATAACAAGTATTAAGAAGCCGTAGTAAATCATTATTAGGTTTCAAAATAATACGGAGTCCTTTTATGCCAGCCCTTAAGAGAGTTATCTAGCAGCTGTATTCCCAAAGGAAAACTATTAGAATATTTTGTAAAAGAGTAGACTGATTAATATTCTTTCAAACCTCCCTTTCTCAATAAAGCAGAACCTCTCATTCATTACTTTTCAATGGTTCTGTTATCCTGGAAAATGCAGGTTTAGAAGTCATTAGCTATGCATTTCCAATAAACCTTGCCAAAAATGAGAGGTTCTCATTTGTTCAATAGGTGATACAAAGATAATAATCCTCATAAGAGTGCCATAAGCTACTATGTATCTATTAATAATGTGTACCACCAGCTGCTCTGTATCTATTAATAGTTAATATGTGCCATCAGCTATTATGTATCTATTGATAATTGATGCCAAGAAGGGACTGAGCCTTTGGAAAACTTGCAAAAAAGCATCTACCAGTATAGTCATTATTTCTCTTGAGGATATTTTTTCATAAGTTTTATCTGTCAAATAGCAATTTTTTCACATCAGAGACTTTTCAAGTGAAAAAAACAGTTTCCTTGTAGCACTCACAACTCAGTATCTTACAATAATGTCTGGAATTAAAACTTTTGCTTTAAATTAGTAAAAAAAATTACAGCAAATTGACATTTTATTTAGATGAGAAGTAACTCTGTCACCTTTTCAAAAGACCATAACCAAAATATCCAAAAGTTTATGAATGACCATCAATAAAGCTGTCTAAAGTCACATGTTTCAAGAGCTACAAAGAGATGGCCAGGAGCCATCCTCTCACCAGATTGTTCCTGAGTATTGTTCCTAAAGCTTGGGCCTTGATACACCACACTGAAAAGTAAATCACTTTCATTATTCACAAGAGAGCATCCTCAGTAGTAGCCTGGATTAGTATTTGCAGCACCCCAAGGATTCAACTTTCCTGAAGAATAACGTGAGTATGTTGTTTATGATTATAACGCAAGCTTTGGCTTAAAGCTATAAAATTGCAGATATTAAAAAATAGACAATATAGTTGGGAGATTTTTTTTGTTGTTTGTTCTCAGAGATAGGGTTTCACTATGTAGTCCTGGCTGTCCTGGAACTCATTTTGTAGAACAGGCTGTCCTGCAACTCACAGAGATCCACCTGTCTTTGCCCCCTGAGTGCTGGGGTTAAAGGCGTGCACCACCACCACCCAGGTAAGGTGAAGGTGAAGCTGGGGTATTTGGCAGGATGTACTATGGTTCTCTAGATAAAAGAGGGAAGGTCATTTTGTTTTGTTATATTTCACTTTGTGTGTATGTGGGAGGGGGAGGGTGTACCTTTGGGTATGGGGTCTCTCATTGGCCTGGGCCTTGCTTTATGATTAGGCTAGGATGGCCTGCCAGTGACCTCCAGGGATCCACATGCGGATGGAATCTGTGTAGCTTATGCTGACTGTCTCTGTCCAATGGCTCAGAGGAGGCACAGGGATAGTTTAGGCTAGACAGCTTCAATAGCCCAGGGATGTCATGTGCTACATCCTCAACATAGGCATGCTCAATAAAAATGATCTTGATGGTACAGAAATTCAAAAGAGCCTGATGTTTAACAGAAGGGAAAGCTAGGAAAGAAGGAATTGCCTGAAGGATTCTAGGTTCTTCTTGTTTGTTTGTCTGTGCTTTTTATGAATTGAAAAGTCAAGGTGCTTTACCTGGTTGGTGAGCACCTGGAATTCCCAGGAGCCATTGTGAGCTGTGGGGTGCTGTAGAAAGTCTTACAGCCAGTGGTTACCGGCCCACTGGGGTTACTGGGGCGTGGCCTCTTATACTATATATGCCTATGTAGAGCATGCCTACATCTGGCCTCTTTTCCAGCCTCTCTGTTCCGGTTGTGGATTTTGGTTTCTGTTCTCCGTTCAAGCAGAGGATTCTGATTTGTGAGTTTACCTCTAAATAAATAACTATCTCTTTCTTTCTTTCTTTCTTTCTTTCTTTCTTTCTTTCTTTCTTTCTTCCTTCCTTCCTTCCTTCCTTCCTTCCTTCCTTCCTTCCTTTCTTTCTTTCTTATTTATTTATTAAAGATTTCTGTCTCTTCCCCGCCACTGTCTCCCATTTCCCTCCCCCTCCCCCAATCAAGTCCCCCTCCCTCGTCAGCCCAAAGAGCAATCAGGGTTCCCTGCCCTGTGGGAAGTCCAAGGACCACCCACCTCCTTCCAGGTCTAGTAAGGTGAGCATCCAAACTGCCTAGGCTCCCACAAAGCCAGTACATGCAGTAGGATCAAAAACCCATTGCCATTGATCTTGAGATCTCAGTAGTCTTCATTGTCCGCTATGTTCAGCGAGTCCGAAGCCTGGGATAAAACCATCTATTTCTTAATTCTGAGCTAGTGTGGAATTTCTTTTAAGTGTCCTTCTTCAGTGGGTGAGTGAGAAAAGCCTGGATGCCACCAGAAAGCATTATTCCCTAGTAGTTCTTAAGTAACTCAAGTGGCCTGTAAAACTTACAAGTTATATGTGGTGATTTCTACATGACTACTCTTTCTATACAACTACCCAGTGTCGTACACACTTTTGTCATTGGATTTCCTTTTAAAGTGTTTCTTAATATTGTGCTAGGTTAAGTCATAACAATATTCAGGCCAATTTATTCTGTAGCTTGTTCACAATTTCCACACAATATGTACACTCTTATCTGAACACTTCCTACATACATGTCCTGTGAATAAATAATTTATGACACATCCTCAATGATTGCTTATATTCGAGTTTGAGGCTGAAAGATCAATTTCAGAGACAAGGCTGTTAATGGAAGCAGGTTCTCCAACCCAGGATCTTCTAACAGTTCTCATTGCGCATAGGTCCTTCTTTTTCAAAAAATGTACCTTTGCACACACACACATATATATGTGTGTGTGTGTGTGTGTGTGTGTGTGTGTGTGTGTGTGCATACGATGTGCATGTATGTTTGTATGCATAAATGTGTGTATGTTCTTGCCACGGCACACATACATACTGTGGTATGCATTTGGAACTTAGAGGATCCGCTTGGATGTCAGTACGTACCTTCTACCTTGTTTTGAAACAGTGTCTTATTTTTGTTGTTCATTCCCTACACCATACTCCACATTTGTTGCCCTGCCATCTTTCAGGGGTTCTTCTATCTCTGCCCCTCATCTGGATGCAGTAGACCAGGGATTATAGATGTGGATTGCCAGCTCTGGCTTTACTTGTGTTCTGAAGATTCAAACTCAGGTCCTCATCCTTATAAGAAATGAACTTCGCCCACATCTGCCAATCCTTCACATATGTTCTTATTCAGTCTTTGTCCAACACATGTTTTACCTCTATTGAGAGCTGGAAAAGAATTTGCACACTGTGTATATTGTTAACAAAGAACAAATTTGGAACTTTACACAGACTGAAATGGTTGCAGTTATTCCAGTGCAAACACTTGAGCATATGTTTGCAGCCTTGGGAAGGGTGCTGAGTTCATAGATCTGTGGGTGTCTATACTTAATGCTATTGAGAAAGCACATGGCAGCTGAAGAAATGAACAGAGTAAGAGAACCAGAAGTCATCCACCAGAAAGATATACATTTAGGAGCTTACCAGGACAGTTAACTTTTCATACGTTGCAACAAGGAATTATGATATTTTCATTTTGAAGAACACCTTTAGGCCAGTGAATTACTCAGCTGATAAAGGTCCTTGCTGCCTTGTCTGACAGCATGAGTTCTTTCTAGAGCTCACATAATTGAAGGAAGGAGAGAACCAACTCCCCCCAACTGTCCTCAGTTTTCTCATGTATGTATGCATGTGAGTGCACGTGTGCATGCATAGACACACACGCATGTGTGCACACACACACGCACCAATAAAAAGTAATAACAATTTTTAAAAAGATATTTAACAGATAATTTCTTTTTATGATAATTGAATGGAATTATCATTATGTATATAGATCAATATATAAAAGAAATAATGCATTCTTGCTCTCTGTTATTTTCTTCAGCATTGTTTCCAGCAATGCATGTGTGGAGAATAGATGAAATTTTAAAAAAATGTATTTTAATGGATATAGAATTACATCACTTTCCCCCCCTCCATTTCCTCTCTCCAACTACTTCTATTTTCTCCTCAAATTAATGTCTACTTTTATTTCTTATTATTGTTATATATGCATACACACTTATTATTGTTATATATGCATACACATGCACACACAAATATATAAATACTACCGGCTGAATTGATTTTCAATTTTTTGTGTTTATATGGCTTCATGCTAAACAAGGAGTAAGTAAAGTTTTAGTCTGCCTTTGGGGACAAAAAGCAAGACATTTAGGTCCTCAACATTACCATAAGCATGATATTTTGAATTTGACAGACAATATTACTGAATATGCAAAAGGTTTAATGTTTCCTATGCTTTATCAACACATTATAAAGTAAAATGTTTGTGTTTCCACTGAAAGGACACAGTACAATTTTAAAGTTCCCCTCATTCGGAACTTTCCTGACTCTTAGAATCTCCCCAATAAGTGTTTGTTAAATCAGTAAACTCTAGCAATAAAAGCATCAACATTTAAGTGACCCAAAGATAATCAAACTCCAAACATTACAGTGTTGGCCTGGGGATGAGAAAATAGATTTGATAGAAAGCAATTCTATCTGAACATATTTTGACTTGATTTCCTTTTATTCCTAACTGCTGGCATAGATCATGATATGTGACAAATGCTAAAAACTCTTTGTTGGTTGCATGGGTTCTTCCTTTCATTTGCAGCTATACTCATTTGTTTACATTTCTTTGCACTGTTTGTTTGGTTAGTGATGTGGTGTTGCAAGCAATACAGAGCAGTTAACTTTGAATGCTTGTGAGCGTCCATCCTCAAGAGTCCATAAATAAGGTACTTGAGAAGTAAGGGAAACTTTCGCATTTCAGAACAGATACCCTGCTGCCTTCATTATATGACCAAAGATAGACGTAATGAGCATGGCCAGTAATAAGCATGAGTGAGAGAAAGAGAATATAAGGTTATGGAAAAACAACACATAAAGATGGTGATTGAGAGGGATGTGGGAGTAGATGGCTCATTTGAGTTAGAGAAAGCAGAAGTATACTGAAGAGTAATGAGATACTTGGTTAGAAAATTTACAGAGTCAGGACCCTGCTGATGAAGGGCTTGGGTACCAGACTCTAGAATTTAAGTGAGATGGCATGGGAAGGAGAAAGTGATTCTAGGAGATGGCTCAGTGAACAAGGCGCTTGGGAAAAATGGCCCTGGCGAATGTGCCTCATAAAATATCTGGCTCAGCAGCTGGGCATGAAGCTCATAGCTGAAGGGTCAACACTCTTGGGAGGTTTCCGGGATCTGAAAGAAGTACAAATGCAAAAAGTGTCCCAACAGTAGTATCTGGGGACAGGTGGGCCAAAAGTGAGCTGAAGGGTGTGAGTCAGAGGCTAAGGGATATTTGGCTGGTGTTTTGTTTATTTGGTTTTGTTGTTGTTGTTATTGTTAGGGTATTTTTTTTTGGGAGGGTATGTGCTTTTTGTTTATTTTTATCCAGAATAGTAGATTTGTTTACAACCACTCTTGTAAAATACTTTTTAAAAATACAACTAATTTCTTTGCAAGTTACAAATATCAACTATAATAACCTAATTTTTTTTGGTGGATAATATACATGATTAGGCAGAAAGAGACAAGGTCACACTGGAAGATGAATTATCAAATGACAGTCAAAATCGATTTATGACTCGCTCTTCTTGATCAAACTGTTCCCTCTTAGTGTTCTACCACTATGCTAACTTCCTGACTGATATCCCTGTTGACTCTGTCTACCTCATCAGCCACCAGATTGACCACCAGACTGACCCGAGTGGCCCAACCTGCTCTATCTGGGATTAAAAGATGAGTTTCTACCATAATATTCTTCATTTTCTGGTAACTGGTTGGCAATGAGAGTATCTGATCTGAATCATACCACACGACCTGTAATATTTCTGACTCAGTTTTAAGAACATCAAAATAAATACTCATATTTCCTTTTAGGAGGCTCCTTCAGGCTATTTGAGAAGGAGTGTTAGTCCTCAGTTTTGTGTTAAGTTCTTCCCAAGCACAGTTGGCATCCTGTCTTTCTTCTGGGCATGCCAGAGTCATCATTACAAACTCCTAATCAGAGGTGATCAGCTCTCATGGTTCAAGCTTGATGCACCAGAAATGTGAGCTAATGCTGTAGCCAAAGCATCCACTGTCCTTTTCTCTTCTACCAGTTGTTGCAAGGAGGCCACAACCAGTCCTTGAGTTGATGATCAGGAAAATGCCAACAGCAGCAAAATAAACAGAAACTAGAAACCTGATGGCATCCATGCTTTTAGATATAACTAAATCAATCATCGAAGGAACTCTACATATTTAATTTTAATTCCTCCTTTCTGTTCCACATCTCTCAGTTGACCTCTTTCTCTTAGTTGATAAAGACAGACACAAACTCCTGTCCAGCCAACTCTACCTGCGCATACATAGTGATGGATATAGTCTATGGCTTCCTTCAAGCTAACTTTCTGTGACAGTGCAACGTCCTCATGCAAACACTGAGCATTCTACTTTCTGTGTGGTATCATGGTCATTTCAGGAGCATTTTTTTTTCTTTCTCTTACAGAAGATAACAGCCCTTGCTTCAATTCAGATCTACTGCTTTTACAGTATAAGAGACCATGCCCAGGTGGGCTGGTATCTTAAAGGCTATTAGCTGAAGGAGCAGAAGGAGTGTCTACAACACCGTATCTTAAATGCTATTGGCTGAAGAAGCAGAATGTGCTCCCACAGCAGTCTTTGATATGTCCTGGGGTCCCAACATCATTTCAAATGTGATTAATTTGGCTTTGATACGATGTTCCATCACACCATACCACACTGAGTTTTCTAGTTATTTCTTTGAAATTTTTGGCTTACTTGGTTTGCCAGTTGACTTGTTAGAGCCAAAACAAGTACCTTTGGTGAGCAGCTTTTTAAACTGCTTCTTGAATTCTTTGGAGCCTATCATTCAAGTGTATGGCAAAAGAGAATGTTTTTCTTGTTCATGTCTGGGCTTTAACAATTATATTTTTTTCCTTAATATACAGAACAAAATGTTTTAACTTGACTAGGAAAGAGATAAGCTACTACTCAGCCTTTCAGAAGCTGTGTAGTCTCCCCAGAAACAGAGAAACTGGAGATGGCTCCTTTCTTTTATTCATGCATTAGGGTCTCTTCCACTTTACCACTTGATTTATGAGCAAAAGTTTTGATTTTTTTCATATTCTTCAACATCTCCATTTGGTATGTCTTTTCATCTTGACTTATGAGATGGGGAGAATTCATCTGAAAGTTTACTGAGTCCATCTTTGGTGTCTCCATTTATCTTATCTTTTGTTTTAACATAAGCTGGGATTGGGTACATCCAAGTCATATGTGACATCTCTTATTACTGTTTTCTCATCAGGGTCTTAATGGTACCTGACTTCCTTCTACCACTATGTGAGTTTTCTTAGAACCTTAAGATCCCTTATTGTTTCAGGGTTTTTTATTTTTGTGCATTTGTTTTTATGTTTGTTTTTCTTTTCTTTTCTTCTTTAGGCTGAGGTTGGGGTAGAGTCTTTAAAAAATTCCTCTACAGTCTTCTGGTAGACTGGGATCATTATGCATCTTTAATTAGTTTAAGCTACTTGGTACTCAAGCAAAGATTCTGTAACGATTAAGCTCTACTAATACAATTTCAGAGGCTCGATATATTATCATCGTGGCAGGGAGCAAGGCAGCATGCAGGCAGACATTGGCTGGAAAAGTACCTGAGGATTCTACATGCTGATTCTCAGGCAGGAAACGAGGGCATTTGGCTAGTTTTAAGACTGGTTTATATTGTAGGTATTAGGGACCACAAGAGACAATGATTCTCTTGAACAAAGATAACAATAAATATTTGAAGTTGTAGAGAATTAATTGGTATACTTATGACAGCTGAAACAGCAAGAGTAAGTAGGCAAATATAAAGGATATTTAGAAAAGGGAGAGATAATAAAATATCAAAGTGAGATTTAGTTGGTTCTTAGAGTATTGACTAATCTGACTGGAGGAAATAGGAAAAACTATGACTGAGAAAGTAGTAATATAGTGTTCTGAGTAGGAAGACCTCAAGGGAACACACCAACCCAGTTATTCTTTGAAATTCTTCTCAATTAATTGTTAAAATATGCTGTATGATTCCTGTAATAACTGACTAAACTGAGCAATAAAAATAATACCTATAACTCCATTATTATAAATATTTCAAGGTGAAAATATGATCTAAATTTAGGTTTTTAAAGTATGCATGCCAAGGTTCTATGAATGTGTAACATGAGCGGTCTGCTTGTTTGTGTTAGATCTAGCCTCTTACTGGCTAACTCTCACATCTTGATTAACCTATTTTTCTGATCTATGTTAGCCATGTGGCTCAGTACCTTTTTTCAGTGGGGCAGATGACATCCTGCTGCTTTGGTGGTCTGGGCAGGAGTGGGAGGAATCAACTTCCTCCTTCCCAGAATTCTCCTGTTCTATTTACATCATTTCTACTTCCTGCCTGATTTTTTCTCCTATATTTCCTGCCTGGCCAATCAGCATTTATTTAAAGTTTGATTGACAGAATACAGACAATTCTCTTGCACCATGAGTGAGGGAAAAGAAAACATGGGGATAAGATTAAAATCTCAAGTTGTGAAATATATAAACTTGTATGCAAGGCATGTATTTGTAAGAGTGCTGCGTGGAATTTGCATGGTATCCAAGGAAATAAGGGACTGGCAAAATCAGCTTATATTCAGCCCTGATTTATTCAACCCTCTATTTGCTTCCAAGCATTAGGTTCTTTCTGTACTGTTACATTTTATATAAATATAAGGTGATTTAACTATTAATCTTGGGCCTGGTGTGATGGCTCAGTGATTAAGTGCCTTTATTGCTCTTCAGTAGGACAGCAGTTTAGTTCTCAGCACCCACATCAGGCATCTCACTGCCCCTTGTAGCTTCATCATTAGGGGATCTGATACCCTCTTCTGACCTTTGGGCACCTACACACACACATACATACATAATATATACACATACATATATTAAAAATCTTTAAAACACTATTAATTTGATCTATCAGGAATATCCTGTAGCTGTGAACTGTTTTTTGTGTAGAAGCAAGAAGATTAGCTAGAAACAAATGTCAACTCTTTCGAGTGCTCCTCCATTTGATTCTGTCACTGTAATACTGACATCACCATAGATATCCAGGTCTTTTTTTTCTAGGAATGAAATTTATTGACACCATATTGTTTAAGACACTTAAATTGCCAGCAGCTGATGTTTGTGTGAAAGGACAACCAAAGGAAAAGAAAAAAATCAAAACAATTGAGTATAACATATTCTGAAAGATGTCATACTCAGTAAGAAAAGACACCAATTATTTTGAGACTCTTCAACTCAGGATATTCAGAAGTCAAATTCAAAAAGCAAAATTTAAATTTGTATTTGGAGAAAGCTGTTTATTTTTCCAGAAAACATTGATTAAAATATTGGAGGTACAGCACAATGGTCAAATGTGAGACTTATCTAACACTGCCAGGGTTGAATTCCAGACTCTGTGCCATAAAAACAAAGAAGCCCACAAAAGCCTTACTCAAGGAAAAGAAGAGTGCGCTAAGTGTTAGAAGGCTTGAGCTTGAGATCTGAGATCTCCTTACCATTAAAGAAGTGATAACCCCAGGCCGTACTTTAACTCATCAACTATAATATTTTCTGATGCATTAATATATAGGCAATATTATTCCTGTTCCAAAATTAACACCAAATTAATAGATTCTATATGTTTAACAAAAAGGTATTAAATAGCCAGAGCCTGGAAAGAACTGTGTGAAGTGCTGCTGACGGGAGCTCTTAAAATGAGAAGACGCAGTTCTGACGAGTGACTTAGAAAAAGGTAAATGCCAATGTCAATTGGAGCTAAGCAAATTCTGTAACCAAATACTAATAAACTACCATATAAAGTGCCTTCTTGATGAGGAGCTAGTGATATCACCATATAGATAGTGTTTGTGAATTATTAATTCACGCTAAGAATTTGTGTTAATAAGAAGCAGCACACTTTTAAAATGTTTTGCATAATTATTTTCAGCTGTTTTTGAGATGAAAAGAAAATATTAGTTTTAATATTACCTAAAATTTTAATATCTCGTATAAATGAATATTCATTTCTTTGAAAAGATATTGACCTCATAACTGTCATCACCATTAACTCATTGAAGCAATGCTTAACACCAACATCAAAATGGAGTTCCCTTTTACTATTTAGTATTTCATCATCCCAGCTCTACGTGACAGACTTGCAAAGAAAAATGAGGTCTCCAAGTTACTCTCAGATTCTCTGCTAGATGAGCTTGTAGTATACCTAGATTTGTAATAAAATAATAGTTACCCTCAAATACGAGTGAGCCATTTTGGTAAGACTGTAAATTAAAATGGTAACTACTGACATTTTTGTCTCTGTATCCAAATATCTGTTCTATATTCACCTAGAGTCAATCTATATTTGCCTATTTTTAAGTATGTGATGAAAATCTATAAAATTTAGAAGGGAAGTTAAATCTCTTCGCTACCAGAACTCTTTAATTATAGCAGGAAAAACACCTACTTGATGTAAAGAACATATGTATACAGTAGATAAGAACTCTTCAACAGAATTTTGTTTTTTGTTTAAAAGAAGGCCACATTTGTGTTCACATTCAACATCTTAAAAAACTTGGTAGGAATATATTATTTTCTAAGTGCTATGATCAAACGTTTGTTGAGAAGTACCTTAATTTTCAAAAAGTCTTATTTTGGCTCAGTTTGAGTATATACAGTCTTTTATGGCAGTGAAGGAATGGCGGCTGAAGCATAAGGTGTTGGTTACTTTGTGTCTGTAGTTAGAAAGTAGAAACTGATGTCTTACTTGGTATGAAGTCTCTCTGTCTCTCTGCCTCTCTGTCTCCTTCCCTCTCTCATATTTATTCCATTATTCTGGGGATGTTACCACCCACATCCAGGTTAGTTAATCTCCTTAGTAAACCTCTCTGGAAATACACTTTCAGATATACTCAGAGATGTGTCCCTAGGTAGTTCTAAATCAAGTTATAATGATGATTAACCACCACAAAGGGTGGGTACTTTCTCTTTTGATACACATGAGCAGGTAACTCCAGTGTGTGCACACACATATTTTTCTTTTGAAGGGGCTCACAGTCTTCTTTTTTCCAACATATGAGTATGTTTTATAAATCTCCTCTCTCATTCTTCATATCTAAAAAGAGAAAAGACTCAGGAACAACCTCCTGTATAGTTGTCATGGAGACAGATGGATTGCTTTTCTTAGAGGGATGTGGAGTAGAGGAAAGGTGATGCACTTCTACTGGAAGTAGAGTTTGTCTGTTGCTCTGGTGAGGAAGGGAACAAGATATAAGATGCTGGAAAGAAGGAAAGAGAGAGTTCTTTGTACTAAGAATGTTACAAAAATCTAGGCATTTCAAGATATACTCCATGAGACGAATCCATACCTGATACTCTTCTGGTGGCCAAAAACTGAGACAAGGCAGGTCATGGACCTATGGGGAAAGCAAACACTACTGCTGTGATGAAAGAACATGACAATAAAATGACCCTGAACAATATTCTGCTGTCCTCATTGTGTCATGGCCAACCATATCAGAGGTACTTCCTCCTGCTGTAGATGCTAACAAACACAGGCCCACAACTGGACAGTGTGCAGAGAGTGAGAATCCATAGAACACTAAGTCCTAAATCCGATGTCTCCATCAATTCCTTCCACTTAGGCTCAGAAAACTTTGTGGAAGAAAAGCCTGAAAGACTGTGAGATCCACTAGGATGGACAAGAGGGCCTTCTAGCCACAACAGAACTGACCCACATAGGAACTAACAGAGACTGTAGCAGGATACACTGGCCTGCACAGGTCTAAGCAAGAAGAAGTTCCAGCTTTGAGATGGGAAGTGGACAGGATCCCCAATCCCTAAGCCAGAATCGATTTCCAATTACAACCACTTGAAAATGAACATTTAATTTTCTTCAAGGGAATTCCATAGGGTGTGCAAACCATACTTAAGAGAAGCAGAAGAAGTAGAAGGCCAACACTAAATGAATTCAATGGTGTTTTTGGAGATACTCCATCTCATAATTCTATGGCCGTTTTTGGCATTACTTGTCCTTTGCTTGTCTATTATGGTTCCAAATTTTGTGTGTTTATGGTGCATATGTGTGTATATATACACACATACAAGCATGCATAAAGATATACATACATATGTCATGCTTTCTATTTTTTTGTTTGTTTGCTTTATTTTATTCTTTGTGTATGTGTGTGCGTGTGTGTCCTGTTTGTTTTAGAAAGAGAGTGAGAAAGAAGGCATGGAGTTGGACAGGTGGGGAGGATATGGTAGATGAAGGAGGAAAAAGAGTGTGATTAGAATGTACTATGTGAAAAAAATATTTTAATAAAAATTCTTATCTAAATAACTCCTAAGTGCACTAAATATTTGTCTGTGTATCCACAGTAAGGTATAACTCTCATCCTAGTCAAAGAAGCTTCTCTTTGCTGTAGCTACAAGTCATCACTGAAACCAAAACTGAACAAAATGCAGAGAACAACTGATTGTGGAGTGCTTGCCTTCAGTAGACGCATCTCTAAATAACTCCTGAGCCTAAAGGTCAGGAAACACAGAAAAATGTATGAGGCAGAAAAAATGAAGGCCCATAGGAACAGGAAGTCTACTGTGAGATTGTAGCTCCTAAAAATGATGTGGCTACATCCATGATACCACAATATGACAACCCAAAAACAAACAAACAAACAAACAAAACAAATATTGACTGTAACAATAGACATGCTAATGTGGAAGAAAGAAGTTTCACAGGGCTCCACCTAAGACAAAGAACTATAGGCAACTAAGAACCATGAAGAGAAGGAAAATTAGTCTTCTTCAGGAATGAGCCACTTAATTGGATATCCATATCTACAGGTCAATCCTGAAATCGTGTGTGTGTGTGTGTGTGTGTGTATGTACACAATGAATACACTAGGGCTGGACAAGCCATAATTAGTTATTTGTAGTGACATTTCAACGGCATCTTAATAAATAAAGACTGTCTGAAGATCTGACAATAAAACAGTCTCACTGGTTATCCTTACAGATCAGATTATGGTAACACACACCTTTAATCTCGGTATCCATAATGACACACACTTTTAATCCCAGTTAAACACTAGTTGCCATAGAAACTGAACGGTGCATGCCTTTAATGATGCTGATGCATGCCTTTAATCCTAGTCCTAGAGAGGGATATAAAATGGGAGAAGGCAACTCTCAGATGCAGTCTCCTGAGATTCTTGGAGGCAGGGTTGCCGTTTTCAGACTGAAGTCGAGGTAAGACCCAGTGGCTGGCTGTTTTGCTTTTTGTTTCTTCAGGTTGTACCTCAACTTCTGACCCTTAGATTTTATTAATTGCACTAATTAAATAAAAAAAACACTAAAAGCATGAACATGATGGCAAATAAATGGGAACAAAATAATTCCTGTGGGGGTCAATACTGAGTGTCAACAGACAAGGTCTAGAATCATCCAAGAGAGAAATATCTGGGGCTGTCAGGAATTGTCCAGACTATTTGTCTCTTGCATGCCAGTCAGGATTTTCCTGATTAGGTTATTGGAAATGACCCATCCAAAGTGTGATAAGCACTTCCTAACTCCCAGCAGCCTTGGCAGTCTAGATGTGAGGAAGGCTGAGTAGAAAGCTTTTGTTTTTGCCTGTTGTCATTGGCTTTGCCAATAACATCGATGCCCCTGCTGCTGTCCATTGCTGACATGACAAACAGACTCTCCTGGGCACATCTCTATGTGGATTTCATGAAGGAGTTCTTTCATTTACTGTATTGTTATTTTCCTACTGTTTGAGCAAATGTTCACAAAATAATTATTGATTAATTTTGTAATAGAAAAATAAGGGGAAATGTATGGATTTCATGAGGCATTACTCTAAACCATAGGAGGAAGTACATGAGTCTTGGCAGGTTTTCTGATCAGATACAGTTTTGGAACCCTATGCCAGAGCTTTGGTATCACAATATTTGTAGATTGTTTCTGAGATTATTATTCTGTCACTCAGGTTTGAAACCCAGAGAACTAGGAAGATCATAAAGATGGTTTAAGTACAGAAAAACTAGAATGATCTCAATGATCGACAGTTACAATAAAAGCAGATGAATTTCTTTCACACTAATCCACTGATATTGCGTGGTGAGTCAACTGTGCTATAGAATCTATTATTTTTCTGTCAAGTTACAGAGAATTCGACCTTCATTTTAAGATTTGGGAACTGAAACTCCTTAATGGAATTAACGTCTAACCTTGTCATTCACACACAATGTGAATATACTTACCATTACCTAAGTACTTTGGAAGCCCAGATGTCTAGGGATAGTTTTATTGTTATTGTGAGCTTACACACTGAGTGGAAAAATCCCCAACTGCACTCACATATTCAGGCTTGTGTGGGGATAGAGAGATGATAGATATGTAGATAATAGACAGATAGATAAGTAGATAGAGGCAGATAGATAGATAGATAGATAGATAGATAGATAGATAGATAGATCAGACAGACAGACAGGTGTGTATGGTTTGGAATAATGATGCATTAAACATCAGGAGGCTAAATATCATGACTTGGATATGCCTTTGAGTGTGATAAAGGAGGTGGCAGTTTGAGCAGGTCTGCTGAAATATAAAATATAATAAAGAAATCATCAGTTCTCATTTTATGATAGAATACTAGAGACTTGATAGATATCCAGAAAGCTAAGGATATCTGGCCAAAGTATGAATAGGTAAGAGTTATTACTTGACTGGTGATTTATGTAATTAATATAAACAGAGTCAGAGACTCGAGGCCTAGAGTGTATACCACGCACAAGGCAGAGCTGCAGCAATAGTGTGGCATCGGGTAAACCTGGGTCATAACCTTTATTTCTGCACCTTGTCAGCTGTGAACTACTAGACTCATGACCTATGTCTTGAACTCAGTTCCTCTTTTTAAAAATAGGGCTTGCACTGCTGAACATACAGAGGTCTTGCTATCTAGCAGAAGGGCTGGTATGACAGTAAATACACAATAGCTCCTCATATTCTCAGTCTTCTTTAACGAAAGAAAAATATTTGCTCCCATGTTAGTCTCTTTTAAACATTTGTTTTGAAAACTCATTTGCTAGAACTCTGCTGCTTCATCCCTCGGTGAGTGATGTGGGACAGCGCTGCCACACGGAGCCCTGCAAAGGTTCATATGCCTGATGAATTAATGAAGCAGCAATCACTGCTACCAGAAAGACGTGACTGTGGACTAGCCCATAGGAGTACACTATGATGCTTAAGAACTCCGATTACTCCAAATCGCAAAAGAATAACAAGGTTTTAATTAATGCCAACATCTGGCTATTAGCTAGCCTATAAATAATAACCTTCCCTCGGGATTTGAAGTGTCCCTTTTCTCTGTCCATCTGTGGGCTCTGGGGGGCCTTTCTGGGGAGCACTGGAGATCACAGAGACGGGGAGACCGGAAGCTTGATGATGATGAACAGCTCAGAAACTATCACAGCAAACGCCTCACTTCACTCTTTTCTGCGGAGGAATTAGGTCTTCTAGAGGACTCTTCTAAGGAAACCTTTCCCCAGGCTGCACTTGTCAGGCTGGCACTGTCGAGATGCAAGGGGCTTTCCCTGTGGGGACTGCATCATTGACACCCAGCTCATTCTCATTGGTGCCCCTTTGACGATGCATCTTCTCTTACTACACTGGCTACTGAACACTATGCTTAGTCTTTTCAAATGTCTGATTAACCTTTACTAAAATTTAAAGGACATTAGAGTTTCTAAGCAGACTGCCTCAGTGTCGTTAATTCCTGTTGATTGTCTACCCCGTGTGTGTCTACCATTGCACTGGGAACGCGCACTTCCTGAAACTCCTGCTCCTTCTTACTTACCTCGTCTCCACTGCATCCCATTATCATCCCTTCCCAGTGATGGAGTGCCTTCCCTGTACAACAACAGCATGTGTGCAAGATTACTGATTGTCTTGCTCAACCTCTTTCAGTTACTTGCTGAGACAGCCTGTCTCACCTTGGGAGACTCCAGCAGAGAGGAACTGTGTGGAGGAATTGTAAGCTCCATGTTGCAGTCATTTTTGATCCTGTAAAGGGTCACAGCCATCTTTTCACACAGTCTTAACTGCCTCCACAGCTGAGAGTATGCCTCTCCCTATGTGCACCAACAAGCATGGCTCCATCTGCCAAAGGTCAGGCACTACTCCTTTTCTACCTCCTGTCTCCTTAAACTGTCTCAGAAATCTAACATTCAAAATTTTGCCATGTCCTACATTAAGGATATGGACTTATTTTACTCTGACCCTAGGCTAACAGAACTCTTTTTATACTGAGCCCTAGTCTGAGCACTGATATCTGGACAAATACCGTGTTTCAGCCACACTTACTGACCCAATTCCCATATTTTCTCAACTTGGACCAAATTTATTTCCGTTGTTAGGGGAGTAACTTGGAGATGAAGCTTTTCTTCATCATAGGCTTAAAAGACAGACTAGGCTCCTTCCTGTTTATGTTTAAACCTCCGTTTCTCAAAGAATGGGCTAAAATCCACCTGCAACCTTAACTGCAAGTGGTTCTGTACTGCCAGTTTTAGGAAATGGCAACTGTGTCTTTGTTTTTAAAAGTTATTATAACCATCTTGCAGCCCTACCTTTGTTTCAAAAGATTTCTATGACCACCTTGTTATGATTACCTTGCGATTGTGCCTTTGCTTCAGGAGGTCGTTATGACTAACTGGTTATGCTTATGTTCAACTTCAGCAACCCTGCCAATTTTCCCCACCAAGTCCCTCATTTGGATATCTCCTACCTGTGATCTAAAAAACCTTGTCTTGACCATATCCCAGCCCCACAACTATGACAGAAGCCTCCTATCTCAGCAGAGGCCAGATCAGCATCCGGAAACACAGGTATAACTACCCCCACTTTTCCCACATTCATTGAGCATAACTCAAACCACCCCTCATCTCCTCACCACTGTATCCAAGCCTTCATATCCTGTGGAAATCTTCTACCCCATCAGAGGTCAGAGCAGCTCCCTGAAAACCAGGCAGAAGCATTCTACCCCACCGGAAGTCAGGCCAGCATTCTGAACCCCAGAGGACCCCCAGCCAGATCAGGGAATAGAATTCCAGGCCCCAGAAGACTGGAAAGGAAACAGAAACCAAGAAACCAAGGAAGAAAACACCCATCCTACAAAGCAAAATCCAAAATCAACACTTAGTACTATAACCACTCCAAATCCAGATGCCTAAACGTGAGTGCATTGTGGGAGGGAGAGAACTGTAATGGACCATGTCCTGTGGACAGAGGCAGATCTGAAGAGGTGAAAGCGGGGATGAGTGGGCAGAAGTAGGTGGCAGTCAAGCCATAGTGATGTCTGAGCCTGGGCTGCTGCCAGGCCCATATCCGGGTGCATGGCTTTGTTATAGCCAGGCTCTGTGTTAACGTCTGTGGCTCCTGATTTCACTGAAGGAAACACCTATGAGGGAAAGGGCTGCAGAGTTGACCCCACCCCTCACTGACTGAGGGAGGGCAGGCTGGTCCTCCCCCTTACCACTGTAGCACTGAGAACGAGCCCTGTGACTCACCTGGGCAACACAGTAGAGCAGACCTTGTAGACAGGGACACAGATAAGCTGACCCTGAGGTATGAAAGTAGGATAGCTGGTATCACCACCCTCGTCTGTGGTGTGGTGATGAGGGCGAGGGAAAGACGCCCTCTCCTCTTGCCTCTGCTACCTTTGGCAGATGAGGGAGCAGATCCTCCCCTTTACCAGTTGCAGCACTCAGGAAACTGGTCCCTGCACCTTGTCCTTGAAAGCATGATAGAGCTGACCCTGTTAACAGGGGTCTGAGTAAACCCTCCTAAGACCATAAGTTTGGGAGATCTGGTATGCCTCTCATCTCTCATATGGTATATGGGCAAGGGAGAGACAACCCACCACCACCTGTGGCAGGTGGAAAAGCAGGCCCTGATGTCATAAGAGTGAGGGAATGGGGATCATGGGAGAGGGTTGAAAGGGAGGAGAGAGGCAGGGAGCGGAGCAAAGAAAAATGTATAGCTCAATAAAATGAATAAAAAAATAAAATAGAGTTCAGGAAAAAAAAAACGAATGGAAGAGGCTGTCCCTGCCCCTCACCAGCTGCAGCACTCGGGAGAGTGGCCCCTGCACCTCCCCTGGGCAACACAGTAGAGCTGGCCCTGATCATGTAGGTGTGAGAGAACTGATTCTGAGGGCAAGAGAACAAGAGGACCCCTGAGTCATCGCTGTATATGGTGAACTAGTCAGGGCAGTGCAAGAGAGCTCCCTCTAGTGGTGATGGCAGGACAGGGGCAGGGCGACCATCCCAACCCTGCAAGTACCCAGGCCCATAACCAACCCATAACCCAGGGTTATGAGTTGACCCACCTCAACATTCACCCCATGTATGATCTGCTGGGGCTCGTGAAAGTGAAGGGTCATGTCCTGCAGATCCAAAGTTGCAGGGTCTCCATGACACAGGGCAACAACAGGATATGCAAAGGGAGCTGCTGTGGAATAACCTTTCTGTACACTGTGAAAATTGTTGCTCTCAATGTTAATAAAAAGTTGATTGGTCAATAGCTAGGTAAAATTTTTCAGGGCAGAAAGAATACTGGGAAGAAGGGCAGAGTCTTGGGAGTCACAGGAGAATCAGAGAGAAGCAAGATGAATGAGCCATTTTGGAAGAAGGTAGAGTCACATGGCAGAGGGTAGATAAAAATATGGGTTAATTTAAAATGTAAGAGTTAACCAGTCTGAGCTATCAGCTAAGAATTTATAATTAATAATAATTGCCTTAATGGTTATTTGGAAGCAACTGCCGAGACATACAGAAACTCTGCCTACAAGAAGCCCCACTGATGGCCCAGTATTGATGGTGTAGCAGAGTCCAGAATCCTTGAACCAGACCAAGAACTCTTTACAATGAACACTTATAAGTAAAGCTATATGGACCAAAGGATATGCTATGTGTCTCTCCATGTCACCCTCCAGCTTCCATAGAGAGATTTTTCTTTTTTAAGTTTTTCTCTTAAATTTTATTTTATTTTTGGGGGGAGGGCAGTAGAACAGAAGGTGAATATGAAGGGACATGGAGATAAATGGGATTGAGATTCATGATGTGAAAAACAGAATAAACAAAAAGAAAGTTAAATAGTAGAAATAAATACATTTTCCAAGGAAATTCCTGACACAAAATATCCAGGAAATCTGAAACATTATGAAAAGAAGAACCTAAGAATAGTAAAAATAGAAGAAGGAGAAGGTTCCCATCTGGAAGGTTATGAAAATAAATTTAAGAAAATAATAGAAGAAAATTTCCTAACCTAAAGATGGACATGGTTATAATAAAAGTACAAGGAGCTTGCAGAACAACAAACATATTGGACCAGAAAAGAAAATCACCTTGACACATAATAATTAAAACACTAAACACATAGAACAAAGACTATTAAAAGCTAGAAGAGAAAAAAGCCAAGTAATAAATAAAAGTAAAGCTATTAGGATTATGTATGACTTCTCAAAGGAGACTCTAATAGCCAGAAGACATGGACAGATATGTTGCAGACACTAAGAGACCACAGATGCCAGCGTAGACTACTATACCCAGAAAAACTTTCAACCATCACGATGGAGAAAACATGATATTCCATAATAAAGTCAAATTTAAACAATATCTATCCACATATCTACCATCCCTAAGGGTGGTATTAGAAGGAAAACTCCATCCAAAAAAAGGATAAACACATGCTTGAAACACAGGCGATACACAATCTCATATCAGCATAACACCAATGGAAACACACACACACATACTACCACTACTAACAACAAAATAACAAAAATTAGCAACCATCAATGATATCTCTGTCACTGTTGATGGACTAAATTCCCCAATAAGAAAATATGGGCTAGCAGGGCAGTGGTGGCACATGCCTTTAATCCCAGCACTTGGGAGGCAGAGACAGGAGGATCTCTGTGACTTCAAGGATAGCCTGGTCTACAAGAGCTATTTCCAGGACAGGCTCCAGACCTACAGAGAAACCCTGCCTTGAAAACCAAACAAAAAAGAAGACACAGACTAACAGAATGAATTTGAAAATGAGATCCATCCTTTTACTGTATACAAGAAACACACCTCAACATCAATGCTAGACATTATTTCAGAGTAAAGGATTGGAAAAGATTTTTGTAAGCAAATGGTTCCAAGAAACAAGCTGGTGTAGCTATTCTAATATCTAACAAAATAGACTTCAAATCAAGATTAACGAAAAGAGATCAAGGATAGCTAATACTCATCAAAGGAAAAATTCAAAAAGATGACATTTCAACTCTCAACATCTAATCTCTTGGTGCCAAAGGGAAGGGCACCCACATTTGTAAAAGAAGTATTACTAGCCGGGCGGTGGTGGCACACGCCTTTAATCCCAGCACTCGGGAGGCAGAGGCAGGTGGATCTCTGTGAGTTCAAGGCCAGTCTGGTCTACAAGAGCTAGTTCCAGGACAGGAACCAAAAGCTGCAGAGAAACCCTGCCTTGAAAATCCAAAAAAATAAAAAATTACTAAAGCTTAGGTAATGTATTGAATCTCACAAGTTGATAGTGGGAGATATCAACATCCCACTCTCACCAATAGACAGGTCTCCCAGACAGAAACTAAGCAAAGAAATAATGGAGTTAAGATTATCACTCACCCCTTCTCTTGAAAACAAAAAATTCCCCAAATCAAAAAAAAAAATTAAAACAAACTAATAAAAAGAAAACCAACAAGGCAAAAAAAAATATAGTAGAACAAAACACAAAGCACACAGAAAACCAATCTGTTGTCCAATGTCAGCCAGTCCTGAAAACATATCATATGGACGGCTTAGGTTATATTTAAGAATATAAGCAGGCAGTGGTAACTCAGGCATTTAACCCCAGCACTTGGAAGGCAGAGGCCGGTTGATCTCCGAGTCTGAGTTCAGCCTGGTTTACAGTGAGAGTCCTAGGACATCCAGAACTACACAGAGAAACTCTCTCTCTCTCTCTCTCTCTCTCTCTCTCTCTCTCTGTGTGTGTGTGTGTGTGTGTATGTATGACACTTACACACAGAGACATACATTTGCATGCAACAACAATTAGTGAATAAAAGACCATGAATTTGAAGGAGAGGATGGAGGGGAAAAGAAAGGGTTTGGAAGGAGAAAAGGGATGGAAGAAATGTTCTAATATGATGTTCTAATTATGATCTTAAAAATTGAAAGATTAAGTAAATAAACAAAAACATGGAGTACATTTTGTGATGGTCAACTATTCCTGGATATGAGTCCTGCCCTAGGTGTGATTGATTTATCCAATGACATTGGAGCAAACCGATTTTCTCTTTCCCAGAAGATATCAATTGTGTGCCCTCCCTCCTTTTCTCTTCCTGTATTTGGACTAAATTCTTAGAAGTTTCTGAAGCTTTGATCTTTCATCTTATATAAGAAGAAACAAATTTCCAGTCAAAATGTTAGCTTATAATATTTTGTATATTTTACTAAAATGTTTTGAATAGCTTTTATGAAAATAAAGAAATTTCTCATTTTTGAAAGATGCTTTCAAAATCCTTAAATCTATAACTCCAGTCAAATTTGAGGATGTATTGCTATTTCTGGATAGATACAATACACCTTTTTCCTTTGGTATACTAGATGTTCAACAAACATTTATTGAAAATTGACTGTATTATAGGTACTAAGGATTCATTGATCTACGTTAAACAGTCCATGAAATGATGGACTTTAATAACAGTGTTGACTTGAAATATGCTGCTCCCCCAGAGCTCTCATTTAGGGTATTGGGATTCAACAGCTTGCTTTATACAAAATGTCTTTGTCCCACAATCAAAAATTGTTTTTAATTAATCACTATAGTTTTTTTGAATGATTAGGATGTGAACAATACTCTATGGTTTAAATAGCATATACACATAACTTCATTCTTTTCAAATTCTCATGAACATGACCAGATGTCTAGAATAATAGCACAATTACATGTTGTATCTGTTTATCTTACACACTGGACTTCTCTCTGCCTGCTGGGAACTATGAAGTGAGTCTGTAAAGAACTGTCTAAGCTTTTTAAAATGATTGAGCTGGAATTTGAGAAAGACAAGGAAAATTTTGACTTTTCTGTACTAAAAATCAGTTCATTGCCTAAAAATAGGATCAATGTGAAATGAGTAGAGCAGAAAGATTTGTGCCTTTCCTACAGCTCTTGTGGGTCAATGGTGAAAGAATGAGGGGTGATTCTGCAAAGGGGTTCTCCATGGGATGCAGTGCTGGAGACCACACTCTTTACACTGGCCTTGTGCACATTAGTGTTTCTTTCTGTCCTCCTTTCTCTCCCCTGAAGCTTCCAGTCATACTGCTATTACCCCCTTCCTCTGACCTAGAGGGTTATGATTTTATAATTCTTCTATTAAAATTCTTGGTTTGTTTTCTATTATTTCTTCTTCATACCCTTTCATTAGGGAACATGATAAATACTACACTATGGAAATCGAGCCCTCTTTGACTTCAGTAAATGTAGAGAAAATTAGGCCAATCAAAAGTTACTCAGAACTAAAGTAGTCTGTAGCTTTCATTAAAAATCAATCAAACTTCAACACCATGACTATGCTATGAAATAATATTTGAGAAGAAAATGGCTTTTCCAGCAAGATGCTAACCTCTGTCACTAAAAGCCTTTGTTAGTGTTCTTAGCAGAGTTACTTAATCTTAAAAAAGAAAAAAAGAAAGAAATCCAGTCTTTCTCAGCTTCTCCAATGGCCAATTATTACTTGGCTACAAAGTTCGAGAGCTGACCCATGGATACTGCCTGGATTACTGGAGTGGAAAGCCCTTCTGTATATTGTTGCTTTTATTAGTTAATAAATAAAATAGCCTCCTTAGCCTGTGATAGGGCAGAGTAGAGCAAGGTATGGAAAACTAAAATGCTAGCCATTTAGGCAAGAAACTAGTTTTTCCTGTACTGCTTGATGTTATGCTGTTTGAAATAGACATGCAGGACCCACAGAAAAATGACTGCTGAAGTTGCCTAAAGAAGGTGAGACGGTCCTTCAAGGTTCTTGCTTCATGAAAGAGTCTGCCAGACATTCTGTAAGACACAGAAGAGAGTGACAGATAAACTGTCAATATAGGAGAAACTGTCTTTGAAATTTTCTGCTTCATGGGAAAGTCTGTCAGATACTACGGGCCTGTAGGCTGAAGATTAGATGTCCCAACATTACAGAACTTAGAGTGACTGTTCAGGCAGGGAGATGTCTCTGTCAATTCAAAAGTTTTGAAAGTTGCTAACAATGCACTTTCTGTTTATTTAGGTAATATATCCTTCTAGAGACTTTGATGGAGTTGAAAAATAAATATAGTTATAGTTTTCTTTAGTTATAATGAAAATAAAGTAGATATAAATATTTTAACTAAAATTCTTGCTTTATAACTGTTTTGTTACATGTAATTTTGCTAAGTTAAAAAATTTAATAGAATATTGAAGTGGTAGATTTGGGAAAGAATAAGGTTTAAATTCTTTTTTTTCTTTTCATCAATCCATGTGCTGTCTGTGTGACCATAAATGTATGCTTTAAAATCGCCTTACATAAAAAGTCTTCAAAAATAATTATTATGGTTAGTCTTCTACTTTCCACACAGGATTATTGGGTGGATCAAATGTTAATGCATGGGAAAACTTTTTGAAACCACACAGAAGTCATTGTTAACAACTAGCTGAAAAGAATTCCTTGGCTTACATTTGTTCAGAACTGAAATTTGGATCAAGGCCTATATTTAACAACACATTATCTATACAGACATTGTCGATTAGAAGGAAGTAAGTGACAAAATATTAGAGGAGATGTTTGGCTAAAAGGACATCCTCTGTATGCTTACTCTATATAAGACCGCTGACTTGAATCAGTCTCTACTTTCAGTAAGACTATTGCACACACTCCCTTTCATCAGTTTTTGGCATAAGGAAGATAAACAAGGATGCAAAAAAGCTTGATTAAGACACTAGAAACATGTTCATTGTCTTGTTTGTTTGTTTTTGTTAATTTAGTGGGTTGACCATTTGGTTCACTATATTGCTGGAAGTATTCAAGTTAAAATAAAGTTAGTTTCTGAAGTGTTTTCATTTGAGCTGAAATTAACAGTGAGTTACAAGAAAATAATTGATGTAAAATAGTCTCTCTCTGTTTCATTCTCTATAAAATTTCATCTCTTTTAAACATCCCATTGTTTCTGAGGTTCATGACTATAGTACTGAAATACTGAATGGAATTGTTTGATTAGGGAACTTAGAATATACCAGCCCTGACTTATTGACTCTTTAGAGGTGGCAGGAGGAATACCAGAATATGAACTAGAAAGAAGTATGTGGGCATAATTTTATATATTCCTGGGTCTACAACTCTACGTGTGTGTGTGTGTGTGTGTGTGTGTGTGTGTGTGTGTGTACCCTACCTGGATAGCATATTTCTATGCTCCAGGAAATCACTGGGAGGGTAGAAGGGACTTGTGCTGTTTAATGTTTTTAAAGCATAGATTGTATTTAATCATTTTAACTTTAGTCATCTCCTTGGTTATTTCAAAAAGTTAAAAATTATTTTTTGTCTGTTTGGTGCTTTGGCATGCGAAGTTCTTGTGCTTCAGCACATGTGGTAAGGAAGCAATATGCACATTGATTATAACTTATTGTGAGTGATAAAATAGAGAATCTTCTATTTGACAGAATTTGTGAGGATGTTCTAGATAGATGTTTGACTTTTCTGAGAGGACATTTCTCTGTGTCTGGATGGAGTGCAACTGTCTCTTGGAAGCTTGACTTTACCTTCTGCTCAATGCCTCCTCCTCCAAACACAGCATAGCCCCCAGGGTTCTCATTAGTGATCTACCCCCCTCTATCATGTCATCACAGTCTGCATCCTGAGCTCAACCTGCAATAATGTCCTGTTTACATACACGAAGGTCCTCTTCAGGAAACTCTGCCCTTACCTGTGGCTTCTCATCACTTCTATGTTGCTCTTTTGCTTTAGAGACAAACTCAGATGCCACACATTGAGAGAGAAATGCTGGGAATCAATGCTCAACCATGACGATGGGAATGGTTAAGGAACTGGTGCCCGGTTATCCCTGCTCCCTCACTCCTCCACGTGAAAACTGAGAGATGCACACGTTAGCTTCTCACAGCATCCTCAGAGTTGAGTCAGGGTAAAATTTATGCATTCACAGACCCTGTGGTGGCTATGCACCTTTTCCTCTATTACCTCTTCCACCCGATCACTGTCTTAGGTTTCTCATTCACAGATGAATTAGCTGAGTCTTGTCATTCTCAAAATGGCCTGAGGAGTCTAAACTAAATTAAGACGTTAGGATTCATTTCTTTTTAGCTTCTACACGTTGTTTCTATCTAACTCACTAACTTTTATTTCTTGGAAGCATAAACAATTTAAACTATAAAAAATATCTTGCACTGAAAACAGAACAGCACAGACCTGTGTATAGACTAAGAGAATCATGGGAGGATTCTAGAAGGCTGGTCTGTGGTTCTAGTGCATCTTGCCTTGACAGTTCTTATAGGACATATTGACAGAAGTGATATTTATAGTAAACTTGTTATATAAATTTCCATTGAAACTGTCTAAACAAGATACTAAACACCAATCCCACACTTATTTTATTTGCCATGAAATGTGCTCGTATTGCAAATCATTTTATAACTTCAATTAGGAAAGGAAAAGTCATATACAACTATATTGTGATTTCAATGTTTATTGGCAAGAGAATTTTTTCTTTGAATTATTTTACTTTTTTTTATTCTGGTGAATAAGAGAAGTCAGGGTTTATTTGCTGTTAAGAGACACCATTAACACAGCAATTCTTTTTTTAAAAAATATTTATTTATTTATTATGGACACACTATTTTGTTTGCATATATGTCTGTAGGCCAGAAGAGGACACCAGACCTCATTAAAGATGGTTGTGAGCCACCATGTGGTTGCTGGGAATTGAACTCTGGTCCTTTGGAAGAGCACGCAATGCTCTTAACCACTGAGTCATCTCTCCAGCACAACACAGCAATTCTTAAGAAAATAGAAAGCATGTAAATGGGGCTGGCTTACAGCTACAGAGAAGGAGTCCGTGATCATCATGATAGAAAGCATACAGGCATGACCTTGGAGCAATAGCAGAGAGCTTTACATCCTGATCCATAGGCATCAGGCTGAGAGAGTGACACAGGACCTGGCACGGAATTTTGAATCCTCAAAGTTCACTCTTGTGACGCACTTCCTCCAACAAGCCCACATGTTTTCATTCTTCCAAACAGTCATTAACTTGGTCCAAGCATACAAATACATGAGCCTGTGGAGGTCACTCTCATTCAGACCACCATAGAGGCTCATCCTTCCAACTTTAGTATGTAGTACTTGGTATGCTGAGGCAGGAGAATTGATATGAGTTTGAGGATAGCCTGAGCTCTATAGTGAGTTTCAGATTACCTTAGACTACAATAAGAGATTCTGTCTAAAAAAAAATTTTTTTAGCATGCGAAGAAATTGAAACTTAAATGGAGAATATGTTACATAAATACTGGGCTCTGGCACTTGAGACCACTTCCTAAATATAAGTCTAGCATCACAGACACTGACAGAAAAAATTAATAAATGAGACCTCCTGAAACTGAAAAGCTTCTGTAAAGCACAAGGTCAACAAAACAAAACGACAGCCTACAGAATGGGAAAAGATCACTAACACTACATCAGACAGAGGTCTGATCTCCAAAATATACAAAGAACTCAAGAAATTGGTCACCAAAAGAACACGTAATCCAATAAAATAAATGGACTACAGACCTAAATAGAGAACTCTCAATAGAGGAATCTAAAATGACTGAAAGAAACTTAAGGAAATGTTTAACATCTTTAATCATCAGAGAAATGCAAATCAAAACAACTCTGAGATTCTATCTTACAGCTGTAAGAATGGCTAAAATCAAACACACTGATGACAACTTATGCTGGAGAGGTTGTGGGATAAAGGAAACACTTCTGCATTGCTAGTGGGAATGCAAGCTGGTACAGCCCCTTTGGATGTCAGTGTGGCAATTTCTCAGAAAATAATAAACAACCTTGCTCAGGACCCAGTAATACTACTTTTGGGTATATATCCAAAGGATTCTCAATCGTGCCACAAGAACATGTGCTCAACTATATTCATAGCAGCTTTGTTTGTATAGCCAGAACCTGGAAACAACCTAAATGCCCCTTGACCAAAGAATGGATAAGGAAAATGTAGTACATTTACACAATGGAGTACTATACAGCAGAAAAAAATGACATTTTGAACTTTTCAGGGAAATGGATGGAGCTATAAAACATTATTTTGAGTGAGGTAACCCAGACACAGAAAGACAATTATCACATGTACTCACTCATAGATAGTTTATAAACATAAAGCAAAGAAAACCAGCCTGCAAACCACAATCTCAGAGAACTTAGACAACAACGAGGACACTAAGAGAGATTTACATAGATCTAATCTACATGGGAAGTAGAAAAAGACTGAGTAAATTGGGATCATAGGGAACTTGGGGGAGGATTGAAGGGGGAGGGGAGAGGCAGGGTGGGGAGTAGAGAAAAATGTAGAGCTCAATAAAATTTTTTAAAAAAAGAAACACATGGCTCTTTTCCAAAAAGACTTTTGTGCAAAACAAAATTGAGATCATTCAGTTATATAATTCAGTTAATTGGAAAGGTTTTTATGTAATTTTAGACCAATAAAAGGTATTTATAAAAAATAAATAAATACTGGGTTCTGGGCTTTATATGGTTTTAGTTTAGTGTAAGTAAAATGCGTGATTTAGTTAATTACAAAAATTACAATTTCATTTAAAAAGTATTTAGTAAGAAAACAAACATTCAGTTAAAATACTTAAAATTTTGCTAATCATGCATTTTCAGGATTATAGCTGCAAATTCTCTCACCATATCTGAGTTATTAATTTCAAAAGGAGTTTGGAAAGGAATAATGACATGATTGATCATCTTCCTAGTTCCATAGACCAAGATTTTGTAATTGGGCTTGAAGTTCACATAATAAATTAATCACATTAAAAGCACATCCAGGATACTTAATACAATTACAGTGATCTACAACCACCCCTGTATCTGGTTCCAACATATCTATCTTCATTACCCCAACTGGAGACCCGAACCCACATACCCTCCCATCCCCTGGTAATCACCAATGTGCTTTCTCTAAGGATTTACCTATTCGGGAGATTTTGTATAGAGTCATGCAGTATGTGGTCTTTCTTTCAGGCTTAATACACTTGTGATACTGCTTTTGTGCTTTCCTCATGTAGTAGCATGTCAGAATTTTATTTCTTTTTATTACAGACTAGGCTTCTACTACATATGTTATGTGAACAGAGTTTCTATGAACACGTGTGGATAAGCATCTGTTTGGATCCCTGTTTTCAATTGGAGGACATTTAACTAAAAGTGAAATGTTGAGTTAAAGCAATTTTATCTGTAACATCCTGAGCAACTGCCAACCCTTCACAGCTGCTGCATCCTTCTGCATCCTCACTAGGGTCACAGTGTCCTGCATCCTTCCCAACACTTCCTCCCCCCCTTTTGGTTTTGTTTTTTTGTTGCAGCCATGTTGGTGGGTGTGAAGAGCTAGCTCATTGTGAGCTTGTGTTTTGTTTTGGCTTTGGTTTTTGAGATGGGTTTTGTTATGTAACCATAGGTGGCCTGAACCACTATGGCCATTGTGGCTGACTTAGAACTCCTTAATGACCTATGATAAGCATCTTTGTATATGCTTTTAAGCTATTTTGTATCTTTGGAAAACTTTCTCAAGTCCTTTCTCCAGTATTCAGTTGATCTGTCCTGTCAATTGTTAAATTATATGAGCTGTCATTATATCCTAGATACTAGGCCCTTATTAGATATGACTTAAAAATACATTCTTGTGATTTGAAGGGTGTCTTTTCAATTTCTTTATAATTCCATTTAATGCACAAAAGTTTTTAATTTAGGAAACACCCACCAACTTTCTTTTTAGTTGCTTGTACTTTTGGTGTCACACATAAGAATCCATTATCAAATCCAAGGTCACAAAAATTTAGTCACATTTTCTTCTGTCTTAAGTTTGGTTTCTTATGTGTAGATTGGTGATGCATTTCAATTAAATTTTATACAAGGTAGGTAGGAATCTAGTTTCATTCTTTTGCATATATGCTTCTGATTGTTATTATATTTTTGTATCTGCTCTAATTTATAATTCACTCACCTTCACTGTTTCCTCCTTTCTGCTAAAGTTAGGTTTGATTTATACTCTTTCTAGTCCCTAGTAGAATAAGAGCGTTATTTCGAGATCATGCTTCTTTTAGAACTGACAGCTGACAATTTTTATTTGAGCACTCATTTAGATACTTTGGGATATCTTGCTTCTAATTTGGAAGAAAGCAAGAGAAGAGAATGTATATTCAACTTTTGATATGCTTAATTGGGTTCCTTGTGAAACACTGAGGTAGAAATAGTAGTTAGAAAGCAAGTGATGGTGCCTAGGATTTAGGAGAAGGGTATAGATTGAAAAGATCAGACTTATGAACATAAAATGAAGCATGAATAGAAGTCATAGTGATGGATAGTAATTAAAACCATGAATGGCATAAATTATAACTAAAAAGGATGGGCATTTCACAAATGTTAGCATCTGAAGCTAAATAAGAAACAAGTAGTCAGTACAAAAAAAATGGCAGGAACACATGAAAAATCTTTAAGGATGGATGTGGAATAGAGAAAAAGTGTTTGAGCTTAGATGCAAAGATATTGAGATGATGAGACAAATCAGGAGTGAACAGTGTCCTTCAGGTTCTGTGACAGTGGATAGGGCATCAGCAGAAGCTGCTAGTTAGTTATTGCTTTATTGGATTGCTTAATTTTCTGTGATTTTTTTCACCTATATGTAAATTTGTCACTGACAGGTTACCTTGCTGTTTGGTTCTGTGTGATCTTGGCTCCCAAACTCACTCCACCATCCGTGTAGTACACTGTGGTCACATACTCCCACATCATGAAGTAGCAATTATGGTGCATAGTAGAATCATTTGCCTCTCAATTGATGAAGCAAACTGTTGCTTCTTAGATTCTTAGCTTTAAGAAGACTTTTCTCTGTGACCCTGTCAGTGTCTATCTCTTCTGTGCTAATAGAAAACAGGTCAGCATTTTTTATTAGTATTTTACTACAACAGATGAATGCATAATATTTTATTTAATAGTTTAGTTAGAGATATTTAGATTCCCTGGGAACACACCAGCCAAACACTGGTAGGGCGAACAGGTAGGCTAAGGATGTAGTAGAAGAAGTGGGTTGCCTGGCTCCTTTAACCTCCGAAATAACCACACAGAAATTCTATTAATTAAATTACTGCCTGGCCCATTGTATCTAGCCTCTTCTTGGCCAACTTTCACATCTTGATCTAATCCATTTCTATTAACTTGTGTTCACCACGAGGTCGTGGTTTACTGGGAAAGATTCAGCCTGTCTGACCTGGCAGCTTCATGGTAGCTCGGGTCTATTTGCTGCTTTCTTCCTCCCAGAATACAGTTCTGTCTTCTCGGCCTATCTAAGTTTTACCCTATCAGGCCAAGCAGTTTCTTTATTGATTAACCGATGAAATGAAAGCAACACAAATACAGAAGGACCTCCTACACCACAAGGGCAGATCTTCACCAATTCCACGTTTCCTCCAAATCAAATCACGCAGTCTCTTCTCTAGCACATTGGCAATCTGCTGCAGCTTCCCTTCCCTCTTCCTGCTTCCCCCATATCCAGTGGTTCATACAGCTGCTCCCCTCCAAGCACCACCCCCGCCCCATCATTGCTTTGTCCCAGCCCTGAAATGCAGCATGCATTCCCTGGGAACCCACAGGCTACTCCAGTCAGGGAAATGGGTAGGCCAAATGCGCAGCTTTCCACTCTACCTCCTCTCCTCCAAATCCAATCCCCTGATCTCACTGCACTCTCTGTGGCAGACCACCTGCTTCAGCCTCCTTCTCTCTGCCCCAGTCTCTAGCTGTTCTCGTAGATCTTCATTTCCAAACTGCCTCCCTGCTCTGCCTGTTTTCCCAGATCCAGCGGAGGCGTTCTCTGGGAAGCCACCAGGAAAGCCTGCAAGGAAGCAGGGAGGTGAGCTTCAGGTCTTCATTCTCCCTCCTCTGTTTTATTACCAGTCTTCTAGTCCCATCCCCACATCCTGAGCAGACTTCTTACTGTGGTTTCTTCTCATTCTCTGCCCTGTTTCCAGGGGACTACGAAGATCCTGATAAAATACTATTTTTTCTCTCTCCTGTGAATCAAAGAAGTGAAAGACTTATTCGACAAGGACTTCAAGTCTTTGAAAAAAATAAATTGAAGAAGAGACCAGAAAATGAAAGATCTCCCATGCTCTTGGATAGGTAGGATCAACATAATAAAAACGGCAATCCTAACAAAAGTGATCTATAGATTCACTGCAATTCCCATCAAAATCCCAACACAATTTTTCACAGAATTAGGGGAAATATGCTATGGGGGAAGGGTGGATATGGAGAAACAGGAATGTGAGCAGCACTGGGGTGCATGATGTGAAATTCTCAAAGAATCAATAAAGAATTGTGTGTTTAAAAAAAAAAGTCTCCCAACCAAAACAAGTTCAGTACCAGATGGTTTGTAGTGCAGAATTCTACCAGGTTTCCAAGAAGGGTTAATGCCAATAATCCTCAAATTATTCCACAAAATAGAAATAAAAGGAACATTGCCCAATTCATTTCATGAGGACTGTAGTTATTCTGATACCCAAAGCACATAAAGATCCTACAAAGAAAGAGAATTACAGGTCAGTGTTCCTTATGAAGATAGATGTAAAAATACTCAATAGAATACTCTTAAACAGAATCAAAGAATATATCAAGCCGGGCGGTGGTGGCGCATGCCTTTAATCCCAGCACTCGGGAGGCAGAGGCAGGCGGATCTCTGTGAGTTCGAGACCAGCCTGGTCTACAAGAGCTAGTTCCAGGACAGGCTCCAAAACCATAGAGAAACCCTGTCTCGAAAAACCAAAAAAAAAAAAAAAAAAAAGAATATATCAAAATAATCATCCACCATGATCAAGTAAGCTTTATCCCAGAGATGCAGGGATGATTCAACACACACAAAAAAAAATAGTCAATGTACTCTATCATATAAACAAACTGAAAGAAAACAAAAAACACATAATCATCTAACTAGACGCTGAAAAGAACTTTGACAAAATCCAACACCCTTTCAAGACAACAGTTTTGGAGAGAGTAGGAATAAAAAGGACACACCTAAACATAATAAAAGCACTTAACAGTGAGCCTATAGCCAACATCAAATTAAATGTGGAGAAACTCAAAGCAATTCCATTAAAATCAGGAACAAGATAAGGCTATCTATTCTGTCCATCCCTCTTCAATATAGTACTTGAAGTCTTAGCTGGAGGAGATCAAGGGGATATCAATTAGGAAGCAGTATTTTTATTTGCAGATAATATGATAGTATGTATAAGAGACTCTAAAATTTCCAACTGAAGGACCTACAGCTTATAAACACATTCAGCAAAGCAGCTGGGTACAAAATTAATTCACAAAAATCAGTAGCTTTACTATATACAAATAAAAAATGGGCTGAGAAAGAAATCAGGGAAATAACACCTTTCACATTAGCCTCAAATAATATAAAAGATTTTAGAGAAACTCTAAACTAGCAAATGAAAAACATATGATAAAAACTTCAAATGAAGAAACTGAAAAAGATATCAGAAGATGGAAAGATCTCCCATGTTCATGGATCAATAGGATTAATGTAGTAAAAATGGCCATCCTAGCAAAAGCAATCTACAGATTCAATGCAATCCCCACCAAAATTCCAGCACAATTCTTAGCAGACCTAAAAAGAACAACCTTTAGCTTCCACATGGAATTACAAAAATCTCAGGATAGCTAAAAAATAATCTTGAATAATGAAAGAACTGCTAGAGATATCACAACCTCCAATTTCAAGTTATATTATCATGTTATAAAAATAAAAATAGCGTGGTATTAGGGCAAAAATAGACACGTTGATCCATGAAATTGAATTGCAGACCCATGCATAAATCCACATATCAATGAACACTTAAGTTTTGATAAAGATGCCAGAAATACACACTGTTTAAAGGACACCATCTTCAACAAATGGTTTTGGCCAAACTTGAGAGGTTCCTGTAGAAGAATCCCAACACTTATCACCATGCACAAAATTCATCGAAGACCTCAATTGATGGAAGACCTCAACATAAAACCATGTACACCACAGCCTAAAGAAGAGAAAATGGAGACTAACCTTGAACTCAGTGGGACAAGAAAAGCTTTCTGAAAAGAACACTCTTAAAACAGGCAGTAAGATTAAAATAAAGCACACCATCAATCAGACAAAGTGAAAGCCTACAGAATAGGAAAATATTTTTATTAGCTGTTCATCTGATAGAGGGCTAATATCCAAAATATATAAAGAGCTTTCCAAATTAGATATCAAGGAAAAATAACCCAATTAAAAAAGGGTTACAAGTTTAAACAGAATTCTCAAAGGAGGAAACACAAATGTCTAAGAAACACTTAAGGAAAATTCAACATCCTTACTCATCAGTGAAATTAAGACTACTTTGAGATTTTATCTTACATTTGTCAGAATGGCTAAGATCAGTGAAACATGTGACGGGTCACGTTTCTAAGGATATGGTATAAAGAGAATATTCATCCATTACTGCTGTAAGTACAAACTTTTACAGCCACTGTAGAAATCAATGTGGTGGTTCCTGTGGACTCTTGGAATAGATAGATCTACTTCAAGATCCAGCTATACCATTCTTGGGCTTATACCTAAAGGTCACTTCATCCCAGGAACTATTGCTTAAACTTGTTCGTTGCTACGTTATTTATAATAGCCAGAGATGGGGAACAATTTAGATGTCTCTCTATAGGAGAACAAATAAAGAAACTGTGGTACCTTTACATAATGAAATATTACTCAGCAGTTAAAAATTTTAAGTCATGAAATTTGCAGGTAAATGGATGGACCTAGAAAAAAAGAATTTTGAGTGAGGTATTCCTGAGCCAGAAAGACAATATGGTATGTAACCATGTATATGTGGATATTATTTTCTATCAAGTCAATGATAACCAAGATTCTGTCTGTAGAACCACAGAGGAAAGGCATAGAATAAGTCACTGAGGGTGCTCATTTGGCAAAGAAAATAGAATAAATAGTTATGGGTGGATGGGGGGCTGGAATAGGAGGCTTAAGTGGAAAGGGGTATGAAAGAGAGGAAAGAAATAGGGAATACAGGGGGAGAGAGCTAAAATTAAGGTTCATTTGAGGGTTACTATGAAATTGTAGTACAGTAGAAACTTCCTAAATACCTGTATGAAGGTAATCTCAGTGAAATCTCTAAATTATGGGGGGAAGCACGGTCTTAACACACTATATCTCTTGTAACTAATTGAAGATTCCAATACTGGAATTGGTTTTACCTACTTAATTTTTTTGGCCAAAGGGGTCCCATGGGAGCTCCATACAATCCGGGCTGTTGCTAAGGCAATAGATTGCTCTCCACAAACTGACAGCAAGGCTCTATTGCTGAAGAGAACACTTATACAACTCATTGAACACGGAGAGGTAAAGCTGGTACCTACATATAGTCTTCACTTCTACATACTAGTATCTTTGTTACAGGAAGGTATCTTGCATGCTACCAAAGGAGAAACATAAATATCAGCCAAGCCACAAATCCTTTGATGTACAATGATGTCCTGTCTACAAGATATGCTAGTTCAATGGTGACACAAAACATGTGAGAATAACCAACCATATCTGATTTGACTTGAAACCTACTCTACAAGATGAAACCCCATACCAGACACTGCTTAGATGACCAAGAACCTGAGAATAGATAGCCCAGGGACCAAGGGAAAAGCCAAATACTGCTTATTGTTTTAAAAATAAAATGACTCTTAATGATATTCTTCTATATTCACAGATCTGTACCTTGTTTGGTAATCATCAGAGAATTTTCCTTCTGCAGCATATGGTGGCAACAAATACAGAGACACACAGTCAGACATTGTGTGGAAAGAGAGAGACCATGAAACACTCAGTTCCAAATGGGACATCTTTATCAAATCCTTCTCCTCAGGGCTCAGAGAGCCCTGTGGAAGAGGAAACAGAAAAGGTGTAAGAGTCAGAGGAGATGGAAAACAAGGCCCTCTAAATCATCAGGAACTGAAGCTCATATGAATTCACAAGGACTAAGAAAGGATGCACAGGGGCTGCACAAATCTGCACCAGATGGGGTCCTAGAGCTGGAGGGAGAAGCAGAGAGATGCCCCCATCACTAACACAGAAGAACCCTCAGTTGATAACCACTTGCAAACAAAAATTCTGTTTCCACCAAGGGAGTCTCCCTGGAGAAGCAAACTTCTCTTAAGGGTAGGCTGCAAGCCCAGCAGTAAATGGCTGCTGAATAAAACTCAGCAACATCTTTGGAGGTTCCTTATCTCATACTATCAACAGGGCCTTTCCTTTTTTTAATGTTGTTCATATATATATATATGTATATATATATATATATATTTGTGTTTGCGTGCTCACACAGTCACATATTCTCTATTTACCCTAGAGGTCCTCTACACATATTTTATGGCTCCCAGGTCAGGTGTTTTGGGGATTCCCGAGTGTGTGAATGAGTGGGTCTCTTTCTAGTGCTTTCTCTTATGCTCCCCCCCCACTTTCATTTGTTTTGTCCTGTTTTAATGTGTTAGTTTTTGTTTTATCTTTTTATACTTTATTTCATTATTAAAAATGGGGGGGGAAGAATAAGTGTTTAACTCATGTGCTGAAAAGATTGCCCTTTGTTGTACACATTTAGTACTACTGGAAAAGTCCATGGATTGAATCTATTCTCAGAAACCATATTGCCAGCACATTTAACACTTTAAAGGTACAGGGAAATGAACTCCTGAGAATCTCTGCATAGAAAGATTCAGAGATGTTTGACCATTTGCTCTCCACCCGCCTTCTCTTCCTTCCATCTCCACTTATGTTTCCTTGAAGCTCAGAGGAAGATTATTGGATCACTGTTTTCACTTCTTGTACTGCTCTCAATATCATTTTAGAAAGATAGAGCACTAATTTTAATTGTTCTTAATAATAAAAATCCAGAGTCAGATATCCAAGGGTGAAAGATCAGAGAAGCAGAGCAGTCACCCACTAGAGTTCTTACCTCTACCAATGCTCAGACTGAGGGGATGATCCTGTTTTTATGAATCCTTAGACTGAATGCTGTATCTCAAAATCCTCAGACTGCATCTGAGCTCCTGTCTCCTCCTGCCTTATATTCCTCTCTTATTCCAGGCATATCACTCCTGTCTCCATCTCTTTAGTGCTGGAATTAAAGGCAAGTGATCCCAAGTGTTGGGATTGCCTTTGTGTGAGCTGTTCCTCTCTTGGACAGATTCAGTCTCGCATAGTCCAGGGTGACCTTGAACTCACAGGGACCCAACTGCCTCTGTCTCCTGAGTGCTGTGAATAAAGGTGTGCAACACCACTATCTGGCCTCTATGGCTAACTAGTGACTTAACTATGCATTCTCATCTTCATGCAAGCTTTGTTAGATCATGCTGGGAGCCAGTTTGAGTGGCTGCCATTACAAGATGGCATTTGGCCCCGGCCTCGCTTGATAAATAACTCCATATTAAGGTTGCAGTTCTTCCACCAGAAAACAGGGTGAGTTGTTGTGATATAGCTGCCCACACTCCCCCTGACCGGCAGGGGAACTTCCTTGTGGCCTGTAATTGACAAGGATGTTCCCCTGCTTTCTTTCCTGCCAGTGGGTCTCCAGAAAAGCAGTTAAAGTATCAAAGTATCAAAGGTTGCTAGGCAGACTCCCTATATAAGCAGCTGTAGTTCAGAGCTCCGGGCCCCTCGCTTTCTGCTCTCCCTTCAACCAAAAGGCTCCAATAAAGCATGATTTGAGAAGAATACTCGTCGTGTGGCTGTTCTTTCCTGCTGGTCAGGGAGTTCGCCACAAGATCATAAAATATCACTACAGAAAGACATTGATTTTTATTCTGTTTGTTAGTATCATGGATGTATATGTGTATGTGATGGTCAGTATAGGTAGGGGCACAGTGGAGTGAAAGAAATGGCCCCTAAAGAGAGTGGCACTATTAGGAGGTGTGGCCTTGTTGGAGTAGATATAGTGTTATTGGAGGAAATGTGTCACTGTGGGCTGGGCTTCAAGGTCTTATAAATGTTCAAGACATACCTAATGAGTCAGTTCACATCCTGTTGCCGGCAAGTCACGATATAGGACACTTGGCTACTTCTCCAGCATCATGTCTGTCTGTATGCCACCTTGTCACACCATGATGATAATGGGCTAAACCTCTGAACCTGTAAGCTGCCACCTCAAATGTTTTCCTTATAAGAGGTGCCATGTTCATAGCACCTCTTCATAGCAATAGAAATGCTAACTAAGACAAGGTGATATGCGCCTACCACAATTCATATGTGCATGTCAGAAGACACTTTCTGCATGGGTTCTCTCCTTCCATTTCTTTGAGGCAGGGTCTCTCTTATTGTTTCTTCCAGGCTGTAATTTTTTTTATTGTTTTTATTGAGCTATACATTTTCCTCTGCTCCCCTCCCCGCCTTTCTTCTCCCCCTCAGCTTACTCCTGAAGGGTATTATTTTCTCTTGACCCCTTTCTTTCTGTCTTTCTTTCCTGGGGGTGAGCAACACCCCACCATCACATAGTTCTCCCATGATACACTTCCTCATTACAGACCTAGACATGAATCAAACCAAGTGTCTGCAGAGTGTAACTTGTAGGACATAAAGCCTAGAGAAGTTGTTGCTTTTTAACTTGATGCACACTGCACTGGAGAAGAAGAGGCTGGACCAAGCACATTGGTGTTCACGGGCTGTTCCTGCCTCCCAAATATGCTATGCTGAGCTGGGGTGCAGCTCAGTTGTGGGATGCCTGCCGAACATATGCAAAGCCCTGGGTTTCATCCCAGCACTGCCAAAACTTAAAAATAAACACTCCCGGCTTGGACAAGATGCTCAGTCTGATTTCCTTGTTTTAAAGCAATAGTGCCTTACTTAACTAGGCACTCAATCACCACAGAACTAAAATGAAGAAGCTGTCATGCACTGAGATTGAATATGGGGCTGCACTGTACCGGAATCAGGAAGGGTTCCCGCCTTCACCTTCAACAGAATTGTATGGTTCTCTTCACTCTGTCTTTTGGATTCCTCATACATGCCAATTTATTCTGAAATCTGTGACGTGCTGGAGGAAGGCCCTGGACCATTCTTATTCCTGCATATGGTGATGAATGGAACATTGTCATTGAGATTCACTGACTAGAATTATGACAATTTTACTTGGCAGCCGATCTTATTTTGCTCTTTTATCTTGTAGTGATGTTTATTAATATTTAACTTTTATTTAGTTGCCTACTCAGTAGTGTGTTCTGCACAGATAATTTAAACATGCCTACTTTTTGGTCTTCAGGATTCTAATCACTAAAATGATTGTTCTGTTCATTCCCTGGAGGGGTTAAAAAGTAGACAGCAGTTGAGCACTGGTAGAGGTGGCTATCTAATTCATTGTGCTTTCTCTCCCAGTTATATATGCCCTTGCAGTCTCTTCCATGTACACACTGAGATTCTAGCAGCTCCATGCAAAAGCATTCCTTCAACCCACGGTGCAGCCCAAGAGCCTGCAGTGTATCTTCCTTCCTGCAAACACTGGAATGGTGTCAGGTCAAGTTTCCAGTACCACCCCACTGCCCCGACCTTTGATTCCTGAAGGAGATATCTCTATTGGGTTGGAAGGTATAGATCTCATCAGAGCTCCCAGGAACAAGCACACAGAAACTGAACAGAAGGCTGAGAAGCAAGAAGGAGTCAGGGTTGAGAACTCTTGGGGACTTATGAAACAAACCTGACTACTCAAAGCCTGGCTGTGGATACAGGCTAAAAGCTATTGAGAACTTGTTGCCTAGCAACGTGAGACCAGTTAATAAAGGAGTTGGAAGCTTTTCATTTCCCAGACGGCAGGTAATTTTTCTAGGGAAGCTTGGAAAGTGTATTCTTCTATCTTTTGCTTTTCTAGAGTCTAATATTTGCTCTGCATGTCGATTAGATGACAGAATTTAGTGAATTCTCCCTGGATGCGATGTGATATTTGGGGTGTGGGGAGTGTCGGTCTCTTTAGTTGCACGAGCAGAGATGCTATATTTAAAACCGAGAGTTCAAGAATGAGTTGCACTAAGCACCACTTAATGCAAAGGAGCAGTGGTGGCTGCATATATTTCTGAAATAACAAGGCAGGTAGAGGGGAAAGTGGTAAATAAAACATCAGCCGAACTCCTTCAAGGACACACTTTTCCAAAGATTGATGGAAACATTTGATTCCTAAACATTTGATTCAGCGTTGTATCTCTAAACAAGCCACAGAAAACCGGTGTAGCTTCAGAAAAGGCAGAAAGGCAAGCTTTTCCTCCTGAGCTTGGTTCCTCGGATATACCCACAAGCCAGTGCTGTGCTCAAACACTTTAGCTACTTGATAGAAGAATTTAGTGTCCACTGAACAGAATTTAGTGTCTGTTCTCAACTCGGGGCTTATATTTTGGTATCTTTATTTTATAACCATTCATTTTTATTGTATGTAAATGGAAACACTAGTCCATAGTGGATCAGAAGTGACAAACCAGAAGGAAGCTGTCCCTTGCATGCAGAGCAGCACAACTCGGGAGCACATCCACACATCTTTTGTAACTGTCCAGATATTAAATACGTTTTCATTCATGACTCGTTCAGTCTTACCTGCAGCCAGTACCTCGGCTGCAGACACATCCACAGACAATGCAGGGCATACTCATATCACAGAAAAAAAAAAAACTCTTCATCCCAAGGACAACCAGTAACCTTTGTTCTAATCCAGCGCCTATTGTCCATCAACCTGTAGAAGCTTAGGTTTAAGATTTGTAGGCAGCCCCTCAGGTTTGTCTCTGACAATTCCCTGAGGCTGCTCGTGGTGGTTCATGGAGTTGCTCTGTGCCAGGGTTAGGGTCCACATGTTAGTCACTAGGATAGAACCTCTGGGAGAGGTCATAGAGCCTTCACACCCAGTTTTCTTCTCTGAAAAATGGAAATTATTTCTGCCTTGTTCAATGTCTGGGAAATTGTAATTAAATTATGTATTTCATAAAGGTTTATGAAAATGTAAGATAGATGTTATGAATTGTACCTACATGTAGGTTTTCCACTGATCTTAATTTTCTTTTAGCTCCTTTAGTTTAAATGGTGAGAACACACATGTGTAGATTATTTTCTGCCTGGGCATATTAGATGTTGGCTTCCATTTGAGGCGTCCTAGAGTTGCAAATCCACACTCTTCTCTGTAGTTAGTTAGATCTGAATAATGTTTATTATCATCAGTCCATGCCACAAAGGTGACAAAGGGAAGCAAGACAATGTATTACATACATATGCCTTGTAGGTCTTGTTTACATAGGTGTTAGGAAACAGTATTTGTTGTGAAATGAGTAAAGTCTGATAAGTAGTACATTAAAAATGTACATGTAATGACTCCAAGGACACAGCATCCTCAGACATCAGAGTGAGTCCCTCATACGGAACATATAGTCTTGCCATCACAAGAGAAGCCAGTTAGCAGGTGAACTGTTAAGCCACTCAAAACAGTGTTGTATTTTTTCATCTAAGGGACTCTTCTTCTGGTCAGAGGCCAGAGACAGCAAGGACCCAGAAGTTCCCAAATTACAAAGCAGCAACATGACTGGTCCTGTCTGTTTTTTGCCTTTATGCAAATACATATTTGTGTGACGGGAAGTGAGGCTGAGAGGAGACGTGAATAGACAGCCAACCCCTGAGTTCCTAATCCTGATAGTTACAAATGACTTGATTGCTTTAGACTACCTGATAAGATTTTGTTATCTTATCAGTTTTTTGCCTACATAAGTCCACACACCATATACATGAGTCACAGACAGTTGTGAGCTTCCATGCAGGTGTTGGGAATTGAACCTGGGTTCTCTGGAAGGGCAGTCAGTGCTCTCAACTACTGAGCCATCTCTCCAGTGCACATGCGAAAGAAGAACGGCTCCACGTTTTGACTGTGGCTTGGGTGGGCAGGACTCAACCAGGAGCCTCTAGAGCCAAGTGGCCGATCACCATTACAGTGAGTGAGTACAGGGTGGGGAAATGAAATGAGAGAGAGAGAGAGAGAGAGAGAGAGAGAGAGAGAGAGAGAGAGAGAGAATAGAATGGTTTTGGTCTGGGAAGAGAGGTGGATCTGAAGACATGGGGCGGTGAGGAACAGGCTGACATGAATGGCCTACTGGCCACCTGAGTCCAACCTGATGTCTGCCTCTGGGCTATTGTCAAGGACCAAGTCTTGGTCTGAGGTCCCAAAGCAGGTGAGAAAGCCTGTGGTAACATCTATGACTCCTGTGCCACTGAGGGCTGGGCAGATGCCTGTAGCCTGGGCCACTGATCTGAGAGACCTGCACTGCTACCTGGGGTCCTTGGAATATTCAGGCCTGGGTTGCAGCTGAGAACCATGTCTGGGCCTATGGTCCTACCCTACCCAGGTCTGTGTTGATGTCTGATGGCCCATGTTCCATGTTGCCAAAGATGGCATGGATACCCATGGTCTAGGCTGTAACCTGATACCATGTTGGTATCTGAGGGCTGTGCCATTGCTGGTGCCATGCCGATGTAAATGGCTAACAATTGTCACCTGGGGCCATGGGATGACTGGACCAACGTTACTGCTGAGGAGCAGGTCTGTGTCAGTGGCCCTATAGCAACCAGGCTCTGACTGATGTCCATGGCCCTAATTATAACTTTATATTACAGGCAAAAGAGCCATTTGCTCTGCCTTGCCCTTCTCAGCAAACTATCTTCCATAATACAATATTCCTAGTTTGTCCAATAGAGCTGAGTATAGCTTCTCTCAGTTAACTGGATGGTTTCCTCACACCCTCCTTTAGAAAAGGAGCACAAACCAAAATGTTAGTGCTTAGCACAATTCCAGGCTAAAGATAACAACAAAATCTTATTTTTAAAAGTTCTTTTAACTTTCAATGATTCTTTGTGGATTTTACATCATGCCTCGTGATCCCTCTCATCTCTCTCTCCCCTCGATTCTGCCCCTGCCCTTGCAACCTCCCCTCAAAACAAAACAAAACAAAATTTCAAAGTAAAACCCCAAACCAAACCAAACAACAACCCAAACAAAAAAGAAGAAAAAAAATAAAAGAATCTTGCCATGGAAGCTGCAGTGTGTGGCCCTATGAGTCACACAGCTTACCCTTTAGTCCATTCATCTCTGCTTGCAAGTGTTTCTCTGCTATGAGTCATTGGTCTGACTGGAGGCCTCTGGCTTCTGTCACATCATTAATAATAGGCTCTCACTGGGGCTCCTCTTGAATAGCCTGTTGTTGTCCTATATCATGGAGATCTTGTTGTAGGAGAAGGCCGCTTGTTTTTCCCAGCCGTCTGGCTAGCTTAGCCCGGAAATAACCACACAGAAACTGTATTAATTAAATCACTGCTTGGTGCATTAGCTCTAGCTTCTTATTGGCTAACTCTTACATCTTAATTTAAACCATTTCTATTAATCTGTATTACCACGAGGTCGTGGCCCACCAGCAAAGTTTCAGCACGTCTATCTCCAGCCACAGATCATGGCTTCTCTCTGTCTCTGCCTTCTTCCTCCAAGCATTCAGCCCAGTTTCCCCACCTACCTAAGTTCTGCCCTATCAAAAGGACAAGACAGTTTCTTTATTCTTTAATGGTAATCACAGCACACAGAGGGGTCTCCTACATCATCTTGTAGCTTTGGATCTGTAGGTTGGTCTTCTTCTTGTGCTCCAACAGTTCATAGATGAGGTGGTTGTTGGGCTGGGCTAACTCATAGTCCTGGTTATAGCCCTGGGTGGTAGCTGGGTTAGCAAGCCCACCTGCTTTCCCTCAGCATCACTACCAGGGCGAGCTCTCTATGCATCTTTGGAAGATAGAAATGGGGCCTAGGGTCCTGAAAGTGGAGGGTATTAAACCAGTTCTGACAGTCTTCTCAAGACCAGTGGCTGCCTCAGGATGCAGGGCTGGGGGAAAACTGTAAGAAAACTGTGCTTCCTGTGAACATAGCCCAGAGGAGTCACATGGTTGAGGATACAACCTCTATCTGGGCATTCTGAGCTTGTTTTCCAGTCCTCTTATGAGATATATTCCAAACCCTCTTGTGTATGTATATGTATACACATATGTATATGATGCACATGATGGAGATATGTGTATGCATGTGTGTGTGTGTTTATGTGTGTGAGTACATAAACGTGTGTGTATGCACATGGAAGCAGAGGACAAACTCCGGTCACTAGACACCTTATCTTTTAAGTAAGGTCTCTCACTATCCTGGAACTTGCCAGGGAGGCTAGGTTTGCTGTCTAGCATGCTCCAAGCATCTGACTGTCTCCACCTCTCTAATGTTGGGATTACAAGTGCCTGTCACCAGGCCTAGCATTTCTTATTTTAATGTGGGGTTCTTGGGATTGAACTCTGGTCCTCATGCTTACAAGGCAAGTGTTGAAATGAGGAGCGGCTGGGCTATGTTCCCGCACCCTGCCGCCCGCATGGCTTACTTATGCCCCAAAATAATTACATGGAAACTGTATTCTTTTAAACACTGCCTGGCCCATTAGTTTTAGCCTCTTATTGGCTAGCTCTTGCACCTGGACTAGCCCATTTCTGATAATCTGTGTAGCACCCCAAGGTGTGCTTACCGGGGAGATTCTAGCCTGCTTCTGTCTGGAGTGGGCGAATCATGGCGAGTCCTCACTCAGCTTCTCTTTCCCAGCATCCTGTTCTGTCTACTCCGCCTACCTAATTTTCTGTCCTATGAGAGCCAAGGCAGTTTCTTTATTAGTTAACCAATGAAAGCAACAGATAAGATACAAGACCCACCTCCATCATTTCCCCTTTTTCTGTTTAAACAAAAAAGAAAGGCTTTAACTTTAACATAGTAAAATTACATATAGCAAAACAGTCATCAAGCAAGAATTACAGTTACAATATTTATATCTATTTTATCTTTTATCATAACTAAGAAAAACTATAGCTATAACTAACCATTCTTCAACTCCATCAAAGACTCCAGAAGGATATAATAATACCTAAGTAAACAGGAAGTCAAACGCTCTAGAAATGACAGAGACATCTCGCTGCCTGGACAGTCACCCAAAGTTCCTCTGTACCGTTGGGGCATCCATCTTCGGCCTTCAGGCCCATAGTATCCAGAGACATTTCCATGAAGCAGGAAATTTCAAAGACAGTTCAGTCAGTTTCTGCTGTGTCCTGCAGAATGTCTCGTAGACCTTTTCATGAATCAGGAACCCTAAAAGACCATCTCACCTTTAGGCAAGTTCAGCAGTCCTCTCTCTGCGGGTTCTTTGTGTCCAGTTTATGCATCAGTCCAGGCAAGAGCAGTTTCTTGCCCAAATGGCTGTCAAACTCCATAACGATCCTCTTTGATGCCCATCTTCCTCTCCAAGTAGATTCCTGTTCGGGCGCCAAGTGAAGGTGTAAGCCACGAACAATGCCACACCAGTTTGGAATTATTATTAATAGGGTAGTATTTATTTAAAGAGGAAAAACTTACAGATCACGATCCCAGACAACAGCCCTCTGCGCAACCAGGAAGGGAGTCAGCGGAGCAGGAAGTCAAGAGAGCGAGCGGAGGAAGTAGAAGCTTTTTGAATGGAGAGAAACCACGCCCCAATGGGCTGGTATCTCAGCAGCTATTGGTTGGAGGGGCGGAAAGACCTCCCGCAACAGGCAAGTGCTTTGCCAACTGAGCTATCTCCCCAGTCTTTCCCACTTCAAATCCTTTGTATTCATAGCAGCAGACAAATCAAAACAACCTTGATTTGGGAGGCAGAGAAGCTCGTTATGGCTGAACAAAGTACAGGATGTGTTTTAAAATACCCATGGACACTGGCATGCCTCGGTATGAATCCACATGGAGGAAGAGGAGGGAGAAGATCTGGGTGGAGGCACTGCTGAGCTCAACGGCTTTCCTGTGTCAAGGCTATGATGGCAGGCCTGAAAATAGGCACTAAGAAATGCCAGCATAAAAGCTGTTAAAAAGACATTTAGGTTAACTGAGTCTAAGAGAGTGAGATTTTCTACCTACAAAGACAGTGTCCTAGGATGGGTCAGCATGGCCAGAGTAGGGCAAATTCTCAAAAGCATCATGGAAGATAAAATAGTCTTTCTTTTAATAACACCAACAACACGTCAGTCGACTATTTAAGAGTACCACACAACCCTGACAAAATAAATGCCTGATCAGAAGTGAATGGGACTTCGCATCATTAATAAAAGACATTTGGGAGTTGGAGATGTATCTCCCTTGGTAGAGTTCTTGCCTGGTATGCATGTAGCCGTGCATCCAATCCCAAGTACCAAATGACTAGACATGATGGCACAAGCCTGTAAGCTCAGCACTGGAAAAGTGAAGGTAAGAAGATCAAAGTTCAAGGTTGGCCTCTGCTACATTGTTAGTTTGAAGCCAATTTGAGACCTTGCCTAAATAAATAGAGAAAACAAAGGGATTGGGGGAACGGCTCAGTGGTAAAAGACTCATTCTGCTCCTCCACAGGACCAGAGTTTAGTTCCTAGGACTCAGGTTTGTCAGCTCACAACTGCCTGTAACTCCACTTCTAGATCTCACCCTGTCTTCTGGCATATGTAGATACCCAAATACATGTGGTACATGTGTGTGCCCCTGATACACACACACACACACACACACACACACACACACACACACACACACACACACCATTTTTATTTTAAAGGCTAATCAATGAAGTAAATCAAGATGTGATAGTACTAACATCATTTATGAAGGAGTTTCTACATTTTTTGTAGTAATCAAACAAAATAGCAAATGTATAGTTTCTTAATAAAAAATGACATAACCTCAGAAATCGTCATCATAGGTAGTAGACATGACAATAGGTATCATAAGTTGGTGCAGGAATCTTGACATGATTAGATACATATTGAATTTTAATTTCCATGCTTGTCTATGAACAACCCTGTGGGATCTCTCTGCACAATTTCTCCATACACTATGGTTTAGTCAAGCATCTTTTAACTTAACCACGATCACTTTAGTCCTGGGCATTTCATAAAATCCCTCCATCTGACCCAAACCACAAGTCCACTGGTCCTCCTGTCACTGGGGCTCAAGTTTCAGCCAGAAGGCCCTCAATAATTGCACTCTCTGCAATTGCAGATATGTAACCCCACCACACTTCTCTGCACTTTGCAACTGTCTCTTGTGTATTCAGACCAGTTTGCTTTACAAAGATTGGCAGTTTTGATTTCAGAAAAATTAAGAAACTGAATAAGTTACTATCCTCCTTACATTGTGCTTTTAAAATTTCTCTATTCCAAGGACTGTCATGAATGGAACTATGTGTGAGTACTCATGCCATGGCATGTATGAGGAGGTCAGAAGGACAACTCTATGGAGCTGGTCCTTCCCCCTAACTTTACATGTGCTCAGGAGATCCAATTAAGGCATCAGGCTTACTCAGCAGGTTCTTTACTACTGAGCCATCTCAGCAGACCGAGACGGGTTCAACTTGCACACACAATAATTATTTTATGTATCTCCTGAAAATATGGCATTGACAAATAAAATTAAGATGAGGTCGTTAGGGTGCACTCTAGCCGAGCATTTTTATGAGAAGAGACAGAAATTTTCCTCTGTAGGGAGAGTGCGATACGATTGGAAGTGAAAATTGGAACAAAGCAATGAAATGCATGAAGCAATGAGAGGACAGGCTGTGCAGGGAAAGATTCTCATAGCTCGATCCTGACAGCATGGCTGCAGGCTTGCAACCCTTAGAACTTTTTGAGTATTAAATTTTGGTTGTCTGTTTCTAGCAATGCAGTTTGTAGTACTCGGTGTTGACAGGCCTGGAACACCAACAATCAGTTACAAGGACTAATCCCTGTTCCTTTAATTCAGAGGATTATGTATCAGAACCACAGACAAGTTACAGAAGAAAGGAAATGGTTTCCAAACAGCATGAGATGGAGCCCAAGAGTTCAAATATATAAATATGGGACATTTCACATCCATGTCTCAACAGTGAGTATACTAGAACAATTGATGTCTTTTCTTGATGAAATGGCCAGCTTTGAGGAAGAGTTAAGGGAGCTGAAATGAGTCACCATTGACTCTGCCCTAAGCTTGTGCTTCTCGAAGATGGGATTTAAAATCTGTGAGTGAGGGGAATGTGCAGCCTCCTAGAGAGAAAATAGCCCTCACCTCCATGAACCTTGCCACAGACAATATCTATAAACTATTACCTAGAGTGAGATGGGAATCTTCGAGGGAAAGAAAAATAGGAAAATAAGTTCTTAGGACCTTAGTGGAAATGCTAGCAAGAAAAAAATTCAGACTTAGTTTCCTAGCAACAAAAGGCAATGGACTTGGGCATTGTGTCGTCATTCCTTGAAAACATTGACTCCTGAAGAGTCTAAATGATGAAGAAAGAAAAGCAAGAATGAATTTCCTGGAGGCTAACATCATATCCAACTCTGTTCCTTAGCAAAAGTAAATTACAAGCACCTACAGGTTTAGTCACCCATGTATTTTCAATGATTAAGATCAAAACGTGGCCCTGAAGTTAAATTATAAAAGGCACATACTGTATTTGCAGCCTTATAGTTACCAACTGATCTATGTCATTTTGTCCTCCCACATCTCTGAGACACTGGAAACAAACTAACACTAAGAGAGAGGATCACTTAAGACCCTGTCATGCACACAGTCACAGTCAAGATTTCAGAATGACTCTGCCATAGTGAAAACATATATGAGCATGCAGACCCTATAACATTATCCGTACTTCTCCATGCACTTGTGAGCTGCTCCAGTTCTGTGTGCTTCACACCCTCTCATGCACAGTATGTGTAACATTCTTGCAACACAGATGTAGTGCTTATGCCTCTAGCTGAGTTTGGTTAGCTTTTCATCATGATTCCGGTCTGGGATTGTGTGTGTGTGTGTGTGCTTGCCTGTGTGTGTATGTGTGTACATGTTCATGTATCCATAGGTGAATGCATGTATACTGGGGAGGGGGGACGTGTGTAGAGAGCAGAGGCTGACACCAGGTGTCTTCCTTAATCACTCTTTACCTTTGTAGAAACAACTGTGCACACATACACACATATACATAATTATGCAAGTGTGCAAACAGGCATACAATAATTATAGTAATGATAATAATAATAAAAGAAAAAAAGTAAGATAACAGTAAAGCATTCTTGAAACATGTATACCTGATTAGAATACATAGTTGAGACCACTGGCTAACTCACTATTCTTTCTCAAAAGGCACATAAGGCAAACTATTCTAGATATATATCAAATTGTTTAATTTTATAAAAATTGGATTCTTATCATTCAACATTTTTCCACTTTGTTCCATAAAAATGGTCATTTTCTTTTCTTACTAAACTTTTTTATTCTTTTCAAAAAGGATAAATAATAATAGCTTTGAGATTGTACTTGGAGAAAGGATAAACAGAAAAATAATCTTTAAGACACTGTTTTCAATATAGAACTTATATTCAGGAGTTAATTCATTTGTTATTTAGCATGTACCTCTCACTCCTTACCTAGAAAATTTATCTGCTCTGACACTTAGTTCCCTGATAGTCAAATGAGGGAAATATATATTTACCCTTATATACTTCTGTTGCCTTTATTTTTACAGTTAGTAGTAATATGCAATTTTACAGTTAGATGATGTTCACGGTGATGGTTCCGTGCATGCTCACAGCATACGCTGCCCACATCCGTCTCTTTCCTGTGACTCCTTTCCTCACCCTTCCCATCCTTGGCCATTCCTTGAAACACTTTCAGGATTAACTTTGTTGTTTGTTTGTTTGTTTCTGCATATGAAAGAGGACATGTGACACTCATTTTTCTGTGACTAGCTTATTTTGCTTATCAAACTGTCCTCCAGTTCCCTTCATTTTACTACAAAGAGCAGAATTTTGTTAGTTTTTAATGGCTCCATTGCATATCCATCAGATTTCCCTACCCGCTCGCCTGTTGAAGGGCACTTAGGCTGACTCATCTTGGCTATTATGTATGGTGGAATGCACCCCTCTTTAAGGTTAGTGTGGATGTTTCAGAGGTAAAACAAGAAATGGGGCTCCAGTAATAAAGGCTGCTGCTGTAGCTCACCAGGCAAGTGCGATTTACTTCATCAAAATCGTTGATCCTCAGGACAGTTTTGTAACCTGAAATACTCAGAGTTTAAATTGTCGTGTTTTGGAGTTGGTTATGTTTAGGGAGATCTACTAGGGTTCATTAAACAACCGACTGACTGACAGAAAGGTAACTCCCAATTAAAAGCAGAAATACGAACTGAACAGGGTATCAGCACCAATCTGACTGGTGCCCTTTCTCTTAGTGAGCACAATTTTGAGAAACTGAAAGATAAAATTCCAGTATAACAAGCAACTCAAACTGAGGAGCTTAGTGTGATGACATGAATGCTTTTTGCCATGAAGCTCTGCCAGGCTGATATGTTTCCATTATACCTGCCGAAGGGAACTATTTTCTCCTCTTCTTGATCTGACAGGTGGCCTCAGACCTTACACCCACAGAGCTAGAATGGGCAATGACAACCACTTTTGGAAATCCGCCTTTCCTGTTTTCATGTCTAAAAACCTCTGTTGGAAGAAATAATCCCTTTGGATCTAAACGTTGATATGAAATCTGACAGTGCTTGGAAACTAATGACACGGTGTGTTCATTTTGTATCGACTTTGATATTTAACTCGCATGAAAATGTTCTATCCGACAGGATGAGTTAGTAGGCACCTCACGCTATGCCATGTCGCATTTACAGGCAATGATGATCGTTCTAATGGATACAAACAAACACAGACGTGATTTTATAAAATCTTAGGAGAATGGTTGTAGGGCAGAATTTAGGAGAGCCATGTGTCTAGGAATCAAAACATGTGAATGAAAACAATAAGTGAACGCTGCTCAAATCAGTTCTGGGAGCAATAGGAAACAGTGCTCTAAGAAGGAGGAGTCTTCGGCTAAACCAGGTAACTGGCATTGCCACCCTCGGCTCTGAGGCCCTTCAGTCACTCCGCACTTGCCATTCTTGTTGTCAGAGGAGAGAGGTCACACCCAGCAGCTTCCCATGAGTCATTCCGTGAATCACAGGGTAGGATCCAGGAAACCCAATATAGCATGGACTGATGCCTGAAGCCTCATCCCTGGCCTGCAGGTGGGCACACTTGCCCTGTCCCCTCAACCCCCAGCACAGGTATTGAGCTGCCCATGCTCTTTCTCACCAGGAGTAGCCAAAACCCAGCAGGGTAAGAGATGAGTGAGCGACATCAAGATGGGAGATGAAAGAGAATTGGGTGCGGAGCTTCAGAACTCATTAGAAAAGAAGGGTAAATAGCTTTGTTAGCTCCCAGAGCTGTGAGTAAGCTACTTTTAATGACTATGCATGCATTTAAAATCTTCTGTTTATCGGCTTTATTCCACCATGCTCGGATTATTTGCTTAGCATCTGAAGTACAATATTCTCTTTAAAGGCTTTGGCCTCCTTAAAAATCTTCACTACATTTTTAAAACACATTGTGATTTTGGTTTCCTCTTTGCTTTGCTTTGGCTAGAGCCAAATGCAGCAAGTTTATTTTTTTGTTGTTTTTCTTTTGCTAAAACTTCAAGCACTATATTGAAGAGGTATGGAGAGAGTGGACAGCCTTGTCGTGTTCCTGATTTAAGTGGGATGGCTTTGAGTTTCTCTCCGTTTAGTTTGATGTTAGCTGTCGGTTTGCTGTAAATAGCTTTTATTATATTTAGGTATGACTCTTGTAACCCTAATTTGTTTTAATATGTATTTTCATCTCCATTGTCATTTTTCTTGCCCAAGATGTGTTTTTTAAATTATAATTAAGTCAATTATTTTGATACTAGCTGCAATCACATATTAACATCACAAAAACATTAATAAAAGTTTACAGTTTTCTAGAGAATATAAAAGTGGTAGCCTTCTCTATAGTCAAAATGAAGGTAGAAGGCTATTCTAAAGTACGTGCCTTATCACGGCATTGCCCTGTTTTCAGCTCTTCTGAGGAGACCCGACTGGTCCAGTATCAGGCATCCACTTACCTTTGTAGTGTCTACCACCTGCTCCCTTTCTGCACCTGAATCCCTTTGTAGTGGATAGAAACAAAAGTGTCTGTGAGCCCTTTTAAAGTCACAGGATTCTTTCTTTCTTTCTTTCTTTCTTTCTTTCTTTCTTTCTTTCTTTCTTTCTTTCTTTCTCTCTCTCTCTCTCTTCCTTTCTTTTATTAATTTTTATTTTCCATTCCAACCACAGTTCTCCCTCCCACCCTCCTCCCACCTCCTCAGCTCACCCCCCATTCACTCCTCCCAAGGGGTAAGGGCTCCCATGGGGAATCAACAAAACACAGATTTCATTCTTGTGTGCCAAGAGTTGGATGCCAGTGATGTCTTTATAGAGTTTTAGAGTGTGGTTCTCTGAAAATATCATACAACTAGAAACCACAAGCTTAATTTCAGATTCTTTAATCAAACATAAGCTAAGCATATGTTCTTAATGATTTCTCACCAACTGTTTAATAACCTTTAACAAAGTGGACACTCCAGTGGTGGTGTTTAAGATCTATTTTTCATGAGCATCCTATCCTCAAAGAGCTTTTTTTCTCTTCTGTTTTTCTTCAGATTGTTCTACACTGAGAATGTTATCCAATCCATCAAAACTACAAGAAAACACAGATAAAAAATTTGCCTATCATCTTGCAATGGTTTCTCTAGTAAAATAAATCCTATGAGCCAGGCGGTGGTGACACATGCCTTTAATCCCAGTACTCCGGGAGGCAGACACAGACAAATCTCTGTGAGTTCATGGCCATTCTGGTCTACAGAGGGAGTTCCAAGATAGGCCCCAAAGCTACAGAGAATCCTTATCTCAAAAAATCAATGTGTGTGTGTGTGTGTGTGTGTGTGTGAGAGAGAGAGAGAGAGAGAGAGAGAGAGAGAGAGAGAGAGAGAGAGAGAGAGAGAGAGAGAGAGTGTGTGAGTGTGTGTGTGTGTATTGTAAAGATAATAGATAATTGACTATATAGCCTTTGGGAGAGGGGTGAGATGTTAAAGATAATCTGACACAGGGATTATTATTATTAAATATCTACAACTAGAAAGAGTCAAATTGTAGTGAATGGACTCATTTTTAGCCAGCTACTTTGTATTTTGAGATGTGACTCTTGATTTATATGCTAAACGCTCTATCATATCTTCTTGACTCTTTTAAAGAGTAACTAGTAGTTGCAAGCAATCTTTTGATTACGACCTAAACTTATACTTTCTGTTTTCTTATCATCTGTGCCATCTGAAAACTGATTTGAACATAAATTACTGTATTTCCTGATTCTAAGATATTATCTTGAACAGAGAGCAAAAAATACTATCTAGTGAATGAATCTCCTGATTGTGAGACACAGCAGTTTTAGAACTTTCAAAGCAGAAAACCGTGCATTTGAAATCAAAGATATAACAAGTATTTTTTTTTTCTTGCAAGAAATCAAGCTTCATTCTGTGGTCCTTGCTATACAAGTAAATTCTGTGTTTTTTTTTCCATTTAAATATGTGGGACAGACACAGGCAATTTCAACTGGTTTCTAAATAAGATGAAATGAAAGGCTTGATCTCTCCACAGTGATGAAATGCCAGCTCTTCAAAGGGTGCGGTCTGCCCAAGTACAGGTCGTGCCGCCTCCGGGTCAACCTTTCAGTGTGGGTATTCTGTTGTCTGTCCTTGACTATGGTCTATTTTTGCTATTTCTCATTTTATCCAGAGGTGTTTCAAAGCCCAGGCAGAATTTCAGAATGGAGCAAAAATATTATTATTTTATTATTTAAGTATCACATTGACTTAAAGTTAGGCTGATCATCATAACCATCCTTCATTTCATGATGTGAGTGGTTAATTAGATTAGTGTTTTGTCATTACTTTATTGCTTTCCAGACTATCAGTGAAATGACCAGTCGCACCAGAATTTCTGGTACTGACAGAAATGATGATTCCCAAGGTTGGAAAAATGGCTAAGCATTTAAGAACATTTGCTGTTCTTCCAAAAGCTCCAAGTTGGGCTGACAGCCACCTTTAACTCCAGTTCTAAGAGATCTTACAGCCACTTCTGGTCTCTATAGGAATCTACACATATGACCACATAACACACACATACACACACTTCTTGGGCAGAAGCACCCTTGCTCGAAATCATTTTACTGACCCATTCTGCCAGCGATATTCCAACAGGGAGAACACTCCACTGACCATATGGATTCTTGACTAAATGGGGATTAAAAACATCCAGGCTTCCTACCCATGGACCCAGCAATACCACTCTTGGGAATATACCCAAGAGAGGCCATATCATACAACAAAAGTATATGCTCTACTATGTTCATAGCAGCATTGTTTGTAATAGCCAGAACCTGGAAACAACCTAGATGCCCTTCAATTGAAGAATGGATGAAGAAACTATGGAATATATACATATTAGAGTACTACTCAGCAGTAAAAAACAAGGACTTCTTGAAGTTTGCAGGCAAATGGATGGAAATTGAAAACACTATCCTGAGTGAGGTAAGCCAGACCCAAAAAGAGGAACATGGGATGTACTCACTCATATTTGGTTTCTAGCCATAAATAAAGGTCATTGAGCCTATAATTCGGGTTCTTAGAGAAGCCAAATAAGAAGGAGAACCCAAAGAAAAACATATAGGCATCCTCCTGAATATTAACCTTCATCAGGCGATGAAAGGAGACAGAGACAGAGACCCACACTGGAGCACCGGACTGAAATCTCAAGGTCCAAGTCAGGAGCGGAAGGAGAGAGAGCACGAGCAGGGAGCTCAGGACCGCGAGGGGTGCACCCACACACTGAGACAGTGGGGATGTTCTGTCGGGAACTCACCAAGGCCAGTTGGCCTGGGTCTGAAAAAGCCTGGGTTAAAACCGGCCTCGCTGAACACAGCGGACAATGAGGACTACTGAGACCTCAAGAACAATGGCAATGGGTTTTTGATCCTACTGCACCTATTGGCTTTGTGGGAGCCTAGGCAGTTTGGATGCTCACCTTACTAGACCTGGATAGAGATGGGTGGTCCTTGGACTTCCCACAGGGCAGGGAACCATGATTGCTCTTTGGGTGAACGAGGAAGGGGGATTTGGCTGGGGGGAGGGGGAGGGAAGGGGATGCGGCGGTGGGGAAGAGACAGAAATCTTTAATAAAAAAAAAAAAACCAACATCCAGGCTTTTAACTACAGTGTACAAATGGACTTTGTATAAACGTGAGAGCTGGGGGAACATTATTCTTCCCCTGAGGGCTTGGCGTAGATGTTATATTCACAGTAAGTAGAAGTTCAGAAATTGTATTTTAAATATATGCAAGTTAGATTCACAATTTTTTGTTGGTAGTGGTGTTTTATTTTTATTTTTTATCAGGAAAGATTTTCTCTGAAGCTTTGGAACCTGTTCTAGAAATTGCTCTGTAGACCAGACTGGCCTCAAACTCACAGAGATCCACCTGTCTCTGTTTCCTGAGTGCTGGGATTAAAGTGCATACCACCACCATGCTGATTAAATGCTAGGGACTGAAAGATAAGACAACCTACTTCTGTAAATAACCGGGCCATTCCTTTTTAAGTTTATAGTCAGAGTCACCTGTTAGACAACCTGAAAGGCGGGCTTTTGGGGGTTGGGCTGTTTTTCATATTATTTTTCCCCTTGAAAGTAGAAAGTGATTTAAGGTGTGGTAACACAAACAGTACCTTGTATTTACACAATACTTCTCCCTAAGGCGTTGGCAGATTTTATCCACACTGGCTCCTTTTCAGCATGGGATTCATGGGTAGAGATGGTGACTAGGAATCAAGACGACAAAAGAACCAAGTCTATGATGTCATTAATTCACAAGCAGAATGGATTCTGAAATTACAGTAAAGACGAGATCACATCTGGGTGTTCATCATCTTGCCTCCAGAGAGAATTATCTATTTTATGTCTATCTTTAAAATACTATAGCAAGATGATGAGGTAAGATGTCTTTAGTAAAATTTTTGGAGCTTAGTGCTTGAATAGGGATGTGTCTACAATAAAACCTAAAATGTAAGGAGGAGAAGAGAATATTAGAATATCTCCTTGCTACAGAAATTAAGGTATTCAGTTTGACATTATTTCAGTATGAATTGCATTAAAAACTTATAAAATAGACAAGCTAATTTTTAAAAAGTTATTAGGACTTCTAGATATCGGGAAAACGACATTTACACCTAAACCAATTTTTGAATTTTAAATTTAATGAAAATGAGATGTTTTGAAATATATATGTTTTTAAAAAATATTTTACTTATTCTTTGAGAACTCCACACACGCATACCATGTAGTTTGTCCTTATCCACTCCCGTTCTTCACCAACTCTGCCAAGGTCTCTTCACCACATCTCTCTCCTAACTTGGTGTCTTAAAAAAAAAACCATGAGCCTAATTATGGCAGTCCTAATTACCTGAGTCTAATTCATGCTGTTCATATGTGCATGAATATAGGCATCCACTGGGACATGGTTACCTTACCAAGGGCCACATCCCTGAAGGAAATTGACTGTCCTTCTCCCACAGTCACCAACTGCCTGTAGCTCCTCAGCTATGGGAGGGGATTTGAGGGCTTCCCCCATCTATACCAGAATGTTGAGTAGCTTGACACGGTGCAGATGTTGTGTAGGCAACCACAGCTCTCATGAGTTCATGTGTGCTGTGGTCCTGTCATGTCCAGAAACATCACTTCAGAGCAGCCTGACCCAACCTCTGTCTCTTATAGTCTTTCAACCTCATATTCTATGATGTCCCTTGAACCTTGGGGAAGGAGGTAATAGAAACACTCCATTGAGGAATGAGCTCTTTACAGTCATTTTTTTCTCTCCACTTTGACCAGTTGTGAGCCTCTGGATTAACTGCTGTCCATTGCAAAAAGAAGAAGAAGAAGAAGAAGAAGAAGAAGAAGAAGAAGAAGAAGAAGAAGAAGAAGAAGAAGAAGAAGAAGAAGAAGAAGAAGAAGAAGAAGAAGAATTTCTCTGATGAGGATTAAGAGACGTGCAAATCGGAGGATGTAAAGATCAATGTTTAGAAGTATGGTTTGAATGAAAATGGGCCAATAGGTTCATATGTGCTTTAATTCTTAGTCCTTATTGATAAATTGTTTCAAAAGGATTAGTAGGTATGTCCTTGTTGGAAGAGGGTTGTCACTGAGGGTGGGCTTTGAAATTTCAAATCTTATACCAGGCTCAGTTTCTCTCTCTCTCTCTCTCTCTCTCTCTCTCTCTCTCTCTCTCTCTCTCTCTCTCTCTCCCCTCCTGCCTGTAGATGGGAATGGAAAGTTCTTGGCTACTCTTCTAGAACCATGCCTGCATGCATTCCATCATGCTCCATGTCATGTTGATAATGGACTGACCGTCTGAATCCATAAGCATAACCCTATCAAATATTGTTGTTTATAAGTTTCATTGGTCATGGTTTCTCTTCACAGCAATAGAACATCAATTAAGACAAGAGAGCAGTTTGATACTCCGTCCATTTAATACATTGTTAATAGTAGTTTCTCCCTTGAAGCTTATTACTTTCCCAGCCACGGACTTTTGACAGAGTTCTCAGTAGTAAACATGAGTTCCGTCTTCTGGGAGTGGGTTTTAAATCTAGTCAGAAAGTGGATGGTTATCCCCCATAGCATTCTTGCCACTATTGTATCAATGTGCATATATCTAGCCTTGTGTGCTACTATTACAGTTCACAGAGTTCAGAGCTGAGCTACATGTAAAGCTACTATTTTAGAAGCTTCATAGAAAGATATTCTACATGGAATTACCCTATATTGGGAGATAACACTTCTCCCAAACACCATACATTTTATACACACACACACACACACACACAGCTAGAGAAGAGATGGCTCACTGATTAAGAACATTTTTTTTCTTTCAGAGGATTGAGGTTCAATTTCCCAAAACCACAATGTGTCTCACAACCATCTACTGCAATTCAAGGGGTACTGACCTTCTCTGACCTCCCAGGCACCAGGCACACATGTAAAATGCATGCATCCATAAAGGCCCAAACACTCATACACATAAAATAAAATATGAATTCAATATAAAGAGTCCAGTATCAGGTATGGGATTACCCCCCTTTAAATCGTTGGCCAGTGAAGTACCATAGGCTTCCCTGAAAAGTATAAGGCTTGTTCTTGCTCTTGAAGATCTAACTCCTCCCAGAACTTGATGTTAAGATCCTATTCCTGGCTGACTGTGGGGACACACATCTTTAATCCAAGCCCTTGGGTGCCAGAGGCAGGTGGATCTCTGTGAGTTTGAGGACAGCCTGGCCTACATAGTAAGCTCCATGCCAGCCAAGACTATGTCCCATGATTTCAGGAAGTGACTTTGGGGTAGACACAGCTGAGTCTAGATAAGGCCAGTTTTACTCCAGCTCCCACAGTCTTTACTGCATCCATTCTGCAAAATTTAAAGAGATTTTAGAGATTGATATTTTCACATGAGTGCCTCTGTATTTTAAATTTGTCTGTTTTGAACAGTGAATGAGTGTCACAAAATATACTTGCAAATAGTAGGCAAAGCTCACTGGCCCCATGCTCCCTTTGGCTTAGTTGGGTTTAGTTCCTTTTGGTGCTTTTAATATACTCAAGAAAAAATTAAAAAGTAAGTAAACACTGTCCCTGCTCCTAAACATACTCTCCAGCCCTCTTTAATCCCTACTGTTCATTTTCAATAAATTAAAAATCTACTTAACTCTCCAAGGATCTTCAGTGCCCATAATCAAGTGTAAATTCCTTAAGAAAATTTAAGGATCTCTCTCCTCCTTCATGCTACTTTCTACGTTGGCATATTGTGGTCTGTTAGAAGATGCTCCTTTTGCTCTTGCCCTCTGTTGATCTTGTACTCCAGCTAGAATATTGTGTGCTGTCTGGAGCCCTTTAAGTGATGTTTACACAGCTTACCAGAACACAGAGTACAGGAAGAACTTAATCATAAAACTATTGCTATAATTGATACAGAGTGACCTGTTTTGACCCACTGGATATATTAAAAGTAAACTCAATAAGTATTATTGAGATCTTCCTGTGTGCCACTCAGCTAGGCATTAGAGTTATGAAAATTTAAAGCATCATTCTCTATGAATTGTTTCAGCCTCAGTTAGAAATGCCATCCACAGGTGGAATAGGGAAGCTTTCATGGAGTTTTGTGGAAGATGCTGATGGAGACTAGAGTAAGGAAAGAATGGAAAAGTAATTTAGAGAGTAAATACGTGAGAGGATTGCAAGGAGGAGTAGACACTTTTTACATGTGGCATAGAGAGTGGAGGCATTTTAGGCAGAAGAAAGAGCTATCAAACAGAGGATTAATGTGTTTATGTAAGGAAGGCGAGCATGAGAATGGCACATTGTTTCCTAGGATTGAAAGTTTGTAGCAGTGTAGACACAGGCTTAAATCATTATTGTCACCCTGTGGTATAGCTTATATGGAATTTGGTCATGGAAATTATTTTCCTAAGCCTTCCTGTCATGAGACAGGAGTCTCTTAGCTAAACCATTAAGACTCAACTGATACCTACTGCTCTTCAAGTCCCTCAGTCACAGCCAATTTAGAGGACTGTTGCCACCCACTGAGAGCTAGTATTAGGAAAGGAATACATCTGAGATCCAGTATTAGGAAAGGAATGTATTTGAGAGTTTTCTGATAAATTTCTTAGTTCAAATCACATGCTTGCCCCCACCCCTTTACCTGCATTCTGCTGTGTAAGCCTCAACATATATTTCATATTTTTAAATTCAATAAGTGAAACTTTGTTAGACATAATTTTGGTGGGACTGGGATACTTATTTTATGTTTTGTTTTTACAATATTTAGACTTAAAATACAAATTAATAATGATTCCTGGTTATTTTACCTCTAGGTGCTATTGTAACATTATATGTAACATATATATCATAATATATGATATTATACATTTTAATTAGTTCTGTAAGATTCTTCACGGCTGTGCTAACACCTGCAAGAAAGAACTGTGTTGTCATTTAGAAGAATAACATCCTGTCTGTTGTTACTGTCACATACACAAAAACCCGAGGATAATTCTATAAAGTATAAAACTTTTGGAATATGAAAGTTTAGAGTTATATATAACAGGAAAGATAAAGCTAGTAGTAGATTTTAGTGTTTACCAGGATTAAAGCAGCATTAAAAGCCTTTGTTTGTTTAGCTCTCACGATATGTGGTTTCACCAGCAAAGCAAACCTCCTTGGGGCTGATTGAGTCAGCTCTCGAAAAGGCGGTGAGCCATGCTGTTGTCATTCAGAACTGTCCCCATTAAATGCCTTCTCGGAATTAGGTCATACATGGGCACTGGCTGAGCAAGGCACAAAGTGTCCCTCACAATGATTGGGATAATTGTTGGTTCTGTCCACCCTTGCATCTCTCCTCTTTCCATCCTTTCATTTGGTAGTTTTTTCTTTACTACTATACCTGTTTTTCAGTGCAACCACAGGCATTGATTTGCTCTGATAGTCGCTTGGGCTAAAGGCTGTAGCATTACAAACCTATTGAAAACCAGAATATATTGCTGTGTCTTGACCATCCATGTGTCTATACACTCAGCAGAAGGCCTGCCATGCTAATAGAAATGCAATGACTATTTCTTTACTAAAAGTGAATGACAATGTTTTCACTGGACATTTAACAGATTTGAAATAATGGTTAAGTTCTGAATGTGCTACCTTACAAGGTTAATACTGTTATAATTATAGTTTGGAATAAGTAAATTTTAACTTATCATGAAATGGTATTGTGCATAAATATAATATGTGTAGTAGTCATATTATATTTTATCATTATATACCATAGATTATTTCAGCTTTCAATTGGGTCTTAAGATATAATATCCACTCCTGGTATTTTTCCTTTTTTCCATTTATTTATTTTTAAATGTTTTCTTTATTATTTTATTATGTGTACAGTGTTCTGCCTGCATGTACACTTGCAGGCTGGAAGAGGGCATCAGATCTCATTACAGATGGTTATGAGCTACCATGTGGTTGCTAGGAATTGAACTCAAGACCTTTGGAAGAGCAGTCAGTGATCCTAACCTCTGAGCCATCCCTCCAGCCCTTGGCATTTCTCAATAATACAATATATTAATTAAAATCACCCAAAGAACCTAGACAACAATGAGGGCCCTAAGAAAGACATACATAGATCTAATCTACATGGGAAGTAGAAAAAGACAAGATCTCCTGAGTAAATTAGGAGCATGGGGACCTTGGGAGAGGGTTGAAGGGGAGGAGAGAAGCAGGGAAAGGAGCAGAGAAAATTGTAGAGCTCAATAAAAATCAATTTTTAAAAATCCCCATGTTGTATAAGAGATCTCTTAGCTTATTTTTCCCAGCTAACTGAAACTCTGTATCCTTAGTCCATTATCTCTTCAACTCTCCATTCTAAGCATTCTAGCCCACTGAAGCCACAATACTCAAGTCTGTCCGTCAACTATTGGAGATTCTACTCTGAATGAAATTATTTAGTATGACCACCTCTCTTTCTGGAAGATAAGCCTCTTTCATATTTTCTGACATTTCTTTCCTTTTCAGGTGTTCTCTGGATTTACAAAAGGACTAAGGGTTGTGCCTCCTAGTATTGATGGTGGAACACACGTGTTGAGAAGGCTCTGGTGTGCTTTAAGGTACCTGCCCTCGAAGGCCATGTCTGGGGATTAAAATCAACAAAGCGTTATTAGACTATCTCTATGAGCTCAACAGAAGTTCTGTCTCTGTGCTGTGGAGCCCTGGGATTTGACTGGAACTCTCTGTCACTGCGTTCATTTCTGACATCTCGTCCTCACCACTGTTTCAATTCTAATGTGACTGGCCCTTTGGGGTTCCTCAGAAGGTAATTTTTTTCCAGAATCTAACAGGGAAATGTTGTTGAAGTCTTTCCCTACACTCTTCAATCCTACTTTTAAAAAAATAGGTGCTACTCTTGAATATAGCCTTCATGAATGAATCTTTTTGGTAAAAGAAGGGAGGAAGGGAGTCCTGATTGCTGTTCTCATTAACTGGGTCCTTTGCCCTTTCAGGTTTCTAGTTCAAGAAACCTTACTCATTATTATATATCAGATAATACTACCCCCAGGGTCATCATCTCTTCTTTCCAGAACTGACATTAAAGGAATATGATTAGTAGAGAGGAATAAAAACACATTGATTTTAACATTTTCCAAGCGTTATATATGTCAGATTCATTTTACCCAAGAGAACGCTAAAGCTCAAAGTGGTAAAAGTAACTTGCAAAATAGCAGAGCCCTGATTCAAAGCCTGGCTATAAAGCATAATGATGGCACCAGATGGCTGGGAGTTTTTAAGCTTCTCATATCTCCCCACAAGCTTTAAACACCAAATATTGCTTATCAAATTTAAAACATAATTTTGTAGCACTTCTCCAACCTCATTTAATGTTCAGCACATGAGACCGGAAGCAATTGCCCTAATTAATTAGTTTTACAAAGCACACTGTAGAAATGAATTAATGATTAGATGAAATTAAAATCTAACTGAGGCAGGCAATTCTACTGCTTTCCACTCATGGTGGGGAGAGCTTTGTTTCAGATAAGTGTTATCTGTGATACATCAAAATGCATCATTGTCATTTTAAAATGTGTTTGATTTAATTTTTAAAAAGAGCAGGAAGTATTTTGCATTTAAAACTACTGGTTGAGGATTAATGGACTAGAATCTATATTATTTGAGACATAATTTGGTTTGAGTTTTTAAAAAAGTAAGATTAAAATTTGTTTCTAAAAGGAAGTTACAAATATGATTTTTTTTCAATGTGGATAGCAATTATTCAAGACAGATATTTTTTTAACCAACAGGTTGTTCCAGACTACTGCTAGAAAAAATGTCACAGAAATAATCATGAAATAAACTCTATCTGGCTCTTTGATCACTGTGTTCAGTGCATATTGACTGTCTCTTTAAATTAAGTGCATATGCCCTACTGGCATGCGTCTTCCTCCAGCCAGTTATCTTAGTAAACATGTAGCACGCACCGATCTCCTGGTGATGCTTCCAGCCAAGACTAGCTGTGTGTAGAGAAGCCCTGCTGCCACTACTGCTCCCTTTGGAAACCCTGTTTATCGAGGGTCATCTATACAGAGCTAAGACCCATTGCTGCTCAATGCTTCTGTCTCATGATGTCGACCATTTCTCAATGGACCTGTCTTTTTCCAGCCCAGATGACTGAATGGGCACCAGTACTGTTCATGGTCTGATCTCGGGGCACCATGGAGATTTTATTGAGGTCACTCTTTTATATGCATCATGCTTTTTATGTTGTCTTTTTAATGTAAAAGACTGTGAGAAGTTAGCAAAGGGATGGGCTAAAAATAGATCACACAGTCTAAGAAAAATTTTCCCTGTGATATTGAACTCATTATCCATCAGGCAAACCTACCTTAACTTTTTCCTGCTCTAAGTACCTTTCCAGGGAGCTTTTCTTTCCTTATGCAACAAGTCCACTGTGAGTCTATCTAAGGTTTCAAATGAGGACTTCTGCTTTCTTTCTTCCTGACCTTCTCTACTCATGCTTGCCACTGCCTGCTTGGTATTTGTTTGATACCCCAGATCTACCTTGAATTCAATGGGCTGAGTTAAATGCACCATTTTCCTTGATCTTCCATCTAGGTTTCCTGTTTCAACGATACAGAACCACGTTTACCCCGTTACCTATTTAGAAACTAGCATTTCCCATGCCATCTTCCTAAACTCACCAATACTCATTTCTCTCTTCTCATAAATCCCGATCTTCTGCCTCCCCAGAATATCATTAAGTCTATTCTCATCTCGTTCCCGCTCTCTTAGCTCTTGCCAAGATTTCTGAAATTCAGCTCTTGGGAGATGGCTCAATAAGTAAAGTACTTATCATGTAAGCCCAAGGACCTGAATTCGGATCCCTAGCACCCACATAAATTATTGAATGTGGCTGTGTGTCTATAACCCTTGTACCAAGGAGGCAGAGACCCCAGCATCCATGGGGCTCAATAGTTAACCAGTTTAGAAGAATCACCAAACTCCAGGTTCAGTGAAAGCCCTTGTCTATAGAAATTAGGTGAAAAGCGAGTACAACAGACACTTGATATCATCCTCAGGTCTTCGTGTGCAGTGCACACTTTCGGTATCCACACACATACACAAGCACCAGAACACACACAGTAAAGTAACGTAAGGTTTCTGCAATAACATTCTCCCTGCCCTCTTCCTGCTCTAACTTCATATAAATTATTTGCTTAAAACCTCTACATTTTTATTTGTCTCAGCCTAGCCTGGTCACAAAGATGTCTTTTTCTCTTTTGATGGTGGTACTGACTCTCTCACCTCTGGGATTTTCCAAACACCATCCCTTATGTATAGAAAGATAGCTATGTTTTTTAATCAATGGGTGACCAAATTATGCTTGTCTAGAGCAGAGACCCTCAAAGATCTCATGACAAGCAGATGCTCTGAATATATTTATCTTTTACCGAACAAGTTTACCCCATTTAATTGTTTGTTTTATAAACAAAAAATCTGAACTGAAACTGACATCTGCATATGAACCTACAAGATTTGTTTTTAGATCCTGGCAGGAAAGTTCAGTTCACGCCTGTCAGCGGCATCACAGGAAGGTGTTCCTGACCGGGGAGTGTCACCCTCTTTGACTTGCGTGGCACCCTGAAGATGCAGCCAAAACTGAGGCAAGGATGGCAAACCCAGAACAGTGAGGGAAGTACTGTGTAACTTCTGCCAGCCAAATCCCTCGACTCAAACCTGGCATGAGTGGGGAGACAGATGTCACTGTCAGATTGCTCTGTCATCCTTGATGTGACCTACCACGAGGTGTTCTGATTTCATATCTAACAGGCTGAGTCATCTCTGCAAGTCTGGACAGTGAAAAGGAGAAAATAATTTTACCATTTGGCAAGGCCAGTGATGTATACTCCACCTAGAAACAGACTTAGAATCTCCACAATTGAAGAGAGCATCTGGCTGCCATCTACAGGAAGCTGGGAGCATGCCAGCTTTAATAATTACAGTCAGCTTGCCCACCTTCCGGGTCACCTAAGTCAGATGACACACATTCAGTTCTATTCCAAAGCATACCATGCATGATTGCTAGAATATTCTGTGAGATAACTGTCTCATCCTAGAAATGGTAACAGTTTATGAGTACATGGAAGAAAGTAATTACGCAGTGAACTCAGAAGAATGTCTTCAAAATGACAACTTAGGAGATGATAAAATTGCTAATTACTACTCATGCAAATTTAAGTATTTTAATTCATATAACTCACATTGTCTTTCTAGTTTATTAAGTGAGAAAATACTTATTTTAATTTGCTCTAACATTTTTATTTTGTATTATAATAATTATTCTAAGTCAAATATGATCTGAGATATAAAAACCCCACACAAGAAAGAGATTTGTGTTTGTCTAGTATAAGTTGGGCTTTATAAAGTCTAAAATATAATTAAAATATCAGAAAGCATATGTATATATTTCACAATATTATATTATTTCATAATATACACATTGTTTCGCAATACTATTTTATACACACCAATTGTGTATATATATTTCACAATGTTCTATTCTTTCATAACACATTATTTCACAATAATATACATATAAAATATTGTGAAATAATTATGGAACAGAGGGTCCCACTTTATTTAAACTTTTCTGAATTTCTTATGTTCAAAGGATTCCACATAATTTTATTGAAAAGTTTGATAGTTTCAGCCATTTTTCTAAAAGTAGTTCTATTCTTCCATGCTATTTTCAGAGTTTTAAGGAGGAAATGGTCTAAGGGCAATTGCTCTTTTGAAAGAAACCAAAACTCCAGAGAGGGGAAATTTAGGCAAGTATGTTGGACAGTAATAACCAGCACCTGTATGCACTTTATAACATTCATGGCAAAGTTCTATGTCGTTTGCCCATGATGACACACTTAATCCATATAACTCACTTAGGTGGGTGTTCTTAAAATTCTGATTCCATGAATAAAGAAACTGAAGTCTACCCCAGTTAAAGGTAAGAATTTCCCTAGGTCACAGCTATCATATGAAAGAGATAGAATTCAAACAACTCAAACATTCACTGCTGGCCTTCTAAAACACCATGAGAAGAATTTATTCTTTTTAAAAAGAGTTAAATATCCACCCCAGTAAATTTGATGCCCAATCACAATAATGACAATTCTGTGAACTGTCTAATATGCTTACAACAAACTCCTGTTTAACCAGCCTCCATCAGCCTCTGTTATTTACAGCATACAGATGTCACACCAAACCACAAAGAGTTTATTGATTCATTTTCCAGGTAGAATAACCGTATCGGCATTACTGGCATGAATAAAACAGTACTCCAATGAAGAAGGAGTAGGAAACAGAGGATAAAGTGAGAAAAGTAAGTAACAATAAAATTAAGAGAACTGGGTCAGATATGGTGGCTCACAATGGCAATGCCAGCACCTAGGATGCAGAGACAAGAGAATCAGGGGTTCAGCATGAAAAGTTTAGGTTTAGCCTGAGCTACAAAAGACCCTGTTTCAAGGACAAAAAGCCAAGCATGTAGCATGTAGCATGTACATAGTCGAAGTTCTGAAAGAAATAAACAAAGATTGGTTTATAGGTTAATTATCTAAGCTATCATTCAAGAAAGCATTTCTGAAATTAAAAACAGGAAAAATGTTTGGGCCACTCAGACTGCACAAGAATCAAGGAAAAGAGAAACTTAACAGTAGCTGTAGATAAGTTGGAGCTCCAAAACCTAAAACTTATACACTCAGAGAGAACAAAACTGCATTTTAAAAATCAACCTGGCCATTTAAGCATACCCCGAAGAAGATATGCAAAAATAGATATGCTACCATGGTGAGGGGGCAGCTCCCAAGGTCTTAAATCTTGATTAAGAACTACAGCAATTAAAAAATGTTGTTCTGACAAAATAACTTTATAAAGACCAAGTAGGTGTGTAGGGGTGTGTGTGTGTGTGTGTGTGTGTGTGTGTGTGTGTGTGCGTGTGTATGCATGTATCTATATTTGTATCATCAATTAAATCAAGAGAGCAGGTGGGAGAGTGTGGAACTGGTTAGATAATTTAAGTTCAGAGAATTTAAGCCTATTCTTTCTTGTTCCTTCACAGTTATTGACAGAAGATACAGTTTAAGGTGTGGCTACTAACAAAGGTATCTTGACCTAGTGTATGGTTACTTGGCATTTTGGGTATTAAGATGGTAATTACTTTGTTCCTTGTATCATGATAAAAAAAAGCCTTTTGTTTTATTCACCCTTTTTTGGATTAGGGTATTTAAAGTTCACAAGAAATAAACAAACACAGGCAGATTCAGGATTCACTGAGTTGCCCTTCCGGTACTATCCTATGTCTCTGCATTTCTTTTGTATCTCTGTTTATTTCTGCCAGCATTTCTAATCCTCACATCCCTACCCTGGAACATACGAACCAGTTGGGTTAGACCCCAACACATGTCTCCCTAATGTGTGGCTACCGCAGGAGAAGTAGAGGAACCTTTAGAGGGAGCAAAGGAAAGGGAAAATTATTACTGTATTATGATCTCAGAAAAGATTTAACAATAACAATAAATATCAGCTCCAACTTAATAAAAGTCAAATATAAAAATAAAAAAACAAGCAAACCAAACTAGCCATGTTTTCAAGGCAGTTGTCACGAGGACTAGCACCAAATTGAGCCTCACCTTCCAGGTGATTGGAACACACATGTCTCAGTCACAGGCATTATCAATGCTATTCTGTTTCCCTGAGATGTCAGTTGTGACTCCAACCATTGGGCTTGAAAAGCTTTGAGAGGAAAACGGTTAGAATGAAGAATCACTATCTTAAGCTAGGAGTAAAGTTTCACGAATCAGCATGATATTAGCATTGGGATGATGATTGAAGTACAAAGACAGAAATTAATAAAAATTAGGGAATTTAAAGAACCACAGGCCATCTCCTGAACAGGAACTTTATGGTTTCCCCTCACCAAATCTCTTTAGTTTAAAGTTTGGAAAGTGGTTACAAAGCATTTTTATGGTTTCAATTTCATAACTTATTGCTTATTAAATTTATTTAAGAAAATTAAAATGCCTAAGAAGAAATGTATATGAAAAGACTTTCATACAATTAATTTAAATTTGTTAAAGATGCTTTAAACTTTGTAACTGTATATGAATACATTTGCAACAGTGTACTGGAGAGTGTGTTTAACCTTAGGTAACCATTCACTTCAGCTATTTCTTTATAAAAACACTTCTTACTTGAAATAAGGGACATAAATTTGGACTAGTGAAATGGCTCAGCGGTTAAAAATCCATACAATCCTCACAAAGAACTAGAGTTTGGTTCAGATACCTCAAGACCACCTGTAAGTCCAGTTTCAGGGAATCTGATACCCTCTTCTGGCCTCCTTGGCCTCCTTTACTCTCTCTCTCTCTCTTTCTCACACACATACATGCACACAATTTTTAAAATAGAGATAGATTTTAAATTGATTGTCTTCTATTATTCAGGTTTAAAATAACACAGTTTTTAAAAAAATAACAAAAAAATCACAAGCTGATACTTTCAGAGTATCTCAAAACAATACATAAATCTTATAGTAACACAATAAAAAACCAGATAAAATGCTCTAAATAAGAATAAAAATGAAGAAAAACATTTAGAACAAAAAATTTTGAGTAAAAAACAGACAAAATAGAATTCATGCATTATAAAATTATTGATGAATCCATAAAACAACAGGCCACTAAATAAAGTGTGTAAAGAAGAGGATGTAGTTACTGTATGAAATACGGAGTATTGATCAGAAAGGACCTGTAGGAAAGAAACTTGAAAAATTGATTGCAGAAGGAATTTTTCTCATTACTGAGGGAACTAGTCTGCAAGTAAAGCAAATAATTTTCTAGAAAAATAGAATGTCCCAAAATGGTGCTAAAAGAGGTAGGAAAATGGAAAAGGCTCTCCTAAGGCTGAACAAGATCGTTATTCAAAAGAGTGTGCTCTATTTGAAAATATGAGCCACACTGGAGCACCGGACTGAGCTCCCAAGGTCCCAATGAGGAGCGGAAGGAGGGAGAACATGAACAAAGAAGTCGGGACCATGAGGGGTGCACCCACCCACAGAGACAGTGGGGCTGATCTATTGGGAGCTCACCAAGACCAGAAGGACTGTGACTGAAAAAGCATGGGATAAAATCGGACTCTCTGAACATGGCGAACAATGAGGGCTGATGAGAAGCCAAGGACAATGGCACGGGGTTTTGATCCTACTTCATGTTCTGGCTTTGTGGGAGCCTACCCAGTTTGGATGTTCACCTTCCTAGACATGGACGGAGCGGGGAGGACCTTGGACTTTCCATAGGGCAGGGAACCCTGATTGCTCTTTGGACGGGAGAGTGAAGGGGAGAGGAGTGGGGGGGAGGGGGAGAAGGGTGAGAGGAGGGGGAGGGAAATGGGAGGCTGGAATTTTTTTTCCCTTTTCTCAATAAAAAAAAAAGAACTCAAGAGGAAAAGCCTATCAAGTCTTTAATGCAACATATTTTCTTTCAACAGTTTTCTAAGCATTTCCAATTCAGATAAAAATAAACACAAAACAACAACAAAAACAAATTTCACTCCTCTGAACAAATATAATGTGAAATGCCAACAAATATTCCACAAGAAAAATTTACAGGCTAATAGAAAAAAAGTAAAGACGCATTATTAACAAAAAAACTTCAGCATATTTTATAATATTTTTGAAGTGGAGTAAAACAGTGGAGTGTTTTGAAAACAAGATATGGATTAATATATTTACCATATTAATAAGAAAAAATCATATCCTCATTTTCACTGATTATAGAGGGCAAAATTCTTGTCATGATTTTTTTTAATTCAATATAATAGCAACTTTCCTATTTTTATAAATTATAATTGACATTTCAGCTCAAAAGCAAACATAGTATTTAACAGAGAAACTTTCCGTTAAAAAAAAACAAACAAACAGAGATACCAGGCTCTCAAATATTAGCACATTGCTTTTGAGTTCCCCATCACCCTCCAGCATTTGTGTTGGAACAGCTGGGCTGGACTCTGTAAACACTGCTTTTTTTTCTTTCTTTTTTTTTTTTTTTTGCAGCTCCTAGAAAGCTAAGCATTATCAGTGAGTGGATGGCTCTAGGGAAACCCTGTAGGTGTAAAATAAATTTCTTGTTTCTTTCTAAAAACAACTGAGGAAGACCATGGTCATGGAAGTTAGAATCTGCTATGTAACAACTAACCTGCCAAATCAACTAGTCCTGAAAATGGATGGTGCTAGAGCATTGGGCCCAAAGCCAATGCCAAGAGTCAGAATAGAACAAGCACAACCATGAGTTGAACAACACCCACAGCAAATCTCAATGGATACAAAAAAATGGAATAAACCCTTGTATATTATCAGATCACCATGGATTAAAGTTAGAATTCAACAATACAAACTAAAGAAAGCCTACAAACTCAAAGAAAACTGAACAATTCTCATATGAATCATTGGGTCAAAGAAGAAATAAATAAAGTTAAGACTTCATAGATTTCAATGAATATGAATGCACAACATACCCCAACTTATGGGACACTATGGAAGCAGTGCAAAGAGGAAAGTTCATAGCACTAAGTGACCACAAAAAGAATTTGGAGAATTCTCACACCAGCAACTTAACAGTACACCTTAAATATCTAGAACAGAAAAAAGCAAATTCATCCAAGAGGAGTAGATGGAAGGAAATAATCAAACTCAGGGCTGAAATCAATAAAATAGAAACAAAAGAACAATACAGATAATCAGTGAAGCAAAGAATTAGTTCTTTGAGAAAATAAAAAAAGAAAGACTGATAAAACCTTATCCAAACTAACCAAAAGTCAGAGAGAGAGAGAGAGAGAGAGAGAGAGAGAGAGAGAGAGAGAGAGAGAGGAGAGAGAATATCCAAATTAACAAAATCAGAAATGAAAAAAGGGAATATAACAGATACTGAGAACATCCAGAGAATCATCAGGTTATATTTCAAGAAAACTAAACACTATACAATTAAAAAAAAAATCTAAAAAAAAAATAGTTTTCTCAATAGATACCACACTCCAAAAATTAAATCAAGACCAGATCAATGATTTAAACAGACCTAATACTCCTAAGGAAATAGAAACAGGCATTAAAAATTCTCCAACCAAAAAATCCCAGGGCAAGATGTTTCAGCACAAAACTCTCCTAGAATTCCAAGGAAAAGCTAATGTCAATACTCTTCAAATTGTTCCACACAGAAACAGAAGGAATATTATCAAGCTCCTTTTATAAGGCTATAGTTACCCTCATATCCAAACCATACAAAGATGCAACAAAAAAGAATCACAGACCAATCTCTTTCATAAACATTAATGCAAAAATATTCAATAAAATACTGCTGTGGGACAATGGTCTTGTACTCTGTCACTTGTATTGTTTTAATAAAATGCTGATTGGCCAGTATCCAGGCAGGAAGTATAGGCAAGGCGACCATGCAGGAAGTAGAGGTGGGGTGGCAAGAACAGGAGAATTCTGGGAAGAGGAAAGACTCTGTCCACAGTCATCACTCAGATACAGAGAAAGCAAGATAAGAATGCCTTGCTGATAAAAGGTACCAAGCCACATGGCTGACACAGACAAGAAATATGGGTTAATGTAGGATGTAAGAGTTAATAAGAATCCTGAGCTAAAAGGCCAACCAGTTTATAATTAATATATACCTTTGTGTGTTTCTTTGAGATTAAACAGCTGCAGGAATGGGTGTGACAGAAACCTCTGTCAACAAAATACTAGCAAACTGAATCCAAGAATACATAAAAGAAATTAAGCACCATGACTAAGTAGGCTTCATCCTAGAGATGCAGGGTTGGTACAACATATGAAGATCTGTCAAAGTAATTGACCATATAAACAAACTGAAAAAAAAAACCCTGCATTCATTAGATGTTGTAAAAGTCTTGACAAAAGCCAACACCCCTTCATGATAAAAGTATTGAAGAGATCAGGGATACAAGGAATATCTCTTAACATAATAAAAGCAATATACAGCAAGCTGACACCAACATCAAATTAAATAGAGGGAAACTCTAAGCAGTTCCACTAAAATCAGGAGCAAGACAAAGCTGTCCACTCTCTCCAAACCTCTTCAATATAGTACTGAAAATTCTAGCTATAGCAATGAGACAACAAAAGGAGATCAAGGGGATAGAAATTGTAAAGGAAGAAGTCAAACTTTCACTATTTGCCAATGATATGATGGTATACATAAGTGACCCCAAAAATTCTAACAGGGAACTTTTTCAGTTGATAAACACCTTCAGAAATGTGGTTGGATACAAGATTAACTCAAAAAATCAGCAACTCTACTATATACAAATGATAAACTGGCTGAGAAAGAAGTCATAGAAACATCACTTTTTACAATAGCCACAAATAATATAAATTATCTTGGGGCAACTCTAATCAAGCAAGTGAAAGATCGGTATGACAAGAACTCTAAATCTCTAAAGAAAGATACTGAATAAGATATCAGAAAATTGAAAGATCTCTCATGCTCTTCGATAGGTAAGAGAAACATAATAAAAATGGCAATCTTACCAAAAGCAACCTACTGATTCAATGCAATCCTCATCCAAATCCCAGCACAATTCTTCACAGACCTCAAGTCTCAGTTTTCAACTTCATATGAAAAAGTAAAACACACAGGACAGCTAAAACAATCCTATACAATAAAGAAACTTCTAGAGGCATCATCATTCTTGTTTTCAACCTCTACTATAGAGCTATAATAATAAATACAGCTTGGTATTAGCATAAAAACAGATATATGGATCAATGGAATCAAACTTAAGACCCTGACATAAATCAATAAATGCCTGATTTTTGACAAAGAAACTAAAATTATACAATGGAGAAAAAGAAAGCATCTTTAACAAATGGTGCTGGCATAACTGGATGTTGGCAAGTAGAAGAATGCAAATAGATCCAAAACTCAAGTCCAAGTGGGTCAAAGACCTCAACATAAATCCAGTTACACTGTAGCTGATAGAAAAGAAAGTGGAAGGTAACCTTGAATTATTGGTTGGAGGGGCGGAAAGACCTCCTGCAACACCTCCCCCTTTTGTTTAAGTAAGAGAGTTCTAAACCTACTATGAAATTATATACAATAAGTACAAATATCCTATTCTAACTAGCTTAGGACTTGTATAATAAATAACTTGGCCAAGTCATGAGAGAAAAGTAACTATAGTTATATAGTCTTCAACCCCATCAAAGATCTGAGAAGGGAAATAATGCTACCTGGGTAATTATTAAGTTCAGTAAAACAACTTCCAAAACCTGTAACAAATCACAGGGACAACTAGCTACCTGGGCAATCACCCAAAGTCACATTTGCAGCGTTGAAGCAACCAACTTTGGCTAAGGCCTAACATAACTGACATACCATTTTCAAAGGCAAGCAACTTTTCAAAACTATCTTACCCTGTCTTGGCAGGATATGACAGTCCTGTTTTATCCATTGATGCACACTCTGTATCTCTGTCAGTGGTTGAGGTATGGGCATTTCTTTGCCCCAAGGCCAGTTCTGTCAAAAAGAAAGGCTCCAGGTGGAGTGTCTTTGGTGCTCAACATTCTCTCGGGAATAGAGCGGTGTTGCCAGGAGCAATTGTGTCTCACTACCACAAAACTCTGAGTTAGATTAAAGGCCATTTTCTACAGCTCTTTGAAGAGGTTGAAGATCATCTATCTATACTGAGTATAATCTCTATATATCTAAAAAACCTAATTAGTCTAATTATAAATGGCAAACTTAGATGACTATTAATCTATATAATTCTCAATATCTATCTAACTTAAAGACTAAGACAATAAACATCTGTGTAACAAATGAGGATAATGATCTCCAAATATAAACAATGTACAAATATACATTGCAATATGGTAAATATCAATACAATATATGTCAATACATAAAAAATATTTTAAACAGAGGTAGAAACATGCATGCATACAATAGTCAATATAATTTAACTTTGTATCAAGAATCAATACCAATATATTTGTCTAAAAATTGTAACTCACAATTACAAATCTATTATCCCATCACCCGCTTTTTTTTTTTTTCAAAATGATCCCTGAGCTTATAAAATTCCTCCCCCAACCTCCCAACCCCTAAATGATGTCCCTAAACCCAGGGGCAAACTTTACTGGGAGAGGGGACGTCGTCCTCTAGAATTACTTCCAGCTGTCATGGGGGCGACGTTCTTTCTGGGGGATCCTGTGAAAGTAAAATGATGGTTAAATTTCAAGATCAATGTCTTTTAAAATTGCAAATAGTCTCTGAGTATTTTGTGGAGGTCTGGCCAGAATGTTGTACCAGATGTGCACCATTTCAGCTAACCAAGTTGGGATCTTCTTGTGCAGCTGGTACCCAAAACAGGTCTTGTAGTAGCGCTATCAGTATCATGATGTCATATTAACCAGGTAGAGTTGTTGTTGTGGGGCCCCATCTTCTTCCTGGAAACTTCAAATGTCACTTGAGAAAAGACTCATTGTTTATTGTAAAAAACTTAAACATTAATCATATAGACATATATAGGCATATGTATATATATATACATATATTCAATGAAAGGTATGATAGATATGAAGAAAAGCAAAGATGTTTTTTAAACTCATATTTCTTTCTGTCCCATATCACGGCTCTTGACATGAGACAGAAACTCCAGAAACTCTGGGTTTTTCTCTTACTAACAGGCTTGGAATTGGAGAGGGACTGAGCCAGAGTCCAACTCCAAAACCAGCTCTATAAATTTAGAAATATGGTTTAATATGTTAATATGTTAATATTAATATGTTAATACTTACCCATTCAGTTTTCTTGATATTTCCTATTGGGCAGGTATTTTTCCATCTGTCAGTATCCAAATATCCAGGGTCCCTTGAATTTTTCAAAGGTGAGTGTTTTCCTGTGGAGATAAGAACAGACACCCTGCCCCCATTCTATATGTTTTTCTTACCACCTGTATAAACATCATTGTGGATGAGTTGTCATTTCTCCTTTCCAAGAGGTTTCTCCTCTTCAAATCGAAACTTTATTAATTTTGATGGTATCCACAATTTTTCTTCTCCTGTGGAAACAAGAGCAAAACCCCTTCCCCAACGTAGCACATCTCCTGGCTTCCATTGAGAGGTCAGCACATCTTTGAAATAAATCGGTTGATTTAGTTCAGCAGACTTTTCCATTATCCAATGTCTTTCTGCTGCTGTCGTTCCTTTCTCATTAGCGTTAAGAAAATTCAAGGTTAATAAAGCATTATGTAATATTTCTGGGGGTATTTTCGGTCCCTTTCTGTTTTTTCAGCATATCCTTTATATTACGATTTGATCTTTCTATAACTGCCTGACCTGTAGGATTATTTGGTATACCTGTAATGTGTTTTATATTATAATAATCAAAAAAGCGTTTCATTTTCTTAGATACATATGCTGGACCATTATCTGTCTTTATTTGTGCAGGTATACCCATGATGGCCATAACGTCCAATAAATGTGTGATTACTGAATCTGCCTTTTCTGAGCTCAGGGCAGTAGCCCATTGAAAACCTGAATACGTGTCTATGGTGTGGTGTACATATTTTAATTTACCAAATTCCATAAAGTGGAACACATCCATCTGCCAGATTTCATTTCTCTTAGTACCCTTTGAGTTACTCCCTGCAGGCAACGGTGTTTGATTATAGAAAGAACAAGTAGGACATCTCTTTATAATGTCCTTAGCTTGTTGCCAAGTAATGGAAAATTCTTTCTTTAGGCCTTTACTATTGACATGATGCTTTTTATGAAATTCTGAGGCCTGCAACACGCTTCCAATCAATAATTGATCAATCTCAGTGTTGCCTTGTGCTAGAGGACCAGGCAGACCTGTATGGGACTGGATGTGTGTTATGTACATTGGACAAAGCCTGTTCCTGATTATGTCTTGTACCTGGATAAACAATAAAGTCAACTCTGTGTCATCTGGTATAAATTCAGCCGTTTCAATATGCAAGATAACTCTTTCTGCATATTGTGAATCTGTAACTATATTAAGAGGTTCTTTAAAATCCCTTAGCCCCATAAGAATGGCATATAATTCTGCCTTCTGGACAGAATTATAAGGGCTTTGTTCCACCTTACTCAATTCATCTGACTTGTAACCTGCTTTCCCTGATTTATTTGCATCAGTATAGAATGTACGGGCTCCAGTTATTGGAGCATCACGTACAATTTTAGGAAGAATCCAAGAAGTTCTCTTTATGAGGTTAAGTCTACCACTTTTGGGATAGTAGCTATTAATTTCTCCCAAAAAATTAGCACAAGCTCTTTGCCACGGTTCATTGTCTTCCCATAACTTTTTTATTTCTTCAGTAATAAAAGGCACTATAATTTCTGCTGGGTCTATACCTGCTAGTTGACGAAGTCTCAGCTTACCTTTTATAATTAGTTCAGAGACTTTTTCCACATAAGTTTTTAAATTTTTACTTGGTTTATTGGGTATAAATATCCATTCTAAAATAATATCTTCCCTCTGCATTAGAATCCCTGTAGGAGAGATTCTGGAAGGCAATATGTCTAGGATGCAGCTAAGATTTGGGTTGACCCTATCCACATGTGCTTCCTGTAATTTTTCCTCAATCATTATCAGTTCCTTTTCTGCTTCAGCTGTCAGTTTTCTTGGACTAGTCAAATCTTTATCACCATCTAAGGTTTTGTTTAAATGAACTATTAGATCAGGTGTTATCCCAACAGCTGGTCATAGACTGGAAATGTCTCCCAACAATCTTTGGAAGTCATTAAGAGTCTTTAACCGGTCTCTCCTAATTTGTGCCTTTTGTGTTTTAATTTTCTCTAACCCTATTCTGTAACCTAGGTAATTAATAGAATTTCCTCTTTGAATCTTTTCAGGGGCAATTTGTAATCCCCACCCAGGCAATACTTTCTTTACTTCTTCAAACATCCTTTCTAAAGTATCTTTATTTGAATCTGATAATAAGATGTCATCTATGTAATGATAAATTATGGACTTGGGAAATTGTTTACGAATTATTTCCAATGGCTTACTTACAAAATATTGGCACAACGTAGGACTATTGAGCATACCTTGTGGGAGGATAGTCCATTGATATCTCCTATTAGGCTGAGAATTATTATAAGTAGGCACCGTGAAGGCTAATTTTTCTCTATCCTTTTTTTGTAACGGTATAGTGAAAAAACAATCTTTCAAATCAATAACTATAAGAGGCCATCCTTTTGGTAATAGAGAAGGCAAAGAAATTCCAGATTGTAGTGGGCCCATAGGTTGAATTACTTTGTTGACAGCTCTTAGATCTGTCACCATTCTCCATTTACCAGATTTCTTTTTTACAACAAACACAGGAGAATTCCAAGGGCTGGTTGATTCTTCAATATGGTGAGCATCTAATTGCTCTTGCACCAGCTGTTCCAATGCCTGTAATTTATCTTCAGCTAGAGGCCACTGTTTTATCCATATTGGCTTCTCAGTTAGCCATTTTAAAGGTAGGGCTGTTGGTACCTCTAAAGGTTTGGTATTTGCTATATGTTCTTGTACAGCCTGAATGGCTGGTGACCTTTTTCCATAATACCTCATCATATCTTTCCCAGAATTATGAGTTCCTGGAACTGCAGGAATGTTAATCTGGGTATTCCATTGCTGTAACAGGTCACAGCCCCATAAATTTATTGCAATATTGGCTATATATGGCCTTAGTCTTCCTATTTGCCCTTCAGGCCCTATGCATTCCACCCATCTTGTGCTTTGTTTTACACGAGATAGGGTTCCAATTCCCAGAAACTGAACATCTACCTCTTGAAGAGGCCAATTTGGATGCCAAGATTCTGGGGTAATAATACTTACATCTGCACCTGTGTCTAATAAGCCTTCAATAAAAGTGCCATTTATACAGACTTTTAGCTTTGGTCTTTGGTCGTTAATAGCAGTCTGCCAAAATATACGTTTACTCTGTCCTACTGGGTTTTTTGACTCATCCTCCACACGTAATTCACCATTTAGGCTAGTATTACTTTTTACAGCAGAAATTGGAGCTTTTAGATTTTTTGGTGAGGCACGTTCTCCACTGTGACTGGGAATGACTGGGCCACTGTTGGCTTGGGGGCCTGCGAGAGGCCCCTCAAGGAGTTTCCTGACGGTATCGGGTTGCCTTGTTTGTCTGTTGTTGACCTGCATTCGTTGGACCAATGATGGCCTTTACCGCATCTCCTACATATACCTGAAGGCCTAGGTCCCCTATTTTTGTCATTCCCAGAGGAGATATTATTCCTAGAAATTCTGTGCCTGCAATCCCATTTCAGATGTCCCAATTTACCACAATTAAAACACCTGGCAGTTTGATGTCTCCTCATTGCTGTGGAAATCGCTTCTCCTACCCAAGAGTCATCATTATAGCTAAATGTCTCAACATTCATCGTATGCTGAATCCATTCATCCATAGGTGCTGATCTAGACTTTAAAGGCCCAATTATCTTTTTGCATTCTATGTTTGCATTCTCAAACGCTAGAGATTCAAGAAGTATTCGTCTAGATTCCGGGTCTGGTACCCCTACGTCCAGAGCCTTAATTAATCTTTGCAAAAAGTCAATAAAGGGTTCTCTCTGTCCCTGCCTAATTCTGGTATATGATTCAACCCTTTTTGCTGGATCTTGTATCCTATTCCAAGCATTTAAAGCTGCTTGGTGACATAGATGCAGTACTTCATTGTCAAAAAGAGCTTGGACCTGTGGATCAGCATATTCTCCTGCACAAAGAATTTGATCTTGGGAAACCTCGACACCTTTTGCTGTTCCATATGTTTGGATTCTTCTCTGAAATAAATTCCAAACATCAAGGAAGGTCCCTTATCTAAAACTGCAGACACTAACTGATGGAAATCATAGGGGGTAGCTCTAGCATTAGAAGCCCAAGTCCTTATCATTTCCTTTACATATGCATTTTGCAAGCCAAAATTAACAATAGCCTGTTTAATTTCTTTCAGATCATTCATTGCTATTGGCATCCATCTAGCTTCTCTGACTCCCTTTGAGCCTTTAGAAGTTGACGCTTTGTCAGAATTAAGTATAGGGTATGCCGCTAAAACCCTGGGTAAGCCAGTTCTAATAGCTGGTGTTGGCTTTGTATCCTGTCCTTGTGCCTTATTACTCTGTTCACCAGTTCCAATCATTTTTTCAAGCATTTCAAGTCTTTTTATTATTGTGTTTATTATTGCCTTTTTTGAATTCTGAATCTCCTGAATCTCCTGACCTGCATGAGTTCTTGAGAGTACCATAATCTTCCTAAATGATAGAATATTCAAAAGAATACTAAAACCTAGTAACCAGTAAATTAAGTTATCCTCATAGTCATATAAATTTTGCATGATTAGACCCATTGTATTGGTAGCCCAAACAGTGAAAGTCATGTTGGAAACAAAAACTGCCATATTACCTATTATCCAGCTGGCCTCGAACTCACCGAAATCCGAAATCCGCCTGTCTCTGCTTCCCGAGGGCTGGGATTAAAGGCGTGCACCACCACCGCCTGGCCGGCCTCAAACTCACAGAGATCCGCCTTTCTCTGCCTCCCGAGTGTATGCCACCACCACCTGTCCGGCCTCAGAGATCGTCCTGCCTTTCTGGATATTATGGGCCTTAAGGCCAAGTGTATCTCGGACTCGGCACTGGGGCCTAAGTCAGGAACTAAAGCCAGTGCGTGATGATTCAAGTTAAACTGCTGGCTCCACGCACAAGGCACAAGCTACAAGGCTGCCGCAAGGCACAAGCCACAGGGCCGCAAGGCACAAGCCCGGGCAGAGGAAGGGAGGGCTCGCTCCTGCCAAGCCGAACTTGCGGCCGGCAGCCGAGGGGGGGGGGGTCCTAAAAGCCAAACGTTCATCGGGCGCCAGGTAAAGGCGTAATCCATGAACAATGCCACACCAGTTTGGAGTTATTATTATTAGGGTAGTATTTATTTAAAGAGGGAAAACTTACAGATCACGATCCCGGACAACAGCTCTCTGTACAACTAGAAAAAGAGTCTAGTCGCCAGACGAGCAGGAAGCCAAGAGAGAGCGAGCGGAAGGAAATAGAGGCTTTAAGACTACTTCCTAAATAAAACACCAGTAGCACAAACACAGAGATTGACAACTAATAAATGGAACCTCCTGTAACTGAGAAAAAGGCAAAAGACATGGTCAATAAGACAAAACGGCAGCCTACAGAATGATGAAAGAGCTTCACCAACCCCACATCTGAAAGGGGACTGATCTCCAAAATATATAAAGAACTCAAGAAACTGAACTTTAGAAGACCAAACAATCCAATTTAAAAAATGGGGAACAGATCTAAACAGATAATTCTCAACAGAAGAATCTCAAAGGGCAAAAAGATATTTAAAGAACTGTTTAACATCCTTAGTCATCAGGGAAATGCAAATCAAAACTTCACTGAGAGTCCATCTTACACCTATCAAAATGGCTAAGAACAAAAACACTGATAACAGCTTATGTTGGAGAGGATGTGGAGTAAGGGGAACACTTCTTCACTGCTTGTGGGAGTGCAAACTTGTACAGCCATTTTGGAAATTGGTATGAGAGTTTCTTAGAAAATTGGGAATCAATCTATCACACAACCCAGCTATACCAATTTTAGACTTAAACCCAAAGGATGTGCAATCGTATCACAAGTACACTAGGTCAACTATGTTAATAGCAGCATTATTTGTAACAGTTTATAGGGAACTCATGGATGCTGGACCACCATATCTCACCTGTGCCCTGTAGATATGGTTTCTACTTTTCTGGGGCCTGTGGTCCAGCTCTGAACTTCTTCTTTTGATGGACTTGAACTTCACATTCTTCAGAGAGGTCTCATTTTCAGTGCTGGGCACAGACTGCCATTTCTTCAGCTCCCAGCCTCAACCCAGAGATACCACCAAGCATTCTCTTACTCTACTGCTATCTCTTATAAATTTATATGATACTTTATATTAGAATTTTTAATTGCTGTAAAATTTCTTTCACCTGTTTTGATCATCATGCATTTAAATATATCAGATATACTAGCTACTGCAATTATAGAGGAAAAGAAATATTAAGACTATATGTGATATCATTGCATGCTCTTAAAGAAATTTATGTTGTCAACCAAAACCACTACCAAGATTAAATAATTCACTAGATCATAGAATATAAAATTATAGAAAACTATATGCAGGTATCTGTAATAAAGAAAGACACATTAAATAAAAAGAAAAACTGTTGAAGTAAATTTTAATAACATAAAATCTGCATAAGGAAAGGTACAAGACACACTTGTAATGTACACAGTGAGTGTATATTTTTAAATAGGAATCTCATCCTCCAGAAATTTTAATTAGGTTAATTATTTTTATTGAATTATTTTCCTGATAAAATAATTTATACGTGATTACTTTACATGATCAAGAGATATTAACTTTTGTACAACTAAGTGAAGCAATATTAAACTTACATCAAAATCAATAAATTAGAGCCAATAAAATTCTTCACTAGGGAAGACCAATAATAAGGTAAAGTCCTGGGTGATATCAGAGCACAATATTGAGACTATAATTAAAAGAGATTTGCATCAAACACAGTCATGCAGAAAAACCAAAGGACAGATAAGAAGTGACATTAAGAGACAGTGTATATGCCGTTAACATAAAATAAGTAGACAACTCAAGCGGGAAAACTGTCAAATGCTGAATGGATACTTCTGACAAAAGTTGGACTATATCTGACATACCACACCAAGACTGTTCCCAGTAGATCAGATATTTTAATATGACCACATTCAAAATATTAAAAAGTAATTAAAAAACTGTTTGGCAACCTCAATGTGAAAATAACCTTTGAAACTACAACATGAATTCTAGCTAGAAGAACTAACAAATACATCTCTGCAAAACTCAGAACAGAGCAGCAAACCTTCTATATCACGAACACATCATGTACAAAGTCAAAAGGCATGACACACTGGGTAAAGGCCCTCTCAACCTCACTTGTATCTATGCATGTGTAGAGGGTGCATCAGATAATAAGAAAACACATAACAATCTAGAATAAAACAGATTGTTGGGACAGATGTCTTACAGTAAATGGGTCATTAACAGCTCATGAACACATAAAAAGCTGTCCTTCAGACTTAATAAGAGAATCCTAACTGAAAATTATAGCAAACTATGAGCTGGGAAAGAGAAATTTCAACCTTTGCTAACACAACCTTGGCCAGGAATTAGAAACAAGGCCTTGCCTCCATTAGTGATGAGACTACAAATTGGTACAAAGTCAAAGCATGGCATATTGGCATCACTTAACACCCTGGCATTAGTTTGTGGCTATTATCCCAGGCAATTCTACTTCTAGGAGTTTATGGGGTGGTTTATTTGTGGTAAACATAGCAGTATTGTTTATTATAGCAAATATTTGAAACTGGCCTAGTTTTACAGATGCAGAGTTACTCAAATAGATTATATCTTTAATAAATACAAGTTTATCTTTTAAAAAAGGAAACTGTCATTGTTAATAAAGATCTTCAAATGTCTTTTGGGGGAGAAAGGGTACATCTATGACAGACTAGCACTGTGGTGATGCATGCATTTACTTACTAGAAAAATAATCTTTGTGAAGATGAAAGAACTTCTGAGAGATTAACAAGGAAGATAAGGGAAGAGAGCAGGCCATGGACAGGGAAGGAGAGAAAACTTTCAACACTTACTTTTTAAATTTTTGGTATTTTCTGTACTTGTTAAATTAAAAATACACATTTAACATTTAATAAAAAGTATTTCCACACTGTCCAAAATACTGCAAAGCTCAATTTTAACTTTAATTTATTTTTGTTATACATTTGTTAAACTGGAGTGCTACAGCATTTTTCTCTGGTTTTCTACATGGTAAGATTCTCAGAAAATGCTGTTCAGTCTCAAGAAATTGGTCATCAAAAGAACAAATGATCCAATAAAAAGATGGAGCACAGACCTAAACAGAAAACTCTCAACTGAAGAATCTCAAATGGCTGAAAGACACTTAAGGAAATGTTCAACATCCTTAGTCATCAGAGAAATGCAAATAAAACAACTCTGAGATTCCATCTTACACCTGTAAAAATGGCCAAGATCAAAAAAACTGTTGACAACTTATGCTGGAGAGGTTGTGGGGTAAAGGGAACACTCCTGCACTGCTGGTGGGAGTGCAAGATGGTACAGCCCCTTTGGATGTCAGTGTGGCAATTTCTCAGAACATTAGGAAACAACCTTCTTCAAGACCCAGTAATAACACTATCAGGTATATACCCAAAGGATGCTCAATCATGCCACAAGGACATGTGCTCAAATATGTTCACAGCAGCATTGTTTGTCATAGAGAAAAACTGGAAACAACCTAAATGTCCTTCGACTGAAGAATGGATAAGGAAAATGTGGTATATTTACACAATGGAGTACTACACAGCAAACAAAAATAATGACATCTTGAATTTTGCAGGCAAATGAATGGAATAGAAAACATCTTTTTTTTAATTTTTTTTATTTTTCGAGACAGGATTTCTCCATAGCTTTTTGGTTCCTGTCTTGGAACTAGCTCTTGTACACCAGGCTGGCCTCGAACTCACAGAGATTCTCCTGCCTCTGCCTCCTGAGTGCTGGGATTAAAGGCGTGTGCCACCACCGCCCGGCTTTAGAAAACATCTTATTGAGTAAGGTAATCCAGACACAGAAAGACAACTATCACATGTACTTACTCATAAGTGGTTTTTAAACATAAAGCAAAGAAAACCAGCCCACAAATCACAATCCCAGAGAACCTAGACAACAATGAGGACCCTAAGAGAAACATACATAGGAAGTAGAAAAAAACAAGATCTCCTTAGTAAATTGGGAGCATGGGGACAATGGGAGAGGGTTGAAGGGGAGGAGAGAGGCAGGGTGGGGAGCAGAGAAAAATATAGAGCATAATAATAATAATAAGAAGAAGAGAAGAAGTTAAAAAATGCTATTCAGAACTCACACACAGACTGCTAATGCCCATAAACACTAATTGTTTTTTGCTTTGTCTCATCAAAATTCGCCACAGTGATCCAGGCTTCGTGACACATGACATTTTTGTCAGCACTTCACCAACTCTGAAGTCCTCACATGCTCAGGATCTCCACCTGAGGACCGACTGCCTCATGAGTTGTTGCTTGAAGGGCAAAAGGAAAAGAGGACATTTTTGTGTTTCAGTTGTCCTGGTCAAATATGTCCCCTGTGACACCGACTGGAACTTGGGAATACTCACCATCACAGCCTTTCAACCAGCTTGAGACTACTTTCCCATATCTGAATATCTTTGGTTAATAAACAGAAAATAATTAGGATTCTGAATATTTAATTTTCCCAAAGTTACTGTTTTGTATGTGAAAGACGATGCAAAAAATTTCTAGAACTGGGGTAAAAATTGGCACATAGCTTTTGGTAACTGTATTACCTAGGCTTAAATCCCAGTTTCCTTCCTAGCTGGTTGTTTCCAGAGAGGCATTTACTAAAGCTTTATTTGTCCAGGTCACTACAACTGGACAGACCTTGCTGGTTTCTCACTAAAATGTAGGTATTTTGAAATGATGTCTAATCCATTGGGGTTTCACACAGAGCTTGAGAGGTGAGAAATGTAAAAGCACTAGGAACCCCTCCTAGCATCCATGTTCTTGCATCTCCTACTAATATTCCCATATACAAAGTTCTGGATTCAACCCCGAATCCAGACTAAGAAATATGACTTCAAGTTCTGCTTTTGACATCCATTTGATTTATCTTTTAGATACATTTCATGAGTTTTGGGTATTGTAACTATAAATTGGAAATCTGAAATATAATCCCTGGTGTACAATTAAATGATGAGCCATAGGTCTAGCCCTTTCAAATACAGAAGCTTTTTATGTTATAGCAGACAAATAATCTTATTATCAAGAGACAAACTGTCTCTGCTGTTGAAATGTTAAAAAAAAATATGGGTTTTTAACAGTTTCTTGTATTTGGGTAATAAACCCAAAAATTGTCAATTGGAAATATACTCTTAAAGAAATAAATTTACAATAAGCACAAAGCATTTAACTGAACCTCATATATACAAATAATTATTAGATTTCAATGTGAAAAAATTTAAAGGGCCCAAAATCTGGGAATGGTGATACATGCCTATAATCATAGCACTCGGAAGGTAGCGGCAGAAGAATCAGAAGTCAGATCATTTTCAGCTACATAGTGAATTTGAGGCAAACCTAGGCTATCTGAACCCTATCTCCAAGAAAACCAACCAAACAAAATTTAATTAATTAATTAAAGAGACAAGCATTTTGGCACAATCTATAATCCTAGCACATGGGAGGCAGATGTGGAAGGATTAAAATTTGAGGCCAGTCTGAGCTAAACAGTGATACTCTGAGTCAATGAATATATAAAAAAAGAAGTATTAATTTGACTTTGCCAAGTTGAAATCTGACAGTTCAACCAATATTTATTTTTGAAAATTTAAATCTCATATTCCTTGCTCTGATTTCTAAAGCCTAGGGGCTACTCATGGACACTTTGCTCTCCTGCACTACCGTGTCCAGGACAGGTTTACATCCCTGGCTCACTTGCTCTTCATCCTATGGCCACATCATCCAAACCTCCTCTTCTTCACTTGGCAGCAACAGACTGGATGACGATGGCCTTTGATTTAAGATACTACAAAGTCCACTGCAAGTGCCTCCTGCCTTAAAGCGCCTTCTTGTGGCGATGACACCTCAGAGTTCATATTGGATTGCTCTCACCATGTTACTAAGTCTACCTTCTCTACAAGACTTCTGAATTCTCAAGACTGGCTTTCTCTAGCACACTCACCCTCTATTCTTACTGTTCCTTCAACTTTACTCTGTGCCACATGAATTTTTTTCCTCTGTGCCTACAATGTGTTCCTTCCTGATTGTGCTCCTCTTTATGAATACCTGTGTGTTTTACCTTCTGCATCCACTGAACTATGTACCCATCCTCCCTCTGCCTTTGCAAAATGGTCTCATTATTTAGAGTAAAGCTGCACATTGTTACGGGGATCCTTTTCATGACTCTGAAATTATTTTGGGTTTGTACATTAGGAAAAAAATTAAATGGGCAGGATAGTGTAGCAGAAAATCTATTTACTTTCGGGGTAGAGTGACCTGAATGTAAAATCAGTTCCATTGACCAGCTGTGTTTCTGTTGACAAGTCCCTTTATGAGCTTCACCAAATTGTTATAAATATTAAATGGAAGAGATGGAAAGCTATTATGTTGGCTCCAAAAGCAATGCCAGTGCTACTTTCACTACTTATTTTATGTAGAACAGCACTTCCTTTATAGCGTTCAATAAATAGAGTGTTTGTCACAAGGTGTTTAATAAGTATATAGGGTATATTTCCAGAAGCTAGGAAACCATAATTTTAATTTAAAAAAAAGAAAGAAATTGGAATTGAATGCAAAACAGTGGGTACTAACATAGTTCACCACATTAATACTGAATTGGATAGCAATTCTCATGAAGAGAAATTCTCACATAAAAATACTGGCTCACTCTTTATTCAAGTGTTTCTCAAAGAAGCGTTAGTATCAGTTGATTAAACCCATGGCAAGTTTCAAGGACCCTGCTCTAATTTCATTGTGTTACCACTTATGAAAGATCTGGTTCTGTGAATAGGAAAAACTTAATTAGGGTCTTTTCAGAATAACTTGGATTCTATGTATTTTCCCTGTGAGCATTGTGTGTGGTATCCACAGGCAACTACTTTGAAATCATTTGAGACTTTACACATCAGGGAAGTTTATTGGGAAAGGCTAATGACCAGAAAGTGTGAATGAGTTAGAAACAGATCTCCCAGCTGTGATAAAGAAGATATTAAGGGAGCAAATTCACATTAGAACCCAATTAATTTGTAGCCAGGCAGAGTGGTGGATGCCTTTAATCCCAGCACTTGAGAGGCAGAGGCAGGTGAATCTCTATGATTTCGAGGTCAGTCTGGTATACATAATGAGTTCCAAGAAAGCCAGAGCTACATAGTGAGACACTGTTTAAAAACAACAGAATAACAAACAAAACCCCTCAGGTTTTTTTTTGTTGTTGTTGTTGTTGTTTTGGGTTTTTTTGGTTTGTTTGTTTGTTTTGCTTTTTTTTGTTTTTGTTTTTTTTGTTTTTTTTTTTTTTTGCTAAATCATGATTCAGTAATTTAAGAATGTAAGACCAAAGAGTAGAGATCTAAATTCCTTGTGAGGATTATACAGTTTCAAAAAATATCTTTTCTAAAAAAAATCGAATAAACCTGAAAGATCCTTTAACATGTTCTTTCTAAAATTTCTATAGTTACTTACCTTATGTTACATTCAGCCCATACTCAAGAGTTAGGATTGAAGTAGCAGCTAAAGTGGAGCTCAGCCATAGCCATGAAAAGCTAAGAACTGGTGAGTGTAGCAGGGGGAGATAATTGCACATGATCCAGGCTTTTGGTGGTCAAGCCGCTGTTCATATAATGATTGAGATTCTAGGATTCCCTACTTTAGGATAAAGAGACCATTTCTCTTTAGTCAAATTATTACATTTCACAACTGTTCAAAATCCAGTCTCTTTTGAGACTCAAGGCAGTCTCTTAACTGTGAGTCCCCTGTAAATCAAAACAAATCATATACTTGCAGCAGTCTATTTTTCAGCACATGCCTTGGAGCCAGGTTACGCTTCTTTGTGCCATTTTTCTCCAAACCATACATTTTAAATATATTTCTGCCCTACTTGCTCTATTTCACTCTAGCCTAACATCAGAATTATCAGTAATAACCATTCCATAACAGACTCAGTTATATTAACATGGGATTTCCTCTACCGGGGAAATTAGTCCATGACCTTTTAAATTCAAGTAAATTCTCAGGATATGAGCAGAAAACAGATTCCTTGACAAAATTACACAAATGGCCTCAACCTAGTTACGAATACAATCTATGCTTCCTTCTGAAACCTAGTGATTCAGACCTTGCTGTACACATTACCTTCATCAGAACTTGCGTTGAGGCCTCTACTACAATGGCCTATTAGACTCTGCATTTGACTGTTTTGTTTTCCAGTGCAAATACTCCCATGCTCCTTCAAAATATAGCATGGTCAGATTCTTCTGAGCAACAAATACACTCTCTGGTACTAATTTCTATTTTAGTTACTGTTAGGATCCCAGCATTATTCTTTCTGCCGCCGATCTCAGCAGCCCACCAGCATTCAGGCTCCTAGCCAGCCCAGGGCCCTGCGACCTTAAGTCACATGTTGCGTGTGGCTACATCATGCATTGCGTTGCTGCATGTGCAAGCTTTCCCTTTTAAGTAAGCTCCACAGACTCCTGGTCTCTTCTCTTCTCTTCTCTTCTCTTCTCTTCTCTTCTCTTCTCTTCTCTTCTCTTCTCTTCTCTTCTCTTCTCTTCTCTTCTCTCCTCTCTCTCTCTCTCCTCTCCTCTCCTCTCTCTCCTCTCCTCTCCTCTCCTCTCCTCTCCTCTCCTCTCCTCTCCTCTCCTCTCCCCCTCCCTTCCTCCCCTGCTCTTCTCCTACCCTCTCCTCCCCTCTGTTCCTTTCCCTTCCCTTCCCTTCCCTTCCCTTCTCTTCTCCTCTCCTCTTCTCTTTCTTCTCTCCTCTCATACCTCCCTATCTCTCTTATCTTCTCCTCTCTCCCTTCTTTTTCCCAATCCCTTCCATTCCCTTCCTCCAGTAAAACTCACTTAAACTCTGCCGCCTGTTCACCCCCTTTTCTCTCTCCTCTCAGTGGATCACCCTTCCTCCCGCTTCCCCCTGCCCTTTCCTCATGAACTCCCATGTTGGTTGGCTGACCTCTGTGGTTCATTCCTCACTGCTGCAGCTCCAGCCTACCAATAGCAGTTACTTTACTATTATTGTATTCAAATACCAGGATGGAAAACAACTTGTAGAGGGAAGAATTTGATTCAGGGTTCCAAAGGTAAAGTCCATAGTAGAAGGAGAGGGACAGACATGGCAGTAAGTGGCCAAAGGAGGAAGGTGGCTCACCACATTTCCATCCATATGTAGCAATCAGTGACCCGTAAGTGGAGCAAGGCCTTAAATGCCCACCCCAGTGACATCCTCCTCCAACAAGGTTCCATGTCCTAACAGTTCCATATCCTATCCAAAAAGTACCACCAGTTGCATCCCAAATGTCAAATCCATGAGATTATCAGGATCATCTCTCATTCAAATCACCACAGACATTTGCACAAAGCAGGGTAACTTTTATTTTTATGAAATCTTATTATCACTTTTAAGGCTTTAAATAAAGTGAGGGAAATTGTATTTCCTGTGAGTTATTTTGAAAAATTTATGCGGAATGATTTTTGCTTTGTGACTAATTATTTTAAATGAACTTTCTATTTTGTTCACCAATGTTTAGAAATTTGGGTAGTGATTTATGAGAGGGAAGGGAAGAGAGAGAATAAAGAAAGGAGGGAGAAAGAGAAGACAGAATTGCAGGAGATAGAAAAACACTAGTAACTTAAAAACTGAAACTTCATTGATTAATGTTAGTGTAATGAAAGTAGAGATTACTTGTAACTATAACCAAATCTAATGAAATTGACTTTTTAAAAAGACATGACCTGTAGATATACACGGCCATTGATGAGATTAGCTCCTCTGCTAACTGGTTTATGACTAGGTCTTGAATACCTGTACCAGGAAAAAGTCCACTCTAATTCCATCCCAAAGAAGAAAGGGTAGAGTAAGGAAAAGAGCCACAAGGCTAGGTTAAGCAAGTATTGCTTCAATTGGAACTATAACAAAATTTGCCTTGTGTGTGGTATGAGGTGGGATTGTGATTCGTGGTGTTCCAAGGTTGGGGAAAGAAGACCCAGAGAGACAGAGACTTAGAAATCCTGAAATCAAAAGGCATAACTAGGAGTGAGCTTGAGAACTTTCAGGAAGCTAGGGGCCAAAAAAAAAAATTCATGTGGCCTTCAACAAAAGAGAAGCTCTTCAATAACTATGTCTCACTTGCATCTTTATAAATCTGAGGTCATAAGAAGGCAGGTGGTTGAAACTTAAAGTAGATTCTGAAGAACAGGTAAAAAATTTCCTAGGAAATATTTTTTACCTCCTTTAGAGTAAAAATATGTTGATAAAGTTACAAAACTGTACATCTAAACTAAATTATTCACTTAGATTGGAGAAATCAGTTCCATATTGAAATAGACATGTAGCACAAGCCTGTATTTAACCATGCATTCTTTTAATGTGTAATGATAATCATAGGTCAGATATGATGTCACAAACCTTCAATGCCAGCACTCAAGAGGGAGGAAACAGGCATATCTCTGTAGTTCCAGGCCAGTCTGGTCTACATATCCAGTTTTAGGGCAGCCACAGCTACATAGTAGAGCCTTTTCTCAAAAAAGTTAAATAATAAACAGAATCCTAAAGACAGAACAAGTTTCATGATTTGTAAAATGTATTCTTGTATTGCGTTCTATTCTGAGTGTTGGTGAGAATTTTGGCCAGTGCCTTGGACTGTCGTTTAACCTAGATGTGTCTCAGATTTTGATCTGTTGTCCTTTATAAAACTAATTGGATTAATTTTGAATACTAGGTCTAGGTGTTCCTATCATCATTTTGACAGCTCACAAATAATATAATAACATATGTCACTTACAGCTGTCTCCCGGTTATTTATCTTTGCAGAGCCACTTTTCAAATTTGTGTGTGTGTGTGTGTGTTGTAAACATCATTTGTGTGTGTGGTGGGCATGCATGCCACAGCATATATGTGGAGGCAGAGGACAACTTTGTGGGGCTGGTTTTCTCTTTCTACCTTTATGTGGGTTCCAGGATCAAACTTAGCCACCAAGCTTGCAATGAAAGTGCCTTTACCCACTGGGTCATCTCACCAGCCCTGGTTTTCTGGTTTTTACAGAAAGTTTAGTGGACTTCACAGTAGCTGTTAGGGACCACAACTTTTACCATTTCATGAATATACCAAGTGAATCTTGTACTGGAAGCCATGGTTTGAGGAATTTAAGCTATCACTAGTCCAACTTTAGAGCTAACTTAATTCTTGTTGAATGAGAATGACTCGCCATTAGTAGTATAACACACAACGGGAGGAAATAAATTTGACAATAAAATATTCTACTTATCACTGTTTTAAGTATTTGATTTTTTTTAGTTTGTTCTTTTAAAAATCATTAGGGAAATGTAGATTTATGACAAATCTGAAAAACAGCAAATAAAATATTTAGTCGGTACTTAGCAAATTCAAGGTAAATAAAGCATTTTAGAAAGGAGATAATTCTGAATAATGTGTGTGTTGAGTGTGTAATGGAAACATTTTCACTTACTAGGAATTGAATAATCTTGGGTTGGACACAAGTAAATTTTCCTCTTTGGGTGAAACCTAAATAGGAGAAAGTAAAGACTGGAGAAATGTTTGGAAGCCTTAAAGGAGGTTGTAGTTTTCAGACATATAATTAGGATGAGGGGATGGAAATTAAACACATCTTATGTTACTAAATTGACACAAGCAAAAGCAACAAGTTGATATATGGTGAGAAAGTTCTCCACACCTAGGTCAAACTCTAGAACCTTCAGATACACCATGCACATACAGGAAAACGCAGGCTTTTTGACTGCTCTTGATGGCCAGAAGCTCAGTGTGGGACAGAATGTGAGACTTTGCTTAGAGACAGATGTTCTATGGAACGTCCTTTGAAAACCAGTGCTAAGTAGCATGGCAGATTTATCATTTCCTGCTAAAACAAGAAAAGGATCTGGTTGGGAGAGTAAAATGAATGAAAATAGCCCTGAAATGTGAAATGTAAATTTGCTCCATTTGCAGAAATTGCCAAAGTTTTGCAGACCAAGCAGCTGTGCTTTGCATATTTATAAGCAGACGTTACATTTGAGTATAGGACCTATACTCGGTCTTTTTACTTGCTGGGCTTCACGTCCTAAATGCTGAGGCCTTCTCTTACAGGTTCATATATGATGTGAGCTTAGCTAAAATGGTGGGTATAGACTTTACCAACAGATTGCCTGTGTTCAAATGCTGGGTGCGATGCTGCAATAAGAGTGTGAATCTGGGCAAATGCTTTAACTTCTTTGTACATCGGATGTGTCATTTGTAAAACAGAAACGGTGAGAATACATAGATGGTGCAGATAATTCAGACAACGGATTACTTAATCAGAGAAAATGATTCTAAAAAGCTCCTGGCTTGTCATAAGCCCTCCAACATGGACCCATAGCTGTCACCCAGGAGATAACTACTGGGATACATTAGGTTGAATGAACTGTGACAACACATTTATAGAGAGCCAAAAGCATTATTGCTTAATTTAAAATATGAACAGATAAGAAGAGTGAAGTAAAGAGAATAAAGCTAACCTCAGGGGGAAATCTGCACTATCTTTATTAGTATCAGCACCCTAAATTGCTTATTCATTTGACTCCTGATATTTTAAATTTTTCTAACTATGTGTCCTATTTTAGAGAAAAAAATAATGGATTAAAAAATACCTAGGGAAATTAAAAAAAATCAGCGTGTCTTCTTTTTTCTTCATTCTATGCTTTTCTTCCTTCTTCTTTATTCTACTCCTTTCCTATTATGATTTTTTTGAGGTGAAATCACACATTCTGCTCCAGCTTCATCACATTCTATCATGTATCCAACCATAATGTCATTTTTGTGACTGAATGTTCATATGCTGGTATTGCAAGACAGATGTTTGTCGATCAGCAGAACGCTTAAGTTTTTGAGCCAGGGTCAAATACTAGGTGGCCTGTCATGTAAAAAATCTGGGAAGAAGAACTTTCAGATTTGAGGCCAACCTTTGGAGAAAGGTGATCAATTAGAATTAACAAGAGAAATCAGGTTTTCTGTTAAAACAAAAGGCAGTGGTAACGTCATAAGTCAAGATCTCTCGTCATTAAGTGAAAGGAGTTAGGGCTGGCAGAAGAGCCCAGTGACCAGCATTGTGTGTCAGGACATCTACAGCCATCGCTAACTTTCTGCTTGAATCTAAAATGTCTTAAGAATTCTAACAAGATAGAGCATTTTATGAGTCTTTCAAACAGTAAGTGGGTACCATGGATTTTGCTGAATAGAATAGAATCACAATCATTTCTACAGAGCATCAGTCTTATGCCATAATGTGATTCAGAAAAATAATCACTCTTCCTTGGTGTAAAAGCGAATGGACTTTGCAATGAGTACTGCCAGAGAAGACAGCAGCCATGGAGATAAGGCATCTTGAATGGAAGGATGCCCATACCTTAACAACACACCATCTGTTATGAAAGTTCAGATGCTTTTAAGAACTATTTTAATTGTTTTGCTTAATAGAATAATGCTTAATAAGTTAACCTTTTAATTGGCTAGAAATGTGATTTGCTAGGAGGAGGTTTATAAGAGGGAAATGCATTGTAAACATTATCATTTATTAAGACAGAGATAAAACATAAGAATAAAACAATGCCCAAAGAACTTCTTTTCTTTTTTTTAATATTTATTTATTTATTATGTATACAATGTTCTGTTTCTGTGTATGCCTGAAGAGGGCACCAGACCTCATTACAGATGGTTGTGAGCCACCATGTGGTTGCTGGGAACTGAACTCAGGACCTTTGGAAGAGCAGGCGATGCTCTTAACCACTGAGCCATCTCTCCAGCCCCCAGAACTTCTTTTCTTGCTCTAAGGTTTCATTCTTTAGATGGCCAATTTTATCTTAAGATTGCATCAAATATTAAAACTAGGTCTGGAGAACTAGTTTAAAAGTTAAGAGCAGTTACTGTTCTTCATTGTTTGGTTCCTAGTGCCTATATCAGACAGCTCGCAAGCTGCGTCTACCTTGAGCCTCCCATTTATATGTGACATATATACACACATCTAAATTTCAAAATATATTTTTAAAAAATAATTAAAACTGATCTACTTTCTAAACCATAACAGTTCTCAAATATAAATAAAATATATATTATATTAATAATTGATAATGAGTTTAAGGTGACATTTTAGTATAGCAATACTCCTTTGTGTTTATTTTTTATCTTTTCAGCATTCAATATTTTTTCTTTACAAAAGCCTTTTCTTTCATATTCACACTGCACTTATAAAAATTTGACTATAACAATTCCAGGGGAGCACTGACCTTTATGATCTATTACTGCAGGGTTTGTCTCTTGGCAAGGTGCAGGAATGGTTCATATTAATGGGAGCATGACAGCTCTGAAAGGAAACCAGCTCATGGCATTATGAATCATGGCGCTCTAAAACATTTATAAATGAATGAAAAGGCTCGGGGCTGACATGAATTATGAGGCTCATTATGGAACTGTAATTTTTCCAGTAATGCCTCAGAATGGCATGACACGTCCCTAGAAAAGTGGTTAAGACTTCCATTACATTATTTTTCTACTGGTAATTGGCTCTGGTCAACGGGGAATGTGGCTTGTATCCCAGGGGTACATGCGGCAACATATCCTTTGCACGTAAACATTTCCATCAGCAATCATCCTGCAAGATGATTTCTTTCATGGACCACACATTTCCACTGACCTTCAAGAAATAACAAGCTCTAGGACAAAGATAGTATTTCTAATCTTTCCATTTCCTAAAGCAGGATTCAGATACCGTTCCTGCTATCTTGTCGTTGAACTCAGGCTGGCACCAACTCAGTGACATTAATAAAGCTATTTTCCAAATCAGAAGAACACAAATTATTCAGTTAATTATAAGAAGTGTGAGAAGGAAGAAAATAATAAGTATTAAGTACTTATTAGTGCGAATAGATGTGTTCCTTAACATTAGCACATCTTAGATTTCCACTCTCTCGATTAATCTCAGGCTAACAACTTCACTAATTAGGTGACTTGAGGAAGACGACCTTGAAATAACTAGAAGCCTACATTATCACTGCAAGAATATTTTGTATTAATGTCTAATGAAAAACTTATCAAAGCATATGTTTAAGCAATGACAAATGTGCTCATTTCAGATTTTTCATTATATTTGGTTTTGTTGGTTTATTTTATTTTTTTAATTCTCTCTCTGTGTGTGTGCGTGCACACACACATGTGCTCCCCCATGTGCACATGTATGCTTGCCTGTGGGAATGTACATGTGAGTGCAGGTGCCTGTGGAGGCCAGAAGACAGTATGGATCCCCTGAAGCTGGAGTCAGAGGTGTTTGTGAGCCACCTGATGTGTCTGCTGTGAACTGAACTGGAATCCTGTGGAAGATTAGTATACACCCTAACCACTGACTCGTCCTCTTTTCCTGTGAGTTGGACTGAAGTGAGAAGAACACTCAGAGAGGACGAAGCTCCATGGCCAGAGCACTGATGTTCCTAAATGGCTGCCCAGCTCTCTGCTCTCCCGGTTTTGATGAGAGGTGTGATGACGGACAAACATTTCTCATTTGAAGCATTGAGAGTTTAGGAATGTGAGAAATGTTAGCCTATTACGAAAAATTACTGTTAAATAGAGTATCTTTATTGAAACATGACTAATCAAAACTCAGAGAGAAAGAGAAATTGGGGTTCAACCTGAAGACCTGAAAAGCAAAGCAGCCAGCTACTGGGTCTTACCTCAACCTCAGTCTGAAATGGTGATACTGCCTCCAGGAATATCAGGATGAGACTGTCACTGTGAGCTGTCTCCTCCTGTTTTATAATCCTTTCTAAGGCTGGAATTAAAGGCGTGCACCACTGGGATTAAAGGCATGCGCCACCTGGTTTCTATGGCAACTAGTGTGGCTATTGGGATTAAAGGTGTGTATTACCACTGCCTGGTCTGTAAGGCTGACCAATGGAGCTGTTTTACTCTCTGATCTTCAGGCAAGATTTATTTATTAAAATACAAATGAAATGTCACTACATTTCCTCTTTTTGTCTAAAATAAAAGGGATATAATTAATATAAGAAAAACTATATACAAAGTACAAAGACTTTATGTAATATATAAAGGCAATAAATGCATCAGCAATGTCTAGTCCACATTTGCATCTGACAAATTCAGAGAAAATATTCCATATCTATCATATCTTGGTGAGTTCAAAATCTTCTATCCAATTTACTTTCTATCATAGATTGCTTTCTGCATCTGGTAAACTATAATTATATTTAATCGTCAACTCCCCAAAAAGACTCAAGAATGAAATAATATTAACTGAGTAAGCAGGAAATGCAAACAAGCAACTTCCTAAACTCTCTCAGGCTTTATGTGCATGTAAATATCCCACATTAATGATAAATGAAGCACCACTAATAAAACCTCAGAGAGAGAAATTGGGGGTTATCCTTAAGACCTGAAAAACAAACAGTAAGCCACTTGTTCTCACCTCAACCTCAGTCTGAAACAGCAACCCTGCCTCCAGAAATCTCAGAATGAGACTGTCACTGTGAGCTGTCTCCTCCCATTTTATAATCCTTTCTAAGGCTGGAATTAAAGGCGTGCACCACTGGGATTAAAGGCATGCACCACCTGGTCTCAATGGCAACAGGTGTGGCTACTGGGATTAAAGGTGTATATTACCACTGCTTGGTCTGCAAGGCTGATCAATAGAACTGTTTTACTCTCTGATCTTCAGGGAAAATTTACTTATTAAAATATAAATAAAATACCACTACACCCTATTTTAAAATATATGAAAGCAAATGTTCCTATGTCAGTCACATACTGAAATAAAGATGTATTTTCCTTTCTTCCTTAGTTATGTGTTACAGAAAAACCTTTACAATGATTCTTGGATTCAGTTTATTATATAATAGTGTTATTTTATTGTGCTGGACTAAGTTAAGAAATTCTTAGGAACAAGTATATTCAGGGAAGTGATCTCAGCAGGCAAAAGTCCAACCATTATGTGTGTTGTATCATCTCACACCTGCTTTCTTCCTGACTTAGATTTCTGTTCCCTTTTCTGATAGAAGCCTCACTGTCTTCTCACTTCCTTGCTTTTCCTTAACATCAGTATTCAGCATCTGGTTCCACATCATCAGAACAGCCCTGACATCCATTTTTCCTTCCTTTCTCTATTTTAATCAGGTGTTTCGGTTGTTGCTTTTGCTGTTGCTTTTTCTGAGTGATAGCTCATTGTGGATTTACGTCAGCAATTGTAACCATAGTCTACAAATATGAAAGACTATTTTTGTGGTCATTAATTTCTTTTTTTTTTTTTTTTTAAATTAATTTATTATGTTTTCCATTATTTAAAACAATTTTCAAATTCAAATACACTTTGATCATATTCTTCCTCTCCCTCAAGTCCCTTCAGATCTTTTCCCCATCCCTACCCACCCAACTTTAAGTTCTTTCTTTAACAAGAAGCAAAAATCCTGTACAATAATAAAATCTTCCAAAACTTAGAAACAAGAAAGTCATACCAAGAAAAGAAAGAAAAAAAGATTGAAAACAAACAAAAAGCCCAACTTGTAACCAAATAAAGCTCAGACAAAATCCTGTGGAGTCCAACTATATGTTGTTGGTCAATTACTCCTGAACATGAGGCTTGCCCAAAATTAGTTGACATGCTCAGTGTCACTCATCATAGAAAACTGATTGTCTCTCCCCTAACTGGTATAAGTGATAGTTCAGTTGTTAAACTTTTTTTTTTCTTTCTTTTTTTTTTTTTTTTTTGTCAAGGCCTCCGTTTATTAGGGACAGGGTAACGACTTATATACCCCCTGAATGAGGGCTTGGGGAGTAGGGCACAGGAGCATGGAATCTGGCGCGTGGTCCCAGTCACGTAACCTACATCCGGTCAGGTAGGCCAAGAAGTCAGGAGTTGCCACACCTAGTTCCCTGGATAGCTGGAATTTAAGGCAGTTTCGCTATCAGATTAGGTTCGATTAGCAATTAGCGAATAGCTAATTGGGTGTGGGGCAGGTTTTGCCAATAGGACTATTCTTAACATAATTATGGGTTTGGGGTTCCCTGCAGGCTCCCCAAGGTGATGGTTTCTGTAACAATCTTTAGGGGGGGGGAAACGGCTCCCAACATATTCCTCCTTTCTTATATAAAGGCAAGTAGTTATAGGTGGAGGGCACCAAGACAGAGTCAACCATGGTGTCAGATCTAAAGGAGAGGGGACTGGGACAAGGAGAGACCCTCCTCTCGACTGGTGAAGTAATTAACCTCTCCTGGGAACAGAGGGGTGCCTTATGAGTAGCATTAGTTTCTTGGAGCTTCTCAAATAAAAGGTATCTAGTAGGATTAAAGTAAGCAGATCACAGGGCACCCTGTCTTAGGCTATGTGGAGAGCGCCCTGTACCTAAAAACCATGCCATGTTGAGCCGGCCTGTACGGCCTCTGTATGGTTTGAAATTTAGGTGAGGATCCACACTAACTCCCGTCATTGGGCCCCTGTATCTATCATTAATGAAAAATCTGTGAGGTGCTCCTTAAACAAAAGATATGATATAATTTTGGCACCAATAACTCCATCTCCAGACAAGAAGAAAGGGGCACCTTCCAAACCCAGTATTCACCTTTTAGTCTGGCCCATGGTATGTCCTCCTTCCTAAATGCCTACTCCACAAAAAGTTACGTGTGCTTGCCTGTCATCAATTAGGGAGGTGAAAAAAGGGATCAAAATCTAAAATTCTTAACATATGCATTAAGCCCAAACACTTTACAGCATGTGTCAAACCTTTCCCAACATCTATAAGCAGTTACAAATATCATTAGATCAATTTCAGTAAGAGTACAATGACATACATTGTTGTCAAATACCACCATTTCCAGACTCTGAGCAACAGTCACAGGAACCCCAATCTTTCCCCTTCTTAAGTGAAGAGGTTAGTATTTTAATTAAAATGAGTTCTGTGTCCCAAAGATTAAAACAGTCTGATGTCCAGTCTGCATCTCAGCTCCAAAGCAGACCAGAGTTCAAGCTGCAGAAGCAGTTTAGCACTTGTGCTTCAGGGCCGGTGGGATTCCTGGGTGAGGTGAGCTGGATTCAGCTATCTGAAGCACATCCTGGCATTATCTCAGCCGGGACTCCCTGGACTCAGGAGGCAGGATTGACACCCTGTAGAGTGGAGCAGCAGGTTCTGTTATCAGGGACTCCTCTCCTTGGGGGCAGGAAAAGCCAGACTAAGGACCTCTCTGCAATCGCCTCAGGAACTCCTCTGTGTCCGCAGCGCAGCCTCGACATCAGGCCCAGCTTTTATTTTTTCTGTGAAAAAAGCATAAACATATCCTCGACCCCAAATATATATAGGTCGGGTTTTTTCATAATGCATTGCAAGGGCTTTTCCACCTTGCCCTAGCAAAGGTCAGCTTGGTGTTATCATGTCAGATCCGTTTGCATCTGGATCTACTTGCAAGTTTCATAAGCTGCTTACAAGGAGCCTTATTATGCTCCATAATATTTTTTTATTATTATTAGCCATATATGCAGTTCCTCCATTGGAAGAGCCATTTGTAAAATTTAGCATAAAATCCTTTAAGGGATTTTTTTTGCTATAACATTAGCAAAATACAGTTGTGTGAATTGTAGCAATAATCATCTGAGGATCAAGCCATTTTTTAGCTTTTATCCTGCCCTTTTGTAGCAGACATGCTACTGGTTTAAATTAAGAGTTTAATATCTTAATTGGCAAAACTTGAGAAGATTTTGCCATAAACAGCATTTTTTCATAAAAATGTTGTAGAATAAGTTTTATATTTAATATGCACACTTGCCATAGCTGCATTATAATTAATATACTGTATTTGTTGATTATTGTATACTTTACCTGTTGATTTATATTTTACCTGTTTGAGTACCTGTTAGGCAGCTTTAAGCTCTCTCTATTGGAAACTGTTTTTTTTTATTTTATTTTTCTATTCTAAGATGGCTCCCTTAATTAAGATGTGTGCTTCTCTGCTCCCCTAACCAACCTTCCTTTATCCCAAACATCCCGTTTCCCCAGGTTCCCCCCATCCTCCCCTTCTCACATTTCTCTCCCCTTCTCCCCTCACCCCCCCTCCCACCACACCCCCAAGATCCCAAATTTTTGCCCGGCAATCTGGTCTACTTCCCATAACCAGGAGGATAGCTATATGTTTTTCTTTCGGTTCACCTTCTTATTTAGTTTCTTTAGGATATTAAATTATAGACTGACTGACCTTTATTTATCTCTAGAAACCAATTATGAGTGAGTACATCCCATGTTCATCCTTTTGGGTCTGGGTTACTTCACTCAGGATAGTGTTTTCTATTTCCATCCATTTGCATGCAAAATTCGCGAAGTCATTGTTTTTTACCGCTGAGTAGTATTCTAATGTATATATATTCCATACTTTCTTCATCCATTCTTCCATTGAAGGGCATCTAGGTTGTTTCCAGGTTCCGGCTATTACAAATAATGCTGCGATGAACATAGTTGAACAAATATCCTTGTCATATGATCGGGCATCTCGTGGGTATATTCCCAAGAGTGGCATTGCTGGGTCCATGGGTAGGTTGATCCCAAATTTCCTGAGAAAGCGCCACACTGCTTTCCAAAGTGGTTGCACAAGTTTGCATTCCCACCAGCAATGGATGAGGGTACCCCTTTCTCCACAGCCTCTCCAGCAAAGGCTATCATTAGTGTTTTTGATTTTAGCCATTCTGACAGGTGTAAGGTGATATCTCAATGTTGTTTTGATTTGCATTTCCCTGATCGCTAAGGAGGCTGAGCATGACCTTAAGTGCCTTTTGGCCATTCGAACTTCTTCTGTTGAGAATTCTCTCTTCAGATCAGTGCCCCATTTTTTAATTGGGTTAATTAGCATTTTAAAGTCTAGTTTCTTGAGTTCTTTATATATTTTGGAGATCAGACCTTTGTCTGTTGCGGGGTTGGTGAAGATCTTCTCCCAGTCAGTGGGTTCCCTTTTTGTCTTAGTGACAGTGTCTTTTGCTTTACAGAAGCTTCTCAGTTTCAGTAGGTCCCATTTATTCAATGTTGCCCTTAATGACTGTGCTGCTGGGGTTATACCTAGGAAGCGATCGCCTGTGCCCATCTCTTGTAGGGTACTTCCCACTTTCTCTTCTATCAGGTTCAGTGTGTTCAGATTGATATTGAGGTCTTTGATCCATTTGGACTTGAGTTTTGTGCATGGTGATAGATATGGGTCAATTTTCTTTCTTCTACAGGTTGACATCCAGTTGTGCCAGCACCATTTGTTGAAGATGCTTTCTTTCTTCCATTGTATACTTTTAGCACCTTTATCGAAAATGAGGTGTTCATAGGTTTGTGGGTTAAGATCCGGGTCTTCTACACGATTCCATTGGTCGACTTCTCTATTTTTATGCCAATACCACACTGTTTTCATTACTGTAGCTCTATAGTAGAGTTTAAAGTCAGGGATGGTAATGCCTCCAGAAGTACCTTTATTGTACAAGATTGTTTTGGCTATCCTGGGTTTTTTGTTATTCCATATAAAGTTGATTATTGTCCTTTCAAGATCAGTGAAGAATTTTAATGGGATCTTGATGGGGATTGCATTGAATCTATAAATTGCCTTTGGTAGGATTGCCATTTTTACTATGTTGATCCTCCCAATCCAAGAGCAAGGAGATCCTTCCATTTTCTGGTATCCTCTTCAATTTCTTTCTTCAATGCCTTAAAGTTCTTGTCAAATAGATCCTTCACTTCTTTGGTTAGAGTTACCCCGAGATATTTTATGCTGTTTGTGGCTATCGTGAAAGGTGATGCTTCTCTGATTTCCCTCTCTGCTTCCATATCCTTTGTGTATAGGAGGGCGACTGATTTTTTTGGAGTTGATCTTGTATCCGGCCACATTACTAAAGGTGTTTATCAGCTGTAGGAGTTCTTTGGTGGAGTTTTTGGGGTCGCTTATGTAGACTATCATATCATCTGCAAATAACGAAAGTTTAACTTCTTCCCTTTCCAATTCGAATCCCCTTGATCCCCTTATGTTGTCTTATTGCTATTGCTAAAACTTCAAGCACTATATTGAAGAGGTATGGAGAGAGTGGACAGCCTTGTCGTGTTCCTGATTTAAGTGGGATGGCTTTGAGTTTCTCTCCGTTTAATTTGATGTTAGCTGTCGGTTTGCTGTAAATAGCTTTTATTATATTTAAGTATGACCCTTGTATCCCTAATCTCTCCAAGACTTTTATCATAAAGGGATGTTGAATTTTGTCAAAAGCTTTTTCAGCATCTAATGAAATGATCATATGGTTTTTTTCTTTCAGTTTATTTATATGATGGATTACATTGATAGATTTTCGTATGTTGAACCAGCCTTGCATCTCTGGTATGAAGCCTACTTGATCATAATGGATAATGTTTCTAATGTATTCTTGGATACGGTTCGCCAGTATTTTGTTGAGGATTTTTGCGTCGATGTTCATGAGTGAGATTGGCCTGTAATTCTCTTTCTTGGTTGAGTCTTTGTGTGGTTTTGGTATCAGAGTGATGGTAGCTTCATAAAAGGAATTTGGCAATGACTCTTCTGTTTCTATATTGTGAAATACCTTAAGGAGTATAGGTATTAGGTCTTCTTGGAAATTCTGGTAGAATTCCGCATTGAAACCGTCTGGTCCTGGGCTTTTTTTGGTAGGGAGGTTTTTTGATAACAGCTTCTAATTCTTCGCGTACTGACAGGTCTATTTAGATTGCTCACCTGGTCCTGATTTAACTTTGGTATATGGTATTTATCTAAAAAAGTGTCCATTTCTTTTACATTTTCCAGTTTTGTGGCATACAGGCTTTTGTAGTAAGATCTAATGATTCTCTGAATTTCCTCTATGTCTGTGGTTATGTCCCCCTTTTCATTTCTGATCTTATTAATTTGCAGATTCTCTCTCTGCCGTTTGATTAGTTTGGATAGGGGTTTATCAATTTTGTTGATTTTCTCCAGGAACCAGCTTTTTGTTTCATTGATTCTTTGGATTGTTTTCTGTGTTTCTATTTTGTTGATTTCAGCCCTTAGTTTGACTATTTCCAGTCTTCTACTCCTCCTAGGTGAGTCTGCTTCTTTTTTTTCTAGAGCTTTCAGGTGGGCTGTTAAGTCTCCAATATATGCTTTCTCTGTTTTCTTTAAGTGGGCACTAAGGGCTATGAACTTTCCCCTTAGGACTGCTTTCAAAGTGTCCCATAAGTTTGAGTATGTTGATTCTTTATTTTCATTGAATTCAAGGAAGACTTTAATTTCTTTCTTTATTTCTTCTTTAATCCAAGTGTGGGTCAATAGTTGACTATTCAGTTTCCATGAGTTTGCAGGCTTTCTGGGGGTAGCATTGTTGTTGAATTCTAACTTTAGTCCGTGGTGATCTGATAAGACACAGGTGGTTATGGATATTTTTTTGTAACTGTGGAAGTTTGCTTTGTTACCGAGGATGTGGTCAATTTTCGAGAAGGTTCCATGGGCTGCAGAGAAGAAGGTATATTCTTTCCTATTTGGGTGGAATGTTCTATAGATGTCTGTTAAGTCCATTTGATTCAATACCTCCATTAATTCTCTTATTTCTCTGTTAGGTTTCTGTCTGATTGACCTGTCCATTGGTGAAAGAGGCGTGTTGAGATCTCCCACTATTAGTGTGTGCGGTTTGATGGCGTCTTTGAGTTTTAGTAATGTTTCTTTTACATATGTGGGTGCTTTTATATTAGGGGCATAGATATTCAGGATTGAGACCTCATCCTGATCAATTGTTCCTGTTATAAGTATAAAATATCCCTCTCCATCTCTTCTGATTGATTTAAGTTTGAAGTCAACTTTGTTAGAAATTAGTATGGCCACACCAGCTTGTTTCTTAGGTCCATTTGCTTGATAAACCTTTTCCCATCCCTTTAGTCTAAGTAGGTGCCTATCTTTGTGGTTGAGGTGTGTTTCTTGTAAACAGCAGAATGTTGGATCCTGTTTGCGTATCCAATCTCTTAGCCTGTGTCTTTTTATAGGTGAGTTGAGTCCATTGACATTAAGGGATATAATGACCAGTGGTTGCTAACTCTGGTCACTTTTTTAGTCATAGGGTTTGTGTGTTTGCTTTCTTTTAGTTGCGCTGGTAAAGGGTGTCTAGAAGTTTGAGTTATTGTGGTCATTGTTGGTCTCCTTGGTTTGTGATTTTCCTTCTATTACTTTCTGTAAGGCTGGATTTGTGGCTACGTATTGTTTAAATTTGTTTTTATCCTGGAAAATTTTGTTTTCTCCATTTATAATGAACGAAAGCTTGGCTGGGTATAGTAGTCTGGGCTTGCATCCATGTTCTCTTAGCTTCTGCAGTACATCTATCCAGGACCTTCTGGCTTTCATGGTTTCCATAGAGTAGTCAGGAGTAAGTCTGATAGGTTTACCTTTATAAGTAACTTGACCTTTTTCCTTTGCAGCTCTTAATATTCTTTCTTTATTCTGGATGTTTTGTGTTCTGATTATTATGTGGCGAGGAGATGTTTTTTTCTGGTCCAGTCTATTCGGTGTTCTGTATGCTTCTTGAACCTTCAAAGGAATATCTTTCTTTAGGCTGGGAAAGTTTTCTTCTATAATTTTATTAAATATATTTTCTGAACCATTGAGCTGTATTTCTTCTCCTTCTTGTATCCCAATTATTCTTAGGTTTGGTCTTTTTATTGTGTCCCATATTTCCTGAATGTTTTGTGATGAGAATTTGTTGGTTTTGCTGTTTTCTTTGATCAGTGTGTTAATTTTCTCTATGGTATCTTCAGTGTCTGACATTCTTTCTTCTAACTCTTGTAATCTGTTGGTAGTACTTGTCTCTGTAGTTCCTGTTCGTTTACCCAGATTTTCCATCTCCAACCTTCCCCTCGGTTTGTGTTTTCTTCATTACTTCCATTTCATTCTTCAGGTCTTGAACCATTTCCCTTACCTGTTTGATTGCATTTTCTTGTTTCTCTTGGTTTTCTTGGGTATCTTTGAGCGATTTATTCATTTCCTCTACCTTTTTGTTTGTAATCTCTAATTGTTTATGGCAGTTTTCACCTCCTGTTTAAGGTCTTCTATTATTTTCAAAAAATTCACTTTTGGGTCGATTTCTTCTACTTCTTCTGGAGTAGGGTGTACAATTCTTCTTATTTCGGGATCCCTGGGTTCTGGTGATGTCATGTTGCCTTTCAGGTTGTTGGAGGAATTCTTGCATTGGCACCTTCCCCATCTCCTCTTTCAAATGAAGCCAAGAGAGGCCTGGTGTCTTGGTCCAGTTTTTGCTGTGACTGAGCCTCTGGGTGTATCTCTTCAGTGTGGAAGCAAGGTCCGTCCTGCTGAGCTTGATCTGCCCAGTGCCGCGGCCAGAAACTCACTCACCCCAGCGATGGCCCACCTGGCACCCGGATCCGATCTCCCCGCTGCCTGGGCGTCCCGCGAACAAAGGGCCGGGCCCGCTTGGTGCAGGCCGGCCACCTAGACAAAGGAGCCACCACCCTCCCGAATGCTCTCCAAATTCGGACCCTGTCCCAGCGCCCAAACAGGCTGTGCTGGGAGCTGTTGTGTGGTTCAAAGAGGGGAGGGGGTCAGAGGTAGTGCGGAGGGCCTTGGATGCAAGTTGGGTGGTACAGTAATGGAGAAGAGGTATCAAGGAGTACAGCCCCCGCAGACTGACCAGGGAGTGCAGGAGGGGTGGGGAGCGTCTGAGCTCCCTGTCCCGGGCTGCCGCCGCGGCCAGAAACTCACTCACCCCAGCGATGGCCCGCCTGGCACCCGGATCCGATCTCCCCGCTGCCTGGGCGTCCCGCGAACAAAGGGCCGGGCCCGCTTGGTGCAGGCCGGCCACCTAGACAAAGGCATTAATTTCTTAATTATTTTTTAATTACCGACTTATCAGTAGAGTGGAACTCGATTCATTATAGTATCTAGTGAAAAGTTTAAAGAGAACAGTAGAAATTAAGTTTCCTTACCCTGAAAATTGCCATGGAATATAAAGCTACTTTTGGAATGTTTAAAACTATGAGATAAATTTTTAAAGCTTATTCATATCTTAAGAAATATGTCAATAATATGTATAGTGATTTCATAAAACTAAATTCACTTCCTTGAAGCATGGGCCTCACACTTTTCTTCAAGAATAACTCAATTTCTTCCAAATACTTACATCTTCCTAAAGTTCATATGTTGAAATCTTAATTCTGAGTCCCCAGGAATGTGATTTATTTGCAGGTAGTTATTTCAGTGGTCAGTAAACATTACCACAAGAGAGGATGGGCACCAAATCCAGTGGCTAGTATCTGCTTGAACAAAGAAAAACAGAGAAATCCATGTGTACATGCATACAGAAAGGATGACCAGGTGAGCATGAAGGCAGGAATCAGCTAAGGGACACCAACGTGCTGAGAAACTGATGCCGCTAAAGTCTCGATGATGATGATTATTATGAAAAGCCAGAGCAAGAACTTTCTAGGCAAAGGAAATAGAAGGGGCCAAGGTTGTAAGGAAGGAATGGACTAGGTGCTTCAGGAACAGAATGACTCCGTGACCAGATAACAAATTGGGAGGTGTCATGATGAGTTTTCATGTTGACTTGACACAAGCTAGAGTCATCTGAAGTGTGGAACCTCATTTGAAAAGCTGCCTTCATAAAACTGGGCTATAGGCATTTTCTAAATCGTTGATGGATGTGGGAGGGCCCAATCTACTGTGGATCGGATCATGGCTGAACTTATGGTCCTGGGATCACAAAGAAAGCAGCCTGAGCAAGTCCAAGACCTGAGGAATGAGCCAGTAAGAATACTCCTCCCTGGCCTCTGCATAAGTTTCTGCCTCCAGGTTCCTGCCTTGAGTTCCTGCCCTGACTTTTATGTGGATGTATAATCAAAATAAACACTTTGCTTCCTGTGTTGTTATCAGTCATGGTGTCTCTTCACAGCAATAGTATCCCTAAGACAGGAGGGGACGTCTATACATGCTGAAGTTTGTGAGGCAGGTGTCGTGCTCGGGTATCAAGGTCTATAGGCTGTGGTTAACTCACGGTATAATGTAAATATATAATGCAAAATCTTCAGAAGTTTGAAGTAAACAAGTATTGCAAAAATTGACTTAGGTTTTCAAAGCCTGTGGCAAAGAAGTTAAGGAAAAATTCCTTTGCAACAGGGAAGGTGGATGGTAAAGATGACTAAGAACAGGAAGGTCTCCATGCATACGGCATACAATATGATCTGTAGTGAGGGATGAGAAAGGACAGGATGATTTATTCAGTGGGGCTGATAGTACCGAAGAAGGAAAGATTTCAAGTGAATGAGAGCTGATAGTACTGAAGTAAAGAAGGAAAGATTTCAAGTGAACAAGACGAAAAGTCATTTGATATAGAAGTTCTGCATTTTGATTTATATATAACTGCCATTAATAAAATAGCATTTTCACTAGACTTTTTCAAAGGTTTTACATATTTCTTGTAATAAGTGGAACACATTGCAGTTAACCTAAATTTGTTGTTTTGCCACCTAACTTGACAGATAACCTAAATGCTCTCTTTAGTATACTTTAGAAAATGGTTACAGTGGAAGATAAATGAAGATAAAGTTTTCTTCATTCCTAGAGGTCATATAGTTCCAATAAAAGCAACCAAAAAGAGAGTATTCCAAGACAGTCACCTTGAATAATTTCTTGAGATTTTTGTTGTTGCTTAAATTGTTTAGAAGATTTTAGACTCTGTTCTCTAAATATTAGCTCTCTCGGAGCTTTAGTGGAATTTCTACAGTGATTTCAACTTGTTTATCAAAATAGATGAACTGCTTTGCATGGGTTATTAGAAAGACACAGTCTCATTAATTAATACACAAAGCAAGCCAAGAACCTAAAAATACAGTGTTAATTTACTTCTTAGAGCTAAATGCCATTTAATTGACATTAATGCCCAACCCCCTGCAATCTTCCTATTCTCCTGCCCTTCACTCTGCTCTGATGACCTTCAGAATCAAAGCCTAAATTTTAGATTAGTTTTCTAATCATGTTTAAAGGACATAGTGAATAATTCTTTCCTGGGCTTGGACTCCTGCAGATATCCAACTACTGAACATATACCATTGTAATTTCCTTTGTACAATGAATGCTGCTTTCTAATAATGAGTTACTGCCAAAGACTAGAAAAAAGTTAATCTAATATAATGCATTTAAAAATAGCTTTTCACATAAAACTGGTCACAAAAAAATGAATTTTTCTGTAGGAGATATCTTTGAATTAGAGGCACTTATACTTGGCATAGACTATACTCAGGCTGTCTCAATTCAATTCAGTACTGTTTCCCTACATATGTGAATATGGGAAATTTTCCCAACCTTTTTGCGTTTTATAACCTACATAAGTACTTAGACTATTTGTTTCATAAAATGGCTGGAATGATTAATATATTACCATAGGCTCTCAGATTCTTGCTTTTTATGTGCTATAGCTTGTGTAACAGGAAGAGCTCATTGAGGTTAACCTTACACTGGTAGTCCTGAGACACACTTTTGTATACAATTCATAAGAAGCAAGGATCTAAGAGACTATGATAATATTAAAATTGCTGACAAATTAACAGTTATATTGAGATTGGCTAGTTGGTTCTATTGTTAATGGACAAAATAAAGAAAGGAAAGGATGAGCTACTGGATTCTGGTGCCCAGCTCAGACTGTGATAGGCCTCAAAGCATCTGTATGTGGTGTAGGACAATTCTATATTCTGTCAATTATGTTTTAAATAAATACTGATTGGCCATTAGTCAGGCAGGATGTATAGGTCAGACAACCAGACAGGAAGTAGAGGTGGGGCAAGGAGAATAGGAGAATTCTGGGAAGCAGGACGCTCCCTTGACAGTCCTGCCCAGATCATGGAAGAAGCAGGATGTGACCTGTCCTGCTTGAAAAAGGTACTGAGCCATGTGGCTAACATAGATAAGGATAATTGGTTAATATATGTTATAAGAGCTAATAAGGCCGGGCGATTGTGGTGCACGCCTTTAATCCCAGCACTCGGGAGGCAGAGGCAGGTGGATCTCTGAGTTCGAGGCCAGCCTGGTCTAGAAGAGCTAGTTCCAGGACAGGGACCAACAAGCTACAGAGAAACCCTGTCTTGAAAATCAAAAAAAAAAAAAAAAGAGCTATTACGAAGCCTGAGCTAATGGGACATTCAGTTTATAAACTATGGAGACCTCTGTGTGATTTTTTTTTTGGGACTTGCTGGCTGTGGGAACTGGGCAGGACAGAAATCCCAACAAGCAGCCCCTCCTAATATATATTTGTATATATATATATATGTACATATATATATGTATATATGTATTTGGATGTATATATATATACATATATATATATACACACACACACACACACACATGCCTTGAAATAAATTTTTATTGTTGAAAATCAAATGGAGAATCTCACTGTGAAATGACTGGATTAGAAGTTCAACTCCCAGTCTCTCTGCCTGCTTTCAACATGAGAGCATTGATTCAGAAATAATAGAATTCTTCAAAATTGAATGGAGTTATTGAAACAATCCTGATGAAACTGAGGACACTGAGCTTCTAAATCCCGATAAACTAGTTTGACTTTCAAAGAGCTTACCCTAAAACAGAATGCTCTCTTTCCTGTCCTCAGAATTAACTTCCATTGACCAAGGAAACCTTAATAGTCACTCTACTCTTTTGAACCAGGAATCTCAGATAATACTGATTCTTGGGATTAACTCATCACTTCTTTTGCTTCGAGTCTTACAGCTAGACACATGTCCTGGCAAGTTACTGAAGATTAGGTACAATATGTGGTCCACAAATAAGTATACAAAACTATAAAATAACTATTTGCATCTTAAATGCATGTAGAGATAAGTCTGAGACACCTGTATAAGAATGGATACTACATATATATAGAAAAATGGTGGAAAAGATGTAAAGTTAGGTCAGTCCAAGCTAATTGTTATAAATTTGGGCCCACTAAGCAGAGATGCTACATTTAGTGTTGTAATGTTGGGGAAGTATAAAGTGCTGAAACATAGGCCAAAGGTGGTTCCACAGTGAACTGAAAATACCTTTGTTCAATTTAGAGGAAGATTTGGAGGCCGGGAGTTAAAAATTTTAGAGTGGATTTGCCCTTTGAGCATTTTCACTTACACTCGTGAGTCCAGAGACATTATTATATGAGTAATTACTCTGTGAGTGTGAACAGAGCCTTGGCTTCCTTGAAAAGCTCTGTAATTGTTTTCAGTAAGGTAGACTTACTTCACTTTCTGTGTGGCATCTTCGCTCATCATATCCTGAGATGAGAGGGGCAAAGTGGTCATACTGAACCTCCAAAGCATAGTTGCTATAGTGGAGAAGAGACTCAAGGCTGCAGCCAAACATCGTGCCCCTAGCATGTGTACTCCATCAGCTGCTGGTTATTCACGGTGATTCTAAATGTGAAACAGACAAGAAGCCTACTCAGTTCTCAGCTGATCTGTATGTACAGAAAATCTTTAAGTCGAATACACACAAGTCTAACCTGAATCATAAAGGCAGAAAGTCACGGATCACGGACTCTCAATAAATTTTCAATCTTCAGTCAATTTATAGACCTAACACACTCCCAATGAAAGGAAGAATGGAAACCCTTTAAAATGTGTCTTGTAGACTTCCAAAAGAATTACTTTGAATCTCTCCTTCAAATTTTCCCCAAAGGGATCTATGACTTTTTACCAGGACAATTTTATTAGCAAATGGGAACTAATGAGATTTCTGAAGTCTAGCTCTAAATTCATACTCATATCAATAGACCCCAAAATATGACTGTGGGGCTACAGCCAGTCCGCTACTCTTAGCAACAACTTACAAAGTTCATGCAATCAACAGAATTGTAGTTTAAGTGCATCTATAATGAATTCAGAATGTTCTCAAACACATCCTGTGGTGTTTCCCCAGTTTAGTAAGACATAGCTAGAATCAGCAAATCCAGAAACTGGAAGAACACCTTCATTCCATAACTTGTAGAAAAAGGGTTATTATTACAGGAAGGGCTAAGTAGAAGCTTTACCTAGGTTTAATAAGTAAACGAAAATCAAGACTGCAGTCATGGAGTGGGATGGCAGTGACGAGTGTTACCGTCAAGGAAACGAACGCTGCAAAGTGATGATTCTCATTGTACCCACACTCAAATGTTCTAATTAATGTGTTCAGAAGATAGATGCATTTTGGAGAATATAACTGTAAGGTTCACCAAGTGTCAACTTTAACTAAAGATGCTATGCTACCAGGCATGTTTTATTTTTCACCTAATTAACACATCTTTCGATTCTGGTTATCTGTCAAATTGTTTTTACAACATAACTTTGAAAAGGGATTTCACGGGAAGGCTTGTTATGGCTGAAAAATCCATCTATTCACTTGCCTGCTGATACCTCAAGTGTATCAACCCTGGAGCCCATTAGTTCACAAGGTCTTGACCATCTTTTCCTTTCTGTAGGATACTATATTGATGATATTAGCATGATTAGACCGACCTATTGAGCAATAAATATCAACTACTCAAGACTTACTGGTAAAACATGTGATTGTGAGACAGTGGGAATCTTCCCTGTCAAGATGTACCCTCTGTAGTGAAGCATGATGTGTTTCATCTGGTCCCTCCTACAACTGTAAGAGGAACAGTGAACAGTGGGATTCTTTGGTTTTGGAAGAAACATAGTCCTTACTTGATATTACTTGAGGTCATTTCCAAGTGACCTAAAGAAGAGGCCATTAGAGAGTGGGATCAATGTTTGAAGAAGGCTCTACAACAGTCTAGAAAACTACTTTACTTGCTGGGAGGTGGCGGTGCATGCCTATAATCTCAGCACTCGGGAAGGTTGAGGCAGGCAGATCTCTGTGAGTTTGAGGCCAGCCTGGTCTATAGGAGTTAGTTCTAGGACAGGCCCCAAAGCTACAGAGAAACCCTATCTCAAACATGACCCCCCAAAAGAAAAGAAACCTGCTTTACCACTCTGATCACATGATGTGACAGATTCAGTGGTGTTCAAAGTGAGTGCTCTTCAGACCCTTTGCCAGGTCCCTATCACTAAATAACCTTGCAACTCCTTAAGATTTTTCTTCAAAACCCTGACACCTTCTGAAAATTACAGTTATCCTTTTGTGAAATGCATATTGGATTGATACTCTGCTGTAGTAGAGTCTAAATTCTTAATGATGTGTCAAGCTTCTATGAGACCTGAGCATCTTCTTGTGACCATGAATGCTCTATCCCCATGCAATACACTCATGGAGCCGCACTCCATCATCAAAGAAGAACCATGTTAATGGGTTTAACCAAGCTGTAGAGGCACAGGTACACAAATAAATGGCTCTACTGTGCATGATTTCATTCCAGCTACAAGGTCCTCTTCTTCCTACCTTATTTCTATGGCTTCTTGGGAAACTCCTTTTGATCAGCTGACAGAGGGAGGAAAAATGGGCCCCACTTATACCTACACATACTTATGTTGCAATACCTCATACAACGACGAAGAAGGAAAATCCGCCCAGTGAACAGAACACCAACTACAGTACTTACCTGTTCATTTTGCTTTAAAATAGAAATAGCTAAGAATATGATCATATACAAATTATTTATGGACTGTGATCAACGATTCGGCTGATGTTTAGTAATATGGAAAGAACATGATTGAAAAATTGATGGGAAATTTGGGGAAAGATAAGTAAGGTTAGACCTCTCTGAATGGGGAATTAACCCCACAAATATATTCATTTTCTCATGTGAATATTCACCAATGAATGACTTTTCAGAGGACAATTTTTAACATTAAGTAGCTGGATGACTTATTCTGTAAATAGCAGCCAGATTCTTTCCATGTTCTTTACTGTCATTGTATAAGGACTCATCAGCAAAGTGACTATGAAGGTAAGAATGAAGCTTATCAATAGATACAGCAACATGGACTTCTATTCACACCAGCTGTCCTGTCTACAGTCACTGATGAGGGACAAATCTCTTAGGAGCTGAGAAAAATACTGAGTTCCAGTATGGTACCACTCTTTAGCCTAATTGGTCAGTGCTTTGTAGCAGTCTGATTACTCAGAACACTTCTGTCTTGGAATAAATCAAATTCTTATGGAAGGTCTTATGGAAGTAATATATATATGCCATCTGCATAGAATGCCTCTGCTAGAATTACTCTCCATGAGTTTTTAGGTTCTCCTGGGAGTTTACTTAGTCAACTGCAGGATTCAGGGCTTTTCAGCTTCCATATTCACAAAAGTTATTCCTCAAAATAAAATATGCCTCTAGGGCTGGGGATATAGATCAATGGTACATTGTCTGCCTAGCTAGGTGTGGGACTCTGTGTTCAGTCCTCAGGACTGTAAAACAAATAAATAATGCCCACAATTTTGTGTGTGTGTGTGTCCTAATACTTATCTGGAGAACTGTAACTAGTAAAATAAAATTACATATTACCAATAGAGAACATAAATGAAATACTTCAATACTTAAAAGAGCACTTTAGTCAAGTCTGGGGGGTCCATTAGAATTAATAAAATAACTTTTAAGGAAGTAACTCATCGCTGAAATGGAACTCTTTCATGAGTTAGTATTGCAATAGAAAGAACAGAACCCCCAAGAAGCATAACTGAAAGAGGAGCTGCTGTTCGTGATGCTGAAGCATAATGCGCACATGAAGTTCTCCATACACTACTTTATGTTACACTTTATCACTACTGTTTGTCTAGACTAAGAATAGTGTGGATTTTTCTAGTAGAGCAAATGTTCTTTATAAAAGATTAATTTTGTTGTGAAACGATACACTGAAATAAATAGTTCTCAAAGCATAGATGGTAACCAGCAGGCTCAACCTGATCAATGGGATCCTTCTGTGAGATGAGAGATTACATATTGGAAACACTACCTTCAAATTTTCAGTTAAAGATGCAGCAAAACAAAACAAACAAGAAGCCGTCGATTCCCAGTGTGTTAGGTGGGCTTTGGATCCATCTGCTGTGAACCATTTCTAACGGGGTGGAACGCCAAAGGCTGTGTGTGTGGACACTGACTGGAGTCTGCATGTACAGCCCCATTTCTTTAGCTCTTTTCTTTAGCTGTGCGAATATGGTATGGTATGTGGGAGTTCTCCCAGTTGCATATGAATAATGCATAGTACATAATTCTTTTTTAAAATTTATTTATTTATTAAAGATTTCTGTCTCTTCCCCGCCTCCCATTTCCCTCCCCCTCCCCCAATCAAGTCCCCCTCCCTCGTCAGCCCAAAGAGCAATCAGGGTTCCCTGCCCTGTGGGAAGTCCAAGGACCACCTACCTCCATCCAGGTCTAGTAAGGTGAGCATCCAAACTGCCTAGGCTCCCACAAAGCCAGTACGTGCAGTAGGATCAAAAACCCATTGCCCTTGTTCTTGAGTTCTCAGTAGTCCTCATTGTCTGGTATGTTCAGTGAGTCCGGTTTTATCCCATGCTTTTTCAGACCCAGGCCAGCTGGCCTTGGTGAGTTCCCAATAGAACATCCCCATTGTCTCAGTGTGTGGGTGCACCCCTCGCGGTCCTGAGTTCCTTGCTCATGCTCTCTCTCCTTCTGCTCCTGATTTGGACCTTGAGATTTCAGTCCGGTGCTCCAATGTGGGTCTCTGTCTCTGTCTCCTTTCATCGCCTGATGAAAGTTAATAGAAAACACTATCCTGAGTGAGGTAAGCCAGACCCAAAAAGAGGAACATGGGATGTACTCACTCATATTTGGTTTCTAGCCATAAATAAAGGACATTGAGCCTATAATTAGTGATCCTAGAGAAGCTAAATAAGAAGGAGAACCCAAAGAAAAACATATAGGCATCCTCCTGAATATTAACCTTCATAGTATATAATTCTGTATAATCTTATGTATGTTGTTCTTTTTTATTCTTTTTCTTGAGCTATATATTTTTCTCCTCTCTTGTCCCTTTCCCTCCCCTCCCCTTATACCTTTTCCCATAGTCTCTATGCTCCTAATTTACTCAGGAAATCTTGCCTTTTTCTACTTCCCATGTACATTAGATCCATGTATGTCTTTCTTAGGGTCCTCATTGTTGTCTAGGACATGATCCTCTGGGATCATGAATTGTGTTTTTTTTTATGTCTAAAAGCCACTTAAGAGTGAGTACATATGATATTTGTCTTTCTGTGTCTGGGTTACCTCACTTAATATGATGTTTTCTAGATCCATCCATTTGCCAGCAAATTTCAAGATGTCATTATTTTTTTCTGCTATGTAGTACTCCATTGTGTAAATGTACCACATTTTCCTTATCCATTCTTTGGTTGAGGGCATTTAGGTTGTTTCCAGGTTCTGGTTGTGACAAACAATGTTGCTATGTTCATAGCAAAACATTAGTGCTCAACACATAGTTGAGCACATGACCTTGTCGTATGATTGATCATTCTTTGGGTATAGACCTAAAAGTGGTATTGCTAGGTCTTGAAGTAGGTTGTTTCCTAATTTTCTGAAAAATTACCATACCGAAATCCAAAATGACTGTACCAATTTGCACTCCCACCAACAATGGAGGAGTGTTCCCTTTACCCCACATCCTGTTCAGCATAAGTTGTCACCAGTGTTTTTGATTGTGGCCATTCTTACAGATGGAATCTCAGAGTTGTTTTTATTTGCATTTCTCTGATCGCTGAGGATAATGAGCATTTCCTTAAGTTTCTTTCAGCCATTTTTTATTTATCTGTTGAGAGTTCTCTGGTTTTGTCTGTACCCCATTTAAAATTGGATTATTTGTTCTTAGGACAACCAATTTCTTAAGTTCTTTGTATATTTTGGAGATAAGACCTCTATCAAATGTAGGGTTGGTGAAAATCTTTTTCCATCCTATAGGCTGTTGTTTTGTCTTGTTGACCATGTCCTTTGCATTACAGAAGCTTTTCAGTTTCAGGAGGTCCCATTTATTAGTTGTTTCTCTTAATGTCTGTGCTACTGGGGTTATATTTAGGAAGTGGTCTCCTGTGCCAATGCATTCAAGTGTGCTTCCCAATTTATCTTCTGTGAGATTCAGTGTGGTTAGTTTTATGTTGAGGTCTTTGATCCACTTGGACATGTGTTTTGTGCATGGTGATAGATATGGGTCTATTTTCATTCTTCTACATGTTGATATCAAGTTATGCCAGCACCATTTGTTGAGTATGCTTTCTGTTTTCTATTTTATATTTTTTTGCCTCTTTGTCAAAAATCAGATGTTTGTAGGTGTGTGGATTGATATCTGGTTCTTTGATTTGGTTTCATTGGTCTTCTTGTCTGTTTTTATGCCAATACCAGGCTGTCAGTACTGTAGCTCTGTATTAGAGTTTGAAGTCAGGGATTGTGATGCCTCCAGAAGTTCCTTTTTGTAGAGCATTGTTTAGACTATCCTGGGTTTTTTGCTTTTCCATATAAAGTTGAGTATTGTTCTTTTAAGGTCTGTGAAGAATTATGCTATGATTTCGTTGGGCATTGCATTGAATCTGTAGATTGTTTTTGTTAAGATGGCATTTTTACTATGTTAATTCTACCTATCCAAGAGCATGGGAGATCTTTTCATTTTCTGGTGTCTTCTTCAATTTTTTTTTTCAAAGATTTAAAGTTCTTGTCATACAGGTCTTCCACTTGTTTGGTTAGAATTATTCTGAAATATATTATGCTATTTGTGGCTATTGTGAAGGGTGATGTTTCTCTGATTTCTTTCTCAGCCCATTTATCATCTTTATAAGGGAGGGCTACTGATCATTTTTCACATTAATCTTATATCCTGCTACATTACTGAAAGTGTTTATGAGTCATAGAAATTCCTTGGTAGAATTTTTGGGGTCACTTATTTAAACTATCATCCCATCAGCAAATCATGAGAGTTTGACTTCTTTTCTGATTTGTATCCCCTTGATCTCCTTTTGTTGTCTTATTGCACTAGCTAGAACCTCAAGTATTATATTGAATAGATATGGAGAGAGTAGACAACCTTAACTTATTTCTGATTTTAGTGGTATGGCTTTGAGTTTCTCTCCATTTAGTTTGATTCTGTCTGTTGGCTTTCTGTATATTGTCTTTATTATGTTTAGGTATGTTCCTGTATCCCTGCTCTCTCCAAGACTTTTATCATGAAGGGATGTTGTATTTTGTCAAAGGTTTTTTCAGCCTCTAATGAGATGGTCATGTTTTTATGGTGAATTACATTGACATATTTTCATATGTTTAACCATCCCTGCATCTCTGGAATGAAACTGACTTGATCAGATCATGGTGCATGATTTTCTGATGTGTTCTTGGATTCGGGTTGCCAATATTTTGTTGAGTATTTTTGCATCATGTTCATAAGTGAGATAGATCTGTAATTCTCTTTCTCAGTAATGTCTTTTTGTGGTTTGGGTACCAGGATTATTGTAGCCTCATAAAAAAGAGTTTTGCTATGTTTCTTCTGTTTCTATTGTGCTTCCCTCCTTTAGAGGCTGCATGTTGCTTTCTGGTACTGTAAAAGCTAGTCCTCAGGGAGGAGGCTTTCAGGTTGGAATGCAGAGCCCTGTGTCTGAAGTACATGGTGTCTCCAGCAACAGGCACTTGCCATCCACCTCCAGGAGGCAATCATAGATGGCAGCAATAGCCTACAATGTTTTGGTAGTCTCTTAGAAAACCTCCATCAACAACTCATAAGAGGGCTTCTTATGCCTTGGTGCTAGTGTTAGCTTTTGAGGTCAGAGAAATGAAATTCTTTCAACTTGAGCTTCTTTAAAGGTATTACCTATTAATATTTGCAAAGAAATTAGATAGACAGTCATATGTGATACAAAACAAGTGATGTTTTACTAGAAATGTTTATTTTCCTATTAATCCTTTTGCTTTGTTTTGCTTTTTTTATGACAAGGTCTCACTATGTAGCTCTGTCTGTTCTGGAGCTCACCATATAGATGAGGCAGGCTTCAAATGCACAGAGATAGGCATGCATCTGCCTCTCAAGTGCTGGAATTAAGGGCATGTGCCACTATACCTAGATTTTATTTTTAACAGTCTTTGAAAAGGCATTGAGACAAACTTGAAATCAGTATCAAAGTGATTTTAAAAATTAAATAGAACAGATTACTAAGAAATGTAGCACATTGTGTTAATGTTCAGTTGCTGTGACAAAATAACATGGCCAATACAAGTTATAAACAACATCATTTAATCTGGGGCTTGCTTACAGTTTCAGAGGGTGAGTACAGTTTATGACCATTGTTGCAGGTGCACGGCAGCAGGCAAGCAGGCATGGTTTTGGAATAGTAGCAGAGAGATTATATCTTGGTCCACAAACAAGAGAAAAAGAGAGCAGTAAGAATGGCACAGAATTTTGAAACCTCAATCCGTGCTCCTCCACGCATATCTACACACCCAGTAACACACCTCCTCCAACAAGACCACAACTCCTAATCCTCCCCAAACAATTCCACCAACTGAGGACCAAATATTCAAATTCATGAACCTATGGGGACCATTATAAATCAAACCCATATCTACCAAAATAAATTAAAATAAAAAATACAAAACCTATAGCCATAAAACGTAATGAATGAATCAGTGTTTAAAAATAAATCTAGTTATAGTGATGTGCCATAAAAGGGTCATTTACACTGACAGTTCATGATGTATGAGCTACTTTTCTCACTGCTGTGACCTAATACTGACAATGGGTTCATTTTAGCTCATTGAGGGGATTCCTTGCCCATTCTGACAAGAAAGGGATGGTAACAGGACTGTGAGGTGGATGTTACAGAGAGAGTAGGTAGAATGCAGAGAAAGACAAATGCTGCTCTTCAGTTGACTTCCTCCCATCGTATCTTTTTATTCAGTCCAGGACTCGAGCCCCTGGTGTAGGGTTCTCCTCCTTAGTCAAACTGCTCTAGAAACCCTGCATAGTCACACATACACCATTGTGTTTCCAGACAAGCTGGCAATGAAGATGAGTCATTACTCATGATGCACTTTCTAGACACATAATAAGGAAATATACTAAACTTCAAAGGCTTAGGAAAGAATAACTATATCTTCAGTTTATCAGACTACACAGGTTTTACACCAGTAAGGGCACTATGAGACATCATAATTTTCAAAGTAATCAAAAAACCTGAAGCAAAACATGCAATCTGAATTCAGTCCCCTACAAAAAGAACCATCTTGATCAAAGTGACTTTATTCAAGATAAGCAGGATTGATTTAATACATCATTTATCTTTGTAACAGGTTGAGGGAGTATCCTTTAAAAATTCAAGTACAGAATAGCATTTAATAAAATCAATATCCATTTTTAAACTCTTAACTCAAGATGGAAAGAACTTTAATCATTTTGTAAATGATAGATTGTTTCCAATATTTTTAGTTTCTAGTTGACATACTAGTTGGAGAAATATAGGATACAATATGACATTTCAAGACATCCATGATGTGGGAGTGTCATATATCAATCTGTTGATTTCATTGGTTAAGTAATAAACAAACTGCTTGGCCTCATAGCTTAGAACATAGGTGGGTGGAGTAAACAGAACAGAATGCTCGGAGGAAGAAGAAGTGAGCTCAGACTGGACAGCTCTACTCTCTGGAGCAGAGACGCCATGCTCCCCTCTCCCAGGCAGATGCGATAACTCTGCTCTCTGAGGCAGACACATGAAGCTCAGACCCAGGATGGACGTAGGCTAGAATCCTTCCCGGTAAGCACACCTTTGGGTGCTAACACACATTATTAGAAATGGGCTAGTCCAGGTGCGAAAATTAGCCTGTAAGGGCTAGAGTTAATGGGCCAAGCAGTGTTTAAAAGAATACAGTTTCCATGTAATTATTTCGGGTAAAGCTAGCCGTGCGGGCAGCCGGGTGCCGGGAACATAGCCCGCCGCTCATATTACAACACATCCATATATGCAACATGTAATTATTAGGTCATAGTAGATAACATATATATCTCCTCAAACAGTTATCATTTTTTTTGTGCTGAGGGCATCTAACGTTCTCTCTAATAACTATATAATTATCTAGGCCACCACAGCTTTTCACTCTTCATGGAAATGATAAAAGTTACTCCTTCTCACTAACTGTATCCTTGGGCCTGTTAAACACCTGCCTTTTCACACATGGAGAATTTTATTCTTTTCTCTGCTTGCAACAGATCATATGACATTTGTCTTTCTATTTTGGCTTTTTCACTTAATATCTTCTAATCCACCCATGGTTAGGCAGATGACAAATTTCATTCTCTTTGTTAACTTAATAATATTCTAATGTACATATATCTATTTATATAGCATTTTCTTTGCATTGAATAATATTCCATTGCCTACCTGAGCTGTTTTCTTTATGTATTTATATATTGATGGATACCTAGGCTGATTCTATGTCTTAATCATCATAATCAGTTCTACAGTACATATGGGGATGCAGAAATCATTTTGATATGCCAGTTTTACTTTCTTTATGTTTATACCCAAAAGTAAAATTGCAGAGTAAAATGCTAATTCTGTTTTTAGGTTGTGTGTTTGTTTGTTTGACTGACTGGCTTCTTTACATTTTTTGTAACTTCTTTACTAGTCTTTATAATGGCTATAAGTTATTTATATTTCTATTAATGATGTATTTCTGTATTCTTATCAGCAATTGCTATTTTTGCCTATTTGGTAACAATTGTTCTAACCAGGGTAGAATTATATCTCTCTGTAGTTTAGATATTTATTTTCTGATGCTTAGTGAAGTAATTGAGTGGGTTTTCTTGCTTGTTCCCCTCTTATGCATTTGCTTTTCAGACCACATTCCTTAGATAATCTGTACATTTGAAAGCCAGATGACTGAGACACACAAGCAGGCAAAGCACTGGAGGTTATGACTAGCTCTCTCTTTATACAAATCAATTCCATACAAAATTATTACCATTTTGTGATAAAATCAGAATATATCTTCACAGCATGTAGTAGAAACTGATTTTTATTCATGACATAGAAAGCATTATGAGGATAGAAAAGATTGACAAACTAATTCTACTCGATTTATTTTTGTCCCCTAAAAGACACTGTTAAAGCGTAAAAATCTAATTATAAGAAATATAGAAATCGTTCGTTTCACACATAACCAGTAAGAATGAACCAGCAGCCATAAACATTAAGAGGCTTACTACTACAATGATGAACCAACCATACCACATAATTATATAGAGTTTTCCCCACTTTGCTATGATGGAACATTTTAAGTGCTAAGAATCTAAAATATTTCTTCACTTGGGTACTTTCTTTGTTCTTAAAATACACATATGTTTATATACTCATATTGATACTGATATCTCTCACAAAGACAACCGTAGAACATAGCAAATGAGTTTGATGGTCACTTTTGCCACCTAGTAATCTAGAGTTACTTGAGAAGGAAGCCTCAAAGAGGCATTGTGTAGATGATCTGTGAGCATGTCCATGGGAGAGTGATCTTGAATACCACGGTTGAGAGGGAAATATACCCACTGAGGATGGCACCATTCCCTGGGTGGGGGATTCTGGATGATGCAAAGTGGAATAAGCAAACTGATTGCTAGTGTATATGCATTAATTACTCTGTTTCTTTTTTTTTAAAAAAAAGATTTATTTATTATGTATACAGCATTCTGCCTCTATGTATGCCTGTATGCCAGAAGAGGGCACCAGATCTCATCACAGATGGTTGTGAGCCACCATGTGGTTGATGGGAATTGAACTCAGGACCTCTGCAAAAACAGCCAGTGCTCTTAACCACTGAGCCATCTCTCCAGCCCCTACTCTGTTTCTTATATGACCAATTCCTCCATCTCTTTCCATGACTCCATGTATTCAAAGATACCATATCTTTGAACTATGGGCTAAAATAAACCTCTCAACCTTTAAGTTGATTTTGTTTAAAGTATTTTGTCCCAGAAACATGGAAAGAAAGACAGTGATTATACGACCCCATGTATTTTAATTTACAAGAGGAAGGAGAATTTAAATGAGGAAAATGGAAAGAGGAAGCCAAGGGCTGACAAGGAAAACAAAGAGAAATTTCAGGTCTTTAGCATATATTTGAGTGAACACGGTAAATGGAATGCAGCCAGTAGAGCTTGACAGTAATAATTTGCAAAGAGATGAAGAAAGAGGATTTTAGATCGTGTTGGTTATAACAGTTGTGCTGTCACTGTGTAGAAGAGAAGCCTGATTATTTTTAAATGAAAACAAAGAAGAAATTAGTCATTTTAAAAGAGCTGGTGACTCACACAGTAACCTTGGATTTCAGATAAGTAAGATTCAGACAGCTGGTAGACAGATAATTTTAGTGAACACTTTGTCAACACAACATGGCCTCAAAACTGTCATTTGCCATATTTTGTAGATCAGTACCAATGTCTAAAATTAACTAAAAGCAGCAATGACAGGAAAGGTTCTGTGCTGGGGACCCACAGCTGTGAAAGCAGAGCACAGGTTTCCATGCAGATAGAGCTTTCTAACAGAAGATAATGGCTCATCTTAAAAGCAAAAATGCTTGACCCCAAAATCACACACTCAGCTCTGCTGTTGTCTTACTGTGTATTATGTGGAGTAGTCAGAACCTACACTTGATCTTCCTTGACCATGTTCCAGCACCTTGCTCAGCCGTGAATGCTGTCTTGCTATGCTTCCATCAGGTAGAATTGCACAGAGTCAGCACATGGTTCCAATGCTGTCTCCCTTTCTCAGCCAGGATGCAGTGGACACTTTCACAAATGCATCCTCCTTTTCACGTTCCTCACTTCTCATTTGTTTCTTTCCTCATGTATGCAGAATATAAAAATATGGCATAGTATTAACATATATGTATATCTGTCTCCTTCATTAGGTCACTGTGTAGTCACTGGTGCACAGGGACATAGATGTAAGGCTACATCATTAAATAATATATATTAATATAGATAACTAGAAACCTGTAAGTGTTGGTCCCACTCCATGATACAGTACTTGACTTTGCACCTGATAGTTGTTATAGTTTGCATCTTCCCACCAAAGTTCATGTTGAGCTTTTATACAAATTGTGTGTTATTTATAGAAGGAACTAAGTTGAATCATCAAGAGATAATTGGGTTGATGGCTCTGCTCATGTGTATGGAGTATTTCATTCATGGATTAGTGAATTAGTGAATGGGTTATCTCAAAATCACTAAGGGTGTTATAAGTCAGTTTGCCTCCATCTCTAAGAGGTACCCCTCACCATGTAATTCCCTGTGCTGTCCCCAGACTCCAAGAGTCCATACTATAATGAAGAACCTCAACAACATGCATTATCTCTACCCCAGAGTTACAAATTGAATAATTTTATATTAGTTACCCAGTCTGTGGTAGTCAGGCATAGCAACAGAGTATGAACTATGGTACAAGTATTACAACAGTTTGTTCATTCCTCATTTGCTCCTCAAATGACTGCTATTTCTCTGTTTGAGGGCTGCGCTTGATGTCAGTACTGAAAACTGACACACAATTCCTGTGATCGAATAAGTGCCAGCATTGGCATCCACCTTTACCTAGAGCAATTTGCATGTACTGAAGTCTCTCTCCTTTCTACCCTCTCAGGATAACTGAGCAGGCAGTCTGTCACGAGGTTCAGGATTTTTCAGCTATGAAATTGTTCTGCGTGTAAATATTACCATTAAATTAATTCTCCAGCATCCCAATTCACCTTGTATCTATATGAATTCAATACTTTATCTTTTCTACACTAAATTTGGTGCATTAAGCTCTTTCCTTAAGCCTTTCAACCATGTGAATTCTGACAAATTTGCTTACAACATACAATACTGATGTGGAATTCCTCTTTGTATTATGTGAATACCATTAATGAATAAAGAAACTACTTTGAACCTACAGCAAGGTAGAAATTAGCTAGGCGGGGAAAACTAAACTAAATGCTAAGAGGAAGAAGGAAGAGTCAGGGAGAAGCCATGTATCTCCACTGGACACAGATGCCAGGACTTTACCTGGTAAGCCACAGCCTTGTGGCAACATACAGATTACTAGAAATGAATTAAATTAAGATGTAAGAGTTAGCTAATAAGAAGCTGGAATAATGGGCCAAGCAGAGATTTAATTAATACAGTTTCTGTGTTATTATTTTGGGTCTGAGCTTCAGGGTGTCTGGGAAACAAACATGTGGTCTTCTTACAACAAAATACTGAACACCAACTTGAAATGGTTAATTGAATGACCAATTGATTAATGTTTATCTCATCATACATAACATTTCCCTATTCTTATTATACATTGTTTCAATTCATTGGGGACATAGATAATCTATTGTATTTCATTTTATTCTTTATTAATTATAAATTATCAACTATTCCCTTTTCTGTCATCCAAACACCTCATGCTCACCATCCCACTTGATTTCAGATGTCTTTGTACTCACGTCTGTCTATTTTTGTTCATTGTTGATTTATGAAAAAAAGTCACCCACCTGAAACATCCTTGCTTTACACTGTACTTATTCCAAACCTAATGGTCCTTTTCAGTATTCCAGAACCATCATGGTTATATTCATCATTCCATGACACCTTTCCCCATTTATAATTTCAGTGTGACAAGGCTTGCCGTTCACCAAGAGTTTAATTCTTTTATCCCACAAACTTTTTCAGAGCATTTACAGTGTGCTAGGTACTATACTAGAGAACCTTGATTCATGTCTTAGTGAATGGTCTTTGGCTTTCAGAAACTTTCAGTCTAGAGAGGAAAGATACAAACTTACACTTATTTCAAGACAGTGTAACTGTGTAATTTTGTAATTATTTTAGCATAGAGGTCATCTCTCTTTGACTACAGTAGCTCATCCATACACAGTTTTGCCTCTTAGTAGATAGATAGTATTCCTTCATAATAATTGCATATGAACTCACAAGCAATTTTGAAGTTGTTACTATTTCAAAAGTCTTTATAATGACATTTGTTCTGATATATAAAAATTGAGTATTACCTACGGACAAACACATACCCCATTTGATTTATATGGTGACATAAGGGTTGCCTGCTTGAGCAAACATAACTAGTTTTGATGACAGATGGACTAACAAATGTTTTATGAGTAACTTTGCAAAAATAATCTGAATTAATATTACAATTATAGGATTAGCAAATAATGTTTTAAAAGTCTTAATCTTACTGACTAAACTTTATACTAAGTTATGGCCTTTCATTGGAATAATACTGAAAACATAAACCAATAATGCTATAGCTTTTTGTTGGATTGTGTCTGTAGTGACTGTAACATTAAACATCACTTCCTGACAACAGTGTATGTCAGCTTAGAACTGCTTAGTACTGACTGAGAAGAGACTCAGAATTCTTGGAGTAGATCTAACATAAGTTAGTTACAGTAAGTGTTGAACGTGAAATTCATTTGCAATTTTTCATGCTGCTTCTTAAAAGCAACAAAATGTTACTATCACAAGTTGTGGCATTAAGGTGAACTTATGTTGATGCAGCTCTAGAAAGTTGTTGGTACCAAAAGTATTTAAAAATGACTCGAGGCTTAATAAAAAAATACAGGTTAGTCCCTTTTCATATAGTTTGGAGAGTGAGAACAGTGTGCTTCTATACACAGGCTGTCTTAAATGCATTCATCATTTTCCAGGTTCAAATGATGAGCACAGTTTCAGGCATCTGGTATGATCACACTACCTATACCCTAAGCTCAGTCATAGCCCCAGAGCCTTGAAAAAAGGGGTTATGGGGAGAGGGTTCAATTATGTGCTGCTTAGGATCACTCCTGCTAGTCCACACCCCAGAAATCTGTAGTCATAAATGGAACTGTATACCATCTTCCTTATTAACAGTTACAAAAGTGTCTCATTTCTACCATTATATTAGTTCTTTGACAGTAAAACAAACTGGTGTGTCTTGACCTAAAAATTAAGCATCATTGATGTCAGTTTTGTTGTTTGTTTTTGGCTTTTGTTTGCTTGTTTTTTTGGTCAGGGGCATGCCTTGAATTTAAAGTGGTATGCCCACAAATTACTTTGACCCATTTGAGTTCTTACAGAATATCAAAGAATATGTATTACTTTACTCCAGGACTCAGGACAACTGAAAGAGTGAAGCTCATCATGGGGACCATGGGAGAGGATAGAAGCAGAGGGGAGAAGGGTGGAGAGCAGAGAAAAATATATAGCTCAATAAAGACAATAAAAAATTTTAAAAACGAGTAAAGCTCATTGAGTGATTAAGTCACATAAGACCTCTCAATGGGCCAAGTACAGGAGGTAGATCTCAGGACTCTTCTTTGACCACCAAATGGTCAGATCAATGTGAATGTAGCTGATTTTCAGAGATTAAATAACAATTTATTTGTTTCCCCCACCTGGTGAAATCTTTATAGGAACTCAAAGCAGTAAACCAACAACTTAAATCTTCTTTATCAAGAAACAGGAGGCAGAGGTGGTAGACTGGAGTTGTTCCTGCCTTAGTGAGAGAGACCTCTGCCCAACAGATGATGCAAATCCAGACACATCTCTAATAATAGTTGTGACTTTGCTAGAAAACGTCTGACCCTCTTGACCTAAGGAGAATTGGGAAGATGATGCAGAGACCTGAAGCACTCTAAATGTAACTGTATCAGTTACAGGTCTTATTGCTACACAAAATGCCTAACGAAAGCAACCCAAGGAAGGAAGGGCTTGTTTTAGTTTATGTTTTCAGGGTTGCAGTTCATGGTGGCAGGAGAAATGTGACATCAGGTGTAAGAGTGGTTGGTTATATCACTTCATGGTCAGGAAGAAAGAGATACTTGCGCTCATTCAGTGATTTCCTTTTTTATCTTTTACTCAAGACCATAGCTCATGGAATGGTGTCATGGATGCTTTGGGTAGGTTGTCACACCTGAATTAGACTAATATAAAAAAAATTCCTCACAGATATGTCCATAGATTTATTTCCCATGTGATTATGGATTCAATCAAACTTACAGTCATTATAAACCATCACAAGTGCAATGTTTCCCAGTATGATACCCAGATACAACACTTAACGCTACAACATTCCACTCTTTGTCCCGAACAGGTTCATGGCCATCTCAGAATGCAAAAATACATCCAGCCCAACTTCAAAAGTTTTCATTGACTTCAACAGATCACACACTTCAAAGGTCTTAGTGAAGCGTTTCTTCTGAATCTCTGGCAATGTCTTAACGATAGAGTCAAAAAACAAGTTACACACTTGCAACATAAAATGGCAGAGAGAAATATCATCATTCTAAAATGGAAGAGTAGGAGTATAGTGAGAAAAATTGGAACTTTAAACTTATTCACACAAGTTTCCTGACTGAATGTCACCTTTTCACACCTTCTGCTTGGTCTCTCACCGTAAATCTGAAAAGGAGCTCTGAGCAGCAACTATACCACAGTCTCTCATTTGATACTGTGATAAAATACCCTGCCTTAAACAAATTAGCTCATTGTCTTTCAATCCAACCACACCCATGTTTTCCAGACATGAACAGAATTCATCTAGAGTATTTGTTATAAGATCAAGCAAGTGGTTCCTAGCCAAATTCCTATTAGAACCCAACTCCTCTCTAACGCCTTGTAAGTCAAGTCTCTACTGTCTTCATTTATCTCAGCATTCTTATTTTCCAAGTTTCCAAGAGAAAGAACCATTAAATTCTGCTTACAGTATTAAAAGAGTTTTCTAATCAAAATCCCCAAACTCTTCCACCTCCGGTTCAATTCCAAAGGTCCAAGAACTATATGATCAAGTTAATCACAGCAACATTTCCACTTTTGGGGACAAATTTTCTATAACAGTTTCTCATCTGACTACTATGATGAAATACCTAACAAAATCAATTTCAGAAAAAAAAAGGGTTTAATTCAGATGAATCAAAAAAAGGCTTGGTCCAGGTAGAGGGTACAGTCTATCACAGTGGTAGGGTCTTAGGCAGCTGGTCCCATCGCTTCAACAGTCAGGAAGCAGACAATGATGCTTAGCTCAGACTCATTTAGCTCATACTAAGTTAGTTTCTTCCTTTCTGATGCAACCTTGAATGGGAATCTCAGTTACCTATATTTAATGGGAATCTCCATTAGCCTAATGTACGTAATCTCTCACAGATATTCCCAAAGCTTTGTCTCCAAAACATTTCTAGATCCAGTCAAACTGAAAATCAATATTAATTATCACCATGTTCTAAGAAGCGCTATTTCCTCTGGAAGAGATACCATTTTCTTCTCCTCCTAGGGGATAGCTGTCTTTGGAGATGTTCTGAAGTTCTTCAGATGGTCAAAATACATTATAAATCATTCTGTTAGTGCTTGAGATATAGAATTTTTTATGGAAGACATTAGAAATTTAGGTTATGGGCATCTGTGAAAAGCTGATATTTGAAAACCACCTTTTAGATTTTATTAAAAGTATTGACTTAATAATCCAAGGATCTTAACATGTCACCTTCTCAGCAGTCAACCATAGGAGCAAAGTAAGATGAGAATTCCATGTGTAAACATAGTCTAACAACACATTGAGTCAGTGTCAAGCCTGCAGAGACCTTTAGGCCTCATGTGCATAAACTCCACATCACTGGTGAGGAATAAAGGCTTCATCTTGAAGGAGTGAAACAACAATAAACCAGCAAGCCTAGAACATCAAGAATCAAAGCCATTTGAGAAAGTGGGAAAAAACACCAAGTGACTCCACACTCCTGATATCAGCCATTGTAAAAAAAGGTGTATTCGTCAGGGTTCTCTAGAATAATGGAACTTATAGAATGAATATATTCTACATAGACTATATTCTATATAATATATGACATATAATATATGGAACTCCATATTCTATAAGCAATATTTTATTATTACATAATATTTATTATGCAATATACTTAAATGTTATTATTTTGTAGTATAAATTATTATATAAAGCTGTTATACAAAATATACTATACTATATAATATATTAAAAACACTGTATTATACAAATTTATTAAATTATATAAAAATAATTATTATAATGACTTATAGGCTGTGTGGTTCAGATAATCCAGCAGTGACTGACTAGGAATGAAAAGTTTAAAAATCTAGTAGTTGCTCAGTCCAAGAAACTGACCCAGTTGGTCTTCAGGGAATCCTGGAGAAGGAGGAGGCTCTAATGCCAGTGAAGGAACGGACTGGCTAGCAAGGTGAGATTATGCAGGCAAAGAGCAAAAGCTTCTTTCTTCCATGTCCTTATATAGAAGAAGCTATGGCCCAGATTAGATCTGGATTAAAGTGTGTCTTCCTACCTGAAAGATTTGGATTAGAAGCAGATATTTCCACTTTAAATTAAGCAGAAATTCCTCACAGGTGTGCCCTCCATTTTTGGGTGAGTTTAGTTAATTCCAGATGTAGTCAAGTTGACAACCACAATTAGACATCACAGAGGGACACATGAAATTGTCCCCTTTTCATGGCTCTAAGAGTAATTTCTTTGTTGTAAAGACTTTGTTTTGTAGCTGAGATCCAGCAATTTTTAATCACACTCCTCTTTTCATTACTGAACCCATGAAAACTGCTCTTGCTGTCGACCCCCACCATCATCTCATGAGAGGTTTTTTTCACTCATGTCTACCACAGTACCTGCTAATATCCCACCCTCCACACTTGCCAATGGAAAGGCAAAACAGTTTAACCCCCACTGTCAAAATTTCTGTCTAATTTTAAACAAAATATTGAGAGAAAACAAGAACAATTCTCATGTAAAACTGTGGTGACAGACCTGGGTTCTGAGCAGTCCATGGTGAATTTTAAGGACATAAAACAGTATGAGAAAGAATTTTTGAAATACATTTTTAAAAAGTTTCATGGCATTGTCCATCATATATAAATGGGAAGAGATGAGGGAATTGGAACTGAGCACTCTCTATAAAAATATTTATTATCTAATTTTTAAATATTTGTTTTTAAAATCTATTCTCAAATTCATTCCTGCATGAGAAGAAAATTTTCTTTTTATTCAAATTACAAGGAGCTAAATGAGAGGCAAATTGAATTAATTAGTGAACATGAGCTTATTTCATTGATGCTTGAAAAATTCTAGTGATTGGAAATAAAGTAGATAAAAATAATAATTATGTAATCTAAAAAAGAAAAGTGATCATATTAATATAATTAAAGACTTTTCCTCCAAAATGTCTTCTCTATGAATTCTTGTTTTGAAAGCATTAAAAAGAGGAGGGAGTATTTTATTTTTAAAATTCAGCATGATTAGTATGTGACTTTAATACATTAAGACCAGTAACTAAAAATAACAAAAAATTTTTAGATTTTAACACAGCTGCTGCATGGTCAGTAATTAAGAAAAGTACTTTGCAAATAGTTATAGATTAAGGACAATTATTCAGTAATGAATGCAAGCAACTATATAAATGTCTTATTTAATTGGTCTGACATTTGAAACTAAAACTCTAATTTTAAATAACTGTTATTAAAATAGAATTTAGACTTCTGAACTAATTTAAATTAAATTGCTCAAAGTGTCTAATGGTTACAGAACATACTGAAGTTGGAGTTTGTGTTTTCATGAATAGAGATCAAATAATGATAGATTTGGTGCCTAAAATGACTTGGTGGATAAGTGTGATCAGCTATGTCTATATAATGACTGACTCTGAGAGTCAATATTTGTAATCTTGTTGTGATGTGGGATTCCCCTCTGTATGCTGTGATTACCATTGATTAATAAAGAGCTTCTTTGAACCCAGAGCAGAGCAGGGCAGAACAGAAGTAGGTGGGGAAAACTAAACTGAATGCTGGGAGAAAGGAGGCCGAGTCAGAGAGTAGCCATGTAGCCCCACCAGATACAGATGCCAGAACTTTACCTGGCAAGCAACAGCCTTGTGGCAATACACAGATTACTAGAAATGGGTTGAATTAAGATAAAAGTTAGTCAATAAGAAGCTAGAGCTAATGAGCCAAGCAGTGATTTAAATAATATGGTTCCAGTGTGGTTATTTGGGGGCTGAGCAGCCAGGAACTAACTAACAGCTCCTTACAACAACCATCTAGTACCTTTTATAAGAGGGCTGCATGGAGTTGGAAATGAAAGAAGCATGATCAAAGAAAAGCAATCGTTGGCACCAAGAATCAATATTTGCACGGTTTATAACAGGAAAGTAGGAGGAAATGAAAAGTCGGTGAGAGATCCATTAGTATTCTAAGCTTTTACAGTGCTAAAGGAGAAATAGGACATATTGAACTTGTGCCTCTTCTAGTAGGAATAGAGGTTAAATTTAGAATGATTTATATGCTAATAAGAAAGGTTTTGCAATATAAAATGGCTAGGATACAAGTGACTACTCAGGGGTAAGGTTACCCAGAGAAAGAGAGAGCTCATTCAGTGTATCTTAAGTCCAAGGCATCTGCAGGGGAAACATGAAGCACTCTAGTAAAAAAGATACAAGGAAGCCTAATGCAAGCTCTTTGGGACAGCAAGCCCAGCATGTATCCATAGAAGGCTGAGAACTCTTCTTTTGTGGAATGCTTTAAACTGACAGCATCCATCTCTTTTACCAGGGGGAGCTGCTGTAGCATGGAGGATAAGACTATAGTCCCCCAAGGTAGTTCCAGTCAATAACGGAGTATGATAGCCATTTCTATAGGTGTACGTTCATTACTAAAATGTGCTTGTGTTTATATATGTAATCACGTATAAACAATCTGATCACTACTAAACATCTCAGCTGAACACTAGAGTGAGTATCAGGTGCAGGTGGTACGCAGCATGGCCATTTCTACACAGTGAAACTCCTTTCCAAGGGTTTCCTGGGGAACCCCTTGATATGGATGAGATGTTCTAGAAGCAAAGAAACAATCAGGACTTCTTACCAAACCTCTCTTTCTTTGTTCTATCTTTTGACATTGTGTGAATGCTCACTGTCTGCTCCTGCTTTTCAGTTTTCCCCAGCAAATCATTACTTCATTTTTTTTGTTTGTTTTCCTCTTTTTTATTTTACCAGTTTGTATGTGTGGGCATGTTTGCATGTTTGGGGCACATATGTATGTCAACATATGTGCATGGCTGCATGTGCAGTGGCCTGGGGTTGGTGTTGGGACTCATCCTTTCATATCACATCTTATTTCCCTGTGAAAGTGTCTCTTGGAGTCAAATGCACTAGCATTGTATGAGGCCATCGGTAGTGTCTCTTAATCAAACCAAGAACTTACAGATACAGCTCATCTGGCTAAGCAGGCACATTTTCTCTCAAAATCTTCTTTTTCAGAAGGCTAGAATTACAGAGGCTGCCACTCCCACCCAGCGTTTACATAGGTTCTAGGGAATCTAAACTCAAGGATGCTTGTGTAGAAAACACTTAACCACTGAGCTCTCTCTCAGTCCCCAACATTATCATCATAATTTTTGTTATTTTATTGCTGGCATTTTATTATTATTTATTTTACAGTTTTATTGTGTATATTCATTGTACATTATACTGTGCCACATAGGACATTTTCATATAAGCAAACATTGTATACTGGAATGCTTGACACTTATTCTGTTCTGCCTCCTGAAGAATGTTAAAATGTACAAAGGATGATCGGACAGTGCCTATTTTGCCAATGGCAAAGAGTTGAAAAATCTCTCAGTGAGAGCGTTAAAAATGACCTGATTTCAATGCCACTCTTCAGTCTTTAATACAATCCCTGTCTTGTACTATGCCAGACTTGGTGTATTAACCACTTTCTCATCTGAAAACCAAAAACACTAGATAAAATATTTTAAATTATATTTTCTGTTCTACTGATGACCTGAACTTGTAAGGGAAAATCAAGAATCCAGAGCCCAAGTTAAAATCCAAGATCAAACAATTCACTCGACTTTGTGAATCTGAGCCTTGGCTTTTATGAGCGTTGGAAATATAGAGCTGATGAAAGACATGGCAAAAGATGACAGTTTTTCTACATCAAGCTGCCACTCCCAAAGAGAAAAAAAAAGAAATGTGCCATAGCATTCTGTCAGGACCCTGAAACATACCAAAAGTTTAAGTCACTAAAGCTTTCAACTCTTTCAAACTCTTGATAAGCCCAGAGTAGCAGCATAGACATGTAGCCACACTTCTTGGGAGGCTGAGGCAAAAACTTAATTTTGCCTGAGCTATGTTGCAATATATTATGTCAAAACTAAACAAAAACAACTAAAGAAAAAAATCTCTGGTGATGAATTTAATGTGTGTCCTAGACAATGTGGGATGACAGTTCAACACTATCATAGGATGAATGAAAACAACCTGACTTTACGGCACATTTGGCTTGAATTCTCATGAGTGTCTGTGGGCTAGAATTTGGTTTGATATGGTTCCAAGATGCTGCTTCTAAGTGTTTGGAGAAAAACAAACAAAAATAAAACAAACACATAAAGTAAGTAATGCATCAAGCCTTTAGATCTCTCACAAATAAAGTAGTGACATGAACATCACTGAAGATAACAGGTACAGTCAAGAAAAGAAGAGCCATGTCTGAGATCCAGGGGAAACAATGTACACAGAATGAGATCAGCAGAGACCTAACACATGACCACCAACTAGAGGATATAAAGTACAATTTTCTTGAAAGTGCAAAAATAGAATTATACTGAAGGATAAGTAGAAACAGGGTTGAACTTGTATGACTAAGGCTCAATATGCAGAAATGAAAGTCTTGAAAAGTGAAGAGTATGAGTAAATTGAGAGACCTTCCTGAGGAAATTAACTAAAGCAGAGAAAAAAAGCAAAGATATGAAAAACAATGGGAAAAATACAACACTTTAAAGGGTTATTGCAAAGAATTATCTAGAATTGACTGGCCAAAGATTCAAGGAGCACTACAATCCCAGACTTTCTTTTATTCAGCTTACATAAGCTTTGAGGGATCAAACTATCCCACCCAGAAAGAAAACTTCTACAAAGAGAGGACAGTTGGAAGGAATGATGACTTCTTTTTAAAAAAAATTGCACATGGGTTCACATGGGATTCTAGTACTAAGGCAACTGAACGTGGACTGCCACTCCTAACCAAGGAGTTATCTCCAACTAACATCTGCTTAAAAAGGAAAAAAAATTAGTTTTCTCCAGTGGAGTCTCACTGGGTATATTAACCACACTTAAGCACAGTACCCATGACTAGTAAAAGATGGCCAAGCACAAAAAGAACTCAAAGGTACTGTTAACTCAATGGTACTTTTATAGGTTTTTTTGCTTTGTTTAATTTTGGTCTCATATTGCTTTTTGGGGGGTATTTTTGTCTTCCTGCCTTGTATATTCCAGTTTCCAATTTTGAGTTCTAATGGATGTGTGTCTGTGTGTATGTGAATTTCTTGTGGTTTTGTTGTTATTGTTATGGTTTTGTTTGTTTGTCTTCTAAAGAGAAAGAGAAATAAAGGTTATAGACTTGGATAGGTGAGTGGGAAAGTTGGGAAGATCTGGGTGGAATTGAGGGAGGGAAAACTGTTCAGAATGTATTGTATGAAAAATAGTTTTGATTAGAAAAAGTGAAAAAGAGAAAAGAAAGAGATACTATAATGAAATCTGTGTATTTACAATTAATTGAAATAGAAAGTAAAAATTTTAAAAATGTAGATTACAATGGCATGCAAGACTGGAACCTTTCTTCTGTATTAATAAGCATCAGAAGATGGGCTTGCTGTTGAATGCTTTCAATGTCACCAGTGTGGAGACTTAGGCTGAAAACAAAAATAAAGAATAAGAGATACAAAAAATGCATAAAATGTGTCTTCTTTTATATTTACTTGCCCATGATTTTTCAGGGATCAGTGTCTTTGAATCTGTATCTCTTGCTAATCATTACAACCACCATCTTGAGTATTGAACATATTCATCTGGACTTCTAAGTGTAGTGGTGAGTTCCATTTTAAGCCTGAATTTGAGTCACCCTTGAACCATAGTGGTTTATGATCCAAATAGGTTGATGGTTTGTTTTACAATTTGAGTTTAGGCTGTGTTTAAGTACTCTTTGCTAGTGAGGTGTCTGTTCTGTGTTGTTGTAAACTAGAGAACTAAAATTACTTTCAGGGCTATATTGCATTGACACGGGAGTACTAGACTTGTGTCCCAAAATGCTTGGCCAATAGCTTAGGCTTATTACTAATTGCCTCTTACAACTAAATTAACCCATTTCCTTATTTACGCTCTGCTACACGGTGGTCCCATCATTATCATGGAACATTCTTTTCCCTGGATTCCTCTGCATCTGGCTGATGACTCCTGACTCCACCCTTCTCTTTCATATCATCCTTGGTTTAGTTTCTCTACCTATACTTCCTGACTGGCTACTAGCCAATCAGCATTTTATTAAACCAATTAGAGTAACAAATCTTTACAATGTACAAGGAGATTTTTCCATAGCACCCAGGGAGTTGGTTCACAGGATTGCATGAACGGATTTCAGGTGTAAGAAATTGTTGTAGGATACTACTTGTTTGTTCTCGGCTGCTCAGCCCTGAAATAACCACACAGATTTATTAATTAAATCACTGTTTGGCCTATTAGCTCTAGCTTCTTATTGGCTAGCTCTTACATCTTAATTTAACCCATTTCTATTCATCTGTGTATCGCCACATATCTGTGAGTATGCTTCTACCTCTGTTTAAAATATTTTTATGTATTAATGTATATATATATAGTATTGATATATATTTTCCATATTGCAGTGTACATTTCTACCTCCGATTAAGATACTTATATATTATGTAATGATATACATTGTTTACATTTGGAGGTCATTGTCCTCATTTATTGTATAGTTGTTTATTCTCTTAGTCTTTAAGTTAGATAGGTATTGAGAATTGTAGATCAATAGTCATCTATGTCTGTCATATTTATAGTTAGGCTAACCAGGTTCTTTAGATACATAGAGATTATATTCAGTATAGATAGTATAATCTTCACCTCTTCAAAGAGCTGTAAGAAATGACATTTAAGCTAATTTAGAGTTCTGTGGTACTGAGACACAATCGCTCCTGGCAACACCAATCTATTCCCAAGAGATTGTTGAGCACCAAAGACACTCCACTTGGAGCTTGTCTTCTTGGCAGAACTGGCCTTTGGGCAAATTAAAGCCTACACCTCAACCATTGACAGAGATACAGAGTATCCATAAATGGATAAAACAAAACTGTCATCCTGCCAAGACAGGGTAAGATAGTTCTAAAAAGTTTCTTGCCTTTGAAAATGGTATGTCACTTACGTTAGGCTTTAGCCAAAGTTGGTTGCCTCAAGATTGCAAATGAGACCTTGGGTGATTGCCCAGGTAGTCAGTTGTCTCTGTCATTTGTTGCTCATTTTGGAAGTTTCTCAATTGTACTTCCTGTTTACTCAAGTAATACTACTTCCCTTCTCAGATCTTTGATGGAGTTGAAGATTAGATAATTGTAGTTACTCTCTTCATAATTTAGCTAAACTTAATATCAATACATTGTTTAGACTCCTTGAAATAGAATGCTTAGTAAAACTTTTGTTATGTGTTTCTTGCTTAATATTGTTTATTGCTTCTAATTTTATATTTGTTTTTGGTTCCTATTGTATATAGTTGTATTGGGTTTGGTTCCATCTTGTTTAGACAAAAAGAGGAGATGATGGGGAAGCTCAGCCAATCACATCTGGCTTGGGTGTGACCACCTGGAGCCAGGTAGATAAACAGGGGAGACAGGCTCTCTGTGTAGTGTTCACCTGACCTGTTTGGACATCTGAACTTTTACTCCGGCTGTGTTTCCCCATTTTCAATTATTAAATTATATCTGTTGTTTTGAGCTGGTCTGGTTATTTTAGCATACCTATCAAATATGCCTTCACTTACTTACAATTGGTCCATCAAACCACATTAGTCTAGCAGGAGTTCATAGATTTTTCTCATCCTCTGTGGGAACAAAAAAAGAACTTCTTTTCCAAAGCAACTTATCCTTAGATCCAAATTTTGAAGTCAAGATACCAGGAGCACTTTTTAAAATGCTAAGTGCTAGAGTGACTAGGACTAAGGCTGCTTTGCATTTTGTCTCCACCCAGCCCAAAACAAAAAAATCTTTTGTTTCCACAGAGAATGAGAACCTATGGACTCCTGCCAGACTAATGTGGTTTGATTGACCAATATCACCTGAAAGGTCTCCCAAAAATTACTACATCCAACAAACAGAGGCATGTTCACTGCCTCTGCAAGCCATGCACAACACCACAGTTTCAGGTATGTAGTGGGTCTATGTCGCACCTTTAAGCAGTTTGTAACCATTGCTCACAAACCCCATTTAATTGCTTGGTCTCTTGAAAGATCCAGAGTTTGTAGTGGCAACCAGCCCAGGAAGCTGCCATTTTGAAACTGTGTGGATTTTGTTTTTTGTTTTCCCCTGCTACTACTGAATTAGGAAAACCTCTCTTAAAGGAGCCACAGCTTTAAGTCATGCTTAACTCTGTTCTTTTGTGTCAAGAATTTATTTTTAAACTCTCTCAGGCTTTTATGTGGATGGTTAATAAAGAAACTGTCTTGAGCCTGTGACAGGGTAAAATAGAGTGAGGTGGGGAAAACTAAACTGAATACTGGGAGAAAGGAGGCAGAGTCAGAGAGAAGCCATGGAGTCACCACCATAGACAGACATGCCGAAACTTTGCCGGTAAGTCACTGCCACGTGGTGGTACACAGATTAATAGAAATGGGTTACATTAAGATGGAAGAGCTAACAAAAAATATACTTAAGCTATTGGTCAAGCAGTGGCTCAAATGATATATTTCTGAGTGGTTATTTCAGGTCTGGGCAGCCAGGAACAAACAAGTGGCCTTTCCTAAAATAAAGCCAGGTGAAGAGGGCTTCGTTATTATAACCTCTTTTGAGTCTTTTCAGGAACTTAGAGGCATAAATACTACCAGAGCTTCAGCTGTGGCCTGCTGATATGGGTGCCTGCTTTGTGTGGCTGATTTTCTCTTAGAAATCTAGGTTATTGATTCCATCATTACCATCTCTCCAGTTGTTTAAAATAAGAACTTACAAGAAATGAAATAAGGGGATAAGAATGGTAATTAATGCAACTTAAAATACTCTCTTCTGTAAGGCTTAAATAAGGTTTACAGAGATGACAGGAATATCCTCTCTTGAGTTTAACTTTCAAAGGTCATAGATATTTTTGGAAAATTGTCATTTCTCTTTAATGATCATACATATGATTTTATCTATAAACAAAGATTCTTGGTGTGTGTGTGTGTGTGTGTGTTTAATAGACTTAATTCACTTAATTTTTCTGACATAACACCCCCTCTGTGACAGCTACAGACAGACCTTTGGTCCTCTGAACAGAAACTCTGGTGCAGGTTTTCACAAGATGATCAGTAAATTCCTGATAAGGATTCTTCTGAACACAGTCTCTTTACAAAAGTTGGAAGTCAGATATCTGTAGGTCTTAGAGATGGCATCAAAGGTGGCCTTGGCAAAGTTTCCCAGGGTGACATTACAGTCCCTGGCTGATGTGTAGCATTCATTAATCTCAGCCATTATCAATAGTTTCTTGGTCAAAGGAGGAAAGATGATGCTAGTGCCTCTGGGGCAGGAATGAGATGCACCAACAAAGAGCCACAGCAGCCTGTCACCTTGCACGAAACAGTATGGGACTTGCCACTCTTCTTTCCTCAGTAGCCTCTCTGCACAGGGATACTAGAAAGCTTGACCAAGATGATGGGCCCTGAGATGGCAGTGGCTACCTCCTTGGAGCTCCTAACACCAAACCAACATGACTACTGTAGTCCCAAATAGCAATGAAAGCCTTGAATCTGCTCTGCTGGCCAGCCAGAGTCTACTTCTTTACTGGCATGACCTTTAGAACCTCATTATTTAGGGATCTGCCCAGGAAAAGTCCATAATCTCGGATTCCTTAATGGGCAGGGAGATTGGTCTTCATGTCTTTGACTAGGCATCCCAGCTTGGTGATATGATCCTCTCCTTGTCTTCAGCTATAGTCACCTCCATTAGCCTCGCAGCCTTAATCATGGCCATGGTCTCTACTTCGACAGTGAACACAACTACAACCTCAGGCCCTAAAACAGCTGTGGAATCCTTCCCAGAAGGTGCCGAAGCCACCTAATCCTGGGCCCTCAGGTCCTCCAGGCCCTCACGTGGTACTGGCATTGTTTGCCAAAGAAGAACAAGCCATTGTTATTGAATATATTTATAAATATAAAGCTCTGTTTAGACTAATGGTTAAATGGTGTGGGTAGTCCTTCTTATACGTGTTGCTTTAATTGTTTAATGAATTAAAAAATGCTTTGGCCTGTGATAGGGTGGAGTAGACCTAGGTTGGGGGGTTTCTAAACTGAATTCTGGGGAAAAGAAGGCAGAGTCTAAAAGATGTCATGTAGGAAAAAGGAACTTCCTTACTTTGTAAAGTAGCACTGGAAAGAATAACATCTAGTTTCAGAAATCTTGTGTTCATAATAAAATCAGGATGAATTTTTTAAAACAGTCTTGTGAAAGGAATCAAATCACCTTTCAAAAGTAAAGGGAATCATACCTAATGCAACAGAGAACAAGATGAATTAAAAGGGTCTTGTTATTCATGAAAAAAATCAGTTTTTTAAAAAATAATATGACTAAGTATGAAGAAAATCTAAATCAATAAACCAATTCCTGAGCTAATAGGCAGTTATGATATGATAACAGAAGAAAATTACTATAGAGAACTCAATTACTTTTTCATGTGCCAACAATGAAAAACTATCAGCCAAGATCTCTGAAATTAAAAGTTTCTTCCCTAAGAAAGACAGTGTCATGAGGATAAGAAGACAAGTCGCACAATAAGAGAAGATATTTGTAAAGAATGATTCTGGTGAAGGACTATTATTCAAATATATAAAGAACTCTAACAATTCAATAATTTAAAAACAAACAACCCAATTAAAAACTGGGCAACAGCTACACCATGAAGTTTTAAGAACATGACTGCCTAAACAAGACATAATCAAGGATGACACCAATAGATATGCTAACATAGAATAAGGAAATCTCATGGGCCCCCACCCTAGACAAAGAATAACAAGCGACTGAGGATTGTTGAGAGTGGAGAAATGATCTATAAGGATGGCTAAAATCCCTAAGACTAAAAGCACAAAGCATTAAGAATAATGTGGACCTCAACAATACTCAATCAACACTGATGCAGAAGAAAAATGGGACAGTAACTTTACAAAAGTCAGGTATACTCATCTTAGCTAAATATTCTTGTCCCACATCTACAGCTCACCACAGAGCATCAGTTGGTATCTACCCCCTCAAAAAGTTGAAGATGTATGACCATACAAACTTACATGTATAAGTTTGTAACATTTTACTTACTGTTCCTAAATCTTGGAAGAAATCAAGATATCCTTCCATATGTGACCGAATATTATTCAAGACTACAAAAATATGCTATCAATTTATAAAAATATTTAGGCAAACAGTTGAAGTCCCTGTGAATGAATGTGAAAAAGTAAATTTGAAAATATTGACTAGTCTAGAATTTCAACAAAGTTTTATATTCTAGAAAAGTCAAAGCTACCTAGATAATAAAAAGATCTGTGGTTACCAGAGGTTAAAGTGTACGAGAGGTGAAGTAGGGAACAGTACATTAATTATACAGCAGGAAAAAAGAATTCTATGGTACTAAAAGATAGAACCATGTCATCACACATTTGTTAAAACCCATTAAATATACAGCATAAAGAAGAAACTCTGGATTAAACTCTGGTTCTTGAATGATAATAATATGTATATAAGTTTCATTATTTGTAACAAATGTATTATCTTTCCAGGAAATATCAGCAATGAAGCTACTGGTATATACATGAAGCAGGAGATATTTGAAATCTCCATGTTTTCCTCTAAATTTTGCTACTATCTGGAACTTTTTTAAATTATAAATTCTATTCAATGATAATAGTAGTAAATATCAGTGCAGAAAGGCCTTCAGTAAAAGTCAGTGGGAATCATTTTTAAAAAGTATTTCTTTGCTATCAGTTTGCATCAAATACTACCAAAACTCTCACTCCTTCTGCTTCATAAGTCTTCAGTAGGTGAGGCTCCTAGGCTACCTCCAGCGGAATGATGTCCTCACTAGCTGACTATTACCCAAAGGCTTTGGCATGCATTTCCAGATTCTCCTCACCTTCTGTCCATAACTCTACTTGGAAATTTTTATTTGTTGGTGACCCAGCCTTGTGTGACATAAGTAGGGAGTATGGATTGTAGATTTGATTTTGCTGGTATGTCTCTCATCTTTATTTTTATAGATGTGTTCCAGATATAGCCTACACGCTTCTAGTATTAGCCCACTCCTCATTTGACTCAGATATTTCAACGTTGTTTACATATTTACATTCCTGGAAGAGCATCTTTAGGCTGAGTTCCAATCATATTCTCATGATTCACAGTTAAAAATACTGCTTTTGTTCTCTTGGCCAGAATTTTGTATGACATAATAGTCCTGTCGTGATAGAGGACCTAGTCTCCATATATGCTGGAGTTTCTATAAGAAAGTATTGTTAAATTTATCATTATTAGAAAAGATTAAGGCATTCTGTTATTTGCAGCAGTGTGCTGGATGTTTCAGAAAACCCGATATGACAGAACTAGTTTCTATCCTTCAGGCGTTTATTTTATAATACAAAAAGCAGGTAGAAGCTCACATTTCAAAATAAGAGTCTACATTAACTGAGAAGAACGTAATTTGTTATAGTTACAGTTCAAGGACTTCTGGTAGGGCCTACTGGGAATGATGGATGATAATGCAGTACCCTTCCATTTCAAAGAACTTGTTTAATGTCTCCATTGGTGTTTTTATGAGAACAGTGATTCAGTTCTCATAATGACTCAATGACACAATGACTGGATGACTTCAAATGACCCAGCAGTGGTGCTGGACTTTGCCCACAAACTGGAGTATGCTCCACTACCAGTCATTACCCCCTCTGTTTTCTTTCTCATCCTTCTCGTATTTCTCGTATTTCCCTTCATGATGTTCAGATTTAAAGTATGTGACAAGTGCTGTGTGTTATATATAATTACTGAAAGAAAGTGACAACTTTAATTAAGCATTATGAAGAGTGGGAGTAAATGAGTGTGCTTACCACAAGTACTATTTCAGAAATTATTTTTGGATTATTTATTTTTTATTCATTTTACATTCCAATCACAGTTCTCCCTCCTATCCCTCCTCCCAAACCCCTCCCCTCCCCTCCAGCCCATCCCCCACCCAATCTCCCAAAAGGTAAGGCCTCCCATGGGAAGTCAACAAAACCTGGCACATTAATTTGAGGCAGGACCAAGCTCCTTCCCACTTCATCAAGGCTGAGCGAGTCATCCCACCATAGGAAATAGGTTTCAACAAACTAGTTCATGCACCAGGAATAAATCATGGTCCCACTGCCAGGGGCCCCTCAGATAAACCAAGCTACATAGCTGTCTCCCATATGCACAGGGCCTAGTTTGGGCACATGCAGACTCTACAGCTGTCGGTCTAGATTTTGTGAGTTCCCACGAGCTTGGTTAAGTTGTCTCTGTAAATATCCCCCTCATGATTTTGACCTCCCTTCCTCATATAGTTCCTCCTCCCTCTCTTCGACTGGGTTCCTGGAGATCAGTCTGGTTTTTGGCTGTGGATCTCTGCCTTTGATTCCATCAGGTACAGGATGAAGGCTCTGTGATGAGACTTGGGGTATTTACCTATTTTAAAAATTATTGAAGTTTTCATGTATCAGTTTATATTTGGCTATATCATTTTAGTCATTTGTTACATGGTACTGGTTAATATTCATGGTGCTGCTGTGACAGAGCTAGGCACAGAATTCTATTATCGTTATTGTGGAGACATGATCCTTAGGTGTGAAGGAAAGAGAATTTGTCAAGAAGACTGATAGAACTCACTTTCTTACTCCCTAGTCAATGCTGACTGGTCAGACAAGACTACATGGATGGGCACAAGTTGAATTTTTTAACTGCTGTTTGATTTTGTTTTTAGGATTGTAAGAGAGAGTAAAGTACTATGTTGGACTGGAAAAGAGTCAGATTGGGTTCTATCAAGGGTAAATCTGAGTTCTACTAGTCAAAAAGAAATGTATGAGAATATTTGATATTTTGGCATGAAGACAGAAAACATAAAAATAAACTTATAATAAAATTGGAAAATACAATAAAAATTGTGTAGTGGTCTTGAAACTAAAGGCATACAATAAACTGAGAAACATTTATTTTTACAGAATGGAGTATTTTGAGTAAGACTAAAAGAAAGATTCAAAGCAACCATTTCAGATATAAGCAAAGAGTTAAAGGAAAATGTTCAGAGGAGTGAAAGGTAGGTCAATATGCCAATATGACTCCACTAATAGCAATTATGAGTTGAGAAAGCCACACAAGAGAAAAACTGAACTAGTAGTTTGAAATTAAAATATAATAGCAGAATTAACAGATTCATAAATTGCATCTAATAACAGACTTGAAATAGGGGATTTAAAAAAAATGAAACAGGGGATCAATAGAAATGATCTAACTCTTAAAAAGAATAAAAAAAAAATTGAAGAGAGTGAGGTAACTCAGACCCAGATAGACAAACATGGTACATACTCACTCATAAGTGTATATTCGAAGTAAAGCAAAGGATAACCAGGCTATAGTCCACAATCCCAGAGAAGCTAGGTAACAAGGAGAACGCTAAGAGAGACATTCATGGATCCCCCTGGGAAGGGGAAACAGACAAGACCTCCTGAGAACATTGGGGGCAGGGGAGAAGGGAGGGTAGACGAAGAGGGGGAGGGAAAAGAGGGAGGGAGGAAGAGAACCTGAGGGAATGGGATGTTCAGAAAGGGGAAAGGACAATGAGAGAGAGAGAGAAAAGAGACAGACTCTAAGCCACAGTCTGTTAGGAAAGGATGCCTAAACTAGCCTTCCCCTGTAATCAGACTGATGATTATCACAACTGTCGTCATAGAACCTTCAACCAGCATTGATAAAAGCAGATACAGAGAGCTACAGTGAAGCACTGGGCAGAGCTACCTGAGACCAGCCCAAAAGAGTCAACACCATGATGGTGTTAGCCACAGAAACAGCTGACCTGAGCTAAAGAGAGTAGCTGACTCTAGACTGATAGTGGGGGAACCTGCATAGTACAAAATCAGGCCAACTGAATGTGGGGGACAGTTGTGAGGCTTGGACAGTGTGTGGAATCATTGGCAGTGCAGTGGGACCAGGATTTTCCCCTAGTGCTTGAACTGGCATTGAGGAGCATTCTTTTTGGAGAGATACTTTGCTCAGCCTAGATACAGAGAGGAGAGCCTTGGTCTTGCCTCAAAGTGAAATGTCAGACTTTGTTGACTGCCCATGGGTAGGCTTACCCTTTCTGAGGAGTGGATGCAGAGGTCAGGCGGGGGAAAGGTGGAGAAGAGGGGAGAGAGTGGGGACGGGGATAGCTATGTACAATGAGAAAATAATGCATTAAAAATTTTCTTAATAAAAAATTAAGAAAAATTAACTGTATCAAGTATGTTTGGTGTTCAACTAGCACATTAACATACTGGAAAAAAGTGGTTGTACCATAGAAAGAAACAAGACAAAAGAGTAAATAAATTCAAAATAAAAGGAATTATATTTAGAAGTTTGTGTTGGGAATGTAAAGAAAAACATGATTGAATAAATCTTTGAAACCAAACACAATCATTTATGAGCCATTTAAAGAGATCATGAAAAATGAAATAGAAATTATTAAAATTAGGAATAACTATAGGCTCTAACAATACTAAGAAAAAAGAGGGACTATCAAGAGAATATCACAATCTTCTAGTACCTACAAGAAAAAAAAATAGATTAAATAGAAAAATTTGTATATGTAAAAGTTTCAGAATTTTCTCAATGTAAATAGAATAAAAGCTGATATATTTGTGAGGGAAAGGCGTACAACTGCAATCTTTCCATGCAAAATGATTCCCAGGTTCTGAAATTTTCACTGTGGAGGAAGAAGCCCTACTTGTATATCATAACTTTTCAAGAAAATTATTTATGTCAGTAGTTTCTATTTTGTTTTATAAAGCAAATATTATTCTGACAGCAAAAATAGACCAGAGAAACAAGTTAGTCTAAAGTCATTAATAGAATTAAATGTCAAAACCTCTTTTTAAATACTAGCAAATTGAATCTGGAAACATATAAGACCGATTATACAACATATACAAGTAAAATTTATCTCAAAAATTCAAGGTCTTTGTTTTACTGGATGTTTTCCTTGTTTGTTTGTTTTGATATTTTTATTGTTTTTGAGAGAGAAAGAGGCAACACAGAATTGGATGATTAGGAATTTGGGGAGGATTTGGAAGGAGTTGGGGGAAGGGAAAGAATATCCTCAAATATATTGTAAGAAAAAATAAAAAATAAATTTAGGCTGGGAAGAGTGGTGCATGCCTTTAATTCCAGTCTTTGGCAGGCAAGGCAGGCAGATCTCTGCAAGTGTGAAGCAAGACTGGTCTACATAATGAGTTCCAAGATAGCCAGAGCTAAACAGTGAGACCCTGTCTCAAAAAGACAAAAAAAAATTAATTAATTAATACATAATATTAATAAAGAACAGATTGGCCTTCACAATGAGTATTAACATATTTGGCAGGGCACAACAGTTAATTAAACTTTATAAATATCCAGCTAATAAAGATGGTTAGGGAAGGTTCTTAATTTGCTCTTTAGATAATCTGCAAGTACATCTCAGGCCAGTATTATTCTTGATGATGAAAGACTTAATATTTTTCCTGTAAGACTGAAAACAAAACAAGTATATCTGCTCTAAATATTTTTATTCAGCCTTGTACATAGAATTCTAGTCAGTGAAACAACAGAAGAAAAACAATTTCAAATTATGATCATATGACATGGTCTTTGTAAAAACAAAACTTTTCAAATATCTATATATAAAAATTATATTCAGTAAGTGTACATAGTAAGGTTAGAAAACACAATATTAATACACACAAATAATTACATATATATACATTAGTAATAAATAATCAAAAGTCTGCATAAGAAAGCAATTCCATTCACAATAGCATCAAAAAACTAAAATGCTTAGAAAAATAATAACATTTTTATTCTTTTTATTTCTTTTTTAAATATTTTAATTTTATTTTTTTAAAAAACTATCTTTTCTCATTTTACATACCAATCCCAATTCCCACTCCCTCCCCTCCTCCACCTTCTCCCCAATCTCAACCCCCATCCATTTCTCACAGAACATAAGGCTTCCCATGGGGAGTTAACAAAGTCTAGCACATTGCTTTGAGGAAGGACCAAGGCCCTCCCTACTATATCTGGACTGAGCAAGAACCCAAATAGAATGGGTTTCAATAAGTCAGTACAAGCAGTCGTGATAAATCCTGGTCCCACTGCCAGTGACCCTGCAGTCTGCCACAGCCATACAACTGTCACCCACATTCAGAATGCCTACTTTGGTCCTATTCCAGTTTCTTCCCTGTCAGGCCAGAGTTCGTGGGCTCCCACTAGCTCAGGTAAGCTCTTTCAAGTGGATATTCATTCCCATCATGGTCTTACTTCTTTGCTCGTGTTCTCACTCCTCCCACTTTCCGACTGGACTTTGGAAGATCAGTCCAGTGCTCTGCTATGACTCTGACTCTGCTTCCACCAGTTGCTGGATAAGGTTCCATGGTGACTTTTAAGATAGTCATCCATTTGACTACAGGGTAAGGCCAGTTTGGACACCCTCTCCACTACTGCTTAGGGTCTTAGCTCGAGTCATCCTTGTAGATTATCTAGTGTCAGGTTTCCTGTTAGTCTCATAATGGATCCCTCAATCAAGACACCTCTTTCCTTGCTCTCCCTCTCTGTTCTTCCACCATCTCGACTATCCAGCTCCCTCAATATCTTCCCCCCTCCTTTTCCCCCCTCTTCCCCTATTATCCCTCCCTTTCCCCAAACCCCCATGCTCCCAATTTTCTCAGGAAATCTGTCTACTATTTACCTTTTCCAAGTGGAACTATATATGTTTCTATTAAGATTCTTCTTGTTACTTAGCTTCTCTGGGGTCATTGGCTGAAACTCATTATCCTTTGCTTTACAGCTAGTATCCGCTATGAATGAGTCCATATCATGCTAATCTTTCTGAGTCTGAGTTACCTCACTCAGGATAGTTTTTTCTAGTTCCATCCATTTGCAAGCAGATTTTAACATGTCGTTGTTTTTTATAGTTGAATAGTACACCATTGTGTAAATATACCACATTTTCTTTATCCATTCCTCATTTGAGGAGAATCTAGGTTGTTTCCAGGTTATGGCTATTAGAAATAATGCTGCTATAAATATAGTTGAATAAATGCCCTTGTAGAATGATTGAGTATTCTTTGGGTATATGCCCAAGAGTGGTATTGCTGGGTCTCAAGATAGGTTGATTTCCAGTTTTCTGAGAAAGCACCATACTGATTTGCAGAATTGTTGTACAAGTTTGCATTTGCACCCGCAATGGAGGAGTGTTCCCCTGACTCCACATGCTCTCCAGCATAATCCATCATTGGTGTTTTTAATCTTAGCCATTCTGACGGGTGTAAGATGGTACCTCAGAGTTGTTTTGATTTGCATTTCCCTGATGGCTAAGGATGTTGAACATTTCTTTACGTGCCTTTCGACCATTTGAGATTTTTCTGTTGAGAATTCTCTAGGTATATCTGAGCCCCATTTTTATTGTATTATTTGGAATTTTGATGTCTAATATCTTGAATTCTTTATGTATTTTGGAGATCAGTCCTCAGTCTGATGGGGGGTCTTGGCGAAGATCTTTTCCCATTCAGTAGGCTGTATTTTTCTTATTGACTGTGTCCTTTGCTTTACAGAGGCTTCTCAGTTTTAGGAGGTCCCATTTATTTATTGTTGTTTTCAGTGTCTATGCTATTGGAGTTATATTTAGGAAGTGATTTCCTGTGCCCATGCATTGAAGACTAATTCCCACTTCTTTCTTTTCTAACGGGTTCAGTGTAGTCATATTTATATTGAGTTCTTTAATCTATTTGTACTTGAGTTTTTTAATGGATTTTGTTGAGCTATACATGTTTCTCTGCTACCCTCCCCTTCAACCCTCTCCCGTGGACCCCATGCTCCCAATTTACTCAGAAGATCTTATCTTTTTCTACTTCCTATGTAGGTTAGATCCATGTATGTCTTTCTTAGGGTCCTCATTGTTGCTTATGTTCTCTAGGATTGTGATTTGTAGGCTGGTTTCCTTTGCTTTATGTTTAAAAACCACTTGGACTTGTTTTCTGCATGGGGATAGTATGGGTCTATTTACATTCTTCTACATGTTGATTTCCAATTACACCAGCACCATTTGTTGACAATGCTTTCTTTTTTCCATTTTATAATTTTAGCTTCTTTGTCAAATGTCAGGTGTTCATAAGTATGTGGATTAATATTCAAGTCTTTAATTCCATTCCATTTGCCAACCTGTCTTCTTTTATGCCAATAGCAGGCTGTTTTCATTACTGTACCTTTATAACATAGCTTGGTATCAGGGATGGTGATGTCTCTGGAAATTACTTTAATGTACAGGATTGTTTTGGCTATTCTTGGTTTTTGTTTTTCCATATGAAGTTGAGTATTGTTCTTTCAAGGTATGTGAAGAATTGTGTTGGGATTTTGATGGGGATTGCATTGCATCTATAGATTGCTTTTTTTAGGATTGCCATTTTCTTCTATGTTGATCCTACCCATCCAAGAGTATGGGAGAGCTTTCCTTTTTTCTGGTATCTTCTTCAATTTCTTTCTTGTGACACATGTCTTTCACTTCTTTAGTTAGTGTTACCCCAACGTATTTTATGTTATTTGTGACTATTGTGAAGGATGATGTTTCTATGATTTCTTTCTCAGTTTCTTTATCATTTGTATATAGGAGGGCTACTGATGTTTTTTAGTTGATCTTGCATCCTGCCACATTACTCAATGTATTTATCAGATGTAGGAGTTCCTTGGTGGAGTTTTGGTGCTTACTTATGTATACTATCATATCATCTGTAAATAGCAAAATTGTATCCTCTTGATCTCTTTTGTTGTTTTATTGATATAGGTAGAACTTCTCAAGAACTATGTTGAATAGATATGAAGAGAGAGGAATCCTTGTCTTGTTCCTGATTTTAATAGGATCACTTTGAGTTTCTCTCCATTTAACTTGTGGCTGTCGGCTTGCTGTATATGCTTTTATTATGTTTAGATATTTTCCTTGTCTCTCTCATCTCTTTAAGACCTTTATAATGAAGGGGTGTTAGATTTTGTTGAATGCTTTTTCAGCATCTAATGAGATAATCATATGTTTTTTTTTTCTTTCAGATTATTTATGTGGTGGATTACATTGATAGATTTTCGTATGTTGAACCATTCCTGCATTTCTGGGATGAAGTCAACTCATGCCTACATACACTGTACTTTGATTATACCCACCCCATATTAACTCCCTCAAGCTCCCACTGAAAAGCACCAATTCACCTTTCTCTGAACTTGATGTCCTTTATCATCATCATCATCATCATCATCATCATCATCATCATCATCATCATCAGTAGCCCCCTGAATCCAATTAAGTCAATGTTGTAGAGCTTTTGACTGATGCATGATCAATTCATCAGCAGCTATATTCCCCTATCCAGCAAGTTACTCTCCCTCAGAGACAATGAGCTCTTAATTGACTCTTAGTTAGGATGAGGCCCATGCAGCTCTTCCTCCATCCATGCTGGCATTTTAACAGGCTTGATCATATGCAGGCAACCACAGCTTCTGTGGGTTGAAGAGTGCATCAGTTATATCATGCACAGATTAGGAACAAGCATAATGTAAGTATTACAAGTCCTGTTCAATGAAACTACAAAAAATTGTTGGGAAGTTTTTAAGAAACACTACGTAAAGGTGAAGAAGATAGACCTTGCCTATAGAATGGAATTCTCAATAGTGTTTCACATGGCAATTCTTCCCAAATGAATCTACAGATTCAGTGGAATCCCTACTTAAGCTCAACCTATTTTTAAAAAAGTAAACAAACAGCCCAGACAATCACAAACTTACAAAAAATTTTAAAAACAATTAAAGTAGACAAATGATTCCAAAGAAATATAAAGAAGATATACTTATCTGACTTCAAAACTGCAAACTGCACTAATGAGGCAGTGTGCTATTGTGAGTATAGGCATTTAGAGCATCACCAAAAATGACCTACATACCTATAGTCAATTCAGTTGATAGAAAAAAGCAACATAATTGGTTGGGAAAGCTACTATGATTTTTTAAAAAGATATTATCCATTCTAAAGATTGAAAATGTCTTCCAAATAGTACACAAACATTTCACTGGAAATGCTGAAAATTGAAGAAATTATACATCCAAACAAAAACAAGTGCTCATAACTGTATCATTAGCAGAAATAAACTAAAGAAAATACAAATGTCCATTAGTTGTGAAAAAGCATAATGCAACAGTGAAATATTATTGATATAGAGGAACAAAGTGATCATATGATGCCATCAAGAAATCACAAATGTTAAACAAAATATGGCATGAACAAAGGTCTATATATTGTCTGCTTCCATATCTGATGTTTAGACACTGTTCTCTTTAAATCCCCTGTAACCTTAGAAAGGAAAAAATTAATTTTGGAAACAGGCTCATTTTTTTCAGCAGTAACTTTGTTCCTCTATTTCTCAAAATGTATACTGTTGTTCTATCATTTTCTTTGCAATTTACTGCTTATGTATTATTTCACCTTTCCCTGCTAAATGTCTTGTCTCTAGATTTTTTTTTCTAATAACCACTCTTTGTTTTGAAATAAATATCATCAGCTGAACAAGGATTCAGGTCATACTGAGAATTTTCCTCCATATATTTAAACGAATAATTTTCCCTAAAACTCTGAATTAAGTCTCCAATTCATGCAAGTTTTTGCAACCTGAAAAATTACTCATCATATCAGAATCAGCCATGGAGTGAATCACAGCTATTTTAGTTTGAAGTGAAGAAATTAGGTGAAATCAAGGTCACATACTTAGCATATGTTAGCACTGCCAAGATCAATACCTACTAACCAATTTCATTAAAGTATGATACAGCCCTCAATGTACCCTGAAAGTGATATCTATGGGAATGAGAACAATTCAGTATTCTTCATTCATCATTACTCAGGGTAATCTATCCGCCTGTCAATGTGAAAGTTTCAGAAGATAAAAAAAATTGAAGAAAAAAAAAAACCTTAACCTTGGGGATGCTGTCATTCAACTAAAATAGGACATGACAAGAGAAAACTTCCTCTCCAATGATGGAAAAACTGCCATGTAGTATCAATAAATATTAGAAGATACTGGAGAGAATGGAATATATTTCCTCACTCCTATTACCATATTCAACCCCTCATTTTTTACATGATCTCTTAGGAGTAAATGGAAAGGCAAGCAAAGGGATAGCATGAATCCGTCTAGATGTTGGTCATAGAAGTGGTTGTACAGCCTTACATTCTTAGGTTCTACAATCTGAAAACAGTTAATAGAAATGAGTAAGTCGAAAGCATTTATGTTAGTGTTATTACACACACACACATACATACACACACACACACACACACACAATGTTGCACTTTGGGATAAAAATAGTGATGGAACACAAACATTGTTATAACTTAGACATGCTATGTCCCCCAGGGTCTTGTATATTTAACTCTTGATCTTTACCTGATGACTCTATTTTGGAAGGTGGAGAAACTTTAAAAGGTGGGGTTTACTGGATAAAGTACATCATTGGGGTATGTTCCTGAGCACTGGGTCTTATGTGGTCCTCTATGCTTCTTGTTGACCATGAGGCGAGCAGCTTCTACCGCATATTCCCACCACTATGTTGTTCTGTTTCTTCATGGGTCCAGAGTCAACAAGCTAAAGACTATGGACTAAAATCTTTGAAACTGAATCAAAATAAACCTCTCTTAAGGAGTTTATGACAGATACTTTTGTCACTGTGATGAAAAGTGTCACGTACCACTTACTTTTATTTCCTCTTGATTTCATTCAAGCAATAATAAAGATAATTTTGAAGATGCATATTCATAAAAATGTGAAAAATGGGGGAAAAGAAAATAGTAATACAACTTTAGGAGGAAAAAGAAAATAGAACTGTCACTAAGATGAAGTCTAAGCTGACTGCATGGAAAACCAAGAACAGTCCTGAAATCTATCAAAGTTTCAGGAATAGATGGTAACATCTGTGGAAGTAAAGAACAGCAATGTGCCTGTGTGGAAGGTGGAACACCAATCTCGTGATCCCAAGCCTCTCTGTCCGTTCCCCAACAAAGTAGGAGTGTCTGCTTGTTTAGCAAATAGTCATGTTTTCTTAAACATCATCCCCAGGGATGTAAATTTTTAAAAAAACAAATAAATAGTTTATTTATTTATTTATTTATTGCTGTAGGATCAGTAGACTTCCAAATAGGGAAAATAATGACAGCTACACTCATGTAGTAATTACTATGCCCTGGGTGTCTTCTAAGTATTTACCTCTGTTGACTCATGTACATTTTGCCCTAGTTTTATGAGGCAGCCATGCAATTTTTCCACAGATTACTGATGCAAAGAGAGAGAGAGAATCCAGTGAAGTGAGAGCTGTTGTCTGTACACTGTGTCCTAAAATATATGCATCCTCTCTACCCAGTGTACCTTCTTTTCTGCCTTCAAACCTGTGAAGAGGAGATGCAGACTCCTCTCCAGTGATTCTGAGATCACAGTTGTAGTAAGAAAAGAGAAAGTTAGTGACATCGGGGTTTTCCAACCACGTAGCCCTGACAATTTAGTAAAAACCATTTTCACCCACTATGGAAGAATTGCCAACCAGCTTTCTGCTGCCCACATGGAGATACATATACATGAAGCCTCGCAGGCATCAGAGAAAAGGTGCTTAATAAAATCTTGAGATCAGAACAAAGAAGTATACATCTCTTTTTAATTTTAAAAGTGAATAGAATAAAGATCTGCAAGCAGCGAAGGAAACAAAGCAAGCACAAGCACAACCATTACTCACAAATCAGCAGCAGAACACAGTTTTAACTTTTACTGTCTCTGTGTGTTCGTGTGTGTGTGTGTGTGCGTGCATGTATGCATACATGTGCACAAGTGTCACAGCATGTGTATGGAGCTCAGAAAACAAATTTGGATGCCGGTTCTTCCTTTCCACCCCGTGGGCTGTGAGAACTGAATCCAGTCCTCAGGCTTGACAGCAAGGGCCTTCATCCACTGAGCCATCTTCTGGTTCTATTTCTTCATTCTGCATTTTAACTGACTTACTCTTTGAAAATCTCATAAATATTTATTGTATTTTTATAGTATTCACCACCCACTTTATCTTATTTCACTCCCTCTGTACTCCTTCCAGAATGTGTTTTAGTCATGAAAAGAGATATTTTGAAAGTAAAGAGGCCTTTTTAAAAAATTATGTCTAGACTATGAATAAAATGCTAACAACTAAATATAACTATTTTAATAAGGATATAATATATACTATTATATAATAATTGTAACTGCTAAAATGCATAAAACATAAATGCTGAGTAAATCTAAGATTAGTGCTAAAAGGCATATATATATATATATATATAATATAAAAGAAAGCTGAGTGCTGACTTGAAAAATAAAATATTTGAATGACACACAGACTCAAAAGAAAATAAATGGTCAATAAGTCAAATCATCTCTAGAAGAGTGCTAAATGAACTTTTTCCATTAAGAAAGTCCATTGAAGGGCTGCATGGAACACAAAAAGCAGACCCACACTGCTGGTAACGTGGAAGAGAAGAACTGAGTATTTGAAAGGAGAAGATATGTAAATGAATGAAAATCAAAATTTTTTTTTACAAAAACAGTTTAGCAACCAGTTTTTACTTCTTAAGTATCTAAAAATGGTTACAGTAATTACCAGTTTGTTCCTTTTCTCTCCTGCTTTCCGTTTTCTTCTTTTTTATTTTTCCTTAAAAATTTCCACCTTCTCCCCTCCTCCCATTTCTCTCCCCCTCCCCAGCCCCTCCCCTCCATCCCCTTCCCCCTCCCTCTCCAGTTCAAAGAGTAGTCAGGGTTCCCTGCCCTGTGGGAAGTCCAAAGTCCCCCCCCCATCCAAATCTAGGAAGGTGACCATCCAAACAGACTAGGCTCCCACAAAGTCAGTATATGCAGTAGGATCATAGCATCATCACCAAAAGCTACAAAGTACTAAAATGTGACCCTCCAACTACTGACCAAAGGCAAACAGAGAATAAGGATGCCCTCATAAGAGTGAGTTTGAGAACACTGATTCCCTAAGAATTCTGCCTCAAAAAGAACAGCCCTGAATGCTCCACCTGATGGAACAGGATAGAAGAAGAAGAAGCAAGCTCTTTAGGTCCAGGACAGCCCACCTGGAGGAAGTGAAAGATCCAGAACAAAGAGGCAATGTGAAACTGAACCAACCATCTACTTGGGGAGCAAGTGGGAGCAACTTCTTTAGGAAGATAAAATGGACAGGATACAGTTGTATCTAAATGTAAAGAGGAACATGTATGCCAAGGACAGTGGGGTCAAATTAGTAGTAAATGCAAGGAAAGTGCATAGAAAATTAAGCAAAGGGCAGCAGAAGCAACAACAAAATTAATTAATTAATTAATTAAAATTTCAGGAAAGTAAGCCAAATCATTGCTACACTGCTACTGTAGTCTGTTTGTACAGCTGTGCTGATGCAGTGAAAGGGTGCTGAGTGTTGGAAGGGAAGGGACATGAAGATAAAATGACATTCAGAAAAGTCAGTAAATGCAGCATGAAGGACAAACATCCTGAAAGGGCACAAAAAAGAGAAAGAGAGAGAGAGAGAGAGAGAGAGAGAGAGAGAGAGAGAGAGAAAACAACAAAATAAGTACCAAATTTTATGCAAAGACTGCTTCCAAAAATTGAGAAATCTGTATTGTTTTATTGTTCTTGTTTTTCTTATAAAGCTTGATATTGGTTCACAACATGTCTTGTATGTGAGCAGACTTGCTGTGCAGACCTGCTACCTCAAGTACAATGCCTAGTGCACATAAATTTAGAAGGAGAGAATCAGCTCCATAAAGTCGTTCTCTGACTTTCACACCTGTATCATGGTAGGTGCACCCCTCTCCACATACCCAATAGAGGACCCAGTTAAGACCCCAAGCAATTGTGAAAAGGATGACCCAACTTGCCTCGCCCTATAGTCAGATTGATAACTAAGTTAAATGTCATCATGGAACCTTCATCCAGCAACTGATGGAAGCAGATGCAGAGATCCACAGCAAAGCACTGGGCCAAGCTCCCAAAGTCCCTTCAAAGAGAAGAGGAGTGAGATTATGAGCAAAAGGGTCAAGACCATGATGGGGATACCCACTGAAACAGCTTACCTGAGCTAATGGGAGCCCATCGACTCCAGCCTGACATCAGGGGAACCAGCATATGACCAAACTAGGCTCTCTGCATGTGGGTGACAGTTTTATGACTAAGGCAGACTGTGAGATCACTTACAGTGAAACCAGGATGTATTCCTACTTCTTATACTGTTTTTTGGAATCCATTCTCTTTGAAGGGATACCTTGCTTAGCCTAGATATAGTAGAGAGGCTTTTGTTCTTCTGGAAAGCAATATGCTAGACTTTGGTGACTTCCCATGGGAAGCCTTATCTTCTCTGAGGAGTGGATGGAGGGTAGAGTATGGGGGAAGGAGGAGGGGAGGGAGTGGCAACTGAAATTGGTATGTAAAATGAGATTTTAAAAGATTAATAAAAAATAGAAAAAGAGAATGTGCTGCAACAAAACAAAACTTAAAACTAGTGTGTATATATATATATATATTCCCGAGAAAAGTAATTTATGAAACAATAAGCAAATCTGTGATATGCCAGTGACCATGTCAGAGGAGCAGCAGGTGGCAACTGAAGTTCAAGGTGTCAGCTGACCAGTAGGAAACTCTCTGGTTGGTCAGTCTTAGATAAGACCCACGACCCTGAGACCACAGACCCTTGAATGTCTTTTGCTTCTGCTGTGTTTTTACATGTTTGCTGCTGCTATCTGTTTCTGGTGTCTGGCATGGTGTAAATAGGTGTCCGCAGATCTCTACTACCTGTAATGTAGTGTGATGTGTCTCATGGAAACATCCCATTCTACTGGGCATTTTTACCTGTGACTTATTATGAAGATGATTCCTCCCTAAACTGTACTGTCTGCTAATAATAATTATATTAAAATTATATTAAAATAATGTATAATCTGCTAGCTTATACAGAGTTTTGATGAATAAAAGTAAATACAAGGAAAAGCTACACAGCTAGAGCCTACGAATTTCACTTAAGGAGCTGCGTAGCTTACAGCTCAAGTTAATGATTAAGAGAAACAATTGTTCCCAGAGACAGGCTGACTCAAATTCTTACAACGTTAACGTTTAAAGATGCAGTCACAGGTTTCAGTATGCATCATTAGCTGAAACAAGGCCTTAAAATGACTTCAAGTTAGATCAGATGTTTTAATCATAGCATTAAGATGAAAACCCCAGAAAACAATCTAAAGTTCACAAGGACACACAGCTGAGGTTAAAAATACAAAGCAGCCCAAAGGTTGCTAGCTGACATACTTTCCTTGCTAGGATTGGTTGATGATCAAAGGTGATGATTAATTCCTGTGCCCGTTTCTGACCTTGGTCTCCTGATATAACAACTAGTGATGAGTGGGTATTTAGCCTAAAGATCTAAAGTACAACTGACTGACTGATTTTTTTTTTAATGTATAAAAGTTTATGTGTGTGATTCCTTTACGATTCCTTATAAGATTAACTTTCAAAATAAATAGTAAAATAATTGATTTTTTTCTCTGCAACCCCAATATGCAGCCTGTCAACAGAGATGACTGTGAAAAAATGCTTTTCTGTTTGCTCTTGTTCTGTTAATCTGTAAAAAGGTACTGAGATGCAAATGTATATGGGTTATTGGGGTGACTGTGTTTAATCATGTAAGAAAGATGAAAAATATGTTTTCCCCTGTCCTCTGTGGGAATTTAGCAGAGTCACTGTATGGGGTGGATGTTAGAACGAGCAGCTATTTTTTTTGATTCTTTTGTTGTTTTTTTTTTCAGAAGTACCTTGACCTTGAAGAATCCTTGTACAAAACAGTGGCTGTTTTCCTGAGGGGGCCTTGTGGTCATCCCATGACTTTGATCACAAGATGCCTCTGGCACACCTGAGACCCTTGTATTACTGTGTATTGCGCACAAGGCACAATAAAGGACTAAAGTCATGAAGGCATGTGGTGGTCTCCTTCAGTGAGACATGTAAGTCAAGGCTAGGGACCTTGGTGTGAGGAAATACTTGGTGTAACAATCAATAGATATGCCTTTGTATGGTTTAGGTCAGTGCATCGGAAGAGCCTGGACCTTCCTGCTGTCACACAGGTCTTAAAATTTCATCTTGGAGTAGCTTTTTATTAAACTGACAATGAATGAACACAGAACACCAACAACTAGAGAATAAAGGAAACCATCAAGAGAGAGAGCATGAGTGTCTTCTCCCCCAACACCCTCAGATAGAAAAGCCTAGTGTGTGTCCAAGCTGTGGATTTCCCTTTGATCTCTGTACTGCTGGAGGCTGGCCCCCTAGGCAAGGATAATATTGTACACACCTGTCATTTGCCTGCTATTTGACATAGCCTGTTCCTTCTAGTAAGCAAAAAAAAAAGCCAATTAATTGTCCTTCCTTATTACTCTTAGCTACTTCAAAGGAATTACTGAATTTTGTAAATGTCAAGCACAATGCTTTCTAGTCCAAGGAATTATGGTTAATTTCCAAATATTTATATATGCTTGAGAAAAATGTAGGTGACAGATGTTAACCATACACCAAGCCGAGCAAGAGAAGAGTTTTATTTCCTGCCTCCACAGCTGCTCAAGGCCGAAAGTAACTCCATAGCTATATAAAGGCAGTGATATACTAACACCCAAACTCTAGCTCTTCAACCTCTTTTATTTCAGGAGTTATCTTGGAATAAGTCAGGGATCGTGGGAGGGAAAAGAAACAATGAATGCAGCACTCTGAGAAATCCAGGAAGAATCTGACAAAGGCCCACTCGTCACTATCTATCTTGTGAAATAATTTTTGCTACAAGAGAAAGTGTTATGTAAATTCAGAACCTTCCATACATGGGAGCCACAAGGACATGCCACATAGCGAATCAATATATGTGCAACAGGTGATAACTTAAAGGAAAGTAGAGGAGACTACCAGAATCCTTACAACAAAATCACTGATTTCAGATCTGTGGGTAACTTATTAAGTGAACCAAAAATAAGGATAAGATTAAAGACTGGTTGAACTCTGGCATTGTGAGAAGAAGCCATTATAGGACACAAGAAAAATTTTTTAGGAAGTTGATTTTGTCCTAAACCAAGAACAAAAAATAACCTTTTTTCTTTACATATCTGACACAGATTTGGTTGACTAAATGACAATCAAATCACACATCCTGAGTAAACATTACACACATCTACTGAAGATGGAATAGTACTTAGACTATTAAGTCAGGGTATATCCTTCTAGGGAATGAAAGAAGTATCAAAAAATATCACTGAAGGGGTGGTGGTATCACCCAGTGGGAGAGTACTCGCCTAGCACATGCAAGGCCCTAAGTTCAATTCCCAGAACTAAAAAAAAAGAAAAAGATTGAAATACATAACTTCTCACCTAACATATTCATGTTATGGCTCTTTCCTCAAATTCCATATTTCTAAAAATTTACACATTTATGTATGGTTACTACACTATTACAGATGAGATCAGCAAAGGAACCATCTAGAACACTAATTTTAAAATCATTCAAATGATGTCTCTGACTTATGGAACAGACATCCAGCTAACATGTGAACCATACACATATAACAATACATCTAGGACTTTTTATGAAGCCAATTCAAAAGTATCCATCTACCATTTCTTTCCTGGATATACATTAAGGAGTACATTCACAGAGTTTAATTGTATATTCCATGTCAGCCTTGAACTCATGATAATCCTGCCTCAGCCTCCCAGGTGTGGGTATTATAGACCTGTACCACCCTATTTATGTTTTTAAGAGATAAGTCTGTTAAACACATGAAAGAATATGAAATGTGGTGTTCAAGAATCCTACCCATTGTTGGCAGGGACATCCACTAGAAGAGTTACATGGAAAGATCAAGACTAGGAAGTACCATATGCAGCAGTGAATGACATAGACTTTGAAGCAAAACCAAGCTTTAGATCATGGCATGAACACTTAACTGTCTCCTTTCCAAGGTCTGCATCTTTGAAATACTGTATTCGTGTGAGTACGGCTTCGAATAAACTCGACACACAATTATCCCTACACCAACTAGCAAGCATTAAACAGATGTTCATTGATATTTTTAGGAGAGCATTAGTTTTCATCCTGTAATTGATGTTCTATTTAGCGTCTGTGAAATGCATCAACGTTGCATCATTTTATAACCTTAAAAAGAAGACTAAATCTATTGATGTTGCTGTTACTGTTGAATGGGGATGAAATTGCATGAAAAAGTCAAAGTGTTCAGTTCCAAGACCTCCTGTCCCTTCATGAGTACATGACTGCAGTATACAGAATAAATAATTACCCTTCTACTGTCTCAAGGGCAGGAAATTACTGCTCTTTGCCCTAAATGAGTCCCTCTGTGCTGTGTATCCAGCGGGTGTGCACAGAATGTTTGCTGATAATGGTAATCTTGAGAACGCTGATGGCTGTGACACACTGCAAGGTTTAATTTAAAAGCCATTGGGGAAACATAACAAAACACGATGCTTCAGAATTTCATCTGCCTGGGAAACAGATTCCGTTAGATTGTTAATAAATAAAGCAACTCAGAGCACATTGCACTATCAATTGCTTTGGGGCCGTTCTGAGTTTCACTCATTAGCATGGCCTAATTATTGCTTCAGATGTACCAGAGGGCAAAACAAGGTCCATTTCTATTATTTTAGTCTGAAAAGTCTGCCTCCTGTAAGCACTTTTTAAATTAAATGCCTAAAGTGACTGCTATCAAGTAAATGATACTTAACCACTACAGCAAGGTTTGAAATGTACTGTTTTCTATTCCCTAGGTCACTGCTCTACTTTGTTTCCATAATGGCACCCATTTTCTCTCTATTTCAGTGGTTCTAGCACAAACAGAGTGACTTTGCTGAAAGATGGTCGTACCTCTCTAGTCTAGTTCCATCCCAACAGTAAGGATGGGACTTTCCTTATTGGTAGGTTATATTGCTTGTCTTCCACGGTCGCCGAAGAATCATCTAGACACTCTCTGGAAGAACACCTGTGCCTCCCATCAGCAAAGTGCAAAACTGGTCTCTAATGATGAAGCCTTAGTTCCTTGACTCTGGTCTGTGGTGTCTTTGTGGTAGGCAGAGACATCACATAGAAAATGCATTGCAGGAAAAAGAGTTGGTGTCTTGAAAGGGAGATCTACCCACCACCCCCGTCCCCCGAATTGTTGTATCTGAGACCCTACAGTCAGTCTGAGCAGGGAATTATAAAGAACAGAATGATGGACTTGTAACAGGACATCCAGTCTGTAAAGATAGAGGCAGAAAATTCAAGAAAGGATCAGAAGGTGAAGATCCCCTTTCCTCGGCTGAGACTTTAGCCTCAATGCAGAGCTGTGTGTGTTTACTGAGTGACAGTGGCTTGCTGACATGCTCCCAGCATGGAATTGGCTGCTGGGAGGCTAGAAAAGCTCATTAAGAGGCTGTTCACTGTAGCATCAATAAGACTCAGTGGGAAGGCAGCAGAGGAGCCAGATAAGACAAACTTTCCTCTCCTAGGAAGTCACTCGTGGAGGTCCTGGAGAGTTGCAAGGAAGTCACTTCCAGAACATCCACGAAAAGCTAAGTGCTGAAGTGCAGCCCTGACTTCCTGTGAAGGGCCAGCTGGGGTACTCATAAGCTTCATGGGGATCTGGGGAAGGGTGAGTGCCAGCCACAGCCAGTCTTACACAGGATGATATGGAAGGACAAAATATTCCTATACACACCCAGGAAAGGAGGAAGACATCTCCCCAGTGTCCTCTGTTTATACTAATGGCATGCTTATTGCCAGAAGTCAATCACATATCTTATTTGCTATTCTGTCAAGTCTTGGTCTTCAGTACTACAAAGCAGGAAAAAGACTGATTTAGGGTTCAAAACCAATAACTTGACAACTGGCACATGGCCTACCTGCTGCATCTCATCTCCCCACACCCAGAGCCCTAGAACTCAGGTGTGATCCCACCAACTCACCTGCTGCATCTCTTCCCCCACACCCACAGCCCTAGGAGAACCCAGGTGTGACCCCACCAACTCACCTGCTGCATCTCATCTCATCTCCCCACACCCACAGCCCTAGGAGAACCCAGGTGTGATCAACCAACTCACCTGCTGCATCTCATGCTAGCAGTGTTAATCTGACTGCCCTGCATCTCTCGTAAACCGCCTATTCATTTGAAGAGAATCTTCCTGACCACTAAGAGAGGATGGCTATCTTATGATCAGTAAAGGAGTAATTATTTTCTCTACCAGACTCCCCAGGAAACACAGATTATTCTCAGGCATTTTTTAAAAGGTTGGAGAAAAAAAGAAGGAGAATATAAGAATCTCTGCCTCTCAGAGGTCTCTGCTCTATGCTGTCTGTTTCTGGGCCAGTTCTGCGTGCATATGCATTTAGTTCCAAAGCAATGTCCAATGTCAAGTTATACTCATTTAATTCCATGCATACTTTTGATTCTTTAAGACAGATAATGTAGCACACCAACCCACCATAGAAATCATCCTGACTACTTGACTACTGGTGTAAAGAGCACTGATGTAAATCTGTGCTAGTTAGCAAATGTGATCACAAATCGTGACCACACATATTAACTTAGCCACTTTTAGCTTTTGTTGTGAGCTACAGTAAAAGGTAAAGTTGTCTTCACTCTTAGGATGTAACAAAATGTTTCTTAGAAACATCTCCATTCCCAATGAATCATGATTCTTCTCTATATATCTGAAGTTTTGTATTTTCAGTCAAAGTCCCACAAGGACAGTTTCTTGGGAGAAGTGGACCTTTAAGCTGTAATTTCAAAACTCAAGTATTTGGAGTATTAACATCTACAACTTTTATGCTACTATAAATATTTTAAAAGGCTAAGTTATGAAATCCTTCCCCTAGGGGTACAATAAGTTGCTGATTTTATAGAGGTCTGGTAAGTGTTGAGTATTATCTGAGCCTAAATTGAATTTCAGAAAAGAAGAGAAATTAAGCTTAGGTTTAAATAGCAAGATAGAACAGCAGACTACTGTTACTAATATGAAAACAAGAACAAGTTCTTATTAATAGTAAGAACTACTCTCATTAAAAACAGAACAAGGCCACAAAACCTGGTAGGCTGCCTGCAGATTCTGTGCTTTCTCTCTGTTCCCCCAGACCCAATCCCCTAGACTCATCCATAGCCTTATTACAGAACACTAGCTACAGCCTTCCCTTCCCCTCCCCCATAGTAACTATAGATTCCACAGATTCATAACCTCCCTTCCCACACTCTTCTTATTATCCAGTTCCCAACCCCAGAAATCCCCTCTGCTAAGCCACAGGAGACTGCTGCCAGAAAACCAAGCAGGATGCCCACAGACCTCTCTTCCATATGTCACACTTGGGTCAGACAGACTATGAACAGAGATAATATTGTAGATGCTTGATGTCAAGGACTTATTTAGAAATTGAATTCCTGGAAGAAGAAATAAAAAAAATTAAAGGTAATTCTAGAGAAATAAGAATTTCATTGGAAAGAATAGGAACTAAGATCAAGTTATCATGGAGCCAAAGTTGGTCTTGAACTTGTGATGTGGCTAAGGATGTTGAACTGTTTATCCTCTTCCTTCTGTTTTCTGAGTTTTAGGACTACAAGTAGGTGTTACCACGCCCAGCTACCCTGAAGAATTTGGAACATCTTTAGATAACATCAATTTTGTGTTGTGGCATTTGTATAGTTCCACAAAGGATAAATTGAAGGATGAAGGATGAAATAACTTTGAGAAGACTTTTTAGCAATGTGTGTGAAAGATTGTGGTTCTCAAAATGCAAAGTAGATATGAGGATGGAGCTGTACAATTTAATAAATATTTAGAAAACTGATTTGAATGGAGCCTAATTATAAAGATCCAGGAAAGGAAGAGTAAAGAAGCAAATTACATGGCCAGATTTGGGAATTTTATGTTTTTTATTGTTTTTATTGAGCCATACATTTTTCTCTGCTCCCCTTCCTTCCTCCTCCTACCCTTCTACATTTTCCCATAGACTCCATGTTCCTGGTTTACTCAGGAGATCTTGTATTTCTCTCCTTCCTGTGTAGATCCATGTATGTCTTTCTGAGAATCCTCTTTGTTGTCTAGGTTGTCTGGGGTTATGGACTGTAGGTTTTTTTTCTTTGTTTTATATCTAGAAGCCACCTATGAATGAGTACATATTATATTTGTCTTTCTGGGTCTGGGTTATCTCACTCAGGATGATTTTTTTCTAGAACCATCCATTTGCACACAAACTTCAAGATGTCATTATTTTTTCCACTGTTTAAATGTACCACATCTTCTTTATCCATTCTTTGATTGAGAGCATTTAGGTTGTTTCCAGGCTCTAGCTATGACAAATAATGCTGCTATAAACATAGTTGAGCACAGGTCCTTGTGGTAGGATTGAGCATCCTTTGGGTATATACCCAACAGCGGTATTGCTGGGTCTTGATGTAGATTGTTTCCTAATTTTCTGAGAAATCACCATACTAATGTCCAAAGCAGCTGTATAATTTTGCGCTCCTACCAGCAATGGAGGAGTGTTCTCCTTACCCCATATTCTCTCCAGCATAAACTGCCATGAATGTTTTTTATCTTGGCCATTCCATCTGTAAGATGGAACCTCAGAGTTTCTTTGATTTGCTTTCTCTGATGGCTAAAGATTTTGAGCATTTCCATAAGTGTCTTTCATCCATTTGAGATTCCTCTGTTGAGAGTTCTCTGTTTAGGTCTATGCTCCATTTTTATTGGATTATTTGTTATTTTGATGTCAAGTTTCTTGAGTTCTTTGTGTATTTTGGAGATCAGTCCTCTGTCAAATGTGGGGTTGGTGAAGATCTTTTCTAGTTTGTAGTCTGCTGTTTTGTTTTGTTGACCATGTCCTTTGCTTTACAGAAGCTTGTCAGTTTCAGGAGGTCCCATTTATTAATTGTTTCCCTTAGTGTCTGTGCTACTGGGGTTATAGTTAGGAAGTGGTCTCCTGTACCAATTTATTCTGGTGTACTTCCCACTTTCTCTTCTATGAGGTTAGTGTGGTTGGTTTTATGTTGAGGTCTTTAATCCTTGGATTTGAGTTTGTGCATGGCAATATATATGGATCTATTTTCATTCTTCTACATGTTGCTATCCAGTTACAACAGCACCATTTGTTGAAGATGCTTTCATTTTCCATTTTATATTTTTAGCTTCTTTGTCAAAAGAACAAGGCAGATGAAGAGGAAGAAGAGAAGCTTAAGAGAAACAGAAAAGCCATGTTGAAGAAGATGGTGGCACTCACAGTCAAGATGAAGAACATAGAAACCCTACATCAGAGGAGAACGAAATTCTGAACAGGTCACCAAGAAACAGAAAGCCACGAAGAGAGTAAAACAAACATAAGAACTTGATTTGTGATTTCTACTTTCTTCCCTCCCCCTGTTTTATATTCTTCTCTAGGGCTGGAGTTAAAGGTGTACATTGCCAGGTTTCTATGGCAAACTAATAAGGCTACTTTTAATGTGTGTGTCACAATGCCTGATCTGTAAGGCTGAGCAGTGGGGCTGTTTTACTTTCTGATCTTCAGGCAAACTTTATTTATTAAAATGCAAATTAAATATCACTACAATTGAGCATCCAAGTGAGGATGGATATACATCAGGAACACTCTATACGAAGAGGGAGGTTTTGAATCCTTGGAATTCAGGAAATTGTGGTCTGCTCATCTGATGTGACAGTCTCATAAGCATGCTGCAGGAATGTCAGCACCAGCTAAAGGAGTTATGTAACTTTGGTTCAGGAACTGTTATGAGCTGATATTAGTTACTTCTCTGTTAGTGTGATAAAACATCATGATGACAAGCAACTTCCAGATAATTTATTTTGGCTTATAGTTCTAGAGAAGAAATCTATACTGGTGAGAAATGCATGGCAGCATAGGGAGCTGAGAGATCATATCTCAGCTGCACATAAGAAGCAAAGAGCAAGTAAAAATTGGGTGAGGCTCTAAAGCCTCAAAGTACACCACCCAGTACTTCCTCCTTCAAGATTGTACTGCACCTCTCAAATGTTCATAACCTCCACCACAGCACTACCAACTGGGGAACAAGTGTCCAAGTACACAAGCCTATGGGTGACATATCTTGTTCAACCTAGAGCAGGGCTGGGCAGATGGCTCAGTTGGTAAAGTCACATGCCCAGCTTGAAGACTTGAATTCAATTCTTAAAAAGCACATTGCTGAAAGAAAGAGCTCAGTCCTACAAGATGTCCTCTGACCTACACCTTTGTGCCTTGGCACATAAGTACACACAAAGAAAGAAGAGGCAGATAGAGAGAGAGAGAGAGAGAGAGAGAGAGAGAGAATAAATAAAAAAGTTTTAGAACTGCCTTTCCAAATGGCAAAGTTTGAACACCATACAGTTAATAAATTATCTATAAATTGTTAACTATAAATTATTATAGGTAATAAATACTGGTTCACTTTCCATGAATGTTCCCTAGGGTTCATAATTTGAAAAGCAAGAGGATGTCTCAAAAATAGAATGAACAAAAACTTAATGTATTTTCTCTCCACAATTTTAGTGGTCACTCAAAGTAACAGTAGATCACTAAGAATAGAGATGGGGTTCTTTGTAATGAAAGTGAATCAACTATAGAGAAACTGCTTTTTTGATCCTTTCCACTAGATTGCAGTGCCCTTCTGAAACCAGGAAAATGGGCAGTGTCACTAGGGACACTGGTGACACAGTAGTAATTTTCATGACTGTCATATAAAGATTCTAAAAAAAAACATTGTGATAATGGCAATTTGAATAAATATATTTTAAAAGTTCTTTTAAGGAATATCTTGAAAATGACAAACCAACAAAACACACTATCCCTGGATTCACCAAAGTCCTATAGTGAGCTATTCTTCAACCAAGCTGAATAGCAAGGAAATATTTTGAAATGACCTCCTTGAGAGATTTACCCCCAAAATGCAGACTAACAAAGTCTTTTGACCCAAGACAAGAGCCAGTTAGAGAAAGTAAGTCACCAGTGTGGAGCATGTTCAGTAGCTGTGCTAACCTACTTCTCAGTATAGCTGACTCAGACTGGCTAATGTAGCCCCAGTGAGACTAATAAAAGACAGAGAAATTGAGTCTGCAGGGACTTACAGTTTCATCCTTCCTAAATATCAGTTTATGAAAACACACTTGTCATAGCAAATCTTAGCTTAAAGGGAATAAAGAAGCTGGTAATAAATGCAAAGAAGTTCTAAGAGCATACACTAAAAAAGATCTCATGGGATGGCAGAGACTTCAATAATTTCCACAAAAAACTATTCACAATACTTCATAAACTCTATAACTATCTGGTTAGAATACTGGGGAACATTATTGATCAAAAACTGAAAGAAAAAACTTAGAGAAGAGTCAAAAAACTACTCTTGGACTCAGAAATGCATAGTCTGTGGAGGACTGTCTGATATATATAACAAAAAAAAGAAAAAAAAGATACTGTAAGGATCTCTAAGTTCCAATTACCATGGAGTCAACCAACCATGAGCCAAAAATATTTGTGAAAAATATGCCTGCACTGAACATGTAAAAAATTTTGTTCTTGTTCTTACTCCCTTAGCAATGCATTATAACAAAATTCAACATAAACATTATTTATAGTATACAGAAGGATATACATAGGCTATATGCAAATAACATATTACTTTACATAAGAGACTTCAGTATTTATAGGCTTTCTATCTGTAGGGGACTTAGAACAAAGCCCCCATGGATCTCAAGGGATGGTTATGTTTAGTTGATTTTAATAAACATACATATAGTAGTTAACATGTCTATAAATGTTATTTCTTTAAATATACCAAGAACAACTAGTTGTCAGAAAACTCTACTAGCATATCCAAAAATTGAGATCTTATGATCATTTCATAGGTAGGTGATGCCTTGATCATTAAGAAAGGTCAGTATTTTGGTTTCATCTTAAGAGAGAAAATTTAGATGCTATGGCAACATTTTCACTGACCTAATTTTGATTCTGTACAGAGCTGGGGGTGGTAGAAAGCACATGTGGAAAACAGAATTCAGGAAGAAAGACTATCAATTTCTCTTTCTATCCATTTCTCTTTCTGCTTTTGCTTTTTTTTTAATATTACTTGTGCATCACCGTATTTATTTTACTTGAAGAGTTAACTCCAAGGATTAGAAACTTGTATTCCTTTACTTATAGCCAATAGAATACGCCTAAATCACACACATATATGTACTTGTTAAGAGAAAAAATTCAGATTGAAGAATAAATATCATTCATTTTCTCTTGTTGTGGGTTATTCACCAGAAAAGACTGCTCAGACATGGGTTCAAACCAATAGAAAGTCTTTTTCAGCCAGTCAGCAACTATACTGGCTGTTCAGGATCCCCATGATCTCAGTCCTTATCAAGGTGAGATTTCTTTCTTTCTTTCTTTCTTTCTTTCTTTCTTTCTTTCTTTCTTTCTTTCTTTCTTTCTTTCTTCTCTTCCTTCCTTCCTTCCTTCTTTCTTTCTTTCTTTCTTTCTTTCTTTCTTTCTTTCTTTCTTTCTTTCTTTCTTCTGCTTCTTCTTCATTAAATTTTTTTCACTTATTTTACATTCCAATCACCATTTCCCTTCCCTCCTATCTTTCTGTTCCCTCCCCACTGCTCCCATCTATCCTCTACCCATTCACTCCTCCTCCATTCAGAGAGGGGCTGGCCTCTTATGGGAGTCAACCAAGCAAGTCATATCATCTAGAGAAAGGACCAAGCTTTTCCTGCTGCATCAAAGTTATGTGAGGCATCCCTGCATGGAGAGTAGTTTCCAAAATGACAACCATGCGCCAGCTCCTGATCCCATTGCTAATCGGGTCCTGATCCCACTGCTAGAGGCCCCACAAACAGATCAAACTACACAATTGTCATCCACATGCAGAGGGCCTAGGTTAGTCCCATGCAGGCTCCATAGCTGTTGGTCCAGAGTCTTTGAGCTCCCATTAGCTCAGGTCTGCTGTCTCTGTGGGTTACCCTGTCAAGATCTTGACACCACAACCATCACCACCCACCCCGGCTAATACAGTGCCTCCTCACTCTCATTAGCTGGACTCTGGGAGCTCAGCCCAATGCTTGGCTCTGGATCTCTGTATCTGCTTCCCTCGGTTACTGGATGAAGGCTTTCTGTTGACAATTAGGGTAGTTACTGGTCTGATTTACAGGAGAAGGCCAATTCAGGCACCCTTTCCACTGTTGCTAGGAGTCTTAGCTAGGGTGAAGGTTTAAGCACACACAAAAAAAGCCATGTTCTGGGTTGACATACTTCAATTAACAAGAACTGTTAGTTGGAGTCAGAACTACAGAAGCTAAAAAGCAAGGTTGGTATATTTAGAGACTTTCCCATAATGTGGATTTTGATAGATTAGCCTTGTTTTCCTTTCACATGTGGTGCTATCTGTGCTCTGTTTAATTGACTGAATGTCATTTCCATCATGGAGTCAGGTGTGCCAAAGTCTGGGGGCCTATTAAGCTTTGAGGCCCTGTTATATGTCTATATGTGGAACTTCACTTTAAAATTACATATGTATATGCAACTAGCTAAAGTGATCAGTGTTTTGTCTTGGTAAAAAGAGAACACACAGTATTGACAACTGCTGATTTATAGTCAGTGAATATAGTTCATTGTGAATTAAAATCTAACAATTTTTGGATGTGAGCCTAGCCTTTGCTGGCTGAGCCATTTCTCCAGCCCCCCCCACCAAAAAAAATCTAACAATTTTTAATTACATGACATCCATGGCCTTCTAGTGAGTAAAGAAAAAGATACAATGTAAACAAAAGAAATGCATTGATTGGGGGACGAAATACATAAAAATTGATGGGAACTAAGACATCTTTAAAATTATTGAAATAAGTAAAACTGTATTAACAATAATCTCATATTTCTATGTGATATACATGCATAATATGTGTGTTTCTGTTACCCCTAAAAAATAATAACTATCAAAATGAATGAAAATAGCCCTTCTATATTCTGTTTCCAAATGACATACATAAAAGCCACATAGAAAGATTCAAAATAAAATTACAAAACCACGCAGTTGTGATGTAGGTGGGCCTTCTACTTTCATTGGTTAATAAAGAGACTGCCTTGGCCTTTGATAGGACAGAAAATTAGGTAGGCAGAGCAAACAGAACAGAATTCTGGGAGGAAGTGAGGCAGATACCATGCCTTTCTTCTCCAGGGCAGAGGTGATGAAGCTCCAGCCCAAGATGGATGTATACTAGAATCTTCCTGGTAAGACACAACCTCATGGTGCTACACAGATTATTAGATATGGGTTAATCAAGATATGAGAGTTAGCCAGTAAGAGGTTAGAGCTAATGGGCCAACCAGTGTTTAAATACAGTTTTTGTGTTGTTATTTCAGGTGTAAAGCTAACCATGCAGGAGCCGGGCAGGAAGAAAAACAGGCTGGCCCAGAGCTCATTTACTACAGAATGATGCCCAATGTGGGGCTCGAACACACAACCCTGAGATTAAGAGTGTCATGCTCTACCGACTGAGCTAAAACAGAAATTATGTTAAATTTTAAAGGGGAATGATATAGATATGAATAATTTATATTGGTATGAATTTTAAGGTCAAGCTTGTTATATGTATATGTATTTTTGATCTTGATTAAAATATTCTGATTATGTAGTTCATTTTTAAAATATAATGTATAATTAGGAAATATAGGTTGTTAATGGATAATCATCAATAATGGTCAAGCTTGTAGTCATGTTAGTTAGATTTTCTAGATATATAGATATATTTCAATTAGATAGGCATTCTTCATATCTTTCAAAGACTGCAGAATATGGCATTTTAAATGTTTTAATAACTTAGGGTTTTTCATGACAATGAGACACGTCTGCTCCTGGTAGCGCCAATGTACTTCAAGAGGAAGATGGGCATCAAAGAGGATCCTTATGGAGTTTGATAGCCATTGGGCAAGAAACTGCTCTTGCCTGGACTGTTGAATAAACTGGACACAAAGAACCCGCAGAGAGAGGACTGCTGAACTTGCCTAAAGGTGAGATGGTCTTTCGGGGTTCCTGACTCATGAAGGAGTCTGCAAGACATTCTGCAGGACACAGCAGATAGTGACTGAACTGTCTTTGAAATTTCCTGCTTCATGGAATGGTCTGCTGGACACTATGGGCCTGAAGGCCAAAGATGGATGCCCCAACAGTACAGAGGAACTTTGAGTGACTGTCCAGGCAGCGAGTTGTCTCTGTCATTTCTAGAGTTTGGATTTCTTGTTTGTTTAGGTAATTTTATATCCTTCTGGAGTCTTTGATGGAATTGAAGAATGGATAGTTATAGTTTTCCTTAGTTACGATAAAAGATAAAGTAGATATAATTATTGTAACTGTAATTCTTGCTTGATAACTATTTTGCTATACGTAATTTTACTATGTTAAAATGAAAGCCTTCTTTTTTGTTTAAACAGAAAAAGGGGAAATGATGTGGGAGTGATTTCTTATTAATAAAGAAACTACCTAGGCCCATTGATAGGCCAACCCTTAGGTGGGTGGAGTAAACAGAACAGGATGCTGGAAGAAAGAAGCTGAGTCAGGAGTCGCCATGATTTTCCCACTCCAGGCAGATGCAGGTTAAGATTATTCCTGGTAAGCCAGCTAGTGGGCTACATAGATTATTAGAAATTGGTTAGGTCAATATGTAAGAGCTAGCCAATAAGAAACTGGAACTAATGGGCCAGGCGATGTTTGAAAGAATACAGTTTCCGTGTAATTATTTCAGGCCTTAAACTAGCCAGGTGGGTGGCCAGGTGCCAGGGAAGCAGCGCTGCCGCTCCGTATTACTACAGGGGAAAGTGAAGAATGTTGATTCTTAAAAGCATTCTAAAATAGGCCTGAAAAATACTAAACAAAACCTGATAAAATTGGTAGTAGTAATTGACAAATATCAAATAAATAGTATTTTATTTTGTTTTGCTTTTTCAAGCAGAGTTTCTCTGTGTATATTCCAGGATATCCTGGGACTCACTCTGTAGATCACAATAACCTTGAACTCAGAGAGAAATAAATGGCATTTTGACAAAAACTTGTTCAATGAAATCTAATAAGTATATGATCAAAGCAGTGTTGTGGTATGAGTGGGGCAGAGTCCCGCTGACTGGCTAGCTTAACCCCTGAAATAATCACACAGAAATTGTATTAATTAAATCACTGTCTGGCCCATTATTTCTAGGCTCTTATTGGCTAACTCTCACATATTTGTTTAACCCATCTCCATTTATATGTATAGCCACTTGACTGTGGCTGATCAGCATGAGCCTAACCAGTGTCCGTCTCAGGCAGGAGAATCACGGCATCTGCCATACTTCCCTTCTTCCAAGAATTCTGTTCTGTCTCACCCACCTACCTGAGTTCCCCCCTATCAACTAGGCCAAGGCAGTTTCTTTAATAACCAATGAAAGCAACACAAATACAGAAGGACCTTTTACACAGTGGTGCCCAACGTGGTAAACTGACTCCACATAAAAACCGAGAGGGCTTAAAAGGGAATTCTAGACACAAATATAGAGTTTAACACAGCCTTTTGCTGTTTGCTAGCAGGCGGCTGCAGAGAAATTTTCCTGACTCAGCAGCCACAGGAGGAGAAAAGCCGTGCCATTTTAAAATGAGACTTCCTGGGCTGTGCCACCAGAGCAAAGCAGCACATAGACAGAAGGACTTCCCACAGCAGAAATGAATCATTATTTATGAGTTATCGCATGCCACACATATACACACCACAGGACGTATCTCATCAGAAAATATATTCCTCTCATAAATCTAAAGAAATTCTTACAGAAGCTTACTATTTTCTAGGTCATAAATTCTCAGTAATTTTGGAAGAATCATTATCATATACATTAGAGGACACCATCTGACCAGAATTGAAATAAAATCAACAGCAGAAAGCTACATAAATTAAGACAAACATTCTTAGAGTAATACAAATGCACCTTCAGGTAATTTTACTGCCAATTACAATGGTAATGATAAAATCTTTAATCTCATGCAAGTGAACACAGACATATTAAGGTACAATAAAGCACAAATGGTACTTATAGCTAGGTGTAGACACAAAACCTTACTTTAAAAAGTGAGAAGTAGCAGGTGTGGTTGTGAACACCTAGTCCTAGCACCTGGGAGACAGAGACAGGTTGATCTCTGAGTTCGAGGCCAGCTTGGTCTACACAGTGAGGACAACCAGGGATATATAGATGATCCTTTTGTGTGTTTGGTGAAGTATTTTTAGGGTTCATGGAGACCTTTCAGGGGGGTCTTGTTCCATCAAATTACATTAGCCTGGAAACAATCTACAGGTTTCAGTCCTTTGTAGAAGCAAAAACAGATTTTCTTTTCCAAAGTAATATGCCCATAGACTCAAATTTTGAAGTCAAGATACCCTTAAAATATATATGTTGATTTAACTTAGTAGCCACAGAATCAAATGTCTCTCTTCAGTAAAAAATTTCAAAGAAAACACAATAATATCCATAACCCAGACTCTCTGTGTATTTCCTATGTTTATGTGGCTTATTTTTTTATTATTACTTTTTTCTAAATATATTTCTTTTTATTGGTTTTATTGAGCTATACATTTTTCTCTGCTCCCCTCCCTTCCTCTCCTATTACTTTTTTAATAATTTTGTCTTTACTCCTTTAATCTATGTGTCTCTGTACTCTTTCTTCTCTCTCTCTCTCTCTCTCTCTCTCTCTCTCTCTCTCTCTCTCTCTCTCTTAAGCCCATGTCACCTGAATCTCTCTTATTGTATCTGTAATCATTTTCTGAGCAGGAGCACCTTTTTTAAAATTCTAAGTGGGCATGGCAAGGACCAACTCCTTGGTCCCGCCTGCTGGCTCTACCCAGTCCAACATGGCAGAGGTATGTTTACCACCTCTCTGCATCATGCTTGCCTTCCCAGCTCCAAGGAAACAGCAACGGGTGTATGTTGCCATTAAGCAATTTGTAACACCCTGCTCTGTAGGGGACCTCCCAAAAGAGCAGAGTCATGTTTTTTTTTTTCCACCAGCATGAACCAGGAAACAAGCTCTTAAGGAAGCCATGCCTCTGCTCCCACCAGCAAACAGAGAATATCTGAAAAAAAATGCAGCTACCAAGAAACTGTGCTTGGCTCTGGGTTTTGTGGGTCTAGAATCCCTCTCTTTTTTCTTAAGCTTTTATAGGTCTCATGTGGAAACATACCCCAGATGGTGGATGCCATTATATAAGCAGAAACTGCTCTTGCATTTCCTGGCTGCCCAGACCCAAATAATCACACAGAAACTTAATTATAATATAGTAATTAACTATTTTAATTACAACACTGTTTGGCCTATTAGCTCAGGCTTCTCATTAATTAAGCCTTACATCTTAAATGAACCCATTTATATTAATCTGTGTATCGCTACAAGGCTGTGGCCTAACAGTAAGGTTCCAGTGTGTTTTTTTCTTTTGGCAACTGCATGGCATCTCCTTGACTTTGCCTACTCTCTGTTTATATCTTTGTTTTGTTTTCGCACCTAGTTCTATTCTGGTCTGCAATAGGCCAAGGGAGTTTCTTTATTAACCAATGGTAATAAAACGAATTCATATCATACAGAGGGCAGTCCCACATCACATAGCATCATCTAGGCTTAGGCTACTGCCAAGGGCCATCTCTGGGTCTGTGGCCCTGCCAGAGCCTCAGTTTGTGTTAATATCTGTGGCTCCTGTTACCACTGAAGATAATAAGGATAGAAGTGCATAGAGTTGGCTCCGCCCCTCACTGGCTGCAGCATGAGAGAGAAAGGATCCTTCCTCTCACCTACTGCACCACTGGCAGAAAAGGGCCCTGTACCTGACCTGAACAAAATGGTAGAACTGGCATGGTAGTATGGGTGCAGGTGAGCTGACCCTGAGGGCATGAGAGCAGAACTGTCCCCACTTTTTACTGCGTGCAGCATTGTGCTGGAAAGCTTGTCCCGATGGCGTCAATAAACAGAGGCAGGCAGGCTGACAGACCCAGCAACCACCTAGGCCAGAAACCAGGGATAGGAGTTGGCCCACGCCAACATCCACCCCATCTATGATATGCTGGAGCACGTGAAAGAGCCACACCTGTAGATCCAAAGCTGCAGGATCTTCATGACACAAGGCAAGAAGAGGATAGATATCCAAGAGGAGTCCCAGTGAGGGACCAAAATCCAAGGTGTAGCAGAAGTCAGCGGCCTTGTACCAGACCAGTGACTCACTGCAAAGAAAGATGTGTGGACTAAAGGGTATACTATGTGATCACGTGTCACACTACAGCTTCCAGGCTGAGACATTTTTTTTAAATGCTACTTTGGTTTTGTCTTTGTTTGGGGGGTTATTTTCTTTTTGTTTGTTTTATTTTTTTAAACTATTTTATTGGGGGTGCAAGGGCAAAGGGTGGGGCTATTAAGGGATGGGGAGATGAATAGTATAGGGATGCATGAGGTGAAATCCACAAAGCAACAATTTTAAAAAGTCTGAAAGAAAAAAAGAGATGAGTGGCTGATCTAGAACCTGGGGTTCAATTCCCAGCATCACACAGTAGTTCATAGCCATCTGTACCAGCAAATGTAACACATTCTGCTGACTCCTGAAAACATCAGCCTCTCTCACTCTTACTGAAGTTACTGGGCAAGTTGCCAGTCCTATCTATTTTTCAAATTCCTCATTTATTTAAAATTAAAAAAGGATAAAATGAGTTCCAGTGTTTAGCTTTACTCTGTTGACCAGAACCTACTAATTGACAAATATTAGCTATAGGTAGTACAATCAGCTTTGTTACATAGAGGATTTCAAATGCTAATAATACAGCATCAATAAATACAAGAATAGCGGTGAGATTTTCTAAGACCACGGCACATGATATGTTTGACAATAAGTATGATTTTCATTGTATTGACATCAGGTTTTTTTTTTTTTTGCTGTTTCTCACAGGATTGAGAACTCTAGTTCTCCTTTGGGGCTTTAGAAGTAATCTGCAATTGATATGAAAACTGAAACATTTTGCTGAGATAGATTTTAAAAATTGCTTGATACAGCGAGTTTAGAGCTGTGCTAGATAATAACACACCCGGGACACACAGGGATTACGTGAGCCAGCTTAGAATGTAAAAAAACAGTACCAGTGATTGTCTGGCAGCAGAGTATCTTCTGAGAAAGCTGTACTAATAAAATGCAGTCTTGATGCTTTGGGCTGGTGATTTTTTTGTATTCATTATCAAATAGATATAGAGGGTTTGCTTCCCAGATCCCTTACGCCAAGAACCAGATGACCCCCCACAAAACAGGCTCAGCAAATCCTCACAATGTCAACTCGCTAAGCATTTTCCATAGGCAGCAGCAGACCTTGGCTGTGCCCTTATAGTAATATCCCCACAAAGTGGGGGAAAGGAACTCTGCCCTAGCAACCCAGGAAACAAACTAAGGGTGGCACTGTATGTTAGTTTTTAGATAAAGGAATACTCAGATAAGGGCTGGGCAGACAGCATAGACTGTAAAGAGCTTGCCATGCATACATGAGGACCCACGTTCTGTCCCTGGAACATTAAAAGCCCAGTAATGGCCCACACTTGGAATTCTAGCATGAGGGAGGCGAAGACAACTATGTGAGGCTCTCTTGCCAGTCAGCCTCGCATAGTTGACAGGCTACAGGATAAAGGACAGTCCACCTCAAAATACAAGATGGATTGGCCATCCTGAAAAAGAATCTTGTAAACTGACCCCTCACCTCCATTCATACATGTGTATGCACACACAACACACGTGCAGGTGCACACACACGTGCACAACTAGTATTTTCAGTAGAAATAGGTTTGGCTGTTTCTTTAGGTCCAAACATATGCTGACACAGTATTTAAATTTTAAAGCAGTAGTTTAAAGAATCAAGTGAGAACCCTGGGGATCATTTCCTAGAGAGTGCATTCTCTGCAAATTGTATTAAGCTCTGACAGAAACAGCAGGCAGGAAGTAGAGGGACCTCCGCACTGTGAGACTTCATCTTCTGCTAAGATCTGAGCTTATACTCACATAGCCAACGGATGGATTTGATACTGTCTGCATTCTCTGCTAGACTGTTAGGCTTGTTAAAAATTGGCAGGAGATAAACTCAGACGCCTGTGTAGGAATCAAAATGGTTGGAACTGAAGAAAGGAGAACATTTGGATTTACTATATATAAACAGTAGAAATCTTCCTACTACCAGCTATCACTGTTTCAGTTTGGCTCCAGGAAGCACTTTATTGAACTGATTTGTCTTATATTTAGAACATGAAATCTTTAAGAGTAGCGCTTATTTTGAATTCTATATATCTGGGACACTCTGCACACAATGTTCAATTGCTCCCTTAATGCGAGTTTGTTATTTTATTAATTCAGTCTGCTAAGAAAGTTAATTGTCACCAGACAGTTTTCCTGATTTCTGAGGCAATGTCTTGATCCTTTTGACCTCCCCAGAAATACTACTGGACTTTAAGTCACTTTAAAGCTGGAGAGGCACCATCTCCAATAATATCAGTGTCCATCTAATCAAGGTCTAATGTCACTCAAGGACCCTAACTCTTCTGGTTTTATTTGCAACACATTCTCTACTGCATCCTGATGGAGGAAGGTCATTGGTTAATAAAGAAACTGCCTTGGTCCATTTGATAGACCAGCTCTTAGGTGGGTGGAGTGGACAGAACAGAATGCTGGGAGGAAGTGAGGCAATTGCCATGCCTCTCCTCTCTGGGTCAGATGCCATGAAGCTCCAACCCAAAATGGACATAGGCTAGAATCTTCCTGGTAAGTCACCGCCTTGTGGTGCTACACAGATTATTAGAAATTAGTTAGTCAAGATTTGAGAATTAGCCAAGAAGAGGCTAAATCTAATGGGCCAGGCAGTGTTTATATGAATACAGTTTGTGTGTTATTATTTCAGGGCATAAGCTAGCCAGGCACCCGGGAGTAGGGCAGGAATGCAGCCTGCTGCTCCTTCTACAGCATCCAATTCCCTGGCTGACTGCCCTGTAGTTGCAGGTACACTAGTTAGCCACATATAACCCTGTGCAGTTGTTTGGGTTTGGAAAGAGAACCTTGAAAAACTCCTTGATTATTTGTGGCTATGCCTGTGCTCATGTGTGGCTGACTCCACATGAACAAAGAGTAGCACAGTGCATGGATAGTACATTTGTTTGACTCGTGCTAACAACTGTTGAGAGAAACTCAATAAAAAAAATAGGATGTCTATATGGGAATAGCACTCATTCGATTCTTCATTACCATTGTGTCCTTCTCTCTGTCTCAACAACAACCATCCACCTTATTTTTATTAATGTTTTATGGAATTCATAGCTTTTCCATGTGGTAACTCATGAGGCAAGTAAAAATCTATTATTTTCATTGGCATGACAAACAAAGACATTTGGAAAGGTTTGAGGGAGAATGTCAAGACCAACACAATGAATTATTGACAAAGTTGGGATTTGAAAGTGGATCCAAAAACCTGTGAATCTATGACTCATGCTTTGGTCTAAATTAGAAGAGCAGTTTTTGCATTTTAGTGGACTTAAAAATCACTTAAGTTCACTTTCTTATTTATCTTCTCAAGGATATCAAATTATAGGCTCAATGTCCTTTATTTATGGCTAGAAACCAATTATGAGTGAGTTCATCCCATGTTCATCTTTTTGGGTCTGGGTTACCTCACTCAGGATAGTGTTTTCTATTTCCATCCATTTGCATGCAAAATTCAAGATGTCGTTGTTTTTTACCGCTGAGTATTACTCTAATATGTATATATTCCACACTTTCTTCATCCATTCTTCCATTGAAGGGCATCTAGGTTGTTTCCAGGTTCTGGCTATTACAAATAATGCTGCTATGAACATAGTTGAACAAATGCTTTTGTCATATGATAGGGCATCACTTGGGTATATTCCCAAGAGTGGTATTGCTGTGATCCTAGAGAAGCGAAATAAGAAGGTGAACCCAAATAAAAACATATAGTCATCCGCCTGGATATGGGAAGTAGACAAGATTGCCGGGCAAAAACTGGGAACTTGGGGGTGTGGTGGGATGGGGGTAAGGGGAAATGAGGAGAGAAAAGTGAAAAGGGGAGGATCAGGAGAGCTTGGGGGAATGGGATGGTTGGGATAAAGGAAGGGTGGATATGGGAGCAGGGAAGTATATATCCTAATTAAGGGAGCCATCTCAGGGTCGACAAGAGACTTGACCCTAGAGGGGCTCGCAGGTGTCTAGGGAGATGTCCCCAGCTAGGTCCTTGGGCAACTGAGGAGAGGGAACTTGAAATGACCCTATCATATAGCTTTACTGATGAATATCTTGCATAGAACCTTCATCTGGTGATGGATGGAGATAGAGACAGAGACCCGCAGTGGAGCACTGGACTGAGCTCCCAAGGTCCAAATGAGGAGCAGAAGGAGGGAGAACATGAGCAAGGAAGTCAGGACCACTAGGGGTGCACCCACCCTCTGTGACAGTGGGGCTGATCTATTGGGAGCTCACCAAGGCCCGCGGGACTGGGACTGAATAAGCGTGGGATAAAACCGGACTCTCTGAATATGGTGGACAATGAGGGCTGATGAGAAGCCAAGGACAATGGCACTGGGTTTTGATCCTACTGCATGAACTGGCTTTGTGGAAGCCTAGCCTTTTTGGATGCTCACCTTCCTGGACCTGGATGGAGGGGGGAGAACCTTGGACTTTCCACAGGGCAGGGAATCCGGACTGCTCTTCAGACTGGAGAAGGAGGGGATTGGAGTTGGGGGAGAGGGAGGGGAGTGGGGGTTGGGGGAGAGAAGTGGGGGGGAGGGGGGAGAAGAGTGGAAGGAGGAGAAGGAAATGGGAGGCGGAGAAGAGGCAGAAAATTTTTCAATAAAAATAAATAAATAAATAAATATAATAAAAGAATCACTTGAACCTTAATTATGTACTGTACCCTTCCAAGGTTCTAGTCCTTTTTCTCAGGGCACCGTGATGCCACTATAGACAGAAAGCACAGAAGACCAGAAACTATGACTCCCCAAGTCCAACCAAAATCTATGACTAAATTTTGGGGAAAGCAAGGTGGTCAGAACTGGGGGCTATCACTGATCACAGCATAAGCCTACAGGATAACACCTTTTAAATACAGCAGAAAAATAGTTTTCAAAGAAAGTGAAAAGAGAAAAGTATAAAATATAGATAGATTATGGAAACATAGGGACCAAAACTGAGCTAGTAATAGTAGTTATGGCAGAAAGGAAAAAACAAAGCAAACATGAAATAATTGAGAAAATAATGAAAGTAACTACTACTGATTTTCTCCATAAGAATTGCTCTACTTTGTGTCCCCCTCCAGCTGAGTATGAGAGGCACTGATTTGTCCGCAGCCTAGTCAACTCAGTGCGCAAGTAGACACGAATTTTAAACACTTTGACACATGTTATTTCAGTGTATTTTAAATTTACAATTATTTCATTATGAATAAAATTTACTATGTTTGCATGTTTAAGGGCTCTTTAACATGTGCATGCTGAATGAAAATCCCTTGCTCATTTCTTTAGCTTAATTTCCCATTGGACTTTTGTTCTTTGTCTGTATTTTCCATGTTCATTTGCTTCAGAGCAGAATTTCTAATCTTCATTTAAATAAGTTTGAATAAATTTTTTCTCTCTTAAAATTCCTGAATTGTTGGTATTGTGGATTAGCTGTCTCATAATGAGGCTGTAATTCTTGGAGAATGTTTTTAAACAAATTTCTAAGTGACTGCCTTGGAATTTCTATTTCTGTTATTGTCCAATGGAGCCAAAAGTCTGCTTTCATGATCTCAGTCTAGACCTGTCTACTAAATATTTAACAGGTGAGTCACAGTATCAGCAACTCAAATACCAAATGCCACTAAGTCACTTGAATGCATAGCTCAATGGGATCAAAATCCAGTATTCTCTAAAAGTAAAACTGATACGATTTGAGTACTTAAAACATTCACATGTTGAAAGAAGTTACTCAGAAATGGGAGCATGTGAGTAGCACTTTTTCCCCTGGCTGCTTTCAAGAATGCTTGTGGCTGCTTTTTCCAAATAGATCCTTGTTTACCAAACATGGAGGGGTGGTGATGCATATAAGACCAGGGTTACAAAAGTGAGACTCAGACTGCTTTCTGGTCATCTTATTATACTTCCCCTACATCACTTGCTCTATCAAATCAGAGCTCACTAATTGACTTAAACATCCCCCACTCCTCTCTCCTCATCACCACATCCTCAGTGGTCCTCAATCCCCACTCCAAATGCCAGAATATTAAGACACATCAAACCACTCAGAACTTTTAAAAGTGGACAACAGGTTCTAAAAATCACTCTAGGTGTGTTTTTTTAATGTTTTTGAGATAATTATTACATCATAATTTTAACCTAGAATTGGATTGAACAACAGCTTGTCTGGTTCAGTCTCTTCATCTATCTCACCACTGAAAAACAAGCACATCAAAAAATAAACAGAGGGATACCATCAGATTCCAGAGAAACCAGGGGAAGTACTGTTGGAGAATGGTTCTGTTTCTAGATAACGTTTGCAGTAAATAACATGTCTCTCTAGAGACCAACACAAAGAACTTGTTACATTTTGACACTTTAGAAAGCCCTAAAAATTCTCTCTTCCTTTTCATGGGTGTAATTGATGAAGTAACAGATTACTTCATTCATCTTTGTTATTACTAATACTTCCTCTATAATATTAATATACATATATATATATATATGATCATGTATGGGTATTTTTAGTTTCTCATATATTCTAGATCTAAGACATGAAATATCAGATATTCTGCAGACAAAAATAAAGGATTTTTTTCTCCAACAGTCAGATGCCTTTCTCTAAAGCTGAAGTTTTATTATACTAAAACAAGGTTCCCCCCTCCCCCCCGACTGGCCTACTATGTGACTGGTCGCATGCGTGTGTGTGTGTGTGTGTGTGTGTGTGTGTGTGTGTGTATGTGTGTGTGTGTGTGTGTGTGTGTGTGTGTGCATGCTTTTCAACAATAACTGCTGTCTCCAGACCTAATGATTCACATTCTGTTTACCACAGCATTCTCCATATCAGATTTATTTGACCTGAAAAAAGAATTTCCTCAGTTTTAGTCATTTTCCAAATTTTCTTCTTTGCCATGAAGCCTTTCTTTTCTCTGTTCTTCCACAAACTAAAATAAGGACTCTTTTAAATCAAATTTATCACAAATAAAAAATGTATTTATGTTAATAATAGTGCTACTTAGTTTACTCTCAATAAAGAATAGATAATGCCTGTAGTTCTGCAAAGTGTAACATTAAGTCTGTTGTTCTTATGTGTTTCATTGCTCCAATGTGTTAACAATAAGTTCCTATTAACATGTATATAATAAATTGTAAGTTTGGAGGTTTTAATCATAAAGACTTTTTTTTGCTTATTTTATTTTTTTTTAGTTGTTGCAAAGAAAATTTCCCATTTCCCTCCCCCTTCTCGCACACATGGCCTCCTCCCCCACTCCCCTTCCCCTCTCCTCCTCCCCCCCACTCCATTCCCCCTCCCTCTCGAGATTGAAGAGCTGTTCAGATTCCCTGCCCTGCAGAAAGTCCAAGGTCCTCCCACTTCTATCCAGGTCCAGGAAGGTGAGCATCCAAACAGGCTAGGCTCCCACAAAGCCAGTTCATGTATTAGGATCGAAACCTAGTGCCATTGTCCTTGGCTTCTCATCAGCCTTCATTGTCCACCACGTTCTTAATTGTTGATCTTCATAAAGACTTTTTAAGAAAGGCTTTTGCAACTCTTAAAACATGTAAGACATTGCTATTGCTCTTGGTTGACCCCTGAAATGAAAGGCAAGTCCCTGTCACTGAAGATACCATTCACTTCAGACACAGAGCTCAGAGCCAACTGACCTAAAGGCCTCCTCCCTGGTGCCAGCCTTCACAGCACCAGAAGATGCTAAGCAAGTTTCAAAAAAGGGGGGGGGGGAGCAACCAACAGTCCTCTATAGTTATGATGCCTATGAACCACAATAGCAACCAGCTTGGCCCAGTAACCCTAAGGGTGCAGTAGTGGCACACATACATTGTTGGTAACCAACAGCTCTATAATTAGATTAAAACCTGCTAAACAAGGGGAAAATTATGACTGGTACTGAAAACCTAGCTATCTGCCAGCACTAGTGAAGACATGGGTCTTTGAGAAGAACCTACAACCATCCCTTTACTATAACTAGTATTGGAAACCCAGCAAACTACCAGGACCAGTGAAGACATAGATCTTTGAGAAAAACCTACAGCCATCACTTTACTAAACTAGCAAGATTTCTTAGCTACACTCTAAACATTTGTCTTCACACCCACAGATGAGTGTAGTCCTACCCCTCATCAAGGAAACTTTTCTTTACGATAGATGAAGACCATTAAAGAAAACCAAAACCAATTAAAATGTTGAGTTTTGTACCCTAGTCTTAGTGGATACATCAACAAAACACTCCTTTCCTAAGACTTTGGAATCTTTGCTTAAGAGAGGGCAGAAAGGGTATAAGAACCAGAGGACCAGGGTGTTTTCTTTAATTGTGTGTCCTAGTAACGTCAGAAGCTACAAACATAAGCTGTCATCAACAGGACTCTCTAAACATCAGACGAACAAGAACAATAGCAATAGGCATGCCACAGTGAATGTGGGAAATACCATGAAGTCTCAACTCTACACAAAGAACTACAGACACCCAAGAATGCTGAGAATGGGAGAAACAGTCTTCCCCAGGGAAGAGCATGTCAATTGCTTAATAGTTATCCAATACCAAATAGTCAGTCCTGAAAACATGTACACAGGTAACATTATACAGACAGAGCAGGCTGTATTTACTATATGTACGTGTGTGTATACATATATGTGTGTGTACATGAGTATATATTCAAATACATATATATGTATATGTGTGTATATATGTAACAACAATTCAATTATTAATGACTAAAGAGACTATGAATTTGCAAGAGAACAAAGAGGGATATATGGTAGGGGTTTGGAAGCAGAAAAAGTTAAGAGATGATGTCATTATATTGTAATCTCAAAAGGAAAAATGATAGACTCTTGCTACTTTGCTCAGGCTGGCTTGGAACTTATGATGTAGGATAGACTGGTCTCAAAAGTTGGGAAGTGGTTTCCAACTTCCTAATGCTGTGACCCTTTCACACAGTTCTTCATGTTGCGATGAACCTCAAGAAGAAAACCATTTGCTGTTACTTAAAATGTAATTTTGCTACTGTTATGTATCATAATGTAAATATCTGTGTTTTCGGATGGTCACATGTTGAGGAAAAACTGCTCTAGATTCTCCTTCCCCGGTCTCCTGGAGTCCCAGAAAGCATCACCTTTTCTAGCTAGAGAATAGTAATTCACAGTCAGAAACTTATCTCATCAGCAAGCCCTTGTGTTAACAACAGGATATATATTTAAATAATTTTGAATGCAAATCTCTTTTTATCAACAAAATTTTCATATTATTTAACTATAAACAGCTAAGGTAGAAAATGATACTAAGGCAGAGCTTATTAAATTAATCAACTTTTTAGAATTCACTCATATAAAATGTAGTTATTTACTAATGATTACTGAATGTGAAATAAATTTATACAAATGAAGCTCCATAATATTCTTTTGTCAGTAATGATAATTTGAAAGTTATGGAAAAATCTCGACTTCCTCATAATTAGCAATTTTGAATTTTCTGGTAATTAACAATAAAAATTTAGATAAGTTTGGGTTTTTCAAGTATCTTCAGGATCAGTTAGCTGGTGCTGTGATACCCAGAGTATGATGACCAGAGTTCAGTCTCTGGACCCATATAATGATTGGAAAAAAAAATTTTCACAGCTGTCCTCAGACCTATACACACATAGTAGGTATGCTGACACACCCACATACACACGCTATGTGTGTGTGCATAATAAAATATTTTAAATAACTTCACTGTAAAAATACATTTCTAATATTTCCCAAACTTGAATACTTTTATTGTGTACTTATGTGCATTAGGTTTAAATGTAAAAGCTTCCTAACCATATAATTCTTTTGCTTCCTGCAGAAAGATGAAGTCAAAATATTCATCCTTACAAAACACTGGGGCTTTTATCTGCCTTTTCCTTTTGTTTTTTTTTTTTTAAACTCATTAAAGTGTGTTTTTGCCTTCTGACTTTATAGTGTGTGTTCCATGTCACTTTAACATGAGAACTGTCAGCTCTCTCTCATTTAACAATGTGTGGCCCTTAGATAGTGCTTAGGGTTAATCAAAAATTTATATCTAGCAATATTCTGAAATTTGCAGATCAAGGGTAACAATAAACCAGTATTATTATTTCCATTAGCGCTGCCCTTTTGAATTAGCTACTGGATTCTTGTAAGATCTCCAAGTATAAAATCTTTACTATGGTAATATTGTAAGGCATAATTTTGCCTTATTTTTAATGAGAAATATATGATGGCCCTCAATGTTATATTATACTTTTTAAAATGTCACATTGTAAATGTTGTTTTCATTCTTATGTTAGTATTTATGTTTATGGTTGCACAAAAAAATCTATTGAATTACATGAATAATTTAATAGAACATGTCTCACTTTTTCTGCTTATGCTTTCACAAATGTGTAATAAAAACCACACATTAAATTTGTAAAGGATTTGGGGGGGGGGGTTCGAGACAGGGTTTCTCTGTGTAACAGCCTAGTTCTCCGGGAGCCAACTCTGTAGACCAAGTTAGGTTGGCCTCAAACTCACAGAGATCCACCAGCCTCTGCTTCCCAGGTACTTGGATTAAGGGCACCACAATCTGACTGTAAAGCGAATTTTTAATAGTTATATTACACAGTAACTTTAGGGCTTGTGAATGGTGGCTTTGAAAAAAAATGACTTTTATTTTACTACACAAGTAGAATGATGTCATAAATGACCCAATCCTTTTTTCTGCCTTTATCATACCTAATACATTCTGATTAACTTCCTGATCAGAATGTATATGCATGCTGATATGGACTGAGGCGAGGTGGGTAGACACACAGCAGTGCAGAAGTCGTGAAAGTGGAGAGTATCCTCGGGTCATCATCTAATTGTCGCTCTCTCCTGCTCTCCTTTTCTGTGACCTAGAACCTGTCTTGGAAGTTCCACTCTCGTTCAGGTTAAAAAAAATATATTTCTTGCCTTATTAAGTATGTGAAATAGAACCAAGAACATACTTTCTTAGCAGAAATTTAAATGTTTTGTGACAAAAGGTCAAATCTTGGAGGTGGGATATGTGAAACTTTTCGAAGATGACATACCTGCAATTTAATAGTTTCCATCAATGCACAGGTTCTCTATAAGGATGATCATACAGAGATAGAGCTTGCTGTCGAATAATAGCCGATAACTTCAGATCTGTGTGAAAGTTTTAGTTGTTTCATTTGGAGAGTACAGTGCAGGAGAAAACCATCAAGGGCAATGTACAAAATGTGACAAGCATGGAAGATAATCTTCTCGTTAACAAAATATGCATGGGAAGCACGAAAGATATAAAAGTTGATTTCATAGCTGTAGAACAGCATAAATGCCATCTATCTAATCTAATCACTCATCTGGTGCTTAAACTGCCTTCCTCCATTTGATGACATGGTGACCAGAGTCTGTGCAGTAAGTGTCCAAGCATAACCCAGGAGGGCAAGTCAGAGATGCAATAGATGGGATATAAAACGTAGAATTAAGTTACTCTCAGGGCTCCTCTTTGCTAGCCTGTTGTTACTATGATGTGATGGATCAGAATTAACACGACATATGAAATAGAACACCATTTTGCATATTTTATTTAAAGATTGTTATGCTAATCTGTGTGAAGCAAATGCTGGCAGTGTGCATCAAATCTAAAAAGCTATTTATAAGACTAGTGTTCTGTTCATACTTTCCTGCATACACAACAGAAGGTAAATGCTTCCAAGGGGAAATGGAGATGTGTTCATGCTTTAAAAAATATCCAAGTGATCAATTGGGGGTCTGTTATAAGTTCCAACTCTCTCCTAATATCTGATCAATATCTGTGTACTGACAGCATCTAACAGTGTGGAATGGATCCATCTTGAAGCTGATGCCACTTTAGCTGACCTAGCAGAGATTATCTTGTGTTTTCCCTCCTAGTTTCCATTTCTCAGTCCTGTCGATGATCTTGGAGTTTCCTTAAGATTTCTAGCTGTGCCTGAGGTCCCATACAGACTGTGTAACAGCAAGTGTCAAGTAGCGTGAAGTACTATCAGACGTATAGTTACTTCAAAGGAAAAGACTTTACATTTTAATGTCAATTTTAAAATAAGAAAAATAATTGTGTACTTTTTCTTTCTTTTTTTCATCATCATTCCTAAACCCTCTTCTTAATGTAACCTTTTGGAAAAGAAAACTGTCTATTTTTAAAGGATGTTTCCCAAGGGGATAAAAAAAGATTTCCAGGCATTCAGGAACAACATGACCATGAAAACTCCCAAGACCACTGAGGGATCTAGAGTAGAGTGGATATTTGTCAATTGTCAGACTGTGCAACAAGAATTGCAGGAGTTCTAAAATACACATCACTTTTAACCATCACACTTATCAAGGTTGTGTCAAACATTTGAAAGATTTGGATAGTAGTAGAAATATGACTTAATAAGAGATCCATCTTCCCCAGCTTCTGAAGTGGAGAGAGATGAGAATGTTTCCCTTTCAACCTCCAGTCAGTACAGAGAGTCCTTGGGAGATTTTCAGATACAGTGTTCAGTGACCCTTGTCTGAGGAAAATAAAAGAACAAAATGTGAATTGGATCTGTTTCTCTGGTGACAATGTACAAACCTTGTGATGGGAGCAGTCAGTGTCCCAGAATCTGTTACAGGTTAAAAGAAAGGGAGGAGACAGGGAAGAGAAAAAAGCAGCTGGTGTCTCTCTTGCTCAAAATCAGAGGAAGTTTGATGTGGGATTCCCCTCTGTGTGGTGTGAATATGCTTTATTACTATTGGTTAATAAAGAAGCTGAGTTGGCCTATAGCAAGGCAGCATATAATTAGGCAGGGATCTAACATGAATGCTCGAAGAAAGGAGGCAAGTCAGGAAGAGGCCATGTAGTTGTCAAAAAAGAAAGATTCCAGAATCTTACAGGTAGGCCACAGATTAAGGGAGATGGATTAATTTAAGATGCAAGAGTTAGCTAGGAATACACCTAAGATATTGGCCAAACAGTGTTGTAAATAATATAGTTTCCATGTGATTACTTGGGTCTGGGCAGTTGGGAGATGAACGAGCAGTCTCCATTTATATAAGCACTCAACACTCAGCAGCATATATCTACATAAAGACTAAGAAAGCAAAAAAGCCAGAGAGTTCTTAACCCACAAAAACAGGAATCAATCGGAACTTCTTGGTAGCCACATATTTTCAGATAGATTCTGTTCGCTGGCGGCCATCAGAGGTCTGTTTCTTTTATTAGCTGTTCAGCTTCCTGGTTCATGCTGGTGGCATGAATGACTCTAGATCTTTTGGGAGGTCTTGCTACAAAGCAATTAAATAGGGTTTGTGAGCAGAGTGCTACAAGTTGCTTAATGACAACATGGACCTGCTGCATCCCTGGAACTGAAGTGGTGAGCATGGCTCATAGAGGCAGAGCCTGTTAGCCACAGCATTAGTCCTAGCCATGCCCAATTAGCAAAATTAATTAATTAAAAACCTCTCCTGGTCAGATGCAGAAATTTATCAAAGGATTGTCTTAGAATCTTCCCCTAAGTCTGTCCTACAATATACAGACATATGGAAAGAAAAGTGATAAAAAATAGAAGCTGGGGCCTTTGGAGAAAGTAGGTGAGTCACTGGGGATGTGTCTCTGGGATACATGTTGTTTTGCCTCTTCTCCTTTCTCTGCTTCCTATCCACCAAGTGAGTTTGCTCTACTTCCATAATGTCCTGCTTATGTGTTGAGGGACCAAGTGATCATTGTCAGAATCCTCTGAAACTATTAAGAATAAAATAAATCCTACTTTTAAGTTGTCTGTGGGTGTTGTATCACAATCACAAAAAATGTAACTAATACATGCTGATAAATTTTTTTCTCTATTTATCTTGACCTTCAAAATATAGCCTGTCTTTAAGTCAAATCTGTACTGACAGAGGCGCACCTGAGGTGGCTTCTGTGATGTCACCATGCATTTTAAATTCATCAATCAAAGGATATTGCAAAAAGAAATACAATATATCCTCTTCCAGAATCTGAGTCATCCAGTTTCATGATGACTTTCTAATACTTGGAGAACACTGGTGACTTCTGCTGTCCCCACTGTGCCCAGGGTCCCTTACTATCTCAGTTCTTTCAGCTGTTTCCCTACTTTCTAACCTCTCTCATCATCTCTGAGAAATTTGTTCCTATCTTTTTTGTCTCTACTTTGTGTTTTTCTTAACACAGGCTCTCAGAATTCTTTTTTGTTGTTGTTGTTGAGACAGGGCTTCTCTTGTCCTTGAACTAGCTCTTGTAGACCAAGCTGGCCTTGAACTCATAGAGATCCACCTGATTCTGCCTCCCAAGTGCTGAGATTAAAGGCGTGCGCCACCACTGCCTGACTTTTTAGAATTCTTTAATAGAAAATTTTACTAAGAAAGATGACCACTGGCAGTCAGTTGTGTGAAGTGACAGAGAGACCACTTGTGTCCACTGGAAGTCAGTCATGAGAAATAATACAGACACTGATGTGGGAGTGTCATATATCAATCTGTTTATCAATCTGTTGATTTCATTGGTTAAAATAAAGACACTGCTTGGCTGGTCCTATAGGTTAGAAAATAGGTGGGTGGAGTAAACAGAATAGTATACGGACAGGAAGAGGAAGTGAGCTCAGAGAAGCACGCAGCTCCGCTCAGAGACAGCAGCCTCCTGTCTAGTGGGCAGACAGGATGGCCCAGCTCTCTGAGGAACACACGCGATGAAGCTCCGACTCAAGATGGATGTAGGCTAGAATCTTCCCGGTAAGCGCACCTTGGGGTGCAACACACTTTATGAGAAATGGGCTAGTCCAGGTGCGAGAGTTAACCAAGAAGAGACTAGAAATAATGGGCCAGGCAGTGTTTAAAAGATTACAGTTTTCGTGTAATTATTTCGGGGCGTAAGCTAAGCCATGCGGGCGGCTGGGTACAGGGTCACAGCCGCGCCGCTCCAATTACTACAAGACACCACTCTTCTTCTAGGAGAAAAGTTTTGAAAAATTGGGGTATGGTGTAACAACCAGGATGCTGGCATCTGTTATGGACTGTTGGCCACCTTTATAACACTATATTTTATTTTGACTTTTGTGTGTGTGTGAGAGAGAGAGTGTGCGTGTGTGTGTGTTGGTGTCTGCAAATTAATCAGTCATGCTTGGTCATGTACCTACTAACAATGTTAAAATAACCAGTTTGCCCACATCAGCAGGATCCCCGGCGACCTCATATTGATGGTTTTTGTAGCTGCCTGTGCTGTGTCTCCTTCCTTGTGGTTCCACTATTGATCACATCTGACCACCATTAATCTATTCTAGACTTCTAAATTCCTGACATTTCCGAGCATGCTATAAGCGAAAGATTCGAAGATTTGCGTTTTTCACTTTTTCACAATTTTTAGAGGTTATTGTGTAAATTAGCACAATCATTAGCTTAGTGCCTGCTGACTGCAAGAATGTATGATTTAATGATTTCACATAAAAACTGACCTGCTGTTTTCTAAAAATACCTCATTTGATGCCTTTGGATATCGTTGTTAAAAATCAGCTCATACTTCCTGATTTGACATGCACTAAAAATGCTTTAATACATGTTTTCTTTATCACCCTGACACGCCAATACTTAAGTACACCAAACTAAAAACTGTAGCATGAATTTTAATTGGCCTTAGTAATAAAACCTCAGAGTCAGCTTTCAGGGGGTGAAAGATGGAGGGTCAGAGAAGCAGAGAGGCCAGCCACTAGAGTTCTTACCTCTACTAATGTCCAGAACGAATGGGTGACCCTGACCTCAGCCTGCCTCCGCAGACTGCATCGAGCTCCTGTCTCCTCCTGCCTTATATGCCTCTCTCAGCCCAGCCATATCACTCCTGTCTCCACCTCTCTAGTGTTGGGATCACAAGTGCTGGGATCACCTTTGTGTGAGCTGTCTCTCTATTAGACTGGATCAGTTTCATGTAGCCCAGAATGGCCTTGAACTAACAGAGATCCTTCTGTCTCCTGGGTCCTGGGATTAAAGGTGTGTGCCACCACTGCCCGGCCTCTAGTGACATAGCTCTGCACTCTGTTCTTAGGCAAGCTTTATTTGTTAATACACAAACAAATATCACCACAAAAAAACAATTGCTTTTGTAGGACAAATTACTTTGTAGCTTTTACAAAAATGGTGTGACTGAACTCCCTATGACTGATGTGTATTAGAGACAGTAGAAGTCAGGGGACACTCACCGGTTCCATTATCTGTCTTATACAAATGAATTCTCATCCTGACTGAAAAAGAGAATCATCTGACAAGTGATGGAGGAAAACTGACTCTGGAGCCTCAAAAAAAAAAAAAAATCAGTAAAACCAAAGCATTCAAAGGTGAATCCATTAGATCCAGCAGTGATATCCAGCCAACATGTTTTTTTTTTTTCTATTTAGCATCTGACATGTATTTTGATTAGATAGTGCCCAGGCTGTATCAGTTTTTATATATTTTAATAGCACCCCTAAATATGTCACATTTTACACAGAATAGCAAGTTAAAGAGCTTATTTGACCCCGATTCTAAAATTTATATTTGAAATTGAAGTCAAATTGTGCTTCCGGTAGAGAATAAAACAAGATGGTTTCAGGATCCTCACTCTGACTTCATAAGCCACACAAGCACAAGTCTCTTTCAATAACACTAGCAGCTGTTGAATTTATAGACACAGTCCCAGAATTTCTTCCTGTTCTCCTCATTTTATATTAATTCATAGATGAATGTTTTCAGAAAACATTTTTGAATATTATTGAACTTGTTCTCGTCATACATTCTTTAGTCTGGTCTAGTGATACTTCTTCAGATGTCTTTAGATGCATTGATTGCTGCCTTTCAGTATCGTTGAAATTCTCTACGTTTGGGAGTGTTAATCCTTGCAGCTATACTCTCAAAGTCTTGGGTTTCCTTGAAGTGAAAAAGACCATGTGATACAGAGACAACCAATGGTATGAGAGTTACCAATGCAAGATGCAAGCAAGATATTGAACTCTAACAAGACAATGATATTACTAATTTTGTGTAAACCAAGTTTCCCTTTACTCTCATCTGGAGTGTAAGCAAGAATAAGGAAAGTGTGGTGGGAATCTTGTAAACATGAGTTGCCCAGTAGGGATGATGGGACAAGAATCTGAGCAGGCTTTTGGAGTACCATGGGGATTTGATTTTCCTATCCTTATCTCTGATAAATGACATACATGTTTCTAATCTGTCAGATGGAGTCACGTGCAACTGTGAATAACACAACAATTGAAACCATGTAATGCAAGTGGTACCTGCCTAAAACTGATGGAGGTTGTTTGTGGTTTCCTCCATTTCTTTGAGAGAATATTTCATTTCCTCTTTAAGGGCCTCAAACATCCTCCTAAAGTTATTTTTTAGGTCATTTCTTTGGTTTCACCTGTGTTGAGGTATTTAAGTCTTACTGTTTTAGGGTCACTAGTTTTTGTTGGTGTCATGTTGCTCTTTGTGGTGTTGAATGTGTTTTACCTTCTCTACCCATCTTTTCCTCTAATTGGTGTAGTTGGGGACATTTCTCTGGTGGATACAAGGCTCAGATGGTTACTCTTCATGGTGGAGTTAGGGCCACGGTTCCAGTCACTACAGAGGTCATTCGGCGTTCCCAGAGGTTGCTCCTCACTCTCAGAGACCATTCTGCAATCACAGATGTTGTTTAAGCCTGCTCCCACAGAGGTCGCTGACTCTGGCTGGGTCCTGCAGAGGTCACTGGTTCAGGCCTGATCCCATGGAGGTAGCTGTCTCAGGCCTGCTCTAGCAGAGGTTGCTCTCTTGGACCTGGTCCAATGGATGTCCCCTTTCTCAATTCTTAAACATAGCTATCTCTTCATCATTCCTATTTGACTACCAGCATGTAACAAAGGCCCTCCTCTTCTCTCAATGAAATACATCTATACCTTCCTATGGATCACCGTTTACCCCTTTGTAGCCAAGAGTGAGCTTTGGCACACTAGTTATACTGAATGGTTTGGTGTTCACATGTATCACATTCATCCATACCCACCTTTCATTCCTGATCCTCGGGAAGTTTGGATTTCCCTTCTTGACAAAGCTGATTCTTATTCTTACTTTTGGTCCATAAATAAACATTCTCTAATCAGAACTCAGGGCATTTTGTGTTTATCTTTAACTTAGATTCTTTCTTTCCATGTGTGGCAGCAGGAATAGAGCTGACTCTGTCCACCATGCCTACAACATGCCAGGCACTCACTATGTATTTGCTAATCACGGTTGACTTTGAGTTACCCACTATTAAGGGAAACAGGCGGCAAATAGCCCTTTATAATGTAATGAATGCCGTTCCACACCACAAAAGTCAAGCAATGATTCTGTCTTCATGATGTTTTCAACAAAGTTATGAATCTTTTAAAGAGCGGTCAACATCACATTGAGGGTGGAGAGCATAGATTTATTGACCCAGTTTTTTATATTTATAGGCCCATTTTAATCCAACTCTACATATACCTGAATATAAACAAACTACACATTAATTCCTTTTTGTTAAGAAGAGGGAAAGAAAAGCATGATTAACACAGTCTCTGTGTTTTCAGGTGATTCTAGATGTGTTATTTTGAGCTCCCCAAGAAGAAGGCTTGAAAACAAGGATTTCTATCCCTTGTGTTGGGGTCATTGGTTGAGGAATGAGGCATCAGAAAAGAGATCCTACAAACTGCTCCCCCAGTTTACCCCATAAAAACTGATCCTAAATTGACCATCATTTGGGCAGCTGAAATGTCTAATCTCCATCTCCCATCATCCCCAGATGATGTTTTGGCCTCAGCAACCTATGTTAGCCACGCTTAGGTATGTGTAGCCAGGGTGTCCCCAAAGACAGTCTCTGGGTATGACTGTAAGGTGAGTGCAAGGAACATGAGAAGCATGACAGCATCTGCTACCTCAGGTAAGCTAGAGTCTATTATGGAAACTTTTTTAAAAGCCATTTTTAGAGGTATTTAAATCTTCATTTTTTTTTTCTTTTGGTGTTTGTCTGGCTAGCTGGTTGCTTGGTTGGTTGGTTGGCTTTTTATAACATGATATCATTCTGGAGTTACAGCTACCTAAAACTTTCTATTATATCATGTATGCCAGCTTTGAACCCATGAATGACCTTCTGCCTCAGCCTGCTGAGTGCTGTGGTTATAGGTAGAAACCACCCCATCCAATTTTGAATCTACATTTTTAAAAAAGTTCCCAAATTGGTTCTCAAAGAGAAGCTCTTAGCTATCTTATAGCGTCTGGAAGATCTCTAAATTGATCTAACAACCTATGTTCCAAGAAACATCCCCATCAAAGAAGGAGGAGCCTGCCTGAATCACAGAGCAAAATGGAGGCTGTGATGGACTTCCTCTAGCCATCTCTCTCCAGAAACACCTTTGGGAAGTGTTGTTGTTGTTTTCTAAACTTCATTTCTTGCCTTTCCATGCTACTACCAAAAAGGCTTGTTTTCTATCACAAGAAGGCGCTCAGACCGAAATTGGATAACACTTGTCTGGAACACTCTGCAGCTCATACATCTAAGAGGAGAAATCAAATGACTCCTAATATCCCTTTCCAGTTTTGAAAGGTATCTTTTCTACTACAAGTTGCCAGCTTTCCCAAAAAGAAAATAAAAAAAAAATTCATATAGGTCTGTTTAAATGCTCAAATTTCTTTCATGGTATTTTCTTACTAATAAATATTCCGCAAAGCTAAGATATCTGAGGGGAAAGAGCACCTCATTACCCAAGCTCATTATCTTGGTCATGGTCCTTGCATTGCCTAGGAAATACTTATGTGTTTTTGCTTGGTGTTGGCAGATGGGCTGATAGGCAAGTGCCCAGCCGCTTGTCACAGTACTGATGAGGAAAGCCTGGCCCCTACATTCATACAGCCAACTCCCAACAGCAGGGCTGCGGAGCCCTGACTGCCGCATCTGCCTTTTCTAACTGCCGCATGCGACAGACTGGAGGGTGAGACAGAAGTTTTTGAAAAAAAAAAAAAATTGCAAATTGTTAACAAAGTGCCCGGATGAACCATACCAAGCCCCTTAAATCAGAAAGGGGGGGGGGGATTGGACGATGGTCACGATCATCTTACCTAATTGAATCCCTTTTGTTCTCATTGTAAGCATGTATAGACTCGGCTCTTCACACTATTAGCGCCAAATCTCTTCTGGATCTCACGAGAAAATTAAGTCATCCGGAATGTAAGCACGTTGTTTAAAGCTTGTAAGAAATTTGTGCCCAAGTGGTACCAAAGGCCTTATCCAAGGTCTGGGTCCTTGTTTCTGTTTATGGGTCCCAAAATATGTGAGCTTTGGTATTCTGTGTGAATGTGGCTTAGGGAAGTTTTGAAAACGGTGATTTGGCTTCAAGTTCACAGTTATTTTCCCACTCACCATTCACTCAGCCTCATACCTTGTGCCACTCAAGTGGACAGGGACTTGTTCCTTTTCATTAATTAACACACCCCAAAGTTCAAAAAATTTAGCAAAATGCTTACATGTGAGCATTTTTGAATCTAAATGTTTCAGAGAATTGTGTCATAGCTTCATCTGCAATTCAAATCTTTTATGAAAAACACTGCCTAGCTTCGGGGACTGCTAGGAAAACTGTCTTCGTGGAAAAATATGATTGAAGTTTGTTTTGAAACATTAAAGAAAGAAATTTTAATTGAGCTCATGGACATTTAAATGCACTCCCAAGAAATAAAATTAAAGCTGTAGCCATCCAACGGAAGACAAAATTAGAAAATGAAAACGATGCAGAAAAATTTAACCCTTTAAGAGATGTTGCCTTCCAAGGGGAGACGGAAGCCTTCTCAATGATAACAAGGTCTTGCTTTGAGAATCCCTTCTTCTGGGGCTTCTGCCTTTGTACAAACTCAAGTATAGTGTATGGACTTGATAGACAAAGCTCCTGTTACTGTGGAGGCGGGTTCTGAAAGAAGAGTTTACAACACAGTGACTGTGCTGGTCCCTGCTACGTACCTCTCCTTTGTGATGCAAGGGTTTCCACTTTGTCTTCCCCTCTGCGCCCCATCCTGCGCCAGACACATACTTCCTGTCACAACCAGCATCTTTCCTTGTTACTTTTCCTATACGGACACTAATTTCCATATGTGTCAGTTAGAATCCATTCCTAAATTTATTCCTTTATTGGAACAAAGGGGAAAGTGCTTTTTTTTTCTGTTTTGGGTTTTTGTTTTTTTTTTTCAGTGAGGAGAAATCTGCAATGATACCAGTGTGAATCTTGGGGAAGATGTATTTTCATACACAGAGTACTCTACTGAAGAAATAAACACAATATACAGAGTAGGGAAGAACTACAGAGACAGACAGTCCCTGTGGTGTTCAGTCCCATATGGTTCTCAGAAAGTTTTAATATTATTTAGTTGGCCTCCTAATTAAAGAAAGAAATCTTCTTTAGGGCAGAAGTTTAAGTTACTTTGTTATGGTTGCAGTTAAAAAGTACTGAGTTTTGTGGAGTATGACTGAAGCATGTCATGGATTGGTCAGAGGAAAAAAATATAAATAAATGTCCAAAATTATGTGCTATCATCGCCTTTTATATTCTGTACAATTTGCGACGTCCTAGTAGCACAAGCTGCTGTATCCAGTGCTGCAATGATGGTGTAATCCACCCACAAATCGCACAAAGAATTTCCAGTTTCTGATTCCTGCTGGTGGAAATGAGAATGATACCTGTGTGAAGCTAGAGCAAAACAAAACCCCATTGCATGAGCTTCTGTGAGTCTAATCATTTGGCTCTTTCAACTCAGGAGATCTGGTGTAACACTCAAGGTTACTTGAAAATAACTCAGAATCTCTCTGAGGTTGCCTAGAAAATCAACTGAGTCTTTTGGTTATCTGAAGAAAGGAACTCAATTTCAGCCTTCTATGAGACTGGCACTACCTCGTCTTAGCAGGATAAATTAGCCCTTCGGAGAATCCTTAAGTCCTTGCGGCACTAGACAGCTAGCCCTCTTGGAGAAGATCTGTTACCATGAAGTCCTGCTTATACTATTACAGAAGTCCTGCCTGCCTAGAACCCAAGGGAACTATAGGTCCCTCAAACTTTCAAGGTGGAACCCATGCCTCCTATGAGAAAAATGGGATGCAGGGGTATTATTTCTTCCTACCTCCACCAACACACACACACACACACACACACACACACACACACGCTTTTTTACTTCACCAGTTATTCCCTGGGGATAGTAACAAACATTATTTCCTGTCCTTTATTCTGAACCATGCTTCGTAAGCTTCAGAAACCTGCTCCCTTCTTTTTTGTTTCTGTAGGAATCATCTCAAGCCCTAACGCACTCTAAGCAGTAGCATCTTTTTCTGTTTGTCTGATGGTGAAGTAGCAGAGACCTCAATAGGTGTCAGGACTGGTGTCTCTGGACCACTCGCATTCTCTGGTTTGTATGCAAAACAGTATTAGCCAAGCCTTTGAGCATTATGCCTGAACTCAAGCAGAGAAAACTGAGCTATATAAGTACCTTGTGAACACATATGCCATCTCTTGGTAAAATCATGTACTTGTTCCTATGAATTCAGTGCAGAAAATACAGTCTTTCTTGACCATGCAATGTACCATGCATGGTCATGCAAAGATTAGAAAATGGACCACATTCTTTATCTTCGTAACTATTTCTGAAAAAGCTTTCTACAATTATCTATCTCACTATTCAACACCTTGCTTTTTTTAAAGCTTGAATTTTTTCCCATCTCGAAAAGTTATCTTCACCACTTTACAAACACAGAATTATTCTGAACCTGGAATCAAATACAAATTATGTCATAATTGCCTGTGGTGTGGGAGGCCCTTCTGTCTATCTGTTGCTTTTATTGGTTAATGAATAAAGAACTGGCTTGACCTATAGCAAGAGAGGAGGAAGGCAGAGTCAGGGAGACACCATGGAGCTGCCAGAGTCAGACATGCCGAAACTTTGCCAGTAAGCCACTGCCACGTGGTATACACAAATTAATAGAAATGGGTTAAATTCATATCTAAGAATTAGCCAATAAGAAACTAGAGCTAATGGGCCAAGCAGTGATTTAATTAATATGGTTTCTGTGTAATTATTTTAGGTCTAAGCTAGCCGGGCGGCTGGGAACAAACAAGTGACCCTTCCCCCAAAATGCCTGGTATAATATTCTTCAGGTAAGAACATCAGTGTCCTATTTGGATGTTCATGGTAAGTTTGGGTCTTGAAAAATTGAAACTAAAAGAGACAAGATGCTATACTTATAAGACCCAGATACTGAAGATCTTGGTTGAATGGAAGCCAAGCTTGCAGAGAACACCTGAAGTCCAAATTCCTTTAAGTGACCTTCAAAACCAAGGACAGATCATGAAACCAGTAACGGATGACAAAGAAGAAAAGTCAACAAAGCAGTCATCCCATGTTCACAGTTGGTGATGGAGCCATAGCCAGGACCACGGCGGCAAATGAAGAGGCTTTTATTTCCCAGAGGATTCAAGGTACATGAGTCAGATGGGTTTAAAAGCTCAAGGGCGGAGCAGATGGCAATAGATGAAAAAGTTATTATTTTTGTATTTATAACAAACATGAATCATTGAATTTTCTTGAGGCCAATTCCAATTCTGCTGAAAGGCCAGAAAAACACCTTTTGTTTCGACACATCAAAGAGTCTGGAAGATATAAACACAAACCATTAAAAAAAAAATCTTTCAAGCAACATAAATTAAATCTCTAAAGAAAAAATTATTAGAGAACAAGATAAATGGTTATTACTGGAAAGCATGGAAGCTGAGGTATGGTTGCAGATTTCAAAGTCATAAAATGATCTTCGGATGGAAGCTATGCACAGCATCTTTCCGTTATGTGGCACTGCGTCCCTGGTTACAAAGTTACATCATTTACTCAGTTTCTTCCTGAGTCCATGCAGTGTAGTCAACTGTCAACTTATTATCTTCCACATAGGGCAACATTTTTAACCTCTTTTTTTTCATGTCTCAACAGACATTTATTCTCTCTCAAGTTATGGATTGTCTAATCACCTATTTGCATTAATGCTAATGCCCTTATGTTCAAGGAGTACAAGTATAATACTTCTGCAAATAATAGCTACAAGGGGAAAGTCGGTCATGGGAGGGAAGAGCTATAGGACTATGAGTGGTGAACAGTCCCTGTTTGCCCTCATGAGTATTAGATAAATGGTGCCACACTCTCTGTTCATGAATATGAGGTGGACAGTGAATAAAATATGGAGGCACGGACCTGGGAATAGAAGCAATTAGCAGTCAATATATACTAATGGTAAACACTGTATCACACTATACAAGACAGCGCAGAGTATCCATGATGCAGATAATAGCATACATGATAATAAAACAATGTCGTGAAAGAGAAGGAAACCAGGGGAAACCATGCTGGGGAAGCCATTTTTGATACAGGTTACCCAGAATGTAAATTGCATAAATGTTAAGAATTAAGGGTCTATTGAATCTAATTGGGAATTTGAGTCTTAACTTGACAGTTAGTTAACATCTTTGTCTTTAGTCAACTTGTTGTTGTTTTGTTTTGTTTTTACCAAAACTTTCACACAAGGGAGGAAAGGGAACCTATTCAGAAGGTAGGTGTGGTGGCTCTGTGTGACACTGGAACAGGCTAATGTTCTGTAGTGGTCTGCTGTCTCAGATTTCAGACTGTGATGTGCCACACAGAGGTATCTGTGCTGTGCTGTGTATCTGCTGCGCAGGGGCAGCCTCCCTACCTCCTGTGGCACCATGAACAACACATTGAAACAAATGCCTGCTTCTCGCCTTACGTCTTTCACATTTCCTTAAAGATGAGAGCATATGCATTGCTTTTTAATTTAGTTTCCTTTGTCTTTTAACTAATTTTTATTGACTTTCTCTAGTAAAATCAAACATACAACCATTTAAGCACCACCGGCTAGCTTTTTGCCATCTATCTCCAATGTGTAAATATTATTTCTACCAATTTTCAGAGTTCTGTTCCAAACTAAGTGTTACGGATAATTTACACTGCTGATTTGCTGAGATGGAGGACTGGGTAGGGAGTAGGAAGGAAATTCTATTGGTAAAGTACTTACAGAACACACATGAAACCCTTGGCTCAGTCCCACAGCTGTGGTGCATATGCCTATAATCCAAGAATAGAGGGGTGGCAGCAAGAGGGTTAAAATGTTAAGGATTTAAGGTCATGGTTTGCTACATAGTTAGTTTGGAGCTAGCCGGAGATACATGATTTCCTCTCAGAAAGAAAGAAGGAAGGGGAAAGGGAAGAAGGGAGGGAGGGAGGGAGCGAGGGAGCGAGGGAGAAAGGGAGAGAGGGAGGGAAAGACTAGTGAAGTACATGTTTGGATGAATCTGTAAAGGCATTTCCAGGGAGACTTAACTGAGTGGCATAATCCCACAAGTAAGGTTATAAATTGAATTAAAGATGGAAAAGGAACAAGCTAGCTAAGCTCCAATGTTCGTCTTCCTATACACTATATGCAGATACATTGTAACTTGCCACCTCACACCCCTCTGGCCAAATCTTTCCCATTGTGATTTATTATATACTCTCAAATTTTGAGCCAATGTAATCCATTTCCTCCTTTCTTAAACTGCTTTTATTTGGTAGTCTATCTTTTTTAAAGATTTTATTTTTTATTCTTTTAGATTTACTTATTTTATTAATTTTGTATGGATGTTTTCTTTGCATTGTGTCTGTGTACCATGTGAATACTGGTGTCTGAGGAAGTCAGACATTGGCTCTCCTGAGACTGAAGTTACAGATGGTTGTGAGCTGTCATGTGGAATCAAATCCAGGTCCTCTGCAAGCACCAAACCCAGATCCTCCAAAAAGAGCAGCAAGTGCTTTTAACCACTGAGCCAGTTCTCCAGCCCCCAAAGGAGTCTGTTTTACTGAGGAGACTAGAAACCAATATACCAAGTCAAACCACAATGTTGACCCATTCGTCTTTGAGGGGAAGGGTAATATTAAAATGGCGTGAAACCATCTGGCTTATATACAAAATAAATAGGATCAGTATATAAAAAAGACTCCTAGATTTCATTTTTTGCTGGATAAACAGGCAATACTAAGAGTTCTGAATGGGGGAATGTTGACTTCATTTATTTCCTTCCCTCCTTTTTCTCCTCCTTCTCCTCCTCCTCCTTCTCTCTCTCTCTCTTTCTCTCTCTCTCTCTTTTCTTTTTATTATTTTTGTCCTTCTTGACAACTTTTACAGAGCACAGCATCTGGTAATGATGGCACATCCCAGTACATCACCTGGTGACAGTGTCCAGCTTACTTCCATGACCTTCCCAACCCAAATGACCCAGTTACTCAGATGACCTGGAAATCTTCCAGAAACCTACCATATGGATGAGAGCAGGGATGACGTAGGCCAAGGCACAAGAGGTAGGACAGGAACTCTCATTCCCCGATGATGAGCTTAGCCAGCTCCATAGACTTTACACTTTCACTTTTTCTCTGAGCATACAGGACAAACTCTTTCCTAAGATTAATATCCAGGAATCTATTAGCAGGTGAGGGATTGAGTTTTTGTGGCAAATATAGACCTTTTTTTTTTCTACAAGCCAACCAAAACTGCCAGGAACACAGCCATTCTATAGCTAAAATATTATTTAAATTTATTCAGCAGTCATATAAAATGTGTAATAATGCAAAATAGGAATAACAACATTGTGCTCAATTTAATAGCATCCTGTGTACTGAGTAATGGCACCAAAGAAAGCAACGAATTCTATGAGAACCAAAGCTCTAGCAACAAATTGGAATGTGTCACCATGCTTTGGATAATTGAATCTTTCCAAAATAAATCCCTTGTAGGATGAGGTTTTATATAGAATCCATCTGGTGTTTGAGTCCACAATGGCCCTTTCTTTTATATTAATCCACATGTATGTTTAAATTGCTCTGCAATACAAATAGAATCTATCAAGAGAACATATTATGCATTCCTGCCAAACATCTCAGAGGGGTAAACATGCAGAAAGCCTTTCCTATCAGAGAGAATAGCAAACTCAAGCTGAATTAGACTCTACACTAACGTAGTTATGCGCAAAATTTGTTAAGACAAAGATTGCCTAATTGCTGCTTAATATTGATTGCTAACCTGACAGGCTCTCAAGTCACCAGAAGTCAAACTTCTCACCATGGCGCTGAGGTAGCTTCTAGGTTGGGTTAACTGAAGTAATTACAAAGTAATACCCACATAAATGTGGATGGTAGTCTTCCATGGGCTGGGTACTAAGCTAAATATAAAAGCGAAGCATTCCACTCCCTCTAGCTCTTCACTGTGAACAAATGTGCCCATCTGCCTCATGCTCCTGCCACGGTGACCTCCCAGAAATGATGGCATGTACCCTTAAACTGAGAGCAAAAATAGCTCTTCCTTCATTAAAGTTGCTTTTGTAAGATACTTTCTCACAGCATTAAGAAAAGTAACAAAGACATCTATAAAAAGCACAAATTTAAAATGTTTTCATCATTGGGAAATAATGTATGGTCTTACTAAATTAAAGCATAGGTAAGAGTTGTCTGCCCATATGCCTAGATCACAGTTACCTTATTCAGAAGAGACCTGACACTTTAAGTGATCTCATAATACAAGACAAGCAAAAATATAAATGCATTTGAGAACACTTGAGTGCACACTCACAGAGGTTCAGTCAGTACCTTGATAGCACAGCCTCTACCCAGGACCTGATGTCATGAACAATGCTATTCAGGCCCCTGAGGCATGACTACTCAACCTGCTGCTGGTTTTCCAACATAAAGTGCAGCTGCACTGTGAGGCTGTGAAGATAGTTGACTGCAACACTGCCCAGTGGTGCACAACTGTGCAGGTAAGAGAAAATGACAGATTAGCTCCTTCTCAGACAACATGAAAGAAGGTACTTTAAGAGGTACAGAGCAGCAACCTCGCTCCCAGTATTTCCTAAAGAAAAAACTTCAAAGCGTGATTATTTTCTCATCAAAGTATTTATTGCCAGACATAGTGATACACACCTGTGATCCCCATACTCAGGAGGAAGGCAGGAGGAACAAGAATAAAAGTCAAACCCGAGCTACACAGTGAGAACCCTTCTCAAACATAAAGGGTTGGAGATATAGCTCAGCAGTAGACTAGGCCCTAGCATCCTCCTCTGTAGATCCACTCTTTTCTGATTCTCATTAGAAAGGAACAGGCTTCTAAGAGATAACAACCAGACATAGCAAAATAAAATATAATAAGATGAAGCAAAAGCTATCATATCAAAATTGGGCATGGCAGCCCAACAGGAGGAAAAGAGTCCCAAGTGCAGGCACAAGAAACAGAGACCTGAGCTGGAGAGATAGCTCAGAGATTAAGAACACCTGCTGCCTTTTCAGAGGCTCACAACCATCTATAATGATATCTGTTGCCATCTTCTGACTAGTAGGCATACATGCAGACAGAACACTGTATACACAATAAATAAATAAATATTTTTAAAAAGAAAGATAATGTAAAAAAAAAGAGTCAGAGACCCACTGTTTTTCACCATCAGGAGTGCCCTAAAAATACTAAGCTAATAGCTATAATATATACTCAGAAGACTGGTACAGACCCAGGTAGGCCCCATGCTTGCTGGTTCCTTCTTTATGAACTCATATGTACCCTGCTTAGTTGAGTCAGGGGAACTTGTTCTCCTGGTATCCTCCAGCCCCTCTGAGTTTTACAATCTTTCCAACTCTTCTTCTGTGGGATTCCCTGAGCTCTGAGAGGTTGTATTTGATGAAGAACTCCAATTTGGACTTGCCACACAATTTGATCAGACTTTAAACTGTATATTTCATATTAGCCAAATCATTATAATGTTGTAAAACATTATATATAAGCATTATGTATATAATTATAATATATAGTTACATATATATTATAATTATTATGTATATAATTATGTATATATTTTCAGTACACTAAAAGTATACCTAATATTGGTATCAGTTTGAATGACTTAAGGTTAATCAGCATTACTGAGTTAAAGCCACTGAAAACAGGATAGCGGCAATTATTTGGGCAGAAAGTCTCAGCTCTGTCCTTGAATAAACAATCTTTTTATTTTCAATCTTTTGTTCTGTTGTGTGTGGTCTTTGTCCTTCACATTGTCGCCTGATGGTTCAACATGGCCTTTCACAGTTCTGAATCTTACACACTCACACTGTTGTGGTCAAAGAAGGAAGCAGAATGGATGCCACCAAAAAGGTTTCCTCCTAAAATCTATGCTGTTTAAGAAGAAACCACATCTCGCTAGAACCCTCAGAAGATACCTATATGTGATAGGCCAGCTCTTAGGTCACAGACTTAAACATAGGAATAATATTCCATAGCTCACAGCTGTTTTAGACTAATCAGAACTTATCACCCAAGAGTGAGCATTTTGTTATTTATAATGTGGTTTGTGGAATGGGAGAAGGGACTCTGGAGAGGAGAACAGCAGGCTGCATGTGCTATCAACGGAGAAATGAGAGAAAAAGAAAGGGGGAGCTTTAACCCTGAAGGGGGAATGGAAAATACACAGGGGGTGTAGAAAATATAAATAGCACTAAGGGTGTCTGAAAAAACACAGGAAATTGTATTTTTATATTTACCTAAAATTATGTATAACATATTGAAGGGTATGAGTATACACAGCTTAGCTGAAATTGTGCCTCTTGTTATATTAATACTCCCTCTAAGAACCATAGTCTACACAACACAAACCCTAGTAACCAGGCACGAGGAACTTCCTTTCAAGCAGTTGGTCAGGAGAGTCCACAAGACCCCTTAAAACAATATGTCCAAAGCTACAAATACCCTCGTATTTTGGTGCTAAGCAGCAGCTGTCTGATTGGACTGAAGACTTCCTCAATAGGAGGGAGTACACGCCTGCAACTGTACGTATTCTGCTAGGGTTTTTATTTGACTTTTCATTAAATTTGCCTGTTACTGATGAAGATTTTTTAAGTTATAAATACAAATGAAAAACAGCCGTCTTCAGTCTAGGTTTTAGAACTACATTTTATTATAGTAGATTCTTTCTGCTCTATATAAGCATGCACATGTTCCTGCCGTGAGTGTGTGAGTGCATGAGTGCACACACACACACATGCAGGCTTGTGGCTATGGAGGTCAGAGGTCAGATTTAACAGTTTTCTTCAATTTCTCTCCATATTATTCTTTGAAATATGGTCTTTCACTCAATCTAGAACTCAACAATTCAGCTATACAGGATGGTCAGTGAGTTTGAGGCTCACCACCTTCACCTCCCAACACAGGTATTACAGATTCATGCTATTATGCTTGATTTTGTTATGCATTCTCATGGATTGAATTCAGATTTTCATGTTTGCTCAGCAAGCACTTAACCAACTGAGCCATCTCCCCCCGCCTCCCAAAATAAACCTTCCAAAAATATATGACAAAATGAAAATGTGTTATATTCAGAGGAGATAGTGTTCAGCCCACTGTTTATACTAACCAGCAAAGTAGATGTGTGGGTAGGTAGGTAGGTAGGTAGGCAGGTAGATGATAGATGGATAATTTGAAATGCAGAAGTTGAAGGTTGTTCCCAATAGTCATCTCTGGGAATGGAATAAAAAGTAGTTTACTTTACTTCATGTACTTACTTTTATATATTTTGAGCTTTAAAAATAATAATAATAATACATTTGAGTATATTTGTGTCCAGTTGTTGAACTCCAGATCCTGTGAACTCCAGGAATGACAGCACCTACATCCCTGGTGCTAGGCAAAGGAAAAAGGCAGCATATCCCAGGGATTTGCTGGCCAGACAGTATAGCCAAAATGGTGATCCTCAGGTTCAAGTAAGAGACCCTATCTTAAAACATAAAGGGGAGAGAGCCAGAGGAAGACACTCAGATTCTACAAGTGTGCACACATACACATACATGCACATAAACATATATACAGAAGGGTATGGGGAGAAAAAGAGAGCAATCCTAAATACAGATTCATAAAACATAAAATACCTAGGAATAAGTTTAACCAAAGAGGCAAAATCTCTGTGCCAATAAGACTATAAGACATCAATGGAGAAATCAGATAATTTACAGGCAAATGGGAAGCCATGCCCCGCATATAAAGGAGAATAAGTAGTAAGATTCTGGTAGAACCTGTCATCCACAGAGTGAATGCAAACCCTATCAAAATTCCAATGATGTTCTTCACAGAACTAGAAAAATAATAAAAATGTGTATAAAAGCACACAAAAAGTCTAAAAAGCCAATTCATCTTGAACAAAAGAAAGACACAGCAAGAGGCTAACCATTCTAGAAATACAAAGCAAAACTAAATGAGATATCACCACAGCCTTGTCCTCGTTCTGTATCAGATGACACGTGCTGATGGGTGGGTGGTACCTAAGTTCATAGCATCATTATAGAAGACAGTATGGAAGCAAGCTCCTCCCCCAAATAAGAATTAAACTACCATGTATGTCCTGTGCCCAGCAATTCAAATAGTGGGTATACAAACAAGTGATAGGGACAGGGAGGGGGAAGGGAAGAATCATGGAAGGAGGAAGGAGATAAAGGAAGAAGAGAATAAAGAAAGAGATCAGAAAGAAATATGTGCAGCTCAGTGCAGCTTACTGCAACAGCACTTGTCTTAGTTAGGCTTTCTGCTGTTGTCATAGAACACCATGAACACAAGTAACTTTGAGAGTAACGGGTTTATTTTGTCTCACATGTCCCAGTCATGGTCCATCAAGAAGAGAAATCAGGCCAGAAACTCAGGCTAGGAGCCTGAAAGGGAGAGGTGACACAGAAACCACAGAGGAACTGTTTACTGGCTTGCTCTTCATGGCTTGCTCAGCCTGCTTTCTAATAGCATCCGGGACCATCAGCCCAGGGATAGCACCACCCACAGTGAGTTGAGACCTCCCACATCAATTTTCAATCAAGAAAATGCATCACAAGCTTGCCCACAGCCCAGTCTGGAAAGGGCATTTTCTCAACTATGGCTCCTTCTTCGAAACTGACTCTAGCTTGTGCTAAATAGACATAAAAGTAGTCAGTACACTATTTATAATAACGGAGAAACAGAAACAGCCTCAAAGTTTATTAAGGAATGGGCATGTATGCAGCACGTGTATACAATGGTAGATTAGTCGGCTGTGAAAAGAAAGAAATCCTGTCATTTGTATGAGCGTGAGTGGGTTTGAAAAACATTATGGTAAATGAAAGAAGCAAGGCACTAAAGACAAAGAACACATGGTCTCGCTTCCATGTGGTGTTTTGAGAAGAATGATAATTATCAAAGGCTGGGCAGCATAAAGGGAGATTAAGCCATGGAAAAATTGACCAAGAAGTACTAAGCTACAGTTTGCAAAGAGAATGAAATTCTGATGTGTTGTTGAACATTAAGGTAACTCAATCTATGGAAAAACTACATCCGTACTACATCTTAAAAACTAGAGGAGAAGATTTTGAATACTTTTTACCATAAAGCAACAACAGTTTGAAGAGACAGACATGTTTAACCATACACAAACATGTTTTAATGTGTGGATTTATCAATGCATTATTTTATACTCATTAGCATATATAATTCTTATGCTTTTAACTATTGGCTAAAAACAGATTTATTTTTAATTTTATAAAACAGTGGGAATAAATTGTTATATGATTTTTAAATACAAGAAAATCAAAGCTTGTTTCTTGTGAAACAGCTTCAAGGACTTTGAACCTGGGCCAGGCCTGGCAGTGGATACATGACTTTAACCTCAGCACTTGAAGCAGAGGCAGGTAGATCTCTGTGTATTCAACATTTGCCTGATCTACATAGAGAGCTCCAGGCCAGCCAGGGCTGCGAACTGAGACCCTATCTTAAAATAAAAAATAAATAGATAAAATACAAATATTCTGAAACTGCTATCTATGCTCACACACGTCAATCGCGGATGCCAATCTTTGTTTGGTCTATCTTTCTCCAACCCAAGCAGGAAATAAGAAGTGTTGCTTTTGCTGAGAAGGATGGAGTTTTGCCTGAATCCTGCCTCTCAAATTTAAAAACAAATTCCAAGCGGCCAAAGAAAACATATTATTTTGAAAATGTAGTTCATTTTCCAAGGACGTTATTATTTTCTGCCTCACACAGTATGAGATTTCATGTGGTAGCCCATGCAATTTTTACAGCTAAACACATGGTCTGAGGACAGAATATAGTTGTGGTCTGTACAAAGCCCTAAGTCTTAACCAGGATAGCATGCTGCTTTTCTTCCGTGTCTGGGAGAGACTAAGAAAGGCTCTCCTGATTTAAGTATGCTGGGCCTCGTTCTTCATAGCTCAAAAACCAAGTCCACATAAATTCATTATCTTTAAAAATACTTAGGATTGAAATTCTGATCAAAGTGTGATGCCCACATTCATTTTTAGCCATTGAAAGGTTCCGTTCTATCTTTATGCACCTTGGTTTCTGGCTGTAATCCTTCCCCCATCCCCTAACCCTCGCCCACTTGGAAGAATTGTTGGGATTTAAGTTTGAGCCAAAAAAAAAAAAAAAAAAAAAAAAAGCTAAAAAGGCTAGGAAGCACTTACAGATGGAGATAATTAGCATATTAAAATACGCCAGCCAGGTTTTTTTTTGTTTTTTTTTTTTTTAATCAGGAAGTAGAGGGGTAAGTGCTCTTTCTGGCAAGGCTATAGAAGCTGTGTGGACAGAGGAAATGCGATTCAAACTAGTATGAGATTGGTATTTTCCTTGAACCAGGTTTCAAAAGGCTAAAGCTGGAGTTTCTTTGACTGAAAACCAAGAAGCTGGCGGACTGAGCAGGGGCCTCCCTTGAAATTCTGCTCCAAGAGCACTGTTTTGAATTTTGTTTGAAAGTCTTAGAATGGGAGCTACTTGGTTTCGGAAGACACAGGATAAACACGGAGAAGTTCATTGCTCCCTAATGTGTGGTGGCGGAAGTGGCATTCTGGCACCACCTCCCTCTGAAAGGGGATTATAGAAGCGAGTGAGATGGGAAAGAAGGCCCTGGAACAAAACCTCAGCTCCTTGGGCATTTTTTTTTTTTTTTTTTTTTTTTTGCCAATTCTACAGCAACGGCCTGAGGCTGATTTGGGGTTCAGCCTCGATCAATGGGGTGTGCCTAATTGCCAGAAAATTTACTGTGGTTTCCGGAAATAGTGAAGTAGTCAGACCTTCGGCTTATGCGTCTTCAGCAGCTTATTGGAAACAGACATAAGGGGCCATCATGAAGCAGGGCTTTTTAATGGGTAATATGGCACGTGCTGAACATGGTACATCCCCGTAGGCCAGACACATTATAACACTGGCCAAGAATGAACATGCTTTAATTCCCGTGGTCATCTACAAGAACAGTAGACTCACCATGGTCTTCCCATCTGCAAACATTTGTTACTACCTTATAAAGTCTTTTTTTTTCTTTCTTTTTTTCTTTTTTTTTTTCTTCAGCAAATAATTAGTACAAAGAAATGTGCAGAGATGTAATGGAACTTCCATGATGAACTCAAAGACGGAAGACGAAGCTGAGTACCTTCCCTACTAACCTACTTAGAGTGAAAAGATCAGGCCAAAAGATTCTTGTCGTGGCCTTCAACGATGAGCTCCATTGTCAGGAAGCCTTTCCTTCTGTCGAGATGAAGTCTCAGGTAGGCTACAGTGTGGAAAATTTTCAAATAGACTATTCTTATCTCTACTGAATAAATAGGTTTGCTTGGTGGTGGTAGTGGTGATAGTGGAGGTGTTGTTGTTGGTGGTGGTGGTGTTATGTGTGTGTGTGTCTTTTTTTCCTTTTCTTGGATTTTTTTTCTCACATAAAATATTCTGATTATGGTTTTCCTTCCTTTACTCTTTCACAGAGTTAAAGCCAACTTCTGTTTATACACAGTTAACTCAAGACACATGAATGCACACACACACACACACACACATATAAAACTGGAGTTGGGAGAGGTGGATGCTCTGGTGGGCTGGACTGAAAGCATGCCATTACACAAAACACATATGTAGCAGAGTTAATAAGAGGAATTTGGAGACAGAAACGTAAGTAAACTGTGAGTCTAGGGAATGAATACCTTAGTAAAGATGGTGGGACTTGATCATTTGCCCTGCCCTTTATCAAGATGGTGATGAGGTCACCTGACCTTAGTCAAAATGGTGGTGGTCATGTGTTGTATAGAGAAATTACATTTTCAGAGCCACAGAGGGAATTTTAAACAGATACAATTAACAAGAGAGACATAGAGGCCATGTTGAATACACAATTAAAACAGAATTAGGTCCATGTGGCCACACCATTCACACATTCCTTCATACATGAAGTAGACAGGACAATCACTCAGGACCATGAGCGGCTGTGCTGCCAGCTGCAACAGGGAGCAAGGGCTGGAACTGGAAACAGCTGCTTTGCAGATCTGACTAATCTTGCAGAACGAGCGATAGTGGTGGCGGAGATAGGAAAGAAGGAATAGGAGCGAGAAAAGAAATATGAGTAAGAAAAAGAGCGTTTTGAGGTGGGTGGGAATGGGGCTGCCCAGCAATAGAAAAAGCAGACAGGCGTGAGATGCAGGCGGGACACCGGCAGTCCTGTTTGCTGACAGTAATTAGAAAGCTCCCTCGTTAGGTTGTCATTTAAGGGCACATAGGTCACTTGTTAGTGCAAAGGTGGGTAACGTTAGGAATCTGTAAGTAAGGCAGAGGTTTTAAGGTCTGTAAAAGACGCCATGGGGGCAGCTGCATGGATAGTTTATGATGGCTTGTTTTCCATGGCTAAAAATGTGAAAAAGGCGAAAACCCAAAGGCAACTAATCAGGACATCTCCTGAATAGTGCGAGGGTTGAGAGATAGGCCAAGCCAGTTTTTATTATTATTATTATTTTTTATTTTTTATTGAGAAAAAAATTTCCACCTCCTCCCAGCCTCCCATTTCCCTTTCCCTCTTCCCACTCCTCTCCCCCTCCTCCCACTCCTCTCCCCCCACTCCTCTCCCCCTCCCTCTCCAGACTGAAGAGCAGTCAGGGTTCCCTGCCCTGTGGAACGTCCAAGGTTCTCCCCCCTCCATCTAGGTCTAGGAAGGTGAACATCCAAACTGGCTAGGCTCCCACAAAGCCAGAACATGAAGTAGGATCAAAACCCTGTGCCATTGTCCTTGGCTTCTCATCAGTCCTCATGTTCAGAGAGTCCAGTTTTATCCCATGCTTTTTCAGTCCCAGTCCAGCTGGCCTTGGTGAGCTCCCAATAGATCAGCCCCACTGTCACAGTGGGTGGGTGCACCCTTCAGAGTCCTGACTTCCTCGCTCATGTTCTCCCTCCTTCTGCTCCTCATTGGGACCTTGGGAGCTCAGTCCGGTGCTCCAGTGTGGGTCTCTGTCTCTATCTCCATCCATCACCATATGAAGGTTCTATGGTGATATGCAAGATATTCATCAGTATGGCTATAAGATAGGGCCATTTCAGGTTCCCTATCCTCAGCTGCCCCAGGAACTAACTGGGGACATCGCCCTGGGCACCTGGGGGCCCCTCTAGGTTCAAGTCACTTGCCAACCCTAAGATGGCTCCCTTAATTAAGATATATGTTTCCCTGCTCCCCTATCCATCCTTCCTGTATCCCAACCATCCCATTTCCCCAAGTTCCCCCCTTCCTCCCCTTCTCACTTTTCTCTCCCCATCTCCCCTTACCCCCTACCCCAAGATCTGTTGGTACAGGAATTGGGGGCCAGAAAGGACCACTTCTGAGTGGTTGGATAAAGGACAAAAAGTTCAAACAGTGATGGTGACAGTGGTGCCAAATCTCAGTCTTTAGTCTTGGGGAACAGCCAGAGATGAATGTGAGCAAAAGCCAACTTGGAGAAGGGAACCTTACCATTTGCAGCAATGGTGCAGGTACAGAATGTTGGAAAATGGTCTGCGTCCAGGGTCCCCACGCATTCCCAGCCAGCCCACCCACCCACGGGCAGGAGGAAATGTGGAGAGAACCTGGTTGTGTCATGCACCAATGTTATCATTTATAAAGGAATGTAAATGACCCGAGGCCGGTCCCACAAGGGGTGAGGGGTGGTGGCAGGTCACCTGATGCCTCGGAGGTTCTCCTGGAGGGTGGACTCAAGCCTCGGTGGGAGACAGACACATAGGCCATGCAGAGAGAGTTTGAATATAGATTTTATTTAGTGTATAATGTAGGGGAAAGAAAAAGGGATGGGGGAGGGGAGAGGGAGGGAGAAGACAGAGAAGCAGTAGTTACCTCTTCAGAAGAGGGACAGAAAGAAAGCTGGCTGTAGAGGAGGCAGGAGATCCAAGCAAGAGATTAGGAGTGGGTAGAGCTTATCTCTTAAAGGGACAGGGTAACCAGGCCACAGACCAGGTCAGCAGATTGTAACACACCCTTCCTTCCAGATCCATTCCCTTTCTGTCTCTCATTAGAAAAGAAAAGGCTTCAAAGAGATACATTAAAATACAACAAAATAAAATATAAGGTAAAAGAAAACTATCACATTAAAGTTGGACAGGACAAACCAAGAGAAGGAAGATGCTATCAGAGACCCACTCACTCACACACCTGGAATCTCATATTAATCATGATTTCCAAATATCACAAAACTAGGACCAACCTCCGCAGGTGTTCCTGACACCCCTTTTATCCTTTACAGCCTTGAATGTGCAGTCACAGTCACCCTGTAGGAGGACTACGATCACCAAGGCTTTCAAGTGAAGGAAGACTTCCTCCACCAGATAAATGGCTGACCTGCACGGTGCAAACTGAGGTGGTGGTGGTGGTGGGGGGGGGGTGAGCATGGATTTGGAATGATGAGAAAACCTGGGGAAGGTGCAGACCAGAAAATGAAGTTAGTGAGGTGAACCAGTGTACCGACTGCAGAGCCTTGTGCTCTGCTTCACCCCACTAACGTCCCTCTTCTGGGTTTCTTCTCAAAGATAAGCCCATAGGAAACATGGGGGAGCGGCTTCCAAGCTTGTAGAGTCAAGTATATTTGCACAGGATAGGAAGCGCAGTGCAGCAGCCATGGAAATGTGTGGCTAAAAGAAAATTCTCTGCAGCAGGAGAGCTGATTGACAGCCCAGAGGCAGCCCTTCTGGGTCTCCTACCACCATCACCATGTGTGAATTTCACCTGACCTCCTCAAGATTCATGAGTGTGGTATATGTCTTCCTGGTGACAAGATGCAGGATTCTTCACGTGGGAAACTATGGCTTGGGGGGGGGGGGTCCCTTAACTAGCCTGGGCAGTTTCCTCAAAACTGCACCATTATTTGTCTATTCCTGCTCTGAGAATTCCCCCCAGTTGCCACTCTCCCTTTCAAAATTATAAACACAACAATCCCTGCTCTTGTTTAGAGGCAATACTTCATCTCTCATATCAAAGGTATGACAGTTAAGTCAGGGTAAGGTAAGGGATTAGAAACTGATTACTTCCCCCAAAATCTACATGTCAATGCTTTAACCCCACCGTGAAAGCACTTAGAGATAAACCTTTAGGAGGTACTGATTTTTGGATGAGATTATGAAATGAGGTCTATGTGGAAATAGTCTTTATTTATCTCTGTTTCTATAATTAAACCCCATGGATAGACAAAAACAACTTATGGGAGGAGAGGATTATTTGGCTTATATGTCTGATGTAGGATTCCCCTCTGTATACTATGAATATGTTTTATTACTATTGGTTATTAAAGAAGTTGTTTCAGCCAATGGCTTAGTAGAGTAAAGTGAGGTGGGAAATCAGAACAAAGATAAAGAGAGAAAGTAGGCAGAGTCAGGGAGACACCCTATAACTGCCAAAAGAGACGGATGCCAGAAGCCAGCCAGAACCAGTAGGCCACTGCCTTGTGGTGATTCACAGATTAATAGAAATGGGTAAATTTAAGATGTAAGAGTTAGCTAGAAATATGCATAAGCTATTAGTGTTGTAATTAATAGAGTTTCTGTGTTGTTATTCAGGTCTGGGCAGCCGGGAAATGAATAAGCAGCCTGCGCCAACATATGTCCATACCATGGTCCATCACTGAGTAAAGTCAGGGCAGGAACTCAAGCAGGAATCTGAATGAAAAATGGAAAGACATTACATTATTTGTGGTTCACTTTCAAGATCATTTTTGGCTATCTTTCTTATATATCCGAAGATCATCAACGTATTGATGTACTGAGTTGGCTGAGCCTTCTTACATTACTTAACAATCAAGATGGTCTCCCACAGATCTGAGCAATCCTTCAGTGCAGGCTCATCTCTCTTCCCCGACAGACTTATAAAATAGGTTTATTTTTAAAATTAACTCCCTTTCTACGAGGTATGGAGTTTTCTTTCTGTTTTCCTGAGAATAAAGACTAAGAAATAAAGTCTTATAATTGGCTCCTTAATAACGGAAAGGGCTACAATTTATATTGTAGTGACATGGCCTTTTATTTGGATGTTGTCGGGGACATTGTGTGTGTGTGTGTGTGTGTGTGTGTGTGTGTGTGTATGTGTGTGTATTTATTTCTGTGTGTACAATAAGGATTATGGGAAACTATCACTTTTTATACCTAAACATGGTTCTTTTTATCCTTTGCCATGAGTGGAGTCTTGGACTTCCCCTTGTGCTGTTGGTCTTTATGAGTTGATCAGGGATAAAAACAAAAATCTTCTTCTGAAATTCCTCTGTTAGCTACAAAAGTGTTTTAGGCTTGCTTGCTTATAGCATTTATCTTTTAATTTTAAATCTATGTTACCTCAATGCTCATTTATTTAAATTCCTACTTTAGTAGAACATTTATAAAGTATTGCGTCTGCCCACACATAAACTCTCTGTGAAGCTAATTTAGCCAGCCCATCAGTCCTGGTAATGAACTAGGTACTGACAGCCTTGTAGTTGGTCTCATTGTTTTATAATGTATACATCTTTCTGCTGCTGCTGAAAAATTTCCTGCAGACTCTTTGGGGATTAAAGAAGCACAACGAAATGCTTGAATACAAATTGAATTTTTAAAACACCATAGAAAGTTTCGTTCTTTCTCATGCATGAATGACTAAACAGACTTTGAATTGGAAAAAAAAAAGGAGACTCAAAGAAATCTTTGAATAGTAGGAAGAAGCGCTCAAAAGCAAAAGTATTCAGCCCTTGAATGTTGGTGCTCTTTCCTGCTATAGCACATGTGGTAGATGAGAGATAGGTCTCAAAACTGCAAGTTGATTGACCCAAGGATCCTTATTCTTGAAAAACACAGTGAAAATGAGAACTTATAACCACTATTGTCATTACTTTAATTTATACTTGTTAAAATTATGAATTTTGCCAAACAAGAATTTAAACTAAAAGCAATGGTGAGCAGAAGAGCAGCACTATTGGGTTAACACAAAAATCTGTCACAGTCCCCCATCTATCCACAAGCTCTGACAATCACCCACCAAACTGAGAAAAAGTTTGAATGCATTTATCAGGTTTTCCTAAATGGTATAACCCTTCTAAGTCCATGAGATAGAACCTATAACCAAAAGAGTGAGTTATTAAAATTTCAAAGTACTGATAAATCTCAACATATTCATTTCCCCTTATGAGACACTCTAATTTAGTGTCATGAAACCAAAGCAAGTTAGAAACAGACTGGCATGTTTCCAAAAAGGTTGCATTTCTTCACTATATGTTTTAAAATCCTTGTGAAAGACATGGTCCACATCTGACTTCCCAAAGACTCAATTCACCAATGTGATGATACAAGGAACTATTCCGGTAGATGTTACTTTTCATCCTATCCCGTTATCAGGGGCTAAAATACATCAATAATATGCAAACTAGGCATCCCAGTTCTACCTGAAAGAAGGAGAAACATAGAAGCTTCTAATGCTAACATACTTTGAAGAAGACTGATGATCCCCATGTAAGTGGAGGCTTCTCAGCAAGAATCCAAAACTACTATCACCATAAACAAATTTTTAAAAAATGTCTCTTAAACCTCTCCATGTGCTCAGAAATGAATCAGTAAGAAAGTGTGGCAAAATGAAAAAGAGCCAAGTATGTGAAATGAGGGTTTGAAATCTGAAGACATCCTACTGAGGTAATATGCTAGAACTCAGTCATGTGTAGTAGAAAGCTGTTCATTGGTTCTCGGCTGCCCAGATCCAAAATAATCACTCAGAAACTATATTATTTAAAACACTCCTTGGCCAATAGCTTAAGCATATTTCTAGCTCACTCTTATCTCTTAAATTAACCAATTTCTATTATTTTATATTTTACCATGAGGGTTATGGCCTACCAGAAAGGTTCCAACTTTCATTTTACATTCTCCTCTGGCAGCACCATGGCATCTCTCCAACTCTGCCTTCTTTCTCCCAGCATTCAGTTTAGTTTTCCACACCTACTTCTATTCCACCCTATCTCAGGCCAGGGCAGATTCTTTATTCATTAACCAATAAAAGCAACACATGCAGAAGGACTTCCCACACCAGTCATGTTCTTTCCCTTTTATAGCTTTACTATTAAAGTAATAGGAAGGGAGTTGGATCCTGTGTGTCACAGGGGACAGTTTTCTGTATTATTATTTGAAAATCATTTAATCTGTCTTTAAGGATGGTTTGTGGCAAATCCCTGCACTAGAACAGCAGTTGTTAACTAGTGGGTCACAACCTCTTTGACAAACCTCTATCTCCAAAAATATTTACATTATGGTTTATAACAGTATCAAAGTTGCAGTTATGAGGTAGCCATGAAAATAATTTTATGTCAGGGGTCACCACAACATGAGAAATTGTATTAAAGGGTCACACTGTTAGAGAGGATGATAACCACTACACTAGAAAGAAAAATGCTTCTAAATGAAAAGATCATTGACCACAAAAAAGGAGAAGAAAAGGAAAGAAGACAGGAAGGAAGGGTAAGATGAAAGAAAGAAAAAGGAGAGGAAGAGGCATTTGAGAGCCCTAGAACACAGATAAGAATTTTTTACCCGGCAATCTTGTCTATTTCCCATATCTAGGAGGATAACTATATGATTTTTTTGGGGGGTTTCACCTTCTTATTTAGCTTCTTTAAGATCACAAATTATAGACTCAGTGACCTTTATTTATGGCTAGAAACCAATTATGAGTGAGTTCATTCCATGTTCATCTTTTTGGGTTTGGGTTACCTCACTCAGGATAGTGTTTTCTATCAAATGCAAAATTTGAGAAGTCATTGTTTTTTACCACAGAGTAGTACTCTAATGTGTATATATTCGACACTTTCTTCATCCATTCTTCCACTGAAGGACATCTAGGTTGTTTCCAGGTTCTGGCTATTACAAATAATGATGCTATGAACATAGTTGAACAAATGCTTTTGTCATATGATAGGGCATCTCTTGGGTATATTCCCAAGAGTGGTATTGCTGGGTCCCAAGGTAGGTTGATCCCAAATTTCCTGAGAAACCACCACACTGATTTCCTACATTTGGATCTTGGGGGTGGGGGGGGATGGGGGTAAGGGGAGATGGGGAGAGAAAAGTGAAAAGGGGAGGATGGGGGGAACTTGGGGAAAGGGGATGATTGGGATAAAGGAAGGTTGGATAGGGGAGCAGGGGAGCACATATCTTAGTTAAGGGAGCCACCTTAGGGTTGGCAATAGACTTAAACCTAGAGTGGCTCCCAGGTGCCCAGGGCGATGTCCCCAATTAGTTCCTTGGGCAGCTGAGGATAGGGAACCTGAAATGACCCTCTCCTATAGCCATACTGATGAATATCTTGCATATCACCATAGAACCTTCATATGGTGATGGATGGAGATAGAGACAGAGACCCACACTGGAGCACCGGACTGAGCTCCCAAGGTCCCAATGAGGAGCAGAAGGAGGGAGAACATGAGCGAGGAAGTCAGGACTCTGAAGGGTGCACCCACCCACTGTGACAGTGGGGCTGATCTATTGGGAGCTCACCAAGGCCAGCTGGACTGGGACTGAAAAAGCATGGAATAAAACCGGACTCTCTGAACATGGCGGACAATGAGGACTGATGAGAAGCCAAGGACAATGGCACAGGGTTTTGATCCTACTTCATGTTCTGGCTTTGTGAGAGCCTAGCCATTTTGGATGCTCACATTCCTAGACCTGGATGGAGGGGGGAGGACCTTGGACTTTTCACAGGGCAGGGAACCCTGACTGCTCTTTGGACTGGAGAGGGAGGGGGAGAGGAGCGGGGGAAGGGGGAGAGAAGTGGGGGGAGGGAGGGAGGGGCGGGAGGAGGGGGAGGGAAATGGGAGGCTGTTCCAGGACAGGCTCCAAAACCACAGAGAAACCCTGTCTCGAAAAACCAAAAAAAAATAATATTAATAATAATAATAATAATAATAATAATAATAAAAAATAAAAAAAAGAATTTCTTAAAATAAAATCGGTAAGGATTACAATGATGATGATGATGACTTGTACTTAGTAAATACTTGGTTGACACCAGGACTTTGCTAAATGTTATTCCTTTGATTTCACATAGTGGGTGGGTGGCATCACTGTCCTACTTCATAAAGTCATTTTGCTAAGCCAACACACAAACACAAAAGCCCAGATGTCAAGATGAAAAGCTAAAACTTGATTCTTGAATCATGATTTCATATTCATAAGTCTCCAGGGATTTCTAATGTGGTTTCTTAAAACTGATGACCTGTTTTAGCTCGGTGATCCACAGTGACTCTTGTTGGACACTGTCAACTAAGAGTTCTCTGTGTCCAGGGGTCACCAAAAAAACTCCAGTGAATTAAATGTTATTGAGCAGTCAGAATATGGCCACCATGACTCACAGGTATTTATGGGACCCAGAGGATGGCACTCTTACCCTGCCCTTCATGAAGCTCTGTACTTCCTGAAAAGAAGAAAATAGTGATATGAGAACTAGTGCCAGTGTCATTCATGAATAATGAGCAAAGCAGCCTGCTAAAAGCAGAAATAGTGACCAGGATAATACCCAAGAGAATTAAAGAAGTCTGACAGCATTCAGGGAAGAAATGATATGGAAGCCATAATGGGAAGGGTCAGTGCCTCTGCAAAAAAAGAAAACCACTTAAGTGAAGGACCCGTGAAAAGAGAATAGAAGCACTGAAAATGACAAGGATTTCCTCTGTGTTGTCTCTCTTTTTGTCAACAGGCATGCACTACCTGTCACAGACAGCTCACAGGGATGTGCACCTTTAGCACTGCCCTGATGTATTTAGTGAAGCTATCTTCTCCCCTGCTGAAAAATGAAAATTTCTGTTTACTGAAGTTACTACTAGTTGCACAACAGTTATGATGTTTATTACCAAGCAGTTGAAGTCTTTCCCTCACCATGGACTGCAGCAAGCTCCTCCCCTTCTCACTCGGGATTTCCTTCCTCTTCTTCCCTCACTCCATCGTGTTTGCCAGCCTCCAAAATTTCTGGCCTTCCAGATGTGCAGCTGAGAGTGATAGCAAGAATTAAGAAAGCAGAGGTGTAGTAAGAGCTGTGGGCCTCTTCCCACAGCCCGGCTTCTGGCCGCCTGGCTAGCTTATACCCCGAAATAACAACACACAAACTGTATTCATTTAAAATTCTGTTGAAGGAGCTGCGGGCTGCGTTCCTGCCACCCAGCTCCCAGTCACTGGCTAGCTTTACCCGAAATAACAATACACAAATTATATTCTTTTAAACACTGCTTGGCCCATTATTAGTTCTAGCCTCTTAATGGCTAATCCTCACAATCTTGCCTAACCCATATTTAGTAATCTGTGTAGCACCGGTCTTACCGAGAAAGATTCAGCATGTCTGACCTGGCGGCTGGCTACATCGTGTCTGCCCTGGAGAGGAGTGGGCATCTGAGCTCACTTCCTCTTCCTTCCAGCATTCTGTTCTGTTTATTCCACCCACCTATATTCTAACCTATCAGGGCCAAGCAGTTTCTTTATTAATTAACCAATGACCTTCCTCCATCACAGAGGTTTGTAGGACAGCAGCACACCCTTGGCTTAGCATTCATTTACAGCTGATAGTACTAAGAGTTAACCTTGCAAATCCTCTGTTTCTCAAAAAGACACCCACCTAAGGGGCTCAGTGGTTAAAAGCACTTTCTTCTCTTACAGAGGACCCATGTGGTGGCTCACAACCATCTGTAATTCCAGATCCAAGGGATACAAGACCCTTTCTGACCTTGACAGACTACTTAACCCAGCTTGTAAACTTATGCAAACACAAACATATACATAAAAAATTAAAAATAATTATTTTTTTTTTAGAAAATGCTTGACAATCTTTGGACCTAGGTGCTACCTAGTAACATACTTTTCTTAACCTCTCGCAATGTAATGATACTTTCAATTCATCATCTAAAAGATCCTGAAAATACAAGACTGACCCTTGTATCCATGACCTACAACACATTCACAGAAAATGCATACTTCATCTTAGTCCAACTCTGAGAGCTCTGGAAGAGTCCCAAATATAACCACTCTGACTCAGCTGCCCTGATAATCTTTCACACTTGAGATTCCTTAGGAGATTCAGAAGCTGGTCCACTTCAACCTGAAGGAATACTTATCTGGCTATCAAAGTATGCCAGCGGAAGAACCATCCTGACGAGAGGGGCAGGCATCTGTCAGAACTTGCCCTTATAGGAGTGATGGAACCTTAGCACAGTTCTGCAAAAAAAGCATCTTTAGAAGTCACTTTGCAACCCTCTTCTCATGCTTGGACTTTCCTGCTTAAGATGAGGAGACTATGAACGATCTTCTTCTCCTGTTCTTACTTGGAAGCCATGTTCCAAGACTCCAACTTAAAATAAGTGGGTGTCTATTGTTTTGAAACCTAAACTTCCCTTTTACCAACTTTTCTATAACATATTGCATATGTTCTATATTTAATAGTTTCCATTTTTATATATACCCAATTGTCTAAAAATCACTTGCATTCCACTTATGTCTAAATTATGTTGGCATGAGCTTCAAAACCTCAAGTGTCCCCAAGATATTTTAGGGAGTTTACCAAAAGGGTGTCACACACATGGCCACAGCCCGGTCTATAACTGTGTGGTGTCTGTGTTTTCCGTCCTTTCCTGCTCTCACCTATAATTTTCCAAATTCTCTGTTTCCAGATTTGAAGGGTGTCAGATCATTGCTGGATTCCAAGGGGAAATAGAGGAAATGGCCTTCTCCTCACATATTTCATGCCACATCTGTCAACCAAACCTCTAAAGTATTCTTTCACAAAAATTAACTTTGGGACATCTCCTACTTTCCATAGTCCTCCAAATCAGTTTAATACCCTCCCCTTTCAAAAGCAAAAGCTACAAGAGTGCCATTATTTTCCTGACCATTCCTTTTCTTGGCATAGGTAGTACAACTTAGTGTAGGGCCAAAGCCACTCCTATCCTTAGCTCCCCACAGCCACAGCCTCCACAACCCAAATTCCTTCCTTATTTTTCCTCTCGGCCCAGCAGAAAACAGAAATGTCCACACATGTTGATGGATGGCAGGCAAGGGAGGGCACATGTACCACTGGTCATTTCTGACTCATTGGTCTGAAAACAAAGGATGCCCACAATTATCTTGCTTATAATTTTTAAACTTACAGGCCATTCTAAAGGGGGAAAACAGCAAAGTAAATGACAATATATCTACTTTATGAAAGAGAAATTATAAATATATAAATAAATAAATAAATAAAGTGAAAAGCATGTCTCCAGAAAGACCCCAAGGAACTGATTCATGTAAGAGGCTACTTTCAATATGAGAACTTGTTGGCTGGGAAAAGAGGTGCAGAAGGTTTCTTTTCAACAGAATTTTATTTTCCATTATTTAAGTGTTTTACATGTGCTTATATTCTCTATTCAATATACATTCTGAAAGACTATTCAGTGAAAATACTTCTAATTCCCCAACTTTGAAGTTGTTGCCTATATGTCTTTATTAGTTCCACTGAGGCAGTATTTCAAATGGAGGGCGGCGAGAAGAGGACTTTCTTCTTTCTCCTTTTCATGGTTAATCACTTCTTCAGAGCAGGGATATTCTTTTACAAAAGACATTATTCTAAAGATTGTCTCTTGCACTGTATTCTAACAAATATAAATTCAGCAAGTCTCCTTGTCACCAAGGAATTTAGGCAGTGATGAAACACAGAGTGGCTGATGGCTGACTCTTTCTAATATGGATTCTTCAGCAGTTCTTGATGAATACTGCCAAGGTTCTTTTAAATGAACAATATCAAAAGTTTCAAGCCAAGAGCACACATTTCAACTTTATTATCTTATACATTTTTAATTTGGCTGTTCTAAATTTATTTATGGCATGCCTGAGTGTGCTTCTACTTCCAATGCATGAATGTATCACTTGATCACTTGTTTAAGTTTCTCTTAAGATTTTTCTTACCAGGTAGTATGAAAGTTGTTACATGTAAAAATGGAGACGTTAATTTGTTGTCTTTATGAAACTCAAAGAATATCACGGGCATTGAAATGTTGCTTCATTTTCCCAAATCTTTAGAAATCGAGCTATAGAAAGGTAAGAATGTTGCAAGGGAATGATATGGTCAGGAATTTGGGAACTAATCTATATAATCAACACGTGGAGGTATAAATAAAATATGACAACAAAGACATTATTACTATATATCTCACAGGCAAAAATTAGAAACTTCATTTTCTCTTCTTCCCACTAGGTTCAAGGTGTGACTAAAGATCCTTCTACTAATTCTTTTCTTGAATTAAGAATATAGATAAAGTCTGTTCTACTTAAGCATTTTATGTACACATGCACACACACACACACACACACAGAGAGAGAGAGAGAGAGAGAGAGAGAGAGAGAGAGAGAGAGAGAGAATGAATGGGGAAACATGGGCTCATACATGCATACATAGAGATAAATTGGTACATAGACATAGACATAACCCAGACACATGGAGACACATGGAGACACACCCACAACTACTCTCACGACTCTCATCATCTAGCTCCAGGTTCTCAAAAAACAGGGATCCACAGGGCTAACCTGGTGGGTCACTTCCCTTCCCTCCTCGCCCTCTGGACTCTTCTCCCTGTTCTACCACATCAATTAATGACTCTCCTCAGAAACCCTGTTCATTCCAAAGCCAGAAGCCATATATACCCACAGTTCTCTGCCTTCCTGACCTCTCTCAGTGTCTGACACTATAGCAATTCCTTGGAAAAACACATTTGTCAGTGAATTTCAGGGAATTATGATGCCATTGCTTTTCTCTACTTTTCTGATTACTTGATGTCAGTTGTTGGGTTTGGGGAACATTGCACAATTTTATAATTGTTACTACATATTCATATATTTATATAGGGATATTTCTAGATGATACAAAGAATACAGCATTTCTTTTTTCATAGAGCTTGCAGGCAAGTGAAAAAGAAAGTCAATAAAGCCAGCAATTATCATAAAAACAGTAAGTATCAGGACTAGAACTGTACAGAGTGCTAGGCTAAATGGGGACAGAGCAGCAACACCTAAACCTTTGAAGGATGGACAGAAACATTATCCCAGAGAAATGCTGTGTAGGTCTAAGTCTGAGGGGTAATAGCCACTCACAGAAAGGGTTTACTCCAGAATGAACTAGACAAGCTGTTCTTCCTGGAATCTCAACAGGGAGAACAGGGCATAAAAAATGGGTCAGGAGGGTCGCAAAAGGGCTCATGACTCAAGCCTACAAGTTTCTTATTATCATAGCTCCCTATATGCCCCTCAAATGAGAAGCAGAAAACAAGTCAATAAAGGGCATCAGACAGCAGGCGCTCCGAGCAGCTCTCGCTTCTCTTTTGCAAGGTACACGCCGGTACAGTAATCAAACCATTTCACATCTCGTTGTCTGGAACATAGCTTTATAGGGAAACTATTAGACTTTATTCCCCAGCCTCAGCCCCCTGAGAGCCCTGGTACCAGTGCATTGATGGCCTCACCGAGCACAACCCGGACAGGAAACAGAAGTCTAGCACTCGTTGTTCCAACCCCCAGGACTCTGAAGGGCCTTTGGCTCCAGCTCCTCCTTGACACCAGGTGAAGGCAGTAGAGTGGGTGGAATTCTAGAAATGAGATAAATTCTCCTTCGGAGAATTAAGATGTTTTCACAGCTACTGGGACATAGGTGTTGGTAACTTCCATCACTGACATCTACTGGGAATGGGTTCTAGATAACATGTAATTTGATATATTCTCTAGCTCCCTTCAAACAATGCCATCAGACAGTTATCATTATAGCTAAAAGCTTCCTGTTTCTTTGCCATGTAAGTCTCTGATATCTCTTAGTGTCCCTATTCATTGAACAGGAAGTTTATACATGATAAAGGTGAACCTTCTCTACCTCCTTCTATTCCTCTGTCATCCCCTGCCCTCTTCCCATCCACCCCATCCTCTTCTGCTTATCTCCATGTTACCAGTTCACACAGTTGGACAGACACTGAGGCAAAAGAAACCCAGGCAACAGACCTTTTTACAGGTGTCATGGGACCTCATCATGATAAGAAGTACAAATAGCCCGGCGGTGGTGGCGCACGCCTTTAATCACAACACTTGGGAGGCAGAGGCAGGCGGATCTCTGTGAGTTTGAGACCAGCCTGGACTACAAGAGCTAGTTCCAGGACAGGCTCCAAAGCCACAGAGAAACCCTGTCTTGAAAAACCAAAAAAAAAAAATTACAAATAAAATAAAACTTCAAGAGAGTTTGTCATGTTCAGGAAAGTGTGACAATACAGGAAGGCATTCACTAAACACATTTTTCCCAGCTTGGTTTTTACTATTACATTGTTTCATTGGTGATTAATACTGACTGAAAATCTTCAGCCCCAAGTTTCAAGATGATTCTTCGTAAGAGAAATAATAGACTCATGAATAAACTTCCACCATTCCTAAGAAATAACATTTTTGATAGGCTCACTAACATAATTGAATCTCTTTGTTAGAAAAATGGGTGACCTTTCCTCTGCAGTGTAACATTAGAATGGGAGCAGGGCATACAAATGAACACAGAATGCATGGCAGACCTAAGCCACATGCTTTGTGTATGTGCTTAGTTAATCCCCCAAATAAGCCATGTATTATTGTCTTTATGTTACTGGTGAGAAGTCTAGGGGCCAGAGGTATCAAATAAACTTGTCTGGGTAGCATATGTAATGAGAGTAGGAGGCAGAATTCGAGCCTTAAATGTGTAAGTAAGTCTTCGTATGATTGTTAGGTGAATTTCAGCCATCTGAACTATCTAATCCATTCAGTTTTAGGGTAGAGACTACACACTTGCTACATGATAATACCACGTCCTTCTCTGCCAGAGTATGCACTGGAAAAATAGTATATATGTCTACTTCAACAAGGTTTTAACATACTCTTAATTTTAATGTTTGTTTTCTGCTTCTTCTACATCATCAAAAATGTTGTAACCATAGATAGTTTTGCAATATTTTTATATGTGCTATGTATACAGTATTTTCTCACAGAGTGATTATCAGATTTGTAGTAAAGGAGAACAAAGTTCTTGGATTAATAGTCATATTGCTGAGAATCGGTGTATTATTTGAATGATGGATATTACCAGTGAATGAAAAAGGAAAGGTGAGTCCCCTTTAGGTAGAAGTACATTTTCTGACATATGTAATAGTAGACTGAGATAAAATGAAGCAATTTCTCTTGGGTATTTAAGCTGTACAGAAGGTAAAAGAAAGCACACTCTGGGTTTTAATGCTTTGTCTCTCAACAGGGGCCCCAGAGAATCTATCTTTGTAGAAAATAATCCTACTCTTGGAAAATAAACCCATCTAATATAAAATGCATAAGCACAAAAAGAAAAGAAGTAGCATTGTTAATCACCTTCACCTCAACCAGTTGAACCTTTCTTTTTCTTAATTTCATTTTTGGTTTGGTTGTTTGATTTTTCAAGAAAGGGTTTCTTTGTGTAGCCTTGGCTGTCCTGAAACCAGCTCTATTGACCAAGCTGGTCCTGTACTCACAGAGATCTGCCTGCCTCTTCCTCCCCAGTGATGGAATTAAAGGCATGTACTGCCACCACCAACTGTCATCTACCTTTGTTTTGTCTTGAATGTTATGCATATGGGTGTTTTGCTTGCATGTGTGCCTGTGCACCATGTGTGTGCAGTGCCCACAGAGTCCAGAAGAAGGTGTCATCTCTCCTGGAACTGGAGTTACAGATGGGTGTGAACCATCATGTGGGTGCTGGGAATTAAACTTGGAACCTCTGGAAGAGTAGCCATGCCTCTTAACATCCAAGTCATATCTCGAGCCCTTTAATTTCTTAATTTATTTTATATGTATGTATGTTTTGTCTGTACATGTATTATATGTATGTATGTGCATGGCTAGAGTTCATAGAGAGTAAAACAGCCACACTAATCAATCTTACAGACATAGCAGTGGTGACACACACCTTTAATCCCAGGAGCCACCCTGGTTTGCCATAGAAATCAGGCAATAGTGGTGCATGCCTTTAACCCCAGCCCTAGAGAGGAATGTAAAACAGGTGGAGACAGCTCTCACACACAATCTCATTCTGAAATTCCTGGAGGCAGGATCACCACTTCAGACTGAGGTAGAAGTAAGAGCCAATGGCTGACTGTTTTGCTTTTCTGACCTTCTTTTGAGCCCCAATTTCTGTTCCGGGTTTTTTATTAATCATGCTACACCTCTGTAAGAGCAAGTGCTCTGAACCACTGAGTCATTTATCCAATCCCCAGCTGAATCCCCCTTATAGGTACAGCCTTCTTTCTTTCTTCTTTCAACCAAATGTCTAGTTCACCTGTTACAGGCAAGCATAACTAGAAGTAATTGTAGGAGCATGCCGTTTATGTGCATGGGTGGGTTGAAATGCCGATGAGTTTTGTAGACTGTTCTGAGGAATCCAAATTCCCAAGATATCTTAAAAGAACAAAACTTTTTTCCTTGTTTTTCAAATTGAGTTTAACTATAGGAATCTTTCTTGAAAGTTATCCTAGGCTTACTTTGTTATGTTTGTTTTTTGCTTTTATATTTGAGATAGGGTCTCATGTAGCTCAAGCTGACCTCAAACTCAATATGCACCTAAAGCTGTCCTTGGACTACTGGTCCACTGGCTTTCTACCTCTGCAGTATAATATTCCTGATCTATACCAAATTTATTCTGGACACTGAGCTCAGAGGCTCATATATACTAGGTAAGCACTCTACCAAATGAGCTCCATCTCAACCCCTAAATGCATACTTTTATTGTTCCTTCTTTGTATCTCAGCTATTGCAAGTATTTTTACTTCCTTCCCCTAGTTTCTCATGATCTCATCTAAATAAATGCCAGAATCACAAAATTTTAAAAGTGACCTTTGTATCCTCTGTTCCACCTTTCTCATTTTGTTAATGATATAGAAACTGAAGTTTCTGGAGATCAAAGAACTTGTTCGTGATCTGTTCAGAGATATTCACAGCCCAGTGTATAAACCCAGTAGCTAACTGTACAAATTATCATTAGTAAATTTGTGGAAGTCAAAGAATTCTCAGAGCCACTACAGAGACAGCATCCTCTCCAGAAAGTCAAAGCCTTGCTGCCAAGACTGGTAAGGTCTCTGTTGTTGTGAAGAAACACCATGACCATGGTAGCTCTTATAAAGGAAAACATTTAATTGGGACTGCTTTACAGTTTCAAAGGTTTAGTCCATTATTATCATGGTGAGAAACAAGGTATTACACAGGCAGACATGGTACTAGAGAAGGAGCTGAGAGTTCTACATCTTGATCTACAGGCAGCAGAAGCAATTGTGACTCTGGACATGGCTTGAGCATAAAATACCTCAAAGCCTGCCCCACAGTGACACATTTCCTCCAACAAGACTGACCGACCTACTCCAACAAGACCACATTTCCTAATTAGTGCCACTCCCTTTGGTAGCAATTTTCTTTCAAACCACCAAACTATCTTAGGTTCTCATGAAACTGAAAGTTTTGATGACATTGGGTAAAAGTCTAGGCTATAGAGTTGTGATATTCATCTTAAAAACAGTTTCCACAACTCTTCCACAGATATCCATTTTGTTAGCAAAGAGGAGAAATTTCATGGAGAAATAAGGCACTTGATTAAGAGCCTACCAACAGTTGAAGAAAGAAGAGCTAAGATCCAAACCCAAATCTTGAATGCTTTTTGCAATAGCCTAAGTTGCTTCTCCTTCCATGATTCTACTAGTTCAAAGACAAAATGGTATATTTATGTTGCTTTTTTTCTGTTTTTGATAAATTATCCTAGATTAACATCAACTTCACTGTGTATCTGAGGATGACCTTGAAGTCCAGATCCTCCCAGCCTCCACTTCTTTAGTGCCAGTGCATGCATCACTATTTTCAGGTCAATTCTACTTTTTGAAAGACAGAAAATATATTCAGCAAAATATCTATGCATGCACACTGCTTTTTTGTTTCTTCCCTCAGCTATTCATTCACTGAGTAGTAGACACTTGAAACACAGGTATTGATGCACCTCTTCAGAAGAAAGCAGAATGGAACCTTCCAGGGAGTTCAGGGGAACTATCAAATACAAGCTCTGGTTACTGATTTAGGGTATGGAAAGCACTTAATATGTTTTTCTAGGGTGTATACTAAGAAAGAAAGGGGATTTGAAAAGAATCTGAAAATAGCATGATGATTAAATAGTCAGAAAGGAAAGAATTACACAAAGGGAATTATTTTGTCAACTCAAGAGAAATCAACATAATAATAGTTTTCCAGGGGATAAAAGACCATTATCCTGACAACGATGACAGATTGTTCTCTATTTCCAAATAAAATAAAGCCAAAGGAAACGTAACAAAACCTGCAGGGTTTAGTCTGCTGAGCATGAGATTTAAAATTTTGTTTTTAATTTCATGGTAGGAAAAGATGGAATTTCAAGGACAATGGAATTTTTTATCTCATGAAACTCCATAAATTGTTGTTAAAAACAGAGTGAAGCTATGATTTTCTCTAAGTAAGGCACATATATGGATAAGTCTGGAGAAAACCTGACTTCAAAGTCTCTGAAATTTCCAGGGTTCTATAAAATAAGGCATGCTGATATTATTTTACTAAGAATCTAATCACATCATCTCCTACTTAAAATTGTTCCTGAGAGGCTGACCGGAATTTTCATAACAACTGCAATCCCAGCACCACAACTTTGGCCCAATTCTCCTACCTACCTACCTACATGTAGTCTGAAGTAGGCAGGGTGCCATGTCAAAGTTCCAGTGAACAGTGTGCCAAGAGTCCAGGGGTGTTCTCAAGATCACAAGGAACTGGTGGGTAGAACTTAGCACATACAAGCTAAAGGATGGGCCAAAGGGAACCCAGCGGAGTACCAGCAATGTTCAGTAATACCCTATGAACTGTGCTCATCATTTGATACACCTTCAGCTATTCAGGTAATGGCCAGACAATTTGTTGGCTCTCTGAGGCAGCACTGACTTCCCTAAGTGTGTTCTCTAATATGGGTAAGCTTACTTGATTTTTGTTTACCTAACACTTTGCTATCATCACAATTTTAGTTTGAAAGGATGGTTACCCCACTGGAAACTCTCAGTTGTTAACAATTCCGGGGAAAGGAAATAATTAGTGATGAAATAGCAAGACAAGTAAATTTGATGCTAAGTCTGATATAGGGCAGTAACTGACCTTCACAGGCAAAAAAAAAAAAAAAAAAAAAGAAGCAGGTTAAATCCCGAGGACGACCCTCAACCCCACTCAACTATACTTGACATTCCTTCCTGACAGGACAGCAGTGTGGTGAAAGACTGGAGGTGAAGGAGTCTAAGATACTAATAAACAGAAAGCACCTGCTTAAAGTAGGGCAACCAACACTTGGGAGGCAGAGCTGGGAAGATCTCTGTAAGTTCGAGGCCAGCCTGATCTACGAAGTGAGTTCCAGGACAGTCAGGGCTGTTGCACAGAGAACCCTGTCTGAAAAAGGGATGTTGGACAACCGTATTGTAGTATGTCAGAATATTCCATTACTAAACCTTTCCTATGCATTAAACAGGACAGTCAACTGATAAACCATTTATAGAAAAACTAGCTTTTTAGGCTCCAATTTCGAGACCTCTTACAGCTTTTCAGTCCATTCATTCCTTTGCCTTTTACCTCGGATGAATTTACCTCTGATGAGTTTCTTTAATTGTTATAATCTGGAGAACATTTGACTCTTCAAAATCATTTTGTAAGTTAACTATCCCCAGAGTACCTAAAACTTGTGTGTGTGTGGGGGGGGGGGTTCATTCTTATGCTTTAATAAGCCATATGGGCCACACTGAATTTTCTAAAACATTTAGGAAATTGGAGAAATTATCAATCTTGGATCAGAAGTGAGAATAAGACATGTAGAGCCCATGGGAAAGAAGAAACTTAGAAAGGAAGGAGAGTGGTGCCAAGAAATGACAATACAGACCTCACAGTAACAGAGCCAAGGTTTCGACAGCACAGTCTGAACAAAAGAAAAGAAAGGCTGTATCTCTGAAGCATGTGTGTGGATCTTTCAGAAATTTTATTAGACAAAGACATGTCACATGTTACTACTTATCAAATCTGAGTTTGTTGGATCCAATCTTTTAACTTGGCCTTGTTTTACCAAACGTGGGACTATTTTATATAGTCAGATAAGGTCACAGGTAGGCAGCATATGTAATTTGATATTAAACTTATTCTACAATGTAGCTGAGCTAACTGACACATGCCACACAGCATCTAACTCTTTTCCCCATTGTGTTTAAAGAAAAAAAGGCATCTGCAACCTAATTACCATGAACTTCTAAAGATTGCCCCAATTCTATTGTCATTCTAGAATCTTACAGTAGCGAGAATTGTATGAAAGAAGTAGGTCATGCCTATTGCTGAACAATAGTTCTTGACATTTTTAAAATTATCATTGCTCTGGGGGAAATGGTTTTCTTACAAAATAAGGATTTAGCATAAAATTTGCTATTTTTCATTCACAAAGAAACCGTTCACAGCAAAGGTTGATGGAAGGCCGCAAAACCAATATGCACTGTTGGGATATATGTAAATGTTTAAGGAGCACTAGCATTTATAGGCGGTTTGCACTTGCTAAAACTTATTTTCAAAAATAACCTATAGCTGAAAAGATAAAACAAATGTACACTATTGGGAAAATAATTATGTATGTTGGCATACATACCGTACAAATGACAATACCATGAGGTTAAATAAAACAAGTTCCAACTGATAGGCAAATACCAATACAGAGGTTTTAAAAGTAAGGCTTCATCACACTTAAATGGGAATTTATCATTTTGCCTCTAAAACCTGAAAGAGATAGAATCATTGTGGATTTAAAATCAGCGTGCAAAATAGTCGAGAGAATCCTCAAACTGAAGAATGTGGTTTCCATTAACTCTGAATAAGTCTATGTGATTCTAAACAAAGACAAAGATGCTCTGTCTCCTAGGATATCTATAGCCTATGGATAGTGGAAGCATGGTGTCAGGATGACAGCCGAGGATGATTCTTTTGTGGCACCTGAGGAAAGCCTCACAGAGTCTGCGCTGCCTACAGTTGTGTTAAGGAAAAAATCAGAAATGTTTTGACTCCTGGGAAGACACAAGAGAAATGACAGCAGATCATACTCATAGAGGGGGTCAATAAGAATGAAGAATATTCAGGGATTCGTGTGGCTGTAATGAGTGTGAGACTCCATCAAGACTACAGGTCGTTCATGGAGGATAAAGGCTACCCAAGACCACAGCATCAGTTACAATTTGTGATAGCCAACAGATGCATGAGATGGTTGAATATCTGAGGTTTCTTTGCCTGGATGATACTGATGCCATCAAGGACTTCAAAGATCAACAAAATGGAAAAGAGGGGGTTGCAAGAGCAAACAGAAGGCAGAATCTATGTTGTGGGAATTTTGATCACACTGTAACACTCTGAGACTGTTAAATAAAGTTTACCCTCAATCAGAGGTTGGAGCTAGGGGTTAGCCGACTGGACTTTGCCATAGAAAAACTAGCGATGGGGATAGGGAAGACACACAGAATGGAAAGGGGAGGGACTTGAGTTTGGGGAGTCTTTTTGGTTTCGGCATGAGTGAAGAAACATGTCTCTTGCTGGGTCTGTGACCAAAAAAGCCAGGGCAGCTGGTTTTGCTTCTCTGCTTCTTTGATATAGTGGGTTTTCAGCCCCACCCACATCTGACTACTGAATCTTTGTTGGTAAACAGAACGATAGAGACTTAGTTTACAGTGGAAGGCCCTCCAGGTCATCGTCTGAGTAGCCAGAGGGGCTTTGACTGCAAGGCTGTGGGGTCACAGATGATAATGAAAATATCGGTAGATTCACGGGCAGCTGCTAAACTGACTGGAAAACATCAGTTCTGGTTTAGTACTGTGAGTTCTGCGAATATAAAATTAGGTTTGTAAATGAAATCACATAACGAGCCATCTATTCATCAGACAGTATTTATTGATGTAGACCTTAGAAACACTTTCATCTCCGCAGTCAGAGCCACTAGAGTTAAGTCCTAGAAACATAAACACTAATAAGGACAAAACCCTTTTCTCAAACTCATTACAGACACACACAGATGTTAGTGGGTTTTTAATGTTATGATAGATCTCTGATTAAAAAAAAATCACGAAAAAAACACTTAAAAGGGGGGACATCTTTATTTAGGTCATGGTTTCAGAAGTGTGACTGATACCGTGTACTCATGGCTAGCTGACTCCATTGCTCTAGGCCTCAGGTGAGTGAGAACACCACTAAAACAGGACCATGGCATGGCAAAGCAGCTCATTTCATGGTGGTCTGGAAGCAGAGAAGGAAGAACGGAAGGGTTCAGGGAAGGAGCTCCTTCAAAGGGAACCTCATTCCTCCCTCAAGCCTTGACGTCCACAGTTCACCACCTTCCGATAGTCTACTGTCAATCTGAATCAAATGAAAGCAGTTTCCTACAGAAGCAGACATTTCCTCATTTCACCACACTGAATGCTGCCAGAAGTAGGAACCAAGCTTTAATGCATGAGCCTGGGGAAGGGTGGGGGAGGGCATTTCCTCTCCAAATACGATGGCTTAATCTTAAATCTCACTGTGACATTCTGATGGCTGCTGTTTGTCTCAATAATCCATTTTAGTCCCTCAGCATCCATCTTTTCTCTCTAATCTTATTTATTCACTCACCCCACCTCCAATTTCTGTGCATCTACCTCACATGGTAAACTTCAGACATGAAGACTTGTCTGAAGTTCCTAGGATTCTTTCCACAACTCCAGAGTTTCCCATGTTGCTCCGCCACCAAGTGCCATGCGAAAGAAAATATGTGTTATAGTCAGAACCACACAACTGGCTAAGTTCAAGCTCCTGACCTACTTCTTAGGAGCTGAACGTTATTTAATGCTTCCTCTGTTCATTTGAGTATTCTGACATGAGGAACCAAAGTGCCTACTTTGTTGAGTTTTGGTGACGACTGAATAAAATAACAGGTTAAACTTCCTCATATGGTGCTTGGTACATACCACGTACTCAAGTCAGAAAAACCAGTAAGCTATCACGCTCAGGTAACTTTGTACAACCTGACAAAGAATGCAGTTTCTCAAGAGCTCCCAGGATTGTATCCAGCATGGGTTTTAGGTGATAATTCCTTCTACTAAAATACAGAAGCATCCAATGACGGACTAAAAACCTTTGGGAAACACACTGAAGTGTTTTCTACATTTAAATAAGGAAGGTGCTATGCAGAGGCAGAGAGGGCTGTGTATGTAAACCCACTGATGGCTTGTGCTCAGACATCAAACATAGCCATTCTTGATGGACAGACACATAGACCTCTGACAGCATCTACCTCTGCCCTCTGTTGTTCTCAGCCTGCACCTAGCATTTACTACATTACATAAGTGGTACTGGGAAGGAGATTGCAGCTGAGCAATGCCGATGTTATGTGGAGCCTTCAGCAAGTTGCCTTATATCTTATAAAGATTTCCCCAAAGATCATTTTGAAAACTACTCAATTGGGAACATTTTGAGGGTGATATTGGAAAATGTAACTATTGAAGTTATTATTTAATTCTGGTGAAAAGAACTAAAAATCTGACCACATTCTCATTTTTTTGAATAAAGAAAGAATTTAACTTAAAATTCTATGAATTATTTGAAGAGAACATGTAAATGGAGACTGCTTATTTGTTTCCCAGCCACCCAGACCCAAATAATCACATAGAAAGTATATTAATTACAACACTTTTTGACCAACAGCTTAGGCTTACTTCTACCTAGCTCTTATATCTTAAATTAACCCATTTCTATTCATCTGTGTATCATCACAAGGCTGTGGCTTACCAGGCAAAGTTCTGGTGCCTTTCTCCTATGGCAGCTACATGGTGTTTCTTTGACTCAACCCACTCTCTCTATATTTCTTTTCAGATTTCCTGCCTGGTTATGTGCTGCTAAACCATTGGCCAAAAAAGCTTTATTTGTCAACTAATAAAAGCAACACATATACAGAAGGGCCAAGGGCCTCCCACATCAAGAACATTAGCATACATTACTAAAATATTAGAATTAGAGCAAGGGAGAGGCTCAGTGGTTAAAAACACATACTATTCTCTCTCTCTCTCTCTCTCTCTCTCTCTCTCTCTCTCTCTCTCTCTCTCCTCTCTCTCTGTTTGTGTGTGTGTGTGTGTGTGTGTGTGTGCCCATACTTTTTTTTGCAGAGGAACTAAGTTGAGTGCACCCATATCAGATGACTTGCAACTGCCTGTAACTCCAGCTCTGAAGCACTCAGATAGCATGCATTCACACATGCACACGTGTATATACATGCTTTTATGTGTGTGTATATGTATGCAAACACACACACAAACCACAAAATAAATAAATATTAGCAGATACTAGAACTAGAGTAACTGACAATTTCTCATCCAAACTGGGATAATTAGGCTGTGGGCATAGCTTAGTGCTAGAGTGTTTGCCTAGCGTGCACAAGACCCTGGGTTCAATCTCCATAATGACAAAAAAAAAGAGATAGGAGTGAGACAGTTAAACTGCAATATTTTTCAAGTAAAACAAATTAAAAAATAAAAATATTAATAACCTAAATGGTAACTGGCTAATTGATGACAAGGTCATATGAAGGTTGGCATAAGCACTGATTCTGTTTACAAGCCATTTACAGAAACTTCTGCTTCCAGCCCCAGTAAATTTGTAACAACTACATTTACTTGTACATTAAGGAACTTCAAAATGGACAAAATATATGATGGAAAGATTTTGAACTTCGAACAATAATCAGACCAGGGCAACAATGCAACAGAGAAGAGGAACAAATGAGCTCAATGTAAAATGAAATACATTTGCTCACCTTAATTAGGGTTTTGCTGGGATAAAAACACCATGACGAAAGTAAAGTGGGGAGAGAAGGGTTTATTCTGTTTTCACTCCTATATCACTGATCATCATGGAAGGAAGTCAGGGCAGGAACTCAGCCAGGTCAGGAACCTGACAACAGGGCCTGACGCAAGGCTGATGGAGGGGTACTGCTAACTTGCTTGCTCGTCTAATGAAGGAAATGCTCCACAGCTGAACCGTATGGAAGTATTTTCTCTAGTGAGGTTCCTCCTTTCAGATAACTCTAGGTTGTGTCAAGTTGATATAAGACTAACCTGCCCACGATCTATGATGAGTTTCCAGGGAGGGGCAACCAGAACTAGAGAGTGGCAGGCTTGCTTAGTTGAATGAGAATAATAGGAGGCTTAGTTAGAAATGAGAATGGAGGAGGCTAAGGGAATACAATTTTCAATATAAAAGGAAAAGAAGCAATATGAAGAGAAAGGAGAGTGATACAAGAGAGTATTCCAGAGATCCACAGTTTTCCCATCAGGCCTTCAGGTAGTTTGTGTGAAAACCCTACTTGGAAGAAAAAACCTTGGAACAAATTTAACACTCAAACAGAGTACAGAGTAGTTACAAGGCTGTGACTTCTCTTCAAACACAGAGGGGTAGGGGCAGGTTTAGAACAAAACCTGCTCTGGCCTTTTCTAGAGAGCTATAAAAACAAGTTTCCAAAGGTTCATATGTTCTCCAAGTAACAGTGCCCCAGAATATAGTGTATTAGTATCATCAGTATACAAGCATCAAGTATCCAAGAAGTTAAAGTTCTTAATATGGGTTTCCAAGCAAAAGTGTCCAATTAAGTCAATAGAAACAGTCTCCAAAATCACATGTATGTAGTTATTGTTCAATAATATAAAAGAAATCATGAAACCCCAAAGATGGTTATGGAAGATTTTAAAACAAGCAAGACACAAAGTGAACTTCTAAAAAGTGAAAATGTAATACCTGGGGTGGAAAAACTATATTGATGAATTTAACAGGAGTTCCAGACCAAAAATATCAAAAGTTAAGCCATATCCAAGATATTCCAAAACAATCACAGAACTCACATTTTTTACACCATATGGGTTCTTTCGTTGACTTCGTTCAGTTTTTCCCTTATAGTTATTTTGTCATATTAAAGTTCAATGCTTTTCCCTTGGCAGAGTTTGAATCTATAATTAGAATAACCTAAAACTGGGAAAGATTTTTGATACTGCAGCATTAAAAAAAAAGTCAAGAGATTGTTGGCATTCCATGTAATTGTTCCATAAAGCATTTCCAGTGGTTTCTGAATAAAGTATAAAAAAATAAAAGGTTCATCTTTTTAAGTTTAAAAACACTATAAAGTACTGAAGGGGATTTATGAGGATGATCAGTCTCACTGCTGATAAGCAGGATGGAGGCACACACTTCCTTGGTGATGTACACTCCTCATTCAACACTTTGTCATAATTGTGTTAGCTTCAGTTTTTTAGTGATGAGAAAATATAATCATATTAGGCACCAGCAACTCATAAGTCTTTACAAATACAATATATAATGCACCTCATTGCACAGTTGGTAGAGTATGAGACTCTTAATCTCAGGGTCGTGGGTTCAAGCCCCATGATGAGTGCTATTTGTAGATGTTAGCTTCTGTTCCACCTGATCCCACAGCCATTCAGCCCCAAAGAAACACATAGAGGCTTATATTAATTACAAACTGTCTAGCCTTTTGGCTCATGCTTATTACTAACTAGCTCTTACAACTTAACCCATAATTCTTATCTATGTTTAGCCATGTGGCATGGTACCTTTTCTCAGTAAGGCATTCTTATCTTGCTTCCCTCTGCATTTGGCTGACAACTGTCTCTCTGCCTTTCCTCTTCAAAGAATTCTCCTAGTCTGGTTGCCCTGCCTATACTTCTTACCTGGCTATTGGCCAAACAGCATTTTATTAAACCAAATCTTTACAGTGTACAAGAGCGTTATCCTACAGCATCCATATGTTTCTTGAAGCAGTGACAGCCTTATTTCCCTATGACCCTGTCAACACACAGATATTTCATCCACATCAATATATATATATATAATATATATCATCCTTAATGTTAAATGTTAGACTTAATTTATGGGGTTAACTTTAATACAGTAAGATATTTCAGTTTTAACAAATGAAATTCCAAAAGCTTTTCACTGATCCTGTGGGTTGGATTAAATTTTTATTAATTCTTATTTGCTTATTTATTGGGTTTTGTGAAACAGGGTCTGTAGTAATATGGAGCAGTGGGGCTGCGTCCTCGGCACCTGGCTGCCCACATGGCTAGCTTATGCCCCGAAATAATTACACAGAAACTGTATTACTTTAAACACTGCCTGGCCCATTAGTTCCAGTTTCTTATTGACTAGCTCTTACATATCGATCTAACCCATTTCTAATAATCTATGTAGCCCACGAGCTGGCTTTACCAGGAAAGATCTTAACCTGCGTCTGCCTGGAGTGGGAGAATCATGGCGACTCATTGACTCAGCTTCTTTCTCCCAGCATTCTGTTCTGTTTACTCCGCCTACCTAAGGGTTGGCCTATCAATGGACCTAGGCAGTTTCTTTATTAATAAGAAATCACTCCCACATCATTTCCCCTTTTTCTGTTTAAACAAAAAAGAAAGGCTTTAACTTTAACATAGTAAAATTACATATAACAAAACAGTTATCAAGTAAGAATTACAGTTACAATAATTATATCTATTTTATCTTTTATCATAACTAAGGAAAACTACAACTATGTATCCATTCTTCAACACCATCAAAGACTCCAGAAGGATATAATAATACCTAAGTAAACAGGAATTCCAAAACTCTAGAAATGAAAGAGACATCTCGCTGCCTGGACAGTCACCCAAAGTTCCTCTGTACTGTTGGGACATCCATCTTCAGCCTTCAGGCCCATAGTATCCAGAGACATTTCCATGAAGCAGGAAATTCCAAAGACAGTTCAGTTACTTTCTGCTGTGTCCTGCAGAATGTCTCGTAGACTCTCATGAATCAGGAACCCCGAAAGATCATCCCTCCTTTAGGCAAGTTCAGCAGTCCTCTCTCTGCAGGTTCTTTGTGTCCAGTTTATGCAACAGTCCAGGCAAGAGCAGTTTCTTGCCCAAATGGCTAACCAACTCCATAAGGATCTTCTTCGATGCCCATCTCGCTCTCAAAGTAGATTGGTGCTGCCAGGAGCAGTCGTGTCTCATTGTCATGAAAACCCCTAAGTTATTAAAACATTAAATGCCATATTCTGCAAACTTTGAAAGATATGAAGAATGCCTATCTAACTGAAACATATCTCTATATATCTAGAAAATCTAAGTAACATGACTACAAACAAGACTATTATTTATGATTATTCATCAACAACCTATATTTCCTAATTATACATTACATTTTAAAAATGAACTACATAATCACAATACCTTAATCAAGATCAGAAATACATACACATATAACAAGCTTGACCTTAAAATTCACACACATCAATGCAAATTATTCATATCTATATCATATCCCCCTTTAAATGTAAAAGAACATTTATAAACAATATTTTGATAACATGGGCACAGTTTTTTTTCTCTCCAAACTGCTTCCTGCTGAATGGGGGCATCATTAATTAGGTCTTTCATGGTATAACCTGTGTCCCAGGGTCATCTCAGTTGGCAGTTGAATGAAGTAATTTTTTGAGGGTGTTCACAACAACCTTTCAGGAGGGCGTGGTCTATCATACCATATCGGAATAGACAAAATCCACAGGATCTGGTCCTCTGTGGAAACAAAAGAAGACTCTCTCCAAAGCACCATATCCTTAGACCCAAATTTTGAAATCGTAATACCCTGATATCCATTCTGGTTTAGCTTGGCAGCCCATGTAATGAAATGTCTCTCTGTACTTAGCTCCTTCACAGTCAAAAATTTTAAAGAAAACACAATGTACATAATCCAGACTCTCTGTGAATTTTCCATTTTTACGTGGCTTATTTTTACTTTATTTCTCTTAATCTATAACTATCTGTACTCTGTCCTTTAAAGACTTTACCTTTCTTTTTAACCATTAACTTTATTTTCTCTATTTTCTTTTTCTTCTCTCTCTTAAGCCTACCAATATTCATCCAACACTGTGACTCGTTTAGTGGTCTTTTATGTCTGAATCTGTTCCATTGTGAACCTGTAATTCTTTACTGTCCAGGAGGAGCACTTCTTAAAATGTTAAGAACTTCTTAAAAACTTAAGTTGCACCATGTAGGGGTAATACGGTACTGCCTGTGTCCTGCCCAGTAGAAACCTTAACTGCACTGTCATTACAGTAATTACGGTAGTTTCTGCCTGAGACCAGCACAGTTCAGCATGGTGGAGCAGAGCCGCTCCTGCCTCAGAGTCATTTGGTGCCCCTGAGCCAAGCAGAGTTCCAGGCACACAGCAGTCCACATTGCCATCAAGCAAGCCATAGCACTTTACTCCAAATGCTCCATACAAAAGCTCTGTCTCCCACAGGAGCCAGACAGAGATCGCAATGGCGGCACAGCCCAGGAAGCAGCGCTTTAAAATGACACAGTATTTATTCTGCTGCTGTTGCCAAATCAGGAAATCTCTCTATAGCACGTCACCAACAAACAGCAAAAATCCGTGTTAAACTCTGTTTTTTCTCTGTTTAAAATTAAGCCCTCTCAGGTTTTTAAGTGGATTTAGCCCATCATGTCTGGGCGCCACCTGTAGTAATATGGAGCAGCGGGGCTGTGTCTCCAGCACCCGGCCGCCCACATAGCTAGCTTATGCCCCGAAATAATTACATGGAAACTGTATTCTTTTAAACACTGCCTGGCCCATTAGTTCCAGTTTCTTATTGGCTAGCTCTTACATATCGATCTAACTCATTTCTTTTTCTTTTTTTTTTTTGGTTTTTTGAGACAGGGTTTCTCTGTGGTTTTGGAGCCTGTCCTGGAACTAGCTCTTGTAGACCAGGCTGGTCTCGAACTCACAAAGATCCGCCTGCCTCTGCCTCCCGAGTGCTGGGATTAAAGGCGTGCGCCACCACCGCCCGGCCATCTAACCCATTTCTAATAATCTATGTAGCCCACGAGCTGGCTTACCAGGAAAGATCATAACCTGGAGTGGGAGAATCATGGCGACTCACTGACTCAGCTTCTTTCTCCCAGCATGCTGTTCTGTTTACTCCGTCTACCTAAGGGTTGGCCTATCAATGGCCTAGGCAGTTTCTTTATTAATAAGAAATCACTCCCACATCAAGGGTCTTACTTTGTAGCTTTGACTGTCATAGAACTCACTATGTAGACCAGGCTGGCCTGGAACTCCTGGAGATCTGCCTGCCTCTGCCTCCTGAGCACTGGGATTAAAGGCAAGTGACACTATACCCAGATGATTTGCAATGAAACCATTAGAACTTATTTATTTGAGCTTCTATGTGACATATATGATGCCAACAATATAGACAAGCTTCAGGGATTTTGATGGTCTAATGGGGATAGCACATTAATAGCCTATGTGAAAACTGGGCTGGTCATGGTGGTTCATGTAATTCCTACAGTTTCACCATTCAAGAGGCAGAGAGAGGAAGATCACAATTCAAGGCCAGGATAGGAATACAATATATTCCAGTCTAGGCTACATAGTAGGCTATGTTGTGAGGGAAAAAAAATTAGAGGAACTAATTTCAAGGGATTAGTTTGATTTAGGTGACAGCTATGTGCTCTATTTTAAGATGGCCATGACTCCAGTAGACACTGATGTATCCTCAGACTATATTTATCTTCTGGATTTTCGTAATCAGTGATGCTGCAATTGCACCTAAGGTTGATGATAAACATCTTCAAAAATTACACATTATGCTCATCCTCATCGTTATTGACAAACAGATTTAATTACTTACCTTTCCACTGAACATGTTGTCTTAGTTAGGGTTTCTACTGCTTTGATGGAACACAATGACTAGAGAGCAAGCTGAGGAGGAAAGGGTTTATTAGACTTACACTTCAGCATTGTTGCTCATCACTGTAGGAACTCAGGACAGGAACTCAAAGAGGATCCCAGAAGCAAGAACTGATATAAAAGCCATGGAGGGGAGCTGCTTACTTACTTGCTTCCCCTGACTTGCTCAACCAACTTTCTTATAGAACCCAGGAGCAGTCCAGGGATGGCACCACCCACCATGGACTGGGCTATCCTCCATTGCTCACTAAATAAGAAAATTCCTTACAGATTGATCTCAAGGAGGCATTTCCTCAGCTGAGGTTTCTTTAGATGACTCTAGTTTGTGTCAAGTAGACACACGAAACCAGCCAGTACACATGTGCTTTGATTTGTTTTCCTTTTTGTGTGATACTGAAAATTGAATCCAGGGCCTTTTCCAAATTGGGTAAATACTCTATTATTTGATTCCAAACTAGTTATTTGTTTTATTATTTCACTTTAATTTTTATTTTACTTTAAGACAGTGTCTTGGTATGCAGCCCAAGCTGTTCCCTAACTTGCCATCCTCCTGACTCAGCTTCCCAAGTAGCTGTAAACATGCACCACTTTGCCCAACTCAATTATTTGCTATTTGTTTTATCTTGATCTTATTGATGTCAGAAAGGTTTACTGAAAAATTCAAAAGAGTTAACTAGAATACAATATATAAAAAAATTGCCACATTGGTTTTTATATAACAAATAACAAAGCTACTATAGCAAGGGCATTCAGTTGACTTCTATAGACAGCTAAGACTCGCTGTGATGGTTTGAAAGACAATGGTTCCCAAAGGGAGTGGCACTGTTAGGAGGTGTGGCTTTGTTATAGGAAGGGTATCACTGTGGGAGTAGACTTGGGGGTCTCTTTTTCTCAGGCTTCCCTCAGTGTGACAGTCAGTCCATGTTCTGTTACCTCTGAGTCAAGATGTAGGACTCTCAGTGCCAGCACCCATATCTGCCTTCATGTTGCAAAGTTCCCCTTCCTGATGATAATGGGCTGAATCTCTGAAACTGTAAACAAGTAACTCCCGTTAAATGTTTCCTTTACAAGACTTGCTGTGACCATGGTGTCTCTTCACAGCAATGAAAACCCTAAGGCACTCTTCCCAGTTCCTTCATCCAAGTAACTAACAACTTCCTGTTTCCCAGGAACACAGCAGATTATCAGCTCTGAGAGTCTGTGCCTCTGAAGACTGAAGAGGCTGTGACTGTGGGCTCGGATGCCGATAGACCACAGAGCAGAGCCTCACACGTTCTCTGTCCCACTGCACCCTGGGGCTGAGCTGTCTTTTGCTGCTCATATCCTATTGCGCTTTATTTTATCTAGCGAGTCTTTCATTCTGATCGTGAGACAAGAGAGTAATTGTGTGTTCTGTCTGAAAACATGAACAGATGGCAATCACTCACATAAAGCACAAGTTTAGGTCAGTACTGTTCACTGTACCAGAAACCCTAAGCAAAGGTCTGCCAAACAGAATAGCTTATTTGATATTAATATTAATGCTTTTTGCTTAAATTACATAAAGAAACAGACATACAGGATATATGCTAAGAAACAAAAGATATTTTGACAATAGAAAGAAATAAGTGGAATTACACTGGGCAAAAGAGGTCATGTGACTACCAGAACAGCCACTTACCGATTGTTTATTTGGGGGAGTGATTTTGTTTTGCTTCAGTGACTCTTTCACAAGCACTGATGGGCTATTGTTAACATTGTGAAGAGCACTTTCAGTTATTAGTGTTGCCCACAGAAATGAATTTTCCAGATATTTAAGTGGCATAACTAATTTCCCTCACTGCCTATCTAAGTGGCATGATTCTAATTGATTTTCGACTTGACATTCTCGTCTAGTGCTAAGCCCATGCTCTTAGCAGTGATCAGAGTCTGCACAGTCTGTCCGTCCTTGCTTGGACTCCTGCTGTGATAAGGCAGCTGTGAGTTCATAGTGATCATGGTTTCTCTGAGTCCATTTGCACACAGTTCAGTCTAGATGTCTCGAGTCTGTGTATGGTAACTGAGACCTCAGCTAGGAAGCACTCTCCATCATTTGGGCTAGAATCCTCCAATGGCTTCTTTAGCACATGTCTAGTGACAGGGCTAGATAGATGTTTGGGTGGGGGTGGTATTTTTAATTGTCTGCTTTACAGAAACTCGAATCACCTGGAAGATGGGCTTCTGAATGTGCCTGTGAGAATGATCTTGGATATTTTAATTGGCATGGAAAGAGCTATATAAATTTTGGGCAGTACTATATAAATAAGGAGCTATATACAGTATGAGCAGTACTCTCCCCTCAGCAAGGGAATCCTACACTTGGAGAAAGTGAGGTGAGCACCTACTGCGCCTGCATCCATGGCTTTGCCTTCTTGATTGGAGATGCCTCAGGAGTCTGCTGCTGTCACTCACCTCAATTGACTTTAGCCTCCAACTGCGAGCTAAAACAATGGCTAAAACAATGCTTTTCCCTGAAGTAGCTTCTGTTGGGGTATTTCAGCACAGCAACGGTAACTGTGACAGAGATGGAGGCTCTACTCAGTAAGAACCAAGAAGCTTCTCAGAATTTCCTCTCTGTATCCTTATCCTTAGTGTATAGGAGTGCAACTGATTTTTTTGGAGTTGATCTTGTATCCTGCCACATCACTAAAGGAGTTCAATGAGGGCTGCTGAGAAGCCAAGGACAATAGCACTGAGTTTTGACCCTACTGCATGAACTGGCTTTGTGGGAGCCTAGTCGGTTTGGATGCTCACCTTCCTAGACCTGGATGAAAGGAGGAGGACCTCGGACTGCCCACAGGGCAGGGAACCCTGACTGCTCTTTGGACTGGAGAGGGAGGGGGAGGGAAGTGGGGGGGGAGGGGGAGGGAAAAGGAAGGCGGGGAGGAGGCAGAAATTTTTAATTAAAAAAAATTAATAAGAAAAAAAGAACCAGGAAGCTGATGTGGTCTCTCCAAGTGACTGTGACTTCCCATTCTTTCATGTCCGTGTGGGTTGAAAGGAACCATGAAAAAGGGACTGTCTGGAGGTGAGAGTTGCAAAGGAAGCTAGAGAGAGCCTCCAGGCCTTGGAGAACCTTGCCTCAGAAGCCTTTTGGCCTCCTCACCACCGCCTTGTGTCACTCAAGGCAAGAGCAAGGGAAAGACAGCAAAGATTTTCAGACTGTATTGTGAATGACTTCACTCCATTGTAGTGCACATATGTGCATTCGTGCACACACATACACGCACACTCACCAGTATATAGACATGATATATGGACAAACACCTTTCCGATCATTACTGACTTACTGCAGTATTTATTTGTCTGCAAACCTTCTTTCCTAGGTTGTTTGTTTCTTAAAACACTGGACACTCTTTTAGCTCTGGGATTTATTGTCAGGCATGGCACATAGTGCTGGCTCCATAAAAGTGTGCTGAATGATTGATATGGCCAAGAAAACATTGCTTATTTTTTTAACTAAATAATTTTCTCAAAAGCCAATTCCTTACTTATCAGACAGAATTAGTCTTAGTGAATTAAAATATTAATCACCTTCATCCTTCTTAATTTCCAAATGATAAAAAAAAAAACTTGTTAGGCGATGTGGTCCCTATAAGAGTCCATGAAGTTCTGTTGGGTCTGTCCACTGGATCCTGAGTCAGAGAAGTGTAACCGTTCCTTTTACTTTTCTCTGTCTGGCCAGGGCCTACGTATGCTCTCTCTGATATGTTGTGCTTTGTTATTGTCCCTGTAAAGCTTCCCTACCCACATGTGGCTGCTTGTGGCCACATGGCTGATATTCATACCAGCTCAACCCATGCCAGCTCAACCCATACCAGCTCAACTCGAAGAGTTTGCTTCCTCTAGGCAGCTGCTGAGCTTTACAGCTTGCACACCTAGGGTTTATCTTTTAAACTTTAATAAAATTGTGAGCTTCTTTAAAAAAGATGAAGGAAGAGAGAGAGGGGAGGAAGGGAGAGAGAGAAGAGGAGAAAAGAGAAGGAAAGGGAAGGGAAGGGAAGGGAAGAGAAGAGAAGAGAAGAAGAGAAGAGGAGGCCCGTTAGCAGAGAATAAAACATGAACACTCTATCTTCTTGTCAAAAAGTCCTTTATAGAACATGAAAATCAAGTGGTTGTTTTGAGAAGGGCATTTAATAGGAGGTATTTCCCCTCCTTTCTCTTTTTTTCTTCCAAATATAGAAAGGACGATACGATGTGATGTAGAGGACTGACTGACAGTCCTAATAAGACCACCTTCCTGTCCATTGTCCTGGATACCTAAAGTTGGAAAGCTTAGCTCTTTGCTTAGCCATACTCGGTCTTGTGTCTTCCCATAAGAAAGCACTCGGCAACCCTTACACATCTTTCCTCTACTGCCCTTGTTGGGAGCTGTGAACCCCCAGATCCTGAATTTCTTGTAAACAACTTGTTTCCCCCTGATCTAAGTGCCTATAGCTGCTCTGAGCACGAGACCCTCAGGAGTTCCTGATGGCAGGGGAATGGTTTCTGGTATGTTTGTCTGGGAAGTGGCTATCCCTATGTAAGCTGCCCCTAGACACAATAAAGGGGGCATTCTTGGGGCATTCTGGCATCAAGGATGACCTGTGCCTCTGTCTCTGTGAGCCTTTGCGTATTTCAATCTCCCCTTGCCCGGTTCACAAACTGTATAGTGGCACATAGAGTGCAGGCGGGCGTCATATGCTGCAGCCCTAACTTTCATTTTCCCAGGAGAGCTAAACATTATCCAGCATTTTCTGGTCCCACTGAACTTGAAGAGTTGATGACTTCTAAATCACCGGTGGAAAGAACCACAAGGCGTGTGTTACTGAAATAAGAGGGAGTGTTGGTATGTATGTGCCATTATTCTCTATCTTACCACATTTTCTTTATTTTTTTGTTTATTCTTCTCTCATATATTATACCCCAACAGGACTGCCCCCCCACAATCTCTCCTCACCGCCGCCCCTCTCCTTCAGATCCATTCTCCCTCGTTTCCCTTCAGAAAAGGGCAGGTCAACCAAACATGTCATATCAAGTTACAGTAAGATTAGGCGCATCCCCTGGAGTCAAGGCTGCAGAAGGCAGCACAGTGGGAGAAAAGGGGTCCACAAAGCAAGCGAAAGACACCCCCACTCCCACTCTCAGGAGTCCCACAAGAACATCGAGCTACACAACTGTAACATGTATGCAGAGGGCCTGGGTCCCACCCATAGCTCTGCAGATTGTCATATTTTCTCATACATGAACTATATGTCTGTCTGTCTTTTCAGTATAGTGACAGGCTGGAAGCCAGGACCCTGTGCATGCTGTACCATTTTGACTGCTACTTACAAAGACATTTTGAAATGTGTCACTAAAACCAATTAGAAATTCCGTATTTCCTATTATTTTATATTTGAAGAGAAACTCCTTTTCATACCTTAATTCATTAAATAAATTTTAAAAAATCAAAAATTGTTGAAGTCTAAAGACCCTACAAATGAGTAATAAAATTAAAAGAAATTACTGTGATTGATAGTGAAGTATATGTTTGGAAATCCAGTTTATACTAAAATAACAATTCATTAAGAAAATAAAAGTATTAAAGTAATGAGACTATTAGATTGTTTGAGTTTTTTAAAAAAGGAATTGAATTATATGCATACACTGGTAAAATATTTGCACTCTTTCTTATTTTGGCATGAAATATTGATATTCAGAGATGTACATAGATGTAAAGTCACCTACAGAGCTTGTCAAAACACAGATTGTGAGACTGCACTCCAGAGACTTGGAATCAGTGGCATGAGGTGGGGGATGAGAACTTGTAAATCTAGTTAGCTCTTTCTGATCTACTTCAACTGCATACCAGTGGTTCAGGGGCCACCTTCAGAGAGCAGCTGCTTGTCTGAGATAATCTTAGAATCTCTTCTGCATCGATGTTTCTTGTTATCATCATAATAAACTCTTTAAAACTGTTGCTTTTCGAAAAGAATTGTCTTACACTGTTAATGACAACACCGTAATTTTGTTTTCCTTTTTATTTCTCTTTACTTTCTGGAGTAGAAACCCTGTCTTTAATGTATCAACACTTTACCCAATATCAGCTCATTTCCAACATTAACGTCTGCACATTTAAATGCTGCAATATTCGGATGCAGAATTCCATTATCTTCAATGTTGTTTCCAAGTATTTGTATAAAATCATTTAATCTTTGTAATTCAAAAGGAAAAATCTTGAGTCCTCATGTAATACAAAGCTTGATGTTTTCTGCACGGTTAAAGCTGAGCCTCTGGCTGAATTTGGCTATTACACTTTCTGAGAGAGATGTGATAGTTTATGATGTTGAGGCTTTGGTTAGCTGTTTCGCAAAGCCCACAAGAGTCTGTGATTTGAGGGCAGTTGAGTCCTTTTTACTTAGTTGGCAAGGTGATGGCTGATTGCAGATTGCTTGGCACATGTAATGTCCCTGGCAATTTTCTGAGTTCTGCCAGATGTTGGGCTGCTTCTGGATAGTCGTAGACAGCTTCTCATTAGTGTTGCATGGCAGTAAAGCCTTGTACTTCATTTCACAGAAACCCGATCCTTTAACTACCCAGCCTTGTGCTGGCTTCTCTTTCCAACTAATGGGGGACCAAACCCACCTCATTAATCTGCTCAACGGGATGCATGTCATTGACTTAAACATACAACTGTAATTTTAAAATGGTTAAGAAAACGCTTACCCTTATTCCATCTTCCATGGCAGACTAGCTTCCCAGTTTTCTCCTTTAGAATTTATAAATGAAAGCTAGCCCAAAAGCTCCTCATGTGTCCTATAAAAAAATGTTTAGTAATTTCTCCATGGAAAAATGTAGTGTCACCCTGTGACAGAGAACATTCTCAGATAGTACTAGAGCTGACAGTGAGTTCTAGGGGTGAACCAGACAGGCAGATACTCATTCCTTCACTAAGCACAACTAAGATCCTCAGTGCTAATCATAAAGTAGAGGAAACAGGAGGGCTGAAAGAAGTCAGGCAAAAGAGAGACCCCAGGACCCAAGGGAAGAATCTAGCAATATAATCTAACAGTGTGTGGTTTGAGATGTGTGTGTGTGTGTATGTGTAGTGTATATCTGTGCATATATGTGAATGTATATGTGTATGTATGACTATGTGTATTGTGTGTGAATATATGCATGTATGCATATATGTGTTTGTGTGTGTGTATGTGTGTTATTTTATTACTTTTCTCCTTCATATATCCCAGGTGTGAACCTGAACAAACAGGTTATGCTGATGGGTATGGAGGAGGAGTAAGGTCCATTAAAAAAGCCTGTTCTTTCTGGAGACTGAAAAGAGACAGTCAAAGAGCAGGAAGATTGTAGGTAATCCCTGAGTGACTTTGACCAAACATCACCATAGGAAAACAATGAAACTGTGGTCCTCTGTCCATGCATTCATCCAGTAAAGAGCCTGGGAGTGGGAGCTCATTCAGATGTCAGCAGAGGGCAGCAGGGAGCAGGAGAGACAGCCTGCAGATGCAGTGTGCTGGCTGGAAGATCCTCAAGGTCAGGAAGTGCCCGACAGTGGCCACAGAAAGAGCCTGGACATTGATGGGGGTCCATCAGTGAACCACAGGTGCTGTGTGAAAGAACTCCCACTGCCACAGTCAGAGGAGCAAACCAACTTCTAATGGTATCAACACCCTTAGTGTGAAACAAATACCAAGGCATATTGATGAGTCCAAATTAACATAACTCTTCCATCCTCTGTGAGCTGCATATGACATCTTCCTGCTAAAGGCTCCAAGAAAGAGTGACAGCTAGGCTCTTCCCAGGGCAGAAACCTGAGAACATCAGCTCAGCCCGGTGATGGAGTTACTGTCCACGGAAGTACATCAATGCAATGTGATGAAAACAGTGCCTTAGTTCTGCAAATTCCTCCCCGATCCCCTAGTCTGAGTCTAATCTTGAGAAAAGATGGCAGAGTCCAAGAAGGAGTTCACACACACACACACACACACACACACACACACACACACAAATCTGCCAACATGCCTCAAAAACTGTCAAAGTCATCAGAAACAAGGAAAGTCTGAGATACTTGCACTGAAGAGGAGCCTAAGGGGAAAGAATAGCTTGGAGTAAGGAAGTATTCTAGAAAGACCTTCAGAGAGAAAAAGATGTCAGATAAAAACTAAGGAAACCTGAATAAATTTTGAAATCTAGAGCATTTATAAATCCTGGTTGATTTATTATAACAAATATGTCATACTTATGTAAAAGATGAATAGTAAAATCTAGATGCAAAATATATGTGCATCCTTGCTGGGTTTGGTGGTGCGTGGCTTTAATCCTAATGCTTAGGAGGAAGAGGCAGATGGATTTCTGTAAGTCTGAGACCAGACTGGTCTATGTAGCAACTTCCAGGCAAGCAAAAGCTGCATAGTCTCAAAACAAACAAAATAAGTTTTGGAAAGAGAAGAAGGAGAAAAAGAAGAGGAGGAGGAGGAGAGGGAGGAGGAGGAGGAGGAAAGGAGAAGGAGAAGGAGAAGAAGAAGGAGAAGAAGAAGAAGAAGAAGAAGAAGAAGAAGAAGAAGAAGAAGAAGAAGAAGAAGAAGAAGAAGAAGAAGAAGAAGAAGAAACAAAGAAAGGAAGGAAGGAGGAAAGGAAAGATGAAGAGAATGAAATGAAGAAGAGAAAGAAGGAAGTAAAGGCTTAAAAGATGATGCAGCTATGTTTGCTATGCAAGAATAAGCTAGGCTTGATGTGGAACTCTGGTGCTGGATGAATGGAGATGGTGCCAGCCTCAGCATCATTTCTCAGTCTTCAGTGGAGGGCTTATCCCAATTCTCTGCGATCTGAAATTCATGCCAATGAAGCCAGAGGGGCTAGCAGAGAGGAGAGAGGATCCTTAAAATATAGATAGATTAGATAGATAGATAGATCGATAGATAGATAGATAGATAGATAGATAGATAGATGATAGATAGATGATAGATAGATAGATAGATAGATAGATAGATAGATAGATGAGATAGATAGATAGATAGATAGATAGATAGATAGATAGATAGATAGATAGATAGATAGATAGATAGATAGATAGATAGATAGATGATAGATAATAGATAGATAGATAGATAGATAGATAGATAGATAGATAGATAGATAGATAGATAGATAGATAGATAGATAGATAGATGATAGATAGATAGATAGATGATAGATAGATAATAGATAGATAGATAGATAGATAGATAGATAGATAGATAGATAAAAGCATTCAAAATTATAAACGGAACATGAGACACAAAATCAATTTTTACTTAATATACAAAAAGAAATCACAAATTTGAGTGGAATGAATATCATAAAAGTGATAACAAATATACACTTTCCTGGCACACCTCCAAAATGCTTTCCTCCACCTAGAGTTTATGTCTCTACCTGCTAAAACTTGTTCCTTCTCCTCTACCACCCACCATCTTCTGGAGCCAGAGGTTGGACTCATGCTTCTTGTGCTATGACCCTATATCTTTGTGAAAGATGGCTGGGAATATCTAAGCAGTACTCAGAGCAAGAACTAAAGCCGTGAAAGTGTACTTAAGTCTAGACTAACTCAACTCCTCTTCAACTTTATCTCAAACATACCACAACCATTTGAAAGAGAAGCAGAATGACAAAAGAGAAGTCACCATGGAGGAGTCGGATTCATAACAGATTGCAATTAAGATAGTGAACTTTGGGGCAGGAGGGATGGCTCAGCAGGTAAAGGGGTCAAGACTGATGACTTGAGTTCAATCCCTGGATCTGATATAGTAGAAGGAGAGAATTGGCTCCATAGGCTGCCCTTTGACCTCCACATGATTGTGGCACACACACACACACACAAAATAATAAATGTTTTAAATTAAATATGTGTGTGTGTGTTATTGCTTTATACACATGAAATCTGCAATCAGAAGCCAGACTACTTCCCAGTGGGGTGGAAAGACTTTCAAGTGTATGCTTCACTCACTACCCATTTATATATTATCTCAGTGGACCACGCTCTGCCTACTATATAACAGTATTGGTTGAGGAAGCTGCAAAATGTCTGAACCCATCCATTGTTCACATGGTCCAATTAGATAATCAGAAACTGAAGCAGAGACTTGTTTCCATCTTTCTGTATCTAGGTATTGTACATGTTATGCCATACACACCCCAAATGTGTGTGTCATGCATGCCATAGTGTGAGTGTGTGGCTGAGAAGAAAACCTGCGAAAGTTAGTTCTCTTTCTACCTTGAGGGATACAGGGACTGAACTCAAGTCATTGTAGCAGACTTGGTAGCAAGTATTGTTCCACTGAGCTACCTCACTTGGCCACAAGCTATATCTTGTTGATATAAAATAATAATAATAATTCAGTCTTCACCCCCAAGGAGTTTAAGAGATGGTTTGGTCTAGAATCAAATATGTGTGACCGTAGCCCAGAATACATTTAAGTTCATCTAAATTCCATGTTCCCATGAGGTAGCAACTTCCTGAAGCTTTATAGAAAAAAAGTGGCTACAGAGCTTTCACCCACGTTGAAAACACCATCAAGTAGGGAGGTCACAGAAAAGCCGAGAAGCCTCTGCTGTCGGCCGTAGATGCTATCTAATGACATGGTCAGTTTTGAGGTGGCAGAAGCCAGGAATCTGCTAAGTTAATACCTTCCAAAGTTCTCACTTCATAGTCATGGGGATGTTAGCTCAGACACACAGATGGGAATTAATGGCTTGTGAGGAGCTAAAGAAAGCCCAGGATACACTGTAATTAGTCTCCAGACCTGCGACTTTCCATCAGCCCCATAGCCATTGAAGCTTTCCTTCAATTTACTCAGTAAATCTGCTTTTGAAGAATGTTTGATATGAGGTGTCTTCCTTCTGGGAACTCTAACTCACAACCTGTGCTGTTACCGTTCTGATGTGACACATAAAAATATAGGTTTGAAGTCAATCATGCATTATGAAAGTTATCAATAAAAAGATGCAACCCTAATTTGATGAGAACAAAATTGCTGTTCATTGGTACGGTAGTCAGCCAAGAGAAGTTGGTTCAAGCATCTTCGGAATTTTCTTTCTGCCCACCTTAGCCTCTGGCTCTTTCCATATGAACTCAATTGCTGTAGTTTCAAATCCGTTCTCAGGATAATGTACAGCAATGTCGTAGTCACTGCAAGTACATTTTTTTGCTGGTTAGTAATGCATCCCGAAAGGTTTTTATTTTGTCAACCTTCTTTTAGGAGAGCAAACATTCTTCCAGCAAAATAATTATGAACATCAGGTTTAAAATGGCAGAGACATTTCTGGAGTTCTGAAACTTCTGTTCATAGGTAAATTTCACGCCTGCCATTAACAAGACATTTTAAAAATAGCAGGCCTTTCCAAAGAGGTATTTGCTCTCATCGTGTAAACTAGAATGTTTGCAAATGCGAAGGATAGCTGAGGATGTATATTGCTAGCACACACACACACACACACACACACACACACACCAGTCAGATTTCCAAGCTTTGGTCAAGTTTCAGGTGTTTGTTTTATAAACTATTAACACTGTAAGAGTTTAAACTGAACTTTTTAAAATTTGGGCTTAAATTTCTATCTCTAATGGCTTGCTTTACTAACTCAAAAAGCTCACTCCACCCTCAGGCACTGCTACTAAAAAAGGAAAACATCTAAATTTAAATAGATATAGATATAAATTATATATTGTTTTATACACACACATGCACATATGCTCTCACACGAGCATACACACACACACACACACACACACACACACACACACACACATGCACATATGCCCAATGTTCCCATATAACCAAATCTTAAGCAGGAAGAAGAGCCATATTTGAGCTCAGTGGGAGATCGCTAATGAAGGGTTGAGTGTCTGACCCAGCACCTCACTCACCCCATCTCAGAGTGGACCAGACTGACTCTCAGACAACTTCCTGCTGTTCCACATCTCAGACTCTGACTCATCTGACACTGATTTTTGACAGCACTTATCGATCAAGGAACCCGAGGCATCTAAAACCTCCACATCATTTTGTCTTCTCAAACAATTGTCATTCTCCACTTAATCGGGAAATAGGTAGATATATGTATTTTTTTTTGACAGCTCCTTTGATAAAGGATATTTGCAACACTAGAAATCAAAATGTTAAGAGTTTGGTATTCAGCACCCCACACCTTCATGCTTTTTAACCTTTGCAAAGGCAAGTGCATCCTCCTTCTTTAGCATGCCTTTGCTCCAATAAAAATATAACTTGCGTATACCCCCCATCCTTTTCTTCCTAAGAAAGTACCTCTTTCTAATTGAAATGTGCAGCCGTCTTAAAGACTTTGTCAACCTCTTCTAACTTTCCACACTAACACAACATCCTGTTTCAATTTTCAATACCAAATTTAAAGTGTATTCTAGGCTTCTGCTAACGTTGACTAAAACGTTATGCAAGACATATTTGAAAGGAAAATTGTACCAGATTGATAAGCATTTCAAGATAGAAACGCAATTGAAATATTTGCTGAGACCCACATCTTTTTATTCCAATGATTCTGAAACCACATCAGGGTTATTCTCAAAACCGCAGAGCAGAACTCAGAGAGTATGTGGGAGTCATTCTACCTACCCCTGAAGAAAGCTCAGCGGAGCTGTCTCGGCAGCATAAAATAGTTGGGTCAAATACAGATGCTATTGCTTGTCTGCGTCACTAGATGGTGCCAGAAGAATCTAAAATAGCCAATGCTGGGGTACTGAAACATCTTTGTCAGCAGTTCCTTAAATTGCAGAGCATTTTACTTTTGAAAGAGAAAAATATTTTTTTCTTAAAATTACTTTTGGTAGTTTTGGGAAAAAAAAACACTTTTCCCTAAATGTTTTAATTCTACATAGACTTTCAATAGAAATTGTATTTGCTACCTTAAGTCGTGTCATTTTTTCAAAGCTACTTTCCTTCTCTGCTTGAGAACTGTCTCTGATGATTACTCAGCCCTGCGGTGTTCAACCGAGATGAAAAGGCTGCGTTATGGGACCTCAAAAGCTCTTCTGCAAAGAAGCCATGGATTTGAAGGCGATCAGGGAGGGGGTGTGTGGAAGGGTTTGGAGGGAGGAAAGGGCAAAGAGACATACAGTAATTACAATGCAATTTCAAGAGTAAGCAAACAAACAAAAAAGCCTTTTCTCGTGTTCTCTAAATGTCTGAAAGAAAATTATAAATAGAGGCGTGTATAAAGGCAGAGGAACAAGCTACTCGTTGAGTGGGGCCCAGGTTTCCAGACTGTGTGATTGGGAGTCCTTAAATTGTAGTTGCCCTGACTCTTGACACTGACTGCATGGGTTAAATTTGAAAACTTTGGCCTCGAACAAAGCAGAGTCCTTGTTTTGCTGATGTTGGAAAAGAGCCTCTCACCTCCAGATTTGGGGTGCTCCCTCAAACAGAGGAGGTTTGGCAGTTCATGATTTCCAGGAGTCTACAGAACAGATTTTAGGACGTACTTTCCTCACTCTGTTCATTTACTAACGGAAGGGTTGCTGCCACAGATACTTCCCTTACACAGATCGCTAAGGAGGAAGTGGAGTGGGCCTGGCACCGGGTGTTTAGCCGCTGGAGTTGTGGTGTGTCCCTTCGTGCCCCATCACCCCCTGCCCCCCCACCTTTTCCCCTCTCCCCCTCTCCACTCCCCCCTCCACATTTATTTGGTAAAGTAAATGCTTCAACACAATATAAGCTGTTTTTGAAACTGAAAATGCCCTGCTTTCTTTATCTCAGAAGTACAAATTATTTCCCAGGAACCCCTCAGCGTCTTACAAAAGTAAGACTACACAAATAGCTCTGATGATCTCTGGGTCGCCTTGTGGAGGGGCTTTCACCCCCAGAGATGTGGTATGAAGAAGTCATGGAAACAAATGCAGCTGACTGAATACGTGCCCAAGGGATTGACTCATTGTCACAGAAGCCCGCCCCAACAAGGGCAGGACTTTACCCTGGAATAAGCCTTTGTCATGGTCACGAGCACCACCCATTGCGGTTTCTGTGCTTACATGTCTGGATTTACCCTAGGATACACCACTGCCATGGCCTCTGACCCCATTCATTGCTAAGTTCCTTGCTGCATGGCTCTTTACATGAAAGTCACCAAGACCCAGCATCATCATCAAGAGCATCCACTTAACTCCGAGAGGTCAGCCAGAAGTACTCCACGATAAAATATTACCATCCGTTGAGGCTTGAATCGACAGGGCTGAACACTGTCAGAGTTTAATTTAATTTGGACTCATTAATTTAGTCTTTTAATATTAATATTTCTGTTTTATATCCAAATCCTCACTACAAAGGAACTCAAGATTCTGCTGAGGGTTGGGATTATAGGAATGTGTTACCATGCCTAGCCTAAGACACCGCCTTTAAAGATGTCTGGTTGTTAGTTCTCAAACAATTGACCCTTGTCACTACCTCTCAAATGACTCATTAACAAAGTTCAGGAAGGCTTTTTTTTTTTTTTTCTCACCTCCTACATTAAGCCCTTGCAGAACAAGGCAAGCCAGAATGGTCACTTGAGTTAAGTGCCTCATGTCAAACTAAAACGTATTGAAATTGGCCAGCACCTTTAATCGAGCCATTTCACTTAGCAAATGAAAGGCTCATACGGTCAGAAAAAGAGAGAGATATACAGTAAAGACAGATTCAGATGAGAAAAATCTCTAAGTGATTTAAAGTGTGTTTAAAAATATACATGGGCTTGGGAAGAAAAGAAAAAGGATAGAGAAAGTCAGAAAGAAAGAAAGGAGGGAGGGAGGGAGGGAGGGAAAAGAAAGAGTAGTTGGATGTGGCGGCACACTGCACACCTTTAATCCCAGCACTTGGGAGGCAGTGGCAGGTGGATTTCTTTGAGTTTGAGGGCAGCCTGGTTGACAGAGTGAGTTTCAGGATAGCCAAAGATACACAGATAAAACCTTTCTGAAAAACCCAAAAGTTAAACAATAAAAATAAAAGAAATAGAATTGTTTTTTTAAAGCCACATAAGGATGGAAAATACACAAAAAGTCTGGATACTGTTTATTATTGTGTTGTCTCTGAATGATAATCCAATGTTTCAGAGGACCTCTCTTGCAGTTGCCTCTGAGTTCTACATGCAGAACAGCTTCAAAACTGTTGGCTGAGATGATCCAGCTACTCAGAATACTCCAGTCAGGATGTGATCATAATTCTAAATTTTCTTTTGGTCTCCATAAGATTATCATTGTCCCCATTCAGCAGGAAGTAACCTGAAAAACTATGCCCACATAGATGCTTGTCTTTGTTTAGTATATTGGCTAAAAGTTGTGATGGATAATGGTCAGGAAAATAGCTAAAGAAAAAAAATTAGATTCAAGGTTCTTGCTTGAAAAAAAGAGGGGATATAGATTTGATAAGATAAAAGGGTAAATTATTGAATCTTCTCTGAAAAGAAAAAAAGGGAAGATATAGGTATAATCTTGTTTTGAAAAACAAGGGGAATATAGATATGATCAACTAGAATTCATCCCAGAGATACTAAAGAAATCTTTGGTTAAATCTAATACCCCCTTCATGATAAAAGTCCTGGAGAGATCAGGGATTTCGAGAGCATGCATAAACATAATAAAAGCAGTATACAGCAAACCAACAGTCAAAAGTCAATCAAACTAAATGGAGAGAAACTCAAAACAATTTCACTAAAATCAGGACCAAGACAAGGCTGTGAACTCTCTCTATATCTATTTAAAATAATCCCTTAAATTCTTATTCTAGCAATAAAGTAGCAAAAGGAGATCAAGAAGAAACAAATTGGAAAAGAAGTCAAAGTATCACTATTTCTAGATGACATGATAGTGTACATAAGCTATCATGTCATAAAATTTAGAGTAAAAAATTTTACCATGAAACTCCTACAGCTAATAAGTACCTTTAGCAAAGTGGCTGGATAAAAAAAAATTAACTAAAAAAAATCAGGATCCCTTCTATATACAAATGAAAAACAGGCTGAGAAAAAAAAATCATGAAAACAACATCCTGTACAATAGCCACAAACAATATAAAGTATCCTGAGGGTAGTCCTAACCAAGCAAGTGAAAGACCTGTATGACAATAACTTCGAGTCTTTGAAGAAAGCAATTGGAGAAGATATCAGAATATATCCATGATCTCCCATGCTCATGAACTGGTAGGGTTAACATAGTAAAAATAAATAAATAAATGGCCAACCTACCAAAAGCAATCTACAGATTCAATGCAATCGCCTTCAAAATTTCAAACACAACTGTTTAAAGACCTTGTAAGGAAAATTCTCAACTACAAATGGAAAAACAAAAACCCCAGGCTAGCTAAAACACTGCTGCACAATAAAAGAACTGCTGGAGGTCTCACCATCCCTGATCTAAAGCTCAACTACAGAGCTCTAGTGATAAAAATTAAAAAAAAAAAGTATGGTATTGACATTAAAAACAGATGCCTTGAACAATAGAATTGAATTGAAGACCCAGACATAGACTCGTGGACACTTGATATATACTGACTCATAAGTAGAAATTGAGAGGTAAGTGAAGGATGAGCATGCTACAGTTCACAGACCCACAGAGGCTAGGTAACAGAGAGGACCCAAAAGGGGGACACATGAATGTCCCTGGGAAGGGAAAATAGAAAAAATCTCCTGGTTGGACTGGGGGCAGATGGTGACGGGACCTGCAGGGATCAGGTTGCTGGACAGATGGATGGATGAGAGAGTAGTGAAAGAGATGACTTAGAAAGGGTTTTTTTTTGGGGGGGGGGGGGGGTGTCAGGTAGAGGCCTGATGCAAGGAAATCTCCCACAAATCTATAAGAATGACCCCAGCTAAGACTCCTAGCAATAGAGAATACTCAGCCTGAACTAGCCATCTCCTGAGATCACATTAGTGACTACCCCAATTATCATCAGAGAATCTTCATCCAGTAACTGATGCAGAGATCCACAGCCAAACATTAGGCCAAACCCAATGAATCCTGCTGAATAATAGAACGAGGAAGGATTGTAGGAGCCGGTGGGGTCAAGTACATCACAAAAATATCCACAGATACAACTAACCTGGGCTCACAGGAACTCACAGAGTCTAAATCAACAACCAGGGAGTCTACACGGAGCTGACCTAAGTCCTCTACACATATGTGACAGCTGTATAGCTTGGTCTATTCGTGGGACGACTAACAATGGGAACAGGGGCTGTCCCTAATGCTTTGATTGACCCTTGGGAACCTAGTCTTCATACTGATTGCCTTACCCAGCATAAATACATGTGGAGGTGCTTACTCTTACCACAACTTGATGTGATATTCTTTGTTGACACCCATGTGAGGCCTGCCTCTTTCTGAACAGAAACAGAGGAGGAGTTTGTGGAGAGGTAGGGGGAGGAATGGAGAAAGGGGAAAACTGTGGTCATGGTTTAGAATAAATTAATTAAAAATTTCATCCTCTACGCACAGAGTTATGCATATCTTATGTATGTAACATGATGATTTAACATGCTATTAATATATGAAAAAGTATTTATACACTCAAGTAAATCAACATATCCGTCATCTCACATTGTCATCTTTTGCATATGACACAAGAGCAATTTCTGGTTTATAATACAATATTGGTAACTACAGTACTCATGCCATATATTAGATTCTCAGAATATTTAGTTGGCATTGTGACATTACCCTACATAACTAGAATATTTTGCCCTTTGATGTACACATTGCCATTTATTTGTGTGACCTCATCCTAAGCCCCCAGTGACTTAGTTTCTACTATGTTTCTGTGTACTCAAATAATCACTAATTTTTTTCTAATTATTTGGTATTATTCTAGGCATATTAGAAGTTAAAATATATAATAATAAACGTTCTCTTATTTGTGCATTTTAATTTCTCTCAATTTTTACCTCATGTTTTATTTGAAAGGGGATTAGGACATTTAAGAGGTATATTTATTATTTATGGTAATAGTCTTGTGAGAATATTAGTTGGCTAGACAAAAAACACAGATGAAACTCTAGGGGCAGTCATTGAATTTCTGGGCATAGCTAGTTATCTACACTGCGGGTTTCTTTACACAAACACTGGTCATCTCCACCAAGTTCAGAGCTGGTCCTTTCACAACTGGTATACTTTTCCTGTATGTTAAAGCTTTTAGTCAAAGCTCAGTTTGCATGGAAAACTGTATTAGTTGGAAAGAGAGAGTAGATTGGATTGGTTGTCACTAAGTTATATCCCCACTACCTTTAAAAATCAAGATTTTTTTTCAAAAGTGTTATAAATGAACAATCTTTAGTGATTAGTCTGTGCATTTGCTCTCAACATCTTGCCAATATTATTTAAAACCCAAAGTATAGGAGCTGGAAAGATGGCCCACTAGTGCATTCTCCATAACGATGACATTAGATGTTATATTAAATAGACTCTAAATACGAAATGGTTCAAATATTAGTTTACTTTTTGCCCAGGTAAAAGTCTACAGTTTCTAGAGTGGTGAAACAGTTGAGTGGGTAAAATGTTTGCTGTCCAAACTTGAGGATCTGAGAGATCCATGTTTAGAGCCAAGAGTAGTGGTGCTTGTTACCCCAACCCAGAAAGTGAAGGCAAGGCCAGAGACACATGAATCACAAGGGATCCCTGGCTATCCAGCTCTCATCCAGCTCAGTGAAAGATCCTGTGTCAAAAAAAAAAAAAAATTCCACAGAGACATCTGCTACTATTCTGTCGCCCTTTTATTATGGCGGGGTGATGCCTCAGATAGTCACATGGAAAGAATTCTGACTTAGAGCTGAGCCCTTTACAAAGCGAACAATTAACTGTCAGGACACAATAAAACATTTTATCACGAGTAGAGGTTTTAAAATTTTTTCCTCCCCTTATCCCTTTCTAGAGACATGCTGAAAGGTGTTTTCCACCAAAATGAGGGTGCAGACTAAGAAAAGAAAGACAAGAGAGGACGTAGTGTGCCAGATATGAAGATAATCCTCAGAACATCTGTTCCTCAAAATCCTCCCACAGAACCATACCCTAGAACACGAACACGCAAACAGTGGATTACCAGGAATGCTTCCATGGCTGCAATGAGATTTACACAGCCCGAGAGGGAGCTGGGAGAAGCTGACAGAAAAGAAAAAAAGCAGAGAGAACCAGTCTTTAGCAGAGATCATTGCAAATCCGCCTCCTTTCTTCTCTTCCCTCACCAACCCCCTTTATATGTACTTTCCATCTCTCCAGTCTCCTCCCTCCCTCTTTCTTATTCATCGAATGATTGCGTGATATACATAATATGTAATATCTGTAAACACTAAAAAATGAGAAAAGGTTGAAAGAAGAAGGATAGCTGAATGAGTAAAATTAGGTAAAACCACTGTGTACGGCTCCCAAGAAAAGGTAGAAAGCAGGGATTGGGCAGGGCCACAGGTAAGGTTGGTCTGACAGTTTGATGTTGATTTTGTCCTTGGTGAAGGTCACATCACAACCTAATAAAATGGCACAGGCAGGAATGGGACCTGATGGTTCCATGAATGAATGGTGGCTGGTTTCTATCGGGTAAGGTACTTCCAGACAGACAAAGTGAGGCACACCTTGCCTTTGACTACAAGAAAGACCTGTGAATTTTGTGCAAAGGTCATTGTCTTCCAAATGATGTGCCTTATTTGGCTACCTTTGTGATGTGTCAACTCTTCTATCTGATGATGGTTTCTCCAGCACCATGTGTGGAATGAATGGTCTCCTTCGGTCATAGAATGTGTCATATTGTGTTACATTGAACTCTTTTCCTCCTCAGGATAACTGGGATGCTAAACCATCAGGCAGATGCTAAAATCCATGTTTTAAAGATAATAGCCATCACCAGTGTAGGCTTTGAATGATGGTGTAGAGAAAGGAATCTAAATAATTTTTCAGGACTGTTGAGTGAGAAATGATTGGTATTTAGCTATTGGTAATTTGTTGGCTTACTCTGATTGCTATACCAAATGAGGTAGACGTCTACTTGCATCTCAGTATGTATGCCTGAAAAATAATTGTATTGTTTTGATATATATACTTATTTATATTGCACATTTATTATATAGTATTTATATAATATATCAATTATAATTAGTATATTTCTGTATGTAAATATTGTTGCTTTCCCTGTCGCTTTAAGGGACAAGCCACGCCCACTCCCATTACCTCTGACCTGCCTGCCGCCATCTTTCTCCTTCCTTTTCTGCTTCCTTGATGTGCGTACACGTTCTTTCTCTCTCCTTTTGTCTCTCCTCTCTCTCTCTCTCTCTCTCTCTCTCTCTCTCTCTCTCTCTCTCCCTCCCTCTCTCCCTCTCTCCTGTAATAAATATTTTACCTTTATGCCTATCCTTCGTGTTCATGTGTCTGTTACCCGCCGCCATCACTGCCTGCACGGCCCGTGCCCTCCAACTGGTAGGAAACTGTAGCCGCTTGTCGCATGGCGGCTCTGCCAGCCCGCCCCGGGGACCGACAACCATCTCTTCCGGGCTAGCAGCTGTGCCACAAACATCTTAGAACTATTTTAGTAATAACAAATGGTTTCAACCCAAGGGATTGACCCTTGAGCTCCCGGCAACCCTTCTCAGTTTCTAGGGATGGGGGAACCTCCAACCTCGGGCCTTCAGGGCCTCGGTTGTTCCCTTCGCTGGCATTCAATTCGGCTTGTCTCCTGTGCTAAGCCCATGCCTGGGAAGGCGTGGCCTTAGCCAGCCCCTCAGCTTACCCGCGCCTGGAGGCTCTCCCTCTTTTTCTCTTTTCATTCCTTTTCTTCCTTCTTTTTGTCATAACTGCCGCTACAGTGCGGCCTGACCTTGGCTGAATCCCTCCTGCCCGGGAATCCCCCTTCCTTCGGAGGCTCAAGTCGACTCAGCCAGGTTATAGCACACACACCCCCACCGTGAAATCGGACGCCTTTTCACAGGGCCTGGGTGTTCGTGCCATCTGCATCTCGTCTTAACGGGGAGCCGTTCTCGTTGTAGGCTTGAGGTGCCACAGTTTTTGTGGGTGTTTGCACTGCCTTGACCATGGGAGCAAAGCCATCCAGACCTATCACTCCGGCCTCATGCTTTAATGCCTTACACTTATCCATCTCTGTCCAAATAAGTGGCCCCATTAAAACTATACACGGCCGTTTTTTGGTTCCAGCCTTTTGCTCCCTCCCCGCTGCGGCTTTTGCTATGGCATAGCGGCTCTCCAACAGAGCAGACTACACGTGGTCGTAGGCAGCAGAAATGCTGTAGGTCCCAAATGGTGGTAGCGGGCCATGTGGCGGCAGACAGCGGGCCCTGGGAGCAGCCAGTCCCAGGCAGAGATGGCTGCTGGTCCCTGAGCAATGGCTGGTCCCAGGCAGGGAGACACATGGAGGGCAGGCAGAAGACAGAAACATGGATAGTCCCATGCCACAGACACCAGTCAAAAACAAAGAGACCAGCTATAACAGGATTTGACCAGCACCCAGCCTTCTCTCGCGCCCCCTTCCAAAGACGACTCCCACAATCAGCCGGAAGCAGTCTTGAGAGTTCGCCACCCCAGTTCCTTTGGGCTGTGGTGCCTGCTCTCCTGCTTTTTATTATAAGGAAGACCTGGGAATATTGTGCTTTCCTATCGCTTTAAAAGACAAGCCATGCCCACTCCCATTACCTCTGACCTCTGCCGCCATCTCTCTCTCTTTTATTCTCTCCCGGTGTACACACGGCTTTGCTTCTCTCTCCTCCTTTTCTTCTCTCTCTCTCTCTCTCTCTCTCTCTCTCTCTCTCTCTCTCCCTTTCTCCTGTAATAAATATTTTACCTTTATGTCTATCTTTTGTGTCTATGTGTCTGTTACACGCCGCCACCGCCCGCGCGGCATTTGCCCTCCCACTGGTGGGAAACTGCAGCCGCTTGTCGCATGGCGGGCTCTGCCAACCAACATTTTAAGAATAAGAAATATATGATATAATTATTATAAATTATTATATAGTATATAATATGTGGCTGGAGGAAAGGATCAGCAGTTAAGAACACTGACTGTTGTTCCAGAAAACAAAGGTTCATTCCCAGCACCCACAAGGCAGCTAACAACTGTCTGTAACTGCAATATCTGACACCCTCACACAGACAAACATGCAGACACAATACCAATGCAAATAAAATAAGAATAAACTATTTTCTAAAATTATTCACAGCAAATGTCTATCATATATTATAAATAGATATGTTTGTTATATAATATTATAGTTATTTCCAGTATTTATGTCTGAAAAATACATAGTTACTGGCAATAATACAATAAATCTTAGGTGGGTAAATATTTACAGTAAATATAAATTTGATCCAACATGACAGCTACATAGTAAATAGTACACATAAAATCCAGGTATCAGACAAACTAGAGGAATAATCCTAATAAAGAAAAGTTAGTGTTGTTCTTTTTTAAAAAATACTGCAAGATCCCCGAGGCAGTAGGCAGCAGAAATGCTGTAGGTCCCAAATGGGGGTAGCAGGCCATGTGGCGGCAGACAGCGGGCTCTGGGAGCAGCCAGTCCCAGGCAGAAATGGCTGCCGATCCCAGAGCGGTGGCCTGAGTGGTGGTGGCGGGCCATGTGGCGGCAGACAGCGGGCCCTGGGAGCAGCCAGTCCCAGGCAGAGACTGGTCTCAGAGCAATGGCTGGTCCCAGGCAGGGAGACACATGGCGGGCGGGCAGAAGACAGAAACATGGATAGACATGACAGGCAGGGTGAGGCTGAATGTTTATTCAGGGGGTTATGGAGGAGGAGGGGTGAAGGGAGGGGACAGAGAGAGAGGGAGAGAGAGAGAGAGAGAGAGAGAGAGAGAGAGAGAGAGAGAGAAGAGGAAAGGAGAAAGAGACAGAGAAGGGGGGAAGCAGAGAAGTGGGGAGAGAGGCAGAAGCGAAGCTGCCTTTCCGAGAGGAAGATGGAAAAGAGAGCTAACTCGGGCGGAAGCTGAAGATCAGCCTGCCTCAGCGGATGGGGAGGGAGTGGGCGTGGCTTGTCTCTTAAAGGGACCAATACCATAACATTCCCAGGTCTTCCTTATAATAAAAAGCTGATTAGATCTCTTAAAAGGACCAAAACCATAACAGTTAGCGAATCTGAGAAACTCAGAAGGAAGAATTTCAGGAGAAGGGAAGAGGAAAAGAAACTACCCAGAGTGGATTCAAAGCTCAGAGCTCTGGCCCAGTGTCAAAGGACTGTGCTTCTCAAAACAAACGGAGGCAATTTGTGCCCACAAAGAACAGGAGAGTGTAGCTTGATATCGTGACTGAGGATAGAACTACAGTTAAAGTGAGGGAAAAGAAAGATTTGAGGAAAGCCAGACGGGGAAAAGCCATACAAATTAGAAACCCAATGAATGAGGAGACCCCCTGAGTCAGTGCGGGATCCAACAGCCCCTATTTGTTTTGGCATCTCTGACCTCCGACATGCGTATTAGTTGCCTTTTCTGGTTTTATTATACTCTTTTAAATGTGCTGCAACTAAATTTGCCAACAAAAGTAGCAACCATATTCCACAGGAACATAAATGGTGGTTTTGTGGAGGGATGGAATAACAGGTTCGGTTTGTTCCCGAGGCCTCGGCTTTATCTCAAGCAAGGAGGAGCTGAGTTAGGATGCTGCCCAGGTGCACACAATAAAGGAACCTTCAGAAGAATGGCTTTAAGGCAGAGTCACTTCCAAGGAACCAGATAAGGGCGAGGCAGCAGTATGTGTCCTTGAGGAAATTGTTCCAGAAGACACATTCACGGCTAAGCAGAGGGACGCTATCTGTAATAATCAAAAGCTGGACTCCATCCACGTGATTGTGTACCTTACCCCGACAAGTGCCACAGCCTGATTCCCGGACTTACTTCTAGCAAGTACACACCCTACCTTAGCTCCTCCTCCTAAATCTCACGTGATTGCTTGGAAATGCACCATGAGTTCAGAGACTTTCCGCAAGGACAGATTTAGAAATCAAGATAGTTGGCTTATTTCCTTAGGTCCTTGAACCTAGGGCTATTGTGACAACAAAGTGGCTGAATGGCTAGTTCGGACTATATCACTTACTGGACCTCTCTGAGGTTGCTTTCAGTGCACAGACTGCTTATTAAACTTTTGTGTAATTTGTGAAGTGGTAAACAAGGGACTAAGGCTGACTGAGGTCAGTTCAGTAAGGAGTCTGGCCACATACGGCCATGGTGAATACTGAAGAAAGAAACAGTGCCCTAAAAAGACATTGGCACTGAATGCTCTCTTTGGATGTCCCTAACAAAAGTGAAAAGCTGAAAAGTTGCTGATGGGAAATACAGAGGACAGCATCTCAAGCAGCTCACTGCTCTCTAGGGGATGAGAGTAAATGCTGAAGCCTATGCGTTTATTGGTCTAGCTCAGAGGTTCTCAATTTCCTAACGCTACGATCCCAGAATACAGTTCCTCATGTTGTGGTGATCCCCAACCATAAACTTATTTCTGTTGCTACTTCATAACTGTAATTTTGCTATTGTTAAGAATTATAAAGTGAGCATCTGTGTTTTCAGGTGGTGTTAGGCTACCCCTATGAAAGGGTCATTTGACCCCAAAAGGTCATGACCCACAGGTTGAGAACCACTCATACTACTCAGTCCTAGCCTCACAGTATCAATAGAAAAGGCCTTTGAGGGACTGGTTCTGATCTGAAGGCTGCTGATATTTGTTTAATAGCAGATACCAAAGCAATCGGAGATCCTCTGCACAGCACCTCTCTCCAACCTCTCTCCTTTCTGTTTCTGATTGTTGAATATTATACTTAGGAACCAATTGTTTGTTATACAATCGAAGGAAAACACAATTTCCTAGAAGAAAATAGTAGGGCATGTTCAGATTTTTTTTTTTCGAGACAGGGTTTCTCTGTAGTTTTTTGGTTCCTGTCCTGGAACTAGCTCTTGTAGACCAGGCTGGCCTCGAACTCACAGAGATCCACCTGCCTCTGCCTCCTGAGTGCTGGGATTAAAGGCGTGCACCACCACCACCCGGCTGGCATGTTCAGATTTAAAAACAATTGTGGAGCTAGGAAATAAAAAGTTGGAATTGACTTGGTTCTCTTAGTTTTAAAGACACAATTTCTCTATCTTCGTTGACCCTCCCACTATGATGTGGCTTTCTGTCTGGGCTACAAAACACAGATTTCTTCTCTTAAGTTTGAAGAAGCCCTGTGAATTTGGAAGGAAAAACTGTTTCTGTTAGGCAAAACAGTTTTATTTCCATCTCTAGTTTGTTAGTAGTGGTTAAATTTAGATTTTACACCAATGAACCTCTAACTTCAGCATGAATCAGAATTACCTGCTAAGACAGATTGCTAAATTACACTCAGAGTTTCTGATTAAGCCTTTCTGGTGGGGGTCCTGAAAATTTGTATTTTCATGAGTTTCTTGATGATAATAGTCAGGGGAACCATTCCTTTGGGAACTGTGGGGAGGGCTCCATGAGTTAAGTGCTATCAGGGCAAGGGTAAAGATCTGAATCCAGAACCCCAATACCTACATAAAAGTCAGTCCCAGAACTACAGGGATGATAAAGAGGCAAAGACAGAGGATCTTTGGAACCCTATGAGTCCACTAGCCTGGTGTATTTACTAACAGTTGCTGTTGTCTTCTGACCACTACATGTGCTAGTATACACATATGCCTACTGAAGCACTGACTAGGGGCAAGCTCACTTGCTATGGAGCATTAAGGCCTCTGGCATTAAACATCTTCAACAGGCACAGGGACAGGGGCCAATAATCTCGGCATGCTGGAGGTAGAGGCAGGAAAATCAGAGGTTCAGATTCGTGATTATTTTCCTTACAAGGCAAGTTCAAGGCAAGCCTTGACTACATGAGAACTGGAGTAAACACACACACACACACACAGAAAGAGCACTTATTTATTCCAATGTGCAGCCTGTTACAGATAGAAGAAGAAAGAGAACTAGAGGGCGTGTGCTATAACCTGGTAACGGAAGGCCCCACATAGGTAAACAGTCTATGACTGGGTTTCTTCCCTCCAACTACGGGTTGCTTCTGAAGTATGTCTGGCAAGGTAGTACTTAAAAGGGAAAAGGTATTTGTGCATTTTTAAAGACAAAAGAGCAGAATTTACAAAACGGGCACACTAGCTGCATTTCCTTGCTTATCTCTGTCCATTCTTTCTAGAAAGTCTACGCCAGTCATTGGAACAGGTGTGATGTGGAGCTGTGTTGACCCCTGTCCTCATTCCAAGATTTTTCCTCTTGAAAAAAGCAAGCAGCAAAAGACAAGCTGGGAAGAAAGTCAATGGTAGTAGCCCCTGTACTTAGACTGTTGTATGGGGTCAGGACTGTGTCTTGCCCTGTACGGGATTAGGAAGGAGGAAGTGGTGGTAAAGAGTCTGAGGAAGCAGAACAGCTGCATGGAGAAACTGAGAAACCAAGAGACTTTGTGCCCTGATAGCTAGCTAAAGCACCCCACTTCCCCTTCTCAGGGCCTGCCCACAAGCCTGCCTCCTCAAAAAATCTCCTGAGGGTTCTCTAAGACTTCCAAGAATTCCTTAACTCAATGTCTTTATGACAGCTATTTTTTTTGGGGGGCGGGGGTTGCTTTCCCTTACAAATCAAAGCACTGAAGAGGCCGGAATGATGGCTCAGAGCTGTAATCCCAGCGCTCTGAGAGCTGAGTCAAGATTACTGTGTGTTTGCACGTACTTTTGGCTACAGAGTGAGTTCCAGGTCAACACCAGAGAGTGAAATCCTGTCTCAAAACCAAACCAAAGCAACATCACAACAAGATATAGTAAAATATGCATTTTGAAGGACTTTGTTGGCTAGCAAGAGCCATGGTACCCAGAAAAGTCCCGTTCACCATGGCATCATTGCTTTCTCAGTTGTGTGGAGATACTTTTGCCTTGACATCTACCGGTCATCTCTTAATCTTAATCTTCTTGTGTTCAGGGGAACACTGGTTGTTTTCCCTTTTCTGTGCCGGGGGAGGAAGTGTTGTCTCTAACCCTCAGCTGCCTTCTAACACCTTCTAAGAAAAACCGAGTGGGTGTTTCGGCTCCGAGGTGGGAAGATTTCTCAATCATGATTCAAACTGTCTGTAACAAGTTTTAACATAAACTACAAATACCCAACACACACCATCTGCTTCCCATCTTTTCATATTTTGAAAGATGAGGGCAAAGATACTTGAAGGCATCTGCTTGGAGGTCTTTAGAACTGTCCACTGCAGACATTCTTCCCTCTCACCCTGAGCTCAACGGTGCGAGCACTGCTTTCCAGCATAAAATGTGCATCATGCTTACATAAGTAGGATTCAGTGTAAGAACTGCTGTGACGATATCACATATCTTTGCTAAACGTGTCAGCCTTGGCTTTCTCTTCCTCTGATGATCCTCTGGCTTTGTACCTGCAGTTGAGGCTACAATAATAGAAGCTCCTTTTCACAAACAATTTATCTTTCAGACTTTCATTTCTATTTGAATTGTGTAGGAAACAGACACGTATTTTCTCATGTTAATTAATTTGTAATCTGGTGATTAGATTCCCAGACCTAACCATTGGACTCTCGGTGCCCCTTCTCATCTGTTCATCTCCTAAATCCTACTTCATCTCCTCTGCTAGATAGGATCAGATGAAATGAGGTCGGGCAGGGCACAAATAAGGGAGGGCATGTTTACACAGGATGGGAATGACCAGAAGGAAAAATGGGACAGCTGCAGGGGCACCCTTAAAATGTTTGCTGCATCTTATAGGAGGTTGTGAGATCGGCTGGTGCAAACTGAAGACCGCCTTTACTGTGCCATGGGACTTGGCGTAGCGCTCACTGCTTTAACACTTTCCTGCGCTTCTGCCCCCTGTACAGAGTCTAATTCAGTCATCACACTCCATCCTCCTTCATCCGAGGCAGCGGAGTACAGCCCCTATTGTAAGCTTAGAACATAAAAGTGGGGTTGACAAGATGTCTCAGTGCTGAACGTTGATTGCTGCTTAAGTGTGACCACTGAAGATCAACCTCTGGAATTCACATAAAGATGAAGGGATAGGACTGACTTCTGGTGGTTTCCTCTGGTCTCTGTGTGTATAGTAACATTCACTCCCCTCATCTATCTCTCTCTCTCTCTCTCTCTCTCTCTCTCTCTCTCTCTCTCTCTCTCTCTCTCAGATGGTGATAGCTATCTAAGCTCTTATTGAATACAATACCTTTTCCTTTGTATAAATTGATTTTAAAGTGGTTTAAATATGTTATATGCATGTTTATGAGTTAAATTGCATCTGATTTTCATTTTGTCATGTTCTTGTATTATTTTAGTAATGTCTTATTATCTCCTCTATCATAAATTCAGCTAAATTTTTATTAAAATTAGTTTTATCAGGAATTATAATGGACACATACCTTCTTAGGAACTCTGAATCTCCAATGTATCATTCTGTACATAGGATCTACCCAACAGCTTACTCTAATTTCCTATTGTTATGTATCTTATTTTCTCTCTCTTTTGATTTATTATTAGTATATATGTGAACATCTGTGTGCATGTATGTGCATGTGTGTATATGGGTGATAAAAGAGGCCAGAACAGGTTGTCAAATGCCCTGGAGTGAGAGTTACAGGTCCTCATGAGCCACCCAGTATGGGTGCTGTGGTCCGAAAGCTGGACCTCCTGATAGAGCAGCAGGTACCTTTAACTGTCAACTACCTCTCCAGCCCCATCTTGTACTATAGTCTTATGGCTGCTAAAGTGTGTTTGCTCTCAGATATCAACTATGTTGACTTTTACAATGTTTCACAACTGTAGTGCCTGCTGTTTATTTGTGGTTTTGAGGCTTTTATTAATCAATATTATTTTAGATTTGACTTTGCTATGCATGTGTGTTGCTTTCCTTGCTTTGGGGAATTGATGAAGTTCTTTCAGGGCTGGCCTTAACTCATTTATTCTGACACTATGTGTGTATAGAAAGGGACTGGGCTACACAATCCACAGCACTGTCCAGACAGCAGAGGACAACTCCCAGAAGTTGGTTCTCTCCCTTCACCTGGCTGAGGCCAAGCCACCCTTGCTGTTGACGCATGCTGTAAACTCTTGATGGCCCAAGAGCTTACAGATGATTCTCCTGACTCTGCCTTCCATCTTCTCATGGGCATACTGGGATTACATACGTGCTCCATAGCATCCAACTTTTCGATACTGGTTGCGGGGATCAAACTCAGATTGCCAGACTTACGAGCAAGATATTTTGCCCACAGAACTATGTCGTAGACTCCTGGATTGGAACTTAGAAAGTGAAAAATGGAAAAGTGGTTAGCCTAATGCTTTTTTTGTTAAGACAGAGTTGTGTTGTATAAGCCTGACTGTCCTGGAAGTAGCTCTGTTGTACAGGCTGACCTTGAACTCACAGAGATCTACCTGCCTCTGCCCAGAGTGCTGGGATTAAATATGTCTGCCTGGCAAGCTTGGCTTAATACAATAAGTATGATTGTTTTGTTCCCTAGTGAATAAAAATGAGGACTTCTGGGTATGGTTGAGAAAAGGGGTTTTGTTGTAGATATGAGGTAGAATACAGCCAGGGACATCAGGAAGGTTCCAGACTGAACTGGACTAGCAGAAGAGAGGTTGGGGAGACTGGAGTAAAAGAAAGATAAGGGCAAGAGGGCAAGTGGATCAAAAAAGGAGCAGAGGACTTAGAAGCCAAGAGTGAGCTATCCAGGAGCCAGGAGCCAAGGACCAAAAGAACACATGGCTGAAATAGCAGGTTTATACAGGAAAGAGAAGCTGGAGGAAAGGAAGCAAAGTCCAGCCCCTGTGCTAGAGAGGTGAAAAGGAGGGGGCAGGGTAAGAAGTGCTGGGATGAGCCCCAGGTACAGAGTAAGATTTGTCCAAGGTTTCTTTGGGACCTGACACCCAGATCATCTCCACCTAAGAACAGCTTGCCTCTTGATAATCCCATTATAAGTTGATAAGGTAAGTTAGGAGTGCATTGAATCTGCAAGCCAAACACAAGGTGTTTGCAGGTTCTTTCCTGATTACGTGGCTGACTGGGAGCTGCTCACTGAATAAGAGAACATTATGTGCCCTGCCCTTAATATTATCAAAACTCAGAGTCACTCCTTTTTTGCAGCAGGACAAAGGCTATGGATCCTTAGGTAGAGCTCTTTGGCCAGGAGCTGCTTGTGTTCTCTCCCTCCCTCTCAGACATCCACTATACATACACTTCATGTTACACTCCAGGTATTTTCCCAGCAGTCCCAAGGTCAGTGTTTATGTTCTTCCTCATCTCTTTTTCTTCCCTCTGCTTTAGTTTGTTTACTTTCTCTAGACCATGCATGCTATAGAATAGTCTGGAAGCTCATTAACCTTTATATATAAACTACCGTGGGGGTTACACTGATTCAGTGTCTCTAATAAAATTCACAAGCAGTGACTTTATGTTTGCTTAATTTCACTGAACTTCTAAGTGTGTCTCCTTTCCTATATGGCAAAATTATTTCCTAGATGAAATATTTACTTTCCCACAATACATTATATTAGTATCAAACTTACAATACAAATGCTGTCATGCCAATAATGCCTTTCTTAAACATACCTCAGTGTTCTTCTGTAGCTCTTTTCAAAAAGTCTGTCCTGCTAGGACTGTACTGATGTGTGATTCCCCTCTGTATGCTATGAATATGTTTTATTACCATTGGTTAATAAAGAAACTGCTTTGGCCTATGGCATGGCAGAACAGAGCTAAGTGGAAAAACTAAACTGAATGCAGGGAGAAAGAAGGCAGAGTCGGGCAGATGCCATGTAGCTGCCAAAGGAGAAAAATGCCAAAACCTTACCAGTAGGCCACAGCCTCATGGTGACACATAGATTAATAGAAATGGGTTAAGTTAAGATGTAATAGCTAGAAAGAAATACGCCTGAGCCGTCAGCCAAATAGTGTTGGAATTAATGTGTGTGTGTGTGTGTGTGTGTGTGTGTGTGTGTGTGTGTGTGTGTGTGTGTGATTATTTGGGTCTGGGCAACTGGGAAACAAAAGTATAGTCTCCATTTACAAATGACGCCCAAGCTTTTGGGGCTGATGCACAGGACTTGCCATCCACTTCAGTCTGGTGCTTGTCTGCCCACTTGGGGACAGAAGGAACATAGCTTCCACCCAGCAGTCTGAGAGCTGGTGGAAAATGTACCTCCACCATATTGAAAGGTCAAGAAAGGTGGAGCCAGCATCCAGGGCTGCCATGATCACACTGTTTACCATTTTAAAATGCTCTTAGTCAGAAAAGGTTTTCAGATACGCAATAAGACAGATCATACATAAAAGACCCCTACATGAGACACAGTGTGTTTTTAAAATGTACATAGGCTTGGTAGAGAGAGGAAAAGAGTATAGACAGTCACAAAAAGAAGTAAATAGTTTTATAAAATTAAGCAATTTTTAAAGAGACAGTAAAAGTAATATAGAGTAGGGACAAACACAACAAACACAGATTAAAGAATTAAAGATAATAATCATTAAAAAGTAGTAGAAAAAGCCACATAAAGATGGAAAATGTACAGAGAGTCTGAATTATGTATACAATTGTGTTTTCTTCAATTTTTTTGATTGAGCTAACTACAGTGAGACATTTCACTGTACAGACTGCTAGGCTAAATCAACATTTTTTTCACAGTCCATAAAGGCTCTTTATTTATGTTTTACATCTTTAGAAAAAGAATCCCAGGATTTTCCCTCTTGTGTGCTTTCATCTTGCCTCTTCATGGTCCATGATGCCAGCTGATGTGGTCAGTACAATGAAGCCAAACTGACGGGATGGGAGCAGGTTGTTCTGCCATTTTTCTAGGTCTTTGAGTTGCACATCAAATCTAGGGCTTATCACTCCACACTTGTTCAACCTGCCTGTGAGGTTCACAACGATCTTTTTAATTGATTTTGTTGAGCTATACATTTTTCTCTGCTCCCCTCTCCCCATCCCTCCCCTCTTCTTCAACCCTCTCCCATGGTCCCCAAGCTTCCAATTTACTCAGGAGATCTTGTCTTTTTCTACTTCCCATGTAGATTAGATCTATGTATGTCTCTCTTAAAGTCCTCATTGTTGTCTAGGTTCTTTGGTATTGTGATTTATAAGCAAGTTTTCTTTGCCACTTATGAGTGAGTTCATATGATAATTGTCTATCTGGGTCAGAGTTAGCTCACTCAATATGATGTTTCCTAGCTCCATCCATTTGCCTGTAAACTTCAAGATGTCATTATTTTTTCTAATGTGTAGTACTCCATTGTGTAAATGTACCACATTTTCCTTATCCATTCTTCGGTTGAGGGGCATTTCGGTTGTTTCCAGGTTCTGACTATGACAAACAATGTTGCTATGAACATAGTTGAGCACATGTCCTTGTGGTATGATTGAGGATCTTTTGGATATATACCTAAAAGTGGTATTGCTGGGTCTTGAGGAAGGTTGTTTTCTAATTTTCTGAGAAATCGCCATACAGATATCCAAAGGGGCTGTACCAGCTTGCATTCCCACCAGCAATGAAGGAGTCTTCCCTTTACCCCACAACCTCTCCAGCATAAGTTGTCATCAGTGTTTTTGATTTTAGCCATTCTGACAGGTATAAGATGGAATCTCAGAGTTGCTTTGATTTGCATTTCTCTGATGACTAAGGATGTTGAGCATTTCCTTAAGTGACTTTTATCCATTTTAGATTCCTCTGTTAGAATTCTCTGTTTAGGTCTGTATCGTTTTTAATTAAGTTATTTGCTCTTTTGATGACCAATTTCTTGAGTTCTTTGTATATTTTAGAGATTAGACCTCTGTTTGATGTGGAGTTAGTCAAGATCTTTTCCCATTCTGTAGACTGCCATTTTGTCTTGTTGACTGTATCCTTCACAGAAGCTTTTCAAGTTCAGGAGGTCCCATTTATTAATTGTTTCTCACTGTGCTACTGAGGTTATATTTAGGAAGTGGTCTCCCGTGCCAACACATTCAAGTATACTTCCCATTTTTTCTTCCATTAGGTCCAGTGTGGCTGGCTTTATGTTGAGGTTTTTGATCCATTTTGACTTGAGTTTTGTACATGCTGATAGATATGGATCTATTTTAATTCTTCTAGATAATCAACATGTATATTTTAAAGATATTGTGACTTCAAAATTTGAGTCTAAGAATATGTTACTTTGGAAAAGAGGTTCTCCTTTTGTTTCCACAGAAGATGAGAACCTGTGGATTCCTTCCAGACTAATGTGATTTGATGGAACAAATCCCTTTAGAAGGTCTTCATGACCCCTAAAAATAATTCGTCAAACAAAAAACAGAAAGCGATTGGGAGAAAACTCTGCCCAAATTCCTAAAATGATTGTTCATAGTGATTGTTTACATTTAAAGGGGGATATGATATAGAAATGAATAATTAACATTGGTACAGACTTTGGTATATTGATACAAATTTAAGGCCAATTTTGTTATATGTATATTTTTACTCTTGTTTAAGGTATTATGTTCAAACAAATCATTTAAAAATGTAATGTGTAAACCGGGCATTGGTAGCGCACGCCTTTAATCCCAGCACTCTAGAGGCAGAGGCAGGCAGATCTCTGTGAGTTCGAGGCCAGCCTGGTCTACAAGAGCTAGTTTCAGGACAGGAACCAAAGGCTACGGAGAAACCCTGTCTCGAAAAATCAAAAAAAAAATGTAATGTGTAATTAAAAATTAGAGATTAATAGATAGTCCTCTATAATAGTCAAACTGTTAGTCATGTTAGGTTTTTTTAGATGTACAAAGATATATTTCAGTTAGATGATCTTTAATACTTCAAAGATCAATGGAATAAAATATTTAAAAGGTTTAAAGAACTTAAACTTTTCTCAACAGGGAGATATGTTCGCTTCTGGCAGCACCAATTACTTCAGAGAGGTTGACAAGTATTGAAGAAACCTGTTATGGAATTTGCCTTCAGTATGAAAAGGCTAGCCATTTGGGCAAGAAGCTGCTCTTGCCTGGACTATTTGATGGTATGATTTATGAACTGGATATGCAGAACCTAGAGAAAAGTGACTGTAGAACTTTCCAAAAGATGGAATTGTCCTTTATGGGTTCTGCCTCATGAAAGAGTCTATCCGATATTCTGCAGGACATAGAAGGAAGTGACTAACAAACCACCAATATAGGTGAAACAGTCTTTCAAATTTCCTGCTTCATGGAAAAGTCTGCCAGATACTATAGGCCACAAGGCTGAAGATGGATGTCCCAGTGTAACAAAGGAACTTTGGGTGACTCTCCAGGCAGTGAGGTGTCTATCTCAATTCTAGACTTTTCAAAGTTGCTTACAATGCACTTCCTGTTTACTTAGGTAATATTATATCCTTTGGGGTCTGTGGTGGAGTTGAGGACAGGTACTTACAGTTATTGGGTATAGTTTTACTTAGTTAAGATAAAAGATAACTTAGATATGAAACTTTAGACTCACAAAGAAATGCTGAAACTGCAATTCTTGCTTGATTTAAACAGAAAGGGGAAGATGATATGGGATTCCCCTCTGTATCCTATGAATATGTTTCATTACCGTTAGTTTAAAAAGAATCTGCTTTGGCTTATGTCAGGGCAGAATTGAGCAAGGCAGGAGAAAAAATAAACTGAATGCAGGGAGAAAGAAGATAGAGTCAAGCAGAAGCCATGTAGCTGCTGAAAGAGAAAGATGCTGGAGCCTTACCAGTAGGCCATAGCTTCATGGTATTATATAACATAGATTAGTAGAAATGGGTTAATTTAAGATGTAAGAACTAGATAGAAATATGCTTGAGCAATCAACCAAACAGTATTGCAATGACTATGGTTTCTGTCTGATTATTTGGGTCTGAGTGCTCGGGACACAAGCAAGCAACCTCCATTTACACTGCACAATTAAATTCTTACATTCATCAGTGCTGGTAATTGAACTCAGGGTCTTCCTTTCTCATGCTAAAATTATCCCTAGTTACTTAGAATAATGATGTTACCAACAGATTCACCACTTTGTCTATTTCTGTTTCTTGAAAATGTTTAAACATTAACATAAACTCATTTATGGGTGGAGAAATGGTTTTAGCGTTAAAAATACTTATTGTTCCACCAGAGGACTACGTTTGGATCCAGTTTGAGTACCCACGTTAGGTGGCTTACAACCACCTATAATTCCAGTTCTAGGGGATCCAAAGTCCTTTTCTGTCCTATGAAGCACCAGCACACACATGGCATACACCCCCATAGATGCAAACCCACATAGATAAAAATAAAATAAGTTATTGAAAGGTAAATAATAAAACAATTAGCTGGTTTCCAAATTAAATTGATGAGGTGTATTTGTTAAGACATCTGGTTTATATATGTGTTTTACCCTACTCCTTACTCCTTTATCATCTTTGTAAATAACTCAATGAGTGCAGAGATTATTTCACTCACTATATATATATATATATATATATACCTCCATACATATGTGCATATATATTCCCACACATTGTATTAGTTAGACTTTCCCATTAATGTGAGAGAGAAACAACTTACAGGGAGAATTATTTATTTCAACTCCTGTTTGCAAAGATTTCAAGACATTATGGCAGGGAAGACATGATGGATCAAATGTACAGCTAAGAAACAGGAAAAAACAGTGACAAGAATGAGCCTTGACAAATGTGCTCAATCAAGCCCAACCTGTAATTATGAACTGCCTTCATCTAAACTCAACCTTCTACTACCTTCCCAGAATGCTGTGTTAGTATGAGTCCATCAGCTTATTAAATAAGAGACGAGATGATATAATTACCTCTAGAACCCAAAGATGTGTTTTACTAATCTTCTAGATGATTCTCTATCTAGTCATGTGGTCAATAATAATTAATAATCACACTCTCATTAAAGCATAATAATAATAAGCTACACATTCTTTTCCTTCATATTGTTTCCTCAATAAATTTTAGAGATTTCTCCAAACTGCATATACAATTTAATATTTACATATTATAATTTTACATGAACATACCACTTTATTATGTGGATGCTATATAATTTATTTAGCCAGTCTTATACTAGGATAACTGAGTTGTTTACATTTTTATTTCTTAGATCAAAAGGCAATTACTTACCAATTCATTTACTTATTTATTGTTGCATGTGAGCATGTGAGTGTAGGCACACACATCATCACCACATATATGTGGAGGTCAGAGGACAGTTCTCATGAGTAGTTCTCTCCTTACCCATGCATTCTGGGAACTGAATTCGGGTCATCAGACTTGGCATCAGGCATTTTTATTCTCTGAGCCACCTCACCAGTCCAAGAAATATCTTAAATCTATGTTTTCATGTTTTTCTAGTGTATCTATTGTTGGACTACTGTGGTGGTTTGAAAGAAAATGGCCACGAAAGGGAGTGGCACTAGTGGGAGGTGTGGTTTGGTTGAAGTAGATGTGGTCTTTTTAGAAAGAAGTGTGTCACTGTGGGAGTTGGCTTTGAGGTCTATGCTCAAGCTATACTCAGTGTGGCAAACTACTTTCTGTTGCCTGCTGATCATGTCTGCCTACATGCCACCAAGTCCCACCATGATGACAATGGACTAAAATCTCTGAACTTTAAGCCACCCCATTAAAAAAATTCCTTCATAAGAGTTACCATAGTCACGGTGTCTCTTCACAGTAATAGAAACCCTAACTAAGACAACTACCTTTGTGGAGAGAAAACAAAAAATAACTGCAGATGTACTTACATTATGTGTTTTTAATTTTTCTCCTGTAGGAGGCCCAAAAATGTAAACCTATTTCCACCTTGTCTAAAGGTCAGAGAGTTTCAACTTGCTCTAAATTGTTGCCATTCCACCCTTTCCAAAGGTCAGAGAATTGTAACCTTATTTTTTCAAGGTTATTGTGTTTCTACCTCAAACAAAGGTCCCACCTAGATTTAGATCAGAGAGTTCTGCTCTCCCAAGGTGATTGTCAACTGGTGTGGCTAATAGCCAGGTCTTGTGTTTCAGGTATGGATAAGTAAATCTCTTTCTACCTCAAACAAAAGTCTAAGGATTCAACAAAGTCCCTACTCCCTTAGGGAGATGACAATGGATTCCATCCAGGGAGTGGTTTGCCTACAGAATGTTTTGGTCTAGGTTATGAGTGTTACTTGCCTTGTTCTAGTAAAAGAATGTTTAACTGAGAATGTAACCTCCAGTATTCAATAGGTGTGTTCATTTCCTTGTATCATGTTAATGTAGTTCTTATATTACTCCTGCCTTTTGGGGTCGGGGTATTTATTTTAAGCAAACGGAAATTAAACGCGGGTGATTTCAGTATTCACTGGAACTCCTTCCCAGTACTATCCTATGTTTTCTGTTTTATTATTTTCACTCTCATCTTCGGTCTCTTTACTATTTTTCCAATCCCCATGCCCCTACCCTGGTAAGTGGTATCTTTGTCAAAGCTGATCTCCAACAGTTTCATCAGCTTTAAGTGAGCAGCCCTGCTTCCCTGTGGCCTCAGCATCATACCGAGCTTTGAACTTTTGAAAGCCTGCCCATCTGATGGGTGAGGGAAAAAGTTTCTTCTACTGCCAGGATCTTGGGGTTTTCACTTACCCTGCAAAGAACAAATTGTAAACCACTTTGCATAGTGTCCCAGACCCTAAATGAGGGTTTCATTTACCATGTAATTTATTTCTAGTTCATGTTTCTGTCCTGAACAAGCTTTTGGGTTTGAGGTTATAAACAAGATAATTTGACTGTTTACTTGTGGTTGAACAAATGGCTTAAATATACACATGGAAAAAAATCCTTTCAGAAGGAGAGAAAGTGGGGCAATCATTTCCAAAAATTATCATCTGTTTGTCTGACAAACTTTTGATTCAATAATGTTGTAAAAACACTTGGTTTTATTATTTAAAAGACTTTTCTTTTTCCAGTCAAAAGATCTCTGATAAGCTAGATGAAAATATCTGGTAGCCATTTACTTTTATACTCACTCTCATGAGAGTGACTTGGATTAGATATTCAAGCTTTATTCCCTAATGTCTTCTAGATTGTGTTTCTTTTACTTCAAATTTTGTTCAGTTTCCTACATGATAATTTGCATTTTGTTTTTTCTCATTAAAAAAAAACTGCAGGTTTTTTTTCCCAATTGGGTTCATTATAGCCCAGACTTGCCTAGAACTTACTGTGCAGTGAAGATTGGCCTTGACCTCCTAAGTACTGACAAGGGCTAAGATTGCAGGCATCTGCCACCATTCCTATATCCTTTCTCACTTAAAATATGTTATTTACTCTTCTCCACTCACACTTCCTCTTTCATCTTGGCTTACTCTTGCTGTGTAGCCAGTTTTGTCATCTGAGTCAATTGTCTTAGTTAGGGTTTCTATTTTTTGTGAAGTGACATCATGGCCACAGCAACTCTTATACTGATAAACATCTAACTTGAGCAGACTTACAGTTTAGAGGTGCAGTCCATTGCCATCACAGCAGGAAGCATGACAACATGAAGGCAGACATGGTGAGGGAGACATAACTGAGAGTTCTACATATGGATGGGCAGGCAGCAGGGAAAGTAACACTGGGCCTGCCTTGGACTTCTGACACCCCAATGCCCACACCCAGTGACACACTTCCTCTAGCAAGACCACATCTACTTTAGCAAGCCACACCTCCCAACTGTGCCACTCCCTGTGACTCTATGGGGGCTATTGTTATTCAAATCACCAGAGTCATGATTTACAGTGGCTTCAAAATGAAGGTATACTTGAGTGTGTACACACACGTGTGTATGTGTGTGTGTGGGTGTGTGGGTGTGCATGTGTGTGTGTACATGTTCTGACAGAGTCTTGATATTTGGCCTTGAACTTATGAGCCTTCTACTTTAGCACCTCAAATCCTGGGACTGCTCACATGTACCACCATACCTGGCTCAAGAAACTGCTTTTAAAGAAAGATGTCTTTGGGCTGGAGAGTACTGCCATCTATAAACTGCTTTCATTCTAAGAACAAGGCTTTAAATTTCATCTCCAGGGATGCTGGCACACTCTTATAATCCCAGCACTGGGAAGGCTAAGATAGTGGCTTCATGTGGGATGCCCTCTGTATGCTATGAATATGTTTTATTACCATTAGTTAATAGAGAGGCTGCCTTGGCCTATGGCACAGCACAGTATAGTCAAGTGGAAAATCCAAACAGGGATAATGGGAGAAAGAATGTAGAATCAAGGAGATGCCAGCAGTCACCAGAGGATCAAGATGTGAGGTAACAAGTCACGAGCCTCATGATAAAATATAGAATAATAGAAATGGGTTAAGTTGTAAGAGCTAGTTAATAAGCCTGAGCTAATAGGCCAAATAGTTTGTAATTAATATAATTAATAATAACAGAGTAGTTATTCGGAAACTGACAGGTGGAAGAGAAACCTCCAGTTACAGTGGCTCCCTAGGGTCCGGGAGCAACCCCAGAGCCTACTTAGAACATTCCAGGCCAATGAAAGACCCTGCCTAAGGAAAAACAAAACAGAAAATAAAGGTTACTTGATGTCATCAGGTTGTCCTCTGACCCTCTGACACACACATGCATGCTAACTACATTTACCAGTGCATCAACAGAACACATGCACACTCTTGTCTTCCCGGACTTGATGAGGTTAACTTTCATGGGCTACAAGAATTACAGGCCTAAGGCTATGGGGAAGGTTGGCATATCTGTGCTTTCTTCTGGGACACGTTATCACTGTCTGCATCTTTCTCTAGTCCATTGATCAAACATTCATGGTCTACCTAGTAAATGTGAACTACTGAAGCAGGGAGGAGGGACACATAAATGTGATGGTGTTCCTATTCTGAGAAGCATCACAATCTAAGGACCTGACGATTCCAGTTATAGTGTGTGACTGTAACAGGCACACAGAAATCCCTTCTCACTCCTGGATGACTGACTCCTATCCTTTTGTCTCTGTGGCCCAAGGCTGAGGAACTTAAAGGACAATTAACTTGGGCTCCTGTCTCAGAAGAGTGAGTCATGGTTGGTTTGCCCCATGTACTTGAGAAGAACATGGTGGTAATGGGAGCTTATAGAGGTGCTTAGCTCACATGGACTGATTATAAGGTGCCAAAGAGGAACAGACTGGGGACAAAATATCCCAACGATATGCTTCTAGGGATGACTACCTCCTAAAGTTTTCAGAACCTTCCAGCACAGTGCCTCGAAATGGGAACTAGCACTCCAACACATTGGTCCCTTTTTGGAAGTGGAGGGGGGGCACCTCACCTACAAGATACGGCACCTACTTGCCCTTTCACTGAATTTGCTGCAGTCTCCAAGAATGCCTTCTAACTGATTTCCTCCATTCCCAAAGTTGCTTGGTGCCTGCCCTGGAGGCTCTCCACTCAGGAAATATCCTCCCCCTCATCCCACCCCTTCACCCCTCCACAGTATTGTCATTGTTTCTTTTCCTAGCTTGAAAGTTCAAAAAACTCAGGAAGAAAGCTTAGCTTAGCTTAACTACAAGTCCTAGCACCCAACAAAAGAAGTAAAGAAAAGAGAAAGAAACCACACATCCCAGTGAAAATAGAATAAGCCAGGATGCAGGATGCTACAAATCAAATAACTTCTTAGAAGTATGTGTGAATGATTATATTGGGGATTTAATGCTGGTTCTTATCTTGTAAGATACTTGTAAAAATACTTTTAAAAGTATTTTTAAAAAACTGCTGATTAAACCTACTTACCTTCTTTGAGTGATAATGATTGCTACCATGTAATTCTAATGAATAATTCTTTGTGACATTTATCGGCAAGTACAATGACTAGGTAAACCGTACAATGTTAATCAGTAATTCCTGACAGCCAGGCACCACTGTAAGTCGCAGCTTTTAGGACACAGTGAATTACTATTGTATCTGTCCATGTACAAACACAACAGAAAATCAAAGTATGGTGTGTGTGTGGGGGGGGGGGACTGGAAAATGGAAGCTTTTCATTTATATCATACTGTTCTATAGTTTTTCTGCTTATTGTTTGTTGACTGAGGTTTCTGTCCTACCCAGTCCCACCGTCATTTGGTCTCAAAGAAATACACAGAGGCCTGCATTAATTATGAACTGATTGGCCTATTAGCTCAGGCTCATAATTATTGTTTGTGGTAGCCAGATGGCTTGGTATCTTTTTGGAGAGGCAGTCACATCTTGCTTGCTCTGTGCCTGGCTTCCTCTGTGTCTGGGTGATGGGCGGGGTCAAGGAGAAGCCATGTAGCCCCACCAGAGACAGATGCTGGAACTTTACCAGGTAAGTCACAGCCTCAATGCAATACACAAATTAATAAAAATGGGTTAATTAATATACAAAAGTTAGCCAATAAGAAGCTAGAGCTAATGACCCAAGCAGTGATTTAATTAATGAAGTTTCTTTTTGGTTATTTTGAGAGTCTGGGAAGCTGGGAAATGAACAAGCAGCCTCCATACAACAAACTGACACTCCAGTGTTGAAGACGTAAGCCACGAACAATGCCACACCAGTTTGGAATTATTATTAATAGGGTAGTATTTATTTAAAGAGGAAAAACTTACAGATCACCGTCCCGGACAACAGCCCTCTGCGCAACCAGGAAGGGAGTCTAATCACCGGCGGAGCAGGAAGTGAAGAGAGCGAGCAGAAGGAAATAGAAGCTTTTTGAAGGGAGAGAAACCACGCCCCAATGGGCTGGTATCTCAGCAGCTATTGGTTGGAGGGGCGGAAAGACCTCCCACAACACCTCCCCATTTTGTTTAAGTAAGAGAGTTCTAAACCTACTACGAAATTATATACAATAAGTACAAATATCCTATTCTAACTAGCTTAGGACTTGTATAATAAATAACTTGGCCAAGTCATGAGAGAAAAGTAATTATAGTTATATAGTCTTCAACCCCATCGAAGATCTGAGAAGGGAAATAATGTTACCTGGGTAATTAGGAAGTTCAGTAAAACATGGAACAAATCACAGAGACAACTAGCTACCTGGGCAATCACCCAAAGTCACGGTTGCAGCGTTGAAGCAACCAACTTTGGCTAAGGCCTAACATAATTGACATACCATTTTCAAAGGCAAGCAACTTTTCAAAACTATCTTACCCTGTCTTGGCAGGATATGACAGTCCTGTTTTATCCATTGATGCACGCTCTGTATCTCTGTCAGTGGTTGAGGTATGGGCATTTCTTTGCCCCAAGGCCAGTTCTGCCAAAAAGAAAGGCTCCAGGTGGAGTGTCTTTGGTGCTCAACATTCTCTCGGGAATAGAGCGGTGTTGCCAGGAGCAATTGTGTCTCACTACCACAAAACTCTGAGTTAGATTAAAGGCCATTTTCTATAGCTCTTTGAAGAGGTTGAAGATCATCTATCTATACTGAGTATAATCTCTATATATCTAAAGAACCTGATTAGTCTAAATGGCATCTGATTTATAAATGGCAAACTTAGATGACTATTAATCTATATAATTCTCAATATCTATCTAACTTAAAGACTAAGACAATAAACATCTGTGTAACAAATGAGGATAATGACCTCCAAATATAAACAATGTACAAATATACATTGCAATATGGTAAATATATATCAATACACAAACAATATATAAGTATCTTAATCAGAGGTAGAAATGTACACTGCAATATGGTAAATATATACAATATATATGGATACAATATATGTCAATGCATAAAAAATATTTTAAACAGAGGTAGAAACATGCATGCATACAATAGTCAATATAATTTAACTTTGTATCAATATACAAGAATCAATACCAATATATTTGTCTAAAAATTGTAACTCACAATTATAAATCTATTATCCCATCATCCCTCTTTTTTTTTTTTCAAATTGATCCCTGAGCTTATAAAATTCCTCCCCCAACTTCCCAACCCCTAAATGATGTCCCTAAATCCAGGGGCAAACTTTACTGGGAGAGGAGACGTCGTCCTCTAGAATTACTTCCAGCTGTCATGGGGGCGACGTTCTTTCTGGGGGATCCTGTGAAAGCAAAATGATGGTTAAATTTCAAGATCAATGTCTTTTAAAATTGCAAATAGTCTCTGAGTATTTTGTGGAGGTCTGGCCAGAATGTTGTACAAGATGTGCACCATTTCAGCTAACCAAGTTGGGATCTTCTTGTGCAGCTGGTACCCAAAACAGGTCTTGTAGTAGCGCTATCAGTATCATGACGTCATATCAACCAGGTAGAGTTGTTGTTGTGGGGCCCCATCTTCTTCCTGGAAACTTCAAATGTCACTTCAGAAAAGACTCATTGTTTATTGTAATAAACTTAAACATTAATCATATAGACATATATAGGCATATATATATTCAATGAAAGGCATGATAGATATATTCAATGGAAGGTATGATAGGTATGAAGAAAAGCAAAGATGCTTTCTAAACTCATATTTCTTTCTGTCCTATATCACGGCTCTTGACATGAGACAGAAACTCCAGAAACTCTGGGTTTTTCTCTTACTAACATGCTTGGATTTGGAGAGGGACTGAGCCAGAGTCCAACTTCAAAACTAGCTCTATAAATTTAGAAATATGGTTTAATATGTTTTACTTACACAACCCATTCAGTTTTCTTGATATTTCCTATTGGGCAGGTATTTTTCCATCTGTCAGTATCCAAATATCCAGGGTCCCTTGAATTTTTCAAAGGTGAGTGTTTTCCTGTGGAGATAAGAACAGAACCCTGCCCCCATTCTATATGTTTTTCTTACCACCTGTATGCATATCATTGTGGATGAGTTGCCATTTTTCCTTTCCAAGAGGTTTCTCCTCTTCAAATCGAAACTTTATTAATTTTGATGGTATCCACAATTTTTCTTCTCCTGTGGAAACAAGAGCAAAACCCCTTCCCCAACGTAGCACATCTCCTGGCTTCCATTGAGAGGTCAGCACATCTTTGAAATAAATCGGTTGATTTAGTTCAGCAGACTTTTCCATTATCCAATGTCTTTCTGCTGCTGTCGTTCCTTTCTCATTAGCGTTAAGAAAATTTAAGGTTAATAAAGCATTATGTAATCTATTTCTGGGGGTATTTTCAGTCCCTTTCTGTTTGTTCAGCATATCCTTTATAGTATGATTTGATCTTTCTATAACTGCCTGACCTGTAGGATTATTTGGTATACCTGTAATGTGTTTTATATTATACTAATCAAAAAAGCGTTTCATTTTCTTAGATACATATGCTGGACCATTATCTGTCTTTATTTGTGCAGGTATACCCATGATGGCCATAACTTCCAATAAATGTGTGATTACTGAATCTGCCTTTTCTGAGCTCAGGGCAGTAGCCCATTGAAAACCTGAATATGTGTCTATGGTGTGGTGTACATATTTTAATTTACCAAACTCCATAAAGTGGAACACATCCATCTGCCAGATTTCATTTCTCTTAGTACCCTTTGGGTTACTCCCTGCAGGCAAAGGTGTTTGATTATAGAAAGAACAAGTAGGACATCTCTTTATAATGTCCTTAGCTTGTTGCCAAGTAATGGAAAATTCTTTCTTTAGGCCTTTACTATTGACATGATGCTTTTTATGAAATTCCGAGGCCTGCAACACGCTTCCAATCAATAATTGATCAATCTCAGCGTTGCCTTGTGCTAGAGGACCAGGCAGACCTGTATGGGACCGTATGTGTGTTATGTACATCGGACAAAGCCTGTTCCTGATTATGTCTTGTACCTGGATAAACAATGAAGTCAACTCTGTGTCATCTGGTATAAATTCAGCGGTTTCAATATGCAAGATAACTCTTTTTGCATATTGTGAATCTATAACTATATTAAGAAGTTCTTTAAAATCCCTTAGCACCATAAGAATGGCATATAATTCTGCCTTCTGCACATAATTATAAGGGCTTTGTTCCACCTTACTCAATTCATTTGACTTGTAACCTGCTTTCCCTGATTTATTTGCATCAGTATAGAATGTACGAGCTCCAGTTATTGGAGCATCACATACAATTTTAGGAAGAATCCAAGAAGTTCTCTTTATGAGGTTAAGTCTACCACTTTTGGGATAGTTGCTATTAATGTCTCCCAAAAAATTAGCACAAGCTCTTTGCCACGGTTCATTGTCTTCCCATAACTTTTTTATTTCTTCAGTAGTAAAAGGCACTATAATTTCTGCTGGGTCTATACCTGCTAGTTGACGAAGTCTCAGCTTACCTTTTATAATTAATTCAGAGACTTTTTCCACATAAGTTTTTAATTTTTTACTCGGTTTATTAGGTATAAATATCCACTCTAAAATAATATCTTCCCTCTACATTAGAATCCCTGTAGGAGAGATTCTGGAAGGCAATATGACTAGGATGCAGCTAAGATTTGGGTTCACCCTATCCACATGTGCTTCCTGTAATTTTTCCTCAATCATTGTCAGTTCCTTTTGTGCTTCAGCTGTCAGTTTTCTTGGACTATTCAAATCTTTATCACCATCTAAGGTTTTGTTTAAATGAACTATTAGATCAGGTGTTATCCCAACAGCTGGTCATAGACTGGAAATGTCTCCCAACAATCTTTGGAAGTCATTAAGAGTCTTTAACCGGTCTCTCCTAATTTGTGCCTTTTGCATTTTAATTTTCTCTAACCCTATTCTGTAACCTAGGTAATTAATAGAATTTCCTCTTTGAATCTTTTCAGGGGCAATTTGTAATCCCCACCTAGGCAAGACTTTCTTTATTTCTTCAAACATCCTTTCTAAAGTATCTTTATTTGAATCAGATAATAAGATGTCATCCATGTAATGATAAATTATGGACTTGGGAAATTGTTTACGAATTATTTCCAATGGCTTACTTACAAAATATTGGTACAATGTAGGACTATTGAGCATACCCTATGGGAGGATAGTCCATTGATAACTATTAGGCTGAGAATTATTATAAGTAGGCACCGTGAAGGCAAATTTTTCTCTATCCTTTTTTTGTAACGGTATAGTGAAAAAACAATCTTTCAAATCAATAACTATAAGAGGCCATCCTTTTGGTAATAGAGAAGGCAAAGGAATTCCAGATTGTAGTGGGCCAATAGGTTGAATTACTTTGTTGACAGCTCTTAGATCTGTCACCATTCTCCATTTACCAGATTTCTTTTTTACAACAAACACAGGAGAATTCCAAGGGCTGGTTGATTCTTCAATATGGTGAGCATCTAGTTGCTCTTGCACCAGCTGTTCCAATGCCTGCAATTTATCTTCAGCTAGAGGCCACTGTTTGATCCATATTGGCTTCTCAGTTAGCCATTTTAAAGGTAGGGCTGTTGGTACCTCTAAAGGTTTGGTATTTGCTATATGTTCTTGTACAGCCTGAATGGTTGGTGACCTTTTTCCATAATACCTCATCATATCTTTCCCAGAATTATGAGTTCCTGGAACTGCAGGAATGTTAATCTGGGTATTCCATTGCTGTAACAGGTCATGGCCCCATAAATTTATTGCAATATTGGCTATATATGGCCTTAGTCTTCCTATTTGCCCTTCAGGCCCTATGCATTCAACCCATCTTGTGCTTTGTTTTACACGAGATAGGGTTCCAATTCCCAGAAACTGAACATCTACCTCTTGAAGAGGCCAATTTGGATGCCAAGATTCTGGGGTAATGATACTTACATCCGCACCTGTGTCTAATACGCCTTCAATAAAAGTGCCATTTATACAGACTTTTAGCTTTGGTCTTTGGTCGTTAATAGAAGTCTGCCAAAAGATACGTTTACTCTGTCCTACTGGGTTTTTTGACTCATCCTCCACTCGTAATTCATCATTTAGACCAGTGTTACTTTTTACAGCAGAAATTGGAGTTTTTCATTTTCTTGGTGAGGCACGTTCTCCACTGTGACTGGGAATGACTGGGCCACTGTTGGCTTGGGGGCCTGCGAGAGGCCCCTCAAGGAGTTTCCCGACGGGATCGGGTTGCCTTGTTTGTCTGTTGTTGACCTGCATTCGTTGGACCAATGACGGCCTTTACCACATCTCCTACATATACCTGAAGGCCTAGGTCTCCTATTTTTGTCATTCCCAGAGGAGATATTATTCCTAGAAATTCTGTGCCTGCCATCCCTTTTCAGATGTCCTAATTTACCACAATTAAAACACCTGGCAGTTTGATGTCTCCTCATTGCTGTGGAAATCGCTTCTCCTACCCAAGATTCATCATTATAGCTAAACATCTCAACATTCATCGTATGCTGAATCCATTCATCCATAGGTGCTGATCTAGACTTTAAAGGCCCAATTATCTTTTTGCATTCTATGTTTGCATTCCCAAAAGCTAGAGATTCAAGAAGTATTCGTCTAGATTCTGGGTCTGTTACCACTATGTCCAGATCCTTAATTAATCTTTGCAAAAAGGCAATAAAGGGTTCTTTCTGTCCCTGCCTAATTCTGGTATATGATTCAACCCTTTTTGCTGGATCTTGTATCCTATTCCAAGCATTTAAAGCTGCTTGGTGACATAGACACTGTACTTCATCATCATAAAGACCTTGGACGTGTGGATCAGCATATTCTCCTGCACCAAGAATTTGATCTTGGGAAACCTTGACATCATTTGCTCTTCCTTGGTGTTCCATATGTTTGGATTCTTCTCTGAAATAAATTCCAAACATCAAGGAAGGTCCCTTATCTAAAACTGCAGACACTAACTGATGGAAATCATAGGGGGTAGCTCTAGCATTAGAAGCCCAAGTCCTTATCATTTCCTTTACATATGCGGATTGCAGCCCAAAATTAACAACAGCTTGTTTAATTTCTTTCAGATCATTCATTGCTATTGGCATCCATCTAACTTCTCTGACTCCCTTTGAGCCTTTAGAAGTTGATGCTTTGTCAGAATTAAGTATAGGGTATGCCGCTAAAACCCTGGGTAAGCCAGTTCTAATAGCTGGTGTTGGCTTTGTATCCTGTCCTTGTGCCTTATTACTCTGTTCACCAGCTCCAATCATTTATTCAAGCATTTCAAGTCTTTTTATTATTGCCTCTTTTGAATCCTGAGTCTCCTGACCTGCAGTTTCTAGTAAAGATAGTATGGTTCTTGAGAGTACCATAATCTTCCTAAATGATAGAATATTCAAAAGAATACTAAAACATAGTAACCAGTAAATTAATTTATCCTCATAGTCATATAAATTTTGCATGATAGGATCCATTGTGTTGGTAGCCCAAACAGTGAAATTCATGCTGGAAACAAAACCTGCCATATTACCTATTATCCAGCTGGCCTCGAGCTCACCGAAATTCGCCTGTCTCTGCTTCCCGAGTGCTGGGATTAAAGGCGTGCACCAGCACTGCCTGGCTGACCTCGAACTCACCGAGATCTGCCTGCCTCTGCCTCCCAAGTGCTGGGATTAAAGGCGTATGCCACCACCACCTGGTCGGCCTCAGAGATCGTCCTCCCTCTCTGGATGTTATGGGCCTGAAGGCCGAGTGTATCTCGGACTCGGCACTGGGGCCTAAGTCATGAACTAAACAAAAAAACGGCGTACACGGAACCATAAACCCAGAATCCAGGGGTAGAGAAGAGTAACCCGGAAGCCGTGTAAGCCTCCACGTGACAGAGTCACCCTGAGGGGTTGCAGCTTCCGCAACCAGCAACCGCATGATCTGGTTCGCACCGCTTAAGAGCTGTACTCTCAAGGGAGATTTAAAAATGACTCAGAAAAGAGCAAACCATGCAGGCAGAGACTACGCAGGCCTGTGGAGTTTAAATCCACGTGGGGAGGCAGAGGATAGGGTGCGTGGGGACTTGAAGTCAATCTGAGGTGTCTAAAAAAATATAAAGAACTGCAGCAAGAAAAGCCAGTGCGTGATAATTTAAATTAAACTGCTGGCTCCAGGCACAAGGCACAAGCTACAAGGCTGCCTCAAGGCACAAGCCACACGGCCTCCGCAAGGCACAAGCCACACGGCCTCCGCAAGGCACAAGCCACACGGCCGGCCGCAAGGCACAAGCCACCGCTGAGGAAGGGAAGGCTCGCACCAAGCCGAACTCGCGGCTGGCAGCCGAGCGGTCCTAAAAGCCAAACGTTAGGGCGCCAGGTGAAGGCGTAAGCCACGAACAATGCCACACCAGTTTGGAATTATTATTAATAGGGTAGTATTTATTTAAAGAGGAAAAACTTACAGATCACCGTCCCGGACAACAGTCCTCTGCGCAACCAGGAAGGGAGTCTAATCACCGGCGGAGCAGGAAGTGAAGAGAGCGAGCAGAAGGAAATAGAAGCTTTTTGAAGGGAGAGAAACCACGCCCCAATGGGCTGGTATCTCAGCAGCTATTGGTTGGAGGGGCGGAAAGACCTCCCGCAACACAGTGTGTTCTAGCTAAATCCATGTAAAACCTAAGAAAGCTCAAAAAGGAATTCTAGACACAAAAGAAAAGTGCTTAGCAGTTTCTTAGTAGCAACAAATTTTTTTTCTAGACTGGCTTACAGTAAGCAAGGCTCCACAAGATGAAGTAATAACTGCACAGCTTCTTACTCCAACTCTTTCAGGAGGTCTGGCTACAGAGCATTTGAATGGGGTCTGTGAGCAGACTGTTACAACTTGCTTAAAAGCAATACAGACCTACTGTGGGCCTGAAAATGGTGCTGTGAGCATGGCTTACACTAAACAGACCTCCGCCCCACAATGTTGGACTGGGCATATCCAAAAGACAAAGCAGCCTTAGTTTCTGCTTGGCATTTTAAAAAGTACTTCTGGTCAGAAAATAATTACAGATACACAATAAAGACAGATTCAGATAAAAAAAAATCTCTAAGTTGGTCACAGTGCTAAATAAATGTACATAGGCTTGGGAGAGAGAAGAAAGAGAGTACAGAGAGTTATAAAAAAGAAGTAAATGTTTTATTGCAAAAATAAAACAAAGTCTTTGAGACAAAGTAAACTTGTAGAAAAAGTCATAGAGAAAGAAAAATAAGCCACATAAAGATGGAATATACACAGAGAGTTTAGATTATGTATGTTACTGTGATTTCTTTGAATTTTTTGACTATGAAGGAGCTAAGTAACCAACATATATACTTTTAGAGTTCTCTTGTCTTCAAAATTTGTGTCTAAGGATATGTTGCTTTGGAAAAGAGGTTATTCTTTTGCTTCCACAGAGGATGAGAACCCTTCAAGACTATGTGGTTTAATGGACCAAGATCCCCTGAAAGGTCACTGTGAACACCCCCTAAAAATTACTTTGCCCAACAAAAAGCAGGAAGCAGTTTGGATAGACTTATGCCGTATTCCCAAATATTGTTTATAAATGTTTCTTTACATTTAAGATGGGATATACTATAGAAATTTGCATTGATATGAATCTTGGTTTATTGATACAAATTTAAGGTCAATTTTGTGATATATATATTTCTGCTCTTGATTAAGTGATTGTGTTTGTACATCTCATTTAAAAATATAATGTATAATTAAGAAATATAGGTTAATAGATAATCATCTATAATAGTCATGCTTGTAGTCATGTTAGTTAGGTTTTCTAGATATATAGAGATATATTTCAGTTAGATAGGTATTCTTCAAATCTTTCAGAATATGGCACTTAGGACTTTTCATGACATGAGACACATCTGCTCCTGGCAGCACCAATTACTTCAAGAGGAAGATGGGCATTGAAGAGGCTCCTTATAGAGTTTGCTAGCCATCTGGGCAAGAAACTGCTCTTACCTGTACTGTTTGATGCTATGTTGTATGAATTGAACATGCAGGACCCAGAGAGAGATGATTGCTGAACTTGCCTAAAGGTGAGACGGTCCTTCAGGGATCCTGTTTCATGAAAGAGTCTACCAGACATTCTGCAGGACACAGTAGAAAGTGACTGACAAACTGCCAATATAGGTGGAACTGTCTTTAAAATTTCCTGCTTTGTGGAAAACTCTGCTGGATACTATAGGCCTGTAGGCTGAAGATTGAATGCTCCAGTGGTACAGAAGAACTTTGGGTGACTGTCTAGGCAGCAAGAAGTCTCTGTCAATTCTAGACTTTTGAAAGTTGTTTACAAAGCACTGCCTGTTTACGTAGGTAATATTATATCCTTTTGGAGTTTTTGAGGGAGTTGAAAAATAGATAGCTATAGTTATAGTTTTCCTTAGCTATGATAAAACATAAAGGAGATATAAATGTTGTAACTGTTGGTACCTGTTTTGTTATATGTAATTTTACTGTGTTAAAGGTAAAGCCTTCCTTTTTATTTAAACAGAAAAGGAAGGTAATATGGGATTTCCTTCTGTATGCTATGAATATCATTGGTTAATAAAGAAAGCAGGCTTGAGTCTATAGCAGGGCAGAACAGATCTAGACAGGGAAAAGTAAACTGAATACTGGGAGGAAAGAAGGGCAGGGTCAAGGAGAAGCCATGTGGCCCCACCGAAGACAGATGCCAGAACATTACCTGGGAAGCCACAGCCTCGTGGCAATACACAAATTAATAGAAATGGGCTAAATCAATATGTAAGAGTTAGCCAATAAGAAGCTAGCACTAATGGGCCATGCAGTGTTTTAATTAATACAATTTCTATGAGATGGATGGATGGATACCTTGCTCAGCCTATATATAGTAGGGAGGGCTTTGGACCTTCCTCACAGCAATGAGCCTTACCCTCTTTGTGATATAGATGGTTGATGGGGTGGGAGGGAAGGTGGAGGGAGTGGGAAAAGGGGAGGGAGTGCAAACTGAGATTGGTATGTAAAATATAAAAAGATAATTTGTTTTCTTATATTAAAAACATAAAATAAAATAAATTATAAAAAATGCTGAATAAAAATGATATAAAGGAGTACTAAAGGTAAAAAATAAATGTATTTAATAATGCATCATATGCAAATTTATAAATGGTCCTTATTATTCCTTTTTAATCTTTTGTTGTTTATTTATTTTATGTGTATGAGTGTTTAACTGCTTGTATATTCATTTATGCACTATTGTCAGACCAAAACAGGAAAAATATGCCTTGCAGGTTACAGGTTCTGTTTGCAGTTAAGAATAAGGTCCTGCCAGGCGGTAGTGGCACATGCCTTTAATCCCAGCACTTGGGAGGCAGAGGCAGGCGGATCTCTGTGAGTTCAAGACCAGCCTGGTCTACAGAGCTAGTTCCAGGACAGGCTCCAAAACCACAGAGAAACCCTGTCTTGAAAAACCAAAAAAAAAAAAAAAAAAAAGAATAAGTTCCTGTTTGTCCTATGTTTGTTTGATCCATCTGCAGAGGATGTGCTTGATAACCTGTGGGCAGGAGGTAGGCCGTCAGGAAATCCATCAGGATGTATGTTAGTCTCTGATCAGACTTGATGGGAAACATGGTGGCATATTCCTGCAGTCACAGCACTTGGGAGGTAGAGGCAGGTAGATCAGAAGTTCAAGTCATCCTCAGCTTTATAGCAAGTTTGATGCTCACCTGAGTTACATGAACTAATGACCTGCCCCCTACACTGAAATAAAACCATCTGTAGCATTGAAGATACTTGAGTGCCTCCTGGTTTTGTTTTATTGGATTTTTTATAGTTCTCATTCTTGTGGAGAAAGAAACATGAAATAGCTTGGTTTCTAGCTCTTTATTTCCGTTGATAAGGCAGCTGCTACTGCTGTAATGTAGTCAATGCCTTCTTCAGCAGTCTGTAGCAGGATCATTCTAAGGTACTAAACAAACTAGAAAGTGTCCGAACCTTAAAATAATGCACTGAGCCAGGTGGTTATGGCACACACCTTTAACCCCAGCACTTGAGAGGCAGAGGCAGGCAGATATCTGTGAGTTCAAGGCCATCCTGGTTTACAAGAGCTAGTCCAGGATAGTCTTCAAAACTACAGAGAAACCCTGTCTCAAAGAACAAAAAAAACAAAACAAAATACACTGGAATGTCTTACTCTTACTGTGTATCTGTTGCGAGTTAGTAATGGCATTTTCTGATCTTTCAAGGACCCAAACTACTAGAGCAGTGACTAAGTCACTATTTGAACTGTTACTGTTAGTATAATAAAAAGAAAAGGCACTTTTTTTATTCAAAAAAATATTTTTTATATTATATTCCAAATGAAGCTTCCCCTCCCTCCTCTCCTCCCATTCCCTTTTCTTCCTTACCTCCTCCCACCCCTCCCCCCCACCTCAATCCACAGCACCTAAGTTTCTGTTCAGAAAGGGGCAGACCTCCAATGGGTATCAACAAAGCATGGCGTATCAAGTTACAATAAAACTAACCACCTCCCTTGTTTTCAGGCTGGGCAAGGCAATCCAGTATGAGGAATAGATTCCCAAGAGCCAGCCCCTGCTCCCATTGTTAGGAGTCCCACAAATAGACCAAGTTACACACGTAGGCCAGTCTTACGTAAGCTCCCTCATCATTGGTTCAGACTCCAAGAGTTCCTATGAGACAGGTTAGTTGTATCTGTGAGTTGACCCCTCTGATTCCTAAAATCTTTCCTCCCTCTCTTCAGCAGGATTTCCCAAGATTGGCCTAATGTTGGGCTACGGATCTCTATATCTGTTTGAATCAGTTACTAGATGAAGGCTCTCTGATGACACCTGGGGAAGTCACCAATGAAAAGGCACTTTTTGATGTCTGACAGCAATGCTTCAGTGACTTAGTACATAGTTATCAGGTGGTTTTTGTCAGACTCAGTCATATCCTCATCCAAATCCAAGGAAACAAAGTCTAAGTCTATCAAGTAAAAGGGAAAAGTCCTAGATAGGACAGGGAATGGTTGATGAATGTTCCAGTGACTGCCACAGCTCACTTAAAGAAAAGACATAATGAATATGAGTGTGTGCTAATGTCTACACCAGGCCAAGCAAACAACCGTTTATTCAGTAGACTAAGTAAAGCAGATTAGATTGCAGGGTGTTTGGGGGACTCAGTTTGGGTCCCTCTTATTAGTGAGCATCAATATTGTCAAAGACTTCTGTGTGGGTCTGCACCAACAGGGGTCCTAGAGCTGAGAAGTAGGCACAGGCCTCCATCCCTAACCCAGAAGCTGTATCCAATTGATAATCACTTGCAAATGAAAATTAGATACAGAAACATACATGCAGGCAAGACACACATACACACAGACTAAGAAAAAATAATTGAAAGACTAATAATAACTCTGAGTATCATAGTTATTTAAAGTTATGTATTTTTGAGAACTTTTCAAGTGAAATCATCTTCCCGTGCTTTGACAGACTCTTCTTGAGAGTTCATAAATTATATGACCTTGAGTAGTGTAAAGAGTATTGTCTGTCTTTTACTGAAGTCCCCAAATCACCTGTTTATGATATCTTCTGCTTATAGGAAAGAGCTGATTTGCGACACGAGTGAGAAAAAAAAAGAAGGAACTAATACAGTTGGCACATTGAAAACATATTCATTACAAATGAAAGTCTACATTCTTAATAATCTCCACATTTATCTTTTGTTACTCATTTTTACTGTACCGATCTTAAGGGCTGTTGTTTTATTAACAATTGTGATGATAACAAGAACCATGGCCTAAGTAAATGTCACTTTTGTAGAGTTCACTTTTCATTGGCCGTCAACTGCTAGACATGTAGTCTACCAATGAGTAGTTTGCTTCCCTGTTGTACATCCCTTGGAGAAAACTAAATTTTTATTAACAAGTGGTTATCGGTTGGAGATTGCTTCTGGGTTAAGGAAAGGGACATGTGTCCCCTTCTCTTCTCAGCTCTAGGATCCCCCCATTGGCGCAGACCCCTACAGGCTACTGCATCGGTCTCTGCGAGTTCATATGTGTGTCGGTCATGTGGATTTAGAGGGCCTTGTTTCCTTGGTTCCTCCTTCCCCTCTGGCTTTTACTCGTTTCCTGCCTCTCCTTGTAGGGTTCTCTGAGGGGAGGGATTTGATGGAGACATCCCATTTAGTGTTGAGCGTTTCATGGTCTCTTACTTTCTGTATAATGTCTGGCTATGATGGGTCTCTGTATTTGTTCCATCTGATGCAGGAGGAAGCTTCTCTGATGATGGTTGAACAAGGCATTGATCTTCAAGTATAGAAAGTCATTAGGATTATTTATTGCTATGTTTATTCTTTTTTGAAAACAGTAGTATTTGATTTTTGCCCTAGTTCCTGAACTAACTAATCTCATGTTCTTGGTCACCCAAGCAGCACTGGGTATGGGTTCCCTGTTGCAGAGTGGGCCTTCTGTCAAATCAGATATCGTTGGTTACCCCACAAGCTCTGTGCCACCTTGCACCAGCATATCTTATAGGCAGTGTATTTTTGTAGATCAGACACGTTGTGGTGAGCTGGTGTTTATGTTCTTCTTTGGTGGCATGTGGACTGCCTTCCTTTATCAAATACACTAGCTAACACAAATGAGTAAATGCTCTATGTAGGCACTAGCTTGCTTCTTCATGTACCAGAAGTTGTGTAGGTGTTGTCTTCAGCAGTTCGGACTTGCCATCAACTTGTGGAGAGCAACCTGTAGTCTTGGAATTTCCCATATGAAACTTTGGCCAACAGCTCAATTATATGGAACATATTCCCAGTTTTGGTGGCAAGAGATGTCCACCGGATTTCTGTCTTTGGAAGTTCCTTGCCTTATACTCTTCTGTCAGTACTTTCTGTTTGCTTTTCTTTTTGTCTTTTTTTAAAATTTTAATCTTTTTTGTTTATATATTTTTCTTCTCTTTTTTATCCCACAGGTCCTGTGTGTGTGTGTGTGTGTGTGTGTGTGTGTGTGTGTGTGCACATATGTACATGTACACACTCAAAGACATGAATAGGAGGAATAAATGTTTGACTGGCTGTTATGTTTTCTAGTAGATGGTATTTTGTGCCTTAGAAATAACCATGCTTTTATGATTACAGCTATGACTTCAATTGATCTACTCTGCCTTCTCTTTCTCTAAAATCATTGAACAGAAATTCAGCCTTAATCTTTTTTGTTATTCTTCTTCAAGAAACCTCACATGGAACAAAATTATTCTTGTGACTATGGGGTAGCAGGAAATTCTTTCTCCTGTTTTAAAGACTGGCGTCTTCAAAACTGCTGGATTAAATTGGTACTAGACACACGGGTGGGAGAAAAGACATGGGAGTTCTCTCACGTGTGTGGGGGCATCCAATATGACAGTGGTATGCAAAAATCCACACAGCCTTCTTCACAGGGAGGTGTAAATGGGGCTGGAGGCAGTTTGGGGGTGGTCAGTGATGTTTATGGGAGGTGAGCAGCCCTGGAGACTACTCTTGGTCTGTGAGGAAGTTGTCTGGGCTCTGGGTGTGGGGTTTGGCTTCCAGTCATCTCTGTTTGGCATCAATTTAATACTGCTTGGAGAATGAAGTTTCAGGGAAAGAACTGAAAGGCAGTTGTGTTCTCTTTTCAACAGATTTGCCTTTGAGAAGATAAGGCGACTTCAGAGCCAGCCTTCCCTACGTGACTGGGTGTGTGGGTTGGCTAAGGCAGAGCCGTTTTGGATCTGATGCAGCTTGTTTGGTTTTCTGACTTCCTTTACTTCAAAGGATTTGGCGTGCTCAAATACTATTTAGAGTATGGCTTTCTGAGTCCTCAGCACACAACAACCGCTGCAAAGAAGACAGAGTGCATACGGCAAGTTTCCCATTTAACCAGTCTTAATGCTCGGTGAGACATGTTCAGTCAGGCAACCGGACGCTTTGAGTCCATCCCAGGCAGTGATTAGGAGGCTCTGGGGTCCCACTTCCAGCCCAAATCCCAGACCTGGCAATCCTTCTCCCGTCTGGACTTCATCTGCAAATTAAAGATAATAGTAGTATCTCCTTCATAGAGTCTTTGAAGATTTAACCAGCAAAAACACTTTTAAAAATATTTGGTGCCCAATAAGACGAAGTGATTACTGCTTTTCTCCTCATTTTATTTTTGTTTTCTTTCAGGACTTGAATTACAGATGTGGCAGATGTTTAATTGCTATTTTACAAGTGTTGTATTAGGAGCGGCCGGGCTGTGTTCCCCGCACCTGACCGCCCGCATGGCCCAGCTTATGCCCGAAATAATTACACAGAAACTGTGTTCTTTTAAACACTGCCTGGCCCATTAGTTCCAGCCTCTTATTGGCTAGCTCTTGCACCTGGACTAGCCCATTTCTGATAATCTGTGTAGCACCCCAAGGTGTGCTTACCGGGGAGATTCTAGCCTGTGTCTCTCTGGAGTGTGAACATCATGGCGACTCCTAACTCAGCTTCTCTTTCCCAGAATCCTGTTCTGTTTTCTCCACCCACCTAAGGGTGGGCCTAATGAATGGGCCTAGGCAGTTTCTTTATTCATAAGAAACCACTCCCACATCATTTCCCCTTTTTCTGTTTAAACAAAAAAGAAAGGCTTTAACTTTAACATAGTAAAATTACATATAACAAAACAGTTATCAAGTAAGAATTACAGTTACAATATTTATCTTTTATCATAACTAAGGAAAACTATAACTATAACTAACCATTCTTCAACTCCATCAAAGACTCCAGAAGGATATAAAATTATTTAAACAAACAAGAAATCCAAACTCTAGAAATGACAGAGACATCTCACTGCCTGGACAGTCACCCAAAGTTCCTCTGTACCGTTGGGGCATCTATCTTTGGCCTTCAGGCCCATAGTATCCAGCAGACATTTCCATGAAGCAGGAAATTTCAAAGACAGTTCAGTCACTTTCTGCTGTGTCCTGCAGAATGTCTCGTAGACTCTTTCATGAGTCAGGAACCCCGAAAGACCATCTCACCTTTAGGCAAGTTCAGCAGTCCTCTCTCTGTGGGTTCTTTATGTCCAGTTTATGCAACAGTCCAGGCAAGAACAGTCTCTTGCCCAAATGTCTATCAAGCTCCATAAGGATCCTTTTCGATGCCCATCTTCCTCTCGAAGTAGATTGGTGCTGCCAGGAGCAGACGTGTCTTATTGTCATTAAAAGCCCTAAATTATTAAAACATTAAATGCCATATTCTGCAGTCCTTGAAAGATATGAAGAATGCCTATCTAATTGAAATATATCTCTATATATCTAGAAAATCTAACATGACTACAAGCTTGACTATTATTTATGATTATTCAGCAACAACCTATATTTCCTAATTATATATTACATTTTAAAAATGAACTACACAATCACAATACCTTAATTAAGATCAGAAATACATATAACAAAATTGACCTTAAAATCCATACCAATGCAAATTATTCATATCTATATCATATCCCCCTTTAAATGTAAAAGAAAATTTATAAACAATATTTTGGGAACATGGGCGCAGTTTTTCTCTCCAAACTGCTTCCTGCTGAATGGGGGCGTCGTTAATTAGGTCTTTCATGGTATAACCTGTGTTGCCAGGGTCATCTCAGTTGGCAGTTGAGTGAAGTAATTTTTTGAGGGTGTTCATAGCAACTTTTCAGGAGGGCGTGGTCTATCATACCAAATCGGAATAGAAGAAATCCATAGGGTCTCATCCTCTGTGAAAACAAAAGAAGACCCTTTCCGAAGCATCATATCCTTAGACCCAAATTTTGAAATCGTAATACCCTTATATCCATTCTGGTTCCACTTGGCAGCCCATATAATGAAATGTCTCTCTGTACTTAGCTCCTTCACAGTCAAAAATTTTAAAGAAAACACAATGTACATAATCCAGACTCTCTGTGAATTTTCCATTTTTACGTGGCTTATTTTTTTTATTTCTTTTACTCTCTTAACTATCTGTACTTTGTCTCTTTAAAGACTTTATCTTTTTATTTTTAAAGGCATTAACTTTATTTTCTCTCTATATATATTTATTTCTCTCTCAAGCCTACGTACATTCATCAAACACTGTGATCCATTTAGTGGTCTGTCTGAATCTGTTTCATTGTGAATCTGTAATTTTTTTTTTTTTTTTTTTTTTTTTTTTTACTATCCAGGAGCATTTCTTAAAATGTTAAGCACTTCTTAAAAACTTAAGTTGCACCATGTAGGGGTAATACGGTACTGCCTGTGTCCTGTAAAGTCTAAACCTTAAGTGTGCTGTTATCACAGTAATTACGGTAGTTCCTGCCTGAGACCAGCACAGTTCAGCATGGCAGAGCTGAGCCGCTCCTGCCTCAGAGCCATTTGGTGCGCCGGAGTCGCGCACAGTTCCAGGCACACAGCAGTCCACATTGCCATCAAGCAAGCCAAAGCAGTTTATTCCAAATGCTCCATACAAAAGCTCTGTCTCTCACAGGAGCCAGACAGAGATCACAATGGCGGCACAGCCCAGAAAGCCGGCATTTTAAAACAGCCAGTTTTTTCCTGCTGCTGAGTCAGGACAATATTTTTGCAGTACGCAACCCAGAAACAGCAAAAAGCTGTCTTAAATTTTCTCTATGTCCTTTTTAAGTCCTCTCAGGTTTTACGTGGAGTTCATTAGCATGTTGGGCGCCACCTGTTGAAAGAGGAGCGGCCGGGCTGTGTTCCCCCTCACCCGGCCGCCCGCATGGCCCAGCTTATGCCCCGAAATAATTACACACAGACCGGATTCATTTAACCACCGCCTGGCCCATTAGTTCCAGCCTCCCATTGGCTAGCTCTTGCACCTGGACTAGCCCATTTCTGATAATCTGTGTAGCACCCCAAGGTGTGCTTACCGGGGAGATTCTAGCCTGTGTCTCTCTGGAGTGCGAACATCATGGCGACTCCTTCTGACTCAGCTTCCTTCTCTTTCCCAGAATCCTCTTCTGTCTACTCCACCCACCTAAGGGTTGGCCTATCAATGGGCTCAGGCAGTTTCTTTATTTTAACCAATGAAATCAACAGATAAGATACAAGACCCACCTCCATCATTTCCCCTTTTTCTGTTTAAACAAAAAAGAAAGGCTTTAACTTTAACATAGTAAAATTACATATAACAAAACAGTTATCAAATAAGAATTACAGTTACAATATTTATATCTACTTTATCTTTTATCATAACGAAGGAAAACTATAACTATCTATCCATTCTTCAACTCCATCAAAGACTCCAGAAGGATATAAAACTACCTAAGTATATAAGAAATCAAATGCTCTAGAAATGACAGAGACATCTTGCTGCCTGGACAGTCACCCAAAGTTCTTTTGTACCGTTGGGGCATCCATCTTCAGCCTTCAGGCCCACAGTATCCAGCAGACAGTTCCATGAAGCAGGAAATTTCAAAGACAGTTCAGTCATTTTCTGCTGTGTCCTGCGGAATGTCTCATAGACTCTTTCATAGGTCAGGAACCCCGAAAGACCATCTCACACTCCAGAGAGACACAGGCTAGAATCTCCCCGGTAAGCACACCTTGGGGTGCTATACAGATGATCAGAAATGGGCTAGTCCAGGTGCAAGAGCTAGCCAATAAGAGCCTGGAACTAATGGGCCAGGTAGTGATTAAATGAAGACAGTTTGTGTGTTGTTATTTCGGAGCTTAAGCTGGGCCATGCGGGCGGCCCGGTACAGGGGCACAGCCACGCCGCTCCCATTTACAACATACAAGTGTTCAGCTTTTTCCCTTAAAGAAATTGTCATCCATCAAAGGGAAAAAAAATTACAGTTTGTGACCTCATCGTGGAGATGAGCAATTACAAAGTCAGCCTAATTAAGATGTATGCTTTCCATTGCCATAAGAGAAATAAAATCAGGCGTGAAATACAATTGAAAATAGTTTGCAGTTACGTGTGAGTTACTAACTACAGGTCTGGTGTCTGGAAAACAAAATCCACGCACTACTAGAAACTGTATTAACTCAGTGTTTCTCAACTTGTGATTCATGACCCCTTTGGGAACAAACAACCCTTTCACATGGTCCACATATCAGATATTCTGCATATCAGATATTTACGTTGTAATTCATAACTAGTAAAAATTCAGTTATGAAGTAGCAATGAAAATCATTTTCTAGTTGGAGGCCACCAAATGATGAGAAATTATGTTCGGGTAACAGCATTAGGAAGGTTGAGAACTCCTGTGCTCTACTCACCCTTGATGCTCTGCTTTGGTATACACTAAAAGCAGCAGGACCAGGCAGCCATGGACTGAAACTTCTGTAACCATGGACAAAACAAATTTTTCCTCTTTTTAAATCGTTTCAGCTGTTTTTGTCATGCCAGTAGAAAGCTCAAATAGTCATATGCTGTAACTCTCCTTACCTTTGACATGCAAAGCTACGTGCACGATGCAGTGAAAGTTCATGCCATGCTCCGTTGATAGTACTCTGAACCCGGATCCTCAGGAAGCGCTACCATGCTCTGAATCCATGGCCATCTCTCTACTAAAACATCTCAAGTTTCTTGAGTCTGTTCTTAAATTCCTTTATCCCTGAGACTAGGAATTGTAAGAGGGGATCCCAATTTTTCTAGTAACAGTAGAGTACTTGCCTAGCCTAGTACTTTGTGGGGATTGATCACAGCTTCAATCCCCAGTACTGCAGAAAAGACTTGAAAAAAGAATTCCTTGTCTGACAAAATGGATTAGTAAGTTATGTTTGGTGTTAAAAGCAAATTCTGCACTCTCAAGTCCCCAAGAGTATCAACTGACAATATTAGTCTTTAAATGTAAAAGTATTTCATCATATATTTCAAGACCTGGGAAACTACGAGGTGAGAAAGGTACATTCTTTATTTTCTGCCTGTGAACTGACATTTGGAGGGGATCGTGATTAGCATCTGTTCACACAACAGCAACTGTCCATGCTGTGTGCAGTTACTCAGTGTGGATACTGTACTCCCTGAAACACAAGCTATACAGTTGAAGGACTGTCATCATACAACTAAGGTAACTGAAGTGACCATATCGTGGGGCCAATCAAAGTGAAAATTTCTGATATGTGAGTATGAAAATACCCGTTTTCACAGCCCAAGTGTGTGTTATCCTGAAATTGACAAGAGAAAAGCAGTTTAGTAAAATGTAGGGCAGGAGGTATACATCTGTGAAGATAACAACAATCAAAGAGACGGAAAGAGGGGGAGGAAGAAATTAGGCTAGAGAAGTGATCTGGCTAGGTTCATGTCAACTGGACACACTCTGGAGTCATCTAAGAGGAGGAACCCTCAATTAAGAAAATCCCTCCAAAAAAAAAAAATACCTCCAGGGGAGCTGTAGTGTTTCCTTAACTAGTGATTGATATGGGAGGGCCCAGCTCTTTATGGTAGAGCCACCCATGAGCAGGTAGTCCAGGCTCTTTAAGAATGTGGGAAGAGCAAGCCATGAGGAGCAATCCGGTAAGTAGGACCCCTCCATGCCCTCTGCATCAGCTCCTGCCTCCAGGATTCTGCCTTGTTTGAGTTCCTGTCCTGACTTGCTCTGATGGTAGACTATGCTGTGGAAGTATAAGCCAGATGAACCCTTTCCTCCCCACCTTACTTTTAGTCACAGCGTTTCATCTTTGAAATAGTAACCCCAAGACAAGAAGATCCGTCAAGTGTCTATGTAAGGAGCTAGAGTTTGCCTCTCTTGAATACTTAAAGACAGTATGGACTCTGGAGCCAGGAAGTTCAGAGTGAGTCTTCAGATCCCAGCCTCAGCAGATTGACTGAGGGGCAGCTTTAGCCAAAACAGGAAGGATCCCTGCCCCCTCCCCCATTTCCTTTTGAAAGGGTCTCATTCGTTAATAACCTACTGATATAAACACCCGGGATATCTGGGGAAATGAAGCGAAGCTGCCTGGAGCTAGCCCCACTCCCTGCCCCCTCCTCCCAGCAGCTATGATACCCAGAAAAGCCATTAATGTCTTGCTCAATACCATGAAAAGGGAAACTGAAACCAAAATCTGAGACATAAGTGAGCCAGTGGAGTGTTACCGGGTTACCCAGTGTTTGGTTTCCATCTGCCAGTGTGTGCACTTGGCCATTCAATTCTACTCAGCCCGAAGCCTTCAACTGTCCCCTATGAATAGAGGGGAGACCACACCCTGTATCTTATTTAGTACCTCCCATATAAAGCCTCTACCCCATAACAGCCCCTAGGCAGAGTGGGGCAGTGAAATTTACTCCCCAACCTACTGCTTGATAGTACCAACTTTCGCTACCAAAATTCAGAGGTCCTTCTTCTCTAAGCTCAGAGGAGAAGGTCACCTCTAAAATTCCTACGTGCAAGGAATTTACTCCTATTCTGTGAGCAGCTGTTGAATCTCCTAAACTGACTCTTGCGTTAGGTGGTCAATATTATTGAAGGACCTGCTCCCCTGAAACCCCTCTGTCCTGAACTTGGAAGAAGTGATTGCCTGTAATCACAGCAATCGGAGAAGAATTGACTTTCTCAAGCTACTCCCAGTGCTGCTGGCTAAGAGCCTAAGGAATTCTCGGGCACAGCTGTAGCTGCAGACACAAATTTCAAAGCCAGTCAGTGTGAGTCAAATTTATATTAGAAATGTCAGTCGAAGAGATGAAATGGACAGAGCAGACGTGAAGCAGGACATAGAGTTTGTGCCTTTTTCAGCAGTCGTGAAGATTACATGCAGGGCCTCACACATCCATGCTCTTAGGCACACTGCCTTTGATCTTTACCCCTGTCCTCTTTTGTGTTTTTTTGTTTTGTGACAGGGTCCAACTAATTTGCTCAAGTTAGTCTTGAACTCATTCTGCAGTTGGGGCGGGCCTTCGACTTTCAGTTTTCCTGCCTACAGCCTCTGGAATAGCTAGGGTTTTAGGCCTGTGACACCAGGCCAGACTTGTGTCATTCTCTTGGTTTTCATTGCTGCTGTTTTTGAGACAAGGTCTCTGTAGCCCCAGTTGGACTTGAACTCACTACATAACTGAGATTGGCTTTGATATTTTCTGATCATTTTGCTTCCACCCGTCAAGGATCCAAGTGTGGGCCACCATGCCTAGCTGCACTTAACAGTAGCCATCGGGCTGTTTCTGTGGCTTTTGAAGCTACATGTTCGAAGGATGTCATTGACAAGAAGGCCGAAATCTTAAGCAAACTTTACAAATCAAATGAAGCCTAAAAGTTAAGTTAAACTCATTACCTGGTTGACTTCTTTTATGTTGAATATTTTCTTTCTGTAAAGGTGATGATGTAGTTCCTGAGAAGCGTTGATGAGGTCAGGTAAGGATGGAGTATAGGTACAGTTAAAATCAGATGACCCAGAGTGTAAGACATGGGACCATTGTGTGTGGATTTTCAGCTGTTCCACTGCTCTTAATAGAGACCCCACTTAGAAAAGGAGCCATCTCTACCCAGGGGAATTTGGAGAAGCTAGACCAGTCGCATCAGAATTCTTAACTCTCAGCCAGTGAGACATAAGCCAGACCCAGAGGAAAGAGAAACTGCTTTTTTTTTCTTGTGTTCCCTTTGTCTTTCTAACCTGACTCACACATTGACATTCACCAGCAAGAATTCTTGGGCCTCAGCCCCAGGCTATCCATATAGCCTTGCTTTCTAGTTGATAAGGAAATATTGTCCCTTTGCCCTTTCTAGGTCAGTCGGTCATTAACCCTTTCCCTGACAAAAACCACACTTGTTATCTTCCAGCCCTGGGCATTTTCCACTTTCCATAGTGATTGCCCATTTGTAGGTGATCTCATACATAACTAGAGATCTTATTTATAGCGGTTCCTCCCAAACTAGACAGTGTTTTGAGTTGTTATTCCTAAGATTGGACTCAGTTCTTGCTTTTACATTTCACCATGCTTGCACAGTTTAAGAATCAATCAGGTATATACATAGGCCCTTGGGGAGAGGCACTCTATTCTGTAACATAGTACAGCCACACAGCTCAGTAATAGAATGCTTGCCTACAGTATAAGTGAAATAAAAACAATGGACACAAAAGGTAAATACTAGGTAATACTAGGACCCCAATTCCATAAAATTCAGTAAGAGTTACTCTCCCTTTTTAGCAATGTGTGGGATGTGTCTGTCCCTTATTAGATGCACACACACACACACACACACACACACACACACACACACCTCACACCTCTAAGAACAAGAAAATACTAAGATGTCTCTAAGGACTAAGAGAACACTAAACTGTATCTTACATAGGCAGGAATATCCAAAGTAATACTGTCCTCATGATCACCATGCCACAAGCTGCTCCAACAACCTATAAATGCCCGAGTCTCACAAAATCAGCATAGTTCCGTTTTCTCCATCCCTTTTCCTTCCAATGAGAACTATTGCCCTAGGGTTTATCCTCAGTCTCAGATTTTATTTCATTTTTTTTTTATCACAGGGACAATTTCTCCTCTCTAGTATCACCTGATATGGAGTCATTCCAGAGAGACAGAGACAAAGAGAAAGGGGGGGGGTGCATAGAGAATAAATACAATACTTATTAGGATGTATAAGCCTAGGAAAACTGCAGACATTCCTTCCAAAAGCCTTCATCTTTACCCTTTCCACTTGGCCACGAGATTTCCTTAGCATCTTTGAAACAGGTTTTTTTATTTGTGTGTTTTGCCAACTCCATAATACACTTGATTGGGAGACCTTGTAGCTTGATCAATGAAACAGCTCAGTTTTCTTGTATATGATCCAAGCAGAGAACTACCCTTGAAGGTTTCCTAAGCATGCTCATCCATCTATGTTCTGGCTTGGTTTTTGTTTTGTCTAGTCTTTTTTTTTTTTTTTTTTTTTTTTTTTTTTGCTTATAAAATAGTAGCTAGCAGACCTGAAGCTGCGCTACAAAGAGTGTGGCAGAGTTGTTGAAGTTCTAAACAGGAAACAAATTTTACTTGTAAAATACAATTCCTATCAGACAAAGTGACCTTGCTTACTGTAACCAAAGTCTTTGGAACAAGCTGATCAAGGTTTTCTCTGGGCCTTTAGCAGTTTGAAAGTTTGAGAGGACAGAAGCCCTTCACGATAGAGTGTAAGTTCTCCTAAGTCTGTGTTTCATAGAAAATTCCAAAACTGTTAGATGTCCAGCTGCCCATGCAATCAGAGTCAATAAAAATGTCCAGAAAAAAATGTCTAACCAATTTAGAGTCTGACTTCATGAGTTTTTCCTCTGCAAGCTACTGGAATATTTTCAACAATAAAAGAGGGTGCGTTATTGCTCCCATTTAAGGGACGATGAATGCAAGCTTCTTCCTTATGAGTTAGTTAAGGACCCCAGGTCCAGCAGACACAGTTTAATGTAGCTCATAGCAGTCCTTCCTCAACTTCAGTGCCCACTCATTTAGATAAGAATCTTAAAATACTGAAGCTAGCTGCAAGCACAGAGGCTGTTTCACAGGTCGGAGAGGGGCAATTTACATTCCGGCTGTGTTATCAAAAGTTCCTTGTTATGGTTTGGATCTTAAGTGTTGTCCAAAGGTCAACCATGCTAAAAGCTCTGTCACGTGCCCTAGGCTCCATTCAGAGATAATGGAACTTTCTGTGAATGGGAGTTGTGAGAAGAAGTGAGGTCAGTGGGAATGTCTTCTGGATGGAGATGTTCTAGTGCTGCTTCCTCCTCTCTCTCTGCTTTCTGGCCACTCTGGAATGAGCAGCTTTTCTCCACTCTGCCTTTCCTGACTTGGTGCTTTATCTCTGACTTAAATCAATTCATCCAACCATGATCTGAAATCTTCTGATTATCTCAGGAATTTTGTCATAGCAACAGAAAGTTGACGGACACATCCTAATGCCTCTGGATTGTGAGCAACACATGTATAAAATATACCATTGTTGGTTTGTCTGTTGACTTTATTATAATGACAGCTTAAAGACCAAAGCATATATACATCGTCATCATCATCATCAGATTGTCAGCTGTATGTTTGTTCTGACTTAGGCAACTGATGATACGCTGATGAATTCGACAGACAGTTACTTTATCAGCTTGCAATGCATGACTAATCCATGGTATTACTGAGACCATGCTGCTCACATGAAAACACACAAGCAATAGGATCCTAATGGGAAAAAATGACATTGCATGACTTTGTATTTCAAAGAGTTATAATATAGATGTCATTATTCAAACATTGCTTCTTTTGAGATACTACATTCCAGAACAATGTAGAAAAAGACAGACATCAGACAAGCAAATAAAAACTGTAAAGACTGTATTGCATTTTACTTAGGTGTGAGTATGCATGTACATGGGACTGCTCCCAGAATATGCAAGAGGGCATTGGCTCTCTCAGTTGTTTGTGATCTATCTACATAATGTAAATGCTAGGATCTGAGCTCTGACGATGCCATTGAGGCTTCTCTCCAGGCTGCCAAAACCATTATTTTTAAAGTGGAATTTTTTTCCCCTAAAGCCTTTCACTTTTTGTTTAGCACCAATCCATTCCTCATTTCATCCTCTCTTTCAGTCAATGGCCCCTGGCACACATCTTAAATGAAGGTATGCACTGAAGGACACCTGGGGTTTGGCTTTGGAAACCCTGTTTCCCACAAACTGGAATAAAATACCATCACAGACACACACAGTTGCATTGCAGCACGCTTTATGTGGTTGGAGGAGGTCAGGCCACTGGACGGCTGTCCAGCATCTGCAGAAGCTCCTTGACTTAACTGTAGTGGGGTTGTGTCCACACAGGGAAAAGAGCTCTAAGCCAAACTGCTTTCAGTGTGTCGAATGCACTAAATGTCACAGTTTGGCAGGACAGTGCACTGCAGAACGTCCCTTCACCCTAAGGACCGCATGGCTTCCTGGGAACTGCGAGAGGACGATTAGAGGTGTTGCAAGCCCAGGAAAGGATCAGAATTCAAAGCAGGGTTTCTATTGCATGCTCACTGCTTTTTCACTGTTGTGGAATGAAGAACTATATGTCAAACCATTATAAGCCTATGGCCATCTGGTCAGTTGGCGCATACAAAGCCTGAGTTCTGCCATGCACTCTGCTCAATGCCTGACAGGCAGTCAGTCTAGCTCAGCAGACTACGTCCACTCCAAATGAGCTTTCTTTAAGGAAATGGCCTTCAGCTTGGGGAGCTAAGGAAGCCCTGAGTGAGTATAACCTCTGGAAAATGTATATTGCTCACATGGGCCTTGGACTCATGGAAAACTAACAAAGCTTGGCAAAGCTCACATGGGCCAGGTTTAGGAAGATAAAGCCTTCCTCTGTGCAAGTTTGAGTGCTTACTGAAGACTGACCAGTGTGTACAAGAACTAGCAACTGCAGCTTCCTCCTCGTCCTAGATACGTATAGCGCTCTGCTTGCCTGTAAAGACCTCCTACTGAGGGTGGACAACTGCTCCGCCTGTGCTATATGTGATAAAGATACTGAGGTTCCCTGCTGGGATGGCAACAAGCATCATTCCATCAAAATGTGCACACCCTACCTGGCCCCAGACTTTCTGGACATGTGTCTCTGTGTCTGTCCTCTCTTCAACCTCTTGTCAGAGTTCTAGGGCCCAAACCATATGGGACTCTGTACTTGAGCAAGCTGCTTTGGCTTCTGTTTTATCATCTACGAGACAGAAATGATAGCAAAGCAAAGGATGTTGGCATAAATGAAGTCCTCCACAGAAAGCGCCGAGAACACTGTTCCAGTCCATAGCAAGTGCTTTGTGTGTGGTATCTGTGGGATTAGAGAAAATAAATACTTATCTGAAAAATGGGGCTGTTACTGTTAGGAATATTTCCTAACACAAGCTCCCTGCCAACGCAAAATTCCCAATCAAGCCAAATCAAAACAAGCCAAATTAAGAAGTATCCAGGTTTAATGGGAGTTCTGCCCTCTCTGGAGGGGTCAGGACCTGGCCTACTGGGATTTAGAGTTCAGACCAGGCCTGGGGGCTGGAATAGATGCAAGGGGCTAGGATAGATGCAAGCTCCCAACTTGACAGTTACCTCTGTTCTAAAATTGGGGAAACTGAGGCACAGGTAAAAAATATATTTCCTCGGGCTGGAGAGATGGCTCAGCAGTTAAGAGCACTGCCTGCTCTTCCAAAAGGTCCTGACTTCAGTTCCCAGCAATCACATGGTGGCTCACAGCCATCTGTAATGAGATCTGGTGCCCTCTTCTGGCCTACAGGCATACATGCAGACAGAATACTGTATACATAATTAAATAAATCTAAAAAAAATTAACCTTTAAAAAAATAAAAATAAAATAAAATAAAGCATATCTTTCTTAGTATGAAGAAGTAGCATATGCAGTCTGGCTGAGGAACTGGCTTCTCTAACTTATTGTATCCTGCCTCTCCCAGGAACTGTTTTTTGACTCATAGGTGGATTTTAAACATAACGCAAAGAAAACCAGCCTACAAACCACAATCCCAGAGAACTTAGACAAACAATGAGGACACTAAGAGAGACTTACATGGATCTAATCTACATGGAAGGTAGAAAAAGACAAGATCTCCTGAGTAAATTGGGAGCATGGGGACCTTGGGGGACGTTGGAAGGGGGAAAGGGAGCAGAAAAAAAATGTAGAGCTCAATAAAAAATAATCTCGGTGGTGATATACTAATAAATTGTTACTCCTTCCTTCTTCCATTGGCCACAGTCTATTCCAGGGCGGTATGGGAGAAGACAGCACAGTGTGTGCTTACCAAGAGGTGGGGTCCTTGGACCCCTTCTACGCCAGTGTAATTCTGCAGCTCTACCCAAAAGATACCTGTAATTTCAGAGTGGCCTATCTGCTCTTCTCTGATAGGGGAGTGTTGCTGTGATGTAGTAATAAGGAGCGGCGCGGCTGTGTCCCTGTACCCGGCCACCCGCATGGTTAGCTTATGCCCCGAAATAACAACACACAAACTGTATTCATTTAAACACTGCCTGACCCATTAGTTCCAGCCTCTTATTGGCTAGCTCTTGCACCTGGACTAGCCCATTTCTTATCATCTGTGTAGCACCCCAAGGTGTGCTTACCGGGGAGATTCTAGCCTGCCTCTGGTAGGAAAATCATGGCGACTCCTGACTCAGCTTCTCTTTCCCAGCCTCCTGTTCTGTTTACTCCGCCTACCTAAGGGTTGGGCTATCAATGGGCCTAGGCAATTTCTTTCTTGATAAGAAATCACTCCCACATCACTGTGACCTCCCACAATACCCACTGTAAACACCATCACTTCTCTGGGATGCCTTAAATAGCAACATTTCAAGTTGGTCTTTTCCTGTCATAGCTCATTTTCACCAACATTGTTGCATCTGAACCTCACAGAACTAAGACGAAGACAGAGCTGAGACACAGATGTCTGTCATATTGTGTGGAACATCAGAGCTATTTTTAATATTCTACAGCTGTCTTTACAGCGTTGGCCCTGTCAAAAGAGCCTCTGTGTTATTAATATTAACTGGAAGGCTCGTAATCACTGACAGAGCATGGAAAGTGCTTTCCTCCCTCTCTCATTAAGAGGAATGTTCACCAGCATTGCTTTCCTCGTTGTCATTTACAATCTAACGATGTGTTTTGCACTAGTTTGTATTTTTATATCTGAGAGGTACACAGGGCCTAGTTTTCTCACTTACAAAACATCTTGCCAAATATAGTCACATACATTTTAATGTTTTCATGATTTTTAAAGCTAGCTACTCATCATTTAAATTATTTTTTGGATGAGCATGCAACACCTTTAAGTGACAAATTACTTTTTAATTATCTTGGTATTATTTAGTTTCTAGGACTCTTTCACCACTGATACAAACTTTGTACCTGCATAGTGGCTTCTGAGCGCTAAAGTCCTGCTTAGACTTCCAATTTTGAACCTCTTTTCCTATTCAGTGGATGGACCCGATATTGGGAGAGGAGGGCTGAGGACAGGGAGGGGTCTCACTCTGTGTTCCAGCTGGCAATGAGTTTACTGTGTAGACTAAGCTGGTGTCAAACTTGGAACAGTCCTTCTGTATTTGCTACCTAGTGGGTGACACCCCCCCCCACACACACACAGCCAGCTTAACCCAGTATTTAAAAAACAGATGAAAAGGAAGCTTACAACCCCACTCTCTCCTCTGGATCTTTTTTTTTTTTTTTTTTGGTTTTTCGAGACAGGGTTTCTCTGTGGCTTTGGAGCCTGTCCTGGAACTAGCTCTGTAGACCAGGCTGGACTCGAACTCACAGAGATCCGCCTGCCTCTGCCTCCCGAGTGCTGGGATTAAAGGCGTGCGCCACCATCGCCTGGCTTCTGCTCTGGATCTTGAGTCTCTTAAGATTCTAGGCCTCCTTTCTCAGCTGGCCCTGCTTCCTCCCTGTGTTTCATGATAGCCAAATGTGACTTTGTAATAAAGATGCTTCCCTCATCAAAAGACACACAGCCCACAAAAGTGCTCATTTTTGCACTAAAAAGACGCCCATCTATCTTAAGCCCTAGCAAAAGATATATTAAAATCTAGCATGTCAGTAACAATCCCTCTTAGTTCCGTCTCAAACCTCACCCTGCCACAGGAGAGGTTTTCATCTGAACGGTCAGGGAGGAGGTTGTTTAGTCTCTCCCGTATTTTCATATCTGTTGTTTTAGCCATGATTGGGCTGAATGCTATGCCTGTAGCAATTTATTGAGCAAATAGCCCTTGAAGTGTTCCTCCAACTGTTCTTGAAGTTTCTAAGGAAATAATGAGCTCCCCTCCATTGTATTACTTGAAACATGTTCTCGACATAACTTTATACACAGAAAGATAGCAATTCATTCTAATTGCTCTAGTAGCATCTAAAGATTGTATGTGATTTACCTAGTTAAATGACCCTTTTCCTCTATGTTTTTTTTTGTTGTTGTTGTTTCGAGCCAGGATTTCTCTGTGAAACAGTCCTGGCTGTCCTGGAACTCACTCTGCAGACCAGGCTGATTTCAAACTCACAGAGATGCACCTGCATCTGTCTCCCAAATGCTAGGATTAAAGGTGTGCACCTCTACCACCTTGCATTTACCCTACCTTTTTATTAGCTGGGTGCATGACTTTAATCCCAGCAAGCAGGAGGCAGAGGGAAGTGAATCTCTATGAGTTAGAGGTCAGCCTGATCTAAAAGAGCTAGTTCCAGGACAGGATCCAAAACTACAGAGAAACCCTGTGTTGAAAAACCAAAAATAAAAAATAAAAAAAGGAGAGGGGGTTGTTATGGTATATGGGTATTTTGCCTGCAAGTATGTATGTATGTATGTCACATGTGTGCCTGGTTCCTGCAGAGGTGAGAAGAGGGTACTTGAGTTACACCTGTTTGGGAGTCACCATATGAATGCTAGGAATTAATCCAGATCTAAAGGCATCCAGTGCTTTTTACCTACTGCGCCATCTTTCTCGACCCTCCTCCTGCATTTTTTATTTTTTTAATTTTATTTTAAAAAAAACTATATTTTTTCATTTTACATACCAATTCTAGTTACCACTCCCTCCCCTCCTCCCTTTCCCTCCACCTTCCCTCCCATCCCCCACATCCACTCCTCAGAGACAATAAGACATTGCTTTTAGGAAGGACTAAGGCCCTCCCCAACTATATCTAGGGTGAGCAAGGTACACATCCAAAGAGAATGGGTTCCAAAACGCCAGTATAAGCAATAGAGATAAATCGTGGTGCCATTGCCAGTGGCCCCACTTCTGCCACAGCCATACAACTGTCACCCACAATCTGAGGGCTTAGTTTGGACCTATGTTGGTTCTTCCCTGTCCAGCAAGAGTTAGTGAGCTCCCATTAGCTCAGGTAAGCTGTTTTAGTGGGTATCCTCATGATGGTCTTGACCTCTTTGCTCATATTTTCACTCCTCCCGTTCTTAGACTGGACTTTGGGAGCTCAGGACAGTGGCTTGCTGTGGGTCTCTGCCTCTGTTTCCATCAGTCGATGGATGAAGTTTCTATGGTGACATTTAAGAGAGTCCATCAATCTGACTACAGAGCACCCTCTCTGCTATTGCTTAGGTCTTAACTGGGGTCATCCTTGTGGATTCCTGGGAATTTCTCAAGTGCCAGGTTTTTTCCTAGCTCCATAATGGCTCCTTTCTCTCTGTCTCTGTCTTTCCACCATCTTAACTACCTCATTCCCTCAAGTTCTCCCCCCCCCATCCCCTCTTCCTCCCCTTCTGCCCTTCCTTCTCCCCCAACCCGCTTGTTACCAATTTTCTCAAGAGATCTTGTCTATTTCTTCTTCCCAGGTGGATCTATACATGTTTCTCTTAGAGTTCTCCCTGTTACTTAGCTTCTCTGAGGCCGTGGACTATAGGCTTGTTATCAGCTAGTATCCACTTATGAGTGAGTACATACCATGCTCATCTTTCTAGTTTGGGTTAGCTCACACAGGATGATTTTTTCTAGTTCCATCAATCTGCATGCAAATTTCAAGATGTCTTTTTTTAAAAAATAAATAAATAACCCATTAAGTAGTATTCTATTGTATAAATGTACCACATTTTCTTTATCCATTCTTCAGTTGAGGGGCATCTAGATTGTTTCCAGGTTCTGGCTATAACATATAATACTACTATGAACATAGTTGAGCAAGTGTCCTTATAGTATGAGAGCATCCTTTGGGTATATGCCCAAAAGTGGTATTGTTGGGTGTGTAGGTAGATGGATTTCTATATCCTATTTTTAAGTTGGATTATTTGGTTATTTTAATATCTGGTTTCTTGTTTTCTTTAATATATTTGGGGAATCAGCCCTTTGTTGTTACATGTAAGGTTGGTGAAGATCTTTTCCCATTTAGTAGGCTACTGTTTTGTCTTACTGACAGTGTCCTTTGCCTTACAGAAGCTTTTTAGTTTATGTCTGTGCTTCTGGTGTTATATCAGGAACTAGTCTCCTTTGCCAATGCATTCAAGGCTATCTAACACTTTCACTTCTATTAAACCCAGTGTAACTGAATTTATATTGAGATCTTTGATCCATTTGGACTTCAGTTTTGTGCGTGGCGATAGATATGAATCTATTTGTATTCTTCTACATTTGATATCCAGTTATGCCAACAACATTTGCTGAAGATGTTTTCTTTTTTTCCATTGTACAATTTTGACTTCTTTGTAAAAAAAAAATAGGTGTTCATAGGTGTGTGGATTTGGGGTCTTCAATTAGATTTCATTGGTCCAAGTGTCTGTTTTTATGCCAATACCAGGTGTTTTTATTATTGTAGCTCTATAATAGAGCTTGAAGTCAGGGATTGTGATGCCTCCAGAAGTTCCTTTATTATGCATGATTTTTTAGCTATCGTAAGTTTTTTTGTTTTTCCATATGAAGTTGAGTATTCTTTTCAGGTCTGTGAAGAATTGTGCTGGAATTTCAATAGGGATTGCATTGAATCTGTAGATTTCATTTGGTAAGATTGCCATTTTTATTATGTTGCTCCTACCTATCAAAGAGCATGAGAGATCTCTCTATTTTCTGATATCATCTTCAATTTCTTTCTTCAAAGACTTAAAGTTCTTGACATGCAGGTCTTTCACTTCTTTGATCAGAGTTACCCCAAGACAATTTATATTATTTGTGGCTATTATAAAAGGTGTGGCAATTATTATAAAAGGTGATATTTCTCTGATTTCTTTCTTAACCCATATATCATTTGTATATAGGAGGACTGCTGAATTTTTTTAATTGATCTTGTATCCTCCTTCATTACTGAAGGTGCTTGCCAGCTGTGGGAATTCCATGATAGAGTTTTTGGAGTCATTTATGTATACTATCATATCATCTGCAAATAGTGAAGGTATTTCTTCCTTTCCAGTTTGTATCCTTTGATCTCCTTTTGTTGTCTTATTGCTCTAGCTAGAATTTTGAGTACTATATTAAATAGATGTGGAGAGAATGGACAGCTTTGTCTTGTTCCTGATTTTAGTAGAATCACTTTGAATTTCTCTCCATTTAATTTGATATTTATTGTCAGCTTGCTGTATATTGTCTTTACTATGTTTAGGTATGTTCCTTCTACCCTGTTCTCTCTAGACCTTTTATCATAAAGGGAGGTTGGATTTTGTTGAAGATTTTTCAGCATCTAATGATAGTATAGTTTTTTTTATTTTGTTTATATGGTGTATTACCTTGACAGATTTTTGCATTATGAACCACCCCTGCATCTCTGGGATGAAGCCTACTTTATCATAGTGGCTGATTTTTTTATGTGTTTTTGGATTTGGTTTCCTAGTATTTTACTGAGTAATTTTGCATCCATGTTCATGAGGGAAATTGGTCTATAATTCTTTCTTGGTTAAGTCTTTGTGTGGTTTGGGTATCAGGGTTACTGTAGCCTCATAAAAAGAGTTTGGCAATGTTCCTTCTGTTTCTCTAACCCATTTTTTGTGTGTCAGACTTGTTCTCCATCTGGCTGGTGACTCTCACTCTGCCCATCCTCTCTCCTTCATTCTCAGTGTGGCTTTCCCACTTCATCCTGTTCGACTATTGGTCAGTCAGCTTGTTTATTAAACCAATCATAGCGACATCTATTCAGACAGTATACAGAAAGATTGCGCCACAGCAGCGTTCCTTGCATCTTTTTAGTTCTCTGCCTCTGCTTCCACTAAGGCTTCCTTGAAGTCCTTGGACTCCTGAAATCTAAGCCATTTAGAACCATTCTGTAACTTACACATAAACGGTTATATATTAAAAAAAAAACTATTGTCGATGCATGATCAGAGAGTTCATATTAGTAACTAAGAATAAAATAACCCATGCTTGCCAATGGCCAATAATTAAGAGAAATCAAGACTACTTCACAAATTGTAGCCAATGAAGCCAACATACCCTGGGAATTTATTGTTAGTCAATAAATTCTGATATTGTGGAAAGATACAGATATGTTCATCTATGTTTCTGGCATAGTACACTAGCCACAGAGTAGGTCTAGCATAATTTATTTATCTATCCACCCTTTAAAAGATAGCTGCATGTTCCCAGTATAAACAAAGCCATTTTAAATATCTTCATGTAAATTTTTTACAAGATTTTCAGAATGGAAAAGTTAAAGGATGAGGAGTCTTACAAATGTCAGAGGTTTGCTGAATTCCTTTACTTTGGTCAGTCTAAGTAAAAGTTTTCTTGTCAACCAAATAAAAAGGCCAAGTCTTCGCTACAGACTGAATTCATCAGGATTTCTTTGCCTAACAGTCCTGGCTGGACTGGAACTTGCTGTGTAGACCAGGCTGACCTTGAACTCACAGAAATCTTCTCACCTCCCAAATTCTAGGATTAAAGGCGTGTGCTACCACTGCAGCTCTAAAATAATGTTCTTAAAGTGGCTCCCAATGACTTTACATCTTGTTACTTGAACTGCTAAGAGACACCAGGATTTGCGTGAGACTCAAACAGTCATTTGCAAACGAATAGGAAAGAGCCTTCAGAAGAAATCAGATCAGAGGACATTCTAGCTTAAACTTTTAGTCCCCAAACTTTGGATAAATACATTCCTGCTAGTTAAGCCATTCAGTCTTTGTCATTTTGTTATAGCGGCCTTGGCAAACTAATACAACCTTTCACTGTATTTTGTATAATAACCACACTTCCATCCTAGGATAGCAACATGAATCAAAGGCGTCGGCCCCATCGCAGGTCACTTAAATGATGCTGTACTTTCCCTGTACTTCAGTAGGCAAGGAAGATGGAAGCAGCCCAAAGGCGAAAGTCTCTGCTTACAAATGTCGTCTGGAGGTCCTCCTGATTACCCCACCTCACAAGGAACACAAGGCAGGGTTCTGAGCTGTTACTTGAAACAGATGACAGCTGAGTCAGGAAGGAAAAAGGACTTTATTCAAAATTCTCAGAATCACTGGGAAGGTCGGCAAACCAGACTTCAGGCTAAGATTTCAGAAATACAGCACCTAACTCACAACAGGCTTGGCCTGATAGAAAGCAAAGCCAATGTTGTGGCTGTTTCCACTGGTTGCTACAGGGAATTTGGCAGCAGCCACGCTGTGGTGCCTCTCTAGGCCAAGAACTCCACCTTGGATCCAATGGGAAACCTCTCTGCCACAGCACGATTGGAAGTTTAATATATTGGCTGCCACATTTCCTGGACAAACCGAAAGCTCCCATGCAGGCGGGCAGTCTCCCTTTGCTCCTCACAGACAGCATGGGCCCCCACTTCTGTGTCTTAGCTGGTGGCAAGTCTGGGAATCTGAACTAAGGAAGGATCTGATGTTGGGCGTTTTCCCAAATGCTGAAAGTTCTTGCAAAGATGAAAGCTAACCTTGAAAATATCAAGCGCTTAATTCGAGGTCAATTCAGCTTCCACGGTGTACTAACTCCACTGTATTCTCAGGGCCCAATTCAGCGTCCACGGTGTACTAACTCCACTGTATTCTCAGAGTCCAATTCAGCGTCCACGGTGCACTAACTCCACTGTATTCTCAAAGTTCAGTTCAGTACCCACAGTGTGCTAACTCCACTGTATTCTCAGCATCCACGGGGCATTAATTCCACTGTATTCTCAGTGTGCAATTCAGCGTCCACAGTGTACTAACTCCACTTATTCTCAGCGTTCAGCTTCAACAAGACAAAGATGGCTTATTTTATTCCACCTTATCTTTACCAATATTATTTTAATGATATGTATTCATAGTTTTCCGAGTGGTATATTGATATGGTATATAATGATCAACCAGGGTGGTTACCATTTGTGCCTCCTTACGTCTCTGAGACATTTTTGATTAGCATGTAAAAATGGCTTATTTATGAAGTAAGGCATAATGTTTCAATACCTGTATACAACAGGTACGAATCTAATCAGAGAGTGATTAACCTGTGTTTCCTTGTTCCTTTGTGACCCTTGAGTACCTCCTCAGTCACAAAGCATGTAATCCAGCCACACTTACTCCACGGTGCTGTAGCTCACAAGGACTTGTTCTAGGATCTCTCAATATTCGGCTAGAAATGTTTCCTGAAATCTCAGCTTCCTTGAGTCTACATGAAACCCTCCCTTCAGTATCAAGAACGACACTCACCAGGCCAGCTCTTTCACTGACAAGTCGAAATCTCAGAGAAGGCAGAAGGCATCACCTATGTCCTTTCTGCTAACTGACTTCAGATGGCTTCCAAATAGTATCTGTTGGTGAACTATTTGGTCAAAATCAATTTAGTGTAACCCACAACAGCTGCTAAGGGAAAAATATTCTCTAAATCTTGGGCAAAACATTTTTCACTCATATTGAAAATGATGTAACACAAGTGTAACTTCCTGTTTTTATTAATTAAATGATCGGCTATATTTTGAAAATCAAATTAATATTAAATTAGATGTATGTTTTGGTCAACTTTCCATTGCTGTGATAGAAATACCAGAGATAAGCAACTTTACAAAGCAAGGTTTATGGCCCCTCCTGCCAAAAGTTGCAATCCCTAGTCTCTGGGCTATGTGACTTTTAGAACTGTGATGAGGTGGTACATCAAGCAAGGGTTTGTGACAAGAAAGTTCTCACCTCTTGACAACTGGGAAGCAAGCAGAGAAAAAGGATGAGGCACGACCCCTACCCCGCCACCGAGTCCTCTTCAAAGGCATGCCCCTTCTTGCTTAATTCCCTTCCTTTGGATGGTATCTCCTAAAGATTCCACTATTTCTCAAAAGCAAAACAGGCTGGGCAACTTCAACACATGGACGTTGAGCCCATTCCAAAACCAAACTGTCCCAGGCACGACCTGTCTCCCCTTCAGACTTCCTTCCACTACATGTCTCTGAGAGGCACCCTACCTCCTTTGATAGGTGCGCTTAGAGTGATCAAAAATTGTATAATAAAGCAGGTTGGAGATGAATTTACTGTGGGCACAGTGAACTGCTCTAGGTGGTTTGTGGGTACTTCCTTGTATGTCTTATTTATTTTGTGATGGCTAACACTATGTTTCAAGTATAAATTACTGAGTGGAAGAGATTTGTGAAACAAAAAACACCTTTAAACCACAAGCCCCACTTCCACAAGGACAGGTAACTTCCTGGAATGCTGAAACTTCTTACCGCTGGAATCAAGATTTCCAGCATAATCAATCATATTTGCCATGAAAGTTGGCTACAAAGAAACAATATTCTTCTCATAGAGACAATATTCTTCTCATGTTGGTATGTTTCAAATAAGAACGTGAAAACAGCAATGAATCATGCTTAAGGCTTAAGTGTATATAGCCTTTCTCCTTCCCTAGCCTTTGTGTGCCATGTGTTTACTTTTTCTGTTTGGAATCTTACCCAAAACACCTCTAGGGCCACCTCATGTGATAAATATGAGGGCTAGTTTCATTTGACTTGGCCCAGCCTAGAATCATATAAGAGTCTCAATGAGACATTATCTAGATCAGGTTCATGTCTGTGGGGGAATTTGTGATTGGATTAATAGCTGTGCAACCCTAGAGCCCATTGTGGCACCATTCCCTAGGTTTGGGTCTTGGAGTACATAAAAAGGCAAAAGTAAACTAAACACAAAAATACATGCGCTTAACTGAAGATACATGTGTTGAATGTATTAGCTGCTTTAAGTTTCTTTAACTTCCTCGCAGTGATGGTAGTAAATTATAAGATGAATGAATAATCCCGTTCTCTCTAAAGTGGTTATCGTTGGGGTATTTTATCACAGTGATGGGGGTAAAACTAGGATGTTAAAAAGGAAGGAAGGAAAAATTTCTTAGCTCCTTTCTGACATAAAATTCAAGAGTCACTAAAATCATATATATGGCTGTAGGTAAGCACAGCTTGCCTTTGCGAAGCCCACAGGCATATATGGGTGTGTCTCCTTCTATTAATGTGTGTCTAAATCTATTTGAGAAAAATCTGTTTTTAATACACTGTAGCTCTGCTTCTCACAGGCTCTAGTCAAGAACACCATCTTCATCTGAGGAGAGGTCTCTTCAAAGATTCAAAAATGTTCTTCGGTGGCCACAGGCAGCAGCGTGGTAAGACATCTCGGGTCAACCCCCTACCATTGGGTCCAACCCATCAGTTCTGGTCCCTTCTAACCCCATTTTCCTTCCACTCTGGTTTCAATTTGTTAAAGTCCTACTGATTCTTTAAGGAAGACCTGACTCAAATATATATTTTCTAGTTTTTTAACTGGATCTATTTTACGTCCTATGTGTTCTGCCTGCATGTATGCATTGTGCCATGTGTGTGTTTGGTGCCTGTAGAAGTCAGAAGAGGCTGTCAGATCCTCTGGAAGTGGAGTTTTAGGTGGTTGTGAACCACCAGGTGAGTGCTGGGAACTGAGCCCAGATCCTTTGGAAGAGCAACAAGTGCTCCTAACTGCTGAGCTATTTCTCCTGTGCCTCAAATATTTCTTTAATAATTTTTTCACATGCCTCCTTGACCTTCTGTATGCCTGTGGCACTTTTGCTCTTCTTTAAAATAGTCGATTGCATTTTTTTTTATTTTTAAGACTTAATTTCAATTACATTTCTACCTCTCTTTTATGCCCCTCTTCATTCTCCTTCAAATTCACTTCTTCTTCTACCATCAATTGTTAGTGCATGCATATTCAATTACAGTCTCTTCCTTTTATTGAAATTACATTTCTTTTCCTCACACACTATATCCTGAGTATGGTTTTCCCTCCCTCTACTTCCCCCAGCTTCTTCCCATTTTCCCTCCCATCAAAATCTACCCCCATCTGTCTCTTATCAGAGAATAAATAGGCTTCTGTGGTATAATAATAAAATATAGTAAGATAAAACAAAAACCACACTGGAATTGGACAAAACAAACAGAGTGAAAAGAGTCCAAGGGAAGGCACAAGAAGCAGAGACTCACTAGTTTATACCCTCAGAAATGCCGTAAATAGACTAAACTGGAAGTCATAATATATACGCAAAGGATATGTAGGGTAAAAATAGAGGGAAAAAAAGGGCGTAAATAAAATAAAAATTTAAAAAAAAATAAAAAAGAAAGAGCCTTGACACAAAATCATGAGGCAAAGACTCTCCAAAGATGCTGCTGAGCACGTTTTGTGTTTGCCATCTACTGTTAGGCTTGCAGCCTACACTTAAGAGTGGTTTGCTTCCCTAGTGAGACTCCCTTGGAGGAAACTAAATTTTCATTTGCAAATGGCTACCAATTGGAGATAGTTTCTGGGTTAGGGGTGGAGGCATGCGTCCATTTCCCTGTTTTCAGCTCTAGGACCTCATCTGGAACAGACCCGTGTAGGCCCTGTGTGTGCTGCTGCCTCAGTCTCTGTGAGTTCTTAGTGTGTGATTAGAGGGCAATGTTCCCTTTGTTTTCTCCATCCCCTCTGGCTCTTACACTCTTTCTGCCTGCTCTTCTGCGGAATCCCCTGACCCTGAGGGATTTGAAGGAAACATCCTGTTTAGGGCTGAGTGATCAGAAGTCTCACTCTCTGCTCTGCCTGTATCTGAAGCGGCCTTCAACAGAGTCACAACCCCCAACTGCAGCAATCAGAGGAAGAGGAACCCCCTGAAGCACAGGCTCCACCTATACTGATTGGAGAAAGAGATGGGTAAACAACAAGGTGGGAATACACTCAACAACATTAAGAGCAATATGGTACCACCAGAAGCTAGTGGTTCTACAACAGCAAGACCAGAACACCCCAACACAGATGAAACAAAACAAAATGACTTTAAAAATAACTTTATGAAGATTATTGAGCACCTTAAAGAGGAAATGAAAAATTTCCTTAAAGAAGTGGAGGAAAAGACAAAAAATTGGAATAAATCAACAAATACCTTAAAAAATACCAAGGTAAAACAATCAAACAGGTGAAGTAAATGATTCAAGACTTGAAAATTGAAATAGAGGAAATAAAGAAAACATAAACTGAGCAAATTCTGGAAATAGAAAATTTGGATAAACAATCAGGAACCACAAATACAAATATAAACAACCAAACACAAGATATGGAAGAGGGAATCTCAGGAGTTAAAGATATGATAGAGGAAAAAGATTCATTGGTCAAAGAAAATGTTAAATCCAACAAAATGTTAACACAAAATATCTAGAAAATATGGGACACCATGTAAAGACCAAACCTAAGAATAATGGGGATAGAGGAAAGGGAAGTCCAAATCAAAGGAACAGAAAATATATTCAACAAAGTCATCGAATAAAACTTTCCCAACCTAAGGAATGCCTATGAAGGTATAAGAAGCTTACAGAATACCAAATAGACTTGACCCCCTCCCAAAAAAGGCCCCTCTCCACATAATAATCACTAAACATACAGAATAAAGACAGGATATTAAGAGCTGCAAAGGGAGAAGACCAAATAAGATATAAAAGCAGACCCATCACAATTATACCTGAATTTTCAGTGGAAACAATGAAAACCAGTAGGTCCTGGACAGGTGTAATGCAGACACTAAGAGACCACAGATGCCAACCTAGACTACTATACCCCACAAAATTTTCAATCACCATAGATGGAGAGCAAGATATTCTATGACAAAACTAGATTTAAACAATACCTACCCACAAATCCAGCCCTACAGAAAGTACTAGAAGGAAAACTCCAACTCAAAGAAGTCAGCTACATTCACAAAATCCAAGCAGTAGATGATCTCACAGCAGCAAATCCCAAAGAAAGAAAACGCACAATGCCACAACCAACAACAAAAACAAAAATAACAAGAACTAGTAATCCCTGGTCATTAATCTCCCTTAATAGAAATGGACTCAATTTGCCTATAAAAAGACACAGGCTAGCAGGTTGGATATGAAAGCAGAATTCACCCTTCTGCTGCATGCAACAAACTCACCTCAACCTCAAAGACAGGCATTACTTCAAAGTAAAAGGTTGGGAAAATTGTTTCCAATCAAATGTGCCTAAGAAACAAGCTGGTGTAGCTATCCTAGTATCTAACAAAATAAACTTGAAACTAAAAGCAGTCAAAAGAAGGACATTTCATAATCATTATAGAAAAAATTCATCAAGATGAAGTGTCTATTCTGAACATCTATACCCCAAACACAAAGCACCTACATTTGTCAATGAAACAATACTAAAGCTGAAATCACACATTAAGCCCCACACACTAATGGGGGAGACTTCAACACCCCACTCTCACCAACGGACAGGTCTGCCCGAAAGACACTTCACAGAGAAATAAGAAAACTAACAGATGTTATTACTCAAATGGGCTTAGCAGACATCAATATAACATTTCACCCAAATACAAAAGAATATACTGTCTTCTTAGAACCTCATGGAACCTTTTCAAAAATTGACCACATATTCTGTAACAAAGCAAGCTTCAAGAGATACAAAAAAAAAAATTAGAATAACCTTAAGTATCTTATCAGATCACCATGGCTTAAAGTTAGTTACAGCAACACTAATTTCAGAAAGCCCACAAACACGTGAAAATTGAACAATGCTCAACTGAATCATCAATGGGTCAAAGAAAAATAAGAATGAAATTAACGATTTTCTAAAATTCAATGAATTTTAAGCGTATAGCATACCCAAACTTAAGGCACACAATGAAAGCAGAGCTAAGCACTAAATACTTAAATAAAGAAGCTGGAAAAATCCCACACTAGTGAATTAACTAAACATCTGAAAGTTTTAGAATAAAAGGAAACAAAGAAAGAGTCACTCAGAAAGAGTAGACAGCAGAAAAAAAATTAAATTGAGAGCTGAAATCAACAAAATAGAAACAAAGAAAACAATACAAAGAATCAATGAGACAATGAGTGTTAGTTCTTCGAGAAAATCAATAAGGTTGACAAACCTTTATCCAAACTAACCAAAAGGCAGAGAGGGAATATCCAAATTAACAAAACAAGAATTAAAAGGGGACATAACAACAGACATTGAAAAAAATCCAGAAAATCATCAGGTCATACTTCAAAAACCTGTACTCCACAAAATTGGAAAATTTGAAGGAAATGAGAAACTTTCTGGATAAACACCACATACCAAAATTAAATCAAGATCAGATAAACAAATTAAATAGATATATAAGCCATAAGGAAATAGAAACAATCACCAAAAGTCTCCCAACTAAAAAAAAAAAAAAAAAAAAAAAAAGTCCAGGGTCAGCTGATTTTAGTGCAGAATTCTACCAGAATTTCAAAGAAGTGGTAATACTCAAGTTGTTCCATATAATAGAAGCAGAATGAGCATTACCAAGCTCTTTTTATGAGGCTACAGTTACCCTGATGCCCAAACCACACAAAGATGTAGCTATGAAAGAAAATTACAGACCAATCTCCCTCATGAACACTGATGCGAAAATACTCAATAAAATACTGCCAAACTGATTCCAAGAACACATCAGAAACATCATCTACCATGATCAAGTATTCGTCGAGCCATCTCTGGGTGATTATTTGGGAGCTGGGTGGTCAGCCCCCCCCCCCCACACACACACCCAGAGCAAATAACACTGTAACCTCTTTGTACCTTTTTTTTTTTTTTTTTTTTTTTTTTTTGTAATTTGGGGGATTTGATGTTTTGAGACTGGGTTTTTCTGTGTAGTCCAGGCTGTCCTGGAAATCTGTATAAAGAGCAGGCTGTACTTGATCTCACAGAGATCTGCCTGTATCTGCCCCGAGTGCTGGGGACAAAGGCTTGTACACTATGCCCTGCTCTTTAGAACTTCTTAAGCTACACCTCATACCTATTTGTATTAATTTCTTTAGTGTCACTGTGACCAAAGTAACTGACATACGTGACCCGAGAGAGGGAGATTTCTTTGGCACAGTCACTGTTTCACAGGGTTTAGTCCATGTCCCTTATTTCCACAGACTGGAAGCATGATACTGGAAGCATGTGGGAGAAGAAAGCTATTCATGTCAGTACAGACAGTAAACAAAGCGGATTACAGACAGGATCAAGAATAATATAACCCAAGGACCTCACTCATGGGCTCCCTCTCAAGCCCTATCTCCCAGATTTTCCAGAATGTCTCAAAGTAGCATAACTGGGTGTAAATCAAATTTTCAACTCATATCCAAACTCTAACATCTACAGTTTAATATGCATTATTAGTTTATGAATAACCAAATGAGCTTGTGACTAGATAAGTGTATGTATTACAATGCTACCTCATTCCCTTATAACAAATATTTCTTGAGACCATACTATGTCCCAACACCTGTGGATATTTCTGGGAACAAGAAAGAATCAAATATGGGGTGGAGAGATGCTATTACTCTTGTAGATGACTTGAATTCAGTTCCCAAAATGGCTGCAGGTGACCCACAACCATCTCTAATTCCAGATCCAAGATATTCAATGTTCTCTGTCCTCTTCAGGTATATGCATTCAAGCAGTGTACATAAACTCATGCTGACACATAAATACACATAAATTTTTAAAAATAAATATGTTTCTTTTTAAAAAAGTCTAAGACTGGGTAGTGGTAGCACATGCCTTTAATCCCAGCACTTGGGAGGCAGAGGCAGGTGGGCCTTGGTGAGTTTGAAGCCAGCCTAGTCTACAGGACAGTCAGGGCTACACAGAGAAACTCTGTTTCAAAAAAAAAAAATCAAAGGACTACAAATAAAGAACAAAATATTTCTTTATTTCTTGCCCACAGATACATTTTAACATGACAGAAACAAGTAAGAATAAAATTTCATTCATCAAAGGGCTGTCTCATGAAGAGACATGGGGCTAAAGGATTCCACAGTGGACATGACTGCAAGTGGCTAGACTAGCTTTGCATCTGTTTTCCCATAATGAATTGAAAATACACTTCATTTAAGAAACGATATTCAACAAGAAGAGTGTTAAACTGTATTTGAGCTCAATTCTCTATGTCCATGTTGTTTAATTCCTTAGCTAACGATTATCAGATATAATTTCACAAAATTAGAGCAACAGTTTGTCCTTTGTTTTTGAAGATTGGCACATTTTCAGTGATGCTTTCTTGTGTGGGGGCAGAACTGGGCAACCCAAACTCAGTTTTTGCTCTGGGTACAATTTTCCTTTTGTCTGCAGCTTAGCCAGTCTGTGGTATTCTTTCTTGATAGTCACTGGCTGTGTCTTGGCTTGCTCAAACCATCCAGTCTTGCAGACAAAATCACAGATAGTAGTAGTCTGTGAGCTGCAGGCATTCTCCAGGTCAGGGTAGGTTGGTAATGTATTCAACCCTGTCTTCCTTCTACCCGCGCCCCCCCCGCCCCATAAAAGAAAGAAAGAAAGAAAGAAAGAAAGAAAGAAAGAAAGAAAGAAAGAAAGATAGAAAGAAAGAAAGAAAGAAAGAAAGAAAGAAAGAAAGAAAGAAAGAAAGAAAGAAAGAAAGAAAGAAAGAAATAAATAAATAGTGGAATCTTAATTCTCACAACCTGAAAATATGCCCTTATCTAGATATGAGGTTTTTATATCTGTAATCAAGTAAAACTGAGACCATTAGGGTTTTCCCTAATCCTGATTGGTGTCCTCTCAAGAAAGGGAAAGAGAAAAGATACAGAGACCACAAGGTTTGTTATCAGATGCCCATCGTACCAGAAGCTAAGAGAGAAACACCAGGCTTCGAGCAAACTGTCCTGCTGTCATCTGACCACAGCTCCTGTCCCCTACAACAATGAGACAACAAGTTCCAGCTGTGTAAGTCACTTGTGACAGGGTGGTGGCAAGTCTTACAAAACAATATACAAAGTATTTCCATAGAAAACCTATTATAAAACTAAAGTGTCTCAGAGCTTTTGCCTACAATGTGTCCTGGAGTTTTATGTCTTTAGAAAACACACACCTAGAATCTAAATATATATGGCCACTAAGGATAAGAAAAGAAAGAGAGGGAGGGAGGGAGGGAGGGAGGGAGGGAGGGAGGGAGGGAGGGAGGGAGGGAGGGAGGAAAAGAACCTGCTAGGCATGATGGTCTTCACCTTCACTTGCTAGGCACTCAGGAGGCAAAAGCAGATGGTATCTATGAGTTCAAGGATCTTATGGTCTACATAGTTAGCTCAAGGTGAGCCAGGGCTGCATACTGAGACTGTTTCAAGATGATAGATAGATAGATAGATAGATAGATAGATAGATAGATAGATAGATAGATAGATAGATAGATAGATAGATAGATAGATGAAAGGAAAGAAAGGAGGGAGGGGAAGAGGGAGGGGGAGGAGAGAAGGAATAACTTGGGAAATGCAAAGATAACTCTATGGTTGTGGTGGTTTAAATAGGTGTGGCCTCCATAGACTCATGTGTTTGGATTCTTGGCCCATAGAGACTGGTAGTGTTAGGAGGTGTGGCCTTGTTGGAAGAAGTGTGTTACGGTGGGAATAGGCTTTAAGGTTTCATGTGCTCAAGTTTCACCCAGTGTGGTAGGCAGTCTTCTTTTCCCACCTGCATATCAAGATGTAGAACTCTCAGCCCTTCCAGCACCATGTCTGCCTGCATGCTGCCATGCTTCTCACCATGATGATTAGGTACTAAATCTCTGAAACTGTAAGCCAACCCCAGTGATATGTTTCCTTTATAAAAGCTGATGTGGTTATGTTGTCTCGTCACAGCAATAGAAACCCTAAGTCAGCAGTTAAGATCACTTTCTTCCAGAGGACTAGACTTTGACTCCTAGCACCTAACTGGTGAATTACAACCTTATGTAATTCAAGTCCTAGAGGATACAATGACCTCTTCTAGACGCTACGGGTGCTGCATGCACACGGTGCACACAGGCATGCAAGCAGGCAAAACACTTATACAAATAAAATAAAATAATCTAACAGCAAACAATAACTTGAGACTAGAGAGATGGCTTAGCAGTTATGAGCATGTACTGCTCTTGCAGAAAGCCCAAATTCAGTTCCCATTATCCCCCATCACATAGGGTGGGTCCCAATTGCCTGTAATTACAGTGCCAGAAGGTCTGATGGCCTCGTCTGGCCTCAACGTGGACCTGCCCTCACATGTACATACACTCACAGAGACACATAACCTTTTACATCTTTTTATAAAGGGAACCATGACTACTAAATTGTCTGCTGACATGATTATCTCTCTACTAGGGCTGCCTCTGCTTCTCCAGGTCCTTTTGCCTGGGATTTCCTCTCCTATGCACCTGCCACCTCTGTTGCATCTGGAAGGAATACTGCAGTGACACTCTGAGGGTACAATTAAAGAACTTTAAAAAAAAATAGTCTTCTAGAAGAAGGATGATGTAGTTGTGACTAGGAGCTTTTTTATGTTCGTGTTACTCCTGCATTTACTCTGGGGATTGAAGAATGAAGACACAGTTGCATGGCTTGACCCAGTGTGGAAGACATTTCAAAATGTACCCAATTGCTTGCTCTCGATGAAGCAGTTCCTACAAAATGAACACCTTCTTCTCCTTTTAGGATAGGTCAGCAAAGGTAGGCTTTCCACATCTTGGTTTTACAGAGGGAGAGACTCATGACAAGCACCCACTGGTGGAGTAAAGAGGGTTGTTATGCTCACTTCACCTACTAATTAAAAGTAGAGCTTTCTAGTTCAATAATAGCCTTTCAAGAAATATTTGAACATCTATAAAATGATAAGCACTGACCGGGGAGTAAGCATAGGCCTAGTCCTCTCTCTCAGAGTGGGCAGGCTAAAAGGAAAGAGTAAAGAGGGTTGTAAATCATGGCATAAGGCATACATATAAAACACACATGTATAAAAGTTCCCAGTGTTGGAAATGCCACTAAGAAGGTCATGTTGCAATCAGTTGATAACAGAGCTAAACCTGCCAAAGAGATCGGTGCAATCTATGGTAAACATTTTTAATTCTCTATTCTTAACCAATCAGATGGGTTAAGGAAACTCTCAGATAGGTAGGACATAAGATTTCTGTGTGCGGGGATAGAGTGTCTTCTGAAGAAATCAACATTTCCGTCAATAAAATGATTAAAAGTCTACTCTCAGCAATGGGGCAGTCGTCATCTAATCTTTAAGACCCCCCCCCCCAAGAAAACAGAGAGAAGACAAATTCCCCTTTATATCTGTGCTGGGATAACCATCTTCTGCACTCAAAATTCAGCATTTTAAACATTTTTTTTTTCTGTTATGTAGCAATGTGGCAGTATCTTGTCCCACTCACTGACATAGAAGGTTTGGGGCTTTTGTGGCTCATTTAAAGAAAGGAGTGGGCAGGCACACCCAGGAGTGTGCGGCTATCCTACCAGACAATGAAGCCTACGTGGAATGTGCATCCACTCCTGGTTATCCCATCCCGTTAAAATATATGGAACAATGTGTGGGAAAGCAAAGAACTTACTCTTTATCTCTCAGGACGCATGTCCAACGGTTATTATGCTGCCTAGAACAGGCTTAGGGACGGCCTCCAAAGAATCCGTCTGCTCTTCCTCACTCAAACCAGTAGGAGAAAAAAAGTCCTGCCAGACCTTTTGGGCTCAGACTGAGTTAGCCTGTTTTTCTGGCTTGTTGATATCAGATTGAAGAACTGTTTGGTGTGCATAATCTCATGAGTCAATTCCTGTTATATAGAGATACGTGGATGTGGATATGGACAGACATTGATGCACATTCGCTAAGCACACGCATATCTCTCCTGTCTCTGGGGAGCTGATGCTACTGCAAGTATATATGAATTCTTTACTACATGTGTGCTTTTAAAATTATTTTGTTATGCTGGGCGGTGGTGGTGCATACCTTTAATCCTAGTACTTGGGAGGCAGAGGCAAGTGGATCTCTATGAATTCAAGTCCAGCCTGGATTACAGAGTGAGTTCCAGGACAACCAAGGCTACACAAAGAAACCCTGTCTCAAAAAAAAAAAAAATGTTACTGCCAAGTGGTAGTCATGTACATCTCAGTCCCAGTACTTGGGAGGTGGAGGCAGGCAGATCTCAGAGTTCAAGGCCAGCCTGATCTATAGACAGACGTCCAGGACAGTCAGGGCTACTCAGAGAAACCCTGTCTCAAAAGAACCAATGTGTGTGTGTGTGTGTGTGTGTGTGTGTGTGTGTGTGTGTGTGTGTGCGTTTGTGAGGGTATACATGTATATAACTATATATACAAGTACATATTTATGTATATTTCCTTTAATGTGTGTGTACAGATATGGCACATATATGTGCATGTGCGCTCTGAGATCAGAGGTGTGAGAGCTGTTGGGACTGTATTTTCCGCCTGTTGTGAGCTGATCAATGTGCGTGCTGGGAACTGAAATAAGGCCCTCTGAAAGAAGTGCATGAGCTCGTAACCTCTGAGCCATCTTCCCAGCACCTATTTCTGCTTTTTTTAAATTTAAAATAATTTCAAAACCATAGAGAAATTTAAGCAGCCTTGAAGAGATTTTCTTTTTTAAATAAAATCTATCGCATTTAAAACTAGATCTCTTTCAGTTCAGCAAATATAAGATTACACAAGTTGTTGAGGAGAGAGAGAGTTAATTAATGTTTTTAGCTCTGGCATATGTGTAATAAAACAAAGGTTTGATTAACTGTGGTGTTGCACACCTTTAATCCCAGCATTTGGGAGGCAGAGGCAATAGGATCTCTGTACGTTCCAGACTAGCCGGGACTATATAGTAAGACCCTGTCTCAAACAAAGCAGAACAAAATTAAAAGAAAGAAATCAAAGTGTCAGCTCCATTATTAAATAGTACCTTATTGAGTTACACATGATATTTATGGGGAAACAGAACATCCGTTCTGTTTAAATAAAACTATTTGTGAGTATGGTTTTTTTTTCTTTAGTAGAAACTTAATATTTGCATACAGTTCACACATGTTTCTATGTGCGCATTCCTGGGAAATTTAAACATGAGATTGAAAGAGATCATGACAAAGAGGAAGAGATGTTGACAGAGGATGGATGAATTAGGAGATGGGAGAGAGAGGACTTTAATGATTACCTCCACAATACTCTAATATGGTTGCTATGGTGAATTATTGTAAATCCAATAGGTTATGCATATTCTCTCACAGTTCTGGAAGCTAGAAGTCCACGGCCAAGACATTAACAAGCCTGCATGCTCTCAGAAGGTTCTGGAGGATATGCCATTTCTTGCCTCTTCCAGCTGCTGGTGACTGCCAACATACCTTGGCTTGCAGCTCTGTCATTCCAACTTTGGCTTTTAAGGTCTCTCTTTTGAATGTGTGATCTCTGTCTGCCTCTCTTATAAATATATTTAGGTAGAACACAGGGCCCACTTGAATGATGAAAGAGAATCTTCCACTGTTATGATCTTAACCACAACTGGAAGTTCAGAAGTAGTCTCATCTGGAAATAGATAGTTGTTTATGCGAATTGTCTTCTTACTTGGAAATGATGCCCCCCTCAACTTCTCCTCCCAAGTCAAGTACCCTTCTTCCTTCCTGAATGATATTTTATCATATAGAAATACTAACTACAGAGTGCAGTTGGCTAGCCTGTTTCCCGACTGGACACCCTGAGAAGATTTCTGGTCAGCTATTTTCTAAATGTCTTGAAGGCTCTCAATATAGCATTTGTATTTTCAAACAGGAATTTTATCTGTTCCTGGCAATGGGAAATGTAAATATATATAATTGTGCATATCATCAGTGTACATGCTGTGATAAACACCATGACCAAAAGCTAGTTGGGGAGGAAAGGGTTTATCTAACTTACATTTCCACATCATAGTCTACTATCGAAGGAAGTCATGGCAGAACTCAAAGCAAGAACCTGGAGGCAGGAGCTGATGCAGAGACCATGAGGAAGGCTGCTTACTGGCTTGCTCCTCAGGGCTTGCTCAGCCCGCTTCCTTATGGAACCCAGGACACCAGTCAAGGATGGCACCAGTCTCAATGGGCTGGGCCCTCCCCCATCAATTAATAATCAGGAAAATTTCCTAGAGGCTGATCTCACAGAGGCATTTTCTCAACTGAGGCATCTTCCTCTCTAATGACTCTAGCTTGTGTCACATTGGCATAAAACTAGTCAGAACACATAATTAGTAACATTTAACGTTCTCATAAAATATTTGCTTGTCTTTCTAACTTTATAAGCAGTTTATACTTCCATTTGCTCAGTTTTTCTCACATCACTGTCTGTCCCACAGAAGCTGTTCATGAGGAAGTTCCAGCAGGTGAGTCCTCTGCACCCCCCCCCCCCCCCTGCCATGCAGAGCTATGATCCTCTTGTTCTCTTCTCTTCCCATAGTGAAATCCCACTCAACCCTATGCCTTCTGTTGTCAAAGCTCATAGGCTAACAACATCTAAATAAGGGAAGCAGGAGAAGGTGATTTAATGAGACCTACATTTGTCTAATATTTTGCTCATTTTACCTTTACATTCCACCTTTTGATTGACAGTCTAAGTGAAGAGTTTTAGTTGAACATTATTTCTCTTACAATTTTAAAGGAACAGCTTGACTTCCATCTTGATTTCTGGGTCTAAAATTATCCTAATTTTGAATATTTTGAACCCAACAAATTTTCCTATTTTTTTACCCTTTGAAAGATTTTGATGTGTATTTTTTTGGGCCCAAATTTCTTTAAATTAGACTATCATGCTTTATTGTGATTACTTTCAAAAAATTTTACAGAGGACTTTCAATGGGCCCTTTTATCATGAATATGTGTGTTTTATTGAGTTCTGAGAGTTTTTTTTTTTTTAAGACAGGGTCTCCCTATGTAGCCCATGCTGGCTTTGAAGTCGAGGTTCTTCTTCCTGATAATAAACTTGCACCAGCACACCCACTTTAGGAAAACTTTTTCTTGTTTTTATGGCTAGTTTAGTCACCTCCATGTTCTCTTGTTATTTTCACTTCTAATATAAAACTATTGGAGTAGTTTGTCAGTTAATCAAACAAATTGTCTCCCTTCTTTCTCTCTGGTCTCTGAAGCCATCAACACTCATAGGTGTATCCCCACACACAGACCCTCCCTGTAAACATAATTAAAAACACTAATACAATATTTTTTTTTAAGCATGACTGAACTTTCTGTGTGCATGAGTGCTTGCTAGCTGGAGGATGCCCCTGAGGGACAGTCAGGTGTGAGTGGGAACGTTCTCTGGGTGACTCACAATGTCTGGAACTAAAGGCATACCCCACCCCTTCAAGAAACTCTCTCCTTCCTTCTCTTTTGCTTCCTTCCCTTCCCTCTCCTCTCCCTCTCCTCCCATGTTCTTCTGCCTGAGAACTCCCTGGGAACCTAGAGGAAGTAGAAAGACTAGGGTCTTCCCATTCTTTTTGCTGACTCTTACTCTAGTCCCCTGTCCAAATAAGTGACCTCTCAGATTCACTTTGTCCAGAGGAGGGTTTTGTCAGGCCCTGTGACAAGCCAGAGGGGACCCATTAGCGTCTTGCTCTCTCTGTGGACATCTGCTTCACCCCTCACCAACTCACCAGTTCAAGGTGCCCCAAGTCCAGAGGCCTGGTGCTCACATGGTCTTCTAGTTTCTAAAACTAGTCTCCCAACTCTTGTCCACTCCTGTCATTTTTACTCAGATTATAGGCATTGGTGATTAGCTTCAAGTTACCAATAGTGTATAGGTGTCTCATTTAGAAAGAAAGAAAGAATTCTCCTTGGAATCATTTAACCACGGGTGAGTCCAGATTTGAATTCTATATTTCATGCTCCCTGTGTCTGTCATCTTCTGTCTGTTCGTTGTATGAGTCTGAATCTGTGATTGCCCTAAGGCTGTCTTGTGAACCTGCTTATCCCTATGTCTGTGTGTGTCCCTGTTGATGTCTGCTTCTGCCTTTGTGTGTCTGCATCTATGGTATGCACGGTGTAGATCTGTCCCTAACGAAATACTTCTCTCTGTATTAACTGAACAGTATAGAAACCATCACATGGGGAATGAGGTAGACACTTTACAGACATCTTTAAATCTTTACAGAGTTTTTCAAGGGATTAAGTCCCTGGGTCCAACTGATCACAACTGAGCCAGATAGCAAATGTCCTTTATCAACCAGTAACCATAAATAGTTATTTCCAACCTCTGTGGTAGACTTTAGGACGTTGCTTTCAATCTCCCTATTTGCCGCTTTCAACAAATGATACACGGGCATTTTCTGGGCCAGGGACATGGCCTGGAAAGTCCGTAACTTAAAATTACAGCTATTACTTAGCTTAGGTTGTAAAAGTTGATTACATGGGAAATCAAGGGCAAGTAAGGTTGACTGTTCCATTGTTATCTTGAAGGCAGAGTAAACAATTTGAGTGCACAGTAGGCTAGCAGTCTTAAGTGACCATAAGGTATATTATTAATTTTGGTTGTGGGATCCAGCAAGAGTTCCACATTCTTGCAATGTAAGAGATATCTTCAGAATATTGCATCACCATGATTGTCTATGATCTTCTCTTCACTTTCTTCATTTCCTGCCATTTTAGAAAATATTTAGAGAGGAGAAACCCTAGGAGGCAAGAACCTGATTGAAAATTATTTATTTGATAACTTTTCTCATTGTTTTGGCTTGTATATTACTTACAAATCCATGCTGAGGAGTGGGAGAGAAAACAATATAGAGAGGGAGGTGTTGTGATTTAAAAATGGCTGTTCAGAAAGAGAGAGAGAGCAGATGCCAGAGCTTGCCTTGGAGAGTATTTATTGGGGGAAGGGAGAGAGAGGGGGAGAAAGAAAGAGGTACAGAGTGACCTCATGGCAAGAAAGAGAGAGAGGGATGGGAGTTGGGGAGAGAGAAGAGGAAGAAGAGAAAGCGGACGGGGTTCTGCACAAAGACCACACAGCAGGCTAAGGAACTGCCTATGTACTAGGCATTGAGCACAGGGGTGACTCACACTGCCAGGTCTCCAAGGGGCGGGTCAGGTATGCCTAAATGCCAACATTCCTCCCTTTTGTTTATTATTTAAAAAATGAGAAGTTAGGGGTGGCAAATTAAGGATTGAGTTCTCAAGATTGCTTCTTGCTAATCTGGGGGCATTTTAACCTTCGGGGACCTAGAAATCTGGGGTGCTTGCCACGTCTTGGGATAGCTGGCTGTTTCACTTCACTGTCCTGGCTCTGTGTTACCAGTGGTACCACTTTGACCTGTCAAGAGGCTGCAAGGACAGAAGATAAGGTTAAGTTTAGGGGAAATTTTTTCTCAGGTTCCGGTATTTGTGGGCAGGGGGCCACAAGACCAGGGAAAGGTGAGGAACCTAGACTGTTGGTTGCCAGCACTCGTCTGGAGCATGGCTGGTAGTGAGTGCATCTGACCTGCTCGAGGTGGAGCCAAGTCAACTCCCTGGAGTGTGCAAGAGGTCCTTGAATTTAGAAAAAGATAGAAGTTTTAGATACATTAACATTTCCACTCTTCTGTAATCTACATTACAGAAAAGGTGGAATACTCACATACTGGTAGTATTCTGCCTGGTTAATAGCTTATCAGGATTTCATTAATTAATGCTAAGACTATGAACTTTTGGAGTCTTAGTATAACAGCAGCATCAAGAGAGCTATCTGGACTGTGTTTTCGCTCCTCTAAACATCTCAACTCACTTTCTCTTTATCAGCCCTTCCATTTCCAGACCTTCATAAAGTGCATTTACACACCTTAAGTCGCTTTCTTAGACTCAGAAACATTCTTAGATCCTCACATCTTAAGCTTTCATTTCCTCACATAAACTTTACACCTTAAAACCCCTCCTTTCCCTCTAATTCACCAGGAGATACAAGTGGCTGACCATTGAGAGTAGTCATTGCAAAGTGAGTCTCGTTAAGTAAAAGAATGGTAAGAGTTACATTAAAATATGTTTTATAAGTTTCTCTATTCTTGAGTCTGGTAATGAGGTAAATTGTGTCTAGACTTACTATTAGCTCTAGGAGAGTGAGGCCTGCGACCTGAATTTTACACAGAGAACTGAGAAGGCAGCTGAAGCCTTGGTTGCTACAGTTAAGCCGACAAAGTTACCAGTCGTCAAACAATGTCAGAGTTCTGAGAAGGATAAATTTTACCTGAGTTAGCAATTGAAATGGTCAGAGACTTACTTGCTGGCTATCTAGACAGTTACCCAGGGTCTTCCTTGGTCACTGAGGGCAAAGGTCTCAGGATAATATCAGTCTTCAGTGGTGGTTCCTCTCTAACATTGGGGCATTCATCTTCAGCCTACAGTTTTGGGCCTGCCAGACCCTAAAAGATCCAACAGAGTTTCTGTGGCACATTGACTTGTGGGAGGACCAGCCTACCTTTGTCTAGGCAACTTGAGGCAGTCAAGTCTCCAGTGTCCTGTTTTACACATGGTCTGAGGAGGGTCTTGGCAGTAGTTGAGGTGAAAGGCAGTTTTGCTCAGTAGCTGGGGTTGCCACTTTTGAAGCAAGTTCTGGGTAGAGGTTCTTCTGTCCCCATTCATCTTCTTTGGAAGAAATATGGGTGCTGCCAGGAATTAACAAGTCTCTCTATTATAAGATGTTTTCTAATTAAACATTTTAAATGCCATATTCTGCAAATATCTGAGCATTTGATTGTTGTCCGTCTATTAGGTACATATGGATAGGCAAACTTTTTTTTAGTTACTTGTTTTAAGCTTAACTTTAAGAGCATAAATAAATTCAGATTGCTTAGGTATCATCAAATAGGAAGATCTCTTTCTCTGGTGTTTAGCTGAATCCTGAGACATAGAACATAATACTAACCTGTAGAGAACAGAACCAAGTTTGTGCCAGACTAAGCTTGTCTTCTGAAAAGGCAAGGTGATAAAGGAAAAGATTCCTAGGAACAGGAGAAAAGAGAGCTTGTAAGTTGGGATGTGGCTCATGAGCAGGGACTGAGGAAGCACAGAGGCCAGCACTGAGATCCAGAACCTGAATCACTACCACGAGAACAACTCCAGTGCTTTATTTGCGAGTTAACTGGGGTCCCTCCGTCCTCCTGACGTGGCAGCAGCCATGATGGCAGCCGCATTGGCAGGGCAGTCACGATGGCAGGCACAATGGCAGCAGTGACAACAGCAGCAGTGACAGGAACAGAGCAGGAGAGAGCCCCAGAGCAGTAAGGGAAGGGGGTTTATAAAGTAGCCAGGCAGGAAGGCGGGGCTTGGGCAACTCCAAACCTGCCTAGCTACAGGCTTGGGATTGGCTCAAACTCTCCAAAACTGCATAGTTATAGCCTTGGGATTGGCTCAAGCCTGGACTAAACTGATTGGCTGCCCTGGGTCTAAGGTCTAGGGAAATCCCCAGTCTGAAGAGATTCCCATGGTGAGTCCCAAATCTGTTGGCCTAGAATTAGTCAGTTTTCTAGCCCAGGGATTGGCTAGTTTGGGGTCAGAAGCAGAGATGGCTCCAATTCCAGGGTCAGGCTCTTTCTTTTGTTGGTTCTTTTTGGCCTTTTGACCCCATGAAATATTGGTATATAAGGTGCCAATAAGCAGCCGTTTGGATTGAGATATTGGACTTATATTTCTGGTGGGCTTATTCCTCATGAGTGAGGCAGAAAAAGAAAAAATGAGATCCTATGGCTTTTTACCAAGTGAGAATGGAACAAGAAAGGTGCAAGCCACCCTGTGAGCTGTCATTCAAAGAGTGGGGGCTGAGGCACTAGGCCCTAGGGACCCTTGGGTCTGAGTGAAATAAGACTTCACTCATGGAGGGATGGCCAGAAGTGATTGTCCCTGAAGAGGCCAGCTGTAGCCCAGAAGGTGTTCCCACGGGTCTAGAGAAGCGTTGTTGTTCAGGGTCCCTGTGCCTCATGTTGCTGGGAGGGCCTGTCAAATCTTTCGGCATCAATGTTATAATTTAAAAAATGCCGAGAGAGAGAGAGAGAGAGAGAGAGAGAGAGAGAGAGAGAGAGAGAGAGAGAGAGAGAGAGAAAGGAGGAGGGATAGATGCCAGGACTCATGTGGAGAGTTTTATTGTGGTAGGGAGAGAGAGAGTGAAGAGAGAAAGGGGGCACAGAGCGACGTCATGGAAAAGGAGAGAGAGTGACAGGCAGAGGCTGGAAAGATGGGAAGAGAGAGAAGAAGAGGAATAAGAGAGAGAAAGTGGGTGGAGTTCCACCTTTTAAAGGAAGGGGCGCAACACAGAGACCACATAGCAGGCTAAGGTACTGCCTGCATACTGGGCATACACGCAGGGGAAAGTACTCTGCCAGTTCTCCAAGGGGCGGGCCTGGTATGCCTGAATACCAACAGGAGGAGAAGAGCAAGGGAGAGAGATTATTTTAGTTAAAATTATGACTGTGATATCATTTTCCATTGCATAAAAATGCCACTATAATATTTTTTCTGACCTTTCAAACATGAGCTTCTGTGCTCGTAAGTAAATTTGAAGTGTGTCATACAGACAAGCTCTAGCATGTCAAAATTTCCTAGTCAAACAATTTTGTAATTTTATATAAAGGGAAAAAGAAACCTGTACTTGCCAAATGCCAATTAAGTGGCTGCTTTCTGATTCAGCTCTTGGGAAAATCCTTGGGGAAGGTTTTGAGGCATTATCTTGATTGCTTTTATAGATGAGGGACCCCCAAATCAGAGGGTAAAGGAACTTTCTTAGTGACAACTACAGCCAATAATAATAATAATAGTGGCCAGTATCCACAAAGGACTGATTTCATAGTCCATTTTTTCCTAGGTTTAATTCACTCTCATGACCCACTGTCCTTCCCTAGGCAAGAGTGTGGCCATTGTACCCTGCCCAAAGGCCTCAGCAGCTGTCAGGACATAGCCACCATGTCTGCATTCTGAATATTTCTCTGAAAACTGTGACTTATGGATTTTTTTTCTAAATATAACTACTTCTAAACTCATTGTTTGACTCTGAAAAACCAAACCCATATTACAGAAAACACATCTGGGTGGTTTAAACTAATTTTCATTATTGAGATAGTTTACTAGATTTTTTTTACATGAAGTTTCGTTATGTAGCCCAGACAGCTATGAGGCTCAAAGTGAAAATCCTGCTTCTTCAATCTCAAGTGTGCCACCATGCTGGCTTAAAATATCTATTTCCAAAAATCTGTTTAAAGACATTGCCTAAGCACACTCACTGACTTTGACCAAAACCTAAGATCATAGCTGCTAAAAGTCTACTTAAATGTAGATCCTGTGCTTATATAAACTCAATAGTATCTACGAATTTAAGCAAAAGAGGGTTTTTAAGGGAATTTTGGTTTATTATGTACCTTATTTTTAAAAAATTAGAAGTGTAGATTACATACTTAAAAACAAAACAAACAAACAAAATACCCAGATGCATGTGTCTCATGCCTAGCAGCCTGGTACTTGCCAGGCTGAACTACTCTGCAGGTTTGTGGGGTTTAGAAAGTTCACAGAAAAGACATGTGAAACAAGATCAGCCCGAGGAACAGCAGAGGGGGTGCTCCTTCTGCAGGGCCAGGACTCTGCCACATTCTCCAGTAACCTGCTTCCTTTCTACTTCTGTGACCTACAGCATGTGCTACCAGCCGGTTGTTTGTTTTCACCAAAATCAAAACCTTTGCCTTCTTAAGTTTGCTTATTTGATCTTGCTTCTGAGAACACTCTGCTGATTACTTCCGGGGCTGTTGCCCTTTAGATTCTCAGCACACACTTTCTGATTAATCCAGTTTATCCGTTTAATTATTGACTATAAGTCAGCAATTGTCGGTTCAATCAGTATTGACTAAGAGAGACACGGGATCAGAAGAAAGCCGCTAGTCTATCTGTCAGAAGACACATGAGTTGAGCAGATACCCACCCACCTCCATACCCACACTCCCTACCCCCCAACACACATACACACAATTTTTGGTTGGTTGGTTGCTTTTGAGACAGGGTTTCTCTGTGTAGCCCTGGATGTCCTGGAACTCAGTCTGTAGACCAGGCTGTCCTTGAACTCAGAGATCTACCTGGGTCTGTCTGGGATTAGAGGGGTGCGTCACCATGGTCTGCTTAGATAAGCTTTTTAAAAGAGTGTTCTTCAAGGTCTAACACCCTGTTCCCTTTGATTTCATCTGCTCTAAATGGCAAAGGGGTTGTGTATGTGCCTCCTTTGTCCCCTAATACTTGCTTCAGTCTTAGACGATGGAATGAGATTGTCAGGGATAAGAAACAGTATGATCTATTGATCCAAGTTAGTGCAGGTCTGAAAATCAACTTACTCACCCGTGGCCAGGATTCTGTGTACCTCTTCTGAAGTCCACCAGCTGGATGTCAGCCATTCCCTTTCATGGTTTAAGTGGCATGCATGTGTATTTAAACCAGGGCTCCTTCAGTGTGGAGAGCGTTTGTGGCGGTAAATTAGACATTCAAAGAAGCACATTTCAGCATACTGGGTGCCAGATCCGAGACAAGTACATTTCTGTTGTCTTCAGCTGTAGTAGTAGGGAGCAGGGCTGCTGTGTCCCTGTACCCGGCTGCCCGCATGGTTTAGCTTATGCCCCAAAGTAACAACACACAAACTGTATTTATTTAAACACCGCCTGGCCCATTAGTTCCAGCCTCTTATTGGCTAGCTCTTACATATCGACCTAACCCATTTTTGATAATCTGTGTAGCACCCCAAAGTGTGCTTACCGGGGAGATTCTAGCTTGCGTCTCTCTGGAATGGGAAAATCATGGCGACTCCTTGACTCAGCTTTTCTTTTTCAGAATCCTCTTTTGTCTACTCCACCCACCTAAGGGTTGGCCTATCAATGAGCTCAGGCAGTTTTTTTATTTTAACCAATGAAATCAACAGATTGATATATGACATTTTCATATCACTTCCCCTTTTTCTGTTTAAACAAAAAGGAAGGCTTTCATTTTAACATAGTAAAATTACATATAGCAAAACAGTTATCAAGTAAGAATTACAGTTATAATATTTATATCTATTTTATCTTTTATCATAACTAAAGAAAACTACAACTATCTATTTATTTTTTAACTCCATCAAAGACTCCAGAAGGATATAATACTAAACAAGAAATAAGAAAACTCTAGAAATGACAGAGACATCTCGCTGTCTGGCCAGTCACCCAAAGTTCCTCTGTACCGTTGGGGCATCCATCTTCAGCCTTCAGGTCCACAGTATCCAGCAGACATTTCCATGAAGCCGGAAATTTTAAAGACAGTTTAGTCACTTTTTGCTGTGTCCTACAGAATGTCTCGTAGACTCCTTCATGAGTCAGGAACCCCAAAAGACCATCTCACCTTTAGGCAAGTTTAGTAGTCCTCTCTTTACGGGTTCTTTGTGTCCAGTTTATGTAACAGTCCAGGCAAGAGCAGTTTCTTGCCCAAATGTCTATCAAGCTCCATAAGGATCCTCTTTGATGCCCATCTTTCTCTCAAAGTAGATTGGTGCTGCCAGAAGCAGACATGTCTCATTGTCATGAAAAACCCTAAGTTATTAAAATATTTTAAATGCCATATTTTGCAATCTTTGAGAGATATGAAGAATGTCTATCTAATTGAAATATATCTCTATATATCTAGAAAATCTAACTAACATGACTACAAGCTTGACTATTATTTATGATTATTTATCAACAACCTATATTTCCTAATTATACATTACATTTTAAAAATGAACTACACAATCACAATACCTTAATCAAGATCAGAAATACATATACATATAACAAAATTGACCTTAAAATCCATACCAATGCAAATTATTTATATCTATATCATATCCCCCTTTAAATGTAAAAGAACATATATAATCAATATTTGGGAACATGGGCGCAGCTTTTTCTCTCTAAACTGCTTTCTGCTGAATGGGGGCGTCGTTAATTAGATCTTTCGTGGTGTAATCTGTGTGTCAGGGTCATCTCAATTGGCAGTTGAGTGAAGTAATTTTTGAGGGTGTACACAGCAACCTTTTAGGAGGGCGTGGTCTATCATACCATATCGGAATAGATGCAATCCATAGGGTCTGGTCCTCTGTGAAAACAAAAGAAGACCCTCTCCAAAGCATCATATCCTTAGACCCAAATTTTGAAATCGTAATACCCTTATATCCATTCTGGTTCAGCTTGGCATTCCATGTAATGAAATGTCTCTCTGTACTTAGTTCCTTTACAGTCAGAAATTTTAAAGAAAACACAATGTACATAATCCAGACTCTCTGTGAATTTTCCATTTTTACGTGGCTTATTTTTATTTATTTCTTTTACTCTCTTAACTATCTGTATTTTGTCTCTTTAAAGACTTTACCTTTTTATTTTTAAAGGCATTAACTTTATTTTTTCTCTCTCTCTCTCTCTCTCTATATATATATAAATATTTTGTCTCTTAAGCCTACGTACATTCATCCAACACTGTGATCCATTTAGTGGTCTGTCTGAATCTGTTTTATTGTGAATCTGTAATTTTTTTTACTATCCAGGAGCATTTCTTTTTTTTTTGTTTGTTTGTTTTTTGAGACAGGGTTTCTCTGTGGTTTTGGAGCCTGTACTAGAACTAGCTCTTGTAGACCAGGCTGGTCTCGAACTCACAGAGATCCGCCCGCCTCTGAGGGTCGTGGGTTCGAGCCCCACGTTGGGCGCCAATTGAAGGCGGATTTGAATTAAAACAGACAAATTATTATAAGGTTATACAGCTTTAATAACTCACGCAACCAAGGTTCCCGCGCAGCACAGGAGAGAGGAAGCAAGCAAGGGGCCTGGCAGCATCTGCGCACCTCATTTTAACCATCCAAACTCCGCCCCAGTTGAGCCCACCCACTAGATCGGTAGGGCTCCTCCCTACATTCAGCCACCAAGATTCTGGTGCTGGAGCCCCAGGAAAGCAACACAGCACTGGAGGCCCTATGGGCTCCTCAGCGTCTATCACTGTGCTAGAGCAACTGGTGGAATCAGGAACGACTTCCTGCTTCCAACGTGTATGCTTTCCACAGCAGTAAAAACCCCCGTGTCCTGGAATGCCTCAGGGTGGTTTTTGGTTTCTCAAACTTTCTGCTTATTATTCTCCAACTGGAAACCATGATGTCACTCAAAAGCCGAGTTTCAGCCGCTCTGGTGGACATTTATATAAGAGTGTTTCTCCATGAGAACTAATGTGTATAAAGCCTGGTGGATGCTCTTTCAGAAGGAAGGAAAGAACAAGGAAGGAAGGAGGGAGGGAGGGAGGGAAGGAAAGAAGGAAGGAGAAGGTCGACTATTATCTCATCACTACCTTGCACAGTGACTGACTGATGGGTGCATTTGTAGTCATATCTTTTCAGGAAGGAGGGGAATTACTGGGCTGTCTTCTTCCTACCTAAGCCTAATTGTGTGGGAGGATTTGTTAGTTCTCTGTTCCCCTCTTTGCTGGGGCACTGAATTTAACAACAGATGGGAATAGACATCAAAAAACACGAACACTAGATTAAAGGAATTCAAAGTTGAAGCCACCAAGAATCCAGGGACTATTATATTATTGGATAACGAGAAAGACTAAGCTCCCTGTAAAGTGATTAAGCTTTGCCTGCCTATAAAAGAAAAGGGGAAACATCTCTCTCTGTTAGGATTGCTGTCCCTCAGGGACTTTGTAACAACAAGAACAAGAACAACAACAACAACAAAAACCTGTGATTTTACTTTCAAATGGTCCATGAAGTTGATGCAAACTGTAATTGGAAGATCACTTTTTCAGTGAGCCCTGAGTGGCTGGACAAACCAAAAGCCATTTCCAGGAAGGCAAATGAATACTTCAGACAGCTGTCAACAGATGAAAGTAAATGAAATCTGTAAAAATATTTAAGTGTTTACATAAGCAGCACAGTATCTAGGGTACCCAGATTACCACAAAAGACACTAACTACAGGGAACCCTGGAAAAGTCTGTAAGTCAAACAACTGCAGTCTTTAGCGTCGTCTTCTCTCCCTTGCTTTTCCAGTGCTAAACATCTCTCCCACTTCCACCTCAATATAAATGAGGTTTTTAGGGCAATTCTGGGATCTAGTGGAAGCAAAAGTGTGATTGCTGTATGTTAGCACACTAACTAAAGGACAGTAAAGGAACTTATTCCATTCTCGTAGCTGAGATTTCGACCTAGACTTCAAAAATGAACCTACTGTACACTCTGCCACACCAATCCCATTCCATGACACAATCTTGGACTCTATGGAAATTTGTTTGTTTTGAGATCATAGTCCAGACTGGCTTCTAACTTATCATGAAGCCAAGATGGCCTGGAATTTCTTCTGAGCTTCTGGTCTCTGCCTAGAGAGTGTTGGGTAAGTGCCACCATGCTTGATGTTATGAAGGGCTGAAGCCTGAAGCAAGACCTTGAATGCTCTACATCCCCAGCCTCCCCCCACAGATGTTCGCACCAGAAGGCAAAACTCTTCTCCCCTGTAAAGATGCAAAGGTTTGTTAAATGTCCCTTGAAGACCTGCGTATTAAAGGCTCTGTGACTTGCATCTGACACTGTTGAAATGGGGAGAGGAGCTTAAGGGATAGGAGCTAGTAGGAGGACATCAAATCACTGAGATGCACTGGGAGTGGCCCTTGGAGATCGTTTTCTTGTTTTACGTCTTGCCTGTCTTAATTAATGCAAGCAGCTTTCTTTCCAAAGATCTCTTTATTATAATATGTACAGTGTCCTGCCTGCACACCGGAAGAGGGCACCAGCTCTTATTATAGATGATTGTAAGCCACCATGTGGTCGCTAAGAATTTGAACTCAGGACCTCTGGAGGAATAGCCAGTGCTCTTAAGCTCTGAACCAGCTCTCCAGCTCCTCAAGCAGCTTTCATTACCTCTTACTTCCCCGTGGTATTCGGCTGCAATACAATCCAAACATAATAGAGTCGTGAACCATAGCCTGCAAACACCATAACCGTAAGTGAAAAATGAGCATTTCTTCCACACAGGTTAAACTCTCTTGGGTATTTTGTGATGCTGATGGAACACTGACTGATAATACACCTCCGAAACAACCCCCAGTCACTGAAGTGAGATCCCTCCCTCATGTCTGCTAGTTCTTCTGTACTGAAATGATTTTGATTCCTTGAGCAAAATTTCTTGACCATAATTTCCAGTAAACTTACCTGAACTAAAATAGAAAGTACAATTCAGTAGTTCTTAGTTCAAAGAAAGACTGGATCTCTGCCAGGTGTCACCAAAACCCAAACAGAGCAGGACCCAGGAAGGGCCAAGAGAAGTGCCAACCATCCCAGAGACCCTGGCTCACAGCACATAAAGCAGGATGTTTGCAGACTTTGCCTCTGCACACCAAGAACTGGATAGAATGATGTCAGATCTTACTGGGGGCAAAGATAAGACATTTACTAAAAGGCTGTTCTTTCCCTGACCTTGGTCATGCCTCTTCTGCTGACCTTGCCTGTTGTCTCTCTGGATACTCTCCCCTCCTCTTCCTGTTTTCACTAGTCTTCCTACTAGAAAAGACATTGGAGTTTTCAACACTTGAGTGAGAGCCCAAGTTAGATAGTACTACCTCCACGTGGATCCCTTCCAAAGAAGCCTTTGCTTTTCAGTTGACCTTTTCAGATGCAAGATCAAATGTCCTCAGACTTGGAGATGGCCCATCTTCCTGTTCCATTGTTATTCTAAGTACTCCATAGGCATATAACAAATGGGGTGAAGATAGCCCTTTGCCCAGAGCTCAGGGGTACATAAGGCATTTTAAAATAGTACAGAAAGCAACCAGAAGTTGTTCTGTTTGTATTATCACCATACCTCATATACAGACAGTGGTAAGATGGGGGAGGTTGAGGGGGTGGCCATCTATAGCTCCTACTTTTGATCTTTGTGTCCTGACACCATCTATTGATGTCTGGCGGCAGAGACGATGTGTGTGTGTGTGGGGGGGGGGGGGGGTCTTTGATGATCCCTATAAGCCATTTTCTGGGGTCCAACTATGGCACTGACCCACCAGGCCCCCAGCAGATGCGTATGGTGATCTCTATGACTCTGACTCTGGAACTTTCTGCCATACCTACATTTTTCTCTGTCCTATTAATCTCATTGGAAGCTGAGGTTCAAACGGGCTCAACCCTTGGATGAATAAGGCTTCTTGCTCTTCGTTTTCAGTTGAATTTGAGTTTTACTTCTTTATCAAGAGTTCTCTTCATAAGAGCATCTGACTGAGGATGCTGGTGCACACCTTTAAACTCAGTACTCAGGAAGCAGAGAGAGTGGACAGACCTTTGTGATTCTGAGGCGAGCATATTCTACATAGTGAGTTTTAGGCTAGCTATAGCTACACAGTGAGACTCTGTCTCAAACAAAAAAAAAAAAAGACTAAGGAACTTTTTTCCTGTTTGGTTTATTTCAATTAGATTAGAATTCTGTAGATTCAACCAAATCATTTCAATTGACACAGCCATATTTGTTTAAAATTTCTAACTAAAGTCCTATTTTTTATCTTCTGTTAATCCCATCCAATGAAAATAAGACCAGGGGCTGGAGAGATGGCTCAGCGGTTAAGAGCATTGCCTGCTCTTCCAGAGGTCCTGAGTTCAATTCCCAGCAACCACATGGTGGCTCACAACCATCTGTAATGAGGTCTGGCGCCCTCTTCTGGCCTGCAGACATACACACAGACAGAACATTGTATACATAATAAATATTTAAAAAAACAAAAACATGCAAAAAAAAAAAAAAGAAAGAAAATAAGACCAGTAACACAATTTTTGAACCTAATTTGAAGCAAGTTATATTAGATACTGGCCAAGAAGTTGGATGCTGGCCAGGCCCATATCTGGGATTCCCAAAAAAAAAAAAAAAAAAAAAAAAAAATGGCACTGAATTACATTAGTCAAGGACTTATAAAAGGAAAACCTACAAGGCTATGTACTTCCTATCTTTTTCTAATCAGGGATAAGCATACATCTCAACATACTTCCTGCCTATGTATCTCCCACCTATGTGTGATCAAACACATCCTGTACAGTTGAGGCAGCAAAGATGGTTCACAGAAGCAAAAATACATGGCTCATTATCTTATATGGACAACAGCCCCAGCATTTCAAGAAGTTATCTTGGGCAAGTGGGACTTATATTTTAGAGGCATTTTGTCTTATGTATCTCTTAAGCACAGTCATTTAAACTTAAAACACAATGCTAGCCCTCACAGTTCCCAGCTAAAATTGAAGCAGGAAAAGAATGTTGTAAGTTTAATGTCACCTCAAAGAAAGAAACAGAACTTTAAAAGACAGAGAGAGAGAGAGAGAGAGAGAGAGAGAGAGAGAGAGAGAGAAAACAAGAAAGCAATAATAAAGTCAGCTGTAGATTTAGAAAAGAAACATGGCACTATCTTGCTTTTTAAGAAGTACACACACACGTGTGTGTGTGTGTGTGTATGTGTGTGTGTGTGTATAGATAGATAGATAGATAGATAGATAGATAGATAGATAGATAGATAGATAGATAGATAGAACGAGCCTTATAGATTCTCAGTCTGGAGAATGTACATAAAAAGCAAGTGTGGTTCTTCATACCTATTCTTGCCCTTCTATTTACTGCCCCCAGAGTTATAAAGTTCTTTAAAAGCTCAACTAAGCAAAATATGTCTCAAACACAGCAGACTTTTGTGTACTTGTCTGTTTTGTTTATCCAGATAGTGTTTCTCTATATAGCCTTGACTGTCAAAGAACTCACTTTGTAGACCAGATTGGGCTTGAACTCACAGAACTCCACCTGCCTCTGCCTCCTGAGTACTGGGATTAATAGCATGTGCCACCACCGCTGCACCACAGCAGACCTGAAATTGAATCAGTCAAGTTTCTATGTTTATGCCCTTTCATATGACCTATTTGTGTCAATAAGTGTGCCATGCACAAGTAACAGGCTTTCCTGTCCTATATGTAGCTTAGCAAAACTGGTCTGACTCTAAGATGGATAGTTGAAATAGGCTCTCTTAAAATTTTCCTTCTTTCCCACTGAGACTGTGGGGCTGATCTATTGGGAACTCACCAAGGCCAGCTGGACTGGGACTGAAAAAGCATGGGATAAAACCGGACTCTTTGAACATGGCAGACAATGAGGGCTGATGAGAAGCCAAGGACAATGGCACTGGGTTTTGATCCTACTTCATGTTCTGGCTTTGTGGGAGCCTAGCTAGTTTGGATGCTCACCTTCCTAGACCTGGATGGAGATGGGAGGACCTTGGACTTTCCACAGGGCAGGGAACCCTGACTGCTCTTAGGACTAGAGAGTGAAGGGGAGAGGAGTGGGGGGAGGGGGAGAGAAGTGGGAGGAGGGGGAGGGAAATGGGAGGCTGAGAGGAGGCGGAAATTTTTCTTTCAATAAAAAAAAGATTTTCTTTCTTTGTCAAAACATGCTTGCTCACCATCTTGTTGGCACCCGGTGGTTTTGTTTTTATGCCAATGTACATGTGCTTGAGAACCAATTTACTGTCCTAAGCAAAAAGCTGAGCACGTATTTCTGAAGAAAACCTCAGAAATTAGTCACATAATAGCAACATTCCTGAAAAAATACATAGAGAAAACACTTGCATTCCATTAAGATGTTTTGCATCATCAAATCTGTTCCATTAAGATGTTTCACATCATCAAATCTGTCCTAAAATATGGCTTATCAGCATGCTATTGAGATGATCCTAGTGGTGCCGGGCTGTAGTCTGCATTGGGGTCAGTAGAAAGCAGAAAGGCTGCAAGTTCAGAACCAACTTTGGCAGCTTAACACAACCGTGCCTCCAAAGCACAATAGCTAAGAATGAAAGGAGAAAGTGGAGCGAGTGTTGAAGACACAGCTCAGTGCTATAGAGCTTGCTCAACATGTACAAGGCCCTAGGTTCAATCCCCAGTACTTCAGTCATCACCAGTTAGTTAGAAGAAAAACAAATGGCCTATGCTCTACTCCAGCTTAGACTCTGCTCTGAGGATGTTCCAAAGGTCATGTCACCAGCTACGTACATCCTGGACCAACATGATGCCATACATCTGTAATCCTGACTATGCTGGAGACTGAGACAGGATTTCAAGTTGAAGACACTCCTTAGCAACTCCTCAAGATATTTTTTCAAAATAAATTAAAGGGCCAAGAACACAACTCAACGGTAGAACTGGTTCAAACCCCAACACCACAGGATTGTCTCCATCTCCCTTGCGCTAACCATACATATCTCATAGCTCTATATGACTGACAGCTGCCATATTGTACAACATCAGTATGGAACATTTCATCACCCCAAAAAGTCAGACTGGAGAAGCCCCTGTAATTTTTCCAATTCCTAGACTGTTTCTGCTCCAGGAAAAACAAAGAATTATGAATTCCTGATACATCTTCAGAACCACAAAAGCTTTATTTAAACAGATGCAAATGAGTTCCACAGTACCTCAGTCTGAGCACAACTTAATACAGACCCACACAACAGAGTTTGGGACCACGATGATACAATATATACCTCAAGTAGCAAAACTGTGTGTGGAAGGGCCCTTTGAAAGCTACAAGTGCGACATAAAAATAAGATATCCTCTAAGCACTTACTGTTTCTTTCCGGTGGGGATGTCTCAGGATGGCTGCATTTCAGTATTGTGCTCTATAATTTCATGTGATAAATGCAGGAAATTTGGAAACTGATCAGAGCGGACACACGAAGGTGATGAACGGGTTGGAAAATAAACGACTGTGCAGAAAGACACGGAAGTCATTCATCTTGAGGGAATATTTTATAATTATCTTCGAGCGTAAGCATGGGTGTTAGAGAGACAATTATGCCCAGCTACTTTGTAAGATAGTCTGTGCAGGATGGAATAATTAAACTAAATTAATAGCATAAAATAAATCCCCTGACGAGTGGTTTTGCTAGTACAAGCCCTACAGGAAGTCGAAGAAATCTGTGGAAGTATTCGAACGCAGAAAAAATTCCATGCAAAACACTTGACAGCCTCAACTCCTGACAGCACTCAGATAAAGCGGAGGGTGAATGTATTTGTGCAGGTTTTGTGCACTGGTCCCCAGCTGCTTGACCCCACTCACCGCTGAGTTTCCTGGGCTTCTTTAGATCTCTTGCACAAAGGATCACGTCTTGCCTCCTAATCAATACCTCTGATCCTTAATCTAGTTACTGTTCCATGCTTTCCCACTCCTGAGCACTCATGCAAAATTTCAGACACTTTTGCCATTTCTCTTTGTCCATTGTGTCTTTCCCTTTGTTTCTTTTCTTTTCTTTTTTTCAAAGCAAGGTTTCTCTGTATATCCTGTTTGTTCTGAAACTCGCTTGTTAGACCAGGATGGCCTAGCACTCAGAAATCCTCCTGTTTCTGTCTCCCGAGTGATAGGATCAAAGGCGTGCGCCACCATGCCTAGACTCTTTCTCTTTAGCATCATTTTAATGTGGTCTTGGGAAAGAAACAAGTGTGTTTTGTCAATCTATCATTATTAAATTACTCTCATGATATGAACTGAAAATACCAAGAAGATAAAACAACAAAGAATAAAGAAAAAGAATTAAAGCAAGGTGAATGTCTGTCAGGTGTTATTGTGAACAAATGGCAAGGATTTGAAGAAGCGGCTCCAGGAACCCATACTAGGTCCTGTCTAAGTTATTTTTCTGTTATAAAACATGACGACCAAAGAAACTTGTAGCCAAAAGTGTTTAATTTCACTTCTGGTCTCAAAGTCTGCACAGGCATTGCAGCAGGAACAGCTGAGAGCTCACAACTTGATCTACAACCACGAGGCAGAGTCATTGGGAATGGCAGGAGACCTTTGGAATGGCCAGCAGTCCCCCAGTGACACACCTCCTCCAACAAGGCCACACCTCCTAACTCTGCCCTAAAAGTTCCACTGGCTAGGGACCAAATATTTAAATATATGAGCCTATGAGGTCATTCTCCATAAAACCATCACAACACCGACATCCTCAGTGACCAGTGCCACAGTGACCAGTGTCTTTGCAAACTAACCCTGCACAGTTCTGGCAGACCCAAGCTGCACATGTTTTCAACTGAGACTTTCTCTTAGTCTGCAAACAGAAACATGAATTCTTTTAGGTTGATTTCAGATCTTTGAGGATATTTTTGTTGTTTATTTAACAAATATTTAATAATATACATTGATGGACACCTAAATCTCACTTTAATTCATCTTTTACTCTGTTGTAGAAAAGTAATCTGTTTATTTGAAATGTAGAGTGGCACACGCCTTTTATCCCAGCGCTCAGGAGGCAGAGGGAGACAAATCTCTAGAACAACCTACATAGAACAACCCTCTTTCAAAAAAAATCAAAAACCAAAAAATTTTAGTTAAAATTAAAATGCAAGTGGGGAAGTATTTGTGGATGAGAAAGGCAAGGCAGGAAGTGAAGAAGATGGCAGATGATGGTGGTTGGTAAGGCGGGGATCACACACAATATTTGAGAGTGGCCAGCAATCTGGTGCCAAATGGGAACACTGTCGTTTCTAGATGTCTTCTTAAAACCCCACCTCATCTCATCTGCACAGATCGTGACAGAAAAATTGGCTTGGTGAAGAACATTATTGGTAAAACACACAATTTCCATCTATTCCTCAGCAGAAAGCCATAATCTCTGGGCCCCTAGTTTTTAATTTAGTTTATAAGGTTGCTTCCTGTTTTAAAATATTGAAGCCCGAGCCAAAATTCTGGCTTTTGGGTCATCTCCTCATAGTTTTTCTATTTGTACCACATCCTGTACTAAACCATTGAATCTGGTTTTCAGTAAGTCCTGGTTTGGAATTCTGCATAACTTGTTGCAGACTCCACCCTAGATATAGTTTTCTTTTTTCTTTCCAATTTATGCTTAAGGTTGAACTAAGGTTCATGTTAAACCTAGCAACACATAAATCTAGAAAGAAAACAAAGACTCCAGGTCATTGTTGGATGGTAGAAGAAATGATCTATAGCTAGAAATATCCAATTGCTCTCAGATCTGTGAGAATGATTCATTGTATTTTTCAAAGATTTTCTAAAGTAGGGTGGATTTCTTTTTGGGTTTTGTTGTTTTGTTTTGGGTTTTTTTTTTTTCTTGATTGAAATGAATCATTTAGCTGTCGTGATAATCATAGCCTCCCAAACTGAGAAAGCCAGGTTTTTTGATACTATAATGTATCACAGAGTCATCGGTCATATAATTTTGACAAATATAATTTTGTTTTCCTTCATAATTGAAAAGAACATCTTAAAATTGTAGGACTTTTTAAAATGGTCAAAAATTCTTTGTTTTCTCTCTTCAAATATTAAAATTAACAAAATCTCTTTTTACTTTTTATTAAAAAGTTTTTAATACAGTCTTTTCTCATTTTACATAACTATCTCCATTCCCACTCCCTCCCCTCCTCCTGACCCACCTTTCCCCTCACCCGTCCTCCCCATCCACTCCTCAGAAAGGGTAAGATTTCTCATGAGGAATCAACAAAGTCTGACACTTCACTTTGAGACAAGATGGAGGCCCTCCCCATTATATCTAGGCTGAGCCAGGTATTCCTCCAAAGAGAATGTGCTCCAAGATGCCAGTTCAAGCTCTAGGGGTAAATCCTTGTCCCACTGTCATTGGCCCCACAGACTGCCCAAGCCTTACAACTGTACCCCACATTCAGTGTTCCTAGTTTGGTCCTATTCAGGTTCCCCTGCTATCAGTCCAGAGTCAGTGAGCTCTCATTAGCTCAGGTCAACTGTTTCTGTGGGTATCACCATCATGGTCTTGACCCCTTTGCTCATATTATTGCTTCTCCTTCTCTTGGACTGGTATCCAGAAACTTGGCCCAGTGCTTGGCTGTAGATCTCTGTATTTGCTTTCATTAGTTGCTGGATGAAGGTTCTATGATGACAATTAAGGTAGTCACCAATTTGATTACAGGGGAAGGCTAGTTAAGTGTCCTCTCCACTCTTGCTTAGAGTCTTATCTAGAGTCATCCTTGTGGATTCCTGGGAATTTCCCTAGTGCCATGTTTCTCACTAGCCCTTTAATGGCTCCCTCAATCAAGATATCTCTTTCCTTTTTTTCTCTCTGTCCTTCCCCCTTCTCGAGCATCCCATTCCCTCATGTTCTTCTCCTCTCTCCCCTTCTACCCTCCCACTCCCCTTCCACCTTCCATTCTCCCCTACCCCCAACACTCCCAATTTTCTCAAGAGATCTTGTCTGTTTCCGTTCTCAGGGATATCCATGCATGTCTCTCTTAGGGTTAGCCTTGTTACCTAGCTTCTGTGGGATCATGGACTATATGTTGGGTATCCTTTGCTTTACATCTAATATCCACTTATGAGTGAGTATATAGCGTATTTGTCTATCTGGGTCTGAGTTTTCTCACACAGGATTTTTTTTTCCTATTTCCATCCATTTGCATGTAAATTTCAAGATGTCATTTTTTTTTTTTTACCACTGAGTAGTACACCATTGAGTAAATGTGGCACATTTTCTTTATCAGTTCTTTAGTTGAGGGGCACCTAAGTTGTTTCTAGGTTCTGACTATTGCAAATAATGTTGCTATGAACATAGTGGAGTAAATGTCCTTGTGGTATGAGTGCGTGTCCTTTGGCTATATACCCAAGAGTGGCATTGCTGGGTCCTGAGGTAGGTTGATTCCCAAACCACCATATGGATTTCCAGAGTAGTTGTAAAAGTTTGCATCTGCACCAGCAATAGAGGAGTGTTCCCCTTACTCCACATCCTCTCCAGCATAAGCAATCATTGGTAATTTTGATCTTAGTCACTCTGGCTGATATAAAATGCTATCTTAGAGTTGTTTTGATGTGCATTTCCCTGATGTCTAGGAATGTTGAACATTTCCTTAGTGTCTTTCAGCCATTTGAGATTCTTCTGTTGAGAATTCTCTATTTAGTTCTGTAACCCATTTTTAAATGTATTATTTGGAATTTTGAAGTCTAGTTTCTTGAATTCTTTATATATTTTGGAGATCAGTCCTCTATCCAACGTAGGATTAGTGAAGATCTCTTCCCATTTTGTAGGCTGCCATTTTGTCTTAGTGACTGTGTCCTTTGCCTTACAGAAGGTTCTCAGTTTCAAGAGGTTTCATTTATTAATTGTTGCTCTCAGTGTCTGCATTACTGGTGTTATATTTAAGAAGTGTTTTCTGGTATTCATGTGTTCAAAAGGAATGATGATTGTGGTGATGTAAAGTGGGTACTTCCCACCCTTTGACCTATACTGCTGGGCAGTGAGGGCACACACCTTTAATTCCAGCACTCAGGAGGCAGAGGCTGGTGGATATCTGAGTTCGAGGCCAGCCTGGTCTATGGCATACAGAGTGAGTTCCAGGACAGTCAAGGAGACTAGAGAATTCCCATCTCAGAAGAACAAACAAACAAACAAAACTGAGAGTCTTTGCATGTCTGGAATAAGCTTTGGAAGCTACAATGATAATGAAGCATCATGCCTAAGAGTTAGAAGATCCCACTGTTCCTGAGTATTATTTCAGCACTGTAGACTCCTCAGTAAGCATGCTTTGGGGATACAGAAAGACTTATTGCAAAAATTGCCAAACAGTCCTTCCAATAATCTTCCTCATCATCCCACCCAGCTTTTACTCCTTGCTTATCCTTCTGTCAGCCCAAGAAAGTTTTTCTGGTCAAACTATGCTAAGCATGTATACTTACATTTTTACATTGCATTAATATACTTTAAAATAAGAGAACATTAAAAATATAATGGCGATCTTTTATTTCACATGATGATAATATTGTTGCATTATACTTTATGATTCTAGAGCCATAGCCACTCTGGGTTATTGGCAATAAGATTGCTGAACTTTGGGTCTGCACTCCCTGGTCTTGGCAACCATTAGTTCTCACAGTGTTTTTACTCACATGACTTGAGTTGCAGATCTAGTCAAAAGAGAGCCAAGGCATTGCAAACCTGAGGGGAAAATATCTAGTAACCAGATGTCACAAAGAACCCTTAGATTTCCTGTTCATAACCTCCTGATGACTGAGATTTTATGGGGTAAAGAGAAAGGTGCTAGCTTATGACTGCATTGAACAATACCATCATTATCATTCAGGTTTGTAGAACTGAAGAGGAAGAGGAATAATGGCAAAGTAAGAGCAAGAAGAGAGCTGTAGTGGTTAAAATTCTAATGAATGTACTGAGTTCTGTGTGGGGGTTCATGTTCAGTGCCAAGAACGTTCCCAAATCTTCCAAACTCCTGAAATCTCTGAGAATAATACTATGAGGTGGGTGGGTTCCTCTTTATCACTAAAAGGGTTCAGTGCCCAGTGTCAGGATATCAGGATACAAGGCAAGGTAAGGAAGCTTGGCTACACATTGCAAGGATTACCCTCTTGATGGCACCGTATTAGGCTCTACATTGGCAAAATAAAAACAAACAAAACAATAAAAAAAGAAATGGGTATTAAAAACTGCTTGCTGCAAACTGTTTATTCCTCTTAAAGCCCACCTTGCAGCTGCCAAGCAAGATGCCAGGACATAATTTCTGCTTTTAAAACCCCATGTTCAGGACACTCAGGGGGCCACATTTAGGTCCTTGATCATTTGGGAGTCTCAATCAAGGAGATCAGATTCCAGTTAAACCTGGAAATAGCCTCAGCAAGAATACAAGGTGTCTTGCCCCACCACACTAGAGGTTAAATCACAGTCTGTCCCTTTGAGACAACAGTTGTTCTTTTTTTTTTAACATTTGTTTATTTATTATGTATACAATATTTTGTCTGTGTGTATGCCTGCAAGCCAGAAGAGGGCACCAGACCTCATTACAGATGGTTGTGAGCCACCATGTGGTTGCTGGGAATTGAACTCAGGACCTCTGGAAGAGCAGTCAGTGCTCTTAACCTCTGAGCCATCTCTCCAGCCCCCACAACAACAGTTGTTCTTTAAGAGGGTAAACCTCATCCTCCATTTCTCTCTCTCTCTCTCTCTCTCTCTCTCTCTCTCTCTCTCTCTCTCTCTCTCTGAGAAGTAAACTGTTCTAGCTGGCAGTGGTGGTGCACACCTTTAATCCCAGCACTTGGGCTGTAGAAGCAGGCAGATTTCTGTGATTTCGAGGCATGCCTAGTCTACAAGAGCTAGTTCCAGGATAGGCTCCAAAGCCACAGAGAACTGGTTGGCCTATTAGCTCAGGCTTCTTATGAACTAATTCTTATATCTTACAGTAACCCATAATTTTTGTCTGTGTTAGCCATATGGCTTGGTACCTTTAATAATGAGGTGTTCTCTTCTTGCTTGCTCTGTGTCTGGGTAACAACAGCAGACTGAATCTTTCCTCTTCCCAGAATTCTCCTGTTCTCATCGCCCCACCTCTGCTTCCTGCCTGGTTACTTACCAATCAGCATTTTATTAAACAAGTACAAGAAACAAATCTTTACAGGATAAAAAACCATTGTCCCACAGCAGTTCTGAGTTGTGGATGTACAACTCCTAATTTATGATCATAACCAGCACCTAAATTTGCTACAACATTTGCAACAGAAGCTCTCTAAACTATGTGGTGTAAAACTTCTCACCAGTCCCCAAACCTTGTAAAAGTCAGATGGTTTCCTTAGTTCTTGGAATTTCTCTAAAGCCTCTGCTTCTGGGTGTTGTCCCCCAGCAATCTCCTCGCAGCAGCTTTATCTGTATTGTCATTGCTCTTGGCTTTAAGCTGTTCCTCTAATGTAGCTCTGCCCTAGGAAAACTACCCAACTACATTCTAGGAATCAAAGGTCGTCAGGATGTCCTAGCTAACTTATCTTAGTCTTTGTTAAAACCGTCTGTTTGTTCAGAACCCAACCCCCACACTCTGTCCAGAGGACCAACTGCTTATCTTTGCTTCTGATAAAACTGCTTGCTGCAACAATCTGTTTTTTCCTCTTGAAGCCCCCCACCTTGCAGCTGCCAAGCAAGATGTCAGGATATGGTTTCTGCCTTTTAAACCCCTATGTTTAGGACACTCAGAGGGCCACATTTAGGTCCCTGATCCCTTGGGTGTGGTCCCCGTGTTCTGAAATAAAAACTTCCAACTGGCTGTACATTGTCTTTGAGTGGTCATCTCTGGCAAGTTCTCCATAACACCAGAAGTCATATAAACCCACTTTATCAAGCAGCAGGATACTGACTAAACACATGTGGTTCACAAACTTAGTTCTAAATTAAAGGCATTTGGGAACGTGTAAGGTTCCTAGCTTCATCACACACCAACTAAGCCATAATGTCTTTTGAAGGCAGAGAGAACCAAGCATAAGTTGTTGTGTGTGCGTATTTGTGTGTGTGTATGTGTGTGTGTGTTATACATGTGTGACAGGGTCTCCTTTATCTCACACTAGATGCAAACTTCCTATGTATCCGAGAACGCCGTTCAAATTCTGATCTTCCTGCCTCTCTTTCTTGAGTACTGAGATAACAAGTATAAACTACAGCAACTGATTTGTGCGGTGTTTGGGTGTTAGACATGGAACTCAGAGCCTCGGCACGCTAGGCAAGCACTCCATGAACTGAGCCATAATCCCCAATCTAACTACAAACATTTTTAAGGCTCCTTAGGTGTGATGTACTGGAGAACTGTTTGGGGTACTGTTCTAAAGATTGCTCTAGGGTCAGAAATCCCTCCAGAACATCTCACTGTAGTTCTGAAGAAGGACATTTTCCTACAGGTTCTGACTACTCCCTACTTTAAAACATTCTCTCTTTCTACTGTGAGGATTGAAGTTAAGTTTTGAATTTTAATTACTGTGCTTAAGAGATCTATAAAACAAAAATGCCCTCCAACGTGAAAACCCCACTTACACCAAAGGACAGGTAACTTCCTAGAATGCTGGGGACTGTTGTTCATGTAAGATAAGAAGTCACATGATTTCACTCCTGTAAACAAGCTTGGTTGCTCCAGGATGTGCTTTACCAGAGGTCCACAGGATGTAGACAGGCAGAAGTACGTCAGAATATATGCTTGCCCCCATTAGGCAAAGGGAGGTAGTGCATAGCCTTGTGGGTTTTTGAAGCCGGACGCTAAAAAGAAATCCCACACTAGCTCTGAATTGAGTATAACATAGGATTATTTACTTAAGGGTAGACTCACAGATCACTGTCCTCTGCTTGAAAGGGAACAGCAACTGAATTCCACAGCTGGAAGCAAGAGTGACTACATGCTTTACTTTGGCATTTATAGTATAAGAGACCACACCCAAGTGGGCAGGCAACTTAAAGGCTACTGGCTGTAGGAATTCCTACAGCACCTCCCACTTTTGTTTAAATAAGAGAGTTTTGAGCCTAATACAAAATTATATACAATAAAAACAAACACTGGGTATAAAAATTAGAGTTATAACCAGCACAAACAATATCAAGCAAGAAATGTGATAAATGTTTTTTAATAATTATCCTATCCTAAGGAATTTAAGTCTTGTATTATAAATAACTTGGCCAAGTCATGAGAGGAAAGTAACTACAACTATCTAGTCTTTAATCCCATAAAGACCTTAGAAGGGAAAATAATATTACTTGAGCAAGTAGAAAGTGCAATCAAGCAACTTCCAAAATGTGCAACAAATGACAGAGACAACTGGTTACCTGGGCAATCACCCAAAGTCTCATTTGCATCATTGGATCAACCAACTTTGGCTAAGGCCTAGAGTAACTGACAAATCATTTTTAGAGGCAGGAAAATTTTCAAAACCATCTTACTCTGTCTTGGCAAGTTTTGACAGCCCTTTTTTTAATATATTCTGCTTTTCTGCTTTTCCTGTCTGGACAGTGTGTATTTTGTCAGTGGTTGAAGCATGGACAGTTCTTGCTCAATACCAGTTTTGCCAAGAAGAAAACAAACTCCAAGTGGAGTGTCTTTGGTGCTCAACATTCTCTCAGGAATAAATCGGTGCTGTCAGGAGCAATTTTGTCTCATGTCAAGAGAACCCTAAGTTATTTAAATTCCATATTTTGCAGCTCTTTGAAGTGGCTGAGGATTACTTATCTATGCAGAATATAATCTCTATGTATCTAAAGAACCTGATTACTCTAACTATAAGTATGAAAAACATGAATGACTATTGACCTAAAATTCTTAATAATACCTATATAACTTAAAAACTAATGTTTCATATTAGAATATTAAACAATCTTTAAATGACTGTACAACAAATGAGGACATTGTCCTCAAAATGTAAACAGTGTATAAATATCTTGATCAGAGGTAGAAATGTATATTGCAATATGATAAATGTATCCTAAAATTGTATCAATATACAAAATGTCTTAAGCAGAGGTAGAAGCATGCATGCATACAATAAGACAAAATAACTTTGCCTAGGTGTACAAATATTGTAGAGGAAAATAGGAATATATTTAATATAATTTCAGTTTGTATTGATGTGCAAGAATTTATAACAATGTAAATAATAGCTATAAATAATAGCTCACAAGTATTCATTCTATTACTCACTATTATTATTAGTGTGAGTAAGCTCATACTAATCTATTATCCCATCCAATTTTGCCTTTATAAATACGTGACTAATAGATTGGCATCCATTCTCTGGGAATCATGGCAATGGACTTGGCAGTGTCTTTCAACTTCATCGGTATATAATAAAGCTTGCCTCAAATTCGTCTCAAAATATGTAGTAGTGATCTTATTCTTGTTCTCACCCCATGGGATAAGCATTTCCTCCCCTTCAAGTACTGCTGCATTCACTGTTAGTCATCGTGATTGGCACATGTGAACAGACTGATGGTAGAATAGCCCTTTTTAGTGCGCTGGAGCAATCTGAGATAATTTGAAGAAAGTGAGACATGTAGCAGTTAGCAGTTATTTCAGTGTTGCTAGATCATCAAATAGAAAAACTTAGGCCCAAACCCATCAGCTTTGAAACCTAATTATCCCATTTGACTATCATGATATGATCAAATTAGTCACTCTCCTGCCTCTTGTTTGCTCTGACTTGTTCTAGTGTGTTATACGTAAAAACACCCGTGGAAAGCAAGGTTTTTCTTTTTACTCTTCTTTGTACAAGGTAAGAACTGAAAATGACTTTAGCAGTCATCTGGCCAAACTTCTTCACTTTACAGCTGAGAGGAGGAGGCCCTGTTCACCTGACAAACCACGGGGGACCCTTAGACCTCAAACTGCCATAGCCAAGTGACTCTGGGAAGCAGAGCGAGGGATGTGTGGAACCAAGAGACATGACAGTGGCAGCCACTCTGGGGAGGGACTTATTATTCTGAAATGTGTTTGGTTTCCTCATGGACTTAATGGGTTGGGCTTAGTATGATGTGAAGAATAATAAAATTGGAAGGCCCAGTTGCTGATTGTCTCAACCAGAGCAAGCCTCAAGCCAGCAGCCCAGGCTTGGTTCCTCCTTGGCTAGGTGATGATCTACCAGAAAACCCTATACTCCTTTCCTCTCCCAGCTCAACCAGAAAAAAACAGTGTGCTTCAGCCCTGAAGAAACTATAGTGTGGTGGCAGCTGAGGAAAGCAAAGATGAGCTGACTTACCAGCCAGGAAAGTGGGGACCAGCAGGGATGTCGCTTCAAAATTCCCTGAACTCTGAAGGGCTGCTATCTATCCCAAGGGTCCTCAGTCCCAGGTACCTCTAATCCCTTTGCCCAGACAGGCTTGGGTGAGAAGGACAAAGCATCTGGGCAGAGTTCAGAAACCATATTTAGTGAAGCTAATGGGGTGTGTTGCAGTAGAAAACATGCTGTTCCTCCAACCAAGCACTAAGTCTCATGGATCCAAAAGTGTGAGTCTTCTCACGGATCCCAAAGAGTTGTTACCGCCAGGACACCAGTCACATGAAACAGCTCTGCCTTTTGTGTTCCAAGACAATTTTCACCTCTGACCAGTTTGGAAAAGGCTTATAAAGAGCTATTTACTGTAGGGAGTCTTTCTCTCTCCCACCAGTCAGCTCCCAAAACATGACACTGAGATTTCTTATTAATTATGAAAGCTTGGCGGATAGCTTAGGTTTGTTCCTAACTTAGTTCTTGTAACTTAAATTACCTATTTCTATCTACATCCTGCCATTTGACGCATGGGTATTACCTCTCCTCCTGTACATTCTCCTGTAGTAATAGGGAGCAGCGGGGCTGCGTCCCAGCACCCGGCCGCCCACATGGTTAGCTTATGCCCCGAAATAATTACACGGAAACTGTATTCTTTTAAACACTGCCTGACCCATCAGTTCCAGCCTCTTATTGGCTAGCTCTTACATATTAATCTAACCCATTTCTAATATTCTGTGTAGCCCATGAGCTGGCTTACCAGGAATGATCTTAACCTGCATCTGCCTGGCGTGGGAACATCATGGCGACTCACTGACTCAGCTTCTTTCTCCCAGAATCCTGTTCTGTTTACTCCACCCACCTAAGGGGTTGGCCTATCAATGGGCTTAGGCAGTTTCTTTATTAATAAGATATCACTACCACATCATTCTCCTTCCTCTGCATCTGGCTGGCGGCTTCACCCTTCTTCCCAGCATCCTCTGTGCCTGGAACTCCTGCCTAGCTATTGGCCACTTAGCTCTTTATTAAACCAACCAGAGTGACACATCTCCACAGTGTACAAAAAGATTCTTCCACAACAGTCCACAGACATAGGTAATCGTGTTCATTCTGGGGGTGGAGGTTTAGCGGGGTGAGTGAGTCCTCTTCAGGCTCTGGCCCCATCAGCCTTGCTCCCACGAGCAGAGAGGTTAGGAGCTGTTCACCAAACCATTAGGGTAAAGATACTCTAAATAGTCAGTTGTGTTCCCTGCTTAGGCATCAGACTCTTGAGATGACAGAATCCAAGAAACTGGAATTCCCCTCACGAGTCTCAGGTTGGGAAAAGGAAAAGGCTGGGAGTGTTGTACCTCCCAGAGGCAGAGTTTGTCTCCAGGAAATAAGAAATTTCCCACAGAGATTTCTGACCAGTCAGACCAGACCACCTTGAAGGAAAGACTGGAGCCAAGACACTGATGATAGGAGGGACTGCCTGTTGATCAGATGCTTGTCTGTGCACACCTCCTTTCCCCTATTTAAACCTAACACCTCCATGCCAAGTTATGATACCTTAAATAGCTGGAAATAGGAGATTGCTGTTCAACCTCTTTACTCCTTTTCCCAGTGTGTCTACACTGAATAAAGTTTTTCTTTTCCTTCCTTCCTTCCTTCCTTCCTTCCTTCCTTCCTTCCTTCCTTCCTTCCTCCCTCCCTCCCTCCCTCCCTCCCTCCCTCCCTCCCTCCCTCCCTCCCTTCTTTCTTTCTTTCTTTCTTTCTTTCTTTCTTTCTTTCTTTCTTTCTTTCTTTCTTTCTTCATTATTGCTTGTTTTCAATCGTCCTACCCAGGACCACTGTGGCACGCGCACCCCATCAGGGCTGCCCGGCCCAGGTTCTGACCATAACAACCCTAGTAACCATTTGTCTAAATCAGAGCCTGAATGGTCTTTTCCTCTTATTTTGAGGCTGTCGTACTTGAAGGGAGATGGAACCACATGCTGCATACTGCTTGTCCTTTCCTGATAAGGTGGGGACATTCCCCCTCCCCCTTAATTCAGTGAACTATTACAAAAAAAGGCAAAAAGCCACGGGCTGGAAGATATGCCTGTACTTAGGCAGTGTCCAGTGACTGTTCAGGGTAGGGGCTCTGTGAGTTTCTCAGTATGAAATTGCTGAAATCACTTTTCTTCTCAAGCGTGCTAGTTTTCACAACATCTGAACAAGAGCTGAGGTTATGGTGAAGACTAAGGATTGGCATGTAGGCAGTCCAGAAGGGTTGCTTCTTTGTTTTTTTTTTTTTTGTTTGTTTGTTTGTTTTTTGATTGGTCTGTTTTAATGATTTCTGTGGAGCCAACCCTTAACTGGCGGTCCTGGCTTGTATGAGAAAGCAGGATAAGCAAGCTATGGGGAGCAAGCCCGTGGTCCTCCATGGTCACTGCATCAGCTCCTGCCTTGAGTTCCTGACCTGACTTACTAAAAGCTGCTAGATGAAATCAGCCTTTTCCTCCCCAAATTGCTTTTGGCTACAGCGCTCTATCACAGCAATAGAAACCTTGAGATGTTAAGTACCCCGGCACAGGAGGACATTCTGCAGCTAAGAGTGGAGTCTCCCGACAAAGCGGAGATGGCCTGGCCTAGTTTGCCTGTTTCCCCTGAAAACAAACATGCTCTGCAGCTCTGCCTTTAGGAGGTAGGCAGTAGCTCCCCACCTTCTTAGACATCCGGTAATCCGGGGTCTACTACCTCTCTTCATCTGATGGGGAGAAGCAACTGCTGTTATCCCTGCTCTCCTCTAGATTATCTGTGTGGTGGAAGCTAAGCAAAGAGAGGTGAAGAACATGGTTTTAATGAGGGACTGAGGCAGGCTAGATGGCTAATCGATTCAGGGTGCTTACTGCCCCTGCAGGGCGCAGGGTTTGGTTCCCAGGACCCACATCAAGAAGTTCACAACTGCCTATAACTCCAGTTTCCAAGAGTGGGATCTCGTGGAGCTGGAGCTACAGAGGGTGGTGAGTTCACATGTGTGTGCCAAGAACCCAGGTATTATGTGAGAGTAGCATCTCCTCTCAACTGCTGAGCCATCTCTTCAGTCCCAACCTGTTGAAGTTTTACAAGCATCCACCCCAAACATATCTCTTTCCAAGTCAGAATCTTTCCTTTGCTATTCTCTCTGGAAGCAATGAATTTATGGAGGAGGTGGGTGGATGTGGGGTGGATAGTTGAGTAGTAGGGATAAGGGGAAGCACAACACACACACACACACACACACACACACACGTGTGTGTGTGTGTGTGTGTGTGTATACAAACCTGAACAAAGAGCCTCCTTACTTATATATGATATAGTTACATGATGCCCTGTCCTCGAACTCACTTAGAAATGCAATGATAGACACAACAAAAATATTTATTAATTAAGGAGCTAATTTTTTTTCTTTGGAATTTAGGGAAGACAACAGATTAGAGATCCTATAATTAATAGTAGCTTCAGAGAAAATTTAAATGGAGGGCAAGAAAGGTTTAGGGAAAATAATAGAAACTGAAAGTGGCTTTCTAGTAGGGGTATCTGTGGATACTTGGGGGAAGCAGAATTTGTGGTCAGGAGGAGCTTGGGGAACTATCTGTATTAATGACAACGGAAAGAAAGTTCATCCCCACAAGATAATTAAAGGAACAGACATTAACCAAAAGTATCAGTCATGATTGGGGAACTAAGAGTTCTACAGAAAAGAGCTGTCAGAGAACTAGATAGAACTATCCATCAAAATAGATGTCATGTGACAAAATATGTAGGGGAAGGGAAGTGCTTCATGTAGAGTGAGGAAGGGCTCCCTATCCAGATGGAAAGTTCTTCAGGAACTGACAAGGGTAGCATTCTAGGTCAAACCACACCAGCTTCAGGAGATTAAAAACTTGTGACAAAGGGACTTTAGAGCCCGGAGGTGTCTTGGGTATAGATGTGTATTGAGTGCAGAGGTGTGTTGGGTGGGAGGTATGTTGGGTGCACAAGTGTGTTGGGTGCACAGGTGTGTTGGGTGCGCAGCTGTGTTGAGTACGGAGGTGTGTTGGATAAAGAGATGTGTTGGGTGTGCAGGTGTGTTGGGTACGCAGGTGTGTTGGGTGCACAGGTGTTTTGGGTGTGCAGGTGTGTTGGGTGCAGAGGTGTGTTGGGTGCATAGGAGTGTTGTGTGCACAGGTGTGTTGGGTGCAGTGCTTTCCTATTTACTTGCACAGCATGATACTGTCCTGACAACATCACAATCAGAAGACTTGTTCTTCTGAGAAACCAGGAAGGGTGTTGTGATAGAGGCAAGCAATCCAAAGGAAAGCCAAGCCCTCATGCTTTTTTCTAAATTTCTTTTCTCCCCAATTCCCAGGACTAAGCATAAGGCCTTGAATATTTGCGGTAAGTGCTCTACTACTTTCTACATGCAAATACCAATTTACAGTGCTTGTTAACACAGAAAGTGAATTGCAACCCTAACGTGACTTTTTAAAACTACTGCGCTCTGTGTCCCAAGTAAAATGTAAGTCATAGGAAATCAGAAATTTCATTTCTATTGTTCTACCTGTCATTCTCAGCACCCAGAAAAATGTCATGATGATGAGATGAAAGAAAAACCATACAGCCGTGTTATTCTCAGTACCCGTGTAGAAGTCACTAGAAGACAATGAGAGGGTCCATGTGTGTAGCACAGGGCATAGGACAGGGCAAATGTGGTCCTTCAAGAGTCAGAGCACAGAGAGGATTAGGAACTGAGAGGGGTGTGGCTGTGGAGGATCGCTTTTCTTCCCTCTGCATGCAGGACTGGGGTAAGGATCAAAGGAAAGGCGAATCAGGAAGGAAGGGCACTGTGAGAATAAGTCCATCCTGAAACCATCCTGCCCCACAGTCCAGGCTGCTAATCTCAGCCCGAGATTTAGAACTGGAGGTCTAAACACCAATCTCTGCCTATCAGACAAAGACTCAGTGCCAAATCTCATTGCGGCCCCATTGATTCTGTTTTAGATCTAACTTTATTATTTTACTTATGTAAATAATGTATTATTTACATAAATATATTTTATATAAATATTTTTATGTAAATAAAAACTTTATTATTTTACTTATGTGAGTGTTTTGCTTACATGTATGTACATGTATCTTGGTGCTCTCAGAAGCTCTGCCCCTCACAACAGTGTGGTGACACACAGTTCTTCTCTGGCACTAGCTTTCATCCTTTTGCTTCCTTAATGTGATAGTTCTGGAAAATACCATTTCCTTGGGGAGCACTCTGATAGCGAAGGGAGGGTGCAGGTATCTCTTTAGATATCGTCTCCTGCTGGCGAGGTAGCATTATCTGTGACCTATTGGTTTGTTCTAGCATCTTATCTATCTCCTCTTGGGTCAGACAATGATTTTTCAACCTTGTCTTCCTATTTCAGCGACTAAGACTCCTTGTTCCTTTACCCCTCATTATGTAGTTTCTACAAGTTCTCTCATTTTTAAATCCCCCTCTCTCCCTTTCCCTCCGTACCTTCCTCCCTTTCTCCCCACTCCATCTTCCCCCTCCTTCTTCCCCTCTCTCTGTAGTCTAATCTCCTTGCTCTTTCACTCATTCACTCATATCACAGTTCTTTGAAGGGGATGCAATCTTTCCCTGTCTTCCTTCAGTTCTTCAGCCATGCAGCCTCCAGACCCTCTCTGGGTTCCTCACAATTGTACTATACATTATAATCTGTTTCTCTATGCATGATGGCTTCCATCTTATCAATGCCATTGCTAAGCTGCCTCGACACCACATTTACTGAGTTTGCTGTCTTAATATTTTAAAGCTGCATATAAAATCTTTTTACACTGATCCCATCCTCTCCTCTACTACCTGTAGCAACATTCTAACTCCTGCAGATCCAAAGCTTTTGGCAGCCCTGAATTGTCTCATCAGCTCCCTTTGTGAAACCGGGCTCTCTTCTAAGACTCACCCGCATAGCTGACAACATATCTGTCACCAGAGCACAGCTTGTCCCAGGCATTGACATTCTGGGGAACCACATGCTATCATGTTCTGGAGAGACCACGTCCATGGAACAGCAGTAAGTGCTCTTAACCACTGACTTAGTTAGGGTTTCTATTGCTGTAAAGAGACACCATGACCACAGCAACTCTATAAGGAAAACATTGAATTGGGGTGGTTTGGTTACAGTTCAGAGGTCCGGTTCATTATCATTGTGGTGGGACATGGTCGTATACAAACAGACATGGTGCCAGAGAAGGAGTTGAGAGTCCTGTATCTTGCAGGCAACTATCTCACTTCTCACTGGAGTAGCTTGAGCGTATATGAGACCCTAAAGCCTACCTCCACAGTGACATATTTCCTTTAAAAAAAAATCACATTACCTAATAGTGCCATTCCCTATGAGTTATGGGGGCAGATTACATTCAAACTACCACAATCACCTGTAGGAGGGAAGACTTCTTGATTTTTTCTAGAGTAACAATGTCTTAGAGAGATAGGTCCATAATCTAGCAATAATGTCACTTGAAGGACAGGCCTCATCAATTTGGAAGCTCTTTTGAGCAAATTTAAAATTTTGCTGAACTGTGTGGGGCAACTATATGATAGGAAAGGTCTGGAGGATCTCTTGAGCCTCTGGCGCTCTGTGGAACCACTTAGGGTAGACACAAGAGAGTTGAGGAGATCTGGTGTGATTTATATAACCATAAAGACATTGAGTCTGACTAGTTTGGCTCCCCCTAAGGACACTTACAGCCAACCAATCTCTATAAACTTGGGGTGATTTCTAAGACAATGATGGGGCAGAAACTAGTCTCTACTCCTGAAACTCATGAAGAAGAAACTCTGATTACTCTAGTTTTGCATTTTCGGGAAAACCTATTTTACACTAATAGTCACTAGCATTCCCTTGTAAAAAATGTTGGGTGTTTGTGTATCTGAATGTATTTTGGATCATTTTAGAATAAATTGGGGAAATTCTTTCTGTGTTAGAAAATTTAAATTTAAGGGGAAAAAGTTAATTTTTAGATGTTACCTCTGGCAGGCATATCTAAAATTAATTAAAATGTTAATTTGAAGCTTATTCCTTAAAATGATCTGGATATGATACTTTCAAAAGTTAATTATGGGAGCTCAGGTTGAGAAAAAAATCTGATTACAAGATGAAGCGCACTAACCATTAAAGATAGCCAGATAGATATTATTATTGAATGGCCAAAAAATTCTAAACTACTTTTGCTAAACAAACTGTAAGATTAGTTCAAATTGCTTTGAAGTAATCAAAAGATTAGTTTAAATTAATTCCAGGATTCCATGAAAGAAATAACCCTGTAGGTGAGCAAAGGTGAATGTGGCCTAAATAGCCAAGTATGATTCTATGATACTTTTGCTTGTAAAATCATTTTCAGAAAAACCTTCTCTGTGGTTCATACTAATTTTGATGGCTCTTTTCTAAGAGTGGCTAACATTTCTGTATTTTGACCTGTTAGTCTTTTAAACATGACTGTATTTGTATGTCTTGAGATCCCATTTCTGTGTATGTGTGTGAGAAAGAGTGATAGAGACAGAGAGATATTTAGGGGTAACTAATTGAAGATCTAATAACCCCCAACCCTCACGTGGGATGAGAAACTCCAGACAGGAAGTGTTGACTGATAGCACCTGCAGACTATTAGGATCAGAGAAAATGCAGATAAGTTCAGCATACTAACCTCCATTGACGTCTACAACCCTGAAACAACAGAGGAACAGATATGCAGACAGAATCATGCCACCCAAAAGTTCCCTCTTCCTTCCAAAGACAGTACATGTTGATTTGAATGCAAATGTCCCCTAGACACACATGTGTTTGAACAGTTGGTCCTCAGTTGGTGGAACTTTGCTGGAGGAACTGGAAGACATGGCCTTGTTAAAGAAGGTGTGTCTCTGAGAGTGGGCTTTGAGGTTCAAAAGACTAGTTCCATCCCTAGTGTTGGCTCTCCATTTCTCTCCTCCTCTCTGTCTCCTACTCACAGACCAAGTATAAGCTCTAGCTGGTCTTGCCATCATGCCTTTACTCTGCCATCATGGACTCTAACTCTATGAAATAGTAACTCCAACTTAAATACTTGCTTTTTATAAGTTGGTTTGGGCATAGTGTTTCATTCACAGCAATATAAAAGTAACTAAAACAAAGACTATCTTTTGGTTGTCAATCTGGTTTAGGGGGTGTGGTTTGTTAAAAGACAATAGAACCCAGAAGAGTAAGGTGTAGTAGGAAAACACTGGACCACTGAACGTATGCCATTTTAGAAGACATTGAGGCCAGTGTCTTTCTTCTTCACTCTTCCCCATTCTTTTCCCTTCATTCCCCCATTCCTTCCTCTCTCTGTCTCTCCCAAACCCCCAAACATGGTGTCATATAACTATGGACTGGAAAGCACAAAAATTGTGACTCGGAGTAAATCTTTTTTTCCTCATGCACAGGAAACAGAAGACGCCCTGAGTGAATGAAGTCCTGAGTAAACATGGGCACTGTGGGTCAAGGCCTGCAAGACAAATTGACCCATGACAAACTGGCAAAGTCATTAGCCATATGGGCAAGGCTTAAGAGAGAGGCAAAGCTTTCCTTGGAAGTCTGAGTGTTTATAAATGATTATGAGTGTGGACAAAGATTAGAAACTGGCACCATTCTCCTCCCAGCTATTTACAGCTGAGACTGCTCACCTACAGAGACCTCCTACTGAGACTATTCCACTCCTCCCCCTTCTAAGAAACATGCTTGAGGTTCCTGGTTGTGTCTGTGAGGACACCACCTGATCTCAGATTCATTGCATGTGTGTTTGTGTGTCTCTTCTTTCTTCATTTCCTGTAGACCACTAGCCAGGGTTGTGGGATTCAACCTGTGCCAGATGAAATGCTTATAATAAGTTCATTATCTCAGGTACTTTGTCATGACAGAAAGCTAACACACTGGCAACGTTTACATTGCTTAAAGCCAAGGGACTTGATAAGATTAATCAGGTATACTGTGCACATAAAGAAAATTGTTCAGAACTTACTGGAGCAACTAAGCATCCAAAGCTTGAGCAGATAAAAAGGAGCTTCCAGTGAGAAGGAAAAAAAATTATATTAATTTGGTTCTTATTGCTGTTATAAACACCATGGAAGAAACCAACTGAAGGGAGAAAGGGGTTATTTGGCTTTATGCATCCTAATCACAATTCATTCAAAACAGGAACTAATGCAGGCAGGAACCCGGAAACAGGAACTGAAGCAGAGACCAAGGAAGAGTGCTGCTGGCTGTGATGTTCTCCATGACTTTCTCAGCCTCATTTCTTATATGGCCTAGTACCACCTACCTGCTTACCCAGGGACAGCACTGGCCACAGTGGCTGAGACCTCCCACATCAAATGGTTAATCTAGTAATGTCCCCAGAGTTTTGCCTATAGGCCAATCTGATGAAGGCATTTTCTCAACTGAGATTCCTCTTTTCAGAGGACTGTAGCTTGTGCCAACCTGGGGAAAACAACAACAATAAACAAACAAACAAACCAAAACTTGTGTATGTAAAAAGAACACTTCAAGTGAGACAGAGAAAAAGCCAATTACTAGGTAATAAAAAAGAAACCATCCTGGAAGCCCAGAGAGGAGAAACAAAAGAGAAAGCAGACCAGACAAGTTCAATGAAAAACAGCACAAGGCCATTGGAGCAGCTGGAGAACCAACAGAGCTGTCACCTTTGAAGGAGCACAGGAAATAGAATGGAGGACTCTTAAAGGATACTTGATCACACTGTGTGAAGATGCCTCTGTTCTACCTCTGCTTCCTCAGGCACCTTCTGATTGGCTTAATAAGGAGCTGAATAGCCAGTGGCTAGGCAGCAGAGGATAGACGGGAATTCTGGGGTGGGGAGGAGAGTAACTGGGCGAAGAATCAAAGAGGTGGAGATTTTCCAGAGAGACACTGTGAAGGTCAGACATGTGGTTCTGAGGAGAGATAACGAGCCACATGGCAGAAGGTTGATTAATATAATGGGTTAAATTCAGTGATAAGAGTTAGTTGGGAAGAAGCCTAAGTTAGGGCCAAGCTTTCATACTTAATAAGCTCCCATGTCATTATTCATGAGTTGGGGGTTCGTAGGAAGTCTGTGACAGAGGGCAGCCCAGAAAGCTAGCCTGGAATGAAAATAAAAATGCATGAGGGGTGAGGACAGGGAGAAAGGATCAGAGGGCAACTCTTTTGAGAAGTTTTAAAGGGAACGTAGACTGAGATGTGATATCTGAGAGAAAGATAGTTCTAAAACAGCTGCGATATGAAGATACGAGAGAATGTGTGCATGCTGATGAGAATATTCAGCGGAAGAGCTGAGTGGCCCAGCACGACTGAGTAAAGAGCAGAAAAAAGCACCCCCCAAGGGGTTGACGAAGACAGTCTTATCAGGGTGCAGGCCCTTGAGATAACAAGACTCACTTCTTGCAGGAAGGGGTTAAGAGGCCTGGTTCAGGTACTGGGATGAGGTAGATGCTATGGTGTCTAGAGAAATGATTCGTTGCCAGTTTCCATTTGGGTTGAGTAAGACAGTGATCTCATCTCTCTGAGAAGTGGAGCAGCAGGGGGACGCTTTTGCGAGAGAGACATAGAGAGTGGCTAAGAAGGAAGACAGAAGTGTAAACTCACTGCTAGGTGGCACAGATAATCCACACAACGTGTGTTGTAAGTATCTATACTTAACATGAAGTCGACGTCTTGGAGTGCTTTTCTCCAGCAAAACAGAGAGTGGAAGAAGAGAGAGCTCGGAAGTTAAGAGCACTTGCTGCTCTTGCTAAGGACTCTTGGTTTAGAGTACTGACTCAGCAACTCACAACTAGTGCTAACTCTGGTTCCAGAGGATCTGATTGTAGTGGCTTTTAATTCGTATTTTAATCAATAAAGCTTGCCTGGGGATCTGAGAGTAAAACAGCCCCACTGATCAGCCTTACAGACCAAGCAGTGGTGACACACACCTTTAGTCACAGTAGCCATATTAGTTTGTCATAGAAACCAGGCAGTGCGTGCCTTTAATCCCAGCCCTAGAGAGGCTTATAAAATGGGAGGAGACAGTTCTCAGTCTCAGTCTCATTTTGAGATTCCTGGAGGCAGAATTGCCATTTGGGGTTGAGGTCGAGGTAAGAGCCAGTAGCTGGCTGCTTTGCTTTTCCGGTCTTCAGGCTGAACCCCAATTTACCTCTCTGAGTTTTTACTAGTTGTCCATTATGTGATGCTCTCTTCTAGCCTCTGTGGGCACCAGAAACACACGCGGTACATATACATACATATAGCATATAGTATACATACACACACACGTGCGCATGCACACACACACACACGTATTCATGCTTAAAATCAAAATAAATTCATCTTTGGAAAAACCAGAAAATAATGAGATATTTATGTATATAGAAAGGGATGGAGCAGGAACTGTACACAGGAGCTTAGGGATGGCTTCTCAGGTGGTTTGAGCAGAACTTTGAGAAGTGAGGGTCATTTCCCAGCATCTTATCCAACGAAGGCTGTAAGAGAAAATCTCCTAAGTGGGAGCAAAATTCTATATTCAATGTCGCTTGCATAGTTTGAAGATGAGTGACAAGACATGAAAAGAAATGGAACCCATTTTCATAATTCCTGTAGATGAGGATAAATGAAAATAATGGTAAATATGCAGAAACTCGATTTTGAGCTAGAGTAGTCCTCAGAGCTCATTTGGACCAATATATATTCTTATACAAGAAAAGTGACTTAACAGGGCTGAAGCAGTCATGAGATGGACAACAGAAGACCCGATCCTTGAACCCCTGTCATGGAGTTCTAAGTTGAACCACTTTCTACTATACTATACTTCACTATACTATACTATGCTATGCTTATACTATACTATACTATACTATACTATACTATACTATACTATTTTTCTTTCTTCCTTTCTTCCATTTTTTTCTTTTTGTTTTTTCAAGACAGGGTTTCTCTGTGTAGTTTTGGCTCTCCTAGAACTTGCTCTGTAGACCAGATTGGCCTCAAGCTTGTAGAGACCCACCTGCCTCTGCTTCCTGAGTATGGGATTAAAGGTATGCACCACCACTACCTAGTCTCTTATCTTTTCTTCTCCTCTTCTCCTCCTCGCCCTCATCTTCATCCTTGTCCTCCTCTTCTCCCTCCTCCTCATCCTCCTTGTATTCTTCCTCCTCCTCTTCTGCTTCTTCTAGGCAGGGTCTCTTCATGGATGTCCTGGAACTTCTTTTACAGACCAGGCTGGCCTTAAGCTCACAGAGATCAGCTTGCTTCTCTGACTCCTGAGAGTAAATGTGTGCTCCATCATGCCCAGCTACTTTGCTACTTTTCTAAGAATAAAGCTCATAGTGTCCCACAACAGAAAAGGGCAAGCTACATTGAGACAATATTCTTCAATTAAAATGACCTACATTGAACACCGTAACAAGTCTTCTTCTGTCTCTCCAGCTAGCTCTCAAATTATGACACGGAGACATCTTATTAATTATGGAAGCTTGATCTATAACTTAGGCTTGCTACTAACTAGCCCTTATAACTTTACATTTATATTAATGTGCATTCTATCACATGGTGTCAGAACTTTCTTCCATCTTGCACCTTCTGTTTCTTCTCTGTGTCTCCTGGCATCTTCCATGCACCTAGATTTTTCCTCCTCTTCCTTTCTCTCCCCAGAGGTTATGCCCACACTTCCTGCCCAGCTATTAACCACTCAGCTTTTTTTTCACACCAACTACAGCAATACACCCCAAGCACTATACAGCTGTCCCACAAAGAACACCAAAAACTCTGCTCTAATAATAAAAAGGATGCTAAGCATTTACTATCTAACCATTCTGCTAGTCTGTTTATCTTTTACACTGTGGGCTCCTAGTCATAAGCATGGACAATAGATACAGAACCTTATCAAGAAAATTATGTTAGTAACAGACTCAGAAGGGAACTCAACAACCAAATCTAAAAAAAAAGGACAAAATTCCAGATGGTTTGCAAACTCTCTAGTGTGGGAAGTCCTTTCTATATGTATTGCTTTTATTGGTTAGTGAATAAAGAAGCTTCTTTGGTCTGTGATAGAGCAGACTAGAGCTAGGCAGGAAAACTAAACTGAATGCTGGGAGAAAGTAGGCAGAGTCAGTGAGTTGCCATATAGCCCCTGCCAGAGACAAACATGGGATAGAACTTTACCCGGTAATCCACAGCCACGTGGCAATACACAGATCAATAGAAATGGGTTAATTTAGGATATAAGAGCTAGCTAGCAATACGCTTAAGTGATTGGCCAAGCAGTGTTTAATTAACACAGTTTTATGTAATTATTTCTGGTCTGAGTGGCAGGGAAACAAATGAGCATGCCTCCGACAACAGACCTCAATAGCAGCAACTCTTAAAGGATGCATCCATCTTGATGTGTTTCTGTTGGAGACTTGAATTTCTGGTAAGAAACTTTGTTTATCCTAGCCTTCATAAGTGGCCTGTGATCACAGGATAGAGTTCTATGATTGACACTCTTCTTACATCATCTCGAGTAATAGAAGAGTTTAACCTTCACAAGAATGAGATCTTAAATGACCAAAACCCAAACTGCCCCACTATAATAGATATTTTATTCAGTCCTTAGAATACAGTGTGACAGTTTGTATTATCTACACTTTACTCAGGAAGAAACTGAGGGTCAGAGAGGTTAATAACATTCCCAAGTTCACAGAACTAAAAATCGACACTCACAGGTCTAATGGTTTCTCTGGACTCAGACCTGAGGCTCTTTTTTATGAGTGTTTTTTTTTCTCTCTCTCTCTCTCTCTCTCTGCTCCTTTTCTGACTATTATTCTTAACCCTGCTGGTGGCTTAGGGCAAATTTTACAATAGGCTCATATGCGGTGGAAGAGTCCTGATTAAAGTGTGGGTTTGAAAGTTGAATGCACAACCACTACTGCACTATATCCATCCCACAGGCAGAGCATGTTTAACCCCATTGCCTTTGGTCCTTTCTACATCATGCACCAACTCTCTGATTGTGAAAGTTTTTAATACACTTGAAAGATTTATTTCATTCTTAATTTTAGCTATGTGTATGTGTATAAGTCTACCTGTGAGTATGTACATGTGAATGCCAGGGCCCTCTAACAAGAGACATCAGATATAGAATTTTAGGTGTTTGTGAGCCGTTCAATGTGGGTGTTAGAGATTGCGTTTGAGTCCTCTGCAAGAGAAGGGCTTACTCTTAACCTCTGAAACATTGCTCCAGCCCAGTTTTTAATCCGTCTGAGTCAGTTTTAGTGCTGTGTGGTAGTCAGTCTTCTACCACAATAAATACTTGACACAATTTACAAAGAAAAATGTCAGTTTGGGCTCTAGTTGTAGAGGTATCAGGTCTGTGATGAGCTGCATTGCTTTGAGCCTGTAGCACGTAACAACGCATGTATTTCACACTGCGAGTGCTTACCTTCAGCCTGAAAATGAGAAAAGAGAGGAAGAAGAAAGGACGGAGGACCCATTACCCCACTAAGGACATGAACTCATTGCAGTGACCTAAAGACCTCCCTCTAGGCTCTACCTCTGGAAGGCCCTATCACTTCCTAATAGCCCCAAGCAGGGACCAGGTCTCCAACTCATGGATCTTTGTAGTTGTAAGAAATAGCATAGACTGAGTGAGATATGCTTTAGGATTTATTTTTCATAGCTTGAGCATTCAAGATCAAAGTATAAGGGAATTTTATTTCTGGGAAAAGCTCCCTTCCTGACTGGCAAATAACTACTGCTGAAACCACCTCTTGTTCTTTCCTCTCCTTCCTCTTTCTCCTTTATTAAGATTTATTCATGGGGCTGTGGAGATGACTAAGCAGTTAAGAGCACCGACTGCTCTTCCAGAGGACCCATGTTTGATTCCCAGCACCCACCTGGCTGCTCACAGCTATCTATGACACTAGTTCTAGGAGATCTATGCCTTCTTTTGGGCTCTGTGAGCACTAGGTATGCCTGTGGTGCAAACCCTCATACACATAAACAATATTTCCTTGTTTTTGTTTTATATATGTGAGTATTTGCCTGCGTGATGTGTATATATGTACCACATATGTGCCTGGTGCCTGCAGAAGCCAGTAGAGAACATCCGACTCCCTGAAATAAGAGATACAGACAGCAGTGAGCCACCATGTGAGTACTGGAACCAAGCCTTCTTCCTCTGCAAGACCAGCAAATGTTTTAACGACTGAGCCATCTCTTTAGCACAAATAGCCAACGTGTCACTGTGTCCTCACAAGGCAGAGAAAGCCTGAGTTTTCATCATCTTACAAAAGCTCCAGTTCTTCTGTAGAGCTCCCCCTGCCCCAACCTCAGTCAGAACCCCATCCAAATTTGAGCTCTTCTTAAAGCTCTGCATTCAAATACATCAGTGGTCAGAATTTGCACATATCACTTCACAGGTAATAGGAACATCCTTCTCTAACACTACCTACCACTTCAACAGACGGTGAAGCATTTGAGAGATACAAAATTCAGTGCTTTTATAAATTCAGGGCGATTGTTAACAACTCCGAAAGAACAAAAATAAAAAGAGAGTAGGCTGAGGAAAATATAGGTCTACCCACATTTTGGCAAGAATTTTGCTTGCTGCTTTCTAAGTGGTGATAATTGCTATTTAGAGTTAATTTGATTTAATAGATAAGAGAATTTCATATAGGAAAAGAATATTTTCCTATTAAAAGTTTCCAGCTCTAAATTTTAAGGGCATAATTTTTAGTTGACTTTGAACTTAAAAAACAAAAACTGAATCCCTAAAATGGAGAGGGAGTTTTAAAAGCCTCTACTTCCTTTAACTAATAAGAAAAACAAATCAGTTTTATTTTTATAAAGGTTAGTTTTTAGCGCCATGAGTAATTAGTATGAGACAATACACATTTATATCCAACTTTGAAATTATTTATTCTATAAATCAATACATAAAACTGGGTGTTTTGACATTCATGTATTGAAGCTTGTGAAATATTTTCATTTTTTTCCTTTTGAATATTGGGTTCACCATCGAATTAATTTCTTAGCAAAAAACACCTAGATTTTTTCTTAGACATAGAAACACATTGAAAATTGAACAAAGTACAATATTCATATTGTACAATATTCATTTATTTCAAGATCTTAGAGTCGGCTACTAGTTAAAAGAGCTGCCAATGCCTACTCCTTCTACTTCATAACAATCTAGTTTAGTCTAGCACACCCCCACCCAACATGAGACTATCAGATTCCCTAGCAGCTGGACATGTCCAGGTGACAAGTGTCTTAGGTAGGCTTTCTATTGCTGTAAAGAGACACCATGGCAACTCATAAGGAAAGCATTTAATTAGAGGGTTCACTTACAGTTTCAGAGGTTCAGTCATGGTGGCTAGCATGACGACATGCAGGCAGAGGTGGTGGCTATATCTTGATCAGAAGACAAGAGAAGTCAGCTGAGACACTGAACACAGGAAACCTCAAAGCCTGCCCCCACAGTAGCACACATCCTCCAACAAAATCATACCTATTCCAACAAAGCCACACCTCGTAATAGAGCCATTCCCTGTGAGATTATGGGGACCAGTTACATCCAAACTTCCATCTTCCATTCCCTGGTCTCCATAAGCTTGCAATAATATCATAATGCAAAATGCATTTAGTCCAATCTCAAAAGTTCCCTGGACTATTATAGTCTCAACAGTGTTTTCAAGTTCAAAGTCTCTTCTGAGATTCATGCAATCTCTTCACTGTAATCACCAATAAAAATGAAAATAAAAAGCAGATCACATACTTTCAACATATAATGGCACAGGTTATACTTAAGCATTCCAAAACTCAGGGAAGGGAGCATAGAGAGGAAATACTAGACCAAAGGAAGACTGAAAACCAGCTGGGCAGACTCCAAACACAGCATCTCCACATCTGTCTGATGGCAAAATGCTCTTCAGATCTCCTATTCCATTCAGCTTTGTTGACTGCAACACACTTCTTCCTCATGGATGGGTTCTACTACCTATTAGCATCTCTCTCTGGCAGGTATCCCACAACTCTGGAATCTCTACCATCTTGGATTCTCCAAGGCCATCCAAGCTTCAACTTCACAGCTTCACTCAATGGCCTCTCTACTAGGCCTCCATTCAGGGACACCCTTGACACATAGTTTGTTTGAATGGATACATCATTGAAGAAAGGAAAGTGTCATGTGAAAGAAGCAATGAGAATTGGAATGATTGACAGGTTGAATTCAGGAAAATGGTAAAGTTGAGCAAGTATGAGCAGTTCTTACAGAAATTCAGGTTCTTCACCAATAACCTGATGCAAATATGACGTTAAGATGAACAGATTAGTGTCATGGATCAGCCTCCACAAAATATCTCTTGCATGGGGTTTTGAAATATTAGTAAAGAATATGAAGATGAATGAAAAATAATAAGACAGAAACCATAGAACAGTACCAGAAGGGCATTTCAGTGAATACTGAAATCACCTGCATTTATTTTTCCATAGCTTTTATACCCAAAGTAAATGGGAGGGGGGAGAATGTAATGAAAAATTTTATTAACACAATACAAATGACAACTTTATCAGTCAATCGCTCTAACATTCTGAGACATCAAATCATTAGCATTCTGTTGTTTAAGTGTGAGGCTGCTCTAGATCACAAACCCTGAAAGCTACCCCTCCCCAGGTAGCCTCATAGTTACAAAAGCAGGAACAGAAGTTCATTTGCATATCCTGACCACCTGTCAGGATGGCATGGGTCTACTTGTATGAGCTATTTTAATGTTAAAGAATCAAGCAATCACATCTTGAGTAGGGATGTGCACCTAGGCTTGTCAACCATTTGAGCATCCTCCAACTCTGACTGTCAGAAAAGTTGGAAATGGACCCACAGCTTTGGGCCTCCACAGATCAGTGTGAGAAGAGTCAGACTCAGGTTCTATGAACCCTGAGAAAAAAACAAGGCTTTCATCACAAATTGATTATTTTCAGATATGTCTCTTAGTTGACTAACACAGGAAGATTGCTTAAGTAGACAAGCCACTTCTAAAATCGTGGTTTGGGATTTTTTTGGTTTGTTTTGTTTTCAAGATGGTTTCTCTGGGTAGTCCTGGATGTCCTTGAACTTGCTCTGTAGACCAGGCTGACCTCGAGCTCAGAGATCTACCTGCCTCAGTCTCCCAAGCGTTGGGATTAAAGGAGTGTGTCACCACTGCCCAGTTTATGACCATGTTTTACAACCGTAATAAATTTGGTTACAAATGCAATGCACACTACATAGAAAGTACATTAAAACATCACAGCAGGATATCTGAGAGGAGTTTTGGTGAGAGTCCAGTGATGAGGGTGTGTCAGAGGCTTTGAGTCAGACCAGTGACTCGTTGCAATGAATATTTTGCAGGTAGGGCTGTTGGAATGAAAGGGTACACTGTGTGAAACTGTAGCTCCGGATGCCACTAGGATGTATGAAAAGGTGTTGGAAAGACAGAGGAGCAAAGTGGCTTTTTTGATTGCTTTTAATTATTTTTTTTTTGGTGGGGGGAGCAAGTTGAAGTGGGATGCTACAGGGGAGACAGGAGGAACTGGAAAATGAGCAGGATTGGGGAGCATGATGTGAAATTCCCAAAGAATCAATAAAGAGTTATGTCATTTATGTCATATAAAAGGTATCATCTTGAGAAGGCAAAGGTGAACATAAAAAAGCACAATATTTTTAAAGTTTTGAAATGAAAGATATATATATCTCAACACTGTGGGTTGAAACCAGAGCTCCCTGCATGCTAGCAAGCAGTCTACCACAGGACCACACTTCACACTTACACTATGTCTATTGTGAAATTGTTCACATATAGTTTACATGGTAATATAAATGGCCTTTCATTTTAGAACAACACTCTATTAAGAAGATAATTCCAGGCCAGGTGTGGTGGCGCACGCCTTTAATCCCAGCATTTGTGAGGCAGAGGCAGGTGGATCTCTGTGAGTTCCAGGGTAGCCTGGTCTACAAAGTGAGTTGCAAGATAGCCAGGGCTGTCACACAGAGAAACCTTGTCCAAAAAAAAAAAAGACACACACACACACAAAATAACAAATTAATTTCACAATTATAATTTCTTTGCTTTAGTATATTTTTTTCAAAGCTGATATTGTGTTATCAGAGGAGTCTTTCCTCATTTATTCTTTTTAGGTACTTGTCAGATGCCATGGTAACATGGAGTCTATGAAGCATGGCCTAGGAATAGTAAGGAAGCCAATATGACTGGGGCGAGATAACAGGAAAGAGCAGGAAGAAAGTTAGGAAGATAGAGATGTGTTTATAACATCAGGCTGTATAAACTGGGAAACAGTTTGGATAAAATAGAAATAAAATATATGTACACTACAGAAAACAAACATCTCTGTGGTTGGTAACAGCAATCTAAAGGCGATTCTAGGATGTCAAGGTGTCCCAAGAGAGGCGAGAGCACTCCAGTCCACTGTGGTTTATCTTACAAGCTGCAACATTCATCACACAGCAGCAGAGGAAAAAACTGGAATAGACAATTGGGGAGCAAAGTAGTATAATTGAAGGAGAGGAAAGTACAACAGCTGGGGACAATGTTATGTTAAAAAGGATCTCGCTGGTGTCCTCAGGGTGATCATAAAAGCCACCATTAAAATTGTGCTGAAGCTAAATGAGAAGGCTAGAGGGATGGATTTAATAAAGACTCTAGTGACAAACTGAATCAACAAATTTGAAGGCTAGCTATGAAAACAATAAAATCATCAAATACCTAGTCAGTAAAGTAAGAGACTAGGAGAGAAGATACACATCACTAATGTCATAAATAAAAGGGAGGCCATTACTACAGATGTTAGAGACATTAGAAGGATAGCAATTGGCCTGCATGAGCAACTTTGTGGCCACACATTGGACAGCCTTAATGGAATGAATTAGTTTCTTGGAAGATAGGATCTGTCAAGTTACACACCTAGAACCCCAGCAGTTAGGAGTCTGGGTCTGGAGGGTTACAGGCTTGAGAATAGTCCAGGCTACATTTTGTGAGCATATCCCTCAAATAGACAATGAATAAGTAAAACTTACAGTTGACATCATAAGTTGATCAGGAACAAAGCAAGAATGTCTTCTCACACTACTGTATTTCCACTTTCAAGTTCTAGCTGATACAACAAAACAAGAAAAGGAAATAAAGCATAGAGATTGAACAAGAGGAAATAAAATTGCCTTTGTTTGCAAATAACATGATAATCTAAAAAAATCAAAACAAAGCAAAAAACTCAAAACCTTTGAGCCAACAAATGACAGAATTCAAGGTTAATATACGGGATGTATTTGCTTCCTATATACCAATCATGAACAAGTGGAACTCGGAGCTAAAGCCACATCCCTAGTGTAGCATCTCCTACACTGAAACAAGCGGGTTTAAATTAACAAAGTGTGTAAGATCTCTATGAGGATGACTACAAATTGAGGAAGACCCCATGAAAGACATATGGATTGATTTACTTCACATTCATGGCTCCAAAAAGCACAGTGCTGTGATGTCAGCTTGTCCCAACTGCATCTACAGATTCAGCATCCTCTCAATTTCAACACATCATTGTATGGTGACAGAATGATTGATGTGGGAGTGTCATATATCAATCTGTTGATTTCATTGGTTAAAATAAAGAAACTGCTTGGCTGGTTCTGATAGGTTAAAACATAGGTGGGAGGAGTAAACAGTATAGTATGCTGACAGGAAGAGGAAGTGAGCTCAGAAATCATGCAGCTCCGCTCAGAGACGCCAGGCTCCTGTCTCGCGGGCAGACAAGATAGCTCTGCGCTCTGAGGCACACTCGTGATGAAGCTCCGACCCAAGATGGACGTAGGCTAGAATCTCCCCAGTAAGTGCACCTTGGGGTGCTAACACAGAATATTAGAAATGGGTTAGACAAGGTGCGAGAGTTAGCCCGTAAGAGGCTAGAGCTAGTGGGCCAAGCAGTGTTTAAATGAATACAGTTTGTGTGTTGTTATTTCGGGCATAAGCTAGCCAGGTGGCCCCGGGGTGTTGAGGACGCAACCCCGGCGCCCCCAATTTCAACAAATGATCTTAAAATTTATACGGGGAGGCAGAGAGAGTGTGTAGTAAATTCAATATTAGAGGAGAAAAATCAGTGAGGAGGCAACTACTCAACTTCAAGATTTGTGATAAATGTGCACTAATCTTGGTTACTGTGGCTTTCATGCCCCTCCCTCACATATAAGTTGATGCAATAGTGTTAGGAGATGGGACCTTCTGAGAGGTGGGAAGCACTTGTGAATGAACTTGTGTTAGTTTTGTGGGGGAAGAGTTAGAGTTATTGTGGTAGTTTGAATTAGAACAGCCTTCATAGGCTTATATGTTTGGATAATTAGCCTTCAGTAGCTGGAACTGTCTGGGAAGGATGGGGGTGTGACCTTGTTGGAGAAAGTATGTCATGGATGTGAACTTTGAGGCTTCAAAAGCTTCCCACCATCCCACTGCACTCTCTGCCCCCTGCTGTGAATTGCCACCTCTCAGCTGCTGTTCCCAACATCCCCCATGCCTTCACATGGACTCTAACCCTCTGGAAACACAAGCCCAATGAAACTCTTTCTTTTATAAGTTGTCTTGGTGATGGTGTTTTATGACTGCAATGGAAAAGTAGCTATTATAGTTATCAAGAGAGATGAATTAAAATCGGAGGGGCATATGAGTATGTTAAAAGCATATCACAAAACCAGGCCCAAGAACTTATTGGGCACACCAGATCACAGAAAGTGTGTTGCACTTTCATCTGGATCCCATAAAGTAATGGATACATCCCACTGTGATGGCTGATAATTGGGGTGTGCATCCAGAACCAACAGCCATGGAACTCAGGACTGTTTGTCCCTGGGGATTCAGCTTGCTCCCCTGCTGCTAATGCGTCTATTGAATACCAGTTGCTGTTCTATCCATCTGGATGCAAACCTAGCATTTCCTGCTCCTGGACCCGCATTCTGCCTTTTACCTCATGGCTAGACTCAGCTCTGCAGCTTTGCTCTAAAATCTGACTCTCCAACATTCCCTACAGCACCTTAGGCCCTGGAGAGGGGCTTGAGTTCCTTATCTTATCAAAACAAACTCTACTTGCCTATCTATCATCAACCCACTACTAGAGTCTTCTCAACTCTCTCTTACCCTATCTTGTACTCGTTCTAGAAACCACACATATGCATACATAGATAGACGTAAGTATTTATTATGCAATGTGTGATGAGAGTTGATATTAGTAGTAAGATTAGAATAAAGAAACTTATACTTCCCTTGGTCAGACTACCAAGGTAGGTAGGATTATTTGACAAACAGCTACCACTGAAATCACCACAGCTTGCGAGTTCTTTGAAATTTGATAAGTTCTTGCATTTTGGAAGGACAGAAACCTGTCCCAGGTCCCAGGTTTCTGACACAGTGCCTTCAAAACAACAATAAGTTGTTCTTTTCTACTCTGTAATGAAAAAAATATTGAGTTTTGAGAGAGAGAATATCATGTGTTATGACTTGAATATGAAATGTCCCCACAGACTCTAGGTTTTGAACATTTCACCCCCACCTGGTGATGTGTTTTAAGTGGCCACAGTTTTATATTTAAAAAAAAAAAAAAATGCTTCAAGATCCCTGGTGGCAGTAGGCAGCAGAAATGCTGTAGGTCCCAAATGGTGGTAGCGGGCCATGTGGCAGCAGACAGTGGACCCTGGGAGCAGCCAGTCCCAGGCAGGGACTTCTGCCCGTTCCCATGCAGTGGCTGGTCCCAGACAGGGAGACACATGGCGGGCTGGCAGGAGACAGAGACATGGATAGACACGACATGCAGCGTGAGATTGAATATTTATTTAGGGGTTTATGAAGGGGGGAGAGAGAGGGGAGAGAGAGAGAGAGAGAGAGAGAGAGAGAGAGAGAGAGAGAGAGAAGGAGAAAGAGACAGAGAAGGGGGGAAGCGGAGAATTGGGAAGAGAGTCAGAAGCGAAGCTGCGTCTCCGAGAGGAAGATGGGAAAGAGAGCGAGCTCAGGCCAGAAGCTGAAGAACAGCCTGCCTCAGTGAATGGGGAGGGAGTGGGCGTGGCTTGTCTCTTAAAGAGACAGAAAACCATAACACACAGCATATTTAGTAGGTAGGGGCTCATCTGGGGGAAGGAGGTCACATGGGGTAAGGTTTTGAAGGTTATATCCAAGCTCCTAGCTGCAGCTACTGTGTGCTTCCTGGTCCAGTGTTGGTGAACAAGACTCTCCCCAATAATCCCACCCACCGCAACTGAGTCTCTCTGCTGTGATGGAATGAAATCCCTCCCAAACCATGAAATCTTTGTGTAAATAAATCTTTGTGTAAGTGTTCTTCTCTGTCAGTTCTTTGGTCACAGTAACACAAAATTAACTAACTGTCTTAGTCAGGGTTTCTATTGTTGGGAAGAGACACTGTGATCACAACTCATAAAGAAAACATTTAATTGAGGGAGGCTCACTTACAGTTTCAGAGGTGTGGTCCCTTATCATCATGGCAGGGAGTATGGCAGCATGTGGGCAGATGTGGTGCTGGAGTAGCTGAGAATCCTACATCTCGTAGGCCACAGGAAGTCAACTGAGACTATGGGTGATATTCTGAGCATGGGAAACCTCAAAGCCTGCTCACACAGTGACACACTTCTTCCAACAAAGCCACACCTCCTAATGGTGCCACTTCCTGTGAGATTATGACGGTCAATTACATTCAAATTGTCATACCAACAGACCCCAGATTATTTAAGCATGCCCTAAGTAATGATGTGTCTTTACAAGATCCAAAAGAGGAGAAGCAGAGAAAAGGATCATGGGATGGTAGGTGTGGTAACTAGAGTAATGTCACCACAAGCTAAGGACAGCTGTAGCCACCAGAAGATGAGCAAGGTAAAGAAGGAATCTCCGCTGAACCTCCAAGACCTGATACTAGTGCCGGTTCTCTGGCCTGTGCGGAAAGCTAACTTTCCAGTTGGGCTGGCTTCTTCACTTTGGCTGAGAAGACCCTTAGAAATTGTCCTTAAGTTTCCACGGGAGTTCTTTCTCAAGTTATTGATGAGACTAGGAACTTTAAGAGGGCACCCTAATTTTCCCTGAGTCACTACCAAGGCTTTGTTTTCATTTCAAACTTCCATCTTGCAAGATGGTGAGAGAATAAATTTCTGTTGTTTAGGACACAAGTCCAAGATTTATCATGGCAGCCCCAGTAACTAAGGCCTCTGTCATTCTCCAGGATTGTTTGAAGATATTGTTATCTATCATTGTGTAATGGGAGACCTGTTCTATGCTAGAGGCTAATAGAATAGCTCCAGGCTCCTGGAATAATTTGTATTGGTTGAATTCTTTCCAGTAGCAGATGCCAAAATCCCTTAAACTCTGATACAGACCGACATAAAATTAGATGAGATGATTCTTCAAGAATGCTATCTTAGGTAGTTAGTCATGGATCCTTTTAGGATGGTCCTAATTAAGTCTTTTATTCTGTGGCCATTGTAGCGTTATATGCAGCTTTGGGAAGCGATGGAAAGATCTCATCAGTTCTTTACCTGTTTTTCTCCAAAACCAGCTGCTTCAGGTCCAGATGTGCAAGAAAGCAGACTGACAGACATCAGTTGGAGAAATCACATCAACAACCAGGAATTGAGCAGAGCTGAAGCCACCAGAACAGACTGCCCTCCTTCCAGTTCAGTGTCCTGGATACACAGATTGGGTATCAGCCACCACAGTGCTAGTTAGACCTGCAGTGTCCTGGATACACAGACAGGTATCAGCCACCACGTGATAGTGAGACCTGCAATGTCCTGGATACACAGACTGGGTATCAGCCACCACAGTATTAGTTAGACTTGCAGTGTCCTGGATACACAGACTGGGTATCAGCCACCACAGTGTTAGTTAGACCTGCAGTGTCTTACAAAACTACTGCAATTCTACAGCCAGGATATTAACATGAATACAATCCCCTACCTCCTGATCTCAGGTTTTCCAGTAGCCATCTCTCTGTGTGATTTTTGTCCTCTGTCAATGGATCCTATGTTGATTTCCGAATCTATCACCACAGTGAAGAGACAGAATTACCTGAGAGCCGCAAAGAAACCTCTCAAGTCCTTTTATAACCACATCCCCTTCTTACTTTGGGGATAACAAATAGGAAAATGGTAAAGAAATTCCACTGGAAAAAAGTCCATCTCACGATTCCATTTGGGCAATAAGAGAAGTGACGAAGTTGCAGCAATATACAACAGACGTCTAGTTGCCAGTGCGTGCATTTTCTCTTGAAAATGAGATATATTAAAACATCTGAGGGTTCATACAGAGCTCAAAATTGTCCTGTATTGTGCTGCTGAGTTCAATAGACACAGGGGTAGGGGAGCTGCGGTGTGCCTGACACTATTTTGATGCTGAAAATATTCAACTACTGTTTCAGAATTCCTCGGTGATAGCAGGCGAGCAGCTCTAAAATGAAACTACATCATAAATTCCTGGTGCAAATGAGATGCTCCTCTAAAGTTGTTAAAGGGCCACCCTCCCACCCCAGGGACATAGAGAGGATTGGTACAGGAGCTTAGCATTTGGCAGGGTGAGCTAAATTACAGGCACAGGGAGTAAATGTGTAGCCTCTTATGTCCTGGAGGGGGTCAGTGGATGAGCACCCGTGGCGTGCCCTGGGGACAGAGACGTGACACTTTGGCTGACTGCTGGAAGCCTGCTCCTATGACTCAGGGTAGACATGCGGAAGGTGTGCAGACTACACTGACAATTAACAAACCTCTGGGGTCTGGAGGATGGGGAAGGTAAGATCATGCAAATGAGCAGGATGGCTGGCCAAACCGATAAGCGTTAAGCGTGCACCTCCATGTTTGCATACAGCAAGGGGAAGGCCCTCTTTCAGCAACTTCTGAGAACATAGGTAAGTTCCATCTCTGCACTAAAAGCTATACTAAAAACAGTAAGAGAAATGTCATTGTTCTAATTGACAGATACAACACGGCCTTGGACAGACCAAGCAATTTGCTTCAAGTCACTTGGCTAATAACGGATAAAACCAGGATCCCATTCCTCTTTCTAATTCCAAACACAGCCGTCACCTCAAGTCTGTCATCATTACCATATGATGGGGCATATGGTGGCCTGGAGGAATGGAAGAAAAAAGGAATTTGGGAGGATGAGTGGGCTTTGGAATCTATAGAGCCCGAAGGGTAAATTCCCCCCCCGCCCCCGGTATTTTATTTATTTATTTATTTTTTTATTATTATTATTTTTCCAGTAAAGTGAGTAAAGTGGCTTTGGCTTCATGAATAGAAATGGAAACTTTGACTATTGAATGGAACATTACAAAATACCAGATTCTGTATGGGAGCAGGACCTTGTCTGGCTAAATAAATTACATTTGAAAATACAAACTAAGCCTCAAAGAAACCACAGCAGTTCTACAGAAAATATTTCAAAAATATATATAGAAAAAATAATAAAGGATTCATAACTAAGCTTTCATATTCAATCAGGGTACAGTCAGAATAGCTCAGATGTGGTACTTGGTTAGTCTCCATGTAACAAACCTCTACCATAAAGTTCCACCACCAACAAAGCCACACTGCTGTGGCTGCCATGCCATGAAATCCTTTTGGAACGGTGAGCCAATATGAATCAATTTCCCTCCATACATTTTTTTTTCCTGTCAGGTATTTTGTTCACAGTGACAGAAAAAAAAAATGACTAAAATGCACTGGATTCCCTAAGTGAGTCTAAAGCAACAGCGTGGAAGGAGCGAATCAGAAGAAGCATTGAGGAACATAGATGTGAACTCCCTCACCGTGGGAGTGGAGGCAATAAAGACACTGCAATAAATATTAACCTAGAATTTGTAAAGCAGTTTAAAAAGCAACTAGGGAAGCAGGGTGATGACATGATTCCGGCTCTATATTTAGGTCATAGATTTGCATTGAGGTAAGATATGCCACTCATGAAATCATGCCAGCATTTGAAAGTCAATGCAGCTATCCAGGGCTCCAGTATTTTCCGTCTGATTTCTTGGGACAGATGATCATTGTACTAATGACAAAGGCTCCACAAAGTTCAGAGTAGGGAATGCCCAGTGGAAAAGGTACACTGTAGGCAGTTTGGATGCTCACCTTACTAGACCTGGATGGAGGTGGGTGGTGCTTGGACTTTCCACAGGACAGGGAACCCTGATGCTCTTCGGGCCCACGAGGGAGGGGGACTTGATTGGGGGAGGGGGAGGGAAATGGGAGGCGGTAGCAGGGAAGAGACAGAAATCTTTAATAAATAAATAAATTTAAAAAAAGAAGGTACAGAAGGAACCCGACGATGTATCAGTAAGTTCTGCTTTGTTTCATTTTATCTCTCTTTCGTTAGTTGTGTCTTTCTTAGCCCTGTTGTGAACACATGGGATTTTGGCCCCGACCTTGTTGTTGATCTTCCGGCAATGGCCAGGTAATTCACGAGAGAGCAATGTTAATGGGAGTCTCACAATTAGGTAGTATTTTGTTACACATATTCCTACTATCTTGCCTCTCAGAGCAAACAGCACATTGCAATTGAATGTAACTAGAGAAGTTAATGTTTAATAAAAACAGCACAGTCAGCCCGAGTCCTTTAGGGCTTAAAGTGTTCCCACACTACATCTTCAGCGATGAAGTCACAGACCTAAGCAGTTATATCTTAGAATAACACAACTTTATTCGATATTTGTTCAGTTGTGTTTTCTGTAAAGCTTTTCTAGCCAATTTTTTTATTTTTTTGGATGTGGACAGACATGCTTTTGTTGACTCGAGGTTTATCTAACTGAGTTACAGGAATGTCAAAGGTTCAGTCCCCTTTTCCTATTTGCTCCATGGCAAAGAAAATACTTATGACATTAGCTTTAAAAATCCGACAAACATACATTTACAATATTTTTAGATGTATTTTGTGGGGAGCTGTTGGGGGCTGTGGACCCCCAGACCCTGAATTTCTGGTAAACAGCTTGTTTTCCTCTGTTCTGAGCAGCCTGCAGCTGCTCTGAGCTCCAGCCCCTGATGGTGGAGTGGGCTCTGATGGGTCTGTAGTTGAAAGATCCCAAGAGCTGGGGCGTGGCCAGCACACTATATAAGCTGCTCCTGAGCACAATAAAGTGGGCATTCTTGTCTCAAGGATGACCTGTGTCTGTCTCTGTGTGTGTTTTTAAGTCTCTGGGCCCAGTTCCTGGCTTGTGTACCAACCTGCAGTGGCACAGGACCATTCAGCTTTTTACAGTATTTACTTTATTTATATATATAAATATATCTGTATATATATTCAGATATATTTATTTCAAGATATATATATATATATATATATATATATATATATGCTTTGCATGTTTCTATGTGCATCACAAACATGCTTTGTACCCTCAGAGGTTAAAAGAGGGAGTCCAAGTCCCTGGACTTGGAGTTATGGATAGTTATGAGCTCCTATATGAGGTTAAAAGGGAGAGTAATATGCTATGAGACAAAATTACAAAGTAATTTTGAGAGATCCATTAATAATCTTAATAATTGTTATATACATCCGCATTTTATTCCAAGGGCAGGAGTTCTGCTTTGTAGTCATTACTTGAATACATTTTCAAGATATGGGTCATCTTATACACTCTCACCTAATTTTACCCATAACTTAGACAAAAATGCTAAAGTTTTTGCACACTGAAAGATACTCTTGAAGCAGAATGGAAATTATATTATTTAAAAAAGCAAACTTTTTGAGCATTTAGAATTCTCTTTTACATTAATAGAAAAGTAGGGATAGACTGAAAACTTAAGCATGCTTTTTATGCAAAGGAAATGATTAAATGACTATATTCTGTTTTATATATACATCATAGCAAATTAAACCACTTAGTTTGTGGACTTATCAAAATTCAGTGCTATGAAAAGGGTCAAGGTTCTAGCCTCTCTATAATTATTGTTCTTATGAGCAAAAACAAGGCTCAAAATTCTGAGTGCACCTTGTTATAAAAATTCTGAATCATAGTTTTAAACTACACCTGAGTTTTATATTTTACCCAGTATGACTATAAAGCTTGCCACTTTAACGCATTAATCTATCATGCCTCCCACTTTTTTTTTTTAAGCAAAGTGAGCTTTTGGCCATCTCTCACAGTTGTGTCTATAATTCATTTAAACATATTTTTATATTTTAGAGTAATCCTACTCCTATCCCCAGCCAGCTCTCCTCACCGCTCAATAAGCCTTATTCTCTGTGGTTACGTTATTGACTACTATCTTAAAAACCATGCCAGAGCTTAACAAATGTCTGTGATGTCAGGATGCCGTGGGTTCTTTCATCTGGGTAGGCCCATTGGCACCGTCTAGAGTCACTTTGGAGATTCACTTAGCTCCGAGCACAGTTAGGGTTGTGATAGCTTTCTGTCAGTGGACAGAATTCCTGAGATTTGATAATCAATAACTCAAAGGAAGAGGAATTTCTTTTAGCTCAGCTTTTCGGGTATTTGTATCCATGTTAGCTAAACTGTTACTTTTGGGCCTATGGACTTCATGCCAGGACCTCGTGGCAGGAGCTGGGCAGTAGGATTACTTTAAGATATAAAAATATGCTTATATTGAATTCTAAACTCAGACCCCATGCAGGAGAACACTCATTTCACAGTGGCAGAGGAGCAAATGAGAGAAAGGAAGTGGTTGGGTTCCCAATGTCTCAATCAAGAATCCACCCTGAGTAGTAATCTTATATCCTCACTGAGAGCTTACTTCTTACTTCTTATAGGTAGGTCCCCACATCAACATCAGTATCACAGACTGCCGACCGGTACTTTAACACTTGCTTCTGGGGCCACCAACTCAAACCATAGCAGGTTGGAGGCACAATACGACACACCCACACCATTGCCCCAGTGTGGGTGATCAGCACAGCTTGGAGATACGTACCGTCCCCTCCCATGTGGTAGTTTCTCATCATTTAGTATCCTGGTCTGAGTTACTTTGCAGAATAACTGCAATCCTTGGTGGTCATATTTATACATAATCTATTCTAAATACAGAAGAATGATTCCAAATGGACTATTCCAGTTAACTAATATCCCGAGGATTTTTATAATTTTTATATTTTATAATATGATAGAATCTTTATAATCACAGATTGTAGTTTTACCTCAAAACCCACACCCATTTAATAGAAGATGAATCTTCTTCTCCTCCTCTTTTTTCCTCCTCCTCCTTCGTTTTGTTTTTTTGAGACAGACTCTCTCTATGTAGTCCTGGCTGTTCTGGAGCTCACTATGTAAACCATACTGGTCTTGAACTCACAAAGACCTCCTTCTCTTTGCCTCTCAAGTAAGTGCTGGGATTAAAGGTATATGGCACTATGCCTGATCCATAAAAATTCTTCTTTGGCAAGAAAATGGGAGGGGCTATGAATTTACTCGCGTGGGTTGCCGCTTGGTCCTGTGAGGTCCTAGCAATTCAACTCTGGCATAGTTTTCTTCTGCTCTTTCTTTTCCTTCTCTGTATTTATAGGATTAAATGAATGTGCAGATGCCAAGATCTTAGACCTGTGCTGGCACGTAGTAAGTAGACACGCAACATTAGCTCTAGAACGTAAGTGATCATCACCTGTCATAACACACACTAACACCAGGTTGGTCAGTACCTCCCAGAGCTGTAAAGTGTCTGGCATTTTCCTTAACTGGTGCTCATTAAACCCAAATACTTCCCCTGCCTCCCTAACCCTGACAAATAAAACACAGGAAGTTAGTCTGACCTTTCCACAAAACAGACTAAGTCTGAACCATTCTAAAGGAGTGATTTATTGACTTAAAAACAAAAACTCACAACCTGTCCTAAGTAAGAAATAAATAGTCTGCATTATAACACAGGACATATCCACAGACAACAGATTCTCACAGAGTGCATGCTGCATGTGTTTGGGAATGGTTGCGCTCTGTTTTATTCAACAAATCAAAACAAAACAATGTTGGTTGTGACTCAGTATTCTTAACGTTATTGCTGACCAGAAGGACTTTGAGCTACATCTTATTGTGCGTTGGGAATAGGAGATCAAACAGCCTTTAGGAAGAAACACTTCTTCAGGAGTGGGGTTCTAAGAATGAGGCAACTACAGTTTCCTTACTGGTCTGTTCAATTATAGAGGAAAAAGCTCATTCCCAAACAGGAAATTCCTACTCGAGAGGCTTCCTAAATTCTTTCAGTGGGATACAGGAAGTAGAGGGATGGCATATATACACGGCCACAGCTTTGTGATAAGGTAAAAGCTAAATGCTTCCTATTTGTGGCTGAGCGGAATCAAATGGAAGTGCACAACTTGCTTTTTGACCAAGTGATTTAGAACTAATTTTTAAATCTTGGTTCACTGATTCATTAACATACAGATTTCTACTTTGCCTAAGCATGAGATCATGTATCTTAAGAAAGTGGTGGTTTGAATGAGAATGCCACCCCTCCCGAACGGGCTCACAGTCACCAGTTAGTGGAACTGTTTGGGAAGAATTAGGAGGTGAGGCTTTCCTGGAGAAGGTGTGTCACTAGGGGTGGGCTTTGAGGTTTCAAAAGCCCTTGCCAGGCCCAGTAATGTCTCTTGTTCTCGACCTGGTGCCTGAAGATCAGGACATAAAGTTCTCTGCTACTACCCCCCAGCTCCATGCCTGTCTGCTTCCCTCTGCGATGATCGTGGACTGTAAGAAAGTCCACAGTTAAATGCTTTCAAGAGTTGCCTTGTTCATGGTGTCTCTTCACAGCAATAGAACAGTGACTCAAAGACCTAGAAAGGTATTGGGCAGTTAGAAGGTGCTCAGCTGTTTTCTCTTTCCTGGGTCATAAGCATCAGAATCCAAAACTCTGTTTTAGGTTGCATGTTTCATATTTTTGAAGGAAAGCTGAAATATGTTAACATAATTGCCATAGTCTGCATTTTAACTTTTGCTACCATAAATTATCCAACCATGAAATTTTCCCCAAGAAATAATAGTTAATAGTTGCTAATTATTCAGATATGGATTTGAAGCATGATATAATATTGTATCTCAGATTGTGCATACTAAAATTTGTGTTAATTTCCCAGTGACCCATACAATCTTACAAAAAAATAAATAAAGTTCCTAACAAAAGAGGAAAAACATTTGTCATATTGCAAATAATTTGAAAAAAGAAATTGGCTTGCAAACAATACTTTTTTTCTTGGATAGACCACTCAGGGGTGTAGAATTTGCTGTGATGCTCCTGCCTATAGGATTTTTATGATCAGTTACCTAGTTTCTAGCAGTCAAGTGACGATTCCGTATGGTCCTAGTCTGATGCAAGTCTAGGAGGGGGCTGGTCATTTCAAAGGTTGGGATTCTGTACGTGTGACTTAAGGGCGGAGGCGCTGACACATTTTCCCTCCTCCCGGGGAGTCACTCAGCCCCTGGCTGAGGACGCGGCAGGCAGCTCCCACGTGGCAAGTGCAGATTGAGCAACGCGGGGCTGGAGTCGCAGAGGCGACCGGGGAGGGTGGCGGCGCCGGCTCGGTCCTCCACCGGCAGAGGGCGTGCGCGGCTGCGCGGCGGCGGGGCCCATTGGCGGCGGCGGGCAGCGTGGGAGGAGGACGGGGGCGAGCTGGCTTCCTCCTAGGCGCGGGCGAGCGCGAGGCCCGGCGGGACGAGCCGGAGGGAGCCGAGGCACGAGCGGGAGGCGGCGGCGGCGGCGGCGGCGGCGGAGGAGGCGGCTCCCGTCGGCCTCCGGCAGGACTAGCGGCGGCGCGGCCGCTGGCGGGTGAGGCTCGGGCAGGAGGCGGGCTTGGGCGCGGCTGGGCGCGGAGGCAGGAGAGGAGCCCCAAGCCGGCTGCCTGGCATCCCGACGCGGGTCCCGGCTGCTGCTGCCGCCGCCGCGGGTCCGGGCCGTGCGAGCATCGCGGCCCGCACGGCCAGCGGCGTCTGCACCTGGCTCCGGGTCGCGGCCATCCCCGGGCTCGAGCTGCACGCACCTGGAAGCCGGGTGTGCCCCTGGCGGCCGGAATCCCGCAGGCTGATGTTCCCGGAGAATGGGATGGGATGGGACTTGCAAGGGTGGACTTGAACTCCGTGCAGGGCCGGCTTGACTCCCTTGTAAAGTTTAAAGGCTCTGCCCAGCTGGAGCCACTTGCAAAGCCACTTTCTCCCTTTGCAAGCTAGCCCGTTGGTGTTTTATGTCTTTGATGAGCTCTGTTTGTATTATCTCATTTTTTCCCCTGCTGTATTCATAGCTGTAGTACACATGATGGTCCGTGCCATTATACCTAAATAACGAGTGACGGTGACGATTGGACTGTTTCAGATTGATGTGTCCAGCCGTAACTTGGTGGAAGTCGTCAGCCTCGACTTACAATCACTTCCTATAATACAGAACTGATAGAACTTTTGCCTTGCTTCTTTTTAGGCAGAAATACATGGATACAAAGTCAGTACTTTGTGTCTTTACTATCTCAGTTACCCGGTATTTTCACGCACATATTTATTTTTCACAACTCCTCCCAGGGACCTATTGCTCCTCACATTCTACTTATTAAAACAAGAGTTTCGTGAGATATTAAGTAGAATTGGATGATAATGATAGATTCCGGGCCTGTGAGATTCATTCAGGACCAGGATAGACTGTTAGATTTCCCAAGACTTTGGAGACATTGTTACTCACACAGTGCCTTAGGGAGTACAGAGAGATCTCCATTTAATGCAGATAATGTTCCCGTTGCCACTAAACGGGAAAGTGGCGGAATGGGTAAGTTAGCCTTCCTTAAGCTACTGTACTTCTGTTTCTGAAGGTTGCTAGTCTGTTGATTTCTCTGGCAGTGTTCTAGGTTTTGTTTTTAGCTTTATGCAAGTGATTAGGGCTGTTTCACAGATTCTTAAAACGTGTTCTCTATTAGAAACAACCATTCATCGTAGGAAGAAATAACACAAAAGGGCAAGATAAAAATTCCTCCAGCCAGTGACTTTCAGTGTCTCTGCATGGTTGTGGAGATGAAAAGCTACAGAGAGGGGAATTATGTAAACCCGAGTGGTCGCCACAAACTCTCAGTGTCATGCTGTCTTTTCTCCCCCTGTCCCTTTGGTACCCAGTTGAGCATCTTGTGTGCTAGTTAGATTGATGCAGGAGCATCCATACTTAGCAATGAGTTCCTGGTGCTTTTCATCACATCTCCACCAGGCTTGTTAAGATTGTGCTGTGGGATCAGCTGTGCTGACTAATGGCACCTGCAATTAGTGGTCTCGGAATGAGTTTCGAAGGGCATTGGACAATAAAAAATAGGAGCTTGTAAAATTGTTTTAGCTGATACATTTTTCTTTTCCTCCGTGGCTTCTTTCTGTGCTGCGCCAATGGCCGCTGACCTGCCTTTCTCTTTGGGCAGGTCGAGCCCTTCTCAGAAGTGGTTTGGCTGCTGAAGCCTGTCAACCTTGGTGTGTTTCAGTTTTCCATTTGACCTCAAGTGTAAAGGAACTGTCTGTGTAGGGGAATCCTGAAACCCGAGCTTAAGAAGCTGCAAATCCTTATCAAGTGTAGCGTAAAGTAGTTGCAGGAAGTGGCAACCCCCGCCACACGGGGTGTTGATTTGTGCCTCCCTTTCTTCCTTGTTTTCTTTCTTAAAAACAAATCAAAACCTCAACAGTGTGTAAACTGAAATGCCATACCCTACTTTGTTCCTCCTATAATTAAAACATAGTTTTTATTTTTGTCATTCTTTTCGAAAGAAGTTTATTTTTATTTTTCTTTGTTCCTTTTCGTATGTAGGAGGCGGGGAGAACACCCATGGTGTGGCTCATGTGGGGTTAAAGGACAACTTGTAGGAGCTGGCTTTCTTTCTGGGACTTGAGCTCTGGGGGTCAGGCTTGTCAGCAAGCACACTTACCTGCAGAACCATCTTGCTGGCCCTTTGTACCCTTTTCTTGGTAATATCTGTCTGCTCGTCTTTCCCGTAATTGTATAGGGTAGGATTAAGGTTTTTAAACATGCTAGATTGTAGGCCTCTGCACTGGTTTTGTTTATGTTCTGGGTTCTAGAAAGCTAATCATCATTTCAGTTTTTCAAGTGGCCGTTAGATTTTTGAACAGAATTCTGCTTTGTAGAGAAGACCTGGAAGATCTGTGGGAAAACATGTGGGCAGTTTAGGCTTGAGGAATCTGTTTTAACCGCTGCCAAGGAGTTCTTTTGCTTTTCCTCACCGCACTCCAGCTTCCCTGCCTGCTTCCCCTCCTCCACCTGGCAGACCTGGCCCAGGGACAGACAGCCCCATTTCCATCGTGCTTCAAAGAAGAATGAACATTCCTACCATATGACTTGTACTTTGGGTTTTTATTTTGTCTTGGATCTGCCTTGGTTTTCATTTTTATTTTTTTCCCCCTCTCTTAACTTTTACTCTGTGTGGGTTGGTGTGCTGTTATCCTGAAGCTCTCAGCTCTAAGTCCCAGAGAGACTCAGTCCAGAAGCTTGTTAAACGTGGAGGATTTTAATGCCTGCTCCGAGGAGTCTGATCCTGCAGGTCTGTAGGAGCACAGGAATTTGCTTGTTCAGAGGCACACTAGTGCTTCTGACCTCCCTGGTGTGGGTAACACTTTTGTGAGGCCGTAAAAGAGCGTGATAGGGTGTGTCACTGAATCTTTACAAAGAAAAGTGTGTTCAGGACCCTCTGCATTTAGACTGTTAATGGGAAAGGCAGCATGTTTCTTAAGAAAGGATTTTAGGTGTCTAGGGCCTCAGGGCTGCTCTTGCGATGTTAAAGAGTTATTGTGAGGGTTAGGATATAAGATAAGAACAGTTCTACTGGAGTTTGGGGATCTCTCACTCTTCAGAGTGCTTGCCAAGGGATCTCTGGGACTCCCTGGTTGGTCCGTCTAGCCTCATGAGTATCCAGTTTCAACAAGAGAGCACAGAGAGTAACTGAGGAAGACAGCTGACAGTGATGTCTGGGTCCACACACACATGCATGCGTACCCTCCCACACACACATGCATGCGTACCCTCCCACACAGATGTGTACACATATCAATACCATGCACAGACAATCGTTCCATTACTATTTCTTCAAATGTTCAACCACGTGAGATGTTTGTAGGAGTTGATCGATGGTGTCCTGCACCGATGTCTGATTGTAGTGAAGATTGCGTTAGTGGCTGAAGTGTGCCTCGGGTGTACCTTGTGTCGGGCTCTCTAGCCCTGCTGCTCATTCCATTCATTTATGCAGTAGTGGCTTACTAGAAAGTCTTGTAGTACACTGAAATATCTCCTTCGTGTAGCATGCACAGTAGGTGTGGCGGGTCCATTTGACCTGTAGCTTTTTATCAGTTCTTTTTTAATAGTCCTCACTAATTCCCACTTTATTGACTAAATAGCCTGACTCGTGATGTACCCTCCTGGGCAGAATGGTTTTGAGATGTAGTGGCAATAAGGTTAACCAGTCCGTCTCAGAAGAGACCCAGACTCTGGCTCCCAGCTCAGGAAAATGAAAAGCTCTGATGGCATTTGTGATCCTACACCCGTCTTTCTGTATCACTGAGAAGTCGGTGCCGAATAGCCCTACGTGTGTGAGAGCTTCCTTCATGGATGAAGACAGTTGCTTCACTGTATTATTAGATTGAGGGAAGAATTCTCTCTTTTATTTTCTTTTTAATCCCTTAAGCGTTTTGTTGGAAAACTGGTTAAGTGCATGTAGATCAGCCGGTATGTTTCAGCCGTCAGCCCCATGTCTTGGGGGAGCAGAAAGGATTCTAGGTCTCTTCCTGGTTTCTATAGTCTCCAGAGTTCTGCTATGAAATGGCTAACACTGAGCTGACTGGGGTTGCAACACTGCTCAGAATGTCTGTCAGGCTTGACAGCCTGTTGTTGCCTAGCCTGGGCAAAGTTGGCCTAGCCTAGGTACCTTCCGTCACCTGTTTTTAAGTAGAGACTGCGTTTTAGAGTGTGTTTGCCAGTGTAGGAGAGTTGATCTTTCTCCGGGCTGCGGTAGATCAGATAACAGGTTTCTGGAGTGTTCTTCCCTGTTGCTAACCAGGAAGAGCAGCTGAGAGGTAAGGTTTAAGGACAGTTTATGTGGGTGTGGAAGACAGTGAAGTCTCCCGAGTACAATCCTGTTTTGTCTCATCTCCACATTGCATTGGCTAACAGTCCGTGGGAAGTAAGAACACTCTGGACTTGGGTTTTCACTTTCCCGCATTTAGATGTTAAGCCTGCTTCAAATGAATTTCCACTTTGTGCTACTGAAGACAAGCAAGAAAAACCGTGGGATGTTGATTCGGATACCTGAAAATTCAGAGACGGGGAGGTGGTCCAGGCTAGTGATCCCAGCATTCTGGAGACTGGAGACTGAGCCGGGGGAGCGAGGTGTTTAAATTCTGTCACAGACAAACAAAAAAGAGCAGCTAGACATAGACCATCTGCATCCTATTCTTCCCAGAGTTTTTCATTAGAAGAATATTCTGAAGAGATTAGTCTGCTGACTCATTATTTAAAAGTTTTGGTCTATGGTACTTCCATTTGGAGTACCACTTTGCAAAAGTAGAACTTTTTAAAATGTGGCTTAATTTTTTTTCCTTCCTCTACTCAGAATACAAGATTAGTTTGTTGTAGACAGAAGGCTTTTCTCTGTCTTGCCTGCTCCCACTGGACCCATTTCTCTCCACCCTTAGGTCCCGCCCACTAGTTCCTGCAGCCGTTTATGAAATAACCACCCAGAGGCTTATTATCAGTCACAGTTATTTGGCCAAAGTCTTAGGCTTCTTACTGAGTAGCTCTAAATATTAAGTTAACCCATTTCTGTTAATCTGTCTATTTCCACGGAGTTGCAGCTCACTGGTGCAGCATGTTACTCTTTCGGGTACTACATGGCATTTCCTCAGCTCCACCTGTGCTCTTTCTACATCTTTGTTTGGACTTTCCATGCAGCTTTACTCTGCTAAGCCATTGGCTGAAACAGCTTTATTCACCAACCAATACAAGCAGCGCATATACAGAAGGACCTCCCGCATCAGTTTGTTTCCCTAAAAACGTGGAAGACATTTTCATTGCTAGGAAACCATGAATGGTTTTTTCCTTCTCATAGCTTTCTTCCTTTTGTAGGGCTTTGTTTTGTGTTTGGGGATAGAGTCCCGGGCAGCTCATTCTGTCCTGAGCACCCTGTCTGAACAAGAACGACTTTGGACTCTTTGCTTCGTTCCCTTTCCCTCCTAAGTGCAAGGACTTACAGGTGTGTGCACCGTACTTGGCGTTTTGAACACTCACTCTGTGTAGATTATTTTTTAAAAACACGTGCCTGGTAGGATTCAGCACCAAAGTATCCTGCCAATATTAAGTCATTTTTCAAGTTAATATTTCTGTTAAGCACTCCGTGTTGACATCTTTAGTCATTTGATGTTAAGATCTATTAAGTTCACAGTAGCACAGCAATAACAGCTTAGGCTGCATACTGAGTTATTGTCTGCTCTTGTTTTGTAGTGCAGGAGGCCTTTTGGTGTACCACTGAACTAAATCCTTACCCTTGTTCTGCTGTTTTTGTTTGAACAGGGTTTCAAGTAGCCCCACTGGCCCTCAATTCATTTTGTAGCAAGAAGTGATCTTGAAATTTGAACTTCACATCGGTCTTACTCATTGTCCCATTGCTGTGAGGAGACACTGTGACCAAGTCAACCCTTAGAAAAGAGAGCATTTAATTGGGGGCTTGCTTGCAGCTTCAGAAGTATAGTTCGTTATCATCATAGTGGAGCAAGACAGCTCACGTGGCATTGGAGCAGTAGCCAAGAGCTACATCCTGATCCTCAGACCGAGAGAGAGAGAGAGAGAGAGAGAGAGAGAGAGAGAGAGAGAGAGAGAGAGAGAGAGAGAGAGAGAGAGAGTGTGAGTGAGTCTGGGGCTTGGTGGACTTTTGAAACCTCAAAGCTTACTGTGGGGGCCATTCTTACTCAAACTACACAACATCTCCACCTTCTGAATGCTGAGGTTGTAGACACGCATCACGGTACCTAGTTTTTGTGGTGCTTGGGGATCAGACCCAGGGTTCAGTGCATGGTGGACAGGCACCACTGAGTCTGCTTATGAGCCCCAGTCCTTGTACTGAATTTTTAGAAATATTTATTTGTTTGTTTGGGGGACACAGGGTTTCTGTGTAGCCCTGGCTATCCAGGAACTCACTCTGCAGGCCAGACTGCACTTGAATTGAGAGATCTGCTTTCCTCTGCCTCTCAGGTACTAAGTTTAGATGTGTGCACCACCACCCTTGGCTCATCCTGACTTTTTGAATGTTGATATTTCTCTCTAATGAGCACAGTCTTCTTCCCTGCCTTCTTTAGTTTGTTCCATTTCAGACATGTGTCTGGCCTGGCAGAGATCCATCTGGGACTCCGTGGGTTCCGGGGATCCAGGCCCCTCTCCTCATGACTCTGCAGCAAGTACTTTAGCCACTGAACCATCTCCCCAGACTAGGAAATGTATTTAAGAGCGAAGTTATAAAAACTGGTCAAGTATCAGACACAAAAGTACCCACTCTTTTTAAAAGCCTGTCGCCAAAATGATCCCACATCAGTACTCACGTAAGAAGAGTGAGTGCTGTCATCTCCTTCCTGTGAGCATGATCGTATCATCAGGGAAACAGAATTGGGTAACCACTTCTGTCCATGTCTTTCTGTCTCCAGCAGTGGGTTTTGAAACGGGACCAGGTCCAGACTCACCGTTGCCTTTGTTGCAAGCATATAGCTCCTGCTATAGGAAGTAGAGGTGTTTCCATTTGAAGGGGGTTAGTTCTGCTTCTCATGGGGGGATCCATGCTGATGAAATGTCTGACAGAACTTGGTCAACACTTTTCTGCAGCAGGCCTCTCTTCTAAGATGATTTGCAGAAGCAGATTATACTTGGATTACTCTCCAAATAATCTAGCAAAAAAGTGTTCCACTATTTAGGTACTATTATGGAAGTTTTTCAGTCTTCTGTTTTATTTTTCTCTAATAAAAAAAATGTATTACTCTTTATTCAGGCTCAGCTAATCAGATGCGTAGTCCTGTGTGGTCTTCCAGCCAGGATCAATTTTCAGAGTAGGTTGAAAAATAAAATTTTAATATTTCATTGTCCATAAAGTTTTATTAAAACACAGTTGTGTCAGACCTGGTGATGTACTTGGGAGGCAGAGCCAGGCAGATCTCTTTAATTCGATGTCAGCCTGGTCTACGTAGTAAGTTTTAGGTAAGACCCTACCTCAAGAACAACAGTAAAACTCCAAAGCCACAATGCAGTTGGACCATCCATCTTCATCTCATCTAGCTATGGGTATAGAGTTGGGATAGAAATTGTGGCCTTTGAAGCCAAAGCATATTTTCGGTCTGGTTCTGTCTGGTCCTTTTACATAGAAGGAAAGTTTCTTGGCTTTTGCCTGGCAGTAGTCACATGTATAGTGCTGTATGGTATTGCAGTGTGTGTGTGTGTGTGTGTTTCCTTTTTTTCCTCTCTCTCTCTCTGTCTTTCTTTTTGAGACAGAATCTCACTATTTAGCTCTAGCTGTGCTGGAACTCGCTGTGAAAAACAGAGATCTGCTTGCCTCTGCCTCCCAAGTACTGGGCCTTTAACAGTGCACTTCTGTGTGTAGTTGGCAGAGCAACTTACCCTAGTGACTCCTCTAGATGTAGCTCTTTCTGCTCTCAGTACCAATCCATTTTTCTCTTGTGCAGTAAATGCCCAAAGAGTGAAAACTTGGTTTTTCACCTCCTGATCATCAGTCCAAGTTTGCCTGAAAAATTAACTGATGTATAGGTGAGAGATATGTACATATGCAAATATATGTATGTGTGTATGTGGATAAAAAGAAATGTATGTATTCTGTGTAATAAGCTATCTACATTTCTGTAGCTATATGATTTATTGTACATATGTTGCAATTTGTTGGATGAAATGGACTCACACCGTTCCAGAGGCTGAGAGATCCAGGTTTTGCACTGGGATGTTGTTGTCGTTAGCATTCCTGCAGAGCTGGTGGCGCAGCCTGCTTGTGCACCATTCCCCAGCCTAAAGACAGGCAGAGTCTCGCTATTAGAAAAGGCAGTGTTTCTTCTTCTCCTTGGATATCAGGATAAATGCAAAAGATATGTCCTCAGAGGGTGATGGGAGTTCCTGCCAGCCAGAAAACAAGTGAGTTTTGCATCAGTTTCCAGGTGGGTGTCCTCCTATCTACTTGGAGACAGTGTCAGGTCTACTGGGTTGAGGGCTCAGTCTCTACCTCCCACACTTCAGATGCCAATTACAAGTCCAGGCTGCTGTTTTACATACGGGTCTGCTGGACCAGTTATAAACTGGGACCCCTGCAACCCCTCCCTGAGGCTTTAGTAATCTGAATGGTTTATACTTAATGTTCATGGCATTAGAAACTATTAGAGGCTGTTAGAATCTACGCTGGCGAACAGATGCAGAGGCTGTGGTGTGGAAAGCAGGGGCAGAGTTCCTGGCCACCTTTTTGTGTACTGCTCCCCAGGAGCCTCAGCACTGGGCCTTGTGGAAGCCTTCTGGGCCCTGTCCTGAGAATTCATTACATAGTCATGACTGAAGCGTGGACAGCTGTGTGCAAATGTGGTTGGACAAAAAGGAAATGAACTAGTGCCCGTAGGCTGTATGGGGTTCCCCCCACCCCCATTCATCTTGGCCTCTGAAGCATCCTCAGGCCTGAGGAGGACCTTCTAATCTAACAGACTAAGCTGCACAGAAAAGTTATTTGTGGCTAGCATCAACACAGAAAGGTAGATTAGGTTTTTATCTCTTGCAAGGGGGAAGCTATCTAGGCTAACAGATAACTAGATAGTTCTTACTCCCTGTCTAATGGGATGATGGGTTTGGGGTCAGGAACTATTGATGCTCACAGGTACAAGGAGATACTTATCAGCACCCGGTTGTCTGTCGGGTCTGGATTGGAGCCCCACTGAGGAAGGCACTTTGCTTCTCTTGTTCTAGATTCGATTGCTAACCATCCAGGAAGGTCCTTCCAGCACACCCAGAATGGTGCGCATGCTTACAGGCAGCCTGTGGCCCTGTCAGGTTGGCTCATGAAATTCCCCATCACAGACAGGTCTTTTGTAGCTTAAGTCTCTTGAAAAGCTCCTGCTCCCCAGGGACTCGAAAGGTAGCTCAGGGGTTAAGAGTACTTGTTCTTACAGAGGAACCGGATTCACACCCCAGCAACCACAGGTGGCTCACAGGCTTCTGTAACTCTGTTCCAGGGGACCAGACACTCTCTTCTTAACTCTGTGGGCCATGCGTGTACATGGTGCTCAGACATATATGCAGAATATATATATATATATATATATATATATATATATATAATAGAAGAGTTAAATAACAAAAAAAAGCCCCGGCCAACTTAAATATTGGAACCATCTGAATTATTTGGTTTTGTTTAAAATTGTGATTTGGCCAGCACTGACTTAATGTTGGATTAAAGTGAATGGTGATTTTCTATTTTGTGAAATACAATTGATGACTCAGTGGTTAAGAGCACTGCCGGCTCTTCCAAAAGTCCTGAGTTCAATTCCCAGCAACCACATGGTGGCTCACAAACGTCTGTAATGAGATCTGGTGCCCTCTTGAGGAAGAAACCTGGTCAGTCGTCCTCATCAACTTAGACCATGAAACCCAATACAGGCAAGTTCAACAGAACCGTCATATACGGGTTGCCCATGTTTGCTTCAGCATTGCCAGGGCATAAACTTCATTTCAATCTCATATTTTCTTTTGGCTGGATTAATTTTATTTTTAGTATTTTGCTACTTTATTTCTTTGCATGCGTGTTTTCTTGCATCTTTTTAGTCTTGAGGTAGTAGTGGGGTTTCCAACACTCAAACTTAAGTCAGTTTGACAGACTGTCAAACCTCTGGAGTGGTTAGTTTGCAGCAGAGAGCCTCAATTCCCAGCTCAATTTGCAAAAGCCAATTTGATTGACATGGTATTTGTCCACAGACTGTTATACTTGAGTACGTCAGTGTGCAGGAGGAGAAACGGAACAGGCTTTGTTTGTGAGCGGTCCCTCCTCTTCTCAGGACACCCTTGTAAGGCTACCTCAATAGCCAGGGCAGCTGGAGAGCTGGTGGGAAGATAACAGAAAGACAGCCCTTCTTGATAACTGTTTTTCTGGCCTGTTTTCTCCGGGAAGAAATGAGAAAGTCATTTGATCCGCGCTTTTATTACTGTTGGTTCTTGTTTTAGTGAATTCTAGACAGGTTCTCCGCATTCACATAGCAGCCCAATTTTGAGTTAACAAAATTTTATTAAATTGGACCAAGCCCTGTAGTTGGGCTAAAGGAAGTGTTGAAGTGAGGACAGCCAGATAAGTGGGGTTGGCCCCTCCTAGTTCCTGCTTCATGATCCCTTTTCTCTAGGCCACGCTCCTTCGCCCAGGAGCAGTGTGGCCCTCCCTGCTTTGACCTTCAGGTGACACTGCACCTTTCATTTAGAGTCTTAGTCTACCTAAAATGCTGAGACTTGTTTTGACCTAGCCTTACACTTTTGGAGTGATGAATTTCTTAAATATCCTGTCTTGAATGTTTACGAATGTTCAAGAATGTTCAAGAATATTCTTAATTACTAATATTCTGGTTTTGGGAATTCTATTTTCTGTATCTCTACCTCTTCCTAAGTACGTAGATTAGTTTTCTGAGCTTTTAGCCGAGGCCTTTTTATTCCTTCAGTGTTGTGTTCATTGCCTCTGAACCTGTCCCTTCTTGATTGCCTGAAGTCTTCACGAGCTGTTTTTTCCACTGCCCCCGATTATAACAAGTCCCCAAATGCTCTCTAAACAGCCAGGCTTGGTTTAGAATTAGCACATCATAAACACATGCCATACTTTGCCCTCAAATCTCTTCCCATACTACTGCCCTTCGGATTTACACTTTTGCATCATTAAAGATGCAAGAGAGTTAATTAAGGAAATCAATTAAAGATGTGTTAATGACCAAGGCACTTTGATGGGATTTTAATATAGAAATTTTCCTAAATGTTAATTCCCTATGATATTTTAATGGAGAACCATTGTATTCACAAATGTAGTTGCTGCGATGAGCAGCGGCCTGTGCTGAGCTCAGAAGCAGAATGGCTGGCAGGAGCAGGCAGGCTGCTGGCCACTGTAATGCAGGTGTGGTCTCCCCCTGCAACAGAAGCCGAAGGAGAACATCAGGTGTCTGGTTCCCAAGTGCTTATCACATTTTCAAAGACATTTTCCTAGGCCACACTCAGATAGGAGTGGGATTCTTTTGGCATATGAAAGGGGAGGGAAGGGCATGTATGTGTTGTGAATGCAGAGTTCAGTTTCTCTGCAAGCCAAAAGACGATTTATGACCTGTAGGACCGAGTTCTCTAGAGAAGCCAAAGGGCTCCCTGTCCGTCCTCCCCCTTGTGTGAAGTGTGATATGATATGCTAACCAGTGTTTGAATCTAAATGTAGTGAGCTCCTGAAGGATGTGTCATCTCTGAGCATAATAGTTATCATGTGTAGATACGGGTACAATGGGAGCAAAGGACACGGCCAATGGGAGGCGCAAGCAAGGCAGCTCTTTGTAGCTATTTTTTTAATGGCCAGTGGAAGGAGTGGCCAGTATTAAAGAGTTTTTTTTCATTAATCATTGGTATTCATGGAATAAATACTTAGACATATCATGGTATTTACTTAATTGGCTTCATGTGTACATTCTAAAATAATCTAAAAAGAAATATTCATTGTGTAATTCATGGTGTTTGTCTTTTCCTTTTGATATTAGGACCTTATTTCTGAGACGTGCCCTAGGCTGGATAAGCAAAAATGAGGATAGCAGGTAAGACATTTAATCCAGTGAAAGTAATTTTTCATTTTATAATTTATTTTATAACTTGTAAAGGAGGGGGCTCATAATTTATTGATTCTTCTTCATCCTCCTCCCCAACCCCCCTTTTGTGGTGGGTCTTGCTTCCCAGTCTAAGCTGGTTCAAGCTGTCCTCCTGCCTCAGAGATTATATGCAGGTGGCGCTATGTAATGTTTGTGAAAGTTAAGTACCAGGCTAAAGTAAATTAAATCATGCTTAGCCTTTCTTGTTCTACGTAGTCAACAAATCTCCTGTATGCATCACATGGATTTTTTTGTAGATGAACCTCTTACTGAAATTATTCCAAATATTAATGTTTATTTTTATGTGGTAAGCTTATTTGTCTAACAGTACATATAAAATACTCAAAGAATGATTTTTAAAATGTAAAGAGACTTACTTTTCCTTGCTAAGTTCTGGGGATCAAGAAAAAAGAAATCCTAAAATAGAACTCTCTCCGGTGTGCACTCAAGTGTGACATACGTGGAGAATTTACTAAACTATGGTTTGGCTTTGAGTTCTTAGTCTACGTATAAATCCAGAACACGAACGGCAGTCTGAAGTAGCGTGTTATAGACATTGAAAGGCCTTGCTAGACGTCCATAGTACTAATGTCAGCATTGATAAGCGTCTTTAGGGGGTAGACCCATAAACACCAGTTCCCCTTTACTGACCTGAATGTGAAAATACATGTGTTTCTGCTATGCGGCCTCCAGCCATAGCTTCCCCACCCCTAAAGGCACATTGCTCTGAGGAATTCCACTAAATGCGCGTGACAGGAGAAAACAGGTTGCTCCTCCAAAATCGTGATAATTAGTCTTATTTTTAATTGTCATTTTCTTAGAAGTATTTTTTTCATAGAGTCACCTCTCAGAGATGCCAGAGGCTGAAGCAAATGGACAAAAATCCCTCTTTTTAGTTTGCTTACAGTTGTATAGACTCAAACAGAGCTGATCAAACACCGAGATTACTAAAACCAAATTAACGAATGCTTGCTGTGAATGCTTTTGTAGAAATTTTAAAAATCGAACTCGCTGTGAAGTTACACTTGTGCAGGAAGAAGATTCCAGAAACCAAGAGCTTGCTTGTTTTTAAAACGTGGGGTTCTTGTTGGCTTTGCTTTTTGTTTCTGGATGCTCTTGGGGTCAACAGGACGATGTATAACTGTGGTCCCCTGAGGATTTTTAAATGTGCTGTTTAAGTGTGCTAACCAAAGCAAGTTCTTGTTTTGCACATAATTCTAAATTCATTTTCAGGAAAATTAACTTCGCCATCTAGCTTTTATGTTTGTCCTTTCTTGGCATATATCTTGGGGGGGGGGCTGCCTTTAATGGGCAAATAAGTAAGATTAGTTATTATTAGTCCATAGCTTTGAACTAATTAATATCTTCTAAATTAATAGTATCTGGTTGCTCATATAGCCTGAAATGTAATCATCTTTAGTTTATAAACGTAGGAACAAACTCAAAGCAGTGCTTCAGTGACTGAAGGAAGAGGAATGACGCACCATGCCAGGAATGGGTGTTGTGGTGCGATATGGTGATCCCCTCCAAGGCTGGCATTGGTGCCATATGGTGATCCCCTCCAAGGCTGGCATTGGACTTTGGGACCAACCCTAGAGACCGTATTCTGTAGCAGGCTCCTGCACTCTTCCCACTGTAGAGACTACATGTGTCTCTGCTGCTAACTTCTGTTTCTTGGAGTGTCTGTTTCTACCTTGTTCCATTCCAGTGTAAATGAACAGGTCCTGGTTTAAGACAGTGCTGGAGCTAGAGAGATGGACCAGAGGGTTTGAGCACTTATCTATGTTTTTTCTGCAGAGGACTGAGGAGGCTCAGTTCCCAATACCCACACAGTGACTCAGAACTGTCTATATTTAACTAGTTCAGGGGATGTGACACTGTCTTCTGACTTCCATGGGCACCAGGCATACACTTTCATATGCATATACAGGCAAAATAAAATACATAATTTATGCAAATCTTATGAAAGAAAAGACCCCCATCCCCTGTACCACTGCTGATAAGACCCGATATGCAAGAACAAGGCAAGTTTCATTTCTCTGTTTTGGAGGACAGTGAGGGCTTATCCCCTCTTATACATGCCCGTGACTGCTGGAAAACAGACTAGCATGCGGTTTGTCACCTTCAAGCCTCCTGGCTCAGTCTTACACGATGAGAACACTGTGTGCCCCCTGCTGTCATTCATCTGTTGGTCATATATGTATTGAGAGCATGCTTTCTATGAGACACTCCTGGGAGAAGGAGCTTCAAACCAAATGGAATTGTGCTCTTCTATGCTAAAATTGTAGGTAGCTAGCTAGTAGTTGCTATAAAGAACAGGAAGCAACCTTCGGACGGAAGGGGTGAGGCGACGGAGGTGAGAAGGGATTAGTTAGTCGGCTGTCCTCATTGCCACTTGGTTCTTTTTACTAGTAGAATTCCTTAGAGTTTTGTTTTTTAGAGCAGTTCTAGATTCACAGCCAGATTGGAAGGAAGGTGAAGAGATTTTTCTTGTCATCCCCTCACGTGTAGCTATGAATAGAGAGAATCTCTAGTGCTGAGGAGGTTCTGGGTGTGGCAGCCTTTCAGCCTCCCCTGGCTTTCTACGCATCTTCCGTTTCTTTTTGGCCCACCCCTCTGAGGATATAGACTATTCCTTGGGGTCTATGAGATTAGAGGATTTTCTTTTTAATTCTTCCTTACCTACTATATTGAGCTTGGCATTGCCCCTTTCCCCCGAAGAGCATGTCATTTAGAATGATATACTGCACAGGCCACTAGGTTTTGGGGTGCAGACTTGAGTTCTGGTTCTTGTGCAACCACTGGTGAATCTGTAATCTTCAAGCATTATTTGATTTCTGGGATTTTTTTTTTCTCTCTCTTTAAGGTTAGATGTTTGCTGATTCTATCTGAGATTAAACCCGGACTATTACGCTTGTGTAGACGTGAATTAACTAGTACTGTTAAGAAGCACGTCATGGCTGTGAAATCCAGAGATGGAGAGGGAAACTGTGGCTCTGCCATTGTTCCCTTCCTGTCTTACCTTGCCCTTTGTGGTTTGTTTCTTAGACTGAGTACCTAGGAGAAAAGGAGTCAGAGATGATTCATCCTAAGCAGATGTGGCCGTGATAACATCGTAAAGAAACAAAGTCTAAAGTTGAGGGCTGTGCTCTCGTGGGGCTTATCACATAGCCGGTCACTATGTCAGTTGTCCTCCAGGGGCAAAGTCCTGCCTGAAACTAGGTAATGTTTGCCGTTCCCCTTGGGGTCAGAGAGCTCCAGGTGATGGGTTGGTGATAGGTTAGTAAGTGTGCTGGATTTCACTTCCTCTCCTTATTTCCTGGGTGTCCTGGCCTTGGCATCTCCAAGTTTAGTGTTTTGTGTCATTCCCAGATGCAGCACACCACGCCTGTCTATGCACCAACGTACAGTTCGTGAAACGGGCAAGGGCCTGGAGATTTAAATATACAAAGATACACAGACAGAGACACGAGTCATCTTTGAAACAGGAATGTCCCCTTTAGTGTGTCCAGGGCCAGCTTGTATAGGGATACTTAACTGATAGCCACGCCCCAGCCAAATCCACCAGAAACCACTCTCCTGCCATCAGGAACTCCTGAAGGTCTTGTGCTCAGAGCAGCTGCAAGCATAACACGTGGTTTACCAGGAATTCGGGACCTGGGGGCTTCACAGCTCCCAACACCCAGAGGGGATCTGGAAAGCACTAGGAGCATGTAGTCTCCTAGGTGTGCTGGTGGTGCTCCACTCTCCAGGACACCTGTGGTCAGCCAGCAGCTGGTGGAAGGTAAACCTCCTCCCCGCCAGTCGCCTTGGCTTGTGTCTGAGAGTCCTGTGATTGTGGGTGTCATACAGTCCTTGTAAATCCAGTAATATTAAGATCTAGAGATTATAAAACAGGACTGTATTCATCTTAATGATTTTGTAGAAGCGTAGTGTTTGTGTAGCAGGAATTCTGTTGTCTTATAAAACCATGCTGAGTTACTTCTGCCTTTTTTCTAGGAGCTGCAAAGTTGGTGGTGGCTGTTGCAGTATTTCTATTGACATTTTATGTTATTTCTCAAGTATTTGAAATTAAAATGGATGCAAGCTTAGGAAATCTATTTGGTAAGTTTCACCCCCCCCCCATGTACCCACCCACTACTGCTCCCATTGCCTCCACACGTCCCTTCTAGTTTCACGTCTTTGTGTTTTTCAACTCATTCAGTTCAGGCTTACTCACATGGGCGTGAGTTTAGGGTTGTTTACTGGAGCATGGGCACCTACACCACTGAAGAAAATGGCTCTCCCTTCTACTGTAGCAGTTAAATTCCAGTGGCTGCTCAGGGAGGAGTATTATCTTGCAGTCTCCTCTCCATCTATGATGGAGTGTTGACAGGCGTGGTTTTGTGCTGGCAATCACAGCTGATGGATTTCTTGAGAGCCACAGCCATGTTATGTCTGGGAAACAGCACTTGTCAGCCCCAGCCCCTTAACTTCTTTCTGTGCCCTCCTCCGTGTTGTTCTCCTAGCTTTAAAGAGGGTGGGTACATGTGTCCTGTACATGCTTGGTGCCCTCAGAGGCCAGAAGAGGACATCAGATACCCTGGAACTTGAGTTGCAGGCAGTTGTGAGCTTGTGTGTGTGCTGCGAGTAGAACCTGGGTAGTCAGAAAGGGCGGCCAGTGCTCTTCCCCTGGGAGCCATCTCCCCAGGCCCAGATTCTTAACATGTGTAAGTTCTTGGCATGAATTCACTGCTGCTCTGTCCGTGTAGAAAAAGAATTATTATGTGAGTAAATGTCACTCATTACAGTATTCTAAAAAACATAGCGTGTTTAAGGATAAAGCTGGTATGAAACAGTGGGTTCTCTGTCTGACATTTTGAGCATCTTTAGTGATTCTGCTACACGGCGATGAGAAGCATTAATCACGACTCTTAAGAGCTCCCTCTGGAAAACACAACACTGGCGTGTTTGAATTGTTTCTGCCTTTGAGTTAGCTGCAAGGAAATAGACCCACATCTAGTTTATAAGAGTCAGAGAAATGAGTTATGCATGTTAGTCCTTAACATTCTCTTTCTTTTCTCTGTGATTTTCATTTTGGCCCATTATTTTGTGTTTTTATGTTGTAAATGTACCTGTATAAGGTACATTAACTCAAATTATGTTTTTCAATGCTAGGGATCCATCTCAGTGCCCTGCACATGCTAGACAGGTGTTGTGCTACATTCCTAACTCAGTTTTAAACACAACCCTTCAGTTAATAAAGTGGAACCAGTTATATTTAATGCTTATTTTAGATACTTCTCTCTCTTACTGATTTTCAGATGTTTCTATTCTGGAAGTGTACCAGGGTTTTCCTCTGGCATGGTAGGCTACTTCAGAATTCACTGTGCAGCCTTGTTGTCTGCCAACTTGTGATCCTCTTGCCTCACCCTAGTCCCCAAGTGCAAGGATTACAGGTGTGCACCACCACAATGCTCACCCTATAGTTTCTTTCCCTTTTGAGGCAGTGGTAGTCAAGCCCAGGGCTTTGTGAAGTGCCAGGCAAGTACTATAGCACTGACCCACATCCATGACCTTAAGTATATTATTAGGAGGATGAAAAATAGAACCTAAGGTTCATATATTGAAATGGAACTGATTATATTTATCTCACACTGTATAAAATTGATATCGGATCTCTCCTGGAGACCATCAGCTGTCGTGGGAAGCTCAAGAAGCTGGTTGTTTTTTCTGGGTTCTTGTGCTCACACGGGGTGAACTCTGGCTGCAGACTCAAGCATGAAAAGAGACTGAATCCTAGAAGCAACATCTTGCTCTGTTTGGCAGAATTAAACAAACGTGTGCTGAGGGCTTTGAGTTAGTGAGTTTTCCTCTCTGTAAGTTAATACTGAGGAGGGACTCGGAACACTGAATTTACTTCTGCTCTCTCTGAACCCGAGATTCACCTACACAACAGCACTCAGCCTTTCGTGTCTGAATACTCTTCAGAGTTAGTGTCTGGGATATGGTATGAGAGGCTGCCTTTCCCGTCAGGGTGAGCCCTTCTCGAGTACTTTAACTGGAACATTGGACTCCTGATTTCCGTTCTGCTGTTCCATGTATTTTACCTACTTGGTTTAGGCACTGTTTAGGGCAGGTGTTTGTTTTCATCTATAAAATGTTATTTGTTGGATTCTGATCTAGATTGAACTGGTGAAAATATTAATGTGGGCTTGTTTTATTTTTTTTTTGTTAGAATATGTTAGTTCTCTTAACCATTTATTTAGCATCCAATTTAAATTGGCAAAGGTCATCAGGTTGAATCCATAGAGGTTGGTTTCAGGGACCTGGTCTCTAATTACCTGTATGGTTAACTACAGTTCATTCAGAAGTCAGTTTTTTAACTTCCTTTTGTAATAGCTTAATAGTTTGAGCAGATCCTTTTCTCCCTCTATGTGTTGAAAATATTCTTTTCTCACACAATATATCCTGACTACACTTTTCCCTCCCTCTGCTCCTCCCAGTTCCTCTCTCTCTCCCCTCCCACCCAGATCTACCTTTTTCTTTCTCTCATTAGGAAAGAACTAATATCTAAGAGATAATAGCCAAACTTGATAAATAAAAGATAATAAGATAAAAAATAAGATAAAACGAAATCCATCTCATCCAAGTTTGATAACGCAAACCAAGAGAAGGGATACAGTCCAAAGAAGACACAAGAATCAGAGACCCACTCCTTGGACAGGTCATTTTGATTCAGGCTTTTTTGTTTGTTTTTCGAGACAAGAGTTCCTCTGTGTAACCGTGGCTGCCCTGGAACTCACTCTATAGACCAGGGTGGCCTCGAACTCAGATATCTGCCTGCCCCTGCCTCCTGAATATTGGGATAACCTGGCTTGTTGACTCAGGCTTTTTATATTGTTTTATATTTTTTATATTGTTTTAGAAAAAACAGACATTTCTAGACAGGAAGAATGAAAAATTTGCCCACAGTTAATAATTTAAATTACCAAGATAGGTTATAATTTAAAAGAATAAGATAAAATTTAAAAGACAAAAGGCAAAGATGAACAACTAAAACATTCTAAACCCCTAAGCAGTATTTTAGCATGGGGACATAGCCCAGTGGTAGAATGCTAGATGCTTAGCACACCCAGATTTCAGTCCCTAGCCCAGCACACTCCACCTCCAAACACACAGAGACACTTTTTTTTTTTTTAACAAGACTTAATCTTGAAGGAATGATAGAGTCACCCTCTGTAAGAAATACCATCCAGAGACCCTAGATACCTGTCTTGCTTCTACCCATGAGAAACATCTTGGGAACTGGGAACTGTCATGGGCAGGGCAGGATGGAGATTTGTGCACACTCAGCCAGCCATGCTCCTGGCTGTGGTTTAATGCAGTATTAGTTTTCAGCAGGGACATTCAGCTAGTGCAGGGCTGAACACAGTCCAGATCACCTCTGCAGATATTGCTGCGGTGAATGTTGCGGGCTTATTGATTTTTACACTTGGATATTTAAGCCATTGGTAAATAGTATATGCATAGATTACTTGAGATAGTATTAAAAGCTGGTGTAAAGTAGTTCTAAATTCTCTAGTCTGACTTAACTAAAGGACATTCATTGAAGTCTGATGAATCAGACAGGTTTGTATCCATTCCTTGATGTATTATCTGAAAGATATTAAAGATTGGGGTTATCAAGTAGAGTCAGAAGTAAAGCCTGAAGTGGGGAGGGAGGGAGATGTTGTGTTTCCAGTTTGTGCTTGTGCTGATACTTTGGCCGTACCCTGTATTAATGAAGAATTGTTCTTCTGCTTGCCTCTCACATTCTCAGAATTATAGGCCTAGGGGCAGTCTTTCAGTTTTGGTGGGTATTGGGTAAAAATAACTTTCCTTTGTATAAAGTCTTCCCAGGAGTTTCTTGGCTTTCAGGCAACTCAACAAGTAACACTAGTTCCATGGAGGTATATTCACCCGAAAGTCTGGTGACTTGCAAACTGATTTCGATGAAATCGTTTTTAGTTAAATAGCAAGTACAGGTTTGACATCTGAAATTTAAAAAACTCATTTGATCTTTAACTTTTTTTAAAAAAAAATATGTATTTTTAATATTTTGCATATATGTGTGCTTAGCCTGCATGTCCTTCGGTCACCACATTTGTTCTTGCCCTCAGAGGTGGTGAGCCTCCTTATGGTGCTGGGGATTAAACCCAAATCCTCTGCAACAATCACAAGTGCTCTTACCTCTGAGTCAACTCTCCAGCCCTGATTTTATCATTTTATAGAGTCCTTCAGCCTTTGCCTCTGTGTCCGTCACTCCAGGCTCCTAAGTTTCTTGTCTTGGTCAGTACTTGAATGTTGATGTCCTCGGGTTCTTTCTTTCCTGGATGTTCTTATCTTTTCTCTCATACCCCAGTTTCTGTCTTACTCCCAGGTCTTATTTCTAGCTGCCCAGCTAGGTATCCAATCCTCGCCCACTTTGCTATCTCGCCTCTTTGCCTTTTAGAACATTTTTGTTTGATTGTGTTGTTTTATTTTTTGAGACAGGGTTTCTGTGTGTGACAGCCCTGGCTGTCCTGGAACTAGCTCTGTAGACCAGGCTGGCCTTGAACTCACAGAGATCCACCTGCTTCTGCCTCCCAAGTGCTGGGAATAAAGGTTTGCTTTTTAAAGACAGTCTGGAGTTGAGAATTTCTGGTCTTCATGTTGCTGATGCTGCCCTGGAGTTTAGTTTCCCCATGTAAAAAAAGTGAAAGCATTGGATCAAATCTCTGTAATTATATAAGGAAAATGAACAAATGAGCCAAGGAAAACCCAGCGCCTGAATCTCTGCTCCTCCTCCCCTCTCCTTTTCTATTTTGCTGTTTGCTTCTTCAGATTTCTCTGCATGGGAATCACCTGTGTCCTTAGGGTCTAGAGATGGGGAAGGCTCTTTTGGCTATATTCCATGCTTCTCTCTTTCCCTATACTACAGCTGTGTGACTAACGGTGCAGAATGTTCTCCTAAGTGTCCTACTGAGTCCTGAAGCTGCTGGCTTGGACCCTTCTATTTAACCATCTAGATATTCTCTTTCAGCTTCGACTTTCTGTTCCATAATTTGAATAGTGGGATTACAGGAAATTCATAGTTATCAGAAATCGTAGAGAAGTACAAACTAAGCGACTATTTATAGTTAGACAGCTGGCCAGCAGCCATCACACTGTGTGCTTATTAGTCAAATCAGAGAGCAGCTGTCAATGGCACTTTGATGGTCTGTGTTCAAATCCCTTGGACCGGGATCAGACACTGGTGCATTTACAGAGCACAGAGTGTAATTGGGCAGGAGGACAGATGAGACCCAGTGTGGGTGTTAGGAGTTGACCTTTTCCCTTCCTTGAACTAATGAAACAAGAAACTCTCAGGAACAGCACTGATTTTTCATTAGGCCCTTCTTAGCATATACTCCACACTTCTGTTGTGGAGAAACTCAGATTTCCCCAGCATTCACCCTCCCCCTCTTCTTAGTCTCCCAGATCTTCACCAAACCCCAAGATAGATTTGTACACATTCTCTAGGACTGTGTGTGTACCCAGCCTAGCCCTGCCAAGCAGCATTTAGTTACGGTATTGGTCACCAACACAGTTAGTAGTCTTTTTTCTTCTTTTTTATTGTTTTTTTTAATATAATCTTTTCTATCATTTTACATAGCTGTCCCTCCCTGTTCCCACTCCCCTTCTCCTGCCCCACCCCACCCTCCCCCCCCACCCCCCATCCACTCAGTCTTTTAAAGGTATATTTTTAGACTAACTTTCTAAGTAGGATTTAAGTTTGCAGTAAATAATTAAGCAAAATATAAACTATAAAATGAACCAGGTGGCGCACACCTTTAATACGAGTACTCAGGAGGCAGAGGCAGGTGGATCTCTGTCAGTTCAAGGCCAGCCTGGTCTACAGCATGAGTTCCAGGACAGCAACGACTACACAGAGAAACCTGTCTCACCCCCTCCAAAAGAACTCCCAATGTTTAAAATGCTCTTTCCATAATAAAGCATTACTCTTCATGGTTTCAACACACACTTGTCCATAATGAATTAACAGAAAGGTACTGCTTCTCTGAAGTGGTATTGGTATTGGTATTGGCAGTCATCCGAACATGCATTTCCTTGACTTATTAGAAGCTTTACTATGTTTGAAGTAGATAGCTTCCAATGAGCCTGTGTTTTCTAATGATGTTAATTGTTTCTCTTCTTAGCTCGATCTGTGCTGGACCCAGCCACTCGCCGTAAGTCCTTCAGCTTGGTGGTTTATGAGTGCTCTGTCTAGTACCGCAGTATGTGCCCTGTAAGGAAGGGCTTATTTCAAGCAATGCAGGCAGTTTGTGTGAACAAACCCTGAACGAGTTGAGTTTTAAAACTATACAGCTGTCATTTAATTGGATAGCCTTGTATCATAGGTTCTTCATTGCCAGTGGGTGTTTACTCTGTGCTTGGGTTGTAGCCCTGTGCTGTGAGTACAGCCCGTGAGACTGAATAGGAGAGCCAGCTGCAGCTTGTACCTGGATGGGTGGGAGGACCGAGTTTTTACTGATCCTGATTTTGAAGTACTAGACAAGCAAAGGAGCAATTAAAAAGCCCCAGGCACCCAGAAATTTAAAGATAACTTGGAGGATAATTAAATAAGATCTGCCTTGCTCAGCAAGATCGTATGGCACAATCCATTTCTCTCAATAGTTGGCTCATTCCCCAGTTGGGTCTGAGTTGCGTTCTTGTGTATTTTTATTTCAGGGGGCTTGCCTGCCTTTCTTCCTTGCTTGGTTTTTTTGATACCCTTAGTGGGGGGATAGTTCTAGAGCTTTAAAAATTGGGTATTTATTTTTAAATGTGTATTGCTCTTGTTATATTATTTTTCATATGTATGATGCTTTGCATGTACATATGTACATTACATGTGTTGTGCTCAAGGAGCCTGGGAAAGGGCATCTGATCCCTTGGAACTGTAGTTACAGGTGATTATGAGCCACCATGTGGACACTGGGAATTGAACCTGGGTCCTCTGGAAAAGCAGCCAGTGCTCCTAATCGCCAAGTTGTCCCTCTAGCCCCTAACTAAGTATACCTTAATGATATAAAATATATATTTGTATGTATTGTTTCAATCTAAAACAAACTGATTATGAAATCCTATTAGTCCGATTTCTCAAGGAATCTCAAATCTATTTCTGTTCTCCCTGAAGCTACAAAGCCTCCCAGGTACAAATGTGGAATCTCAAAAGCGTGCCCTGAGAAGCATTTTGCTTTTAAAATGGCCAGCGGAGCAGCCAATGTTGTGGGGCCCAAGATCTGCCTGGAAGACAATGTGTGAGTAATGGGTGGCCCAGCACGCGGAGGGCTCGTGTTGAGTGACAGCTGGTGGAGCTGCACTTCTGAAATGCTGTTATTATTGTATGACCCCTCCCCCCAGTGAATTAACAGAGTGACCAAGAAACCTGCTTTTTATTTGGTTTTGTGTAAGAATAAATGTGGCTGTTTCATTTTGATTTTTAAATACTAAGAAAAAAGTTTGATTTATTTAAATTTATTTTAAAAAATTTCCTCATACATAGTTGGAGTATTTCAAGTGCTCACTGGCTCCTGGGGGCTCTTTTTTTTTTTTTTTTTTTTTGGTTTTTCGAGACAGAGTTTCTCTGTGGTTTTGGAGCCTGTCCTGGAACTAGCTCTTGTAGACCAGGCTGGTCTTGAACTCACAGAGATCCGCCTGCCTCCGCCTCCCAAGTGCTGGGATTAAAGGCATGCGCCACCACCGCCCGGCCTGGGGTCTCTTATTTTGGTTTCTTTGTTTTTTTTGTTATTGTTGTTGTTTTTGGGTTTTTTTGTTTTGTTTTGTTTTGTTTGTTTTTGAGCATGATTTCTTCGTATAGCCTTGACTGCCCTATAACTCAATGTGTAGACCAGGCTGGCCTCGAACTCACAGAGATCTGCCTGCTTCTGCCTCCCGAGTGCTGGGATTAAAGGTGATTACCACCCACGCCAGGCTCTCCACAGGGCTCTTGACCTCAAATCCCACATAAAAAATACCTGGTCAGAACAAAGTTTCGTTGACAGCTTTCCCAGAGCAATGAATGTGTCGCATTATAGCCCAGTGTCTTGTGCTGCTTGCTGAGGTGTGAAATGACCTGGCGGTCATGGCGGGCCTCTTGGACTCAGACTACTCTGGGTTGAGCTGAGTGGCTCCCTGGTGGTGGTGCTTTGATTGTTCAGGAAACTCGGGACAGGAGCTCATTTAGTAGTGGATGTGCTCTCTGGCTGTGTAGACCGAATATGCTGCGCAGTCACACAGCAGATACTGGGCCTTTTCTCCCAGCTTCTTACGCGTGAATCTCAAACAGCTCTTAAGTTAAATTTGCAGTGAACTACGGAAGAATTAGCCACATGGGGCAACAGTTTCTTGCAGAATTGCTGTTTAGCTCTGTCCATTCCCGTTCTTCCCCCCAGGCTGATGGGCGGCCTCTACCAAATCAGCTACCTTCTGACTTTTCGGTACCCTGATCTGTTTATTGACACAGCAGAGCACATGGGTTTAGGAAGTTTCTGGGTATTTAAAGACAGTTCTTTCTCCCTTGCTTTACTAAAGAGTCCATGTCTGAGTCTGAATAAGGGGATGAAGGTTCATTTGGAATACCTCACCCACGGACCTTTGTCTGTCGCCTACTCCATCTCTTTGAAGTATGGAGTTGAATGCAAGGAAGGGATCAAACCCTTCTAAACACTGCCTTCCAACCACACTTTAGAAGATAGAAAATAAATGCTTCTTTTTTTTTTAATGATTTATTTATTAATTATGTATATAGCATCTGCCTGCATGTATCCCTGCAGGCCAGAAGAGGGAACCAGATCTCACTACAGATGGTTGTGAGCCACCATGTGGTTGCTGGGAATTGAACTCAGGACCTCTGGAAGAACAGTCAGTGCTCTTAACCTCTGAGCCATCTCTCAGCCCAAGTAAATGCTTCTTGGGAGTAGGGATGAGCATAACTGTGCCGGGCTAGGAGCCAGATTCTTTGGTTCTAGCATGGTGGGCATGTCATGTAGAATTTGTCCTGCGCAGTAGTTTGACTCCCCCCCCCCCCCAAAAAAAAAAAATTGAGGTTGCCCACCTATCAGCTGCATTTCAAGAATCATTCTACTTTTCCCATGAAAGATTAATAATTGATAAAATTTTATAGCTAGGCTTCAGATCATGACACTGGTCCTCATGGAAGGGCTTCCTAACTAACTGGTCAGGGATCTCCAATGGGATGCTGGAGGGATCCAGTCCAGTGAGTCGAGTATTGGAAGTGAGGGGAAAGGGTCTGACTTTAGATTGAGTGTTGTGGATTGGTTCTAAGACCCTGAGTGTGGTCTAAGACCCTAGGGATCAGGAGACAGCCAGAGGCAGAGCAGAGATATCTGAATATCCTCAGCACATGCTCAGGGAAGTTCAGGAAGAAAGTGAGCCAGACCACACAAGAACTTCTGAGCAATGCAGGTAAAGGATTGAGGTCATTTTCTATGGGTGCTGAGAAAGTTTTCCCACTTACCGTGTTACGATCTCATTTGTATTGAAAAGCGAATTTCGCAGATATATAAAATCATGTAGTAGAATAAAACTGTCGTTAGTTATGCCAGCTGCTTGACATGGTGGCTCTACTCATAATTATTTCTTGCCCACCTATCTACCCTACAAAATGTGCAGGTGCATAATAAAAATATGTGTCTTTGTACCCGATCTGAGTCCAGGAACCCACTGTGGAGATAGACAACCGCTCTAGATTGAAGTGAACGGCAGGGCTAATTTTGTTCCCTGTCGTGTATGTGTTATTTGTCATTGCTGTGGAGAGCCAGAGCTGTTGAATGTTTTCACTGCTCAGCTCCCTCCGAGATGTTTAGAGTAGCCAGAGCTGGTGGCGGGTATGGGAAGCTAAGCTGTCTGTGAAAATGTACAGTGTTTATGCCTTTCCTTTAGGGTGTTTTTGCTGAAGGTATGTGGTTGGCCAAAGGGCCTTCCCAGTTATAAAGAATAAAGTATTCTTTATTTTAGTTGCTGTGACTGCTCTTGAAGCATTTGGTTTCTTTGGTAGTTTTTCATTGATTGCAAGTTTCCCTGGTTCCATCTGTTTAAAACCTGGTAGGTTGCTGCCCTCTTGTGGGAAGCCTATGGCACTGTGCTTCTTGCTGCCTTCCTTTCTCTGCTCTGTGATGAACTTAAGTTTATTGTAAAAGAGAAGCGTGTTCCAAGAGGATCTCTGCTTGGAAAGTCACTGGAGTTTGACTATTAACCAACACGTTAACTGCAACCATTCCTTTTTGGAACCACTGATGGAATTTACATGTCTACTGTGCTTCTGTAGAGTCTGGAGCACCCCTCCTCTTCCTGGTGCAGCCCAGCCAGTCAGTAGTCCTGTGGTGAAGCTTATGTCGGTCTTCTGTGTGCACTCACGGCAAATCCTTTTGTTTAAACAGCTGGAAGATGCAGTTGATAATGCCTGACTTTACTCATCTGTACTGTGCAGTCACTGGTTTGTCGTGTGATTCATCGTTGTGTACAAACTGTGCTGTCATCATTTTAGGCATTTTTTTCCTTCCTTCATTCTCTTATGGCTATCCTGATCCCCTATCTCTAGAACGCTGGGGTTGCAGTCCCAGCGTAGAACCTCGCCACACTTCTAAAGGAAGCTGTGCCCTTTGACTCTGGCCCCTCTTCATTTCCATTCTACTCCACACCAAGTCCTACATCACCTTGTCTGTTTCTGTCCCTGCAGACTGTCTTGTTTGTGATGTTTCAGAGATGTGCTATCTGTGGTCTTCAGGAACTGGCTTTTTCGCTTGATATAATGTTTTTAAGGTTCGTCCAGCTTGTAGCACGTATCAGTTAATTCTCATCACGGATGAATGATTTCCCATTACAGATATGCCTCATTTGCTTTGCCCTTTAGCAGTTGGTAGATGCATGAGTTATTTCTACTCTCTGACTATCAAGAGAAGTGTTTCTGAAGCATTTCTCTGCAGATTTTATATGGATGTGTTTTCACTCTCTGTACTTGTACTGAATGGACTTTTCTTTCTGATAGCTGTCTGGCTTTTTAAGGAATTATCAGATTGTTTTTCCAAAGTGACATCATTGGTTGACTTTTGTACTAACGCTGTATGAAGTCCTGGGTCCTCTGTATGCCTATGCATCTAATAGGAGTCTAGTTGTAGCTCATTAAGTCCATGATTTGTGCCTCTGTCGTTGTTAATAATGTCTTACATTCTTTAAATTCACCATAGAGAAATGTCCACCCAACCTTCTGTTGTTTTTAAAATTGACTGATGATTATTTGTATTTCCTCTGTGGCTTGTTTGTATAAAGACTTTCTTACTCTTTTACTTTCTATTACCCATGTCCTTATGTTTACAGTGAATTTATTACCACCATTATGCAGTTGATTCTGTTATAGCCAATGGTTCCTCTTCTGTCTTTGTGCTATGGTATGTTGGCGCAATTGTTACAATTATATTCTCTGCAACCACAGTTCAGCTCTAGATATGAGTTTGGTGGAAATCAGTTGACACCCGTGTGAATTAGTTGGCTATGAGGAATGTATGATAAAGTATTGTGTGTTTTTTTTTTTTGCAAAATTGTGTGTTACATGTTTTATCAGGAAAATTTGCATTGTGCTAATGTTCGCACAGTACCCCTCTTCCAGCACACTGCTGAGGACATTGCTACTACCTTAATTCTATTAATTTAACATTACCTACACGTTTTGGTTTAATAGTCAATACAATAAGCTGATAGCAAGCCAGCGTGCCACTGTGGTCTTCTGTCACTATGGTCTGTAGACTGCAGCGATGTCGGTTACCACTGTGCCCTCCACCCCACTGTCATCTGTCATTATGGTCTGTTGGCTGCAGTGACGTTGGTAATCTCAGGCAGCTCATTCATGGCTGTGGTGAGGTAATCAGCAAGTACAGCTTTCCTCTTGCGTGCGGAGAAAGTTTATGTTAATAATCACTAGGAAGATAGGAAAATGTTCACAGCGAGGTGACACGGGCATGACAATTGTCCGTTATTCCTTCAGCTTCAGACTTTAAAATGTCCATATAGAATGTGACTCCATTTCATGTCACTGTGTCACAGTGACCCTGCGGAGGTGGGGAGAGGGTGTGTTTGGTTTCTTGCCAGTGGTGGGGATCGAGCCCGGTAGTGCCCATGTCTTAAAGGATTGCTCAGGTGGCACTGCACAGAATGAGGCAAAGCAGTAACACTGTCTTTGAGCCATAATGCTTTCTAAAGGCTTTCCTTTGATTTGTGTGTGCCTGGGTGTGTGCACATGAGTGTAGGCATTGATGGCAGCCAGAGATATCAGATCCCTGTAGCTGGGGTTAGAGAAGGTTGAGAGCCTCCTGACGTGGGCGTTGGTCTCTGTGTGAGGAATGTCCTTAACCACTGAACTCTCTCTGGCGCCAGTGTACCTTTATGTGTAGTTTTTGATTTTATAAGGTATTTGAGTTGACATTACAGTTGATCCAACTTACGACTGTCTTTGATGGAGTAAGTTTTTAATTTGCTGAGCTGAGTGTTTGCTATGTGTAAAATACCTTTTTTTTGCTTTGTATTTGTGTGGCATGTCCATATACTATCTAATTCTAATGAGTTTGTCTTGACTTCTTTTCCTTTAGTCTGATGAGCGGTGTCAAAAACAACGTTGGAAGAGGAATAAATGTTGCCTTGGTAAATGGTAAGAATAATTATTGTACTTTATTGATGTAATCAATGGGTGTATGTATGCCCCACACTAAAATTTACCCTTGGCACCAGAGTAGAAAGCAGCACTCAATATTGAAAGCTTCCCAACAAGGGTACCCTCTTATCCAAACCATTGTAGATGGAGAGTTAGAATCTCCTCGTGGGTAGCATGTTTTCTTGGGCATATTGTAGTCATGTGCATTGTGTGGCAAGCTTCTTGTGAAGCTGCAAGCCATAACCCTGATACTGAAATGGATGCAACCTTGCTGTACCTTTCAAAATTCTTCCTAAGGAGCTAGGTAGACAGGATTAAGGGTGTGTAAAATGGCGACTGATGGTGGACCGCTAGATAAGTAGAGGGGAGACTAAAGTCATAATTTGTTGTAAGTTTTCAGTACTGTCCACATTCTTCTTAGAGGTTATTTGTGCCCCTAAATTCACTGAATCCTGGACGTAGTATCTGTTGCAAAAGTAGATCTTAATCATCCAGCCCAGGAAGTGCAGGCTGCCTGTGCACTGCTTGCCTCTGCTCAGACACGTGTTCCCTATAACTGCCTGGGGTGAGTAGACTCTACGAGCAGCAGTGCAGCCAGCCCCCAGCAGAGAGAGGCTCTCTTTGCTCTAATCATAGGTAGCATTTATATGATTTTGTACTTTTTCCCCCCAAGTAAAAATTCTAATGTCTCTTCTATTTAATGGATCTTCTAGATAAAATATGTGTAAATTTTATTTGGAAACAAAAGTTTTAACATAGATTGTTGTTTTCGCTCTTATTTATGTAGCTAATTTCTTTGCTGTAGAGGTTGTGTGTTGGTGGTTAATGTTGTGGCTTGATGACCACATAGGAAAGTGGAGTGTAGTACGGAACTGGTCTGAAGTCAGTGAGGCACAGCTGTGTGTATGCTTCAGATTGTAAGTTCCAGAAGCATTCCTTCTGTTGATGAGTTCATGTCCCTCCTTGAGTAAGACCGTTTTTTCTACGCTGATATTTCAGTGGTGTGATTTAAATTTGATGTGTATTCTGTTTTTTTTTTTTTTCAGGGAAGACAGGGGAGGTACTAGACACCAAATATTTTGACATGTGGGGTGGAGGTACGTACGACTCACCCTGTGTTCCTGCTGCTGATGCCAAACCCATGTGAGAGAAGGCTGCCACTGTTTGCCATTCCGCTTTGTTTCCCTATGTGTCCAGCCATGTTGAAGTGGACTGTCATGTTGCATGTGGTTTGGTTATGGTAGGAAAGTTGCCTGTGATTGAGATTTCAATGAGATTAAAGGACATTAGCGTTCCGTGTTTTCACAGGACGACTGACTAAAAACCCTGACTTGATTTCGATTTCTACCTGAAAGTCGGATTACTAGACCAGTACAACCAGTTCACACCGTTTTAGACTGAAGTGGCTTGCGTTCTCTAAAAGCAATAATCACATTAATCCATCCTGTTTCTACCTTTGGACTCTACTATTACAATAGCAAACGTTTAGAAAATGCATAGACTTTTCCTTGTATAATTTCCTGGACTCGGAACAAGCCACAGAATTTTTTCCTTCCATGTTTGGGAGTCCTAGGAATAGGAAGAGGTTGCCATCAAATACTGGTGAATTTGAAGCAAAGACTGGCTCCCCAAAGAATGTTACTCCAAAGGGGAATGTTTCTTTAATAAACAAAAGAAAAGGAAGAATGTTTGTTTTCATTATTTTATTTGTGTGTAGATGTGTGTCTTCATGTAGGTCTGGCCATATGAGTGTAGGTGGCTGAGGAGGCGGGTGGCACTAGATTCTTGGAGCTGGAATTATAGGCACTGTGAGCCACCGGGTGTGATGCTGGGAGCCAGATTCAAGTCCTCTGGAAGAGTAAAATGTGGGCTGCTAATGTCTGAGTAGCCTAACCTTCCAGTCCCCAGGATTTCTTCGTCTTTAAGGAAGGCAGGCCGACCCTGGCTTATCTTTTGGTTCCCTGGCTTCACTACAAACTAACTACTCTCAGGCCTCCAGACATTTATATTCAGTTTCCAGACAAGCTAACGTGTCTAATATTTCTTCAGCTTTTAATAAGGCGCTATGTGTTATTTATTTAAGCTTTAGAGAATGTTTCATAGCTGTCAGACGTATATTAAATTACACCGTTCCCATCAATTTTAGATTCTGAGAGCATAATTGCTCTTAGTATAATTTATAACATAGAAACTCTTCCATGAAGCTGTTGAAATTGGGCATGTAAACAGAGCTCTGGGATTGCTCTCACTGCCCATCACAGGAACCACATTGCTGCCAAAGACTCTTCCTGGTTCAGAAATAATAGCAGTTTAATGCCATCTTCTCATTTCAATGGGAATGATTTGTTGGCATTTATGTTCCCGCATTGAAAATGTGCTTACTGTAAAATACAATCAATTAGAGAAAAATCTTTGGAATCTTCGATGTTGAAAAAAAAGAAGTTGGAAGACTTGAAGTAATATAGTTTTGGAGTAGACTTAGGCTTGTGGTCTATAAGGAAAGCTAGCATTGCAGAGAGCTCGTGATGGAAAATGCGTTAGTCCACGCCCAGTCTATCTGGCGACACCAGTTTGCACTCCCTGAGCTGGGTTATTGGGAACTTCCTGTGGATTGGTTTCCTAAGAGGACCAATGTTGGCCATAATTAGTTTGGCTCTTAGTCACTGTCTACATTCCTTCCAGTTTGTCACAGAATGGTACACCTAAAAACTCTTTCTAAACCTGCCTTCCTAGTGATTAAAAATGATTTACAGTGGTCTCTGAAGATTGGATAGAAGCATGGCTTCCTTTTCCCAGAAAAGCACCCATATTAACATTCAAGGCCATGCCAGTCTAGTCCCCAAAGCTTCACCTGGACCTGAGAATCAGGCTTCCTCCACAGGAAACTCTAAGCTCAGTTATGTATTTCTGAGAGCTTTCTGAGGCCCTCACTTTACAAGTGATGTGCTTACATGACTTTCCTGTGGATTTTTATTGGCCCCGATGATACAAGTATGAAAGACTCAAGATGATTCAGAATTGGGAAAGAAATCAGGAAGTGGAGGAACCATATCAAAGAATAAATTTGGTAATTTTGTTTAGTGTTTTTTTTTTTTTTTCTTACCTGGGTGGGCTTAAAAACCTTGAGTTTTTAAGCTTTCCTTAAGATTTGTCTGTCTTATCTTAAATTACTTTTCATTTAGAAACAGTTGTTTTATGGAAACTGCATGTGACATTAATTGTATAGATTATTGTGATAGTAATTCTGTTATTTCTAAGAACATCTCTAACCCTCTTTTTCTTCAGACGTGGCACCATTCATCGAGTTTCTGAAGAACATACAAGATGGAACCATAGTGTTAATGGCAACATACGACGATGGAGCGACCAAGTATGTAAAATTAGAGCCTACCAACTTTTGGTGCTATAATTTATCCTTTAAAAAGCAGTATATTTTCACTGAAAAACAAAATCTATTACGTTGATAAGCTAACTATTGATAAGTGCTATCAGTTTTTAAAAATCCTATTTCCTTTCTGTCTTTACATATAAAATTTCTTCATGTGTTATGATGAAATTTGAACCACACTGTACATAGTGTTTTATAACTTCTTTTACATTGTAACAGCATTAAAATGTTCTCTAACATTTCTTTGTTTTTTTGGATTAACATTCTTGAGTAGCATTTTTATGGCTCTTAGCAGTTTGACCTGTGGGCTCATATTTATGAAGAGTTTCTTTGTAACTACAGAGTTTTTTATCTAATGAATAACGTTCTTTTACATAATTTTTTCTTTACCTTTGATTATAACATTAGGGTAAATTCCTAAAAGTGAAATTAATGGTCAAGGACATAGATGTGAAGGGTGTGAGTATCTGTGTGCATGTGTGTGTGTATGTGTACAAGGTGGGTTGTTTCTTTTTTTCTTATATATATTTTCTTTTATGAGTTATCCTTTGACCAAGTTGATGCATATTGATTTGTAAGAGCCCTTTACATGTTAAGATATTAATGAGTTTCTTTATTAAAGATACAGTTTTTATAGGCAGTTTGCTTTTAGTTTTGTCAACTTGAGGTATCTTTGACTTCTAGCAGATAGGGTAGCATTTACATATTTGAGACTGTAGATTTTTTCTTTTAGTTTCTCTGACTCTTAAACTTGAGAAGTATTTTTCCATCTCCAAATTAGATAACCAGTAGATTTTCTCTTGCAGTGATTTTACCCTTTTCCTTTATTTTAAAAAGCCATTTGTAATCTCCAGAGAGCTCCAGTGTCTGTGTTGTGTCAGGTTCTAAGATTACTTGGGTTTTCTGTTGTTCTCTTCTGTTAATGTCTGTCTTTCTGTTCGTGAGGACACTGTTTCATTGCCTTATGGCTGATTTGTCAAAGTGAGCATGCTTTATTCCTCTCCGATGTTACTTTTTAGAGCACTTTATGAGGGACACTGACATTCCATTTTCACTGACTCAACTTACGATAATGTTAAATCAATAAACTCGAAGATTAGTGTGTCTGGCAGGTTTTATAGTTAAGTAGTACAGAGTCTAATTAATTAAACTTTATTCATTTAGCAAAACTGACTTGTGCAGTGGTCTGTCTAGGTTATGAGCTATTATATGTATAATGTCAGCTTTTAACATAGAAGCACCTTTTCTATCTAGACACACGTGACCTTTCTTTTCCACCGCATGCTTTTATTTCTGAGCCGATGGGAATCAGAACTCTGATGAGATGCTGATGTAGCCTTGAGAAGGTTGCACTGTGGGTGCCCTGAAGCCCACCTGAAGCAGCCAGCAAGCCTGGACAAGTTCTTAAAATCTCAACTGTGTCCTTGGACTTCCCACCTGCTGGAGGCCAGTACCCTCACTGTTTCCCAATTTGTAACAAAAGAAGCTGAGGGCAGAGTGAAGAGATGCTGTCTTCTCGGGGCCAGCTCTCAGTTCTGTTCAACAGTCCTGATGTTGGGTAAATGGAATAGCAAAACAGTGAAGGCATTCCCTTGTCACCTGATACCAAAATATTTGAAGCTAATTGACATTTTTCTTGAATTTTCCAGACTCAATACGCATAGCTTTTTCAAACCTTTTATCATATTAGGTTCTCGCTGGTTTCCCTTTTTGGCTGTATTCTTTAGTTCGTTACTGTCTCTCTTAAAATGAGTGTCTCAAATTAAACCCAGTGTTCCAGATGTGGTCTGGCCAGAACTGGCTACAGCGGAGACGCTAACTTGCCATGTTTCAGAGATTACATTTCTTTGAATATTCATGCAGACTGGAATTATATTAGTTTTCTTTAAGCAATCAAATCACATTTTTGGCTCATAAATTTTTAGTCAAGTTAGATTGTTAAATTGTCAAATCTTTTCCTCTGATCTCAGCCGTTGTTTATTCTTTAAGCCACTGCCAAGTCAGGTTTTTCTCCATTCTGAACTTGATTTTATTTAATGTAAATGAAGAACTTTATATTCATTTATTCCTGTTAGATTTGGTTGTACTGATTGGGCCTGCTTGGTCTTGAGTCTGACGTGTGTCCTAGGAGGGTTCTGTGATCCAGTCTTTGTATTCACTCCAAAGCCATTCATGTGTCTAAATTTCAGCCCTTGATAAAAATGTTGATGAAGGGCAGCATGCCACCAAGCTAGAGACCTGGTTGCTCACCAGATTCTTCCGTTAATCCATTGCAGGGATGGCTTTGCGGACAGTTGCCAGTGTCCCCCAGTAGGTGTGCCGTCCAGCTGCAACTTAGTTCCTATACTCACGACAGCGTTTTTCTGAGGCTATCGGTTGCTAACTTGAAATTCATAGAGGAAACTAATTACAGCGCCCTGATCTGCTGCCATGGAGCTTAAGTTTCAGAGATGTCATTTAGCTTGGCTGGATTCGCTCCTGTGCCCTTCCAGCTACCCCTCACCCCCCATGCCTCCCTTCATTGTTATACTCACAAGGGCTTTTTGTTGTCTTCTGAGCTAGCGTTTTGTTCCGAATTGGAATTTGTTTTATCGGACTGAGGGTTATAGGTGTACGCTCTCACTTCTGGCTTCTAAGTGCAATTCTAGAGTCAAACTCGTGTACTCTTGTTTGCCCTGCAAGTACTTCAGCACCAAGCCATCATTTCCTTGGCCCTGTTTGCCTTAAAAAAACAAAACAAAAACTGGATAATCAATCAGCGTGACTGTTTCTCAGCATTCCTTCTTTGCCTGTGTGGTTTTTCTAGGGCTGAGGCCTCCTGAGTGCCCCTTCCCTGCCATGTTAACACATCTGTTGTTATTCTCCTTGCTCAGGTCATGTTTAGGCATGTTTGAGACTTTGCCTGTGGCTACTGATACTTCTAGGAGATAAAGAAATCTCACAGCATACTTCCTGTTCCTCTGGCTCTTAGCATCTTTCTTCTCTTCAGCAATGATACCGGAGCCATGAAGTACCAGCATATGTGTAGAGCATGTTGGATGTATTTATTTAGGAACACACATCAGCACCACCAAGAGTCTGTATGTACGGCTCCTGTCTTTAATTCCAGCAGTCTGGAGGAGGCACAGACAGGCCAGCTTGGTGTACATAGTGAATTTCAGGACAGCCAAGATAAAGGAAGGCCATGAATTGAATTGGAAAGAAAGCAATGATAGGATATGTGGGAGGATTAGGAGGAAGGATGTCATCTCAGAAATAATTAAACAAAGGTTACTTTTAAAAATAAAATACACAATTTACAAAAAGAAAACCCCGGAGTATTAAACTTTTAATGTCTCAACATCTCCATTTTCCATTATAGAACAGTTGACGCTTCTTTAGATTGCATCAGGCGTTTCCTTTAGAAACTTTGTGTGTGATGTATGTGGACCCAGAGGCTTAGATTGTATTTAAAATGCATGCCTGGACTTGGTTATGGTTCTCTTTCCGCCACCCAAGCAATGCTCACCTCCCTGGGCAGATGGCCTTGATCAGACAGTATCCTGTTCCTCTTTTTCTAACACCAGGTTTCTTCATTATACTTTGTTGCTACTCTTTTTGTCTTCATAGCAGATTTTTTTAAAAAAAGTGGTTTTGAGTCTTGTTTCATTCTGACACGGCAGGTCTTCATATAGTATTACTAAAGCATCCTCTTCAGTAATGTGCTTTGCTGTAGACTTTAAAAGCTTCCTGTTTTCAGTTAAATATAGTCCTGTGGTAGCACTAATTTAGAAATTACTTCCCTACCCAGATTGTTATACTGTTAAAATTATTTTTCTTTGCTTGCTTGTTTTATATTTATTTATTTATTGTTTGTTTGTTTGTTTGTTGGAGGTAGGGGCCAGAGGAGTACATGGCACACATGTGAAGGTCAGAGGACAGTTTTCAGGAACTGGCTCTTCCCTGCCTAGTGGGCCCAGGGATCAAACGTAGGCCACCAAGCTTGTTGGCAGGTGTGTTGACCCACTGGGGTATCTCCTAGACCCTATGTTTGATTTCAATAAACTACATGCTCATAAGAATTTTTGAGGAACTGTGTTTCATCTCTGATCTCTCTAGCCACCTGTGATTGTATTTCTTAGTCTTCAGACTCTAGAGGAGTGTCACTGTTTTCTTCCAGAATTCCTGGTACTTATATGTCCTGGCTTGTTCTTTCCTGCTGGTCAGAATTGATCCCAGAGCACCGGTTCTCCCAGTTTCTGCTCTGTGCTTGGGAGAAGAGACATGGCTTGGCCAGACGGTGTAGGCCTGCTGAGTATACCTCCTTTCCCAGTAAGAATGGAACCTGAACAGAGACTTCCATCTCTAGTTGTTCCTCCCTGTGTGGTGGGGTGTCCCCCAGAGAGGACATGGGTTTGAACCAATAGTCTTTGTCAGCTAGCAGCTACACTGGGTGTTCAGGACCCCAGTAATCTCAGCCTTTTTCAGGGTGAGCTTTTCAACATAAAGATCATGTCCTGGGTGACACCCTTCAGGTCAGAAGAACAGTTTGTGGAAGCAGAACTTCATTAGCCATTTAGAAGCTTTCCCAGTACTGTGCGCTTTGACAGATTAGGTCTTTGCTTTGTTTTGGCAGGTAGCACCATGCGCGTTGTTTTATGGCCTAGATGGCACTTCCATCACGGAGTCAGTTATACTAAGGTTTCGGGTTCTACTAAGATCTGGGACCCTATTACACCTATTTCTGTTCTGGGTAAACCCTCTGCAGCATTAGGATGACCTTGAAAACCTGACCCCTTTGTTTCTTTCCTATTTATTATTGGAAAGCTTTTTTATTTATCTTAAAGAAAATTCTTCACTAAAATAATTGATTCTACATAATCCTTTAAAAATGCATTACACGTTATTTATTGTGGACGTGTTAATGAGCACACATACTCTTCCATGGTGCGCATATGGAGACCGGAGGAGAACTCGCCAGAGTTCGTTCTTTATTCCGTCATGTCTGTCCTGGAGACCAAACTCAGATCTTCGTGCATCCTGTCAAGAGCTTTTATCTTCTTGAGCCATCTTGCTGGTTCCCAACATTAAAAAAAAAGTGTGTGTGTGTGTTTACAAAAGATTGTGTGAGGGTATATACCCTTGAGGACATCAGGTGTCCTGTTCTTGCTTTCTGCTCATTCCCTTGAGACGGTCTCTGGCTGCATCTGACACGTACCATTTCTCACCTGGCCGTCGGTTAGCAAGCCAGCCTCCCATACCATCCTCCAGCCTCCATGTTCTCCCTAGAACCAGGGATACAGGCGTACGTGGCCTCCCTGGCTTTAATGGACATGATGACACTCAGACTGTCCTTGTGCGCTCTTAGCCACCAAGCCATCTGCTTACCCTTTCTAAACTGATTGGTTCAGAAGAGGTCAGCTAGTGACGGCCATCAGTAAGAACTAAAGCACGCAGCATTAGCATAACCCCTGTATGGGGGGGGGGGGGCGTTATTACTATTGTTTGCGAATTTAGCATTCATCATTTCAGTTTATCAAGATTGCAAACTGTACTTTTTCTGAGGAACCAATGTAAAAGGAGCCCTGCGGTTCTCGGGAGGCAGTGAGGTTGGCACCCTGGAGCCTATTGCCTTGTATTCACACGGCAGTATGTTTTACTCTCCTTCCAGGAGCGCAGCTCCTTTGCTTGTGTAGAGAGAGCAGAGAGTTCCCTGAAAAGTAGCCGGACAGTGGAGCACGTAGTGAGACTGCACGTGTAGAAGAACCATGACTTCTGGGGAGGCAGGGCTCAGCCAGTCCTTCCAGGGTTGCTCCAGTGCTGAAGGTGCTCCACAGCCGGGCTAGCCATGGGAAGTGACAGCTGAACCCGTGAGGCGGAGCCAGAAGCATGTGAGCACCGTCCGTGCAAGGGTCTTCACAGACCCACGGACTCAGGTGGCATGACTCTAGTTTTTTTTCTCTTCCTTTTTGGTTTTTTAAAACAGGGTTTCTCTGTGTAGCTTTGAAGCCTGTTCTCTCTCTCTCTCTCTCTCTCTCTCTCTCTCTCTCTCTCTCTCTCTGTGTGTGTGTTGTGTGTGTGTGTGTGTGTATGTCAGTGCCCTCAGAGGCATTGAAGTGAAGTTACGCATGACTGTGAGCCACCCATTGCGGTATGTGGAAACTGAACTCGAGTCCTTTGCAGGAGCTGCACCAGCCCTTAGCCCCTGCACCATTTCCCCAGCCCTCTGAACATTTATTATTTGGTGTTCTGTTTTCATGGGCTCCTCGTGAACGCAGGCAATATGCTTCTTTTCGGTTCTCCTACTCAAGCTGCATCTTTACAGAAGTGCGTCTGGCAGGCTGCATGTCTGGGGCTTTTGTTTATTTTCTCACTGATACTGGTGAGCTTCCTCCAGGGTGACAACAGCCTTCCAGCTGTGTCTGAAACAGTCCCTGTGTCCTCTGGATGTGACGTTTGAATTATCTGTGAAAGCTGAATGTTACCTCGGTGTGGTTCATATTTTATTAAGCTCCCCCTTTAAATGGAAAGCACCGCACTTTAAGTCAGTTTAAGATGGAATTCGTTCATTAAAGCCTTAGAGAACGGAAGGCTGCTACAGGCGTCAATCAGCAGGATTGACTGTCCTGCTGTTTTCAGGTGGAGCATGGTGCTCCGAGTGTTAGCAGGACAGATCTACATAGGTCTATAAAAGTCCTGTCGTCGTTAGGGGTGGTTTTGTGTGTTTACGCAGGACTTCATGTCAGATAACCTGTGTATCTGACTCTTAGTTTTCCTTGTCTAGCCCTGTAGCTAGTGTTTCTGCTCTTTGTGAGACAGGAGAGGGAATCACTCAACATTTTAGGCATCCCTGCAGATATTTTTAGTGGCACCTTTCAATTGAGAATTTGTCTGGAGGCTGACTTTTGTTACTGTCTTCCCGGTAAACATTTAGCCCTTACGTGGTTCCGATGTCCGTTTTTATTAAATAACTAAAGGACAATTTATATATCTCTTCTCAAAATTTGCTTTAAATAAAAGGCGGTGCTGAGAAGCCCCCAGCGTCCGTCAGTGTTCACTTCTCTTCCATTGTAATGGAATTCACAAGGCTTTGGGGAGTGAGTGAAGATGCTGGCTGTGTATGTTATCAGGGCCGTGGTCTCTCTTGATGGTGCACATACTTAGAAATAAGTAACTAAGTGCAGACAAACTGTTAGGAGATGTGGCTGTTTACGGGGCACGCTCTGACTGTTTGCTTTGTTTCTGCCTTTCATCACTAAAGAGCTTGAGTAGAGATGTTGTTTTAGACATTTTTTTCCTGTATTCATTTTTTTCTATTCTCTGATTTAATCTGAAGTGATTTCACCTTCACGATCAGGGAGTCTCTGTGTAAGTGTTTAAAAAGTGCAGTGCCCGTGTTTATGTCTCGTCCTCTCTTTCAGACTCACCGACGAGGCGCGGCGGCTCATTGGTGAGCTGGGGAGTACATCCATCACTAGTCTTGGCTTCCGAGATAACTGGGTCTTCTGTGGTGGGAAGGGGATTAAGACCAAAAGCCCCTTTGAACAGGTTAGTGTCTGAGTTTTTCTCATATAATATTCTCAAACCATTTATTTAGAAATTATATTAAGTGCTGGGCAGTGGTGGTGTTCTCCTTTAATCCCAGCACCTGGGAGGCAGAGGCAGGTGGACTCAGAGTCAGAGTTAGTTCCAGGACAGCCAGGGCTATGTAGAGAAGCAGCATGATCTGAACTCCTTCATCCTCCCCCCAAAAAGAAAAGATATAAGAAAATTAGATTAAGCAAATACTGAAAATGTCCAGATAGTTTTTATAAGTTCTTGGTATATAATTAAAATAATGATGACTTTTAAAAAAATTTTCAAAACTTAAAATTATTACCCCCTTATTCTACAGTGCATTATCACTCTCAGTTATTAAGGATTTCAGCTATGCTTTCGGCTGAATTTGCAGGTATCTCAGAACTCAAATAGAATGTAAACTTTTCGACAAATAATCCTTTAAAAACGTTTGGAGATTTTTCTTTACATGCGTTTTTTTATTTTTGTAAGGTTTGCCACATAGCTCCCTGCCCACAGAGGTCCCTCCTGTAATCTCTGGAGCTGTAATTTATATTACCGCATTGTTGACCTGTGTTACTGAAACGAGGCTGAGCGGGTTATGCTACTGCAGGTTAGCAGATCGCAAACATTCGTTAAGCTGTGCACTGCCGTTGTGTCCCCGCAGCACATAAAGAACAATAAGGATACAAACAAGTACGAAGGATGGCCCGAGGTGGTGGAGATGGAAGGATGCATCCCCCAGAAGCAAGACTGAAGGGAGCATGAAGACCGGAGGAACGCACTTTGATTCTGACGCGGCCAGCTGCAAAGCTGCCGCTCCACTCCGTGTACATATTCTAGCAGCATGCGGCCGTCCAGGGTGTGCACGAGCAAGATCGTCTCTGTTGATTCCAGGATTATTTATTGTTAACATAAATGACTACCTTTGTAAATAGCCCTCCGATCACTAAACCCCCTTTTAAGCACATTTCCCTACAAGAACAACGTGTAGACTTCAGTGGCAATAATGTACTTCAGTACAGAAAGAGTATTCAGTGGGTAACCAGGCCGGCTGCAAAGGCATTGGTTTATATTCTGGTTGCTGTGAAACTCCGTCCTGGAAAAACGTGGCTTTTAGGGAGGAAATCTTATTCGTACATATGTCTCTGTATAAATATCTGGCATGTGATGACAGTATCCTTTAAATTAAAGAGATTTTTGGCTAGTTGTATGTATAATGTTATCTTACAGTCTGGCTCCTGGCACACCTCTTTTCGTAGTCTTAATTTTTTTCCTTCCAAAGAAAGCAAGAAATAAAATGTTTCACGTGAAAATTTTCATCAGGTTTGTGAAAAGCACAATGGTTTTTTTATACACTGAAAATGAACATTAATATAGGTGTCATTTGGGGCTCATCTTCTGGATTTTGTGTTAGCAGTGTGAATTATGTGATTTTGTATAAGCTTTTTAGAGTCCTCCTGGAGAACCAGGCCGGGTCCCTTCCTCAACCTAATCAGGTCGTTCTCCACTGCTGGGTCCGTGCCCCTAGGGCAGTGCAGGCTCTTGTCTGCTTGGTTGCCGGCAGTGAGTACAAGGATTAATCTACTCTCACAACTTTGATTTGTAAACCAAGAACTTCTGTTATTTACTTCTAATTTCATAGTAGCAACCATTGCCTGAAATTGCAGCAGAATATTTTAAAAAGTCCCAATTACTTTATTAGGGCACTAAATACCTATCATATGTGACATGTGTGGAATACTTAAAATGCAACATACACAAATGGAGGGCCCATGCTGCCTTTCATGGGGTGAGGCAACACTTAAAATTCGAACCTAAAATTTAGGTGGCTTATATAAAAATCAAAAAGCAGTATTTGCTATTTTGTTAAAAGCTGGAAGCAATTCACATATTTCTTGAATATTACTGACCTTGTGTTACTGTTTCTTCTCACAAACTGAATGTAGTAGTTCATAAAGAGTCATGTCTTCTGTCTTCGGGCCAGTTTTGTAAACTTTTAAGAGTTCTGGTGCTTCTATCCTGACTCATGCCCCCACATGCTTGTCTTGACATGTAAAATATTTCCCTTGATTCTGTTTGTTGTTTTACAGTTTCTGGGGATTGGAAAATAAATGTTGCAGGTTTTGTTTTTTGTTTTTTTTGGTTTTTTTTTAATAATGTAAGTACTCTTGGTTGCACATTGTGAATTGTGTTTGTGTGTGTATTTGACAAAGTACATACTGTACCTGCAGGACATCACATGACTGTCTTTTTTGACAATTTTTTAGTACTTAACATTTAAAAAATTAAGTCTTTGCATTAAACACAGTAATATTCTCTGGATATATTTGAACAAGTATAGAAATTAAGTTGCTTGACAACAGATGATCCCTTTGGATTGTACAGACCGGAGAGATGGCTCTTCAGTATAAAGTGTGGGAAGGGTAGCACTGCTTCTGGAACTGCTACAGTACGATTGTTTTCGTCTGGCTCCTGTCTTGTGTTGGTTGCACCAGCATAACTGGAAGCAATAATCGACTATTTTACGTTCACATCAGTCTTAGAAGTGAAACAATGCTCACTTGGTGTTGAGAATTTTCTTTATTAAAGTCAAAGCTGTAACACTGGCGTGCAGTCGCTGAAGTGATGGGAGAGGCCTGTGGATGCAGTTCCATCTGTAATCACAGGTGCACCCCTAGCAGAGCTGTGGGAGGTGGGTGTTAGAACAGGAAGGGGAAAATAAGCGGTATGTGGGCAATAAGAAAATTAAAGAGGAGGTTTATATTCTTTTAACTTGATTCAAGTTAAAGTCATCATTTTATTTTGTTATATTTGTTTTTTAATAAATCAGCCAATAATTTGCAAATTTTATAATTTAGCTTGTGTTTTGTATTTCAAAGGTTTGCACAAATTATAATTTCATCTCAAAATGATGCATGGTTTATTCTGTTTTGTTAGCCCTCTCTCCCAATCCATTTTGAATGAAAAGAGAAGTGCACTGTGCTCAGTGAGCACAATGAGCAAAGCAGTTTACATGGAAATGCATTTGACATCTTTTCAAGTCAGCATGAAACAGGAATGCTTGTTGATTGGGTAAAAGATTTGCCACTCAGCCTTTCAGAGTCCTTCCGCCTCTTCAAATGCGTATGGTGTGGAGCTATAGAAGCTAGAAATGGATTTTACCTTTTCTAAAGCATTCTAAGAGTTCTTGTCCTTACCAGGAAGACTTTTCTACCACAAACTTGGTTTGATTGTCACATGCCAAATGGCCAGTTAATCCCCACCTCTCAAATTCCTTCTTTCTCCTCTCATTCCTTCTTGAAACTCTTGGCACCCATCAAATCAGAGCAAGGTGGGATGAAAAATTGTCGGGCTTAGGGAGGGGCGATTGTTGCCAGGTAGGATAACGGAGCATCAAAGGAAAGGGTTGAGGCTGCTGAAGGTCCCCTGGGGAGTCTTAAGTCTTCCTCCAGCGGAGGAGGTACACCGTGAGAGCACTGTACAGAGGAAGCAGTTCTGTGGTGGCCAGAGGGCAAAGGGATTGGTCAGCCCTGAGGTTAGGTGACAGCCGTGCTTCTCTTGGGTTGTCTGTAACCTTGTGATTAGTTTGGGGAGACTTGCCAGCTCCTGAGCTGACAGGTACTATTTGTTGCTAGTACTAAACTCACTGTCCAGCTCGGCATCAATTCGGCAGCCTGGAGTGCACCGAACATGGAGCGAACTTGAGATCGTATTAATAAAGATGTTGCGGTATTGGGGACAATTTGTGGACATGCCAGCTGCTAACATGTCATAGAATTAGCTTCTGTTTGCTTGGTAACCTGAGAGAAGAGGGCCTAAAACCTTAAAGGGGGACATTCTGAAAGAGGAAACCATGTAGCATACTGCTTAACACCACAGATGTGCCTGAGTGTGCCCTGTGTGTGCACTGGTCATGGTTTGAATATTGTTAGTTTCCTGTAAAGCAGTACTAGAGTGTTTTCCAGCCGAAGGATAAAATACTCATTAAATCCAGTTACCGATGCCTGTTGCAGACTAGTTACCAGAAAAGTTACCAAGTATACATCTGTGGTTTACAAGTTCTCCTAAGGCAAAAAGGATCCAGTCAGTGAAGGGACAGTGACCTTATTCACGGATGAGATGCGGTTGTGTGTGAGGCCATCCTTGATCTCCAAAGCTCCAACTGGCTTTCACATTCTGTCTCATTCACTACTCAGAACACCAAAGGCCCATCACATGCAGAATCCAAGATTTCTTTTCTTGCTAGGTGGTCAGTATTTCAAATCCAATAAATATGGGGTGGGGTCTGCTCATCAGGCTAGCTATGAATGAAAATGTGAGGAACGTTGTAGGGAACCCAGACATTGGTCCCTGCTAATAACTGGCTGTAGGGCACCGTGAGAACATTAGGAATAGGGAGACAGCAGGACTTCGTTGCAATCCCACTAACACTTGCCCCTTGCTTAGAAGGGCCACTAAGAAAGTGTCTTGCCGTCAGGACTGTCTAGGCATAGGAAGACTCTTAAGTGGGGATTTTGAGACTTTTATTATTATTGCTATTATTGTTTATTTTGGGGGATTTCCGAGTACATCATCCACAGCGTGTTAACCACCATTCAAATGAGCTTTGCCTTACCAGTGAGGTTGGTATCACCATTTGGATACAGCTTGATGTATCCAACAAACTCAACCTAGGGACAAGTGAGTTCTCTGCTGGGTCTGCCTTTCTGCATCACCCGTGAAATATGACAGCTCATTGTATGTCTACTACCAAACAGAAATGTCATCTTCTGTAGAGATGACCCTTCAAGCAGAGAAGGGTTAATACTCACCCCTGGGACTCAGGTTTTAACTAAGAGCCCAGTGTGATTCTCGGGTGTCTCTATCTTAAAACTAAATGTCAAGCTTTGCATTTTGATTTATTTATGCATGATGACATTAGCATGGAAATCTGAATCATTTTCAAGTTCAGCTCCGAAACTACTGTGCTTAGGTTTAGTTCTGTTGGGAACTAAATTGGGAGTTTGATTAGAGACCTGCATTCTCTGACGGAGGAGAGCAGAAATGAACAGCGAGACTGTCTTGGGAGTTCAGTTGCGAATGGAGGGAAGATTTAAGACTGAATCATGTTGGGCACTGTCCTCTGGATGTGTTCAGTTCACCCACAAGCCAGTAGTCAGTAGTGCCTGTATGCTGGGAGTCCAAGAATACAGAACGGGAGGTTCAGGTGCTTAGTTTCCTTAGGCGTGAGGAATGGGATCTAGGTTCTTGCTCTGGAGAATGCTCTGCCCTCAATGGTTTTCTGCTCTTCAGCAGGTAGCTGTGAGACACCAGATAGATGAATGAACCTGTCCCTAAACTGCAGACATTGGAAGCTCTTGGAGAGCATGAGGTGGGAAGCCAGCAGAGGGGTTAATTATGTGTTTTGCAAATACTGCCAAAATTCTATTATCATGGAAATATTCTGGAGTGGGTCCCCCATGGTTCTGAATCCTGGGGGCATGTTGGATATGGCAGGGATTGTGGCAACTAGGATTTTGAGGTTTTTATATTTAATCAGTGAAGTTCAAAGTGGTATTTTGAGAAATAATTGGTTGGTGATTTGGAGAGAGAAAATATTTTCAGGTTGGCAAGAGGAAAAATTTCTCAAAATAATGGAATTTGTTTTTGTGACATCATCCTGTACTCATTAAATAGAAGGCACGTCAGAGACCATGTACCCATCCCACTGACTTCGGCTTTCCTGCTTCCAGTCGTACTGTATGCTAGTTTATTTATTTATTTATTTTTTTACCCAAAGAACTTGAGTGCAGCAAATACTAGTTTTCTGGAGAGTTTACGATGCAGGAATGGTAGTGCATAGGACCAGTGAAGAGTAGAGATTATGTACTGAGAAAAAGCAGATTGTTGATTTAATTTGTGTGTCCCCTCTGCTTGTCTTAGAGCATAAATTGTCTTTCTGCTTGCTTGCCTTAGAGTATAAGTTGTATTGAAATATCCAGTAAAATATGGTGCTGGCCTTTGTTCATCAGAAATACTCAGTGGGGACACAGGTTTACCTTTTGTTATCATAGAGGCCCAGATCTAGGTAGAGATAGGCTATTAGGTTGTTACTAATAGGCTAACAGCTGTTAGGTTGTTACTAATAGTTCTCGGCAGCTGTGGAGGTCACCCCTGGTGCTAGACCAGCTATTTAACAGGAATTCCATCACATTTTGCTTCGAATTCTTATGAATCAGATGATTCCTCTTACTGTGCTCATTAAAAAGACACAGATGAACGTCCGTTTGAGTTGACTCGGTTCATATTTACTGTCTCCACAATCACTCAGAGGGCTGCTTTCTCTAGCATTTTTTTTCAAGGTTTTAACCTGCGAAACTTTCTGTCTGGAAGATAAAACATTGCAAACGACAATGTTACCTATTTTCTGAAGAGAATACCTGTGAAGCAGTGTGCTCTAAGCCCATCAGCGAGGGCATATTTATTTTATGCTGACTTTCATTGTTTTGTTATTTCCTCAGATCATTTCTTCTTGGACTGTTGACAGCTTCTTGGGTAATCCAACTGTTAGCAATGTGGGGATCTAAAATAGAGGGTAGTTTATATAACCAAGTTTATATAACCGAACTATGAAGAAACATCTGCAACTTGACGATACTTACAGATCCCTCAAAGTCTTCCCATGGTGTGAATCTAATCCATTGGTGATTTGGATACCGTGTGGTGCACAGTAGCAGTGTGGCAAGGGATGATACAGGGGCAGCTGGTCCATTCTGTGCGAGCATGGGAGGCTACTTGATTGACAGTTACTATGGTAACCTCCCTCATCTGAGAAATGGAGCTACTAAAATGGTGCCTAATTTATAGGACTGTTGTGGAGAATATATATAGATGTAGATATATAATATGAATATATGTATACATATATGAATAAAATTTAGTACATGTATATATTATGCATATGATATTTATTTTGGTCCATGTCAGCTATACAGCAAGCCTTATCAACGTGATTACTAAAGTTATATTTTCATTCAAAGGAAACGAGTCCAATCTCTCTCTGGTATCCCACTATGTTCCCTTACATGCAATGACATAGTTCTGCTCTTTATCCAAGACGTGTATACTTGCTGCATTGGAAAATTGAAATTAAAGCCAGAATCAGTACAACTTAGCTTTCCTTAGAAGGTTTGCCTTGGGGATTATGTGTGGTTCTTGGAGAAAGAATTTGAACTTTTCCTTCATCAAATTAGCTTAGCAGATCATAGCACTCTGAGTTAAGGACCTAGCTAATTAGTGGCTTATTTTTCCAGAATTTGAGAACTTATGGGAGGTGATACGATAACTACTAGCAACTCACCCATGCTTCTCTTTTAGTAAAAAATAACTTTGGTGGATTTTAAGGGTCACAGTTAAATGTTCAGTACTGATCTTAACAGTGGAACTGTTCATATCAGCACGAAAAATGCTTCCGAAAATTTGTGTTTCAAAAAATATGCACTGTGAGTATCATATGGTTCTAAAGCTGCAAGGGCATGTGAAATAATAGTGTGTAAACATATGTAATGAAGTTACATTCTTATTCTTGCTATCATGTGTAGTTCCCATCCAAATTGGGAGTGGGGGATACTGTGGATGTTTATATTCAAAACAGTGAATAGGTTCTTTAGCGTACTGTTTCAGAAAAATGCTTTCTCTATTCCTATAGTAGAGGTTATAGATGCTATTGTTTAAGGTAGCTTTCCTTATTATTTTTTAAAGCTAGAGTCTTACTATGTAGACCTGACTAGAATGGAGTGCCCTATATAGACCAGACTGCCCTGGAACTCACTGAGATCTGCTTGCCTCCACCTCCCAAGTGCTGGGAATTGAAAGTGTGTACCACCATACCTGGTTTATTTTTCCTTGATTTCATTTTAAGGTGACCCATTGTCTCTTATTAGTTCCAAATCAGGAAAAAAAAACCTTAAATTTGTAAGTCGAAAAAATAAAACATTAGTAGAACTGCTTCCGCATACACAGTCCACAGTATTTGGGCTTGATCAGTCTGTCTGAGAGTTCTGTGTGAGGCCAGACACTGCAAACACATCGCTAGAACCAGGCATGGGGGTCGTTCTTCTTCCCTTACGTCATGGTTTTCCTCTAAACCCAATCTCCTCCTCTCTACTCCCAAATTGCCTAAATTAGTTGTAGTTGAAATCCTACTGCTGGTGCCCGGCAAGGGCTCAGATTGCCACTAGACAGATAAGACTGCCTGTTGCCTGACCCAAACTCCCAGTTGTCACTGTGATTGGCTTAAGTAGAAGCACATTTAACCGGTCAGTGCTAACATCAACTCAGAAGATCTTTGCCAGACCTTCCGGGAAGGCAGCTTTTTCCCTGTCTTTGGTGTACGTAACAAGAAAATGACCTTCGTTTTTCCTTAGAAGGTTATGTCTGTAAATGTGGTAGCCATGTGACCAAGAGAGGCAGAGATGGAGCGGCCAGGGCTGCAAGCATTTGGGGCACACAGCCACAGAGCCTGGCATTCAGGACAATGCCAGAGTGACGGGGAGACCTGGGTCTGAGGACTGTGGCAGACTCTTACTGATAATTCTTCCTCTGACCCAGTTACAATTTGGAAGTTTTCGATTTCTGAATCAATATGCTTCCTTTAATGTTTAACTCAGTCTAGTCTGGGTTTGTGGTTACTTGCAACATAAAGACACATAGGTGAAAAACTCATGGCTGACTGAAAAGGTGGTGTCTAAGATAAGAAGGGAAAGAACCCAGAGACTGTGGGAGTGAGAAATTCCTTCTTGGCATCAGAGAGAGGACAACCACAGTCACAGCCACGAAGGGACTGGGTTTTTGATGCAATGGCTAGAGTCAGCAGCTGCTGGTGAGTAAGAGGGTGACTAATGCTCAGTCAAGCACTAGGGTAGTATGAAAGGTTTCGTAGTTAATAGAATAAGCAGTTAACATGCTGTCGTCTTTCTCTATAAAAGTAAAAGGGTGATTATTTTTAGTACAGATAAATTAGTTACTTTGCAAAAAGACTGTGAGCATGCCTCACCCCACATTGTACTCAGAGTAACAAGGAACGGGAAACAATTCTTTCAAATTAGCACAGTATTTGTTCATTTGCCGTGTCCGTATTTCTCATTTAGCAAACAGTAACTGTTAGACTTTATGGGTCACAATTAAATGCGTAGTCTTGATTTTCTTAACATCAGAATTTGAGATACCTTCCATAGGTTTGATTCTCATGTGGTTGTTCAATACTGATTTAAAAAAATTAATAGGAAAAATTGAAATCTTTGATAAATATCTTATTAGTAAAAAAAGAATATTCTTTGTGTCCATCATGAGCTTAGGAGGGCTATTTTTCCATATGATTTGAAAATATTTTAACAAAGCATGAGAGTGTAACCATTTACATTAAGATGTAACCTTAGATACAGCCCTGTGATGTTTCAATAGGTATCTTGTAAAATATGTATATATGTGGATATTAAAACAATAGAGGAACTAGGGATTTAACTTAGTGGTAGAGTATTTGCATAGCAAACACAAGGCCCTGGCTTCTGTCCTTAGTTCCAAAAGAAAAAAGAAAAAAAAGAAGGGAGAGAAAGAGAAAAGAAAAACAGTACTCAATTTTCAAATGGAAAGACAACATTGCATAAGATTTAATAAATACCCAGGGTATCAAGTTCACCATTATTCTGGCTTAGATTCCTTTTCCCAACTAATACCTTTACTATGAAATTGTTATAATAAAGCAGAGATAAGGTTGAAATGAGTTCAGTTATCTGGTACTGAAATAAGACAATCTTTAATATTTTATAACATACTTTAACCTATAGCATAAAAAAACCTGTCATTTTCAAGATATCCAAGGCTATGCAGAGAAACCCTCTCTTGATAAAAACAAGTTTTGTTTTTCTTAAAAGAAGAAAGAAAGCTGTCATTTTGGCAAGAAATATACATCCGGGCAACTGCCCCAACTGTTTTCTTTTGCAATGCTTTAAGAAAGAATTAGTGGTATGAAAAAGAAAAGGTTGTTGTTATTTCTCGACATAACCTTATTATTGTAGTCCTCTAAGAACTTGACCATAAATGTCTTTAAGTCTTAATATATGTCACATAAGTTAAATACTATATTTACAAATTATAAAACTTTTAAAGCAAAATACTATACAAAATACTGTCTTTATATAATTAGGGGGCTTTATCTTGTTCCTCCCATTTTTTCTTATCTTTTTAGGGATGTCACTTCCCAGTATATCACAGCTGAGTTTTTGATGGTAAACACTGGTCTATAACAAAAGGATAAATCCAAAGATTAAAAGTGAGATAAACTCTGCAGAGCTTTTTCACTCCCTAAACAAATCCCCCTAGTTAAAGGCACCTAAAAATCCAACTCATGCTTCACTCCTTACATTTTGATTCTTGTTATTGCTTAATATCTTTAAAATTACTTTGACTTTTTTTTTTGTAGTCTATGGAAGCATAAACAAGCACCTGCCCCTTAGTTAATTTTCAGTCTCTGCTCTCTATGCACAAACACTTAGTATAATCAATTCTATTAAAATACTGAGAGAGAATGCAAATCATGTGTGCTGTTCCTTTGCTCCTATAAGAGATGTCTTTAAAACATGATCGCTGTGCACACGCCATGACTGATTTCTGCATCTCTGTCCTTGGTCTTTGCTCTTATCCTGAGCCTGCCTGGACCCGGTCTTTCTTCCTTTTTTTTCTTTTTTCCTTTCCTTTCCTTTCCTTTCCTTTCCTTTCCTTTCCTTTCCTTTCCTTTCCTTTCCTTTCCTTTCCTTTCCTTTCCTTTCCTTTCCTTTCCTTTCCTTTCCTCTCTCTCTTTTTCCTTCCTTCCTTCCTTCCTTCCTCCATGCCTCCCTCCTTCCCTTCCTTCCTATTTCTTAGGGGACAGATTGATGTTCTCCATATGTCAATATCTTTTCACAAAACCATCCAAAGGTGACTGCCAACCTCTTCAATTTTAGAACTGGAAGCAATCCTCGTCTTGCGATCAGAAGGAAGAAATCACAGCTTGACCCAGGGATCTGCAATTGCATTGCAGGCAGTGAGGTCTTCCACCATGCACAGTAGGGGGCGCCCTCCAGGTTTCAACCCTTGGTTGCTAGTCTTGATGGAGAGATTACTTACAAGTGTGGACATCAGTCATGCTTTCACACCTCCGGCAGCGGACGTAGCAGCACCAGATAAACTTACATTCACACCTCTCCACGTGCCTGACCACGTGGGTGTTGTAACCCCGGCCACAGCAGAGGAGGTTGCAGCCATCGGCACCTCCCGACGTACGGTTGCACTCTCTGCCCTGTGTCCCAGGAATTCCCAGTTTCTTGTTCTCCACACAGTAGTTGGGAGACTTATGAACGTACAGCAGGTCGTCTTTATGGATGGGTGTCTGTGTCTGACCTTTTTCTCTCCTGCGCATTTTCCTCTTGGCTTTGTCTGAAATCTGGATACTGTTTTCATATTTATCCTTTAAAAAATGCCCAATCTTTTCAAAAGAGGACATAGTTTTCCAGCAGGTTTTCACAGCGCAGGAGCCGGAAACTCCATGACAGCGGCAGTCCACAGACATTAACTTGGCAACAGCCTGAAACCAACAATGATTGTGTTCAAATGTCATTTGTGCAGGTTTCCATTCAACAGCAGAAACAGTTAACCTAGCCACTCAAGTGTTCTCGCTCTTTTCTCCTATAAAAATGACGCTTTGAACATAAACCATCTTTAAGGTTGTTTAGAGTTCAAATATTTTGTCATTTATTTCTGTCTAAATGTTTTGAGTCTACAAGAAAACCTTCCCATGCCACATTAAAAACAGTAGGGGTGGGAGGGGCGGCGAGGTGCCCACTGAGTGCTGTCAGGCCTGATGACTTGAGTTGGAACCCTGGGAAACCACAGGGTAGAAGGAGAGAACCAATTCCTGCAAGCCGTCTTCTGGCTTCCACATGTGCGCTGTGGTGTGTGTGTAGCTCCCTATACTAAATAAATAGTTACATAAAAACTATAAAATAAACGATCACCAGAACAGCCACGTTAACTACTTACCAATGACAATCCGAAACCTCACAGCGAAAGTACTCTCATTTCTAATAAGTACCTCACTCCTTTGGGGATGAGGAAGGATGCTGGTGCTTGCCTGAATCTCCCTAATACCCCTCCAAGCCTTGCTATTCAAAGTCTGGTTCATGGGCCACCGACTCCAGCATCCCTTGTAAGAAATGGAGACAACCCTGGTCTTAAGTCCGATGTACAGAATGAAAAGCTACACCGTAAGCCAGAGCTCCAGGTGGTCAGCATGCAAAGCACTCACAGGGGAGGTTGTAGCCATCAATTTTCACAGCACACACACAAACATCAGTGCAACTCTCCCAGGAAACCAGTTCTCAAGCCCGTGGAATCTGACAGGCTGGGGTGAGCTGCTTACATGCTAGGGCGGCACCTGTTGGTTGATTCTATAGAATCTTCCTAGGGTTTGTCACTATATTGTCAATTATATCGGAGGGGTGGGGTAAAGGCGGAGTGAGAACATGCTATACCCTGGTCACACGAGAAACCCTGCCTCAAGTCAGATTGCCTCAGGGAGAGGGGCTGCATGTGGTGAGGCGGCTGCCGACAAGTTCTGCTTTACTGAAAAGTTTAATTGAAAACATAGCTCCTGTCCTTGATGAATAAACGGCATTATATTAACACAAAGAATAAAAAGGGAAATAATGCCCGTAATCGCCACTCTCGGTAGGTTGAGGTAGGAAGGCTGTGAACGTGGGGCTACATTGGGTGACTTAGTGAGTCCAGGCCAGCCTAGGCTGCAGAGTGGGACCTTGCCTGAAGAAAAGGAAAAGACGATCATGTTTACGTAATTTTAGATTCATTTCTAAGTGCTTCAGTTTTTCCAGCCCAAAGCACGACTTGATCTTACACACGCTTGTGCTAGCCCATTGTTTGTGGCATAGTATGGTCTATACACTCCTGTCTTTGAAAAAGTGAGAGTAAAAGTTAAGATGAATTTTTCAATGAGCCTAAAATAAAAATCTAGAAAGTTCTAAAGGGGAGCTCTAACCTCTAGTGTATGAACATTGCTTCCTGCAGTCCCCAGACGATGGGAGGGCAGATTAATAAATCGTCAGGACTAGTTGTAGAGTTGACATTCTGTCGACAGGCTGGGCAAATGAAAAATGAATCTGCCCATTCAACAACTTGAAAATTATGTGCAGAGTCTCACAAAAGAAATTTAAATTCCATTTACAGTTCTTATCAAAACTACAATATAACCAAGGCTTTATTACTATTGATATGTCTGCAGAAGGGCATTTCCTAACATTCTCTGAACAGTAACCACACAGAATATTTCAAACAAGTAATATTGTATTGCAGCCTTAAATGAGCACATATGATATTGATTTGTACAATACATCTAGTAGCATTGAAAACAATCAATAGAATGGTATTGAATCCTGTCCTTTCTAGAACATAGGACACAATCATTTTTACTCAAAACTTCAAAACTGATACGAGTATCTATTTCTTAAATACAGGGGAAAAAAAACCCTATGGGAACATAGGAACAACTTATCACACAAAGTACAGCACAAAGATAACCTGATTTGTGGTATTTGTTATGCACAAAATCCTAGTTTCTTTAAGAACTCTATATGCAGATAAATATTTAAAATTAATGCAATCTGGCCACCTTTGTTCATATTTTAAGTGCCAAAGGATACGAAAAAAAAAAGAGCTTAATCAGTGTAGGTAATAAAATAAATAGTTCGAGAAGCCCCAGACCCGAGAGTAAGTATATGTTTAAACCAGATCAGCGTTCCTGATAGTCATCACCCAGTGATTTAAAGCTGCCTTTCCTCCTGATCGTGACTGAAAGCCCAACTTCCTTTTTTTTTTTTTTTTAACCCATTCAGACATGTGCACTCTTGGTTTGCTAAGCAGGAGAGACAGAGTAGATTCTGCACTTCAAATGACGGTGCACTTGCGCAAGCCGTTCTAATGCCCCCTCCATGGCTAACCCAAGTAGGAAGAGTAACAAAAACCACCCTCACAAAGGCAGATCATACTGCTGGAGGGTCAGTGGTCCTGGAGGATCTTGAGCTAGCAGGGCTCTTCTCCAGCTTCATCATAACTCTCTGCCAAACAGCATGAGTCCACCAAATTGCTGTACAAAAAAAATTGTAAAAAGAGGCTTGCAAATACACCTTTGTCATCTACTAAGCTTATATTAGGATTTTGAAAGATTTTCCTACTCTAAAAAAAACGGCTCTTTTTAAATACTGGAATTGATAATTTTGCACTATATTATGCTTTTAAACTTTTAGTTCTAAAACTTTTGTGCAAAACTGGCCAGAATATTCGTAGCAGAAGATAGCATTCTTTTCATAGACGTCACATATTATTTTTCTACCCCAGAATTTACATATATAAGTTCACTCCGAGTAGAGGAAGCCCAAGAGTCTCGCATACAATTTGAATGATGATGTCCCCGTAACACGCCAAGGATTGAGTTTGGGATTAAAGTAGAGCAAAATAATCATTGCTCGGAGAATTTTATGAAATACGGAGTTTCAGGGTAGGCACATACACACAAGGGTTTAACTTTGCCGACGTTGGTGTTTTTTGGAGCACATTTTCATAAATCTTGTACTTGATCTTGTTTTATAGCAAGAAATTCTTTTTACTTAGTATGTAGTTAATGAACAGGTACTTAGTTGTGATTCCAGTTTTATAGAAAAATAAACAATGTGGTTAAGACACTTGTCTTACATAAATTAGTGACATATGATATAAGGTCTTTTTAACTCAGCAAGATTATGTTAGAGAAACAGAAAAAAACGAAAGTGGAAAATACATGTATATTTAAAAATATTCCAGCAACTCCCCGAAATGTGTGTTCTCTATCTTTCCTGCCGGGGTTCTTAATTGATGTGAAGTGGCTAGTGTGAGCCGCAGTGGTGGCTCTGATGTTTTCTGCTAACTGGAAAAGAGAATAGCAACCGAATGAATTGTGTGTGGTTCTGGGGAAATTCCTCTCTCTCCTCTAGTTGAGTTGTTAAGGTTTATAACGACATTAACAGAGGAATGTTTTGTTAACTATTGCAAACAGATGTGCGCATTTTGATGGAACAGTGTAAAACTCTAGGAGAGTGATTAGGATGGTGGCGTTTAATCCACAGGGCTCCTCATGGAAGTTTGGGGTTAATCAGTCCTACTGAAGGGAAATGGGAACGATGTATCATTACTGGAACTCAGTGCAAAGGCAGATGCCGCATAAGAAATGATTTATGGGCTAATTTTTTCACAATTTTCAGTCAAAGGTAATGCTGCGGTCAGAGATTTTTTTCTACATAATGCTTTATGCAAACTTTACGAGGAATGGCCAGAAACTGTGTGGAACATTCTGAAGTCAACACATCATTGTGTCCGCCATCAGAGGATCTGCTTAACTTAAGAACTCTGCGAGTTCAGATCCGATGGGGGTGTGTGTAGGATTTCTGTTCCTCCGCCCCACTTTATCCCTTTCTATCCCAAAATATGTCTGAACCTGCTGAAAATGAAAACACAGTTGTGTTGTTCAACTACTTATAAATATTCTTGAAACAGGTCAATGAAAATTTGGGGTCTGCCCTTCCCACTTTGTTGAGTTACTCATAATAAAACAAATTATGGGGTAGGAAAACTTAAAAGTTTATGAGGTAGACATGGTAAGAATGGAAATATTTTAAGCACACCAAAAGAAATACCCATAAATATTCCAAGTCACAGTATTCCCAGAAGTTCTGCCCCTGGAAGACATCACATCACTCTCGCAGCCAATCACCGCCCAGCAACATTATTCTTGGAGTCATAAGTTTAGGAATGGTGTCAGAAACCAAGTGGGAATCAGAGTATTTAAGGTCAGCGGTTAGAAAATCATCTATCCTGCTCACAGTGCTACTAAGCGCCAGTACCCACATTTCTCTGAACGCTTTCCTACATTCTGAGTTTGGGATTTGGAGACTAGAAAAACCAACTCAATTGAATGCAGACCTTAAACTTTATTCAGACAAATATGCCTGACAGATCAAAATTATAATAGCTAATATTAAAAATTGAGTCAGTTTCTCATCCATGTTACAGAAACCTCCTTTTGTTTATTTAGACTTTTTTTTTAAGGTAGCAGTGGAAAGAAAAATACGAAAATATTTTGAATTAGAATGCCTCCCAAAAAAAGATCAACAAAAACGCCCAAGAATTACCCTCAAAATAGTCAGGTAAATGTTTTGTAATATTTGAGGATTCCATCTAGAGCAATGTGAGGCAAAAGATTCAGTAAGGGAAACTGAAAATTTCACAAAACCTTCATCTTTATACGGACTGAACTCCCAGCACTCGGGAAGCAGAGGCAGGCGGATCTCTGTGAGTTCGAGACCAGCCTGGTCTACAAGAGCTAGTTCCAGGACAGGCTCCAAAACCACAGAGAAACCCTGTCTCGAAAAACCAAAAAAAAAAAAAAAAAAAAAAAAGAAAAAGAAAAAAAAAAGAAAAATAGCAAAAAAATAAAAACTATGTAAAATGGAGTAATTGAGTTTTTCCCAATTCATAGTGTAATGTATTAAAATTGATGCAGATCAAAAACCAAAAATCAAAATGTAAATAACTGTTTAAGACCCATATTATCAATGATAGAGGCGAATATAGCTGTCTAATTTGAAAGTAAGATGAAATAAAACAGAATGTTAATAATAAAATTAATTTTCTTTAATACAAATGTTTTAGGTTTTCATAAGCTCAGGTACAACTATATTTATTTAAGAGTTAATCATAAGATGAACTTCTGAGTTTCGTTTTTTGGTTAAATTTTAAAATCACTACCAAGCCATTTAAAGAATGAGGAGTAATGAATATTTATGCAATTGTTTTCTCAACTCTTAATTGGCTGTAGTGATTTGGTGTCCACTGATGTTTTTTCTTGAGCTTAGTGCTAGAGTTTTAAAAAAATATATTAATTGCATTACCTCCTTTCATATTAAATGTTAGAAATAATAAATATGTATTTAAATTCAATTGACAGCTCATTCTTATTTTCACAACAAAAAACAAATCCAAGGGAAAAAAGGTATATGCCTAACTGTTGTAGTGCAGACCAAGAGTGATATTAGTAAAATCAAATAACTTTTCTGAAACTCCAAAATAAAAATATGGAAAACTTGCAAAACCTGTTTATTGATTTTCCTGTTTTCTATTTTGCTTTATTGAATTGCATATTCAAATTAAATGGAACTGTAAGTCCAAACTTGTGAAGTTATGGTAATATTTTACTGAGTCTTCTGGCTTTTTGCATTTTAAGCCAGGGCAGTTAAAGAAAGAAAACTGGCTGGGACTTCCAAGCATTGTGAATGAGCCCCGTTCTTCATTTGCCAAAAATGTAAAACACAAATGCAACATATACTTTAACTGTTCCTAAGAGATGCTGCAAATGGACTGAATTTACTTCAGGAGGATGTGGCAGATTGTGGGAACAACATTGCGACCTTGACAGGCTATTGGAAATTCAAAATAGTACCTTTCTTGAACAGTTTATTATAGCAGAAAGTATGTATTTATAAAAATGTTACCGTCTTTTAGGAAAGTTGGGGTGAATTGCCAAAGAACTCAACAGTGCTTTAGATCCAAACTTTATTGTATCAATTGTCTATAATGTAAATATAGAAAAGTTAAGTAGGGTATACACATATTTTTTTAAGCAAACAATTTTTAAAAGCAGAATTCATAAAGCAGTTTACTAGGTGTTAGGTATTCCCCTCCTCTCAACCTGTCTTTAAGATAGCTTTATTTTATAATGTCTTTATCTTTAATATAGCCATGGCTTTATAGTCATATTCTTTTATAGTCTTAATTGAACCTACATTAATTTATAAAGTTAACATTTTTTCATAAAAAAACTTTTGCTTTATAAAAAAATAAATAGTGATTGCAAATTCCCTAAAAAAGCTTACCAAAATAGTCAATACACACTCGTGAAAAGGATATATTGCCAGTGTTTGGTTTTAAAATTCTTGGCATGGATTCACCTGAAGCATTAGCCCCAATTTCTATTTACCCAATGATGCCGGAGTCTTAGTCAATTTTCTAATACATACCTGCCTTCCTGCTTCGTTGTTGTGTAGATTCATGGCTAGGAGCACTTTGCTTTCTTGTCCTGTGGTGTTCCTGATGGGGAAATCTAGAAACTTTCTGCTGAACCACATGCCGTATTGGACGTCATCAGAGCATCCCCCCCAATGCCAGCCTTCACTCGGAGAGCCACCATTTTGCAAAGTGCTGTCACAGGAACATTCCGTCATGTTTCCAGCACTGCATGACCTGGTTACCGAGTGCACCAGGCCTGCAGCCATAACGGCGTAAATGAACGCGGTCTCCTTGGTGCCTAGGGAGGAAACATTGATAAATTGCAGAGCCGTCATTTTCCGGCCAAATTCAGTCCTACAGCCTCTTACTCGTCGACTTATGGGGCAATCGATTTTTCAAGTGTTCGCAACGGATGTTGTAATGAGTGGACACTGGAAAGCAGATCTACTATTTTGGACTTTAGAAAAAAAAAACATTATTTTTCAGGATTCCACATCATGGAGTGTCACGTGCCATATTGTCACCCACTCTCCTCACATATCACAATTCATGCTTGTGTTTTTAAAATTTGCCACCCTCGCTAGCCCCTACCCTAGTGTTTCGGGTGGACGGAGGTAGCTCATTAGTACATGTTGAAGGTAAATCCCCTGCACGGACCACGGAAATGGCAACGGGAAAGGGAGCAGACGCCTTATCTTTTGTCTAACTGTGCTGCTGTCACAAAACACAAACGAAAGTTTCGGTGCGCTGCTTCTTTGAATAGATAATATGCGTCAGAATGCAGGCTACAGTGAACAAAAATAAGACAACTGCTGGATGAAGATTTGCTTTCTTTCACCTTAAAGATGAGATTTTAAAAGGGGAGAACATACCGAACATCGTTGATGTCAAGTAGCTAACATATCCTGCAGTAAAGCAGGCCTTATAGTCATAAAACCAATGGAAAGAAGATATTTGAAAACCTGGAAAAAGTCGAATTGTTGTGGAAATGTATCCTGTTTTGAAGCAGTTACATTTTGCACTCAGTAGAGTTGGAGTTAAAATTCTTGGAAATCAAAGTTTCTTTAACACATTCATAAAACAGACTAGAAAGGACTCAGCGGGCGATTTTTTTTTCTTTCCAGATGTTTAGATTGGAATAGAAACAGTTTCACTCACGCCCGTTGTCCAATAAACCTTTTCAGCAGCAAATGCTTCTGCATCTCAGCACTATTTAGGACACATCATTTTCCTCTTTCTTACTTTTCTTTCTTTCTTTCTCTCCAGGCTTTTACCCTTCATTTCCAACCCCCAGGTAAGAGATCCATCCGCAGCCCTGGATAGCCAAAACTCAGAGCTGGGAAGGTGCGGCTCTGGGAAGGCGCATGCAGAAAGCGTGAGGAAGGGTCAAAGACGCAGTACAAACGGAAACGAACTTTAAAAAACACGGCGAAGGCATCTTTCAATGCTTTGGGCCTAAAACTCTCTGACCCTGCTAATATCCCGTAATATCCCGGGAAGGATCTTGGGTCCGAATACGGTTATCCTAGCTAAGTCACCATGCACGTGGAAGAACTTTTTTTTTTTTCACTGAACTTTTCCGTACCGCGGAAAATGCACCCAGTTAGGGAGAGATGGAAGGAACAGAAAATCAGGGAAAGCAAAAGAAGTCTCGCCCAGGTGACATTTCCTTTAAAAATCACCATCGTACACTAAACCCAGTGTTTCCAGGACTCAATAAAACGTGCGGCTGTCTCTCAATTAGCCACTTGTCTACAGCTCCGAGCGCCACAGAGCTGCCTAAATCAAAGCAGATGCGGCTGCAGCATTCCCGGCTGCAGACCTCATGTTTGTCCAGCTGGTCACCCACGGAGCGGGGCGCCACGGGGTCCGAGGGGTCGATGGGGTGGGGACTCATAGTTTTTCTGCAGCTTCGGCAGGGGCCACGGGAAGGACGGAGAACTGCAGCCCCTCTAAATGTCCCTCTGTAGATCTGGGGTGTCCCTCTCTGGGGCTGCACCTGCACGCTAGGGTCTGGCCCCTGTGCCCCAGTTTCCCTATTTGAAGATCTCGCGAGCACCGGACGGTGCAGTTCCTATTTACTCTATCGAAGACGCTAGCAGAAAATTTGTCGCTTTCTACGTCCCACCAACCCCAGGGGTCCCGGTGACTCACCGCTACTCAGCTCGTAGCCAAAGAGGGGGCTCGTGGCAAGCGGGGCGGAGGTGGCGGTGGCGTTGGCGACCATACAGTTCCACCGCTCGTGTCGGAACTGGCTCCTGCACTCCTGAATGCCCAGCCGGGCGCCCTCTCGGATGCTAGGGAGCAGGTATGGTTTCCTCTTGCACAGCTCCTTCTGGCGGCTGTTCAGAGGCAAGCCAGCGCAGCCCAGCTTCTCCGGTACCCCAAAGGAGGCAATGCCCAGCCACCTGTAAGATAAGGCGCCCCTGCTGTAAGCCGCCTCCGCCCCCGCTCTCCTCCCCTACCCCAGATGCTTAGGTCAGCGATTCTAGGGTCCCCGCTCCTCCTCCCCTGGCCTCAGTTGGAAAGTTCCCTGGCATGGGTCATCCCTTTGGCCACCTACCCTTAACGCCTCCGCAGCGCCCATACTTACATCCAGTTTCCCTGGGTTCCACAGGGGAACAGCGAGAGCACAGCTGCCCACAGCGCACACAAGCTGGGCAGGGCCAGGAGCGCCGCTCTGTCCATGGTCCACGCATGGAGTCCCCCAGCCCCGGCCACTCCTTTTCTGTTCCCTCTCTCCAGAGGCCCGCAGGGCCTGAGGTCAGTTCCTTAGCTCCCAGTTGTTCCTTGCTCTCTTTCCCCTGGAAGGTAACATCAAAAAGGGCAGCAAGGACAGAGACTAACAGCAGGCTCCCAGGCCCCAGAAGGATGAGGTGGAGAAAGTAGCCTAAGGTCCTCTCGCGCGGAGGTGGACGTGTGCTGGAGATGCCGGAGCGTCCCTCACATTCCAAGGTGAGAAACTTCTGCTGATGTTTCTGTGTCTCCATCGCCCCAGGCTTCTCCTCGCATCTCCTCCCCACCCTCCCCGACCCCGCCTGGCGTCTGATTGGCTCAACAACAGACCCGTATCTCACCGTCTGTAAACCTCAGTCTCTCATTGGCTAACAGTGGGCTCTGCGGGGGGCGCTCTTGGACTGAGCCTCGGTGACTGTCTGACTAGACCTGCGAGTGTCACGACCTTTCGTCCTGTCACGTTGTCCTTAGAGGAGGTCACTGTGAGACTGACTCAGCCTGAAGAGCAAAGAAGTGATGGGCATTTCTGTCTTAGCATCCTTGGGTGAAAGTGTAGCTCCTTTATCCAATCCCGTCTGCATTTACCCTCTGAGTAAAAAGGATGAAGGCGCGCGAAAGGGGGTGGGGTGGGGCACCTCGTTCTTTTTTCCTGTTCTTCTCCCTGGAGAGTTATCTTTTTAAAGTTGGAGTTGGTACCTCCCCTCCCCGCAAAAAAAGTGAGTTTTCGACGCCCAGCTTGAGGTCCCTTTTGGCAGAGAGGATAGGTGAGAAGCTGTCTGGGCTATGGTCCTCGTCATTTAGACGTGCATTTACTTTAAGCATAGCATAAAATCTACCTACCGTGTTATAATTGGGTTCTGTGAAGGCTTTTCCCACTTATTTCTGTAACTTTTGAGAGCATGGTCTATCCTAAGGGTGGAAAAACATGCCGACGAATGAGTGAGAGCGGACCAGGAAATTCCCAAATGGATGAGGGTTGTCCCTACCCTTCTCTTCTGACCCCAGGAAGACCTTATACAGGGCTACTGCCACCGGCTGAAAACAGCAGCAACCATGACAAAACCCAGAAATACTGCATGCCGTAGCAACTGCACGCTCAGCCCTACGGAAAGTTGTAGAATTAGGACGGCTTTCCACAAGTGTAAAAACGAGCCAGGCAGGCAAATCTAAGGCTAAATAAATTCTGATTATCAGTAATGGAGATTATATGTAAATGGTATTGGCAGTTAGCTTATGCTTTGGCCAAATGTGCTTTAAAAGTAGGAAGTGTTCTGGCAGCCGGTAGTTTTGGAAGGTTAGTTAGCCAGCATTTTGTCTCCAAGATCTCTTTGAAGCCCGGACTCTGTCTTGCTGCGGTATCAAAGAAGCCTGCCTCGTCTACTTCCACACACACCTGCTCCCAGGAGGACGTCTGGAATGTTAACAAACTCTCCCGGTGGTATCACCTTGGCGGGGGCCCCAACTCAGCCCCATCCCGCAAAGCTTTGAGGACATTTGCCAGTTATAATCCTAGGCATCACAGACGGTCAATCAAAGATCAGTCAAACTCCCGCCATTCCTTATCCGGCAACTGTTTATTGCATGTACACTACGTACCAGGTCCTAAAACCACATTGTAATTTTTAGAAAGTCAAGTTGATGATAGGGTATGGTTACTGATCCAGAAATATTTTGGCTAATGGTTAGTGGCCTCTTTGAAAATCAGAGCCTTGATCCAAGCTCTCTTTATCCTGTGAGCCTCTCCAAGAAGGGACCATGGTACATCGGCTGCTGCGCCACTGTCCAGAGCATCAGATCTTCTTTCGAAGCACAACTTATTGAGTGGATTAGTGTGATGAGGAACATCCCGAACAGATGCCTAAGTGGCCTAAAGGCTGGAAATAGAGACATGTCTTCCTTGTGCTGGACATGAGATTTGGGAGGAGGGCGTAGGGAGCATCAATCCCCTTAAGCTGATTTCTTTCTAGGGCCAACTGTGGTAAAGGTTTTAAAATGGCTGTGTAATTTTCCTTATCATTCAGACATTTATTTGCAGACATTCAGACATTTATTGTTGTGGGGTCAAATGGGAGACTAGCCGTGAGTCAGTCACGTGGTTGTAGAGCTCCTAAGTCATGTGACAAAACAGACACATAAACCGACGATTCCAGTCTGAAGCAGTAAGGGTGGGAAGTACAGTATGCCATGAAAACATATGGAAGAGAATGCAGAGGTGTGGGCCAGAGGAGTGAGTCTGCCGAAGGCTGCCTCCGTTTTTCCTCAAGGGATCCAGCACCGTGCAAGAATCCTGTTGAAGCTTTGGGGTGAATACCAGAGTACGCCATTCTGGGCGCCAGCTAGCGTCAGCCCACTAGGTCAAACATTTTCAGGTCCTAGACACAATTCTGCAGTGCCTAGGGCCCGGGGAGGGGTGTGATTTGGTGTATACTTTCATAACAAAGTAGACATTCCCACTAGTTCAGCTGAAGGAGTCGGCGTGACGCTCAGGCCTTGTGAATTTCCACAGGCCGAGAGCCTGGTGTGTGCCCTCAGATTCTTTCGTTCTCCGTCTCTTCCTTCTTCTTTTCACTCCCGACCCCCAACTTGCGCCTGCACAGGTAGAGTGGGCTGTCAGGGGAAGACATTGTACAGGGATCAGTTCTCACACTCCACCACGTGGGCCATGGGGACAAACTCGGGCCATCGGGTTTGGATTGGAGGCAAGCGCCTTCACGCGTGAGCCCCCTCACAGGCTCCATCTCTGTCTCTTTCTTCTTTCTGCCTCCCTCTTTGAAGGTTTACACAATTCTACCCTCCATGCACAATTTATGGTGATTTTACAGCTGGAGTTATAAGCTTGGGAAGATTCGGAGGTTTCCTGGAGATCCCTCTGCGAGTAGCAGAGCCAATGACCGATTTTATTTTAGACCTCCTCTCGCTCTGCCACATACGCTGCTGTATACCCTCATTCTAAGCTACATTCACTTTTTTTTTTCTGACCAAATCTCAGATTGGTAAGTATTAGAGCATGCATTTCTTAGTGTGTCTCTGGGTTCTGTGCACAAAGTGCATAACTATTGTTTATTTTCTGGCATAAACTGAGCATGTCATGGAGAAGTCTCCCACAAAGCTCTCTGGGAAGTGTGTGTCTCTGAGGCAGGTGGCAGTTTGCAAGAGCAGGCTTCCATTTCCCTGCCTTTGTTGCACTGGGCATGGGTGGGGCACTGGGAAGACCAGTAGAAGGAACACTAACTAGCCTGGGCTAGCCAGTTGGTGCTGTAGGCAGAGGTGATCTGGGGAACACATATCAACTCTGATACTATTTTCTTCCTTGTAAAATGATGAAGAGTGATGTATCTGTCAGATCTGAATATCTTACCAGAGCTCTCCTACCGAGAGAAAGAAAGCAGCCGGCTCAACAGGCCTGTGTCCCCCAGACGCGGTCGGGGCAAAAGCATCTTACAGCTTCACCGTCGTGTCAGCTTCTGAATTTCAAGGAGGTGCAGTATTTAGATCCAGAAATCTTTCTAAATGGTCACATCGTTATTTGTCAAAAATCTAATCAGATCAGATGAAATTTTATTGACAGAATAAAAGACATTATAGGAACTTTATCCTGGAAGATGAAATTGAGGAACTTATGATTTAATTTATTTTTCTTAAAATAGGGTGACTTATCTCTACTCTTGCTAACAAATGTTAAATTTCTCTATTAAGACTAGAGGAATAACAGAAAAAAATAGGTTAAATGTAACCATACATATAGCTACAGATTTCAAATACTTTATTTCTTTTGCAGAATGTTTTCATTTAATGTTTTTATTTCTGTAACGTGGAGGGGAGACTCCATCCCACTGGGCCAATGGGCCTGATGCTCGTTACTGCAGGTACTGCCTCTCTGAGGCTCTTCAGCTGAAGAGGGGTTGCCTGGGGTCAAACTGAGGCTCTTACAGATGCTAGGCAGGCACTCTGCCATGAAACCATGTCAGCAGCCCTAACTGTTTTAAAATCCATGCCAGTACTTGCTTAAGAAGTGAGAACTGTTATCACACCACCTCCTAACCCAAACTTAGCGCCCCACGTTTGACCAGTGCTGTTAATGTGACTCCCAAGTTTTCACAGGTTACTGAAGTAACTGTGGTTTCTTGATTCTGTAAGAAGGGCGTCGTGGCCTTGAACATCTTTCTTAGCAGGGCGGGTGGGTTTTGAGCTGCCCCTCTGAGAAGGAAGTTTAGGAGGGAAAACCCAGTTTTTAAGGGTTTTCATTCAATGTATTTATATACTTCCCCCTTCCCTTCTCGCTCTCTCTTTTTCCCACCCCGTTCTCTCCCTCTCATCTGCATGGTCATCTCCATCCAGATTAACAATGGAACCAGATGACTATGTGCTGCCAATGGATCCCGCCATCCACCCGAGACAGCTGTAGATTACTAGGTGTAGAACACAGATGGGGCCTGTTCCTTCTGGTAGTTTCCTCCCAGTCCCTGGGAACTCAGTAAAATGTCTGCTTACAGAGATATGCCTTGGACTCTGCCTCTGGCAGCCCATCAGAGAACGAGACTTCTAAGGGCCCTGTTGTAAGAATTTCTGCTGCAGATCACAGAGTCTTAGGCCCTGGAAACTGATACTGAGAGCAACCCAGCTGGTCTTAACTCCCACGACAGAACAGGAGGCCAGAGGTGACTTTTTATATAACTGGGTCTCCATGCATTCTATTTTAAAATTCACCTGGATTCTGCAAGTGTGGAGCAGGGCACAGGACGAGCTGGCTCCCGGGTGGGGGTGGAGAACTGTATTCTGGATGCCCTGCTGGCCTTTGGTGGCCAGAAAAGCTTATAGGAAGGACAGACCCAGGATAAGAGGAGACATCAGTGGTCACCTTGGGAGAAAGAGCAGGGTCTGGAAAAGGATGGGATCTTTCTCTTTAAATCTCGACAACGATAAAAGTTAGGTGTTTATTTGCTGGTCTTGTGGTTAAAGGTTGAAGGAGGATCACATGCTGTTAATAGAAAGTGCCAATCATTTCTTGAATTAAGAAATAATTGACATCTACTACCGTCTTGCTTAAAAGACAATATTAAACTTTGTGTGTCTGTGTGAGTATGCATGTATGTGTTTAAGTGTGGTATACGGCATGTGCACGTGTGGGCAGGTACATGTACCTATACAAACGCGAGTGAGGAAGTCAGAGGCAGACATCAGGTGTCCTGCCTCTCACAGAACATGGAGCTGGGCTGGCAGCCAACAAGCTCCGGAGATCATCCTGTCCCCACCTCCCACGGAACTGGGATTACAAGCACACACAGCTGTGCCTGGCTTTTACACGGGTACTGGGATCTGAACTCCACTTCTCATGGTTTGTGAGTAGCTAGCACGTTTTCCTACCAAGCCATCTCTCCAACCCTCGGATTAAAATCTTACGAAGTTCGTCTTGAAATCTGCCCCAAATATGGCTCGTTTCTTGCAGCATTTGTATACAGAATGCATCATTTTAGAATGGTAGGGGCAACAGCAAGTCACACAAACAAGAGGGGTCTCTGTTACCTAGAGTTACACGTAAGGAGAGCACACAGAGACTGGATTTGGTAATTATTCCTATACATATTTTTTCCCTGAATTTTTCAAAATAAAGCATTTTTACCAATGAATTCAGTATTACTGGTTCTATAATATGTTTAGAAATCTGGTATTTACATTTTTTAAAAGTTAGAATATTTATGGAATGACCATTAGGCACCTACAGTGGAAAAAACAAATGAACTTCTTTTCTGAGAAGATTTTTACTGAAGTAGAAGAGCCAAACTTGTTAAAGTTATTTAGTCTTGACCATGCCTGTCTTCGTCAAACTAGGGGTCTGTGAGATGACACTTAATATTGTGATGTCATAAATGTCATTTATTCAACAAACCCCAGACAAGATCCAGCTAACACATACAGCTGGTGTGCAGCATGCTGCATTCATAGACAAGGCTGCCCTTCAAATGGTTTCACGCCCCATACTGTACTGTTCTTGTGGTGCTGAAAAGCAGGCAAACACGGGGTTTGTTGAGTCTGGCCAAGACACCAATGACAAGGCCGGGTGGTGGTAGTGCACGCCTTTAATCCCAGCACTCGGGAGGCAGAGGCAGGCGGATCTCTGGGAGTTTGAGGCCAGCCTGGTCTACATGAGCTAGTTCCGGGACAGACACCAAAGCTACAGAGAAACCCTGTCTTGAAAAACAAAACAAAACAAAACAAAACAAAACAAAAAAGACATTTGGTGCTTACTCAGGCCCAGGTCTGATTTTAATTGTTTCTTTTTATATTTTTAAAAGAAAAAAAAACTATTTTTTTTCATTATACATACCAATCCAAGTTCCCACTCCCTCTCCTCCTCCCATTCCCTTCACATACCCCTCACCCACCCCCAATCCGCTCCTCAGAGTGGTTAAGGCACATTGCTTTGGGGAAGGTTCAAGCCCCTCACTGCTATATCTAGGCTGAGCAAGATATACATCCAAAGAGAAGAGGTTCCTCAAAAGCCAGTACAAGCAGTAGGGATAAATCCTGGTGCCACTGCCTGTGGCCCCGCAGTCTACCCCAGCCGTGCAACTTAGAGGAACTAGTTTGGCAGTAGGCTCCCGGTCTGGCTGGTGTTGGTGAGCTCCTGTTAGCCCAGGTACACTATTTTAGTGGGTGTAGCCATCGTGGTCTTGACCACTTTGCTCATATTCTCATTCCTCCCACTCTTCAACTGGACTTTGGGAGCTCAGTCCAGTGCCTTGATGCAGGTCTCTGCCTCTGTTTCCATCTGTTGGATGAAGGTTCTATGGTGATATTTAAGATATTCATCAGTCTGACTACAGGACAAGGCCAGTTTGGGCACCCTCTTCTTTATTGCTTAGGGTCTTAGCAGGGGTCATCCTTGTGGATCCCTGGGAATTTTTCTAGAGCCAGGTTTCTTGCTAGCCCCATAATGGCTTTCTCAATCAAGATATCTCTTTCCTTGCTCTCATCTCTGTCCTTCCTCTATCTCAACTATTCCATTCCCTCAAGTACTCCTTACCTCTCCCCTTCTCCCCTCCTCTTCCCCTTCTCACCTCCCTTTTCCCCCACCCCTATTTTGCCAGGCGATCTTGTCTATTTCAACTTTCCAGGTGGATCTATATATGTTTTTCTTAGGGTTCACCTTGTTACTTAGCTTCTCTAGAATCATGAACTATAAGGTCTCGATCTTTACATGAAGAGAACAACTTAGAATCCTGACTGATTTTTTTCATTTTCTTGACTGAAATCTTTCTTAGTTTTAATCTTTCCACATGACAGTTTGAAGCCCTCTGCTCTGGCTTCCATTATCACTTATTCAGGGTTTTCTTTACAGCCCTCATTTCTGATTAAAGACACCTCTTCTTCATACTCATTTTCTGTAGGCATCCTAAGTTATTTTTTTTCATAAACAGATGTTTACATCCAATTTCTTGAGAAACACCACCACCAAATTAGAATTTTCCTTTCTTATTTTCCCACTCACCTGGTTTCTAGATCACAGCATTTAGGAAGGAGCAAGCCATATTTATGACCTTTCTGCCCAATGCTCACATCATTGAGATCTATAGCACAACACTTTTCTGTAAACTTGCTTCTTATTTCAGTGATCCAATGTGCCTCATTGCTAGTCATTGGTTACATCATGTGTCTTTAAATAAAAGACAATGGGAGATTTGCATTGTCTACCACAGGGTCAAGCACACAAGGCATTCAGTAGGAGGTGTGGTTTGAACAGGCAGGGAAGCTTTCATAAGAATGGTGGCCTCAGGAAGCATTAAACTGAGAGTTGTCCACAACGGCATAATATATTGAGTCCTCTGCTTTTCCACAGGAAATCAACCATGCCTAATATCTACCCACTTCCATTTGGAGGGGAAACGGGACCTCCACAAAGTCCAAGGGGACCTCTGCCTGGCTAGAGACATGGTATCTTTTGTTTCCCCTAGTGTAAAATGAGTACATAAACCGAGATTCTTAAATCATTCAGGTAAATCTGTAGTCATGTCTTGTGCCCCTGTCAGGCAAGCTTCCTGATCTATGCTAATAACTCAAACTCTTCCTGCAGTTTTCCCTGGAGAATGCTTTTATTCGAGGGGGTCAATACACAGAACCAGGAGGTTTATGAGGGCTCGGGGAAGGGAAACACAAGTGTGCAGGAGGTGTGAGGTGTGTTCCAACTGCAGCCTCACCCCTTCTGTTAGTGATTATGGGGAAGGAGACATCAATACAAAAACAGGCAACTGGAGGCCTCTCAGATTCGCAATCTGATGAAGTCTTCTGGTGCCAGACCAACTTTTGGGGTTGTCACATGGCTTAGTGGAGCAGCTTCCAAAACGGGCTGCAAAACCACAATTTTGATACACTGGGCCGGATGCCAGAACAGAATCGGAGTCCAGTCGACTGACTTAAGAGACTTCAGCCGCTACTTCAGCACCAGCGCTCATTGTCGGCAATTCCCAGGGCTCACTCGTGAAACCAGCAGCTGGCCAATACAGTGGATGGACTTCTTAATGCTATTGTGGGGAGCGAACCAATACTTGCCTCACAGGTTAACTGAGTTAGGGCAGGCTTCCCTGGAAGGATTCCCTTTCAGGCACTGATTTGGCCCTCAGCGTGTATCTTAATCTTACAGTAATTGTTGGCAGCGCAGGGTGGGGTTCAGGGCTGGAATCTAACTTGTCATGCTCCTCAACCCCCCCCTCCACCTCTCCACCCCACCCCGTCCCGAGGGGTTCTGATGGAGAAAGCGTGCAGGCAGGGAGCTGAACCGGTTTGAGTAAATATCGGTGTTATGGAGGGGGAAAATGCTTCTTAGCGGAGTTCATTCCCCGGAGTTGAGGATCATATGGCAGATAAAACAAAGCTGGGTCCAGTATTCACACCCAGCCTCAGGCCAAAGGACAACCGTAAAATTTTCTGACCAAACACCGTCTCTTACAGTTAAGTGCTAATTCAGGACCCTGATACGGGAAAGAGGCTTCAGGAAGCAAGAGGTTGCTCTCTTGGAGGATACAGAGGGCTGTGGAGAAGCGTTGGATCATTTCTTTTGCAGGTTCCCGCCAGTAATGAGACCGAATTCACCACCACGTGTTTTCCTATACCAGGAGGTGAGAAATAAGGTCAGATTTCTTATCCTAGAAGAAAGAAAGGAGAGCATTGAAATTTCAAAGAGGCGGAGAGAAACTAATTAGTTCTGCCGTGTGTCGTTAAAGTGCAGTGTTGTGGGCTCTCTAAACAGGCAGACAGGCACCTTACAGAAGCTGGAGGTAGCGTGCCTTCAGCGCACATGCTCTCGGCTATATTCAGAGAAAAGGTAAGTTACATGAAGGCAATCAGCGGCTGTGTTGGGCGTGGTTTGCAGCAGGCCCGTCAATCACCAAAAAGCAGTAGGCTATTATCGGACATCCCGAATGACCAAGTTAACTCAGAGGCAGAGAGGAAAATCTTACCAAACTCATGGTGTGCCTATACAATATTATCCTCTGTGATTGACTGTAACTACAGAACACACATTATCTCCTTTTTTAAAAATTCCTTTTCACTCACCGCTTTCAGTTTTCTTTGTTAGCATTAGAATTAACCCGTCATTCCTAATAACTTCTCACCTCAGGCAAGTGGTCTGGGAACACATAGAGCAGCTAATTCATAGGAGGTAGAAAAGCTGGATGAGATTAAATTTAAAAATAAGTAATCGGGGTCAAAGAGAGGGCTTAGTGGGTAAAGGTGCTCGCTGTGCAAGTCCGGGGACCTGAGTTCGATCCCTGGAACCTTCGGAAAGGTAGAAGGAGAAAATTGACCCCAAAATAGAACCAGCTTCACAAAGTTGCCCTCTGGCCCCGATGCATGTATCCTGATATGCACACTTAGGTGTACATTTATGTATACCCATGAGAACTCGCATACAATAGTAGGTTAATTTTTTTTGAAAATTTGTCTTGTAATAAGTATATTGCCTTTGAGAAATATCATTGAAGTATGTAGATGAGCATCAAAATACTAAAGAAGTATTTTGATTTGTTTAATAGTTATAATTACTTGTTGATAGAGTATGTATTTTGCAGGCTCTTAAGCACATCCCGCAGGTGTGTGGCTGCACCATGTAAAGAAATCTGACACAGTTTTCATGGAGATTTAAGGCAGCTGGTAACACCATGACGGAAGGTTATTTTTGGCAATGCTTTCTTTAAGGTGTGTCCTCCTTGGAATTCAAAAATGAGCAAATAAAAACACCCCGAGTCATCAATATGTTTCACAGCTGGAGAAAACAGAAGAAGAATGCAAGAAGGCTAGGCTCATCCAGGGCTGTTTATATTCCAGGCTAAACCATGTGTAGTAACTTCAACAAGCTGAGGAGGCTTTCTGTGGCTAGCTTTTCCTCATATTTAAACGATGCTATTTGACCAAATACGTGTAATAGACACTCAGTAGCACATGGCAAAACAGCTTGAATATAGTGGTCCTCTTGTAGCAATTCTGATCGTACCAGGACTTAGAAAAAAGCCATATACATGATGCAAATAGATTCATGTAATAAAAATAACATCTGTCGCTTTCTCACTTACCCATTGCCTTTCCCCAGAAGCTGCAACTTCTGTTTCTTTAATTGATGTTTAGTATTTTTCTTTAATTGGTTATGTATAGTCTTTATTATTATTACTATTCGTGTGTATATGTATGTGTATGTGCATGCATGTGTGTGTGTGTATGTATGTGTGTGCATGCATGTATGTGTCGGTGTGTGCGTGTGTGTCTGTGTGGTTGTGTGTGTATACAGGTATGTGTTTGTGTTTGTGTTTGTGTAGGCCAGAAGCTGATGTCAGGTGTCTCTCTTGATCACTTTTGACCTTATATATATATTGAAGTGGAGGTCTCTCACTTGAACTCAAATTTCTCTGATTCAGCTAGTCTTCTTAGTTTATTTGCGATCAGGATCCTGTCTCTTTCGTGCCTGAGACTGCATGCAGGCCATTGCACCAGCCCAGAATTTCCATGGGTGCTGGAGTTCTGAAATCCAGGTGTCACACTTGTGTTGCAAGGGCTTTCTTTATCGACTGAGTCCTCTCTCTTGGCACTACTTATTACTTTACAAGTTATAAAACTCTTAGGACATACTCTACAGCTTTTCACCCCAGCTGTTGAACATACACACTTGAAAAAGTCTTTTGCATCATTAGTACAGCTGTTTGAAAATTATGCTTAGATCAACAATGTATTAGTGTATCAATATATTATTGTTGGGTCTGGCTTACCTCACTCTGGATAGTGTTTTCTATTTCTGTACATTTGCATGCAAAATTCAAGAAGTCATTGTTTTTTACTGCTGACTAGTACTCTAATATGTATATATTCCACATACTTTCTTCATCCATTCTTCCATTGAAGGGCATCTAGGTTGTTTCCAGGTTCTGGCTATTACAAACAATGCTGCTATGAACATGGGATGTACTCACTCATATTTGGTTTCTAGCCATAAATAAAGGACTTTAAGCCTATAATTCATGATCCTAGAGAAGCTAAATAAGAAGGTGAACCCAAAGGAAAACATATAGGCATCCTCCTGAATATTAACCTTCATCAGGCCATGAAAGGAGACAGAGACAGAGACCCACATTGGAGCACTGGACTGAAATATCAAGGTCCAAATTAGGAGCAGAAGGAGAGAGAGCACGAGCAAGGAACTCAGGACTGCAAGGGGTGCACCCACACACTGAGACAATGGGGACGTTCTATTGGGAACTCACCAAGGCCAGCTGGCCTGGGTCTGAAAAAGCCTGGGATAAAACTGGTCTCGCTGAACATAGCGGACAATGAGGACTACTGAGAACTCAAGAACTATGGCAATGGGTTTTTGATCCTACTGCATGTACTGGCTTTGTGGGAGCCTAGGCAGTTTGGATGCTCACCTTACTAGACCTGGATGGAGGTGGGTGGTCCTTGGACTTCCCACAGGGCAGGGAACCCTGATTGCTCTTTGGGCTGACGAGGGAGGGCGACTTGATTGGGGGAGGGGGAGGGAAATGGGAGACGGTGGCAGGGAGGAGGCAGAAATCTTAAATAAATAAATGAAGCTGTAAAAAAGTTATATTGTTGTTTTGAGACAATGGCTCATGGTATATTCCATGCTAGCCTAGATCTTGACATACAGATCAGGTTGGCCCAGAACTCACAGAGATCCACCCATTTCTGCCTTCCAAGTGCTAGGATCAAAGGCTTGAACCACCACACCTGGCTGAGCCTTTATCGCTATCTTTAGAATTATTCATGTTAAGTCGGTCAAGTTATGCTATGATCAATTTTCTTTTTCTACCTTTCACCTTCCATTTGCCTAGTTTTCCTTTCAGATTTTATTACGAATTGAACGTTTTTAGTTATATATGCCATGTTCAGCCATCAACAGAGAAGCTACCTTCTGTGGAAGATGGGAATAAATGCAGAGACTCACAGCCAGAGAATGAGAGACCTTGGAACACTCAGGCCCCCAAAGGATGTCTCTATCAAATCCCTCCCCTCTGTTTGGGGAACCCTATGGAAGAGGAGGCAGAAAGAATGTAAAAGCCAGAGGGGTTGGAGGACACCAGGGAATCAAGGCCTTCTAGACACAAGAGTGCTGGCACACAAATGAGTTTACAGAGACGCGCACAAGGCATGCACAGGTCTGTACCAGAGAGAGTTCTAGAATTTAAAGGGGAAATGAACAAACACCCCCTCCTTAGCCCAGAAGCTATGTCCAATTGATAGTCATTTACAAATGAAAATTTTGTTTTCTCCAAGAGAGTCTCACTGAGGAGACAAACCATTGCTAAGGGTGTCCCATGCCCAGCAGTAGTTGACCAACACAAAATGAGCTCAGTAGTATCGTTGGAGGCTCTTTGTCACATGTTAAGTCAGGCAAATTTTCTTCTAACCTTATAGGTTTTGGGGGTATATGCTATGCATACTGTTAGGGTTTATGTTTTAGTTTTGCATTTTTATGCGATTTTTGTATATTTTATGTATGCACACACACAAAGCTGCGTGTCTCTGAATCTATATGTTTCTTGTGCTTTTTCCTCTGCTCTTTTTCTTGCTTGGTTGTCTCGAGCTATTATGATTTGTTTTTGTTTTATTTTAATTTATTTTAATTTTATTTCTTATATGTCTATTTTCCTTCTTTTCTCTTCCTTTTCCTCCTTTTCCTCCTTTTTTTGTTTGTTTCAAGACAGGGTTTCTCTGTATTGCTTGGGTTGTCTTAGAATTCACTCTGTAGACCAGGCTGGCCTGGAACTCACAGAGATCCTTCTGCCTCTGCCTCCTGAGTGCTGGGATTAAAGGTGTGTGCCACCATGCCCCTGGCTGCCTATTTTCTAATAGACAGAAAGGGTGTGGGTCTGGATGGGAGGGAAAGTGGAGAGGAACTGGGAGAAGTTGGTAGAGAGAAAACTGTAATCAGAATACTCTGTATGAAAAGATTATTTTCATGAAACAAACAAAAACCAGGCGAGGCTTATTCTTGACAGTTTTGAAATGTATGCAGTGTTGTGAATTGTAGTCAGTGTGTTGTGCAGTAGATCTCAGGAATCTTATTCCTCTTCATTGAAACTCTGTTGTCCATCTTTGTTTTCAGATTTCCCCATTCAGGCTCTGGTTTCCACTGTTTATTCTCTGTAAGTTTCTCTGTTTTTAGATTTCTGTGTGCTGCTTATCAGAATTTATAATCAATCCTCACCAGTTTTGTCAGTCTTCCTGTTTTAGTTGGGGTTTCTATCACTGTGAAGAAACACCATGACCAGGGCAATTCTTATAAGGAAAACATTTAATTGAGGATTTGGTTTATAGTTTCAGGAGTTTAGTCCATCATCATCATGGTGGGATATGAAGGTGTGCAAGCAGACGTGATGTTGGAGCTGAGAGTCCTACATCTTTATCAGCAGGTAACAGGAAGTGAGCTGAGACACAGGGTGTGGCCTGAGCATATATGAGCCCTCAAAGCCCACCTCCACAGAGAGGTTCTTCCTCCAAAACCACTATTCCAAGGCTGCACCTCTAATAGTGCCACTCCCTTTGGGGGCCATTTTCATTCAAACCACCATACACCCTCAATGAGTTGGAAGTACTGCCTACTTTAAAAATATAATCATACCTATTTATTTTAGTTTGGAAATTTCATAAATCCATGTCATGTTTGGATCAAATCCATTCTTCTATTCTCTCTGCTCTACTATCTCCTCTATGTCCACCACCACTTTCCCCTCCCAACTTCGTGTGGTCGTTTTCTTTTTAATCCTACTGAGTCCATAATGTTGCTTGTATGTCAAACATGGATATAGGACCATCTTCTGGAGCATGCATACTCTCTCAAAGGCTTTATCTCTGCAGAAAACAGATTCTCTCTCCCTCGGCAACCATCAGTTGCCAATAGTTCCTTAGTTAGAGGTGGGATTTATATAATCCCCTTCTCCATTGTTGTTGGAGTTTGGGCTGGCCTGTTCTTGTCCTGATTGTGTGCATACAGACACAGCTGTGAGTTCATTTGTGCAGTAGCCCTGTCTGCCCCACAAACACTGTTTTGATGGCGATGTCCACTATTTCTGACTCCTATAATCTTCCCTTTCCACTTCCACAATGATTCTGGAACACTGGTGGAGGGGTGATAAAGATGTCCCCCTTAGAGATGAGTATTCCATAGTCCCTTATTCTCAGTGCATTGACCAGTTGTGTGTCTGTGTATTAATCACTGTCCACTGTAAACAGCTTCTCTGATGAACTGAGAGATGTACTAGTATGTAGGTATAAAGATAAGAACTTAGACAAGAGTTTATTACTAGGTCCACTTAGGAGAAGAATGGTCTTAGGTTATTCGTTAGGGCCTAGGACCTACCAAGCCACAGGTTTGGGCTCAGTTAATGGTAATAGGCATGGGATCAGGCTTTATATACATTGGAAGTGACACAGTGTCTCTCAGTGATCCCTTGACCTGTGTGTATCAGGAATGGTTGCTTCTACCCTTCGTACCTAACTGTTAGGGAATCCTCTTTAGGGATCATCTTTACTTGTTTTTCTGTAGGAAACTGATTTTCTGGATCTTGTGTTTGTGGTTGCTGTTGTAGTTTTGGCTTACCTATCCTCTAAGGTTTCTAAGAACATGTATGTGAGGTAAATGTGAGAGCTTCTCATTGTCAGACAGCTTTATCCCTCTATGCTCCTGTGGATAGATACTGAAGTATAGGTTAGCAATAGTTTACTCTGAGAATTCTAAAGATAATTTCATATTGTTACCTAGATTTCATCATTAGTACCAGACCATCAGGCCATTAGCCAATGAACAATTTTCCCTCTGGTATCTTTGGAATACTACTTTCTCTGTAGCTTGGAAACTTCATGACCCTGGATAGATGGACTTACAATATTCAGTTTTACTAGACTCCCAGTATGCAATGTTTCACCTGCAGAAAATATGAGAAAGCTATTTCATTGATTTCCTTCTCCTTCCTGAAGAATTCCTGTTTTGTGAATACTGGCTCAGCTTCATGTTTCTTTAAATGTTACTAACAGTCCTACTTTACACATTATTTTGTATATTTTTGTTCATTTTCTATGAGGTTTTTTCAATTAAAGCTTACTTATTTCTATTAGGTTTTGCATGTCTGCTAATATACATGCAAATATGTACATGGGTATAATGTGTATGATGTCTAAGAGCTCTTGTTCTCTTCTCTGTATGGTCCCTTAAAAATTGAACCATTTCATTCTAATTTTAAGGTGTGTTATTTTTTTTATCATTGTGTGTGTGTGTGTGTGCAAATCTCAATTTCCTTTTGTTTCCATTAGATATTCCTACACACTTTTTGTTTGTTTTGAGACAGGGTCTCTCTGTTACATAGCTCTGACTGTCCTGGAGTTCGACATATTGACCGATCTGGCCTCAAACTCACAGAGATCCACTTGCCTCTGCCTCCCAAGTACTGGGATTAAAAGTAGGTGCCACTATGTCCAGCCAGAAATACCTACAATTTTAATGGTTTGCCATAATACACATTCAAACTATAAAGTTCTGGAGATTAGAAGTCTACCATGGATTTGCAAGACTGGATTTCATTAGGGGTCGTAGAATATAATTTGTTTCACTGCAACCTAGACTCCTTGACTTGTGGTCTCTTCTTCACGTTAAACTGACCTCTTGTGACCATGCCCATCCTGTTTTCTATTCTAAAGTATTTTTGTGGCTATACTGAAAGTACACGACAATCCAGGAAATCCTTCTCATTTTAAGATCCTTAGCCACAATTGTAAATTCACTTGTGCCAAGTGAAGTAAATACCTTGGGTTTCCAGATCAGGACATTGTAGAGAGTGTACTGGCAAATTACCCAAAGATATATGAAATTCAAGTACCCAATGCCTATGAGTAATGATGTTAACAGATAACATTAAGTTAAGCATATTGAAACGAGGGCATTCTGGATTATCTGTCAAGGTCCTCAATTCTGTACATGCTATTTTATTAGGGACAGAGGAGAAGATACATGCATGGAGCAGGAAGAGGAATTCTTGGGAAGACAAGTAGGGCAGCATCTGCACTGCTGCCAGAAGGAACCCCTGGAACCATGGGAAGTTAGATAGAGTGAAGACATTTCTTCTCTAGAGTATCTAGAGGGAACCCAGTCCTGTTGGCACTTTGATGAGCCAGCACTAGGAAACCAACAGGGTAATACATACCTGGGGGGAAGGGAGTGTTATACTGTCTAAAAGAATATACAAATTAAAAAAAAAAACTTAAAAAAATGTCTTATTTTAATTCAGGCATATTTGTGTTTGTATCTGTGTATATGTATGCACATGTGTGTGGGTGCCCACAGAAAACAGAGCAGGGCATTAGATCCCTGAGAGCAGGAATTACAGGTGGTTGTGGATTGGTTGACATTGGTGCTGGAAACCAAACTAAGGTCTTCTGGAAGAGCAGCAAGTATTTTTACACATCGAGCCATCTATCCGGCTTCACTATATGGATTTTTTTTTTTGTTGAAATTTCCTTCCTTCTGCTTCTTCCAAGTTTCCCTTTTTGCTGCTTCTTTTGTTTGTATCATTTCAGAAGTTGCCTCAGATGTCCTGTAATCCTTGGTGGTTGATCATAATTATGAGGGTGTACTTAGACAATCAGCGGCTCTGACCGTGTGGGTGGGGCATGTATTGACTTGGTTTGTATTTTGCCATGACCTCGATGGTGAGTCATTTGTTGTGGCAGTTCTCCAGTGTCAGTGTGTTTGTGCTTTGTCCCTTAGGCTAGTTAGTTTCCCCAAAATAGACTATTGCCGTCTCCTGTTTTGATGGCTAGTGTTCATCTGTCTTTTTGGGCACAGGACTTGACAGCTCTTACCAGTTGGTATCTTTAATAAATTAAGTATAGTATCTGTATTTCCATTCTGGTCCCCCTTCATCCTTACACTTGGATATGAATATATCCAAAGAGTAGGCACACTGTCATCTGCTAGAGTCTAGGGGAACGCTCACTAAGCCCTCTATACTGGGAAAAACAGTTTAAGATCTAACTGCTTCTTGACTTTTCAGTCCATCCTTTCGTATTTATTTCCATATTTAAATTAACTTACAGGAGTTGTGGTTCATCCCAGTTCCTGAGGCTTTTGAAAATCTTATGGCTAACCCTAATGACTCAGGACTCTACTGACCTGAGTCTGATCATACAGTGAACATTCAGTTTTGATTTTAATTTTACTCATGGTACCTCCTCTTCCTTTCTTGTTCTTTCCCACTTGATGAATGTACTTTAAAAGCCGATCGTGGTGTGTCTAGGAGACTTTTGGAAAAGAACAAAAGAAAATGTTTCTGGACACTATATCACTAAAACTTACCCCAATGAGGAGACATACACTATATATTCTGTTTAATATATATATTTCCTTGTTCCTTTTTTTTAGTGCCAGAAAATATTACATAGTGTTTGTAGTTTTTTGTTTATTGAGACAGGGTTTCTTTGTGTAGCCTTGGCCAACATGGAACTAACTCTGTCAACCAGATTGGCCTTGGTTTTACAGAGATCCTCCTGTCTCTGCTTCTGAAGTGACGGAATTAAAGGCATATGCCACTACGTGCTTTTAATAAAATATTTTCATTTTGTTGTTTACTTTAAAACCTTATTTTTAAAACCTCTTGGTAATTCTTTGAAAGATCTTAGCCACATTAGCCTATTTTCCTTATGTAGAAAGACTGGCATATTTTGACGAGCACCAAAAAAGGTCATTTGTGATCCCATTGTTCCTGTTGACATTTTGTGATATGTCATTCTTTATTTTGATTGTTTGTCTACATTTCTTCTAATATGCCATATTACATGTTCTTTTGTATATGTGTTACTTTTATTGGTTAATAAATAAAGCTATTTTGGCCAATGGCTTAGCAGAGTAAAGGCAGGCAGGAAATCTGAATTGAGATATATAGAGAGAGTAGGTGGAGTTGGGGAGACGCCATGCAACTGCTGAAGGAGAAAGACACTGCAGAACCTTTCTGGTACGTCACAGCCTTGTGGTGATACACAGACTAATAGAAATGGGTTCATTTAAGATGTACTTGTTAGTTAATAAGAAGCCTGCGCTAATAGGCCAATTGTAATTAGTATAGTTTCTGTGTGATTATTCAGTTCTGGGAAGCATGGAAATGAAGAAGAAGCCTCAGCCTATAGTCATTTATTGTAGAAATCTAATTTTTAAAACCTCTTGATCATTCTTTGAAAGATCTTAACCACATTAGCACATTTTTCTTATGTAGAAAGGCTGGCATATTTTGAAGAGCTCCAAGAAAACTCACTTGTGATCCCATTGTCCCTGTTGACCTTTTATTGTATGTTATTCTTTATTTTGACTGTGTACATTTCTTCTAAAATACCATATCACAATACTACTGAAGGATTTTACTTTTAACTTAATATGTAAAACAAGATTATTTTTAATTTAATAAAAATGAAAATTGTATTCAATCTTGTGATTACATTAGACAGTGGTTACAATTCTTTGGTAATTCTTGATTTAGTACTTTGAGTATTTACTGCTGCTCTTAGCAAGAATCCAACAAATACCCAAGCTTGTTTATACTTGTGTATTTCTTCAGTAAACTTATAGCCTTCCATCAAATAACCAAGTTTAGTCACCAGTAAGCCACACAAACTACGTATGCAGCTTACAGTTTAGGTCTGTAGCAGGTGGGCTTCCTAGGGTTCTACAGGGACTGTGTGATGTCGGCACAGTGACGACTTTGCCTAGGGACAGAACCTTCAGAATCTCTCACCTCTTGTCAGGCACTGTTTTTTTGAAAGAAAAACGGATTCTACTTAAAGTCTTCAGGACAACACCTAGTGACTATAATACATTTTCCCTATGGCTATGTTGAATTAGTTGGCTTAGATCTCAACTTGGGAGTACAGTCAGGTCAGACTTGATCATCTCATGTACAGAGTGCCCAGGGAGTCTGACGGTTTGAATCCAGGCATTCAAGGGGAATGTGAAGCAGTGATCTTGATAAGAAAGCTGCAGAGGGAGCACAGCCAGGGGAGACTGGGCAGCATCTGGAGGTCACATGTGGAGAGGCTTTCCCATAGCGGCTGCCCCTTGGTGTTGTATTGCAATGCCAGTCATAACTGAACAAGCAGTTCTCAACACAGATGCTGTTGGAAATGTCTATCGACAATGAAAACAATCTGGAAATTAATCTTTGGATATTGATTTAGAGCTCCAGATGGATCATCTTTAGTGTGTAAAGCTATTGGTACGATATCCTAGGGAGGACAATGAGCCGTGACCAACCTTGTCCTGAAATCTTCACAACATTCACTGAGCATTTGGAGAACATGACGGCCTAAGTTAATACCCTGGGGACACTCCAGTCAGAGTAAAGGACAGCTTCCATTACTGGAAACTGTGACAAACACAATGGACAAATGAATTGCAGTGGGAGAAGCTTATTTCTGATGCAGAAAAACCTCATGATTCTGGAAACTAAGCTAAGAAAAGGTCCAGTCCTTTTCAAAAGGGACTTTCGACAGCACCACTAATCAAATTAGCTCGTACAAAGCAGGGTATTTTCTTCCTGTGACCACCCCCATCCTCTCTCTGATTAAGAAAGTCTTTGTATTCTGTCAGACCGGCAGTTATTTCATGGCTGTAAACACACATCTGGATAGCTGAGTTTTACTCTCCATGGAAAGCTGTGAGTCTTTACTGCCTGTTTTGGCCTTGATTCTGAGATCTACTTGCTGAGCTTTTGAGTAAATTCAACATCGGTCTGGATACGTGCTTATCGTGACGCTAGTGGAACCCTGCCATCATTTTATTCGGGTCTCCAAACCCTTGGCCATTTTCTCTTTAACTGCTTTTATTCTGATGCGTTTCCTCTAAAAAAGTTTGAATCTTCAGTGATGGTGCATGCCTTTAAGTGCTCAAGTGCAGCACTTGAGAGGCAGAGGCAGACAGATCTCAGTGAGTTCAAGGTCAGCCTGGTCTACAAAGCAAGTTCCAGGACAACCAGGACTGTTAAACAGAGAAACACTGTCTCAAAAAAAAAAGTTTTTTTAATTATTTTGGAAATGGAATGTCATCATCATGTTCAACAGTCCCCTTCTTCTCATCTACTGTCACCCACTTTTCCTCTGCTTCTTCTCATATTCTGATGGACAAAACAGGCTTATCTTCTCCACTGGGATACTTGGAGGAGGTATTTCAGAGGAGATCCTCTGAAATCATGGTAACCAGGGAAAGTTTACCTAGCTCTCTTCTTATATGACTATGCAAAAACCATCATAGCACATTTAGGTACTATTTACACTCTTAATTGGCACAAAGAAGATAAAGTAGAAGTTTTCTGATTGATTTTCAGGTCAATGAACTACTATATTTCTCTGGAGGTCAAAGAATTAGTTGCACTTAAAAATTAAATCCCTTTCAGAAATAGTAAACTGCAACCACATTTTGAAGCATTTCATTCGGTGACTTCCTCAGGAAAATGTCTCTGTATTTGTTTTTTTTTTTTGTTTAATTTTGTTTTGTTTTTGCTTTCATTTTAGTTCTTTATCTATTATTTTAAAATTAGTTCATTTATTTTACATCCTGATCACAGTTTTCCCTCCCTTCTCCCCTCCAAGCCCCTCAAACTCCTTCTGTTCCTACTCCGCCCCCCCATACACTCCTTCTCCATTTCTGTTCAGAAAAGGGCAGGTCTCCCATGAGTATCAACAAAACATGGCATTCAAGCTGCAGTAAGACTAATCACCTCTCCATGTATTAAGTCTGGGCAAGGCAACCCAGTATGAGGAACAAGGTTCCAAAAGCCAGTAAAAGAGTCAGAGACAGCCCCTGTTCCCACTGTTAGTAATCCCACAAGAGGACCAAGCTACACAACTGTAACATATACAGGGTACCTGGGTCAGCCCCATGCAGGCTCCCTGGTTGTCTGCTCAGTCTCTGTGAGCCGCTAAGAGCCCAGGTGAGTTGCTTCTGAGTTTTCTTGTGGTGTCTTTCACCCCTCTGGATCCTACAGTTCTTTCTCCCCTTCTTCTGCAGGATTCCCCAAGCTCCACCTAATGTTTGGCTGTCAGTCTGTCTGCATTTGTTTCCATCAGTTGCTGGATGAAGCCTCTTTTATGACAGTTGGGCTAGACATTAATTTGTGTGTATGGCAGAATATCAGTAGGCATCAATACATTAGCATTTTTTTTCCTTTCAGTTATGTTTGGTTCTATTCTAGGTCTCTGGGTCATCCAGCCTTTGGGTTCTGGAGCCCCAGGCAGTGTCAGGGATGTGCTTACTCTCCTGGAATGACCTAGATGGTTCATTGTTTGGCTACTTCAGTCTCTAGGCCACCACAACCTGAGAACATCTCATAGGCAGAACAGATTAGGTCAAAGGTTATATGGCTGGGTTGGTTTCCTACTTCCTCCACTTAAAGTCTTGTCTGATCACAGAAGATGACCACTTCAGGCTACTATCCACTATAGCTAGGAGTCTCCACTGGGGTCATCCTTATAGATTCCTGAGAGATTCCCTTGCACCAGGTTTTTACCCAACAGTGAAATGCCTCTTCCTTCCCATAGTCTTTTTCAGCACTCTCCCCCTCCACACCCCGCAGCTTGATTGCTCCTGTTCCCACCCCACCCATCCACAGTCCACTCATCAAATTTCTTCTATTTCCCCTTCCCAGGCAGATCCAGGCTTCCTGCCATGAGCCCTCTTTGTTACCTAGTCTTTCTGGATCTGTGGAGTGTAGCATAGTTATCCTTTATTTTACAGCTAACGTCCACTTATGAGTGCGTACATACCACGTTTGTCTTTCTCAGTCCAGGTCACCTCGCTCAGGATGATTTTTTTCTAGTTCCTTCCCTGTATTTGTTTTTATCCATTCGTGTCTTGGTTAACTGGCAAAGTCATATAAGTGATCTGTAATTGTTTTAGAGGTTCTAGGGGGAGAAGACAGCTGCTGCCTACAATTGTTTGGACAATTTTTTTTTCTGTCAGAGAAAAACATGAGTCCTTGTGGCTGAGTGGAGGACAGAGGACACTGACTGCCCTGGATCAGTCAGATTGAGTCCAACAATCATGGCGAGAGCTGGTATCTCATTTAGATTGCACCAAGTAGCAAAAATGTATTCATATTCACTAAGTAACAAAGGATGGATGTAAGCTTTTAACTGCATCAGCAGCTAAGCAGTGGCTATTCATGAACGGTGTTTCCTATCCTTGGCAACTCTCGCGATCATGTGAACCCAACTACAGTTGTATGTGGTAAGGATGATGAGGAACCAATGCTTCTTAGAGCAATACACAGCAGCAGCTGAAGAGACAGCGCAGCAGCACCGTAGCTTTTGTGAGCTTTTCGGGGTGCCCTGATGTGGTTAAAATGCAAACCAAGAGGTAAGGGATGCAGCCGTCTCGTCTCTGAAATCTTTATGTCTCAGGTAATTTGTGCCCCCTTAGCAGTTCTTCAAACTGGCAATGCTTCAAACCCTTCCTGGTCAATTGTGAGAAAGTTTAAACCTAGGTGAACTTGGCACGCTTTGACACTTGGCCACAGTGGCCCTGCCTGTGGCAGCCAATGCCCTCTGCTTCTCAGGTTCTTCTTCCCCTTCTAGAGGAATTTGCATTTCAACACGATTCCTTCAAAGTCAAGTCCCATCCCCAGTTCTTGATTTCTTCAGCCCGTTAACCACACAGGGATACTAGTATCTTAAGATATATCAGAGGTTAACTTAGGTGACTTTTTTAATCGATGGTTTTTTTTTTTTTTTTTTTTTTTTTTGGTTTTTTCGAGACAGGGTTTCTCTGTGGTTTTGGAGCCTGTCCTGGAACTAGCTCTTGTAGACCAGGCTGGTCTCGAACTCACAAAGATCCGCCTGCCTCTGCCTCCCAAGTGCTGGGATTAAAGGCGTGCGCCACCACTGCCCGGCTTCGATGGGGTTTTGAATGCAGAATCATGTGCTACATTGTGGACACAGTGTGGAAGCCGTTGATCACAATTCCTTTAATTCTCTATATCACTGTGTGAAAACATGAGTACAATTCTCAAGCTTTGCTGTCCTCCTCATACTTCCCATAGCCATACTTGAAAGGCGTATATGATGATACTTGCAAGATAAAATTTTAGACGAAATATATCTGCCATTTTATGTTAGGAACAAATGTACAGAAATAAACTTTGTATTAAGTCACTATTGCAAAAATATATAGAATGTGTGGGTGAAAAAGATTCAAGGACTTTTTAAAAACTCGCCAGAATCAGGTACCTTCTTAACTGTGTTTTCCAGTGCCGATGTGATTGCTCCCTTCGGCATGATTTTACTCCTATAATTAAATTCAGTTGCATTGTTAACGTACTGTTGACATTAACTTCTATTTCTTATATACAAGGCTGGAAATACACATACTTTAATTTGAAACAGCTGCTCACAAAATTACTACATACGGACAGTTTTTGTCTGTAGACCGTTATGTCCTTCTATTTAGGCATGATTTGCAACTGTAAAAACTTATTATCTATAAAGTTAAATGGAGATTTACTGACATACAATGAATTTTGCTGCTGCACTTAATATTGCACTTGACAAATATGCAGCAGAAAAGGAAAGCCAGGAGAGGTATTTCTTTAGGTCGGCAGTCATGCCCCATTGGCATGCAGTCCAGAGGGGCAGAGACCACATGGCCACCTCCTGACACACTTTAAGCTCCACTTAACTGACAGATCACAGTGGGATCGTCCTCTAGCTTCTCCCCCATCTTCTGTAATCTTGAACGCGTCTTGGGGCTAAGTTATACGGTATTCTCTGCTTCTTTTAACAGTCCTAATTCTGGCTAACTGATAACCTGACATTCCACAACCAAATGGTATTACTTTACCTTAACAAAACAAAAACAAAAAACCTTTAGTCCCTTTGCTTGGTCCTGAAGGACACAGCCTGGTTATTTATTCAGACCTGTTCATGGTCATCTAAGCCTTTCAAGTTTTGATAGGGCAGGGTAGAGAAAGCACCACTCCTGCTAGGATGAGCAATGTGCATGGTTATGCAAAGAAGGAGGCATGGGACACTGTCAGGCCTGTATAAGGCACAAACCTTATTCCGGCTCAGCATTCCCATCTGGTCTAGGCAGTCAGCTTTTGTCTGAAACACACATCTTCTTAAACTGCTCTCGTAGTACAACAGGGACAAACGACTGGGATTTACTTACGAGGGTTCGAAAAGCGATGGCAGCATTTCCAAGACAATGCGTTTTCAAAGCCTTTCTTTTTGGAAGACGACTTCCAACCCCAGGAAATGCTAGTGGTTGTCGCAGTCGGTGTTTCATTTTGTAAAAGTTAGTTGCCCTTCCTACACTAAACAAATAATTTCCAAATAGTATGTAAAAATCAAAACATAGCAAAAGTGAGGGAAAGGAGTCAGCTACAGAAGATCATGCGTTGTATGACTCTATTCACGTGAACATCCAGGCTAGACAGATCCATAGAAAGAGAAGGTTAGGGCTGCCTATGTGTGGGGATGGAGAGGAGAATGTGGGAAATGTGACTGCCAGGTTTCCTTTAGGGGTGAGAGAATATTCTAATATTATGGTGAGTAAGCTAACTGGTTAAGTGTGTTTAAATGCAGGGCATAGACGTACTTAAAATGCCAGAATTGTATACTCTTAAAAGAGCAAACCTGGGAGAGATGGCTGATGTTCTTATAGGGGACCTGAATTTGGTCCTCAGCACTTACGTTAGACGACTCACAACTCCCTATAACCCCAGCTCCCGGGGTGTCCACAGGCACTCATGCTAACACACACACACACACACACACACACACACAGACATATACACAATTGAAATTAAAATTATTCTTTAAAAAGCAAATTTTATGGCAAGAAAATTATATCTTGATACCAAAATCATAAGAAAAATTAGCAAATAACAAAATACTAACATACAACTCTATAAAGCTGAAAGACCCTTTGTCCTTGTCTTTAGCATCTTACAGTCTAGGAGTTCACACTTAGATTGATTGGGACTGGCCTAAGGGTGATCATAGAGAATTAATTCCTAAGCACAAAGTAATGACAAAGAAAATATATTTTGCTGAGTATTTGGGGACTCAAAGAGAAGTCCCTAGAGGGGACAAAGAAAAGAGCACAGCATAACATTTGTGGAGCCTCTACCCTGTTTAAGGCATTGTTCACATTCAGGTGGCTGTGGTGCACGTCTTTAATCCCAGCACTCAGGACTCAGATGCAGGTGGGTCTCTGAGGATGAGGCCAGCTTGGTCTTAAGAGTGGGTTACAGAATAGCCAAAGTGGAAACACAGAGAAACCCTGTTTCAAAAAAAAAAAAAAAAAAACCAATAAAAATAAAGAAATAAAATTGTATTAAAAAAAAAGAAGAAAGAGAACATTGTTCACTGTAGAGATGTGTGGGTCAGCCCCGAGCTTTGAGATGTTTGTTGGGACAGAATATAGCAACGTTATTGTAATCGGATGAAACTGAGATAGTAGAATGGCAGCGAGAGGAGAGTCACTAAAGTCACTAAAAGGGGAATGGAGGTGGAGGTCAAATGATAACCTTAATTTAAACACAGAAGGCTGCATGATTGTGATCTGCCAAGTGCCTTCCCCTCAGTGGTGCTCTCAGCCCTAGCTCGCGCGGGATGCAGTTAGATTGCCTTTACGGCCTTAGTCCTCATCGGCCCACCTCAGAATTTAGCGGTGGGAGACGCTCTGAGGTCAGAGGCCCAGGGGAAAGCTGTGAGCTAGCCACAGAGGCAGCATGCATCACCAGGATTGCTGCTGGGTGGTCTCTACAGCAGCACCAAGGCACTCATTTCCAGAAGGTCCTGTCTGAACTTCTGTCTCGTTTCAAAGGTGCAGCCTCTGTGGCTCTGAAGTCTAGAGTTTCCTGCTGCCTTCCTCTCCTGGTGATTTGTGGCTGTTCAGTAACTTGTCACTTCTCAGGGGAGCATCTGGCCGACTCCTCCCCGTGTGTCTGAGGGACGTGATGATCCCTCCAGGCCCTGCCACTGCTTGGCATAGACCTGGAACCACATTCTCCGCATGCCCAGACGAGCACCTGGCAGAAGCATCTAGAGATATAGTCTGTCATTCTAAAGGTTTTACATACTGCTATAAATCAAAACTAAGACGACCATGTTAAGAACAATTCAATGATGGGAAGATTAATTGGTATAATAAAAATAGAAATATCACTTTATCTATTGCTCTGTGAATGTACATGGCCACATGAATATATGCTTTATGTATACATCACAATACACATTATGGGCACTTCTATTTAAAATAATACAGAATTAATTTTAAAAGTTTTTACTTGACACACACCCTACCCAGACACAAACCAGGGGAGGCCTGATCTTGCCCCAATAATTTAGGCTTCCTCTCTACAGAAGCAGCATAATGAGTCCATGGTGGAGGTAAGACATTTATTTTCACTGGATTTGGTAACCGTTTACTGGGATATCTGCCCAAAGATGCTTGCATTGGAAGATAAGTTGACTTCAAGGGAGACAATACTTCAAAGACTTCCATGATCTCAGGAAACAGAAAAACACAACCGAAGCCAAGTGCTCGCTGGAGATCACCTATTCTTCTGGGGAAGCTGGAACCTGAGTGGCAATGACTATCAGCTTCATCTCAGAGTCTATAAATAATTCATAGAAGGTATCAATTTATTCATTAGGCAGGTGGCCAAGACTGAGTTCTGGGTGCTTACCAATGACACGGCCCTGGATACCCACCCCATCCTGCTGAAAGGATCCAATTCTTGGCATGAGTGACTTTGTGTTGCTGGCTGGATCCACACCCTTTGAAACACACTCCACTGCTTCTGCATAGCTAATGTGAACATTGAGATGAATATACGTGAGAGACATGTGTGAACTGGCTTTCCCCGGGGGCGTGTACATGTGGTGGAAGTCAGAGGCTCCAGATCGGGGCCATTTGGTGATTAAACTCACTCTAGACTCTGCAGAAATTGCTTCAGTGCCACTCATGTTATTCTTAATTCAGAGTAAAACTTACGTTTCAAGAAGTAGCTGCAGATAATCCTATGTTCTGCCAATTACACGGACAGTGACTTTTTTTTTAACCAAAGGCATATAAATTCTCTTTCTGATACTGTAAAACTGGAGAGCCCATGAAGCATAAACTTCATGTTACATGTATGAAGGCAAGGGATAGGAATGTAAAATATAAACTTTAAGATGATTGTATTACATAGTAGATGCACCCAGAGAAATGCTGTATAATTTCCATTTCAAAGATAAAGGTAGGGATGAAGAGGGATTGGAATGACCCTGGGAGAGAAATGACCTCTTGGCTGCGGTTTGGAGGATGCAGTGTAGTGGAAAATGAGCTGTCATTTTAGGCTCTCCAGACAAACACCGTATGAGTAATTATAGCGCATTTTCTACTTTTCTTATTAAATAATATACAATTAAAAGCACATTTGCCTTCTACTCAGTTGATTTAGGTTACCAAGTTTGGCTCAACAAGCAAATAAAATGATTACTTATGTGTTTATTTTAGGAGTTATTAGGCCTTGTAGAATGACTTTCACACTAAGGAGAAGGTTTGGAAAGGTAGCTAGCTTCTATCAAGGTAGCTCCAAAGTGCTTATGAACTGTGTCCTTCCCAGGATCTCCGAGCCCGAGCAAATGCTTCTAATTCCTTTTCTTTCAACCCCATGTTGACTGTGGTGGCCCTTAGGGACTAACCTGGGCTACTCTTGATTTAGTGTTGGCATCACACCCCACCCTCTCATACTCACAAATCTATTAGCAAGAGCCACATGGATTATGTGCCCAGAGCTGTAGTTATTAAGATAAAAATGGGCTGGAAACCAATAATCTTTCCTATTTAGAAGGAGACCTGTTCACACAGCCTACCCTGAAAGGTTCATGAGTTCATTTTATTGGAAGATTCTTGAATTTTTTTATGACACCAAGCATAGTGTCATAGTCTTATAATATTAGCACACTGGAAGATTACAAGTTCACAACCAGCCTAGGTGGCAGAGGGAGGCCCTGTCTCAAAACAAACAAAAATTAGTTTCTTAAGACCAATTAATGTTTTAATTTTTAAAACATGCAAATATGTTGTGAGCCTAGCCTTTAATGGCTGCACCATCTTTCCAGCCCAAGACAATTATCACGTGTACTCACTCATAAGTGGTTTTTAAACAGAGAGCAAAGAAAACAAGCCTACAAATCCCAATCCTAGAGAACATAGACAACAATGAGAACCCTAAGAGAGACATGTAGAGCTCAATAAAAATCAATAAAAAAAAAACCCAAATGAATTCATTGTCCAGATTCAGCAACCAGAAAAAAAAAGCCACGCAAATATGAACTCAATTTGAATGCAAGACTTTAAGGAAAATTAAAATATTGACCTTGATGTCATACTCAAGTGAAAATGAAATTTTTTAAGATTTCAACCCGTAGATTTTATTATAAAGAGAAAGTGGAAATACAACCGAAGGAATGCCATTACCATTTACTCACACTGAAAGCTTCATCAAGTTGACACACTGTGCCCACCAACCTATCATGAGAAAAACCACCACATAGTTGAGAATCTACTGAATACATTTAAGTTTATGAAACCCTTGTGCTTCTGGCTGCTTATGTGGTCATAAGCAAGTATAATCACTTTGCTTTAAATGTATCTAAGCATTCTTAGGGAGATTGTATGAATTACTTTTTATGCAACAAAAAGTACCTATTTTTATTACCTGCAATAAAGTGAACATTATGGATGTTATACATAAATGGCCTGAGGGGGAAAATCTTGGTTTGAGATATGAAATGTCTTTTCATAACTTAATCTAAAATGCAGTTTTCCCAGATGAATTTTAAAGTGTTAGAAAAAAAGGCTTTTTATCGGCTAAATTAAAGCAGTTCTTTGCAGAAGCCTACAGTATTAGTTAAGATGCCAATCAGCACAAATTAAGTCCCAAACCTAACCTACGTGAATATTGGCACCAGGTACGAATCTGCCATAATACTTTCTCGCAACGTAGATGTTGTTCTTTCTGTTAGAGCTAAGGAATTATGCTGATTTATGTTGTAAGTAGACTTATAGATTACCCTTGATACATTGTAAATGTGAACAAATTGATTGTGTATTATTGAATGTGCCGAGCCTCAGTGATCTGTTATCCACAGAGCAAATTCTTTACATTTCAGTGAACATAAAGAAAAGAAGTAGATTGTGGTGCTAGGAACACAGTTCGTATTGGTGAGGGGGAAAATAAGCCTGGCTGTCCATCTACCAAATGAGTGGATCATCAGAGGAATATGGAAGTTGGCAATAGTAGTTACTATAAAAATAAAAACATGATAAATGGTTTTCAGACCTGCAAGCATTGCCGAGCACAGTCTAGTTGGCAGGCAGGCTCAAGATCCTGTTGTCTTTAGCAGGTTTTGGGGGGTGGGTTCTGACAATGTCTGAATCACCTTCTTAAACTGATATGATCTATCAAAAATGCTTTCACTTCCAAGAGTCACCAGAAGCATTTGAAATTTAAATGCATATAAAAAATGAAGTCAGGTATGATGATTCGTGACTGTAACCCAAGTATTCATCAGGAGGATCTTGAGTTTCAGGCCAGAGTTGGCTACATAGGGAGCCTCTGTCTTAAAAACAAGCAAGGCAGCAAGCAAACAGCAACAAAAGTCAGAGTATCATTCGCAGGGCAGTTATTCCTTGATTTAGTCAAAACTGTAGGACGGGGTGTGGCTGTGTTGTTTTGGGATGTGTGCTTTTGAAGTTGTTGTTCCATTTGCTTATTTTAAGTTCAATAGTCCTGGCTTAGATATTGGTGATTTTCTTCTATTTTTGTTTCAGCATTTGCTTAAATGAAGGGCGGTGTTTGGTGTGATCTTGGCTTAAGCTTTTACAACACTAGATGCCTCTTCTCTCATTTGATGCCAAAGTCTTAGATCTGTGAAAAGAACTCTTATAGGACAATGTACCTTTGGACCCATTTTTTTTTAATTTCTTTGGAATTTTTCAGTGGAATGGAACTAAAAAGACAAACTAAAGATGCAGGTACCATTTAGGTTTTGTTTTCTTCCTTACTTCCATTATAATTGTTTCCAGTAAGTTCTCCCAATGCTTTAAAGTGAGACTCAATGCATCTGTAGGGAAGACTTACGGGCATAAAAGAAATTAGTCTAAAATAGGTTCTACAGCTCCAATGTAAACCAGCCCAACAAGATAGATGAGCATATTTTGGCATCTCTATAAGGTCCTGCTTGGTCCTGATAGGCGAACAGTACACAGCACGTGTAACACAAACACAAAAAACACAAACACCAGATGCACAAGCACAACACACACACACACACACACACACACACACACACAATGTACATGCTCCCTTGCACACAGAGGCACACCCTATCCCTCTGCCCAGTGTCAATAGAGCGGCTTGGAAATGTCTATGCAGTTATTCTTGACTTTTAATATTACAAATGTTTTGTTTTAAGTTTAGCTTAGATTGGATGCTGATCAAATCTTACTCAAAACAATACACTTCCTGTAACTTTCACACTTAAAATGTTTTTAAAGGCCGACTCCTTTTTTACCCTGCTTAAATTAAAATGCTCTAAAATAGAGAAACAAGTTTGTAAAGGCATATTTTCACATCTATTTACCCAATGCAAAAGACAGTTTCTTCGCGTAAGAAATGATTGAAACAGTTACTAGAATTTCAGTACAAAAATAATTTTAAAAACCCACCTTATTATTAAACTACATTCAAAAACTCTGGTGACAGCAGAGAGAGTTCATTCCATGCCTTGTTGAGATAGTGTCACAGCTGAAGGACTACGTGGTTAGTTCTGCTTGTCATGCCCACCATGAGAAGCCAGTTGACAGCACACCTTCCCAGTAGGCACTCTATTTTATTATTTTTTAATTTTCATTTTTCTTTCATTTTATATATCACCAACAGATTTCTCTCCTTCTTCCCCTCCACTCACCCACCATCCACTCCTCAGAAAGGATGAGGTCTTTTATGGAGAGTCAACAAAGTCTGTCATATCACTTGAGGCAGGACCAAGCCCTCCCAGCCCCTCCTGTATCGCAGCCGAGCAAGGTATCCCTCCATAGGGAATGGGCTCCAAAATGTCAGTACATGCACCAGGGATAAATCCTGCTCCCACTGCCAGTGGCCCCACAGACTGCCCAGCCATACAACTGTCACCCACATTCCTAGTTTGGTCCTATGCAGGTTCCCAATCTATCAATCCACAGTCAATGAGCTCCTGCTAGCTCTGGCCAGCTGTCTCAGTGATTCAGATGTTAAAGGCTAGGCTCACAACTGGTAGGCACTCTTGATGTAGCTGTATAACTCTAGCAGATGAGAAGCTAAGGGTCTGGAGAGATGGCGCAGTGGCTAAGGACACTTGTTCTTGCAGAGGTCTGTGACTTGATTCCCAGCATTTGCACAGTGGCTCAGAAACCTCTGTAACTCCAGTTCTAGAAAATCTAATGCTCAGTTCTGACCTCCATGAATAGCAGGGACTCATGTGGTACACATACAATCAATACATACATGCAAGCAGAACTTTCATATACATTGTAAAACACATACATCTAAAAATCTTTTTAAAAGAGGGAAGGTATAAAATACTCTCTGAACACAGATTTTTACCAGTTTGACATTTATTGAAAATACATTACAATTGTTTCTAAGGTCTAGAATTACTTCAGTGGTGAAGAAGAAAATGCCAGGCTAACTCAAGTCAGAGAGTTTTTACAGTGACATAGTTAGTGAGTTACAAAAAGCTAGCATTAACTGTAATACTGTCATGGTATATGCAATGCATTAAAATTTGATGCATTTCATAACATCAAAAAATAACTGAAAATCTAAAAACCGTGTTTGTATATAGATGTATGTATGGAAAATATGTAATTTCTAAGTTAATTTGGTACCACTGTTCAAAAAAATCTATTTCTAAATGCATATGTTGTTTTTATCAAAGTGATATGCATATTTAAATATAATTTAATACAGTTAAATATAAATCCATGTTTATGTTCTTATAAAAATAGATATAAAAATAGAATATTTGAAGGAGGTGGATATGCATTCGAGATAACTCGGGTCAATAGAACAAATAGTTTCATTTATTATGGCAATGAATTTGAGGTATTTGTACATTTAGTAATCTTAGCTACATACTGAGTTAGGCCTCTCAGCTCAGGCTCAACTCATTCTTTAAAACCCACCATAGATAGCAGTAAGATGTTATCCTGTAAAACAATTGTATAATAAGGCAATTTTCCTTTTTGTACCTAAAAAGACACAAGTGAAAGTTTTCAAGGCTAGAAATAGGTGTGTTCCCTACTTATGCCACAATTTTCATAAAAATTCTTGTAAGGCTACTTTAATTTAAATTAAACACATCTGTTCAAATAAAAATACAGATACTAGTCACATAGTACTATTTGTGGGTACATAGAAAATTCTTATACATTTGAGAATCTGCAGTCCTTTGCAAAAATACCTAAAATGTAACCATTGTCTTAGATGAGATACATCTAAAGGGACAAGGGAAAGCTTCTTCAGAGAGAGTATCCACAAAAGTAACAAAGTAACCAATGGGGACTTTATTTTGTTCCACACTTCAAAATTATGTCTATCAGCAACTTAGACTGTGCTCCCCATCAGGGCTCACAGTCTGGCGTAGAGGGATGTTTGTGGAACTCACAAGAGCACAGACTTCAATACAATAATGCTTCTTATCACAGGCAGAGAATCCCTTTGACTCCCCCTGCAGAGTATCTCTCCTGTTCTTGCCCTTCCATTACGAACTTAAAAGTATAACAAGAAATGTTTTTCATAAGCGTTAGATCCTCAAAGCCCAAACCACCACAAATAGCCCGCTTTCTCCTGGTCAAGAACTGAAACGTTATATCCCTCCATGTGGAATGTATTGCTTCTTCCCACGTTAGTGTGCCTATGGAGCAGATAGCGCAGGAACGGCATTACTCCTATGCCCATATCGTTGCATTTCCATTGTCTTGATTATCATTGCACTACAATATCTGGTCCATGTGGTCCTAGTTTGTGATCACCTTTCAAGTGATCTCCTTATAGTTCTGTCCTTGGGTCTGAAACCAAGGATGGATGCTCAAGGTCACTTTTAAGTGTGTTCTGTTCTAAGAAAAAGGTGTCATTACTTTTTTGTAAGTCGCGTGCTTTGGTGTGCATGCTTGCACTGGTGAGTGTGCAATCATTGCAAAGCATGAGTGAGGCACATTCGGTTCTCAGACCATTGTCCTGGTGAATGGCTTATCTCTAATTCTGAATTCACCTCTTCTTCAGGGAGCCTGCGCAGACCGCCGACTCGCACACATCCTGCTGAACAGGATCTCAGAACAAACCTGATTTATTGGCCCTCTGACATGATATGGCGAATGAACATTTGGGACAGAATTTTGTTGGTGCCATTTGTTTTGACTGCTGAAGTATTTTTCTACAGTATGGTTCTTGGATCTTTTCATCTTGAGAACGTGGTGCTCTCTGGATAACTTCGATTTAACCACCTGCAAATAAAGAACAAGAAATTAGAGGTGCGAAACCCCAGATATTTGAGCTCCACATCGACCAACATGACTGACGTTCATGCTTGCACTGCATGGCTGCTTCACAGACGCTGCCTGAATGGCACAGAGATGATTTACATAATCAGGAACCGCCGCTACCTGTGTTTTACAGAACCAGAGCTGAGGTTAGAAGTCCTGTCACTTTTTACACCTTAAGTCTTCTGTTACCAGTGAGACTGTGGAAATGTTCCACATGATGCCTCTTTCACACCGTGTGTGTGGGGTGTGTGTGTGTGTGTGTGTGTGTGCAAGCATGCGTATATATTGGACCAGATGCAGTATCTTACAGGTTGACATTATCCCTCTACAGTAGAGCAGACACTGTTGTGAGTTTCTAAGTCATTATTTCAAATTTGATACTTAAAGTCTGTCATAAAACAAAATGGCAACTTGCATTATTTTCAGAGAAAACAAAAGTACTTTTCCATTCCTTACCCCAAAGATGACAGTGTTATAGTTAGAAGCTGGATTCCTTTGGACAGTTAGTAAATCATGGAACTTAAGAAAAATAGCCTATGCTTTAAGTTTCATGTACGTTTGTATGCACATATGCCTTTATTTCAAGCATTATTTTGAGTAGATGGTATTCTAAAGAATTCATGGACTCAAAAGAGTTTACAATCAGAAGTTTCCTTCCCATCTCTTTCCCTATCTTGGCTATTTACCACTTTTGTGTAATTCATGGCTACTTTGTAAATATCCACACTCATACATACATAAGGTTCATATTTACATTTTGCAAGATATTGTCCTGGTGGAAGCCTAAATCATTATCTTCTGCCTACAAGCAAACAGAACTCAGGGTGTCAGAATTAAAGGATTGGGAAAGCCAAGTAGGGGACAAGAAAGAAACTGGGGCGTAAGGTCCCTGGGAAGTCAGACAATAGAAAGGAAGAAAATTCTAGTGAGGATGCTCTGAACGTCAAATAGCAAAGTGAGAACTTCATCATGTTCACCATGCAGGTCTAGTTCATCGATATTATGTCAGTGTCTGGGACACGGGAAAGTATTCCTGGATAACAACTGGAAGTATACTATGTCACATAGATTTTTCTATTCTTTCAGGAGTAATGCAATAATTAAGGCATATATCATTTGATCCCATATGAGAGAATGAATACAATGAAAACGGTTCAGGAAAGCAAAACTGTATATGGGGTGGGGGAAACCCCATGTATTTGGGAAATAAATATTATAGCTACATACTTTAAGTACACAAAACTACATTAGAAAATCATTGAAACAGAAACTTTGTAAAGATCTATACCAAAATGTTAACAGAGTTACTTTTCAATGTCATGATTCCCTGTGGGTTTAATGTATCCTATTAACTTTTCATCTTGACTTAAAAAAAAAAACATAATCAATGTGCATGATTTTAAGGCAACGGAAAAAGATGAAAGACGTTAGAGTTGAGGAAAAAGTTGCCAGTAGTGTATTTCAAAACCAGTAGCCCTAGCTAAACCCCGGGGTGTGAATCTCTTTCTGTGAGAATGGTTGGCTTTTTCTCTCTCACGCTCTTGGATCAGGTGACTCTTAGGAAGGGCAGTGAAAACATTCACTTGTGACAAAGAAACTCTGTGGGTTGTGATTCAGGCTCAGCTTGCCATTAAGCTTGGGCTGACTTTCCAGATCTCCAGGGAGATGCTTCTTCTAGGTCCTTCTACCCCCAGGAGATTACATCAGCACTCACAAATGGTAGGCCTGTGTAGAGACCAGTGCGTTCCTGAAGATTCTCTGTAGTTTGGGGAGAGGGGTCCTCAGGTAACATTCGTGAACAACATTCTAAAAGTTTATATAAGGAAACATTAAAGCATAAATACGGCATGCAGTCTTGAAATAATATTCTAATGTTCTGCAGCCAAAATGAAGGCAATTTTAAAATATGATTTTATCTTGTTTGGTATCTGCAATTACCATGGTGGTCTATATGCTAATTACATGTAAAATTAAAGCAAGTCTGTCATGACACACAAGGCTAGAGTGATTTAAACATTATTTTAATACTTGGGGCTGATGTATGTGCTACTCTTAAGTAGATGTGTAGGTAGGATATTCAAAACTATGTACTTCAATATCTCTGAGATAAATAGATTTCACCTAAAGGTAGGGTCAGCGTTTTGTATTGTCTCAGTAGGAAACTTGTTAATTTACTTCTGATTTTAGACAGCTGATGTTAGTCTTGGAGAAAGGGAGATGAGATGACGGGCTCTCCCAGCAGTGTCTCAAGGGTAGGCTAATTGATACCCCTGAATTACTAATGTTCCTCAGACGTTGTTTGAAATGGACTCCTGAATGCCCAGGTCACTTGCATTTTCAATTTACCAATAAATATATACATGTGAAAATTCCCTCAAAACGGCTATGTGTATTAAACCCATTAAGATACCCTGTCATAGTATACACCACACTACTAGCAATACAATTTACTTCAGGACAGAAAACCACTTCAACATTATAAAATATTTCATTACAGGAAATTGCCAAAGCATTATGTAGAAATGTACAAGCATTTGTTCTGAAAACTCAAATGAGTCTCCTAAAAATGATCATATATTCTAAAGCTGATGTTTAAAAATGATAAAGCTTTTCCATAGTCTATCAATAATTAAGATAAAACATTAAAAACATCTCTTGCAAGACCAAATAACTAAGCTCCATAATGATCTATTGGCTGCAGATGAGGAATCCTTCATCGGGTTAATGAGGCACCAATGACTCATGGACCAATAAAAAGATAAAGCACACCAGATCTTCACAGTTGATTAGAGTTGCTGTGCAATTGAGGGTTGCACGTCAAACTCTAAATGCATGCTAAGAATCAATACAGGACCAGGCTGTGGTGGCTCACACCTTTAATTCTAGCACTGGGAGGCAGAAGCTGGCGGATCTCTGTGAGTTTGAAGCCAGCCTGGTCTACAGAGTGAGATCCAGGACAGTCAAAGCTACCCAGAGAGAAACCCTGTTTCAAAAAAACAAAAACAGACAAAGAGTCAATAGGAAAATAACCACAATCATTTGAGAACAAAAAGTACTGGTGGTTGGTGGGGTGGGCTTTCTGTATGAGCTGTTTCTCCATAAGTATGAAAAGTCTACTCTCAAAATTAACCATGACTTGATCCATTCTAGCCAAAATGAAAATATTCTTTGTTAAGAGCTTTGCTTCTTTTTTTCTTCCCACACAGTCTTTTCCACTGTGTGTGTGTGTGTGTGTGTGTGTGTGTGTGTGTGTGTGTGTGTGTAGAGGGTGGAGCACTTGAGGAAACAGAATAAGAGCAATGGCAGTGATCCTCATCTTTTTCCAGCTTTAGTATCTGTGATGCGGAGTGCATGTGTGTGTGTGTGCATGAGTGTATGTGTCTGTTCTTATAACTGAACCCAGGATCTGGTACATGCTAAGCACTCAGAGCCATAACCACAGCCAATGTTCACAGTCTAAGTCCCAGGTCCAGCTGTGCTCTCTGAAACCCTCACTGTCCTTCAGAAAGATGACTCTCCTGTCCGGCTTTCCTTCTGCTCCTCACAGATACATGCCAGCCAGGGATATCTTTCCCTAATTCCTCTATAACCCAACATTTAGGGAACAATTCTAATCCTGTTCTCATCTTGTTTGTCAACAGGATATTTATACAGCAGATTTGATAAGGCATTCGTCTTGAATCTGGGTCTACCAGGAGCAGGAGGAGAATAGGGACTGAATAAGATTGTGCTTTGATAGTGAGACTCTGGTTTAGGCTGAGGGCTCCTGTTACACATGGCTTGTGTACCCTACTGATGGATAAGCATTCTGATCAAGCCGCATGAGTTACCAGGGCCAAGAAGCCTTGTGGGGAAAACCCATAAACTTTGCTTTCTGCTTGACTGCAGATATAGTTTATCGAAGCTCATGGATTATAGGGTAAACTTATCTGACCGAGTTCCATGGACTGCAAACAAACTATAAGTAAATGCTGAAGAAAAGGTCCTGTTTCACCAAATGGCCCACATCATTGGAGCCTAGGCTTTGGAAGCCCAGTGGCCGTCAGTACGGAGAGGAGAGACTAAGTCTGCAAAGGGCTGTGCAGATGTGTGTCTAAAAACATGTGCCGGCAGAACAACGCAAATGAGTGAGCAAGACCAGTGTCTGGGAGCTGCAGTGTGTGTGTTTACATCAGCCAGGTGGTGACCTGTCCTGAATTAACTCAGTAATCACTGAGTTCCCTGGAACGGCTTGTCCCAAGTATGCCTAAAGTCACACCATCGGACGTCCAGGAGTTGAGGTGCGTCACTAGCGGGTGGAGGCAGATTGGGATTATGGGGTAACACACCGAACTGAACACATCAGTGGGGCTCGCTTACCCATTTTCAGAGCTCAGAGTTCTGGATGCAGAGGGTTTGGGACAGAATCTGGAATTAATCACGTGCTCAATGTTTGTTAAACTGCCAAGTATATTTTAAATTGTATTGTTATGTTTATACCTACATTAAGGAAGAAAGTTTCTTGATGGGGAGCAACCTTCGATGCTATTCTTTCTGTAACTTGATTGAAAAATTTGGGTTAAAGGGGCCTGCAAGATGGCTCAGTGGGTAAAGGAGGTTGCCACCAAGTCTGACATCCTGAATTTATTTCCCCCAAATCCACATAATGGGAGGAGACAACTGACTTCTGCATGTGTTTGCTGACTGACACACATGTGCAGAAGCACATATAGACGTATGCATAAAATAAACAAATAAAGCCATTGAATTATAAATATTTTAAAATGTAGGTTAATATATGCAATGTTCATTACTGTGATGGAAAGTACAATGCTTATTCTGCAGATTAAAAAGCATCTCATACATTCTCTTTTCTTCTTAAAATTTTTGGGTAGAAATAAAGGAATTCTAAATTGCATCCAGTGCTATATAAATCTAGTAACTCTAAGTGTTGAAAGCCCAACATTTTTAAATAAACTGTATTAAAATCAAGAATGTAAGTTTAAAATAGAGCTATAGGCTGGGCATGGTGGCACACGCCTTTATTCCCAGCACTCAGGAGGGAGAGGTAGGCAGATCTCTGTGAGTTTGAAGCCAGTCTATAGAGTCAGTTCCAGAAGAGCCAGACCTACATACAGAGAAACCCTGTCTAAAAAAACAAAACCAAAAACCAAAACCAACAACAAATAGACAAACAGCTAGGTACCACATTGAAAATGTCAACAATGCACGGGAAGGGTTTTAGCTTTATTGCATATACTTATTTTTAAACTTTTAGAAGAACAAGAATTCATGCAATCTTTTTGCAATGAAAAAGCAGAAGAGCAAGAAAATAACATAGGATTTCATATACAAATTCCTAATGATGCCTTCCTCCATGTAAAACCTGCCTTACTAAATTCAGAGCTCTCTGCGCTAGAAAACACATGGAGGAATTCAGATATGGTCCCTACCCTCAAGAGGACTATATAAAGACACATGTCTAAGATGCTTGAAGTAGGAACAAGAATGAAGTGACTTCAAAGACATTGTCTGGGACCAGATCTACAAGGTCAGGCATCATGTTGTTTCCACGTATTAAATAGTTCCCAAGTACATTAAGAAGACTGGTGCTAATTTATGGTAGGCCCGAGAATCTGTTTCCATGCCCATTATTTCTTTGAACTTATTTGTAAAAACCAACATCCAGCCTTCAAACTGCTGTCTCCAGATGTCAAAAATCTCATCTTATTTTAGTTTTAGTCTCGAGAGAGGAGAAAAAGTAATGTAGACACATATTTAAGGGTTGGAAATGGTATGCCAAAAAGGATGCTTGATACCTGTATAGTAAAAAGTCCTTTCCTTTGATCTCGTGTGGAAACAAGTCAAGTTGGGATCCTCCCAAAAGTCAGATGACCATTTGGGGTTGCTAAAATCCAACTGATGTGTCAAGTGTAGCGTTGCTTTGAAAGAGAGCAGCTAGCGACACAAACGTTAGGTTGCCTATTAGCAATGGCAATAAACAGTGTAAGGGAGCTGTAAGAAATCCTCAATGAAAGATTTAGGCCTCGAAATCAGGACAAAGGGTCCGGACACACTGGCACACAGGTCACCTCTGCCAGGGACTAATACTAAGCTGCACATCTAACGCTGCTCTATGTTTGCTACAGGGGACAGTAGATGGTCCTTCCTGCCTAGCAAGGAAAGGACCCACTTCATGTGGTTAATAATACAGTTAATGGCATACACATATATGATTTGGTAAATGTTGTCAGTATTTAATTAGGAGTATTAAATAACAAATCTTTTGCCCTCTTTAATGCAAAGTGAGTCATTTTACCTCTTTCCTTTGCCTATTTCCTAAATCTGCTGCTGTGAACTATATTTTAAATTCAGACGAAATAAAAGGACAACTGATCTTCACAAAACATGATAGCCTATCAAGGTGATAGCATTGTTGAACAGAATAAAGTCTTACCATTTAGAACATCTTATAATAAAGATCTATCACAGCAAAGATCTAGGCTAGAATATGGCAGTCACAGTTGTGGACTTCTGACTTCAATTTTAGGTAAAAACTAGTCTTTTAATAGTAATTGATAGGTAAATCTGCTAACTGTGGTACTTAGGATATTGGGGAGTGGAACTCCATGTGGCGGGAATATAAAAACCCCACAGGAGATCAGTTCCCTGATGCCTGACTCAGTGTCGGAGAACAGAGGTTTTGTCCTTTGCATCCCGGACATAACTTCTATTCTTCCATAGATTTTTTTTTATTAATATGTTGAGACATCTCTCAGTTTGCCATCGTAGGTCTTCCTTTATTTTTATGTATAGACATTTTAGAATGTGCAGAAATGCCATGTTTACTTTATGTTATCCATGGGAGATCATGAATGCAATCCCTCCCTACCACAAATCAAGGCATTTGAGTTCCCTTCATTTGGAGAAATCACAGGGGTTAGCCTATCCGGAGTTCAATGGATGGTGCTCACCCCGGGAAAACCACCTTCGTGATCATGATATTTATACGAAATGCCACATTTCAGCTTGATTAGTTTTGACCTATGACTTTTCAGACTTTCCAAACAAGTGGAAAATTCTTTTAAGTTACATCATAAAACTAGCATTACAGTTTTTAACACGGGCAGTTTCAACACTCAAAATTGATTTCACATAAACGTTCATCAGAATGAATGTCTTGCTATGGCAATTAATAGCTACATCTGAAATAACTTTGAATTTTCCAAAAGTCCGTGCAGAAAGAGCAGGCCTGCTGCACTCAAAATGTGTCGGGCAGATATGCGACAAGCAAATTCCTTCCCTAAAACTGATCTCGACCTGAATAACCTCCAAGGAACTTTTGATGTGGTTCCAGGCTCCGAGAACAAAATAGGAAACAATTTCCATGGTGTAAGAGTTCCAGAACTTCCCTGGACAGGATCAGAGGGGTGTTCTGACCGCAAACATGAATGAGGATTGTGGATGGGGTCTGAAGAGCAACGAGGTGACCATTTTCTAAGGCTGGAGAAGGGGAATGACCCTAGGAAAAGCTCTGTCATCTCACAAGTGTGTGCTTCTGAAGTCCTGTCTGTTTATGAGTCACTCTGCATGCTAACCTGGCTCCAAATCCCGACTAGCTGAAAAAGAAGCCCAAGAATCCGAAGAAATGGGATCAGACGAAGGCAACACAAAACAGTCAGAAGCTGGCATTTCTAATTTTTAATTACATTTTAGAACATCACACAATTTTGGCAAATAGCAGGGAATGCTTTTCTTTCACGCGCTCCCCCAATATTTAATTATGGCGCGTTCAAAACTGTATCGCTTCAAAAGCGTCCAAGTTTTGAATGGGACAAAGATGCCGAGGATTAGGGCACAAGATTAAATTTTGTAAGGGTTGGGTTTTGTTCTGTTTGGGGTTTTCCAGATTTTCAGCGAGCACATTGTTGCTGTCTTCCACAATACCTCCTTCATAATCCTTTCTCTGAGAGCTTAATCCAGCGCTCAGTGGTTCTCAACCTTGCTAATGCTGAGGCCCTTTAATATGCTTCCTCACGTCGTGGTGACCCCCCAACCATCAAATTATCTTGTTGCTTCTTCGTAACTGTAACTATGCTACTATTATGAATTAAAATGTAAATGTCTGATGTTTCCAATGGTCTTAGGTGACCCCTGTGAAATGGTCATTCAACCCCCAAAGGAATTGAAACCAACGGGTTGAGAACTGCACCTCTAGGTCTTCAGTTTTGGCTTTATGGGAACAAATTTTGCTTTAACGTGAGCAGTTAGATTATACAGGGCTGTAATTACTGTATTGCACTCCCAGGCACCGTCCCAATGATTCCCTGTCCTTAGCTCAAATATTCCCTTAGCCTGACGGATTACAAGCTGGGTTCCTACTGTACTTTAGCTACACACATTGCTTGGAAGCTGGCTCTTAGGTGTTTGTTTCATCTCTGTCTCTTGAGCTTAGAAATTAAATTTAAGAAGAAGGCATCAACCTGGGAATGGCTTCTCAGGCCTCTAATTCCAGTATATGGGATGCCGATGCAGGAGGATGCCCATGAGTGACCCCAGTCTGGAATATATAATGAGGTCTAGAAAACCTGAGTCACAGGGAGTTTCCAAAGCAAACAAAGAAGCAAAACAAAACAAAAGCATGAAACTGTCACTCAGAGAGACTTTGTGTGACCGATGTCCTACACTGCCAGCTGGCCTTGAGGCATTTGCTCTGACCACACTGGTCATTTCTCATCAGGAGACCTCTGCAGTCTTATTCTGATTGCTGCGCTCCAGGAGGCCCGGGAACAGGTTGAAGAGCACCATTGGCCAGATATTAATTTTACCTTTATTTTATTGTTCCAGTCTCGAGCTTAAATTGTTCTTTAGTACACCTGTACATCCTGTTTCAACCCTGCAGCCCACTTGCAAGAGGCTGTGAGCATGGATGCAGGTTCTTGACTGCATAAACCTGGAGAAAGGACCCAGTGGCTGGCGAATTTGGCACCAAATCTTAGACGATCCGTGAGTTCCTTCTGGTGCCTCTCTTTCCTAGCCATCTGGCGCTGTAGCTTCCCTTACCTCTTAAGTCAGATTTTATAATATGAGTTCTTTGGGTTGAGGTAAATAGCTTTATGTTTTTAGGGTCTTTTCACAGGCATTCATGTGAAAGAGAAGAGAAATATTTCTATACCTTCCACCATGCCTGATGTTTAGACCTGTTTGCTATGCCTGCTTTTCCAACATCTACATCCTCCTGCCTCGACCTTCAGAATGCTGAGATGAAAGGCATGCACCACCATTCATTGTTGAAGTTCAACTTTATTTATTGTAGGGGCTTTGAGATCACTTAGTATACTTATATTATTTGAGAATCCATAAAGTAGAGGTGCAGCGGCATTTCATTTGTATTTTAATAAATAAAGCTTGCCTGCAGATCAGAAAAGTAAAAACAGCCACACTGGCCAGCCTCACAGACCAGAGAGCAATGACACATACCTTTAACCCCAGCAGCCACAATGACACAGACCTTAAATCCCAGTAGCCACAATGACATGCACCTTTAATCCCAGTAGCCGCCCTAGTTGCCATAGAAACCAGGCAGTAGTGGTGCACGCCCTTAATCCCAGAACTAGAGAGGATTATAAAAGAGGAAGAGGCAGCTCTCAGTCTCGGTCTCATTCTGAGGTTCCCTGGAGGCAGAATTGCCATTTTCAGACTGAGGCTGTAGTAAGAATCTTGACTGGTTGCTTTATTTTCTGGTCTTCAGGTTGAACCCCAATATCTGTCTCTGAGTTTTTATTAATTATGCTTCTAGGTAAAGCATTTTTCAAATATAGATCCTGTCCTCATTAAGACAGAACATAAAACAGTATGGGCAATGCTACTCCAGGCAGTTCAGAATCTCGATTTGATTCTTTAAAGTTAGCAGTGAACTTCTAGACATCATGGTCTACCACATGCAACATGAAATGCCGAGGGGTCAGCTTTCCTAGCCATGCTAACATTCTAGTTTCTGGAATTGCAAAGCATGGGATGTATAATTACCTCACAGAGGCATAATACCAGTTCGACATAAAGTAAAGACACCCGGGGGTTGGAGAGATGGCTCAGAGGTTAAGAGCACCTTCCAGAGGTCCTGAGTTCAATTCTCAACAATCACATGGTTACTCACAACCATCTGAAATGAGATCTGATTCCCTCTTCTGGCACAGGGGATACATGCAAGTGGAATACTTTATACATAATAAATAAATCATTAAAAAAGTCTCAAGACTTTAAAAAAAAAAAGCTGGGCAGTGGTGACCCATGCCTTTAATCCCAGCACTTGGGAGGCAGAGGCAGGCAGACCTCTGTGAGTTTGAGGCCAGCCTGGTCTACAAAGCAAGTTACAGAACAGCCAGGACTGTTGTTACACAGAGAAACTCTGCCTCAGAAAAGAAAAAAAGTAAAGACACTCTTTGCTTATCTTCCATTTAATTATACTTCCTAAGAGACAGAATCAGATTTTATTGGTAGCACTGACTATGCATGGCAGAGTGCTATCTTTTTTAATTGTAAATTAATACAATGTATTGTGATAGTGGTCTCTCCTCCCCTGTCTCATCCACCCATCTGACTCCATACCTTCTCTCTCTCTCTTTTCTGGAAAACAGGCAAATAAAAAGAAAACAAATAGTGATGCGAAAAATAATGATTAAAAACAGCAACAAAGCATAAGAAACCCTCACAGGCATGACACACACAAAAACAAAATGTGTAAAAACACAAAACTAGAAACCATAGCATACAAGCACCAGTAAGATTTTTTTTTAATGTCCAAAGAAAGCAATATGTGGCAAAAAAAAAATCTATAGAACCACTACTGAGTTTGCTTTGTATTGGCTGTCTACTGCCAGGCATGAGGCCTACCCTTAAGTGTGGTTTATATATCGAGTGTGACACCGTGGAAGAAAACTTAATTTTCCTTTGCAAGTGGTTGTCAACTGGAGATAGCTTCCGGGTTAAGGGTGGGGGCTCGTGTCCCTTCCTGTCTCAGCAGTGGGACTCCATCTGGCTGAGAAATGTACAAGCTGTCAGAGTCTCTGTGGGCTCATCCGGGTGTCTGTCCCAGGGTGTTACGTCTGGAAGACACTATTTCCTTGATTTCATCCCTGCCCCTTGGTTCTTCCCAACTTTTCACCTCCTCTTCTGCATAGTCCCTTAAGCTGAGAAGGGAAGGCTTTGATGAAGATGGTCCATTTGGGATAGAGTGTTCGAAAGTTAGAGTGCTATCTTTAATACAACATTTTATACCCAATAATTTTAGAAAGGCCTGAGATCTCTCACGGCTAATGGATCCATGCTCAGCAGGTACCGTCCTCTGATCTAAATCCATCCTCACCGGATACTAGCCTCTAATCTAAATCATTGCCACCAGGCCCTGCCCTCTCTCTAATCTAATCTGTTTGTAGAAAATGTGAGAATCTCTTGCAGGTAATGGAATGAGTCCTGGTCAGTTTATACAGAAGGAACTGTTTCCTAAACAGGGAGCCGGGATACAGGAATGGGAAACAAGTGTCCTACTACCTGAAACTAGAAGTTATGAAAAGAAAACATCAAGATAATCCACTGCAAATCAACCAGAAGGAAGAAGAGGCCCCCACCTCCCCCACCTTGCCCCAGTGACTTTGACCCCTTGCCTCTGTGAGTGTAGGGCGGCATTGTTTCAACAACCTCAATCTTCTCTGTATTTTTAACTTTGTTATTTCTCTTGAGTGAACAGACACGACGAAGGCTTTTCCTTTTCTCTTCTAAACCCAACCTTCTCCCTCCCCCTTTTATTAGATAAAAAGGCCACGTGAAGTACTTCTTCCCCCGTTTGGTATATCTTTACAATTGATAGCCCCCTCATTCCTGCCCCCAGTATCTTATTATTCATTTCACTGTCAGATAGGACCTTGTTGCTGCCAAAACACTGAGGATTTCAAAGTCCTTATCTGAAATGAAGTGTCTACTACATTTGACATTCTGTCCTGAGAATTCTTTACTCTGACTTTCCAGGGTCGGACTGTTCCTAGGACTACACAAACCGTACACAGCTCATGCTCGAAATTTCCATTTGTCACGTTTCCCCGAGCTTTTCCTGATCTATTTTTATAGCTTCAGCTATTGCCTATTTACTGATGACTCCCAATCCTACCTCCAGTCTCAACCTGCCCCCTGATCTTCTTACCTGTGCATCCAACTGCCCGTTCAGAGCAGCACCTGGATGTCCTACAGGCATCGCAGAGGCAACATGTTGAAAACTGAATCGTCATCTTCTCCCTAAGCTGATGCCTTCTGAGTTCTGCTTTGTCTCCCTCGCTGTCTTGGCTCTTTAATCAGTCATGCAAGTTAGGAATCCCCTTTGATTCTTCCCACTCCTTCATTCCACAGATAAAACCTACAGATTAAGCTCTTTAAATAGAGCTTGTGTTTGTCCACTTTTCTTTTAGGCTTGTTGCATCCGCCCTCTTTGTAGTAGGCCTTTATCATCTCTCCTTGGACTTCTGGAAAAATCACCGTACGCTCTTGGCTTAGTTCTCTCTACATTTGGTTATATGTCCTACCTTTTAGAAGTAGATGTTATTCATTTTTGTTTTATGTTCCTGGTGTTTCCCTGAATGCATGTATATGCAGCAATTGGGGGCAATTTTCTAGTTAGAGAGGGCATCAGATACCCTGGCATTGGAGTTGCAGGCACTTGTGAGCTATCACGTGGGACCTGGGAAACATGCCTAGGTTCTCTGCAAGAACAGCGAGTATTTTAGAAACAGCTCTCAGGTCTGGGGTTCTAACTTGTTCAGGCAAAGACATCGCCACCTCATTCTTCCCTCTAAGAATTTCAGTGCCACCTACAGGATTGAATGTTAAGCTTTCACCTTGATTACTTTTTTCCCAGTTCCCCTTTTTTAGTGATGCTCTACAAAATCCAGCAAAACCCAGAATTGCTTGTGGTTTTATGAGAGCAGCGTGTCCTTTCAGAATGGCTCATTGTTCCATAGAATCAGAATGGCCTTCATCCCTGGACCTCGGCCAGGGCTAGTTTTCCTCCACAGTCCAACTGAGGTTTCTTTGTTTTTTTTAAAGGGGAAGTTCACCCAATTTTTAGATCACATCCTACATCTCTTTATATATATATATATATATATATATATATATATATATATATATATATGTATATATATATATCCACCATAGCTTCTGCATATCTCTAAAATGCTACTCTACATACTGTGTCATACAGGCTTTTATAACTTATGTCTTAGCCATATCTTCAGGCCAGGGAACAAATGTGCCTTATTTGTTTTTACTTTCTACTGTTTAGCTCAAGAAGTGGACCCACTAAACAAATGCTGGATGACTGCTTGAAAGAATAAACAAGGCTGATGTATTTGGAACAGGATGCAGGGCAAAGGCTTAGGAGAGTATTCAAGTGTAAACAGGGCTAGGTAACTGGCTTGATTGGGCTGCAAGCTGGTAAGGAAGGATAAGCAGAAAGCTTCAGTTTGTATGTGGCAATACAGGGCATATTAGTGAAAACAAAGGTTAAAGGTGATTTGAGTCTGGCCTTGGGGACATATGGCTTTTTAGGTACTTCTTACAGTCTAGCTGATTTCCCAACAGTAGTAGAGGTTTTAGAGTGCTTAAAAACATTTTCTAAGAAATCTGTCATAGTAATTTATTACAAAAACTCATGCTTTGGTAAGATAGCCATAAAGGTGCAATAACGGCACTGATATCTAGGTGGTAACCAACACCTGTCTGATTGGACTTAAGGCCCACAGGAGTGAAATCGTGCATGTTACTGGAAAGTTAGCCAATTACACCCAGGGATAGTGAAGCTACTGATCTCAGAGGACAACTTACAACAGCGACCTTAAGAAGCCAGCCTAAATACTCTTTCTTGTACTCACAGATAAGTTTAACTCTCATCATGCATCAAAGAAACTTCTTTTAGCAGCAGACAGGAAGATTCCCTTTCTCATCACAGAAAGTCTCAATGGTCAAAATGCAGAGAACAGTTAATCATGGGGCATCCAGCCCAAATGGATACATTTACAGCATAACCCCACACCTAAGCCTCAGGGAAGATTATGGAAGTGGGGCCAGAGGACCAAGAAGCCAAGTATGTGACTGTGTCTCTGAGAAATGACAGAATGTATACCTCAACAACATGGCTACTTAAAGAAGACCTGGATGGTGACAACACCACTAAGAGGCATGCTAAAGAGGAGGGAGAAAATCTCAGAGGGTCCATCCCTAGACAAAGAGCTACAGGCAGCTAGTGACTGGAGAGAGAGAGAGAGAATTAGTGTTCCCTCCCTAGGGATGAGCCTCTAATCGTTCTTCTAATAATCATGTAGTCATCCCTGGAGTCATGGATATACAAAAAACTCTAAACAGGGGAATGTAGGAAGGAGAAGGGTGGGAAAGAGGGGAGGGATGAAGAAATGTTGCAATTATGTTTAGTTTTTAAAAGTTTTAGAAGTTACAAAAAGCAAATCCATGCTAATAGTTGAATTCTGGGATTTTCAGTTATATATTCACTTTGTTCTTTTTTTCTTTCAGTTTTAAGACTGATGAAGTTAAGGATTGTATGTGTGTATGGGTGTGTATGTTGTGTTTATGTGTGTGTATGTTTATATTTGTGTTTGTATATATGTGAATGCGTGCATGCGTGTATGTGTGTGTGTGTTTGGTGCTCGGGATTGAAACTAGGGATTCATACACACTAGGAAAATGCCAATGGTCCTATCGCTGAGCTACATCTTCAGTCCAAAGGTATTTTATTTGTTTTCAGGCCTTGTAGTGCTCAGACACTGAATTTTTGAAATGTAAAAGAGTAAGAGAAAAACATGATTTCTAAGCTCCATCATGTTGTTTATTTAATTAGCTCAAATACTGAAACTAAAGAATTGTGGAAAAACCATCCCTAACAGAGAACTGAACCTCCTTCCTCTTTTCTTTCCATGTCTGCATACCAAGGCAACCTGTTGGGTCTTAATGCCATATGCTCTCTCTGTCGCCGGAGTCAAAAGTTACAGTCACATTTGCCAGACATTAAAGCCTGCTATTACCTAAGTCCTGCACAGCTGAATGGGCTGATTAGAAACCACCCAGCGACTGTTGTGGCTTTGCCCTTTCTGTAGCTAGATTTGGGCTGATATTACCAAATAGTTTCCAGGTCTCTGCTTCTCTCACAGTAGATGTTTGCCACACAATGACAGGCACCGTCAGAAACCTCTGTTGGGTAAGAGTGCCCGGGATCCAGTTTGTTGTCCTGAGTAAACATGGGGAAAATAAGGTTCCATTTCCGCCCATCAAAAGAAACACCTGCTTTGCTAATCAGGGAGGAGTTTTTGGCAAGATGCATGCGCACCGTTTGGAGACAGCTTCTAGATTCACAGCGACAGCCTGTTCTCTTTCGATCTTTTGACAGACCGAAGAGGCTTTCTAAACTGCAGTTTCACCTGTGACAAGTTCCCAGGAAGCAGGCTTGCTGTGTCTGCTGTAGAATCCTGACCACAGAGCGACGAGATGGCAAGGTCTCACTGAAATGATGATACCAACTCCTGGCAAGTATTCTTGGTGTATGTGGACATAGTTTAATTGAACACCAGAGGATAAAATTCTTGCACTAAAATTCTTAAGGTTCTAATACTACCATTTCTTCTTTTTTGCTATCATTTTAAGGCGAATCCCTCTTTTTTGGCTAATCTTATAAAATAAACATGAAGCAAAAGATGAGAATCAGTAGAATGTTAACATTTTGCTATGTGAAACCTTAGAAATATTATAAAATGTCAGTGTCATCATGAGAGATGGCCTGAGTGAGGTACAAGTGCTCAACTGCTGATAAGGAGTGGTCATGCCCATGATCAATGACTGAGTTTGGAGACCCTGTGCAGAGGGTCAGTTGGAAAGCTGACTTCATCAACTCTGTATTGTATCAAAAATGACAAATGCTCCTGGAAGCCATCTTCAATGAAATCATGAGAGATTGAGCATGGATTTCGGCACTCAGGAATCAGCTGACTTCATTCGTGGGAGATGCACGTGGTTTGCCATCAAAACAGTGTACATGAGGAAGGAAGTCAACAGAAAGTCATCTGTGTATGATTGCTATAGGAACATTTTATAATCTCCTATGTGAAATATTTTACCTGCCATGCTTAAATCTTCTCTTGTAAGTTAAAGATAGCTTTTGCTAGACGAAATTCTAAATCAGTATTCTACTGCTAGTGGTTCAAAGACTCTTTGTGTGTGTGTGTGTGTGGTTTTCAAACTCCAGGACTATTAGTATAAACCCACTGACATTGTGACAGCAGACACATGTAATAATGATCATGTGGGAAGGACATCTGCTGGTTTTAATTGGAACTGTGCTCCAAGCCTTTGGAAGACATTTCCTTTTTATTCTGTCGGAGCCTGATGCTGAACGGGAGAAGCACACACCCTTCCTCCAGAGTACTAATTGAAGACATATTATATAAACACAAATAAGTAAACATTTTCTAAAAGAGATTAAAAAATGCATGCTGTTTTTTAAAGTGCCAATTTTCTGTGACAATTGGCTTGCTTTTGTGACCCACGATGATCCTGGGATAGTTCACTGTTTTTTTTGTTTGTTTGTTTGTTTTTCCATTTTTGATTTTTTTCGCTCCTGAACTATCTGAGCTTGTATTTCTAAGCATGGAGTTTTCTAAAATAGAACAAGCACTCTACAGTGGTATATTTCTTATGGAAGAGATTAGTGGACAGTACACTACAACTTAACATCTGCTATACTGAAACATGGTCAAGTTTCAGGATGGTTGTTCAGAACTTAGACACTCTCCACTGTGGCTTCTGGCTCTCACTTCTTTGAGAGTTACTGTCACTGGTCACATAAAAAGATGATGTGGCCAGGTACGGTGGTGCATGCCTTTAATCCCAGCGCTTGGGAGGCAGGGGCAGGCAGATTTCTGTGAGTTCGAGGCCAATCTGCTTGTAAAGAGCAAGTTCCAGGACAGACACCGATACACAGCGAAACTCTGTCTTGAACGTTCCCCCCCAACAAGCAAAATAATAAAAAAAAAAATAAAGAAAGGAAGGAAGAAAGAAAAAAGGGAGGGAGGTTGAGAAGAAGCGAGGGAGAGTGAGAGATAGAGAGAGAGAGAGAAAAGTAATGTGAATTTCTCATCAGAGCATAGAGAACACCACTGTTTTAATGACTTTGGGGTACCTGTGAGGAGCTGGGGACCAAGAGGGATGAAGACAGCTAGATAAATAAACAGGATCAGACACAAACTGCAGCTCTATCTCACGAGCCCACTGACTAAATGTGTTCTGGGTTGTAAGGGGACACCAAGAAAGCAGAGGTGGAGCGAATCAAGATCTACTGGGAAGGTAAACTGGGGAACTCTTCATCTGAGTAGCAGGCATCCACGGAGGGTTGACAAGGGAGCTCCTGTTTTAGTGGTGGTGAAGCATTTCCTCCTAGAGGCAGGTGGGGGACATGGCTAACACAAGGAAGCCTCCGGGTTCTCAAGCCCCAGTCCAGGAGGTTATATTCAGCAGCGACAACTGCTGGGAAGAGGGAACTCTGGTAGAGCTGCCAGTCCGTTGAGCAAGGGACTCTGGGAATGCTGCTTTTGGGGTTTATCACCCAGGGTTGAACTTTTCAGCTATGTAGATACCTTCGAACCACAACTTCCTGTGACTAACCTTTCCCTGATGTTTCTGAAGGCAATCTTAATAAACTCAGTGTGGTTTCTAGTGGAAGGGACACGTGAAGTCTGTTGGAGAAGCCAGCCCTCTTGAGACTTCCACGTCTTTCCGGCTGCATCCACGCAAGATTCTGGGTTTACCATGTCTGAACACTAACGCCTAGCGCTTCATTTCACAAAGCGGATAGTCATAGCAACTTTTGACATATTTTTTTCCTTTTGACATATTTTTTTCTCATGTAAAATACATTAAAGGTATAAGATCAAAACAACAAAACTAAACCCAGCAACCCCAAACTACAAAACTCTGAACTCTGTTACAAATACCTCATGGAAATGGCATCCACAATTGCCCTGCAGGAATTCCTTGTGTCTTCCCATCGTGATAGCGAATGTGTCTACTACTTCATAGCCATAGTTTTTGGCAGCTTCCAGAATGTTCTGATTTTCTTTATATAAGTTTCGTACTTCACTCTGTATTGTCAAGCAAGAGACATAGAATTTTGATTAACAAACGATTATTTTGTGATTTAGTAACTCAGACATTATATAAATTTCACCTTCTTTTACCGAGATTGGTTATATTGAGAGATACATTCCATATCAATTTTTAAAATAAAATATGCCCTTTTTCTTAAAACACAAGCATAACTGCTTATGTGTATATGACACAAAAATAAATGAATGTCTTCCTTATCTGAAAACAATTATGTTTATTGCTTGAAAATGTATTTAAAATTCTCAAATTGAAAGGTGGTGTTTTACCTACCACAAAGTAGACCTCCATTTTCTGGGTTTTTTATTTAATTAAGACTCTTGAATATTAACTGGCCCCCGAGTTTTGCTTAGCCTCTTGCTAAGGGACAGAATGGAAGGGTACATAGTGCGTGATCTGTGCTGGGAAAACTCAGCACCCTGAATGGAGAAGTGGGTATATCCATAACTAGTAAGTCCTTTAGTAGGGAAAAATATGCCAGAAGGAATAACTGCCAGGAGAAGGGGAGCAAGTGGACCATGGCACAGAAGATTCCAGAATAGTTCTGAGTGAGGTTTACTCAAAACTTGGACATGGAGGAGGAGTATGCTTTGAGGAAAGCGGCAAAATTGGGCGGGGGTTCCATCTCCGGATCATAGTCCTCCCACCTTGCCTGCTGTGTTGCTGGCAATGACTGAATCTAGCTGAGTTCTAGCTCAGGTTCACTCTGTCAGGGAGGGACAGCATCACCAATTGTTCTGTCTCCAAGATCTTCCCATGGCCTGGTTAAGTTTCTCAAAGCAGCCTGCAATCCGAGCCTCCCCTCCCCAGTGCAGCCTGCCTGCTCTCCTTTCCCATCAGACACCATGTCAAATACGACCGCCAGGACATTGACCACTCAGCAGATGAGCGGTAAAAACCGAATGACATTCATCGGACTTCATGGCGAACGCTTCCAGCCTGCTCTTAACACTTCCTTTTTACCATTTCAATGCATTTCCTCAGCACATCCTTTCATTCCGTCAAGCCTTTTGTGAAGAGGATCTTAGAAGACCCTCCCAGCTAACACAGGGAAGGAATCACTCTCCCTTCCCCATTTATGAAAGGTAATAGGAATGTTTGATGTTTTCTTCATTAGAAAAAGACAATTGCTTTCATTTGCTAAGCCAAAAGCAAGATAAAAGAAGTGGTACACATCATGTTTTTATTTCTGTTGTCTCTGCTAGGCTTACATGCACTCGAAGAAGAGTGTTTTCTTTAAGATAAAGTCAGTGAACAGAAAGACCTCTTAAGGAGGCAAATCCCAGTGAAAATGACACTTAAGTTAATACTTGATGGGTCTGAGGAAGTTACCAGGGTGAGGAGGTGGGTGAGAATATGATCCATGAAGGGGAAACATTGATCTTAAGGTTTAGGAGTCACTGAGAGAATGGCATGCATGGCGCATGCACGCATGTGTGGTGTGTGTGTGTGTGTGTGTGTGTGTACAACCCTGTCCTCATTTACATATATATCCAAGCCCTGATGAGAAGGGATGAGTCTACAAAGGAGGTCAAAGGCCCCTCTCGGACAGCTATGAGCGTGAACAATGCGCTGTCTCCCCTTGCTCTGGTCGCTTTCCCCTTTCTATTCTTTGCCTCTCTTTTCCCCACCTTTTGTCCTCACTCCGTTTATAAAGACTGAAGAGCTATACCATAGCTCTGGGGCAGGTGAAATCTCAACACAGGATCTACAATACAGCAAATGCAGAAGACAAATGCTGGGAAGCTAACAACCTAGATGTAAGCGAGGGTCACAAGTATCGGATGCTGTGAGGAGCACTGTAAGAACAGAAATATGTGGTGCTCCCGAGTCTCAAGAATGAATCTCAGCCCTGACTGGAAGCATTTGAATGGCACTAAAATGATTCAAGCTCCTAATTCACAGCAAAAACTATCGAGCCTCCCCACCCCGATTCCCAGTTGTCCTAAATCTTTCTGTACCATAGAGTTTGATGTCCCAACCTACTTTAAGTTAACCAAAGCCAAGGCAGCCTCACTGTGATGAATTTGGAGTTTTGAACACAGCTCTTCTGTGTTGTAGATAATTGGCATTCAGGAAGGCAACATTTCCAGTAAAGGGGGCAGGGGAATCCCACTACCTGTTTGAAGAGCGGCTCCATACAGAGACAAAAGGCAATGTTTTCGTTTGTTTGTTTCTTTTGTTCTCTGTGAAACAGCCTTAACTGTCCCAGAACTAGCTCTTGTAGACCAGGATGGCCTTGAACTCACAAAGATCTGCCTGCCTCTGTCTCCCTGAGTGCTGGAACTAAAGGCATGGGTGCCACTACTGCCCGGGCAATGAAAGGCAATCTTAACCTCGTTACATATTAAATGGATAGTCTGCCCTGAATCGCGACTCTGTACTTGCGTATCAACTTGGCTAGTCTCTGTGCTGGAGTAAGGTTCTCTAACCTACAGGTGTTGTTATTTTCTGTTCTAATTTTCATACTTAGTGGTGAGACAAATTTACTGTCTTTAAGGACTGGTCAGTGTAGGGTAGTGGTGGTGCACAACCTTTAATCCCAACATTCAGAAGGCAGAGGCAGGAGGATCTCTGTGAGTTCGAGGCTGGCTTGGTCTACAGAGCAAGTTCCAGGACAGGCTCCAAAGCTACACAGAGAAAACCTGTCTCTAAAAAAGCAAGCAAACAAACAAACAACAAACAAACAAAAAAAGTGACCAGAGGCATCTAATATCTTTCATTTGTGGATATCCAACTGATGTAAAAACAGTTATATCACTCATATACATGTATCATCAGATACTGTTTCCCAAAAGATTCACTGATATTGACAATTTCATTTGTGATTTCAGCGTGGATCTGAAGAGAAGTCTATTACTATAAATGCCAAAGGTGAACACACAAGTTCTCTTGTCTGTGAGTCTAGTGCTATTTCCCATAGCTGTTTATTTTCTTCCTTGAACTCGGTGCATTATTTATAGCACATGAATGAACTATGGTCTCTGGGTCTGCAGGAACTGCTAGGATATATTTGTAATCATATTTCCTAAGCATACGATTTTTTATTTGTATGAAGGCTGGCGAGTATGGTAGAAGGCCTCTTGGCATTCTGCATTTCCTATGAGGGATTCATCAGTTCATGCAGCCTGGGAGAAATGGCTTACCTGGGTTAGGAAGTGCACTCCATCCACTGGCAGATGAAATCCAATCCCCAGAGTTTTGATGATCACTAGGATATTGAGCAAGTTTTCCCTGAAGGAAATGATCAGAACTTTAAAGTAAAAAAACTTCAGTTGCGTTTCTATGCATTCGTTATTTATAAAAATATATATGGTAGAATCAATTTAGAATGTGATCATTTGCATATAGGATGAAACTCCTATTGTATTTACTTGTCATATATTAAGACTTTCTGTAGATAGAATTTTGCGTGTTAATAGACATTATTCAATAATAATGATAAATAATAATGCCTTAAATATATTAATCACTTTGTTTCATCTGAGTTACTTATATAGCAATGATACTGTATTAGGCATTGTTCTTATTACTTTCAATATATGCATATGTTTGTTCTGAGACAAGGGGTTAGTTTACAGTCACTGCTGAATATGAATTCACTACCCTCTTACATTAGCCTCCTAAACATTTGAATTACAGGTATGTACTACCACACCTGACTAGTACATAAGTTTTGATCTGGAGTAATTTTAAATTAGGATGCTAAGCATCGCTGATTGAATATAAAATTATTTTGAAATACAAGATTTGCCTTTAAATTTCTAATTTTCAATTCTACATCTGCCCTCTAAATAAGCCCTGGATGAAGTTTGGTTAAATACACAGTACTTTCAAAGAAAAGAAGAAGACATGGATGATGGTGGCTACAGTTACCTCTTTAAAACCTTGTGAATAATTTGCAGGTGATTGGAATTGAGCCACTGAACACCACCAACAACCAATACTGTCCGGTCAGTATTCTCTAGGGGATGTGATCTGAAATCCAGAAAGAAAAAACAACACGTGTTGCGTTAGAACAGATGGTAAACATTTTAACCGGATTGCCTTACATTTCAATGAACCATGCCTGGCTTCCTGATCACAAGGCTTCCTTGTCATTTGCAGCTCGTTTTCAGCCACATTAGCGGATATCTAAGCTTTTCAGCACATTTGATATACAGCGCGCAATTACGACTACACAATGGTGGCATTTTGCCATGCATAGTAGTGCTATTGTACCTTTGCAAGAGATGCTCAAGCGCTTTCTCAAATGTTGGTCTCAGTGAAGGGTTTATCCAGAACTGGGGGTAGTAGGAGTAGCTGATCAAAGTCTTCCCCCCGTTGACACCGGGATACAGTTTAGTTGCATGCACCTTCTGCCACTCCTGCAGGGTTTCGTTCAGTCTCTCAATAAGATAGTACATCATTCCTCTGTTGGTGGAATCGCCAATGAAAAGAATCTGTAGGGAAAACGTGTTTGTTGTCAAGTCGTGTGTTTACCTGGTATATAATACAATGCAAATAAGATCACACATCTAAGTGAAGGATAGCCCTTCAATCTTTAGAAACATCCTTAATTTTCCCCACCGTAATCTCCCCCAAACTGTTCTTTTGTTTCTTTCATATTGTTAGCAATAATATCATCTCCTGTTCCACTGATTAGCGTGTGGAACTTCCTCTTCATTTTATTTTCAATCTTTCTCTCTCTTTTATATCCATCACTTTACTTATATTCACCTAAGCAGGTAAACAAGTCTTACTGATGTTAAGATCCATGGAATATTGCAGAACTCTCAAGATACTTAGGATTTTCAGTCTTTGTTCGGTAGATCTGCAAACTGAGAACCCACAGAAGTAGCTCCATAGAAGATATGCCATTACTTAATAAATAAAGAAACATGGGACAAGGACCTTTTTGAGCAATATTTCACAACCCACTTTGCATGGCCCAGTGGCATTTGTTTTCCAGTGAAGTCTGTCCCGTGCCAGCACAGCCCAGCTTCAGGCTAGCTCTGCCTCAAAGTTGTGCTGTGGCAAACACGTCACTCACATCTTCTTTCTTGAACTCTGATTCATTCAACATTATCTTATTTGCTCCTCAAAGTTGTGTTCATTTACCGTTCCCCACAGAGTCAGTTCTGAAGTATTTAGGTTCAGCTAACAGTTACTGAGATTTTATTGCTTAATAGTCTCTGTTATGTGGAGATTGCCACAGATGGGCAATTTGAGACTTGGGAAGACTGGTGTCATAAATCTAGTAAATGGTGAACACAAGACCCAAACCAGGTTCTCTGCCTTCAAGTGCAGGCCCAGCTTCTCATCACATCTCCTCGTATCAGAGGGACAGACTCGGGCTTTCTGGGGGAACATGATTTGTGTTCTCCAACATCTGTTTTTCCCTTGTATTAATCCACCTGCCTTGAGAGTCCCTCCCTGTACAAACGCACCTGTTAACCATCGGAACTGACATAAACGACGCTCCCACTAAAGGCCTCCTCTGGTGCCCCAGCTACAGTGATTCACTCTGTGTTCTATGATTCCATTACGTTTTCGTTTCATTACAGATTTTATCAAAGGCTACATGACGCCATGGCTACTTGCATCTGTGTCCTTCCCCCATATCTTACTAAGAAGTATTTGGAAAGATAAATTTCGAACTCTGTTTTCCCTCACAGTGCTGAACATACACATGAAAAGAACTTAGTGAATTGAAGGTAATAGGGTCCTTTACTGTAGACAATTCCTTTGAATGCTTTGGATGAGGTTTAACTCATTCTTCAGTTTTTTTCTCTTTGACATTTGTTTTTTTTTTCTCAGTGATGCACATATTTCCCGTTAGCATCCTAACAGTGTGCACTGCCATCTCTTCTCATTTCCCCATCCACAGTGAATTTAGTAAGCATCTGAAAAGGCTCATAATTCTCACAGTATGCTAGAGAATCTCCGTGAGGGAGCCTAGAAAGCTACTCCACTTAGCCTTCAGATATGATACTGTTGTCATAAAGACGGTGGCTAAACAGAAGAACATGGCAGACCCCTCACTAATGGGCCTGGTCAAATTCCATTGGGGTGATATGATTCTAGCACAATAAAATAGTGAAATAAATCAAATTGATCCTTGTAGGCTTTGCCTTTGATTTTACAGTCTAGATTTTTAATTTTTAAAAATGATTTATTTTTAGTGGCAGAGACTGGACCTTAGTCCTCACTCACACTAGGCAAGCATTCTGTCTCCAGATCTTTTGTTACCTTCCCTTTTGAAACAGTTTCTAAGTTGCCCAGGTTGTCCTTGAACTTGCTCTGTAGCCTAGACAGGTCTCGATCTTGTGAACCTCTTTATTCAGTCTCACAAATAGCTGGGATTACAGGTTCGTGACAAGTGGTTATGGAGAATTCTTATTTTTCAAGAGGAAAACTCCTCAGGAAGTAACGACCACTCACGTACTCCTGTGTTAGTTTATTGGGCTGTTTACCACACACAGAGTGGCTACAAAGACAGAAATTTATCTGTGTACATTGCTGAAGCCAGAAATACATGTGCAAAGGGCTGGCAGGGCTACTCCCTTCTGGGGGACTCTTCCGCTGGTCAACAGCGGTCTTCTTGGTCTTGTCATGGTCTTCCTCTGTGCATCTGTGTCCTAATTGACTGCGAAGACTTTGATCATGCTGGATTTGGTAGACCACCTGTCTGACCTCATTTTATCCCATTCGCCTCTCCTTTGGCCTTATGTCTGAACTTACTAAGGGTAACTAGGGGTTAGAAGCTCAGCATGTGAATTTGATGGGGATGATACAAGTCCACCCAGAACACTAAGCTAAGAATAATTAAGATGAAACTTTTGTTGTTATAATTTTAAGATTTCAATAAAGTCAAAACTGGCCTCTAACTCACAATCCTCCTGCCTCACCCTTTCAAATTCTAGTTAAATATACTAATGATTTCTCATTGCTTCTTTTCATTGACATAGTGAAGTGAGTCCTTCCCAGGCAGTGAGCCTTGTACTAGATATTTCAAACACTGGGTGTCTCTACTGTGAACTACAGGGAGATATGGAAGTTCAGAGAAGTCAAAGAAATTGCTTATTACGACAATAGTGCCCACACATCTAGATTTTCAGTCTTTCCATGGGGTTATACCTAAAGCCAACCAAAGCACATCGGAACCAAATTAGCCTTGTTTCAAAATTCCAAGGCACTGTTCTTTACTAACTAGATAATATTGTAAGTAAATAGGGTTCATTTCCATATGTGTAAAATGGAGGAAATAACGGCACCAAAAGGCTTAGGTGAGATGTCAAGTACTTATTATTGGTGGTTTGAGAGTGTAATAGGAAGGTATGTTGGCATCAAAGTATGAGAAAGATGGGCAGCAGTTTTTGTTTGTCTGTTTGTTTCCAGTACACATTGAAACTCATTAGCACACAGATAAACATGGTAGAAGTTAGAAGTTTCAAAGCCGCAGCAGGCTTTCTTCATCCCCATCAAGCCAGCTACCACAGTGTGCAGCAAGCCTGGAAAGCAAAGCTCTGGCTGGAGGACCTAAGCCATGACACCCCGCCCCCACCCTGAGCACTCCCGCCAGGGCACCGAGGCTCCATAGTGGATAGGTGGCCAGTGAGAGCCATACGCAGACTGGTAGACAGGGCCTGCTCCATCACTAGCAAGCAAGATGTTATTCTTTAACGCAGGCCCTAGATAGCTGTCAAGACACAGGCCTGGGAAGAATCTTTCTTCACGGTTAATTTATCCAAGTCTTTTCATTTATGAAAGGCAGAAATAATAAGAATCTAACTAAAATACCCAGCCATGATTTTAAAGTTGTTCTGTTGGTGAAAAAGCTTAGCTGAAAGTAAGCTGGTGTTCTTAGTAAGGACGTATACCTATCTTCAAAATGTCAACTCACTCAGTGCACAAAGCACAGTTAAACAGTATCATCTATCACATGCTTTTTTAGTCATGTGACTCACACTCAATCTTTATGTGCTTTACATAATTCAGTTTTGTTGAATTATTAAAGGAAATAAATGATTTATTTTGCAGGACAGCTTCTGTTTTAGAAGGCTTAAATCATCCAAACAAATATCTGTGGCTGTCTATTGAGCTGACAAATTGTCTCCTATGAAAACTCTTGCCCTACACTGGTATGCAAAGCTACTGGTTGGTGTAAGTAGTCAAGGAGAAAAAAACGTGGTCATTAAACACTAATGTCTGGTAAGCACTTACAGCAATAATCAACTTTGGCAATACTATGCTAAAGTAACTAGCCCCTGCCCCCCACTATTAAAGAGAATTTAAAAACTCTATGACCTTATGGGGCTCTATTAAACAAACCGCTTTATCTATTGCTAAGTACTGGGAAAGTAGGCCTTTATTCTTTTGTTATACTCTTTTAAAAAGCTTTTAAATTATTTGTTTTTACTTTATGTGTATTGGTGTTTTGACTGTGTTGTGAGGGTGCCAGATCCCTGGAACTGGAGCTATAAATAGTTGTGAGCTGCCATGTGAGTGCTGGGAATTGAACCTGGATCCTCTGGAAGAGCATCCAGTGCTCTTAACCACTGAGCCATCTCTCCATCCCCATTCTTTTTTATGTATTTTTAAGCCTGCAGTGACTTGAACATTTCTGATGGGCACAAAAGTTCGTTACATTGGTCAAGTAGACGAACGAAAACCGTTGTTTCAGTTGTGATCCAGCCTTTAATGACTAAGACATCTCTCCAGCCCTAACACTATGTTGTTTTTTGATTACCCAGCCCCACTGCGAATCTGTGGAGCCTCAAGGTTGAGAAGTAGGGTTCTCAAGACGTACCCACATCTGTTATTGAGGCAAGGGGCAGCTCAGCTGGTCATATTCAGTGGAGACCGGAGAGATGGCTAATGAGATTTAGGTCATGATGAAAATCTCGCTCAACAAAACATTTCTCCGTGAATCTCGATATGATTATAATAAATGAATGTTGTTCAACTATGCATCTTAATTATATTGTCCATACACAGCCAAATTGCTGATGGGGTAAAAATAAATGTATTTTAAGCAACCCACTCTTAATCACACAAAATTGGCAGGAAAAAGAAAAACAAACAACTGTGTAATGGCAGGTGGATTTGTCACGTTTTCCTTGGACAAAGTGGTTTGACTCTACTGTCATTTCGTTGGGCCTGTTGCTGGAGGAAGGCACCATGCATAAGTCACCTTTAACTGGGGATAATGAAGAGAGACAACTCATGTCTTTTTGTTTACCTCAATTATTAAGACCGACAAGCAACAATGAATTGTGTAATCTTCACGGGGTTCATGTGTTATTCAAGAAATATTATAAGTCAGTCACACTTCAAAATTTTAAGTACATTATTGTCCAAGATCCTACATAACTCTAAAACACTATTAAAAAACTTACTGTTTATCAATGGAATAGAATTAAAGACCCAGTCATAATTCCATACACCTAAAGACAGCTGATACTTTGACAAAGAAAACAAAATATGCACTGTAGAAAGAATAGCATCTTCAGTGAATAGTGCTGGTCAAACTGGACATCAGCATGTAGAAGAAAAGTGTATGAAAATAGATCCATAACTATTACCCTTCGCAAAACTCAACTCTGAAAGGATCAAGGACTTCTATAATATAAGACCAGACACTCTTCAACCTAATAGAAGAAAGCGTAGGGAATAGACTTAGATGGACTGGTACAGGAGGAGTTTCTGGACAAGACACCGATAACTCAGGTAGTAAGTACAGTTAATAAATTGGAACTCCTCAAGCTAAAAAAGCTTCTGTACAGTAAAGGAAGAACATTATCACCCGAGCAACATGGAAGCCTACAGAATGGCGGCGGGGGGGGGGGGGTGGATCTTTACCAATTAGATGCCTGCTAGAGAGTTAGTATCTAGAATATTTAAAGAAAAACAACAACAAAACCCCAAACCAAAAACTGAACAGAAGGAAAACAAAAACTCAGTTAAAATTGGTGTATCAAACAAAACTGGTTTTCACAAACTGAAGCCCAGATGGCTAAGAAACACTTACAAAGTAAAAATCTTTCAACAACCTTAGCCATTGGGGAAGTGCAAATTAAAAGCACTGTGAGATTTCATCTACACAAGTCAGAATGGTGAAGATAAATAAAACAACATCACATGCTTGTGAGGATGAGGATGCAGGGCCAGGGGAGCACTTTTGCTGGTGGAAGCACACACTGGAGAAGCTACTATGGAAGTCGGTGTGAAGGGAGGTTCCTCACAAACCTGAAGGTCAGTCCACCATAAGATCCTGTTACACCACCCTTGGGCAGAAACACAAAGGACTCTACATCTTGCTGCAGTGATATTGTTCATTCATGGTCATAGCTGTTGCATTCATAGAAGACAGAAATTGGAAACGACATAGATGTCCATCAATCGACAAATGGATAATAAAAATGGGGTACGTGTACACAGTGGTAAATTATTCAGCTGTTAAGAACAATGAAGTTTATCTCTATAATCACAGAGGTTGGGTAGCTAGAAAGAGACTAGGGGATCTTCCAAGGCGAGGAACTAGAGTATAATGCTGTAAAGAGAGGGAGGGGAAGCTGGAATAGGTAGATTAAGTGGGGAGAAAAATGGGAGGGGAGGGCAAAGGGGGAAAATGGGGAGGGACAGCTAACATTAAAGGTCTTTTCTGTTCAACAGCCATGGTTAAGAATTCTCTTTCAATACTGATTCTTCTGTTTCCCTTTCTTTTTATTATAATTTTATTTATTGAGATTTTAATATAATTATACCATGTCCTCCTTCTCGTTCCTTCTTCCAAACTGCCCCGGATTACCTCCTTTCAATTTCATGGCCTTTTTTCTTTAATTGCTGTAACACATACACACACACATATATATATATGCATACATGTATGTATGTGCATATATAGAATATATTCTATGTGTGTATATACACACATATATATGTAGAAGTAAGTGCATATATAGAATATATATTCTATGTATGTGCATATATATATATATATACATATATATGATGTTTGCAAAGTGACCATTTGGTGTTGGATAAACAATTGGTACACTCTTCCTTTTCATTCTAAACATTGACACAGTCATTAGTCCTTCCCACCTAGTAGCTATGCCTGCGACATCTGCTTCTTTCTCTGAATTGCATTTTTCTTTCGGACATTTTCATACTGGTTTGAAGTCTGAACTGTTTTCAACTGACAATCAAAACAAGGCTTGTTTAACTCATTTGTTGCTTCCTTTTCTCCACCTGTAAATTCGTCATCCTTCTAAACTGCTTCACATGGTGAGCACAGAGGTCTGCTGATCCACACTTGTCAAAGTTCTACTCAGAGTTTACGGAGAGGCAAGGATTCACTTGGAGAAGTAGAATTATGATTAACATCCTAGTTTCTTCAATTGAGTTTCCTTTGATTCAACATAATTATTAATACACATCCCAAAACAAGCACACACAAACACAGATGAAATAACCACTTGGCTAAAATTAGTTTAAAGTCAAGTTTAATAGGTGTCCCCCACTTACCCACGACATCCTCTGTATACACAAATTTGTACAGAAATGGATTTTTAAGATGTTTTGCCTCTTGTCCCTTCTCCCCTTGAGAGGTCATTCTGTGCTTTTTCTACTCAACATTACTGAAATAAAGGAAAATGATCAAACTGTGAGGTGTAGAGGGCCTGGCTCTAATGACCAAGGTATGAGGTATAGGAGGTCCAGCTCTGCTTGTTTGCCACTGAGCGAGTCTCCTGGTCAAAGTTTCTAGTGAGGTGAGCTGCTTTTCAAATCTCAACTGATTTGTGTCTTGTTCCTTCCCTCCAGGTAGGCTTGCTTTTCCAAGTATGGTCTTGGCATTCACTAGTGTGAACAGTAGGGAAATCGTAGTAACACAAGGAGATTTGATGAAGCTACTTGGAGAACCTATGGGAAACTCCATGTTTCTTGAGGCTCTAGTTATCCGATAATTCTCAGGGGTCTACTCAAATCCTGTTACCATTATATCTGATTCATTGGAGAAAGAAAGCTCAATGTAACATGTCCCTCAAAACTGAGGCTTGCCAGAATTAGGACTCAGACGTCTGCTTTTCTTGTAATAGAGCATGTTCCACCCCCACCCCCCAGACCAGGTTTCTCTCCAGCTTTGGAGCCTGTCCTGGAACGAGCTCTTGTAGACCAGACTGGCCCTGAACTCACAGAGATCCACCTGATCCAGTCCCCCTAGGGCTCAAACTCCTCCTCAAAGCAATAATTAAAATTGTGGATTTCCATTGTTGAGGATTTGAGGTTTTCATATGAATTAACGGTCTTCAGGTTGGTAAGAGCACAAGGGGCACTCTTTAGTAAGGTCTCACTTGCACGTGATATACACTGCAGGTAACTGAAGCACACGCAAGCATGGTCACCAGCACACCTCTGTCCTCCCCTGCACAGTCCTGCCTCATTGTCAGCATGCCTTCAGCAGGAGGGAAGCAAGAGACCTCCGGGTTTGGACAACAGGGGTCTCACAGCAGATACTCCTGGGGAAAAATGGATACGCCTAATTGTGTTTCCAACACAGCTGAGCTACTTCAAACTAACAGACAGCTAGAGGGCCTCAAATATAAACATTTTCTTCCTATCTGCCTCCTCTCTGGCAACCTTGCCAGACCATCCCAGTCTGGATCTGGTGCCTGCCTCTGGGCTTCTCCCTGCTGTTGCAGTGATCATGTTTCATCCCATTGAACACTTCTCTTAACGGTCCTCACCCTTGAAATCCAGCTCTTCGAGGGATCAGGTTGTAGTCTGCTGGGGCCGATTCGTAGCTCGGCAAATATTAGATGAATGAATGAACGGTGTGACATCACACAGTCCGACCTTTGCAAATGATCTGTGGGACTCAGCCCTGTGGTAGCACTTTCAGGAAGAATGGACAGTTCAATATTTCTCAGGCAGGCAGCAGAATGAATAGATAAGCTTGATGAATGCGACCCACTTCATCAGGTGGAATCAGAGCTAGGCTCACATTTCCTGAATGCCATTCTGAGCATCACCCCCTCTCATTTCTACCTTCTGTCCTTATACATATGTGAAGTTATTGTCTGAATAGCATTGGTAACATAACATTTAGCATGGCTATAACCTTGACTATTTGATATGTTAGGAAGAGAGGCAAACAGTCAGAATTTCATGTATTTTAAAAAAATAAAATATTATATTTTCCTACTTTGTATTTATGTAGTGTAAGTGCGGATTTGTGTTTGGTGTGTGGCACATGTATATACGTGTAAAATATGCATATATGTGCATACGTGTATATATGTGTAGAATTTGATGTCCGATTTCTAGTCAGTAGAGTTAATGTGTCTTCACCATATCCTGTCTTCACTCTCACCTGTTTCTTACATTCAGAAATTTTCCATGTACATAAGCAGGTTTGTATGTATTCATTAGTTCTTATTCTGATGGGATTGCTTGATATATGATTTATATTGGCTTTGTCTCTCAATGTTGCATTTTGAGATAGAACAACCTTTGTCTCCCTGGCACTCATATCCTTTGTTACTGCTCCCATACCACGATGAGGCGGCTTTTCTGGCTCTGATTATTATTCTTTGCTACAAATGGAGAACACTCAATGTTGTATATAAACTAAATCAGCGTCTGGTGAGGAAACCAGAGTCTGTAGAGGAATGCCAGTGTGGGGGCAAGTGTGAGTCCCCGAGTGTGCTGATCAGCACAACTCAAGACTGAGAGAGGCACTATGGTCAGCCCTGTGCACATCCCTGTGCACAGCCCTGTGCATCCTGTGGACTTCTGCTCACGTACATCACCTGTCCATACACTTTAGTTCTCGGGTGTTAGAACAACGTATCTTTCTTAATAACAGGAAAGAAAATGTCCCCTTTTCATGATGCCTTACAGAGTTGCTAAGAACCAGCTTCATAATCAGGATAGACAATATTATGGGCTCTTTATCATTTTACAAATGAAGGAAATGAGCCTGAGAAAAAGCCACGAAATTCTGCAGTGTAGTCGCATTTATTGCTTTTCTGGACAACAGCCTGCGACATCTTCTTGGAATTGTGCCCAGTCCTCTGGATTCTGAGGTTAGAATGGAATTCTGGGTAAAGGGCTGTCTAGTGTGACAAGTGTGATTTTCGCGGCTATCCTGCTTCAGTTCTGACATGTGGAGGATACATGGACCAAATTGGTGCATACAGACGCAGTCACAGTGGCTTACAAACTTTACCAGTGAACCCCATCACTGAAAATATTAATTTTCTAAAGTAGACAACATTGTTAATATCTGCCTCATAGAGTCATGAGTAAGAATAGTTTCATTTATTCACTTATTCAATAAATAATGATTGATTATAATGATTGATTAATTGATTGATGATATAGGGGATTAAAACCGTGGTTGTTGCATATTTTAAGTTCATATCATTGAGATTGATCCATAGTCCTACTAATATTCATTAAACAATTGTGTATCACACCTGCATGCAACAGTGAGGCTATTGTAGTGAATCAAACGTACCTCTAACCCTTATGAAGCTTAGAGCCTGGGGGATGAACAGTTCCTTACACAGAAAAAAGGCTCAGTTAATATTGTTAACAAGTTTCTAAAGCATTGCTTTCTTGCTCTCTCTTTAAAATTTAACCAAGATCACCTCTCAATGATTGGCTATGTTCTCAGTCTTACACATCGTTATACTTCTGTGGAAGTGAAGAACACATCTATCTTCCTGCCATGGACCTCCCCCGTTCACATTCTTCTTAAGCTAAATACTAACAGAAAATTTGCCATGCATTCCATACTATGCTGCTTTAAAAATCAGCCTTTGAAATTGGCCTGCCCATATGTGAGAGCTTACACATGGAACATAAGGATAAATCCACCTGATAAAAAGCACTTTGAAAATCTGGTTAAGATTACTTACTTGATGTCAACCAAGCATCTCAGTCTATGTGCCAATTCGCATGTCTGAGAGTTCTGCCAGGCTCTGCCTAGTCAGAGCATGCCTAGCAAGAAGAAACTGCATGTCCAAGAAATCAGCTTAGGAGCCTCAATAGAGGGAGTGCCAGCCTGGTGAGGTCCACGTGAGACCTGCCCAGGAATGCGAAGAAAGGTTAGCGAGGTTAGAGGGTAAACACAGCACCACACACTTGGTAAGTTCTACAAGTGAGTCTTGCATGCAGGGGCATTTGGCTCTGTGTACGGAGCTGCAGATGTCTGTTTGAACAGTGGTGTCTGCTAGAGCTACAGTGGAGGCTGTCTGCTCCAATCTCTGCTGGAAAAACGGCAAGGAACTGGGTCAACACAGCACATGACTTTAATATCTTCCATCTGCCAGATAAACTAATTTGGAGAAAAAATGAACATGTGAGCAAGAATTATTAAAGTTTTTTGTGATAACATCTACACATGTTTCAAAAAGCCGAGCGACAGAGAGTTAGTGTTCCTCTCACTGCGAGAGGGCGGAAGCTGCTCTAGCACATGCAGACTTTGGTGCTGCGGATGGCAAGAATTCCAGGCTTCCCCGGATGAACGCAGACCCTACCTTCCTCCCTCGTAGGCACTGCTGAAGCTCCGGCTTGGTGAGGATGTCATGTTGGCAGTTGTGTGGCTGCCAGGTTATTTCTCTCCAGTCACAGGTCCTGTTGTCTGAGCAACTGAGGCAAGGTACAATCCACTGGCCTGGAATAGACAGCAAGACTCGATTTGCCTTGGTTTCTGCTGGTGAAATTAAACTTTGCAAATACAGGAGTCAACTTCACGCAACTACAGAAGTCAAGGTGAGAGGCCATTCTCATCTAATAAATCCAGTGGGAAAATGTATAGTCTCCTGTCAGTCAAGCAGGAGACCAGCAGGATGGCATGTTGTGAAGTAACAGTCCGTGCTGAAGTCA